>JANUYF010000002.1:326586296-329130046 GCA_026167975.1 Phrynosoma blainvillii | reverse complement strand
TGGCGCCTACGAGTTGCCTCACTGGGGGAAGAAAAGAACATAAGAGCATTTTTACTACTTCCCTCATATTAACATGTACGAATCTGGAGCATTAAGAGTATGTGCACAGGTGAGAAAATAAAAAACCTACATGGTGGCTCTTCCTCTCCGTCTGGCTCTTGGGGAAAATCTGCAAGCTCCAATTCTGCTTCCTCCTCCTCCTCCTCCTCCTCCTCCTCCTCCTCCTCCTCAATGGCACCTTGTGGGTCCACCACGGGGGGGATCTCTTCCTCCTCCATGCCTGCAGGTCTGGCAAGATCATCCTCCTGTTCTTCCTCCTGTTCCTCGGCATCAAGTGCAGCTTCCCTTCCCGCAGGTCTTGGGGCATCCTCCTCCTGTTCCTCCGCCGATTCCTCCTCCTGTTCCTTCCCCTCTTCCTCCTCCGGGATTGCACCTTCTTGCCCCTCCATGGGGGGAAACTGTTCCTCCTGCCTGCCTGCAGGGATGTGCACTTCCTCCTCCTCCTCCTGGTGGGGCGGTGCACCTGCTGGCCTTGCTTCCCTTTCGTCCACACGCCCCATTGCTTCACCCACAGCAGGTGCTGTTGGGAAAAGATAGACAACATTAATCAGTGATGGTGAACAGCACTAACAACACAGTACACCTAAAAAAAAAAAATTACAGTGAGCCTGCTTTGTTTGAGTGGCTTACCTGCAGGTCTCCTTGCTCTCCTCTCATCAGGACGGCCTGCACGCTCCCACAGGTCGAACCACTGGGCATAGAAAGGTGGCCTGCCTTCAAGGGGAGGATGGCCGTGGAACAGACGTCGTATCCTGTAGAAGGCATTCCGCATAGCCTTGACTTTGGATCTTATTTGTGGCAAGGTTCTGCGGAACCCCCTACGGGCCAGCCTTCTCCTGATGGCCATATAAGCTGCCCTATTTGGCTGGCAGCTAGAACCCATTAGTAGTTCCAGGTGGGGGTTACGGGCCATTATGTGCAGCAGAGCCTGCACCTCCTCTGTGATCCAGACCTGCCACCTGTTTGGCATGCTTGATGTTTGGCGTCCAGGATCCAGAAAATAACTTCCGGCTCCAACAGGGGCCGCCAGAGCGGAAGTAACTTCAATGCGCATGCGCGAGGGACCGGTGCGTTCGCCATTGCACCGCGCACGAGGAGGGAAAAGAAATCCTCTGGCAGGGTGCACCGCGTGGCTGTTCACCTTGATTAATTTACAATTACATCACTTCGGTGGCCACAGCGGTATCAGTGTAAAAGCTGCTCAGTGTTCCTCCATTTTACCCGCCGAAAAAATCCTACGGAAGGTTGCCTGTTCGCCTTGCCTGTACTTTCGGTATACCGCCGTGGTGGTCATTGCGCCTTAATCAACCAAGGAAGGACCGCGGTTTTTCCATCATTTTTCACTTTGGGGGGGGGGGCTTTCCTTCCTTTCTTGGGAAATGGCTTTATCTGCGCAGGAGGACAGCCAGAAAAGGCAGGGAAGGGGGGTCGCCTGGACCCATACCGAGATCATAGAACTGCTTGCTGTGTGGGGTGATGAGCGCATCCAGAGGGAACTGTATGCGAGCCACCGGAACCACAATGTATATGCTGAATTGTCCGCCAAACTCAGGGAAAAGGGGATCAACAGATCAGTTCCAGAAATCAGAAATAAGTGCAAGTCCATGAAATCTGACTACTCAAAAGTGAATCAACATAACAAGATTAGTGGTAACGCCCCAGCCACGTGTCCGTACTATACCCAGCTGGACACTTTTTTGAGGAACGACCGGTCGGTCTTCCCCAAAAGGATCAGTAAAAGCATGAAAGTGGTACGGCAAGGCAACGCCGGGCCCAGCCAACAGTGTTCCTTACAGCCTCCTGAACCCTCACAGCGGCAGGAAGAATGCACGGCCGCCGTTGTAACCCTGGAAGGTAGGAAACTGAGCAATATATGCTTTTCTGTGGTGTTCAAAGGTGCCTTCCCAATGGTTGGTGGGGTGGTGCTCCATACAGTATGGAGGTGGTGGTGCTCCATGGAATCATGGGATGCATTGCAAAGCTGTGCCCACTAGGCCACATGGCATCCCCTTTCCATGGAATCATGGGATGCATTGTGCATGAGGTCATGGGCTAGCCAGGGTTTCGAATGCCCCTTCTCCTTGCTTCTGCAATGCAAGCATGCAAAGCTGTGCCCACTAGGCCACATGGCATCCCCTTTCCATGGAATCATGGGATGCATTGTGCACTAGGTCATGGGTTAGTCAGGGTTTAGAATGCCCCCTTCTCCTTGCTTCTGCAATGCAAGCATGCAAAGCTGTGCCCACTAGGCCACATGGCATCCCCTTTCCATGGAATCATGGGATGCATTGTGCACTAGGTCATGGGTTAGTCAGGGTTTAGAATGCCCCCTTCTCCTTGCTTCTGCAATGCAAGCATGCAAAGCTGTGCCCACTAGGCCACATGGCACCCCCTTTCCATGGAATCATGGGATGCATTGTGCACTAGGTCATGGGTTAGTCAGGGTTTAGAATGCCCCCTTCTCCTTGCTTCTGCAATGCAAGCATGCAAAGCTGTGCCCACTAGGCCACATGGCATCCCCTTTCCATGGAGTCATGGGATGCATTGTGCAGTACTGATGCAGTAGCATGCAATTCTGTTGTGTGACCACTGCGCCACATTGCATCCCCTTGGTATCATGGAGGAGTCCTCTGCCCCTTCTGCGAGGATGATTTCATGTATACATCGATTGATTTTTGATAATTGTTTCATCTCCCCTATTTCTAACCCACAGTTCCACCAGCGATATCTGAGAACGAGAATGTGATAATACAACTGTTGCAAGTGGAACAACCAATGCAAGTGGTATCTGATCCGCAGGAGGACATGGTTGCCGAGGACATGCCTGCATCGCCCGCTGCAAGTGATGGTAGGATATGGGTAGAGGTGGAAAGTCCATGGGAATTGTATTTTCGAAAGCAGCTTGATAAATACTACTTGACTCCTCACATTTCTCTAAATTTTAATTTTTTCTCTCCATAGTAACACAGATCAGTATGGTGGGGCAACATGAACAGGCATTGCACTCGGAAGCTGTGGAAACACAGGACACTGCAGTACAGGAGCCCACACACTCACCACAGGAGAATCCTGTCCGGAGGGGTAAGCAATACTCATACTCACCTATCCAGCACACTGGTTGCATATGATGTGCGCATGGCCTGTGCACCCCACTCATAAAAAAACCTGTTTACAGGGTATGCCCTAGCATGGCATCGCAATGCATGATTTACTGCATGGAATGCACAATTGATAAATTCCTTGCATTTAGAAAAATTGATTGATTTATCTCCCAGTGTACCACGCACACAGCCACAAAACACACACAGACACACACACACATACAGAAATAACATTTACACCTGTACTTCCACGGCATTAACATTACCACAGGGACGGGCATCTCTTGTACAAATGGAAATTGCTTCCTCATATGCGACCTGGGGTACCTTCCACAAAGGAGAAAATGTGCTATGCATGTACAGCCTTTTTCTTACCTATGAGTGCTCATTACATGTGTTGCTCTCTTCCTCCAGTTCCATTGCGTAACGTAGTGCGGCGCGTGCCAACGGAACAGGCTATTCTGGATAGGAGAGCACGGAGGGGAGAACTCCTCGCACGGACAATACTTGACGACTCAAGGAGGGAGGGGCGCATTAACCGCTCCATGGCTCGAAAGCAACACCAGTCTTTCATGCGTTCCCTAAACAGTGACTCGATGACACTTGCAAGGCTGGAAAGGAGCCTTCGCAAAGGGTATACCTCAACAGCGCAGCACCGCAACCGCCTATACAGCTATTTGGATAGGCTGACTGCGGTTGCGGAGAGCACCCTTGGGCAGATGAAGCGCAGAAATGACTTGTTGGAGCGCAACCTGTCCTCCGAGCACCACTGCAGCAAAGGGGGCTTGCCTTCTCCACCTGGAATTAGTGGGAGCCAAATTCTGTTTGAGGACTGTCCAGAGGAAGCCGCACCTGCCTGTCCGGCCCCTTCCACGGCACAGACAAAGAATGTGGAGGGCTCACAGTGCATGCACAGCAACCATGGACCCTCCCAAATCGAGACCACCCCTGTTCTTCAGATGGGGAAGCGAAGGATAAAGAAAAAGCAAATATACTCTCCTTCCTGAGGGTTTCCTGTCACCACACAGGGCCGGGGTAGTGTTATTGTTTGCAGTGACAAACTTCAGCTAAGTGTTTTGTTACTGGTTTTCACAGTTTGGGTGTTGGGTATTGTTATGAGCACTGTTTTAATTAAATATGTGCTTCAATTGAGCACAACGCACTTTTTTACTGAGACATATGTAATAAAGTCCATACACAGTTCAAAATCAGCGAGTTGATCATTTTATAGTGTATGTTAAGTAAGCGGGCAAGGCAAGGGTTCCTCTGAAAGTTGGACAGAAACACAGTTAAACACCACTCCTTAGGATGGGTACACTTGCACAATATCTCCACGAGTTAGGTCTCCCCACATCAGCCATGGGCCAAGTTATACTATTGACGGAATAACCCAACCTGGTGAAAGAGTTATGGAGGGAAGGCGGTTATGGGGAGAAAGAATGCCAAGCTACATGGGCCCCAGTGGAAGGGAGTTAATGTGAGGTAATGTCTTCTCTGATCATGCTATACCTTGTTACAATTAAGGAAGTGGATTAGACCAAGCATTCTAGTGCAGGACATGGAAAGGGTCAATGGGTAATGGTAATGGCCCAGTGGGCCTTGAATGCAGCAGTGGTAAGTGGGCTTTAGTTCATCCTCGAGCACATGCAATGTCCAGATTGCCTAGACAACAACAAAATATTTACCAACACAATTAAAAACACTGCTAATGCAATTGAATACTATATATATAATATTAGCTGCCTAAACACACCTCTATATATCCATGTATGTATAGACATCAACATCCTTCATATATATATATATAGATGGATAGATAGATACATGGGTGAGTGTGTGAATATATACATAGAAATGTATACATACAGTTTGCCCGTTATATAGACATAGCTGTATGCATATATTCGCATATAGATAAAAAAATTATACAGGAGCACACATGCAAGAAGGTATATATATTGATGTATATATATATATATATATATATATATACACATATGCCCATCTATAATGTAATCAGAGAGCATTGGTGTCTCCTTCATTTCCGTTATGTAAGCAGGCGCTGCATGCGCATCTGCCATTGATGTTTTCATTGCGACGTCCAGCATAGGTGGGGGGGGTGCCAATGGTTGGGCCTTTTGGTCTCTTCAAAATGGATATGATTCTCTGATTTTATCATTCTATGCCTATGTCGACATTTATGCAGACCATTGAAGAATCAAATTCATATAAATTGCTATGTGTATATATATATATATATATATATATATATATATAAGAAAACAGTGTAATACGCATATATTATATATACAGACACAGCCATATTTTTGAACATATATGTATGCTTATATATATACATGTGTATATATATATATATATATATATATATGCACACGCACATATATATATGCATATTTATTTATTATTATACAGAGAGAGAGAGAGAGAGATGAGCCTATATATACATATACAAGCCCAAACACATATATGTATTTTTGTATTGGAACATATCCATGTGGATATATATAGCACTAAAGTAAAGCATGAATATTTTTATATATATGCATATGCACATGTAAAGATTGCCCTGTATATATATCTCGAAATATCTTGATGTATATATGCATATGCATACATGTGCACTCACACACAGGCACATTTATCCTTATATATATAGAGATATAAGAAGCATAGAACGGATAGACTATATATATATTGAGAGGGAGTATACATATATCTATTCATATATATATGTATGTTGAGATGGAATACATATATATAGAGTACACACAGACGCACACACGCATTAACATCTATCTCCTCACATAGGCCTATATACATAGCTATATATCCCAAGGCATACATGTATGTTAATTTATGTATATGCATACTTTGTCACAAACGCACCAAGCTTTATAGAGACATATAGGGCCACACATGTCTAGATGCAAATATATATGTACCAAAGAGATTTATTGTCGAATATGAAGCATTCGCAAGGAAATAAAAAAATTAGAAGACATTTAACCGTGGAGAATTGCTCAAAGCCCCCCTTCTGCTAGCATGGCCAATATAGCGCTACGGACCTGCTCTCCCTCAGCATGCCGCCGCCGATCTCTCCTCGGGCGGTAGTCCTCTTCTAAAGGTGGCAGCTGCACCTCTCCAGTGGCCTGTTCAACGTGCAGTGCGTGGCCCCTGCTCTCGCATATGTTGTGCAGCACCACGCATGCAGACGCAACTGTGGCAAAGTGGTTTTCGCCAACAGTGAGCCTCGAGCCTAGGCAACCCCACCTTCCCTTAAGACGCCCAAAAGCCCGCTCAACCACACAGCGAGCCCTGCTTAGCGCATAGTTGAAATGCTGCTGATTGTCCCGCAGGGCTCCACTGTAGGGCTTCATGAGCCAACGGCGCAAGGGGTATGCTCCGTCAGCAATGACCAGCGCCGGCACCTGCACCCCACGGATCGTGATTGTTGGGTTCCCAGGAACAAAAGCTCCATCGTCCATGGCCTGGCAGAGAGATGAATGCCTAAATATGAAGGCGTCATGATTCCTCCCAGAGAATCCAGCCTCAATGTTCAGAAACAGTCCACTGGCCGAGCTCAAAGCCTGCAGGACGATAGAGTGTCCATACTTCCGATTAAAGTAGTCCTCGGCCCAGGCCCTGGGCGGCTGAACTGGAATGTGTGTTCCGTCGAGGGCGCCCACACAGTGGGGGAATCCCAGCTGATAGAACCCATCCATGACCTGTATTGAGAGACCCAAAAAAGGTAGAAGTAAGAGAAAGGCAATGAAAGTACTAGTTGAGCCACATGTGGATGCAGTCCTTATGCTATGTTCCCCCATTGTAATACCTTGGTACATAGCCTCTGAATTTATGGGGAACATGAGACATGTGCAGGTATATGTGTCAGTGCCTAGGTGAAAGAGAAGATGCATGCTCCCCTATTTAGCCACACAAATATACCACTGCGGATGGCAAACGTACAGCTCACCTTCCCCCCGAAACCCGCCCTTGCCCAAGCAGCTTTTGTGGGTATGCATACCCCCTGTCAAGAAAGGCAGACGGAAAGGAAGAAATGCAGGAACTATAATTAACAAACAGGAAAGGCAGACACCATTATGAGTAAAGCAGAGAATATGTGTCCCCTTTTCCCTACAGAGTTCATAATGTGTTGACAGCATGCTTGAAGTTTAACAAGGAGGAATAGTCATTGGTAAGGACAACACACACAAGAATAAGGAAGGAGGGTTACCTTGCGGTAGTCACCAAGGCAGACGGTTTTTTCCAGCAGTTCCTCTTCTATCGCAGTGATAACCTGGATGCAAATGGTGGCCACAGTGGACACCCCAACCTGGAAGTGTCTGGCCACTCTACGGTAATTCAAGGGTGCCGAAAGCCACCAGATTGTAATAGCTACTCTCTCCTCTACCGAGATGGCCCTCTTCATGATGGTGTCATTCGCCTGCAGTCGAGGGTGCAGAGCCTCAGCGATCTCAAAAAGGGTGGTTCTGGACATGCGGAAGTTCCTTAACCACATGTCCTCATCCCACAGTGGGATCACTTCATCAGCCCACCAGTTGCGAATGACCTGAGGGCGAACCCACCACCGCCGTGGCCGCGGGACAATGCAGCCATGGAAGTGACAGGCACCACGGTGGCGAAGACGAAGAATTCTCCCTACCACAGCACATGCCCTGAAGCCCGTGATGCGGCGCCGCCTCAGCCAACGACGGACCGCGGAAACAACAGCCCTAAGCCTTTCCTCCTCTTCCTGCTCCACCATCTCGATCTCCGCCACCACCTCACGGATGTGCGCGAGCAAAGAATCCAGGGCAGCAAATTGCTCGGGCATGATAAGCAGGGTACTCCGGCGAGACTGCAGCACTGGCGACAATGGGCGACACTGCAGCAATGGCGAAAAGACGGAAATGACGATGGGCAAGCAGTGACGCCAAGGCGACGGAAGTGACGACAATGGTACCCGGCAGTTGCAGAGAATATCTTGTTTCTACGCATGCGCAAGAGTATCGTTGCCTTAGAAAATGTGTATTCTGATTGAACACACGATACATTGGCAGAATACGCATCTATCGAACGGTGTTTATTGCGCAATGGCTGCCATTGCGTGGGATCGGCTATCACGTCTCGTTGGGGCCCTTTCGGATTTGAAATGCAATAGCACTGCAATGCCTTTTATTTTGGAAACTTTTCGCTTCGTGGCCAGCGTTTGATAAGGTCCATAGTGTTTGTACTTCTGTGTCACTTATAGTATTTTTCTCCAATTGGATCTATATGAATAAAATCAGCCTAGCAAAAATTTTGCAAATCAGTGTTCTATTTTGGTTGGGGGGTGATGCACTTCTTCTGTTTTGACAGGAGGCAAGCAGTCCTGCTAGTTAGATTGCTTCATGATTCTTCCAGCCAGATGTTGGAACTGCTTTTGCCTGTCATAACTAGAAAGAAGAAATGTGGAGGTATTTCATGGCATAGTCATCTGCATGTGTATACTATGAATTTATCTCAGACAACAGAGCAACTGAACTGAAGTTGATCTAACTCAAATTTCCTCAATTTGATACCCAACAACACTCCCGATCATCCTGAGCCAGCACGGCCATTGGCCTGCTATCTGGGTGATAGGAGTTGTAGGCCAATACATTTGGTCAAAGCAGCAGGTGCCAGGTTGAGAAAGGTGATCTAGTTAGTTTCTGACATACAACCTCTATTCAGAACTCCTGGCAGTTGGTGTTTTGCCTTCAAAAACTAACATGTTAGGATCACTCATTACTTTGAGCACAATGTATTAGTACATGTAACATTTCAGTTACTTTTTAGTTGTTTCTTTATAAAAATCCACTTTAAAATAGGAATACCTCCCACAGCTGCCCATAGGTAAAACTGATAAATGTAACAAGATGCTTCCAAGCTCTGGTATAACTTTCAAGGAAATAAATATGTCCATTATATAATTTACTCACCTACCTTAACGGAGAGCTTTATCTGACATTGCCAAATATTGCATGATCTTTGACTAGAAAGTCCTGGTAAAGAAGGAAGCTTTCATATATTGCATTAATTTAAATTTTAAAATGACTGCAAAGAAGCATGTAAGCAAAGACAGCCGTAGGGATTGTTAAAGACAAAAAGTTTCCATGCTATTACTGAAAATGTTTACCCCTGATCTTGTCAAACCAGAAATTCTCAAATTACACTAGACCTATAACTATACCAGATCCAATTTCCCTAGTACTATAAGCTTGTGCCTCCATAATTTACTGATTCAATGACTGATCTTGACCTCTGTCTTTGATGATTGACTCTGACTACAATCAGATATCGGATGTTTGTGCAACAAGCTGCTCTCCCAACCCACTACACTGCCCATCCCTATCTGGCTATATACAGAATAAAACCAGCCCTAGGTAACCCTTTACATGAGTACAGAAAATCTAATCTGTGGTTAAGAATAGGTGCATAGCTTTCTATAACTTCCAGTAAAGAAGGAAGAAAGAAAGTTAGCACTGGCTTGCATTTGGCATCATTTGACCCATGAAATCAAAGAGAACAAACTATCATTTATAACTGAGTAAATTGAATGGGCTTTGAACACAGTCTGTATTATCTTCTGATTTTTGTACTTCAATTTAATGAAACTTCAGTTTAATGCAAGAACATGGCATAAAACACACTCAACAATGAAAGCAACCAAAAAGTCGGAAAGGAGGGATCTATATAATAAGGAACATATAAATAATGATCAAGTGCAGGTCAGTGTTCATATTTTCTCAAAAGCCTGGGGAAAATGAAAGTTTTTATCAGTTGCCAGGTAAATATTTTTGAGGAAGGAGTTCCGAAACCTGGGAGCTACAACTGAAAAGACTATATTATATTAGCAAGCCATCTAAGACTAGAAAGCAGAATTATCCAGAGCAGGGTATCTCCAAATGCCCAGTAAATGGGAAGAAGAATCAAAGGGAAGAAGATAGATTATCTAGTTCTATTTGGCATAGTGGTTTGAGTGCTGGATTAGGACTCTGGAGACCAGGGTTTGATTCCCGGCTCAGCCATGAATCCCACTGGTTGACCTTGGTGAGTCACGTGCTCTCAGCCTCAATGGAAGGCAATGGCAAACCTCCTCTGAACACTTCTTGCCAAGAAAACCCCGTGGTTTGCCATAAATCGGAGGCAACAACAACAACAACAAAAGTTCACTTGGAGTTTTAAAGGTACCCATACTTTTTAGCCCCAGATATCACCTCTGATGTTATGTGTGAGAGCAGGGCCACACGCACGTGGAAATATATACAGAGAGTGAGTCTTTTCTCCTCTACACACACATCCATACACCTCAATATGCTATGTTAGAAAGGCTTAAACCTCCTCTCCTTGCCTGCTAAATTCTAGTTGCAGGAGGAAATAAAAGACCTTCTCACCCCCCAGCTGTCTACACCATGTACTTTGTTATCCTGTTATAGTAGTGACAGGAAAGTAGCACTCTTGGAAGCCAAGAAAAAGGGTTCACTCTTCCCCACTGGCAGTCAAGAAGCTCAAGGCCAGTAGTTGCAGAAGACAATATTAGAAAAGTCAAGAGGTTCGAGTATAGTCACAAGATAAGAAAAAATGAAAGCTACTTTTGAGGGGGAAATTAACATTCTGCAAATTGAAAGCTATTTGAAAGCCAAAACATGAGATTAAAAAAAATTGAGAAAGGCCACCACCTTGGCCAAAACTTGGAAAAGTTACTTTTTGGGTGACAACTGACATTCTGGAAGCTGACATCAAAAAAGTAACTTTTTTAGATTTGGCCTCTATGTCAGGTCACCAGGAGGAAGGGGGCTGTATCACTGTATTCCTGTACATGCTTTACATATAGAAGGGTCTTGGGTTTCATCCTGCCAGGTAGGGCTGGGATTCATAGGTCTTCCAGTTCAGGATCAACCCAGGCTTGAGGATTCTGGGCCAAAACCTAAGACCTAGGGCAGCCTCTGGTGTCATCATTAAGCTTATACACTAAGTGCCAACCACAGTTGCTCACAGTTTGTCATTCAAACATGCATGCATAGACACACACCCAAAGAATATATTTTCCTGTTTGGAAATTAAGAAAGTTGGAAATTAAAGGGGTTGTTCCCAGATTAAGGTAAAATGGGATTATTCCTTCTCACTCACTTCGTGAAACAGGATAAGGAACATTTAATCTAGTTTACTTGCTTCTAACATGAATATGGATGCAGAGAATATGTTGTGTATCTCTTATTCAAAATGCTTGGGACCAGAAGTCACAAGCATTGGATTTTGCAGGGGTGGTGGTGGTGGATTTTGGAATATTTACATATACATAATGAGATAGCTTGGAGATGTGACCCAAGTCTAAAGATTATATTTATTTGTTTCTTGTATACATTATATACATAGCCTGAAGATAATTTTATACACAGTATTTTAAATAATTTTGTGGATGAAACAAAGTTTGTGTACATTGAATCACCAGAAAGCAAAGGTGTCACTATCTGGAATTCTGGATAAGGGAGTCTCAACCTATAGTGTAGAGCAGGGGTAGGCAACCTAAGGCCCGGGGGCCGGATGCGGCCCCCCGAGGCCTTTGGACCGGCCCCAGGCCGGTCCTGCCACCGCTGCCACCCCCTGCCATGATGCTATTGATTATTGTTGTTATTACTTGTTCTTGGGGTTTTCTTGGCAAAATCTCCACAGGGGTTTTGCCATGGCTTTTCTGGGGCTGAGAGAGTGTGCATGCATATTTTTTAAAAAATTTTAAAAAAAATTATATTTATTTATTTATTTATTTATGGTGCTTCAGCCCCCCAATTGTCTGAGGGACAGCAAACCGGCCCCCGGCTCAAAAAGGTTGCCTACCCCTGGTGTAGAGGGTGAGCTCTGGTACTCCAATGACTGGGAGGGTAAGAAGAAGCTAGCTAAGTTAATACATCAGACTACTGAAGAATCTTTACACATCAATTAATCCTTGCAAATTGTAGCAAGCTCCTGTTCTATTGGCTGAGTTGGAGATTTGTATATAGCCCTTTCATCTTGCCTGGAGCTGAACCCACTCTGAACTGGAGAATTTACCCCTTCATCTCCCACCTGGAGTTGCCCCATGAAAAGTCAGGGCCAGTTGCTGAGATCTGGCAAAACTAGCAGGGAAAGTATCTTATCTGAAACCATAGAGAATGGCTGTCAGCAAACAGCACTGAGCTAGCTTAGGCCAGTGATTTATCTAAAAAACTATCCTCCTTCTTTCTGCTATAATGGGTGGAATCCATGAGCTGAGAAATTGCACCATTCAACTACACATCTTGTTAGCCAATGGTTCTTCCCTCCTTAGACTACAAGGTAAAAGAAGAGATATAGAGGTCATAACATGTCAGAGCATGGCTGAGGAAAGTTTTGCCTATACTCTGCCATGAGGCCTGTACAAACCACTGTAGTTAAACTGGTAAGAGTCCGGCAGGAATCCTCTCTCTGTGTGTTTGCTCATTTGGAAGTGGTGCTCTTTTCAACGGTTCTGTTATCAGATGGAGCATTTCCTTCATCAGTGTTAATATCCATGTAGTGAAACAATGAAAGGGCTTCCTATCAGTTCCAAATAGGACGTGAAAAGCTCTCAGCATTAAGAGCAGAGGATGCTGGAATAGGGCAATGGGAAACGCCTGAGTCACTGAAATGCCTCTTTGATTCCAGTAGCTTGATATCTTCAAAGCCAGGCTGGGGAGGGGTGGGGAAAGGAGAGGGAGAGACAGACAGATAGATGGGCAGACAAAGCAGTGAGCTAATATTCAGATCTGACAAGATAGAAAAGCAAAAATATATGGTATGGCCTCTATAGAAAAACTAGTGAGGGATATGGAGGTTGAAGAGCTGAAAAGTAGTCATTTTGTACAATATTTAGGAATTTGTAGTTTGGGCCACTTCATATAAATTATAGCAGCAAACATAAATTTGTCTGAGTATATACCTGGCAGGTATTACAGCCAATTTCAGTTGAAAACACATGTTTGTCATATTCCCCTTTGTGGAATTCCTACACATAAGAAACCTTTTGTGTGGACCTTAAAATGTCATCTCTCTTTCCAAAGTCCATTTAAAGAAAACTGTACCCACTTACACCAGAGGTGAAACTGACCCACTGACTTCTATGACTGTACAATGGAAGATGAGTTGGCAGCCACAGCGTGAATTGTTTTCCACCCTAAGTACGTCACATAATGCCATGGCATAAAGGCCATAAATTCAGGCAGATATTAATGATGCTCTTGTCAGTATATAATGGGAGCATTGATAGATTACAATGCCCTGCAATTCAGCATAATGCAGGACAATGTGATGCAATACAATAAAATGCAATACAATACTGCAGAGTGCATGTAGCTCTAATACAATGCAATATCACCCAGGAATCAGACAATACCATGGCGAGGAAGGGAACAAGAATGCAATACAGCCTCTTTCAATGACAGCAGAGAGCAATTTCAAGTGATAACACAGCTCAAGCCATTTTATGTCAGAGAGAATTTTTCCATTTATTTTGATGTGGAAAGAATTGGGCTTAATACCATGCTACATCAATTATGAATTGGCTTTTGTTTTTTTGTATTTTTTAAATACAAAGCTAAAGTTAGATGTTGATTTTGCTCTCTCTGCTCAACAGATAACATTTCATCTATAGAGTGGGCCCTTGGTATCTGCTGGGGTTTGGTTCCAGGAACCCCCATGGTTACCAAAATCTGTGGATGTTCAAGTCCCATGAAATACAGCAGGATAGTAAAATGGTATCCCTTCTATAAAACAGCAAAATCAAGATTTGCTTTTTGGAAATTATATATTTAAAAATATTTTCAAGCTATGGATGCTTGAAGCCATGGATTAAAAAATCCATGGATATGAAGGGCCAACTGTACAAGAATGCATGGTTATACATATACCATTCCAGAAAAGAATATTTATATCTGTATACGCAATCACATGTGACACATAAGCAAAGCTTGGTAAAATTACAATTTTGGATTACAGCTCCCAGTATCCATCAACAAACATGCCAGTTTGGAGAGTCTAAGCATTCTGCAGACAAGCATATATTTTGCCTTTGATACAGCACTCCCAAAGAACTATTGCTATGCAGTATTCATTGAATCAATTAATGTATAGATTGTGCACATGGAAAAGTTTCGGAATATCTATGTAAATGGTGAAACAAATTTCTCCATATAAAATTCAAAACCCATGTCAGAGAGAAAGATTTAGCCTTGCTTTTAAAAAACAACCACCATTTCCCCACTATTTCTATGTGCAGACTCAGATATTTTGTTTTCTGTTTTTCTAAGAGCAGCAAAGCGTTATCACTCGATTCTGCTGACTCAGCTGGCCCAAAGCATTTACTGAGGAAGGAAATCACATTTTTCCAGTAACTCAACGCTGCATTTTGCTAAGGAAAAATGCAGTTTCCCATTAATGGGTGCTCTCCTGCAACAACTCAGCAATTAATATGTTTCTATTTTGTCATTTGAAAAAACATTAAGTAAACTGATACATGTAAACTAAGTAAACAGAAAGATTTTATTCAGTTTTGGAGAAGTAATACAACATACCCAAATATACATTTTTTTCAGTAGTTTTATTTATTTATCTTACAGTCAATGTACTGTTTCATATCAAATCCACACATGAATGACATAACTTACATTGCAGCTTCTTTATCAGTTTAGGCTGCAGTCCTACACTGTGTTCATTGTTACCTTGGAGTAAATCCCATTGAATTAAAGAGACTGAACTTCTCAGTAGACACAAGTGCGAATGCTACTTATGTTAGTCCTAACTACAGTAGAGCCATTACACACAGTTGGACTTTTGTAAGAACTGGCTTGACTGATAAAGGGCCTTTGCAGACTGCCAGAAATAGTGCACATTAAATTGAGGCACTGCCCTGGCTCAGTGCTAGGGAGTCATGGGAATTGTATTTTTTTCTGAGACATTGAGCCTTCTCTGTCAGAGAGCTCTGGTGCCACAATAAATTACAGTTCCCATGATTCCCTAGCATTGAGCCAGGGCAGTGCCTCAATTTAATGTGCACTATTTCTGGCAGTCTGCAAAGGCCCTAAGTGGATCTACTTCAGTTGGGCATAATAATTAGATTTAGGCAGCATACACAATTATACTGTTGATGTTTGTATTATTTCCTATGAAAGATGTAATGTTTGTTTTCATTACACATCAGTGGGGGGGGGGATTAAACTGGAGATTAAAATCATCATTCAAAATATTCCAAATCTGAGTAGTAGAACTTTAAGCAAGCAGGCAAAAGGATTAGCTAGTTGAGAAGCCTGTCCTAAAATGGTATCTCCTGTTACTGTTAGGTCCCAACTGATATTTGACCAATATAGAAATTAAGGGCCTAAGCAGACTGCCAGAAATAGTGCACATTAAATTGAGGCACTGCCCTGGCTCAGTGCTAGGGAATCATGGGAACTGTAATGTGGCACCAGAGCTCTCTGACAGAGAAGGCTCAATGTCCCAGAAAAAAATACAATTCCCATGACTCCTTAGCACTGAGCCAGGGCAGTGCCTCAATTTAATGTGCACTATTTCTGGCAGTCTGCTTAGGCCTTTTCTTTCTACTTCAATCCACTACCAAGCTCTTTGGTTGCCACAATCTCCTTAATACATAATTTATATTTCCAATGAGATTTGAAATCTCAATGCACAACAGGGGTTGGACTCAATGGACCTTGTGGTCTCTTCCAGCTCTATGATTTCTATGATTCTACTTCACATCCTGACTTTAGTTAAATGGGTTTTAAAAATTAGCTTTCTTTTTTCCTAAAATCCATTTCAAATATTTGAAAGCTCTCACTAAAGTCTCATACACACACATAATCATAATACTATGATTCACTTTAACAGCCATGGTTACTTCCTATGGAATTCCGGAGCTTGTAGTTTGGTGAGCCCCTAGAGCTCTCTAGCAGAGAATTTTAGATAACACTCCCTAAAATGCAAATCCTAAGTTTCCAGAGGATGTTGCTATGACAATTAATATTAGGGTTCCCAGATGTTCCATTTCCTATGAGATGTCAGGGTTCTCACAAGAACTGAACTCTTGTGGGAGCTCATGAGAGCCTGGAACTCTTGCAAAAGGTCCTCCTCTTGTGAGATTTGGGATGGACTTTATATAGACCTACCTTATGTTACTGGCCAGTCTTGAGCTGGCTTGGCAACACAGCTACCTCTGCATGTTTTCTGCTTTTGATCAATTCATCCTCAAAGTCCCTTGTCCTAGTACCTCACTCTCTGAGGCAAGTACAAATCGGGATGGGCCTTCTTAGTAGCGGCACCCAGTTTAGTTCTCCTTAGGGTGGATTAGTTAGCACCTAGCTTAATATACATGAGGCACCAGGCTCAGATCTTTCCCTGACTAGTTATCCCGGCCCTAGGATTTGGCTACCAGCCTCCGCAGATGCCATCGCACCACTCAACCCGCTGTGTTATTTCTTTTTGTTTGACTTGGCTTTTATTGAATTTCTGTTTTAAAAATTGACTAGTTTAATACTTTTTTAAGGGGAGGGTGGGTTAGGGAATTGCTGTATTATGGAAGTTTTTAATGTTGTAAGCCGCCCCGATTGCGCTGCAGAGGGCGGGATAAAAATAAATTTTATATTATTATTATTATTATTATTATTATTATTTCGATTTAGCTAGGCCTTTGATGTAAGGGTAGGCAGCTCACAACCTGCTGACTGCATATGATCCCCAAGATCATTTTTATGCCCCTACAAAGCGTTCCTGGAAAAACTGCTTTATCAGATGTTGCCAGCAACTGGGAAATGCCATTTAAAGCAAGTGACTCATTTAACAGCATACAGTCTGGTGCAAACCAAAGCCAATTGTGTGTGTGTGTCTTCAAATCACTTTTCAACATATTTCAACCACATGAATTTCATAGGGTTTTCTTAGGCAAGGAACACTTAGAGGTGGTTTTGCCAGTTCCTTCATCTGAAATATAGCCTATAGTACCTGGTGCTCATTGGTGGCCTCCCTTCCAAGAACTAACCAGGGCTAACCAGGGCCATTTTGCTTGCTGTAATTGATCTTGGAAGCTAAGCAGGGTCATGCTTAGCTTCTAAAATCAATTACAGCAAGCAAAATGCAAAGGGTTTTATAGCATTTTTGAGACTAACTGTAAGAAAGAAGTTGTAGCATAAGTTTCATTGTCTTGGACTACTACCTCAGATGTATCTGAGGATGTATCCGCATCTGAGAATCAAGTCTATGAAAATGTATGCTACAACATCTTTTGCAGTTAGCCTCAAAGTGCTCCAAGATCCCTTTGCATACTGATATTCCAGACTAACATGGCTATATCTCTGAATTTAGCAAGCAAAATGTTTTCTATAAATGTGGATTTTCTGGCTTCCTCCCCACCCCCCCAAAATGGTGGGATGAGTTGCTGCTGAATTTTGGTAACAGAGCATGACAAGAGGGTCCCAAAGGGGGAGGAGGTGAGATTAGTCCCTGGACCCATGGAAGCTGATCACCCATTTTAATGGATAAGATATTTTCAGTGATGGCCTCTTACCTTTGGAATACCCTTCCTAGGGAAACATACATATTGTTTCTTCTCTCACTTTTTAGATTGGGGAAAGCAACTTTGGCTCTCCAGATGCTTTTGGCTTGCATTTTCTAGCAGCCCTAGCTGACATAGCAAATAGTGATGGATTATGAGAGTGATAGTGCAAAGACATCTGGGGGGCCATAACTGCCCACCATTTTTAAAGAGAATCCTGAAGACTATTTTTATTCCACTCTGAGTTTTAAATTAATAGGAAATAGGAATAGGAAACATTTTAGATGCTACTCATTTTTACAGTGAGGGGGTTTAATGTTGGAATTGGTTGTACTTCTTGTTTGTATTCACAATGATTTTGAACTTTTTAAACTGCCTTATGAAGTGCCCTGAAAGATGGGTTTGAAATATAGTTTTAATTATCATAATCTATCTTTAATTATCATAACTGTGATCAGATCAGACTTGATAAAATTACTGCTGTATCATACTGCCTCTGATGGTGGAGGTAATACAATGCCATTCTAACTGGTAACCATCAGTGACTACAATACTCTATTTCTTTGGCCATTTCTGAAGGCCATTCAGCAGGATCTTTGCCCACATAAGAAAGGGGAGCAGGGGAGAGATGTTCTGCTGTTCTATTAGATTCACTAACAGACTTTTTATTGGTTTCTGAAATGATGGATTTCAGTATTTGAAAAGAGAATTACCCCTGAGAAGATACAGAACTTTCTCTGAAATCTGTTGGCACACTTTCTGAATCAGAAGATGTGAGACCAATTGGGAATGATGTACATTCTAGATAATGTTGTCATTATTTTATTCACTTATATCCAACATTTCCTCCATAACAGGATTTAAAGCAGTTTACAGATTATTAAAACCAGTACAGATTAAGAATATATGACAATATCAGTAAATATAGCTATATGTGTGTATGCATGTTTGTGTGTGTGTGTGTCATTTAAATAATTTGTAGAGTCAAAGCCATTTCAAATTCACTAAAAGACAAAATATTTTAAAAATCAACAAAACAGTACACCATTAAAAGCCCATCGCAGTCAGTTTCTAAAACCTTGACTAAATAGGAAAGTCTTCACCTGCCAGTGGAAGGAGAACAAAGAGGGAGCCATCCTAGCCTATCTAGGAAGGGAGTTCCAAAGCTTAGGAGCAGCCAGTCAGCATTTCCTCAATGCCTGAGACATCAGAACAGGCTATGGTGACACTTGCCTTAGTTACATCCTGGTTGGATTACTGTAACATGGTCTATGTGGGTTTGCTTTGAAGACTTCTCAGAAGCTTCAATTGAGCCAAAGAGCTGTAGCCAGATTGCTAACTAGGGCTGACTACCAGGAGCATACAACTCCCTTGTTGCAACAGCTCCACTGGCTGCTGGTCCATTTCCAGGTACAAGCCAAAGTGCTGGTTTTGACCTATAAAGCTCTAAATTGCTCAATCTTTGATTTTCTAGTTTTATATAAAGGAAACCATTTTACTATGCCATTGTATATAATGGGACTTGAGCAGCCAAGGGTTCTGATATCCATGGTAGATCCTGGAACCAAACCCCAGAAGATACCAAAAGTCCACTGTACTAGTGTTTGCACCATTCTTATGGGTGTGTGTGTGGGGGGGTGGGGGGTTGTACAACAATAAGCTTCTCAGGAAAGAAAACTCTTTCCCAAGTTTGAAAGTGGGAGAATGTTGACCAGCAGTGTCATCCATTGTCCTCAGTGACAACTGGAAATGCTGTTTCAGCACTGAGCCCAACTGCTCAAGCAAATGTTGCCCAGATGCCAAGGCTGAGGGAAGCACTACACTGGCTGACAACTGTACAGCCTTCCTCACAATCAACTGGGACCTCTCAGTCCTGAGAAATCCCTTTACTGGAACATGACAGAGAGGTTGGAACATTTCCCCCCATTTTGATAGCTGTCCATTTGTTAGTTCTTGTGAGAACGACATTCTGGATATTAGGCACCAGCCAGTTTTCCAAGACTGACGCAGAAATTCTCTGGTTGTGCTACTGCCAAGGCATGGCCTAAGGAGCATTTTTCTCTAGCTCTATGAAAAATGCGGGAAATATCTCTGCAGATTTATTGTACATCAACCCTTTTCTTCCTCCTTCATGCATGCAAAATCCCTCTGTTTTTCTTTGTTCAGATCCTCAGATTAGGTACTTGCGCCCCCTGTGGACAGAACTAACATGTTTTCTCCCAACAGAAATGGAATCTATTTGATCATTATTGGTCTCTAGTCATTTTGTTTGGGGAAAAATGTGGCATAAACATTTCCAGACTGGTGGCCATGCCAGTCTGTTTCAGAAAAACAACTCAGAGCTTCATGTTACCTTAAAGGCCAACAAATTTATTGCAGTACAAGTTTTTGTGAACTACAATTCACTTTATCTTATGCTAGAAGTATTAATTGCTCCATGCATCTGATGAAGTGGACTGAAGTACACAAACGCTTATGCTGTATGTAATAGGTTTGTTGGTGTTCAGGGTGCCACAAGATTCTTGATTGTTTCTGTGTCATAAAGGGATTTTTTTGTTTTTAATTTTTTTTAAAAAAATTATTAGATTTATTAAACAATAAATACACAACAAATAATACATATAAATACAAGACGTAGAATTCTATAACAATACATAACACTAACACACAAATCACAAGACAATCTAAACATTTATTATCTATTTTCCCTCTTACCCCCACCCTTGATGTCATAAAGGGTTTTTGTTTTGTTTTTTTTAAAAAAAAAAAGGAATGCTGTTCTTATCTATATCATGCATACTTGTAGAGGCTATAATATGCACAACATTTATATGAAATATAACAAAAGCCAAAATAATAGACCAGCCAAAAGGTACAAAACATGCACTCACAGAGACAATGGGTTTCTTCATCAAGCATAGCTGTTAAAAAATCATTTTTAGGGCAGAAATGTGATAGTGGAGAGCCACAGAGCTGCATCTTTCTTGAGATGTTAAAGTGTTGTTTAAGATGATCTTGAAGGGAAGATGCAGGTAGAAGCCACATCCTTCATCAGCCATGAGGTGGCAGGGAACACAAACAAAGCAAACCAATAAAAATTTCCTCCTCTATTGGTAGAAACAAGGAGACTTCATTTGAGATCTAGGCTTTGGAACTTATCGCATGGCTTTTAAAATTGTCTTACCTTTCCCGACTTAAATTTTAATTCAGCTGGCATCTGGACCCTATCACAGTGATTTTGCCACTGAATCTGCTGTCTGGGTCCATCCCGGGTTCAATCCTGCTCCCAGGGGTGCTCAGCACACCTCTTTTCGAAACTGGGAGTTTTCCGGCTTAAGAAAATGGCCACCGGAGCACCTCTGGGAGGAGGGGTGGACCCAGGTAGCAGCTTCGACCGCAAAATCACTGCGATAGGGTCCGGATGCCAGCTGAATTAAAATTTAAGTTGGGAAAGGTAAGGCGGTTTTAAAAACCATGCAATAAGCTCCATATCTGACCCGTGTGAAGCTACAAACCACATTGTAAGAAGAATACAGTGAGCCTCTACAGTGACACATCTGGAAACATGTTTAGGTGTTATGAAAGGTAAAGCATGCCAATGGCAACCAAATTCAAATTGCTTTACCTTAGCAGGAGGTAAAAACCTCAGCGAGTAAGTCCATTTGCTCCCTTCAAGATTTCCAGGTTGCAGACGAGTTAGGAATCTTCAAATCCAAAAAATATACATACAGGGATAGTTCTTTTGGCCAAGCAGCAAAACATAACACCTAAAATTGCTTTGGGTGCTTGTGTTCCCAGCAGCCTCATGGCCAAGAAGAGTGTGGCCTTTATTTCCCTCCAAGACCATCTTAAACAATACCTTTCTTGTTGCACCTCTGAGTTGTCACATTTTCCCCTAAAATTGATTTTTAACATCTATACCTGATAAAATAGCCTGTGAGCTTCAAAAGCTTTAATAATGTATTTTGCATCTCCTGGTTGACCTAATAAAGATATCACCATAAAATGAATTTTGGATTTTGTTATACAGCATTTTGCTGCTTGGCCAACACAGGTATCCCTGGATGTATATAACTGATGTAAATGTACATAACTGAAAAACAATTTTGTACCAGACCTTCTGAGCAGACAAGTTGGAAATCAGAGGAAATGCTCATTTTAAAAGCAATTTAAAAACTGAACAAATGTACAAGTATATACAACCATCCTTCAAAGTGGTTCACCAGCCAATAGGGTGCACCCATGGCTATGAGCGAAGGCTTCTTCAGACTCAGCAGAAGGTTTATAATCTAGTGGAGGACATCCACTGAAAGAATTGTGGAGGAGGTGAATTTAATTTGATCTGTCTACTCTCTATAATCCACAGTTCTTACTCCCTGTCAAATCTGCTCCAGAGATTTGGTGGGCCTTCTGGAATAGAGCAGGGTATACCAGTGAAGAAGGCAAAGAGATGGGGGTGGCAAATTTTGCCTCATGGCCCTCCTCTTTCTTCCAGGTACAGCATTGTGAATGGAGCTGTACTCATAGAAGCGTAGATTTGGACGAAACCTCAAGGACCATCCAGTCCATGCAGGAACTCACAAACAAAGCACCCCCAACAGATGGCCATCCAACCTCTGCTTAAAGACCTCCAAAGAAGGAGACTCCACCACTCTCTGAGGGAGTGCATTCCACTGTCAAACATCTCTTACTGTCAGGAAGTTCTTCCTTATGTATTATATTCTCTTGAGTTGCAGAAAACAAGCTTGCTCCACACCCCTTCAAATATTTAAACAGGGCTATCTTATCACCTCATGCAATGCATTATTATTATTATTATTATTATTATTATCATCATCATCCAAGGGTGGGAAAGGACCTGGGCCCAAGCCATAGTTTCTCTGAAAATTCTGCCTTCTGTGGGCATTGAGAATTCTCACCTAGAAAACTTCTCCCAGTTCACAGTTGCCCTAGATTTCCCATGACTCCTCATGAAGGAATTATGGAGTTTATCACACAGGAGGGATCCCGTACAAAAATGGGATTTGAACTGGAAGAAACTCACAAAAGCAGACTGATTTTCAGATGACGTCTGACATTAACCAGGACAGGAAGTGGGGAAAAACCGGATTGATTTTCAGAAGATGTCAGGGTTAATGAGCATTAATGCAATATTAACCTGAATAGAAAGTCAATAAAATGCTCTGCTTTTTACTCTCAGAAAATCCCGAAGTTAGCTTTTGTTCATTCAAACTAGCAATCATGCATGTATATTACTAAACAGAATAATAGGTTTGCTGAGCACTACATATATTTAATTTGCCTAGGATGAAGAAAGTGTTAGAAACAAATTTTAAACCAACTCAAAATCTCAAACAAAGAAACAAAAAGGGTAGTATTTCCAAGATATGGCCTAGGGCTTGTCTTATATTTTAATCACTATAAACCAGGAGGCCCCCTCCCTTTTTTGTTTTGGCTGAAGAGTAAAATACACATTATTTGAATAGATAAATATATATTGGAGTTTTACTGAAGCAGAATCATTATTTACTTTAAAGCAGGAAAACAACCAGTCAGGCTTATGTGTAGTACATGTGGCATTTTAAAGCACCTAACCTTTCAGGATCTAAGCATCGAAGTCTCTGGGAGTGATGTTGCCAGATTTACCACCTTCCACAGTGCCAGGGCTGTGAGGGAGAAGCCCAGTCCAAGGAAGGATAAACTACCAGTAGCAGAGAACACATCAGAAGAACCCATCAAGCAAGATCAACACTTTCAAATAATCCCATCCTAGGCAGACCTAAAGACAAGCCACAAAGGGAATGCTGATAAAGGAGCTGTCCGCAAAATGCCACTAGCACTCTGTTGGCATTTTCTGGCCTGTTATTTTTCCTGTGCCAAGTATGCAGGCTGTTAAAAGCAGATTGCTAGAGGGGACATCCTAGGTCCTGACTTGAAGGTAATGAGAGAATCCATTGACAATATCCCAGCCTTTTAACTGAGAGAATCTCTTTCCTGAGCTCATTGACATCGACAGGGCTTTGGATGGATAGATCTGTCTGGTACCAGTCCCTCTACCTGGCAAGGGTCCCCTGGTTCTCAAGAGGAGGTACAAACAGAAATTGAGGGGCTGAGTTAGTCCTTTTCAGCCTATTTACTGTGACATGAAATGGATAAGGGAAACCATTTGTTGCTGAACTGATCCAAAACAGGAGGAGATACACAATATGCAATGTTTTCTCAAAGGCAAGATATAAATCCGCAAATAAAAACATAAATGTAAAATGATGTCTTATACTGAACCAACTTCATTTCTGTTGGCATAAGGCAGACATGACCTAGATGTGGGCCACATGCAGCCCCAAAGACCATTCTAAGAGCCCTATTGCTTTCATTTGCTGGTGCCAAAATCAGTAGTGGCAGTGCTGCCGCCACAGACATGAAAATAAAAAGCTCCAGTTTCCTTCCCAGCAAAACCTCCCCAACTGCTGCCAGAACCTTCTCTTTTACCACTATCCTGCCTTTCACCTTCTTTCCTTCCAGCCAACAGAGCTGCCAATAGTAGTGCTGAAATTCAGCAGAAGCTGGGGCTAGGGGTGGGAGTGGGGGCAGATTCAGCAGAGGTGAGAAAATTTGTCATGATGGAACTCTTGGGCTCTGATTTGGTGGACCCTCAACCCTAGTAAAATTCCCAACTCTTGTTGTCAACCTGTGAAAAAAATTGCACTGCAGAGGATTGTTTCCAGAAAAGAACAATACACCTCTGGGTGTAATTCAGAATTACACCTCTGGGTGTAATTCAGAAATTTTCATTTTTTCTGTGCAAGATCTTATAATATTCTGCACATTTCATGAAGGGAGCAAGTAGATTTCAAAAATGTGATGCCTAGCTTTGTTGAGGGTAATTTCTATTTTTTATAGAATGCAGAATATAACTTAGCTAACCAAGAAGGGAAGAAGGGCAGCATAAGAAGCAATGGCACAATGGAGGTGCAGTGGTGGTAAGCAATAGCAATAGCAATAGCAATAGCAATAGCAGCTTCATTTATATACCGCTTCATACCGTGCTAGTCTCTAAGCAGTTTACAACTGTAAGCTAATTGCCCCCAATAAGTTGAATAGCCCCCTTGGAATGATGCAAGCCTGAGTCAAGCCTGAGCCCTGGCTGGTACTGAACTCACAAACATGTGGCTTGTGAGTGAGTGGCTGAAGTACAGGTGTTTAACCACTGCGCTACCAGGCAAGGTTCAGTAGCTTCTTGTTGGCATAGAAGAGCTTCCACCCTTCCCCCTAAAGCCCAGTAAAGTATTCCTTGGACCCTGGTTCATTAATTTGAAAAGAAGCCTATAGGACTTAGATGGAAAGAAGGATGCTTCATGATCTAAGTAGCTGGATCAGAACTAAACATTATAAGAAATTTGGAGATGCTGACATCAAAAACTGCAGTTGGTCTGGGTTGGGTTCTGAGTAAGAGTTCAGTATTACAACTTTGCTCCAATTCTGTACATCCAGATGTGGCTCAGTGTGAATTATGTGTAAAATCTTATTGGTAGTTCCCAACTAGAGGATACCCGTTGTATCAATAAGATTTACAAAAGTGTTAATTCACCATTTAACAGTTTTTCAGTGGATCTACTCTTATTGGGATTACCAAAAGGATTCAGGTCTTGTTGTCAAATGAAATGTGACTTTGTCACAGCTGGACCACACAAAGACTTCAAACTGACTGTTCCATAAGGATATGTTCACAGAAAGTGATATGAGCAAGAAAGCATTTTCAGCCCAAAACACTGTCCATCTTCCTAAAGCCCTGTGACATTTTCTCATGGCCAACTGCCCCTCCTCCCAAATATATATACCAAAACATCAAGTTCTGATGAAGCAACCCAAAGCCAAAGAGAAGGGGAAACATAAAAGGTGAGTGCAGAACAGGCCAGATGAGGCTTGCCTGCCTTCTTATGTTACATTATGAGATTTAGAAATTTGTATTTGTGTGTTTTCTAAATCAAAAGAATACATACACATGCTATTTTCTTTGGCTCATCTCTTGGCCTGGATGCATAATCTTGAATGATGGCCTTTTGACATGATGTAAATGTCTGGATTGCCTGTCAGTTTGCTTTGGTGAACAGCAGGCAGAGCTGACCCAAGACATTTTTCTGCTTGAGGCAGAACAACAAATGGCACCTCCCACTGCAGCCTATATGTATCATACCCAAAGCCAACCAAGTTATTTTTAATATGTGAGACAGGAAACCCCATAAGTATCTCTCTCCATCTTCATAGCATATTCATAGAGGTAAAAATACAATAATTATGAAATAACTAACCCTTTTGCTGTCCTGCTGTGACCCTCCAAATCTGTTGCCTAAGGTTGCTGCCGTACTCTGCCTTATGGTAGGGCTGGCTTTACAGTGGCAAGTGCTTCGATGGTGAAAGAAGCATCACCTGTCAGAGCTTACTTGCTACATGAATTTGAATTCAACCTCTAGGTGTACCTACCATTCAGCCCTGGAGATGTTTTCTATCCTAACTGGGAAAGAACTGGAAGGAGACCCATTGGCCCCTTCTGTTCAAACCCCAGGAGTCTTCATAACCCAATCGCCTGGCTCCCCCTAGCCGTGGCCGGGAATGCTCCATCGTCTGCCTAGGTCTAGCTAGCTTCAGGTATGTCTCTAATTCCCCAGAGTGACAGGAATGCCCTTTGTGGAAGGCAAGATTAGAGCAAGCACACGGCTGCACAGCCTCGGCCCAGGTGACAGGAGAAGCGAGCCCTGCGCTCTGTTGAAAAACAAGACAGAGGAGGGAGAGGGAGAAAAGTGACAGCCCTGGAAGGACTCCAGAGGAAGGAGGGGGAGAAAGAGGCTTCGGCACAAAGGGGCAGCCTGTCTTCACACCTGCTTGGACATACAGGGTGCGCAGAGGCCTAAAGGCATACGGTTGTGGGAAGGCAGGGGGGGCACACTGACAGATAGCAGCAGGGGAAAATACTTCTCACTGAAAGAAGCATGTCATTGGGAGATAGCTCAGTGAGACACTTCAAATAAAGGGAAGCAGCCGTGGTGACAGGATACATTCTTTGCCTCAAATGTGCTGCAGGGCTGTGAGTGCCAGAGACATTGTGGAAGGCGGGGGGGGGGGGAGGGAGGCTAAGAGAGAGAAAGGCTATTTGAGTCGCATCAAAGGCAACCACCACTGACACACAGTTGAAAGCCCTTGTGCAACGATAGCCAACCTGAAAGCCGGCTCAGCATGGGATGCTTTGTTCTTTGATTGGTCTAGTCACTTTGCTTGCTTCTTTCCACTGTTGGGCTAGCACAAGGAGTTTGGGAGCTAAGTGTGCTTCTTTTCATCAGGAGGGGATCAGAACTTCAGGTGATGTAAAGGTGATGTCAGGTGAGATACAGAAGAACCTAACTTGGGCCATGCCATAAATCTTAGGAAGCTAAATGTGTGTGAACTTTAATATAAACCTCGGGGGGGGGGGGGCTCTAAGCAACAGCTCAGTAAAGTTATACTTTTAGACTATAATCCACAGAACTTTGGGAGTTTTAGTCTACAAAGTAATTTCCTGTGCTCTGTGCCCCATATTTTGCTGTCTTAAACTGACTTTTCATCTCTACTCCTTCTTCCATGAGAAGTTACTTGTGCTCTTAGGGCCCAACCGGAAGGAAAAAAATGGTTTTAAAAAGTAATTTGAGAAGGGAGAAGCACAGAGAAGGAAAGAATTCACTCTTCATTCCCTCCTCTTCATGGTATGCTGAATTCCACAACTCACTGTCATCAACAGCACTCTGTAGATGAGATTCAACAGCAACCCAGTCCTGTTATCCCAATCACCTGCCATTGTATTGGCTTGGAATACTGTGTACAGTTCCAGTCATTGAACATTGAAATGGATATTGTACAGCTGGAAGCTATGAAAATGGCAGATAAAGGTGACTTTATCAAGGGTCCTGGTCAAGTCTCCTATGCGTAATGGCTATAATAGTTTTAGTTCTTTAGCAAAGAGAAAATACAAATCAAGATGCACATAAAAGAGCAGGTGTGGGAAAAATTTAGGGCATTTTTTCACACAGCATATGAAATTTGCTATGATAGATACAGTGATGACCACCAATATGGACAGTTGTTAAAGGGTATTAGGCACATTCATGGAGCATAAGGCTTATCAGTAGCTTAGTCATGAAGACTGTATACCAGTTGCTGGGGAACATAAGCTGTTGCGCTCATGTTCTGGCTGTGGGCTTCCCATAAACATCTGGTTAGTCACTGTGGGAACAGAACACTGGACTAAATAGACTTTGGGGGGAAGCAGATGGCTAAAAGGGCCGTTTTGGGGGCAAGGAAGGGGAGGGGCAGCCGCACGGTGGGCGCCCCAACCCCTTCCCGAAGGCATCGTCGGAGCACCGGCCCCTCCGCACGGCCAGCACTCCGATGATGTCTTCCTGCCACAGCGTTCGCACACGCTGCGGTGGAAGAGTCGCTGAAGGTGCGCTGCCAGCCTTTTGCGGCGCACCTTCGGCGACTTGTGGAAGGAGAGCTATTTTAATGCTCCTTCCAGGGGTGGTGAAGCTGTACCGCGGGGCCAAGGTGTGGGGATACCTCGGCCCCGCGGCTCAGCTTCCCGGGGCGGCCCACGGCTGCCCGTCTGCTTCCCCCCTTTGACTCCACCAGTAGGGCTATTCTTACATTTTTATGCTCTATCATCTTATGCACCACAGCTCAGATATGAGTTCTACTGAGTTCAGTAGGACTTACACACAAGTGTAACTGTCCTGGACTACGGCCAGCACCAGTCCAAACAAACACTGATAAGAATGGTTTAGCAAGAAAGGAGCTAAAAGGCAGGCTACAGACCTTTCTGTTAGTTACCAAGAAGCACACCAGTACCAAAGCCAGGGTCAGGATTCCAGAGTACACAGTAGTCAGTTCAGTCCGAGGTCGGGGCAGCCAGAAGGTAACAAGCGTCCAGTCCATTCCTAAGTCAAAGGTTCATGGCACACAAGGGTTCCAAAGAGCAAGGAGCCAGTGCTGACAGTATCCCACAAGGAAACTTGCAATAAGCTCTGGCACTGAGTGGTCCTCTCCCAGGTGATTAAGTAGGAGATTCCCTCCTCTGTGCCAGTTGAGGCTTGTTAATCAATTGCCTCTCTGCAAGCCTCCTTGACCGACACACACAAGCACTCTCTGCCCTGCGTTGTCTGAAGGAAGGCACTTCCACACTTGTTTCTTCCTGATCCTTACCACTAGGCTGCTGTGCCTCCATAGGGATCCTACTAGTGCTAGGACCTGGCTGCTCTTCCTCCTCTGGGGCTGGGAGGACAGGGCTGGGATCCAGCAGGGCAGGATTAGGACCTGGTAGAGCCTCCCTTTCCTCCTGCACTGGAGTAGGCTCATCCTCCTCCTCATCCTCCGAGTCCAGCTCCTGACTGACCATGACATCAACTCTGATTTAAGGTGTTTGAAGCCACTGGCTATTTGTCACTAACAAAGGACCCCAGGTTTCAAACCATTATAATAGTATAAGCTTGTATAACCATTATAACCTTGTAGCATAGATATGAAAATCTTCAAGCAATGCTATAGAGCGGTCAGTGGGTCATATTGTGCAGCCTGCTATGTGAAACCATGGACCCATAGACACATCCTTGCCTTCTCATCAGAGTTGAAGCCATTGATTTGGTGTTCATGCTGCCATTGCAACTTATCCCTAGAGGTTCTCCTTTCCATCTCATTGCATGACAATGAATACAAAAAGCTGACACTGAACCAGTTGTAATTGATAAATTAATAATCAAAGACTACCCTGATTAGACAAGGCTTGTCTGTATTTCATTGTAGACTATTTCATTTTATTACATTTTATTATATTTATTATATTTTTTTAAATTCATTGTAAACATACCCCATCTTTCTGTCCCAAAAAGGCACTCAAGAAATCAAGACACTCAAGACTATGAACAACATGGTCACATTATATACTGTCAAACATAAATCAATTATAAATGTCTTGTCAAGGAATCATGGCTGACAAATTTCTAAGATCTGGACTAAATGCTTTCACAACCTCATCTCCAAGGACATCCTGTGAATAGGGGAGTGGCTTGAAGCCACAAGGGATTTTTCTAGATATTTTTTTTTATAATGTCAGAGGGAACGATTGGTTTATATTTCTAGAACAATTATTCTAATATTTCAATCTTATATTTGTCTCCACAATCGAAACATTTCATTAAAGAGACCTCTGAAATGTCAGCAAGATGCTTCCAAAAGGTTTGGGGCTGTAAATTGCAGTTGTTGTTTTAATAACATGTTTGAAACCAACAACTTCCATTTGACATGAGGTTATGCACCTTGAAGAAGCTCGTAATCCACAAAAGATAGTGATATAATAAATCTGTTTGTCTCAAAGAGCCCACACAATTCCTTGCTACAACTTACAAGGCAACCTCTTTGAAGATGAAGAAGTCACTCTGATGATTATGACATGTCGGGCCTTTGCAGACTGCCAGAAATAGTGCAATTTGAGTCCACTTCAACTGCCCTGACTCAGTGCTAGGGAATCATGGGAACTGTAGTTTATTGTGGCACCAGAGCTCTCTGATAGAGAAGGCTCAATGTCTCAGGAAAAAAATACAATTCCCATGATTCCCTAGCACTTAGCCAGGGCAGTTAAAGTGGACTCAATTTGCACTATTTCTAGCAGTCTGCAAAGGCCTTAAGAATCTTTTCTCTGGAGATTCTCAGCAACCATGTTTTTTACATTAGATCTAAGAGCTTTCTCACAAACTCTGTAAATCCTCTGTCCTGAGTATGACTGACCAGGGAAAAGTGAAAATAATTTAGACAATTGCACCCCCCAATGGCAAATTATGGTGTTTGCACAAGTAGAATAAATAACATCCTTAGATGAAAAGGACTTGAAGGCACATAATTTCCACATCAGTTTTGCTGAACTGCTCTTAGTGAATCTAGTTTATTTGCTTATGAATTTGCAGTTCTTTTTTCCCCTTTGGATGCTTTCTCTTTTCTCCACTGTAACTGAAAACTTTTAAATAAACTGGTAAGCTCTTCGTAGCTTTCTCAAAACACTCCATCTTGCATTTTCCTTAACTGAGACTATGAACATAAATTCAAACTAATAATAAAGAAGGCCTCCATTTTTAAAAAGTTGACCTTCTAAGCAATTACAACAGACAGAGATGGGAAACCCTCAGCCTTCTAGACATTTTGGATTTTTTGGACTTTCCCTCCCAAAAGGCCCAGTCACATGGCCAATGGTATGGGATTCTAGACATTTTTAGCCAAAAACATCTGGAAAATTAACATTCCCTCAACCCTGCAATGAACCTTCAGCATATTCTTATAGTGAGTGGTATGTGCTTTGTGACATTAAGAACAAGGAGATGTTATGTTTCCCACTGCTACATAATAAAAGTTATTCTGCCTAATCAGTATGTTCCCATGAATTTGGCAATGATTTGTTCTTTAAAAAAATAATAGCATTGGATACCTGCTTGAGGTTATGACTGGTTTAGCTGCAGAACCATAATAATAATAATAATAATAATAATAATAATAATAGCTTCCTTGACTCCCATTTTGGGAGAAAAGTGGGATATAAATCCCATAAATAAAGTATGAGTACAGTATTAGGATTATTTTCAAAACAGTTCTCCAGTCTGTCAGATGTCACTCTGCTTCTAGTAAGAACATTTTTGAAGACATTGCTCAAATGTGTGGGTAGGGGGAAGACACCTACTCATCTTTTATATTATACACAATACTGTTGTTAAAAGACTATCACCCTGTGCAGACTGGCGAAAAGGACCAGCCTGGGGGTGGAGTTGGGGCGGGGTGACTGCACGCCGGCCACCCCGAATTCACCCTGATGATGCTGTCACACCACAGGCCCCACCATATGGCATGCGGCATCAGGGCGCCCTGTTGGCGCAGCATGTAGACATGCTGCACCAAAGGGGAGCAAAAGAGCCACCACGGCAGTGCTAAGGGCAGCTTTTTGCCACCCCAAAAAAGGAACAGCAAAAGCTGGATCAGGGGTAGTTGCCATGGCCCTGAACTGGTGCTCCCAGGGGCTGCATGTATGGCCCCTATGCCCTAAGGCTGATTGCTAATCCCAACTAAAGTAGATCCATTGAACTGGTAGCATTTATTGTAGTATTGTAGTATAGTACTGTATTGATCTATAGTTCAATAATTGATTCAATGGGTGTGTTTTAGTTGGAACTACCAGTTGGATTTAGACCATTTAGACCAAGACCCCGGTGCCCTGATAATGTGATCATGGCTCCTTAGAATCATAGAATCATAGACTAGTAGAATTGGAAATGCCCACGGGGGCCATTCAGTCCAACCTCCTGCCATACAGGAACACTAATCAAGGCACACACACACCCCGACACATGGCCATCCATCCTCTGTTTCAAAACCTCAAAGAAGGAGACTCCACTACACTCTGAGGCAGCATATTCCATTGTCAAACAGCTCTGACTGTCAGGAAGTTCCTCCTGAGATTTAGGCAGAATATCTTTTCATTGCTCCTTGTTCCAGTCTCTGGAGCCGTGGAAAACAAGCCTCTTCCCTTTTCAATATGACATCCCTTCAGATATTTGAACATGATTATCATGTCCCTCTTGACTTTCTTTTCACTGGGCTAAACATTCCCAGCTCCCTAAGCCACTCCTCATAGGGCATTGCTTCCAGACCTTTCACCATTTTGGTTGCCCTCCTGTAGACATGCTCCAGCTTCTCAACATCTTTCTTGAATTGTGGTGCCCAGAACTGACACAATATTCCAGGTGAGGCCTGACCAAAGCAGAATACAGTAGTACTATCACTTCCCATTCTAGACACTATACTGCTATTGATGCAACCAAGAATCGTGTTGGCTTTCTTGGCTACCGCATCACACTTCTGACTCATGTTCAGTTTGTGTTCTCCTAGATCCCTTTCACATGAACTGTTTAAGGGTTTTCAAGGTATGCCTTTCTTTGGACTCTAGTGAAGAAGGAACACATTCAGGAACAAGAAGAACCAGGAATTTTTTCTCCTCTGGAGAATGAAAAGGGAGTCAGACTTTGGTATGTTACCATCTACCTCTCTTTTCTTAAGGGTCCTATCTGCACACACAGCCCCAACCCCAATTCTGTTACTAACAGACTGGATACCGGCCAGGCTGTTCAGAATCAGAACCAGGGTATAATGCCCTTAACACAAAGTAAAATAATGCACCAGTTGCTCCATATCTTCCAGGAAGTTCAAGAGCCCTCTGTTCCCATGCCAGGCGGCTGTTTAGAACATGTCCTGCTCAGCTGCCTGGTGCATCCACCACCGCCACCAGTCACTCACTCTGAGGTCAGAATAAGGCACTCATCCATGTGATAGAGGCTAGGTACCTCGTTCTGATCTAGAGCAAAGCAAGTCATGTGGGCAGTGGTGCTGAGTGGGATATACATGCAATCAACTGCCTGATGTTGGAATAGAGGACCACTGCAATGGAGGAAGAAACAAGGCAGCCCCAAAGCCAGGATACTCCAGGCTGCCCCGTGCCAGTACAGACAGGATGTACATCAGACTTTCAAGAATGCATCACCTGCATAAGGAGGTGGATGTTGCCAGGCTAATTGCTAGACACTACCAAAAAGCATTCCAGATGGATGGCGTCTTTTCAGTGTTATTGTTCCATGTTAGGGAAAGGGCAACAATGAAACCTAATGTAGGTCAATCTTAGAAGAATAGTGTGTTCTTCTTAACACAGAAGCAATTCACCAAGATCACTCAGTGCTAGCATTCTTTCCCACTAAAGCTTTGTGAAGTACAAACATCAAGAACCATGCTATTCCATTACTTTCAGCTCAGTAAACCTAAAAATATAAGTGCAGATTCTAAATCAGCTACTATGTATACGTAACTAAGGACATTATCATAGAAGCCCTGTCCTCACCATGATTACATTAGCAAACGTAAATGGATACAAACCAGTTAGGAAGCCCTCAGTATTGTACGTCTCTTCAATAGCATGCCTGAGGCTTGTTCAGCCATCAACGGTCCCTCGACTCTCTTAAGGATTCCCCTTTAACTACATCTCTCTGCCCAATTGCCCTACCCAGGATGCCTTGTGTAATTTTTATTTTGTGATGAAATTTAGCAATTGTGGAAATGCGACTTCGTGAAACATAGGAAAGTGCCTTGGCTTTAAAGCACCTTATCCCTGATGGGATAAAAGTGCATTTAATTTTCCAAACAGGTATTTCCTGTTTTCCCATTTTTGAAAAGGCACAGGATAAGCCTTGCTGGCACCTGGGCTGTATATGGGTTGCATTCGCACTGGCACAGGGAAAATGATAATGCCTGTTTTGAAAATTAAATGCATCTTTATCCCATCCAGGATGAGACGCTTTAAAGCCAATGCACTAATCTCCAAAGGAAAAGGAAAAGGAAAGAAAGTGGAGGAAAAAAGAAAACCAGCCTGTTTGGCGATAGCAAGGGGCAGGGGGAGGGGGCAAAGAAGGAGAGTGTGAACATGTGACTGCCCAATATTGGAACTTCAGCTGGAGAAATTTATGTCACCAGACAACTAATGCCACAGCAGTGCGATTGGGAGCTTATTGATCAGTGTTCCCTGTCATTGGCAAGGGACACCCTAACCCTGCTTTAGAGGCACAGCAGCACCAGTTTAGAGGCACATCATGTGATAAGTATCACTAAAGACACTATTATCCACTTTTATTCCTGATTTTAAATGCTTGTGTGAGAAAGTCCTTTGTAGTATCTCTTGGCCTGATCCCTTCAGTCCTGACGCAGCAGCCTCCTGTTTTTTGATTGACAGGGAAACAGACCTCCATTGCTTCCCAGTAAGCCCCTACATATTCCCTACACTATTGAATATGTAGGGATTGTGAATAAGAAATAGTTAGAAATGTGTAAGCCTGGGTTACATATTTGTGAGTGTGATTGTAAATTCCAACTATAGAAAATTGCCAGGTGCTTTCATCATGCATTTTTTTAAACATGCATTTGCACAGAGTTTTACAAAAGAACCAAGCAATGTTGCCATCCCCTTGTCACTCTGTTGTGTTCTCTCTCCATTTAGGCCACATCCAGACTGGTTTTAAAAACCCAGAAAGTCCCAGACATGGGGGCTGAACAGATGGCCCCTAAGGAGCAGCGTCCCACTGCCCCTTTCCTCACCGGATTGGGACTGCAGCAACCACAAAAAAAACGCCCTTGCCACTACAGTGGCAGCTTTTCAGTGCTCCTTTGGTGCAGCATGTGTGAACGCTGCACCAAGGGAGCGACCTGACACCTCCCGCTGTGCAGTGGGGTGCACAGCATGAGGACTACATGGGATGAAGTCAGGGAAGCCAGCATGCAGTCGCCACACCTCCATTCCACCCTCAGGCTGGCCCTTGCGGCCAGTCTGTACAGCCCCATAGTTCCTGTGCCTTCTGATTTTATTTTGGAGATCTGTATCCCAGCAAATTTTCTGTTTAATGGAGCAAATGCTTCATTGTAACTATAATCTATAGCAATAATATAACAAAAAAAGGCTGCAGTCACACTATAAAGGGAGTAACATTATCCTTCATTGTGTTATGATTATAATATAATACATGCCTCAGTTATTTAAAATGAATTAATCATAAATAAATATTATTTAATTTATTGAATAGTTATTGTTTTTATTAAAATTATTGAAATTATAGGCCAGCATTCTGTATCAGCTATTTAATTAAATATACCGTATTTTCCAGCATATAAGACGACCTTTTAACCCTGGAAAAGGGTTTCAAAAGTCGAGGGTCGTCTTATACACCAGGTAGAGAAGGAGGAGGAGGAGGATGAAGGGAAAAGGAGAAGGGAGCCAGGAAAGAGAAGGAGGACGATGAGAACAAGGGGAGAAAGAGAAGAGAGCCAGGAGAGAGGAGGAGGAGGATGAGAACGAAGGGAGAAGGAGAAGGAAGCCGGTTCTACAGTATGAATGCAGCCTGAATCTGCACTGGAGAAATAATGCAGTTTGACACCACTTTAACTGCCATGGTTCCATCCTATGGACTCCTAGGATCTGCAATTTTCTTTGTGGTACCAGAGCTCTCTGACAGCAAAGGCTAAATATCTCACAAAACTGCAGATCCCAGAATTCCATAGCCTTGAGCCAAGGCAGTTAAAGCGGTGTCAAACTGCTTTAATAAATTTCTGCAATGCAGACTCAGCCAAAGTTGATGTGTTGCTTGGGCATGGCTTCTTTAACAATAATTCTGCACAATGAGAGAGAGAGAGAGAGAGAGAGAGAGAGAGCCCTTGAAGATTTATTTAAAAAAGAACCAAGTTCCTTAATTTGGAGGTTACATGTGTATGTTGTGTGCCTTCAAATTGTTCCTGACTTATGGTGATCATGGAGTTTTCTTGGCAAGATTCGCTCAAAGGAGGTTTGCCATTGCCTTCCCCTGAGGCTAAGAGTGTGTGACTTATCCAAGTTCACCCAGTGGGTTTCATGGCAGACTGGGGAATCAAACCCAGGTCTCCAGAGTGGGAGTCCAACACTCAAACCACTAAATCATGCTGGCTCCTATTCCCATGTACTACCTATGAAACAATTGCAGACTTTTTTGTTGTTCTTGTGCGTCTTCAAGTCCTTTCCAAATTATGGCGATCCTAAGGCAACCTTATCATGGGGTTTTCTTGACATGTTTCTTCAAATGGGGGTTGCCATTACCATCCTCTGAGGCTGAGAGTGTGTGACATGCCCAGGGTCACTTACTTGGCCGCAAATTGTACATATCCCAGAATGCATCACCTAGTATATTGGCAGTCCTTCCCCCCAACACTTTCTCATTTCCCCCCAGCCATCTCATAGCTGGGAGATGGAAATAATTTTTAAAGCAGCATTTAAATCTGGACCATTTTTTAAAAAGTAAGGTCCAAAACACACTGCAGAAATAAATGCTAGGGAACATGGGAGCTGTAGTTTGTTGTGTTTATAAGTGACAGTTCTCCTGCTAAGTACCTGCATGTCATAAGCATTTGAATTAAAATTACCATATGGAAATAAAATCTGATGTTTTTTAAATTTTTATTTGGTGTGCGTTGGAAGAGAGGTAGTCTTATACGGCAAGTATATCCCAAACTCTATATTTTAACTGGAAAAGTTGGGGGTCGGCTTATACGCCCAGTCATCATATACACCAGAAAATACGGTACTTTACTTAACTAAGGGCCTTTACAGACTGCCAGAAATAATGCAGCCTGAGACCACTTTAACTGTCCTGGCTCAATGCTAGGGAATCATGGGAACTGTATTTTTTTCTGAGACATTGAGCCTTATCTGTCAGAGAGCTCTGGTGCTACGATAAACTACAGTTCCCATGATTCCCTAGCACTGAGCCAGAACAATTAAAGTGGCCTCAAGCTGCATTATTTCTGGCAGTCTGCAGAGGCCCTAAGTAACTTCCCATGGCCCTGTTGGAAAATATTGGTATTTATATTAAGTGTGCCCCAGTGCAACATGAGCTTCTGTTAAAAAAAACAGGATAGAAATATGCAGGATGCTGTGATAAAGTTAAAAAATAAAAGTTAGTTTATTGTTAAAAAAAATCCTTCCAAAATAGGAAAGTAGATAGTCAAAATAAAGTTACCTATACTTCAGTATAAGAGGCATGAATTAAGCATAGAAAGAAAAAAAATAAGACATGCACCCCACTCTACTCCTAATTACAGTGGGCCCTTGGTTTCAGCTGGGGTTTGGTTCCAGCACCCAACCACCCCCATGATACCAAAATCTGTAGATGCTCAATGCAATGAGGTGGTAAAATGGTGTCCCTTATATAAAACGGCAAAATCAAGCTTTGCTTTTTAGAATTTATATACTTTTACAAATATTTTTAAGCAGTGGGTGCTTGAATCCAGGGATAAAGAATCCATGGATACAGAGGACTGTACTCAAGAAACAATCATTGATGCCTGTCCACGTCCAACAGGCCCAACCCCTGACAAATCTAATGGAAACATCATTTGGCCATGCACCAGTCACAGACAGAATAGACCTCCTTCTCTCAATCCATCAGTAAAGTGGATTTAGGTGAAAATTATTATCATGGCAATAGTGATACAATTATGGCAAAGTAATGAGCATGAATAGGGAATAGTTGTGTATCTCAACTGCTCTTGAGTTAATATCAACACCCTATGAATGAGACCTCTCCAAGACTCCCTACTCTCAACCTCTCTGCTCAGGTCCTGCAAGCCCAGGTCCATTCCCACCTTTGTTGAATCTAACCAACTAGCATGTAGTCTTTCTCTCTTTCTGCTTCCTTCCACCTTTCCTGGCATCATTGCCTTTTCTAATGATTCATTTTTCCTCATGATGTGGCCAAAGTACAATAGCCTCAATTCAGTCATTCCGGGCTTCCAAAGGTTGGGCTTGATCTGTTCTAGCACCCATTTGTTTGTCTGGCCATCTACAGTATCCTCAGCACTCTTCTCCAGCACCCCATCTCAAATGAGTTGATGTTTTTTCTATCTGCTTTTTTCACTGTCCAGCTCTCACATCCATACATTGTGATGGGGAATACAATGGCTTGGATGATCCTCACTTTAGTGTTCAGAGTTATGTCTTTACACTTTATGATCTTGCCCATTTTTTTCATAGCTGTCCTTCTCAGTCCTGGTCTTCTTCTGATTTCTTCTACTGCAATCTTTGTGCTAACCAATAATTGAAACAAGATACAGGAACTCTTTAACTATTTCAATTGTCTCATTGTCTAGGGTGAAATCCTTTAGTTATTCCATGGTCATTATTTTTTTTTAATATTCTGTATTAATTCAACCTTGACACTTTCCCCCTTCACCTTCTTCAGTAATTTTTCCAAGTCTTTGTTTGTAACTGCTAGTATTATTGTGTCATCTGACTATCTTAGGTTGTTAATGTTCTTTCCTCCCAACGTCACTCTTTCTGCCTCTGAGTCTAAGCCTGCTCTGTGTATAATATTTTCTGCATACAGGTTGGATAAATAGGGTAAGGGTATGAAGCCTTGCCTGACCCCTTTGCTGATTGGGAACCATTCTATTTCCTCATATTCAGTTCTGATGGCAGCCTCTTGTCCTAAGTATAGGTTACCACATCAGGACAATCAAATGTAGTGGCATTCCCATTTCTTTGAGAACATCCCATAACTTTTCATGATCTGCAATCAAAGACTTTGCTCTAGTCAATAAAACATATGCAGATTTTCTTTTGGAATTCCCTGGTGTGCTCCATTATACATTGCATGTTTGCAATGTGATCCCTAATGCCTCTTCCTCTCCTGAATCCAGCTTACAGTTTAGGGCAGGGGTAGGCAACCTTTCCCCTTTAAGGGCTGAGGGACTTCAGCTCCCAGAAGCCTCAGCCATATTGGCCAATAGTCCCATGTTGGCCAATAGCTCCTGGGATTCTGGGAGCTGAAGTCCCTCGGCCCTTAAAGGGGAAAGGTTGCCTACCCCTGCCTTAGGGATTTCACACTCCATATATGGCAAGAGTCTTTGTAGCTTTTTGCACCACACTCTTAAAATGGGGCTAGGTCTCTTTAACTGCTCTGACTGCCTCCTGTTGCATTTTGGAGTTTGTACTTTGTAGTTCAGTGAGGCTTAAAGGCTCTCTGGCTGAATATTCGAAATGCCCTTCCTAAACTACAAGTTCCAGAATGCAACAGGAAGCAGCCAGAGTGATTAAAGTGACCTAGCCCCGTTTTAAAAGTGTAGAGCGATAGTCTCCTTAGTACAGAATTTTGAATATGACTATGCTTGTATGAAAAATTAATGCAATGATTCTGTAATTACTGCAATCTCTTGTGTCTCCTTTCTTATGGATGGGAATATATATATTGATTGCTTCCAGTCTGTGGGGAACTGCTTTGTTTTCTATATTTGTTGGCAGATTTTCATTAGAAATGAGCTTGATTCTGTCTCTGTACATTATGGCAGTTCTACTGGGATGTCAGCTATGTATGTGTTAATCTACATAATTGGTCTATATTCACAATCATTACAGTCATGATTACTCCTGACCTCCGGAGGTCCATTCTGCATGGATGAATGTTGTTTCCATCAGATTTGGGAGGGCGGTCAGACCAAGGGGTATTACTTAGCTAACTAGCTGATGTAGAGTACCATTAATTGTTTAAAAAAAATTAAATATGTATTTGATTTATATCCCATTTTTCTCCTAAAACGGGACTCAAAGCAGCTTGCAATATAAATCAGAACAAAATAGCTAAAACAATAAGTAATACAAATGTTTTACAAGCATGAAAAACTTCCAAGTTCTGCATGATACACAGCAACATCACTGTAACCATTCTCAAAGTTTCCCTTGTGGGAGTAGAATGACACGGTAGTAAGTAACCACTGGCTTTTCAAATTCATATTTCCTCATGATGTTAATCTGGGGAGAGAGGGGCATTTAGAGAGAATAACAGGTGGGTAAGAAGAGGCCTTGAGTTTAACCCTTTCCCTGCCTTCTGTTTCTCCCTCATGGCCCTCCCCCCTCCAAAAAAAAAAAGCAGGCTGTTTTTCACTGCACTCATTTTCTCCACTAGCCAAAATCTGAGATGAAAAATAACCCTGTAGGGATTGAGGTGATCTGATTCCTAAAGAAACCCAGCAATTATGCAGCCACAGGCAAAACTGCAAGCTGAAACACAGCATTGTCATCTTCTGGCTCCCCAGGTCACCTTAACTTTCAGAGATACAAGGAAAACAGACCTGGGGAAAGTTCTTTCTTAGAATACATCTCCAAGAATCTAGATGGTTGGGAGTTCTGGGATTTGTAGGAACCAAGAAAGGAACTTTTCTAAGATCTGGTAGAAGGCACATATATACTTCAGGCTTTGTCCTGGAAGGGACCTGGTGAAAAAGCTATCAAGAAGGAATGACAGTGATTAAGGAAACAAACCCACTACCCCACAGTATAGACTTTCTGAAAAGGAGTGTGGAGAGAAGGGCTCCCCAGGAGATGCCTAGCCATGACAACTAGAGGATGACAACTCTCCAGCTGGCCCCAGGGAGATGCTCCTATGATCTGAGAAAGACAGACAAGTGACAATATCAAAGCAAGGGTCTCCCTTCTGTGCTTTGGGGATTAAGTAGCTCATGGTTTTGATCATAGTTTTCAGAATGCTAGAAAGAGGAATACTTGGCAGGATTAGGCAGGTGGGACACACACACACACACACACTTTATGTCTTCCTTGATTTGATAGGGGCAATAATATCTTGAAAGAGGAGAGGCTGCAAGAATAGCAGAGAGGGTATGTTCTTAGGAGGAGGAAGAGCCGACTTCTCCTTTCCCAATGCACCATTCATAGCTAAGGCCAGCAGACATTGTTCCCAGGCACTAATACTGCAAAATATTGACATTTGCAATATCTGCATTTCCAAAGCTATACTTGCTTCCACAAGAAGGAAATCCTATTGTAGCTTTAAGTTTGGGAGCAAGACATGTGCAGCAGTCACCATCATCATGGTACCAAAAGTGGCAGAGTTTGCTGGCGACAAGGTGACCTACTATTAAAAGGAGAGTAATTATGCAAACATGGCCACTTCTTGCTCAACCAGCCAGATCTACATCTCACTGAAGAAGAGGAAGAATATAGTCTTGTGGTTATGGGAGTGAATTAGGGCCATGAGAAATCTGAGTTTGGTTCCTGGCTGCCAATGAGATCATAATAATGTGATCCTAATGCATATTCACTTGGATTCAAGTCCCAGAGTGTTCAATGCAGCTTCTTGTTGTTACGCGCCTTCAAGGTGACTCTGACTTATGGCTACCTTATCCTAGGGTTTTCTTGGCAGGATGGGTCCAGAGGAGGTTTGCCATTACCTTCTATTAACGTTGAGAGTGTGCCCAAGTTCATCTAGCAAGTTTCCATGGATGAGTAGAAATTCGAACCCAGAGTCCTAATTCAGAACTCAAACCACTACACCATTCTGGCTAGTGGTGGGGCTTATTGTCAGGCAAATAGATTTGGGCTGCAGCCTAAGCCCATTAGTCCAACCAGACTGCATGAGATTCAGTTACCTGGTATGACTAGAACTAGACTGGATAGGTTTTAGGGAGTTGAAATCTCAAACATCTGGAGGGCCAAACTTCCCCATCCATAAAATAGGGAATCTTGGAACTTTTTAAAGCTGCCTCATGAAAAGCACCTGAGCACAACTCATTAAAGAACTGTGCTCTTAGCATGAAGTCTAATAATAATTTTCATGAGGCTATAGTTTTAACTGCCTGCTGCCATCAAACCAGCAGTATTGCAGTTCTTGTAGAACAGAGTGGAAGCAGAGCTTGAAAAAGTTATGTTGTTGGATTACAACTCCCAGAATCCCCCAGCCAGTATAACTTCTGTGTGGGACTGATTTCAGTATTTTGCAGTATGCTTTAAAATTAAGGAGGAAAATATTAGACTTCTCATTGGCCACTATTTGGTTTTAAATGTACATACAGTAGTAAGAGGACACACTCAGAATTTCTTAATAGTAACAGTAGAAAAGACACCATTAAAAACACCTTGCTGAGGCATACCAAAGTCCAGTTTGGTTCAGCATTCTTTGCTCCAACAGACAAAATCAATCTTCCAAACCAAATCAAGCCAAACCAATACATGCTGGTCAGTAAGGATGGATGGATTAGTATATATCCTGGCCATTTCAGTTTTACATATGCCTATTTTCTGCAACTATCTGTATTTTAGAAAATCTGCACGAAAGTTCACAATTAATTCTTATTGAAATAAGGAATTCATGAATCTGTTTGAGTGTTATTATTTTTTGTCCTACATTCATTTTTAAAAAATTCAAATACTTTTCATCATGCTTATTAGGATGTGTATGGATTTTGGTAAGTACTTACTGTAAACCAATTTTCCACCCATGTACCCACCTTGGCCAAACTGGATAGATACAGTGGGCCATGTTTTATGTGCCTGCCTTATGGCTGTTAAAATTGTGCCTGTCACATCAAAAGAGGTGGCGACCTTAATTAAACACAAGAAATGTGGTTGATTTTCAATAAAGAGCTACCGTAAATACTCAGATCCTTTTGCCTGGATGAATGAATTATTTGATTTAGATTTCTTTCATGTCTAAGTTTTGTTCAATCTCAACTTTCTCTCTCTCTCTCTTGTATAGATGAAATTTTGGTAACTTGTTATCAAAAAATCAAGTGAACAAAACTCACCCATTCTCACCAGTTTCTGTTTCAGTTTAAATAACAGGGTTGTGAATGTCTTTTCTCACAAAATAAATATTTCTTTTAAAAAATTATCCCAAAGTACACCTGAAATACTTACTTTATAAACCTATTTGCCTATACTTTATAAATCTATTTGCCTTTATTTATATATAAAGGGTTAGCTTATTTCAAAATGAACAAAATCATGAAGCATCCCTAGTGGTCAGTGCCCACCCTGATGAAAAAGCTATCAGGAAGGACAACAGTGAAATTATTCTGGTCACCATGGCTCAACACTTTCCAGTACATTGTTGATTACGGTATATCCACTGCACCATGTGAGCAAGGTCAGGGCCTGTCATTTGGTCACTTGGACATCCCTACTTGTATGTCCTACCAGCTGCACATGAGTTTCAAATGAGGCTTTTATCACACTAGCAATTCAAAGACACTTTTGCTGCTATTCTGTTTTTAGCCAATTTTCTCAGGTAAAAAAGAATCAGCATGGGAGAATTGTCAGTAGAGGAAGGTGCACATTGTACACAAGCTCTCATAAAATTAAATGAATGAGCCATTTAATTTGGTGCTGTGATAAAACAATAACAACAACTCTTGTTTGGAACCAGCATATGGTGACTGAGCACAGAAAGGTGGCAGGAAGAGGCACAGATGGTTAGAGTCAGTTGGGATGTCTATTGTCCACATTTATATAGTATAGCTGCAGTTTGATGTGGGGAGGAGAATCCCATCTCTAAAGATCCTGAGCAGAAGAAATTCAAGGCACACACACAATTTTTTTTAATCTAACTTTTTGTCCTAGATGTCACTGGGCTAGAAAGAGCAGTAGGAAGAAAATAAGGGGAGAAAAGGTATGCTGAAACTAGGTGGGTTTGTGCCGATGAAGGAGGAGACTGGCTATTTGTGTTTTGTTTTGTGTGTGTGTGTGCTTGTTTTTGTTTTTTTGTTTTTGGAAATCCAGTTGGTAGTTAGTGCCTTTGAGAATCCGTTATGTGCCGGTGCTCAAGGCCCAGCCCTGCCCCCACTATGAGGAGGTACAGTTTGTGAAATACACTGAGCTTGCGGTTGACCAGAGTCTGAGGCCGGAATTCATGCTCTGCTCTGTATCCTGATGTGGTAAGAAGCTCAGGCCCATATGTGGGGAGGGTGGGGTGGAGGAATAACCCAGGCTGCTACTCTGACTGCACAGGCTCTGCCAAGGAACCTGGGAGGGAGGCTTCTGCCATGAGGCTGCTCTTCAGAGGGCCCCTCGGAAGCACCGGAAGGCTCGCCTTGGCCCTAACGGAATTGTGATAAAAATGAACGTGGCTGGAACCAGAGAGATTAATGTCCAAATTGTCAACAAGGGAGAGGGAGAAGGGGAACTGTCACCTGAAGAAGGAAGCCAAGGGATGATGGGAATCAAGGAGATGGAAGACGAGGGCGACCCTGCAGTGGACACCACAAAGTTCAGTCCTGTATTCCTGGCCTCCATCTGTTGTATGAAGAAAGAAGATGGCACAATAAGATTTTGTTTTCCCCCTGCTAAAGCTCTCTCTCTCTCTCTCTCTCTCTCTTTTTTTTTTGCACGTTTTTAAAATCTCAGTCTCACATGTTTTCTCACCTGTTATCCCACCACTGCTGATTTAAAAATTATTACTAGCTGTTTTTTCAGAGTGACATAGGCCTTTACAAACTGCCAGAAATAATCTAGCTTGAGACCACTTTAACTGTCCTGGCTCAATGCTAGGGAATCATGGGAATTGTACTTTTTTTCTGAGACATTGAGCCTTCTCTGTCAGAGAGCTCTGGTGCCACAATAAACTACAATTCCCAGGATTCCCTAGCACTGAGCCAGGGCAGTTAAAGTGGTCTCAAGATGGATTATTTATGGAAGTCTGTAAAGGCAAATAGTCTCTTCTTTGGGTTTGGCCCTATGGCCAATGTTCCAAGAGCCCCCTGAGTTCAGTCCTGGATGGATGGTTTTACACCGACAAACCAGCCAGGCAAAAAGACTTCCTAGTCTAAAATGAATCAACTTCCACTTTCTAACAATGAAAAGGTTTTCAGAGGAACACTTTTACTGTAATATTATTCATAATTGATGTACATTTTGTACAGACATTCCTCAACAAAGCAAGTTTTTTCTGAAGTCGCTAGTTTTGGAGGGTGACCAAATGTTAATTTCAGTATTACTGAAGGCATCTGGGAAATGGTGTGGGTGCAATTAGAAATTATGTTTTTGTGTTATCAGCTACACATTTTTCGAGATGCACAAATGTTATCTATTACAATGTACACTGTTCTATCACCTTTAGAATAACAGATGCTCAAACATAAGGGTGTCAGTGGCAACATTAACCAATGAAATGTTTAGGTAAGCCAAGAGAATCAACTACTCTCTCAGGATAAATCTGCATGGAAGTTCCCAAAAGCTTATTGCATTGGAAGCTTTAGCACAAAAAGAAAAGTTTCAGAAACTTCTCCCGAAAATGGGTTGGAACTTCTCTCTCCAGTAAAAAGGATATTGAGACTGCAAAACCCAATCCTTTGACTCCTTGCTCAGTTGTTCTGACAGTGGGTGAGTGCCCTTTTGTTCTTCTAGCTGTGTTTTCTTCTCATTTTCCTGGTAATGTGGGAATACAGGAATAACAATATAGGAAGTGAGAGCAGGAAAGAAAAAGGAAGAAGGAGCAGCAGCTGCCAGATGAAGAAATGCTAAATAGCAGTAAAATAAAGCAAATGTTTTCATAGAAGAGGGTAGAAAATCATCCTGAAAGGGAGGTGCATTTCAGGAGTCATCAAACAATTTGGAAATCAAATAAGAAGCAATGTTGAATCCACCTCAGACACTGCTTCACTGGAATGTTCACACATCCGTTCCTCCTGGCAATCTTCAGTCATCGACCAAGCCACCCTATTTTGATCAATCTAGTATATTTGCATCTAGTCAAATTAGTTTTGTGTTCCAAAGGTGCCTCCTACACTCATGCACATATCAGGCTCATTTGCATCAACTGAAAGTCCTTGGTTATTTTTTTAGATTCCTTCATTATCTCCTTCTAAAACCATGCAAAATTGCTTTTTACCTCTGCCATAGTCTTCTGGCAGATACTCAGACCTGCTTTCACAAAACAATGACCATCACCCCTCACTGTCAATTCAGCCTTCTAATACCAAACAGATCCATTACAAGATGAATGAGAGCCAAAACTCACCATTGTCCAGCAGACCAAGTACCCAACCCTTTATTTCATGAGCCTGATTTTATTTGGAAACAGCTTTTCCCCCCCACCCAGAACTGAAGGGTACTATGAAATACAATGATCCAGACGATTTTGCAGGGTCTGAAGTATTACAAAACCTTCAACCTACAAGACCTATTTACCATCTGAAATCCCTCATACATCATTGGTTTCAGTGCTGTTGTGTAATGAAAAGCCAAATGCACTACAGAGGACAAATCACTCACTTTGCAGTGCCAGACTTATCTTCCTTAAACAAGCCCACCTTAGCCCAAACCTGTCACTTTCAGGAGACAATGTAGTGCTCTCTTCTTTAAGGGCTCATAATTAAATGATCTGTTAACCTCCTTTCAAAGTGCTTGCTCTTTAACTAAATTCATTGCAAAGTTTATTTGAATCCTTTATAGTATTTCTGTTTTTATATTGCAATTGTAGCCTACATGAACTGCATGAGAGAACATAGCATAGTCAAAAAGAATAAGGAATAAAACAAGAGCCCTGATAGAGGAAACCAAGGATTCACCTGTCCTGACATTATCTATTCAATACTGGTCAGGACATAAAGGCAACAGTCCTTTATGCTATATGTCCTGAGTACTAGATATGCAAAGTGTTATTCTTCCCCTGAACATGGAGGCTCAATTTGATTACCCTCTTTCATAGTCATTCATTTACATGTCCATCAAGATATGTAAACTGGACGCCATCACCACATTGGGTGGTGGCAAAATCTGTAAGTTCATAACATGGTGGGTAAAGAAGTACTTTCCATGGCCGACCCTTAACCTGCTGCCAGTCAGTTTAAGTGTGTAACAAGGGTCAAGTATTATGGGATTATAAATTGTATGCATTGTAGTACAGCTCTCAGCTTTTACTTTGAGAGACTCCAAAAACAGATGGCTCTGTGCAGTTCTATATTTTTACTATCTGTCTTAGAAGAACATCTAGTGGCTGCCAGGCCACACTGCAGATGTTGACATACTAATTAGTGTGAAAATCATCCTCAAAGGGAGGTGGTTTGAAACAGGACAGAATCTCAGAGTGATGTCTGAAACAACAGAAACATAGACAAGAATCGCCCCACTGTGAGAAAGAGGAGAAAATGGAGATACTGGAAAAATTCACAGGGTCTGTATTTTTTGTTTTGAAAACAAAATCATACTTCCTCGATTAATAAAAGGATTACAGCACAGTGACTGTTGGGATTCTGGATTTTTCTGAACTTCACAATACAAGTCCCAGCTGAAAAAGACTGCATATAGAAATGAACATATTGGGAAAGATACATACTTAAATGTTTATATATGTATGTTAAGGAAAGGTAAGTACAAAACTATATGTGCATTTTCAGAATGATTCAGAATTAAGCATGTATGAAAGACATATTGGCGTCTTCTTCTTTTTTCGCATACCCCTAGATGTGGGCAAATTTTAAGACACTTTCAATATATTTCCCATGAGAATGATATAAAAAGAAGCAAGATATTAATTACAATCATGTTCTATGATGTACATCACAATATTAAAGGCTATGAATCAGATCAGACAATACCTCTCCCGATCCAGACCAAATATATAAAGGTAATCTGCCTTCCAATAAGTCTCAGCTTTCATACTAGTGTGTAAGATTTGAATGCAGTCTACATGCATATAGTCCCAAAGAGGCTAGAATTCATAGTGAATTACCAAATTAATCTAGGAAATTGATTTGCATATATCAGTTGTATTCTGATTATACAAACCCAACATGGATGTTGTAACTCACTGAAAGTAGGGATAATGTTGGCATGTTGAGACAGGGCAGACCAAATGGCCAGGGAGGATATGTAAATTTGCACTGTCCTCCAGCCCCTAGTTTTCCAGATGCAACAGACTAGACTTCTGCAGTAACTGTTCTGCAATGTATCATACACCTAGGGAAAGCCAAGGAATGCCTAGAACTAGTAGTCATCTTTTTCTTAAACCCATTAGAGGGAGGTTGGGCAGCTCAATCCATGGGAGAGCCACACACTCCTACAAATCCCTTCTGTGTGATAGTGGCTACCTGTGATATAATTTTAAAAAAAATGTAGGTACCAATGGCTTTTTTTCTATAACTTGCATTGGTCTGGAAGGAAAGAGTTTCAGTTATTTTAAGTGGGGAGAGAAACCATGCATCTCTCCATAGGCTATGCCCCCCCCATCCATCTGCACCTTTAGTTAATTATTTTTTAAGATAGAGACATAGGTCATGTAAAGATATACCGTTAAGTACCAAAGTCAGAATTATTCCTGCCATAGTATTTCTGATTTCTATGAATGGTTATGAAAGCTGGACAGCAAAGAGCACTGGCAGGGAGAAGACCAATTCATTTGCAATGTAGTGCTGAAGGAGAGTTCTGGGACCCTATGGACTGCCAAAAAGCCAGATAAGCCAAAAGGGGTTCAAGAGTAAATGAAGCTGGTATTCTCCCTTGAAGCCAAAATGACTAAACTAATTCAATAACTAAAATGATTAAACCTATTGTATTTTGGACACTTCATGAGGTGGCATGAGTCATTTTGAGGGGAAATATTAATATCTTTCCAAACATCTTGGAAAAGATAGTAATGCTTAGTAAATTAAAAAGTAGTAGGAAAAGAGGAAGATCACATTAAAGATGGATTGACTCAGTCAAGGAAGCTAGGATCCTGGGTTTGCAAGGAATATTGATGACCAGGGCTTACAAAGGTATCTAATTCATAAGGTTGTCCTATGTCAAAGCTGCCTTGATGGCAAATAACAAAGAAACATAACTACATGCTGTGCAATATGGTAAGCAAAGATATAGTTTGGAGCCCATTGAAATGTAATAGCCCAATGATATGGTAAATTCTCTCCAAATATATTGCAGGGGAGGAGGAGGAGGAGGACCAATACAGTTAAGGTCTATATGCAAAGCATTTACAGGAGCCAGAGATCTACAGAAGAAGCAGATTGTGAAGATGAATTTGGAGAGGAGGGAAGTTATCTGATGAAGCCAGTGCAGATTGTGAAGCGTCATCATTTTGGAAGAGAAATGTAGCTTTAAGAAAGATTGAGGGTGCATCTACACTATAAAAAAATACAGTTAGACACCACTTTAACTCCATGGCTCCATCCTATAGGATCCAGGGATTTGTAGCTTTATGAGGCACAAATACCCTTTGACAGAGAAGGCTAAAGACCTTGTAAAATGACAAACTACATATTCTACAATTCTATAGGATGGACTACAGCATTTAAAGTGGCATCAAATTGCATCAACCAAAAGGGAGTGAGACAGCAGGAAGAACAACCCATAAAAAAGAGACTGAAGAAACCCCGAAAATCAGAATACAGGCAAGGCTCATGCAAAGAGGAATAAGTGTATGCTAGAAAGAAAGGGTCAGCAATTTAGCAGTGGCCTCAAACTGAGTGAAGGAAGGAAGGAGAAAGCAGGGAATGGTCACAAACTGTGTGCCTGGGAGGCAGGAAAAAGAACAGCTGCTGGTTCTAATGATGACAGAGAAATGAGGGGGCAGGATGGCAATAGTGGAGGCTGGTGATGCCCATAAACAAGAGAGTGAAGAAACTTATAAGAGCAGAATACATGCAAGACTTATATGAAAATGAATAACTGCATAAGAGGTGACATGATTGCATTCTTTAAATACCTCGAGGCCTGTCACAGAGAGCAGGGGGCAGGTTTGTTCTCTTCTGCCTCAGAAGGTAGGACCAGGTCTAATTGTCTGACATTACAGGAGAGTAGATTTCAAATGAACTTTAGAAAGTACTTCTTGACAGTGAGAGCAGTTTGGCAATGGAAGCAATTGCCTAGAGAAGTGGTGGGGTCTCCTCCGGACATCTTCAAAAAGTGGCTGGACAGCTACCTGCTGGGGATGCTCTAGTGTCTAGCAGGAGATCTAGCATTGAGCAGAGGTTGGACCTGATTGCCCACAAGGCCCCTTCTATGATTCTGTCTTTGGGTGGTGAATCTAATGCAAATTTTAGTGTAATTCTTAAAGAAGTTATGCAAAGCATTGAACCTAATTGGGGGATAGTGCTCAGCACCTTGGATAGTTCAGGCTAAAATTCAGAGTGGGTTCATTGCTTCATTGAATAGTTGCTGGCAGTTTGGTTGTGGTCATGATGGTTAGAACAACATTGGTATCATTTTGAGTCAGGGTCACCCAAGACATTTTTCTGCCTGAGATGTGGGGTGGCACCCCTTTCACATTTGACACACAAAGACTGGACTGGCACACAGGCCTTACCTCAACATTATTGATGGGACTGGAATTTCCCACTGCACCTCAGAGCAGCAGGCTAGCTTAATGAACACAACGCAACCTACAAGGCACACCAAGTTCTGTCCTCCAACATCTTGCTGTTGCCTCCACACCACACTCAGCATCTCTGCCACCTGAGACTGCTGTCTCACTTTGTCTAATGTTAATGCTGGCCTTGTAGTCTGGGGAGCCAGTGAAGCACTCAAGAGGAAATGAACTATGAGAAAAGACAGTTTGCAACATTTTGTTGTGAACTGTCATCAAAATGATTTTGACTTATGAATTAGAGACCTCCAAGTCATCCTATCAATAGCCATGCTCAGTTCTTGCAAACTCAGGAAACTCTCACTTCCTTGATTGAGACTTCCCACCTATAATTCAGTCCCCCTCTATTCCTACTGCCTCCCACCTTACCAAGTATTATTGCCTTTTCTAGTGAGTCATGTCTTCTCATGATATGTTCAAAGTAAGACTTTTTCAGTTTAGTCATCTTGGCTTCTAGGGAAGTTTTTGTTTTTTGCAAGAAAGGTGAGATAGAAAGATACTAAATTAGACATGGGAGCTAACCATATGTAAACAAAATCTGACTGATGCCCACATCAGCTGAATGAGTACAAGATACAGAAGGAATTGTTCAAGGAAGAAAAGAAATCTGAGAAAGAAGAGATGCAGGAGTCACAAGCTAGACCAAAGAAACAGGAGAGTGGCCACAGCCCTGTAGTGGAGCATTTGCATTGCATGCAGAAAGTTATGAATTCATTTCAGTCCCTGGCATCTCCCATTAAAGGGTTCTCAGATTGGAAGGACTTTTGTTAGAAATTCTGAGGGTCACTACTGATCCATCTATATATAATTTGGTTAGATCAGAGGTAGGTAAAATGTGGACCTCGTGTGACTGAGTGCCAATTTTGTGGCTTTTGAAGCCCCTCTGGCAATTCTCAAAGTACCCCAGCCATTTAAATTTTTATTTTCACCTCCATTAATTTTTGGGTGATTTTTCACCCAGAAACTGGCCAAATCAAACTGAGAACTGGCTGCATAATGCCCCCAACCTGCTCCCATACTGCTCCCCAAATCAGCCAAAATGGCAGCCAGATTTCAAGGTACAGCCCTCCAGGGGGCATAGAGGTGAAAATTGGCCCCCGGTTTCTCTGCAGTTGTCCGCTACAGTGACAGCAAATTGTTTGACCTGGCATAAGGCAGCTGCCATTGGGGTGAGATATGGACAGGGTACATGTTTTGCCTCCAGATGCCACTGAAATGTCACTATAGTCATCCTTGACCATTGAGTCTCTTCTCCACAGCATGCATAGTTTTGTACTGCTCTGTAATGGCCCACTGTACTCAGCTAGCTTATGCAAAAGGAAAACTCAGGAAGTAGATGGAAAGAGAAGGATAATTGCAAGGGAGTTTATGATAAGATTTTTGTTTGTTTCTCTTGATTACAATTCTGCTCTAGCTTCCATAACACACAATGGGAATGGAAAGCTAAGATACTATGACTCCCAAGGTACCCATGGCTGAGTAGAAAGTTCAAATCATGTTTACCCAGACCCCAGTTTGGACATTTGCAACATGAACATATTCTTGTGGTTACTCAGATTTCCATCTTTGTATAAGTGTGTGTAAGGACTGGAGTTTTAGTATCATGAATGATACTGGCTGTCTTTTCAATTTTTCAATAAGGATAGTCCCTGCCTGCATTAGTAAACATAAGGCCTGGAGTGATCTCTGAGACCATTAGTAACATAGGGTTAGGCCAGACATTATAGGGAATACATATTCCCAATGAATAACCCTTTTCCCCCTTTCCCACATTTTTCCTTCCCACATTAACAGGGAATACAAATAATCCCCTTTCTTTCCCACAATGAGATTTTTTTAAAAGGTACATACCTTCACTATCAGTCTTGCTAATTACAGCTGTGCTTATCTTCTAATGAGCAATTTTTTTAAAAAAGCATGTTAAATGTAAGTTATGGAGGTGAGGAAAATCACATGCTATGATAAACAGCTTTCACTACTTGAGGAGACATCTCTTCTAAAAATGTGCTAAATGTATTGTCTACAGTCAAAGTAAACAGTAAAGAAATGTATATTTCTTTTAATTAAACTTTTTCTCCTTTTATAGCAGGATTTCCTCAAAGATTGTTGTTGTTGTGTGCCTTCCTTTTGGACTTATGGTCACCATAAGGTGACCCTATTATGGGGTTTTCTTGGTAGAATGTGTTCAGAGGGGGCTATCATCCTCTGAGTCTGGCAGAGTGACTTGCCTGCAAATGAAACGCATGGAGGATGGCCCATGCTGTAGTATTCCCCATTACTATGTATGGCTGTGAAATCTGAACCATGAAGAAAGCTGACAGGAAGAAAATCAATTCATTTGAAATGTGGTGCTGGAGAAGATACTGTGGATTGCTAAAAAGACAAACAGATAGGTCCTAGAGCAAATAAAGCCTGAATTATCCCTAGAAGCAAGGATGACTAAAGTGAGTTGTTGTACTTTGGCCATATCAAGACAGGACTCACTAGAAAAAACAACAATGCTAGACAAGGTAGAAAGCAGCAGGAAGATTGCATTCCAGATGGATAAATTCAATCAAAGAAGCCACAGCCCTAAGTCTGCAAGACCTGAGCAGGGCTTTTGATGGACGTGCAGCATTCATGGGATCACCATAAGTTGAAATCAACTTGATCCTGTTAATAACAACTACCAATGATCAAGCACAAAACAAAGCATGGTAAATGCAAAATACACCATTGAGGGAAATCATGTGCTGCAACAAAAAGGCATCTTTCACCACTTGGGAGAATACCTCTTTCAAAAATTGTGCTAAGTGTATTGTCTAGTTTGACCTGTATTTAGACCTTTAGAGTAGTTCTAGACAAGCCTTTTATCATGCCATTTCCTTGCCTCGTTTCGCTGAATTTTACAGGAGCTTCAGAAGATAATCATCCTTCACTTGCAATTCTCACTCGCTCGCTCTTTAACCACTTGTTTCATCTTTTTCCTAACTACAAAATATCTACAAAGGAGAACAGCTGCATAGTGCCTTCTAATTGCTAGTGTGAGGATCTTTCCATCTGGAAATAATCTCAGTCGACCACATGCAAGAACTATAGAGAAAGACCAACAATACTATTCAATATCAGGGGCAAGCAACCGTCACCATTTCAGTTGTTGACTATAAACCCAGTCTTTTCCAATCATTTGCCAGGGTTGGTGTCACCCAGTGCAGTAACTCATGGTGTCACCCCACCCATTTACTTCCTCCCATTTCACACCATACAGAATCCTTAGTAATGTTTTTTTGCACTAATGTTACTTGTCAATCATAATTCCTATATACCACTGAATGTAATGCTAAAAACAACTGGCAAAATTAAAGTTATATCTTCAAATTACAATATCATATGCACAACTTAAATGTATTTACATATATATAGCAAAGATTTGATTAAAATGTGATGTTTTTAAAGAAAATGTACAAAAAATTAAAATTTAAAAAATTTTGAAATGTGAAATTTTAATTTAAAAAAAAATCTGGGGCCTCTCCTTTCTCCTCCCACTGAGCATCACCCCACTCCTGTCATCTTTTAAATCATTTTAAAGGGAAACAGGTGAATGCCGCAGTCCATTTCTGCCAAAAGGTAGGTGTTTCAGGAACAGTGGTGTCACACACACCCCAGTGATGTCACTGATCCTTGTGATCCCTTCTAACTCTAAGATGCTATGATTCTATTATTTTGATTTCACTTTCAGACCAAACTGCTGTAGGCACAGGCAGCCAGAGCAGGCTATACTCTTTGGCAGAGGGAAGGGATGACTGTGGATTTCAGGAAAAGGATTCCTTCAGTTTTCATGCTTCCTTCCTCTAAGTCTAATCTTTCTTTACATTTGTTATGTTCAACATACAGATAGGGTGATAAAATGCAGCCTTCCTTGATCCCCTTGCCAATCGGAAACCATTTTGTTTCTCTCTATTCTGTCCTGATGCTTCTTGTCCTGAGTACAAGTTATGTATGCATCAGGACAATCAAATCTTGTGTCACACCCATTTATTTAAGAGCAATCTATAGTTTTTCATGATCTACATAATCAAAGACTTTGCAATAATCTATAAAGCACAGGATGATTATCTTCTGAAATTCTTTGGTGCACTCCATTTTCCAATGTATATTTGCAATGTGATCCCTCGTGCCTCTTCCTTTCCTGAACTCAGCTTGGTTATCTGGCATTTCTCACTCCATATATTGTAAAAGTATTTGTTGTAGAATTTTGAGCATCACTTTGCTTGCATGGGAGAATAATGTAATAGACCTGTGGTTACTGCAATCTCTGGTGTCCCCTTTCTTGAAGACTGGAATGTATATTGAGCATTTCCAATCTGTTGGCCATTGTTTTCCATATTTGTTGACAAATTTTAATTAAAACCAGAGTAGATTCTGTCTCTGTAGCTTGAAACAATTCTTTTGGTACACCATCTTTTCCTCTTCAATCTGTGAAAATTAACCTAACAGAAATTAAAGCACATATTACTCAATAAGGAAAGATTACAAAGTTTGGGGCTACTTAGGTGAGAAATATGGTTAGTAAAACTGGAGAGACATGATACAGATATATAAAATAATGCATGCAATATAAATAAAGTGCACCAAGAGAGTCCCCCCAAACCCCGTCTTATAATACTAGAAACTGGGTTCATCCAATCAAGCTTAATGGTAGGAAAGGTACAGTGGACAAAATGACAAACTTCCACAACATATATTAAAACTATGGAATTTGCTTCCTTAGAATGTGGTGTAGGCCACCAACTTGTTATTTGCCATCAAGTTGACTTTAAATTATGTCAAGCCTATGAATGAGAGATCTCCAAGAGCCCTAGTCATCGGCTACCCTGCTTAGGTCTTGCAAACTCAGGGTCATGTCTTCTTTGCTTGAATCAATCCTGTAGTGTGGTCACCCTCTTTTCCTACTGCCTTCCCCTTGTCCAGTGAGTCAAATGGTCTCATGATATGTTCAAATATGAAAGCCTCAGCTTTGTCACCTAAGCTTTTCAGGTCAGGAGTGATTGTGATACAGTAGTCTGAGTGTCAGGCTACGACTGTGGACACTGGGGTTCAAATCCCCATTTGGCCATAGAAGCCCACTGGCTGACCTTCGGTAAGTCACACTCTCTCCTTTTAGAGGAAGGCAAAGGCAAACTGTCCTCTGACCAAATCTAGCTAAGAAAACCCCATAAGTTTGCCTTAAGGTTGCCATAAGTCAGAAAGAAGAAGAAGAAGAAGAAGAAGAAGAAGAAGAAGAAGAAGAAGAATATACTTTATTTGTATATCCCGCCTTTTACCGTGGCAATCAAGGCGGCTTACATATAAAATTAAATTTAAATAAAACATGCCCAAAATAAACAATACTAAACAATGCTAATAAATAACAGTTAACCCCCTTTTAAAAATATATAAAATACAAAAATACAAAAGTAAGAGCATCGGATTAAAACATTCTGGGACACCAGTAAAAACGTAAAGAGGATGTCTAACAAGGAGGGAGGCCAGGTTAGGTGAAGTGATCTATTCAGGGAAGGCCTGCTGGAAAAGATCCATCTTGACAGCTTTTTTAAAGCCATCCAAGCTGGTAATTTAATGGATCTCCTCCAGCAAGGTGTTCCACAGTCTGGGAGCGGTGGCAGAAAACGTCCTCTTGGAGGTTACTGCTAATCTAGTTTTTATTGGTTGCAGTAAATTCCTCCCAGAGGACTTGAGGGCGCGGGGCGGATTATATGGAAGAAGGCGATCCCTTAGATAGGTTGGACCCAAGCCATGTAGGGCTTTAAAGGTCATCACCAACACTTTATACTGTACTCGGAAACCAATAGGCAGCCAGTGGAGAGATTTCAGAACAGGTGTAATATCATCACTCTTAGATTTCCCAGTGATCAACCTGGCTGCCATATTTTGTACTAATTGTAGTTTCCAGACTAGGTATAAGGTTAGCCCCATGTAGAATGCATTGCAGAAGGTGAGTCGTGAGGTTACTAGTACATGCACTACAGTTTCTAGGTCCCTTACTTCCAGGAAAGGGCGCAGCTGGCATAACAGCCGAAGCAGATAACAGGCACTCCTGACTGTCACATTCACCTGATCTGTCATGTGAAGCGACGAGTCTAGGAGCACCCCCAAACTGCAAAATAGTCCTTAGCGGAGAGCGTGACCCCGTTCAGGACTGGAGTTTGTAACCCAATACCTGGTTTCGGGCCCCTACTGTGAGTACCTCCGTCTTATCTGGATTCAGCTTGAGTCAATTTTTCCTCATCCAGTCCATTACCACCTCGAGACATTGACTGAGGGAAGAACTGCCACCTGTCATCATGGCTGCTGACTGAGACATGGAGAAATATATTTGGGTGTCATCAGCATATTGATAACATCCAGCCCCATGTCTACAGATGATGTCCCCCAGCAGCTTCATATAGATATTAAACAGCATTGGGGACAGGATAGCACTCTGTGGGACGCCACATTTAAGCTCTGTTTTTCAAGAGCAACTGTCCCTGAGCAACACCCTCTGGAATCTGTGCCTCCCATTCCTAACTCTCTCAGGCATTCCAAGAAGATGTCATGATTTATTGTATCAAAAGCCGCTGAGAGGTCCAAAAGCACCAACTGGGTGACGCTTCCCCTGTCAATGCTTAGGCGCAAGTCATCTGCCAGAGCGACCATGGCAGTCTCCACCCCATATCCCGGTCTGAAGCTGGTTTGAAATGGATCTAGAAAATTGATTTCATCCAAGATCACTTGAAGTTGAAAGGCGTCAGCTCGCTCAATCACCTTGCTCAAAAATGGTAGATAAGAAACCGGTCTATAATTTTTCAGTTCTAGGGGGTCCAGGGAAGGTTTCTTCAGGAGCAGCCTAATAACCGCTTCCTTTAAACATGTTGGAACAATTCCTTCCCTAAAGGATGCATTGATGACCTTTTTAAAAAAAGCCATCAAGGCATCACCCCCCTGGACGACCAACCAAGATGGGCAGGGATTGAAGGAGCATGTCATCTTCTTCACTTTTCCAAGGATCTTGTCCATGTCATTGGTACTCACCAATTCGAATCCAGTTTAATCTCAAAAACAGGTTTACTGGACACCTCATCAGTCAATTCTGCTGCAATCTCGGCATCCAAGTCGGCTCTTATCTGAGAGATTTTATCTGAAAAATAGTTGTTAAAAACGTCACAACCGGCTGTTGTTGGGTTAAGTAAAGGGTTCTGCACAGGGGGAACCTGTGTCAACTCCCTTACCATCCTAAACAGTTCTGTTGGTCGGGATTCCGCAGACGCAATACATGCAGAGGAGAAAGATTTCCGCACTGCACGTACTGCCTCTCGATAGGAATGAAGAAATTTCCTATGACGAGTCTTGTCAGATAAGAGTCGAGTTTTCCGCCAGGTGCAGTCTAGTCATTGTCCAATCTGCTTCATCTTTCTAAGTTCATCTGTGAAATGACTTGAAGACACATAAGAAGACTGTTTAAACTATCATTTGCTGTTTTATTTACAAACAAAACAAAATTATTTACACTGGTATTGTGCACTGCCCTGAGAACTTGTGATATAGGGTAGGATATAAACACTTTAATTTAAAAAAAAAATTAAAAAGAGAGAGAGAGATACAGTTGTCCTGACTGGAGCTATACCCATCTCAAATGTATTACACTGTAGGGAAGGAAAGAATGTTCACAAATGATTTTTTAAAAGAAGGCAAATCAAGGCACTCCCATGTCAAATGGGACAACTGCCACATGATTTTTAGCTCTGGGGTGTGTGCTTTTTTCCCCCAAGTAGCAGCTGCAATACTAAAAATGTGCACAAATGTACTGTTTGTCCAAAAAGGGGGTTGCTTGAATAGGAGATTAATATAATCAAAGAAGGTCTCAAAATGTGAATAAAATGAAATGTGTACATAAACTCTTGTAATACCACCCAATGGGGAGAAAGCCTATTGAATTTTTCCATTATACTGTGTAAGAACAATGTAAGACTTACATCAAAAAGAAACTTTTAAGCCCATGTCCACATGGAGCAGACATGTGAAAATGTGAGTTGTTTTTTCCCCAGTTTTATAAAATACATTGACAACTTTGGCCAAAATCCTCAAAGATCCCAATCCTTTTAAAAAGAATAATGTACTTCATATTAGCCTCTATATGAGGCCAGAAATATATTAATAAGAAAGTCAAACTGGATTCAGTCCTGACATACTATTGCTGAGACATATAAGGGTTTCTGTTTGAAAGGTGTGAAAAGTAGACTTGGGTGAATCAGTTCTGATTTTTGTTTTTAATAGCTGCCTGTCTTGCATTTATGTCAGATTGACAAACTAAAGCTGTTATTACAAATATTTGGTTCCAGATATTTACAATACCATGCAATGAAATAACCCACTCATATAGGCCCTACCTAATCTTGTTCTCCATCTTCCTCTTTTGTACCACATTGTAACAGAATATGGAAAATAGATTTTTCTGGGATATAGTTCCCAAAATCTCACATGTTGGTGGGACTAACAATGTGATTCTATGAGCAGTAGTCCAAAAAAGTAATTTTACCAAGAGATGCAGATGGATGAGTACCAATAATAAAAAGATTATAGAGACTGAAGCCAGGAGCATGTAGTTCCATTTCCTGCACTGTTCCACCATCACTATTCTGACTTACATCTTTGAATTTACCCTTAATCACATCCATAATCAGCAGGCCAATTATTCTTCAATAGAGACTTGAATCATCCCAGTGCATCTAGATGTATCAAACACAGAGAGTGCCTTGTACTGAGTCAGATCATTGGCCCCTCTGGGTATTATCTGCACCAGAGATGGGGAGTCTGTGGCACTGCAGATGCTTTTGGACTGCAGTTTCCTTAATCCCTGTCCACTGATTATGCAGACTAGGGCTGATGGAAGTTGCAGCCCAACAAAAGCCATTGGGAAGCCCTATGTTCCCCATTCCTGGGGTTCTCTCACACTACACAGTTACAACACTATGATCCCACTTCAACTGCCATGGTTCCATCCTATGGAATCAATGTGTTTGTTTGTTTGTTTGTTTGATTGTTTGTTTGTTGTGGGGGGGGTTGGGGGGGTAGTTTGGTGAGACACTGGAGCTCTCTGGCAGAGAATTTGAAATACCATCTCCCTAAACTCTAAATCCAGAAGAGGATCCCATAAGCAGAGCTATGGCTGCTAAAGAAGACTCTTAGTGTTATAATTATGTAGTGTGAAAGGCCCTGTGATTTATGCTGAAGGGTGATCTCTGATGCATCTTTCATAATTCTCACCTGAAGATGGCAGAAAATGAACCTAAGATCTTCTACATGCCAGATAAGTGCTTTACCATTGAGTTACAGGCCATGCCCTAGTGAAGAAGTAAAGAGTGTTAGCAGTTTTACTTTGTGTTTAGCAGGTCAGTTCCATGAATCACTGAAGGAACAGTTCATGAAATCTGTCATAAACCTCCAGTCATGGTGGGACAACTCTTCCCCTTAACACTGGTTCTAGACCAAGGCCACAGACTTGGCAGCATATCCTGTCACTCCCATCCCAGCAGCATAACATCTTTCAGGTCTTTCAGACCCATTGGAGTCACAAAACCTTGTACAGCAATGCTTCTGTGTGTCTCATTGTGAAGATTGGTAAGAGAATTACTGTACACACAACAACTGTATATAATCCAGAATAATCAGTATTTTAAATCAATGACTGGGAAGATTTGGTTCTGTGTTTTGTACTGAGGCAGAAAGACCAATTAGAGGTGTTGAAAAAATCAGTACAGTGGGCTTTTGGTATCCTCTGAGGTTTGGTTACAGGATCCCCCATGGATACCAAAATCCATGGATGCTCAACTATACAATGGTATAGTAAAATGGTGCTTTTTACATAAAATGGCAAAATCAAGTTTTACTTTAGGAATTTAAAAAAAAACATTTTCAAACTGTGGATGGTTGAATCCATGGATAAAGAATCTGTGGATATGGAAAGCCTGCTATATGACAGCAACCATGAATATTTTATCAATAGTGTACTGATAATGCCTCCAGTCTTCTGACAGGAAGAGATGGAGAACCATTTCTAACCCAAATCCATTTAACAATCCCATTCTCTCCATGGCCCAGCTTCTCACTGGTAGAGGACAAATGTAGCGTGTAAAGATAAAGAATGTCAGCCTAAAATGTTAAAAAACCCACAGGAAATATGAGATCATTCACAAACACCCCAGTATCAGACCATTCAACATAATATGGTTCATTTACGAGGTGCTGCTACAGCAGCCCTTGGTGTGAAAATCCTGGTGGATACCCAGGAAAAATTCCTTTATTCGGGACAATTGCCTTGATGCAATATTGCTGTGAAATGCCCCTGTTCAGTCAATGCATGGAGTAGACAGTCTCAGTATATGCTGATGGGATTGCAACATATCTCACACTGTTTCAATCTTGGTCTACAATAACTATTGAAATTGATTTGCTAATCCCTTTGGTGCTCTATTGTCAACATGATTTGTTGGTTCCTTGCCATCTTAATATAATTTAGAAAGTGGACACCATTCTTAGACCCTTTGGGGGGGCATTATCCTCATCTACATAATTATGGGAGTTATACAGGAATGTCTCACAGACACCCGATTCTATAAATTTAATACTAACATTTATTGCCCTGGGACATACCTGGCAATCCCTCCAGGTTTGAGAGTCTACAGTTTGTTCTCCTGTTTATAAAATAGAAATATAGATGCAAGCGGATGGATATGATTTCCCCGATAGGACCTGTTTCCTTCGGGTTTCTGTTGGACAGATATTAATGGCAAAACAACCACCACCCATAGGGCTGCATACGCTTGAGCCGTGTAAGAACATACTGGGTTATTTGGAGGACAGTTAGCACAATGTTCATGGCTTCCTTGCACATCATGAACATGAGGCTAAGGATCATATGTTAGGTTAGAAAGGATGATTAGAATTCAAGTCATCAGCAGGGCCTTTGCATTAGACCAAGAGTTCACTGGAGGAGCCATACAAAATGGCGGCAGTGCTGACTCTAGGTGGTTTCTGCTGTCCCTGGGAAGGAGGCCAGTGTGCCTGTCTTTCTTTGCAGAGTAGGTGGCAGAGATCCAGAGAGCCTTCACATCAGAGGCATCATAAGGTTTCCTGTCTGAGGTCCTGACAGAAGCAGTGGGTCCCCAACCGCTACCAACTCTTAGGCTTCCGGCCGGGGCTCCAGCCTGAACCCCCCCCCCCCCCCCGTGCTATCAGCTCCACACCAGATGCTTTTCAGGATACTGTGGTAAAACTGTACAGGGCACAAGCTGCAATTTGGGGTTTTCTCCAACGTCATTCACGAAGACAAATTGAATGGGGTGGGGGTAGAGAGTGAGAGAAAGAGGGGAAAAGATGCCCTGCCTTGTCATTGCCTATTATTCATTCTTGTTTTTCTCTTTCATATGCAGAAAAGAAGTTCCCTAAATGTATTTCTCCTAAGGGCTGGAATTTGGGGGAAATCTGAAGAACCTGGCTTGGAAGGAGCTGGACAATTTTTCCTAGAATGAACTATGACCATATTGGCCCTTTTGTTTGTCCCCCTAGTGGTAAAATTGAAGCCACTGCACCTTCTGGGTGTGGATCAAAACTTGAGGAGACAAAGAAAAAGAAAATATTTTTCAGTCCCCCCACATAATGGCTGAATCAGGGCATGTTTCTTGAGAAATGTGATGATACAACCTAGCTCTCCATCCTTCATTTGGGGGCTGGATTTCCAGTCCTTCCTACCATTCATACTCTCTGCAGGAGCATTTTCTTCTTTAATTAAAAAAAATCTGGCATTTTTTGTTTTTAACAGAAAAGTTAGAATTTGACACCATTGTGGCATGGACTGCACAGTATTTGCTCTCCTAATAGGGAGTCCTGTTCCTAGGGGATGGTGGACTATCCCCAGAGGTGCCAACTCTTTGACTGCCATACCTGTTTGCAGTAAACTAAGGAATGTTTTGGTTTGGGGGGTGGGTTTGTTTTTCCTCCCTAAGGAATGCAATATAACCAAGTCACAAACTCAGGCTCAAGGGACCCAGGCCCTCAACAAACAGACAAGTTTAGCTGTACTGTCATAATACTGTAAATTATCCACTGTCATGTAAGGACCTGATTATTAACTGTAATAGTTTTGTGTCCTTTGGAGATCTGTGCTTCTACATATAAAAAGAAAAAGCAACCCCAGAGTGCTTTAAAAAAATATTTCACTTAGCTCTGTTGTGAATCAGATTGAAATGAATCTCCATCTGAGACATGCCATGCTGCATGCAAGAGGGACAGCCAATCATGGCGACATGTTTTCATTACAAACACACTTGGCAACATTTGCCTCTACTGTACTTTCTTCCACAAGAGAAGGAACTATTTGGAAGCATTTTGTCCACTTTCCACTTTACCTGCTTCCCGCAGATGAAACCCTGCTAGTCACCAAGCTGTGTGTAAACACAGGCTAACATTTTATAATTCAGTTGTGCACAACAGGTTATTTGTGTTTGCAAGTCAGTAAGCAAAAAAAGAAAGCAAAGCTTGGCAGATCATATCAAAAGTGCCAGAGCTCTGCTCAAACTAGTCAAGGAACCTGCAAAGGATCTAGGGTGGACAAAAGGAGAAAAGTAGAAAGCAAAAATAGATTTAAACCAGACATTTGGAGTGTTTTAGGTTTGAGATAAACTGAACAGCTAGGATTCCTGTCATGGGCCTTAGCTGAACTATTGGATTAACTAAACTGCAGGGATTTAGGCCCAGCCTGGAACACAATGAATTGCCTTGTGAAATGGGAGAAGGGAATGATGAGCAACTTTTATCTGCTGCTATCCAAGTGCTCAGTTCTGAGCACTTTCTGTTGATGTCTGTACTCATGACCCATGTTTCTATTGCAAGGAGGTAGCCAGATGCTTCCAGCACTTCTAAGAATATCTACTAGTATTCCTACTGTCATGTCTCCTAAAGGTAAAGGTAAAGGTTTTCCCTTGACATGGTTGTCTAGTTGTGTCCAACTGTAGGGGACGGTGCTCATCTCCATTACTAAGCCCAAGAGCCAGAATTGTCAGAGACTACTCTGTGATCATGTGGCCAGCATGACTGCACAGAATGATGTTACCCTCCAGTCAAAGTGGTACCTATTTGTCAACTTGCATTTTTATATGCTTTTGAACTGCTAGGCAGAAGCTGGACTAGTGACAGGAGCTCACTCCATCATGCGACCCTTGGGCCTCGAACTGCCATCCTGCCGGTCTTGCAATCAACAGAGACTGCGTCTTAACTGCTGACCCACTGCATCCCTTTATGCACAGCTTTACTGCACTTCTTTATGCATACTAGAAAATGCACACTTTTCACAACATGTGAAACAGCTATGGGCAGGGGGATTTTATGTTTCATGATAAATGCCAGCAAAAGTGTCAGTGTTGATGCATTCATGAAAGCCAAATTGTTAATGAGTACTATGAGATGGGGAGGGATATTAAAAAGTTATAATTGATCATTATTGTCCAAATCATTATTTTAAGGATCTCTTAGCATAATTAATTGCTTCTTGAGGCTAAACTAAGTGAAAAGTGCAATACTCTGGACTCTAGGTGGCGCAGAATCACTGTTCTTTACTAAAAGCAAAGCTCCATTGGGTTGGTCCATGAGATGAACATCCTTCCAAAACTGAATAAGGATCAACCAAAATATCTCAGAATATTGGGCAAGCTTTTGAGTTCTCCAGAATTCATGAACAGTCTAGGTGATACCAAAAGCAAGATATGGTGGGGCATGTGAACTGAAGTATAGAAATTAGGCTAGATATTATGGCTATGAGGTGAGTATTTTAAAATCAGACTCAAGACTGGCATACTGAATGAAATAATCACTGCTTGGTGATGGTTGTAGCCAAGATTCTGGGACAAAGAAGTAATGATGTAAGGAACTGAGGGTCACTGCTTTGTCCCCAAATCCTCCATATAACTTGTGTTGTGGGGGAATTTTGGGGAAACTACTTTTTAGACTGTAGTTCCCAGAATACTCTAGTCAGCATGGCCACTTGCCATGCTAGCTGGGGAATTCAGAAAATCTAGTCCAAAAAAGCAGCCTCTCAAATTCTGATGGAGAACATGTGTAACATCTGGATGTTGTTGGAACATAATACCATCAGTTCTAACCTGTATAGCCAATGGATGGGAATCTTGCAAGATACAGGACAACACATTCCCCTTCCTGGTTTGAATACTTTCCTTATCCAGAATATGACTTTCCTTTTCTGTAAGTAAAAATAACCTACAGTAACTATGTGGATGTCATGATGTCTATAAACAAAGTACTACAAAGAAAAAGAAAGACCATGCAGAGCATTCTCTCAAGGAAGGAAATTACTACCTGATCCCTCTTTTGATCTGAAGACATTTAAGGGGCAAAAAAAGGATGCAAAGGGGCTAGGTAAAATTAAAGTACTTTCCTTTGTCTGTACCGTCACCTTATTTTGATTATAAAATACAGACTCTGAAAGCTAATCATTAACAATAAGTCAGATGTTTCATCTTACCATAGCAATTTAAAGTTTCAGAGGGAATGACAAAATAGAAATGGTGTACTCCCATTTATACAATGCATCTTCTTATTGACTTACTGCTACCTGGAAAGCCATTATTTTTTTTCTTCTCAAATGATATGTTTAAAATGAAAATTTGCTCTGACACACAATTCGCTTTCACAAATTATACCTTCATCTCAGAGAGAAGCCATACCTAATCGGTAAAGACTGAACTTTGGGATTTTCTCTGTGCAAAACATGTGTGCAACCATTGAATTACCACTGGTGTGATTTCTTAATTTTCCAAGGAAACAGTAGGATGGGCCTGTTGGGTACTGCAGCTGTAGAAATTAAGAAGGCTATGAAGGAATCCTGTTGGCCCGATACAGAAAGTATTCAAAGGACTGTGCCTACAAGGCCTTTGGCCCTGGTATGTGAAGAGGCCTGTGAGTGCATGCCTTGCATATGGGTTGTGTGGGTGGCCACATTGTGCCAAAGGCCAGCAATCTCTGGGAGAGACTGCCACTCCTTTTGCTCAGCTTTCATGCTAGTATTTGGGTGATTTCCTTGTGCCTTTAATCTTGAGGCAAATTACAGGCCTTCCAAACCAGGCTGTCTTGGAGCAGAGCTTGAACAAGCAGGACCCAAATCACGGACTCTCTGACTCCCACAAAGGCCTGGCTTTAATTGCCCATGACATGCTAATCTGCTGGACTGACTCAAACACTCCTTTATCTGTGTGCCTCTCACTTCCCTCCTCCTTTTGCTCACAGCTGCCTGATCTCCACCATTTCTTTTAGCCATTTGCTCTGACCCAGCTTCTGAGGGGACTTCCTGGCCTGTAGGAGCTCATTTTCAAAGACAGAAGAAGCCCTGTTACAGCTCACACGCAACCTTGTCTCCACTATTAGTTCTGCGTGTTTCTAGAGGCATCAGCCAGAAGAAATGAAACTTTCCTTCTCCTTTTGCAAGTGTTTTTGTTTGAGTTTCTTCCTCACAGCTTTCCTGGAAGAGTCAGGGAGCCTGAATTCAGATAGCCCTGAATGCAGCCAAAGGGAAGGTGATCCCCCATGTTTGAGCTCTCTAGTGGCTATGCCTCTTCCTTTGCCTGAAAAAGGTTGTAATGGACTGGGGAGTTGTAGACTCCGTGTCCTCATGCCTGAAGAGCCGGTAACATTTGAGGAAATTCAGGATGTCCCTCCTGGAGAGCAGCAGATGGAGTTCAAGCAGGTGATCAAACACACTGGAGATCCCAACAAACAAGGTTCATCCAGGGCTAGGACCCTGATGGATCGACTCAGCTTGGTGGAAACTAAAGTGGTTTCCATGGCATCAAACCTGCAAAAATTACAAGAGGAGAACAGACTTAATCTGAATCGCCTGGAGGAGCAACTCAGCTCCCTGGCAGCTCTGTTGCTGGGGATCCTGTCCGGCTGCAAATTGCCTTGCAGTGAATCAGTCTTGAAGACCTCCATTTTAGGTGAGTACATGCAGGCACCTTATTCCCCCATTCTTTCTCTTTTGAAGTGTTAGATTTATCTGAATGATCTGAACTGCAATCATTACGGTTTATGAAGCTGGGCGGGGGGGGGGGGGTTGGGTCTGGTGATTGCCTGTAGAGGAGACAGCTGTGTATATTGCGTTGAGTGCAATGATTAAAGAAAAGTAGGGCATACATGAAATAAGCAGGTAACCTCATAAGGAGTGACCAAGATTGCAAGCAGACATGGGATTAATAGGGTTATAAGCAGGATGTCATCTAGGGGAATTTCCCATCATGATTTATTATCATTGATTAGCTACATTTATAAACCATCCTTCATCCCTATGATCAAGAGTGTTGATAGAGAATGATCCACCCAATGTCACTAAGGGTTTTCATGGAACCCAGATCTCCTGAGCCCTGTCCAACACTGATCACTACAGCACACTGACTGTCACAGTTCTGGATGATTTATGCCTAAACCATTCCCTGGTCTAAAGAGATGTTTATAATGCAAAGGAATCTCATCTTACTCATATACCTATTTTTTCCATCTTACCATTACCTCCTGTGAGATAATGCTGTAGTAACACCATGTGTATATGTATTTATTCACTCAATTTCTTCCTTTCCTTACTGTATTACACTGACAAATAGTTCAGTAGAGACGAAACAAAAAACCCACCCCGCCCTCCACACTACTGTCACTCCTAGAACCTAGATTAAATCCATTTTACACTACTCCAACTGCTTTATGAGAGGAATGTACACTGACAACTCTCACAGGTAATCCATATATTGAAGTTACTGAGGCATTCCAAGGGACAGAGTTCTGTCTATTACTGTAAAGGAGCTAGCCCTCACGACTCCAAACCATCTGATTACCTCTGTGTAGTAGACTATGAAACATTTTTACTAGAAGACTAAAGGGAGTGAAGAAGTTGATCCAGGAGGAGGGAACGCCCTCAAACAAAAAGGGATTGAAGATCAAATTACGCTGGCTGTGGGATTCTGGTAACTGTAGTCCAAAAAAGCAACTTTTTTCCAGGACAAAAGGCTGCTGCACCTGAGCATAAAAGCTAACCTTGGTGGTGGTTATCTTCAGAAGCAACAGAGGCAGAGGGCAGGATGCAGAACATGGTGTAGACATGACCCTGGTAAAAAGACGGCCAGTAGTATTTATTTATTCATTTATTTATTTATTTTTATTGATTTCATTTCTATGCCCCCTTTCTCCCAGAAAGGGAATCAAGGTGGCTCATAGATAAAATCATTTTAAAACTTTACAATAAAAATGTTTTGTATACATTAAAAAAAGGCTGCCTTTGGGTGCAGTGAAGGTTGTCACAGCATCAGTGTCAAAGACTGAATGGCCAGTCCATGTTAACCTCTGCTTGAAAACTTCCCGTCTTCTGCTCTTTAACATCCTGTCCAAGAAATAACTTGGCTACCATATGGAGAGAAATGCTTGAGAGGTTCACTACTTATGTTCTAGCCACCCCGTCAAGCTGTCTGATGATGTATAGGGAACCATTTTCTCCAGAGAACACAATTATCCCACTGTTCATCATTTCCTCAAATGGGACTTTTAGATATTGCCCTTTGCCAGCCAACATCCTCTCTACCATTTTAATTACCCAATGGCAACAAAGAGATGAAGATGCTAGGACTGGAGGGAGAACAATACAATGCAAACTCAAGACATTTTTTTCTGCCTGAGACAGAGCAGCAAATGATGAGCCTCACTCACCCAAGTTATGCTGCATAGTTGGCAAAAGGTAGAGAAATTATTCTGCCTCCTACATGAAAACATCCTACATAAGCAGCACTTCCATCCCTAGCGGTAAATATATTGTACAATAATAACGAATCACAATTTCCTGCCTTTCATGACTAATGTTAGGGCCAGCTCTGGGCCTATGTAACACCAGATATTTTGGTCCCTTTGGGTAGAACAGCTCCTTACTTGTGAAGGCAGGCAGTGAGCAGGTCCTAGCTGTTTCTGGTGCTGGGGCAGGTATGTGTCTGGAATGAAGCCTCATGGATAGCAGAAGTGGAGATGATTTTAAAAAAATGTCAGTTCCCCAGGAGCCATGGATTAGGAGTGGGTAGCTGTGGCCCTCTGGATTGGTGGTTTCAAACCTTTGATCCTCCATTTGTTTCAGATTTCTGCTCCCAGAACCACAGCCAACCTGGCCAGTAGTCAGGAATTATAGGAGTTGAAGTACAAATCATTTGGAGGACCAAATTTGTTTTCCCCCTCCAGTTCCTAACCATCCCAGAGAGCACAGCCAGTTGTAAGCAGTTATGGGAGTTGCAGCTCAAAACATTTGGAGAACCATAGTGCCAGGCCATCACTGATAATCTCGTAGATCTTGTATCTGGGGTTTTAGATGTTAGATGCCCAATGAGTATTTTTCAATGCATCTCATTTAAAACACAGCCATGTAGCAATGGCAGCAGGTGATTCTTTATTGTTTGCACAGAATTTGAAATAGAATTGGGGAACCTTCATCTCCCCCCCACCCTTACCATTGGCTATGCTGAGTGGTGTGGTTGGGAGTTGCTGGCCCCAAGATCTGGAGGGCCAGAAGTTCTCCACTTCTGGTTTGAAACATAGCAGGTGCACATGTCCTGTTTTATAGGAGACTGTTTGAGGGCATCTTCTGTTTGAAAAGTTGAGCCATTCAAGTCTGCTTTAAAAATAAAGAAGCAAAAGAAGTCAACCAAAATGGTGAAAGGTCTGGAAACCATGCCCTATGAGGATTGACTTTGGAAGCCAGATATGTTTAACCTGGAGAAGAGGTTAAGAGGTGATATGAAGGCCCTGTTTTAAGGATGGAGCAAGCTTGTTTTCTGCTGCTCCAGAGAATAGGACATGGAGCAATGGATACAAATGACAGGAAAAGAGATTCCCTTTCCTCATTAGGAAGAACTTCCTGACAGTAAGAGCTATTCTACAGTGAAGTGTGTTGGAGTCTCCTTCTTTGGAGGTTTTTAAACTGAGGCTGATTGGCTATCACTTGGGAGTGCTTTGATGATGTATTCCTGCATGGCAAGGAGTTGGACTGGATGGCCCTTGGGGTTTCTTTCAACTCTATAATTCAATAAGTCATTTTCCACATATCTGTTAACATACAGGTGCTCTGTCAGAACAAAGCTGGCAGCTGAACTGCCACCTATCTCTTTAAAAGGAGTCCTAGTGGTGCAGTGGTTAAATGCCAGTCCTGCAGCCACGATGTTGTAAGTTTGATCTGGAGGGCTCCAAGGTCCACTCAGCCTTCCATCCTTTTGTAGGTCTGTAAAATGAGTACCCAGCTTGTTGGGGGCAATTGGCTTACACATTGTAAACCGCTTAGGAAGTGCTAGTTCACTGATAAGCGGTATAGAAATGTACTTGCTATTGCTATTACTATTGTTATGTTCACAATATTCAAGGGGATAAAGCAGTTGGATTCTAGTGTAAATACCTGCAGTAATATGCTTCAAGAGAGCCAGTGTGGTGTAGTGGTTAGAGTGTTGGATGACAACTCTGGAGATCAGGGTCTGACTCTCTGTTTGACCATGGAAACCCACTGGACATCCTTGGGTGAGTCACACACACTCAGCCCCAGAAAACCCCGTGATAGGTTCACCTTAGTGTCATCGTAAATCAGAAATGACTTGAAGGCACACAGCAATGCCACAAAAGGTGTTTTGAAAATTTCACAAAAGTGTATTAAGAACATAAAACTAGAATAGCTCAATTATGAATGATTGAATGTGAGTTTTAGTAGAATTTTGTAGTAACCTCACTGATTCCACATGCTTTCTCAGATTTAGAGAAAGAGCACAAGACTGAGGAGACAACAGCACTTTTGGGTTAGTATAAATCTACAATATCTCATTTATTTGGTTCTCTTACATTTTTTCTGCAAGATGCATGGTACCTTGGGAAATACATTAGTCATGGGAGGGGGGAGTGCACTTTTAATTTAACTTTAACTTAATTTATGTCCCACCTTTCTTCCAGTATAGGATTCAAGGCAGATATTCAAACAGACCTGAAAATCTGGAGAGTTTACACTACCTTACATCCACATGTTAGAAATATAGCCCAGACAGGTAGAGGTAGATCATTATAAAGCAAGTAGAAATCTAGTAGATGTGGGACTGATCCACATGATCATTACCTCTTAATAGAGATCACCCCTGGTCAATTTATCTAATAGCACAGACTTTCCCAATCCAGGTGTGGCCTGACCCCATTGGCTGGGGACTGTAGCCCAATGCATCTGGAGGGCACTAGTTTGGGGAAAGTCAAAGTAGGAAATCAAGGTAGGAAGCAGTGTTCTATGACTAGACAAGGAGTTTGGTCTTGCTCTCCAAATACTCCAGAAACACAGACTACACAGCCCACAACTGGACTTGTGCATTGGGACTTACCATGCTAGGTATCTTGCTTTTACCTCCTGTCATTAGGAAACTGCTCTGCACCATTAACACAAATCTAATAAAGTTAACACCTTTCCCTTTACCATATTCCTGTATCACAACAAAGGTTCCCATGATTTTTTTTCTGTTTTCTTACCATATTTTTTGCTTATAGTATTGTGATTCTTTGTGAAGTCGTAGGCTTTCATGGCCAGCATCCATAGTTTTTGTGGGTTTTTCGGGCTGTGTGGCCATGTTCTAGAAGAGTTTCTTTCTGACGTTTTGCCAGCATCTGTGGCTGGCATCTTCAGAGAATGCTGGAATGGAAGAGAGTGGATATATATATATATATATATATATATATACACACACACACACACACACACACACACACACACACTGTGAGACCCTGGGTAGGGAGAAGTGATTCCCATGTAAACTGTGTATGTTGTTGTTGATTGTGCATTGTTCTGTGTTGATGGCAGGGCTTCAGGGTAGGAGGATATGCAAAAGAGGATTATTGTCTGGTAATATACAACCTCCAAATGGTTTACAAACTGACCAAGAAAATCCAACAAATGCTGCAGTCAGCGAAGGACAGGAGAGACCCTCTCACAGCCACAGGAGTTTACCACATACCATGCAGCTGCAGACAAGTCTACATAGGGACCACCAAATGCAGTGTCCAAACATGAATCAAGGAACATGAGAGACACTGCAGACTGGGACAGCCAGAAAAATCAGCGGTAGCAGACCATATTATAAAGCATCCTGGGCATAAAATGCTGTTTGAAAACACTGAAATTCTGGACCATGCCAACAACTATCAGGTCAGAATGCACAGGGAAGCCATCAAAATCCACAAACACTTGGACAACTTCAGCAGGAAAGAAAAAAACCTAAAAGTAAACAAAGTTTGGCTACCAGTCCTGCAAAATAGAAAATCAGCACTCAGCAAATTCAAATGGGAAACCACCCAGGGTCAGGGTTTTCCCAGCAGACAATGAACACCACTTACCAAACAATAATCCTCGTTTGCATATCCTCCTACCATGAGGCCCTGCCATCAACACAGAACAATACACAGTTTACATGGGAATCACTCCTCCCTACCCAGGATCTCACAGTACATATATACCCACTCTCTTCCATTCCAGCATTCTCTGAAAATGCCAGCCACAGATGCTGGCAAAATGTCAGAAAGAAACTCTTTTAGAACATGGCCACACAGCCCAAAAAACCCACAAAAAACTATTGTGATTCTTTGTTATTGTTGTTAACTGCCCTCAAGTCGATCTTGACTCATGGTGACCATAGAGATGAGACATCTCCAAGTCCCTCTGTCCTCCACTGCTCTGCTTAATTCCTGCAAATCCATACCCGTGGCCTCCTTAATAGAGGCCATCCATCTGGCACATGGCCTTCCTCTTTTCCTCCACCTTTTCCAGCATTATTGTCTTTTCCAATGATGAGTCTGAAGTACGACAACCTCAGTTTGGTTATCTTGGCTTCCGGGGGAGGTTCCCAGCTTGATCTGCTCTAGGACCCATTTATTTGTCCTTTTGGCTGTCCATGTGATCCTTAGCACTCTTCTCCATCACTACATCTCAAATGAATTGTTTTTCTTCCTATCATCTTTCTTAACTGCCCAGCTCTCACATCCATACATGGTAATAGGGAATACGATGGCTTGTATCAGGGGTAGGCAACCTTTCCCCTTTAAGGGCCGAGGGACTTCAGATCCCAGAATCCCAGGAGCTATTGGCCAACATGGGACTATTGGCCAACATGGCTGAGGCTTCTGGGAGCTGAAGTCCCTTGGCCCTTAAAGGGGAAAGGTTGCCTACCCCTGGCTTGTATGATAGCAAACACCATACCCAATGTACCAACTATAGACCTATCTCTTTAATAAACATTGATGCTAAGATACTAATTGCTACCCTTATTAACAGTTTGCAAAAAAGTTGGCAATCCTGATCCGTGAAGATCAGATAAGATTTATTCAAAACCAGCAAGGACTTCAAAATTGTGATTGGTTGTTGACTTGATTGCTTTAAATCAGGGACAGGCAACCTTTTTGAGACCTGGGCCGATCTCCTGTAGCCCAGGTCTCAGCTGGGCCGAGAGGGGGGGAATGGCGGCGCACGCGCTCACGTACGTGCGTGCGCACGCCTTCCTCCTCCACGCGCGACCCCCCCCCCACGTGCAGCCGCCGTAGCGCGCGCGCCCACAGCCGCCGCAGCACATGTCACAGCCACCATTTTGGAAGTCCAAGTCACACTCTCTCAGCCTCGGAGGGTGGAAATAGCAAACCCCCTCCTCTGAAGAAATCTGCCAAGAAAACCCTCATGGTAGAGTCAAAATGAGCCAGAAATGACTCCAAGGCACTGGATTACCCTGGCCAAGTCACAATGTCTCAGCCTCAGAGGGTGGAAATAGCAAACCCCCTCCTCTGAAGAAATCTGCCAAGAAAACCCTCATGGTAGGGTCAAAATGAGCCAGAAAGGACTCCAAGGCACTGGATTACCATGGCCAAGTCACACTCTCTCAGCCTCAGAGGGTGGAAATAGCAAACCCCCTCCTCTGAAGAAATCTGCCAAGAAAACCCTCATGGTAGGGTCAAAATGAGCCAGAAAGGACTCCAAGGCACTGGATTACCCTGGCCAAGTCACAATCTCTCAGCTGCAGAGGGTGGAAATAGCAAACCCCCTCCTCTGAAGAAATCTGCCAAGAAAACCCTCATGGTAGGGTCAAAATGAGCCAGGAAGGACTCCAAGGCACTGGATTACCCTGGCCAAGTCACACTCTCTCAGCCTCAGAGGGTGGAAATAGCAAACCCCCTCCTCTAAAGAAATCTGCCAAGAAAACCCTCGTGGTAGGGTCAAAATGAGCCAGAAAGGACTCCAAGGCACTGGATTACCAGCGGTGGCCCCATGTCTTGGAGCAGAGCCCAGTGAAGGGGCCTCAGGAAGGCCCAGAACAGCCCCACGCGCCCCAAGGAGGGCTGGGGCAAAGCCCTGGCTTCGGTTTGAAGCCGGTTTTTCCCATCCCAAAAAGAAGGGACCCTTGCAGCCTCTTCTTTGGGGATGGAAAAGCCGAGGATCGATCCTCTTTAAACCAAAGTCAAAGCTCTCTTCTGGGTTGCTACTGCTATGGGGCAGCCCAGGAAAGAGCCCTGGCTTCGGTTTAAAGCCGGTTTTTCCTGGGTGTCTCCCCTCCCTTGTTCTTCCCAAGGGGGAAGGACAGAAGACACCCGTGGAAGCGAACCAAGCAGCCTTCAGAAGAGGGTCCTGGCTGGCTGGTCAGCTCGCTCTCCTGAAGGCTGCTTCGTTTGCTTCCACGGGTGTCTTCTGTCCTTCTCCCTTGGGAAGAAGGAGGGAGGGGAAGACAGCCGGGAAGGCGAACGAAGCCGGCTTCAGAAGAAGGAAGCTGGCTGGCCAGTCAGCGCGCTCTTCTGAAGCTTACTTTGCCTCCCGGGAGGGAGGGCGCACAGTGCAGGGGGCGGAGCATGCCAAGAGCAACCCGGCAGCCAAAATGGCGGCCGGAGAAGCCCGGCAAAAAAAACTGCGGCGGCGGCGGCAGGACCAAAACGGGGCCGGTAACGAGGCCTCCCTGGGCCGGATCCGGCCCCCGGGCCGTAGGTTGCCAACCCCTGCTTTAAATGGTGAGATATTTCATCAGCTTTCTGTTCTTTCCTTAGATGTTGGAAAAGGTGTCAACAAGGTCTATTGGCAATTTATCTTTGCTACATTGGTTACATTTGGATTTCCTTGAGAGTTTTTGGTATGGGTTAGGATTATTAACTTCCAAAATCTTGAGCACTCATGTGGCATTTTTTCTGCACTGTATCCCTTGAAACAAGTATCAGGTCAATCCACACTGCAGAAATAATCCAGTTTGATACCGCTTTAACTGCCCTGGCTCAATGCTAGGGAACTCTGGGAACTGCAGTTTTGTGAGACATTTAGCCTTCTCTGTCAGAGAGCTCTAGTGCCACAATAAACTACAATTCCCAGGCTTCCCTAGCACTGAGCCAAGGCAGTTAAAGCAGTGTCAAACTGAATTATTTCTGCAGTGTGGATTGGACCTCAGACACAGTTGTCCTTTTTTCTCTTCTTACATATGATTTGTGTTTGGAAACTTTGCCCTGTGCCACTAGATAAAACAATAATATCCATGGCTTTATGTGTGATTCTTTAGAAATTAAAATTATTATTTGTGTAGGTGATCTATTATTATTTATTTCCTAGAGGGGTGGATTTAAGTAGATTATGCAATCCAAGATCTTGTGTTTCCATTGCCAGGGTCCTATTATTTATTACGGCTGTTTTTACTTCACACTTCCAGTGGAACCCTCAGCAAAATCTGAACACATATATCCTCGAGATTGTGCTGAGATCCACAAACAGGGCATCCAAGACAATGGGATTTACACCATCCAGCCCATTCCTCTCCGACAACCTTTTGAGGTAAGGTAGGTAGTTTGAGAATAATAAAAGAGAATGTCTGTCAGAAAGAGACCTAAAAATGGGCACATGTGCTAAAAAGAGCATAGTGGTGTGCAGTACTGGGTAAACTGTCTCCCAAAACATGCTAATTTAAATGTGTCCATGTGTCCGAAGCCTCCAATACCGACTTCCATTACTAATAGTAGGCTTGTGGTGACTGAAATTTGATACAGGGAAAATAATCTGAGGGTCATGAGATAAAAGGCAGCCTTATTCACTGTGTGAATGACTAGGTGAACATCCCTGCACTGAAGATGCACAGGAGAGGAACATGTAGCCTCTAGAGAATTAAAACTACTAAGCATATTTTGCAAAAGTGAGAGGAACTGTAATTTAGGGGGGTTGCAGACTGCCAGAAATAGTGCAAACTGAGTCCACTTTTAGGGTTAGGGTTAGTGCTAGGGAATCATGGGAATTGTTTTTTTTCCCCCTGAGACATTGAGCCTTCTCTGTCAGAGAGCTCTGGTGCCACAATAAAATACAGTTCCCATGATTCCCTAACCCTAACCCTTAAAGTGGACTCAATTTGCACTATTTCTGGCAGTCTGCAACCCCCCTTAGTAAGACCTATTTGGTTATTTGTTGTGTGCCTTCAAGTTGTTTCTGACTTATGGAAACCCTAAAAGGAAACTATCATGGGGTTTTCTTGGCAGGTTTGTCATTGCCTTCCCCTGAGAGCATGTGACCTCGCCAAGGTCACCCAATGGGTTTCATGGAAAAGCAGGGGAATGAAACTCAATACAATTCCAGGTCTCCAGTCATAGTCCAACATTTAAACCACTAAACCACATCGGCTGACACCTATTTTACTCCTCTTTAACTCCTCTCATGAGAGGCAGTGTGGAGCAGTAGTTTAAGTGCTCGCTAAGTCTTCGGGAGACAAGGATTTGAATCTCTACTTGGTCATGGAAACCCACTGGTTGACCTTGGTGAATCTCAGCCTCACAGGAAGGCAATGGCAAATAAATAAATAAATCTTGCCAACAAACCCTTGTGACAGGGTTGCCTTATGGTCGTCCTAAGTTGGAAATGACTTGAAGGCACATACCAGAAAAACGCTACTCCTCTCAAAATTATACTTACTAGTTCCTGGGAGTAGGGGATTGTCATTAATTTTGATAAAAGCATGCAATATACCCAGAAAGAACTTTACTACAGTGGGCCCTTATTTTCCACTGGAGATTGGTTCCAGGATGTCCCTTCCCCACCCCCACTCTGTGGATACCAAAATCTATGGATGCTCAAATCCCATTAAATACAATGGCATAGTAAAATGGTGTCCCTTATATAAAATGGCAAAATCAAGGTTTGCTTTTTGAGATGTGTGTGTGTGTGTGTGTGTGTGTGTGTGTGTGTGTGTATAACCATCCACAGATAAAGAATCCATGGATTCAGAGGGCCGCCTGAGTACTGCAAGGAGAAAACTACATCAAGTACAGATGATGTCATGGTTATGATTAGATAAGCTAAAAAAAACAAGAGAAAGGGCTTTTGAGGGTGCTCTAGAACAGGGATGAGGAAACAGTTATCCAGATGCTACCCCCCCAGCCAACGAGATAGTGGGAGTTGTATTCAACATCTGGAGATCTACACATTCCCCATCCTTGCTCTATAAACATTTTCTGTCCCTTTATGACCCTCCCCTTCTCTATTATCAGGCATACTGTGATATGGTGACTGATGGTGGTGGCTGGACAGTGATCCAGCGCCGGCAGGATGGCACTGTGGACTTCAACCGCACATGGAAGGAGTACAAACAAGGATTTGGCAACCTACAAGGGGAACATTGGTTGGGCAATGAGCACCTCCACAGTTTAACCCGCCTGGGTCAGCATGTCCTGCATGTAGAACTGGAAGACTGGTATGGTATCAAGCGACATGCCATTTACCGCAAATTCAAAGTTGCTAGTGAGACAAACAAGTATCGTCTGACAGCCCGGGAATATCAAGGCAATGCAGGCAATGCTCTGAGCTATAGCAGGAACTACAACCATGATCACAAATGCTTCACAACCTGGGACAGTGACAACGACAACTACTCCATGGGCAATTGTGGTGCATATTATGGGGCTGGATGGTGGTTTGACTCATGCCTGGCAGCCAATCTTAATGGGAAGTACCATCATGGACGTTATAGTGGGGTGACCAATGGCATCTACTGGGGAACATGGTATATTTTGATTGATAAAAGGACCAACCAGAAGTATTCCTTCAAGAAAGTAGAAATGAAAACTAGGCCTGTTAATTTTTGAGAAGCCTGCAACCAAAGGCGGTGGCCATGCAAAGACTGACCTTCAAAAAAACTTTAAGGTGCTGGGCTGAGCAAGAGTAGGGTACATCAGCAATCTAGACTTTAGAGCCACACTGACCCACACCTCACCTTCCTTAACTGGCTGGAGCTGAAAACCAATTGAAATATTGGGTGGTTTAAGTGCACTAACTGCACCTGAGTGCTTGCCTTTCCCTGAATATGCCTACAACCACATACCAACATTCCTTTACATAAGATAACCTCAATGAAATAGTAAAATACAGTAAGCAGAGGTGATGAACTTCAAAAGCAGAATAAGGAGCAAGATGAAGATGGTGTTTCAGAGATGCCTTAAACAAATTTGGGTATTCCTTGTTATGTCTTTGAAGGTAACAGTAAGATATCTAGAAATAGTATTGTAAACTATATAATCAGTGAACCTCAGACAGTGGAAAAGTGGAAGGAAAGCACGGAGCACAACCAGGACAGAGGAAAAGAACAAAGAAGGAAAGTGGAAGTGAAGAGGTGCTCTGCTTCTTTTCCCAACATACTGTATAAAATAGTGACAAATTTTCTGTGGTCAGTGATGCTCTCAAGAGTCGCCTCATCTGCTCTGCAGTATGACCCTAGCCCAAGATACTGTTTCTATAACTCAAGAATTTGAATCAGAGAAAGTATAGCGTTCTTTTTTACCTTTTATGCAGCTACTCGTTTCATTTCACATTAGAAATATTCTTTTACAAAACTTATGCATGACCCAAATATTCAAATGGTAAGACACTGACTCACATAGTTAAGTACACAACAGTAGTATACAATGGACACTCACAAGCAAGTCTACATACTGCCAGGATGATGGGCTTCTTCATAGACAAGTACTTTAAGGTAGAAGATACTTTAAGCATCTTTATGGTCAAGCATTTGGCAGTTTTGAGCTATTTTTATAAGCCTTAGTACTGTTTAATACCAAGAGCATCATTGTAAGCACATTTGTAACCTTAATTATGTTAACTCATTTAGAAACTATTATTGCATTCTCAGCATAAGAAGGACTTGTATTTTATATGAAGAGCAGCAGAAAGGGCATCTCTTTATATGTATCAGTCCGATGCTTACATAAGGAAATGTAATTGTATAATGATGCAGGGAAACTGAACACAATACAACAGACATGTGTTTCCTTACATTAGTTCTCTATAGACATTTTCTTACTCTGTTACAAGTTATTAGAATAATGTCTTCCTATATATCTTTGAAGGGCTTAAATACCCTAAAGGCACCAAATCCTTTCTGTTCTTGGAAGCTAAGCAAGGTCAGCCCTAGTTAGTACTTGGAAGGGAGATGGCTAACAAATACCAGACACTTTAGGCTCTATTTCAGAGGAAGGAACTGGCAAAACTTTCAAAATTCATGAGGTTGCCATAAATCAACAGGCAACTTGAAGACACACACACCATTGAGCTTGGTGCCATTTAGTGTATAAGAAGTAGGTCCTTGGTTAGTATATGACACCGGACATTGAAGGGGCAGCTGGCTCTTCACATGAAGTTCAATTCTCACCAACACTTTAAAGGGAGCTGCTAGTTCAGGGTTTAAATGCATTAAAAATAGGATGTTCCCTATTTCTGTGTGGAGTGCAAAAGAAAGTGTCTTAAATGAAAATTCCTAAGTTATCAGTCATAAGAAATTATGTTGTTAATTGCCTTCAAGTCGACTTCAACTCATGGCAACTCTGTGGCTAAGACATCTCCAGGATCCCGCCGTCCACTACTCTGCTCAGATCTTGAAGGCTCAAGTGTGTGGCTTCCCTAATTGAGTCTAACCATCTGGTGTGTGGTGTTCCTCTTTCTACTGCCCTCTACTCTTGCCAGCATCATCATATTTTCTAATGATTCATGCCTTCTCACGGGGCCAATGCAGACACGAACAATACAGCAGCTTCCCAGGGGTGTGGGGGCGTGGCATACGCACAACACACGCCCCGGCGGCGCCCCGCTGCCCACATGGGGCAGCTTTTTGGTGCTCAGATGGCATGACGTTTAGATGGCACACACTGCAGGAGTGCCAAAAAGCTGCAGCGGTGCTGGAAAAACACCGGAGTGGGGATGTGGCATGCAGTTGTCATGGTGCCTCCCCAGCTTTCCCATGGGCGAAGTAATACTGCCTCTTCAGGACTATCTGCTTCGCCTCGTGATGTGGCCAAAGTACAACAGTCTCAATTTAGTTGTCCTGGCTTCCAGGCAGAGTTCAGGCTGGATCTGTTCTAGACTCCATTTGTTGTCTTTTTGGCCATCCATGGTATTTTCAGCACTCTTTCCCAGCACACCTCAAATGAGGTTATTTTCTTTCTATCAGCTTTCTTCGCTATCCAATTCTCACATCTGTACATTGGGATAGGGCAGGGGTAGGCAACCTTTTTGAGCTGGGGGCCGGATTGCTGTCCCTCAGACAATTGGGGGGGGGGGAAGCAAAAAATAAAATAAAATAACATTTAAAAAAAATTAAAAAATTAAAAAATATGCATGGACACTCTCTCAGCCCCAGAAAAGCCACGGCAAAACCCCTGTGGAAATTTTGCCAAGAAAACCCCAAGAACAAGTAATAACAACAATAATCAATATCATTATGGCGGATGGCGGCGGCAGCCAGTGGGAGCAGCAGAACCGGCCTAGGGCCGGTCCAAAGGCCTCGGGGGGCCGCATCCAGCCCCCAGGCTGTAGGTTGCCTACCCCTGGGATAGGGAATACAATGGCTTGGACGATCCGCACTTTAGTGTATAGATCTTTGCACTTGAGAATCTTTTCCAGTTCTTTGCTCACCGGATCGGGGCTGCGGCAACTGCATGCCGCAACCCCGATCCAGCATTTTTCTGCCCTCAAAAAGAGCTGCAAAATGCCACTCCTTTTGGGAGGAGAAAAAGGTTGCGCTTGCCTCAGCAGCAGCTTTTCTCAGTTTCTGCCACGCAGCATCTAAACACTACACCGCACAAATGTCCCAATGCTGCCCGTTATCTGGCTGGCCGGCCAGCGTGACACCAGCATGGGTGTGGAGTTGAGGCAGCCGGCATGTAGTCGCCACGCCCCCACTCCACACCCAACCCAGCTCTTTATGCTGGTCTGCAGAGGCCTTAAGTCTGCTGTGCAAATGATACTTTCCGCATACAGGTTTAATAAATAGGGTAATACTATGCAGCCTTTCCTGGTCCTTTGCCAACTGGGAACCATTGTTTCTCCCTATTCTGTTCTAACAGCAGCCTCTTGTCCTGAGTACAGGTTACACATCAAGATGAACAGATGTTATGACACTTCCATTCTTCTAAGAACAAGCCATACAGATTTGCTTCTGGAATTCCCTGGTGCACTCCATTATCCAACATGTTTGCAATTTGATCCCTAGTGACTCTTCCTTTCCTCAATCCAGCCCGCACCTCTGGAATAGTGTACAAGAAATTATATACTACAAAAATCACATTATTTCATGTATAAGTCTAGAAATTTTAGTCAAAAAATAGACCTCAACAAACTGACTCGACTTATTCACAGGTCAATGCAAGTACTGTACTTTAACTTTTATCTAAAAAAGGAACCATTCTTTGGTGAAAGACGAGAGTGTAATCTGTCCTAGAAGCTGTGACTCCTGCCCTCCACCCCTACTCCCATATCCATCCAGCCTTTAGGGTGAGCAGTTTTGCCTGCTGGAATTTGGTAAGTTCTTTGGCATTGTTTTCCATTGCTTCATCCTTTAGATCCTTTATTGCACGCCCCTAGGTTTTACGATCCACTTATCCATGGGTCATATCAAAATCTATAATTTTGGCTCCAAAACTTGCCCTCGACTTATAGTCAAGTATATACAGTAAGTCTCCAAAAAAAGAGATATTAAAGTTGATTGAAATAGCTTGCCCTAAATAATGCCAAATCACTACTATTCGGCACAAAAAAGTAGTTATGTTTCCATACTGTGTTGCACTGGTTGATGTCAAAGTGGTTTAGCATTCTGCCTCCCAATACAAGTCAGCCTTTGGCCTCTGAACAGGCCAAGATGCATTTCACCTAGATGCTATCCATGCATCTCTTGGAAACACTGAATGGGTCTGAAGTCTGTATAATAGTATTGTGTTTAGTTATATTCATCACTTCAAACACTTGTGAGTTCAAAGATTAATAAATTATTATACAATTAGTTAACAAGGAACCGCAAGGTGTGACCCAAACATAACATATTGCTCAGTTCAGAAATATGAAATGATAGTACTCAGCCAAAATAAAAATGAGATGCCAAATATCCATAAGCCTTTATTCAGTTTGAGCTTTCCTACAAAGTTTTGTGGGGTTTTACTCCCCCAAAGAAAAACATTTGAAGAAAAGCACAGGCTTATAAGCAAATGAATCTTTCTCACTCTGTTCACTTGCACTGGATTCTACCTGAAACTGTAATTTCAACAGGCTCAGAAAATTCAGGTATAAGAAACTCAATCTCTGTGACAAATAGTAAAAAAATTCCTTTGTTCAAGTTACTTATTCACTCATCATCTCCAAAATATGTAAGTATAAATTCAAAGGTGGTGGACAAAAAGAAGCAATTGCCAATATACCTTTGAACATAACCAGATATTTATTCTGAGACATTAAGTGTCAGCAGAAGGCCTGTGTGCATGCACCTTTACTGGTAATTAGGACACTTTTCAAAAGACTTTGAAGTCAGGTTACTAAGCCTTCAACCTTCATTCAAGGACTACTGTTAACAGTAAATCTGGAGCATGGTATAACACACCTTTTCCAGACTGCAGGTGTAAGAGAGCAAACAGGCCCTTAAATAACTAATGCTAAATTTTGAAGGCAGCTTCAAATAAATTCTTCCTTGTTCCAATTCTCTAGGCCAGACGTACATCCCCACCCCAACTCCCAATTTAGTGTGGCTATGATGTCCATTCAAATGTCTTTCCCCCCTTTCCATCCACCTTTTGACTTCTAATTTATAGAGCATCAAGTATGTTGTCGATTTTGCCGATCAGCTCCTGACGCTTCTGAGAATGGATCTTCTCATTCTCTATATATGTATCCTTCTTAAGCTTGCCGACAACCAAACGTTCCGCCTCCACAGAAGATTTTAAAACCAGCTCCTTGACTTGACTATCAAGTTTCTGAATTTCACTCACCTTGAAGAAATTGAGGAAAAAATGTTAGAAGCATGGAGACTATCTTCAACTTTACAAACAATATTATTTTTTAAAAATACAGCAGGGATAGCAAAATCTACATTACAGGCTGGAGATTATTCCTTAACACAGAACACCTCTGAAGATCCCTCTCTGGGTAGCAGTTAATTTGCAGTTCCATGCCAAATATTTAGAACAGCACAACCATATATTGTGACCCCAAAATAGACTAAAGTAATGTTAGGAACTATACACATTGCAGCAGTATGGATTCAAGGTCCTGAATAAGGGTATCAGTTGCAACAAACATGAGATCAGGATTTTTTGTGACCTCCAGGGTATATTAGGCTACACATCATTCATGTTTTGTTTCTGACAAACAAGATGCTTTGTGATCCTTTCATTCCACAGCAAAACAGCAGTATATGAATCTGCAGTTATACATAGCAGCTACAATGTGTGCAACCCAGTCCAATAGCTCAGCCTTCCTCTAGTCACCAAGAGAGGTTTCTAGTAAATACAATATTTCCTAGCCTAACTGCAGCTGAGCATTAGTGGACCATTAAAAGCCCTTCAGTTGCATTTGTATCTCAACACACTAACAAGTATAGCCAGAGTACTGAGTGGTCAGGATAATTAGATCACCACAACATCACAAAGTTTTACTGAATGGTCTATTCAGGGTGAAGGCTCTCTCAGCACATAACAGCTACCTTCTGCTCAGAAGTTCAAAAAGATACCAGGCCAAACTAATGTCAATACATTATAAAACCAGGAGGACAGAATGCCTAATAAGCTTTAGTCACTAACAGTGAGCAGCACCTTACATTCAACATTTCATTCAGGGTAGTGCTCCTGTTAAAACAAATGATAGCCAGGAGGCCTGGCACAGCCATAGAATGGATTGGTGTATTGCTCATGTAACATTACAAGGAGATTAAAATTTTGGGGCAAGATTGCCGCCTTTAAGGAACATTCACATCCTCTCACTAAGGGCTTGGCAGAATTATGTGGTGGATCCATGCCAATGTGTCCTAGCCAGCAGGGATGGATGACAGCACTGGTTTGTATATTTTATCAATGGCCATACACTGTGTAAAATCATGTCAGAATGTTGATTTGAAGGTTTTTCCTTTGGAGAACCAAATATTAAGAAAATATGCTTAGTTTTTAACACTGGAATATCCAAAAAGCCAGGAATCTCCATTTTAAATTATGGAGGAGTCAGAATACTCTTTTAAGCTATTAGAGACAGATTTATCAGGTAGACATGCTTTTGAAGTGATATGAAAGAAAAGGCTACAGTTTGGAATAAGTGCAGTTTGAGACAAATAGAAGCAAAAACTAGAAGAGGCCACACTCTTACTTTGTCACACAGGTCAGACCCTTCTGTCTTCAGCTTAGATTGCAATGAGGCTATTTCATTGGTTAAGGCCTTATGTTCAGACTCCAAAGATTTTTTGCCACTGTTCAGGGTGGAAATATCCCGTGTCTGCTTATACTTATTTACAGCTTCATCAAAAAGACGGTACAGACATAGTCTCTTATTTACTCCAGTGAGAACCTGCTCTGTAATGCAGGCAACTTTCATCCTAGCCTCGGCTGCTGGATCCTGCAAAAAAAAAATCACAAAAGTTTACATGCAGAAATGCTAAAGAACCTAAGCAGGTTAGCATTATGCCCTGGGAATAAGTGGTCAGTACAAAGATAGTCTTAAAAATGATAAAAAAAAAAAGGTAACCAATTTAAACTAGGAAATTCTTAACCCACAGTTCAATCCCCCACTAGGCTGAGTAAGTGGCAGAACATCATCACATGAAATTTACTAAAGGGGTTGAAAGAAAGAAACTGAGCAAGGCAGGGACAACGTTCATCAAAACTGGGACTGAAAATACTGGTTTTATTTTTTTAATCACTACACAGATTAAAGAGAAAGAACTTTAGCCCATGTAAAAAGGCCACTCTTAAAAGAGGTCAAAAGATGCCTACTTTCTTAGTTAATGTGTTATTTTTGTTGTTCTATCATTTATATCCTGTATTTCCCCTAGTAACTGGACTTAAGGCAGCTTAGAAATTATTAAAACGAGTATAAATTAAAACATACAAAAATCTGTATACATACATATAAATTATTTTTAAAACAATCTATAGATTTAATACCATTCAAAATTCATGAAAAGAACATTAAAAAGTCAACATAACACACCCTTAAAAGCCTCTCAGTCAATTAATAAAAGTCCAACAGAACACGAAAGTCTCCACCTGCTGGCAGAAGAAAAGCAAGGAAGAAGCCAGGCTCCCCCAGGAGGGGTAGCCACAAAGAAAGGCCTCTCCCTTTTCCCCCACGAAATGAACCTGGCCAGGTGATGGCACAGAGAAAAGGGCTTTTTTCCTGAAGATCTCAAAGCACAAACACACATATAAAGAGATGCAGTCTTTCAAATAGCCTAGACCCAAGCCATACAGGACTTGATAGTCATCATCAGCACTCTGAATTGCGCCTGGAAATGTGCCAGCAGGAAATTAAGCTGTCGCATGCTCCCTATAGCCAGCCCCAGTGAAAAAATGTGGCTGCCACTCTTTTGACCAACTGACATTTCCAAACAGTTTCAAACACAATCCCAAATAGAGTACATTACAGCAATCAGAAAGGGATGTGACCAAGGTGTGCATTACTGTGTGGCTAGAACAGATACCTTCAACAAAAGCACAGCTGGCACTCTTGGTCACTACCAAAAACCTAGCCTCCAAGCTCAGGGTGAATCCATGAGTACACCACAGCTGCAAATCTGCCTCTTCAAGGGGAGTGTCACACCATCCAATTAAAGAATCCCTGTACCCTGATCTGCCTTTTGACCAGGAGCACCTCTGTCTTCATTGGATTAATCTTTGTTTGCCCTAATCAAGTCCATTACAAACACTAGGCACAGGTTTAGCATGGAAACCGCTTCCTTGAAATTGCCATATATACTCAACTATAACTCAAGAAATGGATGCTCAAAAATTGACCCTAAAATCCTGGGTCGACTTATATATGGGTCAATACAGTAATACTGCTTATAAAGGTCCTGAAAGAAGCAGCACTCCATGCCTCACTCTCCCAGCCTCGGCAGTGATCTCTGAAAGAGCTACTGAGGTAGGGTGTGTATGTGTATGTATAGAAGAGGTGAGTCCCTTCTCAATCTGATGTTAAAAGCTTCTTTCCTTGTCCTCTCTCAGGATCTCTCTGCTCACAGAACACCCCTTTCCCCCACTTCCCTTCTCAGTCAGATGTTAAAAGCTTCTCTCCTCCTCCCCCCTCTGGATCTCTCTACCCACAGAATGGCCCACTTTCCTCCACCTCCCTTCTCTTCTCAATTAGATGTTAAAACTTCTCCTTCAGCACCAAGGAAGCAGTGCTAGGTGGTCGGGAAAGGTCCAGAGACAGAAGAGGAAGGGAAATGGTGTTTTTCTTTTATTTTGTCCTTTGCATCCTTTGTTACTATCCTTAAGTTCTAGCCTCAACTTATCCATAGGTCATATCAAAATCCATGATTTTGGCCCTAAAACCTTCCCTAAACTTATACATGAGATCGACTTGTACACGAGTATATATACGGTAGAAGGAAAGGCGTAACAGAGGTGTGCAGCATCAACATATTGATAACACCTGACTCCAAAACTCCAGGCAACATCTCCCAGGAGTTTCATGTACATGTCAAATAACGCTGGTGATGAAAGAAAACTCTGAAAGACTTCACAAGAGACAAGGAGAAAAACAAGAATCTCTCAGCATCACCTTTTCTCAGCACCCCAGCAAGAACCCAGATCTCATCCTAGGGAGCCAGTCCAGAAAGATACTATAGCATCTTTTATATCAAAATTTGTCAAGAGGTCCAGCAGAACCAATAGGGACACATTTGCACTGTCTATCTCCCAGCATAGGTCATCCACTAAGGATACAACTAAATATCATTAGGGCACTACTTCTGAGAAGATAACATGTTGGCCTGGACCCCCAAAGTAGTAATATTTACAAGTGCTAACTTGCACGAACAGCATGAAATCAAATTTCCCAAAATAATCCATACAAAGACCCCTATTGAAACAGCGATAAATTGTCTTGATACATTCTCTAATCTAGATGACAGTCTCTCTCTCTCAGGTTTGGTACCTTAGTGATAGAAAAGTCCAGCCTCACGTACAGAATCACAGTAAAAAATAGGATGTAGAATGCTCCGACAACCAGCAGAGGTTCTTGCAACATCAGGACCTTGTTAAAGGAGTAATGGACCTAGAAGTAGTAGAATAAGCAGTGAGATGGGGGGACAGTACTATTCAAGAAACCTGACATTGTTTTACATTTCTAAATGCAAAAGCTAGCTACTTAAAGGGCCAATGATGGAGCAACACTGTCACCTACCAGTAGAAACAAGACCTGTTGGTGCTGCAGCCACACATATCATGCAATTGTTATAAATATAGAACTTACACAACAAAAATTACAGCAGTATTTTTAATGCACTATGGCCTATAAGCAAAGGAATCACATTTACCACAATATCTTGGATGTGCTGCTCAACAAGGTTATTCTTGTGTGCCACAATGACTGGACGACCAAATGTGTCCAAGTAAGTATAGTGAAGCTCATCAGGTGCCCGACTGATTTCATATGGACTGTCGACATGGATATTCCTGCAGATAGTTGAATGCAAAACATTATTCATCTCAGAGAAATACAGATTAGTAATAAACACCGGTGGGGGGGGTGGGGGGTGGATGACATAAATCACAATGGTAGCATTTTTTTAAAAATGTTAAAATGCAATACTGGTTGATTCATAAGAGTATATAATTATGTTTTATGATTAAGAAATTATATATGTCTGGATCAAAATTCTTCCCAAGTACACTACTTACTTGGCACCTTCTGGAAGGATTATCTTTACTGTTAGTGAGTCTGTAACCTGTTCATCGAACACATGATCAACAAATCTCATCTTCAAGGCATACTGATCACCTGGGAAACAATGATAACAGGTTACACTGAACTTTTCTAGGGCTTTTCTAGGGCTCAGCCCTTTTCTAGGGCTCAAAAGCCATGTTAAGTAAAACATCAGAATTTTACATATTTATTCACAGAAGATATGAAGCTCCACTGGAACTGGTTTTATTAAATAATATGCAAGTATTTCCCAGAGTAAAGACTATTTAGAAGACATCCACACAACTATAATTAAATTTAAATGTTCAAATTCTGCATTCAAAATATAAAAACAGAACGTAACTCCATATAACTAAAAAATAGAAATCAGTTTTCTTTGGGTATATTTATCTATCATTTATGTATTTTTGATAAGAAACAGGATGGTGCCAGACCCTTATAGGAAATGACAGGTCATGGGTGCAGGGGTTAAACCAAGAGGTAGAGGGAACATATCTGGAAGCCTTAAAGTAGGAATGGTAACCACATGATCCTCCAAATTTTGGACTTCAACTTCCAGCTGTCCTAGCCAGCATAGTAAATGGTACAGAATGCTAGGAGCTTCAGTTCAACAACACCTAGAGTGCTGTCTGGTTCCTACCCCTGTTTTTAAGGGCTAAGTAGTGGTGTGAGATACCTTTCAGATACTGTCTGCCTAGTTTCAGAGATTTATATTATTTTAAGATATTTTAAATAGCAAAGCAGTCACATTTTAAGTGTCCCTTCAAGTTGTTTCCAACTTATGGAGACCCTATCTCACAGGGTTTTCTTCACAGGATTTGTTCACAAGGGTTTTGACTGCTGATAGAGTATTATTGCCCATGGTTACCCAGTGGGTTTTCATGGTTGAGTGGGGATTTGAATCTTGGCATCCAGAGTCATACTCCAACACTCAAACAGCTACAGCACAATGACTCTCATTTTGAGTGTTACAAGTGAATAATACAAACTGGAGAGTCTTGGGAATCTCAAATATGTCATGCTATAGAAATGAACAGCTTTCTATTTAAGTTGTTTGCATTTTATTTAGATACATACTATGTCTCAGAGGTGAATAATCTGACAATGAAACCTACCAAGATTAAAAAGATATTCATAGCTAGGCAGGTTATAACCAATGATATAGTGTGTCTTCCAACCACCAAAAAGTGGGAAACGGGGGCGTATCTCCATTTCCACAGAGTCATCTAAGACAAGAAGGTGACTGGTGGATATGTTGCCAATTTCATCTCTGTAGTACACATCTTGAGCAGCAGCAGGTAGGATAGTCTGAAAAAGAAAGTGAGCATTTGATGAATTGTCACTAAAAACAGTTGAGTATGAAATGATTCCATTATCCCTGTTAACATGAAACAAATTCTTGCTAAGAACTGCCATCGCAATGGGTCAAAAACCATAGTATAAACACTTTTGCTTTAGCAAGAATCCAGCCATGTTATTTTGTGAATGGAGTAGTTTTTTATGAATGTAATCATGAGTAACATTTTCCCTTGCCTTAGGAAGTCCTCAAAATCTGCTCTGGAGGGCTTGGGAGAGTTTTTCGGTGGTTATGAAGTGCTGGGAGCCGATGGGTGGAATAAAGTCTCACTGCTACCATGACACTGGATATTAGGAAATACAACTTATAATTAGAAAACTGGTGGTGGGGGATGGGGCACAAACAACTCAAATAGAGACCATAAAGCATTAACAGCTCAAATTTAAAATACTGAAAGCCATGAGATCTCAAGGAGAATTTAAAAGACTAGGGAGAGTAAGAATGCCTTCACTTGTCAATGGAAGAGTATAAGGCAGGGATAGGAAACCTAAGGCCCGGGGGCCGGATGTGGCCCCCCCCGAGGCCTTTGGACCGGCCCCAGGCCGGTCCTGCCACCGCCGCCCACCATGATGATATTGATTATTGTTGTTATTACTTGTTCTTGGGGTTTTCTTGGCAAAATCTCCACAGGGGTTTTGCCATGGCTTTTCTGGGGCTGAGAGAGTGTACATGCGTATTTTTTTTTATTTTTTAATATTTATTTATTTATTTATTTATTTATTTTTGGTGCTTCAGCCCCCCAATTGTCTGAGGGACAGCAACCCGGCCCCCAGCTCAAAAAGGTTGCCTACCCCTAGTATAAGGCATCAGGTGAGCTTTTCCAGAGCAAGGTGGAAACCATGCACCCCAACTGCAACTCCCAGCACTCCTCACCACTAGGTATGAAAGTTATGGTTGCCATAAGCTGCAGTCCAATAACATTTGAAAGGCTGCAAGATTCCCATCCCTCTTCTATAGGGACCATTCCATAAACAGTGTGCTATTGCCAAGAAAACCTTCTTGGTTGCAAACATCTGCAACAATATAGAAACAAATGTTTAAAAATGGGGTGCTGAGGCCCTTTGATGGCACAAAAAAAAAGGGGGGGAACTACAATTCTCACTCTTGATTTAAAAAGACGGAGAACAACAACAAAAATAAGCTACTTTTGACACAGAAGACAAACCTTAAAAGATTTCACAGAGGATATTCCACTGTCTGGCTGTCTTTGGTAGTCATATCTGGAGAAAGGCCCTTTGAGCACAGCTCCTGTATGCTTTAAGTCAATAGTTTCTTCTACTGCAATATTACCCCAGTGAGAAACTTCAATGACACGTGTCATGCTAGTAATAGTCAGGAATGGACTATTATTTTCATAGTGCACTTTAAGCAGATCCTAAAGAGAAAAATACAGTAAGAGAACTGAATGTTTTATGTTTGCCAAATATATTCTTAGTCACATCTATTTCATTTACAGTGCCACTGATTAAGAAGTCACACATACTGTCTTCTGTTGAAAGGTTATTCGTTCTAGAGTTTGAACACTCATTTTATCATGCAGCTACTTTCTTCATGAAGACCCAGAAAGGGCTAATCTGCATACTACTTCTCCTCCAAGCATAGCACACACAGAAGAGTAACTTTATAACTACAGAATATAACCTCCTTATATTTTAAAATATCCTTCTTGGATGTTGATGCCATGCCCTGTTTCTTTTATGACACTGCTCTATTTTGAGTAAATGACAAAAGTGAAATCCTCTGAGTAATAAGCAGTAGTATAGCAAAGGTACAGACAGTTCACCTTTCTCTTGTTCTAGCCCAATCTAGAATGATACCTTATCTCAGGCCAAAATTTTCATAAACATCGACATGGGGTGTATTGAGAATTTAAACTTACTCTGATCAGAAATAAATCTCCCAACCCCACAATAAAGTGTGGAGGCACCCCAAGTTAAAAAGGGTATATTACAAACAGTCATGATATTTTTCTGCATGTGAGAATAACCACACACTGTGTGAATGATTTTTTTAAAAAGGCAACAGCAATGTATGATTTCTTCTGCCACCTATTTTGAAACAATATCAGCTTGAGAGCAGAATATATGAGAATTGAAGCACCATGATGGGAAGAAGAATGGTTCATAAACCCTATTTTAGGAGATCGCACAACACATACAAATTATTTTGACAGTGACATTTATCTTTTATCTATTATAACCTGCCTTCTACAGACTAACAGAGGGCAGACAAAATGCTACATTCATCTCATCTGTTCATACACTTGACAACTTGGAAATTCATCTACAAAACTGCTTTAATTTCAACTTCTTTTAAGCTTTTATTTCTCGCTATCTTATTTGTATCAGATTAGCCATGTATGGATTAACTACCATACAGCTGACAGATGCCCTTTAAATACTGTTCCTCTTCTGTAACTCAAAAGAAGTCAAAATCCAGTTTAAAATTTACCTCACTGTATGGAGGGATATCCTTGAAAGGTCCATATTCAATCATATCCTCTGACCGGCTGGGATTGCCTAGTTTGGTGTAACTTTCCACATTTCTTGAAGCTAGTTTTACTCGAGTTGTTTGGGTCTTGGTTGGATATGGAGAGTAAAAGTAATGATTACCCTCAAAAACAACAAACTGCTTCTCAGCTTGGGTGATATGTGTTGGGTATGGCTGCAAGACATGGGTAAAAACTGTTTCAATAGATAAGCGAATCTTTGCACCTGGAGCCAAAGGAGATGGCAATTTTACAGTGAAGAATCTGCCACTGAAATAGAAAACAGTAGAAAATAAGTTAGGCCCCAATGGCTTGACAAACTGCCACAAACATAGACAAAAATTCAACAGAGATCCTCTGCCATATGCAGTTACAGATAACCCAAACCACTCCTACATTTTTAATTCAGATGTACTAGCCTGAGTTTCTTAATATGTAAATAACTAGGATGGCTGTTATCAGAAATCTCACTATTTGTGTCATATTCTGAGGTGCTCTTGCTGTTTAAGAACCCTGACTTCAGGGGAGAAAAATAAGCTCTTGGACTTAAAGCCTCAAAAATACTTAAAAGTGTGGTGTAGTTCATTGAGCATTGGACTATGACTCTGGAGACCAGGGTTCGATTCCCTCCTGGGCCATTATACCCACCATGGGTAAGTCACATGCTCTCAGCCTCAGGGGATGGCAATGGGAAATCTCCTCTGAACAAATCTTGCCAAGAAAACCCCATGATAGGTTTGCCTTAGGATCACTATAAGTTGGAAATGATTTGAAGGCACACAACACACAATACAATTCTTTTCTGTTTCCAATAGGAAGATCTGGGTTTCAAAAATGCTTTGAATACCACGCAGTTTCAGGAGATATCATCTGATCTCTCAGAGATGGCGTTTTCCTTTTCTTCCCCCCTTTAAAGAAGAATTCCAGGAATCAAAACAGCTTACTATCATGAACGCTCTCAGGCATCAATCATAATGAAATTAGTGACAGCCCAATGTATCATTTGTATGCAAGCAATCCTGCAGAATTAAACAACTCTGTGTCGCCAGTATATTAACTAAGGACTACTCTGCAAAATATGTTCTAAGCCAATAGCTAAAAATGTCAAGTATGAGTTTGTATGTATGACACATGCATAACACAGGACCATTCACCAGGACCTACTGTGGTTCTTTGGCAAATATATGTTTGCAAGCAAATTCGGGTATGAAACTGTTCTTAATTTCTTATTACAAAACTTACCTTATCCCCTTTCCCTTTGCATCCTTCACTTCCAAAGCATTCTCCTCCTCTTCCTCACCCTTCACCTATTTCAGAAGATGGCATTGAAATATGGTCAGTATTACTAGTAATACTGTATTACGTACTATTAATATGGTCAGTATTATTATTTAAAGTCCACATTTAAGATGATTAATTTCATCAGAAGTGCCAAAGAACCTCTGTCCACTACCAGTTAAAAATAAGACTGAGGTGCTGCTGAGGCATATTTATTTTTGAGACAAACATTAATAATTAACTATTGAGTCATTAAAAAGCTGTTAGCTAGCTTCATAAATGCTGAAGCATTATGTAATAGCAACTGACAAATATACAGTATGTTAAACTTTTGCCATTTTTTTCTCAGGACTGCACTAATTTTGACAGGGAACACTAGCCAAACCTATTATTTGTGGTTGACATCCAGGCTTCTCTTCTGTGCATATTAGCAGAAAACTCTTGAGAATACAAGGGTGTTTTTCCTCTTCCACTTGGGATTTTGCACTGCTGGTACTTTCTGCAAAAAGCTATCTTGCGGAAACATGGTTCTTTTCTTCTTTCACCCTCACAAGAAAAACATTTTCAAGTGGTATGTGACTGATTGCTGGATGGGGGCTGAAAGGCATTTCTTGCAAGCAAGTCATAGAATCACAGAATCATAGAGCTGGAAGAGACCACAAGGGCCATCCAGTTCAACCCCCCTGCCATGCAGAAACTCAAAATCAAAGCATCCCCAACAGATGGCCATCCAGCCTCTGTTTAAAGACCTCCAAAGGAGGAGTCAGTTTCTAAACTTTATTCTGATATCACTATATTCCAAAACAAGAGTAGTAGTAGTTTATGGGATGCAGGTTCCCATTCTAAAGCTTACTCTACAAAAAATTATTTGAAAATACTTTCTGAATACCCACCACCAACTAGAAAGATAACTAATGGACAGCTTTAAAATCCTTTCTAATTTTTCTTTTACTGGCGATATTAGCCTCAGCTTCCCAAAGTTTACAGGGACAGGTGATACAGTAAAGCATACACATTTATTCTCAATCTTGGGACAAAGGCCTGAAGAAAAAAAGATATGTGTGACGCTGTAAAGTTCTTGGGAAAGAGACTGTAACAAAGTAAAGAAATGATGGGAAAGTAGAGATACCTGAGAACTGGATTCATTTTTTACAGATATTTATGTCTGAGTCTAAAAATGAACTATCTTTATTGGTTCCTGTCAAATATTTTCCTTAGTCTATTTTACTTTCAAAGCTTGCTTGGCATAGTGATATAAGTGTAGGACTAGGACCCTGGAGATTGGGGTTCAATTCCCTGCTCTGCCATGGAAACCCACTGGGTGACCCTGGGCGAGTCACACACTCTCAGCCCCAGAAAACCCCATGATAGGGTCGCTATAAGTGGGAAATGACTTGAGGGCACACAACAACAAACTTTTCTTTAGTTTCTTTTTTATACACAAAGGACTTTACAAGTCCCACCACAACTTTTAATTTCAGAATTGTAACTAGGAAATAATGCTGAAAGATTATCAAGGAAGCTACTTATGAGAATGATATGCCTAACTTCACTGGCTTTATCAATTACTTCACAGACCAGCAATATGCCAAGTGCACAAAATAATAAAACAAACAGGAAACTAATAACATCAGCCACCTTATGCATGTAAGCTCTAATGAACTGAGAGGGACTTCACATTTCTGAAAAAAACATTTCACATGGGGCTGTGAATCACATCTTAAAAATAGAGTCTATGCTGTGCTTCCCAAACCCAATGGGCTTGGTTAGGGGTATCAGAATCCCTGTCTGCTGCCCTTGCCATCTTTCTCCAACATTCTGAATTACAACTCACTTTTTGAATTATAATTCAACCTTCCTGCTCCCCAAAAAGCTGGCCGGGGTGCATCTACACTGTGGAAATAATGCAGGTTGACACCAGTTTAACTGCCATGGCTCCATCCTACAGAATTCTGGGATTTGTCGTTTTGTGAGGAACCAGAATGCTTTGGCAGAGAAGGCTAGACCTTGTAAAACTACAAATCCCAGGATTCCACAGCACAGAGCTACAGCACTTAAAGTGGTGTCAAACTACATTATTTCTACATTGTAGATGCACCCTGAACTTGGCTAGGATTCTAGATCGTCAACTTTTACTTGAAATCAGTCAGCCTTGCAAAGTGGATAAGTTGCAAACCATTGCCTGCACTCACCACCACCACCACCCAGTATCACTATACTCTTTTAATGGAATATTCACAGCCATTCAAGGATCAGGAAGAAGTCTCCCCTAACACTCATTAAATAACATCAAACCAGAATTACAGAAGCCATGCAAGAAAATGCTTTGTAAAGGCATCTAAACCCACATTTTCTCCAACTCTCGCGATGAGTCAAAAAGGAGAATGTTATTTTTAAAAAAATATCAGAAAGCCTTTTAAACGTCCTTAGGCCAGCAGATGTAGCCTCAAGCCTTGCAAAGCAGCATGCCTGTGTTGTAATAGATGGACCATAACAGGAGTCACGCCTCCTTCCTCTTCCTCCTCGGTTGCCACTGGTTGCTTTCTGATTGAAGCACTTCTGCTTACGTGTCAGCACAATACTTGTTGGGCTATCACTACAGCAGGAACACTGGAAGGAATCAGCAGCCAAGAGAGAACGAAATAAAAAGTGTGGCAGACACTGCTGGCAATGGCAGCGCTTCCCAGAACATTATATACTTTGGCAGCAAAGGCTAAAGACCTTGTACAATTACAAATCCCAGGATTTCATAGTATGGAGCTATGCACAGACATGCAAATAAATCCAGGAAGGGCATGTTATGTGTAACTTTAGGGAAATTCTCCATCTTCCTGCTTACCCTAACAAATAAATAACCTACCATCCTGCTTACCCTAACAAACAAATAAATTAGTTTCCTACTTAAAACTCACTACATGGACACCCAGAAGATTCCAGATTTTTTTTTTAACTAGATCAGTAAAATTTGGTGTTGCTCATATATATCTTTGCATACTTGGCAAAGCCATCACAGTTAAACTCCAACTCAATGATGCAAAACATCTCTAAGGAGCTGGGGGGGGGGGGGGGAGACCTTTGCAATAATTGTTATTTAGGGGACAGAGCCCCCAGGTGCATCTGCACAGCAGAAACAATGCAGTGTGACACCACTTTACGTGCTGCAGCTCCATCCTATGGGATACTAGAATTTGTAGTTTTACAAGGTATTTAGACCTCTCTACAAAAAAGTGAGTGCTGGTGCCTCACCAAACTACAAATCCCAGATTTCTGTAGCATGGAGTGATGGCACTTAATGTGGTGTCAAAAATGCATTAGTCCTACAGCGCAGATGCTGCAGCTCCAGCCTATGGAATCCTGGGATTTGTAGTTTCACAAGGTGCTTTAAGCCTTCTCTGCCAAAAAGTGAGGGATAGTGCCTCACCAATCTACAAATCCCAGACTTTTGCAGCATGGAGCCATGGCAGTTAAAGAGGTGTCAAAAGTGCGTTAGTTCTACAGCGCAGATGCCGTAGCTCCATCCTATGGAATCCTGGGATTTGTAGTTCCACAAGGTATTTGTAAAGGGAGGAGAAGGGGGGATAGAAAACGTGAGGAGGAAAATAATTAAAAGTCCTCCTTAAGGGTCTCTTTTAAGCAACCTAAGCCATACAAGGGGAGTGAGGAGAGAAGATTAAAAACGCGCAACGTTAACGTGCAGAGTCCTGAGTGAGGGAAAGCGTTAACGGAGAGGCGCCAGGTGCGAATCCTCCCACCCCGCGGGGCTCACCTGCACCCCCAGGTAGGCCAGGTGGCTCTCGAGGCCGGGGTCCAGGGCCAGGAGGAAGGAGGTGGCGGCGGTCCCGGAGCCCCCCGCGGGGTTGGCCAGGCTCAGCTCCGTCGTCACTTTGGCCAGGTGCGTCCCCAGGTCCACCGTCCGCTTCACGTCCTCGTTGAGGAGCTCCGGGGCGGACAGGGCGCCCCCGAGGCACAGCAAGAGGAGAAGGCAGAGCGGGAGGGTCGCCATGGCCAGCCACGCTGAGACGAAGCCGACGGCCGAACCGGATGGACTCACGCCTGCGCCGCGCCGTTCATTCATCAGGAGGACACAAGATGGCGCCCCCCATGCAGAGGGAGAGAGAGGAAGAGAGACAAGATGGCGGCGCCCTGCGGTCCCCGCCCGCCAGCCGCTAAGATGGGAACGCGGGAGCCCCGCCCTCACTGATGTCACGGGACCGCGGCCTCCTCGCGGGAGCTTGGGCGCCGATACCCGGATGAACCAGGGTTCGATGTCGTTAACGCCCCAGGAGTTCGAAATAAGGGAGGGGCGGGGAAAGCCTCAAAGAGAGTCTGTGATGCTAAATGAGGATGCAGCCGCATTGCAGAAATAATCTGTTTTGACACCACTTTAACTGCCGTGACTCAAGGCGATGGAATTCTGACATTTGTAGTTGGTTGTTGTGGCACCAGAGTCTGGGAGGAAAGGCAGTGCGATAATCTCCATAGCTAGATTAGTCTGGAATATCAGTCTGCTTTTATCTTTCTTTGGGCCTAGGCCTGGTGCAGCTGTGCTTGCCTAATTCGCTCCCTTCATGGCCAGGGCATTGGCAGGTGGGAGGGAGAGGGCCTTTCATCGGCCTCTGGGCCTAAGCATGGTGGAGCTCTGCCTTCCTCTTCTCTCCCTTTGAGGCCTGGGCAGTGGAAGTAGAGATGGAGGAAGAGCCTTTCATCGGCCTCTGGGCCTAGGCATGGTGGAGTTGTGCCTGCTTCTTCGCCAAGGCCAGGGTGGTAGCAGTTAAGATGGAGGAAGGAAGGATTGTGGCCTGTGTATGAGAGGGAGACCACGTTTTAATTTTGCAATGGGTCAAAATGTTTAACATTTTAGAAAATCTTATCAAAACTCGAACCATTGGGAGTTGTTGTATTTTCCCCCCTCTTCGTTTTGTTGCTATTGTAAATAGTCAGCATAGGCATTGGACATTTTGAAGGCAGAACATTGGTTACTTACCCCTGATGTCCACAATGTACTTGATTGGTAATGCTGTGAGCCTTCACTGGAAACGTCAGAGTGACCAATCTGAAATGTAATTTACACATTCATCTCCACTACTGAAAGCCTCACATCAATGTGCAAATTACATTTTTCCTCTTGGAGTAAAAGAAAGAAAAGGCGGGGGGGGGATTTAAATAAAAAATCTGAGGATCCAACCAACACAGAAGCTACTACTTGCAGGAATATCAAAATGCAACTGAGTTAATGTGTTTTTCCCCCTTAAGCTTTTTCCCAGCCTTTTCGTAATGCCCCCACTTAATTTCTTTGCCACTCCTCTATGATTTCCAGTTGGAAAACTCAATTTGCTGGCTTCCTTTAAATCAATCACCTTAATATTAAAATGTATATGTTCCATCCCTATGTTTTGAATACTATACACAAAACCCCTTAATATTTGACATATGTACAATGCATGTCTTTCTTTTTTAGTATTGTATACAACATGTGTGTTTAATTTTTTTCTATATACTGATATATCCCAACCTTCTAGTACAAATGCACCATACAGCTTGACATACCACAATAATGTTTTAATTACTAGTGTGAAGTTCTTTTGTGCCAGGTGTGGGCAAAGTATGGGCCTCCAGATGTTGCTGGACTGCAATTCCCAGCATCCCTAAACAGCATAGCCAAAGATGAGTAATCCTGGGCTTTGTAGTCCAACAATCTGGAAATACTGTGCCTATCCTGGTCTACACCACCTTTTTAATTTCAGTGAAGAATATTCAGTATTAAGTAGGAAACTGACCTCCACCAAATTTTACAAATAGACTTTATGGATTCTCAATATGATACAAAATAATTTGCTATATAGCATGAAAGGGGTACAGACTATGGATTGCCCAGTTTTGGAAATTGTAACTTTTAAGATTGGAGATACAAATTCTACAACCAAGATGGGAACTCTGTTCAAGAAGAGTAATGCATATCAATTAATCCTATACATTACAGAGACTTTTACAGCAAGAGGTTTAGGAACTTTAACTTGCAAAACAAAATAAGGTAATTCAAGCTGGAAACGTAGGTTGCCATAGTTAAGACAAGATGTCAGCAAGTTTCGCAATGGAAAAACTGGTTTTTCCATTGCGAAACTTGCTGACGTCTTAACTAGAGAAGGTCAGAGTGAAGAGTTTGGGATGTATCATTGGACAGGAGGAGGTCTCCATCTCTGCCTATGGATTTGTCAAGGAAGCAATGTAAACCTCTGATGATGTTTAAGCAATCATGCTAATTATGTCACAAAGGCAAACAATTTCTTTCTCCTGGGTCTCCCATTCTCACTTTTGTTCACTCAAATCCATCTACGAGTCTGTAGCCAAAATTATTTGCCTTTCTCATTTTTCATTATTCCTTATCATTTAGTGCAACACATCTGTTTCTATGACTTCGGTTATGCAGCAGTATCCTGAAGTGACTGGGCCCGTTTTCTATTTTTGTTTTGTGAATTTTGGCCAAGTTTGGGGGACAGAGGAGGTAAAAAAGGAAGCCTGTGGGAGGGGGTTTGGGTTGCGTTTTGTGTGATTTGAGATAATATTTCAGCCATTTATTATTTTTTAATTCAGGGGTCTGGGGGGAGACTGGGAGTTGCAAAAAGGAAAGAAAGAGAGAGAAAGAAAGAAAAGAAAAAATAGGCTTGTACACAGCCCTCGGTCTGAATTTTCCCTGTCCCTCCTCTAGTCCCTATAATGTAACTTACTGTGACTATGTGCAATTCCAGAAAGACAAATTCTCATGCTACCATGCGGGGATATTTGAGCCATTATATTAACTTAACATATTTTGTGGTTATAAAAAAAAAAAAAAAAGGATGGCAGACAGGGTGAAAAAACACAAAAATACTAATGGAAGACATGGTCATCTGCAGTCCTTATATGCTACACAATGATAGGACTATGATTTCACTTTAACTTCTATGGCAGCATCCTATGGAATTTTGAGATTTGTAGTTTGGTGAGGCACTATATTTCTCTGGTAAAGAATTCTAAATATCCTTCCCTAAAATGCAAATCCCAGTATTCCATAAGATGGAACCATGACAGGTAAGGTGAACTTATACTGCTAGCATTGTATAGCGTGATAGGGCCCCTTGGTTGCTGGTTGGATGATCGTACAATAAAATCCTTTAGCCCTTTCACACTGCACTGTTACATTTTAACAGCCATGGTAGCATCTTGTGGTTTGTAGTTTAGTGAGGATTAGAGCTCTCTGGCTGAGAATTCTAAATGCTTTGACTAAACTGCAATAGGATGTTGCCATGGCAGTAGAGTGGAATGATAGATCCTACATGTTATAACTTTATCTTGTAAAAGTCCCCTTGTCTGGAAGCACGCTAACCTAAAGTAAGTACAATTGAAATAACCACATACAATGGAACCACTAGGGTTGGCATCACCGGGTGCGCTAATTCATAGTGTCCCCCCATACCACACCATACAGAACCCTTAGTAACAATTTTTGTATTAACGTTACTCATAAATAATAATTCCTATATATCACTGAATGTCACAGCAATAGTTGTGGTATAAACACCCAGCAAAATTAAAATTATACTGAAGCCGCGAGATTTGGAAAGATTAAACATTTAAGAGTAATTCTTCAAATCTTGAAACTTTAAGATAGTCTCAAAACATATAGGGCCTTTACAGACTGCCAGAAATAGTGCAGCTTGAGGCCACTTTAACTGCCCTGGCTCAGTGCTAAGGAATCATGGGAACTGTAGTTTATTGTGGCATCAGAGCTCTCTCTGACAGAGAAGGATCAATGTCCCAGGGAAAAAAATACAATTCCCATGATTCCCTAGCACTGAGCCAGGACAGTTAAAGTGGACTCAAGCTGCACTATTTCTGGCAATCTGGAACCTGAAGATGTCTTTTGTCTAACATGCAGGGCAGATGGTGACCTGATCTTTCCATTAAAAGATCAACTATATTCTATGGTACACTCAGTTTACAGGAAAACAGATGGTGGAATACTGATCTAACTATATACTCTCTTTTAAGTTAATCATATTTAAAAGGCAGCTGGATACAATGTGCTCCTTTTGTTTAAACTATTTAAGGACAACTGGAAAGTGTATGGTTTTTAAGATAATTTAAACTGCTATGTACAGTTTAATCATGGATATGTTAGAATGTTCACCTGTCATTTGTAACTATATATGATAATGGATATAATTAGCTTTAAATGGCAGATGTTAGTAGCATGGATGATGTAATGGTGAGTTTGCCAAAGAAAAAAGTATATAAGTAGAGAACTGTCCTTTGTTTGTCACCATTTGAGCTTGTCCCTGGTCTGGTCAGCTTACTTTGATTTTGCAAAACCAAATAAAGTTTTTTGTTCCTGCTGAATTCTCTGCTTCTTGTCCACTCTTTTTGGCTAACTTATTGGGCAGGTAGAAATATCTGCATTTTTGCAGTCATAATTTCAATATCAATTTTAAATTACAATATTATAGGCATAGCCCAAATGTATTTGCATGTACTTAGTTCAAAGTAACCACATGAAACTATGTACAGATACATGTAAATATGTTGTACTTTGTACTTACATTGTAAATATGTTATACACTGCACTTTAAGCAAAGTTAAAATTTTAACTTTAAGCAAAGTTAAAATTTGGTAAGATGTGATGTTTTTAAAGATTTTTTAAAAATAAATTTTAAACCTGAGGCCTATAGTTTCTCTTCCCACTGAGCCTCATCCCACTCACACCATCTCCACTGTTTTGAAGGAACACAGGCAAATGCCACTAAAGGCAGATGTTTGGGGAACAATGGTGCCACCCTCCCCATAGGGTGCCACCTGGTGCAGTCCACGATACCAACAAGAGTTCCCAAGGCAAAAACCAAGATGTAAACTAAAAAACCAAAGAAAGGGGTTATGCCAAAAGAATGAAATCGAACAATGCCTCACCTGACTTCAAAGACAAAAATATAAGAAATAACTGAACCCTGGAGCAAAAAAGCCTCTATAATTACTAAAAGGGTAAAAGTACCCCACTGAATCACGTGCCAATGATGAAAATGAAATAAAATGCACAAAAAAATCTAGGGCTGAATTTATAAAAGAATAACAATGTGCTTCAAAAGCACTTATAGTTCAAAACAAGGCCAAATAACTAAAAGGGTGTCATTTACCCCACTGAAGAAACCGCAAAAGCAAAAAAAAGGTAAAATGAAAATTCATAAACCAAGGCTGTCTTTAAATTTTAAATTCAAAAACAATAATGTAAGAAATAACAAAGCCCTGGTGCAAAAATGTCTCTATAATTAGTAAAAGGGTAAAAGTACCCCACTAAATCTCGTGCCAATAATGAAAATGAAATAAAAGGCCCCAAAAAATCAAGGGTTAAATTTATAAAAGAATAATAATGCCCTTAAAAAACACTTGTAATTCAAAACAAGGACCAATTACTAAAAGGGTATCATTTACCCCACTAAAGGAACTGCAAATGCAGAACCAAGGTGCAAATTCATAAACCAAGGCCAAAAAGTACCCCACTAGATCCCGTGCCAATAATGAAAATGAAATAAAAGGCACAAAAAAGCAAAGGTCAAATATAAAAGAATGTCAATGCCCTTAAAAAACACTTATAGTTCCAAACAAGGACAAATTACTAAAAGGGTCGCATTTACCCCACTAAGGGATCTGCAATTGCAGAAAAAAGATAAAATCAAAATTCATAAATCAAGGCCAAACGCGTTTCGACTCCTGTCTTCCTCAGTGGCCTATAAACAATTAATTTATATATGTATTTATTTCACAGCTCACACAATGTGACTCTGCATTATTCCAAAGCAATAATGAGCTCCTCCTGCTTCCAGAGACTATTATATAGCCAACCTTGCTGGTGATGAAACTAATCCAGTCAAGACTTAATACAAAAGGAAAACCTTAGAATATGGAAGGGCAGTTAACAATTCAAATCAAAATAAGTCTTTTTACATAAGCCCACCAGGGATTCAGATAACAAACTGTGACTCCCTTGTTGTTTAACCATTCATATATATTATATCTTTGTAGATATTCCAACTACTCAATGTAGAACAGGGGTAGGCAACCTTTCCCCTTTAAGGGCCGAGGGACTTCAGCTCCCAGAAGCCTCAGCCATGTTGGCCAATAGTCCTATGTTGGCCAATAGCTCCTGGGATTCTGGGAGCTGAAGTCCCTCGGCCCTTAAAGGGGAAAGGTTGCCTACCCCTGATGTAGAACAATACTTCAATTAAATCCTGTTACTACTCTTAGTTTCACTTCTCAGGATTAGCCAGAATGGTATTGGGAATGGTATCAGTGGGGTACTTTTACCCTTTTAGTAATTATAGAGGCTTTTTTGCTCCAGGGTTCAGTTATAACCTGGTGCAGTCCACACACCCTGCATCTTCCTAGTCACACCCTTGATCACTAAATACCCTAAAGGATATTCTGCCCTTGCTTCTCCCTGTCTCCATTTCTACTTTTCTCTGATGCTTCCCTGTGTCTAAGGGCCTTTCCAGACTGCCAGAAATAGTGCAGCTTGAGGCCACTTTAACTATCCTGGCTCAGTGCTAAGGGATCATGAGAACTGTGGTTTATTGTGTCACCAGAGCTCTCTGACAGAGAAGGCTCAATGTCCCAGAAAAAATACAGTTCCCATGATTCCCTAGCACTGAGCCAGGACAGTTAAAGTGGCCTCAAGCTGCACTATTTCTGGCAGTCTGTAAAGGCCCTAAGTTATTCCAATAGACCAGGGGTAGGCAACCTTTCCCCTTTAAGGGCCGAGGGACTTCAGCTCCCAGAAGCCTCAGCCATGTTGGCCAATAGTCCCATGTTGGCCAATAGCTCCTGGGATTCTGGGAGCTGAAGTCCCTCGGCCCTTAAAGGGGAAAGGTTGCCTACCCCTGCAATAGACTCTTGGAGTAGAGTGATGTCATACTTCTGCTTTGTATAATACCTAGAGGACACTATATAAATAATAAAATGTCACCAAATCACTCCCCTCAATTATTTTCTGGCCATTTAAAATCCAGCAATAGTGGAATGTTCATCATGTCTCCAAATTGGTACAATCGCAAGAATATTAGAAGAGTGTCAAGTCTCATCATTTGTGAGCTGTGATTGCTTGGCTCTACCTAGGATTGCCCAGTTTCTCATTGGATACCTAGCATTCCTCATCAATGGCTGTGCTGGTGAGAGCAGATGGGAATTGCAGTTCTGAAACATCTGTAGGGCTGCATGACTACCTCCATGAACTAGAATAAAGTACCAATTAAAGTGGGCCTAAATACCCTAAAGCAAGGGTAGGCAACCTAAGGCCCAGGGGCCGGATGCGGCCCCCTGAGGCCTTTGGACCAGCCCCAGGCTGCTGCCTGCCATGATGATATTGATTATTGTTGTTATTACCGCCTGCCATGATGATATTGATTATTGTTGTTATTACCGCCTGCCATGATGATATTGATTATTGTTGTCTCCCCAGGGATTTTGCCATGGCTTTTCTGGGGCTGAGAGAGTGTTGCATGCATATTTTTTTAATTTTTAATTTTTTAAAATTATTTATTTATTCATTTATTTTTGGTGCTTCGGCCCCCCAATTGTCTGAGCAACCCGGCCCTCGGCTCAAAAAAGTTGCCTACCCCTGCCCTAAAGGCACCAGATCCTGTCTGATTTTGAAAGCTAAGCAGGGAGACTGCCAATGAAAACAAGGTGCTGTAGGCTATATTTCAGACGAAGGAACTGGCAGAAACACCTCCTAGTACTCCTTGCCTGGGAAAACCCTATGAAATTAATGAGATTGCCAGAAGCCAACAGATGGCTTGAAAACACATAGTCTCTAGAAAATGCACACAGGCTTGCAAGGTGATAGGCTGTATGTTAAAAAGTTCTCTTAGCTCACACAGAAGAAATAATTTGAAGTCACGAGGAGGAACTTTTCCATTTATATTGTGGCCAACATTTGCTGAATGGTTCTTACTTGTGAGAAAAAAAAACTGTGAGAGGCTTTCAACTGCAAGGCATGGTATGGTGGAAAAATCGTGCCTTATATTAACTGCCCATGTGAAATCACCATTTTAATTTAATTTCCACCTAATTTTAATTTAATTTCCACCTAAGAAAGTACCTCAGCAACACTAAAAAGATCTAATGTAAAAGCAAGCATGGAGTTTATTGCACTGTAAATAATATGACTTATCCTGGATGGGATACAGTCACTTTTGGGGTTCACAGCAGGTATTATTGCACGAGAAATTGACACCACTACTGCCAGGCAGCAACAACCCGGCTGCAGCCCAGGTCCTAGCTGCGCTCAGCCGGCTGCTTTGCAAAAACGGATGCTTGCTATTTTTGCAAAGCAGCCAGCTAAGTGCAGCTGGGACCCGGGATGTAGTTGCCCAGCGGCAGCAGTGATTTCACCTGCGATAATACCCGCTGGGAACCCAAAAAGCAACTGTATCCTGTCAGGGATAAGTTGCGCTGTTTACAATGCAACAAACTCCTATGATAGTACTTGACAGTTCAGTCAATGGCCGAAATCCAAACAGAGAAGACTCAACAAATCAGCTGCTGAATAGTACAGATCAAGAGTGGGCAAAGTGCAACACACAGGATGTATGCAGGATGTATACATCCGGGGCCATTTTTGTGGCCTGCAGGGGAGCCACAATTACTCCGAAATACCTCCAAATGACCTCTGGGGGTGTGGAGGGCATTTTCATCACATTTAAAGCCCCCCCCCCCCGTCAAACAAAAGAAATTACATTTCTTTACAAAAAATGCCCTCTAGGTGGTGTGAAGGCATTTAATCACCTTTTGGGCCCATTCTGGGCCAATTAGGGCTAAGAGATGCCTTTAAAAACAACAATAGGTGACGGAAAACAAGTGACTGTCACTCACTCCTGTTAAAAAAAGTATCTCTGCCCAGGAAGGCCAAAAAAACAAATAAATGATGAAAATGCCCTCTTGTCCTTTAGTTTGCATTTGGGAGCAAAAAACTTTTGCAATCCCCCAAGGTTTCCTGTGGAGTGAATGTGCTCACAGTTGCCTACCACAGACTTAGATGAATACCACTGATTTAGTGAGCCTGCCTGGTTGAGACTATGGACCTTATCACACAGGGGAAATCCTGTGCAGAAACGGGATTTAAAAGCTGGGGAAAACCCGCAAAAGCAGGTTGATCTCCGCACACATCGCTGTTAAAGTGTTGTTAACCCGAACGGAAAGTAGTCAAAAGCCGCTCTTTTTTACTTTTGCGATTTTCCGAAAGTAAAAAGAAGCAGCTTTTGACTACTTTCCTTTCAGGTTAACCACAGTTTAACATCAATGTTGTCTGAAAATCTACCTGCTTTTGCAGGGATTTTTCTCTTTAAAACCCCATTTCTGCATGGGATTTTCTCCATGTGATATAATAATAATAGTAAATTTTTATTTGTAACCCGCCCTTCTGCTCAGCAATCGGGGCAGCGTACAGCAAATTTAAAAAGACAACAATTAAAACACTCCTCCATCCCACCCCCTAGCCCTCCCACCCCTTAAAACTATATTAAACTGCAAGAGAATTAAAATCAGGTTAACAGAGATAAAATACAATATAAACAATTTTTTTTTTGCAAACATGCCATTTTCATTGATGAGAGGTGTCAAGAATAAAGTCCTAAGAAAGCCTAAAAGCAAAGTGAACCTGTGCTGAATAATTGCAATATATTCCCCATTACTAAAACCTGTTGTTGTTGTTGTTATTGTTGTTGTTGTTGTTGTTGTTGTGTGCCTTCAAGTTGTTCTTGACTTATGGCAACCCTCAGGTGACCCTATCATGGTTGTTTTTTTGGCAGAGGAGGTTTGCCATTGCCTTTGGTGGGGAGATCACCAAAGAGGAATTTAAACAAATAGCTAGCACGTGTAGGGTTAAAGTCAGAAAAGCTAAAGCGCAGAATGAAATCAAGCTTGCTAGAGAGGTTAAGAACAATAAAAAGGGCTTTTGGGGGTATGTCAGTAGCAAAAGGAAAAAGAAGGAAATGGTAGGGCCACTGTGTGGAGAAGATGGCAAAAAGTTAACAGGGGACAGAGAAAAGGCAGAATTACTCAACACCTTCTTTGCTTCAGTCTTCTCAGAAAAGGCAAAGGGTGCTCAACTTGAGGATAATGGAGTAGAGGACAGAATAGGAGAATTTCAGCACAGAATAAGTAAAGAGATAGTACAGAAACATCTGGTTAATCTAAATTAATATAAGTCTCCAGGACCAGATGAATTACATCCAAGGGTATTAAAAGAACTGGCAAATGTAATATCGGAACCATTGGCAATAATCTTTGAGAATTCCTGGAAAACAGGAGAGGTCCCAGCGGACTGGAGGAGGGCAAATGTTGTCCCCATCTTCAAAAAGGGGAAAAAAGAGGATCCCAACAATTATCGTCCAGTTAGTCTGACATCAATACCCGGAAAGATTCTGGAGCAGATCATTAAACAGAGAGTCTGTGAACATCTGGAAGATAATTTCATAATCACAAAACGTCAACATGGGTTTCAGAGAAACAGGTCATGCCAGACAAATCTGATCTCTTTTTTTGATAAAATTACCAGCTTGGTAGATGAAGGGAATGCTGTGGATATAGTATATCTTGATTTCAGTAAGGCCTTTGACAAGGTTCCCCATAACATTCTTGCAAGCAAGTTGGTAAAATGTGGGCTAGACAAAGTAACTGTTACATGGATTTGTAATTGGTTGACTGGTCGAACGCAAAGGGTGCTCAACAATGGCTCCTTTTCAACTTGGAAAGAAGTGACCAGTGGGGTGCCACAGGGCTCTGTCCTGGGCCCAGTGCTATTCAATATCTTTATTAATGACTTGGATGACGGTATTGGGGGCATAGTTATCAAATTTGCAGACGACACCAAATTAGGAGGAGTAGCTAATACCCCAGAGGACAGGATCGACTTGAACAGACTAGAAAGTTGGGCCAAAGCTAACAAAATGAAATTCAACACGGAGAAATGTAAGGTACTGCACTTAAGGCGTAAAAATGAAAAGTACAGATATACGATGGGGGACACCTGGCTGAATGAGACTACGTGTGAAAGGGATCTAGGAATCCAGGTGGACCACAAGTTGAACATGAGTCAACAGTGCAATGCAGCAGCTAAAAAGGCCAATGCAATTTTAGGCTGCATCAGTAGAAGTATAGTGTCTAGATCAAGAGAAGTAATAGTGCCACTCTATTCTGCTTTGGTCCGGCCTCACCTGGAATACTGTGTCCAGTTCTGGGCACCACAATTCAAAAAGGATGTGGAGAAACTGGAGTGTGTCCAAAGGAGGGCAACTAAAATGGTGAAGGGTCTGGAAACCAAGCCCTATGAGGAACGACTTAGGGAGCTGGGGATGTTTAGCCTGGAGAAGAGAAGGCTGAGAGGTGATATGATAGCCATGTTTAAATATTTGAAGGGATGTCATATCGAGGAGGGAACAAGCTTGTTTTCTGCTGCTCCAGAGACTAGGACCCGAAACAATGGATGCAAGCTGCAAGAAAAGAGATTCCACCTCAACATTAGGAGGAACTTCCTGACAGTAAGGGCGGTTCGAGAGTGGAACACACTCCCTCGGAGAGTAGTGGAGTCTCCTTCCTTGGAGGTCTTTAAGCAGAGGCTGGATGGCCATCTGTCAGGGATGCTTTGATTGGGAGTTCCTGCATGGCAGGGGGTTGGGCTGGATGGCCCTTGTGGTCTCTTCCAACTCTATGATTCTATGATTCTATGATTCTATGATTCCCCTGAGGCTGAGAGCATGTGACTTGCCTAAGGTATGGTGAAGTTGGGAATTGAACCCTGGTCTCCAGAGTCATAGTCCAACACTCAAACCACTAAAACCTAGAGTTTCCAAAAATTACTTTCAAATTAAAACTCCCAGAACCTCATCAGTGGCCATGCTGACTAGGAGAGCCTGGAAATTATATTCCAAGAAGTTACTTTTCAAACCTCTGCTGAAAGCTTAATCATAGAATTGGTAGTGTGTGTACCTTATATGTTCTTAAATAGTTAATTGGATTTTTTGCAACAGAAAGCCTTGCTGCAAAATAATCAGATGCAGTCCTGAATATTGCACGATACATTTTGAGTAAATGTCCTCAATAAATGATCATACACATTCTAGTTTGGTTAATTTGTCCATCTTTACTTAAGGCAGCACATTTAGAGCTTTACCACACGAACCCCATTCTCATTGCAGTCATGCTTGTCAGTGTAAATGAAATTGCACCTTTGTAGTCCAGCATCACTGCATATCTTGTCAATTGCACGACTACCCCATCACATTTACTTCCTGACTCCTCCTTAATCCCATCTCTCTGTCCTATGCCCTACCCACCATGCTTTTTTATTTTATTATTATTAATTTTAACTGTTTTGCACAACTACAGAACTCTGCTAGTACAATTTGATTTGTGTTTTCTTTAAAGAGAATAAATGGTGGGGGGGAGGTAATCGGGCTACTTGAGAATAGCAAGGGGAAGGAGGACAGGGAGAGGAGGGGACACTGACACTGATAACGTGACAGCCTCAGGCGCAACGTTTCATACCTGGGGACTTGTGCTACTGACACTTCTTGACACCTCTCATCAATGAAAAGGGATACCCTTATCGTGGTTGGGGGACATAGCAGGTACAGGTCGGAGATGTCATCATACGATAAGTATCACCAGATCTAATCACAGTTTAAAAGCCGTAATCTCCTTAATGTAAGAGTGAAGTAAATGTAAATAAGACACACACACACATATATCTGTGAAACTTATTTCTGCATAAAAATGCATAGAATTGTGTTGGCTACAGGGATTTTTCAGCTTTTTCCTTCTCTATCCTGACTCTGCCATAACTCATTAATTCACTTTGACCCAACTACTGTTTTCTGTTGATCAATTACCTTGTTTTTAAAATGGAAACAAAAATAACAGGCATTTGTGCTTACATATTTTAAGGGAAGATAAAAGCTAACAAAGACTTTAATGACCATTACATTAGAAGATCAATAATGCGAGTATGGCTAAATATAAGAAGAGATTTTACAAAGGGATCTCAAGTTGTTTTTCACCACATGAGGCCCTCTATAAAAGGGAAACTAGAGACAGGATGGATTACGTGTAGGAAATTGTTCAGAAGGTTGAATACAGAATGAAAATGAGAGAGGAACTAAAAAGGGAGTGCCTAAGATGTATTTGGTATTTATATAAACAACAATGGGAAAGATATAAGATTGACAAAAAACTAGAGGGAATACAGACAAAAATGACATATTTTGAGATACTGCTATGTACAGAAGATAACTATCTAATAGAAAGCATGTATAAAATATTATTATTATTATTATTATTATTATTATTATTATTATTACATTATTTATTTATAGCCCGCCCAATCACAAAAAATCCGGGTGGGTTACAACAATAAAAATACATAGAATACAATAGAATTAAAAAATAATAATAAAGGAGATAATTGGTAGACAGAGTGACGTAGATCACCTTGTGCAGGGAGAGGAACTAAGCTGGGAAAGCCTGCTGGAAGAGATCCGTCTTAAGAGTCTATTTGAAGGCTGTAAGAGTGGAGATGTGACGGATCTCCTCCGACAGGTCATTCCACAGCTTTGGAGCAGCAGTGGAAAAGGTCCTCTGGGTGACCAATGTAAGCCTAGATTTTTTTTGGCTGTAGAAGATTCTTCCCTGAGGACCTTAGTGTGCGGGACAGACAATATGGAAGAAGGCGCTCCTTTAAGTATTCTGGTCCCAAGCCATGTAGGGCTTTAAAGGTAATAACAAACACCTTGTACCTTGCCTGGAAACTAATTGGCAGCCAGTGGGGGGACTTCAGGACCGGTGTTATATGGTCATTGCGGGAAGTACCCGTAATCAACCTGGCTGCCATATTTTGTACAAGCTGAAGTTTCTGAACTTGGCCCAAGGGCAGCCCCATGTAGACCACATTGCAGAAGTCTAATCAAGAGGTTACCAGTGCATGTACTACTGTTTCACGGTCTCCCTGCTCCAGGAAGGGACGCAGCTGGCGTATCAGCCGAAGCTGATAACAGGAGCTTCTGACTGTCGCATCCACCTGAGCTGTCAAGTGGAGCAACGAGTCAAGGAGCACCCCCAAGCTGCGGACAGAGTCCTTCAGGGGAAGTGTGACCCCGTCCAGAACTGGCTGACATAACTCCATTCCTGGGTTTGGGTTTCCTATGACAAGTACCTCCATCTTACCTGGATTCAGCTTGAGTTGGTTTTCCCTCATCCAGTCCATTACTGCCCCAAGACAGGCATTCAGAGGAGAGATGCCATCCGTAGTCACTGCATCAGTCCGAGACATAGAGAAATATATTTGGGTGTCATCAGCGTACTGATAACACCTCGCCCCATGCCTCCAGATGATCTCACCCAGTGGCTTCATGTAAATGTTGAATAGCATTGGGGACAGAATCGCAGCTTGAGGGACACCCGATTTGAGCTCACTCTTGGCCAAACAACTGTCCCCAAGCGACATAATAATAATAATAATAATAATAATAATAATAATAATAATAATATTTATACCCCACCCAATGGTAATCCACCTGAGAGGTAAGACCGGAACCACTGCAAAGCAGTGCTGCTGATGCCCAACACTCTCAGGTGGTTCAGAAGGATACCATGGTCTATGGTATCAAAGGCCACTGAGAGGTCCAAGAGCACCAACAGGGTCACACTTCCCCTGTCAATGCCCAGACAGAGATCACTAAGGCGACCATGGCAGTCTCAACTCCGTATACCATCCTGAATCCGGTTTGAAATGGACCCAGAAAATCAGTTTCCTCCAAGACAACTTGTAGTTGGTTGGCAACCACCCTTTCAATCACCTTGCTCAAAAATGGCAACAGCGAAACAGGTCTATAGTTGTTTCTATCCAGGGGGTCTAGGGAGGACTTTTTAAAGAGTGGTCTAACCACTGCCTCCTTAAGACAAGAGGGCAGGGAACCCTCCCTGAAGGACGCATTAATTATGTTTTTCAACAACAACTTGATGGTATCACCCCCATGGACTGCCAGCCAAGTTGGGCAAGGGTTGAGAGGGCAGGTCATCGTTTTCAAACTACTAAGAAGCTTGTCCACGTCCTCAGTACTTACCAACTCAAATTGATCCAGTCTAACAGTAATGGCGGAGGCGCTGGATGCCCCTCTAGTTACTACTGACTTAAAGCTGGCATCCAGGTCAGCTCTTATCCGAGAGATTTTATCTGTGAAATAATCATTAAAAGCATCACAGCAAGCTATAGTTGGTTCTAATAGAGAATTCTGGGTGGGAGGCAACTGAGTTAAATTCCTCACCACTCTGAACAGCTCAGTTGGACAGGATTTCACAGATGCGATAGATGCAGAATAGAAAGGTTTCTTGGCTGCATCTATCGTCACTTGATAGGACCTAAGAAAAGTCCAATGAAGTGTCTTATCGAACAAGAGTTGAGATTTCAGCCAACGGCGCTCTAGTTGTTGTCCAACCCGCTTCCTTTGTTTAAGATCTTCAGTAAACCATGGATTATGTTTTTTTGCGGGTTGGAAAGGATGCTTGGGAGTGATCGTGTCTACAGCTCTGGTGAGGTTGTTATTCCACATATTAACCAGGGCTTCAACAGAATCACCTGTATTCCCAACCACAGAACCCTCTAGGGCTTCTTGGAACCTAATGGGTTCCATCAGCCTTCGAGGGCGGACCATTCTAATTGATCCTCCACCCCCGGGGGGAGGGATTGTGGCCTTCAGTCCAACCTTAACCAGGAAATGATACGTCCATGACAATGCAGAGATACTAATTAACTCCACCCATGGACATGCCTGATCCGTGCAGAAGACCACATCGAGGGCATGACCTGCACAATGTGTAGGCTCAGAGACTATCTGGGAGAGGCCCATGTTTGTCATGGAAACCATGAACTCCCGAGCCGCACCAGTAAGATTAGTCAAACCAGCCTCAAGGGACATGTTGAGGTCACCCAAAACCAATAGCCTAGGGGACTCCAACACCAGCTTTGAGACTAGTTGTGTCAGCTTGGCTAAGGAGTCTGTTAAGTTATGGGGTGGACGGTAAACCAACAGAATCCCCAGTCTCTCCCTAGTCTTCAAGCTAAGGAGAATGCACTCGATATTGTCTAATGCACGGACAAGTACCGTGGTTAAGGCAAGGCTGTTTTTGTGGACCATGGCTACATCCCCCCCTCGCCCACCTTCCCTTACCTGCTCATTGATGGAGTACCCGGCTGGAAAGGCCTGAGCCCAGGTGGCAGCACTATCTGCTCGTCTCCGTAATACATACCAGGTCAGCACTATGATCTATCAATAAGTCATAGATGATGCGTGACTTATTCTTCACTGACCTGGCATTACCTAAGAGCAGAGAAAGGTTCTGCGGCTGGTTAGGCATGCTCACCAGATCTTTTAGGGTAGCGGGGTGAATAGAAGGAGAGATAGATATCAAACATCTATCATGTCTTCCTCTATAACGACCTTTCGCCCTGCTAACGCCATATCTTCAATGACTGGATAGGTACAATTGTTCAGGATACAACTGCTAGAGTCTTTACTGAAGTGGAGGCAAGTGACTTTCTTGTCAGCAAAGGAGTGAATCTACTCCATGTTTTCCTCTAAAAGAGCTATTCAAGAACCTAGCCCCTAGATAGGCTGAGTACTTTGGACAGCTGAGTCCAGACTAAAATTCAGAACCAATTCACCACCCCACTGATACAGAGGCCACTACTTGCCAAGTATTAGTAAGTCAGAACACAAATATTGCCAATTTTAGAACAGCTTGCCTAGTTTCCCATTTGTTTGGTGGTCCCAGAGTGTTGGTTCTAAACCTTATCTGGCTGCCTAGAGGACAGCCTGCTTCCTTATAAAACTGAAAGCTTGCAACAAGTATATTGTGCATTTTGGTTGGCCAATAAAGGTATCACTGATGGATTTTTGTTTGAATTTACTAAATAATAAGTTTAATTAAGTAGGGTTTCATGTAAAAATACAAAGATTGAGAATGGAAATCCAACACAGAAATAACCAATACTGGAAAGGTAGGAAGTCACAATTTTAATATGTGTTATTAATTGATATTAGTTTGTGGTTTATGTTCTTCAAGAACCCTTAGATGGATAACTCCTTGGCCCAATGATCTGCATATATTAATTTTGCCACTAAGGTTCAGAATAGATTTTCATCTCTAGTCACATCTTTTTGCCTTAGTTGTTCAGACCTCTTTCCTGAAAATGTTGGTTATGGATTGTTACCTGTCTTACATCCTCCACAGCAAAGGTAGATACCAAGAATCTGGTCAATTTCACTACAGTTTCTTTATTTCCTTTGCTATTTCTTTAATTTCCATGTAATCCTGTGGATCAATGACATTTGTTTCCTTGGTTCCAATACAGTGAAATAATTTTTAAAATGTTAAGATAAATTCCATTAGTGATATCTTTTTTTTTTGTACCCTGTATTGTCTGAACAGTTACTGAGGAAGGTCAAAGATCAAAGTACAAAGGCAGGATTAATGCTGAACATAAAGAAAACAAAAATAATGACCACAGAAGACATAAATAAATTCAATCTAGACAGTGAGGATAGCCAAAGAATTTCCATACCTAGGGTCAAACATTGACCAGAATGGTAAATGCAGTCAAGAAATTAGAAGACTAGGAATGGGTAAGAATAAAGCAAATGATCCCTAAAGTCAGAATCGTTCAGGCCACTATATTCCCCATTGCCATGTATGGATGTGAGAGTTGGAAAGAAAAGAAAGCAGACAAAAAGAAAATCAATGCATTCAAGATGTGGTGCTGGAGAAGGGTGCTTAGGATACCATGGACAACCAAAAAACAAACAAATGGGTCCTTGAACAGATCAAACCAGAACTCTCATTGGAAGCCAGGATGATCAAATTGAAGCTGTAATACTTTGGCCACATAATGAGAATGCATGAATCACACAAAAAAAAACAAACACAATAATGTTAGGAAAGGAAGAGGGTAGAAGAAGAGAAGACCGCAGGTCAGATGGACAGACTCAATCAGGGGGCTCACAGACATGGGTTTACAGGGCCTGAGCAGACCAATGGAAGATAGGGAGTCTTGGCAGTATCTCATCCATAGGATTGCCATGAGTCGGAGTTGACTTGAGGGTAGCTAACAACAACAACATTGACTGCTTACATTGTTTTTATGTGAATTTGTGTACCCATTTCTTCTCTTTTGAGCAAGACTTCCATTTTGTAAAGGAAAACTTCTCTAATAGCTTCCTAGACATGGCTCATTAACTGTTTGATGACCTCTACGTGGTACACATACTAGGTCTGCTGCTATCATTGTGGTTTTGAATAACCTCCAAATGTTCTAGAGAGATTTGATTCTCACTCACTGCTTTTGATTCCAATTTCCTTTTTACCATTCCCCTCATTTTATATATATTTGCTGTTCATACATCTACATGCATTCTGTGGCTTTGCAAAAATACCCTTGAGTGACAGCCTTATTAAACTCTGTGCTTTCTAGAACTTTTGGACTTCAGCTTCTATGGTCCTTTACCATTGGCCATCTTGGCTAGGGCTGAGGTGTAATTCAGAAACATTTGGAGTACCTTAAGCTGGGAAAGGCCCCTCTAACCTCACAAAGCTTGTTTGTGACTGAATAGTCATAAACAGTGACTAATCAGTTACCCCAAAGGCAGAAGATCCTGTCTGATCTCGAAAAGCAGGGTCAGCCCTGGTTAGTATTTGGATGGGAGACTGCCAATGGATACTAGGTGCTGTAGGCTATATTTCAGAGGGAGGAAGTGGCAAAACTACCTCTGAGGATTCCTTCCCCAAGAAAACCCTATGGAATTCATGGGGTGACAATAAGTTAACAGGCAACATGGGGCTGAAGCACATGGTCAATAATAATAATAATAATAATAATAATAATAATAATAATAATAATAATAATTAGTTATTTTTACTCCGCCTTTAGCCAAGGCTATCAAGGCGGCTTACATTAAAATAATAACTCACACATTATAACATATAACCCCCCCCCCTCTTAAAAATACATTAAATCAGCATTAAAGAGCGGCCAAGGCTGCTCCAGCCATGATCGGGCAGGGGCTGCGGAGACCACGCAGACCACTCCCAAAGTGGGCCGCCGCTACAGTCCCAGACTGGCTCCACCAGGAACCAGATTAAATCCACTCTTTTTTGCTCTGGTCCTTTGGACTGGACTGCAGCATCAAAGTGCCTTCTGGCCACTTTGGTGGAGTGCGTCATTTGAATACTACACACCCAAAGTGTCCGGAAGCTGCCTTATTTGGCTCACATGTTTCGGGCCTTAGAGGCCCATACACACACACTCAGTTTGAATACTGCTTTCACACATGAGTCCCTCACTTGGAGATAAACACATAAATCTATAAGACTAAATATTTTTATTGGTAACCTAATATTTAAAAAAAATGAAGTATTTTCCTTTACTTTCTCTCTTATCTTGTCCATTGTTAATTTACATGTATACTTTTATTAGAGGTAGGGACCTATTTTAATTTTTGCTTGTATGGATAAAGCACTACTATGCCATGACGAACCACTGCACCGATATATCTGGAATAGTATGTCCAGTTCTGGGCACCACAATTCAAGAGGGATGTTGACAAGCTGGAGCATGTCCAGAGGAGGGCAAACAAAATGGTAAAGAATCTGGAAACCATGCCCTATGAGGAGCATTTTGGGGACCTGAATATGTTTAGCCTGGGGAAGAGAAGAATATGTTTAGCCGGGGGGGGGGGGGGACTGGGAGGTCCCCACCAGCTACCTATGATACTTCAAATGTTGAGGAAATTAGCTTTGTGAGCTGCTTGGGTAACCTTTGGACTGTGGCTACCAATATATACCAGTACTAACTGGGAGGACTCTAGGTTCTGAGTGAATTTAAAAGGGTTTTATTTAAAAAAATATGCCAAGTGCAATCACACACACAAGATAGCAATCCAAATAAACATAGTATACAGAGGTAATTGAAATAATATAGAAAGGGGATAGTAAGTAACTTTATTGTTAAAAGCTAAAAGCTATCACAATTTGGTACAGATCAAACCAATGAATACAAAAACAATATATAAAAACAGGGCACAAAATTTATAAATAAACCATTAATAAGATACGATAATAATGATAAAAAAATATGAAAAGTTAGACTTCTAATTCCTACCCCCAGCTTGATAACTAAGCCTAATTTTGCTGGCAGCTAAACCAAATTTTGCTACCATGGAGGTAATGCATACATCATTACCAGCCAAAAGAATACAGATTTGCTGGGTATGAGATCAATCAGAAAGAGAATGTAAAATATGATCAGGGAACCTTTGCCTGAGAGCTATACAAAGGGGGCATTGTAAAAGATAATGTTCAAACTAATACACACGTTGCTCTTGCTTCATACTGGCTGAAGCTTATGAACATGAGTGATACGAGACTACCAAAAATGCTTTTTAGAACAGTTACTCTCCTAATCCCTAAACCAGGGGTCGGCAAGTTCCCCTTACCTGGGGCCGGGCCAGGGATCCCCGGGTCTTCCGCGGGCCGATGGGGGGGGGAAATGGCGGCACACGTGCGCCCCCACCGACTCCTGCTGCTGCCAACAACGACGACAACCCCACCGCGCCGCACGCTTTACCGCCGCGCCGGCGCTGCCACACGCGTCGCAGCTGCCATTTTGGAAAACAAAATGGCCGTCGCAAAGCGCGCGGCGGCGCGGGGGCAGGGGCAGAGGTGGCGGGGGCCAGTCCAAAGGCCTCGGGGGGGCGAACCTGGTCCACGGGCCATAGGTTGCTGACCCCTGCCCTAAACTCTTGGGCACATACAGTTAGAACAATACTTCAAAGTTATGAGATTAATGTTGACTCATTACCAAATTTTGCCACTGGCAGAGTTAAGCAACTGATTAAAGGAAAAATGAGCCGATTTACTTACGCTCTCCAATTCTACATTCTCTTTTTAGTACCTATTATATAAAACATCTTTTGGTACCTATTATATAAAACATGATGATATTGATTATTGTTGTTATGACTTGTTCTTGGGGTTTTCTTGGCAAAATCTCCACAGGAGTTTTGCCATGGCTTTTCTGGGGCTGAGAGAGTGTGCATGCATATTTTTTAATGTTTTTTAAAAACAATTTTAAAAATTATTTGTATTTTTATTTTTTTATTTATTTATTTTTGGTGCTTCAGCCCCCCAATTGTCTGAGGGGCAGCAACCTGGTCCCTGGCTGAAAAAGGTTGCCTACCCCTGGATTAGAGCATTATTTCACTAATCTCACTCTGGCCCCTATTAGAAAAGCATTTACAGCCTTACAGTTCCAATGTATACCTTCAGCCTACTTGTTGGGCAGATATAATAATACCTCCGTTCAATTAAGATTGTGTATATGTGAAACAGGGGCAGTGAAGGATATTATTATTAATAATAATAATAATAATAATAATAATAATGTTTATTTATACACCGCCCCTCTGTCAAACAATCGGGGCGGCTTACAACAGTTAAAAATTACATAAAAAATACAGATTAAGAAACAACACAAAACCCCCACCCTCCCACCCTTGAAAATCATAGCATAAAATAGCATCCATTACAATCACAGCATAAAATAACAAGATAAAATAAAGTCATTGAAGCGACTATAAAACAAACGAGAGCAGAGGACGAGCTGAAAACTAAAAAGACTAAAACTAAAAAAGAGGCAGGGATGCGCAGCTCCTGAGGCCAGGATCTAATCAGGAAAGGCCTGCCGAAAGAAATCCATCTTCACAGCTTTTTTAAAGCTGCTTAAGCTCGTGATCTTGTCCGGCAGGCCGTTCCATAATCTGGGGGCGATTACCGAAAATGCCCTCTGGGAGGTAGCAGACAGCCTTGATTTTACTGGCTGAAGCAAATTCCTCCCAGAGGACCGGAGTGCACAGGGAGGATTGTATGGGAGAAGGCGGTCCAGAAGATAAGTTGGACCCAAGCCATTTAGGGCTTTAAAGGTAATAACCAACACCTTATACTGGACCCGGAAACTAATAGGCAGCCAATGGAGGGACTTTAATACCGGGGTTATGTGGTTCCTCCTAGATGTTCCCGAAACTACTTTGGCTGCCATAGTTTGTACTAATTGAAATTTCCGGACCAAGCACGAGGGTAGACCCATGTAGAGCGCATAACAGAAATCCAGACAAGAGGTTACCAGCGTGTGCACCACAGTCTCAAGATCCCTTACTTCCAGAAAAGGGCACAGCTGGAGTATCAGCTGAAGCTGATAACAGGAACTCCTGACCGTTGTGTTTACCTGATTAGACATCAGGAGCAACGAATCAAGGAGCACCCCCACACAGTCCTTGACAGAGAGTGTGACTCTGTCCAAGACTGGAGGTTGCAACCCAATTCCTGGTTTTAGGGCCACTACTGTTAGCACCTCCGTTTTGTCTGGATTCACTTTCAATCTGTTTTTCCTCATCCAGCCCATTAATGCCTTAAGACATTCATTGAGAGGAGAGATGCCATCGGGGGTCGAGGCTGACAATCAAGACATGGAGAAATAGATCTGGGTATCATCAGCATACTGATAACACCCAGCTCCATGACTCCGAATGATCTCACCCAGTGGCTTCATATAGATGTTAAACAGCATTGGGGACAGGATGGCACCTTGGGGGACACCACAAGTAAGCTCCTTTTTACCGGAGCAACTCCCCCGAGCAACACCCTCGGGGACCTCCCCGAGAGGAAAGAATGGAACCACTGGAGCGCAGTGCCTCCGATTCCTAACCCACTCAGGCAATCCTAGAGGATGCTATGATCTATCTATTGTATCAAAAGCCACTGAGAGGTCTAAAAGCATCAACAGGGTCACACTACCCTTGTCGATGCTCAGACACAGATCATCGACCAAGGCAACCGTGGCAGTGTCAACTCCAAATCCCGTCCTAAAGCCAGTTTGAAATGGGTCTTGATAATCAGTATCATCCAAGGCAGCTTGGAGTTTTCCTTTGATAAACCTCAATGGTAGGGGCTACCAAATGTCCTCCTTGAAGTCTATGAAATTTTAAAAAGGAGTTTATAGAATGAATAGATTTTAACTTAGTTGCAGAGAAATATGTTTTCCAAGATAAATTGGATTGAAATCCTAAACCCAAATAATTGAAATAAGATTGTTGATCTATGGGTTTTGCCTCTAGGCACTAGCGATGATTTTTTTTTCCTTAAAACAAAAATCACTACTTTGGTTTTGGAATGATTTCATTTGAACAGAATTTATTTAGCTTCTTTAAAAGTCTTCTCATCTCAATTAGAGTAACTGAAATCAAAACAATATCATCTGCATACAACAAAACTGAAGGTTTAACATCCTGAAAAGATGCTGGAAAGAATTTTGATCCTTTTAAATTCTGGACAACATCATTTATGTAAAAATTAACTTCATCTATAGATACTGGGTCCCAGGGAGGGCAACAAGAGAATAAAGCATTCTAGAGCAGGGATTCTGTGCTGTGCCAGGATAGGGCAGGGGGGAAAGGCCAGAAAAATGATCTTGCCATTGTGAGGAGGTAATCTGGTTGGTAATAACCCCTTGTGTATTTCTAGTACCTTTATTCACTAGGGACCAGAATTTGGAGGAGTTCTTCTCCACTAGGGTCTGGCCTAAATCCATCCAAGCCTGACGTATGTATTCTGTTCTTTTTTCCCTAGAATTTTTGACTGTATTGTCTGCTTCCTCCTCGAAGGTAAATCAAACACAGATGGAGAAAGGATTCCCAATTCTTTGCAGGCTTTCCTTGTGAGAGTCATGTTTTAATCCAGTGAAAAAATACAACAACAACAAAAAAGGTAGACTGTAGCAAGCAGAGCTACTCTTAGAAGAAACTAAAACTAATAAAAATAAAAATGGAATAGAAATAAAACTAAATAACACTAAAATGTTTCCTATGAAGTGGAATTTAGCAAGGGTACTGCGGGAATTAATCAACAAATAAACTAAAACTAAAACGGTTAAGAAGGAGAAAACAAAACATCCAGATAAGGTCTAGCATAAACAAGATTGGGTCAAGGAATGAGTAAAAACAAGTATTTAAAAGATAAAAATATGCAAACAGAGTTTTGTAGCTCTCAGGGAGGCAGCCTCCCACCAATTTTCTGACTCACAGCTCTCCTGGTATGACATAGTAGCTTCCGCACCATATCCTTGGAAAGGGGATAGTAAAGTTGTAGGGGCTGCAGTGGGGTTATCATTACCTGTCTAAAGAGAAAACCGTGGAAAGCTGGAGTGTCTCAGACTGGGAGGCCTGAGGGTGACACAGAACATACACAGAGTGCAGGTGCGTATGCAGGCTGGGCTGTGTGCACAGTGGTTAGGTTTTGAAAGCATATTTATACCTTAAAACTGGCAATAGGCCATCTGGCCAGATAACAAAGGTTGAATGACTTGTCCCAGGAATCAACAATGGGATTCCTGACTGGTTGATGGTTTTCACAAAAGCAGCAATTGGATCAGGATTTCCCTGAGATGGGAGGATGGAGAAGTTTGGCTGGGAACACAAAAGGGGGTAAAGCAGAGAGGGATTGGCTTGCTGCTTTGGATGTGAAGAGATCCTTTGTCTCAGGTTTCAAGAGGAACTGAGGATTACTTGAGGGAAGGAAAAGCATTTTAGATTTGATAGTTTTGTTTACTTGGATGTACACATGCCTTGGGGAAAATGATCCTTTTTTTCCTGGGAACTTAACCTAATGTTCCTGAAAAGTAATCGATCTCTCAAAAGCATGCTATTTTCAAAAACAAGATATCAAAATACAGTTGGCCTTCTCTATCCATGGATCTATTTTATTTTCTCCAAAGTTGTGGAATGACCTACCGGAGGAGATCCGTCAAATCTCTCTTACAGCCTTTAAAAAGGCTCTTAAGACGGATCTCTTCTGGCAGGCCTTCCCAACTTAACTCCTCTTCCCGCACAAGGTGATCTACGTCGCTCAATCCACCAATTATCTCCCCCCTTTTTTTCTTTTTTAAAAATCTTTTTGTATTTTTGCTCTTAAATTGTGATTTTTTTATTGTAATTTTAGTATTGGGTTGGGGGGTTGGGAAGGGACTAATTTTGAATTTTATTGTATTCCATGCACTTTTATTGTTATAACCCACCCGGATTCCTTATGATTGGGTGGGCTATAAGTAAATTTATTATTATTATTATTATTATTATTATTAAATCACAGATTCAAGCATTCAAAGCTTGCAAAAAAATTAAAAAAAAATTCTGGCAAGCAAACAGACTGCCAGAAATAGTGCAAATTTTGATTTTGCCATTTTATATAAAGGACACCATTTTACAATCCATTCCGTTTAAAAGTACTTGAACATCCACAGGGTTTAGTATCCATGAGGAGTCTTGGAACCAAACTCCAGCAGATATCAAGGGCTCACTGTGTGAGGACCCCAAAATACAATGTAGGATATGGAAGAGTGCATAATAAGAGACTATGGATTCAAACTACAGAAGAAGAGATCCAACCTAAACATTAGGAAGAACTTCCTGATATTAAGAGCTGTTTGCCAGTGGAATAAGTTGACTTGGAGCGGGGGTCGGCAACCTATGGCCTGTGCGATAAAATACGTTCCGTTTCGTTCTCATCACGTACTCATTACGTTCCGAGAACACAGTGTGATAAGCTTAACTGTTATAAGACAGGATTTTGGAACTTTTGGTCCTCTATTTTTCATCAGCCCTCCCCAGCTTGGGTGGTGGTAAGGAAATCTGGGATTTGATAATTTTAAAAAATCAAAGGTCCCACACCTCTGTTCTAAGAGTATTAGTATATAAGACCTGTAACTTTGCTAAAACTGTTTTTGAGCAGAACTTGGGTTACAATATGAATTGCTATTGGAATCCTGACATTTGTAGTTCCATGAGACATTTAGAATTCTCTGTTGGAGAGTTTTAGCAAACTACAAATCCCAGGATTCTGCAGGATAGAGCTATGGCATTTAAAGTGATATATAGTGCAATAATTATGTAGTTGCAGGGTTGCTGGATTTTCAAAATAGTAATAAGGGTCAACAGAACTTCATTACATACAGGAATGACAATCAGGAAATAGCTACTGTATTACCAAGTTTGTGTTCTACCTAACTACCAAACGAAAGTATTGATTTAAGTTAACCTAGCCATGTATTTATTTGTAAAATTAACACTGTCCACATTCACACATTACATGATGCACAAATTTCTGTCTTTTTGAACGACCAAAGCCAGAAATGCAGGATTTATTTTGCATCTTGTTCAGTCCATAAGAAAAGAAAAAGCCTTTCAGTCCTCAAATAGGGGACATTCCTTACAATAAGAGACATCTGGCAACCCTACTAGTGTGAAGGAGACTGTAATGGAAAATTTGAACCACGACAGCTTTCAAAGTTTGGGGGTGGGTGAGAATCAGTTATAACTACCACTGCCTATGCTGGCTGGGGGATTATGAGAGCTGTAATCCAAATTCACCCCAAGTTCTGGGAGCTATTCATGATAGCCCCCATAGCTCTGAACCCCAATTTATGCCTGAGGAAATAAATATAGTACTACATATATCCTGCCTTTTCAGAAGTTGTACTTCAAAGAACCCACATTTTGTTAACACTTCACAATAAATGACAGACACCCAACCAAAACATACCAACAAATTATGATTAAAATCAGCACAAGTCTTGGTGGTACATCCTTTGAATAATAAAGTGCTAATGTGCATATCTGTTCTTGCTATGCAAAGCTATGGATATTCACTCAGCAGTAAGTCTCACTGACTTACATGCTTAAGTTCATAGGACTGCATCACATGTGTCTTTTATTTGTTTTCACCTAATACAGGTTTAACCTAATTAAAGCTTCCATCAGCATAATAGCCAATTGGCTTTTTTCCATGAGCATGGCCAACTCCAGATTAGTTATAACCTGTTATATGTGCTTGGTTTGTAGGATTGAGGCTTACATTACTCGCAGAAGAGACTCAGAAGACAATGAGTAACTTCTTAGGAAACTTCAGTGTTTAACCTTGGACTGGACTGATAAGTGATGTTCTCTTTGTTCTCCTCAGAAATTCTCCCATTGTTTTTCCAAGTCTTGTGTCACTCTATGCGACAAACATATCTTCAGTGGCTCCACAGTAATGTAATAATTCTGGGGAGCACAGGAGCTTTTGCATGCTAGGGGAAGTAGTGAGGTAGAAGTTTGACTGCAAAAGAAGCCCCAGTGAAATTGACTTATACTTACAGAACAACCATTTGCACATTTACTCAGAAGTAAGTTCCACTCTCCTTAAAGGGTTTTGTTGTTGTTAGCTGCCCTCAAGTCATCCCCAACTCATGGCAAGTGTCTGGATGAGACATCTCCAAGATTCCCTGTCCTTTATTGTCAGGTACTGTAGGCTCAAGCCTGCAACCTCCCTGATGGAGTCTAACCATCTGGCATGTGGTCTTTCTCTTTTTCTACTGCCCTCTACCTTTCCCACCATCACTGTCTTTTCTAGTGATTCATGGCTTCTCATGATGTGGCCAAAATATTAAGCTTATCCCACTGTGTTCTCAGAACGTGATGAGAACAGAACAGAATGTATTTTATCGCACGGTATGATCCTCATCAAGTTCCCATTCTGTGCTCTGACAGTCCCTAGCCCGTCCCAGCAGAACTGTAAAAATGCGTCCTCAACCAGCAAAAACACTTTCAGACTGTTTGATATGATGTGTGTGCAATAATCCTACATGGTCTCAATCTGTCCTCGTGTTTTGATTGGCTAAGACAACCTCCTCCCCTCCCATCCTAGAACGTCCACAAACTAAACTCTTCCGGTGTTGATGCAAGGAAGGTGCCACAGGCAATTTAAAAAATATTTTTTATTTTTGTAGATTGAATTGTGTTGTGTTTACAAGAAAAAATGAATGCTCGCTACCTAAACCTCTCGGTAGCATTCGTTCCGATGCAGACATAGGGGTTTTTGCCCAATGAGGGACGGCTGAGGAACTACGTTAGCGCCGATACTGGTACAAGAGTAAATGCAGTGTGATAATATGTGTTCTCATAACGTTACTATCCCGTTATCAATAGTCTAATGCAGTAACACCCGTTCCCATATTGTTATATTCCAGGGACTCAATGGAAGGTACTAGTGTGATAAGCTTATATGACAGTCTCAATTTAGTCGTCCTGGCTTCCAGCGAAATTTCCAGCTTGATCTGTTTTAGGATTAATTTGTTTGTCTTTTTGGTCATCCACAGCACCTTCAAGGTTTTGTGCTCTAGTAAATGAAATAGAGGGGTGGATGGGTTTGAAATCAACACCATGCCTCTGATGAAGTTGGTTCTAGCTCCTGAAAACACAATAAATTTGTCCATTTTTCCAAGCATCACAGGACATTTTTTGCTTTTACTGCAACAGAGTAACAGCACCACCCCATTGGAAAGTTGTGAGGATGAGGAGATGCTGGGGTTCAGAAAATCACCCTGCAGGACCTGTGGGGAAATTATTCAGCCCATCCATCATCTCATTTCCTCTTTGTCATAATTAAAAGGATAAAGGGGAGGGGGAAGAGAAAAGAGGGGGGATCTAGCAGCACCTTTAAGACTTGTTTACATTTTAGCATGCATTCTCATGGATATTAATCCATTTCCTCAGATTACAGAATGATGTGTAATGACAGAATGGTATTACAGCCCCAGGTTATTAAGCATATATATAGGAATATAATAGACTTCAATATTCCTGGTCATACAACATAGGATTTCTAAGTGGCAGTTCTTGAACAAGGAAATTACAAAGGAAGACTGGCAAGAGAAACAGCTGAATTGAATTACTGTATATTCACCAATTTCCAGGGTTGGATGGTTTAAAGCAGGTTGGTTTAAATGACTTAAAATACACACACACACACACACACACACACACACACAGGGTTTCCTAATAGATTATTCATATATTTTTTAAAGAAATATATTATTACTATTTTCCAACCCTCATACTGGAATAATGACTGTTTGAATTTAAACATTTTAACAATGTATTGGTAATTGTTCATTGTTAGACCACTATCCATTGTTAGTTGCTTCTTTTTAATCACTTTTAAAGTGCAAAAATGCCATTCAAAAACAAATCCGTCAATTAACATACGTTCAACCAAAACAACTTGCTTTAGAACACTCTTTAAACAATGATTTTAATTAAGATAGTGGCCATGACATCTAAACTGCATTTTGCTACTTCATTTTCTGATTTAGTCCTATATTGGTGTAGTCCTACTTGTTGTTAACTGCCTTTGCATCGATCTCAACCCATGGCGACCCTATGGATGAGATATCTCCAGGCCCCCCTGTCCTCTACTGCTCTGCTCAGCTCTTGCAAACTCATATTCGTGGTCTCCTTAATAAAGTCCATCGATCTAGCAAGTAGCCTTCCTCTCTTTCTACATCCCTCCACCTTTCCTAACATTATTGTCTTTTCCAATGATTCATGCCTTCTCATGATGTGTCCAAAGTATGACAGTCAGGGCCTTTGCAGACTGCTCGAAATAGTGCAAATTGAAGGCCTAAGCAGACTGCCAGAAATAGTACACATTAAATTGAGGCACTGTCCTGGCTCAGTGCTAGGGAATCATGGGAACTGTATTTTTTTCTGAGACATTGAGCCTTCTCTGTCAGAGAGCTCTGGTGCCACAATAAAATACAGTTCCCATGATTCCCTAGCACTGAGCCAGGGCAGTGCCTCAATTTAATGTGCACTATTTCTGGCAGTCTGCTTAGGCCCTGTGTCCACTTTAAGGGTTAGGGTTAGGGAATCATGGGAACTGTATTTTATTGTGGCACCAGAGCTCTCTGACAGAGAAGGCTCAATGTCTCAGAAAAAAAAAAACAATTCCCATGATTCCCTAGCACTAACCCTAACCTTTAAAGTGGACTCAATTTGCACTATTTCTGGCAGTCTGCAAAGGGCCTAAGTCTTGTCATCTTGACTTCTAGGGATATCTCTGGCTTGATCTGCTCTAGGACCCATTTGTTTGTCCTTTTGGCTGTCCATGGGATCCTCAGCACTCTTCTCCAGAACATCTCAAATGCATTGATTTTCCTATCTTCTTTCTTGACTCTCCAGCTCTCACATCCATACATGGTGATAGGGAATACAATGGCTTGTATGATTCTGCCTTTTGTGCCGAGTTGTATGTCTTTGCATTTTAGGATCTTTTCTAGTTCTTTCATAGCCATCCCCTCCATTCTTAATAATCTTCTTCTGATTTCCTGGCTGCAATCCCCATTCCGATCAATTTGATAACAGATATGAGAACTCTTTTACTATTTCCTCATTGTCTAGTTTGAATGTCTGTAGGTTCTCTGTGGTTATTATTTTTGTTTTCTTTATGTTCAACAGTAAGCCTGCCTTTGCACTTTCTTCTTTGATCGTCCATAGTAGGTGTTCCAGGTCTGTGAGGTTTTCTGTTAGTATTATGGTGTCGTCAGCATATCTCAGATTTTTGATATTTCTTCCTCCTATTTTCACTCCTCCCTCTTCCATGTCCAAGCCTGCTTTCCTTACAATATGTTCTGCATATAAGATGAATAAGTAGGGTGATAGGATGCAGCCTTGTCTGACCCCTTTGCCAATTGGGCAAAGGATTCTGTTTCTCCATGTTCTGTTCTGACAGTAGCCTCTTGTCCTAAGAACAGATTCCTCATTAGGATTATCAGATGTGTTGGCACTCTCATGTCTTTAAGGGTGTTGCACAGCCTTTCACGATCTATGCAGTCAATGGCAGGGGTAGGCAACCTTTCCCCTTTAAGGGCCAAGGGACTTCAGCTCCCAGAAGCCTCAGCCATATTGGCCAATAGTCCCATGTTGGCCAATAGCTCCTGGGATTCTGGGAGCTGAAGTCCCTCGGCCCTTAAAGGGGAAAGGTTGCCTACCCCTGGTCAAAGGCTTTGCTATAGTCTATAAAGCACATGATGATTTTCTTTTGGAACTCCCCGCTATGCTCCATTAGCCATCGTATATTTGCAATGTGATCCCTGGTGCCTCTTCCTTTCCTGAACCCCACTTGGATCTCTGGGATTTTTCTCTCCATGTGTGCTTGGAGTCTATGTTGCAGAATTTTGCTTGCATGGGAGATTAGTGCTATGGTTCTATAGATGCTGCAGTCTCTTGTGTCTCCTTTTTTGTGGATGGGGATGTATATTGATCGCTTCCGATCTGTTGGCCATCATTTTGTTTTCCATGTCTGTTGACATATGTTGGTTAGCACTAGAGTTGACTCTGTCAATGTGAATTGCAACAGTTCTATTGGTATATCATCTGTTCCTGGTCCTATACCTATACTCTAGTCCAGGGGTCGGCAACCTTTTTACCCCAGGGCCCAGGAAGGGGGGGGGAATGGTGCTGGGGCTGGGCGCCATTTTCTTGTTAATCAGATTTACTCTTGGTAATAAAATTTATTGACTTCACAAGCCAATACTAATTAACCATATAAAGGTATGAAAGACCCCTATCAGCACCCCATGTACCCCTTTGAAGGGGGTTAGGACCTGTGTCCCGAACTGGGACTGGAACCCTGGTCCCCATGGAGTCAATAATAATAATAATAATAATAATAATAATAATAGTAATAATAATAATAAATGTATTTCTATCCCGCCCTTCTGCGAACGCAACCGTCTTGTAGCACCTTTGAGACAGCATGATAAGGAAGTAGGAGGACATGACCCCAAATGTAGGACAGTCTGACATTTCCTCCTGGGAAATGCAGGACCCGCCCTGGAAAAAGGAGGAGTTTGGTCACGAAACACACCCATTTCCAGTACATGTACGGGTTCTTTTCACTTGTGTATGAAAGTTAAAAATGTCTTTTTTTCGCTTTTAACTTAATTCCGTTATTACTGTAATTATGTATGAAAAGCTTTTGCGCAATTAAGCTCTATTTTCGCTTTCTTTTCGGGATGCTTCATTTCCACTTTATTATCTCTTTAACAATGAAACTGGCCCACGTGTGATAATGTCCTATGACTCCATGGAGACCAAAGATCTAGCTGTGTTAGTCTGTAGAGTCAGTCTGTAGAGAGAACTTGTGGCACCTTTGAGACTAAGGGCCTTTGCAGACTGCCAGAAATAGTGCAAATTGAGTCCACTTTAAATTGAGGCACTGCCCTGGCTCAGTGCTAGGGAATTATGGGAACTGTAATTTATTGTGGCACCAGAGCTCTCTGACAGAGAAGGCTCAGTGTCTTAGAAAAAAATACAATTCCCATGATTCCCTAGCACTGAGCCAGGGCAGTGCCTCAATTTACAGTGGACTCAATTTGCACTATTTCTGGCAGTCTGCAAAGGCCCTAACTGAAAGAAAGAAAGAAGTTGGCAGCAGGAGCTTTCATAGACTTCAGTCTACTTCCTCAGATGCATTTGGATAATAATAATAATAATAATAATAATGAGAAATCTTGTAGTAACTTTGAGACTCACTGAGAAAGAAAGAAGTTCGCAGCAGGAGCTTTCACAGACAAGTCTACTTCCTTATCATGCTGTCTCAAAGGTGCTACAAGACGGTTGCGTTCGCAGAAGGGCGGGATAGAAATACATTTATTGTTATTATTATTATTGACTCCATGGGGACCAGGGTTCCAGTCCCAGTTTGGCCATGGAAACCCAATGGGTGACCTTGGGCAAGTCACACTCTCTCAGCCTCCTCAGCCATGGCAAACCTCCCCTCTGAAGAACTCTTGCCAAGAAAACTCCAGGATAGCTTCTCCTTAGGGTCGCCATAAGTGTGAAACAACAAATAAGGCTGTCATGAGTTTTTCTTGGCAAGGTTTGTTCAGAGGAGGGCTTGGCCACGGCCTTCTTCCCCCTGAGGCGGCTGAGAGAGTGTGACTCCCCCAAGGCCACCCAGTGAGAGTCGAACCCAGGTCTCCCAATCAGCCCCCTCTGAAAGGTAATGCTAGATTTCCCCTCAGAAACTAATTCTCTTTGTCCTCCTCCCTGGCTGAGGGGAGTCACGTGACCGAGCGGCCACGGCAGGGCCACCATAGAGACCGGCGCCGCCCTGAGGCTAGAGCGGCCCACCTCCTCTCAGCTGAAAGGCTTCCCGAAGCCCCGCCGCCGCCGCCTAGCCACGCCCACCGGCGCGTCATCCACGCCGGGCGGGCCTCGTGACCGGAAGGGGGCGAGCGAGAGGCGGAAGTGAAAGCGGGGAGGGTGTTTGGCCCCGTTAAAGCGGACCTGAACGGAGCAAGGAGGAGGCGGCTGTCGAGTAGCAGCACTAACAACAACAACAGCAGCAGTACTAGCCCAGGCCCGGTCTTCTTATACGGTGAGTGAGGGGGACGGGGCCTGTGGGAGCTTCGGGTCTCTCGTTCGCTGTGGGCCTAGAGGCGGGTGCGCGGCCCGGGGAGAAGGCAAGGCCGCCTGCCCGCCCCCAGCAGAAGAAAAAGACGAAGAGGAGGAGAGGGAGGAGGGCGCAGCCTTCTCAGCAGCGGCAGCGGGGCCCGAGGGAGGGTTTGCGCCTCGTCTCCAGTCCTTCCTTCTTTCCTTCCTTGGCCTTGGGCCCCGCCCTGGTCTGCTTTTCGGGGCCGCCGCCGCCGCCACCAACTCGGCCTCTGGCAGGTAGACAACTTGCTTCCTAAAGACAGTTTAGGGATTAGCCACGACCAAAGGGCCCTGCGCGGGGCAGTGATTTGAGTGCCTGAGTGTGGTCCAGAACACACTGCAGAAATAATCCAGTTTGAGACCGCTTTAACTGACCTGGTTCAAGGCTAAGGAACCCTAGGAATTGTCGTTTGTTCTGGCACCAGAGCTATCTCTGACACAGAAGGCTAAATGTTTCACAAACACTACACTTCCCAGCATTGAGCCAGGGCAGTTAAAGCGGTCTCAGGGTGGATTGTTTCTGCTGTGTGTTTTGGACCTGTGAGTCTGATTCGAATCCCATAAAAGCATAAAAACCCACGGGGGGGGGAACCTTGGGTGAGTCACACTCTCTCAGCCTCAGGGGAAGGCAATGGCAAACCTCCTCTGAACAAATCTTGCCAAGGAAACCCCAGAACAGGTTCACCACTTTAAGGTCACTGTAATGACTTGAAGGCACACAACTACAATGACGGCAATAGCAGCAAGGACAGTTTAGGACGGTGATGTGTAGTCGAAAGAAGGGGAAGGCAGCTGGTGCTAAGGCCAGTCCCTAAGCGCCTTCCTTCCTCTTTCTCCAAACAAACAAAAAGACACCCGGGATAATGAAGGGGGGTTGCAGACTGCCAGAAATAGTGCAAATTGAGTCCACTTTTAGGGTTAGGGTTAGTGCTAGGGAATCATGGGAACTGTATTTTATTGTGGCACCAGAGCTCTCTGACAGAGAAGGCTCAATGTCTCAGAAAAAAATACAATTACGAAAAAAAAAAAAATACAATTACCACGATTCCCTAGCACTGAGTCAGGGCAGTTAAAGTGGACTCAATTTGCACTATTTCTGGCAGTCTGCAACCCCCCAAAGTCCCATGTTCACCCTGAAACCCTGTGGGTGTCTTGGGCTGCATCCACACAGCAGAAATAATCCAGTTTGACACCACTTGGTAACTGCCATGGCTCAGTGCCAGAGAATATTGAGAATTGTAGTTTGTTGTGGTACCAGGGCTCTCCTCACAGAGAAGGCTAAATGTGTCACAAAACTACAGTTCCCTAGCATTGAATCAGGGCAGTTAAAGTGGGGTCAAACCAGATTATTTCTGCCGTGTGGATGCAGCCTTATTGTTCTTTAACGCCTTGCCCTCAGTAACAGTGGAAGGCAGACAACTGGCGAAGAGCTTCAAGTTGCTGGTCCAAATAGCTCTTCTCCCTGCCCCCCCCCCCCCACTGGCTCCTGCTGCCAACTTCCTGCCTGTCCCTGCTGAAGAGTTCCTCCTCCTAGGTGTGGTAACACGGCTTTGTTTCTGAGGCCTCTTAGCCACCTGCCCTGTCCACATTCATGCCAAAGTGCTTCACGTTTGTGTCGTTACTTCATGAAGTTTATTTAGAACAGAAACCACCTAATGAAGATTGACTTCCTTGTCCCTTCCCTGTGTAAACAATCGCCTGAGATGAATGTGGACGCTGTTTTTCTTTTAGTGGCTCAATGCTACAGTCCTCAACAATCTTATTAGGAATTTGGGTCCAAAACACACTGCAGAAATAATCCAGTTTGAGTCCATTTTAACTGTTCTGGTTCAATGCTAGGGAATTCTGGGAGCTGTAGTTTTGTGAGACACTTAGCCTTCTCTGTCAGAGAGTTCTGGTGCCACAATAAACTACAATTCCCAGTATTCCCTAGTACTGAGCCAGGGCAGTTAAAGCGGTCTCAAACTGGATTATTTCTGCAGTGTTTTGGACCTTAGTCCCATTAAATACAGTTGGAAAACTTCTGCAGATACTGTGGTTCATGTTGTGTGCCTTCAAGTCATTTTGGATTTATGGCAACCCTAAGGTGAACATGTCACATCAGAGGGGGGTTGCCATTGCCATCATTTGAGGCTGAGAGACTGTGGCTTGCCCAAGGTCATCCATTGCTTTTACATGGCCGAGCCAGGATTTGTGTTCTGGTCTTCCATGTATCCTAGTCCAACACTCAAACCATTACACCATGCTAGCTCTCATATAAATGGTTAAGTATTGTATAGTATGTTTCTGGACAATTAAGGAATGACTTTGGTATGTACAAGGACAGCTAGGAGTAGCAATCTGTTGATAGAATCTGTTCTGAATGCATGGATGGTAAACTATAGCATCCCTCAGCTTGATCCTATCTTACTGGTTAAACATGAGGTCATTGATTAAATTGGGAAGAGCAAACAAAGCGTGATCTTCTCCTAGAATGTTCCTCCTTCTCCTGCCAAGTGTGTTGTCTTTCTAGGACCCACTAGATGGATCAAGATTACAAAGGATAGTAAGAGTACTAGTGGCCTCCAAGTCTTGACTCATCAGTGTCCTTGGGCAGAGCTGGTTTTATCTGAGTAATAGTGTGTGTTTGTCTCTGCATGAATGTGTAGCTGAGTCTTGGAGAAAACTTGTCAGACTAGATTTTTTTCTATTCCATTTTGCCAGACTTTAAATATTTAAGTGCGGCAAAATGTTTTGGAAACGTACTGTTTTCTACCAATATACAGTCAGTCCTCCATTTTCATGGGGGGTCTGTTCTGGAATCATAGAATTATAGAGTTGGAAGAGACCACAAGGGCCATCCAGTCCAACCCCCTGCCATGCAGGAACTCCCAATTAAAGCATCCCCAACAGATGGCCATCCAGCCTCTGCTTAAAGACCTCCAAGGAAGGAGACTCCACTACTCTCCGAGGGAGTGTGTTCCACTGTCGAACCGCCCTTACTGTCAGGAAGTTCCTCCTAATGTTGAGGTGGAATCTCTTTTCTTGCAGCTTGCATCCATTGTTTCGGGTCCTAGTCTCTGGAGCAGCAGAAAACAAGCTTGTTCCCTCCTCAATATGACATCCCTTCAAATATTTAAACAAGGCTATCATATCACCTCTTAACTTTCTCTTCTCCAGGCTAAACTTTCCCAGCTTCCTAAGTTGTTCCTCATAGGGCTTGGTTTCCAGACCCTTCACCATTTTAGTTGCCCTCCTTTGGACACGCTCCAGTTTCTCCACATCTTTTTTGAATTGTGGTGCTCAGAACTGGACACAGTATTCCAGGGGAGGCCTGACCAAAGCAGAATAGAGTGGCACTATTACTTCTCTTGATCTAGACACTATACTTCTATTGATGCAGCCTAAAATTGCATTCGCCTTTTTAACTGCTGCATCACACTGTTGACTCATGTTCAACTTGTGCTCTACCTGGACTCCTAGATCCCTTTCACAAGTAGTCTCATTCAGCCAGGTGTCCCCCATTGTATATCTGTACTTTTTGTTTTTCCTCCCTAAGTGCAGTACCTTACATTTCTCCATGTTCAATTTCATTTTGTTAGCTTTGGCCCAGCTTTCTAGTCTGTTCAATTCATTTTGAATTTTGATCCTGTCTTCTGGGGTATTAGCTACTCCTCCTAATTTGGTGTCATCTGCAAATTTTCTAACTATGCCCCCAATACTGTCATCCAAGTCATTGAAAAAGATATTGAATAGCACTGGGCCCAGGACAGAGCCCTGTGGCACCCCACTGGTCACTTCTTTCCAGTTTGAAAAGGAGCCATTGTTGAGCACCCTTTGCGTTCGACCAGTCAACCAATTACAAATCCATGTAACAGTTACTTTGTCTAGCCCACATTTTACCAGCTTGTTTGCAAGAATGTCATGGGGAACCTTGTCAAAGGCCTTACTGAAATCAAGATATACTATATCCACAGCATTCCCTTCATCTACCAAGCTGGTAATTTTATCAAAAAAAAGAGATCAGATTTGTCTGGCATCAGTTGTTTCTCTGAAACCCATGTTGACTTTTTGTGATTATGGAATTACCTAATTACGGATACTCTGGTGCCACAATAAACTTTCAAGCCCCATAGGCTTGAATGGGGTGTGCACCCCATTGAAATTAAAGGAGGTCGCCCCTCTGTGAATATTTAAGTCTACAGATCTCAAGTCCACGAGAACAGAAGGCCGACTGTAATGCAGATTACTAAAAAAAAAAAAAATGGGTTCTGAGCCATGCCCTTTTAATTGATTTGGCAACAAACATATACTAGCTAGTCCAGTAAAATGTAAGACACCCCAAATATTCAGGAAGTCAGTTGTAAATCCAGTTTACTTAAAATTCAGTTCAGTAATCCAAAATTCAGTTCAGTAATCCAAACATTTGATATGCAAGTTGTATATCAAATATTGCATGTGTGATCTCACATCTGTAGACTACATAGATTCTCAGAATGTGTATTTAATTTTGTTGATCAGCTGCTGGGGAGTAAAGCTTGATTTGTAGTAGTTGGAGTCTCAATACTTTTCCTGTTCTGAGCCATGCCCTTTTAGTTGAAGAGCAAGCATACTGTCTTCCCTTGTGATTACAGCAGCTGATAAAGCACATGACTTAGTTCATGGATGGCAAACTATGGGCCTTTACAGATTGCCAGAAATGATGCAGATTGAGGCCACTTTAACTGCTCTGGCTCAGTGCTAAGGAATCATGGGAACTGTAGTTTACTTTGGCACCAGAGCTCTCTGACAGAGAAGGCTCAATGTCCCAGAAAAAAATACAATTCCCATGATTCCCTAACACTGAGCCAGGACAGTTAAAGTGGCCTCAATCTGCATTATTTCTGGCAGTCTGTAAAGGCCCTTAAATTTGTTTAGGTAAAAGAATCACATAAATGCCAACCAGTATATCTGGATAAAGCCAGCAATGTAGCTTATCACTTTAGAACTAATGGTATATGATAGTTGGGGGCTCAGTAGCAATCTCATTCCCTGCCTGTAAAAGTTCCACCCAAGGATTCTTAAAATAGAAGGATGTTACTACTTCTTCCCCTTGAAATTCCACACATTGTTACAAAGGTGTCATTTAGATAGCATATGGCTTACATTGAGATGTAGCTTTATAACTAGATTGTTCTTAAAACAAGATGGTGAACATGAGTTCAGCTGAAGCTGTTGCCATGGAATAGCACAGCTATAGAGCATGTAATTTGTAAGCATAAGGTCCCTGGCTGAATCCTTGTAATCGCCAGTTAAAAAGGATGTTGGGTGGAAGGTGTTGGAAAAGGCTTCTATCATATGCTAGAGAGCTGGGGAATACTGGGCTCATGAGCCAGTGGCCTGACATCATTTTAGGGCAGCTTTCTCTGCATTTCTCCCTTCACATTCACTGGGATTAGGGGCACAGGATCCCCGTGAAAGTGAAAAAAACACAAATGAATAAACAGTACTTTTTTAACCTGAGAGAACACCTCTCTAGGAATTTCTAGGTCCTCTAACAAAACTGTGTCGTCAACATCTGCCAGAATTTGACCATAGAATCATGTTGCAGGACCTACAAATGCCTAGAGAAGTGTTTTCTCTAGGAATCTTTAGGTCCTCCAGTTCAACTGTATGGTCAACTTCCAGCAGAATTTCTCTGGAGGACTTAGAGGTTCCTAGGGAGAGAGCATATTAATCAAATCCAGAAATAATTAAATCTGCAAAAATCAAAAGCCGCAAATGTGGAGGAACAAGTAAAAGAAAAAGCAAACTATTGATTATACTTATGCAGTCTGAACTTTGTCAAATAATATGTTTAAAGTATGGATTTATAGGTGAAATCCTAGTAAGTGAAGTAAATCAGCTGAAAGGCTGCTGAGTTCCTTCCAAATTAGTCTGAAGCACATTAGGAAACCTTTGTTTCTGTACTGTCCGGGGGTTCAGTACACTGGGTACAATCAGCGATGCGACTCAGTTCAGAATGATCAAATCCTTAATTGATGTTAAGCCATGCTTTTCTGGGTAGGCAAAGAACCAGGGCAGTAAGAGAGATTCACTGAATTCCCCATGATAGCACAAAAGAGAAATTGGTAGGAAAACAGATGCATGCAGAAGCTCCCAAGTGTAATCTCCATGTTGGTCTAGCATGTATGGGCAACTTCCAGGCCTGGAGGGCTGTACCTTTTGCTTCTCTTTTAAAAATCTTAAGTTTTTAAATAAAAATTTGCTTGGATTTTTTAAAACTGAAAATTCTCCTATGTTATATTCTTGAATACCTGTGCTGTTTTAGGCTCAGCCTTTTTTCTAAATCAGAAAGTCACTTGATTTAAAAAAAACAAAAAACGAGGGCACAAAAAGACAATATTGCCTCCATACCTCCTAGACCAGGGGTAGGAGGCCTAAGGCCCGGGGGCCAGGGGTAGGAGGCCTAAGGCCCGGGGGCCAGGGGTAGGAGGCCTAAGGCCCCCCAAGGCCTTTGGACCTGCCCCAGGCCAGTCCCTCCGCCCCCCGCCATGATGATATTGATTATTGTTATTACTTGTTCTTGGGGTTTTTCTTGGCAAAATCTCCACAGGGGTTTTGCCATGGCTTTTCTGGGGCTGAGAGAGTGTTCATGCATATTTTTTAAATATTTATTTATTTATTTATTTATTTATTTATTATTTTTGTTGGTGCTTCGATCCCCCAATTGTCTGAGGGACAGCAACCTGGCCCCCGGCTCAAAAAGGTTGCCTACCCCTGTCCTAGACAGAGGGTGGAGAGGGTGTTTTGAGTAAAAATAAAAAATATTGAGAGAGGCATGGGGATGACATAAAAACAGTTTGAGAGATTGCTGGCAAGTAGCATTTCCCCATCCTTGGTCTATATCACAAATCTGAAACATTGGATTGCTGCTGGCAGTTGTGATAGACATCACCCAGCTAGATGGATCAAGGCAGCTTCAGATAACTCTAAACTCAGCTTCTCGTAAGAAACAGGATATTCAAGAAATTTGAGCCTTGACTTGTTATCAGTTCCACATTTCAGAGGGATGCTGTTGAAATGAACAAGTCTAGTTAGAATTAGTACTGTAGTTCTGTTAGAAAATATTAACTGAAGGTTTAGTCTGGTTCAAAATGGAAGTTTGATGGGATAGAGCGTGCAGGAGATTGAGATCCCTATTCATCTTGCTTAGTGAAACAAGAATCTGTCAGCTGGAAACAATAATCAGCACATCACTGTCTTTTTCTGAACTTTCTTGGGAAATTTACCTTTAGGTGTCTTTACAAATAAGGAGGAGCGTGTGCTAGCTTGTTTCCAGTTTACGTGTGAGTAACAATCTTGGTTCTGCAACTCAGCCATGTACTGAACTAGGGGCCTTTGCAGACTGCTAGAAATAGTGCAAATTGAGTCCACTTTAAGGGTTAGGGTTAGGGAATCATGGGAACTGTATTTTATTGTAGCACCAGAGCTCTCTAACAGAGAAGGCTCAATGTCTCAGAAAAAAAACAATTCCCATGATTCCCTAGCACTAACCTTAACCCTTAAAGTGGACTCAATTTGCACTATTTCTGGCAATCTGCAAAGGCCCTAGTTTGCCTTCACGAATGCAAAGAAAGATTGATCTACTGCCAGGGTTTTTTCTTTTTTATTCCCAGCGGCTATCCCAGTATGATGCACCGAGAGAGAGGAAACAGGTCGGTTTAGAGCCTTTTGTGAAGTAGCTAAAGGTGCTTCTCTGCCCTTTACTGGAACCATCTCTTTGTATTATGCTTTGTCCATTTGCTGCTGCCTGCTTACTTCTCACCCTCTTTTAGCATTGAGTAGCTAAAAGGTGTTCCTGAATTTGCTGTCTAGGCAGTAAGCTAAAATAGGAAGTTCAGACTTCTAAACAAAATTGTATTGGCCTTGTCTGTCAGAGAGCAAAAGCAGAGCTCTTCATTAGAATTACTGCGTCTGAGGCAGAGCTTTGAAAGTTTTTCCTAAGTAGAGTGAGCATAATAACACATTGAGACAACCCATAACTGTGGGCTCTATGCATTGTTGTAGTAATTCTGAGTAAATTTCCTAGCTTTGATTTAAGTTTCCAAAGACAATACATACGCCTCTTGCTGACTCAGCATTTTCAGTCTCCTATTAGAGAAATCCATTTTGCATTTCTGTCTTATGTGCTGCCATGGTGTGGATGCCCAATATTTTGTTCTGTTTCTTGAAGATCAAGCTTCTCAGTCCTCTGCAACCTAATACATTCTTTACAGTGCCTTTTCATGCATTTTTCCGCTCCCCCCCTATGCCTGTAAATATAGCCTATAGTTCATGTCCTTTGACCTGCCAGTCTTGCATCAGTACTGGATTCCTGTTTCTAATGTGACTTGATTATAAATCTCGCTTAGGTTCTTTTTTAGGTTCATAGTCAAGCCGTGTACTGTTTACCACCTCTTCAAGCAGTTGCTGTAATCTTTTGATATCTATCCTCTTATCCCCCTCGCAGCCACAAGTGTGAGCTGTCCCTCAATGGAGCTGTGGCTTGTAACCCAGTAACTTAAAGATACAGATGGTACAGAAGATAACAAACTGGCAAGATCAGTAGGCTGATAGGACAGGACTGGAGCAAGTGTGCAGGAACTCATTTGCTGTTATACATCTGCAGTCACCTGTTATACTGTACAAACTATGGGGAAACTACAAGACTGGTTTTGGACTTCAAGTGCTCTTCAGTACTGTAGGCTTTCTGTACGCCTCCTAGAAGTTTACACTGAGGCCGTACAGGATTCCATTAGTAGGAGTTATAGCTCAGTGGTTCAGAGTTTGTTTTTAAAATCTAGTCCAGACTTTTCCAACATGGGTCTCTTGAATGTGTTAACAATGAGCTCCCATTATCTTCAGCCAGTGTGGCTAATGGTTGGAGGTGATTAAATCATTTAACATATCTGGAGGAAATCAGGTTGCCAGACTCTTATATTGGAGGGACACAGGTATAGAAATTCTGATCTAGACCCTGACAGATCCATTGAAAGGGTTAGTGTAGAGAACAAAAGGAAAATTTCTTTGCCCTAGGAATTTTCTTCTAATTGACAGATAATATTGGCTTTTCTTGCTTATGAGTGGGAAAATTATGGCTCTCCAGATAATGAATTACTGTCCCTATTTGTTTTATCCTCGATCATTGGTCATGGCGGCAGTGATGAAGAGAAGTGAAAGTCCAATAACAGTTTGAGGACTTTGTGTTCACAATTCCTATCTACCTTTTTTCTAAAAATGTATTTACATTCACAAGGGATTTAGTTACATACAATAATGTTCCAGTTTAACAAAAGCAGGAAAATAAAACACAAAAATGGGGAAAAATAGCCATAGTAGTTGTAAGTTTCTATAAAAGCTGACCAAATGTCCAAAAATTGAATCAGAGTTGGAAGAGACCACAAGTCCCATCCGGTCCAATCCCCTGCCATGCAGGAAGACACAATCAGAGCACTGCCAACTAATGGCCATCCAGCCTTTGTTTAAAAACTTTCAAAGAAGGAAACTCTACTATACTCAGAGGCAGCATATTCCACTGTCAAATAGTGTTTACTGCCAGGAAGTTTTTCTTAATGTTGAGGTGGAATCTCTTTTCCTGTAATTTGAATCCATTGCTCTATGTCCTAGTCTCTGGAGCAGAAGAAAACAAACTTGCTCCATCCTCAACATCCTTCAAATATTAAACAGGGCTATCATATTGCCTCTTAAGCTTCTCTTCACCAGGCTGAACATACCTAGCTCCCTAAGTCGTTCCTCATAGGGCTTGGTTTCCAGACTCTTCACCATTTTAGTTGCCCTCCTTTGGACACGCTCCAGTTTCTCCACATCCTTTTTGAATTGTGGTGCCCAGAACTGGACACAGTATTCCAGGTGAGGCCTGACCAAAGCAGAATAGAGTGGTACTACAACCTGCCTCATTCTAGACACTATATTCCTCACATTGGCTTTTTTAGCTGCTGCATCACACTGTTAAAGTACGTTTACATTGTGATATATTCCTAGATCCCTTCCTTATGTACTGTTTTCAAGCCAGGTGTCACTCATCATGTATTTGTGCATATCATTTTTACTGCCCAAATGCAGTATCTTATATTTCTCCCTGTTGAAATTCTCTCTTTCACACACACACATATAGTTTCCATTTGTTAATTTTGTCTATACACCATTCTTTCAAATGTTGCAAGTGTTGTTAGATCTTCTATCCATCAGGAAAAATTATCTTTCCAGTGTGAAGTATTAATCTTTTTAACAGTCAAAGGGATGCAAAAAATCAACTTCCCTTAACGGTAAACCATTTGTTAATTTCCAAGAGGTAAATAATTTGAAAGAATATGTGTGTACTTAAATAATAAGAATCTTCCCAAAACCAAATTTACTCATGTGATTACTTCTTCTCAAAATGTAGCTACTATAGGGTAACTCCAAAACATATACGTTAAGGAAGTCTTAGCAGTATTACATCGCCAACCATTTGCTGATTTTAGAAAGCCTTTTCCTGAATAGACATTAGGGTGACCAATATACCACACACATCATAACATAGTTATAGATAACTGAATTTTATCTCTCTCTCTCTTTCTCCCCCCCCCTTTTTTTTAATTTTTTTTTTGGGGGGGATACTTCATTAGCTTCTGTTTATGTCCCTAATATTATGGGAACCTTGGATGCACTTAAACAGGGGGAGGCAACCTTTAAGGGCTGAGGGACTTCAGTTCCCAGAAGCCTCAGCCATGTTGGCCAATAGTCCCATGTTGGCCAATAGCTCCTGGGATTCTGGGAGCTGGGATTCTCGGCCCTTAAAGGGGAAAGGTTGCCTACCCCTACACTTAAAGCTGTCGGATTGTAACAAATGTTTCAGTTGTAAATATTTCCATTTAGCTGATAGAAGAAGTTTAAATTGCTCCTGCAAAATTGAAAAAGGCAAAAGCTGATAGTTGAACACTAAGTTTAAGGTAACATTCCCATTGTTGTCCCACATCTTCCATAAAAACTGGACAGCTGGCCAATGATAATGACGGATTTGGTTGTGTTTGGTTGCCTTGACAGCTCATATTCATAGCTTTGGGTTCCTTGATGTGCAAAGGTAGTAAAGTTCTGGTAGTGGTCCGGCTACTACTTGAACCTTACATTGCGAGAGAGCTTCAGGACTACTCTCTAGGTCTGGCTGGAGACACACTACTGTATTGAATTAGAAGCTTCTCATGGCTTCAGCTCTGTAGATAGATAGCTAGGAATGTAATTACTGCACAGCAGTGTTTTGGTGCTGAGGACACAGTTCAGAAAACATTGTGTGAACTTCTAAATACCTTGGTAGAATACTGATCTAAATTGCTAAAAATGTGTATAAATCAACTTTGCTACTGATAGTTCATATTTTATAAAGAATAATGCATAACAGATTTCTCTGATGTAACAACACTGAGCCTTTTTCGCTAAGTTGTCTGAATTAGGTGAGCTATAGAGATGCTGAACAAATGTCTGGATTTGGTAATGGTCTGTATATGGGCTAATAAAGTATGAATCCTGACATGTTAGAGGTCTTTCAGTTTCTAATTGTGGGAAGCATGTGCACAGTCTGATCTCAATGAGGTTGCATCAGTCTGAAGAGTGGGTGTATAGCAAGGATATTCCTTGATTAGACATGTCGATGAAGGCTTAAATAGCCTTGATGTCTACAACTTGATGTCTGCCATCTCCATTTGGTTCACCAGCTATGATTGTTACTTGATAAAGATACAGGTTGAGTATCTCTTATCCAAAGTGCTTGGGACCAGAAGTGTCCCATATTTTGGATTTTCGTTCCAGATTTTGGAATACCTAAATTCGTATATATCAGTGGTACTCAAACTTTATACGCTTGGGATCCCCCTTTACATCTAAATGCAGATGTCACATCCTCCATTCCACGTGGTATATGAATAAAAATATTTTGTTTTTTTAGTGTGCATTTTTCATTTGCACATGCAAGTGCATTCAAATTTTAATATTTTATAAGGAAATAACATTGTTCAAATTAGAACACTTTTATCTAAGTAAATACAGTATCTAACTCAGGGGTCGGCAAGTTCCCCTTACCTGGGACCAGTCCGGGGGATCCCCTGGTCTTCTGCAGGCCGCTGACCCCTGCCACCGCGCGTGCCGTGGCCGCCATTTTGTTTTCCAAAATGGTGGCTGCGACTCGTTTGGGCATGCGCAGGAATACTATGATTTCTTGATGATATCTTTGTATTTTGGCCACATGAAAAACAATCACTTGATAAGTTCTGCCAGGATTTCATCAACTTCCACCATCAGCCTGCACCTGGAAAAAACCACACAACAAATTCACTTTCTGCACCATTATCTCTGATCCTGGTTTACTCTCCTAACATCTCTCTCAATTCCTAACACTGACAGATTCAGCTCTCACTCTCCCAAACTGTCATACATTCCTGCCTTTTAAACATCTTTTCAAACATTTAGCCAATCTTAGCTAATCACTAGTCATTCCCAATATTCCATACTGTCACCCTTTCCAACAGAAAAGTTGCCTTATTACATTTACTGCACATGACATGGGCTCTGGAGTCAATATGCCAAATCTTCCACTCCAAGTCTATTTTTTTGTCTGAATCTGACTCCTTTATAAATGGCAGATATATATTGATCAGTAATAACAAATTTACTGTAGTAAAGCAATAGCACAAGGTGTTTCATCATCACTATTCCATCATTTATCTGATTAATATATCTGGTTAAAATTTATCTGTCTAATAATTTTTTTTAAATTTAGCATATTAAAATTTCTGCACAAGAAAACATTTATAAATTCCTATGAAAGTAAATATACTATGAAAGTAAATAAACAAACTAGGCATTTAATATTGTTAAGTTTTCAGTTTGAAATAGAAATCTGAGTTGACAAATTTCTACCGACTCTGACTCCACCCAAAATTTCTCCTGATTCCATAGCCCTGCATGACATCCATAACTATATTTTACCTCTGTTTTTCTAGTAAATGCAACATTTCCCCCTCAAAAGTCTGTAACATCACTTTACCCCCAATGTGCAGCTGTTGCCAGGTCAAAATAATAATAATAATAATAATAATAATAATAATAATAATAATAATAATAATAAATGGTACTCCAATCAGGGCAGCTTACAACCATAAAACATACAGCACCCCATAAAAGGATAAATAATAGAACATACCCCCTCCCCCCCTAGGCAAAAATCTGTTTGCCTAGTCATTTTAACTCTCATCCTGCCAGATGGAGTATCTTGAAGATCCTGCACAGGACCAGAGCTAAAACTTAGGCATCTTGCCATTGGGGAACTTTCCCCTCATGCAACATACAGTGATTATATAATACAGTAAGTACATGTTGTACATATTGGGACAAAAATGTCTTATGCAATTTTGTGATTGAAAAAGCATGTTGCCCGAAGAACCTCCCATGATCTTAAAACATAGATAAGTTGAAAAGGTGATTCTTCAGGTAGTTTTTCCAAGCACTCACACATGCTTCTCTATAAGAAACAATCCTTTCCTTTGCTGAATAATGGGAATACTGTAAGTGTGCACACATTTGATACTGCCTAGGAAGGAAAGGCATAGATGGAAGCACCTAGTTTAGTTATCCACAGACAGTTCACATCTTTTAGAAATTTCCAGGATAAAAATGTACACAAAGAAACAGTGCTGGAAACTTTTTAAGTGTCCCTTAAAGAAAGCATTAATTATTACATGATCCATGAACCAAATAGAGAAGTACACTGTGTATTCAGGACATGGAACAAGTGGTGTCACTGGGGGGAAGGGGCAGATTGCACCAGGTGACACCCTGAGCAGGGGTGACACCACTGCTCCTCAAACATCTGCTTTGGGGCAGAAATGGGCTGTGACATTTGCCTGTGTCCCATTTAAAATGCTGAAGAGATGGTATGAGTGGGGTGAGGCTCAGTAGGAGGAGAAAAAATAGGCTCCAGGGTTTTTTTAAAAAAATTAAAATGTTAATTTTTTTTATGATTTTAAATTTTAATTTTTTTTAAAAAAAATCACCTTTTACCAAAATTTCACTTAAGCCACATGAATCTATATACAGTTTACCCTCGGTATCCGTGGACTTACCATTCAAGCATCCGTGTTGTCCCCAGTGGTGACACAGTAATGTGGCCGTGCCACCATTAAGTCCTAATGCAGCCGCCCCGCCCCTGGGAAAAACAGCGGCTGTCCCTAATGGTGGTGCAGCCATACATATGCACAGCCATTGGAGACAACAGAACTTTGGTATCCAGGGGTGGGGGTCCAAAAGGGATGCCCCACAGATACTGAGGGCTGACTGTATATGTATATGTATATGTATTTAGGTGCTGCATATGATATTCTGATTTAAAGGTATAATTTTAATTTTCCTAAGCTGTTTTATGTCATAACTATTACCATTTCTGTCAGTGATATGCAAGAATTATGATTAATGAGTAGCATTACTACAGAAAACATTGTTAAAGATTCTGTATGGTGTGGTTCAGTGGGGAAGTGACACCATGAGTTACAGTACCGGGTGAAGCCAACCCTAATGATGCCACTGCATGGAACAAGAGAAATCCTAGCAATATCAAAAGTGTGGAAGCTCCTTGACATCCCTGACCTGATATCCCCAAATTCCAGTTGTGGTTGTATCATGAATAACTTGAAAGAGCCCTAGCATTCTGGGGCGGCAGGGGGTTGGACTGGCTGGCCCTTGTGGTCTCTTCCAACTCTATGATTCTATGATCTAGTCTCAGGGTGCTTCCATTTCAGAGCAGTAATGAGCCTGACTATTTGTGTGGTCATAGGATGCATGAGACATAGCAGGGAAACCAGAAATATGTCAAGTTACTGAAGTGACTGCATTTCAAGATATGCAGACTATGATAATTGAGCATCTTCTAATGTGGAATGCACCCAGGGATGGATCTAACCATTGATGAAAAGCTGGTTGAATTCCAAGGTGAGTGACTATTCTGGCAGTATATTAGTCAGCTCTCCATATCCACGGATATATTTTTTTTATCCACAGATTCAAGCATCCACAGTTTGAAAATATTTTAAAAATACATAAATTCCAAAAAGCAAACCTTGATTTTGCCATGTTATATAAGGAACATGATCTTAATGTGCCATTGTGTATAATGGGACTTGAGCATGCACGGAGTTTGGCATCCACAGAGGGTCCTGGAACCAAACCCCAGCAGATATCAAGGGCCTACTGTATAAGTAACTAAGGAGTATGTTGACATGCTGCAGTGTGAAAACATCATGTTAGACCTCATGTACATTAAAACCATTTGACATAATAAACACATAAAGTTAAACACATTCCCTCTTGACAAGGTTGTCAAGTCGTGTCTGACCATAGTGCTCGTCTCTGTTATTAAGCTGAAGAGCCAGCATTGTCAGAGACTACTCTGTGATCATGTGGCCAGCATGGCAGAAGCTGGGTCTAGTGAAAGGAGCTCACCCCATCATGCAGTACCTTTAACTGCCTTTAACTGCCAACCTGCCGATCCTGCAATCATCAGAGTCAGTGTCTTAACCACTTAAGCCACTGCATCCCAATAAACACATACCCACCCTTTATTTCTGTAGTATGGTGGTGGATAAGAGAACCATTGTTACTCCTGACTAAAGTAAACCGACTGAATTTGTTGGATTAACCTACATCAATGATGGCAAACCTTTTAGAGATTGAGTGCACAAACTGCAACCCAAACCCACTTATTTATCGCAAAATGCTGTGTCTCTCTGGCTTTCTAGTGACTAACTCTGTGCTGGGGTGATGGCATGCATGCCCACAGAGAGGGTTCTGAGTGCCATCTCTGGCACCCGTGCCATAGATTTGCCACCACTTACCTACATGTTGTTTTCAGGTTTCAGCTATTGGTTGAATTGGTTTACTGTGTTCAGGGCTGATGAAAGGGATTCTAACCTGTATGGATAATTCTCTTGCCAGGATAATGCAGCATCTATATGACATGCTCTGGTTGTCTGTAGTGAGGTTGGGACAAAGAACAGCCTTCACTGAAGCATGTTTCAGCAGGGACTCTGGGTGTTTGAGTATTGTGAAATACCTTTATTTCTGTACCTAGGTGGGAATCATATAGTTCTCCAGATGTTGTTGATTGCAGTTTCCAAAATCCTGCCTAGGAGATCTATGGTGAGGAATTGTGGGAGATGCAGCCCAGCAGCATCTGAATGGTCCCCATCCCTGTTGTGCAGACATAGATTTCAAACAAAACAAGTGTAGTATTTCAAATACAGTAGGCCCTTGATTTTGTTTCCAGAACTCCTATGAATACCAAAATCTAAGGATGCTCAAGTCCCATTATGTACAATTGCATAGTAAAATTGTGTCCCTTATATAAAATTGCAAAATCAAGATTTGCATTTTGGATTTTTTTGGGGTGTGTGTGTGATATTTTCAAGCTGTGGTTGAATTAGTGGGTGCAGGATGTGTTGATATGGAGGGCTGACTATTTCAGACAGTCACAGTAATGTGACAAAGTATATTGACTGATGTCATAGATGTGAATCTTTATAACATTTGAAACATGGAACTCTACAGTTGACAGAAGAATTCTTCTCTGGTATTTCAGACTAATATAAAAGTCTGCATAATAGTTGTCTAGTAAAATTTGTCTTAAAGCAGTTCATTTAGTGTGCTCTCTCTCATGGTTTTAAGAGGAAATCAGTGGGAACCTTTCCAAATTCTAAACTTTTTCTAGGTCTTCACATCTCTATGCAAAATTAAGCATCTAAGCTTGCTCCATAAATAGGATCAGCCCTTGTTTATAGTACAGGATCCTACTAGTGTTAATATGATACTGGAGACTAGATATAGGATCCCTGCATGGTAATGGTGGTGAAAGGGATACTTCATCAGTAGTTGGAGGTCTGCCTTACTCTGGCGGCAGTACCCCTTACTAGAAGGTAAACTGTAGATCCTACATGAAGATATTTGAAGAAATGTTCTTCCTTGTATCTATTGTCATGATTTTGTGAGATTTGTTAGAGCAGTCTTAACCACTGGGCTGCTTCCCAATTTCCGAAAAGCCTCCCTTATTTTATATGCCATCTTTCTCCTGGTATGGGACCCAAGACAGATTCAAACAAAGTACAGCTAAAACCTAGTACAACTAAAAACTATTTGATACATAAGTTTAAAAATGATTAAATGATTTTTTTTTGTTAAAAACACTAAAACAAATAATACACAATAAAACAAATGAAGAATGCTATTATAGCACAGTGGTTTAAGTGTTGTCATACTGAGGGACAGTTTTTCTCTCTTTGACATGATTTCTCATATCAAGAAGTGCAAATTTCAGAGTTCTTTGTGCAAGGCTGAAAAGGACACCTGGTGAAAAGGGCAAGACAAAATTTTCCAGAATTAACATTGGAGGGGACATTCTTGTAGGATTTAGAAGCCCCTGAGTAAGTGTCTCATCCACAGTAGCAGTTCTGATCAACTTTGGGCAAGATCATCTGTGCATTAGAACACGTGTTCAGGGCAACCAATAGCCCAGCGTTTACAATCTCTTAAGTCTGATGATGCTAGCACTAGAGACCAGGTAATTGGAAGAAGCATTTTAGTGTCTACTTCAAGTATCCCCCAGATCTTTCTGAGAATTTTCTTCTAAAAATTTGCACCTGAAAAAAAATTTCAGGTTGTCTTGAAAAAGATAATAATGAATTACAGTGCTCTCATTTACACTATTAAATGGCATTTGTATGAAATAACTGCAGCTAATTTCAGTGAGACATCTGTACATGTCCTGTGGAGGTTTTTAACACTATGTACACTATGTGGCAGAAGCTGAAAAGTTTTAGTGGATAGCATTCAGCAGAGTGCAGGCTTTCTGTAGTGGGGCAAGAAGTAAAGCTATCTTGCCTATTAAGTGGGAACATGCAAGAGATATTAATTTGGCAGTGTGGGGAGGCTAATTTGTGATTTTGCAGTGAAAAAATGTCATCTTTTAATTAGCTTAATTCTTGTAACCAGGTTGGTCCTTTAGAATACTTTTAAAAAAATCTATTGACAGGCTAATTCCTAATGGTCAAAAAGTTACAAAACATCAGGCTTGTAGAAGTCTTAGGCTGGATGTTATTAAACAAAAGATGTCATTTTTCTATAGACAATGCAACCTTAATTTCAGAATTAAGGTTTATTAATGGCTCATGAGTTTGTATGACTAGATGAGGGATTATGATATTGGTGTGGGATGGGAGCCCATGTTATAAGTTAGCACTTCAGATGATGCTTGAGCCCTGAATGGATCCACATACTTGTGATTTGCCAGTGAAGGGTAGAAATCATGAGGATCCCCCATATGAAGTAGGATTGCAACTCCCAGCAACCCTAGGCAGTATAGCCAAGGGTGAGAATTGTAGTCCAAAAACTTGGTGAATGGTACATAATTCTTACTCCATGTTCTGTATTTCTGGACTAAATGCTTTTGTAAAACTTTACCTTCTTATTGTGGCATTCTCCTTACTTAGAAAAGCAATCTTTAATATATTTGATTAGGGGACCGGATGATTTAGTTTTAAGAGATCCTGTGTAGGTTGATCAACAGTGTCTTCCAACTTGACTTTGGTTGTCCTGCATTAAAACATTTCTGATACTAAACTTGAACAATAAAAAAAAATCACTGTAATCAACATGACTCTTGATATAATTGATGCATTGTTACTTTTGTTCTTGGCTGCAAAATTATGGGGCAATTTGTACTTTCCTCCCTCTGAAATGCTTCTAAAAGATAGTCTAAAGTGGTCTCTTCTGGGACACAATGATAGTCCTGTGATTCCACTTTAGCTTCACAGCAGCATCCTATGAAATCCTGGGGTTTCCAGTTTAGGGTGGGGTTGGGCCTAAATATCATGAAGGCACCAGATCCTATTTGATCTTGGAAGCCAAGTGGGGTCAGGCCTAGTTCATACTTACGAGAACTGCAAAGGGATACCAGGTGCTGGGTGCTATAGTTCAGATGAAAGCAGTGACAAACAACCCCTGAATATTCCTTGCCTAAGAAAGGGCCTTTACAGACTGCCAGAAATAATGCACCTTGAGACCACTTTAACTGTCCTGGCTTATTGCTAGGGAATCATGGGAATTGTATTTTTTTCTGAGACATTGAGCCTTCTCTGTCAGATAGCTCCAGTGCCACAATAAACTACAGTTCTCATGATTCCTTAGCACTAAGCCAGGACAGTTAAAGTGGCCTCAAGCTACACTATTTCTGGCAGTCTGTAAAGGCCCAAAGTTCAATGAATAAAATTCTTGGGGTTGCTGTGAGTCAGCAGACAACATGACAGCACACACTTGTAGGATTCTTAGCCAGGGAGCTCTAGGGCCTCACCAGACCACAAACCTCAAGATTCGTAGGTTGCAGCCACTGAAGGTAAAGGAGGAGCAGTGGGCTGTAACTGTACTGCGAAAAGGCCTCAGGTTTAGATCTTGGCCTGTTGAGGACTGGTTCAGGGATTGTTGCTTTAGTGAGATTTAACTTGCATGTTGTGCAAGTGCAAGGCAGTTCAGAAGGAGAGGGCAGCCTGTATAATTAAACCTGAATAATGCATAATTTAGTAATGTTCAGTAGAAAGGTTTCATATATAGTATTTTGTGTATTAGACAAAATGAAAACTTCTGTATATAAGCATTCTCATGCCGGCATTTTGTGGATCATGCTGTCAGGGGGTCTTAAATGGGCACATCTTGCTGCGGTGTATCTGCCGATGATCTTCTTCATAGCAAGGATAATGCAGAGTTCATGCAGCAGCTGTGCTTGATGCTCTCTGCCCAGTACTGGTCTGCCTAGGATGATGTCACTGTTGCTGGTTAAAGGCTGTCTTCTGTGAAAATAGCTTACTACTGTAGCATAAATGGCTAAGAATATGGCAGGATTCTTGAGTGTTCATGCACACTGTCAAGCCTACCAACCTAATTAGCTAATACAGTACGACCCCCATATCCACAGACTTCGTAGCCGTGGTTTCACTTACCCACATCTGAAAATATATGTTCTCTATCAATATTTCTAGGTCCTCCAGTGTGATTTTGTGGTATGCTTTGGCTGGAGGTTGTTCATCTCTTTGAAAATAATTGACTTCCCTATTATCTGTGGTTTCAGGTATTCGTGGTGGGAGAGGGCACCACTCTTGGAACATAACCCCTGTGAATATGGGAGTCATAATGTAATTGACAAAATACAGTTTCTTCCTCTGGAAAAATTAATAACTTCAAGATGATCCTATTAACAAAATCATTTAGAGACTTCTGCAATATGAGATAAAAGCAGAATCTGTAAAATTGTGCAATCATTGGGAAGGCAGCATAGAGTACATCAGTGATTATGACACCATAACAAAACAATCTGTTTGGAGTCACTTCAAGCCTGGCAGTGGAAAATATATCTAAATACATAACAGAATAAGTTTGCAAATGAATATTTTCATGGCTTTACCTGGTATTACAAAGAGGTTTATATGCTTGTATTCTTATACCATGCAAGACCTAGCACCACTGCAGAATTTCATAGGCTGCCTTGTTTGAGGGTGGGGGAGGTCACTGGTGCCTTCTGTCTTTCTCAGAATGCTTCATTGTTTTTAGTTTCAAATAGTTTAAGGTTGTGTTTGGGGTTTTTTTGGGGGGGCATTTATCAGTTATCTTTGGGCAGTTTGGAGCAGAGTGTTGTTGTGAGGTGTCCGCCAAAGACTGAAGTGGAAGGCTGCACGTGAGATAGAAATTAATTACTAAGTAAGCCATTGTTAGCAGTCACGACCAGCTTTAGGAAGGTGTTGTGTTAAGCAAGTGAATTACTCACCCATGAAAATATTTTTAATGATATAAAATTTGGTCTGAAACTTAATCCTTATGCAACGCTACTTATTTATTATCTGGACATCCTGTTCTGTAAGATTTCTGAAAATGTTCAAGTCATGAGGGAAAACTTCTTTCTTTTTTACAAGGGGAAAAAGAACCATTGGACGAAAATTGAAATAGTACATTCATATCAGCACTAATGTATTTGTCTGCTTTAACTGTCATTGACAGGGTGTCATATAATGGTATATTTGACCTATTTATGAGATCTAAGAATATGAAAGCCTTGTAATGTGCAAGAAATATTGTACTAAATAGAGCTTCACTTGAAAAACTAAGAATTTGTCTGGGGTGGTGGCAGGGGAATCAGAAAAGCTGATTTTCATGAATGTCTGCTTTGTTCAGCTCCAGGTTTTCACAGCTCTAGTGGCAAATTCTAAAAGTTTCCATGGAATCTAAACATGGTGCTTTTCACAATACTGTTAACTACATTATTGGTCCCAGTGTTCGTGGACTTAATCAGTTTCTGTATAGCTAGTGTAATCGTATTCCTGATATTAGGTACAAGCACTCATTCTGTAAATCAGGTGTAGGCAACCTTTCCCCTTTAAGGGCCGAGGGACTTCAGCTCCCAGAATCCCAGGAGCTATTGGCCAACATGGGACTATTGGCCAACATGGCTGAGGCTTCTGGGAGCTGAAGTCCCTTGGCCCTTAAAGGGGAAAGGTTGCCTACCCCTGCTGTAAATGATAGTTTGGAAAGAAAGATCATTATGGTATTCATGGAGGCATTTCTGCTTTGATTATTAGTCAGAGCTCTCTGCGATCCAAAACACACTACAAAAGTAATCCAGTCCAAGACCACTTTAACTGCCCTGGCTCAGTGCTAGGGAATCCTGGGAATTGTAGTTCCAGGGCTCCCTGACAGAGAAGGCTAAATGTCTCACAGAACTACAGAATTGCCTAGTATTGAGCCAAGGCAGTTAAAGAGGTCTCAAACTGGATTATTTCTGCAGTGTGTGTTGGACCTGACTCTTTTGTGCCTCTTGCTTGCTACAAAGTGGACAGACGCTAGCAAGCACTAGCTGTCATGTTCAGCAGCTGAGCCCTGGTACTCATCCCAACATTGATGGAAAGTACGATTGAGGCGCCAGAGTATGAATTCTTCTTCAAGCTGTTCTTGGCTTAGGTGCAGACTGTAAAGTGAGAGAAGTAGGATGTGAGGACAGATCAAGCCTGAAGTCTTATCAGAAGAAAAAGTTTCAGGTTTCTCTGACCACATAGAAGCCTGACTCTTCATGTGCAGGCACTGAGACTGCTCCTTTCCTTGTTACTTTTAACATCTCAATTAAAAATCTCTTGTTTTCCAAAGCTTATGGAATTTTAGTTTAACATTGCTTTCTAATCTTGTGTATTAGGATTATATGTATTTGCTAGATTGCTTTATATTGTGTTTTTTTTTTGGTCTGGATAATAGGTTTTGCAATTGTATTTTATAGTTTTATATTTTATTTCTTCCTACTCTGTGTGTGTGCGAGTGTGTGTGTGTGTACATTGTACATTTTTGGCAGGACCTGCTGTTTTTGCTTGTTTTACTTGTAAAGCAGTGTGCACATCGATGGCATTGTATAAATAAATGATGGTGATGGTGGCAGTGTTGATGATGATGATAGAAACCTGATATGAGAGTCTTGAGTTTGCTTTGAAATATCCTAAATATTGGGAAATTTTTGTTATTTACCATCAGGTCAACTTCAGCTTTTAGTAACCCTATGAATGAGAGACCTCCCAAGTGTTCTGGTCATCAGATGGCCTGCTCAGGTGTTACAAACTTAGAGCCATGGCTTCCTTGATTGAATCAATCCACATGTACTGTGGTCTGCCTCTCTTCCTATTCCCTTCTGTCTTGCTAAGCATTGTATTTTCCAGTGAGTCATGTTGTCTCATGATACGTCTGAGTACAATACCTTCAGTTTAGTCATCTTGGCTTGTAGTGAGAGTTCAGGACTGACTTGCTTCCAGACCCATTCATTTGTCTTTTTAGTTGTCTATGTTATCTTTCAAACTCTTCTCCAGCACTACATTTCAAATAGGTTGGGTTTCCCCCCCTGTCAACTATCTTCACTGATACAGCTTTCAAGCTTTTGTGATATCTTCATGTTAAGGCAAGCATACAATAGTAAATCCCAGTTTGGATCCAGGGAGAAGATGAGTATTTCAGCTGTTGGGATACTTTTGCTAGGTATTCTGCTATTGATTGACTTGAAGATGAGATAGTCATCCTTAGAGTATAGCTTTATCTTACCTGCATTCAGAAATTGTTGGAAAAAAATATGTTTTACATTCTCCTGTTCCTCTTTAGTTAGGCAGGACTTCAGCCCTCTCCCTCTCTCATTCTACCTGTCATTCATAAGAGGCAGTTTAACTGACTCTCTGAACATGCCAAACTGCCAGTAAGCAGTTAGTAACTGTAGTCAGTTGTCTGTAACAGTCCTCCTCTGAGGGAGGTTAACATCTCTCTTCCTGCTTTATAAACCTGTTACATTAGGTTTTAGTTTGTTGTGTAAATATTTATTAAAGCCATTATTGTTTGTTTTTAAACCACAAAACTATCCTTTAGGAAGACAGATTTAGAGTAATAGTCTGACCCACATTTTTTGCTGCTCTGCTGATGAAAGTGAACTCTTAACAAGTTTAATTTTCATACTTGCATATTTTAGTTCACCGTTAAAAGGGTTAACACCCTGGAAACTAAAATTGCAACTCACAGAAATCATGGAAGAAATTATTTGCTTGGTCTTGCACTGGCTTCCAAAAGTACCAAAAAATGGTGAAATGACAGACCTCTGAAACAAAGACTCCTAATTCTGGTAGGGAAAAGCAGACACTGAGCGTTTTCTCAGTGAGGGAGAGCAAGTGATTAAGCACCCTGAGCCCACACATGATGCTATAATCTGACTGTGCAACCTGGAGCCAAGTACTGTTCCTATGGACACCAGAAGGAACAACCAGGAGGAGGGAGAGACATACAGTCAGGAAGAAATGAAGATTTAGCAATAGGATCTTGCTTAATAGATGCAGAAAATGAAATGGAGTCACTCAGATCTTTTTCTCTTCTCTCAAAGCTACTTACGATAGCCACTACTTCATTTCCTTCCAGGATTCCAGTCTCCAGTCTGCAGTAAAGTGCAAACTAACTGGTGTGTGCTCTAGATTGTGTGACCTTCAGTGGAGAAGTGAGCTTCTGACTCATTGATGAAAGATACTAAGGGCCTTTACATACTGCCAGAAATAGTGCAAATTGAGTCCACTTTAACTGCCCTGACCCAGTGCTAGGGAATCATGGGAACTGTAGTTTATTATGGCACCAGAGCTCTCTGACCGAGAAGGCTCAATGTCTCAGAAAAAAATACAGTTCCCATGATTCCCTAGCACTGAGCCAGGGCAGTTAAAGTGGACTCAATTTGCACTATTTCTAGCAGTCTGCAAAGGCCCTTAGTTCATTCTTGTGGATACATCATGGTTCATGTAGGGTCTCTCTTGCCCCAGATCTTTCCTGGTTTCCAAATCAAGTCCCAGGACTGAGCTATAATACTTGGAACAAGTATTGTAATCCTTTAGTTCAGGGGTAGGCAACCTTTCCCCTTTAAGGGCCAAGGGACTTCAGCTCCCAGAATCCCAGCAGCTATTGGCCAACATGGGACTATTGGCCAATATGGCTGAGGCTTCTGGGAGCTGAAGTCCCTCGGCCCTTAAAGGGGAAAGGTTGCCTACCCCTGCTTTAGTTCATTCAGGGCAAGCGTAACATATGCAAACTGAACATGAGAACTTGTAATTATTTCTTCAGCCTGCATTGTCATGTGTGAAGGGATTTCTTGCATAATTCTTTCCTTTGAAAAAAGAAGCAGCTTTGGATGGGTTCCAAAATGCTTGATTAACTTCTGACTGACTGTGGTTAGATGCCACAGTAATACTTGACACTAGAACAGTAATAGACATAAATGAGTTCTTACCAGGTTGCCTTGAGGTGTTATGTAGTACCTTGGGCCTTACTAAAGGCATTGAGGAACAGGGCAGGGTATAATTTAAGTTTCTAGAAACCTGGCATGAAAATGTCTTAGACTTAGATCATGAGATCTAAATTTACTAAATATAATGGCAATCTATTACAGGCTGCAGTCTCTATGTATATATGTTATTTCAATAACTTTTAGCACTTCTTCTTTAATCATGTTGCTGACTTGCTTATTGCAGTTCAAGACTACAGCTTACCTACACAGAATTTGGCAAGCATGGCACTATGGATGAAGGTGTCAACATTTGAGATAAAACCCATCTATGTTAATCACAAATGCAGATAATGAACCTTCATTGCAATTTTAATTTTAAGAGAGCTGCCTGATTAAGAATGTGCCTTTGTAATAAAGCAAATTTGTCTGAAGCTGCCAGTTGTATACTAACAAAAAGGACTACCTCAGATGGTAGATAGTAAAGGCAAAATTTTCTTTAGAGAAGAGACTGGGTAGCCACCTATGAAGTGCACTGTAGAAGCAGATTTCTGGAATTGGCAGGGGATTGAGCTAGATTACCTCTGAGGCTTTCATTCCACAAAAATGTGCTTCAAGAAGCCAAAAATATTTCAGTTACAATTACAGAAAATGCTTTATAACTACAGAATTTGGAATACTGCGTGAGCTGAGCAGATGGGGCCTAATGCCTGTTTTCATTGTGAACATGTAGAGATCCAGGTATATCTACAAGAGACCAGATATAGCTTGTAAATCCTCTTCCCAGCTCTTAAGAGCATCTTCCATTATGTCTGTGCAAAGCAAAGATGATACTTGGCAAGGTACCTATAAAATCTGAAAGGATGCTCAGTGTAGTGATGTGCTGATGTTGCAGACAAAAATAGTTAGAATTGTTAAAGATGTTCTCTTCTGCATTTTCTCAGAAAGAAAATATTTAAAGTGATTCCTATTAGCCCCAGTCAAGCATGATCAATGGTTAGGGATGATGGAAATTGTAGTCCAGTATCTAGAGGATCACAGGTTTCCTACTCCTGACTTAGTTTGAAGTATCTGTCATTATACTTAATAATGTTGACAATTGAATCTATTGAATTGAGAAACATAACGTGACTCCATGGCACACCTACAGGCAAAGTGTGTTAGATATTCCTGAAATATACAATTCAGAATATGTTGTCTAATTCTGTTCTGATTAATATAAAAGACATTTTAAGTGTTTCAAAAGCACAAAGCACTTGCTTTCCTCATAAAATCTTCATGGCATGTGATAGCTCTAGGTGTTTGTTACAAGCTCTGCCTTTGCTGGGAGTAATTCCAAACAGCCTTGGTGTCTGGGAAACCAAAATCCATATTGTCCTAAAATTAAACCATGTGTGATAGTTAAAAGCTTGCCTGCATTCATAATGCTCTTAAAACTAGTCAGATAAGATTACAGATGGTTGGAGCTGTAGTAATGGGAAGCTCTGTATAAAACTGTTCTAGAGGTGTTGAAATGAGCTTGGTTTGCTGTTGAGAAGTGGCCCTTTCCTCTGTGGATGGTGTCTCCAGATCATGTGATTCCTTTGAGCCTTCAGGGATGCTTTGTTGTTAATGCCTCTCTAATAAGAGTACTTGATAGATAGATAGTGACCAAACAAGGCTATACATAGCAAAGGCCTGCCACTTCTTGTGAACTGACTATTCTGATTGTTTCCCACAAGTCTATTTAGCCTTTGGCATACTTGATGCTTAATATCAAAACTATTTCTCAATGGTAGCATGTATTCATACTAGGCAAGTCACAACCATCAGTTAACATTCAGTAATGAGCAAATATTAATCCCTTGTTAAACAAGCTACAGGTTAGCTTGTAGAAAAATGGGAAATACCTGAAGCTGCTATTAAACTGACATTAGGAGTGTAATCAATTAGCAGTTAAATAAACCTGAATGTTATGTAAAGCTAGTAGTATACAATAAGATGGCTTAATATGAGACACACTGGTTCTTTTAAGTGCCTGCCTTTATCAAATTTTCTATTTAGTAGAAAAGTTCATTTCTGAACTATGATGTTTCTATTACTGTGCAACTTTCTTCCAACAGAGTTCATGCGCCTCTAATTGCCTTAGGACTGAAGTAGCACAGTGAGAGGATACAAGACTTAACAAGCTGCAATAGCAAAACTGACCCTTACTCACTCATGATAATTCCTCGGGCTCATATAGTACAAGCTTCTCATTTTTCCCCTCCCAGGAGAAACTTTCATTTAAGGAACAAAAAATGGTTAACCCATTTTCATCCAGCATTCCACATCAGTCCTGTGGAAGGGATAGTGTCAGTTGTCCTCATATATAGTTCCTGTTAAGCCAGTTGGCTCAAATACAATGCTGCTGCTGTAAATAATAAGCAAGAGGTGAGGACCACCATTTAACCTGAGCATCATGGCTATTTAGCTGCATCCAAAATGGCAAAATACCTGCATCAGAGAATATAAACATGGCTTTCTACATGAGTTTAGCTCCTTAAGCACTGTTTGGTGACTGTGACCATCTGGCATGTTGTATTCATTTGTTTCTAACCTTCTGTTTTCTGGAAGCAGTGCATGATCATGTAAGTGCTTCTAAGCTGGGAAGGTGCACTGTTGGTATCGTTTGGTTGCATGGTCTGTAACTCTTTAATTCGGCAGCCTGAACGGTGGCCTTGGTACTTAAGCATGTCAAAGCTAATTTTTTAGACAAAATGCCTATTTAAAGGGAACAGTTCTCAGTCCCTATTGTTGTAAGTAAACTAAGCATGAAACATGTAAATCTTAGAAATGGGAGTGCTTTTATAAAATATGATCCTGCTAACAGAGGCTGTTTGTAGATCTTGATACAATAAGTTTGAGAGCAGAGACTTCTGTGCTGCTTGTGCAAGTGAAGTGTGCCTCTTGAAACACTGCAGAAGTTACTGAACTGTCCCTTGATACTCTCCATGCCTATCCGCTAGCTGCAGTGCTTGACTTCAGGTGTTTCCCTTGATGCTGAGCAAGAGTCCCTTGCCAAGAATCCCTTGTCAAGTGATTACGATGAGTTTAGTGGGAATTCTTCTGTACTATCCCTGTTTTAAGAGGCATAGTCTTTGGAACTGCTGCACAATGCCCAGTTCCCTTGAGCCTTGGAAATGGGGAATTCTTGCAGGGGTTCTCAGATGTGTGAGTATGCCGACAGGTGAACTATTCTTTTACATGGGAGTTAATTGAAGTAGTAGTGCCTATGAGAAGTGACTGTCAGTAGTGCCTATGAGAAGTTTGGCAAATAGTAATGGATGGATTATTAATTACATCAAGAGTCTTAGAGAACAATTGGCTTTATGGTATTTTGCATTATAATATTTTCCTCTTACTTCTGTACAGCAAGAGTATACTCATTCCTCTCAATTGCTCTTCTGGCTAATCAACTGAATCTTCTAGCTCCTTTATCTATTATTTTTAGCAGAGGCTAATATCCTAACTGCAGCTGTTGGCAAGGATCCGTAAAACTGGACCATTTCTTTCATTCTGTGCCTTCTTCAGTCAGGTTCCTAGTGTTTGCCTTTTCTTCACTTCCAGCCTTCATCCTTTCATTCTCCTTCATTCTTCAAATGTATCTACAGTGTTTAAGCCTCTCCTTGTCCTCCACCACATGGCTTAATTCCAATTCTCATTGCTTTCAAGTTTGTGAGCTGTTTGTTTTACTCTCCAACTCTTGGAAGTAACTGAGCAGTAACTCTACACTACTGTGGGGTCAACAAACTGCAATGCCAATCTGTTTGTACATTCTAGTATAGATTAATAGGTCTTATAAATTTTGTAACCCAGAATTACAGTGGGTCCTTGGTTCTGCTGGGGTTTGGTTCCAGGACATACACATACCCCATGGATACCAAAATCTGTGGATGCTTAAGCCCCATTATAGACAATGGCATAGTAAATGTGTCCCTTATATAAAACTGAAAAATCTATTTATATTTTTAAAAAATATTTTGAAGATAGATAGTTGAATCCATGGATATGGAAGGCCAACTGTGTGCAAGGAGAGACTTAAAAAGTGTATAAATGTTGTTTACTGAAAGCAAAAGCAAAAGCTTCATTTATATATCGCTTCATATCGCGCTATGGGATGTCTAAGCGGTTTACAACTGTGAGCTGATTGCCCCCCAACAAGCTGGGTACTCATTTTAGTGACCTGGGAAGGATGCAGGCCTGAGTCGAGCCTCAGCCCTGGCTGGTATTGAACTCGCAACCTTGTGGTTTATGAGTGAGTGGCTGCAGTACAGGCATTTAACCACTGCGCCACCAGGGCTGATAAGTCAAAGCAAGTTGACTTTGACTTATGGTGACCTACAAATGAGAGACCTCTAAGGTATTGTTGTCTTTTCTAGTGAGTCGTGTCTTCTCATGTCCAAAGTATGATAGTCTCAGTTTAGTCATCTTGACTACTAGGGAGAGTTCAGGCTTGATTTGCTTTACTCTTTTTGGCAGTCCAGGATATCTGCAGAGCTCTGCTGCAGCACTGTCAGGGTTCCCTGGAGCCCTGGTGGTGCAGTGGTTAAATGCTGGTACTGCAGCCACAAGGTTGTGAGTTCAGTCTTATAGGGCTCTTAAGGTCCACTCAGCCTTTCATCCTTTTGTAGGTCGGTAAAATGAGTACCCAGCTTGTTGGGGTCAATTGGCTTACAAATTGTAAGCCACTCAGGGAGTGCTAGTTCACTGATAAGCGGTATAGAAATGTACTTGCTATTGCTAGTCCCTTGATGTCACTTGTAATGGGTTATTGGTGATGATGATTTGGGTTATAAAATATATGGAATAGTGATGTTGTAACTGGGTGAATTGTTGTTATTGTTGTTAAAACAGTTTTGGTTTAATGACTAGAAGTGGGAGGCAGGGAAGGAGCGAGGCAGACTTGTCATTTGGGCCTCAAGGTCGCTCTCCTAGAGATAGAATATGAGGGAGGGAGGAATGAGCAGGGAAGCGGGGCTAAGGGTGAAGGAGTTACATGCTTGGGTTTAGGGTTTTGTAGCCATGTCTACCATGCTGAGCTTCTCAATAAGTTTGGGTCATCCATGGAGCCTGGTTATTGAGTTAAAGATGGGACATCACAAGCACATTTCAATGAGGTGATTTTCTTCCTATCAGCTTTTTTTATTGTCCACCTTTCACAACCATAGATAGAAATGGGAAATACAGTGGCATGGACAATCCTACTATGGTATTCAGTGATATATATATAGTAGAGAGGGAGAAGCTTTTGCTTCTTCCGATATTTGGGGTCATCTACTGAGGTTAAATGGTGGAGGATTCAAAACAAATATAAGAAAATACTTAATGTAACACATAATTAAATGGTAGAATTTGCTATTGCCATGGCTACTGCAAAAATTTCCACCACTGCCATCGTCCTTTTCTTCCTTCTTGAAAAGGATGACAACACTGAAGGAGATTTTTGCAGCAGCAGCAGCTGAGAATTATAGTCTGTAGCATGCTGGGGGGGGGGGGGGGAGTAGAGATATTTGTGGATTTTTCACTTTTGCAGAGGTCCTGCACCCCTAACATCTACAAATGTATGGTTTTGTTACAGTCTAAGATACATGTAAAGGTGGATAGTGTATGGCAATATTGTTTCTCATAATGAATTACTCTTGCTCTCATTTAAGTATGCTTAGTAGGATTCTTCTCTCTTTGCCCTAATGCTTTTTGCTTCTTTATGTGGTATTTAAGGTGAAGAATGAAAGACTCCCTGGAACCATAATAGCCAAGTCAGGTTCCTTATCTCCAAGCTAAAGATTTGGTTCTCCTCTGTGGGTAGAATAGGCATGTCTGCTGAGAAAGCAATATCTGTTCACTTTCTTGTAATCATCTGCTCTGTATTCTAAAATGTATGAGTAGTAAAATAAATTTAGGATATGATTTTTACATTGTAATTTCTCTTTGTCCAGTAAGTGCACTTGAAGCATTCATTTGAACTCCAGAACAATGACTTCTAGAAAGAAAGTATTACTCAAAGTCATCATCCTTGGGGATTCAGGGTAAGTTATGCCTGAACATAGTTGCATCTTTGCTGTATCACATTAAAACCATGAGTATGCCTTACAAGTCTTGCTTGAAATGTGTATGTTTGGCATTGTTGTAACCTTGGAAACAGATCTGTTTCTGTCTTGCCTGTGGAACTTCTGAAGGCATCATTGGATGTGCTAACACTCAATGCTGAAAATCTAGGGGCAAGAATTATGGAAACATAGACTGTTCTTGCAACAAAATATAGGAAGATAATTTGATCTAAAAAGCTGATTGCGTTATATGAATGGCTGCAGAAGGCAAGTAAGTTTAAGGGCTCAAACCAGTCCAAGGATTATGTTTAAAAACTCATACACACACTTTGGAGGGAGAAGGCTTGTAGGTGCAGGAATATTTTGTGCCTTTAATTATGCAGACTGTATGAGAACACTTTTTAAAATGTTACAAAACAGGTTGACTGTGGTAAGGCTGTATTTCTTCATTGCAGAATAAATATGTACATCATTTGACTCTGGTTGTGGCTGCAAATTTCAAATATAATGGGTTTTCTGTAGTTATCACTGCTCAATGAATTGTCATGACATCTTTACCAGTATTGTGCTGGCTAAGCAGTTCTAACTGTTTCTGACAGCTTCATTGACATGTGGCATGACTCAATAAATCGCAGCTTTGGGGAGCTTAACCCAAGAGACAGAACAAAGGTAGTGGTGGTGGGGAATCTACTTGATTTTGTCCCAGTTCTTAAGAATAGCACTCCAGTATGATTCAAACCAGATTGTCATGGAATGTAAAATTGCTGTGTCATGCAAACTAATCAGTTCTTAGAAAGACTTCACTCACAACTCTGGTCAGGAAAAAACACAGTCAGACACTTGCTGCTTGGAATGTAATCTGAACCCCATTACTCCTAAAATAAGTTTGATGTCATTTAATCCAAGCATTGGAATGACATTCTGGCAGTTTGGAGTATATCTTTCCCAAACCCTCTTGTAACTGAACTTGTGATAATGAATTAGCACATTTTGGCCCCTAGTATCTCAGGAGGTTCTGTTCAAGACTCACCACGAATGGAAAAAAATGTAGGACCTGAAGTCCTGCAGTTCTTAATGGTAGCGTGAGTGCACAGCCATTAACGGCAATGGGGCTTGCTGTCCACAGATGCTTAAAGATGCTTGGGAGGATGGGCTGAGGAAGGTGGGATGGTTGAGAAGGGAGGGCTGTATTTGCTAATTCACATCATGCTCACTCCTCTTCTGTAGAAACAGTAAGCTGTCTTGAAACCAATGGTTATGTGTGCATTTTCACCTGTAAAGCCACAATTGCAATAAAACAGAATAGTATGCCTGATAAAATGCCCTTTCAGCACATAGTGGATAAGTCATAGGATATAAAATCTAATAGCTGGGCAAAAGTTGTATACAAAGACTAAAGTTATTTCACCCTGGATTCCTTTGCTACATTGCAAGATATTTGCGAAAGCAAAGGTTAGCATCTGTCAAATGCTTCTATCAAAGCTGGATTTTTACTTATGAAAAAACTCATGCCATTATTTGAAGAGACTAATGTGCTGAACTGTAGTCTAGTAGAAAAGCCTGTAGAGGTTGTTCATAAACTTGACATGACAAGTCCATATTTGTGGAAAGTGATTAACTTGATATGTTAATCTTTATTTACTGTACATGTTGATACTTCACCACATCAGAATGAAACACTGTGTATTCAGTTAACCCATAACCTTAAAAATGGTGATAATGGTGATAGCTACTCTACATTGCTATGGGATAACTTGTTTCAGTCCAAAGCAGTAGCGGGAATTGTGTGGTCATCCAGATAGTTGTTGAGCTATAACTCCCAGCATGTTTCACCATTAGCTATGCTTTCTAGGGCCACTGGGTGCTGCGATTCAGCAACTGCTAGAGGCCTGGAAATTTTTGCTAGGGGGACCAGAGGCTGAGTTGAACTAAAAAATGAAACATTCGCTTTCTCTTAACCAGGGGTCGGCATACCTCTTTTTTTGGGGGGGGGGCGGTTCCGCTGTCCCCCAGATCATTGGCGGGCCGAAGGGGGAAAATGGTGCCGGAGGTGTGCGCGTGCAAGTGCGCACGCATGCACACTACTCCCGGCGTCGTGAGCATGTGGGCGCAGGTGCGGGGCACCATTTTGTGTTCCAAAATGGCACTCGCACTCACACACGCATGTACATGATGCCGGGTGCCATTATGGAACACAAAACAGCGCCGCGCGTCGCAAGCGCATGCACACTACTCCGGCGCCATTTTGTGTTCCAAAATGGCGCCCGCTGTTGTACGCATGCGTGCGCAAGCGCGGGTGCCGTTTTGGAACACAAAATGGTGCCCTGCATTGCATGCATGCGCGCGGCATTAGCAGGACCGGCCATGGGCCGGTTGAAAGGCCTCGAGGGGCCGGGTTCAGTCCCCGGGCCGTAGTTTGCCGACCCCTGGCTTAAACCATCAAAATCAGATATTTGATTCACACATAGCTATGTGCACATAGCTACATGTGTAGACTTACGCTTATGTTCTGATTCGTCCAGTTGTCTCCATGGCCTCAGTTCTCTTTTGTCTTTCCCTTAGGGTGGGAAAGACATCTCTTATGAACCAATATGTGAACAAGAAATTCAGTAACCAGTACAAAGCTACAATAGGCGCTGACTTCCTGACAAAAGAGGTGATGGTGGATGATAGGCTAGTCACAATGCAGGTAAGACAACAATGCCTGTCACATTTCTGCAATTTGGAGAGATCCACAAATTGTGGACTGTCTTTCTACCTTCTCTTAAAGCATGGATTAGTACTACCAGCCATGTTACTTCCTGGGAAAGTTTTTTTTTTTTTTGGAGTTTCTCTCAGTCTTGGTGTAACAGGCATGAGAGCCAATAGTCAGTCAGAGCCATGCCATTTGGAAAGCAGTGGGATGCCTTGCTGGACTTTATGCTTCTCCAAGCTGAGCAGCACATTTTCAGTGGGATCCCTTGCCATTCTTTAGATACTGTAGAGACATGGCAAGTGGAAAGATCGTTGCTTAGTTTAAATAGCACTCAAATAGGTAGCTGGCATACGAATGGGATTTCCTACTTCTCATGACAACAGTTAAGGATTTAAGGCTGTTTTTCTGTATTGAAATTGACTTGATAATATCGCCTTCTCACTTAAATAGTTCAAAGGTTTTACATGCCTGTCAGTTGACCAATATCATAAATTGACCACTTGTTGTCTTTAGACCAGAGGTAATGATCTTTTTATTTAGACAGGCTCTGTACAGTTAAAATAGATTATTATTGAAAGGAACTGCAGTTTCTTACTGAGGTGTATATAAACTGTGTCCATATTTCTATTTGAATGTTATTCTTCGATTTCTTGTCATTTTCTGACAGAAAGGCACCATATACATTTAACAAACAAACAATATTAAATATTGAAGCTCACCTTTACTTTTATTATGGTGTCTTGTTGGTAACAGCACAGACAAAGGAAGCTTGCCCACTGCTCTTACAGCAGTAATTGCAGATGTAACACAGAGAGGAACACAGGCAGCCATCAGTTGTGAAGGTTACTGTCTAGTAGTTCAGATCCTTATGTGTCCATTAGGCACATTGGTTTTGGCCCATACTTGGCCTGGAGTACTTTATAGGATGGTTGTGAGGATACAGCGAGAAAAGCCATGTATGCCACCCTGATCTCCTTGTGAAAGAGAGAGTAAACACAATTCTCCTTATTTTACAGTTACCTAGTGCTAAATCATGCAAATATCAATCAGTTGTATCACTGCCCTCATAAAAGTAGACAACATGAAATGCTAGATGGTTCAACCAGATACCCTCTACCCTAAATCTGTTAGCATCATGATATGAATGTAAGCTGCATCTGGTACTCCTACCCAGCTTTGGTCCTTCCTCTAACCCTGATGTATGGCTGCTAAGAAAATAGATGGCAGAGGGAGTTTGTCAATTAATACTGCTGCAAAACGAATCAGGGATCAACAAGTGTTTCTCAGCTTGGCAGCTCCGTTGTTGTGCCTTCAAGTCATTTTTGATTTATGGTGATCACTATGCTGGCTCTAAGTCATGTATGGATGTTAGAGGATCTAAGCTCAGGAACTGGTAGATGTTAGGAGCATTGCCCTCCCACAGGACTTTGGGGAGCCTAACCCTTCCCAATTTTTTTTAACATTTTAGTTTTGGGGTCTTTTCCCACTGAAAACATTCCCCTAAAATCCCTAGCTCCCCTAAAATCCCCTAAAACCACAAAAGCACTTTTGCTATGTTTATGGGTTTTCCTAGGCTGTTGTAGGGAGATGCCTTTTTTTCAAACAGGGAATAAACTGGGAGACAGCTTTTCATAGAACCTTATAGTTGGAAGGCACCACAAGGGCCATCTAGTTGAATCCTCTGCCATGCAGGAATAAACAAATGAAGCATTCCTGAAGCATTCAACCAGTCCGCCACCCTCCAAGGCAATCTTATTTCACCATCGAACAGATCAGTTAAAAAGTTCTTCCTAGGTGAAATCTTTTCTTGTCATTTGTAGAACATATAATTCATGTTCTAGTCTGGGGCAGCAGAATACAAGGTGACTCCATCTTCTACATAACATCTCTTCAAATATTTAAAGATAGCTATCATGTCACCTCTTAGACTTCTGTTCTCCAGGCTTTACTTCCTGGTTGAAAAAGGTATAATCTGTGCTTAAAACAGCCTTGGGAGTTGAAAAACATGACAAAAGTGCCCCCAGTTTTAAAAATCAACTTCCCCTTTTTTTTGTGCTGCCTGTGGGGCTGCATTTTCTTCACCCAGATCTATGGGTTATACATCTCATGCTGTGGACCTTAAGACACCATTAGGGTCCTGAAGTGCTTCTGTCGGATATGTGCTCTGTTTACAGGAGACATAGGAACTTGTTTTTTCTCTTATGTGAATTGAGGCCTGCCTGGCTCTACTGTTCAGCCTGGCATGAGCTTTCCCCTGCATGATTCACTGACTTTGGGAAAGGAAGAGCTTCATAATGCTGCATATCCTTTCACCTGCAGGCCAGTCTTTGATCTCTCACTCACCAAACTATCAGTGATTGTCCTACAAACAACCTAGAATAGAGTATTGCTAGTTTACCCCAAAAAGGCATGAAGATGGGCTTGTATTCCTTTGTATTCCTTCTACATTCAATATCTACAACACTTCTGCAGATACACCTTCATAACTTAATATGGCTTTAGTCTGATTTGAATAAAACTGTTACTGAGCTACCGCTACTGTGATCTCTGCAGATATGGGATACAGCAGGGCAGGAACGGTTTCAGTCCCTGGGAGTTGCTTTCTACCGAGGAGCAGACTGCTGCGTGCTGGTATTTGATGTAACAGCTCCCAACACATTCAAAACTCTTGACAGTTGGCGAGATGAGTTCCTCATCCAAGCCAGTCCACGGGATCCTGAGAACTTTCCTTTTGTTGTGCTGGGAAACAAGATTGACCTAGAAAACAGACAAGTAAGTGACACACATGCTTTTGATCCTGAATCCTTATCAAGTTGAATGTGACTCTTCCACTAATGGGTTATTATAAGTTGCTGCATAAGTATTTTTAGCCTGGGTCTCTTAAGGAATCTACAGTGAAACACTTACATAAGTCTGTGCTGTTTTAAAGAATGTAGACCAGAGAACATAGCCTTAGAAACAAGTGCTTTGTCTACAAAGAGCCTTGGAAATAAACAAGAATTGTTTGCCTGTGTAATATGAGAAGTAAATGGATGTCTCTGCTTGACAATGAGCAAAAGGTGCTTGATAGTTACATGTTGGCTATTAATAGTGGTAGAATTTAAAAGGTCTTTCCTCTGTTGCAGGTTACTACAAAACGAGCACAGGCCTGGTGCTACAGCAAAAACAATATCCCTTACTTTGAAACCAGTGCCAAGGAGGCCATTAACGTGGAACAGGCTTTCCAGACAATTGCACGAAATGCACTTAAACAGGTACCAGTTCAACCAAGTGCCCTCTTGTGGCCACCCAGTCAGTTTTATATCTACCAGGTAATGGAAGGTGATAGTGGTACTGGAGCCCTTTTTGGTACAGACATTTCCCTGTTAAGTAGGATTTTCAAATGTTGTTTCATTTAGTTTTTGTTTTTTGTTTTGTTTTGAAAAATCATGTTCTAAGGCAGAAGTGGGATGAATGGCTTTCACAGATAGTGGTACCTCTCTATAATCACCACTTAGAAGAGGCTACTTGTTGGTACCTCTCTATAATCACCACTTAGGAGAGGTTACTTATTCTTCAGTCCATTATATGTTAGGATGGGGCTGTATCATGCTTAACCAGTAATTATAAACTGTACTGTTAACTTGGTTCCATCAAAGCTGAGAAAGTTTTGCCTGGTGTTGTAATACCCACTTCTTAGTTCCTCTTTGCTGGAATGAAACTGTGCTTTCTAGACTCTAGAATAGCACTAGCCTGCTCCTCTTTCCCTAAATAGAAAACCCGTGTGATTAAAGAGTGGAATTGGTGATTTCTTTCTTCTTTCTTCATAGGAAACTGAAGTGGAGCTTTACAATGAATTTCCTGAACCTATCAAGCTAGATAAGAATGACCGAGCAAAGTCCTCTGCAGAGAGCTGCAGCTGCTGAGGTGGGGCTGGAGGGGTTAGCACAGTCCTTCATAAACAGATATCACACCTAGGCCTTCAGACACACATGGCCCCTCTCTTATGTAAAAAGAAACAAGATCCCATTCTCAACGGCCAAAATCACCCCTTTACCACGAACGACTTGTAAGCCCATTCATTTCTGTACACGATTCCATCAATGTCCCTACATCCCATTGCATTATTTCATGGTAGCAGACCTTTCTCCTCTAGTTCAAAAAAGGAAACTCTCATATATGTTTGGAACTTAAGCTACTTCCAGGTGTTCAATGGAAAGAAACTGTGTACAGGTAATCTGTAACAATTTACCTTTAATTGTCTTGTGTTTCCCCTGTGAAGGCGGCGACTGGAAAGGCTGATTACTCATAGTTCATTGCAAGCTCAGCACTCAGTCCAACTAGGTTGAGTTTTGTATGTATCTGTTAATGCTTGTTACTTTTAACTAATCAGATCTTTTTACAGTATCCACGTATTATGTAATGGCTTCTTTAGGAAAAAATCTTATAGTACATGTTAATATATGCAACCAATTAAAATGTATAAATTAGTGTAAAATTCTTGAATTACATGTTTAAGTACTGAAACACAGGTTGTTTAGGAAGTGAACAGGACACTTGTGGGATGCACTGTGCTAGCAACACAGGTCCAGATAGAGGCAGTATTCTGTACAGTAGAAGCAAGAATTATGTAAACATTTTTATTGATTTAAGAGCCAAAAAGCTTCATCTCCTGGAAAAAATATTATCTGGCTTCTTTGTAGCTAAAATTTTTCAAAGGATGATTTGCATAACCTTGCATGCTGGATTATTGGACTTCAAAAATGAAATACAGCTTTCAGAATGATCACTTTGTTTGCCTTTTACTCCCCTTCATGATTAACTCTGCAAAGCAGAATCTAACATGATGTCTGACTCTTGTAGAATGAGCTCCATCTGGGTTGTAGTAGTCATCCTTGATGGCTAAATGTCCCTCTTTCCCTTTCTCTCTTACTGTCACTAGTCTGGATTTCCTGGAATGGAAACTTGACAACTTCGTTCTGCCCTACTCTCTTTGTTCTTGCATTTGTAGCTTTCTTAAATGGAGCACTTCTACTGTTTTTCCCAGAAGTCTACATTCTAGTACATAGGCAGAACTCTTCTGTAAAGAAACACGCCAATAAACTTAACAAGAACAAAACTGCTTGCTCCCTGTTTTACTTTTTAACTTTCTTACTGAAACTGATGCTGGGGTTCCTAAGCTAATTTGAATCTTTTCCCCCAGACTTTTTCCATCTGGCCTACTTTGGCCTGCTAATCAGGGAAATCAGGCATATCTATCTAGCTTATGGTTGTAGTGCAAAATCTGAAGCTCTAGAAAGTGAAGTGAACTGATATTCTAGCAGAGTATCTTGCAAAAGAGGATCCGTATTTATTTATTTCATTTATACCTTGCCTTTCTCACAGTGTGGGATCCAAGGCAGTTCACAATCTATAACTTTAAGATCAATCAATCTGTCTTTATTTTCAATGAAAATCATAGGATTTTCAGAAGTGTTTCAAGTACTACAAAGTCTCTAATGAAATGGAAACTGACAAATCAAAATGACCAAATATTTCTGAAGACATTGATTCTACTATTCATTCCAGTGTTATTAACATTGGTGCTGCTTCCATTATCTAGATTAATTTGGTTACTGTGACAACTCCATAATTAGTCTCAGTTTAAGAATTATTGATTTAACTACCAGTGTCTGACTTCAGGGTATAGACACACACACCCCTTCAAGAAAGTTCTGTAGTTGTTCAGTGGTATGATAGTTGCCATTCTGTGATAATTAAAGATTCTGCAGATGACAGCACTCTGCCCAGCAGTGGTCTTGCTTTTGAACAGTGCTCTCTGTTCATACCCATTTCAGACCAGGACCTAAATCAAGCCGAGGCCCTCTAAATTTTTTTTTTTTTAATTTGATTAAACCTCAACTACTAGCATTGCTCACTTTTGGTTACACTGGCTAGAGTTGATAGGAAACATCATCTGAAGGGGGTGCATGTTACTTAATTTATACCCTGCCTTTTCCCAGCTGGGATCCAAGGTGGCATACAGTTTTTAAAAGCTCAGTACAGTTTTATAAAGTCTTAATACAAAAGTTAAAACAGAATTAAACTCAGAAGGACAGCGGGGAGGGGACCAAGCTGATGTCCCAGGAAAGGGAATTCCATAACTTGGGAGCAGCAACTGAAAAGGCCCTCTTCCATGTCATCACCAAACAATGCCTGGGATGGTGGAGGGATTGAGAGAAAGTTCCCCTTCAGATCTTATAGTATAGGCATGCTCATATAGGGAGATAAGGTGTTTTGTTTTTTTAATAGTTGACTCAAGCCAGGTCATAGCCAGCACTTCTACCTGTAAGTGGATTGGAACCCAGTGGAGTTGTTTCAGCAAGTGGAGGAGGTTATATGATCCCTATAACATGCCTAGTCAACAACCTGGCTGCAGCATTTTGAACCCACTGAAGTTTCCAAACATTTTCGAAATACAGCTGCACATACAGTGCATTACAGTAGTCCAAAAGGGATATAATTGTGAGGTAGGTGTCAATGTAGCCAAATTTGACATCTCATGGAACGAGTGCAGCTAACACACTAGTTTTAACTAGGCAAACACATTCCTGGCTACTGCCAAAATGTGGGCATCCAGGCTCAGATCTGAGTTCAGGAGCATGCCCTGTCCAACATAGGCTGAATTGCCTATCCTTGATAAGCTTTTCAACTGGCCAAGAGAACTGCTTGTCTGGATTAAATTTCAAGTTAAAAAGCATTGTGGACCCACTGTTGCCCATTGTGGCCTCAGTCCATAGCTGTGATACCAGGCATCTGCCAGTGTGATGGGACTTTCCAGTAGTGTTACTTGCCAACAAAGCCAGTTTCAGTGGAGGCTTAAACAAAGTATCAAAGACCAGTAATTCTAAAGGCCAGTGTGGGAATGGTGTAGCCCTCCAGATGTTGAACTCACAGGAGCCTAGCCAGTATCCTACAGTGAGGTTTAATTTTCTCGACTGGGTTCTGATGCATTACTGAGGGGCAGCAGACATCTTCCTTGGGAGAACAAACTGGGAGGAGAACCTTCCACAGGCAAAAATTCAGCTGAGCATGTACCATATATACTTGTCTATAAGTCTAAAAATTTTATGCCCCAAAAATGACCCCAAAATTCCTGGTTATTTACAGGTCACTATGTTAATGTGATAGCAGCTTTTTCAGATTTTCCCATGCAGGGAAATTTTTCTCTTGAGCCAAGCAGAAAAAGTCCTGAGTAATTAATTGTTTTTAAACAGAGGCCCTCTCCTGCCTGTGCTGGCCTGCCTTGCTGTCTGGATGAAGACTGAAACCAAAGTTGAAATAAAAAGCCTCAATTAAGAGTCTCTCTTGCTGTACACACACATATACACACTGAAGGAGCCTCCAAGTTTTACCCTCAACGTATCCACTGGTCATGGCAAAATCCATAATTTTGTCCTCCAAACCTGCCCTCAATTAATACATGAGGTTGAGTTATAGTCAAGTATATATTGTAACTGTTTCAGCTAATAAATGTGGCAGGCATGTATATTCTTAACAAGTATTCAGAGGTGTAGAACAGAAGAGCTAAATATAGGGTGTCCCTTATATATGGATGCAGATGGTGGGCAGTAAAACATGGTAAGCAGTGAACATGGCTACATTTGATCCTGTTGAGAAGAGTCACATAATTGCAAGTGGGATGATAGGCTGTGGCACTTTGACTGTATTTGATTCATGTAAAATAAATTATTTCCACAGTGGTTTGTCCATTATGTGCCGGAGAGGGTCACTTTTAAAGAAATGTATTTAAATGTTTGTCACCCCACCCCTATTGATAGGATTTCAAGATTAGGTCAGAAAACCTTACACTGTTTTCCCTCAGCATATTATTGCATCTTGGATCCAAATAAACTTGTGCCTAAAAATAATCCATGCTAATCAGTACAATACACCCAAATGAATATAGGGCTCCCCCACCCTCCTTGGCCAAAATCATTTGGCTTCAATCCTTCATAGTGGTTTCCATGTAAAAATGTTGCAGGAGAAGATAGTGGGTGTGTTTACATTTGGTCTCCCTGTAGTCACGGCTCTGTATCTAAAGTCAGCTTCCTGGTAATTTTTCTTTTTGAGAAGTGTAATGGTATGCTTGATCTTCAGAAAAATCAGGAATAGATGGATTTTAGTGCCCTCGGTGTTATCTTGTCCCTTGACTAGGCAAATCAATAAATCGTGCAAAACAAGTAATTGTGCAGAATCACTAATTTCTATACAATTGTGCAGAATCATTAATTTCTGTAGTTACAGTATTATTGGGTCAGCATTCATATTGTCTAGAGCCAGGATCCTAATTTTGTGTAATCACTAGTAGTATACAGAGCCTTAACTAGTATTCTGTCCACATTCTCTGGCAGTGCAGAAACAGACTGCATGAATTCCCCACACTTCATTTTTATTTTAAAGAAAAAGTTACCCCCCACCCCCTGTTTTTGTATAGAGGAGGAGGAGGGAGTAAGGTATTGGCAGTGCTTCAAAACTTTACATGCTTACCATGAAGCCAAATCCAGAAAAGCTTTACTAACACACTCAACACAGTGTGAAGTGCTATTATTAAATACACAACAGCTACAGTCCAGGCTGTTCAAGAGTGGTTTCATTTGTTTTGTTCATATTTTGTACATGAAATAATTACGTTGTGTTCCAGCTTGCACTGTGGGGAAATTGTGGGCTTTTGGCCCTTGTTTTACAGCACATATTTTGGAGTAGGATACTGACATTATGTTTTGAATGGTTTAGTGACTAGACAAGTGTCTTTATAGTGTGGTACAGCCTAGGATCCAAGGGAATGCTTCATGTCCTCAACATAGCCAACTGGGATTGTGTCCTCATTCTTTAATATTATTTCACAGTGCTTGCAATGCGAAGGGCATAGCATATGCTTCAAATAGAAATTAAAGAAGTGACCTTGTACCAGACCAGACTGTTTGTCTGTCTAGTCCAGTATGTTGTCATGCCCTGCCTGGAGGATGATTCAGAGGACTCAGGGGATGAGCTGGAGCCCCTGGGACCTGAACCTGTAAGGGAGGAGCCAGGGCCCCTGGGACTTGAACCTGTAATGAAAGAGCCAGAGGCTGGCCCTAGTTCTGCTGTAGCAGAGGCTGTGGGCCCTCCAGAGGTTCAGCAGTCAGGGCTGCCTAATGCTGTAGTCAGGGAGGAGGATCTGGGCAGTGTGCCTACCTTTAAGGAACGTCGAGCAGAAAGAGAGGGCTTGCGAAGATCACGGAGGCTTCAGCAGAAGCGTGTTAATAATCAGACACAGCTGAAGGCCAGCTCCTTGCCTTCTTAAGAACTTGGAGCATGGGTGGTGCTTTGCCAGTGGATATCTGACTCTTCTACGGGAAAGACTTTGGCTCCGTGTCTCCTAGATCACCTTGACTATCCGGAAACCTTGACCTTGGACTGTTTATCGATCTGCCTATCTGATACCTCAAACCTCGGACCGTCTGACAATTCTTTTGGTAAACCCTATGGTAGAGTTACTGTGTAGTAACACTGACTTGCTGTGCTGGGGATTTTGTTTGTTTGAAGCCAGCTGTCTTATCAGCCCTTTGGCTGCTTTCCCGGACATATGTCTACTTTGACCAGCAACAACTTTCAGGGTCTTGGGAACATGTCTTTCCCATCACCTGAGACAAAAGATCCTTTTTAAGTGGCAGTACCTATGGAGGAATCTTCCATATATGAACCATAAGGTTTATTACAGAGCTGCTGTTTTATCTTAAATGGCAAATGTCTCCACTATGTAAACTTCAGACTAGCTATGAAAAATACTGGTTTAGAGAAGGAATGCCAAGCTTTACGGGTCGCATTCAGACTTGGGTAGAATAGCTACGTTGAAATCAGTGAGACACTAGTTAGTCATGAAACCCTAGTTTTCACTTTAGCACCAAAGGTCGGCTTCCAGGCTTAAGTAATGTATTGATAGCATTACCTAACTTGCTTTGAGGAAAGCCAGCATGGTGTAGTGGTTTGAGCACTGGACTATAACTCTGCAGAGCAGGGTTCAAATCGCAGCTCAGCCATGGAAACTATTGGCCAACATGGCTGAGGCTTCTGGGAGCTGAAGTCCCTCGGCCCTTAAAGGGGAAAGGTTGGCTACCCCTAGTATAGACACATTCAGGATTGACAGAAGAATACTGTATTGGACAGCAGTCGATGCAACACTAGGACCAGAGGTGGGATGGATGTGGATGGGTTGGTAATAGTGTGACACAAAGATACTGTCAGAGGTAATCATAGAATCGGAAGGGACCCCAAGGGCCATCCAGTCCATCCCCATTTTGCCATGCAGGAAGACCCTATCAAAACACCCCTGACAGACGGCCATCCAGCCTCTATTTAAAGACCCCCAAAGAAGGAGACTCCACTGCTCTCTTGAGTTCCTGAGTTCCACTGTTGAACAGCCCTTACTGTCAGGAAGTTCCTCCTAATGTTTAAGTGGATTCTCTTTTCTCGTGGTTTAAATCCATTGTCCCGTGTCCTATTCTCTGGGGCTGCAGAAAACAAGCTTGCTCCATCCTCAGTGTGACTCCCCTTCAAATCCCTAAAGAGGGCTGTCATATCAAGGGGTAATGGCAGGTCCAGGAGAGGCGCAGCCTAATTTGGCATCAAGTGAGGTAGGTGTCTGTGGCCTTCCTAGGAGCCACCAGACTGCCTTGAGCCTTGCACAATCTCTCGGGCTGGATTTGGTCTCCTAAGGAATTCAAGCCAATACTGGACTCGCTGAACGCCATCCTCCGTCAGGTTGAACTGATCCGGAGCAGTCAGTCCTCCTCCCTGGCTTGGGAACACAAGTGTTTGGGGAGAGGGTCAGAGGATGGCCAAGAGCCACTGAGCCCAGGGATACTTTGCAAGGCTCCCAGAAGAGGGGGATTTAGAGCCCCTGAAGAAGGGAGGGAAAGAAGGAGAAGGCAAGCGCTGAAAGCGAAGTGCTGGGAGGAAGGCAGAAGTAGTGGGGAAATGGCGGAGCCAGGAATGGGGGAGGAGGACGCCTGTCAAGTTGGAGGAAGAAGCGCTTGGTCCCCATCCTCTCCAGGGCTGATCCAAGAGGCTCGGATGCTCCTGGCCGGCGGCCTCGCTTCCCGGAGCTTTCCCTGGCCTTCCTTCCTGCCCCAAAGGCGGCTCTCCTTCCGCCCCCCTCCAACCCAGGAGGACCAGCGCTCCTAGAAAAGCTGTAGGCACCGGGAAATGGAGGACCATGAGCCGAGCAAAGCTTCCTAGAACTGTCAAGGCCTGCTTCTGAGTCCTGCTCCAAAGGCCTTGCTCCTGGACAGGAGGCGGACATGGAAGACGGGTCCTGGAAAAGGAGGAGGAGGAGGAGGACCTCTGGCCACCCTGCCATCTCCAGCCTTTTCCGATGACGGAGGGGCAAATCTGGGCGCTGCCTCCAGTTAGCTAAGAAGACTTGTGGGTGGCAGAGGAAAGGGGGCTCCCTTGTGCCAGCCAATCTCGCCCCCATGGATCCCTCTCCCCCGCTCCAATCTGGAGAAATGGCGGAGTGTGCCAGCGCCCCTTTTCTCTCGCCTCCCTCGGAGTCTTTTTCAGGGAGCCTCCCTTCCTTCCCCCCCCCCCCCGGTCTCTCCAGGGAGCTCGGCTCCCCTCCAAAGCCCCTCCCGGGTGTCCGGCTGCATGGCGCGCAGCGTGGCCCTTCGCTTTGCAAAAGCAGCGGGCCTTGGAAAGGGCGGCGGGGGAGGCGCGGTCTGAGAGTTGGACTCCTCCTAGAGACCAAGGTTCGCTCGAGTATCAAAGGCCACTGCTGGGGGGCCTTGGGCAAGAAGTCACACTCTCTCAGCCTCAGAGGGTGGCCGTGGCAAACCCTCCCCCCCCCCCCCGATCTGAGCAACTCTTGCCAAGGAAACCCCAGGAGAGCTTCGCCTCAGGGTCACCTGAAGTCCACAAAGGACGTGGAGGCAGGCGACGACCAAGTCAAAAGGGACCCCCGGCCGCCGTTTCCTCTCACGGGCTCCGTCTCCCTCGGAGGGCTCCCCCCAGCCCCAGCCCCAGCCCAGGAAGACCCCCTGCTCCACGCCGGACCCCGCCAAATGGAAGAAAGCCATGGCCAATGAAAGGCTACACACACAAACACACACACAAATACAAACCCATGATTCTGAGTCATGCTCCAAATGGAGGACGCTTGGAACGTCTCCTGGACAGAAGGTGGAAATGGAGGACACCTCCTGGAAAAGGAGGCGGACCAGCTCAGGCCACTCTGCCCGCCAAGCATCCCAGGGACAGAGCCCCCGGCCCTCCGCAGCCTCCCAGCAGCCCCCAGCCTTTTTTTTCTTTCTTTCCTTCCTTCTCTTTGTCTCTTCCTTCACTCCTTCCTTCCTTCCTTCCTTCTCTCCCTCCCTCCTTTCCTCCCTTTTCTCTCCCTCCTTTCCTTTCCCTTCTTATATTCCCTCCTTCTCTCCCTCCATTTCTTTCCTTCTCTCCCTCCTCTCTTCCCTCCCTTTTCCTTCCTTCCATCCTTCTCTCCCTCCTCCTTTTCCTTTCCTTCATCCCCTCCTTCTCTCCATTTCTTTCCTTTCTTACCTTCTTCTCTCCCTCCTCTCCTCTCCTTCAGTCCTTCCCTCCTTCCTTCCACTCCGCCAACATTATCTCCAAGGCTGGGGAAGGGAGGCGTGATGGACCCCCTCCCAAAACACCCGCTCTCCCCCCCCCCCCCGGGGTCCCTGTCTCCCCATCGACCTTCCCTCCCTCCCTCCCTCCCTCCCCCCCTGAATCGAGGCGGAGACCCCCTTCCCTTCCTTCCCCTCTTTCTGGGCTCCTCCGTGCCGCGTCCGCCGCCGACCGCGCGAGGGCGTCCCGTGTGTTAGTTGCCACAAATTAAGGGGGGTCTCCCTCGGGCCCCGGACCCGCTGCCGACCCCCCGAGGGTCCAGGGGCGGCGGGGCCCCTCTTCTCCGTGGGCCGCGGGGCTCCGGCCGCTCGGAGGCCGCTTCCCGAGGCGCCCGGAGGCCTCCACACAGGGCGCCCCCATCCTCGCCCTCCGCCTCGCCTAGGGTGCGCCCCTAAAATCCCCCCGGAGGGGCCCTTCCCGGCGCTGGGGAGACCCCGCGGCCCCGCAGCGGCCTCGGGCACCGTCGCGGGCGGAGGGCCGGGCCGGGCCGGGCGCCCTGGGTCCCCGGAGGAGGCCGGGAGGAGGCCGCGAAGGGGCCCCAAGAAGCACAACTCGAGCCGGGCCTCCTGGCTGCCTGTTGTTGTTCCCAACGTGGTCCGCCGGTGGCGCATATAAGGCGCGGAGGCGGCGCCCGCCGAGGCAGAGCGCGTCCGGCAGGCGAGGAGGGCACAGCCTCCGCTGCCACTGCCGCCGCCTGGGAACCGGGGAGGCGGCCACCGCTACCACCGCCGCCGCCTCTCTTGCTTCTCTCTCTTCCTCCTTTCCTTCCCCGCTTGGAGAGGCGGCCATGTCTGTGGAGCTAGAGGAAGCCGATCTGCCCCTGGCCGAGGCGGAGGAGGAGGAGGAGGAGGAAGAAGAGGAGGAGGAGGAGGAGGAAGAGGAGGCGCCCTTGTCCCCGGAGAAGAAGGGCGGCAAAGGGAAAGGGGACTCGGCTGCCCTCTCCCCGCCCGCCTCCTCCTCCTCCGCCGCCGCCGCCGCCGCGAAGAAGAAGAAGAGCAGCAAGAAGAAGAACCAGCCGGGGAAGTACAGCCAGCTGGTGGTGGAGTCCATCCGTAAACTGGGCGAGCGGAACGGCTCCTCTCTGGCCAAGATCTACAGCGAGGCCAAGAAGGTGCCCTGGTTCGACCAGCAGAACGGCCGCACTTACCTCAAGTACTCCATCAAGGCCCTGGTCCAGAACGACACCCTCCTCCAGGTCAAGGGCACCGGCGCCAACGGCTCCTTCAAGCTCAACAGGAAGAAGCTGGAGGGCGGAGGAGGAGGAGGAGGGGAAGGAGGAGGCCCCGGAGGCGGAGGCGGAGGGGGCGCCCACCCCAAGGCGACCCACAAGAAGGCCGCCGCCGCCGCCGCCGCCTCCGTTGCCCCCCGCAAGGCCGAGAAGAAGCCCCTGGGAAAGGCGGCAGCAGGAGGAGGAGGGAAGAAGCTGGAGAAGAAGGCCTCCCACAAGAAGGGCGCCTCCGCTGCCTCTGCCGCCGCCGCCGCCTCAGCCGCTGCCGTGAAGAAGGAGAAGGTGAAGGCCAAGAAGACCACGACGACGGCCATGTCGGCCGGGAAGAAGGGCGCCGCCTCCCCGGCCGCCAAGAAGGCCAAGAAGTCCGCCAAGCCCAAGGCCCTCAAGAGCAGGAAGTGAGGAGGAGGAGGAGGAGCACCCCCAAAAGACGCACACGGACATCGGGAGGATGGGGGGGGGGGGTCCCTAAAAACAGGACTAGACTGAGACTCGAACTCGGAGCCCAGAGCCGCCCATTCCCCCCTCCGTTATGACTATTCCCCGCTTCGGTTAGGGCTCTGCGGCCCCAGTTTTCCTTTTGTGTTGGAGGGAAGATGGAGGGGGCGGCGGCGGAGAGCACTTTCCCTTCAGATATTCCCACCCGTGAAGACAACCCCCCCCGGTCCCTTTGTGTGTGTGTGGGTTTTATTTTGGAGGAAAGAGTGCAGCACACACAGCCACAGAGAGAGAGAGAGAGAGGGGCCCTTTTTCTTTGGTCGCTGGGGAAGATGTGGGGCTGGGCTCTTCCTTGTTGGCCAGAGAGGCTTGTGAAGAAACCGTGACATGGCTGCCCCCTTTCAGCCCAGACCCCGCAGGGCCACCACCCTTTAGACACGTGTGTGTGTGTGTGTGTGTGGTTTTTGTTTTGGGAGGGAAGAGCCCAGCCGCCCTTTCCTTTCCTTTCCTTTCCTTGGCAATGGTGATAATGGCTGCCACGGTTGCCCCCTTCCTTCCCAGTGTGGCTGAGCCCCCACCGGTCGGTCGGTCGGTCGGTCGGTCCCTTTGCTTCGGGAGAGAGCCCTGGAGCGAGCCCAGAAGCGGGAGGTGGGGCGCCCCCTTCTTCCCCTCCCTGGTGCTGGGCTTGTCTCCCCATTGGAAACCCTTTCTTTCCTTCCCACCCGTGGCTCTGTCTGGCGTGGGACCAAGTGGCCAGCGGAGGGAGGGAGCGGGGGGCTGCTGGCTTTGCCTTCCACGGGTGCCGGCCCCGCCGTCCCTCCCTCCCCCCCCCCCCCCCCCGCTTTCCCTTCCCTACTTTCCTTCCCAAAGCCTCGTCTTCGGTTGCCTTTTTTTTGTGGTTGTTTTGAAGGGTTGTTTTTTCTCTTTTTTGTGGGTTTTGTTCAATAAATCTTTTTGAAAAATGACTTCCCACCTCCTCGGTTTGTGCTGGGAGGGAAGGGGCAGGGATGGGGCTGGGGCTGGGAAAGGCGGTGCGGGGCAGAGAGAGGAGGCGGCGGCGGCGGCAGCGGTTGGAGCGCCCTGGGATTCAAGGGTCCTCCTCTTCCAGGACACGTCCTCCATTTCAGCCTCCTGTCCAAGAGGAACGCTGGAATGCCCCCCCCCCATATTCTGAGTATTGCCTAAGACGCATGGATTTAATTTATAGGTGATGCGTTTTGAGCTTTTGTTTTCTGTCCAGGAGGGGTTCCAAAAGGTCCTCCATTGTGAGGACTAATTAGCATGGATTTATATTGTTATGAATGTTTTTAGCCTTTATTTTCTGTCCAGGAGGGATCCCCAAAGGTCCTCCATTGTGAGCATTGCTAAGAAGCATGGATTTATGGTTTACATAATGTGTTTTAAGCTTTTATATGGCCGTGTCCTCCATTTTGTGTGGTGCCCTCTCCTTCCTTGGTCATAGATCTGGCCACCCTGGGAGTGACCCCGCTCTGCTTTCCTCTCTGGCCGCCCTCGAGCCTCCTCCTCCCCCCAAATCCCTATTCCCCAAAGGAGGAGGGGCGTCATCATACTCCCTTGCCTTCCCCTTGCCATCCAGAGGCTGAGAGAGTGTGACTAGTCCAAGGTCACCCAGTGGTTTTTATGTACCCCAGCGGGGGATCCGAACCCTGGCCCCCTGGGCCTTAGTCCGGCGCTCAACCCGCTCCCCCACGCTGGCCTTGGAGCTCAGAAAGGGAGGCGGCGCCAGGGATGCAGGAAAGGAGGGCAGCCGCTGGGCAGGGCGGAGGCCCCGCCCTCGTTCTGACGTCACGTGTGGAGCCCCGCCCCTCTGGCCAACCCCCCCGACTTCTCTGCCTGGGGATTGCGTCACCCGGCGCCGATATCCGCGCGCACCAGCCCCCTCTACCGGATTGGCCGGGCAATAGGGTGACGTCAGCAGACTGCTGCTCTTCGCTTCTCTGGATGCGCTCGCGCCCTCCAAGGTTAAAGGCCGAGGGAGAGGAGAAGGAGGAAGGCAAGGCCAGAGCCCTAGGACTTCTTAACGACCTACCTGATTGGCCTCATTACCCTGAAGGCACCAGATCTGGTCTGATCCTGCAAGCTAAGCAGGGGCAGCTGTGGATAGAACTTGGATGGGAGACCACCGACAAACACTAGGCGGTGTAGGTTACCTTTCAGAAGAACTGGTACAACCGCCTGAGGATTCCTGGACCTTAGAAAACCCTATGAAATTCTTTGGGTCGCCATCAGCCTACAGGCAACTGGAAGGCCTGCGCATGCACGCAAATACCCTAAAAAGCAATCTAGTTTGATTTGGGAAGCTAAGCAGGGTCAGCCCTGGCCAGTGCTTGGATGGGAAACTGCCAAGGGATACCAGGTACTGAAGGCTATGTTTCAGAGGAAGGAGCTGACAAAACCACCTCTGAGTATTCCTGGAGCTTGAAAATCCTGTAAAAAAAATAATGGGGTCTCCATAAGCCTACAGGCAACTTGAAGGCCATATACACACATGCACGAATGCACAACTAGCCTTCCCTCCCGTTTCTGAAATAAATGTGTCTGCTCTCTCCCAGAAATCTTCCTCCATCCTCTTTCCAATTAGGTACTTAGACTTTTGCCTGAATCCTATTGCTTAGTCCTAACCAGGGTGATCCCATTGGTCAAATGGTTCTGTATCAGCAACCAGAATTGGGACCCTATATTGCGGGAGGGGGAGAGGCTTTACAACCCTGCAAGGTGCTCCACAGCATCACTATTAGTGCCGCCTGAGCAGGGATGGCAAAGTGGTCTCCTTTTCCCTGTTAGCAGAGTACATACAGTGCCCCTTGACCCCCACTCCCTGCCCTGCAGCAGAAGGCACTTAAATAGAACACATTTGCCCTTTCATGCCGAGTCTGGCCTTCTTCTGAGATTAAACTGAAGGCATTAAATCCAATCAAGACTACTACTGAACCCATGCAACTGCAGCAGAACACATGGATGGCCCACTCATAAAAACAGGCCTTGCTGAGTGCCTTCTGACTTATGGCAACACTAAGGCTCACTTATCATGGGGTTTTGTTGGTAAGATTTGCTTAGAGGTGGGTTGCCTTTCTCTTCCTCTGGGGTGGAGAGTGTGACTTACCCAAGGTCACCCTGTGGGTTTCTAAAAATGAGGGGATTCAAGCCTAGGTCTTCTGAAGTCCTAGTCCAGCACCCAAATCATCACACCCTGCTGTCTGTATAGTTTGCTAACTGCTCTTAATTATTCAGGGTGGCAGTAACAATTTCGATTTGGAAGATGTTCCAAAAGGATCTCTCCAAATTAGCTGAGCGGCATCCTGCCTTGGTGGTAGTCCATGTAAAAATGCTCACACCACTTAACCACTCTGGCTAAGAACGGATGATGAGACTGATCCCTGGCATCCCTCCAACAGGAAACTGACCCTGGGAAAAGTACACAATTGGAAAATAATCCACATGAATTTTATGCATTCTGAATAACAGTTGTTGCTTTCAGAGACATAGCTGTTAGTCTGGAATCAGTATGTAGAGGGATCCTGTAGCACCTTTGAGAATAACTGAGCAAAAGAAGTTGTGATCATCTCCTAGAGTCTACACAGGCCAGTCTACTATCACCATCACGTCTGAGCACCTTAAAATGTCAATGTTATTTAAAACCTTATAGAACATTTCACTCCTATATAATCGGAAACAAAACTGGTGGTCATCTGACAGAACAGCAGTATCTGATGCTAGCTGTGAAAAATGGGGGTAGTAGTTGCAACACAGGAACTCAATCCAAGCCTTTCTAAGAAACAGGTGGCAGCCCCATTCCACCCCTACCCCTACCCCATTCTCATCTTACTACTTGCAAGAAAACCTTTTGCCAAACCATTTGCTGCTTGAGGAAAAATCAAAATGGCATATCTCCCTATTCTATGTGCAGAAGCAACCAGAGTTGAGTCTCACTTTAGCAATGACACCATGGGCCTTTGCAGACTGCCAGAAATAGTGCACATTAAATTGAGGCACTGCCCTGGCTCAGTGCTAGGGAATCATGGGAACTGTATATTTTTCTGGGACATTGAGCCTTCTCTGTCAGAGAGCTCTGGTGCCACAATAAAATACAGTTCCCATGATTCCCTAGCACTGAGCCAGGGCAGTGCCTCAATTTAATGTGCACTATTTCTGGCAGTCTGCAAAGGCCCTAAGTTACCGAGGGCAGCTTCAAATGTGCTAGCCACAGGGGAAATCCAGCTCTGTCCTCCAACACCACCTTCCCTCCTGCTCCCTGCAGCATCTCCCCTCTGAAGCAGCTACTACTCCACTCCATTTAGCAGTAAAGGTAAGTCCTGAGCTAGCTTACTTATGCATGGGGGGGGGGGGGGGGGAGAGATGCATAGGTTAGGCCGTGAGGCTCAGAGATGCATTATCCATCTTAACAGGTCCCTAGGGCCCTTCCCCCATGCAAGCACAAATCAACTACCACCAGTGCAAGTGTGCAGCCTTAGGAGATATCCAAACTCTACGAGAGAATAGCAAGTGGTCACACAGTGTGCTAACCTTTAGGCTAGAACTGTTCCAATAATCATCTAGCCTATTTGAGAAGCCTGGAACACACTGCTAGAGTTAGTTCTGGCACTGATCAAGGCACCTTACAGAAGCAATTCTGCATTCATGTATGGAAGCAGAGTAAGTGAATCTCTCGCCATCACACCCTCGTGGAGACCCAACTGCAGAATCAAGATTTATAGCTACAAGCTCTTGGGAAGAGACCTTTTTCAAAGAAAGTTTTGGAAATTACAATGTAACAGAGCAGGCATAAATTCTTGTAATGATATTTTCACTTAGCATACACTTTAACCAGAATGTCCTACAACAGTGTTAACAGTTCAAACATTCACATCAGACTAAATTACATAGAAGCATCCAGTCTACTATAGACAAAACTGCACTTTGTTCCATCTGGTGCAGTAAAAGGTAGCTGAAAATGTTTATAAACTTTATTAGAATAGCATTTTAGCTTTTCCCATCAGAACATGTGGGGAACATGCAGACAGATTCACATTTTCAACAGCTGACTGAGGTTATCTACCCTGATTCCCAAAGTATAATTTTCGCAGCTAACTTTGGCAGTCATGTGAAGACACTTTAGCGGTTTTGGGTCCTATGTCGAGAGAAAGACAGGATGCTGACTGGGATGTGTGATTAAATTGCATCTTTTGAAAAAAGGCAGATGGGGGAAGTAACTCCTCACCCCTAATCTCCCAAAGCACTGTGGTAATCCAAACACTAACAATTTTGTTACAGCATTAGTGTTAATGGATGATAGGTTACTTGAGGCTACATGGCCAAACAAGATTCAAGTTGTGCATAGCAGTGCTTATTTGGAGTACAGTGGCACTACTCTCAAGCAGATGAACACACCTGCCCATTTCCTCTTCCTCTTCTAAAAGCTCCACCTTCCAAATTATCATCACAATTTTTAAAATCCCAATTAACAGCAAAAGCAGCACAACAAATAACTATGTTAGATTTTCAGTAGCACAACAAGGCAAATTCCAGACCCATCTAATGGGGCTCATATCAGATTTCAGTCTTCTTCATATCAGATAAACCTTTTAAATGCATCTTCCCTATTCTTATAAAGATATTTTTAGCCATTTGGTACATTTCTAAACTTATTCAGACTTTTCAGACAGGAATATCAACATTATTTTATATGACTCTATCATGCCACCCCAGGAAAACAGAATGAGTTTATGTCCACTCTTAATCCAAACAATTATCTTATAATAGTACATAAACCTTTATGAGAGGTATTGCCTTCAGGTCAGTTTCATTCTTCCTTCCTCTACCTTCTCACTCCACCATAACTGGGTTCCACTGGCCTGTACACTTCTGTTAGAATAACAATACTTAGCAGTTTAACACAGCAGGGAAGCTCAGATTAATATTGTCAAGCAAGATCCTCCTATAGTTGGAAGATCAGCTAGCACTATCTTCTTGCTGGAATGTAGTTTCTGGAAAATGGAAAGCCATTATTTATTTTAGTGCAATGTAAAATTTCAGAGCAGCGAAAGAAATTCCAGATCTATTACTGGCTGAACCAAACAGCATTAACTGCACTGATATCACTGCTTCCAGTCACTTAAGAGGTCACTCACTCAGTTTAGCAGTACTTTAAGGAATCCTGCAAAAAATAGCCACTGGAGTCTCATCAGCAATGTACAATATAAACTGACAGTACTATCCTATACAGGTCTACTCTAGAATATACTCAGTATGAAATCCAAAGTACGAAGTAAGAAACATTTAGAGGTAGCTGTGTTGGCCATTAGAAAATTCCATCAGTGATACCTTTATTGGCCAACCAAAATGCACAATATACTTGCTGCAAGCTTTCAAAGCTCCATGGGCTTCTTCATCAGGCAGGCTCCTCCTCCTCCTGGCCATGTAGCTATAGGGAGATTTTCAAAGTCCAGGAAATGTAAAATCTATTTGCATCTCACAGAGACCCTTCTTTTGCAATCCAGTATGTCTCCATTCCAGTAAGGCCATAGGCCTCTTTGTAGCAGAAAACAAAGTAAACAGCCATAAAATTAAGCCTTAACCTGCCTCCCCATTTCTTTTTTTAAAAGTCTATTTAGTAAAGTACCTAGGAAGCAGACTTAAGCAGAAGTTCATATTTACTAGTTTGCTTAAAGAATATACAGTGGGTCCTTGTTATCTGCTGAGGTTTGGCTCCAGGACCCTCTGTGGATAACAAAATCTATGGATGCTCAAGTTCCATTAAATATAATGGCATAGTGAAATGATGTCCCTTATGTAAAATAGAAAATCAAGGTTTGCTATTTGGAATTTATACTTTTTTTGAACATTTTCAAGCCAAGGATGCTTGAATCCATGGATAAAAAAATCAGTGTACAAGGAGGGCTGACAGGGATGCAATGGCTCGAGCAGTTAAGACACTAACTCTGTTGATTGCAAGATCGGCAGCTTGGCAGTTCAAGCCCGGGTGCTGCATGATGGGGTGAGCTCCCATCATTAGTCCCAGTTTCTGCCAACCTAGCAGGTTGAAAGCAGAAAGCATGCAAATGCAAGTGGATAAATAGGTACCACTACAGCGATCTGTGCAATCATGTCGACCCTATGATCACAGAGTAATCTCTGACAACGCTGGCTCTTCGGCTTAATAACAGAGATGAGCACCAACCACCCGCTATGGTCGGACACAACTTGACAACTTTGTCAACAGGGAGTATCTTTACCTTTTTAAGGGGGGCTGACTGTACAGCGTTGCATTTGAAATCAAAACATGTAGATTTTAGAATGCCCATTACATTATATACTAATCCTTTTCCATTTGCTTTCCCCTTACACAGAGACCCCAGATTATTTCATTTAGATTATTTCATCTATATAGAACAATCACAAAGATATTTCTTCCAGCTCACAGTTAGAAGCTACTTGCTTATAACAGCTTATCACAAAATATGTTTTATGGTCATTTTGTTACTGTATAGACCTTGGCTTCTGCCCTGTGTCTTTTGTGGAGTTGGGATTTGAAGCAATTGCAAACCTTCTTTGGAGGTTTTTAAACAGAGGCGGGATGGCCATCTTTCGGGGAGTGCTTTCATTGTGTCTTCCTGCATGGTGTGTGTGTGTGTGGGGTGTTTGGACTGAATAGCTCTGGTAGTCTCTTCCAACTACATGATTCTGTTCTCCAAAATCAGCAAAACATTTGAATGCCCAGATGTGGGACCCACAAGCTCTTTGCACAGAAAATTAAAGCTCCTTCTCAGAATTGAAGTCTTTTCTAATATCAGTTTTGAATCAAATTTTCTTTGCTTCCTTTAGACATGAAAAGACATGGTGGCTAAAGTAAAATAGGTCAATTGACCATGTTCCAAGGATATGACAGCCATTTCTCTAACATTTAATGAGCAGGAAACTTTCACTTATGCAGAACTTTAAATGTGCAGTGGAAACCAGATGAATGCTTGCAGGCAGAGGGAAGGCTGGAGTCATTTGGATGTAAAGATCAGATAGCAGTTTTAACCTGACTTCTCCATTAAGATACAAAGGATCCTGTAGCATATCTTTGAGACTAATGGATATAAGCTGGAGGCATGAGCTTTTGCCAACTTCTTTCTGTTAGTCTCAAAGGGGCTACAAGATCCCTTTGCACACTGATTTTCCAGACTAACATGGCTATATTTTTGAATTCTCCATTAAGAGCCACTTTGGCCAAAAGAGGCTTCAAAATTCTGAACACAGTTTAACTCTTGACGTATTTATCTACATTAGGTTTCTCTCTTGGATAGAAGGGGTAGGGGAGCGGAAGATACATGTCTTTTGTGGATGGCAGTCAAAAAGACTTAAGCCTCTGACTTTCCACTGGAAAACCCTTCCCTCCCAGCATTATCTACAGGGTCTGATTCCTTCTTATCACAGAAACTTCTAAACACGCAAACAAGTGACATGCAATAGCTCTGATGTGCATTCAAGACTGAATCAGTTTAATAAGAATATTAGTTTTGCACTTCTCCAGTATCACAAGTTCTGCATTTTCTAATAAATACAAAGCAATCTTTGACAGAACACAAAATATTGATTTTGAAAATGATTTGAAAGACCAAAAACGACAAAATACAGACACTCTAGTTCCCACTCCTCTGCAGTTATTTGTATTTAAAGAATCACCTCCCCACCACAATGCAATCAGTCTTCCTTTGGAGAGAAAGCAAGAGCTTACACTGGTCCAGTGCCAGCGGAATGAGACTGCTATTTAGAAACAAGAGTTTTTTCTTCCTGGGCCTGCACAGGGTTGAGGGAGGGGAGCAAGCAAAACAATCAAACAAGGGCAGAGAAAAGATCTACTTTTTGAGCGTCAACAGTGAAACAGTATGCCTACCAGCAAGGGAATGAACAAACCGCTTTCATTATCCAGTTATTAAAATATCCAATTTCTACTAGTCTAGGTATTATTAGTCAAACTAGAGCAAGACATATTTCATCTACAGATTTACAACTCACTTGATGGGCTGGACACACATACAGTTGACCATAATTATTGTTATGGGTTCTACTAATTCAACAGTCTAGGCACTGCTGCATGCACATGGTTCTATGACCTCTTCACCTAAGCAAGAAAGATTTGGCTCCAATACCATTTTCAGAAGACCACAGCTACTATGCACCACAGAACTGGCTAGGCCAATTTTCATGCTTATACGTTTAACCAAACACTTATTTAATAAGCCACCACGTTAACGAGAAATCTTTTTTTTCCCCTTAAATTAGCTTTCGTTCCTAAAAGAAAACAAGTCTCCCAAACATTAATCCACTAAGGATTACAATTAAACAAATGCCACACTTGCATTCTATTTTAAATATCTTAAGTGAAATTTGGAACAACACACACCGTATAATTTAAAGTGCAAACTAGGGTACAAATGTTAAAGTTCAGCCATTATCAGAGCCTCTACAACAGACTGAAAACCCAAGAGAAGGGTAGAGGTGAGAAAAAAAGCACAGTACAACTGCTGTTCCAAACAGCCAGCAAGTTCCTCTGACCTACTATTATTCAGGCTGAAAAGCACAAAAGCTGTTATACTAAAATACTTGGATTTAACGTTAAGTCATTTTAGCTCCACTGACATCAAAAGGACAAAAATAGAGCTAAATCCAAGGACTCTTGCTTCAACTTGGCTACCAGCTAAGCTGTTAAGCACATTCAGAAGATCCAAATTCACCACATCAAGGCAAGGTTTCCTCTCTGCCACTTTCCATCCCACAGTGGTCTGAAACATTACTGCTTTGTGACATGCATATCAAGCCAACTTTTCCTTCTGGTAGGTCTTCCAAGTTTTGTATTTTTAGAAACAACCTTGAAAGACCTGTTCAACCCGAGGTGACAGTGGGACAACTAGATGGGTGTATACACTCTAAGAACTTTTAACACTATTGTTTGTCACTACTGTCTGTTGTTTTCATAACCAGATTTTTAAAAGTAGCTTTGCAACAACAACAAAGAACACATGATACAGAATGAGGTCAAAAAAAGGGCAAAACACAGACAAGGATGGGGGGACAGCTTATGAAACCAATACTTTCTGAGCAAGATAAATTTATCTTTTTACACTGAGAATTTCCTAGTAGCTTTACCCCCCCCCCCACTTCCTTTATACTTCACTTTGTAATCACATTGAATGGGGATGTGCAGCAACATCAGGTAGACAGATCTATCACCATCTTGATCTCTGGGACAGTCGTTTTAAGAAACCAGGCTGGATATCTGTGCAAAACAACAAAGCAATGGAAAGGTTACCCTTTCTTCTTCAGAGTACCCCCTCTTGCCCTTTAGGAAGTGCACAGACAGGGTACAAAAGAGCACCACTGTCCCAAATGGTGGCACAATGTTCATACAAGAATCCCTTGCCTTCCCAAGTGTTGACTTCAAAGCTTCCACCCGTGCTTCATAATTTCTTCCTCTTGAAGCAAGTCCCATTTGTTTCAGCTTTGCAAGAAAAACGAAGATGCACAAATCATTCCTCCAGTTCAAAAAAAAAAAAAAAAAAAGGAAAAGAAGAAAAGAAAAAAGAAAACCAAAACAAAAGCCTCACCCACAAACCCAACCACCAAAAAAACCAAGAAAACAAAATCCAGGCCGTTCCTCTTTTGCTACTCCTCTCTTCTGGAGGCATTAAAAGGGATTTAAGGGAGGGAAGAAAAACCTAATACAGCACAGATGCTGTAGATTAAGCAGCTTCAGGGCAGTAGATCTCAGGCTAAATCATCCAGGAAGGGAAGAGGGGGAGAGGGAAGAGAAATGAATTTGGAGGGCACTAGGTGGCAGCCAGGCCCCAAAGCACATGCCCTTTTGGTGACATGGGAAAAAAATGATTATTAACATGACTCTTCCCACAGCAACTTCTGGCACTATGGGGCAGTGGAAGGGAGCAGAGGGGAAGGAATACAAGATTTCTGAAGGGACCAAGCTGAAGAAAACAGGAATGGCAAGGGATGAGGAAGAGGAGGGGAAGTGGGTGTGAGAACATCAATTTGGAGGACCCTAGGCAGCAGCCAAGCCCCAAAGCATGTGCCCTTTTGGGGGATTTTTTTTTATTAAGATTATTCTTCCCACAGCAATCTAGCACTATGGGGGAGTGGAGTGAAGGGGAAGGGATACAAGATTTCTGAAGGGACTAGGCTGGAGAAAACAGGAATGGTGAAGGATGAGGAAGAGAAGTGTGTGTGTGTGTGTGTGTGCAGAGCACTAGGTGGCAGCCAGACCCCAAAGCATGTGTCCTTTTTGTGACATGGGGGGGGGGGGGGAACCCACCATGATTATTAAGATTACTCTATGGGGCAGTGGAGTGAAGAGGAAGGGATACAAGATTTCTGAAGGGACCAGGCTGGAGAAAACAGGAATGGTAAGGGATGAGGAAGAGGAGGAGAAGTGTGTGTGTGTGGGGGGGGTCAATTTGGAGGGCACTAGGGGGCAGCCAGGCCTCAAAGCACATGCCCTTTTTGTGACATGGGTGGGGGGTGGGTGGTGGAGAGAAAGATGATTATTAAGATGACTGTTCCCACAGCAATCTCTGGCCCTATGGGGCGGAGGAAGGGATACAAGATTGCTGAAGGGACCGACCAGGCTTTAGAAAACTGGAATGGAGGAGGAGGAAGGGGAGCAGAGGAGGCCAGGAGTAGACTTGCAGAGGATGCGGCAAAGGTGCAAATGGAGGTCCGTGTGTGTCCGGTGTTACCCGCTGCCTGAGGGATGCAAAGGGGGGCAGGCCCACTGCCCTGGATGGCTTCTCCTGCTGCTGCTGCTCTGGTGACAGTGATGGTGGTCCTCATTTCTTGGAGCTCTGGGTCTTCTTGGGGAGGAGGACGGCCTGGATGTTGGGGAGGACGCCCCCCTGGGCGATGGTGACGCCCCCCAGCAGCTTGTTGAGCTCCTCGTCGTTGCGGATGGCCAGCTGGAGGTGGCGGGGGATGATGCGGGTCTTCTTGTTGTCGCGGGCGGCGTTCCCGGCCAGCTCCAGGATCTCGGCCGAGAGGTACTCCAGCACCGCCGCCAGGTAGACCGGGGCCCCCGCGCCCACCCGCTCCGCGTAGTTGCCCTTCCGCAGCAGGCGGTGGACGCGGCCCACCGGGAACTGGAGGCCCGCCCGGGAAGACCGAGACTTGGCCTTGGCCCTCGCTTTGCCGCCGGACTTGCCCCGGCCGGACATGGCTCCAGGGAGGAGGAGGAGGAAGAGCTGGCTGCAGAGGAAGGAGAGGCCGCCCTGGAGGAGGAGGAGGAGGAGGAGGCACCGCCGTCACACACAGACATAGTAGGACAGACACAGGCACTGCGCTGGTTATGGAAGGAGGGGGAGGAGGCAGCAGCCCCACTGGGTGGCCTTGGGGGAGGCACACTCTCTCAGCCTCAGGCGGGGGGGTCACAGGCCCTCAGCCCAAAGGCGCCGCGAAATGGAAGGCCTTCCAGGGAAAATAAAAGGTAGCACGACGTGGACAAAGGAAAGCTTTTTTAAAAAACACACACACACACTTCATAGAAAAATGTAAATGCATGCTTCTTAGCCATGCTCAAAATGGAGGACCTTTTGGATCCCTCCTGGGCAGAAAATAAAAGCTTAAAAACACTGATAGAAAAATGTAAATACATGCTTTTTAGCCATGCTCAAAATGGAGGACCTTTTGGCATCCCTCCTGGGTAGGAGGTGGGGATGTAGGACGCGTCCGGGAAAAGGAGGAGGAGGGCGGCCTCTGGTCACCCTCAGCCCAGGCCGACCTGAGGTCAGAACCGCAAAGGGGGCCAGCCAGACCCCCTCCTAAAATGGAGGGCCTTCAAGCAAAAATGGAGGACGTGACCAAAGAAAAGCTCAGAACACTTCAGGGAAATCTATGCTTTTCAGCCATGCTCAAAATGGAGGACGTTTTGGAACGCCTCCTGAACAGAGAAGGCTGAAAACAGAGGACCGGTCCTGGAAAAGGAGGACGGGTCTGGTCACCCCGGTCCTCAGCTAAGGGAGTAAGGCGGCAGCAACGCCACGGAAAAACACTGGGAGACCTTGGGCGAGTCACACTCTCTCAGCCTCAGGCAATGGCAAGCCTCCTCTGAACCAAACCTTGGCAAGGAAACCCCAGGATTGGGTCGCCCTAAGTCGGAAAGGTACCCGCAACGTTGCCGCCCCAGCCCCACACAACCCCCGCCGTTGCCCGTCTGCCTCTCACCGTCCTCCACCTGACAACCTCTCCGTCCGAGCGCAGCCGCTGCAATGACAACAAGCGCGAGCGGCCGGAGGAGATATAAATCCAATCCCGACCTATCTGCGGCTCCCTATTGGCGGCGGCGAGAGCGGAGCCGAGCGCTCATTGGCGGGTATTCCGATCCCTGATTTGCATAGCAGGCTCGCGGCCTCCGTGTTCGGGCTCCAAGAGTCGCGCGCAGAAAAGGCCGGGGAGGGGAGGGGCCTCAATGCAGAAGATTCGGGCGAGGAGAGGGGCTGATTGGGAGTGCGTCCTCCTTTCCCCGGACACGTCCTCCATTTCAGCCTCCTGCCCAGGAGGAGTTCCATTTTGAGCATGGCTAAGAAGCATTAATTTATATCTATATGAAGGGTTTTTTTAAGCATTTATTTTCTGCTCAGGAGGAATTCCAGAAAGACCTCCATTTTGAGCATGGCTAAGAAGCATTAATTTATATTTATATAAAATGTTTTTTTTAAGCTTTTATTTTCTGCTCAGGGAGAATTCCAAAAAGACCTCCATTTTGAGGACGACTAAGAAACATTGATTTACATTTATAGGCGTGTTTTGAGCTTTTATTGGGCCATGTCCTCCATTTTTTTGTCCTTGAATGTCCTACATTTTGGGGTGCACACGCTGGATCCTTTGCTGCACACGCTGGATCAGGATGACCAGAGCTCCTCCTCCTCTCCCAAGACATGTCCTACATTTCAACCTTCTGTCCTCCATTCTGAGCATGGCTGAGAACAACGCATGGATTTGTCATGCCCTCTATTTATTTTATTTTTTCTTGCATGTCCTACACTTTGCTTTGCCTTGTCCTCCTTTGCAGGTAGTTGAGACACCCGGTCACCCCTGCCCTGGATGAGGAGGAGGAAGGGGAATGGGGTCCCTCCCTCTCTTGGGCTGCTGCTGCTGCTGCTTGCTGCATGCAAGGCCACCTGGAGCAGGAGCATCATATGGCTTGGATACTGCTGTCAGAACAGAATTTGGGAGAAACAGAATGGTTCCCAATCAGCAAAGGACTCAAGTAAAGCTGCATTTTATCACACTGATTGTTCAACTTGTATGCAGAACTTATCATAGAAAGCGCAGGCTTATACTCAGAAAAAGGAGGAGTAAAAATAGGAGGAAGGAATATCAACAATCTGAGATATGCGCATGATACCATACTACTAGCAGAAAACATCACAGACTTAACAATTATTAAAAAAATGTCAAAGAAGAAAGTGCAAAGGCGGGTTTAATGACCACAGAGGACCTACGTACATTCATCCAAGACAATGAGAAAATGGAAATAGTGTAAGAGTTCCCATACCTAGGATCAAGTATCAATCAGAACAGGGACTGCCATCAGGAAATCAGAAGAAGACTATGGATGTGAAGGGCAGCCATGAAAGAACTAAACAAGATCCTAAAGTGTAAAGATATACAACAGAGTACTAAAGTCAGTATTATCCAAGCCATTGTATTCCCTGTCACCATGTACAGATGAGAAAGCTGGATAGTGAAGAAAGCAGACAGGAAGAAAATCAACTCATTTGAGATGTGGTGCTTGAGAAGGGTGCTGAGGATATTGTGGACAGCTAAAAAGACAAACAAATGGGTCATTGAACAGATCAAGCCAGAAATCTCCCTGGAAGCTAAGATAACAAAACTGAGGCTGTTGTACTTTGGCCACATCTTGAGAAGACACGAATCATTAGAAAGTTGGAGGGAAGCAGAAAGAGAGGAAGGCCACATGCCAGATGGATGGACTCTATTAAGGAGGTCACGGGTGTGAATTTGCTGAGGAGAGCAATGGAGGCCAGGGAATCTTGGAGATGTCTCATCCACAGGGTCACCATAAGTAGAGATCGACTTGAGGGTGGATAACAACAAAAAACTATTTTAGGTCTTAGAACCACAAATTTTAAAAAGAACTTTCCAAACTGTTGCTCAAATATGAAACACTGCAAATAATTTTTGGGCATAGCAGTCCAGTGAAATATTACCGTATTTCCAAGTTACAAAGGGAACCTAAGAGACTGTGGCTTTCCTTAGAGCCACTTAACTGTGTTCATGAAATCTGAACCAATGATTTTGGACTCACATCTCACACATTATCACTGCATTACATTCGTTTTTATGAATGAAGGTGTATTGCCTTTGAGTAGTCTGGTCGTGCTTTTGTTGCTTTGTGCCTTGTAAGGGAGTCTTCAATATTTTGTATGTAACACAACTTAACAAACTGTTTCTGTAATGTACTGAATTGGGGGTTAGGCTTTTGGCTGCAAGGGCCAAGCAAGCTGTTGACATTTTCCAGATCAATAGTTAGTTAGGCTGTAGACTAGAGTGTTGTTGCCTTAATACTAACAAGATTTGTTACAGCTTAAACTTTTGTAGAAGCAAGTCCAGTTCATTAGACAATTTGACATATTATCTGCTGAGGTGAACAAAAGCTCATGTTGTAATACATCTTGTTCATTTTTACTTTTTAACTTGCCCTGACATTGTTTTTAAGATTTAAAACCCAACTATTTTGTGGGTTTAGAATTTGTGTCACACATTTAAGGTATCTTACTGAAGACCTGAGAATAGAGATGACTAATCTTCAAGTTCCCAACAAACAAGTTGGAGAAGCTTGTGGTAGATATCTCATGATATTGCACTGCTCCCAAGAAAAAGACTCAAGAGTGACTCTCTTTTGATTTGCAAGGTGATATAAAATACATTCAGGGATATGGTGTTGAAATGCCCAGAAGTTTTTACCATAAATTATATATTTGTATAAAATAATACTTGGTATGAAATAAAATAGCATTTTTGTGTCTATTATTATGTCAATACAAATTATACTCATGTTATAAGGAGAAGCAGGTGGATAAGTATATTTATTTAGATAAACACATTCAGATCCATTTATGAAAATTATTTCTGCTCTTTCCTAAATATTGCCTTATTCTCTACAGCAGAAACATGCACATATTATTACCACTAAAATTTGTCTTATCCCCTGAGATCTCATGTCATTATTGCCCAACTAAATGAGAACAAGACGTGTAGACAGTTCCATGGACAAGATAGCAAATTGTAACTGTCAGAGATCCACAAATTATGCCCAGGTGGTATAGCAATTTTCTCCCCCTACAAGCCAGTAAAATATAGCAGAAGTGCCTCTAAACACAGTCTTTCCTTTTCCATCCAGTAAGAGTTCAATAGATACCATGCTGTGCTAAAAAGATGAAAGAATGGGTCTTAAGTGCATATTAAGCTTGGATTCACACTAGAAGCAAAGATGGCTAAACTGGGGCTGTTGTACTTTGGATATATAACTCATTGGAAAAGACAAAAATGATTAGTAAAGTGGAAGGCAGTAGGAAAAGAGGAAGATCAACTACAAGTAGATTGATTCAATCATAGATGTCATAGTCCCGAACTGGCAAGGCCAGAGCTGGGCAGCTGATGACTAGGGATATTGGAGGTCTCTCATTCAGTCACCATAAAGTTACCTTGACAGCAAGTAACAACAAAGTGGTAATCTGTCACTCTCAAGAATAACAGAAATGGCATTATCTTTTATAGGCTTGAGTTTTCAGCATGCCTTTTTCTGAAAAAGTTTGTTGGTGAGGGCCTATGCATTAAGCATCCATTTTCAAAATCAAGGTTTAAAAGGTCAGAAGAAAGTCCTTACCTTCCTCCTTAAAAAATCCACTGCAGAGTTTACTCCCTCTTCCACAGCTGCTTTCCTTCATAATCCTGTCTTCTTTCTTCCAGGAACCCCCCCCCCCCATGAATACCAAAATCTGTGGACGCTCATCCCATTAAATACAATAGCATAATAAAATGGTGTACCTTACATAAAATGGCAAAATCAACATTTCCTTTTTGGAATTTATATTTGTTTTTAATATTTTCAAGGCATGGATGGTTGAATCTGTGCATAAAGAATCCATGGATACAGAGGGCCAACTGTACTTTCTTCAAGCCAGTCAGTCCATCTGTGGCCGGCCCTACCATTACACAATTGTCATGTGGCAGATGCCACAAGTAGCAAGCTGGGATAGGGTCTGTCGGGGGGGGGGGGGGGGAGTCATATGCATTAAACGGTCTGCTGCCCTCCAGTTGAGTCGAAAATGTCCTGTCGGCTTTGTTAAGAGTAGGATCCGGCTGCCAGTTCAATCAGCTTCTACATATGGAATCCCAAAAGATAAGATCCTCTTTTGTCCTTGAGTTCAGGCACCCAAACTTCTTGGACTAGCCAGTCACCCAATCAATTCACAAAGCAATATTTTTCCCCCTTAAAAAAATCTGGCAATTGGAATGAAATAGCACAAAAGCTTGTTTGTCTGGGACAGATTTTGAATTATTCTATTCACTGGTGGAAGCTGAGATGGCAAATGTTCTTTACTCTCAAGTTGTAGGAGGACAGTCCTCAAGGAGGAGAGGAAAAGCAATTGCATGAGGGAAGCAACTTTGTACTGTACTGGAAGAGAGAATGGAAATGAACACCAGAAAGAAATGGAAACTGATTATGTCACAGAAATGCCTACAAGAAGCAGACCGTGAGTTGATCTAGCTCAGTACCATCTGCATCACGTGGCCTCCCCGTATTATGCTTCTCACTCTTAATCTTTACTGACTGGCAGGCAAATTCCATTTAAGGGATCATTAGAAAACAGGTTGGAAATAGCAACCACACCTGGAATATTGGATACAGTTTTGCTTATGACACCTCAAAAATATGATAATAGTGCTAGAGGCAAAACAGTAGGAGAAACAAAAAGGCCATATTTAACTTACAGAATTTGCAACACAATGGTTTTAAATGGGGACTAGATAAAATTACCATATATACTCGACTATAAATTGAGCAATTTATGCTCCAAGTGACCCTAAAATCCTGGATCAACTTATATATGGTTCAATACACTAGTACTGCTTAGAAAGGTCCTAAAACAAGCCCCACTCTTGGTGTCTGATACCCCACTCTTGGCGTCTGAGGCACATGTTTTTCTGTGTGTGTGAAAGAGGTTCCCAGTCTGATTTGCAAGTGTTTTCTTCCCATGGAAAAAAAATCCCCATTTAACACCACTTGCTCCCTCACTAGTCCGATCTGCAAGGCTTTTCTTTCCATGGAAGAAACTCCCTGTTTAACACCACTTGCTTCTCTCTCCAGTCTGTTTTGCAAGCCTTCCCTTCTCATGGCAAAAAACTCCCCATTTAACACCACTTGCTTCCCTTCTCAATCCAGTGTTAAAGCCTCTCCTCCAGGACCTGGGAATCAGTGTTAGGTGGTGGGGAGAGGTCCAGAGGAGAAGGAGGGACAGAAGTGATATGTCCCCCTTTCCATCCTTCATTATAGACCCCTAAGTTTTAGCCTCAATTTATCCATGGGTCATATCAAAATCCATAATTTTGACCTTGAAACCTTCCCTCGATTTATACATGAGGTTGACTTGTACACAAGTATATAGGGTAATGAAAGACAAGGCTATCAGTAGTTACAACCCAAGGTGATTAAACTGTTGGGGAACATGACTCTGAGAGCACCATTACTTTCAGTGTCCTGCTTGTGGGTTTCCTAGAAATAACTGGTAGACCCTGTGGGAATAGAATACCAAAGTAAGAAGGCCTTTGGTCTGATCTGGTGCAGCTGTTTTGTTTTGTTTTGCCGGAAAGATCAATGAGTGGTGATAATGATAAGAAAAGCTGTTCTCATGTAGTTCAGAGCCAGACATTTTCATCAAGGACCAAGAGGAACTCTACTGTTAATCAACAAGCTAGACATGTAACCTACACGTTACCTGCCTAAAATGTGCAACATCAGATCCTTTCAGTCAAGGAAAAAGGCAACAGCACCGATCTCTTAATACAACTTTAAAAGGCTTTAGAGTTGTGCTTTCAATAAGCACAGCTCCCTAGTGGAAAGACTATAATTTCTCCATGACCTGAGGCTTAGTAAGAAAATGGCTGTTTCACTATGGAGGATGGTGGAGATTAGAGGAGCACAGTTAACAACCTCCCTACCATCTTCCACATTACATATTTCCAGTACCACTATGTTTGAAACACTGGAGTAGTTACCCTGCACCACTGATAGGGAATGGCTATTGTACAACAGGGATCCCACACCATCCTGATTATCCTTGTAATTCAATAATTATCACTTCAACACACACACAAACAATTAGCACAGAGTTGGAGAACATGTGGTTCTCTAGATATTGTTTGACTGCAATTCCAATCATCTCTGATCACTGGACCACTGGCCATGCTGGCAAGGGCTGTTAAGAGCTGCACCCTAAAAAATATTTTTTGTATAACAAAATAGAAGTCCAGTCTTAAGGTGGTTCCACACACAGTACGCAGTAGCACATTGGTTTCAGTTCTATTTCTTCTTCTTGCACTCTTTCTACATTCTCAGCTCCCATCAAACCCTATTCAGATCTATTCCATTCCCCTCTTCCTAACTGGCCCTATCTTCATCTCTGACTTTTTTTTTCAGAGCTTCCCATTTGACAAGGAGGCTACAAAATAAACAAAGTGCAATCATCTGGCTTCCCCCTTCTTCATATATGCTAATAATACAATTAACAACCTGAAAGACAGATATTCTCCCTCTTATTGTCAAAATATGCAACTTATATTTCAGTGATGTACAGCACTCATAATCCCATTTTTGAATAAGCCTGATGACTAAAAAGCAGGCTGACTCTCTTAAGTCTTCCTACGGTGCAAGCACAGTAAAGTTTTACCACTCATTTTCTTTCTCATTGTAGGTTTGGGAGCTAATTAAAATACATCACTCCCACTGAAGGGAGTGTGTCCCGCATCAATACTGCTAACGCTTAAACTGTTCCTGAAAGAGATTATCTCTTGCCTTACAAAAATATTCTATGAACTGGTTTAAAACCACAGATTGTTATTTTCATTTTACAGCCACAGAACTCTGTTGCCAACAGTGGGCTACTTTATTTATACAAGAGTTAAGGGTAATCAACCCAAAAAGTGAATCAGGTGAATATTAGGACAAAATATATGTCAAACAGAATCCCTGATTCTCTCCTAGGAGGAGAGACAAATTTGACTTGTATTTTTCATTTCCAACATATTTGGAGTACAGGTGCTTTCTCAAGGTTGGCAACAGAATATCAAGTGCTGACATAAAATCCACACTCATATCTGTGCCAGAAAAAAAAGCTAAATGTCAAGGCTAACCTGCTTGGCATAAATGAAAAGTCAGAATAATTGAAATCCAACACCACACATTCTGCTGGATTTAAATGTTTGATGCAATAAGAAGATGTCTAATGTTAATTGAGTCTGTTAATTTGTTCCTGAATACAGTGAAAGGACAAATAAATCATAGAATTTTAGATTGCTTTGCAGAAGTTCCTCCATCTTCCTTCTTGAGCCACTGATGCATTAGGCTTGTACTGCTTCTCTTAGATGGTGCTGTTTGGATGAATTGACTGGACCATCTTGGTAAGTCATCCTCTTTCTCCTCTTCTTTCTTGGGAGATTTGTTTTTTAACCAGTTCAACATAATTTTGCTGCTTGCACTAACTTTGGTCTCCTGGAACACACAAAAAATGGTGTGTGTGTGTTACTGTTATGAATAATGAATATAAGTTTCATCAGGAACTGCAGACTAATTCATGGCCTTTGCAGACTGCCAGAAATAGTGCAAATTGAGTCCACTTTAATTGCCCTCACTCAGTGCTAGGGAATCATGGGAACTGCCGTTTATTGTGGTACCAGAGCTCTCTGACAGAGAAAGCTCAATGTCTCTGAAAAAAATACAATTCCCATGATTCCCTAGCACTGAGCCAGGGCAGTTAAAGTGGATTCAATTGAGTCCATTTTTAGGGTTAGGGTTAGGGTTAGGGAATCATGGGAACTGTATTTTAATGTGGCACCAGAGCTCTCTGACAGAGAAGTCTCAATGTCTCAGAAAAAACAACAACAATTCCCATGATTCCCTAGCACTAACCCTAACCCTTAAAGTAGACTCAATTTGCACTATTTCTGGCAGTCTGCAAAGGCCCTTAATTAACCTTCTTAATACACAGTAATGATGTTTCCTGGAGTTTTCAGAATGTAAGTGAAGTGAAGTATGTTTTGCTGAGAAAAATAAGTGCAGTGTTTTTCTAAAACAAATTATGCACAATGGAAAGTTGGTTTTGTGTTTTCTTTTAAAACAATATTAAAAATGATTCTTTTCTCATTGGGGAATGGAACCTACAGTCTTTTTTAGCCTTCCTGAGATCTTTGCAAATAATCCAGAAAAGTCTGATGAAAACTGGTAAAATGACACAATCTCTGTTGGTACCAGGTGATCAACACACATCCACTCTCGTCCAGTTCAGGTGCTTAGGAAACATGTTGACACAGCATGTGAAGAGGGGAGTGAGTTAGTCCCTTCCTCATTTGGATAGTGATGAGTCTGGGGAAAAAACAGGGTTCCCAATCACATGATGAGTCTCTATAATGAAGTAGAAGCTCTCCTATTCAGACTTGTTAATTTCCATGTGGGAAGAACAACAGAACTGGAGACAGAGGGATGGGGAAGGCTAGCATGCATCTATCTATTGAAAATGTTTCCTAAACATTTGAACAGATCTTCTGTGATTTGTGCTTGTTTCCCAATTAATCTGTAACATAAACACAATTACTATTTCATAGAGAAGCTTAAACTGTAACATGAAGTTATCAGACATAATATTAAACATCAGAGATCTTAAGACACAAATGTGGGAGAAAAGTGTTACCATACCATACCTTCTTCACATCCAGTTCAATGGGTACAATGCATTCTGGTGTATTGTTTCGGGAATTGTTCACTATGGTTGCAACTGGATGGAAGGCAAGGTTTTCTATGGAATATATAAGCTTAAGTGCTTCTTGTGTGGGTATTTCAGCAAAGTCTAACCATTTTCTAACTGCGTCATCCCCATCTAGGATAGCTGGCATCCTAAAATAAAAATACAAATGTCTCAAGGGTAAATGGAAATCTCTAAAGTAGTCCACAATATGTAACAAATGACACACAGTCCAAGCATCAATAAGAATCCAATCCCCCCTCCCCATTAGGATGGAGATCAAGAAGAGAGAATTTATCAAGAAAAATTTGCACAGATTTACAACGCCATTCAACAGATTCAGAATAATTAAAATGACTGCAATCAAAGACAGCATTAACACAATGATTAATATAAAGGTGAAAATTGGTCACCCAAATTAAGTCACTACTAGTGAGATGCTTATCTCTAAGATGAATAATTTTAAAGGAACAGAAAGACTTTTTGACTTGCACATTTGACCTTCATTTCAAGATATTTATCTAAACATATATACCCACACTAACAAGTATACAGAGCAAAAAATAAAAACATAGAAAGTGAAGCATTATCTCCAGCTAGCTCCTTATAACAATATGTTCTTCAAGAAACCTCTATATTTATTCTCTCTTACCTGTTATGAATGGATCTTACAGCATTAGAAGCATCTACTGTGATGATGGTGTAGCTGTACAGTACTTCTCCTCCATTAAGAGGCTCCCAGCAATCGAAAATACCAGCCATGGTGAGTAGCCTCCTGTTGTCCTTCAAATCATCATCCTCATCCTTCACATCAGGTTTACTGAACTGCAGAATGAAGAGATCACATGAATAAAAACTACATTTAGCAGGTGCAGAAATCTTTCTAGAACAAGTGAAACACCAACTCTATGAACAGATGAACCACCCACCTGTAGTTCTTCTTGCTGGCAATGAGCACCAGCTTGTTAGCCCTTATCTGGTGCATCACTACCTCTAAGCCACAATATCTGAAATCCAAGCTAAGATAGTGCACATCCACATATTGAACTGTTGAACTGTGAATCCAGGCCATGGCTAACACAAACAATGCCATCTTTAAAGTGCTTAGCAAGTAGGTCACATAAGGTTGCAAAGCACTCTCTGACAGCACCCTGTGGACCAAGATGAGCTATGCTCTGCATCACTAAAAAAGGCTCCCTTTTTTAGTGATTCAGAGAATTCAAAGAACCCAAAGATGGTAAAGGAGTATTTCTTCTTCATTGGCATCTTTACTACACCTAAATTAAGCTCAATAATGAACATTTAACTGGGCATGCTCAGATTTGCATTGAGATCTCCACCAAGGTGTGTTTTCTTTTCTCTACGTCATCACATTAGCTCACTGATCCAGGTCAAGTATTAGAAGAACAAGTGGCCTCAGTAGCACAAAATTTGTTAGCTACAAATCCTTCCCAATAGGGAAACTCTGACTACATGCTCTTGCAATCGCAAGATTAGATTACTACAATGCACTGGATTGTGGGGTGAGGGCTGCCTTTGAAGACTGCCCATTAACTGCAGTTGACTCAATACATGGCTATTAGGCAGCTAATTAAAATCAGGCATTGGGAACACAGCTAATGGTCCTCCAACTTACTAGTGCTAATGTTTACTTTCAAACCCTTTCATGGCTTTGGACCTGGATAACTTGAGACAAAATCTTCTCCCACATGTGCATGGGGTTCATCCAGGACCAAGTTCCAGGCTTGTAGCACAGTTGTTTGTTTGTTTTAATACATCTATATTCTTTATGCTTCAAAATGTTTGGTGCTGTTTTCAGCTGCTTGGAAGCAAAGCTATAGGCTTAGAAGCATCTTCTCCCCTCTGCTCATATTGCAGCTTTCAACCAAGTGGTTCATGTGACTTTTCTACATGGAGAATCATGACCCAGGCCTGACAGTACTTCTAGCTCATACTACAATAGCAGAGGGCAATAAGAATTGAAAGGAGAAAGATTGAAAGTATAGTGCCTTGCATCTTATTCTGACAAGCTTGGGAATCACATCACTAGCTTCCTCTCCTTTTCAAACCAGCATCTGTTGCCATACAAAAGATAAAAAAGAAGGGGGGAGCAAAATGCTAGTACCTGTATCTGACTTGGTAGGCTTTTTTTAGCCAAGTTATTTATTTTCCACAGCACCAATAAATACCTGTGTATATACTGTGCAGACAACCTTGCCTATATGTATGTGATCTAATGCTTTCAAACATCTGCTTAATCACATGGAATAGAATCATAAAGGCCATACTTTCTGAAGCAAACTGGACATTAGTGTAGAGAGGTAAAAGTGAGCGTGCACCTTAGCATTAGTACTATTATTTATCTAATGTACCGTTTCTTGCTCAATCTGGGGAAAATAAATGAAATAGGGTTGCTTCTGTCCATTACGTTGTTGCCATTCATAATAACCATCAGCCAGCACCACGCAGCGTTTGCCTTTTACAAGAGGTCCCTTTGGAGACAGAGAGAAAGAGAAAAGAGAAGAAGAAATATCAATTAAATCAAATAGCAGCTTCATACACATTTAAAAACAGACATTGACATGGCAAGATTTAGTAGTAGTTTATATTAGATCCTATGAAGTGATCTTCAGAGCAAATGTGTTTTTAGGTGGAAGGTTGCAAACAAAGCCTGCTGACATGTCTCTCATTTGTTTTCACTACAGTCATAAGAAGGAAAGAGAATTTAAATGACTAGTTATGCTTATTGTGACTTTCATGACCTCATAGGGATTCCTAAACATTCATTGTCATGTGAAGGTTCAGTTACCATAATCCAAGAACTATGAGCAATTTCTCTGCTGGAAATGACTTTGTATCTTTAGGCTGACAAGGGTCTTTGCAGACATTGCAATAGCTGTGAATTTTCTGTAGCATTTGGTGGTATTTTCATGTATCAGCTAGATTTGCAGCAGTAGGCTTTCACAGCATAAATATTTTGAAGTCTTTGTGTTATGTCACCTTACTGGGGAGGATAAATACAAAGGAGAACCTGCTGTGTGTTTATGCTTTACCCTCGCAAGCTGCAAATTAGATGGTCTTGTTTAATACAGTGATAGTAAGGCAACTGCACTAACTTTCAGTGCAGCCAAAATTAGCTTCATGGATACTGTTCGTACATTATGGTTTCTGCATATCTGAGGTAAAAGGAGGAAGATCCCACCCAATCCCCAATTAGCATCCTGCTTCCTATCAGGAGTTTGTGAGTGTTTCAGTTATTTTTCAGCACTGCACAAGTAGTGCAAATCCAACTTTAAAAACCTTGTTGTTATTGTTGCTGTTATACGTCTTCAAGAAATTTCCAATCTATGGTGACTCTATCATGGTTTTTGTTGGAAAGATTTGTTCGGGGGGGGGTTGCTTTTGCCTTTCTCTGTGGCTGAGAGAGTGTGAATTGCCCAAGGTCAGTGGATTTTCATAGCTGAGCAGGGATTCAAACCCTGGTCTCCAGAATCATAGTCCAGTGCTCAAACCACTACATCACACTTCCTTGCCATTATTATTAGTAATTAATAACTTTATTAGCAATTAATAGATTGCTTCTGTCCTTATTTTTATATTTCTGTTTTTGATGTTTATCTTCCTAAGGAGCACACAACATTGCATTTCTTTACCAGGCTAAAAGAAGGGGTTCCCTCTCCTGTATTTTCAAATGTATATTCCAATACTACCCTCCTCTAATCCTTAGCACACAATTAGCACAACAATGAAGGGATTCAGTGTGCTGAGCATGTTCAGAGATAAACTACTCATGATTTTCTACAAATCTTTAACTTATCTATGATAGGAACTTATCCATGATAGGAATCAGAATATAAATACAGTATTAGGTAAAGGTATTGTCCGTTGACAAGGTTGTCAAGTCATGTCCAACTGTAGGAGACAGTGCTCATCTCTGTTACTAAGCCGAAGAGCCAGAGTTGTCAGAGACTACTCTGTGATCATGGGGCCAGTATGATTGTACAGCACACTGTCTACCTTCCCACCAAAGTGATACCTATTTATCTACTTGCATTTCCATGCTTTCAAACTGCTAGGTTGGCAGAAGCTAGGACTAGTGATGGGAGCTCACCCCATCATGCAGCACCCAGACCTCGAAATGCCAACCTGCTGATCTTGCAATCAACAGAGTCAGTGTCTTAACCACCCAAGCCACTGCATCCCTAAATACAGTATTAAACATGTGTATTTGCTAAAAAAATAGTTTAGACATTTTTCCAAAATTAGTCAAAGGAAGCAAAGAAATAAAAGCCTGAGTTTGAGTGTTCAGTTTAAGTGTACATGCCAACCGTTGTTTTGAGCTTCTGTGATATGACAGAAGCCTCAAGGAATGAATAGAAAAGAAAAGAAAAAAGAAAAGAAAAACATGATTGGATTAAAGGGTATAAAACTAGGCAGATTAGGGTCTAAATATAACAGATGCAAACATAAAAAAAGTCTAGAAAATGGAGCAGGAGTGGTCAGCTGAAGCCATCCAGATGTTATTGACCTATAAAGCCTATCAGCCCAAGACAACATAGCCAATAGTGGGGGATTATGGGTACTGTACTCCACAAACATCTGGAAAGCCACTGTTACCAATGTCTATGGTGAACATGTTGACAGGAATTTAGGAAAGTAAAAATACCAAAGGAAAAATGGTGGAAGAACCTGCATGCTCCAAGAAGTTGAGATCCAGAGCAAGAAGTAGTAGAATTCACCTAAGTGGCCCAACCACAATGGCCCAACTGCTGTGTCATCATATATTTGAGGAGACTCTTTAATTCTGTTAAAACAAGCTATCTGCTGTTGGTGGAAAGAAGCTACAGAAAGAAAAGAAGGACAAAGCTTCCAATCTGAACTCTGTTTTCTTACAAGAGTGGTGTCTAGCATAGAAATGGGCAGAAGGTTATTTTTCTATGAAGAAAATATTAATCAGAACAAACCATTTAGTGAGGTTTATGGACCTCCACTTGCACTACTGTGTTTCTAAATGCCTTCCACACAGTCAGCATTATTTGTGTTTACTCTACTCTAATCTATACAGAGACCAAGCAGCAGGTTATCTTAAGGCCGCTCTGTCAAGTGTACCATGTGAAATGCTATCACCTGCTGGGCTCTTCCCTTTCAGAAAAATCAAGAGACTGGGTTCACAGCATGCAGTTCAGAATTATTTACATTTGGTGCAGCAGGGCAACTGTAACTGATGCCTTTGTGGAAAAGCTTCCATGTGTATGTGTGTGTGTTTGGCTCAAAAACATGAATGGCATGGCTGGGAAGAAACTAAGCATATTTCAAATAAACAAGAACTAACCTTGTAGGAGAGTTTCTCCATCATGGTATCACTACGGCAATTGGCAGTGTTGTACTGCATTTTAGATGGGTCAGATTCCTTGAACCAGGCTGGAACCAGCCCCCAACGCATGGCCATAAGTATACGCTCAGAAGAGCTGGCATCCTTTCATAATGCAGAAAAAGAAAGAAACCTTGAGGAGAAATATCCACAAACACACATACCGTAAATACTGCAAAGTGTATGTATGTGCAAAGCTGGTTGGGACAGCACAGAGACTTTTTAAAGCACAAAAATCCTGCTGCTGTAGGAACAAAATACAGAAGGGGATAAATCTAGGAGCCCCCCCTTCTAAATCAGCAGGATTTTTATCTTTCAAAAACTGCACACACAGGCCACAGTTGTTCTGCTGAAGTGTGTTTATTGTACCCATCTGCATATACACCTTCCCATCCAGCTAGAGATATGTACTTCCACATGCATCTCTCAGCTAATGAAAAGCTGTACCATATTGTGCCCTGTTTTTTGCTGTGGAAATGACAGGTTCCAGTCAGGTCAGTTACTGAACACTGATCAGAAAACCAAACCTCAGTCATGATAATTATCTTTTTATGAAACACTTGATATTAATTTTTTAAAAATAGTTTTAGTTCTGTTGGGATGAACATTTTCTATGTATACAGAGTATGATCGCAAATACTATAGAGAAACACAAAATGCAAGGAAAATATTAAAGTAAACATGACATTATCTATAGCTAGGCAAATCACATTACAGAAGAGCACATTAAAGCAGATTATAAACAAAACAATCAAAAGACTATTTAATATAGTAGCTGAATTGCTAATAATAATTATCTCCTCTCACAGTCAAGAGGAATTCAGCTCTAGACTACTCTTTAGTTTGCAGCTATTAATTAGGCAAGAAGCTAGGCATTTTCTAAAATGGTTCACTGTGCTCTCAAGAAGCCACTTACCTGCACTTGAACAATTTTCTAACTGGACAAAGCCATGCATGTCTGCTTATATATAATTCTTACTGTGTTTAACAGTGCCTTTGGCTAGTGCAATTAGGGCTGCAACTTAAGACTGCATTTGGTACATCACAATGAAGAATAGTTACCCCTATGGAAGCTGTTGGACTGAGATTCCCACCATTCCTATTCACTGACCATGTTTGTTAGGAATTATGGGAACTGTAGCACAACTTCTGGAGGACCACATATTTCCTACCCCTATTATAAAGAACTACCAGGAAGTAAGCCTCATTGAACATAATAGGATTTACTTATAGGTAGATATGCATACAATTTTACCGTTAAATAATCTAAGGTACTGCTCTTATTAACATTTTCTGGAAATAAGCCCTAATAATATAGTGGGACATGAATTGCACTCTTAGATTTGTAAACATGGATCGCAGAACAAGATCTGTCCACTGCTAAGTGTATCTTCTACTATTTATGAGTCATTTCTTCCACTTTTCACAGTACAAACAATTGAAACAGACGAAAGGGTTTCACTTCTTCATTTTGTCAAGGTTTAGTCAAATCTACTTTCATTGCTACTTCTTGAGTGGCTTGTTTTCAAAGAGTTAAAAACAAGTGCTAAAATAGTCTTATTGCCCTGAAACTTTACAACACACATGCAGTGCTAAACACTATAAAATACTATGTTCCTAATTCAATTACCAACAGATATATGTCTTTAATGGTAAAAAGTTTATTAATTATTATAGAGCAGAGGGGGTATTTTATGGTCTGAGCAGGGAGGATGCCTCACCCCCATTTTTGAACCACATGACATCCATGTAGCAACAGTAGTATTGCAAGGCTCGCATGGAGGGATCAGGCACACACACTTCTCATTTCTCTCTTGGGAAACTGTCTCTACTCACTTACCTTGTCCTCCACCTATCCCTGTTGTATATGTATTATTTTTAACTTTGCCTGGAGAAAGTATTTTCCATAGCCCTGGCCAAGGAAGCATTGCACAACAATTGCCACTTTGGGACCAGGAGTTGAAAGAGAAGAGGATTTATTTAATTTGCCAGAAAAATTGCTTCTTGTCCAAAGGGAAGGACGGGTAGCTTGGTGTTGTATGAATGTATGTGGGAGTGGGGGGGGGGAGGGATTCCCCTTCTTTATCAACCACTAGCACCCTTATTGTGTTTAGACAAGGAGGAAAACTAGTTTGTAAAATATTATGTTTGAAAAAGGACTGGTGTGGCTTGTGCATGTTCAATATTTGACTACAGACTCAAATATTTCAAAGTGTCAAAAGTTTTTTTACTCTTGCTCTACAAGGGAAAGTATGTTGGAGCAATTATGTATCTTCTGAAGTCTAAATAGTTAAATCATGTTTTCCTATTTACAATAAAATTAACTACTAATATAGTCAGCATTCCATATTGTCAGGCTAGCCATTGCAGATTGTATCATCTGCGGATTGCCCTGCACCATTATTGTCAATGGCACTGCATGCTCTTAACACAGGACTGGGCAACCTATAGTCCTCTAGGTGTTATAGCTCCCACTGTCTCCAACAACTGCCCATGTTGATTAGGGCTGAAGGAAATTGGAGCCAAATAATTTCAGATAAGGCAGAGTTTCCTCAATGCTGTTTTGATAATACAGAGAAACACAAGGAGCCTCGCACATTATTACAACCTCATCTCACTGTTAAAATGATACATGATGGCAATACTGGTCTTGATGACTTGAACGAAGAGTTGTTGATCAAACTTTGGCCACACGTGTAAAGCAAAAGTTGCCAAGTGTCTTATTTTAAGAGGCACACCTCCTCTAAACTTCTCTTTTTTTTCTAAAAGATCACAGAAGCATAAAATACAACAGATGTCCCTCATATCAAAATGCTTATGCACCAATGAATTTCTTATAGCAGACATCATAGTTCCTCTTATTTGTGGACTGTTGATCTCATGGTCCTAGTTAAGGCACAAAATATGAATGTAAAAATAACAGAAAATAGAAAAGTATCCCCATGAACAATTATTCTAAGTGCTATGCAACATCAGACTAACACATAATTTGAAGGTTTACCTTCTCAATGTGCTTTCGGGAGAGGAGCACAGGGTTGTTAGACTGTGGGCTCTTATTATAAGATGGGCTATATTGGTCAGCATTCTTCCATTCAGGATGTCTTCTCTTCCCTTGTGTATCACAATATGCACAGGCACGACGGATACGATCTGCTCCCAGAGAAACAGCCGTGCGACCACACATTCTTCAGCAGCAACCTATGCATTCAAATCAATGGCCTACAGGTCTGATTGGGACTCCAGTTCTAGAAACAAATACATAGAGGGAAGCCTTCAGCCAGTGGCTTTAAAGTCACAATGCTCTTAAGTTGGTTGCCTCATGTGTAACTTCATTTAAGGTACATGTTCTCCTCACAGCACTCCCAGAATGAGTAACACATAGGTAATAAAATTAAGCTCTCTCCAATTACAACCCATTTTTATTTCAGAAGTATGTACTCAAAAGCAGGCTTCTAAAGATGACTCCCACTTTGGGAGAAGTACATGTAGGACTGAGATGGACAACTGAGATCTTCCAGATGTTGTTGGATTGTAATTCTCACCGGCTCCAGCCAGCAGTGATGAGGGATCATGGAAGCAGCTATCCACAAACATCTGGAGAGCCACAGTTGTCCATCCATTCCTGTTGTACAAAATGGCCCTGTACATTTTATTTTCAGACAGGGTGAGGAGAAGATCAAGAACTTTAGAACTCAAGGATATTAAAAGTCCAAAGACCTGACTAGTCCAGCATCCCATTACCCAATTTCCACCCACATCCCTATGGGAAGCCCATGAGCTAAACATGAGGGCTGTTTCACTCTCTCAGTATCATTTCCCAGCAAGTGGCATTGTGGTACATGCTGTCTCTGATTCTGGAGGTAAGATATAGCCATAATGGGAAGTGGACAGAGATAATCTTATTTTCCTTGAACGGGTCTCAAAACCCTTTTAAGGATATCTAAATTGGCATTCATCACATGATGCTGCAGCAGCCAGTTCCATATATCAACTATTTACTTGCAAAATCATATACAAGCATAAGTAGTTGTCTGGGCCATAACAGAAAACTGAAAATTTGTCATCACACTAATACACGCTAATGCTTGGGACCAGAAGTGTTTGGCATTTGGGACTTCTTTAGATTTTGGAATATTTGCATATACATATTGAGATATCTTGGAAATGTGACTCAAGTCTAAACACAAAATTCATTTGTATTTCACATAGACCTTACACATATATACCGTATTTTTCGGCATATAAGACACACTTTTTCTTCCCCAAAATGAGGGTGGGAAAGTTGCTGCGCCTAATGAAGCGAATATAAAAGCTGAGGGCAAACTGCCGAGGCCTAGGCTAAAAGTAGGCCTCATTTCAACCTCAGCCTTGGTGCTCCAGTGGGCTCCTCCCATCCCAGGAAGAGCCCATTGGAGCAGCCAGGACGGGGGTGGAAAGAGTCCTCTTTTCCTGGCTAGTTGAATGTGCTCCTCCTCTTTCCACCCCCATCCTGGGTGCTTCAATGGACTCTTCCTGGGGTCAGAGGACATCCTCCCATCCCAGGAAGAGTCCATTGGAGCACCCAGGACGGGGGTGGAAAGAGTCCCCCCCTTGAAGAAATCTGCCAGGAAAACCCTCATGGTAGGATCCAAATGATCCAGAAATTACTCCAAGGCACTGGATTAGTACCCTGGCCAAGTTACACTGTCTCAGCCTCAGAGGGTGGAAATGGCAAACTCCCTCCTCTGAAGAAATCTGCCAGGAAAACCCTCATGGTAGGATCCAAATGATCCAGAAATTACTCCAAGGCACTGGATTAGTACCCTGGCCAAGTTACACTGTCTCAGCCTCAGAGGGTGGAAATGGCAAACTCCCTCCTCTGAAGAAATCTGCCAGGAAAACCCTCATGGTAGGATCCAAATGATCCAGAAATTACTCCAAGGCACTGGATTAGTACCCTGGCCAAGTTACACTGTCTCAGCCTCAGAGGGTGGAAATGGCAAACTCCCTCCTCTGAAGAAATCTGCCAGGAAAACCCTCATGGTAGGATCCAAATGATCCAGAAATTACTCCAAGGCACTGGATTAGTACCCTGGCCAAGTTACACTGTCTCAGCCTCAGAGGGTGGAAATGGCAAACTCCCTCCTCTGAAGAAATCTGCCAGGAAAACACTCATGGTAGAGTCAAAATGAGCCAGAAATTACTCCAAGGCACTGGATTAGTACCCTGGCCAAGTTACACTGTCTCAGCCTCAGAGGGTGGAAATGGCAAACTCACTCCTGTGAAGAAATCTGCCAGGAAAACCCTCATGGTAGGATCAAAATGAGCCAGAAATTACTCCAAGGTACTGGATTAGTACCCTGGCCAAGTTACACTGTCTCAGCCTCAGAGGGTGGAAATTGCAAACTCCCTCCTCTGAAGAAATCTGCCAAGAAAACCCTCATGGTAGTGTCAAAATGAGCCAGAAATTAGTCCAAGGCACTGGATTACTCTGGCCAAATCACACTCTCTCAGCCTCAGAGGATGGAAATGGCAACCCCCCCCCTTGAACAAATCTGCCAAGAAAACCCTCATGGTAGGGTCAAAATAAGCCATAAATTACTCCATAAGCCAATGGCCTAAAAACTCCAAAGGTACCAGTCCATCTGATCTTGGAAGCTAAGCAGGGTCAGCCCTGGATAGTCCTTGGATGAGAGACCGCCAAAGAATCCCAGGTGCTGCAGGCTGTATTTCAGAGGAAGAAACTGGCAAAACCACTTCTCGAGTCTTCCTTGCCTAAGAAATCCCTAAGAAATTCATGGAGTCACCATAAGGCGACAGGAGACTTGCAAGAAAGTTGGGCAGGGAATTTGTGCAATACCTGGCCCTGCTGCTGGCTTAAACTTACATTTACAACTTAAAATTGTTCTTAAACTGCTGTTAACTTTATACAGTTGATATAAAATATTTTACTACAGTATTTGGTTAAGAATCTTTTTTTTCTAGATTTTCCTCCTTTAAAATTGGGTGCGTCTTATATGCCGGAGCGTCTTATATGCCGAAAAATACGGTAAGTGGATGTTCAAGTCCCATTAAATACTCAGAGAGGTCACAGGCCTAAATTTATAGGACCTGTAAATTACAGGATCAGGGTTTGCTGTTATTTATTTAATTTTTTTGGAATATTTTCAAGTTGTGGATAAAAAATCAGTGCATACGGAGGGCTGGCTGTATACACTGAACCATCAGAAAGCAAAGGTGTCACTCACTATCTCAGCACCCATGTGGACAATCTGTGGTAGGTTTAGATTTGGGAGTATTTCAGATTTCCTGATAAGAGATACTCAACCTGTAATGTCAAAATGTTTGAAGCCATTAAGTATGCACTTAGTCATAGTTTTAAGATATAATGTTTTCTATTTCCTGTGACAGATTTCATGGCTTAAGCATCAGCCAGCTTTCCTACCTGTAATCCATTGTTTTGTTTACCATCTGGCATAAGAGTGCTGGAGAAACCTGAAAGTCTGCACACCTTTCTGTGACATTCTGATCCTAGTAAAAGTAATGCCCTAATCAATGTGTGTATGGACCTTCAAGTTACCTGTTGACTTATGGTGACTCCATGAATTTCATAGGGTTTTCTTAGGCAAGAAATTACTCAGAGGTGGTTTGCCATTAATAAAAAGAAGTACTTATTTTTGTCTGTCTTGAATCATTCTACACCCATTCCTCCTCACTGGATGACCCCAGGTGCCAGTATTAGGACAAAGAGAAAAACTTCTCCCTATACACTTCACATTTCTATCATGTCCCCCACATACTCACATCCCCCCCCCCAATTAAAAAATAACATTGTAGCTCACCAGAGAAGGAGAGTTGCTCATGCACTCTTTTTTAAACTTCTTGTTCGGCGTGTGCCTTTAAGCTGTTTCCAACTTACGGCAACCCTAAGGCAAACTTATAATAATAATAACTGTGCCTCTGTCAAGCAATCGGGGCGGCTCACAACAGTTTAAAACTTCATACAATATGAAAATACAATCCAAAATCCCACAACCCTCCCACCATGAGGTTTTCTTACCAAGATTTGTTCAGAGGAGTTTGTCATTGCCATCCTCTGAGGCTGAGAGAGAATGACATGTCCAAGGTCATCCAGTGGGTTTCCATGGCCAAGCTGGGATTTGAACCCTGACCTCCAGAGTCCTAGTCCAACTCTTGAACCACTATGCCATGCTGGCTCATGCAGCTCTACCCCATTCCTAATGACCTCCACGATCTTTTTCACAGCTATTGCACTCATACGTGCATCACTTTATATTCAAGCAACTTATACTAAAACTATTTTTTGCCATCTTAGAATCTTAGAGTTGAAAGAGACCTCAAGGGCCATCCAGTCCAACCCCCTGCCATGCAGGAACTCACAATCAATGGCAAACCTCCTCTGAAGAAACTTGCCAAGAAAAGACACCATGATAGGTTTGCCACAGGGTCGACATAAGTTGGAAATGACTTGAAGGCACACAACACACATGGGATATAAGAACGATAAATAAAATTAAAAAATAAGAGAGGATTTTTCTTCTACTAGGAAAACTCCAAGGAAGGGGGAGAGGTTGTGTTTATAATTCCCTTCCCAATTTCTAAGGAAGCTCACGTGCCCACAGGGTGACAAGAAAGGAGGACAACAAGGCACCACAAAATGTAGGACACACAAGAAAAATGGAGGACATGACCAAGGTCCAAACCACACTGCAGAAATAATCTACTTTGAGACTCCTTTAACTGCTCAGGCTCAATGCTAGGGAATTCTGGGAACTGTAGTTTTGTGCGACATTTTGCCTTTACTGTCAAGAGAGCTCTGTTGACACCACAAACCACAATTCCCAGGATTCCCTAGCACTGAGCCAGGGCAGCTAAAGCTGTCTCAAACTGGATTGTTTCTGCAATGTGTCTTGGACCATAGACAACAACACATGCTCCCCCTTCACCTTGTCCTGTGCCAAAATAAACTACAATTCCCAGGATTCCCTAGAACTGAACCAGGGCAGTTAAAGCAGTCTCAAAACTGGATTATTTCTGCAGTGTGGTTTGGACCCAAATAAAAGCGGAAACACTCATTATAATATATATAATACACAGTAAATTTAAACCCATGCTTCTTGGTCAAAATGCTCAAAATGGGGGACCTTTCGGAATCGCTCCTGGACAGAAGGTTGCAAATGAAGGACGTGTCCTGGAAAAGGAGGACATGGGCTCACCCAAAATCTTGTCACAAAGTGCTTCGGGGGGGGGGCGTTGTATCCATAAAGCACAATGAAGGAGGAGGGTCTGAGGAAAATGGAGAGAAAGAGGGGGAAGAGGCCTTACCTGAGTGGCGCCTGGAGGCTTCACAATCTCTCACCTTTGCAAGGGAGGGAAGGGAAGGGAAGGGAAGGGAGGCTGACAGGGAATTAAGGAGCCCGCCGCTTCACGTGTAGCCTTTGAATGTCAGAATAAGCTTCCCCCAAGGACCTCCGCCGCCTCAGACGACGCCCGCCATTTTCCTGGGCAGGAAAAGGGAAGAAGAGCTGCGCGGGGATGGAGTTGAGGAAGGAGCTCCCTCTCGCTTGGTTTCTGGCGCCTCAGCTCCGGCCTGGAAGTGGCCCCGGCCCAGATAAAAGGTCGCCTCCCTTCTCTAGACGCCTGGTTCCCCCGCTTTGGCTTCGGGGATGGAGAAGAGAGGCCTCCTCCTCCTCCCTCACAAGCTCTCTCCCTTTCTGGGTCCTTGTTTATTATCTTTCGCACGCAAGGCTGCCTCTAGCCGCCTTCAAAACAAAGGCCGCATCCGCACTGCAGAAATAACCCAAAACAGAAAGGGAAGACATAGCCGTCTTAGTCTGTAGAATCAATATGTAGAGAGATTCTTGAGGGTCACTGAGAGAAAGAAGTTGGCAGCATGAACTTTCATAGACTTCAGTCTACTTCCTCAGATGCATTTGGATAATAATAATAATATGTAGAGAGAGTCTTGTAGCACCTTTGAGACTGAGAGAAAGAATTTGGCAGGAGGAGCTTTCATTGACTTCAGTCTACTTCCTCAAATGCATTTGGATATTAATAATGATAATAATAAGTAGAGATCTTGTAGCACCTTTGAGACTCAAAGAGAAAGAAGTTGGCAGGAGGAGCTATCATAGACTTCAGTCTACTTCCTCAGATGCATTTGGATATTATTATTATTATTATTATTTAGAGAGAGAGCTTGTAGCACCTTTGAGACTCATTGAGAGAAAGAAGTTGGCAGCATGAGTTTTCCTAGACTACAGTCTCCTTCTTCAGATGCATTTGGTGGAGTGGAAAACCAGGGTATGTGAAAATACCAAAGTCTGGCCTTGGTTTCCACTCTGCTATGTGCATTTGGAGGAAGTAGACTATGAAAGCACATGCTGTCAACTTCTTGCCTTCCGTTAGTCTCAAAGGTGCAACAAGAGATCTATCTACACCCGGAACAGAAAAGTGGTGGCTGTTGTTAACCACCCTCAAGTCGATCTCGACCCATGGTGGCCCTGTGGATGAGACATCTCCAAGGCCCTCTGTCCTCCACTGCTCTGCTTAAATCCTGCAATCCCTTAATACCCGTGACCTCCTTAATAGAGTCCATCCATCTGGCATGTGGGCTTCTTCTCTTCCTACTTCCACCTTCCCCAGCATTATTGCCTTTTCCAGTGAGTCCTCTCTTCTCGTGATGTGTCCAAAGTATGACAGCCCCAGTTTGGTCATCTTGGCTTCTGGGTAGGTTTCTGGTTTAATCTGCTCTAGGACCCATTTGTTTCTCCTTTTGGCTGTCCATAGGATCCTCAGCACTCTTCTCCAGCACCACATTGTCTCAAATGTATTTGATTTTCTTCCTCTGGACCTTGTTAGTCTGACCAACTCTGCCCCTCCGGTGCCGTAGGGTTACCAGAGTGAAAACTGGAAGCAGCTCCTGTACCATTAATGGTTGCGTAGAAGAGGGAATTTCCACAGGTGTTGCTTGTTAGCTGATTTTATGTGGAGCAACACCTTCTGACTTTCCTTCTTTTACACAACCATTAAAGGTAAAGGAGCCGTCTCTAGTTTTCACTCTGGTAAACCTGTTTTGAAGTAGAAAGAGCCAGTGTGGTGTAGTGGTTTGAGTGTCAAACTACGACTTTGACACTTGTTCAGAGAAACTTGTTCAGAGAGGGTTTGCCTTTGCCATCCTCTGAGGCTGAGAGTGTGTGACTTGCCCAAGGTCACCCAGTGGGTTTCCATGGCTGAGCAGGGATTTGAAACCTGGTCTGCAAAGTTGTAGTCCAATGCTTCAAACCACAACTCCATGCTGGTGAACAGGAGGAAACACACAGGTTACTCAATTGCAGGCCCCTTGATGAGTGAATAAATTCCCCAAATAAGCTATCACTGTTGATGGGGGCCCCAAGTCTCCCACTTTTTGTGTAACGACAGACCATCTGAAACTGACAACAGAAGTAACAACTGCGACAAAATGTAGGCCTGTGATTCGAACATTCCCACTTTTTCTTCTGTATGATTTTTAACACTTTTGCCTGTCGAAGCTGCCAGTGAAGCTTTGTAAAATTGTTAAGATGGGAGAGAAGATACAATCTTATGTAACATTAATATCAGACCATCTGATTGCTTATATAAACCATTCATGAGACTTGTTTGGTGGAAAATAAGCTGTGGTCTTACCACCAGAATTCACACATTCCTCAGCCATAGGGAAAGTAGGGCTAGTGTAACAGCATTGCCCCATTCTCATGTCAAGTTAATTTAAACACCATTTAGCATCAATGGAAAGTTTACACAATGTGTGACATTGTGTTTTCAGATGCAAGTTCTATTTCTGTTCATAAAGCAAACTCTGAAGGAGCAGGAGAATAGCATAGAAGCTTCTTTTCCATACCTTATGGAAAAGGTTTGGAGTCCGTAAGACCCAAAAGTTTGGGTAGCTTGTTAGGTCTTAACTTGGTGCCTAAATGAAAACTGTGTCAGTGGCAGCCTGGCTTTCCAGGGAGAGTTTTGGTCCCCAAGCCACATGTTGAATGCAGCCTTTCTACTCACCTCACTTCCGTTGTGATGCTGTAGTGTACAACCTAGCAGTTTGCCATCTCATTTTATATACTTTAACATGTTTCCTCATAACCAGCCTCATATGACTGGTGGCAAGCCCTAGCAGGAAACATGAGATAAAGGCTGCATCTGCACTACAGAAATAATGTAGTTTGACACCGCTTTATTTGCTAAGTGTAATGGAATCCTGGGATTTGCTGTTTGTTGAGGCCCAGAGGCCTCTGACAGAAGAGTAAGTAGCTAAAAAACCTACAAATCCCAGAATTCCATAGCATTGCACCATGCAGTGCTAATACAGAATAAAATATAAAAGTAATATGTAATGGTTTTGTGGGGTAATTAATAGCCCCTGACATTCAGAAATGCAGAAAATGGTTTTTTTAAAAAATGATCCTTAGAATAATTTCACCATAAACTCCACTTGCATCTATGAAATAAACTGATTTGAACTCTAATTTTGGCAAAAATTCACTACTTTAATTAAAGCCTATAGTGCATATTATGGTTGGAACAGCTTGGGAGTCTAGTTTCAAATTATGCTGCCAAATCATTATCTGTCTGGTTTAAAAAAAAAATTAAGTGGTTTCAGATATTGAGAAATGTTAGGTACTTTCTGGCTAAACACTTACTAAATTAGTTGCTGGACCATATCTATTTGCAATTATAAATGAAAATGTTTATTTTTCTGTGTTTGTATATTAGTATAGAAGAACATTTTTAGAAGAAATGTTTTTAATGTAAATTTTCAAATACACAGTAAGCTCTTCAAAGGGCACCTATATCAGTTACAAGTAACATTATAAAGACATAGCTGTTTTAGTCTGGAAAATCAGTATGCCAAGGGATCTTGTAGCACTTTTGAGCTAACTGAAAGAAAAAACCTTGTAGCATGTGCTTTCGTAGACTTGAACCTACTTCCTTAGATGCATGTAAGCTCAAGTCTACAAAAGCTCATGCTACCAGATTCTTGCTTTCAGTTGGTCTCAAAGGTGCTACAAGATCTCTTTGCATATTCATTATAAATAAGTTTAAAGGCAGATCAATTAACTAAAATCCTTCTGTTAATGCCCTGCCCAACACACACACACACACACGCAAATACATCTTCTGAACAAATTTTGAGGTGATTTCTCCTCAAAAGAAGAAATCCGCTGCTTGGTCCAGAACCTCTGGGCCAGAGGCAGAATTAACAAGGGCTCAGGAACAAGGTTTAACTCAAGGTCTTTGTAGCTTTCCAGGTGATGTTGGGTAATGGATTCTATTAGTTTTAGCTAGCACAGTCAATGGTGATGGATAATGGGAAATGCAATCCAACACGGGGGGGTGGTGTCACAAGTTGCTCATTCCAGGAATTTTGGTTCAGTGGGATCACTCACTTATCTCCAGAATAACAGGATAAGGGCTGAAAGACTCTTGTCACTAGTCTAGTCTAATCCCCTGCTTAACACAGGAAATCCAGAGCTCAAACATCTCTAGATTCTTGCCTCTAACTGCTACTCCTTGCTTCTCATTGTTAGGATCACCTGTTCTCTCCCTTTAGGCTATTAAGACAGCTGTCATACTGGGCTCACAACATAATCATTTTCTAGAGTAGATTATTTTCCATTTGTGTTTTTTTTTGTTTTTCCACTTTGTGCAGGTGTGTGCAGCTGCCCTACACACTTTAAACAGAATGTTAAAAAGATAAATACATAAGGAACACAGGCAGGCAAGCTTTCCATTAGCTGAGTACAGAAAAACAATCAAACTGGCAAATCCAGGGGATATTTTCCTGGCAGAGGCTAGCTAATCCATCTTCATGTAAACGGAGACGTGAGCAACAGCTATAAAAGATGGTGCAAGCCATGAAAACCAAATATGCAAAATAAACTGTGGGAAGACAGAATGTAGGAAAGAGCAGAAAATATGAATTTGAAGCAAACAGGAATTCTCAGAACACAGAGGTTTGGTTGCTTATTTACCAGGAATAACAAGAGTTAAGGGGCAGGGGACACCACGTTTTTGAACATATGTGATACAATCTTTGACAGTTCTTAGGTTTCAATACATTACTTTTTTTCCAGGGCATGTTGTACACATCACCTAAAATGACAGTGTGTGAGCACAAGAGACATGTGCTAGCATTTAAAAAAAAATATGGATCATTTCCACCCAAACTCATGCGATGCCCTCATGAAAATTTGAACTACAACTTCCATCATCCCTTTTTAGTGTTACAAACATTGGGGCTAGGGACCACGTTAGGCAGACTAAGAAGGATTCAGGACTTAATGGCTAAAGCAGAGATGGGCCTTCAGATGATTTTGGCCTATATGCCTGCTCTAGCAAGCACAGCTAATGGTGAGGGATTATGGAAATAGAGGTGCAAAAACATCTGAAGAGCGGCAGTATCCCAATCCTGGGTATCGATTTTGCTGAATGTAAAACTTCAGCAAAAATCAAGCTATTCTTATTTGATTTTGCACTATTTTTTTTAATCACCCTGTATGAATGTATGTACATATGTGTGTATGTAGGGAGGCTTCTTATTGGGTAGTATGTTTTTAATGGGTTTATAATTTTTAATTTAGTGTTTTTAAGGATTTTACATTTTTGACTGTTATATTAGTGTGGTGTTTTAATTGTTTTCAAATGGGACTGTTTTATTGTTGTTTTTAAGCATCTTTTGTCGGCTGTCTTGGGTCCATTTGAGAAAGGCATCCTAATAAATAAATAAATATCCTACCTTTCTCCTGACATGTAACCTAAGATAGCTAACAATAAAGCTAAAACAAGATACATCTAAAAAACTGATTATGTAAAACAAATTAAAATATAATTAAATAAGGATTCTACAATTTAGGGAGAGTTTAGAGATGATATAAAGACATCTATAAGCTGTCCACCCACTTGCCACAACCATATAGATATGTAATGCAGCAACACATCACTTGCCCTTTCACAACCATAATGACTGAGCCATGCATATGCAAGAGTGTTTAATGGCACACCTATTATATACAGAACTATAGAAAGTAGCATACAACACAGCATTAGCCTTTATAAAATCAAGCAAAACAGCCACTGCATAAAAACTCTGGCTCTTATTAAACAAATTGCACTTAGGAAGATGAAACAATGTGACTATCAGCAATCTGCATGATCATTCTATTTTCCAAACACTGTGCAATTACCAAAACAATAAAAAATATTTATTACACATAAACCTAGTGCTTTAGATCTAGGATACATGTTATGGTAGTCCAATGCCTCTTCAGTTTTAGTATGGAAAAAAAAAAAAACTTTGGCAAAGGGTGATTTGGAACAAGGTAAGAGGAAGGTATGGAAGGATGCTTAAACATTTTTCCATTTGCAATTCCCCTCAAATTATCCACCAACTGAATTCCGCGACAAGAAGAGATCAAGAGGTATGTTTGTAAAGGTGCCTCCTTGCCCCATCTCTTGCCTCTGGCTGTTTCAGAAGCAATTTTTTAGATGACAAACACTAGTGGTGGGGCTATCTGTGCATATTTGTGTATAGCATTATTTTGTATCATGAGCTGTTGGGGATGCTTTTTCAATGGGCAAGAGGCATCAGCTGTAGACACTTAGGACCAAATCTAATAGTATCCCTACCCAGAGCAGACCAAATTGAATGAATGGGACTTTTAAAGCACAATTAATTTAAATCCCACTGGTTTCAGTTATTCAGCTTTAGGTACAACCAACAAATGGGTTTATCCCTTATTTCAAATTCTTGAGAAAGCAAGACAGCCTTTTTAGTTACTGAGATGGAAGTAATGCTTTTATTTCTACAATCCATTTTGTATTGATTTCTTTTTAAAAACCCAAAAACATATAGAAACTTCCCCAACTGTAAAGGCTCTCACAGACCAAATGGGGTATGACACATTATCACAAAAGGAGCTGATGAAAATTTTTTATGATCCATAAACAGTGAAGCACTGCAATTTGGTATGAAAGGGGGCACTCTTTCAAAGGGCCTAAAGATCTTGAAAAAATATGACCTACTCAGTATTTCATAAAACCTCTTATCACACCTTACAAACACTCTTGTGGTTTCAAACCCACTATTTTTTTTCAAATTAGAAAAAGAGTAGATGTCCACATTCTAATTATCTCTCAGGGTCCAGAATAGTGGAAAGAGATTTCCAATAGCCTTCTTCAGCTTCGGAGTCTGAAACACAAAGTTCTAAAACTCGTTTAGCCAACAGAGGCCATGATGGCGTCTACAGGGAGTTCTTCTCCACTTCGTGCTGTGACTTGCATTGTCACAGCGTCTGTTAGGACAAGGCGTGAACGAACCAAGAGGTCATGGCCACCCCGAAACACACCTATACGAGATATAAAAGATGGACAAGACAGGGAGATAAAAATGGACAAGGCAAAAACACACTTGTGAACTTGTGAGTCTTAAACCATTTCTACAATCCCCAGAAGGAATTCAACTAATATTTCAAAGACACTTTTTATTGGGCTAAATCCAATGTCGTTCTCAACTAGAACAGACCCACTGAAATAAACAGATATGCTAAATGGTGACTAAAAAGTCTAATTTGTTTTAGTGGGTCTACTCTAACGCTAGTTGGTGTTAATCCTGGATTTAACCCAATAATTTTTATAATGACCATTAAGAATACTTACTGCATTGAAATGTTTTGGCAGTGGTTAATGTTGTAGCTGGGAAGCCTTAATTTATCTTAGCCTCCTTTTGTTCATCAAAAAAGGGTTATAGCTAATGGCTATTGTCCCTGAACCCAGGTATTGAGTTGCAACCTCCAGTCCTGGATGGGTTATAGCTAATGGTCTGATGAAGAACCAGCATGTAACTCCTGGCTTCAGAGAAGAATGCCTCCTTATGCCAGAGGCAGAGAACATTTGGTCCTCCAGAAGATTCAGATTGAACTTTTTCTGTTCCTTACCACTAGCCATACTGGGTAGGCCTTGATTCTCCACACCACTGTAACCCCTTCCTGGGTTTAGCTGGGAGTTTATAATCAAACAGTATAAGGGCCTTTCCAGACCCTTTCTTTCTTTTCCCCAGGAGGACATTACTGTTTTGCCTTGGTGCTATACCATCACATTTCAATTGCCAGGTAATGGAAAAGAGAGAGATTATGGAGAGGAGTACTATCTTTGTTTTTTAACTGCAGAATGGGTCTTCTGGAATGACAATACACAGAGGTCAGGTGAGAAGGACCAACAACACCAATGCTATCCAACTGGAATCCATGGTACTATCCTACCTACTGAACATACCTGGCTGAGAGAAAGAATGAATTATTATTATTATTATTATTATTATTATTATTATTATTATAGTATTTTTATCCCGCCCCTCTGCATAACACAACTGGGGCAGCTTACAACTTTAAAATATACATCCATATCCCACAAACCCACCCACCCCCTTAAAATATAATTAAATAATGACAATTAAAACACATGTAAAATAATAACACAAAAACAAAGAAACAAATAACTGTAGCTACAGCCGAATGACGGATGAGCAGGATGGCTGTCTTTTGATGGCTGGGATATCTGTTCAGGAAGGCCTGCCAGAAGAGATCCGTCATAACAGCCTTTTTAAAGCTGTCTAAGGTGGTAATATGATGGCTCTCATCCGGCAGGCCATTCCATAACCTGGGAGTGGTAGCCGAAAAGGTCCTCTAGGCGGTTGCAGACAATCTAGTTTTTATCGGCTGCAACAAATTCCTCCCAGAGGACCTAAGTGCACGGGTGGATTATAAGGGAGGAGGCAGTCCCGAAGATAGGTTGGAACCAAGCCATTTAGGGCTTTAAAGGTGCTAGCCAACACCTTGTACTGGGCCCGGAAACTAATAGGCAGCCAGTGAAGTGATCTTAGGATTGGTGTTATATCATCTCTTCTCGTTGTTCCTGAGACCAACCTGGCTTCTATATTCTGTACTAGTTGAAGTTTCCAGACCATGAACAAGGGTAACCCCATGTAGAATGCATTACAGAAATCCATAACTTCCAGGAAGTTAGGTCCCTAACTTCCAGGAAAGGGTGCAGCTGGCATATCAGCCGAAGCTGATAACAGGCACTCCTGACCGTCGCATTCACCTGATTTATCTTCTGAAGTGACGGGTCCAGGAGCACCCCCAGACTGCACAGTCCTTAGAGGAGAATGTGACCCCATCCAGGATTGGAGGTTGCAACTCAATACCTGGGTTCAGGGACAATACTGTAAGTACTTCTGTTTTGTCTGGATTCAGTCTCAATTTGTTTTTCCTCATCCAGTCCATTACTGCCTTATGACAGTCATTGAGAGGAGTGATGCCGTCTGAAGTCAAAGCTGAAGACCAAGACATGGAGAAATATATCTGGGTGTCATCAGCATACTGATAACACCCCGCCCCATGTCTCCGGATGATCTCTCCCAACGGCTTCATCTATATTAGGGGTAGGCAACCTTTCCCCTTTAAGGGCTGAGGGACTTCAGCTCCCAGAAGCCTCAGCCATGTTGGCCAATAGTCCCATGTTGGCCAATAGCTCCTAGGATTCTGGGAGCTGAAGTCCCTCGGCCCTTAAAGGGGAAAGGTTGCCTACCCTTGATCTATATATTAAATAGCATTGGGGACAGGATGGCGCCTTGTGGGATGCCACAATTAAGCCCTTTCCTTGCAGCGCGACTGTCCCTGAGCATCACCCTCTGGAATCTGCCCGAGAGGAAAGAACGGAACCATTGCAATGCAATTCCTCCAATTCCTAACCTTCTCAGGCAATCCAAGAGGATGTCATGCTCTAGTGTATCAAAGGCCGCTGAGAGGTCCAGTAGCACCAACAGGGTCACACTACCCCATCGATGCCCAGAGGAAGGTCATCAGGTAAGGCGACCATGGCAGTCTCAACTCCATATCCTGTCCTAAACCCAGTTTGAAATGGATCTAGATCAGGGGTAGGCAACCTTTCCCCTTTAAGGGCCGAGGGACTTCAGCTCCCAGAATCCTCAGCCATCTTGGCCAATAGTCCCATGTTGGCCAATAGCTCCTGGGATTCTGGGAGCTGAAGTCCCTCGGCCCTTAAAGGGGAAAGGTTGCCTACCCCTGATCTAGATAATCAGTTTCCTCCAAGACAGCTTAGAGTTGAAGAGCAACCGCCCTCTTGATCACTTTGCTCAGGAAAGGTAGTTATGAGACTGGTCTATAGTTGTTTATGTCCAGAGGGTCCAGGGAAGGTTTTTTCAGGAGTGGCCTAATTGCCGCTTCCTTCAAACATGATGGAGCCTTCCCTAAGGGATGCATTGATGATGTCTCTAAGAAACATCTTCAAGGCATCTCCTCCCTGGATAGCCAGCCATGAAGGGCAAGGATCAAGAGGGCAGGTTGTTTTCCTCACTCTACCAAGAAGCTTGTCTACGTCATCAGTACTCATGGATTAAAACTGAACCAGTATAATTTCATCAACAGAGTTGCTGGACACCAATTGATTCTGTTACAACACTGGCGTCTAAGTCGGCTCTTATCTGAGAGATTTTATCTGCAAAGAAGTTGTTAAAAGTGTCACAGCAGGCCGTTGTCGGTTTAAGTAATGGGTTCTGCACAGGTGGAACCTGTGTCAGTTCCCTTACCACCCTAAACAGCTCTGCCAGATGGTACTCTGCAGACGCAATATGTGCAGAGGAGAAAGATTTCTGCGCTGCACATATTGCCTCTTGACAGGAACAAAGAAATTTCCTATGATGAGTCTTGTCAGATAAGAGTCGAGTTCTCTGCCAGATGCACTCTAGTCATTGTCCAACCCACTTCATCTTCCTAAGCTCTTCAATGTACCATGCTTCACGATTTGAAGCGGATTGGAAAGGACGCTTGGGAGCGATAGTGTCAATAGCCTTGGCGAGATCAGTGTTCCAGTTATTAACCAAAGCTTCGACAGAATCACCAACGTTACCAACCATTAAACCCTCTAAGGCTTTTTGGAATCCACTTCGTTCTATAAGCCTTCAAGGGTGGACCATTCTAATGGATCCACCACCCCCGGTGGAGTGCATAGTAGTTCATCCTTGATCAGAAAATGATCCGTCCATGACAATGCGGTGCTATTAATAAGCTCCATCCACAGATATTCCTGTTCTGTACTGAAGACTGCATCGAAGGTATGACCCGCACAATGAGTGGGCCTGACGACCAACTGGGATAGGTCCATGTTTGTCATGGATTCCATGAACTCCCAAGCCGCACCTGTTAGATTCGACAAACTGGTCTTGAGTGGAATGTTGAAGTCATCCAAAACTAGAAGTCTGGGAGACTCCAACAGCAACTCTGAGACCAGCTGTGTCAGTTCGGTTAGGGCAGGGGTTGGCAACCTTAACTTACCTGGGGCCGGTCACTGGTCCCCAGGTCTTCTGGCAGGCCGGGGGGGGGGGGGAATGGCGGCGCGCGCACAGCCCCCACTGCCACTACCACCACGCCTCCACGCGTGTCGCGGCCGCCATTTTGGCAAACAAAATGGCGGCTGCGACGTGCGCGGGGGCGGAAGGGGTCAGCGGGCCGACCCCTGGGTTAGGGAGTCTGTTAGACCAGGGGTAGGCAACCTTTCCCCTTTAAGGGCCGAGGGACTTCAGCTCCCAGAATCCTCAGCCATCTTGGCCAATAGTCCCATGTTGGCCAATAGGTCCTGGGATTCTGGGAGCTGAAGTCCCTCGGCCCTTAAAGGGAAAAGGTTGCCTACCCCTGTGTTAGACAATGGGTAGGCCAGTATACTAACAGAATCCCCAAACTATCTTTAGTCCTCAGGCTTAGGTACATACACTCGAAGTGGACTGTGTTCTGGACAGATATCCTGGTCAAAGTGAGGTTGTTCTTGTGAATCAGAACCACTCCGCCCCCCTGCCCACTTCTCATTACCTGCTTGCTGACAGAATACCCAGCTGGGAGGGCCTGTGTCCAAGTTATAGCGCTGTCTTCTCCCAGCCAGGTCTCTGTAAAGCAAGATCCTCATCTAAGAGGAGATCATAGATGATATGGGTCTTATTTTTGACCGACCAGGCATTGCAAAGGAGTAAGGTAAGGTTCTGTGGAATGATCCACAGAATATTTTTACTAAAACAACCAAACCAACAAATACATACTACATTTCTATATCTTGAGGGCAGGTTTTGGGGACAAAATTATGGATTTTGCCATGACCCGTGGATAAGTCAAGGGTAAAACTGGAAGGCTCCTTCAGTATTTGTATATGTGTACCCAGAGCAAGAGGGACTGTTGGAGCAGCAATCAATCACCCATGAGGCTTTCTGCTTCAGCCAGCAGAGGCAGAGAAGGACTCTTCAACAAACAACAATCAATCACCCAGAACTCTTTCTGTTTAGCTCAAGAGAGAAAGAAACTGCTGTACTGACAGCATGGGGAAATCTGAAAGAGCTGCTATCACATTACCATAATAGAATCATAGAATCATAGAGTTGGAAGAGACCACAAGGGCCATCCAGTCCAACCCCCTGCCATGCAGGAACTCAAAATCAAAGCATCCCCGACAGATGGCCATCCAGCCTCTGTTTAAAGACCTCCAAAGGAGACTCCACTACACTCTGAGGGAGTGTGTTCCACTGTCAAACAGCTCTCACTATCAGGAAGTTCCTCCTAATATTTAGGTGGAATCTCTTTTCCTGCAGCTTGCATCCATTGTTCCGGGTCCTGTTCTCTGGGGCAGCAGAAAACAAGCTAGTGCCCTGCTCAATATGACATCCCTTCAAATATTTAAAGAGGGCCATCATATCCCCTCTTAACCATCTCTTCTCCAGGCTAAACATACCCAGTTCCCTAAGTCGTTCCTCATAGGGCTTGGTTTCCAGACTCTTCACCATTTTAGTCGCCCTCCTCTGGACACGGTCCAGTTTTTCAATATCCTTTTTGAATTGTGGTGCCCAGAACTGGACACAGTATTCCAGGTGGGGCCTGACCAAAGCAGAATAGAGTGGCACTATTACTTCTCTTGATCTAGACACTATACTTCTATTGATGCAGCCTAAAATTGCATTGGCCTTTTTAGCTGCTGCATCGCACTGTTGACTCATGTTCAACTTGTGGTCCACTAGGACTCCTAGATCCCTTTCACATGTAGTCTTGTTAAGACAGGTGTCCCCCATCTTAAATCTGTGCATTTCATTTTTTTGCCCTAAGTGCTCTGGGGTATTAGCTATTCTTCCTAATTTGGTCATCTGCAAATTTGAGAAGCATGCTCCCTATTCCTTCATCCAAATCATTGATAAAGATGTTGAAGAGCACTGGGCCCAGGACAGAACCCTGTGGCACCCCACTGGTCACTTCTCTCCAGGATGAAGAGGAGCCGTTGCTGAGCACCCTTTGGGTTTGGTCAGTCAACCAGTTAGTAATCCACCTAACAGTTGTATTGTCTAGCCCACATTTTACTATCTTTTACTAATGACTTGTACGTAAGTTGGCTTGGAATTTTGGGGTCCATTTTTGGGCATAATTTTTGACGTATAGATGAGTATATACAGTATATACAATAAACAAAGGGAAAAAAGCTTCCAGCCTACCTGCCAATGGCTGTTTAACAGTGCTTATTTAAGTTCTTTCAAAAATTAAATCAACTAAAATAATCTTAAATGTGCTATCATATTGTAATTAAAACCCAGGAGAATGAACTGTTTCATAGCACTTGTACCACACTGTTGAATACTAAGAAAAAGTGATTTTAGGTGAAGTATCTGTTAAGCTGGTATCACATAGGCACATTCCCCTTGGCTGTACAATTCATTCAGAAAAGGGACAGTGCATGGAAAGGTATGACAGGGATGATTTTTCAATTCTTCAGAGTTAACCTCTATCCATTACAAGGATCACCAGAAGAACTCACCTGCTAGATACAAGGTATGTGAGTTCTTGTTTTCAGGCACTTTGTCTGACCTCTCACAGGGCTGCATCCCTAGGAACTTCACAATATTGCTAACTGCCTCTGTGGAAATAAATATTGGGATACAGTTTTTAAAAAAATGGTGAGTTTTTAAGCATGTATTTGTAGAGACACAAAGATCAAATGCACAATGTCATTAGTGGGACAACACAGTTTGCTGTATTACACACATTGTATTTATTAGTGTTTCTTACGATGCACTAGTTCTCAAACGTGTAAGAAAGTCTTTCCCTTCCCCCCTCTCCCATATTAAAAAACAGTCAGTCAATCTATTCCCTCTTTTCAATCAATAACAGGAGAAGGAAGCCTATGGCCCTCCAGTATGGCCAAAGATGGAGGCTGATGGGAGCTGGAGGACCACCTCTGTTCCAGAACAAACATTTCTGACCCTCTCCTCTGACAAAACACTCCCATAGACTATGGAACTCTGATTTCTTCTTTGCCCACAGACTGAATTGTGTTAAAAGCAATGCTTTAATTCAGTTTTGGTGTTGTGGTATATAAATCATTTGTACACTTTAAATGGAGATATACTATGGGTACATTGAAACAATGGACCAAAACAGATGGGTCAAATAAAGTGGCTTCTGGCCACTTCAGGGGTGAGGCATGCAAATGATGCATGCTCCTAAAGTGGCTGGAAGCCATGCTGAAGCCTTCACAAAAAGGAGCAGCAAAAAGCCGCCTGTGTTAGTGTCCTGTTCAGGACCACGGAGGTGGCCTGCTTCCAGAGCAGGCTGTCCAGTTGCCACGGTCCCACTCCAATTGGGGGCTGACCGGGGCTGAAGCGGCCAGAGGTTGCTCCAACAGTGGGTCTGCTTCGTCCCAATGTTATCCCAGAAGTCTCTAGGGTTGTGCACTTGACTATCCAGTTTAAGGAGCAAAATCAAATACAGTGGGCCCTTGTTATCTCCTGGAGTTCGGTTTCAGGACTCCCCATGGATACTAAAATCTGTGGATGCTCAAGTCCCATTATATACAATGGTGTAGTAAAATGGTGGTCCTTATGGCAAAATCAAGGTTTGCTATTTGTAATTTATACTTCTTAAAAATATTTTCAACTTGTGGATGCTTGAATCTGTGGATAAAGAATCCATGATACGGAGAGTTCACTGTATGTATGGGAAATAATGTAACAATCCAAGAAAATGCATTAATTTTTTTAAAGGGCTGTGCTAATGTGAAATATTTCCTTACCCTCCAATGTTTTCACAGTGGATAATGTGAAAGTCTCTTCTTTTTCAAACTCATCACTAACTTCTTCCCAGGCTGCTGCAAAATTAGGCTTCAGAACCCTTTGGATATGATCTGCTATGGTCACCTCAATGTCTTCCAGCTAGCACAGGAAAAGAAATATTGAAGTATGATAGTGTTCCCAATCAAGCTTGACCACTGGCTCCTGCAAGAGCAATGACTATACAGTATTCACTTCAAATTCAAAGCATCGTTCCCCTTCTTGTATCTTTCATGTGGTGCAGGGGACAGAACCTCATTCCTCACGTAACACCAAATGTAACTATCCTAAACTGCTTTCTCCTGCTGCAGTATCTGTTTATAAAGCAATTACATCTCATTCTAACATTGAGGCTTGAACAGTACTTGGTTTTTCCTCATTCAAAGTTCTACAGTACAGGGGAAATTCTTCACTGAAAATGGAACATGCCAAGGTCAAAGTGTTTGGTGTAGAGTCCCCCCAAAACAAAAGGGGAGGAAAATAACTCAGCAGTACAATTTTTAACCAACAGGTCATTTGAACAGTTTGTTTTTCAAGCTTGGTGCAGCTCAGAGGAGAGCCTGGTTTTACAACTGACCTTTAAGATCCAAGTGTGTGAAGCTTCTCATTTTTAAGAGAGGGGTTGCCTGTATTTAGGGTAAGGCCATAGCTCTATGATAAAGCCAGTGCTATGCAGGTACAGGTACTAGGATCAGTCCCTGATCAGATAACAACTCCACAATGTTCTAGTTATATACCAGCTTAAGTACTGAAACTTAAGTTTCATTCATTATTCACTGGTTTGGTGAAGGGTACAGTACCTCCTTCCTCACAGATATAACACCAAAGACGAAGACAAAGTACTTCAACACAAAAATTTTTATGTGCAACAGATTCATTTGTATGATATTCCATGAGGGACTGGAAGAATTGCTCAGACCATGCCACTGTGCACACAGGCCTACCCATGAATGAGGCTTACATCACTCTTCAAAAATTAAACAGTAAACTTGTCCCCCCCCCCCAATTCGCAGGGGATCCATTCCAGACTCCCCCCCCCCCGCAAATCAGAAAAAATGCAAATACTCGAGCCCCATTGGTTACAATGGCTGCACACTCGTGTGCAGCGCTGCATGCATGCGCCTGAAGCACAGGCACCATTTTGTCCCTACTTGCTTGCCGCCTGTGAAGGACTGAAACCACAAATGGCAAATTTGCAAATGGGGAGGGATGAGTGTATTGGCCATATTGCTTCTTGGTCTTTTAGCTAAGATTGTGTAAGGCAGGGGATTGGATTGGATAGCCCTTGTGGTCTCTTCCAACTGTGTGTGTACTTGCCATACCAGCCAAGGGGATATATTCACTGGGCCTTAGAAAGATCTAGCTCTGTTATCAGACAGAGAGAAGCAACTGCTTCAAGTGTTAGATGCTGAAAACTGGAAGTAAAGTTTCCCAGTCATGCCTCCTTAGGAGTGCCCTCCACCCCAGCCATTTCCCTGTCTTGGCGAATAGCCTGTTCTGTACTTCCGTATTTCGGTCTCTGCCTCCAGATGTTATGGAAGACACCTTCATGTTGCAGTGAGGACGCAAGATTCAACCAATAGTCCAGTTGGCTTCTGTGTGTTGAAATGGGGGGCGGGGGGCGGGAATCATTCACTTTATAGCCTTTCTTTTCCTCAAGACTGTTTTTTGTCCTAGGAGGTAAATTATCTTGAGCCAGCCCTGGACTTTGATTTGAGCAATGTGACACAGTATTACTCAGCTGTATCTCTTCTTCATTCAGAACAAACAGAGGCTGAACATAATCCATTCTTCCTACAAATATTGAAATTATTTTTGGGTAGGTGGTTGTTGTTTTTAGTAGCACATGCAGTGGATGTGACTGTCATGGCCAGATGCTTAGCAGTGAGGAAGACAGAAAGAATAAAAACTAGTTGTTATTTAGCTGATTTATATCCCACTTTTCTCCCAATATGAAACATAAAGTGGCATTGTGCACAAAGGTGAATAGATGAGAACAGAATTCAAGTTGCATTGTCTAGTCTGCTTTTCAAAATTAAAAAAAAAAACTTGCATGAAGCAACTGATGCTGCTGGGCAGAAAACCAGCCTCTGGTGAAGAAAACCCAACCTCTACACAGGATTAGGTAAAACAGGCTTGACTTTAAAATGTCAAGGGTGAGTTCCAAAAAAGTTTCTCAAAATATCCCTGCAGGTTACCCCACAGAGACATTCTCACAGTGCTTTAAGCTGATAGGAAATCAATGGCTCTGACACATAGATAGAAATTCCCCAAGCATAAAAGCTAGATCATCAGTGTCCTTTACTAAGAACATCAGCTAGAGCATATTATTATAGCTTCTTATTTCAAGCAAGAACCATTAGAGTTGTTGGTACTTTACATATGTCTGAGTTTTTAAAAATTCATTTTGTTCTTAAATAGCCATAGAAACAAAACAATTGTAAAACAGTTATGAATAAGCAAAACAGTTTTGCCAAGCTATTTTATCCATGAAACATGAACTGAGTGAATAGCTTACAGCAACATTCCTTAAGGGAGTGATGTTATGGCCCTCTACCATATGGCTGGCAAAAGTGAGCTGGTTACAAACCATCTCTCTGCATGAGCTGCTCTGACAGGAGACTACAGGCTTGACACTTCACCATCTGGACATGCTGAGACTTAACAGCTTAACAGCTTGTTAGCTCAGAACCTTTATCAAATCCATTCTTTGGCTCTCATGAAACATGGTTGCTAATGCCTTTGTTAATCCAAGCCATAGCTCCCCTTATAAAGGGAGGAAAGCATTTTACAGACTCATAGCCTTATCTTGTAGCATCTACTGTAACCCTGAACTGGGAAACATCTAGCTAGGTGGACTTGTACAGGGCTAGTAGAGTAACCAAAGTCTCCTTCTTACCACATATTCATCCTCATAGCCTTCTTCTTCAGCTTCACCAGTGTTTGGATCACAATCCTTGACACTAAATTTCATCATGCAGCTGAATGTACAGGCCACTGCAAAGAGAGCAAAAACACAATCACAAACAACATTAACACCCCTCTACAGACTTAATGCTTAACCCTGTCTCTATTCTTGGCCCAATGTACCTACTAATTAAAATGTCACTGCAGGTTGTGAGGACGAGGAGTGTCTGCAAAGTTACCTGTGACTTTGCAGCTAGACTGATTTTCCAGATGTAGAAGTCAGATTAAAACAATCAGCTGTTCTCTCTACATTCATAAGGACATTAATTCAAAGGCTGTCTAGAAATCTCCATACAATTGGTATAGTGCACTATATAATGGAATGCAAAAATTAAGTAGACACAAAAATCGCTACCTAATTATTATCTATAGAAACAGGCATGGATATGCCTTAAGATTATGAGAGTGCAGGGGCTTATTGAGAAGGGAAGGAGAGATGGAAATAAAGAAAAAACAGCTACCTGCTGTGGGGTCCTCTTCAGGCAATGCAACCAATGTATAGCAAGTGCCAGGCTGGTTGTACAGCAAACTTTTGGCAGGTATATATCCAATGACTTCATATCCTTCAGTCGGCTCCATTTGCACAGTGACATTTTCTAGGATCTGATCATTCAGGGTATTTGTGCAGTCAAACTATTATGGAAAAATGAAGATGCATTATGGCATGATCTGATCATCAACACTGAACCTATGGACACTGGGAAGCTTCATTTTTCTGACAGAATCATTATTCCTCACTGTTTACGGTCTTAGAGATATTTCATGCTAGGAAGAGGTAAGGCGGGGTAGGCAAAATATAGCCCATGGTCTGCATGTGGCTGACTGGGTTGTTTTTGCAGACGCCAGGATTGCCTACCCCTGATTCAGTTCCAGCATGACTTCTGACAGCCTCACAGGTTTAAAGACACACTGCTTAAAAGCTCTCTCTTTAAGGTGATGTCCAAATAAGATATTTTCCAGGAAACAGATGCATTTCTCTAGTGGATCTGATTACTGAAGCCAAATACCTCTTCTAATCATATCAAAATGCAGTGGACAAATGAACATAGTACCATCAAATGCTTTGTCTATTAACTGCAGAGCATAGACTGCTGAAACCTCAAATACTATACCAGTGTGGCAAATGGAATGCACTGTGAATGTGGATTCCACTTCTTCCCTTTGTCCTCAGCATCATACCTCATAGGAGATCCTTTATACTAACACAACACACACCTGGAACACCATGTGGGTGGTGAACATGTGCTTTGTACAGTGGATCACATACTCCGTCTCCAATTCTGTAAGTGCCACTGGCTCAGGAGAGGACTTGAACAGTGGGCCAAGCCCCCGGAACTCTGGAATAGCAGCCAGTTGCTCTAAAATGCGATTTAAAGAGAGAAGAGGTTGCTATTCACTGTCAGGGTATTATTTGGTCAGATAAAATGAAGCTGCTTTAAATGTGAGGAGCAAAAATTAAAGGTACATTTGCCATATTCCATTCATTTGGGCTGCAAAGGATATTCAGAGGCTCTTCCATACATATGTAGGAGTGCCGGATCAGGGCCGTGGCAATGGCACGCTGCGACCACAATCCAGCACTTTGCCTTTTTGGAGCAGCAAAAAGCCACCCTTGCTACTGCCGTGGCAGATTTTCTACGCTCCTTTGGTACACGGTGTGACGGAAGCATCGGGGCAGAATCGGGGTGGCTGGCATGTGGTCGCTAGACCCCGACTCCACCCCCAGGCCAGCTCTTTTGGCTGGTCTGTATGCCTGTACAGTTTCAACCTCAATTCCCTTATCTGTGAAAAATGAATAGAAGAAACCTCACCAGATCTGTGTAAGTAAAAAGGAATGACATTTAAATTTTACAGAAATTAATAAAAGTCCATTCAAAAGCCTTCCTTTGCTTCCAAGAACCAAAATGAAGGTTTTAACAAGGATGGAATTATGACAGAATGGCCCACATGTGGGGTGCCACAGTTTTTTTTTTTAAATATAGGGTGCAGGACACATGATGTGAAACAAACAAACAAACAAGCCACTCATGTCCCATTAGGATTACTGTTCACTGCAATCTGTCTACTATCAACTTCTCACCAAGCAGAGAGATTTTATATGCACCTTAGTCATAGTTATTTTCCAAAATTCATGGGAGTGCAGTCTGTTCAGATTACATCAGCTGAGTAGTTTTGACTACACCAAACAGACCTCGGGGCTGCTTCAAGGACAGGTGTGAAGCCATGCTTCAGTATGTGAGTGATAATATTCTTGTATAGCTGATTTCCCCTCTAACATAAACATATGAAGCTCTTGTAAACTTCATCTATATTGGTCTATGTATACACTGCATAGTTGTGGCTCTCATCAAACAGATCTCTTTCCTAATGGTGCTATCAAAGATCTTCTCCAGCTTCCAAAAAAAGCTACTGAAAACTGAGCCAGGGATCTTTTGCATGCTTGGTGATTAAATTTAGCTCTTCTGGAGCAAGATTTCTGGGTATCTTTAGTCTACTCACCACATTTCAACTTACACTATCTGAGGGCCTTTACAGACTGGCAGAAATAATCCAGTCTGAGACCACTATAACTGCCCTGGTTCAATGGGAATCATTGGAATTGTGTTTTTTCCTGAGACATTGAGCCTTCTCTGCCAGAGAGTTCTGGTCCCACAATGAACTACAGTTCTCATAATTCCCTAGCACTGGGCCAGGACAGTTAAAGTGGTCTCAAGATGGATTATTTCTGGCAGTCTGTAAAGGCCCTTACAAAGCTGTTGTGAAGATAAACTAGGTGTTTATGGAGAACTCTGTATGCCAGGGGTGCAGAACCTCAGACCCTGATGCCAAACCAGCCATCTGGGATTCTCCAGAGGACCACACAACATTTCCCTTGACACACTTACATGGTGGTTTCCCAGCTTATGTACTGGTAGTTTTTCCTTCCATTTTAAATAGAGGAAATGCCTCTCCTATGACTTAGTTGTCATAGGAGCTTCAACCAAAATATTTTCTCTCTCTTTTTTTTAAATGTCCTGTCCCTCACTTGCTCCACAGGAAAGTGGCTCTTCTCAGAGAACATTGAGATTGAAATTGGCTTCCTCACTCATGATGTGTGCTACCTTGAGATTCCTGAAATGGTGGGATTTAGAAAGCTCATCCTGAGGCTTCCTACGTCTTGCATTGGATGGGGGCACTAGAAGGCAAGACAGAAATCTCCCTTTATAGAGACTTAAGCGTTCCCAGGGCAGCAAGTCTATTTAATCAGTAAAATCTCTGATACAGAGTGACTTGAAAGAGTAATTCTTCATTTGATATACCACGGAGCTATTTTATTTTGTTCCCAAATACAAGGCAAAAACCTACCTTGGAAGATTTCTTGTCGGGTTGCTGCCACTTTCTCTGGCTGCTTGACTGCAGAGATAGGAACATTTTCTGCTGAATTTGAAGAAAAGACACAACACAGATAGAATAATGCACACATATTCTAACCTGAAAGTATAGTTTGATCACTGTCCTCTCACAGTAAAGTGGCATCTTAGTTTTGATCCTCATTTAGAAAAGGGCAACAGCAGCAGGTGGGGGAGGAGACAGACTTGAACAAACAGCAGGCTGTGCTACAGTAACATGAGATGACTATGGTGCCAAAATGCTAATAAGATGGCAGCAAAAGGGGAAAAGAAACTTGTCCAAAACATCTCAGATGATGAAACTTAAGCAATTCAGAACACCACAGGTGCTACTGCTGATAGGAACTTATGAAATCAAAGCTGTGATTGAAAGAAAGAAAGAACTGGAAAGTTTACAAAAGAGGTCACCAGATGAAAACTTTTCCTTTCATTGTTTCTACCTTTACCTGTTCTTTGTTCAATGATGGGGGCAGTAGCCAAGGGAACAGACTTCATGTCAAAGGGTTTCTCAGAGGGTTCCAGAGTATACTGATGCAGAGCCCTCTCCAGGCCAGGGATGGACACTGTCAAGCCTGGAGAAGAGGAATGGTAATCAGAAGCATAAAAGAAAAAAAGATAAAAGATAAAATGTACAGGAAACCAGACAGCTTATAAATCAGACCACAATTAACTCTGCATCTGCTGTGCCATATGGCCACATTCAAAAGGAAAAAAAGGAAAAAAGAAAAAGAAAACCCACCCAACCCAAAATAAAACCCCATTTACATCAAGAGCTTAATTTTAGCCAGTTTAATCCCCTACATCTTAATTGGGTTGCAGATTGAGCTATCAGCAAACCACACTCTGGGAATCTCTCATCCAGATGTGCAGGCATCTATCGATTTATCAGGAAATCCTATTTTAAGGGCTATCTGCATATCAAGAAGGGAACCATAGCTTCAGAAGGATATCCTCTGGAAATGACTTTCCTCCCTGCAGTAGTCTAGAAACAGCTGGTACACATCTGTTCCCATTTAGGGCTTAAAAGCAGTGGGCAGAGAAACTCTATCATGTATCACTACATAGCTAACCTAGGCAGCTAATACGCTGCCAGCAAAACAGGATCTCATATAGAAATCAGAAGCAAATCCCTATCTGCCCTTCATGCTGCATTAAGCCATCTCTGCTGACCTACAGGCATTTTTTAAAAAGCTGCTAATATGGCAATGACAACAAGCCTTCCCCCCTTCATTCTGGCCAGCTGGCATTTTAAATGATCTGCATGCACTGCACCAGAGGATGGGGAGGAGGAAAAGAGGAGGAAATAATGGGTTTTCTCTTTTTGCAACCAGTTCCCACCATTGCTGTTTTCAGGAAGTGTCAAATGCATCTCTTCAAACTGACTTTTTAAATAGTTTCTCAGTGTATTTGGGTGATTTTCTGGCTGGTAGTCAAAATGATTGTGATAATCATTGTGATTTTAATGATTTTACTATCTAATTTGCTTTTAAAATTTGCTTTCACTGATGTTTGTTAGCTGACTGGACCACTTTTTGTGTGTGGAAAGATGGGATAAAACGATCAAGTGACTACAACAAGTAAGAATTTATATCATGTTCAAACCAGCACCTTGTGGCTCAAAATGCAAACGAGGAGAAGATTAAAAGGTAAAATCTATTAGGCATGCCTAGGAATAAGCTGTATGCAACATTGAGAGGAATAAGATAGCATTTCAGGATAACAGGTGTCAGGACGATATAAGTTGAGTCTCCCTTATCCAGAATTCTGAAATCCAAAATATTTCAAAATCCAAAATTGTCCACATGGGTGGCTGAGACAGTGATCCTTGCTCTCTGATGGTTCAGTGTAAAAAAACTTTGTTCCATGCATACAATTATTAAAAATATTGTGTATAAAATTGCCTTCAGCTATGTGTGTAAGGTATATATGAAACAAATGAATTTCGTGTTTAGACTTGGGTCCCATCTCCAAGATATCTCATTATGTATATGCAAATATTCCAAAATACAGGGAGGGATCTGAAATCCAAAACACTGCTGGTTCTAACCATTTCAAATAAGGGAGACTGCATATATTGCCCCTTTAGAGGAAGAAGTGTGTGTCAGAGCTTGGAAATTTTAGCTTTTTGTACTACAACTCCCCAAATTCCCCAGCCAGTTTCCAGAAGTAATCCAATTCCTTCCTTCCCATCAATGTCTGGGTTACACTGGTGAGTTAAGAATTCTGATTTCCCAATTTTTTGATGCAACCCAAGCAACTTAAAGGCTAACTTTAGAGACAGTCTACAAATGTAAACCCCAATCCTGCCAATAAACCAAAAGGCACCTATGTGTTTTTTTAAATCATCAAATCAAAGTTACAGTCCTCTGGGTATTTAAGACTACCTGAAACTTGCCTGCTCTGCATCATGACATGCTCTGGCAGTGAGAGGGATTTAAATTCTTAAAAAAACCCCACCAGATTAATGTATCTTCCCCTCTTTGTCAATTACCATTCAGAATATAACCAGCGTTGAGAGCCTTTTGCTTCTGCTCCAAAACACTCAGGTAGAAGGTGGCCCTGTCTCTCACTTCATTGTCATCATCCATCACACACCTGAAATCAAAACCAGAGTGATCTACTCAATGAGAGGCACTGAAATTCCCACAGATGCATCAAAAAATTTCAGCCTGTCCAGCTGGTTAGAAAAACCAACATAACAAACTGCTATGATGGGTTGGCAGCATATACTAAGCACCAGAGCAGATAGCTTCTGGAAGATAACTGCTTATTCAGATATTATTTTATAGCACTGAAAAGAGAACATCAAGAGGTCAAAAATAATTTGCAGTGGGCGGCAATTTTTAGACCGCCTAAGGTAAATAAATCCTTTCTCTGAACCATGATATTTGTGCTGAGTGTGCTAATCTCCTAATCTGGCATTTAGATTAACTAAAACTAGAGCAGTGTTTGTGTGAATGTATCTGAATCTGGACCTCTCAACAATCCACCATCTAGATACAACTCAACACTGAGTTGGCAGTTATTATGTCTGGGTGGTTCCTATGGAATGTCACAAATCAAGGAGCTAAACTCAGTGCCTATGGAATCTGAACATATTTTACATTCACTACAGCCTTAACAGACATTGTGTTTTCATGGTCTGGAAGCCATGCCCTATGAGAAGTGGCTAAGAGAGCTCAGTATGTTTAGCCTGGAGAAGAGAAGGTTAAGAGGTGACATGATAACCATGTTTAACGACGGCAAAATGGGGAGGGATTAAAATGGCGTGTGCACCCATTATAATCAATGGGATTGAATGTATGCAAATTTCCATTTTCGTGGGTGTGTGTGTGGGTGTTTTCACAGGATCCCCTGTGAAAATTGAGGGATGACTGTAGAATGCCTCAGAAAGTAGAGGAGTCTCCTTCTCTGGAGGTTTTAAAGAGAGGCTGGACGGTCATCTGTCAGGAGTACTTTAATTGTGTATTCTTGCATGGCAGGGGGTTGGATTGGATGGCCCTTGAGGTCTCTTCCAACTCTATGATCCAATTATTAACTCTTAAAAAAAAACCTTTACTCTCAGTCTTCTTTTTTTCATTTGATGTTTTGTCATTTTACAAACTCAACATTTTCTTTTCTATGAATTCTGTAGTTTTGGGAATCAACAAAGTGGAATATTTTATTTCTAGCGGAGGGAGGGGCTTTGGACACGTTTTCATTCCTTTTGTAAATTGATCTAGCTTCAAACGCATCCCACTGGTGTGTAATGCTTCTTGCTCTACCACCTTGCCTGAAAACATGATTCTAACAGTCCAAGCTACAACAGTAGCCTAGGCCACACATACCAGCTCTTCCATATCAGAAGAGAAACAAGAGTTGTCTTATAGAGACAGAATTATAGCAAGTTTGTGGATTGCTTGCTTGGAAAAATCAGTAGCATTGCCACATTATATCAAACTTGTTGTCTGTATTATTCAGGGGCTCCTATGTTCAAAACCAGTTACATTCAGGATTGCTCCAGCTTCCTTTCCCAGAGAGAATTCTTTGTACTTCTGGTTCTGTGTTACAACATTGAAGAAAGACTGTTACTGAAATGTTTGTGCTGCTCTCTTGAACTGTGCTATGCTATCAAGTTGTCTACTCACAGCTCACCTCCTCAGCAACACAAGGATACTGGGCAGCATCTCTTCATTCTGAGCTCCAAATTTGGCAAGAGCACTCACAGCACCTGCAAACAAATGCAAAACAGGAAAGGATCAGTGAGAGAATACCATCTTGGAAGATCTGTAGAGGGGAGCAGGCAAAGTGTGGCTATGGGACCACATGCACTCTTCCCAACTGTTTTCAACCCCTTCAAATTCCCCCCGATTACCCTTTTCCCAGCATAACAAAAATATAAATTGTCTCTTCTGGAAGCCTCCAGGAGAGACCATTCATCTTTTGAATAGGTTTCAGGGCACTCCTGCACTTCTAAACATTAAAAAAATCCTTGTTGTGAACCAGAAGCAAACTTCTTGCCACTCCTAGTTGTTATTTTGGGTTTTTATTTTTATCCAGTTAACAGAAGCATGCCCCCCTACCAAAACAAGAACAACAACAGTTAGGACAGCAATTAAGAGCAAGTGCTGTTGGCAATGGGGTAATTCTCCCTATGAATGAGAGCCAGTGGGGCGTAGTGATTAGCGCTGGAGTAGGGCTTGGGAAGGTCTAATCCCTACTAAGCCATGAAACTCACGAGGTGAACTCTGGCTCACTAGGCTCACCTTATCTCAGCCTGGCCTACTGCACAGGGATGTTTTGGGTTAGAGAGAAAGAAAGCCTTGAATTCACTGAAGAAAAGGCTAAATATAAATGTAGCTAACAAAGAAGTTGGCAGCACAAGTTTTCGTAGACTACAGTCTACTTCCTCTGATGTGGAGTGGAAACCAGAGATCGACATATATGCCATTGGTATGTGAGAATGTCAATTCAAATTCAAAATCCTTTGTGTATGGATATGAAGTAGCAAATCCAGTTATAACAATGATTGTTAGTGAACAAAGACCTCAGCCTGGAACTATCTACAGAACAAGTTCACTTTCTGAACACCACAGTACAGCTACAAAATGGACATCTAAGCACCACACTATATCACAAACCCATGGACCTCTACACATACTTACATGCCTCCAGTTTCCACCTTGAATACACCACCAGATCCACAGTCTACAGCCAAGCCTTTTGATACAATCTGCTCTGACCCACAAGACAGGGATGCCAAACTCAAGGAATTACAACAAACATTGCTCAAACTACAGTACCCACCACATGCAATTAAAAAAATAAATAAAAAAGGCAAGACTTGTACCCAGGACTGATCTATTACAGAACAGATTGAAGAGAGAAAATGACAGAACCACACTAGTAGTTACATACAGATCCCACCTGGGACCATTCAGGCACATCATCAAGGAACTACAACCCATTCTGGACAATAATGCCACTCTTTCAAGGGCTCTTGGTGGCAGACCTTTGCTTGCATGCAGGCAGCCTCTAGACCTCAAATGGGTACTCACCCACAGGAAGACACATGACACAGATGGGGGCACAAGTACTAAGCCTTGCTACAAACCAAGATGCCAACTCTGCCCTCACATTCATCCAGGAAATGTCATCACAAGACCTAATGGTATCACCCACAATATTAGGGGGACCTTCACGTGCTCATCCTCCAATGTGATTTATGCCATACTATGTCATCAATGCCCATCAGCGCTCTACATCAGGCAAAAAAGCCAGTACTTGTGCCAGAGGATAAATGGACATAAATCAGATATTAGGAATGGGAATACACAAAAAACAGTGGCAGAAGACTTCAATCTCCCTGGACATTCCATCTCAGACCTCAGAACAGTGGTCCTTGAACTAAAGAACTACAAAGGTAGATTGGAAAAAGAAACAGGAGAATTGGAGTTCATTTATAAACTACAATCCCTTAGTCAAGGATTGAACAAGGATAATGGCTTCCTGGCTCACCACACATATTTCAACACTATCTGACCTCAGGGGGGTGTCCTATACACATCTATTCTCCCCACCTACAGGCTAGTTTCCAAAGCCAAACTGGTCTTGCCTCTTCATTTCCATACACAATGGCTAATTCCCAATGTCTTTGTTCACTAACAACCATGGTTAAAACTGGACTTGCTACTTCATTTCCAAAGGTGCTACAAGATCTCTCTACATACCGATTCTACAGACTAACACAGCTATATCTTTGAATTCTATTATTTAGATTAGTTTCTCCAAACCTGGTACCCTCCAATCTCCACCATCCCTAACCACATGCACTGCTGCTAGGGCAGCTGGAAGTCCCAATCCAAATTAGCTAGTGGCCATGCAGCTATTGGGGAAGGCTAGTGGATCTTAATCTTGCTCCTCAGATGTTGTTAGATTTCAAATCTCAGTAGCTCCAACCTGCATCACCAATTGTGATGAATTGTGGGAGCTGTATTCCAACAACGTCTGGAGAAATCAAGTAAAATTCCAACTTTAAAATCTGAAACCAAGTCGCAAATCACTAGCTGTCCTATGCTCAATCTGGTTTTAAACCAGAAAAGTTCAATTATGATAAAAAGCATAAGGGAAAGAGGCTGTAACTCAGCGATAAAGCAACTGTCTTTCATGGCATATATTCTAGGTTTCATCTCTGGCCAATAAAAGCAGCTAGCAACTTCATTTATATATCGCTTCATACCGTGCTATGCAGTCTCTAACTGTAAGCTAATTGCCCCCCAACAAGCTGGGCACTCATTTTAGCGACCTCAGAAGGATGCAACCCTGAGTCAAGCCTGAGCCCTGGCTGGTATTGAATTCACAACCTTGTGGTTTGTGAGTGAGTGGCCGCAGTACAGGAATTTAACCACTTCTCCACCAGGGCTCCAATAATCTGACAATTTAAGAAAGCTTCTTCTGTGCCTGTGACAGAGACCATTCTAATGAACATACCTGCCCGGACTTCTTCATGTTCCAAAACAACTCGGTTGTAAATGAAACGGATGTATTTTGAAGGGTTGTTGGTCTTGGGTCCTTCCTGGCCCAGCAAATGGAGAATACGAGTAGCCAGGACAGTGAACTCACAGTCCTCAATGAACTCGCACAGGTGGGAGAGGCCAGTTTCTTTGCTCTCAGAGTTCTCCTCAATGATATTGATGATACATTCAACAATGGCTCTTTTGTACTCGAAGCCTCCCTAGACAGCAATGCAAACAGGTCAGCAGGAAAGCTAAATAGACAGCAAGATCTCTGTTTTTACTGTGACACGTGTGTGAGTGTGTGTGAGAAAATTCTACACAGAATTTCTCCTGACTTTACAAGGGAAGTAACTTCTCCAAGTTCTGCAATGAAGTAATGCCTTTTCTAAACTTTGGTCCATGCTTGTTGTTACAGGCCTTTTGAATTTCTATCCTGAAGCCATTAGGTATAAGACTATGTGGGAGGAACTTTGAAACTAGAATATATCAGAAGCTGTACTATATCAAAATGAGAATCTCCTGATGAAAATGAAATGCTCTGTTCCAGCAGATTTTGTGTGGGTGGCAAGATAATTCTGTCTAGATAGACTTAATATCATCAGATCCAAAGGCCTTTCTTGCTAGACAACATTATAATGATAGATAAAAATCAGCGGAGGCTGGATAATAAGAATAGAAAGAAAGAAGATCTTGCATCAGATCATTTACGGGCCCGAAACCAGGTTTGGGAATACAACTTCCAGTCCTAGATGGAATCATACTCTCCTCCAAGGACTGTGTTCGCAGTCTGGGGGTGCTCCTGGATCCGTTGCTCCAGATGTCAAATCAGGAAAATGCAATGGTCAGGAGTGCCTGTTATCAGCTTCGGCTGCTACGCCAGCTGTGCCCTTTTCTGGAAACTAGGGATCTTGAAACTGTGGTATCCGCGCTGGTAACCTCCCGCCTCGATTTCTGCAATGCACTCTACATGGGGCTATTCTTGTGCTTGACTCGGAAACTTCAGTTAGTTCAGAATATGGCAGCCAGGTTGGTTTCTGGTACTTCCAGAAGAGAGCATATAACACCTGTGCTAAAAACTCTCCACTGACTGCCCATCAGTTTACAGGCACAGTACAAGGTGTTGGTTATGACCTTTAAAGCGCTACATGCCTTAAGTCCAACCTATCTCCACTTCCTTCCATATGACCCTCCCCATGCACTTCGGTACTCTGGGAGGAATCTGCTACAACCTAGGAAAACGAGGTTGTTGGTGACCTACCAAAAGGCCTTCTCTGCCATCGCTCCCACATTATGGAACGGCCTGCCGGACAAGATCCATCTTATTACCACCCTTGACAGCTTCAAAAAAGCTGTCAAGATGGATCGCATCTGGCAGGCCTTTCCTGAATAACTAGCCTGGCCCAAAGATTTGGCTAATTTCCCCTTCTGTGCTGCTGCTGATTATGCTATGTTGTTGTGAGATGGTATGTTTGTTTTATACCTTAATTTTATTCTATGTTTTAATTGTTTAGTTTAATATCTTTTTACGGGTGGGTGGGTTTGGGTGTTGATGTACCTATTGGTGTTTTTAATGTTGTAAGCCACCCCGATTGCTCTGCAGAGGGACGGGATAGAAATAAATGTTATTATTATTATTATTATTATTATTATTATTTTAAAAAGAGATAAAATCTCAGGAAAGTACTGGAAAATAATCAATATCTATTTGTGAGCTACCTATAAAAATGGCCAAGAGGAATCAGTGATTGGCTGCAAGCATTATTTCACCTTAGGGGGGCAAAAATGACTGATGCCTTTTGGCTTGCAGGTAGGATTCAGAAGAGCAGATTTTTTTTTGAGAGATTGTTGGGATAGCCACCGACTGGCAGGGAGCCCATGTCTATGTCACATATGATGTCAGAGACAAAGGAAAACAAGGACTCAGAGGATTCCAAGCAGACTAAAGCTTGGCAGTTACTTAGTTGGATCATATTTCTCTGAATCCTTAAGCCTAAGTCTGGAGGGCTGTGTCAGTTATAGTCTCAAAAAGTAACTTTTCCAGTCTCTGGAGCAGACTTCACATCTTCATAGATGCCAGGGATTTGGCACTGCATATTCAGACTTGGCCTCAAGTTGAATGAGGAGCAGGTACTGCTCCATCTGATGGCAGAGCAGGCCATGACTGCAAGTGCCACAGGGCAGGCAGAAGTAATAACTGTTCCTTCTTCCAAAAGCTATCTCTCTTCTGAATGTCTCTGTTGGGTAGCGTGGGGTATGTGTGTCAGCATAGCAGGATGGGGCTGGGAATCCTCCAAAGATTTTCTCAGGGTTGTTGTTCAACATATAATGGATGTTAAAACTGTACTCACTGTTAAAACAGTTACAGGTTCTGGGGCACACTCTACTCCAACCTACTGCTGGGTGAAGATGTCAGGAATTGTAGTCTTATACTCATCAACTCCATTTTAGTGAAAGCTATTCTGAATACAGACATCTAGAAGCAACATTAGGACAAAACACACACCAAGAAAAATCCTGAGGGAAAGGGTCTTCAGTATAGATTATGCATCAACCTCCCCAGATTTGGTACCCTCCAGACATGCTTGACTGCAACTCCCATCTTCCCTAATCAGTGTGGCTGGTGGAGAATGAGTGACAACTCACTGTACTCAATATAAAAAGTCTGTACAGCATAAACAATAACAATATTTTTTCCACAGGAAATGGAAGCCAGGTTTGGCATGTATGGACAGTGATGTATTCAAGTAGCTTATTGGTCAAACTTGGGGCCTTTGCAGACTGCCAGAAATAGTGCAAATTGAGTTCACTTTAATTGCCTTGGCTCAGTGCTAGGGAATCATGGGAATTGTATTTTTTTCTGAGACACTGAGCCTTCTCTGTCAGAGCTCTGGTGCCACAATAAACTACAGTTCCCATGATTCCCTAGCACTGAGTCAGGGTAGTTAAAGTGGACTCAATTTGCACTATTTCTGGCAGTCTGCAAAGGCCCATAGAAATGTAAACTACAGCAGCATTAAGCCTACTGCTCCTGTCCTACGGTGCTTTTAGTTCACATTGTAAATATCCTAGAACAAATTGCATTTCAGCTCAAAAACAATGACAAAAATCCCAAACAGTTATGCCTACCTCCTCTCGGAGCATGGTGAAGAGGAAGTTCATCAGGACTGCATGCTTGCGTGGATATTTCTGACAGAGGGCACTGATAGCCTGGACCACCACAACCTAAAATACAGGGTTTGAAAGGAGAACAAGCATCTTAAACAACTAGACTTTTATCTTACATTAACACTTGCAGCCCTACATGTAGCTGCATAAATTATATGAATTCTTCCCATACCTTGAACTCATCTGAGATTTCAGACATGAAGGTGGAGATCTGCTTCATGAGCCGATCAATGCTGCTCTCACTGCCAGTTTTCAAGAGAGTTGTGATGGCCAGGGTAGCAATGCTGCGATTGGAGTCAGTCACTAGGTTCTCCAAGTCAAGGTTGCAGGCAGTCACAGCAGATGGGTGCTTCATAGCAACCTAGTGGACAGAAACAAAAAGCAGACTACCTAGACTACAGTGCCAAAATCAATGTGCAAAGAGAGATAGTCCTTAGTTCATAGTCCTTATGCTCATTCCTGGCTTCCTAAATGATACTCCCAGAATTAGGATGCTTCCAGACTGATAGCTATCTCCTAGCATTACCAGCAAAATGGCATTAAACTCTTCTACAGATTTTTATTGTAAAGGGCAAAAAAGATGGATATAGTGGCAGAAAAACACAGGATGCGTACAAGCTGAAAGCCTCATTTGGAGCCTCCATAAAACCAGTTAGCCTCAGTGGCTCCAAGCTATTTCCTAGTTCTGAACTTTTTTGGGTCACAGACCGTGCTGAGATTCTGATGAAAGCTATTGCTTCCCTCCTGGAAAAATGCACTTAAACACAATTTTCAAAGAAAACTGAATGTAGAATAATATTATTTCCCTTTGTACTCAATTCATAGGCCCACTGAAACCCATTAATCCTAATCCATACCTAATGGGCCACAAATTAAGAAATGTTTTGGATTACAACTCCCACAGTGCCTTGTCATTAACATGTGTTGATGTAAGAATTTCAAGTCTGAACACCTGGAGGCCAAAGACTAAGCTTTGGCATTCCAAACCTCAGTCCTGCTGAGCCACTGCCATACATTATGCCCCAGCCAAGTGAGCCAACCAAATCAGTCACAGTTTTCACAGATTCTTACCTTGTTGAGAGTTCGAACAGCTGCATAACGAAGGGCGGCTTTGGGTGAACTGCAGAACAATTGCAAGACTGTAGAAAATGTCAGTTTTGTTAGAAACAGAGCTAATACTTGGAAATGCTAAAACAATTCACATTCATTGTAACAGCCTGAATAAAAGGTAAGGAAGTGGAGAAAGTGGCGGGCAGGTAATCTGCAGATGGGACAAGGTTGCTTAATTTATACAAAGGACTAGAGGAACTCCCTAGTCTAGTTATTTAAAAATATTTCTGTGTTGTCTATCACAGACAGCATATCCAGGTAATTTATGTACTGGAAAACCAGTAGGCCTTAGTTTATGTACCGCTTCTCCTGTTCGTCTCTAAGCCACAGAAGAGAGAATGTGCTCTCTAAATGTAGCTGAAATTCATCTTTACCATCCCCAGCTAGCACAGCCAATGGTTAGGGATGATAGGTTTGCACTCCAGCAAGATTGGAACGGCCACACATTCCCCATCCTTGCTGTAAACATTCAGTTGGAAACAGCAAGTCATAATCAGTATTTGCACTAGCTTTGTCTCCTTTTCAGAGATGTGAAAGCCCAGAGGAGAAATGGGGAGAGCATGAGAGAGCAGAATAAGGAGGGAGAGTTTTTAAAACAGAACATTTATATAAGCTTTTACAGCTCTACTCCTTGCTGATATTCTCACTGAAGCTTCTCTCCCCTTTCACTTTCTTATTTTTAAAATACCATTCCTTTTTGCTGTGATCAGTAAAGCAGGGGCATTCTTATTTCAGGTATCTACTCTCCCCCAAAATTTGAACGCACCATCTCAAGCAAAATGTCCATCTATCACTCCACTGATACTGTACAGGCCTGCTCCAGCATCCACAGCAAGACTTCAAAATGTTTGGTAACTTTGCAATGACTACAGCACATGAAAACCTTCTCTTGATAGGAAACCCAACCAGCAAGACATCAAACCAACCAAAGAGTCCCAACAACTACACCAGGTGTGGAAATAATGTAGCTCTCCAATGTTGTTGGACTGCAACTCCTAGCATTCCTCATCACTTGGGTATACTGGTTAGGACTTCTGTGAGTTGTAGTTTTCCAACATTTGAGGGGTGCAAGATTCATACCTCCAGAATTAAAGCATGAAAAAAAGAAAGGAATTACCAGACACAGCAGGAGCCAGTTCTTTGGCTGTACAGCCAGGCAGGTTAACAATGGCAGATGCAGCTTCATAGACCACCATCTCATGTTTGTTCCTTAAGCAACTCTCAATGAAATCAAACAAGGGACTATCATGGCTAGGATAGTAAAAGAAAAGAAGAGTCATTGAATGCCAACTATGGGCCTTTGCAGACTGCCAGAAATAGTGCAAATTGTGTCCACTTTAAGGGTTAGGGTTAGTGCTAGGGAATCATGGGAATGGTTTTTTTCTGAGACATTGAGGGCCTTTGCAGACTGCTAGAAATAGTGCAAATTGAGTCCACTTTAACTGCCCTGGCTCAGTGCTAGGGAATCATGGGAATTGTATTTTTTTCTGAGACATTGAGCCTTCTCTGTCAGAGAGCTCTGGTGCCACAATAAACTACAGTTCCCATGATTCCCTAGCACTGAGTCAGGGTAGTTAAAGTGGACTCAATTTGCACTATTTCTAGCAGTCTGCAAAGGCCCCATGGCTGCATCTGCACTGCAGAAATAATCCAGGTTGATATTGCTTTAACTGCCACTGTTTAATGCTATAAAATTCTGAGATTTGTAGTTCTGTCAGATATTTACCCTTCTCTTTCAGAGAGCTCTGGTGCCACAATGAATTACAAACTCCAGCATTCCAATAGGATGGAGCCATGGCAGTTAAAGTGGTGTCAAACTGGATTATTTCTGCAGTACAGATAAAGCCTGCATGATTTAGAAGCTGATGAGCTGCCTTTGAAAGAGGAAAGTGATTCTTCTGAGAAGTGTGTGCTTCTTGAAGTGATTCTGACATTCCACCTTTCAATGGTCATGGAACATTCACACCTATGGCTGCACACCACCATCCAACCTCAGTGTCTCTGTTGCCCCCCAGAAGCCATGCATATACTTTCATCATCCCTTTCCCTGGTGTCCTTTTTATTTGCAATGGTAGTTCCACCATTTTAAAGCATGGACTTCTTGCTTCCTAGAAACTGTGTAGCCATCATGGAGTCACTCAGAACTGACTAAACAGCAACACCACTGCAGGCAAACAAAATTCTTCAGAGTTGAGGAACTGTCCTATAACCAGATAAATTTCTAGGGAAAGAAAGACCAATTATTTCTAAACAGTAGGGCTAAAACAGTAGGCTGTAAAAGGCAAACAGGGGGGCACAAGTGAAACAACACCATCTCTCACCAGGCATATGGAGAAATGTCCTAGTCCTTCCAACAATCCAGTTTTTCTCCATAAAAAATATACTGCAAAACCAGAGAAAACTTGGCCCAGCATTCCAAGAATGATCTCCTGAGATGTAAAATTGTACTTACCCTCCTGCCTCTTCCTCTAAGAGTTTGCTGGCTACTCGGATCATCATGCAGTAAGCAAACGGTGACTTCAAGCCATGGCGCATGAACTTGTTCAGCATTTTGTTGACAGCCAGGCGGTCATTCTTGCGCACGTGATACAGCAAGCCGAGAGCATGATACTGGAAGGAGTAGGCAAAGGAAAAAATGGGGTTAACATTATATTGATATATTTACCACACTGTGACACAGCTAAAACCTAATGCCATGGTGAATACAACGTGACCTTAAGATTCTTACCTGAACCATGATATTGTCACTTGAAGCTGCTTCCTGGGCTTCATTCACCCAACGTTTTACCACATCAAAACTGGTCTTCAGAAGGTGCTGTGAAAGAAGAAAACCATCAGGTTTAGGCCACTGTACATCAACTAAGGGGGGAAGCAGACTGGAGGCTCTGCGCCGCCCCGGGAAGGTGCGACGCAGGACCGAGGCAGCCCCACGACTCGATCCTGCGGCGCACCGTCGGCGCCCCAAGAAAGGAGTGCTAAAATAGCGCTCCTTTTATACGTCGCTGAAAGTGCGCCCCAAAAGCGTGAGGCGCACTTTCGGCGACCCTTCCGCCGCAGCGTGTGCGGACGCTGTGGCGGGAGGTTGTCTTCGGAGTGCCGGCCGTGCAGAGGGCCAGTGGCTCCAAGGACGACCTCGGGAGGAGGAAGGGGCGCCGAGTGTGCGGCTGCCCCTCCCCTTCCTTGCGCCGAGGATGGCTTTTTAAGCCGTCTGCCGAGGCCCTAAGTGTTATTCCAGGTGAGGCAAAGATTATGTCCAGAAAGGTTTAGAACAAGCTTTGGGCTCTGTGCATTGTACTACAGACAAAACTGTCAATCTTTTTGGCACCCTCCTTTTTCCACTTTCATGTCAATTCCATGAAGATTTTATTTTTGATGGGAAGAAGTTTTTCTGTGTTTTTGTTATCCCCCCCCCCTGCAACCCACACATGTATTCCTAGTCAAATGCCCCCACTGACTATGTTTATGTGCATGTTGTCAGAAATACAGTTGGAGTTTTCCAGATGCAAACTGCATCCAGCTCTATTGCTCAGTCCAGATGGTACAGGATTTTTGGTAAATCAATTTTTGAAAGACAGAGCCTGCAAATGTTACTTTGTTGGGCAACTCCCAGCTGGGAGAATTGTAGTTCAACAAAGTAACTTTTAACATCCCAGGAGCTATTGGCCAACATGGGACTATTGGTCAACATGGCTGAGGCTTCTGGGAGCTGAAGTCCCTCAGCCCTTAAAGGGGAAAGGTTGCCTACCCCTGCTTTAGCTTTTCCATCTCATAAAAGTATATACTGTTATATGAGTGGCCAATGTACTACTCATCTCTTCTTTTATTCTTTTTAATTTTTTTAAAAGATTTTATGATACTATTAATAAAAACCAACAAATGAACATATATCTGTACATATATTAGTATTACAATCTTGCAATTATTAGAGCTTAAAAAAATAGATGGATAAACCAAAACGTATCTTCAGCTTCCAAATAAATGTAAGTATAGGTATAAGTATATCTTCTTTTGTATTATCCACCTATTTCAAACACATCCACCATATATACTCGTGTACAAGTCAACCTCATGTATAAGTCAAGGGAAGGTTTCAGGGTCAAAATCATGGATTTTGATATGACCCATGGATATTTTGAGAGTAAAATTTAGGGGGCTATAACAAAGGATGGAAAGGGGAAAATACCACTTCTGTCCCTCCTTATCCTTCTCTGGACCTCTCCCAACCACCTAACACCAATTCTCAGGTGCTGGAGGAAAGATTTTAACATCGATTGAGAAGGGATAAAAGTGGAGTTAAAAAGGGCATTTGTTTGAAGGGAAGAGAGGGCTTGTAAATCAAATTAGTGAGGGAAGGAAGTGGTGTTAAATGGGGAGTTTCTTCCAAGGGAAAAGAAGCCTTGCAAATCGGACTGGGGAGAGAAGGAAGTGGTGCTCAATGAAGTGTTTTTTTCTATAAGAAAAGAAGCCTTGCAAATCAGACTGGGGAGGGAGGGAAGGAAGTGTGTTCAATGAGATGTTTTTTTACATGGAAAGAGAAGCCTTGCAAATTGGACTGGGAACCTCTTTCACACACACACACACACAGAGAAAAACACATGCCTGGAGGCACCAAGAGTGGGGCATCAGGCTGGCTTGTTTCAGGACCTTTCTAAGTAGTATTAGTGTATTGATGCATATATAAGTTGACCCAGGATTTCAGAGTCAATTTTTGGGGCATAAATTTCTTGACTTATAGTCGAGTATATATGGTACCACTAAATTTTAACTTCTTCTCTAACCTAATTGAATTTCCTCTGATGTTTGATCTATTTCCATTTATTTCTTTTATTTTTTCATGCTTTTTTGTTTTTGTTTTATGTTCATTATTTCTATAATCCCCCCCAATTGTATCTCTCAATACAATAAATCTAACAGTTGGTGTTTTATAAATTTTTTGACCATTCTTCTTCCACATTTTTTATGACTTATCTTTCACCCAGTGAGTAATCCTATCCATTTGCATCATATCTGTTAACTTTTAGCCATTCTTCTGCATGTACTACTTATCTCTTAACATGGTTAAGTGTCCCTCTATGGGGTTACACACCAAAGATGATACGAGGGCCGAACTGGATACACTGGGCACCTTGTCAACAATTGCCTGCTTCATATAGCGCTCAACAGCCTGCAGCATTGTAGTCTGAGGGAAAGAGAAAACAAGAGAAGCCATATAAGAACAAAGAAAGGGAGTGCAAAGAACAAAGAAACGGAGTATTGAGATGGGAAGGGAGTATACATATGTGAGAGAGAATGAATGGTTCTCCACAGTAAAGATATTTATAAGCTGATCAAGCCATATCAGAAGGAAAACTGTAAAATCTGCAAATGACGGGGCTTTAAAAATGGCAAATATAATTCGATAAGAAGAGAAGCCTGCATTCCTTTACTTTGCATGAACTTCTCTGCATTCAGCCAATAAATGTACCTAGAAAACTGGCATCTTTTACATATAATAGGTTAATAGCGAGGGTTTTGGAATTGTGTATTTGGGATGTTTTTACTATTGTAAGCCGCCCCAATTGCACTGCAGAGGGGTGGGATATAAATAAAATTTATTATTATTATTATTATTATTATTATTCCCTCACAAGATTATGGTGGGTCTGGAAAGCTGAATTAAATATATATATATTCCACATGAGCATACATAGATGGCACATCACCCCTCTCAAGATCTTTCAGCATCATATAATATGTTGTTTTGTGATTTCAAGTCATTTCCCAACTTATGGTGACCATAAGGTAAACATCTCACAGAGTATTCTTGGCAAGATTTGTTCACAAGAGGTTTGCTCTTGCCCTTCTCTGAGGCTGAGAGAGTGCGATTTGCCTAAGTTCACCCCATGGGCTTCCATGGCCAAACAGGGATTTGAATCCTGGTCTCCAGTCATAATCTAACACTTGGACCACTACACCGGCTCACACTGACCATAAAATAGCACCACTAAATTGCTGGTGATGGTTCTGAAGTATCCTTATTCATATATGAAGTGTATGGTTTCTCAATTCTGGAATCAAGTGTTGCATATACTATCCCTACTTTCTATTCTTAACTGAAAGCTGCTGTTTAATAAAAAATACTATTTATTTATGCAGTTGGTAATGAACACCTATTGCAAAAATTTCTATTTAAGTTGTTTTTGGCAGCAGCCAGAATTGAAATCTGGGAACACTCTAGAAACCCATAATCAGAAAATAATTCCCATTTTGAGTTGGTAGATAAGGTAACTTATAACCCACAAAACATAAAAGATAATATGTTCACCTTCTTTATTATGTATATGGATACATCATCTCCATGGTAGATCAATTTTTGTTCTAGAGGGATCTAGTTTAGAGTTTTACTCTAGTTTTAAGATAAATGTTTTGTCTGAATGTGAAGCCCTTCCCCCCCCACTTCCCCGAGGTCCAATAAAATAGTGCCGTATTTTTCGCCCTATAACATGCACTTTTTCTTCCCCAAAACGTGCGTGGGGAAGTTAGTGCGCCTTATAAGGCGAAGGGCCGAGGCTGCGGGGAGAAGGAGGGCTCCTTCCCCCCGCGACCTCAGTCTTTCAATGGGCTGGTGCTGGGATCGAAGCAATCCCAGCACCAGCCCATTGAAAGACTGAGGCCGCGGGGAGAAGGAGGGCTCCTTCCCCCCGCGACCTCAGTCTTTCAATGGGCTGGTGCTGGGATCGAAGCGATCCCAGCACCAGCCCATTGAAAGACTGAGGCCGCAGGGAGAAGGAGCCCTCCTTCCCCCCGCGACCTCAGTTCAATGGGCTGGTGCTAGGATCGCTTCGATCCCAGCACCAGCCCATTAAAAGACTGAGGTCGCGGGGGGAAGGAGCCCTCCTTCCCCCCGCGACCTCAGTTCAATGGGCTGGTGCTGGGATCGGAGAAGTTCTCCGATCCCAGCACCAGCCCATTGAACAACCGGCCGCGGCTAAAGGGAGGAATCCTTTTTTCCTGGATTTTCTTCCTTTAAAATTGGGTGCGTCTTATATGCCGGAGCGCCTTATATGGCGAAAAATACGGTAAGTTAAGAAAAGTTGGGAAGGGTGCAGGAAAAACAACCAGGACAACAGTAAGAAAGAGATCCAGCCAGAAAGAAGCAGTGGACACTTACATCTGTTATCTGGCAAAGAGCTCGCACAGCAGGGCCTCTATAATTGTCATCCTTTCCAGTCATATCTTTGGTTAAACTGGATAGAAAAAAAATGGAAGTAAGATTTTAGTATTTCACATTTAATATTTTCGCAAAGGTTTTCACAAACTTCCAAAAAAAAAAAAATTGCAGCAAGATTTCCAAAGCAACCTAAGCATCTTCTCTACATCAAGGGAAATGTATTAATACTGCCTTAACAATGGAATTCACTCTCTCCTTATGTGAGTATATAGACATAGATAGATATGAATACAGACAGATATGGAAGAAGCAGGAGACATTTTTTTCAGACCCCCCACAAAATTACTGTTTACAAGCTTAAAACAATATCATCAGCTCCAAAGTATAATAAAAAGTGACCAGAAAAATCAAGGAATATACTTACCTAAAAATGAATTGGATAAAATCTTGTTAGTAGAAAAACCAAAATTAATAACTAATCTATATAGAATATTAATAGAAAGGAAATTAGAGGAAGAAGCGGTCAAAGAGCATATGATACACTGGGTTAGGGATATCGGTGAGGAAATATCATTGGAAAATTGGAACAAAGCTAGAAAGGTAACATATAGATTCACTAGAAACCAATTACTACGAGAAAACTTTTTTAAGATGGAAATACGTTGGTACCTAACTCCTGTGAGATTGGCAAAAATGTATAAAAATAACAATTATTATTGCTGGAAATGTAAGAAAGAATATAGTACATGGATACACATGTGGTGGACTTGTCCTATTATAGTAAAATTCTGTCAAAATATTCATAAAACAATAGTGGAAATAATAGACTTACCGTTTGTGGCAACACCTGAAATATATTTACTGAACATGATCCACGGGGTGAAAGGATCAGAAAATAAAAAGAAATTACTCCTGTATATGATAACAATAGCTAGAATTCTAATGGCCAGAAAATGGAAGACAGATGGAACACCTACTATCGAGGACTGGTTGCTTAGATTGATAGATACATCAATGTTGGATAAAAAAGAGGAAATAAGACAAGGGAAAACATATAATGAAACAAATGAGATATGGAATCCGTTATTTCTTTATTGTGATAAAATTTGGGGAATTTAAAGTAGTAAGATTACATGAATAACTTTGAAAGATCACTTTGGGGAAAACTTCCATAAAACTAAATGATGTTAGAATATTACAAAGACAATAACAAAATAGAAGTTACAGAATAAAACAATATGTAACAACATATAGACAGGATATATCAGTACTGAATTAAAGTTGATATTGAGAAATAGCCAGATTGATATTAATGTATAAATCATTACTCTGCTGTTTGAATATCATATGTAAATCTTTTTTTTTAAAATAATGTAATATATTTATGTTATAATAAAAAAAAAGTAATTTTAATTTGTAAGCTGCCTTGACTCCCAGTTTTGGGGCAAAGGCAGTGTATAAATAAAGTGGATAACAACAGCAGATCCTGACAGACTGCTAGGTTTTCAGCTGCTGCACTTCAAAAATCTTGTGGAAAAGGAGATTTTTATCTGAGCGACCATGGTCTCCACTTCATCATCACACACATTGGCCAATATTCTACCATCCAAAACACAATGCAGAAATAATCCTAAAACCACTTCAACTGCCCTGGCTCAATGCTAGGGAATTCTGGGGACTGTAGTTTTGTGAGACATATAGCCTTTTCTGTCAGAGAGCTCTGGTGCCACAATGAATTACAATTCCCAGGATTCCCTAGCACTGAGTCAGGGCAGTTAAAGTGGTCTCAAATCGGATTATTTCTGTAGTGTGTTCTGGACCTACATCACCTACTGAGTTATGAATGTGTAACTAAGTAACTTCGCCTAGCTTGAACCCCCCTCAACCTACTTTACCAGGTAGCAGCCACACCAAGAGATGGAGGTCTGTTCAGCTGATAACTGGGGCACTAGAGTATGACATTTCCATCCTCTTCCCTCCAGAAAGCAAAGTTGTGAGAAGGAATTATGATAGGGTTCTGCTTCTGATTGTCTCAGCCTTGTTTGCTAGTGGGAGGGGTGGAAATGTCATTCTCATTGCACCTCAATTAGAAGCTGAACAGACCTTCTCTTGGTGTGGCTGCTGCCTGGAAAAGTAAGTTTGGGTGGCCACTTAAGATAGTGGCACTAGTGTCACAACTGTGATTATGTAGTGTCAGTGAATATGGAACAGTTATGGATCCCTAACTTTTAAGTTACAAATCCATAACTGCAATATAGAATGCCAGCTGTTGCTGCTAACCCAGCAAGTGTACTGGGTGAGAAATCTATTTCTTTGGATATGAGCTTTACAAAATTCAAAAATGCCTTTGAAACTGAATGGAAAGAATCTGAAAACTACAAAAATTAAATAAAAACGTTAAATGCTGGAAAACAGAAATGGATGGATTTGCTGATCCATGTACAGGGCACTGAATACTTAGCTTTTCAAAACCTAGCTTTGATTCCCTGTATATTGTGTTAGATTTCTGGTGCTAAATTAGAGCTTCCAGCTCTTTTTGTTCTGACAGACTCCTTATCTTTAATATGGTGATTGGGTACAACAGGATTCTTTTCACACTGGAAACATCTACTTTAGCTGAATTTGGTCAGTGTGGAATTTTATTCCTTTCTGTCTTTTTTTTTTTAAATATGAAATAAATATGAAAAATTTGAAGGCTTCTAAATTTTCTTAAAATCATACACAGGTGGTATCTCATCGCTGTCTTATTATCTAAAATGGATAAGAATGCCCCGCTGAACTGTTGGACAGGATGCAAACATAAAAGGACATATGTTCACATGTGGATTGAATGCCCCAAGGTAAAAGAATTTTGGGTCATGGTCTTACATCAAATATTAATTATTACCTACCAAACTGTATATTTTTGTCCTGCTTTAATTTTGCTTTTGGTATTTGTTAATAGAAATGTTAGCCTCAAGCATAGAAAATCGATTGCTTTTTTTCATCACGGCTGTGCGATTAGTGGTGGTCAAATGTTAGAAGCATAGCAACTTAACTATGGATGATTGGTTGGAAAAATTATGGAACATGTGGCTGATGGAAAAACTCGCCAGCACAATAAAGTTTTGTAATGGAAAAATGAGACCAGACATGTTTCAAGAGGACTGGACACTTTTTATTAACTATCTACATCAATTTAAACCTCTGGACTCACACAATATCTTCTGGAAAGGCATCTTACAAACAAGATCCTCATTAACTCCTGAAAGGGCTTACTTAATGGACAATACTACTGCACAATGATTGTTGATCAATTCCACATCCTTTAGCTTTCTTTTGTTCTGTTCTGGTTCTTTTATTGCACTATGACGATGTTGTGCAATTTTGCCTTGAATAGATTTTAAAATGTAATTAAAAATAAATAAGAAAAATATTTGGAGGCTTCTTACTAATTTCCACAGAAAGAGTTTGAGATTGTAAAATTATAAATGTGGGGAAAAGAAGAATTGAAGATTTATCCCATGCCTGCCTGCAAGTTTAAAAGGGTCTCACTGGAATAAACATATACATCCTAAAAAGAAACCACCAGAATTAAAACTCAGAAAGGAATCACCTGCTAGTTACTATGATGACATCCTCAGAAAGGCTGGACATCTCTTTGATGGTGAGGTAACACATTCTGCGGAGAGTTGGCTGTCATGAAGAATAAGGAACAGTGTTAAGATGCTAAAACATTGCCAGCACACAAAGTTGCCATTACTGTTGAAAAATCAAAGGTCATCACCACACATTCTGCTATTGGATCTGTCAGAACATCTTCATCAAACTTGGAGACTGCAACTGAATTATAAAGAAAAAAACGACCACAGACACATAAATAATCTCATAACCATAATAGTAGGATGTAATAGAATATGGTAATGAAATGAAATTAAAATAATAATAATAATAATAATAATAATAATAATAAAGTTTATTTGTATCCCGCTTATTGCCAGACAATCCAAGCGGCTTACAATAATAATATCTCCAAAGAAAAACCAACCCACCCACTAATCAACCTCTACTGCGTTCCTCATCCATCAACAACTGATGGGGCCACGAGAGGAACGCAGGAGTCAAGGAACCCAAGGCTGGGGTGATCAGTCTGGGAAGGCCTGCCGAAAGAGATCCGTCTTGACAGCTTTTTAAAAGCTGTCCAGTGATGTCAACTGACAGATCTCGTCCGGCAGGCCATTCCAGAGTTTGGGGGCGACAACAGAAAAAGCCCTCTGGGAGGTCACTGCAAGCCTTGATTTTTGAGGCTGCAGCAAATTCCTCCCAGAGGACCGGAGAGCGCAGGGAGGATTGTATGGAAGGAGGCGATCCCTGAGATAGCTTGGACCCAAGCCATTTAGGGCTTTAAAGGTAATAACCAACACCTTGTACTGGGCCCGGAAGCTAATAGGCAACCAGTGGAGGGACCTCAAAACCGGGGTGATGTGGTCCCTCCTAGATGTTCCAGAAATAAGCCTGGCTGCCATGTTTTGAACCAACTGAAGCTTCCGAACCAAGCACATGGGTAGCCCCATGTAGAGCGCATTACAGAAGTCGAGGTGTGAGGTTACCAGTGCATGCACAATGGTCTCGAGATCCCTTACTTCCAGAAAAGGGCGCAGCTGGCATATCAGCTGAAGCTGATAACAGGCGCTCCTGACCGTCGCGTTTACCTGATTTGTCATCAGGAGCGACGAATCAAGGAGCACCCCCAGACTGCGAACACAGTCACTGGAGGAGAGTGTGGCCCCATCCAGGACTGGAGGTTGCAACCCAATTCTTGGTTTCGGGGCCACTACCGTGAGCACCTCCGTCTTGTCTGGATTCAGTTTCAATCTGTTTTTCCTCATCCAGCCCATTACCGACCGAAGACATTCATTGAGAGAGGAGATGCCATTGGAATTCGAGGCCGACGAACGAGACACGGAAAAATAGATTTGGGTGTCATCAGCGTACTGATAACACCCAGCACCATAACTCCGTATGATCTCACCCAGCGGCTTCATATAGATGTTAAATAACATTGGGGACAAAATAGCCCCCTGAGGGACCCCACAAGTGAGGTCCCTCTTACTGGAGCTACTGTCCCCGAGCAGCACCCTCTGGGACCTACCCGAGAGGAAGGACCAGAACCACTGCAAAGCAGTGCCCCCGATACCTAACCCCTTCAGGCGGTCCTCCGGCATTGGCTCCACCCTCTTGGCCTCCACAGCTTTTCTGAGGGAGGCAAAGGGGAAGGCAAACAGTCCCTGCTGGCGTTGGCCTCAGTCTCTGCACTGCTCCTGATGGTAAGTGGCAGTTGGGAGACTTTTGATGGCTTCCTCCGGCATTGGCTCCGTCCTCCTGGCCTCCACAGCTGTTCTGAGGGAGGCAAAGGGGAAGGCAAACAGTCCCTGCCGGCGTTGGCCTCAGTCTCTGCACTGCTCCTGATGGTAAGTGGCAGTTGGGAGACTTTATATCTGCAACCAAAACTAGAAGGACAAACTGTACCTATTCATTTTGAGCTGACTTTTTCTGTGGTGTTATATAGTTGTAGTGTTCTATGCATGTTGACTTTTTGCAATAACTTATGTTTCACATATGTTTTTCCTCTTGGTTTATATCATGAAATTTTGACATTCCTTATAACTGTATTTTGTATTGGTTGTAGATGTTATTTTATTTCATTACCACATTCTTTTATATCCTACCATTATGTTCTGAGATTGTTTTAGGTTGAGACCCTTCCCTGTTGTTTCTGATAATATAGAAAATAAGGCATATTTTCAGATGAAAGAGAAGTGTCAGTTAAGACATTTGGAAGCAGGGCATGGTGCTTTGGCCTTCTAGTCCCAACTTTGCCAAAATGGTCTTCAGGCAAAACATTTTGCCGATCCACAGATTGGAAAAGTTACCTGTTTGGCTTATAGCCTCCAGAATTCTCTAGCCTGCTTTTCCATTTTGAGAGCTGAAGTCCAAAAAAAAAAGCAACTTTTTCAAACTTTTGTTGTAGCCCTGGGCTGCATCCACATTGGAGAAACAACCCGGTTTGACCCCACTTTAACTGCCATGGTTCAACACTAGGGAATTCTGGGAATGGTAGTTTGTTGTAGCACCACAGCAGGTCACATTCCAAGAATTCCCTAGCATTGAGCCATGGCAATTAAATGAGGTCAAACCAGATTATTTCTCCAGTGTGGATGCAGCCCAAGTCTGTACAGTAAGGATAATGCTTCATTTCCCTATGTAGATGCACACAAGCAAAGGGCTTACATCATTGGACTGGAACAGCTTTGTCATTGCAAAGAATGATTCGGTGGCTTCCGTCACACCAAGGTGCTCCCCCTGAAATGGGAAGAAAAATCAATATTTGCTAGCCACAGTACCTGAAACCTGGATAAATCACATTTCGCATTGCTGTAGAAAACACAGCAGTTAGTGCTGTTCCACCCTCCCAAGAGCTCCCCCTTTAAGCAACAGAGGAAAGCTCACGTTGACTATACTTTAGCTGAGAGCAAAGGTCAGCAAGGACCATTTAATTCTCTATGAGGAGTCACTTTCAGAACATCCTCAGACCACATGGGAGCTCTATGATGCTAGCACACAGCTGCTGCCTGCTTCACTATCCAGCCAGCCCAGGGGGGCAGGCCAGAAAGAATGAAGAAATTGCAACCAAATCACAGTCTGCAGCTGATACACTTAGAAGAGCCATTCCTTCATGTAGTCCTATGTTTGATGCATGCATTCCCCTTGAAAAGCAGACCAGTTTGGATTTCGCCTTAGGATAAAGCCATTATAAATGTAAAAAGGCATTCTCATGTTACCTGGTTTATGAGATACAAAATCTTGGTGAGAATATGAGCACATTTCCGAGGGTTTATAGGTGTCTCATTGAACACCCGAGCCTAAAATCAGAAAATGAGGGTCAATATTTATTTATTTATTTATTTATAGTGGAGAGAGTGGGGGAGGAGGGCTGGGACAATGAGGGTACTTACTTCTTGCAGCACTGCACTTTTTTCCAAGTGTTGGAATGGATTGGAACCTCCACCTGAGACATAAGATTGATTATTTCAATTATGACCAAGGATTTTCAATACAACAAAAGGCAACAGCTGGAATAGGTGGGAAAGTCTGTGTTTTTTTTTCAATTGGCCTGTTTAATAGGATTCTGAAGGAAAGGTATCAGATATAGCTAAGGTTGGAGAGATCAAAAGAGAAGAAACTTAGGATACTTTGCAACTGAAGTATTTCAGATTCATCTTCCAAGAGAACTGAACCAACAGGTGAGGAAAAGGTATTTGCTTATCAGTGAATGACACCAGAGCCACACAACACTGATTCAACCTTGTTCCGTGGCTAAATATCAGCAACAAACTTCTGGAAACCTCATATTCAGTGCAGTGCAATGCTCAGGAAACAATGTGCTTCCTTGTCTATAGAACATGTTTTTACTAGATGCATAGATCACTATTTGATGTGATGAGAAATTAGTTTATTCACTGGATAGTAGAGATTTGTGTCCCTTAGCACTGTGTAGGTGGCATGGAGTTCCTACTGATCACAGCATCAGCATCCTAGCAGAAAATCAAACACATTGCTAGTTTGTGGAGCCTGTCTTATAGTGAAACTGTGTGTACTAAAAGACAGAGAATGGGAAAAGGAAAAAGAAGCAGAAACAAAGAAGTGAGGGGCAAAGGAATTCCATGCAGTTAGATCAGGATGGAGGGAGAAGATCAAGGTGACATTTCTGGCAGAGAACCCAGGGTAGAAGAAATGAAAGAGAAACAAGGAGAAGAGCAATGAATGTCTGGTAGGAGAAAGTATCAGTGAGTAACTTTAGCCAGAACATGGAAGAGTGACTTGTTCACTACAACTCTCAGAATGCCCCAGCCAGTTTAGCCATTGGCCATTGGCCATGCTGCCAGCAGGATTCCAGGAGTTGTAGTCGAACCCCCCCCCCCCAAACAAACACCAAAACACTATAGGTTGGGTATTCCTTATCCAGAAATCCTAAATATTCCCAAATCCAAAACTGTCCACATGGGTGGCTAAGATAGTGACACTTTTGCTTTCTGACTGTGTACCATACACAAACTTTGTTTCATGCACAAAATAATTAAAAATATTGTGTGTAAAATTACCTTCAAACTATGTGTATAAACATAACTGAGTTTTGTGTTTAGACTTGGGTTTCTTCTCCAAGATATCTTATTATGTATATGGAAATATTCCCAAATCTTTTAAAAAAATCCAAAATGCAAACCATTTATGCACCTGAGCATTCTGGATAAGGGCACTCAACCTATATTACAAGCTTTTCCTTTGGCATGAGGAGGTCTATAATTAGTTATGGTAGCATTCATTCAGGACCATCTTTGTCCGAAAGCAATCTGCAATTGGCTTCCATTTTACCTTGCAAAAAGTTTGCTCAGCTCAGTAGTCCAACCTTTTCTGACCCAATATCTCATGTTAGCATTGTTCCAGGAACTCACTCCTTATCAGTCATGTTACTCTTGCAACCCACTTTGGGTCTATCTCTGACTTAGAAGTGGGTCCAAATCCCAGCTAAAGAAAAATGGCTTTAGGTTATGCTTTTAGCAAGAACTTCTGGACAGGTCTTTACTCTTGCTTTTGGGCACAAAAGCATATGAAACTGTTTTCAAAGTCAGATCATAAGTTCATCTAATAAACTACAGTACTGTCTTCTCTTACTGACAGCCACTCCAGTTTGGTTACTATACAGCTTTTAACTGGAGATGCCGGTGATTGTGGCTGGGATTTCCTACAGTTAAATCATCAGTATTGCTATTGATCCAAACTGCTTCTCATAATCTTGTTAATAAAAACAAACAACCCATTGTCACGCATTTATATTTCAGAATATAGCCAGTAATCAATAGGCTTTTAAAACTTCATATGAGAAGATGAGCGGCTGTTGCACCAGGAAATCAAATACAGATCTTCTTATAAAGCAATCTAATTAAGTCACTGTGATGCCTGACAGTGGAGACAGGTGGCTTCTGTATCAGCAGGGTAGTGAATCCATTCTGGGTTTTAATCCAACCGTTAAAGGAGCTATGTGGTCATTGTGTGCCCTCAAGTCATTTTTGACTTATGGCAATCCTGAGGTGAACCTGTCACAGGGTTTTCTGAGTGTGTGACTTGCCCAAGGTCACCTAGTAGGTTTCCATGGCCAAGCAGGGACCCTGGTTTCCAGAGTCATAGGCTGTGTCTGTACTGCAGAAATAACACAGTTTGATACCACTTTAACTGCCATGGCTCAATGCTATTGAATTCTTATAGTTTTGTGAGGTATTTAGCTTTCTCTGCCAGAAAGCTCTGGTGTCACAACAAGTTACAAATCCCAGGATTCCAGAGCATGGAGCCATGGCAGATGCAGCCATAGTCCTACACCAAAATCACTACACCACACTGACTCCTTATATCCAAGGTGCTAAAGATAGTTTAGAGATAGTATTCAGCACCTAGGATAGCTCCTTTAAATTTGGTCTGTATCTGAAACTGGATTTATTACTCCACTGACATGTAAAAACCACCAGCTGCCACTGTTTGCTGGGTAAGTTCTTCTTTAGCCTACTCCTCATGTTGTATCCCCAAATGAAAAAAAATAGTGATCAAATAAAACTGTTTTACTGTTATGCCTGATCTTTTTCTGCTGCAGTAGCAGAGTTAGTGAAAGTCAAGTGAACACTACCCTATAGGTTAAACTGAAAAGTAGCACCTAAAGGTAAAAAGACAAAAAGAGAAGTACACAGAGAGATAGGTAGCCTGGCAGAGAGACAGCCAATACTAAATTCTTGAAATCCTCAAAAAAGAATGTCTAACATGTACCTATTAGCTTCTTATCTGAGATGGATGACAGCTAATATATTTAAGGATGGCAAATAGCACATATTTGAAATCTTGGAATTCTTATAATTTGCCCTATGTAGTAAAAGCTTAGATACCAACACCAGACAACTAGAAGCAAGGCTATGTCCCTGCCCTGAATATTCCTGAAGATGGAAATACTTCATATGGGAATTTAGTAATGTTAATTTTTTGGACTACAATTCCCCTAATCCCCCAGCCACTGTCCAGGTAAATGTGAATAGGATTATAGTCATAAGCATAAATACAATAGCTGGTCTCACCTAGATTGGACCCAATGCATAAATTACTGAATGGTAAAAACAGGAATAATGACTACAGTCAGGAAATAAAAAGAAGATTGGAAATGGGAAGGGCAGCTATGAAAGACCTAAAAAAACTACTGAAGAGTAAAGATACACAACTGAGCACAAAATTAGAATTGTCCAAGCCATCGTATATTCCATCACTATGTATGGATGCAAGGGCTGGACAGTAAAAAAAAAAAAAGAGAGAAGAAAAATCAACTCATTTGTGATGTGGTGCTGGAGAAGAGTGTTTAGGATACTGTGGACAGCCAAAAAGACAAAGAGATGGGTCTTGGAACAGATCAAGCCAGAGATCTCCCTAGAAGCCAAGATGATTAAGCTGAGGCTGATGTACTTTGGCCATATAATGAGAAGGCATGGATCTCTGGAAAAGACAGGAAAGGTAAGAGGTAGGAGGAGGAAAGGAAGACCACAGATAGATGGACTCCGTTGGGGAGATACAGGCATGGGATTGCAGGAACTAAGCAGAGAAGTGGAGAATAGGGGTTCTTGAAGGTGTCTCATCCACAGGGTTGCCATGAGGCAGATAACAACAACAACAACAACAACAACAACAACAACAACAAAGCCAACGTTTAATCTAGTAGGTCTGCTCTAGTTGGGACTAGTAGTTGGACTGAGGCCACAGTCTACTATTCACAATTCACAAGCTACATAAAGCAGAATATTTACAAATAGTTTTAAGTATAATTCCAAATACGTTTGTTGATGTGTGCCTTCAAGTCATTTCCAGTTTATGACAACCCTAAGGCAAACCTATCACAGGGTTTCTTGGCAAGATTGGTTCAGAGAGCATTTGCCTTTGCCTTCCTCTGAGGCTGAGAGAGTGTGTCTTGCCCAAGGTCACTAGTGGGTTTTCCTGGCTAAGCGAGGGTTCAAACTCTGGTCTCCAGAGTCCTAGCCCAAGGCTCAAACCAGTACACCATGCTGGATCTACAAAGTACTGCATATGCCATTCTGTACAATATAGTTTACTCCCTATCCCTAATAATGCCCAGACACCATTAATTTCCCCACTACATTCTGGAATGGTGTTAACAGACCACGAAAGGTGACTCTAGATCAGTGTTGCAGATAAAGGACTAGTTGAGTGGATCTGGAAACAACACTAGAAATAAAGTGTACCAAATCTTTCCTATCACTGTTACCTCCATTCAATATATGTAATTTTCCCCCTACAAACCTACCCTTTAGATCCCTGCAATAATATTGCAGTCTATCATGAAGACTGACTGTTTGAAGCCTATTGCCCATTGCAGTTTTTCCTCACTACTTCTTTTTTCCACACTTGGCTGATACTGTGATTCTCTCTGAAGCTCTTCAAGCTCTTCAGTTTAGCCCTGGCACTCTAATTTTACGTCCTGTTGGCAATTCTAACTTTTAAAAAATCTACACTGTTTTATAATATGCGAATTTGTGTTTGTTAAACTGCTTAAGCTGTACTAGGCCCAAAACACACTGCAGAAATAATCCAGTTTGGGACTGCTTTAACTACCCTGGCTCATTGCTATGGAATCCTGGGAACTGTAGTATATTATGACACCAGATCTCTGTGACAGAGAAGGCTAAATGTCCCACAAAACTACAGTTCCCAGAATGCCCTAACATTGAGCCAGGGTAGTTAAAGGAGTCCCAAACTGGATTATTTCTGCAGTATGTTTTGGGCCTTAGTTAATTTAACTGGATGTGAAGTCTACTGTACTTGACACTAATTCTGATTTATTTTGTATAATCCTCAGAGAGACTCTGAGTGTGAGCTGTTAAAGAAATAAAATGAACGAATAGATGACAGCCCTAGATCCAATTGTTAGTCCTAACAAGAGTAGAGCCACTTAATCAATTGTAAGTCAATATTTCTGTATGTTCCATTCATTCAATGGGCCTGTTCTAACTGGGATTAACAATTGGAGTTAGGCCACCAACTACACCAAAATAATATGAACCCTCTGTACTCCCACCCCAGCCTTTATATAGGGCCTTTGCAGACTGCCAGAAATAGTGCAAATTGAGTCCACTTTTAGGGTTAAGGTTAGGGAATCATGGGAACTGTATTTTATTGTGGCACCAGAGCTCTCTGACAGAGAAGGCTCAATGTCTCAGGAAAAAAAACAATTCCCATGAATCTCTAGCACTAACCCTAACCCTTAAAGTAGACTCAATTTGCACTATTTCTGGCAGTCTGCAAAGGCCCATAGTTTCCAAAGGGATGGCCATGGTACTCTGTTGCATCAAAATTAATAGTGTCCTGTGGTTCCTTAAAGACTAGTTAAGTGTGATACATACTCTCTCTCTTTCTGTACACACACACACATTATTGTTATGCCACCTTTCTGCTGAGAGATTATAGCAGCAAGCAAGTATAACTGCAAACAAATTAAACAATAAAACCAACACAGTATGGTGTAGTGGTCTGAGCAATAGCCTAAGACTCTTGAGACCAGGGTTCGAATCCCCACTCACCCATGGAAACCACTGGGTGACCTTGGGCAAGTCACAGTCTCTCAGCCTCAGAGGATGGCAAAGGCAAACCCCTCTGCACGAACTGTGCCAAGAAAACTGTGATAGGTTCACCTTGTTGTATTGTTGTGTGCCTTCAAGTCATTTCTGATGTATGGCAACCCTAAGGCAACCCCCCTATCCTGGGTTTTCTTGTCAAGATTTGTTCAGGGGAGCTTTGCCATGACCTTCTCCTGAGGCTGAGAGAGTGTGACTTGCCCAAGGTGACCCAAAGGGTTTCCATGGCCAAGTGGGAAATTGAACCCTCGTCTCCACAATCATAGTCCAACACTCAAACCATTACCCCATTCCTTGGGGTTACCGTAAGTCAGAAACAACTTAAAGGCACACAAGAAAACCATTGAAATAATTATAATGGTCAGCAAATGCTTTTAAAAGCCAGTTTGAAGAGAAGTGTGCTAACACGCTTCCTAAATACAGCAAGAGTGGGAAGAAACTTGCCAAGAAACCCCTAGGCTGGTAGTCAGACCATGACACCAGGCAGGTCACACTCTCTCAGCCTCAGAGGAAGCCCATGGCAAGCCCCCCTTGAGGAAACATGCCAAGAAAACCCGATCCTGGCAGTCAGTCCATGACACTACCCTACACCCAGGCAAGTCACACTCTCTCAGCCTCAGAGGAAGCCCATGGCAACCTCCCTTTGAGGAAATATGTCAAGAAAAAACCATCCAGGCAATCAGTCCATGACACCACTCTACACCTTCTCAGCCTCAGAGGAAGCCCATGGCAACCTCCCTTTGAAGAAACATGTCAGGAAAAACCCCACGTTGGTCGTCCAACGCTCAGACCACGATGCCTGGCTACACCCTCTCAGCCTCAGTCACACTCTCTCAGCCCGAGAGGAAGCCAATGGCACCCCCCCCCCTTCCTCCCTGCTCTGCCAATACTCACCGGACTCCTCGTCCTTCTTGTCAAACTTCTTCAGCATCCTGTCTCTGGGAGTGCAGGGAAGGAGGTGGAGGAGGAGATGGTGGAAACCACAAGTCCCAGGTTAACAGATAACCCAGCAGGGGCTGAAGAGGGGAGGAGGAAAGCCAGGAGGGAGACTCTCTCTCTCTGCCTGAATCCCTAGAGCTCCACTTCCGGCCGAAGCGCCACTTCCTGCCAACATGACAATTCCTGCTGAGACAGCTCAGCTTGACAAAGACGCGCAAGCGCATCCATTGGTCATGAAACCGAAGGAGAGTTTACGTGGCTGCCAATACTAGGGCGGAGCTAAGGGAGAAGGCGCGTGGCGTTGTCGGGGCTTTGGCCAATAGCTGTGGCGTGTAATGGTTCCTCGGGAAGCCCTCCAATGGGGAGGCTAGAGGAGCCATCCTCGCGCTACACTCTTATAGTGCTGCTGTTCCACTTTCACTGCTCTGGGTGCCCCCTCCTATTGCATTCTGGGGTTTGTAGTTTAGGGAGAGGCATTTAGGATTCTCAGCCAAAAAGCTCTTAGGCCTCGCTGAACTACAAACCCCAGAATGCCGCAGGAAGCAGCCATAGCAGTAAAAGTGGAACAGCAGCACTGTTAAAGAGTGTAGTGATAGTTGTGTCTCCTAAAGCCTTGTCAGCCATCACAGGGCCATAGAAAGAGAGGCTCGCCAATTGGGGAAATCTGTTGTTGTGTGCCTTCAAGTTGTTTCTTACTCATAGTGACCCCTAAAGCGGCCCTATTATGGGGTTTTCTTGGCAAAATTGGTTCAGAGGAGGTTTGCTATTGCCATCCTCTGAGGCTGCGAAAGTGTGACGTGTCCAAGGTCACCCAGTGTGTTTACTTTTGTTGTTGTGTGCCTTCAAGTCGTTTCCAACTAAGGGCAGTGAACCAACATGGGGTTTTCTTGCCAGATTTCTTCAAAGGGGGATTGCCGTTGCCGTCCTCTGAGGCTGAGAGTTTGTGACTTGCCCAAGTAGGTTTACATGGCCAAGCTGGAATTCAAACCCAGGTCTCCAGAATCATAGTCCAAGACTCAAACCACTACGCCATACTGGCTCATACAAGACTATCATAGCATATAGGAATAGAGGTCAGACTTATGGTTTTGTGGGGTGCGAATTTGTTTTTTAAAAATGGGAGAAAGAAAGCAAAAGAAATAGGATATAGCTAGCACAGCTTAAAAAGTGTAAGCAGTGTTGTGTATATAGTTTGCATTAGAAAACCAAGACTGCACCTGCGCTTCAGAATTAATGTTTTTGTACTAAATAATTTCCAAATTTTGTGTCACTCAGAGAAATGGGGAAAAATAGATCGCCAGGAACAGGCAACATTGAACTGCTTCAATACATATTGACAGAATCAATTCCAGTGTTAACCAAAATATGCCAACAAATATGGAAAACAAAACAGTGGCCAACAGATTGGAAATGATCAATACACATCCCCGGCCACTAAAAAAGAGACACAAAAGACTGCAGCAACTATTGGGCCATAGCATTAATTTCCTGCGCAAGCAAAAAAATCTTGCATCAGAGACTCCAATCATATATGGAGGGAGAACTGCCAGATGTCCTAGTGGGGTTTAGGAAAGGAAGAGGCATTAGGACTACACTCGTCCCTCCACATTTGTGGCCTTGACTTTAGCAGATTTGATTATCCACAGGTTTTATTATTATGCTCTCTAGGAATATCTAGGTCCTGCAGCACAACTCTATGGTCAACTTTAACCAAAAGTCTCACTTAAGGCGCTAGAGATTCCTAGAGAGAACACTCCACTAGGCATTTGTAGCTCCTCCAGCGCAATTCTATGGTCAATGTTTGGCAGATGTTAACCACAGAGTTGCACTGGAGGACCTAGAAATGCCTAGAGAGGTGTTCTCTCATGTAAAAGCATAGTGTTTTTGTTATTTGCGTGTTGTGTGTGCCCCTAACCCCAGTGAATGTGGAGGAATGAGTGTATATTGCAAACATACAATAGAGCGAGCCAAAGAATTCCAGAAAAAAATCAGGATGTGCTTTATAGAGTATAGCAAGGCCTTTGACTGCATAGATCAAGAAAAGCTATGGATGACTTTTAAAGAAATGGGTGTGCTACTGAATTTGATAGAACTGATGAGGAATCTGTACTTAGGACAAGAGGCTACTGTAAGAACAGCATATGAAAAAACAAAATGGTTCCCAATTGGCAAAGGGGTCAGGCAAGGCTGCATCCTTTCACCCTATCTGTTCAACTTGTATGCAGAAAATACCATACATAGAGCAGTTTTAGACATGGAAGAAGGAGGACTGAAACAGTAGTGTTACTGGGAGGTGTGGAGGGTGCGGGCTGCACCAGGTGACACCCCAGAAGGGGGGTGACATCAGGCTGGCTCCCCGCCCCCACGTGGGTCCTTTTTGGGGTGCCTCAGTCCCGCACGGAGGCATTTCGGGGTGCCTAGGCCCTCCGTGGAGGCTTTTTAGGATAACTAGACCCCACAAGGAGGCTTTTCGGGCCTCCTAGGCCCCTCACGGAGCCTTTTCAAGCCGCCCCACCCCAGAAACTCCGCCAGAAGTCCAGGACAGGAAGTCCTGTCCCCCCCAGAAGCCCCCCCCCCCCACGCACCGGGTGTCACTCAATGCCTTCCTTTGAGGCACCAGGTGTCACTCGATGTGGGAATGCCAGAGGACTGAAGATAGGAGGAAGGAACATCAACAATCTAAGATATACAGACGACACCATACTACTATCCAAAAGGACAACTGACTTGGAACAATCACTAAAGAAAGTCAAAGAAGAAAGAGCAAAGGCAGGCTTAATGTAAAACTAAAAGAAAACAAAAATAATAACCACGAAGGATTTACATAAATTCAGCCTAGATAACGAGGAAACTAAACTAGTTAAAGATTTCCCATACCTTGGATCAAACATTGATCAGAACAGAGACTGCAGTCAAGAAATAAGATGACGACTAGAAATGGGAAGGGCTGCAATGAAAGAACTAGATAAGATCATACAGAGCAAAGATTTACAACTGAATACTAAAGTCAGAATTGTCCAAGCCATTGTATTCCCCTTCACCATGTACAGATGTGAGAGCTGGACAGTGAAGGAAGCAGATAGGAAGAAAATCAATTCATTTGAGATGTGGTGCTGGAGGAGAGTGCTGAGAATACTGTAGATGGCCAAAAAGACAAACAAATACGTCCTAGAACAGATTGAGCCTGAACTCTCCTTGGAAGCCAAGACGATTAAATTGAGGCTGTTGTACTTTGGTCACATCATGAGAAGGCATGACTGATTAGAAAAGACAATGATGCTGGGGAGGTAGAGGAAAGTAGAAAGGGAGGAAGACCACATGCCAGATGGATGGACTCAAACTGGGAGACTATGGGCCTGAGCCTGCAGGACCTGAGCAGGGAGGTAGAGGAGAGGATAGGGGGGCCTGGAGACGTCTCATTCACAAGGTCACCATGAGTCAAGGTCAACTCAAAGGCAGCTAACAACAACAACAACTAAATAATATGAAATAAACTTGGGCTGCATCCACACTGCAGAAAATAATCTAGTTTGACATTGCTTTAACTGCCATGGCTCAATGCTATAGAATTCTGGGATTTGTAGTTTTGTGAGATATATAGACTTCTCTCTCAGAGATCTCTAGTGCCATGACAAACTACACATCCCAGGATTCCATGGCATTTTCTTGGCAAGATTTGTTCAGAGGTTTGCCATTGCCTTCCCCTGAGGCTGAGAGCATGTGATTTGCCCAAGGTCACCCAGTGGGTTTCATGGCTGAGCAGGGAGTTGAACCCTGGTTCCCTGAATTGTAGTTCAACACTCAGATCGCTACGCCACACTAGCTCTCACCCTCCAAAAATACCTGAACTGAGTACAGCAACATCTTGACAAAATGCAGGCTTGTGACTAACATCATCATAATTTCCCCCCTGTATGATTTTTAAAACACCTTTGCCAGATGAAGAAGTCAGTGGAGCTTCAAAGCTTGCAACACATATTTTGTGCATTTGATTGGTCCAATAAAGGTATAGCTGTTTTGTGGATTTTGGATGTTATTGTACTTTGCTTCATACCCAATACAGCTATCCCTGGATATGTTCTTGTATTGTTTAGGAGTGCATTAGGAATGGGACTGTCTCTCTTGGGTGGAAGAGAAGCAAAATTTCTTTCTAAACACACTTTTCAAAAAGTTAATGTAAAAACCTTCATTTTTAATTGATCTGACAACAGAAGTCACTTGATGCATTTTTCAGGTAAAAATTTCCCAAGTGAAAAGAGAAAAAAATAATTCCTGCTTGTTCTGATAACTTTGCCCTTTTAAGGTTGCCACCTATCTTTTCTGATAAGGTTTAATGCTTTGGAAAGCTGATTGATGGGCAAAAATCCAACAGGCAAGGAAGGGGTATCCTGTCATTTCATTTGCGTGTGTCTCTTGTAAAACATTTTCCTTTCTAAAGTAGGAGATACAGCTAGCTTAGGAGTTTCTTATTTCCATTCTGTTCTTGCTCTGAGACAGGCGATGCAATTCTTGAGTGGTTTCCTGAGTGGTGTGGCCTGTAAGCCAGGCCTAGGAATAGTGTGGCCCTCCAGTTGTTGGTGGACTGCCACTCCCATCCTCCCTAGGCAAGACAGATGGGAATTGCACTCTAACTGCAACATCTGGAGGGCCACATGTTCTCCAGGCCCACTGTAAGCTTCACTTGACACTGTCTCTGGTTGTAAAAGTTCATAGAGCCCATTACAGACTCTTTTCGTTGGAGGTTATGAATGGTATTTGCCTACAATTAAATCATTTTGACAATACAGGAAAATCAGACTGTAAAAGAAAATGACATTACAACCAGATCTGAATAGATTAGTAGTTCCCAGACTTAGGTCCCTGGATGTTGCTGGACTTCAACTCCTGGAGGCCTCGGCCAACGTGGCTAGAGATTAGGGATTCTGTGAGCTGTAGGCGTCGTGATCTGAGTGTTTGGATTATGACTCTGGAGATCAGAGTTTGAATCCCACCATGGCCATGAAACCCACTGGGTGACCTTGGGCAAGTCATATGCTCTCAGCCTCAGGGGAAGACAATTTTTTTCTCCTTGAAAAAAATCTTGCCAAAAAACCCCCATGATAGGTTCACCTTAGGGGTGCCATAAGTCAGAAAAACTTGAAGGCACACAACAGCAAAAAAGGTATCTGGGAACCCATGTTGGGAGTCCTGACCTACCTGCCACCAGAGTTTGTTGCAGTTTATAAGTGAACAACAGAAACCAGTTTCCTAGTCCTAAATGGACTACAGTTCAGAATGGGCTCCAGCAGCCTTCCTTAACCTGATGTCCTCCAGATGTGTAGCTGGCCATGATGACTTAAGAATGATTGCAGCTGTAGTCTAACCTGTCTGGAGGGCACCAGGCTGGAGAAGGCTAAACTACTGGATAGATAGGTCCATGTTTGATCCCTGCTTTAAGCATGAATACTGGGAGAGTAGTCTACCTTGTTCCTGAAATGGTACAAAAATTATCCCAGAAGTTCAGAAGAGTGGTATCTCCCTGACAACCAGGCAGAAGAGAAACCTTAGTGTTTTCCATTGGAAGAACTGAAGGCTGCTTTCCAAGAGTCTTAACTATATATGCTTACTAAATTCCCACTATAACCGCTGAGAGCATATGTTCAGGAGCATGCTATGAAGATACTAACCAGCAGGAGAATATAAATATTGACTGTATCATAGAAAACCCATAAGTATGTTTCATCATTGGCTTCCTTTTAAATTGTGATATGTTCCCCAATTTGTAGATCGCATTATTATTGCTGCTGCTGCCATATGTTTTAAAATATGGAATGATGACATGCTAATTAAAACTTCCTGTTGTATATGGGGCAGGGGGGAAGAGAGATTTAATCCCTGCTTAAAATCAACAAACAAGCAAGAAGATAGTTCAAAAGACCCTGTGATGGTGCTCTCCTCCATACGGGGACTAAACACAAAGAAAGGTGTACCTACTGTAGCTGAAGTGATCCTCGAAGAACATGTTAATGCCTGTGGTGAGCTCCAGCGAGTGTAAGGAGAGCTTTCTTTTACCTTTACCTGCACCACACAAGTGGCCTGTGAACTTTGTACCAAGCTGCCAGCCACTCTTATCTCAATGTACTTACTAAAGGCACTGGAGTCAGGGTCCAGCAATGAAAGGTGACACTTCAGATTTACTCTCTGCTAGCTTTGCAGCCAATTAAAAGGCAGTTTTTCTGGAAGACAGTGCCTTAAATCATGACTCCGGCAAGTAGTCAGAAGTAGAGGATTACATATGCAAGTTGACCAATATCTATGGCTTATTTTTAAGGTGGTCTGTTCTACGTTCGTTATATTTTCCACCTTAATTTCAAGAATCTAATTGCATAAGCTAAGGAATTGGTTCCAGATCCATCAAAGACGTTACTCAGATAGACATTATTTCTTTAAGCAATGAATCCACTTTGAATCCCATTGTGGAGGAAAGGCAGGATATAAATCTTTGAAATAAAATAAAATAAAATAAAATAAATAAGAGAAAGTTGGTACCAGAGGCAGAAATAGTGTAACATGCAAAGAATGGAGATGGGTGACTACACTACAATATATATGAGGAGTTAAACCCGTTTTAGGAAACTTTTTATTCAAAACTAATAATATAGACATGAGATGATGAAACAAATAGGTCAGGAAAGACTTGCACAAGTAAACAAAAACTTTTTGAGCTTTCTAGAGAGCACTTGAATGCTTCTTCCAACATGCATCCAAGGATGATTTTTCCCTCTTTTAGCAGCTTCCACTTTCCTTATGATTTACATTTTGGGGGTCAAACGTATAGAACTATGTGTTGTCCCCCCCCACGTTAGTGTAGCTGGTGAGACAAGCTTATCTGCCCCCTCCCTTCTCCCTGTTTTACTATTCCCACATGCTCAGTATGGGATTCTGGAGATAACTGTGGTTGCCTTGCTTGTTGAAGGCAGGCATGTGCAGCTATAGTAGGACCGGCTAGAAAAGAGCCCCATTCTTTCACAGCTCAAACTTTATTGCATTGTTTACTGCAGACATACTGCTGCAGTCTAACACTGAAAATCTGTGTTTTTCCAGTTCTCCTTCACTATCCTTCCAAAGCTGATGCTGATTAGAAAAAATAGCCAGATATTGGAAGATAAACAGATGTAAAAGGGAACTTCTTTGCCAAGATGTAGAGAGATCTTGTGTAGCACCTTTGAGACTAATTGAAAGAAATTGGCAGCATGAGCTTTCATAGGCTTGAGTCTACTTCTCAGAGGCTTTGTTAACTGTATATCTATGTCCAAAATTGAAACTTCTCAGAGGCTTTGTTAACTGTATATCTATGTCCAAAATTGAAACTAATCCCATAAGTGCTTCTGCTTATAAACCACTTGTTGTTGCTATGTGCCTTCAAGTCGTTTCCAACTTATGGTGACCCCAAAGCAACCCTATCATGGGGTTTTCTTGACCCGTTTCTTCAGAGGGGACTTGCCATTGTTGTCCTCTGAGGCTGAGAGGGTGTGACTTGCTCAAGGTCACCGAGTGGGCTTTCGTGACAGAGCGAGGATTCAAACCCTGATCTCCAGGGTGGTAGCCAATGCTCAAACCACATTAGCCACTATAGTTTTCTTCCCCTGTTCTCAATCAGGCATTAGGCTAGAAGGAGTGACACTTAGAACATTTCAAAGACACAGTCTGGAAAATCAGTATGCAAAGGGATCTTGTAGCACCTTTGAGACTAACTGAATGAGAAAAATTGGTAGCATGAGCTTTTGTATATTTGAGTCTACTTCCTGCATCTGTACGCTCAAGTCTATGAAAGCTCATGCTACAATTTATCTCTTTCAATTAGTCTCAAATGTGTCAGAAGATCCCTTTGCATACTGATTTAGAACAACATTACTTGTTTGAGTGGCATTTTCAACCCAGGCCTGCAGGAAACTGGAATAAAGCTGCATTCCCTAAACTAGTTTCTTCCAAAGGTACATTGTAACTCCCATCAGTTGCAACCAGTCAGGGATGATGATATTTGTATGCAATACAGCAGAAGGGCACGGGAAGACTTGTCTAAAGGATTAATGTTTGTATGAAAGCCCTATTTTACTCAGAAAAAAAGTAATTAATTGTAATCATCCCTTATTGGGGGTGCCCTGGTGCCGCAGTGGTTAAATGCCTGTACTGCAGCCACTCATTCACAGTCGCAAGGTTGTGAGTTCAATCCCAGCCAGGGGCTCAAGGCCAACTCAGCCTGGCATTCTTCCAAAGTCACTAAAATGAGTCCCCAGCTTGTTGAGGGCAATAGCTTACACTTTGTAAACCGCTTAGGGAGTGCTTAAATGCACTGCTAAGCATTATAGAAATGTACTTGCTATTGCTATTAATTACAGTTTCAGTTCTAAAACATTCTTCTGCAACAGTCTGCTACTGTTAAATTCTGAATGTTACAAGCCACAAGACACACCTCTTCTCCAAGCCCACATAATTACCTACCTTTTCTGGATTTTTGAAGATTCCCTCAACTCCCCCCTATAATTCAAGCAAAATTGTTCTCCTTCAGAAAAGCTAATCATATTTGATACTCAGCCCTGAGAGAGAGAGAGAGAGAGAGCAAGCCAAGGTGCATGTGGGTGAAAGCTGAGGCTCACTTGGAAATCCCCAAGGGCCAAAGCCTGTTTGATGTTCATATGGTCACAATGCCATAGGTATTCCTTAGAAGTGTGAAATTTTAAAACCAGAGGAGTTCCACAAACATAGCTACTAGCAAAGGTGCAGGAACATTTCTCTTCCTTAGATTCCAATGCTCCTGCAGAAGTAAGGGATGGTAAAAATACAAATCCTTCTTTCCTGTCCAAATCTTTCTGTTAGGGTTCATTATATATTGCAAACCTATATGTAACTGATACCTTGTTATTTGCTCAAAGACAGTCAATTTAATTAAGAACTTATCTCAAACCCCACAAAGCGGTGGCTGTTGAATAAATTCTGGGTTTTAATCCAAAGTTTTAATCCAAACTTTAAAGAAGCAATCCAAGCTATGGAACTATGGGCCAGAGCAGAGGGGCGAGAAAGAATAGCCTGAGACCACTCTGGCCACAAGTGGATTGGGTCTGCACCAACCGCATGGCTAGCTCTGAAAGCAGGTCCCAAAACAGATTTCAGCTCCTTTAAACTTCAGACCAATATCTAGAATGGAGTCACCACTACACTGACATGGAAGCAACCAGCCATCACTGCAGACAATCTTCAAAGCATGGCTTATCAGTGCAACTGGTAGAGGGGAGAACATGTATTATTGTTCATCAGTGCTGGTTTAACTGTTCCTTACAAAATTTACAACTGCTTTGGCCTTGAGCGGTAGTAGTCTAATTGCCAATTATAGTTCCCCACAGCCACAGTTGGAAAAGAATAACCAGGGAATCAGGGTTGGTGTTATTAACTGAAACAGGCTTACTTAAATGTGAACAGGTAAGAATACTGTTTGTAAATTAGGAACTGAGTGTTACACTGCATCTGAAGCTACAATGATGGAGGCTAGGGATGAGCCAATGTGATATGGTAGATGGGAGAGTTGTGTTTGAGCTCCCAAAGTCCCAAAGCCACAACTTAAGGGTCTCACACAGGGAAGCAAAACAGGACCATTGCCACCTGAAGATTCAAATAGGATGACTAAACGATGTGGCTGCATTAACTTTGCACTGATCAGATTCTAGTTCCTTCTGATGACAAAATAACTGATGTAGGGAGAACATCAACCATGTCTTCCATCAAGATTTGTGTGTGTGTGTGTGTGTGTGTGTGTGTGTGTGGATGAATGGGTGATGTGTGCAGGAATACAAAGAACCTGTTCACTTTTCCAGTCTCTCTCAGACTTAATATTGAATGGACACTGGTGTCACATGGGCTTAAGGAAGGTGACAAGATCTGAAGTGGGTTCTGACAAAAAAGATGACGAAACAATTGATTGGATGAGGTACCACAAACATTTATTTGCTTACCACAGTTGGGCTTTACACCATACATCTTAATTAGAGGCATTAACAACTGTATTTCTGCAGCTATATCTACATTCAGTATCTTGAGAATAAAACAGTGATGTCAGCAAGCACCATATACCAAGGAAGGATGATGTTGTTTGGCCAACATTTTTTGCTTTCTTAACTAGACAGAGGACAAAAGACAAGAGACAGCTACAGCCAGGTCCATACAGTATGGAAGGGCTGCTTCTTGACAACTTGAGTGGCTGGTGAGATTTGCTCCTAGAATCTAGGAAAGGTCATGGTGCAGTAAATTTGTTCATTGATCAAATGCCATAGAACATGATTTTACAAGAGACTAAACATAAATATCAGTACTCTTTTGGAATTACAAAAACCAAGAAAGACAGACGAGGAGCTACAGCATAGTAACAGTAAAGGACATGTTTTTCAGTATAAACAGTCACAAGTTAAGCCTTGTCATATCAAGTTGAAATGGTCACCTGCATATGTTTATGCCCATTCCAAGAGGGAGGCAAGGAACAACGAACAGCATATTGCTGGTTTATCATTACTTACAACAAAGGCAGATATTGTTAAAGGATGCCTGTGCCAGCTGAGACACTGCCATTCAAATGACACTTTTTCTCACCAGTTTGGAAAGGGAATTTTATATTGACAGTTCAATTCCGTTTGTTCAAAGAATTGCAGGACCTACATTCAGTCCAAGCGATCCAGTGAAAAGCCAGTATCACTGTAAGACACTACTGAATTTGACTCCTACTCTAGCCATAGGTTTTGCTGAAATTAAAGAGGAATTAAGATCATGATCTATCAATTAAACCTATTTGAGGAAAATTGTTTTAAGACTGGGTTGTTTAATAAAGCAACCTGCTAAGAATACTCCATAAACCATTTACTCCATTTGGTAGGTTATGAATTGCTGTTTACCCAGTCAAGGAAGCACCAAACAATTATTGCAACTGCACCAGATAATAGTCACGTATTATCACTGACACATTTTATACATGGACAGCAGTACATATGTCTATACAGCTGCATCTCCATTTCCTTAAGTTTTCTACAGAGGTTACTAAAACTATTGGATGGATTAGAATTTGCACCAAATCCTCAAACTTTAGAGTTTGAGTGGAGAAAGAAAGGGAAAGAGGGAAAGAAGAAGCAGGACTGATAGAAAACTTATAGTTCAGAAAAGGTAATAATGGAGAAACAGTTGAAACACGTTATTGCAAAGCTTTTTAAAATGCCCAGTAGCAACATAACAATAGCATAGCACCATTTTCAGCATTTCACTGATTACAGTCACCCCTCCCAATTCGCAGGGGATCCGCTTTGCCCTGCCTGTGAAAATGGAAAACTGCAAATATTCGAGCCCCATTGAAAATAATGGTGCCGCGCTCCCAGGCGCATGTGCCATTTTGTCTCCTGGCTTCCCATCCGTGGAAATTCAAAACTGCAAATGGGAAGTCAGTGAATCCAGAGGGATGACTGTATTTCTATATTGTGGTTTAGATTTTAAAAAGCCAACATATTGAGCGCTTCACACAGAAGCGACTTGTAAAAAATAAATGTGCTCTGATTTTTGTGTAGTGTTCTCCAATACAGTATTATTTCAGACTATTGCATGGTGTTCATGATTAAGGTGAAACTTTTTCAAATGATCTTTTTTTTTCTTTTGATGAATAATATTTACATTAAAGGGTGTTTCCCTTCAGATCAAATTGCTCTTTCACATTGACATGTGACTCTTGACTCCATAAAGTGGCAAGTATACAAAGAAATTATGTCTCAATAGTATTTTAGTATTTTTTAATTCTTTAAAAAATTATTTACTCCATCCTTTCAACTAAAACCCATGGAATTGAAAATAAGTTCCTCTTAGGTACTAATAAGTGGTTGCAGAACAGGATGCAGAAAGTAAGAAGAAATGGACAGTTTTCACTATGGAAGAAAATTAAGCAGTGGGATCTCACAAGGATCTGTACCAGGCCTGTCTAGTTTAATTATTCAAAAATGGCCTGGAATCAGTGGTGAGCAGTGAGGTAGCCAAGTTTACAGATGATCTCAAATTAACTGATATGTAGAAATCCCAAGCAAATCAGGAAGAACTCCAAAAAAATGACTTCAAAATCAGAAAGTGAGCAATGAGAAGCTGAGAGTGTAAGTAAATTGTGAAATAAACATTAGGAGGGGGGAAAAACCAAGGTTAACTCAAAACATTTTGCTGCCTGAAGTGGCATAGGAAATAGTGGTATAGAAATCCACTCACACAGGTCAAGATGCATAGTAACCAAAGCCAAATTATTTTGGCACAGGAGGTAGAAAATCACTCCTCTCTCCATTTCCATCTCTAGCATTAATTATACAGTAACAACAAACTAATCAGCTACAAATCTGTGACTCTTTCATGATCTGCCAAATCTGATCCTTTTTTCAGGTTTCTTTTTCTGCCTAAAATTGGGGCTGGCCTTGAAGAAATGATAATTGTTAATGCATTCTGAACTGAATGTGATTAGCTATGAAAAAGGAAACTAAAAAATGTTGACTGTGTGTGAAGCAGCAATTTTAAAAAAGCAAGTTGTGTGTCAGCAATTATTGGGAAATTGGAAAAATATATATTTGGAAATAAATGGAAAATGAAACTTTAGTTTCAGTGTACTTTTTTTTTATATTGTGCAGTCACAACTGGAAGACAGTTTCCATCTGTCTATCCAAATTTTCTAAGGGATATCCACAGCTTTAGGGGAAAAATTCCCAAGGAATTGTAGAGATCCATCCACCTATTCAAAATATTTTTAATAATAATAATAAATTTGATTTTTACCCTGCCCCTCTGAGCGCAATCGAGGCAGCTAACAAAAGTTAAAATTACAAATTATATAATACATCCCGATACCCTCCCCCCCTTAAAACAGTATTAAATCAGACATAGGATTAAAACATATTAGATTAAAACAACAGTAGTTAAAAACATAAAATAAACAAAATCAAATGAATGTTGCCTGCAATAACATTTTTTATTTTTATCCTGCCTTTTCTGGCAAAGTTTTCTCAAGGCCTTCCACAAGGTAAAGACTAAAGCATTTGGTTCTAATTAGTTAATAAAGCAAAAGAATGTCTGAAGGGAGACCTTACAGATGTTAGTAAAATAATTAGTATTATTAAAATGAAATAATTTGACAATAGGTTCAGAAACAGGAAGCCTATTTTGCATACAACTTACTGCCACTAGATGGGGTGGTGACTGCTACCTTTGATGCATTTATTAGGCTAAGAGGTAAAACAGATGAAGGAAATGTTCCTATTGATTCCTTTATTTGTTGCTGAAATTCTCAGTTTTTTAAAAAATCCATATAAGTCCAAGGAAGAAAGGGAGAAAAAGGATGGGTTAGATATAAACAGAAAGTTCTTCTTTCTAGGTATGTCCTTATAAAACACTCAGTGAGTTTTTATCTTATTAGTTCTTCCCAAGTGATAAATTCTGATTCTTGACAGATCTGCAGCCTTGGCAAATAGATGTACTCCTGAAGCAAGGAGGACAAGGAGGGAAAAATACAAAGAAACAGGGATGGGAGGGTGTCTGCACTTGAAAGCCACAGAAATAAGCTGTTCAAAGCAATGATAGCTTTGATAACAATAGCTATATAGAATGCTGAATTCTAACTTTGGTATTGAAACATGGGATTTCTGTAATCTCATGGTCATGTCACTATTTATTAATAGAAGAGCATTTTGGCTGCCCAGAAAAAGTATGGATGAGCTAGTCAGGCTGGTTTCCTGCTAATCCACTTGCAGAAGAAAACCTGATAGGTCTATATACCTGAATTAAAGCAAGTTGCAAAGTGAATCAGTTTGGTCTGGCTAGAATACATTCCATGTGTCATCAGTCATCTATCATCAAATAAGTTAAGAGAACTCTAATTAAAAATATGTCTTTTTATATTATATATAAAAAAGGTTATGCTATGTTTTAATTTGATAAAAATTTCACCTTAATTTAAAAAATAAATCAAGAGCAACAAAAATACTTTTTCTAAATAAAAAGTATAGCACCGTTTCTCTGCTCCAGTTGAAGCAACCCACTCACATATATACACACACATGCAAGAACACACGACTGCTGAAGACCATAGATATGGCAGCAAAGTACATCTCAAACCAAATGCTTACTCTGTGTGTGTGTGTGTCTGTCTGTCTGTCCGTGTGTGTCCTAAAACCTTGTGCAGGCTAAGAATGGGTTGGGAGCTTCAAAAACTGGGTCTCTTCTTTTGGTTACTTCTCCAGTTCTCCCAAAATTGAAATCCATTACAGAGTTTATACACTTCTGTTCCTATCTTATGTTCTGCCACCTATTAAAAAAAGAGAAACAAAACATTATTGGAAACAGTAGTCTTCAGAAATGTAAAAGTGAGAGGGAAAAAGATCTTGGAGTACCTCTGCCAGCTCTTACCAGCATCTGCTTGTGGTTTGCATTGAAGCTCACACTCCTCCTTGGAGCTGAAGCGGTTGCGATTCCCTCTGCAACCACTGTAGATGAAGGGCCGGCACTCTGATACTCTTTGGTTATAGTACCACTTTAGTGTGTATCTGCTGCAGTTTCCTTCATCCAGAGGCAAGGCACATAGATTACCTGGAAGAAAAAAACAATGAAGAAACAAATTAGCCTTCTCAGCATTTAAATATCCACTCTCAGATGCTACATAAATGAGAATCCCAACATAAAACATTGAACATTTTCACAAGTGCCCTAGACATAGCTGTAAGACAATGCAACAGTGGAATGGAAAGGAGCCACAGAAGGTTGTGAGCTAATATATCAGAAGGTTAGACTTATGCATTTACTTCCTTGCATACTGTACTTCTGCCTAAAGAACAATGTTATGCATCCTGTCAGACTTATTGAATGCTGCATGCCTTCTGAACCAACTCTCAAAATTTGTATTAGTACAGGGGGACTTTTCTTATTAATAACTTTCAGCTATCATAACTGCTCTTTTGTATGATAAGAACAATCACATTGTTTACAGTATATATCACTGGTAGCCCTTTTCTTTTGAAGAGGAAAGAGTACTGCTTCACTCAAGGGAGCAACTGTAGGACTGTAATGTGTCATACATTACATTACTTCACATGCTTCTTGATGTGTATGGAAGTAACCAGATAGCAAGATGGCAATCAGCTAGTAAAATTTACTCTGGATATACAAGAATCCTGACTGCCATCTCAGGTATGGCATGAAGTGGACTCAGGATAATCCCTATGTCCTTTTGGAAGTGTTATTCACTCCTTTTGATAAAAAAACATACTGTTATGACAATAAAGTCTTGTTATTCTGTTGTGACTATATCTTGATGTGTCATAATATGTTATCTGGATATTTACTATATTGGAAACTGTGCCTTGTCCTCAGTCTGGGCAGCTAAGCAACTGATCCTTAATGATTAGCAAGTAGATTGGTTTTTAGCAAGTTCAAAATATGGCCCTTGGTTGGTAGATGATGCACTTTAACTGCCCTTCGCATGTCTGAGTTCTTTATAATCGCAACCATAGACTTTGGGGGCATGGGGAAAGGCTTTTTTCATTTAAAAAAATGGTTGGTTACAGACACAGGATCTTTTCCTTCATGTTTTCCTTCTAAATCATAAGGATGATGGTTATGCAGCCAGGTAACAGCAGACAACATTTTTAGGGACTAGGGACTATACTGAACAAATGCAGCTATGGAAAAATGTATGCTTATGGGTATGTACCTTCAAGTCACCTTTCACCTTATGGCAACCCCATGAATTTCATAGGGTTTTCTTAGGCAAGGAATCCTCAGAGATGGCTTTGTGAGTTCCTCTTCTGGCTTCAATTCTTGATCGAGGATATAGCTGGATGTTATCAGACATAATTTACACTGATACTGCCATGATGCCGCCAGCCCAATGCAGCTGTGCTCAAAGCCATACTCAGTCGGCACTTTTTCGGAAACATAAGTTTTCCAACTTGAGAAATTGGCCAGCTGAGCAGTCCTTGGACCTGGGCTGCATTCGGCTGGTGGCACTGTGGCAGAATTGGCAGCGAATTATGTATGATAACATCTGGCTGCATTCCTGATCAAGGATTGAAGCAGGAAGAGGTAAAATGCCTCTTTAGGGCATGCAATAAGCTCCTACAAGTCTTCTAAGCCTTGGTTCTGAACAGCAAGTGATAGATCTGCCAATAATACCGCATTATCACAAGATTAGGGTGGAGTAGAGCCATACTCAGCCTGCTACGAATTCTCCCACTTTCCCCCTGAAATAGCTGGCCCAAAGGGTGATAGCATACATCAGGCTACATATAACCCACAGATCATATCTTCTGAAATTTAGCCTAAATAATCTGTTGTATTAATCACTATATTAGAAGCAGAACAAATGAATGGATTTAAATTCCAAGAGAATGGAAGGAAAGGAGACAGCCGCTCCTTTGAGAGAAAGGCCATATGGCAGGTTTGCTGCTTACCTTCCTCAGGAGGAGCTCTCTTTTGCCGTCCATGCTTGGGAGCTGCCCTTTGGCCCATTACTTCTACAAATAGGGAGCAGAGTACTGGTCATGACCCTAGGAGAAGCTTCTGGCTCCTATGTACCCCTTCCTTACCCACACACCCAGTAGAAAGTATTTATTGACAAAGTGCCTGGTTCACGGAATTTGCCTTCAGATGAGGCATACAATTTATTTTGGAGGGACGACAAAGAACAAAAGAACTAGTACTGTAGCCTTTTATTTTGCATGCACTTAATGAGGTAGGAAGGCAATATCATATCCTAATTACCCTTCACATGCTCCTTCAGGTGTAAAGTTGAAAACTGTAAGTCTGCACCTCATATTTTATGGATAGTTGCACAGATTTTTTTTTAAATCACTTGACAAACGAAGGAAAAAAACAGAGTAGGTCCTTTTCTTGTAATAGCCTACTATTCCTTCCTACTTTTAATAAAATAGGAATTTAGAAAGCTCCTCTTCTAGAACATTAATTACACATTCTCCTCTTCTGTTAACAAATTCTGTCACAAAAGATGCACTCTCTAGAAACATTTAAAGCTGAATTCAACCAGCTCTGCAGAGATAATGCACAAGATCTGATTCAATTATTTGGGACAACACTGATTAAAATGAGTGATGTTTATTAGGGCCTGAAAGAGAGGGGCCAAAGGGCTCTGCACTGGCGCTGTTTGCACTAGGGCCGCGGCAACCGCACATGCCCAGCCCCGATCAGGGCTGCCGCCATGGTCCTGAACCACGCCACAGGAAGGGGCAGATTTTTTCTGCTCCTTCTTGGCCAGGTTCTTTTTGGATGAAAAGTGGGCTCGACAAAGCTTCTGGCCGTGTTCAGAGCATGTGTCATCTGAACGCTACACCCCGAACATGGCCAGAATCCCCGTCATTTGGCTGTGTGTTCTGGGCCTAGGTCCAACCTGGAATTAATACTTTAATCATTTCTGCAGCAGTTGCTCTGTGTACCAAACTGTTGCCATCAGCAGTCTTATGGCTTGAAACTGGCTCTTTTTCAGTGTGTACTACATGGTCTTGAGTACTAAGATATTGGCTAAAACTGTTATGTGAGACATGAATCAGGTTACATGCATCTTCTTCAGAAAAACAACTATACCAGGCAGTAGTCTAAAGCTATCAGAGACAAATTATAGAGAATAGGTTTCTCTGACAACTTCCTTTCTACCCAAGATTTATCTAAGGCAAAATTTATTTTTGCTTGCCAGGTTAAAGACACAAATATACAATATTCTCTATCTGCTGCTCATACTACCTGCTCCCCAATTAATCTAGGGCTATCATTTAACACCAATAGGGGTGCTAACTATCTTGAAAATTTGACCATCTCTAAAAACCATATGGTTTTTACTAAAACTCGACATCATCATTCCTTCTGCTGTGCTGGATGGTCATTTTCAGGGAATCCCTTATAAAAAAAAAACTGTTTGTCCATGTGGAGATGGGTAGTTGAGTCTCTATCCCATGTATTGTTCTTTTGTAATTTCTACAAAGATGAGAGATCAAGATTAATTACACTCCTTTGAAGTAAATTCCCTGGAAGATCCTCTGAATGATATTTGGTTTGTTTATTAGAAGATACGTACTTTAAAAAGTGTAACAGAAACTGTTGCAAAGTTCCTTTTCTCTGCTGGTAAGACTTGTAAAATTATGATTCAGGCACATACATAATATATGGGTTCATCTTCTTTTAACTGTACTATTTGATACCAAATGTACTAAATTTTTTTAAAAAAATATTTAAACAACTCCTGGTAACACCCTGATCTTTCATACTGCTTAGTTTTTTATCATGTTCCGTATGATGGATTTTCTGTATTTTAATGGTCTGTGACTGCACAATAAAGATTGAATTGAAGAAAAGTCATGACTTTCATCTAGCTATTTTCTGCTCCATGTCTTTCCCAAGGCTCTCAGCTACCATTCATGATGAAGAATAATGAATATCTGTCTGCAAAACTTCTATCATAAATGTTTATCTATTGAAAACTTGATGCAAAATCACTTGGCCATTTTCAATGCTTAGGAAAATGTCTTTCAGACTACACTTCCCAGAATCAGCCAGCCAGAATGGCCCCTGGCTAGGTTGGCTTCAGAATTCTGGCAACTGTACTCCATCATAACTTTTCTAAGCTGGGGGCATTTTACGTAAGTTTCCAAAGATTTACACAGTAATATACTTTCTCTTGCTCATAGTAATATAGGGTTTCTTTCAGTTCTGTTATCATCACAGGCACATTTAATGAGGACAAGAGAGAAAGCCTTCTCAGTGGCTGCTTCCACCTTCTGAAACTCCCCTCCACAGGAGGCTAGGCTGGCCCCCTCCCTGCTCTCGTTTTGCTGGCAGGCAAAAATCTTTCTGTTTAAACAGGCTTTTAATATTTAACTGCCTAAAGGGACTTTTTAAAAACTGGGGTGTGTATTTTATTTATTTTTTAACTTTTGTATGTTTTAACATAATTTTATATTGTTTTGATTGTGACTATTTTAATTGTTTTTAAATTTTCACCGTGGATTTTGATTGGTTTCCTACAATGAGCCACCTTGGGTCCCATTTTGGAAGAAAGCCGGCATATAAGGATTAAAGGGAATAGGAATGTTTTAATGTTGTTCTGTTTTATATGCTGTTGTCCCCCGCCCCGATTGCCTTGCAGAGGGGCGGGCTACAAATAAAAATTTATTATTATTATTATTATAAAATAAATAAATAAATAAACATTTCCTAGCCACTTTGATTGGACTTGAATAGAAGTCCAGTTCTCTAGCCTGCTGCTACCCATTCCCAAGAACAAGTATGTGTGTTTCCATCCCCCAGTTTCTTCAAACATGCTTTGCACAGCTCACCATCCCTCAGCATAGGACTCTCTGTCCCATCTGCTCCCAGGCCCTCTTCGTAGTCCTCCTCTTCCTCAGTGTAGAAGTACTCATACTCGGGCTCACCTGTCTCCACTATTTTTTGCACCTGGCCCCCTATGAAACAGGAATGGCTAGTTCAGAAAGCCTCCAAGAATCCAAACAATTCAGATGTCAAGGAAAGAACAACAAACAAGTGGACTTCATCTCTTTGAACATGTTTAATCTTCCATCTTTAGAATATAACTGTTTAAAAGGCTACATTTGGTAACTGATAGAATGTTAGTGCTGCTGCACTGGTTTTATTTGAGAAAGTTAGAAATACATGTTATTACCTAACCTGTTGCTAATCTATGCCAAACTAGTTATTTGCCTAAAGACAAGTACTGCAATGTAGGTACATGTACACATTTATATGCTGGAATCACATATCAACTTTCCAGCAAAAGGGTACATCTGTCTATCAAGTATTGTTACTCTTGTTCTTAATGTGAGAGATGGCCTATCATTCTGAGTCCCATTTGGGAGGAAAGTGAGCTATAAATCAAATAAATAAATAAAGATTGTAATTTTTGGTCTCATGACTACTATAAATCTAATTTAATTGATTCCTATTGCATTTATCTGTCACAGCAAAAACAAGAGAGAATATCATAGAACTGCTAATATTTAATAAAAGATCTGGTAAATCTTAAACAAAAGTATTATGGCATGATATTTTGTTGACTGGAGGCTTTTATTTCAGATTCATGAATCTAATTCTTCCTGTCTTGATACATGTATAATTTAAGGAGTCTACTTCATAGATTTGATAAAGAAAGCTCCAGTCCACAAAACTATATGCAGTAATCTGTTAATTAATTTTGAAAAAAGATGTAATTGTTCACTAATCTTCTCAAAGGAAGCAGTGAATAATTATAGCAGTTTTGATCCTGCTGCAAGAAATTCTTTGAGACCCACAATTTTTGAAGACTACAGTCACTCCTCCATTTTTGCGGACTTGAAGTTCGTGTCCCTCACCCATTCGCGGGCGGCAAATGGAAGGGGACAAATTGGGGTATGTGCCCATGGTGCACCCCGCCATTCAAACCAATGGGGCTTGAATATTGATAATTTTCCATTTTCGTGGGGTGGTGGTGGTCCAGAACAGATCCCCTGTGAAAATGGAGAGGCGACTATATTTACATTTCAGGATTTATTATGTGCAAAATTTTTATGGGGTTGTTTTACACAGAACATCGCAAAATGCTGTTTGGTATTTAATCTGTGCAAAATTTGCATTTGGTTGTTTTGCACAAAAAATGCTGTTTCCTGCACAGAAAATACTATTTTTTGAAATAAACAATCATATACTGCACAAACTTTGCACAGAATAAGTCCTGAACCACAAGTCCAGGACTCTTCTCATCAGAGTTTCTCAACACTAACCCCCCCCCCATGTTTTTAAACTTTTTTGGAATATATTTTAGTATCCCTAGCCTTCAAGGAGCCCTGGTGGTACTGCAGCCATTCACAGCCACAAGGTTGTGAGTTAGATCCCAGGCAAAGCTCCAGGGTCCACTCAGCCTGGCATCCTTCTGAGGTCACTAAAATGAGTACCCAGCTTGTTGGGGGCAATTAGCTTACATGTTGTAAACTACTTAGGGAGCACTTAAGTGCACTGATTAGCAGTACAGAAAAGTACTTGCTATTGCTTGCTATTCAAGGACTCTTTTTAATATTACTGTTATTATGTTCATTGTACATTGGCCTGAGGCAGAAACGGCCCTGCATTAAGTAAATCTATAATTGGATACTGTTTTCTAAATAGCTTACATATTCCTTATGGTTAGTGTGAAAAAAGAAGAAATGAAAATACAGTTGGAACTGTTTGGTGTCTTTAAAAAATGGTTAGTGAGATTATATCAATTCTCTACATCTTAATCAAGAGGTGCACAAGAAAACACTAAGCAACAAAGACTCACCTTCCTCTTCCTCAGTGTGGGACAACTTAAGCACAGGGACTATTTGAGCATTAACAGACGGGAATGGTTGGGTGGATGGATAGTTGGGTACAAGACCTGGGAGGGGCAAGGTCACAATGCACACATCAACAAACACATAAGAATAATGAACACACAGCTTGTTCCCCAGCTCAAGACATAAACACAGACAGCCCACCAGCCAGAGTTCAAGAGCCAATCCTGTGTTACCCTTGTCACAAATGTCAGTCATTAAATACCATAGTGAAATGGTGTTCCTTATACAGAATGGCAAAATCAAGGTTTGCTTTTTGAAATTTATATATATATATATATATATATATATATATATATATATTTAGTATTTTCAAACCATGGATGGTTGAATGCAAGGATGAGGAATCCATGGATACAGAGGCATGACCGTACAAGAATCCTGAAGTAAAATTTATGAGCTGGCCAGCTAGAACTATTACAGTCAAACCCCTTTTGTTCATGTCAGCCCAGTGCCATGGCTTTACTGAGTAACTTAGATGTCCCAATTCTCAGTGGCAGAAGGCCTCCAGGAAAGCAGATCATTTTGCACAGATCAATTTGTTACATATCTTACTTGGGATGAGGTACACAGAGTGGTCTTGAGCACTGAGTCTGAGTGGATCAAACTTTCAGCAATACACAACACAACACGAGAAGCAACTAGTCAAACAGGAATGGAAAGTGTATGTCAAAGAGAAAAAAAAGCACAGTATTTGAGGTGCTCAGGTATGCTGCATGTGTCACTAGTGGAATGGAATAAGGCTGTATTCATACAAAAAGAGAAGTACCAAGAAACCCTGTAAATACTTCCTATACTTTTGCAATTCAGTTCTGGCAGCAAGTCCTAAGCACAAATCCGTGTAATCCAATGGATGAAGTCTTATCCTTAGCTTGAGAAATGAAGAATCAAACCTTATCTCAACTGTAAGTATATTGAGGCTGAAATGACATAAGCTGAAAACATCTAAAAAGCTGAGGTAGTGGGGAGATGCAAGCTTTAGAGGAAAATGTTGCTCTTGGGGGTAAATGTGGTTAACCTTAGTTTACCAACCACTTCTCCATTTTCCCTTCACTCACCCATTTTTCTCCTACTTGCACATTTGGCACAACTGGAGAGAATGCAGAGGGGAATGGCTGGCAGGACACTGTGTTAAACACCCATATGCTAGTTCTCGCCTTCACATCATGGTATTCCACTATCACTTTTCACATGTTCAGTAGAAACTGGGGTACCAAGACATCTAATCTAGCCTAAAGATATCATTACTCAGTTTCCATTATTTCTTTGAAAGTTTACATTTACAGTCCTGTTGTGAGGCTGAACAAGATGATTACAAAAAAAATGCTTTAAACATTAAGAGAAAGTAGGCTTTTATTCTAAATTAGTAATACTTTCACAAAAAATAGATATCAGTGTGCCTTATATTTGTAGGACTTCATTAGCTTTCGTACTGTACAGGAATGAATGAAGTCATCAGGGAATTTGCTTCCCTCCTCATCCCAATACTGCTCTCATATTCTTGACAGTTTTGCATATCTGCAAGTCTGGGAGCACATACTATACTCATAATCCCCGTGCTGATTTATCAGTGACATGCTGGTTCTACCTTTAACCACTGCTTGGGATTGTGGTACTGTGGAGAAAAAGGCAGTTAACAGTATGCAAAATACTCACGTCGTTCGGGAGGGGAGAACTGGCCTCCACAAGCTGAAATGAGAAACAGAGTAGAGTAATTCATTCAGGAACCCTGGTTGGAACCCCCTCCAGTCAGCCACTGGGGGTTAAACTACAGCACTGCATGAAATACCATATACGCTCATGTATAAGATAAGAAATTTAGGTCAAAAAATTGACCACAAAAACCTGGGTCGACTTATACATGGGACAATATGGTAATTGACCCAAGCCTCTCCCCAGCTGGGATGCCTCTGCAAAGGACAGCCCAGCTGGGGAGAGGCTTGGAAGGGTGGCCGATCACCCTGCAGCCTCTCTAAAAGTGGGCACTAGGTAGCCTCTTCCTAGCTGGGCTTTCTCCCAGGAAGGAAGTCCAGCTGGGGAGACACTGGGCAGGGAGAGCGATCGCCCTGCAGCCTCTCTGCAGCTGGGCTGCCTCAGGAGGTCTGACCCTTTACATATCCGCAGGTCATACCAAAATCCATACTTTTGGCCCAAAAAGTTGACCTTGACTTATACATGAGGTTGACTTATAGAAGAGTATATATGGTATTTGTTTTTGACTGAACACTGCAGAAAGCCTGCCTGTGTCTTCAAAGTAGCAGCAAAAAGGTCAAAGAGAGGTTGAGGGGGATAACTGCCTTACCAGCTGTTTTTTTTTTTTAAATTATGGTGAAAATGTCAGATACTTACACAATTCCCCTGGAACAAACTAGCAGTAAGGGATGTTGGAAAGAATATTCCAAGAAATCCATGAGTAACTATAATTGTGAAATAACACCAGTCCTTCAGGCTCAGCCAGAGTAAGTGAGCTGAAGCACACTTTTCAAAAGAAGGAAATGAACATGTAAGAAAAAATGGAATGATAAAATAGAAAATAGCACAGTGAAAGTATAAGAGGTCAGAGGTTAGTGAAAGGTAAGCCTTACCACAGTGCTGACTCATCTCCTGCCTGACAAAGAGTCGGATCTCTTCTTCCTGCAGAAAAATTCAACATTAAGTGCATGCTATGGTCTCTTTTTGCAGAAAAATTCAACATTAAGTGCATGCTATGGTCTCTTTTTGTGCTACTATTCTCCCAAGGATGAGCAAACAACATGAAATCTCTGTGAGGAGAAACTAGCACACTTCCCTAATCTAAATATTTATTCCAGTAGAAATGCTAAGACAAAATGGAAAGAATAAGGAGGTAAATGCGAAAAGATTGTAGAGTGAGAACTCAGGACTGAGTGTTTGACTGAAAATAACTTCTTACAAAATGAAGAAAAACACATGACCAGAATCCAGCAGGTGTATTATATATTAGCAAGTTCCCTTAAAGAAGCAGTTGGACATATTTGTTTGATGCACAACATCAGCATTAACTTCTGTGATCTTGTCTTCTTTTTGTGAAGTTCCTTGGGTCCCACTCTGGGAAAAAGGCAGTATATACGTGAAATAAATTTTAAAAATAAACACAAGAACTGTAGTTTTGCACACAAGATTGCCAGATCTCAGGGAGTGGGTCCCTTTCTCCAGTCCTCAGAGTTAAGGAAAGGAATTTCAGGCCAGAACACTGCCTTGAGAATTGTGTATGTATGTATGTATGTATGTATGTATGTATACATACCGGACTGTTAGTCGATCTCATGTATAAGTAGAGGGCAGGTTTTGGGGCCAAAATTATGGGGTTTGATATGACCCATGGATAAGTTGAGGGTAAAACTTAGGAGCATGTAACAAAGTATCTAAAGAATGAAGCAAAGGAAAATAATGACAAAGAACTGACAAAATTCCAGCAGTCATAACTATTTGTGCTCACAGTAAAGGCTGATGGATGAGAGAGCAGAGGGGGATCAGTGCTTCTAGGACAGAATACACTCTTGCCTTTCATCAGGGGATTGTTCCTTTTTAAAATAACAGTTAAGATACAATACTTACATTGACCCATGGATAAGTCGACTCACATTTTTGGGTCAATTATTAGACTAAACATTCTAGACATATACATGATTTGGTTTGCTCTATTTTGGAATGGCATACTCTATGAAAATCTGGTTGATGTTTAATAGATCATGCTTAATGACATCACCAGGTGCTCCCCTTGTGACCTTCCACTTCTAACATTACCAGGCCACAACCCTGTGACAAGGGGTCATCCCTAGATCTCAGTTTTGGAGACTGAAATCTCAGGGTCAGTCCTGACTTTAGAAGCCTAGTTGCAAATTTCATATTCTTGTGCATGTTGATGTGCATTCTTGGCCAACGCATATCTGCCTCTGCTAAATTGGTAGTACTATTCCTTTAGTCGAGCAGTCTGTTGTGCATTCTGTTATGCATTCAGTTGCACAATAATGTCTATTTTGTCAGCACCATGACAAGAATATTTTGTTGTCCGCCTGCCCCAACATCACCTACAAGCAGAATTTGTCTATTTATATTTCAAAAGAGATGCTTTTCGAAATATTCCTTCTCTCTTCCTACTACCAGGAAAACAGAACCACTGAGGGTGTTCTGATTATGCAGGGGTCTGTTTGAGATGTATGGTTGCAGTGTGCACTGTAAACTGTGCACTGACAGTGCAGGTCCATGAAAACATTGCATAGACAAGACAGCTGCAGTTCATTGATTAGTAACTTCACATGAGATAATTCACACTATCTAACCTTTATGTAGGACTCTGGCCAGAGACACCAACAGTCCAGTCAACAGATGGCAAGCAATATGCAACTTCTTAACCTATGCCAGAGTTTTGATTCAGAACTTCATGAGCCAAAAGACTGAAAAACTGTCTCCACCTTCCCCACTCACCGTCATGCCAGGTTCTCCTCTCTCTCCTTTGGGGCCATCAAGCCCTGGGCTTCCCTGTTACCAGAAAGAAAAGGAAATCAAGAAGTTAAATACAGAAAACAAGAGCATTTTGAGTTGAGAAATTCAGTTTCACAAACTCCTGTGACTGAAACCTAGGGAAGACACTGAATGTTGTGCAGGATGGGTGAACTATATCACTTGGATTTAGTAGCGAAAGCAAGTATGGTCAAGGATGCTATTGCCAAAAGCTTCAAACAGATATTTCATCTGACTGACACTCAAAAATCCTTTCACTCCCATCACTTCTTCCCCCTGCTTCTCTTTCCCTCTGCTTATTTGCAGCCAATATCCACACCTCATCTTCCTTCTCTTATGGCTCCCATTGGGTTTCTATTTTCCAAAAGAATTCACTTCCTAATCTGTCTCCATTCAGCTATCGCCTTTTCAACCATTGTCTTCCTTCTCCCTTTCCACTTCAGTCACCCTTGCTTATGACTGCTAAGAGATGTCTATGTTGGGACAAGAGAGATAAAATTTTGGGAAATTTTGAAGCCATGGGGGGGGGGGAATGGAAATTTTGAGTTAACTAAGCAAAACTTAGGGCCCTTACAGACTCGCCTAAAGGGGCGGCACACAGCCGCCCCTGGGAAAGGCAGATCAGGGCCATGGCAACTGCACAGGGCGGCCCCGATCTTCCCTTTTGCCACCCCCAAAAGAGCGGCAAAATGCCATTCCTTTTAGGGGTGGCAAAAGGCCACCCTAAGAGCTGGTGCCACGGCTCTTCCGTGCCCTTTTGGTGCAGCGTGTGTACACGCTGCGCCAGGAGGATGTCCTGATACTGCGTAGCATGCAGACAGGTGCACAGCATCAGGATAGCATCAGGACAGCGTTGGGGTTGAGTTGGGGCAGCCGGTGTGCGGTTGCCCTGCCCCAATTCCACTTCCAGGCCATCTGCATAGCCCCTCAGTTGACTTCAAATTTCCATTTCCCCCTATGGCTCCAAAATTTCCCAAAATTTTATCTCTTTTGTCCGAGCATAGACATCTCTTACTTGAGGGATGTGGTGGCTTAGTGGTTAAGACGCCAATTCTGATGATCAGAAGATCAGCAGATCGGCAGTTTGGGGCCTGAGTGCTGCATGATGGGGTGAGCTCCTGTCACTAGTCCCAGCATCTGCCAACCTCACAGTTCGAAAACATGAAATGCATGTAGATAAGTAGGTACCCCTTTGGTGGGACGGTAACAGCGTTCGGTGCAGTCATACTGGCCACATGACCACCAGAGATATCCTTGGACAACACTGGCTTTTTGTCTTAGTAATGGAGACAAGCACCGCCCCCTACAGTCCGTTACGACTAGACGTTCATGTCAAGGGACCGCCTTTTTCTTTACCTTTAAGCAATACTCATTTTACTACTTTAGCAAGGTAAGATGCTTTATTAATAAGCATCTGAGGAAGCAGAGTGAAGTCTACAAAAGCTCATGCTGCCAACGTCTTTCTTTCAGTTAGTCTCAAAGGTGCTACAAGATCTCTCTAAATACTGATTCTACAGACTAACTGGGCTGTATCTTTGAATTCTATTAATGACCTAGTTAGCATACAACATGTACAATTTGTCATATTTATGAAAAATATAAAATCTTAATTTTATACAAGAAAAATTATGAATATATCTACACTAAAGATAGAATTGCAAACTTTATCTTCCAAAAATTCACTAATTATAAGAGAAAATATTTTGTCTGAGGTTTGTTTGTTTTTCCTGATGCCCAAAGTGTTTCATTTTTTTTTTTGAAAAAGAAATGGAAAATTTAGTTTCTGACCTTCACATCTCTAATTAGAACCTTCCTGATCCGATTGCTGCTGCCATCAGCTAGAGCTCCCAATGCCAGCTTATAGATGGGAAACTAGTGTCAGCAATTTACAACCAGATCTTCAAATAATTTACCACCAATGCTTATGCACACATTTATGAACTGTTTGCCCACACAGAAAGTAATAATTCAAAACACATGCAATGAAGTAAAAAAAACACAATAATTTTCAAATAATAAATAAATGTAAGGCCTGGCCTTGGGAGGTTTTCTCTCAAATGGAGTTTCCTCTTTTCGCCAGGAGTAGGGTAGCATTCCATGCGTGCTTTCTTTATTCTAAAATTACTACTGCATTCCGCAACAATAATAGATTTTGATTATGCATTTTGAAGGACAGCCACCTGAAATCCCTTGGGAAACTGGAAGATTTGTATCTGTGTCTGTATGATTTATCAAAGTGTTTAATTCTGCCAAGATTCAGGCTGATGATGTCATCAGTGTACATCAGGATTCAGAGGCCTTTGGGCAACATAGCTCCACTGCACAGCCAGTGTACACTCAGCAGAATAATCTGGCAAATCCAAATGAATGCCAAATTGTAAATAATAGAAATTCTGCATCCTGGTTTAATTTCACAATAAATAAGGCCTGATGGCATATAAGCTTCACCAAAGATAGTTAGGAACTTGTTTACAAACCTGTTCTCCTCTTTCTCCTGCCATACCTGGAACTCCTCGTGGCCCTACAACTGACTCTCCTGGCGGCCCTCTCTCCCCCTGCAATGGAAAATGAAGCATACTTAGATATTCATGTAACGAAAGCATTAGGGTGATTTGACAGAGGTCATTTGACAGAGATAGTGGTGCTGTTAGCAGATTCATGATGTTTTAAAAAATGTAGCACATAGCTGTTTCCAAATGTTTATTTTAACTGCATGATTTCCCCCCTCATTTTTATAGGTACTCCTCTCCTTGATCCCATTGCACAACACATTTTCCATACATGTCAATTGTTTACTTTTGCTCTCCATTTCCCATGGAAAAGTTGCTAATCCTGTGAACTCACTGCCACAAGAATGTGGCTCCCAAAGATAACAGAGTGCAAGAAATTTCACACAGTAAACATCACAGAACTCAGCAAAGCACTTGCTTTGTTTTTGCCAATTCAAGTAATTCTGTGAGAATTTGCCTTCTCCCAACTGTTAACATGGCTCAAAAGGCACACCTTCCTTCCGTGCAAAAGTGCAATCTCATTCAAAGACTAGAGGCATTTTGCAAATGTTATTCAGATGCTAGACACCAGCATACTTATCCAATTGATGCAACAGGACATGAAGAAAACACTGGTGATGTGTCCACTTCCTATACAACACTATGGAGGTCACTTTAAAATGCCAGTGCAATGCAGATGTAGCATCTTTTCGTGTAGTTTATTAAGAAAGAAATGTATAAGCGTTACCCTGTTGCTTTCTTTCAGATAAGTACTGTACTTTATTTTGTTGGGCTTTCAGGGCTTCACAGCAGGGCTTTTCAAAGGGGTCAAAAATCACTTTTGGTTTTGACTCCCCCCCCCTCTCTATCCCATTTGGGAGACCTGATACAACTAGCCCCTATGGTCTCTGAAGAGTCCAAAGAGCCTTTTTCAGTGTTTTTTTTTAAAAATTACAAACTGAAGGTAGGGTCTATATTGGGGGTCCTGGGAGGCTACATGTGGGCTGCACTTTGTCAACCAGTGACATTTCACAGTCATTGGGAAAACGCAGTTGTCATTGCACTAGTAGGGCTATTATAATATATAGTACTTTCAAGAATTTAGCTACATGAATGTCACAGATTTTACACCCATGTGTGCATGTGCCTGTCAACTCAGGATGACTCTCCATGCATCTGATTCTTATCATGAAAGCCAATTCCATAATAAATTTGTTAGTATTTAAGATGTCAACAAACCTCTTTTTTAATTTTTACAGCATGACAGATACCCACTGGATACTGCCTGTGTGACACCACTGGTTATGTGCAACACAATTTCTAGAGCTATTTTGTAACACTTTAAACCTATTGTTTCATTTTATTCCCTAAGCACTTCCCTGTTATACAATTTAAGTGTGAAAGTTTAAGATGATTGAACCCTTTGTTTTTTAAAAAAAAAAACAACCCACAAAGGACAAAGAAAGAAGTAAGTTAGGGAGAACTGCACCAAACAGTGATACCTTTATTGGCCAACCAAAATGCACAATATACTTGTTGGACGCTTTCGAAGCTCCACTGGCTTCTTCATCAGGCAAGGTGTTACAAACCAAACAGGAGAAAAAATTGGAGATTTTAGATGCCTGCATTTTGATGTTTCTGTCCTTAGTTAAGATGGTAAGTGGAGGGTATCTTTTGCATACTGGCCCCTCCTCCTTCTGTCCATGTGGATATTGGGAGATTTGCAAAGATCAGGAAATGTAAAGTCCATTTGCATTTCAACAAGGACCCCTCTTCTGCAATCCAATATACCTCCATTCCTATGAGGTCACAGGCCTCTTTGTAGGAAGAGGACAATGGATTCCTCAAGGAGTCTTCATGTTTGTGAATCAGGAACATTTTGGTAGGTGTTGAGGTAAAACATGCCAATCCAGTTCAAATTTAAGAAAAAAAAAATGTTTTATCTTGGTTGGAGGTCCCAATCCACTGACTCACTCTTCAGGGTTCCCCTGTTGCAGCTACAATGTAGTATATTGTGAATTTTGGTTGGCCAATAAAGGTATTGCTGTTTGGTGGATTTTTGTTTGAATTTGCTAAATGGCCAACACAGCTACCCCTGCATGTTTCTCGATTGTGAGATACCACATTGTAGTTTTGACCATTTACTAAAAAAGTACTCAGACAGCCTAGGAAATGCTAAAGAAGTATCTGGGACAGCCTGGGATTCTTATAGCACCATATCATTCACCATGCTGCCTGAGACTTCTGGGAGCTGAAGTCAAAAACATAAGGAAAACCAAAGATTCCTTATTTCTGGCCTAGACCTTGTTTAGTATTAATATTGAGCAACAGCAGGCATATTTCTATCCAAAGAGTGAAAGGGAATGAAGAAAGAGGTTTAGTAGCTTCCTGAAAGATCCCTGCACAAGGCCCTTCATTTGAGACTGAAACACAACATTTAACGCAGTGGTTAAATGCTTGTACTGCAGCCACTCACTCACAAACCATAAGATTGCGAGTTCAATCCCAGCCAAAGGGCTCAGGCTTGACTCAGGCTTGCATCCTTCTGAGGTCGCTAAAATGAGTACCCAGCTTGTTGGGGGCAATTAGCTTACAGTTGTAAACCGCTTAGAAACTGCAAAGCGCGGTATATAAATGAAGCTGCTATTGCTATTGCTATTTGCTATGATAAGGATTTCAAAAGACAACTAGGGACAAAAGCTTCTCTTAGATGACTATGTCCAGAATAGTAGTCTTTAATGGAAACAGGCAAACTACCAGATGATTACTACTTACTTTCTGCCCCTGAATGCCTTCTGGGCCTTTTGGTCCAATGCTGCCAGGAGGTCCAAGGGGCCCAGGAGGTCCATCATTTCCTCTTGGTCCTGGGGAACCAATAATGCCTGGAGCACCCTAAAGGAAGAGAGAGAAGCATTAGGAACAATCTTGCAGTAGCAGTTTCATCTGCAAATAAAATTATTAACAGTCTTTAGTTTTTTGTGGGTTTTTCAGGCTGTGTGGCAATGTTCTAGAAGAGTTTCTTTCTGACGTTTCGCCAGCATCTATGGCTGGCATCTTCAGAGAAAACTGGAATGGAAGAGAATGGGTCTCTATATACTGTGAGGCCCTGGGTAGGGAGGAGTGGTTCCCAGGTGAACTGTGTGTTGTTCTGTGTTGAATAGGTATTGTTCTGTTGTTAATGGCATGGCTCCAGGGTGGGAGGAAATGCACTCAAGGTTATTGTCTGCTACTCCCATGTAAACTGTGTATTGTTCTGTGTTGAATAGGTATTGCTCTGTTATTAATGGCATGGCTTCCAGGTGAGGATATGCAATCAAGGAGATTGTCTGCTATTGTCTGCTGGGAAAGCCCCTGACCCTGGTTGGTTTCCCATTTGCATTTGCTGAGTGCTGATTTTCTTATTTTGTAGGACTGGTAGCCATATCTTGTTTACTTTAAGGGTTTCTTCTTTCTTGTTGAAGTTATCCAAGTGTTTGTGGATTTCGATGGCTTCCCTCTGCATTCTGACCTGATAGTTGTTGGCATGGTCCAGAATTTCAGTGTTTTCAAACAGCATTTTATGCCCAGGATGGTTTATAATGTGTTCTGCTACTGCTGATTTTTCTGGCTGGCCCAGTCTGCAGTGTCTCTCATGTTCCTTGACTCGTGTTTGTACACTGCATTTGGTGGTCCCTATGTAGACTTGTCCGCAGCTGCATGGTATGCATTAAACTCCTGCGGCTGTGAGAGGGTCTCTCCTGTCCTTCGCTGAGCGCAGCATTTGTTGGATTTTCTTGGTTGGTTTGTAAACCTTTTGGAGGTTGTGTTTCCTCACTACTTTCCCTATTCTGTCTGTGACTCCTTTGATATATGGTAAAAATACCTTCCCTTTGGGTGGCTGCTTGTAGACCCATTATATAGACCCATTCTCTTCCATTCCAGTTTTCTCTGATGATGCCAGCCACAGATGCTGGCGAAACGTCAGAAAGAAACTCTTCTAGAACATGGCCACACAGCCCGAAAAACCCACAAAAAACTATGGATGCCGGCCATGAAAGCCTACAACTTCATATTAACAGTCTTGTTTCTACATGTGTCAATCTTCTGCTACATTTGGCTGGGAGCTTCCTGAAAGACTATTTCAATCATTCAATCACTGGAGAACTTCAGTGTTTTTTTAATGAAGTTGTTTACAGCAATAAATAATGAAGTTCTTCTCACTGGATAGGAAGCATCTATTGCCAGAGCTTGAAATCATTATTTCAGGGACTACAGTTACAAGAATCCCTCAGTCAAGAATCTAGCTGGTGAATTCTGGGACTTACAATCCCTCAAAAAGCAACTTTGCCACATCCTATCTACCATTATTCCCTTTTGGTAAACAGGAAAGATGTGATAAAAGAAATAACAACCCACTAATTATCAGTGGTATTTCATCACTTTATGCAAAAATAACCCTTTCTCTCCAATGGCAGAGCGTGCCACTGCAACTGCTACAGATGGAAGGTAAGATCCCAAAAATGACTGTATGGCCCAGTTAAGTTAATAATTATGTGTAATATCAACTACTGTATGTGAAGTATCTCTAACCTCCTAACAAAACCTGATAGAGATTCAAGTTCAAGAGAATGTACCACCCAGAAGACTACCAACCAGGACAGAGATAACATTGCAAGAGGAGATACTGCAGAATACATAACTTGAATGAAAAAAGTTTACAGCTCTCTTGCTATTCAAGGTACTCAGCAATGTCAATAGGATCTTTATGTTTTAACATGATCTCAGTTAATTTAGGGCCTTTGCAGACTGCCAGAAATAATCCACCTTGAGGCCACTTTAACTGTCCTGGCTTAGTGCTAAGGAATTATGGGAACTGTAGTTTATTGTGGCACCAGAGCTCTCTGTCCCAGAAAAAAAATACAATTCCCATGATTCTCTAGCACTGAGCCAGGACAGTTAAAGTGGCCTTAAGCTGCATTATTTCTGGCAGTCTGTAAAAGTCCTTAGTTCCTGCCAAAGCACAGGTTGACATAGAAGCTACCTGAGCATGTGTCTCTTGTGGAAAAGAAGCAGCATGAAAGCAGAAGCTGGTACTGTTACTGAAACACTTAGAAAAATTCAGCTTGAAGGCAAACTCATTTGAACACAGGTGGATGCAACAGCTGAGGCCCATGCCAAAATTAGTGAACTATCTCCAGGACCAGATGGCAGGTAGAAACAGATCAGTGAAACTGAGGCAGAAGATTATGCAACACATCACAAACTGTGTACTGAACTATAGCACCAGGGTCACATGGAAAAACTCTTCAGCAGTTTGAAATTAGCCTCAAGAACATAAGAAGAGTAACAGTGGATCAGACCAAATGTCTACCTAGTCCAGCATTCCTTTTCCATAGCTGTCAACCACATGTTTACAGGAAACTCGCAAGAAAGATAAGAGGGTGATAGCATCATTTTAAAATGCCAATGAATTAGGAAACCTCTCTGATCTTCAGTGAAATAATAACACACCCTGTCCCCCTTTTCTCCTTGGTCTCCTTTGGGTCCTTGCTGGCCATCAAATCCCCTGTCGCCCTGTAAAACAACAACAACAACACACTAGTATTTTGGTCACATTTATGAACAGAATTATTTTTCACAGCTTGCTTATCCTTTAGAGTGCAGAAAAGTTGGTGTCACAACAGACACTGAATTCATAGATATAAATCAGAGAACAGTTTAAAGAATTTACTTGCTGATTTCTTGGTTGGATTGTTATAATCTCAGATTGAAAGAAGATGTGTCATCTTACCTATATGTAAAACTGAAGGGTTTTTTAAAACATACACACAAACAATTGCACCAGATATTTCGCAAAATTGTTATGCAGCAGTCAAGTGGACAGAACTGTATAGCTAAAAAAGAGTAGACAAAGTACTGCCTAAAGGTTGCTTATCCTTCTGAGCCCACTAAAGATGTTTATGAGTCTGGTCCCAGCCTCTCCTCCTATGGGGGGGGGGGGATGATTTCTTGAAACTAAAAATGTCCCCACACCCTCAGGAGGTGTGGGAGCAATTTGGCCATGTTTCTCACACATGTCCCAGGAATGTTTTAGACCCAGGAGAATCCTTTTTTAAATTCCAGAAGATAAATTCTAGTAACTGCAGGCTTAAAACAACCTGCCTCCACAACACAGAAAAATTACCCCCATGCCTCCTAAGGGCTTTGGAAGGAGCATTTTTAGTTAAAAAGAAATAAAATTAAATTAAAAAAGGGAGAAAACAGGTGATGAAAGAGGTGGTTGTTCAATATTGACAGAAGGCTAATGCAGTTGCCCCAGTCTAAATAATACAGTGAGATCTCCAATGATAAGCATCCCTTTCATGGGATAGGTGTAGTGAGAATAGGAAGAATATCTTCATATATTCTTTGAAACTTTGGTACCGGTGTTGATGAAATCTGTTAGTCATCTTATGATCATGTATGGAACAGAACAGACCCTTCTAGTTATATCAGACAAAACAAACAAAACCCCCAAAACACTGGGACTTGGTAATAGTTATTTCCAAGCTGGTGTTTAGCACTTGTGGCCATTGCCTAAGCAAGCCTTTTTCATTCCATACTAGCAGACATGAGGCTTTGAAATCCCTTATTGCCATTCCAAGTGCTCTTTCATTGGTCCTTCTCCTTACACAGCCTTCTCCTCTGCTCGATCTCCTTCCTCCCATATTTACCAGGCAGCAGGAACCTTCTCTCTCTCTCTACTCTGACTCTCTGAAGAGTTCATGGGCTCTACAGAAGGAAGGAATGTGTGGAATGGCCAAGAGGCCTTCTGCAGACTGAATATTCCAGGCCTGAGTGAAGTTTCATCTCTAAAGGTTAGCAAGGTCTGCCACTTAATGACTGGAGACAATACAAATTTTAATTAACTAAAATTAATCAATAATAATAATAATAATAATAATAATAATAATAATAATAATTTGCCTCCTGCCTCTCCCTGTTGAGGATTGAGGCAGGTAACAGAAAAAATTAAAACAAATACAGAAATAAATAACAAGAAACAATCTCGAACCCCCCACCCCTTCAACCCACCTGCCCTTTGATATAAAATGCCTTCAGGGTCCCTTCAGTATCCTTTTAATGCCAAGTTTCATGAACCTAGGTTTCATGGTCTTGTAACTAAATGGAGAAAGACACACACACATTCTCTTCCACTGTGATAAATTAGTGTTACCTTGGGTCCTATGAGACCTTCTTTCCCAGGGATACCTGGGGTTCCAGACATGCCCATTTCTCCCTAGAAAAACAAAGCAGAAGGTAGGCTGACCTCTCCAAAGATATGTTTGCTTAGTATTTTTTATGCTGGGAATACTTACAGGGTCACCTTTCCTTCCAGCAGTTCCCATTCGGCCTGGCAGACCTGGCTCTCCCTAGAACAGACACAGAAAGCATTACTGTAAAACAGGGGTAGGTAACTGACGGGAGTTAGGGGAGTGCACTGGACTCCTGGGAGACCATTTAGGACCACTCCCACCCTTCAATATTTAAAAGAATGTTTGCTTCCAAATAACCACTAGGAAGTATGAGAAAAACATTTCCACTTTTTTGGCTCCCTTCTTTCAACAAGTAATCCTGACTTCCAATATCCCTAGTATTGAAAAAGAAAAGCTTTCTTGTGAACCTAAAATAGCCCAGGGTGCCAAAACATGCAAAATTCCCCCCCCCATCCCCAGTGCAAAATATATTTTTAAAAATAAAAAAAGATTTTCAAAATTCCCAAATTTAAAAATGTATATATATTTTTAACCCTGTGCGGTCACATAAACAACACTTTCCCAAGTTCAGATAAAAAAACGTACGGCAAAGGAGAACATGGGTGCTGACTTAGCAATTAAATCTTCATGATTTTGTGTAGTCACAGATATTGACAGCACACCAGTACAATATATTAACAATCTCTTGAGTGGTTGAAAAGAAATTCTAGCACTCACCTTCTCACCTTTATCTCCATCCTGGCCACAGGCTCCTTTCATTCCTCTCTCTCCCTACAATAGGACATAAAGAAAAATAAACCTTAACCATTTCATAGTCCTTTTTGATTTATACAGTGATATAACTATACTTATATTTACATGGATCAGTGTTTCTATAAGGAAATTCTGTTAGGAATTTCCTCACCAAGAACAACAAAAAAGTACAACATAAACATAATATACATCATGTAAACAAGTTTAACAAGATATACTAAGGGGGGTTGCAGACTGCTAGAAATAGTGCAAATTGAGTCCACTTTTAGGGTTAGGGTTAGTGCTAGGGAGTCATGGTAACTGTATTTTATTGTGGCACCAGAGCTCTCTGACAGAGAAGGCTCAATGTATCAGAAAAACAACAACAATTCCCATGATTCCCTAGCACTAACCCTAACCCTAAAAGTGGACTCAATTTGCACTATTTCTGGCAATCTAGAACCCCCCTAAGAGAAGCCATGCTTTGTAATTCTTAGCCTCAAAGTGAGCCTGTGAATCTGGCTAGGGTAAAAACAGTAAATTCTTCAAACCACCAGTAAATTTCTTGACTGAAGAAGTATTTGAATCTAAATTTTTGACATCCAACCCAAAGCTTTATCCACAATGCCATACCAACACAGGAGATATCCTCTCCATTTGATCCAAGGATCTTCATACTAATTTCTGATAAGCTTCTGAGGCAGTTTTACTTTGATCTTTGAGAGTTACTAGGCATAAATCATCATACAGGTACCTTTTTTGAGAATGTATACATTCTCAAGGGTAGTTTTATACAGTGGAGAGCAGCACATTTCTGATAGGTTTTCCACTTTGATAGCTCCCAAGTATTTTTGCCATTGAGCTCATCTTTCTCTCTGCTTTGTGACAGGGTCCATGCTCATTTATTTTTTTTAGTATGTACTTATTTTTAAAATATTTATATCCTGCCCTCTATCTAAAGATCTCAGGATAATGTACAATAAAGCCAACTGACCAGACAACCAACTTGACTGATTTAAAAATAGTGTAAAGCAAAAAAAACTGAAAAACTAAACATTATTTTAAGAGGCTAAACATATATTAAACAATGCAATGTTATCCAAAATGGGATGAAGACATCGCAATTTACAAAACATTTATCAAAATCACAGGACAATACATGAAAGAAGAGAAATCACATCATGCCAAACCTTAGGGCCACGCATTCCAATGGGTCCCATGTCTCCTTTTTCCCCTCTGGTTCCTGGAATACCATCCTTCCCGGGTAGACCCTGGAGAGATAAAAAGGAATGATAATGAAATACGACTTTCAGATTCTACTTGCATGCATTAGGGTAGAAATAGCAATAAAGAATAAAGTCCTCACCGGCTCCCCTGGCTCCCCTGACTCACCAACTTCTCCCTGTGCAAAGGCAAACACCACAGTATGAAAACACAACATGAAGATAAAAAGTCTAGTGTCTTGCAAAGAATAAGACTAGGGGTGGAAGCTCAACCACTTCAGCTTTGAAATTAATGTACACATTTTTCTAGGAGCAAGTGTGAGTAAGCCTGAAAAAGGAATCAAGCCCCAAATACTAGCCAGTCTCAGCAAGAGTCCCTTAACATTATGAAGACTTTAAATATATATATTTTGGATGGTGTCACCAATTCTGCCCATTATCTCTGAGTTCTCCCACATGCATAAGTGCATCCAAGACTGCAGCATCTTTGGTAAGTACAATTATAAAAGTAAAAGTAAAAAGACCCGAAAAGAAGGTAAGATCTTGGTGGCAGAAGGAGTGGACTGCACTTGAAAAGGCAACATTTAAAATCTTTAGAAGGCATCTCATACGTGAATCATGATTATATATGCACCAACATGTATGGCTTCCTTCATATCAACCTCTGTCAGATACTTATTCTTTTATTTTATTTTACAATCATTCCTTCATATCCATGGATTTTTTATCCACGGATCCAACTGTCCACTGGCTTAAAAATATCCTAAGCAAATATAAATTTCAAAAAGCAAAACCTGATTTTGCCATTTTATCTAAAAGACACCATTTTACTGTGCCAGTGCATTTAATGGAACTTGAGCATCCATAGTTTTTGGTATCCACGGTGGGTCCAGCATAGGATCCAAGGCAGCATACACCATTTTAAAAGCACAATACAATGAAACAATTCTTAGTACAAAAGAATTAAAACACAACTAAAATAAATGTGTAGCCATGAATGATACAATAACCTCTTACCTTCTGCCCACCAGGACCTCGTGCACCTGGAAAACCTGTTGAACCTTTCTCTCCCTGTTCACCTCTTGCTCCCTATAAAATAAAACTGCTGGTTACTGAAAACATGAGTGATTTAAAAAAAATTAAACACAAATAATTATCTGCTTCTGAAGAGGCAAAAACAAATCACAGATGTTTGCATACTGAGACTTGTCCCTAACCACATGAAAATAAGCAATTTCAAGTATTTTCCTGACTCAGGATAATGCCTAGTTTTGTTGTGAAGTCGTAGGCTTTCATGGCCGGCATCCATAGTTTTTTTGTGGGTTTTTTTCGGGCTGTGTGGCCATGTTCTGAAAGAGTTTCTTTCTGACGTTTCGCCAGCATCTGTGGCTAGCATCTTCAGAGAAAACTTTTTCTCTGAAGATGCTAGCCACAGATGCTGGCGAAACGTCAGAAAGAAACTCTTTCAGAACATGGCCACACAGCCCGAAAAAACCCACAAAAAAACCTAGTTTTGTTGTTTGGGAATTTATGCCCAGTACTGTTAATCCTCAGTGTGTACTTGATGTGGATGTGTGTGTTGTGTACCTTCAAGTTATTTCCAATTTATGGCAACTGTAATGCATTATGGCAAACTATCATAGGATTTTCTCAGCAAGATTTATTAAGGGGGAGATTGCCTGTACTTTCCTCTGAGGCTGAGAGAATATAAGGGCCTTTACAGACTGCCAGAAATAATGCAGCTTGAGGCCACTTTAACTGACCTGGGTCAGTGCTAAGGAATCATGGGAACTGTAGTTTATTGTGGCACCAGAGCTCTTTGACAGAGAAGGCTCAATGTCCCAGAAAAAAAAATGTAATTCCCATGATTCCCTAGCACTGAGCCAGGACAGTTAAATGGCCTCAAGTTGCATTATTTCTGGCAGTCTGTAAAGGCCCTAACTTTCCCAAGTTCACTCAGTGGGTTTCCATGGCCAAGTGGGGATTTGAACTCTGGTCTTCAGAATTGTACTCCAACACTCAAACCACAACACCACCCTGGCTCTCTGTGTACTTGGGAGATATCGAAAGAGTGACAGTGCTATCAACCCTATTCCTACTGGACATACTAATATCTTTTCTCTTCATGAATAAGGAATAGCCTCTGGGTTCATTTTCAGAGCCAAACTCTATACTAACACATTAAAAATTATCTTCCCTGTCATATTGTTTAGCAGTAACAATTCCTCACACTGATTGATTCCACATTGTATATTTGCAGAATGCAGATGTGGCACAATTTCTTTCAAGCTGTTCCAACTTTTGGCTCATGGTGTCTTAGGACTTAGCTGAATATAACATTTTTAGCTTCTGGAATGTGTTCTGAGCAGAATGTGAAAAAGTTACTTTTTGTACTATACCTCCCCAAATCCACCAACTAGCATGGCCAAAGCTATAGTCCAGAACAATTAACTTTTCCTAGCTTTGGTTCTGTGCTGGCAACTTCACTTGTCTGTGTGAAATGCAACAGCAATACAGGTCTATTCCAATTCTGTTCCTTGCCTTTGGACAAAGGCATGTAGCTCACACCCAATCCAATTTCTTCCTCAGCAAGTTTAATAAATAAGCAGCTATTCTGGAATTTGCTATGGTACCTTCTCTCCAGGGATGCCCTGGTCTCCTTTGTCACCTTTGTCCCCTTCCATTCCTTTTAGGCCACGGTCTCCCTAGAGAAGGGTGAAGGAAATCACCGAAATCACCAAAAGTGAAGTTAGAATACAAATGATATGACATGATATGTCAAAATAATATGACATATGGGACTGAACATCAAAAAGCACATAAAAGGAAAACATCTATAAAGTTGGCAGATACAAACTTTCAAGGGTCACAGCTATTTTTTAGGTAGCCATGTCACTTACTGGCTCGCCTTTGTTTCCCCGAGCACCTGGTGGGCCTTCCACAACGGCAGTATCACCCTATAATTGAGAAAAGTTAACATTCAATAAGAGATCAAACAATTTTGTTTGGCAGAAGCACAAGTTTCTATTGGTATTGTGAGGAAACATTTTCTCCTGAGGAAATACAAGCACACAAATTAATAAACACCAACCAAAGGTTTCACCCATACAGAATCAGCTCTAGTGTTAACTAAAGTATGCCAACAAATATGGAAATCAAAATGTTGGCCAACAGACTGGACACATTCAAAATACATCCCCATCCACAAAAAAGGAGACACAAAAGACTGCAGCAACTATAGGACCATGAAGCTGCATTTAAAGTCCAAAAATCAGTTATAATCTTGGAACTGACAAGATACTCACTTTGTCTCCTTTTGGCCCCATTAGCCCAACATCTCCCTAGAAGAGAAGAAAGTATAGTTTAAAACAAGTTTGTAAAATTCATGATTGTCAAGATTTTGGTATCTTTTAGGTCATTCTCTAATGGAGGGATGCAGTGGCTCAAGTAGTTAAGATGCTGACTCTGTTGATTGCAAGATCAGCAGGCTGGCAGTTTGAGGCCCGTGTGCTGCATGATGGGGTGAGCTCCTGTCACTAGTCCCAGTTTCTGCCAACCTAGCAGTTCGAAAGCATGCAAATGCAAGTAGATGAATAGGCAGTTCGAAAGCATGCAATTGCAAGTAGATAAATTGGTGGAAAGGTAAACAGCGTTCTGTGCACTCATGTTGGCCCCATGACCACAGAATAGTCTCTGACAACGCTGGCTCTTTGGCTTAGTAATGGAGATGAGCACCGCCCCCTATGGTCGGACACGACTTGACAACCTTGGCAACGGGGAATACCTTTACTACTCTGCAGCTAGCCTAACTGCAGCTAGCCTGATTGAGAACTTATTTAGAGAACTGTTACTATTCCTAATATTTATAATGTGTAGCACTTTACAATCCAGGTTACCTAGGCAGACATTTCCCTCAAGACGCTGAGGCAGCTTCAGTCTTTGGAATGGAGGCTGTTCGCTCAGAATGTCTTGTCAATCTCTGAGTCTTCTTTGGGACTTTGAGGGTTGTTAAAATTAAAGTTAGAAGCAGGTCTGGATAAGCAAGGTAAAGAAGGGGGCATACTATTTTGTGTGTTTTGTTGTGTGCCTTCCAGTCATTTCTACTTATGGTGATGCTAAGGTGAACCTATCATGGGTTTTTCTGCAAGCAAAGCAGCTTCATTTATATACCGCTTCATATCACGCTATGGGATGTCTAAGCGGTTTACAACTGTGAGCTGATTGCCCCCCAACAGTTGGGTACTCATTTTAGCGACCTCAGAAGGATGCAGGCTGAGTCAAGCCTCAGCCCTGGCTGGTATTGAACTCGCAACCTTGTGGTTTATGAGTGAGTGGCTGCAGTACAGGCATTTAATCACTGCGCCACCAGGGCTGATGTGTGTGTGACTCATCCAAAGTCACCCAGTGTGTTTCCATGGCCCACTACGCTGGCGTACTATACCTCTGTGTATTTCATTTGTATACTGCCTTTCTCCCAGAGTGGGACCTAAGGTAGCTCCCAGAGAGAGATTAACATTTAATATCTCCAAAAGGTGTCTCCTTTTGCCCACGATTCAAGATTTGTGGCATTGTAGGTCAAATGCTAGGCAGAAGACACTCTTCCCTTTCATATTTTCCAGATACAACTCCCCATTATGGAAACTTAACTTACTTTATCACCTCTTTCTCCTCGGTTTCCTGGAGGCCCCTAAAGAAAAAACAGAAAAGTGATCAATTCAGAATGGCAACCAGTGCTTATACTCAGGTCTGAGGGAGCAGAGAAATAAAAGCATCAGATATTTACCACAGGACCACGGTCTCCCTCCAGCCCTGGGCGCCCATCTTCACCCTGCGGGAAAAAAGAAGGAAGTATTTAGAGATAGAACAAATGGAATAATATTTGGAGTACATGGGCTGGATTGTGGACAGCTGAGAGCTGTACTGCCTCATAATACCCAGCAAGCAGACATTTTTATTCAGGTAAACTAAGTGCATAGAAGATTTGTTGCAGGTTTTTTTTTTAAAAATTGGTTATATGCCATCTATTCCTTTTCCTATTGTATTGTAGAATGTGTTTTTTATTCTGTTTTCATTAAGATTTTGTTTTCAACTGCTATTTTGTTACTCCCATCTTAAGTATCTGGGTGTAATTCAAGAAACAATAAAAGGAAGGGAAGAAAGTAATATATGAGACTAATTCATAAGAAACCATGTCATAGTTAAACTAAGGTCCAAAACACACTGCAGAAATAATCCAGTTTGAGACCACTTTAACTGCCCTGTCTCAGTGCTAGGGAATCCTGGGAATTGTAGTTTATTGTAGCACCAGAGCTCTCTGACAGAGAAGGCTAAATGTCTCACAAAAATACAGTTCCCAGAATTCCCTAGCATTGAGCCAGGGCAGTTAAAACAATCTCAAACTGTCTTATTTCTGCAGTGTGTTTTGGAAAAATGTTGAGTCTTCAGAAGTGGTCAATGTATGGCTTCTTCATAATTTTTTAATTGTTTATTGAAGAGCATACCATTGCCATTGCGAGATGTGAATGATGAGAGATGTGACTTGCGTAATGTCACTCAGTAAGTTTTCATAGCTGAGTAGGGATTTGAACCATGGTCTTCAAAGTCCGACACTTAAACCATATATACCATGTTGCCTCTCAGTTAAAATTTATTGTTGTTGTGTGCCTTCAAATTTTTTCCAACTTATGGCGAACCTATCATGGGGTTTTCTTGGCAAGATTTATTCAGTGGTGTTTGCCATTGCCTTCCCTGAGGCTGAGAACATGTGAGTTGCCCAAGGTCACCCAGTGAGTTTCATGGCTGAGCCAGGAATTGAACCCTGATCTCCAGAGTCATTGTCCAACACTCAAACCACTACCTTAATAGTACATGAACAAGATTATTCCACCACAGGGGTGCCTGGGAGTTCATTTTTGTATCTGTGAAATGGAAGCAGGCTAAGATACATACACGTGGCCCTGGATCTCCTCGTTCTCCTCTAGCACCTGGCTGTCCAATACCTGTGTCCCCCTAAAAACAGAAAGAATGGGATCAAGAATACTGTTGCTATCTGTAGCACCTCCTCAATGAATTTAAAGGAGTCAAAACTCAGTAAAACCTTTAATCTATTTCAACATCCACAAACTTGATAAGAACGAGGTTTTACCAGAAAATACAAATTTAATACAAAAGTAATAAAATATCTAAACAATACTTTAAAAAACAATTCAATTAGTAGTGCAAAAATAAATCTTATTACTGCAATATATAGCAGAATCTTCAGCAGAAATTAGTTTCCTGCATGGTTTTAAACATATATCTGAAATTACAGAGGCAAAACCTTCCTTTTCTTACATAGAAAGTTTAAGTGTTATACATTTTCAACCAGTTGCCAGTTTTTACAAAAGTTTGAAAAGAACTCCAGGCAAAATGATTCATAAGGACTAGTACCCCTAGGAAAAACCACATTGTACAAAGCAAGCAAAGACAATAAGCTGATTGTTGGTCTTGTGTGCCTTCAAGTCACTTCCGACTTATGGTGACCCTCATCACAGGGTTTTCTTGGCAAGATTTGTTCAGAGGGGGTTTGCCTTTGCCTCTTTTTGAATCTGAGTGTGTGAATTTTCTAAAATCATCTAATGGGTTTCCATGGCTGAGTGGGGATTTGAACCCTGGTCCCCAGAGTCACAGTTCAACCCTCAAACCACAACACCATGCTGATTCTCAGTAAGCTGAGAGAGGCAGCTATACTAGGAGAAAGGCAGGATATAAGTAAATAAAATAATAACAGTGCCTTGCCATTGCATTTTGCAACTGTTGAATGGTATGGTCAAAAGTAGGGCCTTACCTTGTCACCTTTCGCTCCAGGGATGCCTTGTGCACCCTAAAATAAAGAGATTGTGAAAGGAAAAGTTTGAGAGAAAAAATATTAATATTTCAGCACCAGCATAGGAATGCACATAGGTAACACTGTGACAGATGGGTTAGAACCCCAATAGGATAGAGATAGGTGTAAACTGATGAAGTCTGCATAGCCTATGTTCCCAGTACCCTAGTACTTACTAATGATCCTGGTGGTCCAGGGGGGCCTGGAGAACCTGCAGTGCCATCTCTCCCAGGGAAACCAATAAGACCCTGGTATGGAAAAGACATTTCAGTTCAGAGGCCCAAGCCAGATTCACATAATCTGCAATGCAATAGTGGGAGGGACCAGAGCCAAAATTGGGTAGAGTTACAGACACACCTCTCAGTTGTTCTACATACTAGGTGAGGAAAAAAAATTGCACCAAGCTCTCCCAGCTTGTGCAACCTTTCCTCTATCAGCCTATTTAGAACCACAGATTAGGATGCAGCCTTGGGAGAGTGGAAGTCAAGACTGAGATGTCTACAGATCCATATTTGGCCCACAGGCTAGCGATTCACCACTGTGCCTGGAAGTTTTAATCCATGACATGAGCCATCCACTCATAGAAAGGCAAAGCTTTGAATCACATGACCATGTGATTTAATTGGAGTTGCTCAAAGGCGGTAAAAAAAGTTCACATAAACCAGATCATTGCTCTTCCTTATAGAAAGCACAGTATCTATCAAGAGATTAATTCTTAGCTGAGGAATGTGATGATATGGCGGTCCTTAATGCTACCACTCATTTATTTTGACAACAAAGGAAACCAGAGCAAGAGAATTTAAAAGCTGGTGGTGTTATCTCTCTTACCCTTTCCCCTGGAGGTCCTGGTTGACCACTCAGCCCATTCTCTCCTCTCAGGCCTGGCTGGCCTGGAGTCCCAGCCACACCTGGCAAACCTGGTGGTCCTGGTGGTCCAGGTGATCCAGGATCTCCCTGTAACGAAGCCACAAGACAGCTGTCAAATCCAGAAAAAAGAAAACCAGATTAATCCATCCTTTTCTGCTCTTCTGCAGACACTGGAGAATCATTGAAAATTCATTTTAAAAAGCTGTAAAACATCTCCACTTTTTTGAGCCATTCCAGGATGTGTACTGAAGATAGTTAGGTAACGCTGCTGAATTAAATGATGATGTCTATTTGAAAGATCCTCTTCATTTGACCAAAACTCCATAGCAACAGGATACAGTTTATAATACAGTACTGAATGATAACCTCACCTTGGTATAGTATTTAGTGTTTAAGATACAACTGGCAATTCGACACCTCTGTCCCTCATTCCCCCTGCCCCCAAATGATTTGTACACTATAACAAGAATTAAAACTCTTCTTCAGAAGGTGCTGTCCACCAGCACCAATGCTGAAATAATATGAACAGAATTCTATATTATGAAACTGTTTTATTTGAGTTATGCAACTATTTGATTTATGCAAGTCATATTCTGCCTTTCTCCCAGCATGGGGACACAAGGCAGCTTATATATATTGATTAAAACAAATGACAGTTAAAACTTTTTTATTAAAAAGCTTTTAAAAACATTAAACAAGCAATCCTATTAAAACACTAATTTAAAACAATCTAATCACATTTAAAACATAAAAGGGATAATAAACAGCACCTCGCATTCAAAGACAATTCTGCTACAACTAGTTCATAACCAAAGGCTGGATTAAATGAAAAAGTCTTTTCCAGCTCATGAAAAGATAGCAGAGAAATGGCCAAGCAAATCTCTCATGACAGAGAATCCCACAGCCTAGAAGAAGCCACTGTGAAGACTCTTTCCAATATCCTCATCAAATGAGCCTGTAATGGTGATGGACCACTCTCCAATGATCTTAAAACTTGGGAAGCTGCATATAGGGAGGTATGAGGGTCTTTGAAATAGTCTAGAGCCAAGCTGTGCAGGGCTTTATAGATCATAGTCAGCACATTGAATTGTGCCCAGAAATGGATCAGTAGGCAGTGAAGCTGTTGAAACAGGGTGTTATGTGTTCCTTGTAACCAGCCCTGGTTAGCAGTGCAGCCACAACATTTTGGAGCTGCTGAACACTTTCCAAAGCAAGCCCCATGTAGAGTGTGTTAGAGGAATCCAAATGAGATATAATCAAGACATGGATTATCATAACAGGATCTAATATCTCCATGAATAAATGTAACCGACACACTAGTTTTACTTGTGCAAATGCACTCTTGCCTACTGCTGAAACTTGGCATCTAGTTCAAGTCTGAGCCCAAGAATATTCCCAAACTGGGAACCTGAAATTTCAAGGGGAGTGTCCCCATACAGCAAAGGTGGAATCCCTATTCCCTGATCTGGCTTTTAACTGGCTAGAAGCACTTCTGTCTTATCTGATTTGAGCTTCAATTTATTCACCTTCATCCAGTCTATTACTGACAGCACACATTGGTTCAGCACTAAAACAACTTCTTTGGAAGCATATGGAAAGGAGGAATAGAGGTAGATAGCTGTGAAGAAATTACCTTCAAGCCTGGAGGTCCAGTCTGACCAGGGGGTCCTTGAAGGCCAACCCCAAGTGAACCCTGCATGGTGGAGGTGGAAGAAAAGATGAGTAAATGTTGAGTAAATAATTAATAGTATCTAGTTGTTGTTTTTCACCAAAATCTGCACTGTTTGAGAATTCCATAGCTGTTATTAGATCAAACATAAAGGAATATGGGGTCCAGTCTACTTCCAGAGGGTTCCCTGACTGGACTAGCAGAATAGTTGATATGGGATATGACAATTTCTAGTACCAAAACAAAGATGTCCTCAATTACGTTTTCCCATCTGAATGCTGCTGAGTTTCTACCTGCCAATACCACAATTCCCACACTTCCCAGAGCCAACCTATCTGGGAATGATGGGGTTGTAGTCACACATATTTGGAGGGCACCATGGTGGGGAAGCCTGACTTGCAGATAATGATGCAGAGTTGAGAATATTCAAGAATATATCAGAATATTGTAGACAACTTAAATAAGGTAAATACCCAGCTACTCTTAGGGACACTTCTAAAAGACTGAACAAATCTTTAGACTATGACCAGCAGAAACATACATAAAATACACAATAGCCACTTCATACCTTTTCTCCTTTGATTCCAGAAGATCCTTTAGCTCCCTATTAATGTCCAAAGACAGGAAATATAAAATAAGATAAGCAAAAGTTATTATATGCATAGCTAATATTGACCACTCTTTTTTTTTTTTAAAGACTCCGTTTTAGATAATCATATATTGCTGAAAATTCTTCTTATTGTGTATACAAACACACACACACAGAGTATTTTCAACCAGGTTTGTGATGGTGCAAGCATGTCAGGCAGCTGCATTGCTCTTTAGCTTATTTGCCCTCTAGTTTTATTCACAAACATGAATAAACATGAATCTCAAACCTCCCTATGGAGTTAGGCATCCCCTTTAGGGAAACATGAATTAAGATGGTCCATGCTAAGCCACCTAACAATCAAACCATAATAGTTTCAAAGGAGACTTCTGTGCTGTCCCTGACGGTGTGATGACTGGACCAAATGCTTTACTATATATGCCACAGCACTTACATCTTCTCCAGGATCTCCAGGTTCCCCCTGATTGCCAGGTTCACCCTAGAACAGAGAACAAAAGGTTATCTAATGAGATTTACATGAAAAACAAGCCAAAGTCACAATTGTTAAAGGGGGAGGGAAAGCCAAGGTTCATGCCTTGAGAACTGATGCTCACCTTCTCTCCTCGAGGGCCTGGTATACCTCGATCACCTTTGGCACCCTGAAAAGTAGAATGATCAGCACTGAGACCTGGTTTGGGGAATGGGTCTGAAAAATTACAGTGCAAAGGTATATGAAAGGCCAACTCACCGGTTTTCCAAAGATTTCCCCATCAAAATCACCTGGTTCACCCTAAAACAGATCATGTAGATATTCAGCATGGCAAAATGCTTCAAATTCGGCCAGCACCACCACTGCCCTATCTCTAACTAAATTATTCTGGACCTACTGCAGACAGCACTTTTGAACACTTTTGAGTTGGAATCTGGGTCTTGAGGCTTCTTCTACAATCTCTCCCAAGCTATGAAAGAACCCAGTAATGTTGCATTCCAGTTCTCAGTCCCATCAGAGTACATTATACATATTTACATATTAATCCATGTAGAGTTTGGCCTACCTTCTCGCCTTTTATTCCTGGAGGCCCAACAGCAGTCTGCAGCCAGCCAATTAGAGATAAAAAGAGATGGAAGATTAATGGCAATGTGAGGCTTTAAATGAAAGGAATGATTGTTATGAAGACCTCTTGTAAAATGTGTGCATGTAATTACAGATATCTAGAAATGTAAGCAATATTTTCTGAAGCCCAAGTAGAGGGGTGCACTGTTTTACCTAAATATCAGTGTGTGTTGTTAATGAACATTTCCATGAAAGAAAAACGCATAATTTGGGCAGCACAGGAAACCTCTACTCTGTAAAAGCACTATTTTTGTTAACTGCCCTCAAATCAATTTCGACATATGACGACCTTGTGGATGAGACACCTCTAAAAGTCCCTATCCTCCACTGCTCTGCTTAATTCCTGAAAACTCATGCCCATGACCTCCCTAAGAGAGTCTCTTTTTACTTCCCTCTACCTTTCACAGCATTATAGTTTTTTCCAACGAGTCGTGCCTTCTCATGATGTGTTCTAAGTACACCAGCCTTAGTTTTGTCATCTTTGCTTCCAGGGAGATTTCTGGCTTGATCTGCTCTAGGACCCATCTGTTTGTCTTTTTTGCTTTCCAGGGGATCTTCAGCACTCTTCACCATATCTCAAATGCATTGATTTTCTTCTATCTTTTCTTAACTGTCCAGCTCTCACATCCATACATGGTAATAGAAAAAACAATGGCTTGTATGATTCTAACTTTTGTGCTTAGTTGTATATCTTTGCATTTTAGGATTGTTTCTAGTCCTTTCATAGCTGCCCTCCCCATTCTTAATCTTCTTCTGATTTCCTGACTGCAGTCCTTGCTTCTATCAATGCTTGATCCAGGTATGAGAACTCTCTCACTACTTCTATTTCTTTACTGTCTAGGTTGAATTTGTCTAGAATATATGTTCTCATTAATTGTTCAGAAGTGTTTTTCTTGCATTTAATTTTTTTTTGTTTATTAGTCTGTAAACCACTTCCAGATTTTGTTCATATGAAAAACAGTACAGAAATAACTGTAATCAATCAATCAATCAATCAATATATTTTAGGTTCACATATTTGGCTGACAGTGGATCAAAGAGGAAACAACTGCATTCAAAATGTACGAGAAGTGGTCTGTAACAGCATCTAGCATATTACAATATTTCTGAAATCACACTGCTAGCTTCTACTATCCTCTATACTTTCTTTCTCTCTTCCAGTTGTTTTATTTTTGTTTTGCCTGTTAAGGGAAACATCAAGTAATATATCTTAAAAAGATAATTAAGGACTTGTATAACCCGAAAGAGGCTAGTATGGAGTTTAGGAAAGATAAATGAAGAAGGGCATGGGAAATTTTTATTGTATGATGATGTTTTAACAAAGTTTACAATTTGTATAAATACCTAATGTGATTGTTTTATAAAGCACTTAATAAATTCAAATAATGGTAAATAGATAATTGGTGAAAAACAACAATTGGTGTGATAAAATGTTTCATTGTTAGTTTTTTGTGGGTTTTTTCGGCCTGTGTGGCCATGTTCTAGAAGAGTTTCTTTCTGACGTTTCGCCAGCATCTGTGGCTGGCATCTTCAAAGAAACTCTTCTAGAACATGGCCACACAGCCCGAAAAACCCACAAAAAACTATGGATGCCAGCCATGAAAGCCTACGACTTCACATTGTTTCATTGTTGTTTTAACAGTTTTTAAAACATCCTTAATATTTTAAAAGATCATCTTCTTTTTGTCTCCTTTTAACAACTTATCAAAATTCTTTTCTGCTGGGCCCAATCTTCCTAGTTTTTCATCAATTTTTAATTGATCATATAATTGTTTGTACATGAACCAATGTATTTCTCCACGTATCAATTTTAAACTTTCGTAAGATTTAAACTTTATACTCGAACCATCCAATTCAATCAAATCTTTATATTTAAGCCAATTTCCCTCCGTATATATATTTTTCATTAGAACCGCTTCTGCTGGAGATGCCCACTCTGGAATATTCTGACACCATTTACTTTTATATTTTAACCAAATTTTTAAACACACTATAATGATCATTAAATTTTGCGTCACCTTTATATCTATCATAAAATACATATGAGTGAAAACCATATTGTAAATCTATACCTTCCAAATCCAAAACTCTTTGATTACTCAATAAAAGCCATTCTTGTATCCATTCCAGAACACATGCCTCGTAATACCATTGAATATTTGGGAGGGCTAAACCTCCCCTGTCGGTTGAATCCTGCATATCCAACAGTTTCACTCTATGCATTTTATTCTTCCAAATAAAATTCAATATATCAGTATTCCAGACCTTAAAGATATTATAATTTTCTATTAAAGGGATATTTTGAAAAAGATAAATTAGTTTAGGGAGAATCATCATTTTAATTATAGCAATTCTACCTAGCCAAGTTAGATTCAGCAAATCCCATTTCCTTAATTTTCCTTTAATTTCTTGCCAAATTTTACTATAATTATTTTTATATAAATCTGAATTCTTTTTAGTTAACCAAATCCCCAGGTATTTTATTTTATTCTCTATCTTAAATTCTGTAATTTTCTCTAATTTATCAGTATCCTTTTTTGAAATATTCAAAAGCATCATGGTTGATTTTTTTCTATTAATTCAATAGCCTGATACCTTACCATATTCATTCAGGCATGACATAACTTCCTCCATACATTATTCTGGATTTGCAATTGTAAGAACCAAATCATCAGCGTAGGCTCTCAATTTGTAAATTTGCTTTCGAGTCTCTATTCCTTTAATTTCTTTATTATTTCTAATTTTTATAAGCAAAATTTCCAATGTTAAAATGAACAAAAGCGGTGCCAAAGGGCAGCCTTGCCGTACGCCTTTTTGTATTTCAAATTTTCGTGTTCTATCCCCATTCACTAATATATAAGCTTCTTGATTTGTATATATTTTCTGGACCCATTTTAAATTTTTTTCCCCAACTTCTAATTTTTCTAAAACCGCAATCATGAAATTCCAATTTATGTTATCAAAAGCCTTCTCCTCATCCAGAAAGACCAAAGCCAATTTTTTATATAGATTTTTTTGATAAAAGTCAATTATATTTAATAAATTCCTAAAATTTTGTTTTGTCCCTCTGGACGGGAGAAAACCATTTTGATCACTGTGTATCCAATTCCCTAAGATTCCTTTGAGTCTTTTTGCTAATATAGCAGCCATCAATTTATAATCCGTATTTAATAATGAAATTGGTCTATAATTATTAGGGTCCAATTTTTCTTTATCTTGTTTTAAAATTAACTTAATATTTGCAGAATTCCATGATGGCGGTATCCGCCCAGCAATAATATTGTTCATGGCTGTCAATAATGGCGGTATCAATTGAGAGGCAAAAGTTTTATAGTATTCATTTGTAAAGCCATCAGGGCCTGGGGATTTAGATGATTTTGACTGACTTATAGCCTCCTCCAATTCCCTATATGAAATGGGTTGATTTAATACCTCTTGTTGTTCATTCGTTAATTTAGGGATTTCTATCTTGTCTAAATAGGGTTTAATGTCAGTTTCATATGGAGAATTATCCTTATATATATTTCGAAAATAATCCAAGAAAATTTTTTTAAATTTTCGCTTGGGTTGTTACTATTTCAGCACCTTTTTTAATCTGATTAATCATTCTTTTAGATTTCTCTTTCCTTACCATATGGGCTAACAACTTTCCAGGTTTATTTCTAAATTCATAATATCTTTGTTTAATAAAATTAATTTTCTTCTCAATTTGCTCCATATTTAATATAGAAAGCTGATTTTGAATATATTTAATTTTTTCTCTAATTGCCTGCGAACTTGGCTCATCCTTTAATTTAATTTCCAACTTTACCAATTCTTTTCCCAACATCATCTCTTGCTGTTTTTTTTTTAATTCCATTCGGACACTTTTTGTATAATAATTCCCCTAATTACCGCTTTGTGAGCATCCCACACCATATGCATGGGAGTGTCTTTGTTTAGATTTTCCTGAAAATAAAATATAATATGTTTCTTGATCTTTTCACAGATCTTATTATTTTTCAAAATAGCCAAATTAAGTCTCCAGTTGTTTGTATATTGTCCTAATTTTAACTCTATCATCACTGGGTTATGATCAGACCATATTTTTGGAAAGCTCTTATATTTCACAACTTTAGATAACAAATGATCTGATATCCAGATCATATCCAGCCGTGAATGTGACTTATGTCTGTTGGAATAAAAAGTGTAATCTCTTCCGGTACCATACTTTATTCTAAATGTGTCTTTCAAATTCAATATTTCCACCATTGAAAAAAATTCTTTGGGTAGCTTGCCTTGCCTTTTTTTGATAGGTTTTATCGATTTTCGATCAATCTGAGGATTCACCACGCCATTAAAATCCCCAAGAATTATTATATTTTCATAGTCCAATTCTAATAAGGATTCTCTCAGGCTCTTAAAAAAGACGCTCTTATTTTCGAGGGGACCATATATCCCAACAAGCACATATTGTTTATTTTCAACCTGAATTTGAACCACCAAATGAAAACCCTCAGGGTCACTTTTAATTAACTTAGGATCCAATTTCGAATTAATGTAAAAAGTCACACCTCTTTTTTTAAACGGACAAGCCGCTACAAATTCCATTCCTAATCTGGGATTTCTTAAATATTTAACATCTTTATCTCTAATTCTACACTCCTGAAGACAGCAAATATCTAGCCTTTGTTTTTGTAAATAATGAAAAACTTTCTTTCGTTTTTGTGGGGTATTCAAACCCTGTACACTTAAAGTGAGAATTTTAATTTGATTAACATGTCCCATTTTTAGCTTATTATATTTTCACAAATCAATTGGTCCGAGAGTAAATTTAGTAAGAAAAGAAAGGGGAAGAAAAAAGAAAGAAAAAAAACCCCACAAGCTTCAAATTCAAATACCCAGTCAATTACCTTATTATATCACTAATCATCAAAATATTCTTCTATACCAATTGGAGAGCTAACATTCACCATATAACCAAAATCCCTGTTACTTTCTCCTTTGGCTCTTCTTAATACTTCAATTTCTGATACTTTTGGTGAATCAGGCTCTTGTTCTTCTTCATCGTCATCTCGTTCCTCATCCAATTCTTCATCTTCATCCTCATCATCATTATCCAAATCGTTGGAGATAAGTTCGTCTCTTGGATCACTCAGAAGTTCAGTTGAGGCAGCCGCTTCTGGAACATCTACCTTTCGTTGTGCATTGACAATCTCAGAGCTATCTTTAACATCATCCGCATCTTTGCCCTTTGAACATTTTTTATGTCTGCCCATGTGCTGCTTCACAAATTTATTAGCCTGCTCAGGTGTAGAAATTTTTATCTTTTTTTTGTTCCACCAAAAGCTTAGTCCTTCTGGGAATTCCCATCTATATGGGATATCTTCTCTTCTAAGGAGACTTGTTAATGGGGCATACGATCGACGTTTCCTCAAGAGCCGCCCTGGGATGTCTTTCAGAATTTTAAGGGATTGTCCTTCAATTTGAAATGGTGTCCGATTATGTCTTGCCAAAAATAACTCCTTAGTTTGTCGTCTCACAAAATTTACTATGATGTCCCTAGGCAGTCTTTTCTGCCTTGCCATTGCTGAATTAACTCGAAACAGAGTATCTATTTCCAAATGCATATTTTGTAAGTTATATTCCAAGAATTCTGCCATTTTGGGTATTACTTTATCTAATAGATTTTCCTCTTTTTCCTCCGCCAAACCTCTTATTTTTATTGTCTTTTCCCTAAGCTTTTGTTCTAAAACAGCTATTTCATCCAAATCAGTCTCTCTTCTATTCTCAATCTTTGCAATTTGTGACTCCGTTTTATCACTTGTATATTCCAAGATTTCAATAATATCAAAATATTATAAATTGATTAGAGAATGGGAGATGGAAGAGAATACTGTGAAAAATTACATGATAAAATGGGCGAAGGACCTCAATCAAAATGTTAATTTGAAAGATTGGACGAGAGCTTGGAAAAATATGAAGGAGTACGCTTTAAGTATGGATGTAAGAGAAAACGGTTATAAAGTAATGTTTAGATGGTACCTGACGCCATTTAGACTCTCAAAAATTTATAAAGGACAAAAACCGCTATGTTGGAAATGTGGGCAAGAGACAGGGTTCTATCTACATGTTTGGTGGAAATGTGAGATTTCACAAAATTTTTGGAAAGCAATAAATAAAGAATTAAATTTGGTTTTTGGTTTAAAATTTAATCTAGATCCAAAGATGTATTTGTTAAATATTATAAAGAATGAATTAGGAAAAAAGAGAGGAAAATTACTTTATTAATTACAGCGGCGACAATTCTTTTTGCGAAATTCTGGCGGAAAAGGGAAATGCCGACAATGGAGGATTGGAGAAATAAAGTGCAAGACTTGTATAATCTAGAAAAATTAACTTGTTCAGTGCAAAATAAATCTTGGCTATTATTCCATGAGCATTGGAAACCTTGGTACGTATATATTAAGAAAACTGTTATAGACATTGTTTAATCCTCTGCTCCAATAGATGATTTTATTTATGTAGATATTGAATATGTATGTAAATTATAAGTAATGTAAGGATTTAAATAGATTTTCTCTGGTCGATTCTCTTTCTTGATATAAACTTTTATTATTATAAGGGACAAAATGGAGAGAGTTTTTGATGGTTAGATTTTGACTGTGATATTGTATAATGGCTATATAAGGTCAAAGATATATATATATATATAGTTAAAGATATAAACCTTCGTAGTGTGGAGGAAGTATTGTTTATGTGTATGTATTTGTCTGTTTAGTAATACGGTTGTGTTTTGTCATGTCTATTTTTTTTAGGGTTTGTAATATTGTTTTTTTTTATGTTATATAATAAAATTTAAAAAAAATTTTTTAAAAGATCAAACCCTTTTAAGTGGAAAGATGAGGTGCAAAACATTTTAAACAAAGGAAAAAAGGAAACATAGTCATTTATAAAATTTAAAAAAGTAAATAGAGTAGTCTTTTCCAACCTGTTACACTATAGATGTGTTGGACTATAATTCCTAAAATCCCAAACAACATGTCTATGTTTGTTGAGAATGATGGGAGTTGTAGTTCCAAATGTAGGCTGCCAAGTTGGTAAAGGATGGAACAAAATGGATGAAAGATAAATCACAGGACCAAATAAGGGAAAGCATTTCTCACCTGTCCTGGAGGCCCAGCATCCCCAGGTTCTCCTTTGGGGCCAGCAGGTCCTATAGGTCCTGGGATACCCTAGAAAACAGTCAACAAAAGGAGCTAACTGGGCTTTAACTATTTGGGCTCTCTTGTCTCATCCACACAATGAAAGTAAACCATTTAACATGAATCTCAGTGCCATGCCCAATGACAAGCAATCTTGTGTCTTATCTTACCATTTTCCCAGGCAGTCCAGTTTCCCCTTCTTTCCCTGGCACTCCATCTCTGCCTGGTACACCTGGTTTCCCAGGCTCACCCTAAGAAAACAATGGAAAAGCTGCTAGAATCATGGTGTACATCAGGAAAAAAGCCTAGTATATGGAAGAGGTATAGTTTGATCTGTAAATGTAAGAACTGTAAGGTCTGCCAAATATAAAACTGGCAAACAAGCTTACCACTTGTCCTGGTAACCCTGGAGGGCCTTGTGGACCCTGAAAAAAGCACAAACAAGTAAAAAGTAATGAGGAGGGCATCACAGACTTAACATCCTGAGAATGAGTAATAAGGAAGGGACTGCAAATATGGCAACTTTCTGTAATAGCTCCCAAACTAGAGAAGCACACTGGTCACTTACCACAAGCCCTGGGGTTCCTGGTGCTCCTGGGAGTCCAACATTCCCTTGAGGACCTGGTAAACCCTGCAATTAAAAGAAGAGAAAATTGACCAAAGGTATCAAATACCTTTGATCTTGGAAGTTAAGCAGGCATCAGCTCTTGTTAGTTCTTGGATGGGAGACTACCAACAAATACCAAGTGCTGTAGGCTATACAGTGGGCCCTTGGTATCTGCTGGGGTTTGGTTCCACAAGTCTCAATAGATACCAAACTCTGAGGATGTTAGAATCCCATTAAATATAATGGATAATAAAATGGTGTCCCTTATATAAAATGGCAAAATCAAGTTTGCTTTTTGGAATTTATATATTTTTTTATTATTTTCAAGCTGTGGATATTTGAATCCATGGATAAAGAATCTGTGGCTATGGAGGGGCAAACTGTATTTCAGAGGAAGGAACTGGCACATCCATCTCTGAGTATTCCTTGCCTGAGAAAACCCTATGAAATTTACAGGGTCGCCATGTCAACAGATGACTTGAAGGCACATAGATATGCATGCGTGCACACACACACGCACACGCACACACACAATAACATTTTACCAGGCATACAGCATACAGTTCCTGTACACTAGGCCTTCCCAAGAACTTGGAGAGCAGTAATGTTGAACCTCAAGCCTTGGGGCCAAATCCAGCTTTCTGGGGCCATAATCTGACCCTGTAGGATTCTCCAGATCAAACCACTGTTTGATGATTCTCCCATTTTAGCACATTTTCCCCATTCTAAAAGGCTGAAAAGGCAGTCCTGGAGCTTAATTACTGCTAGCACAAGTTTTAGGCTAAAGCATGCTGGTATATTTGCTCTCTCTTTGGACTTTGATGTTGCCTAACACAGGACTGCAGCCCCAGAAATTGTTTCTCAAACCTCTTTCAGTCCTTGGACTGAAAGAGGTTTCTCACACTTTTTAGAGAAAGACAAGATCCCATAAAGCCCATGAATATCACTTTGGCAATGAACAAATGCCTTCAAATGGTTGGTGTAAAGCCAGAATGTTCAGTATCAGTAGGAAATATGCTCTAATGAGTGTAGGTTAAAGATACTTACACGAATGCTGGAACCAGGTTCTCCAGCATCTCCCTGTAAATAAAGGGGATTTTTTTTCAATATTATAAACCAATGACAGATACATACAGTTTAACTTGTCCTGTTTCTGCAAAGGAGAATGCTGACAAATGAACTGGCATCATAATAGTGTTAGTGAGCCACAGATTCAGAAAACAAGGGGATTCAGAAATGCATTTATGAAGCAATGTTGCATACAAGTGGTGAACGAAGGCGGGCTATTTTACCTACACAAAAGCTGAGACTATAAATCTTGAGCTGGCATTGGTTTGGTGAGAGTCAAGGCTCCACAACCCCTATCATTGTCTACATTCTTTAGCATTTAAACCAGGACATATACCTTTTTTCCAGGTAGACCTTGAGTGCCTGGAGGGCCAACAGGACCCTGTGTGGAAAGAAGAGACATGATTAAGCTAATTCAAAAGCTGTAAACAACACACTGATTTATTTTCTATCATATCTTTGATGATCTTTCTCCAGAGGGGGGAAAGGCTATATATAAAACAAGGTGTTTAAACTGAACCAGAATTGGGGGGGGGGGGGGGGGCGCGGGGAACTGAACTGGATTTTTATTAGGCTGAACAAGAAGCAAACTAGAATACTTTCATTTAGAGAGGAACCTGAACCAAACCCACACACAAACTGCTTATTTGACTCCATGGCAAAAATCTCTGCTCTGGGTTCTACGTAACTGTTGTGTCAACATGCTGACCTTTTTATCTGTTGTTACAAGGATCTTGAAAGATTAAGTCTTAAGAAAAAGATGGGAGAATGATGTAGAATGAAGTAATTATTGCTTTCCATCAAAACAACAACAACAATAATATAAACATTATTCTGCCTTTGATCAATCTCATTCTGATGTTTCCAGCCTAACCATAATATAGCAGCTTTAAGATTATGAAACAATCCAGGCACTAGATGACATGCTCTCATCCAAGACAATGGAAACAAGATTTTTATATGTACGCTCATGTAAACTGATTTTAAATTGTAATATTGCTCAGGAAAAAGGCTGGTTTTACTTACAGGAGGGCCTGGTGGTCCAGGATCTCCTTGATTACCCTGTATGAATAAACAGACATGTCACCAGTGGTTGATGTGTGTCTGATTTATTTCTCAATATCCCTGGTTAGCTACACTAGGAGCCTTGATACAGAGGAAAAAACGATTTGTCAAAATATTTCAGGGGAGTTCTCCATAATTAATCCCATGGTCTAACTCAGGATATAGGCTTCCCCCCCACTCTTGTCCTGAACTCAGGACCAACCATAGTGATTTCCACCACCCAATTTCCTGCATGCAGTCTTACTTAGGTGTTTATACTGTATACTCATAGGCACCTGGAGAAAATACCATGTGAATTGGTAGGAAACGTCACAATGATATCCTCAAATCATTTCTAGCTGCCAGAGTTGTGGAAATTATTGCACATTTATTTATTGAAAAACTTATATCCCTGTATTTGATATTTAGACATTACTCAAGGCAGCTAATGGCAATATATAAAATGTTAAAATTACTGGCATAACTCCAGTTTGCAGGAAACATTTCTGCATAACTGGAATGGTTCACATAGAGATGAAAATGTTTATTTGCTCTCTCAAAGTTACAGATTTCCGAGTGGTGGAATGAGGCCAGTGAATTCATGGCTTTTGAAATTGGAGCTGAGGACCTCCATGGAAAATAATTCTGATTTGGTCCCATTCAAGAAAAAGGTGGGATATAAAATAAATAAAGAAATCACCTCCTTCCAACAATAATTTCTCCTTATACAGCTATTGCCAGAACACCAAAATACATTACAAATATTTAAATCTAAGCTTCATTTGACATGTGAACAGAGAGGTTAAATTTATTCTGAATCTCAAAACCATGTTTTGACCAGTGTGCCAAGGCAATGACTCATTTTTCTTTCTGCAAAGCTTACAGTGTGTCAAAATGTAAAAGTAAACACAATACAAAGATGGAAACCAACCACAGATTATAATCAGCAAGTGGCATACTGCTGCATGCAAAGTGGGTAAGTGAGACACAGGATGGAGAATAGGAAGGGGAGCACCTACCGGTCTGCCCAGAACTCCAGGGAAGCCTGGCAAGCCCTGCAAAGATCCAATTCACATATCCAGAGAGTTAGCGAAACCCAGAGCAATCCCATAAGCTAGCTTTGCTTGATCCTTGCTTCCTTCAGTGCCAAGGCAGAGCCACTCCTACTGCACTAAAAAGAGAGTGAGCAAGCAAGCAGAAGAAGGCAAGTATAGACAAAGACTCAGACTCCAGTCTACTGAAATCTACTAAGGAAGATTACTTACAACTGGGCCGGATGGCCCTCTAACACCCTGCAGGCCCTGGATAGAGAGGGAATGACACATACACAAAAACAGACATGCATGAACTAGTAACATAAAATATAACAAGGAACAGACAGTGAGGTTCCTTCTTGACATCTCACATTGATGTAGTACTACTATTAGCTTGGACAACTGATACTTGACAAAAGATGGGTCCTATTTCTTTTCAGGACCACTATGGTCTGCCTGACAATAAGGGACAAATTACATGACAAATTACATATATACACACAAAACAGAGGTTTCAACCAGTCTGAATCTGAATAGAACATGATCACTTCACTGTTGACACAACAGGCCTGCTCGGCCCAGTAGAAGAACTGGGTAGAAATACCAAGCAGCCATCCCTACAGGTGATGGACACTAGGAAGGTCCTTTTATTAGGGTCTCCTTAGATGGAACATGACCTCCAAAGGACAGCGTGAATGGCAGTTAGAAAGCACAACAGACCCAATCATGTGACAATCCTTTGTGCTCCAAGACAACATGTGTGAGTATCCTAGATCATAAATGACATCATTACTGTGGTAAGAGGCACATGGTGACAGTGAAAGCAGTTATAGCCAGGCATGAAAGGGAAATATATTGTGAACAGAATACAACCCACTTCCTCTTTGATTCTTTGTCCTGGATCTCTCTCTGGCTTCCAATGATGCTAAAAACACTCCCTGTCATGTAACCAGGATGATCCCTGCCACTTTCACTCACCATTCAGCTTGTCTCCACCCAGCATGGATTCCACCCTAACTCTTCATAGCACTGTAAGCATGACCTGTGTCCAGGCTAACAGAATTTACACTTTGGTGATTTTACCAAAGCAGAGCTGAAGAGACACACATATCTTTGTATAGCAGATAGGAAACCTGGGGAAAATACTTTGTGTTCCTGGACTGCTGGTTTCCCAGACATCCAGGTTGAGGTGGGTGCAGACGGGCGGCTCTGGGCCACCCTGGGAAGTGGTAGATCGGGGCCACGGCTACCCTATGCCGCGGCCCCAGTCCTCCCTTTTGCTGCCCTGAAAAGTGTGGCAAAATGCTGCTCCTTTCAGGAGTGGCAAAAGGGTGCCCTAAGAGCCGGTGCACATCTCTTCAGTGCCCCTTCCAGTGCAGCGTGTGAGAACAGTGCACCGGGAAGGTGTTCTGATGCTGTGCATCATGTATAATGGCGCACAGCATCAGGATGGCATCAGTGTGGGGTTGTGGAAGCCGGCGTGCGGCTGCCCTGCCCCATCTCTGCCTTCAGGCTGGCCCTTTGGGCTGGTCTGCAGAGGCCCTTAGTCATTGAACTCCAACATTTTAGCCAGACTGGATTTTTTTGGATAAATCCTTTATAAGGTTTAATATGGTGTGTGACAGAAAAGGGCTCTCTTGCCACTTTTACATTTGGCTGAAAGTGTCTGGGGATAAGGCTTTTCCTCCCAATATTTGAGAACTTTCTTTTCCTTCATTCTTTCCGTCCCCATATCTGCTCCTCCTACTCATCTCCCACTTTAATATATTCACGTTTGACTTACAGCTTTCCCTTCTGGGCCTGGAAGGCCTCTCTCTCCTGGAAGGCCCTGCAATAACAACAACAAAGGAGAGTGTGAGTAAGCAGAATGCCAACAGGATTTCAGCACTATTTCTAAAGCCACACTGGTCCACTAGCAATACTTACTGGAGAGCCATCCCTGCCCTTGTCACCAGCTTCACCTCTTTCTCCCTTCTGCCCAGGTTCACCCTGCAATTCAAAGGGTCATCTGATGTTACAAAGGCAACCAAGCGGCCACACTGTGCCAGTCCCTCATCCCAGGAACCAATACACATTCAAGTCTGAGTGTCCATTATGATGAAGCCTAGTTTTTGTTTTTCTGTTTTTTTGTTTTGCTTTGCTTTTCCTGGAATCCATTAAGCCCTGTTCAGTTCAACCAAGAGCATGGAAGGCTGTCAGCATCCTAAAAGATGTCCAGTTGAACTCCCTTGTCTTAACTGTAGCAGCGAGCATGTGAAGCTTAAGTTTGTACAAACCGGGGGGTAAACATGAACAAAGCAATGAACAAAGGAAGTTTAATGCACACTAATTTCAGAAAGCAGACCAGCCTGCATATCCCAGTGATGTCATAATGTCACTCATTTTGTTGCTTACAGCTTCCACAATTACTTCTAAAGGCCCTTAGTATTGATAAGAGAATGGCTTAAACTTGGAAAATTCTTGTCAAAATGCTTCTAAGCAGGCTGTTTAAAAGTAATTTAGAAACGTAACTAGAAACTATTACTTGTTACACCAGTAAAGTGACAACATTTCTACTCATTCCACTACTTTTGAAAAGTAACTCCATTACATTGCTTTGTACCAAGAACAGTAATGTGTAATAGGTAATTACACCATGTATAATTTCTTACTTTCCAGCTCTGTACTAGACTCTGGCATTGCTACCCCTACTCCAAAGGAAGCCAAAAATTTAGAACCCAGAGATTTCCAGACCTGACATGAGCAATTGAGCTGGCAGTATATGTAAATTTTTCTGGATTCACTATGAGAATAGAGGGGTCTCCTTTGGTATTACAAGAGTGTGTGGGACACACACATGAGAACAGAGCATGGGCAAGTTATTTTTGAACTCCTCAAATTGGGGATTCTGAGAACTATAGTCTAAAGAAATGACATTTCCTGGCTCTGGATATGAAGCAAGCCAAGCTACTAAGCCCAACTCTGCAGGAATGCTTTTTGGACCAGGGTTAAAACTGAGAGCAGAAAATTCCTGCAGAATAATCCATGGTAGAAATGGTGATGGCCATGTGGCACTGCTGGATAGGAGTACCTTTGTTGTAGTCACAGCAGCCCATTTTCCACATTGATTGTGGAAAAATAAAGCCCCTTTTTGGCTCAGGTCTCTTCAATTACTTATTAAGCTAATGAAAGGGATAGAGAAAAAGAATAAAAAAGCAAGATACACTTTCAGGAAAGAAGTGTTTCCTTTCTTGCAAGCCAAGGTACAGAACAGACACAGGAAAAGCTGGAGAGATGCAGGGGTGGGAGACTTACTACACTCAGACCTTATCGCCTCTAGAGCCTCTCTCGCCATCTTCTCCTGGCTCTCCCTGCATAAGAAAAATGGAATAGTTAGCTGGCTTTCTCCAAGCGGCAGACTGCATCACAGTTTCATCTAGTTCTTTCTCAGCACCCCAATACATAAACAGTAACTTGAAAGCCTGCATGGTGTAGTGGTTTGAGTGTTGAACTATGGTATAGAGACCAGGGTTAGAATCCCCATTGAGCCATGGAAACCAACTGAGTGACTTTGGGCAAATCAGTCTCTCTCAGCCCCAGAGGAAGGCAAAGACAATCCTTCCCCCTGAACAAATCTTGCCACCAAAACTCTGTGAATTGGTTGCTGTAAGTCAGAAATGACTTGAAGGCACCCAACAATATGCGTCTGAATAGATTTAAACAGGGTACATTTCTGGACTTCAGCTCCAGGCTGGGAGATTCTTGAAGCTGTAGTCCGAAAAGTAACTTTCCTGCATCCTATTTTAAGTAAATTAACCTGTTGATATCAGTCTTTAATTGTTGATAACAAATTTTAAAGTACAAAAGGGATGGGAAAGAGACATTAAAAATAACTCTTTCTTCCAACAATGAGTGTGTTTCTTCACTTTTCTTCTTATTTCCTTCATCATTTCAGGATGACATCTACATTAATGTTTTGGTACTAAATAATTTCTTTATATTTAATCAACTGGTTACAAAACAGATGGCCTACTAATTATTATATATCCCCAAAGAGGAGAGAGTTCACAGTACAGTAACTTCAGATTCTGTTATTCTGGTGCCATGTTTTGGAAGTAGAGAATTTAAATGTTAGCTCTGATATCATTCTTTCATTACAAAGGAATGAAGGCAAGACACAGTGCTGGAACTCTTCAACTACTTGACAGAATAAGTAGTGTAGCACACTCGTGTTGAAATAGGAAAATAGGAGCAATTACAAGGTGGAGTCTTGCCATCCACCATTATAATGCACAATATCTTGTGTGTGACAAAGATTCAGTCTGATCTCAGATCCTCTAACTTAGAGACCAATTGCTGTGAGTCCAGGGCACTTTGATGGTCACACTGCCTAACAAAAAAAATGAGGGGAAATGAGCAAAAGTGGCTTACTTGGTTATGTTATGTTTGACACTCATTCAAGGAAAGGGAAAGGAACTAGGCACTAACCTTGCTTCCCTTGGGTCCTGGTGGGCCACGTTCCCCTGGAAGGCCTGGGAAGCTTCCATCCGTTACATCTATCTAAAAATACATAAATATATTAGGCATAAACACATTTACATCCTACTTCACACTCATTGTGCATTATTATTTATATCCCCATACCATGCACAAAAATCATATTCACAACATAGGTGGAGAAACTGCCACCCCTAATCAAGATTCATTCTTACATGGACACAAACAAACGATTGCCATATCTCCTGAACCATAAGGACTTTATATCTAATATCTGTTTCAGATTTCAGTTGTGCTAACTGGAAGATCTTTGGCAGATTCTGATAGATCTGCTAGTTTTTTCAAGTCAAATCTCAGAAGTGATGATTCTGATGGAAATAAGAATTATTGACACAGCTGCAAACATTTTTCAAGAGGAAGAAAAGAGGGAGGTATCTAAAGAAACCAAGGTGGATGTACAAAGAACTTTCAGATGAGCTGATATTTAAAGAGACCTGGAAGGAAGGAAGACAATTGGGGGGCAGGAAGGGGAGGGGAGCGAATACGCAGAGGACGGGATCTGAATTCAAAATTACCTTGATATATTGGAGAGCTGGGTCAAAACCAACATAATGAATTTCAACAGGGAGAAATGAGACCTACTACACTGAGGCTGGATAAATGAAATGCACAAACATAGGATAGGTGACACCTGGATTGAAAGCAATACATATGAAAAGCATCTAGTAGACCAGAAGCCAAACATGAGTCAATAGTGTGATGAAGCAGCCCTCCCCTGCCAAAAGCCAATGAAATTCTGGGCTGCATCAACAGACGTATAGTGTCCAGATCAAGGGAAGCAGTAGTATCACTCTGTTCTTCTTTGGTCAGACCTCACCTGGAATACTGTGTCCATTTCTGAGTGCTACAGTTCAAGGATGACATCAACAAGCTGAAACATGACCGGAGAAGGGCAAACAAGAATGCTGTGGATATAGTATATCTTGATTTCAATAAGGCCTTTGACAAGGTTCCCCATGACATTCTTGCAAACAAGCTGGTAAAATGTGGGCTAGACAAAGTAACTGTTACATGGATTTGTAATTGGTTGACTGGCCGACCCCAAAGGGTGCTCAACAATGGCTCCTTTTCAACCTGGAAAGAAGTGACCAGTGGGGTGCCACAGGGCTTTGTCCTGGGCCCAGTGCTATTCAATATCTTTATTAATGACTTGGATGACGGTACTGGGGGCATAGTTATCAAATTTGCAGACGACACCAAATTAGGAGGAGTAGCTAATACCCCAGAGGGCAGGATCAAAATTCAAAATGACTTGAACAGACTAGAAAGCTGGGCCAAAGCTAACAAAATGAAATTCAACATGGAGAAATGCAAGGTACTGCACTTAGGGTGGAAAAACGAAAAGTACAGATATACGATGGGGGACACCTGGCTGAATGAGACTACGTGTGAAAGGGATCTAGGAATTCAGGTGGACCACAAGTTGAACATGAGTCAACAGTGCAATGCAGCAGCTAAAAAGGCCAATGCAATTTTAGGCTGCATCAGTAGAAGTATAGTGTCTAGATCAAGAGAAGTAATAGTGCCACTCTATTCTGCTTTGGTCAGGCCCCACCTGGAATACTGTGTCCAGTTCTGGGCACCACAATTCAAAAAGGATGTGGAGAAACTGGAGCGAGTCCAAAGGAGGGCAACTAAAATGGTGAAGGGTCTGGAAACCATGCCCTATGAGGAACGACTTAGGGAGCTGGGGATGTTTAGCCTGGAGAAGAGAAGGCTGAGAGGTGATATGATAGCTGTGTTTAAATATTTGAAGGGATGTCATATTGAGGAGGGAACAAGCTTGTTTTCTGCTGCTCCAGAGACTAGGACCCAAAACAATGGATGCAAGCTGCAGGAAAAGAGATTCCACCTCAACATTAGGAGGAACTTCCTTTTTTAAGTTACACTGATCAATTGTGAGAAGAAAAAAAAGAAACCCATTACTTTAGGACTATTTCTGAAGTTTTCTGCATTCACTCACATTAAAGCATAATTAAATATTATCTAGAGTATGAAATGCCCCATGGCAGCTTTCATGCAGTGTCTATATGTTAAAATAGGTCATTAGAATAATTAATTATTGTTTGGAATATGTGAAAATAATAATACCTGGTTGTATTTGAAGCTCTAAATATGATATATTAACGTGCGGACTTTCTTTTCAGAAATGTAAAACAGAAGAGATCTTAGTTATGTCAAGATTATGTTGCAGTCCTTGCTCCGAGAACTATATGAGTTTTGTAATTCGTTGGTATATATGTAAACGTAAAAAACCCAATAAAAATAATTTTAAAAAAATTAGGAGGAACTTCCTGACAGTAAGGGCGGTTTGACAGTGGAACACACTCCCTCGGAGAGTAGTGGAGTCTCCTTCCTTGGAGGTCTTTAAGCAGAGGCTGGATGGCCATCTGTCGGGGATGCTTTGATTGGGAATTCCTGCATGGCAGGGGGTTGGACTGGATGGCCCTTGTGGTCTCTTCCAACTCTATGATTCTATGATTCTAAGATGATCAAAGGTCCAGAAATCAAACCTTATGAGGAACAACTTAAGGAACTTGATATGTTCACCTTGGAGAAGAGAAGACTGAGAGGTGACATAATAGCCCTCTTTAAATATCTGAAGAATGTCATACAGAAGGAGGAACAAGCTTGTTTTCTGCTGCTCTAGAGATGGGAACATGAATCAAATGATTCAAATTACAAGAAAACAGATTCTACCTAAACATCAGAAACAACTTTTTTACTGTGAGAGCTGTCCAACAGTGGAGTAGACTGCTTCAGAGAGTGGTGGACTCTCCACCTTGAGAGATCTTTAAACCGAAGTTGGATGAACCTCTTTCAGGACTGCTTTAGTTGTGTATTCCTATATGGCAAGGGGTTGGACTAGTAGTCCCTTCCAACTCTATGATTCCATGATTCTAAGGCCAATAAACAAGGGTTCAGATAGAATCAGGCTACCCATGAGCAGGAATGGTAGAGTGATGGATTAACTGTACCAGATGTTAATGGTTGCCCACTGTGCTCTCTAGTTAAAGTGAGTAGAGAATTATTAAGCCCTAGATTCAGTTAGAAAGATGGAGAACGTGTAGATATTCTTCCATAATTATGGAGCCCTCTCAGATTGTTGGTGGTAGTCATGGAGTCCTCTAGAACATTCCACAATGTTCGTTATTGTGGCCTGCAACTTACTGTCCATAAAGATCTGCATATGATTCCAATCCCTAATGTAGGGCAACACATGTTAGGAATGAACTCTTAATTTTATTTCTATTGGAAACAGAGTCATTCAGTTGTGAAGGCATAATAGGTTTATCTGGAGAAGCACTGGCAAATGGGATGCTCAGAGTATCTGAGCTGGTAAAAAGGTGCCTGATGAGCGGATATAAAAAGGAGGAGAAGGAGCCATTAAGAGGCCAAAGCTGAGTGTGCCAAGCCTGCTGAGGCTTGGAGGGTGTTTTAGAACTGGCAGGAGGTGCAGTTAGGAATAGGGCTTCAGTCTGGATGGGATTCAGACTCCCAGATTAGGGAAAAAGACTTTATAAGGACAAAAGAAGTCCAGTGTTATTAAAGGAGTGTGTTCTGTGTGAACCAAGTCAGTGAGTGAACGTAAACACCGTAAATGCATAACAACTGAAGTAGTAAGTATACTGTAACATCAAGCTTGAGAACCAGCTACTAAGAAAGATATTATCCTAAGTTCTGCATGTAAATAAAAGTTATTGTCTTTGTGTTCACCAAGGAGTGGCCTGAAGTGATTTATGGATGACCTCAAACACACTACCAAGAATATTAAAAATAATATAATAATATATTTTATTTATAGCCCACCTCTCCCTGCGGATCAAGGCGGGTTACAACAAATTAGAATAACAATAAAATACAATATACAATTAAAAAACCACATTTCTAAATAATCCCCTACCCAACCCAATTATAAAAAAAGAAGCAAACTAAAAAAAAAAAAATAACAATGTATACAAAAACAATTAATAGCACAGACGCTTAAGTTAGTGGAAGGACTAGAGGTTAGGAAGATAGTTCTGAGGAAAAAGAAGCCTCTATTTGGGATCAGGCAGAAGAATCCTGTAGAACTTGGTGGTCATCACATAATTTAGACCCAGTGTAGTGGGATTTGAGAGGCACAGTGTGAGGAGATCTAGTGTGAGAGATCTAAGAGATCCGGTAGTGTCACAGGAGATCTAAGAGATCCAGTAGTGTCACAGAAGGAGAAATGGGGTAGTAGAGTTTTGTGTCACATTGAATTACCTGGCCAAAGAAATGATAGTCAAGGAAATTGACTGCATAATTGCCACTCCTTGTCTACATGAAGACATTGATTGTCACATGATGCAAACCATAAGAGAAAGGAGTCAGGAGAGAATACATCTCTCTCTTGGGTTTTTTAAACCCAGAGTTTTTCTCACAGGTTTCAAAAGATTCAAGATATTACCAGTGGCCATGCTGGCTGGGGAATTCGGACACCTCAGTAGTAAAACCATTAACTTTTCAAAGCTCTGAATATAACTTAGATCAGAGATAACAGCACTCTATTTATTGTAAGTTCAGCATTCAAGGAAAAGTGGTAGGAAGGGACATCCAATGTTGAAGAAAGCACTCACCTTGGGTCCTGGTGGCCCTGGTGGCCCAGGTGAGCCATCTCTGCCCTAAGACAAGAGATACATAATACGATGCATCAATAATTTCCCAAACAGCTGATCCAATCCTCGTTTGTAAACCTCTTTCTCCATAAGTCACAACGGAAGACCTTCTACACACACTCTTAAAAGTAGCGGATGAAACCGGCCCACAGGTCTCAGGACTATCTACACTTAACATGGAAAACATTTGTAGTAGATGTCATTTAAAACAACAACAGAAAATCAATTTCAGGATAAATGCATTTAAAAGAGAAAAAAAGACAGGGAAGTTTCTCCAGTCCTGCAAAGTGAATTTTCTCTGAGCAGGATTCCAAAATTGCCTGGATCTTGGTTTTACTTTTAGTGATATTTGTGTGACTTTGTGACTATTCAATTATTGTGTATCACTCTGAATGTTTATTTGAAAAGTATCCCCCATATATATATATATATATATATATATATATATATATATAGTTTAATACCCTGTGGCAGAGGGGAACCACAAAGCAGTTATTCAGAGCAGACAAAGAGCAGATATGAAAAGAATACCGTAGGTACCCTTGGCCTTCAATGCTTATCTTCTCTAAATTCAAGAATTATCTACTTTGTTTATATAACATAAACAAAACAGAAAATGCTGGTTCCATGGCAACATTATCAGATGTCTATCATGCATTAAATAGATGTCAACAACTTACCCCCTCCCTTCCAAATAATTGTTCAAAGTAAATGAGACTTTGGGCCTTTGCAGACTGCCAGAAATTGTGCAAACTGAGTCCACTTTAACTGCCCTGACTCAGTGCTAGGGAATCATGCGAACTGTAGTTTATTGTGGCACCAGAGCTCTCTGACAGAGAAGGCTCAATGTCTCAGAAAAAAATACAATTCCCATGATTTCCTAGCACTGAGCCAGGGCAGTTAAAGTGGACTCAATTTGCACTATTTCTAGCAGTCTGCAAAGACCCTTTGTTAGCAATTCAATTTTCAACCTTTTCCCTCTACCAGGAATGCTATCACTATTATCTGAAATATTTCTCCCACAGAAATTAACCTCCATAAAACTTCCGCTGTCCCAGCAATAATGATCACAAGGATGACAAAACTGTAAAACTAGTTGAAACTCAGTGCAGGAGCAAAAGTCTTGACTTTGATGTTGTGTAAGGAACCCAAATGATCACTAACAGAGTGTCGCTGTTTGCACGCATCAGCCTTGAACTATCAGATAAATTAATATATGCTGATGTTGTAGGTGTGTACAAACATGGGCGCACACATAATTGCAGACAGTTTGATTTATAATCCATCGTAATAACCAGCTGTAACTTCTAAATAAACACAATCTTTATGATGATATAACACTACTCACTGGCTCTCCCTGACCGCCTTTTTCACCACGATCACCCTAGAATAAGGAAAGAATATGTTTAAAAGCAATGAAAAGCTTGCAACACAGTGGTGTCGTATGTATGCAATGAGTGTATTTCCATACTGAGTATCAGAAAGACCTGTAAAACTGGGGGCCAAATGTGGAAGCAGAATAACTAGCAAATCTTCCAGGGTCTTTGAAGACAACATGTAATTTTCTTACTGCTTTGGTATGGCTTTATGAAGTGTGTTATTGATCTGCTATTTTAATTTATTTTTATTTTTAAAGGTATATATTTGGGTTTCAAAATAAACATATATTCAGACACGTTTTCCTCAGATCATCCCACTCAAGACACTCCTTCTTGCTCTGCTTCCACTTCCTTATCCCGAGATCACCAGGGCCTGATGAAGTCTGAAAATGAAGTCCATTGAGAAGTTGACGTATAATACTTAGGGCTTTAGAGCTCCTTATCCCACTCACTGTCTTCCCAATTGATGGGCACTCTTTCTCATTCTCTCTTTGACAATACCTTCTCTCCAGGCCTGCCAGCCTCTCCAAGTTCTCCCACGCGGCCTGGCAGACCTGGGATTCCTGGTTTCCCAGGCTCCCCTGCCTGGCCAGGTGGTCCTTCTGGTCCCCGTTCTCCAATGGCTCGTCCTATCGGGCCTTGTGGACCTGGTGGGCCTTGGTCTCCCTTATCCCCCTTCAGCCCCCTTTCTCCAGGAAAGCCAATGACTCCCTGTAAGAAACACAAGACATATCCAAGAATGTCAGATCGGCTTTCTCCTCAAATGACACTCAGTGGTGTGTGTCTCTGCCAATTTATTTTCCCTAACAGAACACGACTCCCTCCTCAATGAGCTTTGCAACCAGGACACATTAGCAATGGGTATTTCCTACTTTTAATCTCCCACATTTTGTAATCAGGATTATTCTAAAAATTGAGGCTGAACTATGGGTGCTTATTCAGCCATACCTCAGTTAATAAAGCCTTTGATAAAGTAGGCCAATTTTTACAGAATATTTTTACACCTGCCTGAACCATACTTTCCTCCTCATCCTCTGTCTATCTGGAAGTTTTTTTTAGTAGTGTCAGCATTAAAAAAAGGATGAAAGAGGCCTGAAGAAATACAGACTAGGAACTGGATTACTGCAGTAAATAATGCAATAAAGCTCAAGCTGGGAAAGAATGGGATTCTAGTCTAGTCAACCTGACTGTAGCTGTGTCTGTATACCTACAACAGGCAAGGTGAACAGCAGCTGCCTCTAAAATCTTTTACTGAGCATGTGTGAACAGCAAAACAAAGAGAAAACAGACAAGCCTGCCTCACCAGCTATAGCCATCATGCTAACAAAAAACATAGATCTATAGATTTGGTCACCAAAATGGGAATCTTCAGAAAAGTGGAAGCTAGTGAAAAAAGAAAGAAAGAAAGAAAAATCATCCCTGGATACACTTTAGAAAAAGCATTCATGTAGTCCCTAGAAGGTTCAAAATGGATTTCTTTATTTTTGCAAGGCTTTCCTGACTTGGATTCATGTGCACATATTGTTAGAATATAAATGTTGCTGAAACTCATTGAATATCTTTTTCTTTCTTTACATGTTATTTTTGCCTCTGGTAAGCATAGTCAGTGTGGTATAATGGTTTGAGCTTTGGACTATGACTCTGGAGACCAAGGTTTAAATCCCGCTCAGCTGTGGAAACCCACTGGGTGACCTTGGGCAAGTCACATTCTCTCAGCCTCAGAGGATGACAACGGCAACCCTCCCCCATGAACAAATCTTACCAAGAAAACACTGTCCTAGGTTCCCTGTAGGTTGCTATAAGTCCAAAATGACTTGAAGGCACAAAACAAGAAACCAAATTTTCCATCAGTGTAATGGTGAGGAACACAGTTAATTTATTAACAGAGGTATACTTATAGTTCTCCCTCACCCTGTTGTTCCATGATTTATTCTCCAAAATACTGCTTTTAATGATATGAAAACATTCCAGATATTCTGGTTGCAAAAGCAGCAAACATTTCCTTCTAAAACATGCACTCTTAGGGTAAACTTATTCAAAAATAATAGTAAATTAATATTACTGTGGTTTAACCAATGCAATATTTATTGAGTATTGTTTTTGCACATCCATTTGACCTCTAGTTTAATTGCAGTCTACCTCAGTACTGGACATTACCTAGCAAAGCTTAATTGTACTTATTTTAGAAATTACGCTGTCAACATTTTATGTGAAAAACCTTGCTTAATATAGACTAAAAGGAAGACCAGGGGCTGTAACTAACGGTTGTATATAGGTAAAGCTCAAACTACCTCTCTTCCTGGTGGTCCTCTTTCACCTGGATCTCCTCTGTCACCCTTAAAGAATCTCCGGCGATCAGGAACAGGCAAGAATTGGTCAGAACTCCCATCATAAGCACCGGTGATCTCTCGCAGTGAGGAAATCTGTGAGGAAGGAAAGCAAAGCGGGGTTTTTTTTCACTGAAGCAATGAAAAGACACAGTGTGCCTATCCTCAATCTAGAAAGCAAGATTTATAATCAGAGAAAACCATCCAGTTCCTTTTCCTTTAGGGCAGGGGGAAAATCTATCCAGCCTTACTCTAAGTGCTATTGTGTATGTTCACCACACCACTCTGAACATATGCAGTCTCCTCTGATTTAAGAAGCCAAGCACAGCTTGGGCCTGATTAGTATTTAGAAGAGAGACCATGAATGAATGCCTGGAGAAGTGCTGCCAGTCAGAGACAACATACTGGAGTATATGGGCCACTGGTACACAGTATAAGGCAGCTTCCCATGTCCCAATACCCACAGTCAATAAAATAGATGGGGTTGATTCATAATGATGGAATTACTTTAAGGATTATCTGATTCACTGAGAACCTTCTTTTTATGTTTAGCGCTGTCTTTTTACAACAAAAATGTAGTGAGTATTAAAATTATGTAATACAAATGGATCAAGAGGCCAATGAATAATAATAATCTCCCTGCCTCCTTTCCTTGGAACTGCTTCTGGACTATTAATCTGCGGTGCTATTTATTTTGTTTGTTGGTTTTTACTTTATTTTATTTTTATTGTATATTTGTTCTTAATATTGCTTAGTTTAATACTGTTTTACGGGGTGGGTATTGTTTGGATGTTTTTAATGTTGTAAGCTGCCCCGATTGCATTGCAGAGGGGCAGTATAAAAATAAATTTTATTATTATTATTATTTATTAATGAATAGGGCTTCCCTGATTCTTACTGCATATAAGACACTTACTGATAAAAGTAGTATGGGAATCTCTGGGAGCCAGAATATTACTTCCTGCTTTTCAGTATCTGAAAACCTTATCTCCAAAAGCAGCTTCTGGCACCCTAACACTTTTTGTGTATTTAACAATTACGTATGCTGGTCTCCATCACACAAAATGATACCTAGTTTATTTTGCTATATTTACAGCTCATTTCTTTTTTATTATTGTTATCAGAGCAACCAAGTATCTGGTTCAAAACCAAATCCTAAAGTATCAGTAACATCTCACACCAACAAGACACAAAATTTTAATAGGGTGCTTCCAGATGAAATGCTTATTGTACAGTCACAGTGTTTCATTCATAGAAGTGTACAGGAGGTTTGGATGACATCAATTTTCAGTCCTACTGTGTTTTCCCAATGTTTCTTCCATCTTTTTTCTTACCAAGCATAATCCATAAAATAAAAGAAAGTAACTGCACAATTATTCATAGCTATGAGCTGTAGGAGACCTCTGTTTGGAAGCTTCAGATATCAAGGGCCCAAGCCATTTAAGGATTTAAAGATCATCACCATCACCTTGAATTTAGAATGGAAACATATTGGCAATCAATGCAGTTCCTTTTAAACTACTGTTATATAGTACATATAAGAAGTTCCAGCCAACAACCTAGCTGTTGTGCTTTGCACTAGCTGAAGTTTCTTAGTCATTTTCAAGGGTGGTCCCAATGTAGATTACAATTTGGTAGTCTGAATGGGAAGTTACTACTGCAAGAACTGCTATGGATAGTTTATCCCTGTCTAGGATGAATTACAGTTGGCAACCAGTTGAAGCTGGCCCCAGGCACTCCAACCCACAGAGTCCACTTAGATCTGTAATGACAGGTGGATCCAAAAGTAATCCCAAACTAGGCACCTGCTCCCTCAAGGGCAATGCAGTTCTATCCAGGGCAGGTGACTAATGCAATCCCCCAGAACAAGGAAATACCAATCCACAATCTCTATTTTATCTTGATCAACTTGTTTCTGGCTCTTATCCAACTCATTACATTATCCAGGCACTCAGCTAACATCTGTACAACCTCAGCTAATTCCAATAATAAGTAGTAGAGTATTATCAGCATACTGGTAGCACCTAACCCCCAAACTTTTAATGGCCTCATACAGTAGCTTCATTTAAAGAGCACGGGAAGTAAGCTGGAACCCCGTGACACAACACAGCTTAGTAGTTATGGGGATAAACAGGAATCCTCCAACACTGCTCTCTACAACTGGCCTTGGAGACAAGAGCAGAGCCACCATAATAAAGTGCCTTCTACTCTCATCCTGCAGAGCTGGTTCAAGAAGATACCATGATCAATCAAGTGCATACCTAAATGCTAGAAGAAAAGTAAACTGGTCTGTCTTTCTAGGGCGATCATTCATTTTAGGTGCCTCTACAACCCCCCCCCCAAAAAACAAAAACAAAACAAAACAAAAAAACACCTTTTTTTGGGTGTGCCCAGCTTCCATATTTCTAACACCAACTGGACACAATGAAGTTGATTTTAAGGCTTTTACAGGTTTTTATGACATAAAGCAGCTTTTAAGATATCCATGCAGGGCTTTAAAGCTTAACAACACTTTGAACTGAATCCAGAAACATCTCTCACCGTCAGCCTTCATATTTGCAAGTCAGAGCCAAGCCAAAGAATAAAAAACAACAACAAATACCATTGTGCCTTGGTCCAGCAGCTGGCGAGAAATTCTCCCTCCATTCCAACTGCCATAGCTCTGGCTTCTGAGGAAGAAAAGCGCAGCTAGGCACATCTCCGTCATGCATCAGCTGCTGTGGCTGGTGAGAGGTGCTCCCTTCATGTTTCAATTACTCTGGCCTCTCAGGGAGAGAAGAGCAGCCAGCATCTGCTGGACTTAATCCCCTCCTCTACAACTCCTTTTTCCTTACATGTTATGCCTGAGAGCAAGGAGCTATCAAATCAATGATTGTAAGCATTTTTTTTTTTTTTGCTGATAGGAGGGGTATAAATACTCTAAGCAAACAAATAAACAAACAAATAAAATCTAAAAGTATATGGATAGGTACAACTAATTCATACCTTGATACCGTAGGCTTCTAGGGCACGCTCAACATTCTAGATAAAATAAGGAGACACCATCAACAGGTTTTAAAAGACCACTAGAAATAAACATAAAACCTAATAATTGCTGTTGTTTGTCTTACAAGATGGCTGTTATCATTGTTGTCATCACCATCACCATCACCATCTTTAATTACAAGCTGCCTTTTCGCCAGGATTCTGTCTACCCTCCTGTTCACTTTATCTGATACTTCCCATGGTTGCAGAGCATATGCTTTTGCAGAACTCAAGCCATGTTGCTTACATAGGAGTAGGCAATTCCTGGCACCACCATTCCTCAGAGGCCAGCTAATTCAGTCTTCAGTAAAATTCTAGCCTATACTATCTTTCCCACTAAGGCCTCCCAGGAGAAAGAATGTGCCTGGAAACTCACCTGTGCTGTGCCAGGGTCTCCTCGTGGCCCAGGCTCACCCATTATCCCCTAAAGAAAGCAAAACAGAGTAAGCCCATTGCATGCAGGTACAGGATCCCTTGGTTGCATTACCCATGGTACACTACTGCATAGGCAGGATAGAAGATATACTTTATGGTACTAAGAAATCATTTATAGGATCAGATCACTCTGGCAGCAACCATTCAGGACCTTCCTATGTAAAAAAATCAGCTAGCAGGATTTTGAATCTGTTTCCCAATGAATCTCTAGGTAAGATTCCAGGATCCATTGGATTTTAGAATACATCAGTGGTTCTAAAAACTGCAGTTTTCCAGATGTTTTGGGTTTCAGTTTCTGGAAGTCCCAGCTAACATAAACAATGATCAGTAATTCTGTGAGTTAAAGTTTCAAACATCTGAAGGGCTACAGGTTGATAACTATTGCGTTGCATCATAATGCTGAAACAAGACACAAATGGGGTGCTAGGCTGCACTGTTTATATGCAAAGGGGAAATGGTGTGTTGGGCACATTCATAAAATTATTGTTTTGTTTTGCTGGTGTATTGGGCACATTCATTTTGCTGAATGGCATGCCAAAAGCCTTTGTGTAGACCATCTGCCAATGGTTTGCAATAAGCCCTGATTCTAATGTACATTACATTCCACCAAAGGCCAGTCTACCTGAAATTAGCCTGTATATTATCATTGTTGCACATGACAAGAAGAAAGGGGGATGTGAAATATTACTGCTGATGACAGCCGCATTACAAATTGCACACAAGTCACAAAAAAGCAAGACTGCCACAAGACTAAATGTTGTGCAATGAATGGCCTCTCCATAGATAACTCCAGTGCTCTACAAATTGCACACAAGTCATAAAAAAGCAGGACTGCCACAAGACTAAATGCTGTGCAATGAATGGCCTCTCCACAGATAACTCCATTGCTCTAAAGAGGAATGAATTCTTTACTATCAGTTGGTTTGATGAATGGAGAGACACTTACCTTCTCTCCTTTGGATCCAGACTCCCCTCTGTCTCCCTGAAAACAGACCGAGAATGGAAAGCCAGTGTTCAGTATGTACTGAGAAATTCAGCTTTGACTTTAGATGAAAGGTACTGTGAGTACCAGGCACCAGAGTCATATTGAAGGAACAGGACTATTAAGGAAGACATTTATTTATTTATTTATTTGGATATTTATATCCTGCTCTTCAGCCACAAAGGCTCTCAGAGCAGCTTACTTTTTTTTATTAGACAGTTCATGTTAGCAGAGGTCTGTGTGGATCTGTGTCAGATACTGAGACAGCCAACAGCATGCATCCTCTACAAGCACCTGATCTATTTTATTTCCATCAGTTTTTCTGATATAGTTGGTCCAAGGACAATGTTTTTCCATTCTATTTCCTAAAATAATATATGTTCTTCATATTTTTGGAGATTCCAGAGATCTAGCAAATATTCAGCCTCCATGGACATGGAAGTGAGAGCTGCCCTGCACCAGTGACCTTCCTAGCACAACAAGTGTAGTGCAAAGCTGCAGCAGACAACTTTGCTTACCTTTGGTCCAGTTGTCCCAGGGAGGCCTGGTAAACTCTGAAAACAACCAGAAACAGTGCCAATAAGCAAGGAAAACAAGGAAAGAGAATCTAAGACATTGTCTAACAATGTAGGCTTTGCTAAGACTCCTAGATTAAGATTTACAATATGTATTTGATATACAATTTAAGATCTCTTCCCCATTAAACCCAAAGGGAATATTTTTTCAAGTTCTGGGTTCTTTAAACAGCCAAAGTAACTTGTGCTAAGGTCTTCTCCCAGTGTTGATATCAGTGTTTCATAGTTCACCCTATTCATCTCTACTGAGAACCAAATTACATTGAATTTACTAGAATTTACTCCCAGGCAATGTGTACAGGATTGCAACTTTCATCAAGCTTTGCACCAGTCTGTTGCCCTGGTTAATACCTGTTGCTTTGGTGGTGGACAGTAGGTTGGAGCCTACTGACAGATCTCCATGTGATTTGCAGCAGATCAAGAAGGGTTTTTCTGTCTCTCAATGGCTTAATAACAGTGGAAACCAAAAAACAAAACAAAACAAAAAAACCCTTGGATTCCCCTTGGATGTCCCGGTCATCTACAAACTGAACCAATGATTGGGTCATGTAGTATACAGAAAACCTACTCACACAGATACAATACTTACACAAGAACTCCAATAATCACCCAGGAAAAAAAAAGAAGCACAATAAAAACATTGGTGAACCGTGCAAAAAGGATCTGTGAATCCCACTTCCTGGAAGATGAACTGAAGCGCCTAGACTGGGCTCTACAGGCTAATGGTTACTCCAGCTCAGACATCAGAAAGGCTGCCAGACCCAGATAAACCCAGAAGAGTGAAGACAAGCAATCACCCAAAGGGAAGGTATTTTTACCATACATCAAAGGAGTCCACAGACAGGATAGGGAAACTGATGAGGAAAAACAACCTCCAAATGATCTACAAACCAACCAAGAAAATCCAGCAAATGCTGCACTCAGCAAAGGATAGGAGAGACCCTCTCATGGCTGCAGGAGTTTACCGCATACTGTGCAGCTATGAACAAGTCTAAGTAGGGACCACAAAATGCAGTGTTCAAACACGAATCAAGGAACATGAGAGACACTGCAGACTGGGCCAGCCAGAAAAATCAGCAGTAGCAGAAAATGTTATAAATCATCCTGAGCATAAAATGCTATTTGAAAACACTGAAATTCTGAACCATGCCAACAACTATCAGATCAGAATGCACAGGGAAGCCATTGAAATCCACAAACACCTGGACAATTTCAACAGGAAAGAAGAAACCATGAAAGTAAACAAAGGGCATTTGCAGACTGCCAGAAATAGTGCAAACTGAGTCCACTTTAACTGCCCTGACTCAGTGTAAGGGAATCATGGGAACTGTAGTTTATTGTGGCACCAGAGCTCTCTGACAGAGAAGGCTCAATGTCTCAGAAAAAAATACAATTCCCATGATTTCCTAGCACTGAGTCAGGGCAATTAAAGTGGACTCAATTTGCACTATTGCTAGCAATCTGCAAAGGCCTTTGGCTACCAGTCCTGAAAAACACCAAAATCAAGACTCAGCAGATGCAAATGAACTTCCCCCAGGGTCACGGGTTTCCCCAGCAGAAAACAGACCATTAATTAAATAGACACTAATCCTTCCTGCATATCCTCCCACCCTGAGGTCTTGCCATTCAACAACAGAACAATACACAGATTAACAAGTAAATCACTCCAACCAGGGTCATACAGTATATATACTCCACACACCTCCATGCCACCATTCTCTGAAGATGCCAGCCACAGATGCAGGTGAAACATCAGGAATAAATTCTTCTAGAACACACCTTCATAGTCCAAAAAGCCCACAAAAAACTACAAAAGCCCCCTCTTTCCCACTTTAAATTAGGCTGCTAAAATCAAGAAAGACTAAGAGAGATGGGAATAGCTTTATATATTAAAGAGTGAGCTTCAATTCTAGTATTTTTTTAAAAAAATCCAAGGTTGAACATTGCTTAGAGCAGGGCTGCACAACTGTAGAAGACTAGGGAGCATTAGGGCATTAACACCCCCCAACCTTAGACTTGGTAGGGCTGTACCCCCACCTCAACGCCAGCAAAACTAACCTATTTTTAAACTAAGGGCCTTTGCAGACTGCCAGAAATAGTGCACATTAAATTGAGGCACTGCCCTGGCTCAGTGCTAGGGAATCATGGGAACTGTAATTTATTGTGGCACCAGAGCTCTCTGACAGAGAAGGCTCAATGTCCCAGAAAAAAAATACAATTCCCATGATTCCCTAGCACTGAGCCAGGGCAGTGCCTCAATTTAATGTGCACTATTTCTGGCAGTCTGCAAAGGCCCATCAAAACTCTCTAGGGGGTATGGGGGCATTTAACCAACTATGGGCCATTTTTAGGTCCAGCAGATGACTTTTTAAAAAACAGGAAGTAGACATCCTTTTTAATTCCTTTTTTTTTAAGAAAAGAAAAGCCTCTTCTGAACATAGAGGGCATTTGGGCACATTTTGGGATTTAAAAAAAACAACCCCTTGGGACTGCATGGGGCCCACAGGCTGTACTTTGTCCAGTCCTGTCTTAGAGGTACCTTGTTCCACAATTCTATGGTTGCCTTCCTGTGGCACTAATTTGCTAATTCCAGGTGCCCAGAGGGTATTCACAACACACACACACACACACACACACACACACACACTGAAGTAGATGCTAGAAGCCAAAAATGTCCACAACCGTGCTCTAGGGAACTAATTCTTCTATCTGTTTTGCTTTCTGGAATGGTTTGTCCATTTCTGATGATAAAGCCAACAAAAATAATGTCAGATTCATATGATGGGCAGAGGCTACCCACCTGGCCTGGTGGACCAACGAGACCAGGGACACCAGGGACACCTGGAGGCCCTGGGGGCCCAGGAGGCCCAATAGTCCCTTGCTCTCCTTTAATACCTTCTCGTCCCTGCCAAAAAAAGGAGAACAGACAAAATTACATGTAATACATAAGCAGCTGTCTTAGAACAGGTCTGTCTAGCCTACTGTATTTTTTTTCTGCCTGGTGGCTGTTTTGAAAGAACTGAGATAGAAGTGTTTCCCACCCCCATTTCCTGAGATCCTTTGTAACTGGTCATGCCATGGACTGAACACGGGGCCTTCTATACATACATAATAATAATAATAATAAATTTTATTTTTACCCCGCCCAATGGAAACCCAATCCGGGCGGCTTACATATTAAAATCCATGAAATACATCAATGAAACCCATACAATAAAAATAGAAGATACCCCCCTCCCCCTTAAAAAGTATTAAATAGTAATATATTAAAACAAATAATTTAACAATTCAAATTAAAAGCCCAGTGCAATGATTATAAAAAGCCTGAACACCACGATCCTCACCATCAGATTTGATGGGGCCACGAGAGGATCGGCTTGGTGGGGCTATGTCCGAGGTGGGAGTCACTGGTCCGGAAAGGCCTGCCGGAAGAGATCCGTCTTGACCGCTTTTTTAAAGCTGTCCAAGGATGTTAAAAGACGGATCTCGTCCGGCAGGTCGTTCCAGAGTTTAGGGGCGACAACTGAGAAAGCCCTCCGGGAGGTAGCTGCAAGTCTCGACTTCTGAAGTTGCAGTAAATTTCTCCCGGAGGACCGAAGAGCGCGGGGAGGATTGTATGGGAGAAGGCGGTCCTTGAGATAGTTTGGACCCAAGCCATTTAGGGCTTTAAAGGTAATAACCAACACCTTGTACTGGGTCCGGAAACCAATAGGCAGCCAGTGGAGGGACCGCAGAACCGGAGTAATGTGGTCCCTCCGAGATGTTCCAGATACAAGTCTGGCCGCCATATTTTGTACCAATTGCAGTTTCCGGATCAAGCACGAGGGTAGCCCCATGTAGAGTGCATTGCAGAAATCGAGGCGTGAGGTTACCAACGCGTGTACCACAGTCTCGAGATCCCTTACTTCCAGAAAAGGGCACAGCTGGCGTATCAGCCGAAGCTGATAGCAGGCGCTCCTGACCGTCACATTGACCTGATTTGTCATCTCGAGCGACGAATCAAGGAGCACCCCCAGACTGCGAACACAGTCACTGGAGGAGAGTGTGACCCCATCCAGGACTGGAGGTTGCAACCCAATTCTTGGTTTCGGGGCCGCTACTGTGAGCACCTCCGTCTTGTCTGGATTCAGCTTCAATCTGTTTTTCCTCATCCAGCCCATTACCGCCCCAAGACATTCATTGAGAGAAGAGATGCCAGTGGAATTCGAGGCCGACGAACGAGATATGGAGAAATAGATTTGGGTGTCATCAGCGTACTGATAACACCCAGCACCATAACTCCGTATTATCTCACCCAGCGGCTTCATATAGATGTTGAATAACATCGGGGACAAGATAGCTCCCTGAGGGACCCCACAAGTGAGGTCTCTCTTGCTGGAGCTACAGTCCCCGAACAGCACCCTCTGGGACCGACCCGAGAGGAAGGACCGGAACCACTGCAAAGCAGTGCCCCCGATACCTAACCTCCTCAGGCGGTCCAAGAGGATGCCGTGGTCTACCGTATCGAGTCTTTGGTCCTATGACCTCAGAAACCCTGTAACACAGATTCGGTGCTCCCTTGGTCAACCTTGCTGGCTGGGAAGATGGCAGTTGTAATGAATGCATGTCGGGAACACCAGATTGAGGACACTCACTTTACAAGCTTTGCCATAAAACGTGGTAGAATATATTGTGTTCTCCGGAGCAGAGACGCTGTTCTATAAACTGAACAGCCTTCTTTCCACTATCATAACTCCTATGTCCATCTTAAATTACAGGGATTTTCCAGCCTGTCATTTTCTCATATAAAGACATGAACAACTGCTGCTTAACTGTTGTATTAGATTCAAGCACCCTCTCCTGAGAAGAAGGCATAATGTTTTTAGGAATAATGCATTTACCCAGAATACAAACCACAACACACATTTGTTACCTGGGAAATTAACTATATTGCCTAACTAATTTCCTAGCTAACAAAATCATTATGATTCGGGGTGCTGATTGTAGTCTATATATTTCTTCCTCTCTTGGATATTGTTAGGTTAAATATAGGAAAGGTGAAAAAGATATCTCTGTAAGTTGAATAACCTTACTGCAGCCATAACAGGGCAGGTAATGGTACTTACATCTCTGCCAGGTGCCCCAGGTTCACCTTTGTCCCCCTGGCCAAAATAAGGAAAACAAAATGTATCACTGAATTAATAAACATTGTAACCATATACCTGGCATTTCATGCTTTGCTGGCATGGACAACAGTAGTAAAGCCACAACCTCAAGCTTTTTTGCATGAGAAGTAAAATATCAACATGACTTTCCTAACATGGTCCCTTAACTGAGTGTGGTAAGCACCAGGTAAATGGTGTATCCTGTAGGATCTGTGCCTTACGGGCCAAACCGATTGTGATGTTCATTGGACTGGGGCTATATCTTCCACTGGTGTCACAACACCAACTAACAAAAACTCTTGTACTAGCAACATAAAACAGTATTCTCTAACAATCCTATCAGATATGAAGTGGACAAGGCACCTGACACTCAGGTGAGGTATTCAGATAAAGAGAGACTGTTTTTATATTTCTTCATGTAATTCTGCATCTGGATTGCAGCATGACTCAGTGACTCATACTACAGAGGTGACTATTTATACTATATAGCAACAATGCATTTAATTCTCTGAGTGGGGATCTTTATGTACCAGAACACCATTAAGAGAAAATATCAGCAATGCTTGGCAGAACTCCAAGGTCTGCAAAAACATTTTTTATAAAATTAGGGGAAGTAAATAGGTTTCTGGTGGTAGTGGGAGACCCAAAATAGACCACTGAAGACTGAATGTGCTCCGTGATCATGGAATACTGACTAACTATTGAGAACAAACAGATGGAAAATGGAATGATATAATGGAGTATCCTCAAAGATGGCACAGTTGGCTGGCATCCTGAACAGAACATACACAATTTGTTTTCTTTCTGGGATCTTGTATCCCAACTTGGTTTAAAAATCAGCTGCCAGGATACAGGTATGCAGCAACCAATATTTTAATCCTGTACCTTTATGCCAATTTCTCAGTTTAAATCTTCTCTGCTACCAGTTACTGCCTTTGGGGGTAAAGGAAGAGAACTATCTATATTATGGGCTTTGCTTCATCATTAATTTGGCCCCACTGTCTGCTATACTGCATGAAGGTTGTATAAAATACTCTAAGAATATGTGGGCCATTTACCTTCCTCCCATCTTCTCCAGGTGTTCCATCTTCACCCTGAAAAATAAGTTGGCACATTCTCATTTGTATTCCAAGTTCTGCTTAGAAGCAGAGTTCTAATCCTCTCATGTGCTAGCAGATTCAAGGAAAAAGTAACACATTTTTATTTGCTCATATGACCCTCCCCAATACAATCCCTTGTCTACAGGGCTCTATGCCCCATTTCTCCAGCAAAGGATAGAGGGGGTGAAACCCATCACTCACATTCTTCCCATTCAGGCCAGGTTTGCCATCTTCACCAGGCTTTCCCTGGAAAAAGAAACACAGGACATGAGCCACACAACCGAACCTTTCTGTGATGGGAAAGCAACAAGTTTCATAGGGGCTCTACCCATAAGAGGTACATGTGCTACATCTGTCCTCAAAGAATACTAGACACCTGCATGTCCAATTGGTACCTGAGTTTCCTTGTTTTTCCTCTCCATCATTTTTTCCTCTCATATCATGTCTCTTTAGATTGTAAGCCTGAGGTCCAGGACTGCCTTGTTTTTATTAATCTCTGTTTTTACATAAATCAGTCTGGGAGCTGTCCCAGCTGAAAGCAGGATATACTGTATAACCTGCTTTTCGCCTGGACAACTTCCCAAGTCTTTTATGTTACACTCCACAATAATACATAATAAAGCTGAGACACTGAATTGTCCCAAAATGCCAAGTGAATCCATAACTTTAGTGGAATTTGAAACCAAGTTATTTAGCTCAAGATTATTCTTGTTCATTCCTCCCTAGTTTCCATCTTGAAGGGGATTAAAAAAAAAGGCAGAGGAAAATTTTCAGCTGACAAGTTATCTTTTTTTTAGGCCTAGTTTCTTTGGCCATCTCTATCCTAGACAACCAAATGACTGCACTTTCTCTGCATTTTACACCTGCGACTATACACCTGTGTGTAAATCTGTGAATTACCATATATGCGTGTATAAGTCGAGAAATTTAGGTCAAAATTGACCCAAAAAAGCTAGGTCGAATTATACACAGGTCATACGGTATGTCTCCTGAGCCTCTTCCCAGCTGGGCTGCCTCCATGGGGACAGCCCAGCTGGGCAGAGGCTGGGAAAGGCAATGGATCACCCTTGCAGCCTCTCCTCAGCCAGGGTACCATGCCAGGGACAGCCCAGCTGGGCAGAGGCTGAGAAGGGTGATCCATTGTTCCCACAGCAGGTTGTCCCACAGTCTAGGGACAGCTGAAGAAAAAGTCCTCTGGCTGACTGGAGTTCCCAGAAGACCTGAAAGTCCTCTGGCTGACTGGAGTTCCCAGAAGACCTGAATGTACAGGGTAGATTATATTGGGAGGAGGCGATCCTACAGGTAACCTGGTCCCAAACCATGTAGGGCTTTAAAGGTAATAACTAACACTTTGTACCTTGCCCAGCAACTAATTGGCAGCCAGTGGAGTGATTTTAATATTGGTGTGATAGAATCACTCCTGCATGTCCCAGTAACCAATCTGGCTGCTGTGTTTTGAACTAATTGAAGTATCTGAACTTGGTACAGAGGTAGCCCAATGTAAAGTGCATTGCAAAAGTCCATCCTTGAGGTTACCAACACATGCACTACCATCTTTAGATCCTCCAACTTTAGGTAGGGGTGCAGCTGACATATACATTGGGTATTCAGGGCAAGACAAAGAACAGGAACAGATTCACAATGACAGCCTCTATGTGAAGAAGCATGACAATAGGTATTAGTGCCATACTGTGATATGGGAAGCTATTCCGTGTCTTTAATCACATGACTTACAGGCAGCCCTGGTGGTCCTGCAGGACCGATTGCTCCAGGAGGACCTTGCTCACCACGCAGACCTGGGAGACCCTGTGAAATACAAAAATGAGGGAGAAGCAGACTCTGGTTTCAACGTACTGGAAAAATACAGAAGAAGAGAATGACACAATTAGTGCTTACTGTGGAAATTCATTCCTTTATGTGAAAGATGGAGACACCAAGGACTGGGTTGTTTTGTGTCACTGCCCAGGCTAGGCAAGGACCATACAACAGGAAAAATAGAATTATATGTTTAGCCCCCAGCTCCTCTCCCTTGTTCTTGTTTGTATCCAAGCCAGAAGGATGTAGACAACAAAAAAGAGTATAGGCTAGTTGACACAAGCTGAACTGATTAATAGCAGCAATGCCAGTGTGAGGGTAAAGGTAAATGTGAAATTTGAAATGCCAGTGTGACGGTAAAGGTAAATGTGAAATTCCTTCCATATTCAGGAAAAAACTTTCACAATAAGTACACAATGTGCCATTCTCTGTATGTGCTGAAGAAGACATCCTAGACTGGTATGTACTCAGGCTGCCAGACACAGGGCAGGGTGGTGGCAATTTTGGGATGGGGAAAACCTGCTTCAGCACCTGTCTCCCAACTACAGCCTCAGCAGAGGCAACCTTGTCTAATGAAAAATGTCTGGTAAAGAGAGAAAGATTTGACCAGGCTGCCACTTAGCAGAGAGCAAGAAGGCCACAGATTTGGCTGTAGATTTGGTAGAATGAGCAGTACCATGGGATGACTTAGGCAGCCCCAAGAACTCATATTCCATGAAGATAACAAGCCTTTATCCATCAGGGTAAGGCAGTAGATTTGACTTCTCTCCCAAGAGACGGTGGAGAGAAAGGAAATGCATAAGGTCTCAGACTCCTGGAAGGATTAGGTCTAGCAAATATAAGGTTCTGCTAGCATCTGACTTGTGCCCAAATTTGCAGAAGGACAGTATGGGTGAGGACAGAAAACATGTAAACAAAACAGATCGAGAGTATTTGAAAATAGAAGGAATTTTAGGAAGAAATCTTGAGTTAAGGTGACTGAGTCCTTCTCCAATGGGCCCTGGGTGAATAGAGAAAGCTCCCAGTTCCAACACTCATCTGGAGGAAGTGATTGCTACCAAGAACAAAATTTTAAGAGAAAGGAATCTGACAGGTATGAAGCGGAGAGGTTCAAAAGAATGTTAGGTAAGAGCTTGCAATGAATGGTAGCAATGAATGGTACAAAGGTAAGAGAGGCTCATCAAAGAAACCTCTTGAGGTGTTGGTGAAAGAAAACAAGATTTTTAGATGAAGTAGAAAAAACAGAAGAAAGAGTTGAAATTTGGCATCTTTGTGGGCATTGTGCTTAAGACTCATGCCCATTCCTGACTGCAGGGGATCCAGTACCTTGGATTTTTGTGGTTAATCACCTTTCTGTAGGACCAGCATGGGAACGCCTTTCAGGAGGGTTGTATATTTCAATAGCAGAAGAGCAGTACGAGGCTAGCATGGTATGTACCAACCACTCCAATGCAACAGCCGAGATTTAAGTACAACCTGTGCTTAGCATCCAAGCATCTATGTGCTACCAAACCAGGTCTTAGCAGAGGATGGAGCCTTGAGAGAGGAAATGACGCAGAAGAGGGAGAAACTACAAACTCTGGTGGGAGCATTATAGGATTTTGGATAATCATGGTCTGGGGGACCACTGAGGAGCTATAAGTACCACTTCTGCCTTTTCTTGCCTGATTTTTCTAAGCAGTATGGAGATTTATGGGATTGGAGGGAACGCATAATGGTGACCTGACAGCAGGTGGCTCATAGCACATCATGTGCCTTTACAAGTGGACTGGTGAATCTGAAAATGAATCTGGGTAGCTTTGTGTTTCTTGATGATGTAAGAAATCTACATAGAGAGGGAAGTTACTTATTGAGGATGCCTTTGGAACCTTTGATGGGCTTCAGAGTACAGCAACTATGCAAGCAGTTGAGTGAATAGCTCTCAAAGGACCCAATATGGACTACATGGTTCTTCCTTACTGTGTGCGCATGCCAGCCAAAAGAGTTGTGTCCTGGTGGAAAGTTCTTTAATAGATTTCCCTGAAGGGAGAGGAAAGAAGATGTAAAGAAGATGAAGAAAAAGTCTTCTCCCCCATATCAAGAGTGGAATATAAAATAAAAGAATAAAAAGGAAAAGGAAAGCTGAGTACAGAGAGCTGTGAAAGAGACCTAACCTGAGCAAAGGCAAGGGAAAAACTGGGAAAGATGAGCTAGGGTCTAAGCACATAATTTTACTTTTCGTATCACATGCCTGTCCTGGGCAGCAATAGAAGATAATCCAATCCTGGAGTTTCCTTTGCCATAATAATAATAATAATAATAATAATAATAATAATAATACGGTTTATTTCTATACCGCCCCTCTGGCAAGCCAATCTAGGCGGTGAACAACAATAATATGTGTACAAAATTCAAAACATCAAACAAGTAAAATCAATACATATCCCATCCCTCCTACCCTCCCCCACCCCCCAAAACAAATGGCAAAACAAATTACAACAATTGCATATAGATATACAATATCAAATAAAATTATATAATAGCTGAAGAAAGAAAAATCCTCCCCCAGCTACACAAATGTTCTTTCAGCGATTTTCCCGAGGACTAGATGTTAAATAGTTCTCTGCAGCATCCGGAGCACCGCCGTTTGTCAACCTCAATATAGGTGCATTGTCACTGTCGTTCATCAGCGGGCGGCGGGGGTGTGGCGGCTGAAGGGACTCAGCTGCGCTGCCGGCCCAGCTGGCCTCCAGAGCAAGATGGAAAGTCCGGAGCCTCCGGCCGCAACCTCTCATATATACAAAAGAGTCACCTTATTGTTATTATTATTATTGTGGCTGCTGCTGCTGTTTTATTCATTTTATTCATTTATGTCCCACCTTTTCCCCCAATAATGGGATTCAAGTGGGTTTACAAAGTATTAGAACAAGCACAGATTAGAAACATACAAAACATCAGTCACACATGGACACACATGTCATTTTAAAAGTTAAAACCATTTAAAATTCATTAAAGATGGTATTTAAAACCAACAAAACAGCACACCATACTATCAAAAGCCCTTCTCTTAGAAAATTCTTAGTAATGGAGATTAAGTAGTTTCAGACATAACAGTAGTGTAGAAAGAGTGTTGGAGACAACTACTTTTCAGCATGGGCAGGACAGAATGATAAGTGGACCTCTGGCAGACTTTCCAGAGAAATCAAAGAAAAGGGAAGTTGATCAGCACCATCCCATTCAGGGTTTTCAGCAGTCAGCAGAAGGTGGTTGGACTGAAAAACTTCAATTGCTATCAGAAACTGTATTTAAGGAGGCCCAGGAGAAGGTCAAACAATGAAAGATTGGCCAATATAACATTGCAATATGTTGGTTTCTAAGCAGAGTCCTACTTCTGAAACATTACTGGAGGGGGGACAGATCAGTAATTCAACTCAGAGGACTCCCATACTTACATCTCGGCCAGGGTCCCCCTGCTTTCCTGGGTCACCCTAAGAAGAGAGAAGAACATGTAGATCGGATCAGAAACCAGACACTGTCAGACTCCAAAGGGTAAGACTATCAAAAGTGTTCCAATCTTGTGTTTAGACTTAAGTGTACAAATTGAAGTGTACAGAGTGAGTTTCACTCATGCTTGCAAATCCAGAGTAAGTATTATCCAGCAATGTCTTGAACAGATAAAATTAAAAGTTCCAAAGAACTATGCAATTTACTACAATCACCGCAAGGTGACTTCAGACAACACTTTTTGCTAAAGGACACCAGAGATGCTGTAATTGCAGGCGAAAGAAACTTTGTGGCACACTGCCGCATTTGCTCTGAATGCTCATGAACACTAGGGAACAAGGAAGGATCCCAGCTGCAAGATCAAGGCACTTGTGGTGTCCAGTGTGCTCAAAATCTAGCATGAATAAAATACCATACCATTTTAATTTATTTTATCTAAGATATCTTTTAGATACAGATAACAGTTGTTGGATTCCTGCTCTGCAACTTTTCCCACAGACACAAAAGGATGTTTTGTCACAAACGTAATCTTATTTCTTACCATAGAACTCAAATCAGGTCTAGAAAAGGCCTTTCATACATAACCAGAACAGGAGGCACAGTTAGGATTGTAGAAGAACCCACATTCTCCTTGAATAAATGTTTTAACCTCCCTTTTTATAGGTGACACAACAAAGTCTAATAAGGATCTATTAAAATTAAGTTTGCTTTCAATAGGAATATGTCAGATCCAAACTCCTAACTACTAATCTGGTCCAATGAACACTACCATGTGATCTGTTTTTAAATTTCTTACTATCTGGAGCCAAAACAGTGATCACCCACAAATGAATTCTCATATTATGAGTGTTACTACAGTAAGATCCAAAAACACAGCAGAAATAATGCAGTTTGAGATCACTTTAACTGCCCTGGCTCAATGCTAGGAAATTCTGGGTACTGAAGTTTTGTGAGGAATTTAACCTTCTCTGTCAAAGAGCTCTGGTGCCACAATAAACTACAGTTCCCAGATTCCCTGGCACTGAGCCAGGACAGTTAAAGTGGTATCAAACTGGATTATTTCTGCAGTGTGTTTTGGACCTAAGACTACAAAATGGGTGCTCTATGTAATATCTTGGTTGAAACACCTCAAAGCAATTGACTGGACTGACAATAAAGTGGTGGTGTTATGGCTCAAAGCTGTCACTATGGCTGTATCTTTCACATTTACCCTTTGGCCTGCAGGACCCGTTTGACCAGGCTTTCCATCTAATCCATTCCGACCATCTAAACCTGGAGGACCTCGGTCACCCTAAAGGAGAATTAGAAAGAGAAGAAGAGAGCACACCATGTTTTCAACCACTGGACAATATCAAGCAACAAGAATGGACAACATTTGAAAACTAAAACAACCCAATATTCTGCACCAAATAATCCAAAGTCTTGAGACAAGAACAACAACAAAAAACAAAACAAAAAACAACAACAACAAAAAAAACTAAAAAGCTAAGCCCTTCAGGAGCATTTTAGAACTTGGCACCACTAAAATTGTGGTTCACTAATGGTAAAGAATCCAATGGTATGTTCCCATACAGCCTGTTTCAATGCCGACACAGGAGAAGGGCAACTAGTGCTGTAAAAGAACAGGTTGCTTACCTGTAACGATATTTCTTCGAGTGGTCTTCTGCGAATTCACACAAATGGGTAAAGACTGCGCATGCGCAGCAACTTCGGAACCTTCTGGAATCACTAGGCAGAATAAAAGTTGCAACTTTTGCCCGGGCTGGACTCAAGTTGCAACTTTTTGGCGGTAACTCCGCCCACCTCTATATAGGACCTCCGTCGGTACCGCCCCCTTCAGTTCCTTGAGTTCGCCTCGCGGCACTGTAAAGTAAGCAGAAACATAAACAGGCACGATGAGGGGAGGACGGGTGGGATTTGTGTGAATTCGCAGAAGACCACTCGAAGAAATATCGTTACAGGTAAGCAACCTGTTCTTCTTCTTCGTGGTCTCTGCGAATGCACACAAATGGGTAAGACTGACAAGCTTTGGTCAGTGGAGGAGGGCGTGCCTCATCACAACCCAGTAACCACCCAAAAACACATAAGTGAGAAATAAAGAATGCACAAACTCACTGCGCCCGGCATAGTTGGTGTCGAGCTCTCAGTGTAGTCCCGACAACAGGACTGCTCTCCCAAAGGCCGCTTCATGCCTGGCCCTCGCATCCATGCGGTAATGCTTGACAAAGGTCAAGGGCTGGGACCACACGGCAGCTTTACAAATGTCCTCCAGCGGAACACCCGACAAAAAAGCAGAGGAAGCAGCCATAGCTCTGGTGGAATGCGCCTTCACTCCTGTGGGTGGATCTCTACCAGCGAGCTCGTAGCAGAGATGGATGGTGGAGGTAACCCATTTGGAAAACCTCTGGGTAGACACTGGCAGGCCTTTCTTAGGTCCGCCATAGCACAGAAAAAGGCGGTTAGATTGCCTGTAAGCTGCTGTCCTGTCCACATAGAAGGCCAGGGCTCGGCGGACATCTAGTAAATGGAGTCGCTTTTCTTCACTAGTTGTCGGGTTCGGAGCCAGAGTGGGGAGCACAATGTCCTGTCTTAGGTGAAAAGCAGAAACCACTTTGGGAAGGAAAGTGATGTCTGGTCTTAACACCACCTTGTCCTTGTGAAACAACAAGAAAGGAGGGTCTACCCTGAGGGCACAGAGCTCGCTGACCCTGCGAGCCGATGTGATGGCCACCAGGAACGCCGTCTTCAAAGAGAGGAGTCTGAGGTCTGTTGTGGCTAGGGGTTCGAATGGAGGAGAGGCCAGCTTGGCGAGGACGGTACCGAGGTCCCATCCCGGTGTCGGAACCGATATAGGTGGACGTAGGTTGGAAAGCCCTTTGAGAAAGGCTTTAACTAGCGGGTCCTTGAACAGAGATGAGGATCCTTCAAACTGAAAATGGGAGCAAATTGCTGCCAGATAACACTTTATGGATTGCAGTCCAAGACCCTGGTCCGACAAAGACATAAGGAAGTCCAACACTACGCCGACCGAGGCTTGGGATGGTGACAAGCCCCTAGAGTCCAAGAAGACTTGAAACTTAGCCCACTTCAGAGCGTACGACTTTTGTGTAGAAGGCTTCAATGCTGCTGCTACGACGGCCCGGACCGGGGACGACAATTTAGTCAGGGACGAATCCTCCAGGCTACCAATCTCAGAGTGTCCAAGTCGGGATGGAAAACTTGGCCCCCGTGGAGAGATAAGAGGTCCGGACGAGGGTCGAGCTGGGAGAACTCGTTCCTGGAAAGGTTCAAGAGAGGTGCAAACCACGGCTGTCGAGGCCACCAAGGAGTGATGAGAATTACATTGGCTCGGTCCCGCGTGATTTTTGCTACCACCCTGATGATGAGGGGAAACGGCGGGAACATGTAAAGGAGGTCTTCTTTCCATTGGTACAAGAAAGCGTCCCCCATTGAACCTGGGGCTCTGAATCTGGAGCAGAAGCGGTGGCAATGGGTGTTCAGGTGGGTTGCGAACACATCGGCCTTGGGAGTCCCCCACATCCGGAACAGGTGTTGTACTACGTCTGGATGAAGGCGCCACTCGTGGCACGAGTCTGCTGAGCGACTTAGTTGGTCCGCTAGCTCGTTTTCTTCTCCTGGCAGGTGGATGGCCTGCAGCGCAATGTTCCTCGCGATGCACCAGTCCCAGATTCGAAGAGAAGCCCGGAGCAGCGGGGGGGATCTCGTTCCTCCCTGCTTGTTGAGATAATACATCACCGTGGTGTTGTCTGTGGACAACAACACCACCTTGTCCCGTAACACAGGCTCGAACGCCCGGAGAGCTTTCTGAACTGCCAACATCTCGAGCTCGTTGATGTGGAGCTGTTTTTCTTGGTTGTTCCAGTGACCTTGTATGACGAGATCGTTGACGTGAGCTCCCCATCCCTCCATTGACGCGTCCGTTGTCAAGGACAGCTGAGGTTGCGGAGGAGAGAATGGCAGGCCGGAGCAGACGTTGACTGGATCTAACCACCAATGCAGAGATCGAGCGACTGCCCTCGGTACCGCTAGTTTTCGGGATTGGGAGTCTCGAGCTGGGTCGAAGACAGACAGGAACCACGACTGCAGAGGTCTGAAGTGCAGACGAGCCCAGGCTGTCACAAACGTAGTCGAGGCCATGTAGCCCAGTGCCACTTGGATGGCGTGTGCGGAGACGTGCCTCGTCCTTAGACATACCAGCACTGCTTCCCTCAAGGCCTGAAAACGATCTTGTGGTAGAAATGCCATAGAAGCGGCTGAATCCAGGACCGCTCCGATGAATCTGCACCTTCGGGATGGAATGAGGTTGGACTTCTCCAGGTTGAGCAGAAGGCCCAGCGAGCGAAGAACAGACAGTGTGCAATCTATGTCTCTCAAGAGTTGGTCCCGGGATGGGGCCACTATGAGCCAGTCGTCGAGGTAAGGGTAGATGGAGATTGCCTTCTGGTGCAGAAATGCGACTATCGGAGCCATGCACTTCGTGAACACTCTCGGTGCGGAGCAGAGGCCGAAGGGGAGGACCCTGTAGCAGAATGCCTGGTCGTCGACAGCGAAGGCCAAGAAACGTCTGTGGTCTTCCCGAATTCCAATATGGAAGTAGGCGTCCTTGAGGTCCAGGGTCGCCATCCAGACATTGTCCTGCAGTAAAGGCAAAATAGATGCTAAGGTTACCATGCGGAAGCGTTTATATGCTAAGCATCTATTCAACTGTCGTAGATCGAGAATAGGTCTCAGTCCACCATCCTTCTTCGGTACCGTGAAGTATCGGGAGAAGAAGGAACGAGCGTAAGCGGAGGAGTCCACGGGCTCTATAGCGCCCTTGTCCAAAAGAGAGCGTACTTCGTCGAGTAAGGTGTGGGAGGGGGGGGTGGATAGGAAAACCCCGGTATGGGGCAACTCAGAGAACTCGAGGGCATAGCCATGGGCTATGATAGATAAGACCCACGAGTCAGATGTAATTTGAGACCACGAGGTGACAAACGGTCTCAGTCTATCCCCAAAGAGATGGGGACCGGCGAAGTACGCTCCAACATATCATAATTTCTTGGGCCTGTCGGTCTCCTTTTTCTTGAATTGCCGGAATCGGGATTGCGGAAACGAGCGGCGGCCCGAAGAGGAAGAAGAGCGAGACTGATATCGTTGTCTCGGCTGCTCGGGCTGGGGTGGCCTATCGCCATAGGAGGTCCTCTGTTGTTGAGGATACCATGGCCTCGATCCCCCAAAACGACGGCGTCGATATTGTGGTGTAGCGGCAGACGTACCATGTCTCTTGGCAGCCACCTTCATCTTATATTTCAAATTTAACTTCTCATCCGTGCCCTTATTAAAGAGACCGGAATCATCGAAGGGCAGGTCTTCAATCATGTCCTTTGCCGTCGAGGTGAGGTCTGACGACCTAAGCCAGGCGAACCTTCTTAAAGCTATGGCGCCTGCCACAAGCTTAGCGGAGCAGTCGGCTGAATGACGGGCTGACACGATCTGTTGTCCCGCAATGGAGTGTGCTTCTGACTGAAGTGCCACAGCCAAGGCTTTCTTGTCGTCTGGCAGATCATCAAGGAGAGGTAACAGCCTCTCCATGATGTGCTGCTGGTATGCTCCCATGCAGGCAGCATAGTTAGCCACCTTCATGTTGAGTACCGCAGCAGCATACGACTTCTTAGCTAGCCCGTCGATCTTCTTGCCGTCCTTGTCCACTGGCGAGGAGAGTTTAGAAACCTGCACCGTCTGGGCCCCCTCCACAATGTCCGAGTTAGGCTTAGGATGTTCAAAGAGCCATGAAGATTGGGAAGGAGCAATGCGATATAGATTTTCTATTTTCCTCGAGGTGGAAGCCACAGATGCTGGAGCAGTCCAGGATCGTTCCGCAATATCCTGGAGGGACGGAAGAAAACCGAGGGCTGGAGGAGTCGGTACTCTGCCATGGACCCTCTTCTCTACTGAGTCCTTGGGCTCAGTCTCCGAACGCACGAGCTCGAGGTCAAGAGCCTCTGCCATCCGAACAACCTGCTCCGTGAAGAATCTCACATCATCAGTTGGAGAGGCGGAATGATGTTCCACTAGCACTACCCGACTGCGGGATGGAGAAGGAGATGGTGAAGCCGAAGAGGCACTGAAGAGCACTGAAGGAGACCTAGAAGAAGAGGAGCGGGACCGAGACGCCTCACGACGGGATCGATGATGTCTGGGGCGTGGACGCTTGGATGGCGAGACCGAACGGGATCGAGCCCGTCTCCTGCCTGGAGAGTGATGCCTGGAGCGGTCAGCCGACGATCTGGGGGGCGATGGTGAAGCCTCCTTGGAAAGAGGTCGAGCAGGAACAGAAGGCCGGGAGAGGCTCTTAGGATCGACGTGTTGAAGGAAGCGACCCGTGAGAGAATCGAAGATCAAGTGCGGGTTCTCTCTTAGAATACGCTCCGTTTCTGGTTCCAGCGGTATCTCATCAGCCTCCGCACCCAGAGTGGCAGTATCCCTCGGCGGTATAGGAGTGTCCTCCGCTTCCAATAGTGGTACCTGCTGTCTAATCTCATCCTCGGAGTCCGATTCGGAGATGATAGCACGAATCGGAGGGGAGACGATTTTCAAAGGAGGCGGTACAGAGAGCCCTGACGGCCCCGGGACCGGGGAAGGCGACCTGGATCGAGGTTGAGGCGTGGGCTCCTTCTCGGGCTCAGGCTGGTGCTTGGCCTTCTCAGGCCTGGTCCGCGGCTTTTTGGCGGCCGTCTCTTTGGGCTTAGCAGCCTCTCTCTCAATCGAGTGACGTCTCTTGGAGGTCTTTTTGAGTGGAACCGGAGAGCGGGCGCGCTCAGAAGACGCCTTCTTTGGTGCTTTCTTAGGGTGAGTCCCAGGGTCCCCGGATGGCTTTTTTGGGGCCGATTTGGGGGCTGAGTCACCAGCAGGCGCATCAGCAACACTAACAGGTGCATCCACAGCCGGAGCCTCTCTGGGAGGCGGGCGGAGAGCTTCTTCATAAAGTGCGGCCTTCAGCCGCTTATCCCGGTTCCTTAGCGCTTGCGAAGTCATGGATCTGCATTCCGGGCAAGCCTTCGGGTTATGAGCTTGCCCAAGACAAAGCAGGCACAATAAATGAGGATCCGAGCTAGGGATCTTATTATTACATCTCGGGCATTGCTTAAAGGAACGAGATGCCATATCAAAACGAGGCTGGTCACCAATCAGACAGGGAAAAAGCAAAGCCGAAGTCAAAACACAGTCCAAGTTCACCAGGAGCAACAACAATATCGAAGAGCCAAAAACAAGTCAAAATCCGTTCCGAGGTCAAAAGCCGAGTGATTCTATGAGCAAGAGGTTTTGCCTGAAGCAAAAAAGGGTTCCTACGAAGCTGCTAACGCGGCGGACGAAAGGAACTGAAGGGGGCGGTACCGACGGAGGTCCTATATAGAGGTGGGCGGAGTTACCGCCAAAAAGTTGCAACTTGAGTCCAGCCCGGGCAAAAGTTGCAACTTTTATTCTGCCTAGTGATTCCAGAAGGTTCCGAAGTTGCTGCGCATGCGCAGTCTTTACCCATTTGTGTGCATTCGCAGAGACCACGAAGAAGAACAACCATTCCTATTTTTTAGTTAACTGCTGTGAAGAAACACCAAAATGCAGAGGCAAATCTTGATATATTCTATGTTAGAATCAGGACTAAAGTATGGAAGAGTTAATGGAAAAATATATAATTTACTCTTGGCTGGGGCTGGAGGACTGATACAGCATTTATCTGTATACTTGTGGTTTGACAGTTAACTATTGACAATGGTAAAGTAGATTTAGGAAATTATCACACCACAATTTGCCTGTGGGATAGACACAGGATTTAACGGTCAAAGATGGATTTTATCATACTGCCCTGTAGCCAGGCAGTATGCAACCCATATGCAATCCGCACTTCTTTGAGCTTCTCGTGCAGTTTTTTCAAGAACGGGTTGCATACTGCCTTGCTACAGGGCACTGCAATAAAATCTGTCTTTGACTGTTAAATCCTGTGTCTATCACGTGGGCGAATTGGCAGTCAACAATCTCCTTAGTCTTATACATGGTGACGAAGAATCCAGATGAGTCAAAATTGATAGCTATTAAACATTTCAAAGGAGTTTACTGGTGCAACATTTTAAACAAGGGGCCTGTTTGTAGTACGTAATTACAGCATTATATTCTGCCTTTAACTGCTCTGGCAACATCCCATGGAATTCTGGGATCTGCAGTTTAGAATCCATAGCCAGAGAACTCTGATGCGTCACCAAACTACAAACCTAAGAATTCCACAGGATGTTGCCACGGCAGTTAAAGTAGAATATAGTGTTATAATTTTGTAGTGTGAATGGCCCCATGGTAGTGTGATAGTATGGATGCTGTCCATTGAGAACATTGGAACTTATGTCCTAATACTCAGGCTTCAGGGACTTAAATTTCAGGGCAGTCATTTTTATCCAAAATAATTACAAATAATTTGGGTTGCTGTCTTTTTTCCTTTTTTATGAAAGAAGAAAGGCAAGAGTCCATCTGATGGCAAATTCGGCATCAGATAATGCACCTTGCATTTCTACAGGATTTCTAGTTGTTTCCATTACATTGCCCTTTCTTTCACCACCATCTCTGGCACATAATTTAAAGTGAGATCTTCCTTACCTTCTCTCCTACAGGGCCTCGATCTCCAGGGTCACCCTGAAAAATGAAGTAAAGGCTTTATTCATAAATATTGAAGCAGAACTGGATAGTATGTTTTCTAAGAGTAACAAAGAATGTGAGACATTTTGTCCCTTTCCAAAACAGACCAAAAAAAAACTTACACGAATTCCAGGGAGACCTCTGGAACCTTCAATTCCCTGCAAGAATGGACAAAAACAGATCTCTGCAATAGGCTGTGAGAAGGGAGTGCTACTTCTATGTTATGTTCAGGCCAGCTGATTTTCTGGCACTTCACTTTTTATGCCTCATACACTGACTTTCCTTCATGTGCCTACTAAAATATGCCCCAGTGAACCACTTACCCGTTCTCCTGGCAGCCCAGGTAAACCAGCCTCTCCTTTCACACCTTTCATCCCATCCTCTCCAGGATCTCCTGGCTCCCCCTGAAATAGAAACCATCATATAGCACTACCAATCTAAAAACATGCAGTGATGGCAACCAGCATGGGCAGGTTTAAAACAGGATTAAACAAATTCATGGAGGATAAAGTTATCAGTGATTACCAGTCATGATGACAATATATTACCACCAGTACCAGAGCCAGCACCCGAGTAATTGCTGGGGAATAACAGTGGGAGAAGAATATTGTCAATGTCTTGTTTATGCTCTATACGCATCTTATTGGCCACTCTAGGAAACAGGATACTGAACTAGATACACCTTCTCTCTTTTGACTGTAAGGGAGATCCTTCTGAAGATCTGAAGCTTCCATTTGCATTGGGAGGAAATCCTCCATAAGTGCCAATGTAGGATTTCTTTACATTATAAGGGGAAGAGGAGGAACCTTCTTTAGGAAGTCAGCATAGGAGGCTTTAGAGGGAGAGAAGATGTGCTGGACTTATTCCCCTTCCCCACCACCATTCCCTTCTCCTTTTGTGTCTTATCTTTTTAGATTGTAAGCCTTAGGGCAGGGAAATGTCTAATTAACCATTTGTAAGCTGCTCTGATAGCCTTTTGGCTGAAGAGCGGGATATAAATACATCATCATCATCATCAAAAGTTGCATTCATTCTCTATGATCACACATACTACGATCCTGATGAAGCTATTTGCTTTGTTAAACACCCACACTGTACATTACAAACAAAGGCATATTGAATGTTACATCTAGTTTGGCCCTGAAATGCAATCTCTTTGCAGAGCATGCTAATGTGCCTTTCCACTCTGGCAAGGGCAATGGCAGTCCAGAGACTGCAGTATTCCAGCACTAGAGGATGCTGGAATCTCAATGCAAGATTACCTTCTCGCCTTTTTGCACTCCTCCTGCACCTCCCACACCAACCTGAAGAGTAGAAAAGGGGAGCAACATGTTAGACTCTTGCCATTGCAAAGTCAAAATAAAATATAGCAGCCAAAGAGAAAAACATGTAACTTACTGCTTGGCCTGGAGGTCCAGGTGGCCCCTGCAGAGGTGAAAGAAGTGAGAATAATTAAGATTAAAACACTAGATGGTGACTTCATAGCATCTGTGATATATTTCAAGCAAGAGCAGAGAATTGTAATGCCTGTTTGTTGGCAGGGAGAGTTCCTGATGCATGCTGTATAAAGTGTGCACATTCAAACACATCCATCAGGCACTGTGTGGGCTCTGAGTTTCCTTCTGACCATTTTACAGAAGAGGAAAACTAGGTGCATCAAGTATTTAGAGCTGTCCAGATAGAGCAGTCTTTTCTCTTTGATTTATACAATCTATACCCTGCTTTTCTTCAATGGAAAGTTCAAAGTTCTGAAGTAGTCTTTCACCTAGGCAACACAGAGAACCTTGGGCTCTCCAGCAATTGTTGGACTTTATTTCTTATCTGCTCCAGCCAACATTCCCAGTGATCAGGGATGATGGGAGTTGTGATCCAAGAACATTCTGACCTCCCCACATGTTGTTGGACCACAGCTCCCATCATCCTGAAGCAGATTTGGGTTTGCTCAGTGACTAGATTAATTCAATAAGACCCAGAGCTGCTTAGCTTCAGCCAGGTTGATGCAGCACTGCCTTTTCATGGAGTCTGTATGTCAACTCCAGAAGCAACACAAAAACTATTAAACACCTCTTTACCATATATAGCATATTAGTATAATGTGGGGCAATAAAGTAGAATAGCTACTTACAGGATCCCCTCGGTCTCCCTTTGACCCTGGTGTTCCAGGACTGCCCTGTAAAGGGAAGAAGCAAATATGTTAAAGGCAGGGCTCGGTAGCTAGGCTCTGTAGAAGAATTGTGGAACAGAATGTATTCTTACATTTCTCCCATCTTCACCTGGGTCTCCCTGGTCCCCCTTCTCACCAGGGAGCCCTCTGTTCCCTGGCAGGCCCTGTGATATTAAAGACAAAACAGAAAATAAACATGAAATCAGGTCACTAATTCCACACAAAAAAGCTAGGAACAAAGTCACATGGAAATGGCCAAGGAAATATTGGATGTAGTCAGTGCAAAGAGGAAATGTGTGTGTATGTGCCTTCAAGTTGCCTGTCGATTTATGGTGACCTCATAAATTTCACAGGGTTTTCTTAGGTAAGGAATACTCAGAGGTGGTTTTGCCAGTTCCTTCCCGTGAAATATAATCTAAAGCATATGGTATTCATTGGCAGTCTCCAATCCAAGTACTAACCACAGCTGACCCTGCTTAGGAAAATCAGACGGTGGGGCGAGAGTTACTCAAGGGGGCCAAAAGACTTGGAGGCCCTGATCCCATCCACCTTCTCCTCCTCCTCTTCCCAAACCCTTTTATGTGTACAGTTTACACTGTGTTGAGTTAAATATCGAATTTATTTAAATAAATTTGTTCTATTTTGAATGATGTTGTTTCCTTATAAAATGATAAAATATGAATGGACATGAATGTGCAAATAAAAATATGCACATTAAACAAACAATGTATTTTTGTTCATGTACTATGTCAACTGAGGGGGCACAACACCTGCATATAGATGTAAACGGGGTCACAAGGGTAAAAAGTTTGAGAATCACTGCTTTAGGGTACTTAGGCCCTAATTACAAAGATCTTAAAGATGAGAGAACTGCAGAATGTCATGCTCATAGTCATTCAAACTGAATTCACCAGATTTCCCCAAGAACACAGATGATCTGTAGATTAAAATCCTTCAAGCCATAGGCTCCATTCATAGTAAGCAAATCCAATCAGCACTGGATTTGTAAAGATGTAAAGAACCATTCATGCTGGGACCAGACAAGAGGTGGGAGGATGTAAACAACCTACAAAAGATGCTCTGCAGCCCCAAAGCCCTCAGACCAGAGTTTTACATGAGTAGATGACAACAGCCAGAACTATAAAACATGTTACCTACAGTACCTTACGTCTACTCTTATGCCCCATAATTATGTCCAGTCATTCCTATTCAAAGTGCCAGTTATGACCTATAAAGCCCTACACAGCTTGGGTCCAGACGATACTGTATTTCCCCATACGAACCTGCAAGAGCCCTAAGATCTGCAGGAGAAGGCTTTCTCTCAGTCCTGCCAAGATCACTGGTGAGGACATAGAATCATAGATTTGGAGGACATGAGAGAAAGCCTTCTCGGTGGTTGGTCCCACCCTCTAGAATGCCCTTCCTTAGGAAGCTAGGCTGGCCCCCTCCCTGCTGGCCTTTCGTCAGCAAGTAAAAACATTTTTATGCCGGCAGGCTTTCTGTGTATAATGTAGAGCAGAGAGGTTTTATGGAGCAGGTAGGTTTTTAGTTTGTTTTTTGCTTATGTATATTTTATGTGATTTTATATTGTATATAGTTGTTTTAACTGTTTTGAATTTTATTGTAATTTTAAAGGTTTTATTTGTGAGCTGCCTTGGGTCTCTCTGGGGAGAAAGGTGGGATATAAATGAAATAAATAAATAAATAAATAAATATTCTCTGTGCATTGTAACTTGGGTGGTGCTTCCATTGTACTTACTCGTAGTCCTCTGTCTCCTGGTTTACCAGCTGGACCTGGCTCACCCTTGAAGAAGTAAGAGAAAGAGAATAAGAGAATGCTAAGTTAAAAAGAAAAAGCAAGCATGTCAGAGTCTATACCAAGCAGATGGAGATTATTACTTACTGGGATTCCTTCCTCTCCCTTGTCACCTCTTTCACCCTAGAAGCAAAAAATTCACAGCTGAGAAATGGCTTCTATAATTTCTATTATCATTTCAGCAAAATGCTTTCAACGTGTCCTATGTTTCAATTCTCAGAACCAAAATAAAGACACCTGTTAAATCCTGTGATGTTCTCACTCTGTGCAACTTAAGGCACAGCAACAGATCATTATTTCAAAGCCAGCCTACATGCTACAAGCATATCCTTGCCATCCCATTTTAAAGAGCTCAAGTTGCCCTGGCACTTTTTTGCAAGGTCTCAGCATTGCTATAATGTGCAGGTGGGGAATATGTGGCCTTTTAGATGTCACTGGACATCAACTCCCATCAAGCTTAGCCAACAAAGTAAATGGTAAGTGGAGATACAATCCGCCATGGAATCCTTCCTACATTTACAGGTAAACATCCTACCAGTAACAGGATTGTACTTTTGGTAACAGCTCAAAATGCTGGAATATTGTCCAGAACAATGGTCTTCAACTAATGGGCCAAAACCCACCAGGTCACAGCCTGATGTAAAATGGATTGTACTAGCACCACTTCCACTATGTAGATATACAGGGAGAAAATGAATTTATTTCTTAAATTTCCCTGAATGAATGAAATTTCTGTGAAGATAGATGTTTGGTCTGTAAAAAGCAAATGGCTGAGCTAGGACTATGAAGATGGTTCAGTCATTCTCACTCACCTCTTTTCCCCGTGGGCCAGTTTGTCCTGCAGGCCCTGGTCTTCCTGGCTCTCCTCTCTCCCCAGGTTCTCCTGGGTCACCCTAAGTAAGAGAAATATATTCCAAGTGAAAGCCAATACTATCAGTTCAAATAAAGCAGAGCCCCAGAGCAGTCCAAAACTACTGACCATTATCCACTTGTCTCTTGTCTTACCTTCTACTAGCCACTCCTATCCAAGTTATAGAGAACACTGTCAGAGAGTTTGTGTCATGTACTGTATTATAGAAGCTAAATGCTGATTTTAAATTAGGAGATTGGGATCATGTTTGGACTCAACTATGAAGCTTGTTGGCTGATCTTTGACCATCATTATCTTTCAACTAGCTTACCTCATAGAGCTATTTTGAAGTTAAAATGGGAAAGGAAAGCCCAGTTGCTTTGGCTACATACACACATCTTCACTGTATCCCAGGTGTATCCCAGCCTCACAGCTGAACTGAATGTGCATCACATATTCTAGTCCTACAAAACTGCTCATGGTAGCGGCCCCGAAACCAAGAATTGGGTTGCAACCTCCAGTCCTGGATGGGGTCGCACTCTCCTCCAGTGACTGTGTTCGCAGTCTGGGGGTGCTTCTTGACTCGTCGCTCCTGATGACAAATCAGGTTAATGCAACGGTCAGGAGCGCCTGTTATCAGCTTCGGCTGATACGCCAGCTGCGCCCTTTTCTGGAAGTAAGGGATCTCGAGACCATTGTGCATGCACTGGTAACCTCACGCCTCGACTTCTGTAATGCGCTCTACATGGGGCTACCCATGTGCTTGGTTCGGAAGCTTCAGTTGGTTCAAAACATGGCAGCCAGGCTTACTTCTGGAACATCTAGGAGGGATCACATCACTCCGGTTTTGAGGTCCCTCCACTGGTTGCCTATTAGCTTCTGGGCCCAGTACAAGGTGTTGGTTATTACCTTTAAAGCCCTAAATGGTTTGGGTCCAAGCTATCTCAGGGATCGCCTCCTTCCATACAATCCTCCCTGCGCTCTCCGGTCCTCTGGGAGGAATTTGCTGCAGCCTCAAAAATCAAGGCTTGTGGCGACCTCCCAGAGGGCTTTTTCTGTTGTCGCCCCCAAACTCTGGAATGGCCTGCCGGACGAGATCCGTCAGTTGACATCACTGGACAGCTTTAAAAAAGCTGTCAAGACGGATCTCTTTCGGCAGGCCTTCCCAGACTAATCACCCCGGCCTTGGGTTCCTTGACTCCTGCGTTCCTCTCGTGGCCTCATCAGTTGATGGATGAGGAACGCAGTAGAGGTTGATTAGGGGGTGGGTTGGTTTTTCTTTTTGGAGATATGTTATATGGGTTGTATTGTAAGCTGCTTGGATTGTCTGGCAATAAGCGGGATACAAATAAACTTTATTATTTTATTTATTTTATTAAAACTGCACAGACTGGAACTAAGCTAGTTTTTTACAGCATGCTTAATGTCACACCCATACTATATCACATCCTTGCAATACTTATTCATACAGTATAACTTAATATCACACCCAGGCAAACCACACCAACTAAACAAGGACCCCAACAACATCCTTAAGTTCCTTTTGTTCTATATACAGCCCTTACCTTTGAGCCAGTTTTACCAGTTAATCCAACAATGCCCTGGTTGTTGGGAAAGAAGAGACAGATCACTATTATAGTTTTGCATCTTATCAGGAAAACAAGATCCTTAGAGAGGTGACGTACCAGAAGTAATATAAAAAGGCAGAGGATACTTACTATCTATGGGTTGGATGACCTACAGCCATAACTATCAGCATTTAGGGCAGTTGCTAAGATCTGTTTCATATCTGACATATATGCAAAGGTCAATAAGCTTTGAAGCTACCCTTAATGGCTCTGCTGGAGTTGGGGGCCAGCGCACTGCATTCATGGCAGTTCACTGGGTTAAAGCACTGCTAGGAAAGGCTAGTATCTTACCACTAGAGATCAGAGCCAATCGCTCTTTCTCAGGAAAAAGAGAGAGATTAACATAGTCTTTGGGGTACACAGCTGATTGCTGAGTCAGAAAATGAGAAAATAACTCACCCTGTCTCCTTGTTCTCCCTTTGGACCAGGTGGGCCAGGGGCACTGAATCCTGGAGGTCCCTAAGAAGAAGAATAAAGCCACGCCAATATAACAAAATTTCTAGTGATGTGATGCAATCCACCATACATGTGCCCTTCAATCATCTTTGTTTTAAGATCAGATTCTCTTTCATCAACATTTGGTAAAGTTTATTCTTTCCATGGGAGAGAAGGAATTCAACCATCTAGAACATGGACCGGTAACTTACGGCCCGGGGGCCGGTTAAGGCCCCGGGCCCCAGACTTACCGGCCCAGGCCGTAGGTTGCCACCGTTGCCGCCGCCGTGCGCTGCCGCCGCCGCCGCTCGTCACCGTCGGGGCCCATTTTCGGCCGCGCTTGAAAATGGCGGCCGTGATGCGTTTGCGCATGCACAGTACTGTTGTGCATGCACAAACGCATCACAGTTTGGACTTCCAAAATGGTGGCTGCGGCATGCGCCGTGGCGGCTGCGGCCGTGTGTGCTATGGCGGCGGCTGCGTGCGCAGGGGGGGTCACGCGCGGAGGAGGAGGGTTCGCGCACACCGTCATTGCCCCCCCTCGGCCCAGCCGAGACCTGGGCTATGGGAGACCGGCCCAGGTCTCAAAAAGGTTGCCTGTCCCTGATCTAGAACATGAAATTGTTTAATCAAATGTCCAAAAAATGGCACTTCAATGTTTACTAAGATCTTGCCCAATTAGAAAGAACAAGCCAGTATTAGATAATCATCTTGAATAGCAAAGATCGGAACAAAGCCTGTTAAAGATCTTGCAAAATGTATCTCCTCCTGGAAATGACACCCATTATGTTCTATCCTGCGTCTTGTCATCAAAGCACAAAGCAAATTCTATGGCCATCTCCTGACTCGGTCCTGACATTTATTCTCTTGTAAGATGGCTAGATAAAATTGTTAGGCTTGTGTCCCAAAAAGGAATCAGTTTCTCTCAAAACCTGCATCTCAGTTTGTGCTAAAATCCAGAAAGAAACAAGTTTTGCAGGCTGCATCTTTACAATCCATGCTGAAACATTTGTTCATAATCTTGATCCCCCCCAAACACTCACACGTTCTCCTTTGTTTCCAGTGTCCCCTCTTGGCCCAGGCGGTCCCTCTGGTCCTGCAGAGCCTCTCTCCCCCTGAAAAGCAGAACAAGCCCACAGCTTCAGCACTCCAACACTCTTGTTTCCTATTAATGATATTTCTGCTTCTAAGTAAAGAAATTAATCCACTAGAAAAAGGAGACCAGCATAGTCTTGGGATAATTTATTCAAGGGATTTTTCTCATGAAAATATACATTAAATGGGCTGTTCTTATGCTACACTGCCTGTTCTATCAAATACCTACTCAGGGGCAGATTTGTTGCTATATAATTACCTTATCTCCTTTGATTCCTGAAAGACTGCTACCCTAGAAGAGACAAATAAGAAAGAAGATGCTGAGACCTTTTCTGTGCATTCTCTGACAATATCACCTTGTGAAAGAAAAAATTATGTTCATGATCACAGGCTGTGTGGAAATAGCTAAGTGATATTGGCATCTCCCCTGTTTAGGATGGAGAGATTAACTTCTCCACCTGCCCACCAATTGGACATGATGGTGAAAGGGTGATGGTGGTAGTAATGATAATACAACAAGCTTTGGGCAGCTCTCCTGCCATGCAACCATCAAGATGCTTCTCTGGAAAAGGTCCTAGATGAAGAAGAGATACTAAATGAAATACAAATGGATTTATGTGGAATATTCATGAGGAGCTGGTATATGGATGAAAAGTTCCTTAGGGATAAGAGATTATATCTTCACTTTGATTGCCAGTGCAACAATGAAACAGTCCAGGTAGTCAAAGGGACAAAGAGCAAGAGAGCGCTAGAATGCGTTTGAAAGAGTTTTCTCAAAGTAATTGTTCCTGTGAAAATATACAGTAAAAGCTGATGTGTTACAATGCCTGCTCAGCAAAGGGATACTTACTGGTTTCCCAGGCACACCAGGCTCTCCTTGCTCTCCCTGTAGAAAGAAGTAACACAGGAAGATGGCTCAGATACTCTATGAAAACCACAAAAGGGGATAACCATGGACTTCATCAGCTCATCTGCCATCAGACTACATGGCAATTTTAGACTCCTTGTCTCATTAGTGGGGATCAGGACCCTAACTTAAGGATAGGAGCTAAAAATCATCCTCTTATATTAATGAAGCTATTAGTGGTCTCAGAAGCTGTCATTGTGATGAGGGCACAGTTCAGTTCTGGATTTCAGTCAACTCTGAAAAGAGGAAACAGCAACTGCTTGTGTTTTTGACTGGGATGACTAACCATTCTGAATTTTGTAGGCCAGAGTTGCACAACCTGTGGCTCCTCAAGCACAATTCAACAGCCCAGCATATCACAAATTATATAGGCCATCTGAAGGCAACAATGAATGCCCAGCATGCTATTCCCCTGCACAAGGCTCAAAAGACAAAAGGAGCTCCAGTTTGGAGGTGATGGTGGTCATGCTAGTGAAACAGGATGCAGGATGTAGAATTTCTTCAGGGTTCCCTTCACAGTCAGCCACAGGTAAACTACACAATCCTTTGACCAACTGTCCCATAGAATGAAGTATAACAACTGCCTAAATTTTCTCAAAGGTTTATTGTGAGCAGCCTTAAGTCTTCTCTATTGAAAGAAAATTGGGTTATAAATTAAATAAATGAAGTTGGAAACCAAGCTCCACAATCTCCTCCCTAGTACACTCTCCAACCTAGCAATCCAAATTCAGAAACCAAGGTTTGCTTAACCTAGGGACATTCTGTGAAACAGTGGCATTTTCAGTACATGTCAATGTACCTTGGACTTGAGAATCTTCATGATGGTCTGCAGTCAGTCCATATGACTGCCTAATGATTAGATCTGGGCATAAGTTATAATGCTGTTAGACTTAGAAACTGTGTAAACACACAGTTGTCAAACTATGTTGTTCATACTTAAAGAGGAATGGCTGGTCCCATTCCCGTTCTCTTCAGCATCATGACTCAAGTTGTGCAGACAGATCCTGAGTCTGAAAGCTGTATGTGGTATATATCAAAGAGTCCTTACCCTTTCCCCTCGAGGCCCAGGAGGTCCTGACAAGCCCTGTTCCAAAGATCAAAGAGAGACACAAGGCAGGTATAAATTAAATTGTTGTATGCCTTCAAGTTGTTTCTAACTTATGGTGACCCTAAGGTGAACCTATAATGGGGTTTTCTTGGCAAGTTTCTTCAGAGGAGGTTTGCCATTGCCATTGCCATCTTCTGAGGATGAGAGAGTATGACTAGCTCAAGACCACCTAGTGGGTTTCCATGGACGAGACGGGATTCGAACCCTGGTCTCTCAGTGTCCTAACCCAACGCTCAAAGCACTATACCCCATTGGCTCTCATTAGTTAATTAAATACATCACACAAAATAAAGAGCGACCATATAAGTGGAATCTTAGATGAAAAGGAGGGCTCACAGTAAAAAGTCCTCTCCCACCCTCCATTGGTTCGTTTTAAACAATGCTCTGTCCTCAACATTGTGTAATTTTTCAGTGGCGACCTTGGCTTCCACACCCATCCCTACCAAATACAGTTAGTTCCCACCTTTAATATGGCATATAAATATCAAATTTAACTACAAACACAGCAATTCTGATATATTCCAACAGTTTACCTCCCTCTTCACTAAATGTCATCTATTATTTGGCTCACAAAACAACTTCTGGGATATTCAAATTAAAATCAGAAGTAAGTGTGTTGTTCCCAGCATGCTGTCAACATGGGTCAACATAGGTTTTCAAAACTGAAGCTGCAGTTTGTTCCTATTTAGATATTCAAGCATTACCAGGTATTTGGCCTAAGTGGAATCCCACACTCACATCTCTGCCTGCTGGACCAGGGCGGCCTGCAGGTCCTTGTTCTCCCTAAAACGACAAGAAGAAATTACGAGTTTAGCAGGACCAGGAAGAGTGTTTTTCCATTGCTCAGATTCACTGGTGAGATCCAAGAATAAAACACATCCCAGACAACTTCTTTCTACCTGTTCACTTGCCCAGGAAGCTGCACATAGTTTTCTTTTGATTTTAGTATTAAAATTAGCATGTCAAATAGACTGGTTTTCATTAAATTGCGTTTATGTTCTCAGAAATGGAAATAAGCCATTGCTACTTCATCTAAAATTGTATTGCTAGGTATAACAGGTATAATTTGAAGCCTTCAACACCCACCATTAAGTTTCATGACCACAATGACCTGTCAGATTTTGGGATTTCTATATCATTTAGCCCAGTAATCACCAAACTTTTTCTGGCTACTGCCCTCTTTCCTCTTGAGTGACAACCTTAGCACCCCCACTGTGTATTTCTTGATATTAGGTCAACAGTTCTGCTGCAAATTCAAAACAATTTCAGTTGCTGCTCCCTTTGCACCCAGTGACATTAAGAGCAGTAACTGAGTAGCTGGCAGAGCAGTGACCAAAGCCTAGCCTGGGTAAGAGGCCTCTCGGCTGCTGCTCGGTCACTGCTCCTTTTGCACCCACTCATCCTGGGAGCAGCAACCAAGCAGCTAGATGACCAGCAACCAAGAAGCCTCTACCCATGCTGCCCTTACAGCAAAGGCCAACACAAGCAAGAGGCCTTCTGGTCACTGCTCAGTCAGCTCCTAAAGAGACCAGGAGCAAAGGGAGAAGCTTCTCTCCAGTGAGGAAGGACTCTCAGTCCTTCTTCCTGGGGTAGAGATGGGCACAGTTGGTGTGTGCATAGCGGGTTTACAGAGGCTGAGTACTCTGGACTGGAAACTGGTGTGGATGGGGAAAGGGAGAGATTTTGACTACAAGAGCCACTCCAAGGTGAAGTACTCTTTTTAAAAATCAACACAGATACTCCTCTCTCTTCTTTCCCGCATACATGTCTTCTCTACATAGCTTCAAGTGCCCCCCCCACATATACACAAACATTGTTTCTTCTCTACATCTTCTCTCAGCCTGTCCGATGAAAGAAATCAAGAGCAGCACAGCAGCTCCAGCCTGCCAGCCAAGTCCCAGCAAAGCTCACAAAGGTTTAGAGTCCCAAAATTGAAAGCTCCGTTTTGCTGCCACTTCTCTCCCACTGCTACATGCTCGAACTCCTTGCTCCTGTCAGTCAGTCTTTCCCAAAATGGTGCTGTTCTGAGCCATAGAAGCAATGTGCTGCACCCAAGCCTCGCAACACTTTCCCATCTGCCACTGCTACCATCAGTGAAAGATGCAGCTAAGGGTGGGAGCTTGTGTGGGCAGGTGAAGAGTGGGACAAACCACCACACTAAATGATAAGTGAGGCTGGGTTGCGGTTTTAAGGGACCCTGAAAAGAAGTTTCATGCAACCCTCATCTTCACCATGGTTCTAAAGGCTGCTGGTTCCCCTTGTCTTTCTTGTGCACCAATACGTTGACTAAAGGCTCCCTGCCACCCCCTTTTCCCTCACCATGCCCCTGCAGTCCCCTTCTCCCCCTCACTGCCCTCTTGGATCTTTCTACCACCACCCGGGGTGTGTGTGTGCATTGTCCACTTTGGGAATAACTGACCTAGCCCAATAAGAAGCAGTGAAGAAGCTGAAAGACTGCACAGTTCTGCAGCATGAGAGTTGGTCCTAATAAAAGTATTGCTCAGTAATAGGTATTTATAATAGGCATCCCTCTGATCCAAGTCTAATACTTTTTCCTTTACACCACACTTGCCCTTTCAGGGAAGCCTGTTCTTGACTCACAATCCAGTTAACTTTTAAGTACAGCAGATTTAGGCCCATATGAACTTACCTTCTCTCCTTCAGGGCCAGGTGATCCACGCTCTCCCTATAAGGGAAAATGAGAAAGTATATTTCAGGCAGATTAAAGTGCCAGGGTGTTCTCTATAAACTGTTTTCCTGACATCAGCTAATATCTACTCATCTTTGTGAAATTTCTTCCATTAGAACCAAACCATGCTACGCATTTTACTTCATTGTAGAAACATAGGAGAACCATCACAAAACTTATCATGGTGCTTGTTCTGAAGAATAATCAATCCAAATCCAAGCCTTTCACATTGACAATGGATCAGAGGACTGAATCTTAAGGAACATACTAGGACAGTCTTCTCCAGTTCTGTGCCACCAAGAAGGATGATGGTTGTGGGTTTATGAAAGCTGTAGCCTAACACTTTGGAGGTGGCCAAGTTGAAGAAGGCTGTACTGGGGACTCCTATAAAAAGTCTTCAGAGAACACTTACAATTTCACCTACATGCCACCAATACACTTAATTACTGTTTTGAGCTTTGAATAAACACTGTTGCTCTCAACAATAGTTATAACTGCTGTTGGCCTTGAGAGAGAATTGCCAGGGATATCCACTGGAGGCAGATCTATAATCTCTTGATTCAGTCACTGCTCACTTACTTCGGGTTACTTTTCATCACTTGCTAAAATTATAACATTCTAATATTGATTTCTGAACTAATAGGGGTTGCAGACTGCCAGAAATAGTGCAAATTGAGTCCACTTTTAGGGTTAGGGTTAGTGCTAGGGAATCATGGGAATTTTTTTTCTGAGACATTGAGCCTTCTCTGTCAGAGAGCTCTGGTGCCACAATACAGTACAGTTCCCATGATTCCCTAAGCCTAAGCCTAACCCTTAAAGTGGACTCAATTTGCACTATTTCTGGCAGTCTGCAACCCCCCTAAGTTGGGTAGTAAGTTCTGAGCAGATGCTTTTCTATGCTGGGCCTGAATTGAGACCATGTTGCAGTGCTGACAATATCTAAAACAAACTATTTAGTCTTCTTATATGGCACACCTTAATGCCTATGCTTTATAGAAAATTATTAAATGCTAAATTTCAAATATATATTAAATATTAAAATGCTAAAAATTCTCTATAAATTTACAATATATAAAATTGATAAACTTCACAGATATAAGCAGTTCAAGACTCATACTTTATTATCAATTACATCTGGTAAAAGGTATGCAAGGTCAGACCAGTCTCTCAGAAAAGATGGTATCAGATCAGTGGATTTCTTTAGTAGGAACACTTTTGTGCATGCAGGTCCCCACACCATTGGTAAGGTAGCTGACTGTTAATCTATTTTAAACAGTACCCCAGATTGAAGACCACTATCTTGAGTTTACATCCAAGTCTCTATCAAACCCTTTTCTAGTTTCTTCTTATTCCCCTCTGAAATTATTATCTTTGGTCAAACTATTCATGCCACCCAAAATTTTCACCATAAACACTGTGTTCCCTCATCACCCACTAAATGCTTTAAATCCAGCATGTAGGTGTAACTATATTTGTGGGAGGAATGGAGAGACATATATGTAAAGTTCCTCCCACAAATATAGTTACACCTACAAGCTGGATTTAATACCAAAGTTGTTGTTGGAAGATTCTGAACAGTCAAAAACCCAACGTTCATTAATTCTGCACCCCTATCTTTTTCACTACTCCTCACAGTTAAAGGGGTGAGGGAGACTGAAACCTGGTGGGATGAGTCTCATAACTGGAATGTAGGAATAGAGGGGTATAATCTTTTTAATAGGCCAAACAGGATAGGAGGAGGAATAGCATTATATGTCAGGGATGTTTACACCTGTGAAGAGATCCAGGACTTAAATCCTGGAAATCAGGTGGAGAGTATCTGGATAAAAATTAAAGGAAACAACAGGGATGTTATAGTGGGAGACTACTAGAGACCCGCAAGTCAGACTGAGGAATTGGATGATGCCTTTCTAGAACAGATACCCACACACTCAGAAAGGAGAGATGTAGTAATGATGGGTGACTTCAATTATTCGGATATTTGCTGGAAGTCAAATTCAGCCAACACTTCAAGGTCTAGCAAATTCCTCATTTGCCTCAAAGACAATTTCCTTGTCCAAAAGGTGGAAGAGGCAACCAGGGGATCAGCTATTTTAAATCTGATCCTAACAAACAGGGATGACCTGGTAAATGGGGTGCAAGTGATGGGATCCTTAGGTGGGAGTGATCATGTTCTCCTGGAGTTTCTTATACAGTGGAAAGGAGAAGCTAGGCATAGTCAAACACTCATTCTAGACTTCAGGAGAGCTGATTTCAATAAACTTAGGGAAACACTGGGAGTCAGGTCAGAGATACTAAAGGAGAAGGGAGTTCAGGATGGATGGGAGTTTCTCAAAAGGGAGATACTGAAGGCACAATCTTAAACTGTTCCAATGAGAAGGAAAAATGGGAGATGTCTCAAGAAACCGGGTTGGATGACAAAAGAACTTTCAACTGAACTAAGTTTTAAACGGGAGATGTCTAAGAAATGGAAAAGGAGCAAAATCACTAAAGAGAAATTCAAACAAATAACTAGCACATGTAGGGTAAAGTCAGGAAAGCTAAAGTGCAGAATAAGCTCAGGCTTGCTAGAGGGATTAAGAACAATAAAAAGGGCTTTTTTGGGTATGTCTGTAGCAAAAGAAAGAAGAAGGAAATGGTAGGGCCACCGTGCAGAGAAGATGGAGAAATTCTAACAGGGGACAGAGAAAATGCAGAACTACTCAACACCTTCTTTGCCTCAGTCTTCTCACAAAAGGAAAAGGGTGTTCAACCTGAGGAAAATGGAGCAGAGGACACAACAGGGGAAATGCAGCACAGAATAAGTAAAGAGGAAGTACAGGAATACCAGGTTAACCTAAATGAATTTAAGTCTCCAGGACCAGATGAACTACATCCAAGGATATTAAAAGAACTGGCAAATGTAATCTCAGAGCCACTGGCAATAATCTTTGAGAATTCCTGGAGAACAAGAGAAGTCCCAGCAGACTGGAGGAGGGCAAACATTGTCCCCATCTTCAAAAAGGGGAAAAAAGAGGATCCCAACAACTATCGCCCAGTTAATCTGACATCAAAACCGTGAAAGATTCTAGAACAGTTCATTAAACAGAGAGTCTGTGAACATTTAGAAAGGAATGCCATAATCACTAAAAGTCAACTTGGGTTTCTCAAAAACAAGTCATGCCAGACTAATCTGATCTTTTTTTTTTGGATAAAATTACCAGCTTGCTAAATGAAGGGAATGTGGTAGACATAGCATATCTTGATTTCAGTAAGGCTTTTGACAAGGTCCTGCATGATATTCTTGCAAACAAGATAGTAAAATGTGCGCTAGACAATACAACTGTTAGGTGGATTAGTAACTGGTTGACTGACCGAACCCAAAGGGTGTTCAGCAATGGCTCCTCTTCATCCTGGAGAGAAGTGATAAGTGGGGTGCCACAGGGTTCTGTCCTGGGCCCAGTGCTATTTAACATCTTTATCAATGGCTTGGATGAAAAAATAGGGGGCACGCTTCTCAAATTTGCAGATGACACCAAATTAGGAGGAATAGCTAATACTCCAGAAGACAGGATGAAAATTCAAAATGATCTTAATAGATTAGAAAGCTGGGCCAAAACTAACAAAATGAATTTCAACACACAGAAATGTAAGGTACTGCACTTAGGGCAAAAAAATGAAATACATAGATATAAGATGGGGGACACTTAACGTGACTATGTGTGAAAGAGATCTAGGAGACCTAGTACACCTCAAGTTGAAAATAAAGGCCTAAGCAGACTGCCAGAAATAGTGCACATTAAATTGAGGCACTGCCCTGGCTCAGTGCTAGGGAGTCATGGGAATTGTATTTTTTTCTGAGACACTGAGCCTTCTCTGTCAGAGAGCTCTGGTGCCACAATAAAATACAGTTCCCATGATTCCCTAGCACTGAGCCAGGGCAGTGCCTCAATTTAATGTGCACTATTTCTGGCAGTCTGCTTAGGCCCTAAGTCAACAGTGTGATGCGGCAGCTAAAAAGGCCAATGCGAGTCTAGGCTGCATCAATAAAAGTATAGTATCGATCAAGGGAAGTAATAGTGCCACTGTATTCTGCTTTGGTCAGGCCCCACCTGGAATACTGTGTCCAGTTCTGGGCACCACAATTCAAAAAGGATGTTGACAAATTGGTGTATGTCCAGAGGAAGGCGACTAAAATGTTGAAAGGTCTGGAAACCATGCCCTATGAGGAACGACTTAGGGAACTGGGTATGTTTAGCCTGGAGAAGAGATGGTTAAGAGGGGATGTGATAGCTTTGTTTAAATATTTGAAGGAATGTCATACTGAGGAGGGAGCTAGCTTGTTTTCTGCTTCTCCAGAGAATAGGACCCGGAACAATGGATACAAGCTACAGGAAAAGAGATTCCACCTCAACATTAGGAGGAACTTCCTGCCAGTGAGAGCTGTTCGACAGTGGAAAACACTCCCTCAGAGTCTGGTGTAATCTCCTTCTTTGGAGGTCTTTAAACAGAGGTTGGATGGCCATCTGTCGGGGATTCTTTGATTTTGAGTTCCTGAATGGCAGGGGGTTGGACTGGATGGCCCTTGTGGTCTCTTCCAACTCTATGATTCTATGAGACATCAGATTTTTCTCAACTTTTTCTATTCAGTAGATATGTAGCTTAAAGGATTTCAATACATCTCCAGCACCTGGTTAGTATGTCAGCTCAAAAAATTCTAAATATTTCAAATAAATTTCCACCTTTTACCAAAATGGGGGAGGGGAGCAACAAATCAACAAAAAGCAATCTAGCAGCTTACTGGCATCTGGGTAATTAATATTCTTCCCTTGTGAAAACTGTAAACATTTGACATCATCTGGCCTCAGAGGAAGTGAAAGGCAGGCCCAGCTCCATCAGGCCTAGCCTAAAGTAAGAAGACGAGCCCTCCCTCCATGTCATCTGCCATGATCCAGGCCTTGAAGGGAGAGAAGAACTGCTGGACTTATTCCCCTTCCCCACTACCATTCCCTTCTCCTTTTGTGTCAAGTCTTTTTAGATTGTAAGCCTGAGGGCAGGAAAATGTCTAATTAATTATCTGTAAGCCGCTCTGAGAGCCTTTGTGGCTGAAGAGTGGGGTATAAATACAGTAAATAAATATAAATAAATAAAACTTGTAGAATATATATAAAGAATATAAGAATATAAGTGGATGGAAGTATTATAACAAGTGCCTCTTTATGATAAAGTGGCTGATTTGTTCCTTCAACAGTGAAGGTTTGGAGTAAACAGTGATTTCTTCAGCTTCCAGCCCCGAGAATGAGCACTGAGACATGCTAACTTGTAGGGTTATTTTTGTTTGAATTTGCTAAATGGCCAACACAGCTACCCCTGCATATTGTCTGGATTGTAGGGTTATTGTTATCCTACTCTTTTTCTTTTTCTTTTCTTTTCAATGTTAGTTCAAAATGTGCTGCAGGTCAAGTTTTTTGTTGCTAACTGCCATCAAGTTGGCTTTCACTTATGGCGACTTTATGAATGAAAGACTTCCAGGTCACTCTATTGTCAACAGCCCTACTCAGCTTTTGCAGACTCAAGGCTGTGGCATTTTTGGACTGTCTCATCATAAGGTTTTCAATGTGAAAGACATTCATAAGGGGTTTACTATGTCTCTTTCTGCCCAGTACTAACAAATGTTAGCTATGGTGCTACTGCTGTTGTCTCTGAGAAATCCTCTGCCAGTATCATTCCCACTATTGCCCAGTAGCTGTTTGGCATATTTAGTCCGGTTCCTCAGCAAAAGCCCATCTGACATTGGAGACCAGTATTGTTGTGATCATCATAACCTCTTGCCTTACAGGGGCACACACTCCCACCAGCATAAAAAATTAGTACCGTGGTGAGTCATGTTTTCTACAGTGAGAAGATTGTCAGTTGATTGTCAACACTCCTCTTAAGTTATACAGCTCATAAATTTAAAGATAAGAAGATAATACGGGAGTGAAACAAACATACATCTAGCTGAGCTGCCATCTTCCTTTCCCCCAAGTTAGAGTCACAGAATAATAGATGGGAAACACTGCCATAACTAAAGGTGTTCACATATAATCAACAGGAAGGGAGAAGTCATAGGATGCATACTTCACAAATTAAGACTGACATGATTAGTAGATACAATAGGCAACAGGTGGTGTTAACTCCTGCTGCAGAAAAGCAAATACTGTAAAAAAACCAACACCACACCCAACAACAACCCTCCCTCATTTTCTGTATATGCGTGACAAAAAACAACAAGAAACAAACCAATGTTTAGCACATTTGGTTGTAGTTTTTAGTTATTTACACGGGACCCCAAAAGGTTTACATGAATATATGTGTTCAGTCCTCAAGTGCTACATATTAAGTGATGAGGAATCATGTAATGTGGTATACAGATGAGTGAACCAGTCTTTGACTTGATGACCTGACCCTTAGTAACCTGTCTCAAACAAGTGGACTGTTACTTTCCTTCTCTGACAAAAAGAGTGGATCAACAAGATTTTGCCTTTGACCTGCTCAGTATGAAAACCTGTTACAACAAAATCTCACCTTCTCTCCTGATGGTCCAACCTCACCAGGTTGCCCACGGTCTCCCTGTCAAAAAACAAAAACAAAAACCCACACAGATGTCTTAGCAGTACAAAACGTTCAAGTGACTCACAAAGGTATAAGTAAAAGGAGAACCCATTACACAGAAGCCAAAGAACTTCTAAACTCTACCATTATACAATGGGATTGAATAAGAATTTGCAGTGAAGAGAAAGCATTCCTTGTATACCAAGGGACTAGGCTGGACCTTCTGCACATTTTTCCAGAATGGGTGGCAGCAAACAGAAATATCCAGTTAACCTATTTGTCCTTTATTGATAAGCAGGTCATCTGCTAGAACAGGATGGCATTATGTAGCACGGACTTCTGACTACCACAGAATTCGGTGGCATATACAAAACTGTTATGTGTTTTTTCTTACTTTAGAAATAACATATAATCCGACTTTCCTTCTAATAAATTCATTCTTTTGGAGAGAATCATAAGACCTGTGTGAAAACAGACATGGGGCAGATGTCCAGGTGGGGAAGGGAAAAATCCAGGGCTCCAAAATAGTGTAAAGCACCTCCAGTTCTTTATCCCCCACCCACTTCTATAAACACAAAAATCATGGTACAGTTTAATAAATTAATTCAATCCTAGTTTTTATTGGGGAGGTTCTAACAGAGATGGGAAAGAGAGGAGCTACAAGACCAACTCAGATGAAAGTCTGAACAATAAAATAGGAGGGGTGATGTCTAGTAATTCCACATGTGAACAATCTATTTCTTAGATTTGTCTTTGGCTACAAAGTGGTAGACTGGAAAGCATCTTAGGCTCATTGTCTGTTATATGGTGAGCTATGCAGCAGTGCTGACATTCACTATGGGAGGGCAAAAGACACTGGCTACTCTCTCCTCTGAATGTTTGTTCTTACTCACTTGCTCAGTCACTTTGCTCTCTGAAACCCCTCATCTGGCTCTCAGGTCTGCAGACTTCCCTCAAACCCACACCTGCTAAAGGCCAAAAAGGACTGTCCTCCAGGGACTGTGCTCACAAAGGACTACAAAATGCCTTCCATGACAACTGATTCTTGGAATAACTTAGAATGCTGCACATGAAGAAGAATGAGACCACACTTGCCAGTTCTACTCTCACCATTACATCCTTGTCAACCCCTCATCATTCTTCATGGGGGTGGAGGAGAAAAAAAAAAAGAAACAGAGTACCTACTTTATGCATGCAGACCTCCCTTCCACAAGATTTAAAATCAGGCAGAGAACCTATGGACACATTTCAGACTCACCTCTGGTGTGAAGAGGAGTGTGAGCATAGACACTTTTTTTTTCTACACATGGATCATATAAAGAAAGAACACTCCCAAAAGGCTAGATATTATAGATAATGGGGAAAACACTTCATTCACTGACTTTTGTATCTGAGTGAGGAAAAGAACTGTCCATAGCAGTATCTAAAAACCAAATGAAGGAGTTTTGACTACCATACTAAGCCCGTCATTACTAGGACAAATTATATTTAGCCACCTCAGATGTGGTGCTTGAGTAGTACCTACCTTGCTTCCTTGTTCACCTGGAGGTCCTCTAGGGCCCTAAACACAATAGCAAGAACATTTGCTAGAGAAATTCTGTGATATTTCAAGAATGATTGTATCCACTTCCACAGAAAATTACCAAGGAAAAACCCAATAGGCAAACTGATATAGGGCTGTGGATATGATTAGTTTTAGCTCTTTGGCCCATCCACCCCTGATAACTCACACTGAGAACAAAAATGATCTAGATTTTATAGACTATATCCCATCAGGATAAATCAGAGAAGAGCAGGGATTACCTTCTCAAACACTTACCCGATCTCCTGGATCTCCAGCACGTCCAGGTGGCCCAGGAAACCCTTCTTCTCCTTCCCCCTTTTGGCACAAAACAAAGTGGGATTTAAGACCTCAGGCAGGGTACAGCCAATCCTGTGACTAAAAGCAGGAAGTAGAACTGCAGCAGCCCAGGCTAATTTGGGTCTGACAACTTTGTCTCAAATGCCTCTACACAAATGAAAGCAGAACAGGAGGCTTCTACTCAGGGCATGAGGCTTCAAAGCAGCAGGTGAGCACTTAATTTGGTTTATGGGGTATCTATTTACCTTTCAGGTGTATGGACAAATCCTTGTCTTACCTTGTCACCCTTTTGTCCTGGGGGACCAGGGGGTCCTCTGGGCCCAGGATCTCCAGGCAAACCCTAGGAGTTAAGAAGGAGAAAACAGAAATAAGCCAACAGGGAACGATCTTTGGTCATTTGCAGCTAAAGAGATCATCTACAGTTACTGAACATCTTCTATAAGAAAGTCAGATGCCTTTCCCTTAAGCATCACATTTCCCCAGCACTCTGACCACAATATTTGTTCAGTCAACCCCCTGCATTCAAATCCTATATTCTTTTTGACAATTTAACTGGACAGCAGCAATTGTTCCATTACTCCAAGACATCATTACATTCACCTCTATATACATTTCACATACCCATCCCAATGCTTCTCAAGCAATTCCAATACCTTACATCTGTAACAGTGACCATACATTCTAGCCCGCTGTGTAATCCCCCCGGTAAAGCATTGCAAAGGATGAACTCACTGGGGTGCCTGGTTCTCCTCTGACCACAGCCCCATCACCTGGTCCAGGAGGGCCCTAAAAAGACAGCCAATATCAACTCTGGCCCTCTGCAAAACTACAACATTTATCTTTACACAGCATAATAGCACATTAGGAACAGACAGCATGATCTGCAATTTAACTTGGAAGTGTGAACATAGTCCCTACAATTTCATTTCAACTCAGTACATCCAGTTTGGAGACTGACCATATCACCTTAGTTTATGAGGATCATTATTCTGTATGTAACAAAGACAATGCCTCCTACATCAATTTTGTACAAGGATATTAAGAGGAAGAGGGGTTCAGTTTGTAATAGAAGAGGTACTTCAGTTCTCATTGTCACATTGTATCCTATTATAAAATATAGCAAAAGTTTACTTGATAAACAAAAGTTGGCTCACTGGACCAGATTTACATTACATAAGAGCGAACCTGTAGCAGTACTGCACCCATCCATTTTTGTCAATGTCCAGCCTTCTTGTATCAAACTTTCCTATTTGCAGCAACAGGGATAGGAGGGGTGAGCTCACTCTACAGTAGGGGAAAACAACTGTCCTCACCATGAGATTATGAGAAGAACAGAAATAAGAGCTGAGCACAGATAGTTTAGGAGAAAATCAGGACTGGAAAAGACAGTTTGTATTCTCAAAATACATGTGATGGTGGGGTGCCACTCCTTAAAAGGTGAGGTAATTGGACAAAAGGCAAAAAATTATATATCACCATATCAATAAAATGTTGATTCACTGGTATTTAGAGTTTAAACCCAATTATAGCTTGTAGCCATAGGACAAATAAATATCTAGCATCCGAGAGCCAGAATTTCTTTCTGAAGTTAACTTTTATTTTGTTTTATAATGGGATATAATGTAACATTCAGAACTAAGTTGAAAAAAATTCATCATAAACATCCAAGAACATGTTCAAGATTATGTGTCAACATGCATTTTATGAAAAGATGAAAGTATAGGAATCTTTAAAACTGAAAAGCACACACCAGTCCTATTAATCCCTACCCTAATTCAAAGAGGTGAGAAGAACAGCAAAACAACAAAGCAAAGCAAATCAGTAAAAATCTTACAGGCGAACTTTATGTGCAGCAATAGAAGCAGAGATATGGGTTACTATTGCAGCAAAAATAGCACCATGTGCTTGGCAGCCATACCAGAATCAGGTGTCTTTGCATTCCTTTGCATTATAGTGTCTTAAAATTTAATATGAATCATAAAACTGAGGAAATGAATGGTAAAGAAAAATTGCATTTCAATGTTTATTATGTCTGATTGATTTATTATTATGCAAGCTTTTTTGAAGGCCAAAAGGAGCTGCAAAGTAAAGTAATTCAAGGAAAACAAACCACCCAGGGCTTTCTAATGGTGGATCATAAGCTCCCATGCAAGAAACTATTGTTTCTCGTGTCTCATGAGCCCATTGAGCAGGTATAGTCACCCAGAGCTCTGGGAAAGCACTAGAATAACACGACTGATGTCCAAAACCAGGGCTAAGTAGGGGAAACACTGGGATGTGTTCTCATTTTGCACTGGTATATTAGAGTCTTTTCACATCTTACTAGCAGCACACGCAACACAGAGCTACAGTCACACCCAGTTTCTAAGTAAATGTATAGGTATAATGCACATGTTTGTAAACACAACCTTGTCTACACTTGTTCACCCTTTACAGTGTAAAAGGTTCACATGAAACATGTTAGTTGGGTCTGTGAAAAAAATGATATTTACAAAACAGGCAGTATTGCTCAGTTCTATAAGCTGAGTGATGAATTATTTGTAAAACTGCACCACGATCTTCTCAAGAATGGAATTCAGTATCCAAGTGAGCATACTGGAAATGAATCAGTCATAGAATAATATAGTTGTAAAGTCCCTTGGAGGCATTCTAGGTCACCTCCATGTCCAATTAGACAGCTAAACAGAGACAAAGGCAGATTGTTTTTATCTCTGCACAAAGGTAGAGAGAAGACAGCAGTTAGATCTTCCCAAATCACATATCAGTTGCTGGACAGTGACTGATCTCTCAGGTTCAGATGTGCTATAAGCAAAGACAGCAGTCGGGGAAAAGAAGGATCACTTACTCGCTCACCTCGCTCGCCCTTTTCTCCCTGTAAGCAGAATTATCCACATGTCAACAAACGTTTCTACTCAGTATGTTCAAATGCTCCTGTCATCTAAACACAAAGGGCATAATACAGTAGACATTTAAAGGAGTAAAAAACATCTGGATGCACACAGACAGAGAGACAGACATATACTTCACAGGAAAGGGACAAGCAAGGAAAGAGTAAGACTAAATATCCATATATACATGGCCCTCTTATCTATCACTCAGATAGGTATGAGGAGACTTCTATGAAAACTAGGCAGGCTTGCAGTCAGGAGAACTTGGTTATTAACCATTCCAAAACTAAAGTAATGGTTTTCTCTAAAAGAAAGTACTTAGATGGTCACCTGATTGAGCAAAGTTATAGTTTCAAATACCTGGGGGTACATTTTTCCTATAATGGAAACTGGAAATGCCATTTAGAGGCAGCAAAACTTTTAGCTTGGAGGACATTTGATTTTGAGTTCCTGCTTGGCAGGAGGTTGGACTGAATGGCCCTTGTGGTCTCTTCCAACTCTATGATTCTATGACAGCAAAAGCAATACTAACCTTTGGAAAGGTCAGTGGCGGTTCCCTGGTAGGACACATTCTAAAAATCTTTATGTCCAAAGTCCTGCCCAATTACTATATGGAGTACAGCTAAGAGGACAGGTCCATGTTTCAGCAGCCAAAACCATACAGAACAGATTCTTGAAAGAACTGTTAGCTCTTCCTCCACGAGTGCCCTCTTCTTGCTAAGGCTGGAAGTGGATCTCCCTTCTATTAAGGCTAGCATCCACAAAGCAGTTATTCTTTATGGGAAAAGATTGATGACCTTGGATGATTGCAATTTAGCAAAACAATGTTTTACTGAGCAACTTGCTAAGGGAGGATGGGCCCACTTTTGGACAACATTGTCCCTTTCCTTTTTTGAAAATGTCCAGACCTCTATCATTCACAAGGACAAATACTCTATTAGAGATAGGATTTTTGAGTTGGATTCCTCTTAAAATATGCTTGCCAGTCAACAGCAAGTGTTCTCTCCATGGTACAGCCTTATAAAGAGGGGAGAATATTTCCAACAGTATTTCCAAGACTTAATTTTCGTTGCTCTGAGAAAAGCCTTTACTGCCCTCTGTTTTCAGACAATGCCTTCAGCTCATTTGGAGGGAAGGTATAAAGGGATCCCTTACACACAATGTTTGTGTATATGCAGTTCTGGGGAGGTGGAAGACCTAGTGCATTATCTTTTGCACTGCCCACTGTATAGGGACCCCAGGAACCATTTTCTGGGAGACCTTTTGAAAGTGAGGGCAGGTTGGATACTGCCTGATACGATTTGTGATCTGTTCGCAGACCACTCAAAATCTATTACACTTAAGGTGGCCACCTTTATGATAGCAGCCCAAAAGATCCACTGCAAATTTCTGAAAACATCAGCAATGGACTGCAAAGGGGAACAGTTGTTGTAGCCCTATTGTTGCCCTGGTATTTTCCCCTGTAATTTCAATTGATTTTAGTCCTATATTCACCTTGTATTTTGTAGATACTTTTCTCCTAAGCATGCTGGCTGTATTATTATAATTTTCCTACAGTGCTTTTGTAATATTTTGTAATGAATGTTGTGCCACAGGCAAATAAACTTGGTGATGATGATATCCATAGACAACAATGGGGACTAGGTGTATTAGTGTCTGTTTCTAGTAATATGAAACTACTTTGACAGACGCAATGATTTATGGTGAACACAGGAGCATACAGCCAAGGCATACTTTTAGGGTTTATGACTTCCAAAAACCATATTATTAGAGACATACGGTTCAGGTATACTTGCTATATCTTGGAGGATGCTAGGATGCACGTCTTAGATAGCTTGCTTTTTTATGGCTGCTTCTAAACAATATTGACACTAGCATTTCTTCTTCTTCTCTGGCTATCCCCACATACTTGTACAATGATAAGGGTATCATGAAAGGCAACACACCAGGGAAAGGAGTCAGGCAGGAATGAAGTATGTGCCAGAGAAGATGTATGAAGATGCACGAAGGAGGAAGGTGAGAAATGGGTGGCAAGGCCTGCTGTATAGGACTCGGTCAGTCCGCTTGAAGGAAATGCTCATGTGCTTGGAGGAATGTATGCAAAGGGTCTGTGTGCATATGCACATACATAAACACAGACAGAGCTGTAAAGCTTGCCTATAAACTTGGCAGAGGGGATAAAGAACCAAGTACATTCATTAACTACTTAGAAAGAGATTTTTCAAACATAAAATCTCCCAAGGGAGAGCATACCTTGACAAACTCGCCAGCAGGGCCTGTTGGCCCAGCGGGTCCCACAGGTCCAGGGGGGCCAGGATCACCAAATGGTCCCCTAGGCCCTGGATTTCCAGGAGGTCCAGGGTTTCCCTTGAAGCAGACAAAAAGATGTGTTTGGTTGAAAAGGGACCCACTCCAGCAGGTGCCCTCAAGATCCCAATAAGCCCGCTTAGTCAGTGGTATAGATTACATAGCTAGGGACTATAACCCCCCCTTCCACATTTACATGCAACTAAATCTCCTTACTTGGGTTTACTTACAAGTAAACACCCATAAGACAATAATAGACATTTCTGAGAGGACAAGCTGTATGCAAAAATAGCTGGAAGACCATATGTGGCAGGAAGCACAAAACTTGATGTACACATGAGAATGGGACTATATGCAATACAATCATAATGGCCTTTCCATAAAGCCCCTCCCTTCTTCCTTCAATCATTTCTCATTTGTTTTTCTGTTTTCTCACTAATTATTTATGGACTGCAAGATGCTACTTACTGGGTTGCCGGGCTCTCCCTTCCGGCCAGGAAGCCCACCTCCTCCACCGACAATCTCTCCAGGATCCCCCTGCCCATAACAAAAGGCCCAAAGTTACTTTGACATATTACAGTCCACAGACTCAGTGGGAGCCTGCTCCAGTGGCTTTGGATAGAAGCACAGCTACTTATTCCACACCAGATGTTAAAAAAACAGCATGGGACAGCAGTGTACTAATATCCTAAACATAACCAAGTAAAAAGTTAGTAAAATAGTGATCCAGCCTCAGTCTCAAGTTTTTAACTGCTTTAAGAAGGAATTGGATTAAATTAGATCATATCTGAAGCCTGGCATCAATTCTTAGAATCTGAGGGCAGTTATTAGGGCCCCAGAGCCCTGGCAAGGTCTAATATTTCTGGTGCTTGATGTGGCATTGGGCCAACTCATTCATCTGCACTTCTGGTCATGTGCCATGTAAAATTTCTCAGAGTGTACTCAGTGGCATCACTAGGGTTGGTGTCACCAAGTGCAGTAACCCATGGTGTCACACCACCCCCACTGACCTCCTCCCATTTCACACCATACAGGCTCCTTAGTAATGCTTTTTTGCACTAATGTTACTCGTAAATCGTAATTCCCATATACCACTGAATGTAATGCTAATAGTTGTGACATAAACAACTAGCAAAATTAAAATTATACCTTCAAATTACATTATCATATGCACAACCTAAATGTATTTACATAAACAGAATGAGGATTTGGTTAAAATGTGATGTTTTTACAGAAAATTTAAAAATAATACAAAAAAAATAAAATTTCAAAATGTTTAATTTAAAAAAAAAATTAAAATGTGAAATTTTTAAAATTCTGGGGCCTCTGCGTTCTCCTCCCACTGAGCTTCATTCCACTCCCACCATCACTTAAAGCATTTTAGAGAGAAGTAGATGAATGCCACAGCCTGTTTCTGCCAAAAGGTAGGTGTTTGAGGAACAGTGGTGTCACCCCCTCCTTAGGGTGTCACCTGGTGTGGTTTTCACCCCCTGAACCCCCCTAGTGACATCACTGAGTGTACTCAAGATGAGTTATCAAGGTAATGTAGGAGATTTTAAACAATGGCTCACAGTGTTACTACTGCTTGTCCCTCAATTGCTGCTTGTTCACCTTGGATAAACCCCCAATAATATCAGACAGGTCTTCCAGTCAACATTGCTTGGGAATTCCTTATGCTTGGGACCAACCCTGCTATGTCTATTGCTAACTGTTGCACCAGGAGAAGAGTACATTGTGTTGAAATAGCATTTGAACCCCTTTGGTCAAGTTTTATAACAGGAAGGAGGCTTCCCTGCCTTTTCCACTGGGCTGCCAGTGCTTTTGATGATGTCAATAACTTAAGTTGTTCAGATCTGTTTCTAGATCAGAATACATGGTCCTCCTGTAAAGCAGACAGCTAGTGAAAAGTAAATTAGGTCTTTCTTAAGCAAAGCTGGAAACCAACAATGCCGAAGATTAATTTCAGGACAGTACTTTCAGGATGGTAAAGGACAGAAAATGATGGCAGAATTGCCACTCTCAGTGTCAGCCAAGAAGGCTGTACAAAGCTACTGTAGCTGACACTGATCTCATCCAAGAGTTAAAAGAGGAGGTTCTTCAAGTACTACAGGTACTCAGCTATATGCTGTTCTATAACACTATTCAGCTATACACTAGTGACTCTATCTGGGGAAAGTAATCCTGATAAATTACCTGTAACGTATATGGCATCCCCCCAAAAGTAGTTCCAAGACACCTAAGTAAGAAATCACAGTTGCAATGGGTTTTGGCCATTGCTTCCTGTTTCCAACTGAATGTTACTTTTTGAGTTCAAATATCATACTGTTTGTAGGGGTAAGTGCAAGCCCACAATGCATCATGGTATTGTAACCCTAACATCAGATTTCAAGATGGAAAAAGAAGTGAGATCTGTGTATTACTTTTATCTCTATCCTAACTGGCTCTATGTCATTTTCTCTATGGTCTCAACCATGCATTCATCACTATCTGTTCCCATATTCCAAGGATAATGGTTAATGGCAAACATGCAGTTTAGGAGGAAAATTAGGTGAGAGTAGCCTGTCCTGCCCAATATTGCAAATTGCATCAGTACCTTTGGCACTACAAGGCACATCCTAATCAGTTCACTCAAAGCAGTAACATTTGGAAACACTGTTCTTGGCACAGCATTCCATCATCATCACCATCACAATCTGTGTTTCTTTTCCAAGCCCAAATTTTCAAAGGCCCTCCAGAACAAAGGAGGAAATCTGTTCACTTACCGGCTCACCCTTCTCTCCTTTTGGACCAATTGGGCCAATTAGTCCACGCTCTCCCTAGAAGACAAAGTTAAGAATGAATAAGATAATCTCTTTAGCTGTCAGTCAAGGAATCACAGGAATCATTCCTTTTACTTACTGGGATTCCTCTGAGACCAGGAAGGCCAGGGCCACCCTGTAAGAAAACAAATGAAGATAATAATTGGACATTTTTATTTTTATTTTTCAGTCCAAATGAGAATCATAAAATTGAAAGAATGGTGTGAGGAAATAAAGCAATGCTTTTACAAGCAGACGCCCAAAAGAGCAGGTTAAGATTAAACAGTGTAAGACTGCAGATTTAGTATATGATCCAAGGTGAAGATAGCAAACTTAGCTAACAAGACACCCCATCTGTCCTGAATTCAAATTCACAGATAGTCAAATAGTATAGTACAGAAAATCATAGTGGGAAATGGGAATGCCTCTGTGTGCAACTATAGGTAACAAGGTGACAAAGGTGCTAATTACTTGTTGGCCAGGAGGACCAGGATTGCCAGGTCGACCAGGATTCCCTGGTGCTCCATCTGCTCCTGGGAATCCCTGAAAGAAAAGGAAGAAATTCAGGATATATCTTTGTGGAGATGCATTTAATATTTTGAAAATTTAAAAGCACAAACAAACACTCAAACGATCTAGAGCTCTGTCTTATGTGATGCATAGTGACAAACTAGGGACCACCAACACCATGGCAGAAATTTTGGTCATGTGATACTGACTTTTCTGGGTGGTGGTGAGATTTAATCCACTGCTGGATTATTCCTCACACCAATCTGAGATCCCATCATCATTTATTTATGGAAGCCAAAGCAGAATGGATTTGAAATGCCTTTTTGGACTAACTCCTTCTTAAGAAAAAAAACTGCCCTTTGATGAATTGTAAGGATATTATCCCCAGTGTCTAGACCACCAAATAACAAGTAGAGAAAGAGGATTCTCACAGAGTGAGTTTACACATGAATGTTCATTACTTGAGTACTGTGACTCACTGCTATTTTATATATGTGGACAAATCATCGCAAAATAATCAGTATAGCTTTCTTGTGACCCACTGTCAATTCAAAATAGATTACTTTTCAGTGGAGACACTTAACAAGTTTGGCTTGGCTGAGAGTCATCAAGAGCTGATTTAATCAAATAATGAGATCAGACGCTGTACATGCATGAATGAACCAACATTCAAAGGCCTTCTTAATCTGGATTTGGCACCATCACAGATCCCAGCATATTACCATGGACTGCTATGCTGGAACAGATTCAGAGGATATAAACTAACTTCAAGCATTCAGTGATGTGGTAATTTTTTGGGCAGTTCAGTTTTTCAGCTGGGGTCACAAAATAGAATACTATACATAGAAAGCTGGCACACTGGGATGGCAGGAGGGGGAGACATCTAGTCTAGGTGTCTAGATCAGGAGTGGACAAGCACCTCAGGTCTGTGGGCTGCAGATGTACTACTGCTCCTGTATATAGAATGGCTGTGCCAGCCACCAAAGCCCTACCCCATTTTTTGTTGAAGCCTCTACTTACTCTCTCAAGGCCAAGAGTGGCAATTTCACCAAATGTTGAGGGGTGCCTGACCTATTTTTGGACAAGAAGAGGCCTTTTCCCCAGCCAATGCTTAGGGAGTCAACAAAAACGGGCAGATGTGGACCCTATGCCCCTTAGGGGATGTGAGAGTGCTTTTCTAGCAATTTTTAACAAGAAAATAAAAATCATGAGGATATTTGGGAGTCTGGGGCCTTCAGGACTGCAAGTGACTCCCAGACAGTACTTTGTTCACCTTTGGCCTTGATTAAAACACTTTAGTTTTCTACTCGTAGGATTGTAGATATAGATATGAGTTCCACTTCCAATCCAAATTCATATGGCACAGACATAGGCTTCCTGCCTCAATAAAAGCTACACTGAATAATTATTTCCTTATAGGTCACCTACAGTTCCACAGAGGTAAAAGCTGACGCTTAGTTCCTCATTTTAGGAGAAAATGTAGGAAGGAGTGATAGCAGGAGAATACATGTGACACCCTCACAATCTGAAATATTGTCCTACTAGAGGGTTAGCTGTTTAGAACCCAAAGTCTATGGTATTCAAAGCTCAATTTTAAGTGTAGTTATTGAGAAGTAAGTTGGATTTTGTAAGACCTACTTCCAAATAACACTTGTTTAGGTCCGGAGGCCCAGAATGCCAGACGTGAAAGGCATCAAGGACTACGGGCCATACACTGCCTTTGTCTGGAGGGCAGCAGGCTGAAAGGACATAAATTACTTCAATAAAATAAATGACTTATTTCATTTTCTGGCCAAAAGGAGGACCTGCCACTCACCAAAGATACAGTAAGATTCAAGACTGTGTGCCTCCAAATAGAAAGAAGATGAACTGTAGGGAGAGGTCTATGGAAAGTACATAACCCCAAGTAACTTGGGCAGAAGAGCTAAGAAAAGGGCTTACAGCTTGCAATGCCTCTTAATTTTTTTAGGAAACTGATCTCATCAGTAAATATAGTTATATTGTTGTTGTGTGCTGTCAAGTTGGCTTTAGCTTATGACAACTCTATGAATGACAGACTTCCACAAGCTTTGGTCACCAACAGCCCTGCTCAGGCCTTGTAGACTCAGGGCTGTGGCTTCCTTGATTAAGTCAATCCACTGGCCATGCATTCTTTCTCTTCTCCTGCTGCCTTCCACATTTTCAATGAGACATGTCTTCTCATGACATGTACAAAATATGCTAGCCTCCATCTCATAATTATAGCTTCTTGTCAGAATATACAGCATCACTATATATAGCTATCTTTTCTAGAAAGAGGTATTTGAATTATTTTCTTAAAAAGCCTTATCCAAACGTTTGTTTTACAATACAGCTCCCATCATCCTTAGCCAATGACATAATGGCTGGAGATACTGGGAACCCTAGTTTAAAATGTGGACATCACAGAATTATAAAATCTATAATACAAAACTTAAATAGGTCACTGTGGAAGAACAGGGAAGCCACTCAGTGAAGTTCCATGAAGTTGGGTGCTTGGTTTTCTCTTTAGTAAAATACTCAAGACTTCATGAGATGCTGGGTGTACCCACCCTGTCTCCTTTCTCACCCCTCCGATCAATGACATCACCTGGAGGCCCCTGAGGTCCCACTGGTCCTGGAGGACCTGGGAGCCCATTGCGTCCCTAAACAAAAAGAAGAAAAATACATTGTTTATTTTATTGTTTAGTACCAGAATGAACTTCCATTTCCTCCAAAAGCAATATATTCATTACATCCACCTCATCACTGAGTGATATAATCTTCTACAAAGTAGAAGAATTATATATAACAAGTTCAAGAAACTTTAAGGGTGGGGCATAAGTGAAAGCCAAAAAACATCATATCAACATGTAGTTTGCACAATTTCAATTTCCTCCAGAACAGAAGACTGAAACAAGGTTTTAGATAACTGAAACAAGCTTTGCTTTTAGCAAAGTCCCTGTAGGCTTTATTGGTAACAAAATGACCATTGTGAAAAGTGCAGTTAAGTTATTGTGGCAAATTAAATAGTCTCAGAAGAAATCTTCATTTTTCCTTATAAACTACTCACTGAGATTTAGAGAAATTATCCCATGTCACATGATTTAGCTTCAACCAAAGGTATGCTAAAGCAGGATAGCAATTTCTAGCTGTGTCTGCCCCACGTGCTAAACACTGCTGCTGTGAATTGCCAGACAGTGTTGCACGTCTAAGTGTGGAGACAAATTCAAGAGAGCAATTTTGGAGGTTTTGAAGCTCCAGTGAACATTCCTCCTGGTACCAGCCATTACCTATACAGCCTGTGTAATGAAAGCAGTCCCATTGCTTTGGGTGGGCTGTCACCTTTATTTTTGCTGTTAACTTCTGAATAGCATGTGGCTAGTTGTGAGCCCAAAAACCAAGACTGTCCTTATTTTCTGCTTATCTATAAGTCATTCTGGGAAGCTTTTTGGCTAAACAGTGAAATAAAAATGCCTAAAATGATTAAATAACAAAAAATAATAAGTACCTTCATGTACTGCAGCATTCACTATTTCATTCATTGATTGATATCTATTCCCCCCCCCCCACACACACACTGTTTGTTTAAGCATTTAAATCAGCAGTGACAATGAAGAAGGGACTTCATAGTTAACACAAAGCCCAGACAATCAGGCTTCACACAGTTCAACTCTAAGAAGGAGGCAATTGCTTCATGTCTGGCACAAGCATCAGTCAATTGGTACTATGGAAAACTGTCTTTTGCCTCCAAAGCAGAATAGCTTCCCATGAACATTATCCTCTGAAGATGATTAAGCACATATCAAATACATAGCAAGTGCCCTTCCACAGAAGGAATATGGCTGAAATGGTGTATATATGTCCTCACTATATCTGGGTTAAATGCAGCCAATGTTCTAGGCAATGTTCACATTTTACAGAGTTTACATTCTAAAATATTCCCAGTTATGGAACAACTGGGGAAGGGAAACTCAAAATATTTTCTGCTTTGTGGAAATACACTGGTACAGCAAGTACAGAGGTGGCCAGTGGTTCTGTTTATACAAGAGTGAATTTACATTATATTCAGCACTCTGGATAGTTCCTGAAATACTGCAAAAAGATTCTGTAACAACCCAACACAGATTCACGAACCTGAAACAACAGAAGCACCAGCCACTTCTGAGCTCAGGAGTATTAAATGCCAATCCCATCCTGCTTATCGTATAGGCAACAGTTTCCCAATCAAATGAGGGCTGCCCTGTGATAACCTGAACTTAAAACATTTCCTCAAGGGAGAAAGAGGTCAATTCACAAATGTGCCTAGAAAATAGAATTACCTGGAAACAGTTCAACTTGGAAAGAGATTCCTACAACCTTTTCCTTCTAAACTGTTTATTATAGCAATTAATGATTTTTATGGTAAGTATTTTGTAAGTATTATTACTGTCTGCAATTGTTTGAATCCTTTAAGCCAACTGTCTATAGTGCTCCACAAAGAAGCTGAGGCTAGAGAATCTAATAAATAACAACATTAATTATAACTTTATAAACTGCCTGGTCATTATGCAAAAAAAGAAAAAAAGCTTCTGGTGGTAGGAGCAATAACCTGTCTAAAAATATTGACAAAGATTCTGTAAGAGGGTCTAACACATGTGAGTACAAATAGAAAGGCTCTAATCAAACCAATGGGGCTTAACAAGCAAAATAAATTCTATTCCAAGCCACAAGGCTCAGGGGTTCAAAGGAAAAGCTGACATTACCGGGTTTCCAGGAGTTCCAGGAAGTCCCATGCGTCCTTTCTGTCCCTGAAAAAATGACCAGAGAGATTAATTGTCTTTCCACAGCAGCACCCCACAACAGTCCTGAAAGGGATGTCGTGTGAAATCTTCCTCCTTAAACCTCAGATACTCACAATCTCACCAGGCTCGCCTTTTTCACCCTGTAGGAGAACAAGAGAATAATTTGATGATAGCCTGCTTTATGAACAGAAAAGGCTACACAATCTCAATAATATATGGGAAGTTTATCATAAAAAAGAAAACTTTCTAAACAAGTAGTGTTTAAAGGTAGCTTTGGGTTTGTCCCAAGGCTATGGAGGATGACAACACTGATCCAACAGAGAAAGCAAATTACGCCCATTCCTAAGTCTCTCCTTTTCCCCACAGGTCTTGTCCTTTAGGACAATACTTCCTAAGCTATCTATTGTAGGGGGCTGGCAGGTTGTCTCCCCCCCACACACACACCAATATGCCAGGAACTGCCACCATATTTGTGCCCATTGACTACAAGTGTTTTTTTTTCTTTCTTGGAAATTTGCTGCAGATCAGAGGCTAGACACTGATCCATGGAACACCACTTTGAGTAGCACTGGACTAGGAAACTGTATGAGAGATAGGTGGCATCCAAAGTGCCTCTTCACCTTGAAAACTCATTTTTTTTTCAGCAAGGGAAATTTAACCCCCTTGCACTTACAGTATGTCATCCTACGTTGATTTTAAATCTCTTGTAATAGGTTAAAAAAGCTAACCAGGCAAGGCAAGAAAGGGTCAGTCCTCTTGTAACTTTCCTCATATCTCTCATTGGCTCCAACTGATTCTTATATATGGAGGTTTACATAACCTTCTCCTCCCATGTTGAAAGAAGACATTTATGGGACTATACAAACTAGCCTCAACTTCAGCCATTGATATGCAGTGTGGGCATATCTCCTCATGTTGAAAGAAGACATTTATGAGACTATATAAACTAGCCTCAACTCCAGCCATTGATATGCACTGTGGGCAAATCAATTGCTACCAAGATCTTCAGTGGAAAGCTGCTTACATTTGGTTGGGCATGGAAAAGGCTCTGTGTGGGTAATGTATCTGTGTAGAGGGATATGGTACTGTGGTTGATCCAGGCCCTGCCACACCTCCTGGATGCTCAGGTGATGGAGGAAGGCAGGAGTAGCCTGGAATGGCTCATAACCCTTTCATATGTTCTTTTCACATGTGAACTTCTCCAGAGTCTAAACTCTGGAGTTCTCTTCCAGTGTCTGAATCTAAAATATAAGTCTTAAAAAGCTATCAGCAATTTCCCCAGCAATTCACAGAATTATAGAATCATAGAGTTGGAAGAGATCACAAGGGCCATCCAGTCCTACCCCTGCCATGCAGGAACTCACAATCAAAGCACCCCCGACAGATGGCCATCCAGTCTCTGTTTAGTTTCTATCTGCCAGTTCCCACATCACAAAGACATAACTATGGCATCCATTTTCTAGTCATGCTCAAATGCCTGAGCATTTAAAGTTGGGAGCAATTTTGACAAGCAAAAACATTTCTTTTCATAATTACCCAATACAGCCTTTATAACCTGGCACCCTCCATTTGTGTTAAGAATACTGCCTCTATCAGTCCCAGTCAGAATGACTGGGATATGATGGAAGTTTTGGTCAACCATATTTGTAGGGATCCAAGGGCCTAAGCAGACTGGCGGCACGGGGCCGCCGTGGGAAGGTGCGCCGCGGGACCGAGGCATCCCCACGCCTCGATCTTGCGGCGCACCTTAGTCATCCCTGAAAGGAGCGCTAAAATAGCACTCCTTTCACAAGTCAGCGAAAGTGCGCTGCAAAAGCTTACGGCGCACTTTCGCTGACTTTTCCGCCGCAGCGTGTCCGGATGCTGCGGCGGGAGGTTGCCCTCGGAGCGCCGGCCGTGCGGAGGGCCGGTGGCTCCGAGGACGACCTCAGGAGGAGGAAGGGGCGCTGAGCGTGTGGCTGCCCCTCCTCTTCCCTGTCTCCAGGACGGCTCTATTAGCCGTCTGCCGAGGCCCCAAGTAAGGAAAGACTGGCCTGAGAGAACAGCTGTTACTCAAAAGGAGAAAAAAAACCCACTTATTTTTATTTATTTTTATAGTAGAGGTAGATGTCAGTGACTTACCCTGGGACACTGTACTGCACATGGCTCTGGTCTAGGCTGAGAGGGGAAAAGAGGAAAAGAGGTCACCATTAAAATAGCTACAATGCTGCTATCCAAGCCTTAGACATTGTGCAGTCAACTTTGGAAGTGACAGCTATGTGCCAAATGGCAATTTGTTGCAGTGCTTGTGTAACCACTGGGTAAGCTAATTGTTTGCTATATTGTGCCAGGAAGTGAGAGAATTTGCCACAGGCCTGAATGTGAATAGAAATCTAATGGAGCATGAAAGTGCAACAGTTCTTTTCACTAGAATGTGACACATGACTATCTTTCCAAGTGGTCATATGTGCACATTATATAAAGTTCTTACTGGATGCCTGACCTTGTTTTCATCCTATGCTTATGAGAAATTCAGGCCAGTTTAAATTAGAGAAGCAACTGTCTATTTACCCTTCATGATACTTCCTGTTGCACAAGTGCTATTAAATGCATGGAGCATGTACTCCCTCCACTGCTTGACTCTATTTTACAAAATGCAGATAATGACTGTCATGCACCCTACAAGCAATCCCTTACCCCTTCTGTGACTGATAACCCACAGAGGGCACTGGCAAGCTCCTCTTCCACCTCTGGCAAACTCTTTGAGTCTCTCACAAAGAAAACATTGCGTGGATCTTCACTGGTTACCAGCTGGCGCAGCTGCTCACGACTGGCCCCATCCATGCCCACTGCCAGCACCTGGATCCCTGCAAAGGGCAAAAGGATTTTATGTGGAGAACTCTCTGAGAATGGAGCATGACAAATGACAGGAAAAGACTCAGGATATGAGCAGCTCAACTCTCTCTTTCAAAGGCAAGGTTCAGCCAGAGCTGCTCAATGTTTAGTCAGTAAGCATTCTTTCAGCTTCCAACAAGCCAAAAAGGTGGAGAGCTGGTAATGTTCCCAGCCCACTTAAGGGCACAGTGTATTTGGTTTGGTGCTTTGATACCTCCTGGCTCAACAAAGACATAAATAAAATGGATGGGGAGGCATTATGGAGGAGGCCACCAACTAGCACTTAAGGCAGGCCCTTCACATTGTTGCAAAATGCACACATGTGATCCTCTGTTCTTTTTTCTTTTCCCCACTCTGGATTCCAGTGGCTTGTCTCACCTGCGGCCTTAACTTCTCTGGCAGGTCCAATGGCATCATCACCAGATGGTCCATCTGTCATTATCACCAGGGTTCCTGGTATACCAGTTCTGCGCCCTGTACTTGGACTGAACATGTAGTTCTTGGCAAAATTAATAGCAGCTCCTGCAGAGCACAAATGAAGTGCAAATAGATACTCAGAGAAACAGAAATATATACAAAATGGTCAAAAGAACTACTACCATAGCAGTAGCAGCAGTCTTTATGAGCTAGTACATTGCACACCTCAGGCCTTACTATAGCCTCTAATTAGCCAGCTCCGTGATCACATGAAGGGTTTCAATGGGAAGAATGGCCTTCCATGTTCTTACAAACCCTCCCCCCATAATTTCCTTCCTATTCCTTAAACAAATTTAACCAATGTCCCCATGCTCAAAGCCTTCTTACCAATTGCATTGCCACTTGGCTCCTCATAGCGCAAAGAACGGATATTCTGAAGGACAGTTGCCAAGTCACTAGAGCGGTTGAGCAGAAGAAATGGGAGGCCTCTGTAGCTGTAAACCACAATGCCTACCTGAGGAAACAGACCAAATCTGCTACAGTGGACCCTAGGTATGTGCTGGGGTTTGGGTCCAGCCCCCTCCCCCCCCCCATGGATACCAAAATCTGTGGATACTGTCCCACTATATACAGTGGCATAATGAAATGGTGTCCCTTAAATAAAATAACACAATCAAGGTTTGCATTTTGCAATTCATATCTTGCTTGAATATTTTAAATCTGTGGATGGCTGAAGCCATGGATAAGGAATCCATGGATATGGAGGTCCAACTGTATATGAAAAAGGAAATTACATGTGAGGAAGAGTAGAAGCAAGACAGGAAATATGTAAGGCAAAGATTTCATCTTTCTGACAGAGAGAAACTTGGATTCAGGACATCCATCAGGACAGAGAACAATCAAGTGATCACTGGAAGCACAACAACGTAGAAGTTACACAAAGTAAAAGTCATTTTATTAATAGTTTCCTCTGCTATCTCATATGTTTTCACCTCACTATCATGAACCAAATAAAATGAAGTTCTGCACTAGGCATGTGAATATTTCTAAGAGTTACATGGGAGAAATTTCACTGTGAAGTCTTGTAAAGTAGAGCAGCTTTGATGTGGCTATTCTTCAAGTGGCTATGCACACAGCACTTGCGAACTAGGGCATAATCCAAAGGTCATTTGTTACCTGGTGGGCTCCAGGGCCCAGTTGGCCCAGTGCAGATACAGTGTTGGACAGAAAGCTTCTCACAGCCTCTGCATTGTAGTCAGTGTCTCGAGTTGCATGTACAAGAAAAACAATGTCACTGCGGCCATCTCGGCAAACTGTAGAAAGAATCAAAATGAGCTAGGATGGGAGGTGTAATGAGTGAGCTATAAAACAAAACATGTCCTCTCAAGCGGTCTTCAAATATAGGCATAGGTGTTTATCACACGGGGAGCCCCGTGCAGAAATGGTACTTTAAAGAGAGAAAAAACCCCGTAAAAGCGGAAGCAATTTATCAATGGGATTTCTCCATGTGATAAATTCCAGCGCTGTTAAAAGGAGGTTAATCCGAACGGAAATTAGACAAAAACTACTTCTTTTTACTTTCGGGATCTTCTGAAAGTAAAAAGAAGCAGTTTTTGTCTAATTTCCGTTCAGATTAGCCTCCTTTTAACAGTGACGTCGTCTGAAAAAACACCCGCTTTTGCGGGTTTTGTTTAATTTAAAGCCCCGTTTCTGCAAGAGATTTCCCCCATGTGATAAACTCCAGATAAATGATGAAAAATTCTGCCTTCATGCGTTTCTACTTCTGACTCTCTCTCTCCTTGGCAATAGGCTAGGAAATGGAAGAAGAAAGCAATTCCAGTCCACATATGTCACACATCTCAAGCCCAATATAACTGACATGGAAGATGATTCATAGAGACCTTGGGCACTAAAACAAGAAAGGCTTCATATCTCTCACACAAATAGAATCTCACCTGTACGGTCAGTAACAGAAGCCTCAGCACCTGTAATGGTCCCAAACAGTGGGCGGATGGTGAAGGTGTATCTCTCACCCAAGCGCAACCCAGATACTTGGTGGGATGTTGATGACCCAGGCAGTGTTCTTTGTGTTTCTCCTCCATCTGAAACAAAGGAGGAACATGAGTGGTGAACACAAACGGTGTGGTGAGCAGTGAGATACCATATAGTTTTTTACCTTATGCAGCAACACCCACCTCTTCTTGCCAAGCTGCTAAGAAGACTGGACTAGAACTTTGATTCAAATTCTCATTCAACCATGGCAAACTTCCTGGGTGTTCTTGGCCTAGTCACTGTCTTCCAGCCTAATCTACTGCACAAGTTGTTTTGAGGATACCATGGTGCTGATGGGAGGGAGAACTATGAATGCTGCCCTGGGCAACATAGAGTACAGATGAGATATATATGCAATGTCAGCAAACAAATGATGTTTGCCCTTGCAAACTGAAGACTGCCTTTCATCACCTCTATCTTCATCTGCACAGGAGCTGGGTCTCAAGGGACTATGGCACACTCACAATAATCCTCTGCCCAAATCCCCAATGCCCCATCTTGGTCCTTCTATATCTGTTACAGGTCTCTTACCTCTTAGAGACTTCCATGTGAGGAGATAGCCAGAGACCCCAGGAACTGGAGTCCAAGTCAATGTCACAGAATCCTTTTGAGTATCTGTCACCCGGAAATTGGTCACACGGCCTGCGGCAGCTGGGGCAAAGAAGTTAAAGGGGAGATGGATCATTTGGTTCTTGAGATTAAAGGCTTAGTTTTGTCTTCACCTCAACAAGCATCTGGGAGCTGATATTCATGACCACTGCTACTCATTACAATACTAGTAATCAATCCTCCCCGGCTGTATTAACCCTCCTGGAAAGCATTTACAAGCCCATGTACAGTGAGGGTAATTAGCAGGAGTCATAAGTACTGGGTTATACAAGTACAAGTGGGAGAATGTTTTCATTACAAATACATTTATATAACAGCATGGGCAATAAACACACAACTGGCTGCTTTGCTTTATTATATGTATGCATCACAACTTGACCACCATACTCTGTAAAGGCAAACCAGACATATGACAAATAAGTAATAACATATAAACAATGCTGTGGATGAACAGATAACAAGTAATTGTAAACACAGATGTAAAAAATAACATTTCTTTAGAAATGGAGTTGAAAAACAGAAAATGGAATAAACTCTTATGGGGCGGGGGGGGGGGGGGGGGAGATGAAAAACCCATACATCAAATGATCTGTGACAACAGCATAGGAATATATATTATCATCACATGTCAGGATAATTATAACTCTCTAATTTACCTCTCTGGAAGTAAGCATGCCTCCAGGGGTAATGAAGACAGCAAAACACTAACCCAAGGCTTTCAGCTCCCAAGAAATACATTTTGTTACTTTCACCAGCTGGAGGCAACCTTACTCCACGCATTAGCCACAGACAATAAGGTGGTTGTTTTTTTTTAACGTTTTGATGTAATTTATCCAATTTGCATTCACAAACTTATAGAGGAATCAGAATTCACTGTTCTTATTGTTCATCATACAAAACATTGATTCTAATGTGTATATTAGGGAAAGCTGAAAACAAGACCACTATATACAGTGTGTGTGTGTGGAAGAATGGGTACATTTTTAAAAAGACAAAAATTCATATATTAGGATTATAAGCATAGAAACAGAATATGTATATTTGAACTGGCTTTTAAAAAGAAAAACAGGAGAGAATAAACTTAATGGTCCATTTGATAACACCAGTAGAAACTGGAGAGTTGTACTGGTTTCTGACTGGCTTTATAAAACAGAAATGTATATTCTCTGCATGAACAAGTTGACACTCAAGGCCCTACGATCATAACTGAGCTTTAAGTTTGGGGCAACCAGGCCTATCTTAGACAAGGTGGATAGGACTGAGATACCTGTGTTGGCAACAATAGATACAGCTTCACTCTCCCTATTGCCTGTCAGGCTTGTGATACGGATTTCGTATCGTCCTCCTGGCTGCAAGTCTTCAATGTCATATGTGTTGATGTTGGCTGGCAGCAGCTGGCTACTCTCTGGTCCACCTGTACCATGTGAGAGAAACAGTTAATTTCCTGTGTGTTTGGCAGCAGTGAAAGACAAGGAGGAGATCTGAGAGAGACTCACCACCAGCTAGCCTCCAGGTAAGCCGATAGCCTGTGCTACCAGGTGCTGGGCTCCATTCTATTCGGATACGTCTTCCTGAGGAATCAGTCACACGTAGATTTCCAACTGGCTGAACTGGAACTGTTGCTAAAAGGAAAACTGGAAGGATTAGGAAAGGCAAGAGCACAGGACACTTGATCATGACTTGGTAGGAGAAGGCACTGCAGAAGAAACTATTCCTCTGAAGTAACCTGGATGAAGAGCATGAAATTTGCTGATTGAGGAGACATCTTGATTCATCCTACAAGGCACCTCAGAACCTTGTTTGGACTCTTAATACCTTGAAATATGTGATTTCATTCATGTTGGTAGTCCCCTCATTGATGCAGATTGCAACTACTTCAAGCCACCATTGTGCTCACAGTTTCTGTCACCTACTTTGTTGCCTGGTGGCCAACCTCTTCTCAATTGTTAGCTAGGCTGGTTCAGTCCTCAGAGTTTACTTTCTGCTGGCATAATGAGGCTTTGACACACCAGGTTCACCTCTATGTCATGATGAGGTGACAGAACAAGGCTTTATGGGCCTGGGTAATAATATAAGGCAAAAATAAAGATGCCCTTTGGCTTAAGAAGTGTTAATTGCACCCCCAATCCATGAGCATTTCTGGATAACCAGAAACATCTTTCCATACCCCATTCACAATCTATATTTCCAGAGTAGTTCTATGATGATGGACAGTATGAGCACAATCACCTCCAAATCCAAGATACCAACCCCCTAAAAAAAGAGCCAGGTAATTTTCCCACAGTGCTGTAATGAGCTACGCTCAGTAAATATGAATATTAGACTTTGATGCATAAAGCAGGAAAGTTGTCTGTTGCCAGAATCTAAATAATTCATAATGAACAAACTAGGGCTGCTGCAGCTTGGACACTTTGTCCATCTTGGTAAATGCAGTGCTATCAGTGCTTAACTGTCTTGTCTACCTCAGTTGAATGGAGATTCTACCAGACTGGCTCCGTCTGGTATACCCACATTGTGAGGTAAAAATCTATACTGATTGGCTTTGCCTTGTGTATGAGACCCATTGTTTCCGACTGCTCAGACCACTTAAGATCCATTATCAGAACCTGAAGGGCACTTCACCTCTGCCCTTTTGCAAGCACATGTTGATACCATGTTTGCTCCACATAGAAGCATTCCCTTAGGAGACCAGTTAGAAAGACTGTAAAAACAGAAACACAGAGAGAGAATCTCCCTCTTTGACCTGAGTCTTTCCTTGACCTGCCCCGTCTGGGACCTCCCTCTGTCCTTCCCCAGTCTCCAACCATCTTCTCCACAATGGAGGGTGAGAAAATCCATGTGTGTGTTTTAGTTTGCAAGCCCTTTAAGCTTAGCCCCTCTAGCTCCCCCCCCCACAAATTTGGTTAGGAAAAAGGTGTTATTGTTTTTTAGCTTCCATGTTGTTTTCCCCCACTTTTATTTTAAAAAAACAGACTGAATTGAGTATAGAATGTTCTTTGGTTTCTGCTGCTATCTTTTTAAAATAAACAAATAATTGTTTTTGTTGCAAAATCAGCTTGTCCTTCTCCCTCATTTTTACTTGGAGCCAGTAGCGTCACTGGGGTGTGTGTGCAGGCGATGCAGGCTGCATCATGTGACACACCAGAAGGGGGGTGACACCAGGTTGGCTCTCTGCCCCCACATGGGGCCTTTTCGGGATGCCCAGACCCTGTGCGGGGCCTTTTCGGGCCACCTGGGCCACGCTTGGAAGCACCCCAGGCACTGTGGCTGTTCCCTGGTGGTGCGTTGGGCAATTCTAGGCATGCATACACACTCCCGCGTGTGTCGGAAGATGCATACTGGAAGTCCTGCCCCCTTAAGTCCCACTCCCCCCATGAGTGACTGCACCAGGTGACACCAACCCTAGGTATGCCACTGCTTGGGGCCACTTTGGTTAACTGTCCATTTTTAAAGCTTTCAGCCTGTAAGCTCCTGCAGAGAGCTAGCACCTGGTAGAGCCCCCCCACCCCAAAAGCAGTGAACTGCTCTTAACAGTACTGGGCTAAGAAGTAAAAGATCAAAGTTCAATTCAGTTGCCTATCACATTGACTAGTAGCCTTAGAAAAACTATCAACTCTCAGTCTCTCGGAGCTTAAAAATGCTACTATTTTTTTTTTGAGACTACATCTCTCAAAATTCCCAGCATAGCCAATGGAATTTGGGGACTGCAGATCACAAACATAACTCTTCTAAGCTCCCTAATTCTGCCCACCCTAGCTTACAGATTTGTACTGAGGTTGAAAAACCATCCAAGAGCACCTTAGAAAAAGAAGTAGAATATAGATGGGACACATAACAGATATAAATGTATTAATCTTACGTGTGGTGACAATGATGGACACAGGGTCTCCTTCACGGTTGCCAATCAGTGCTGTGACCTTCACTGTGTAGCTAACTCCTCCTTCCAGGTTAAGCAAGTCAAAAGAATTGGTGTTTCCTGAGACCAATTCGGTGTTTTCAGGTCCACCTTCAAAGAAAGAGATTGTTACCTTCCAAGTTTATTTATTTATTTTTTAATTATGTTTTTAAAATTTTACAAATAAAACATGAAATGAAATATAAAGTTCAATCACTTGTACACTTATTCAAATTCCTATTCCTACATTCCATAATGTTATGAAAAACAAATAAAGTAGATTTACATCATTCTGACTCTTAAATACATTACAAGTTCTTTGTTTCTTCACAGGAAAAGAAAAGCTTATTTCACATTTCAATTTATGACTTCCTTTTTCTACTTATTTGGCTCAGAGAAGTTAAAGTCTTACTATCATTTGATAGTACCTGTTGGGAGTCTTACATGTCTTTGGGTATCTTTTTAAACTTGGAAGGTAGTAAGATAGTTACCTTCCAAGTTTAAAAAGATACCCAAAGACATGTAAGACTCCCAACAGGTACAGAGGAAAAGTGTAAATGTTGATCATACTAACAGGCAACACTATCTGGCTAATACTGAAAGATAGTCCTTGCCCTACTGTCCCCTAAAAAAAAAAAAAATGTTAGTTGGGAAGCATCCAAGATTAGCATCAAAATGGGCCAACCCTCTGTTTTTTCACTGTTTTGTGGTAGTTTTGCCTAGAATGAAAGTAATTATGTTAAAACTAAAATAAAATTTCACAGTTCATACACATTGACAAAAATGCTTCTGAAATTTACATTTGAGGGAATTTTTAACAAAATCAACTTAAGTATTAGTCTTCTTGACAAGGAAATCATTTAAGTATCAACTTCCTAAGACAAATTCAATAGCTTCATATTGGTTTCTCCTTCTCTAAAATTCTTGGGGGCTGAACAGACCATCATAAAGAGCCAGCCCGGGGGCAGAATGGGGGCATGGCGACTGCATGCCAGCCGCCCTGACTTTGCCCTCATGCCAGCTTCATGCAGCGCACCCCACCGCATGACGGGAGGAGTCAGGGCACTCCCTTGGTGCAGCGTCCACACATACTGCACCAAAGGAGCACTGAAAAGCCACGGCAAGGGCAGCTTTTTGCCACACTAAAAAGGAGCGGCATTTGCCAGCTCTTTTTAGAGTGGCAAAGCACCAGATAGGGGCCGCGGTGAAACAAAAAGGGTGCAACTCCAGAGAATGCCCTATGGTCATAGATGTCTATATGCTAATACACAGAACACAGGAAATTAACATGTTTTGGAATTCAGTTTCATCAATATGCTATCTTTTCTTTTCTCTAATTCCAAAGAAGGTGTCTCAGTGCTAACCCAGTGTTTGCTGACAAAAAGGGAACAGGAATTCAACCTATGCTGGATGTGTGTACACATCCCCTGAAATTTCAGGAATGAAGCTTGGGTGTACTTTTCAATTCAACCCTGAGCTTGGATGCCCACGTTTCAGCATTTGCCAAGAATGCATAGGTAAAACTAGTGTGCCAGCTTTCCTGTTCCTGAAGATGTCAGATCTGTCCACAGTAACACATGCCTTGATAACATCCTGTTTAGAATACTGTTACACACTCTTTTCAGGGCAGGTTTTGGAAACTGTTTGAAAACTTCAGCATGTCCAAAATGTTGTGGTCAAACTGTTGACTGAAGTTAGCTACAGGGAACATACAACTCCCCTGCTGAAGCATATTCACTGGCTATTGGTCTGTTTCTAGGCAAAATTTATTATGCTGGTCATGATCTATAAAGCTTGGGTCCAGATTATCTGTAAGAAAAGCTTACCTGAACCTCAACATCTTCAATTTTTTTCTGTTCCACGACTATCACTGGTACAGTTGGTGAGGATATGGCCACCTGCCAAGTAGCCACCCTCCCATGTATCTGTATCCCTTCCATGGGAGGTTGGCTCCCTCTTTGATTTTTTTTGTCAGTATGCAAAGGCTTTTTTATTTAAACATGCTTTCAGTACTTGACTGCATGCAGCAGAAGTGTCTTTTAACAGGGTGTGCCCCCTCGATCCATGTCCCCTCGATCCATGTCCATCTTGGCTGGTCGTCCAGGGGGGAGATGCGTTGAAGGTGTTCCTTCGGGACACAATCAATGCATCATTCAGGGAAGGCAAAGTACCATCTTGTTTAAAGGAGGCGGTGGTTAAGCCACTCCTGAAAAAGCCTTCCCTGGATCCCCTGGACAGAAACAACTATAGACCAGTCTCCTTACTCCCTTTTTTGAGTAAGGTGATCGAGAGGGCAGTTGCTTCCCAACTCCAAGCAGTCTTGGATGAAACCGATTATCTTGACCCATTTCAAACGGGCTTTAGGACAGGATTTGGGGTTGAGACTGCCATGGTTGCTCTGACCAATGACCTCCGCTTGAGTATTGACAGGGGTAGTGTGACCCTGCTAGTGCTCTTGGAACTCTCTGCAGCCTTTGACACTATAGATCATGCCATTCTCTTAGATCGCCTGAGAGAGTTAGGAATTGGAGGCACTGCTCTGCAGTGGTTCTGTTCCTTCCTCTCGGGCAGATCTCAGAGGGTGAGGCTCGGGGACAGTTGCTCATCCAAAATTGAGCTTAATTGTGGCATCCCTCAGGGCGCCATCCTGTCCCCGATGCTGTTTAATATTTACATGAAACCGCTGGGGGAGATCATTCGGAGGCATGGAGCGCGGTGTCTTCAGTACGCTGATGACACCCAGATATATCTCTCCATGACCAGATCATCGTCTCAGACTTCAGATGGCATCTCACCTCTTAATGACTGTCTAAGAGCGGTAATGGGTTGGATGAGGAAAAACAGATTGAAGTTGAATCCAGACAAAACGGAGGTACTAGCAGTCACAGGCCCGAAACCAGGTCTGGGAATACAGTCTCCAGTCCTGGACGGGGTCACACTCTCCGTAAAGGACTGTGTTCGCAGTTTGGGATGCTCCTCGATTCATCGCTTCACATGATTAGTCAGGTGAATGCGGTGGTCAGGAGTGCCTGTTATCAGCTTCGGCTGATACGCCAACTGCGCCCTTATCTGGATATGAGGGATCTGGAAACTGTGGTACACGCCCTGGTAACCTCACGTCTGGACTTCTGCAATGCACTCTACATGGGGCTACCCTTGTGCCTAAACCGGAAACTTCAACTGGTACAGAATATGGCAGCCAGGGTAATTACTGGTACATCACGGAGGGAGCACATAACACCGGTGCTTAAATCCCTCCACTGGCTGCCGATTAGTTTCCGGGCACAGTACAAGGTGTTGGTTTTGACCTTTAAAGCCCTACATGGCTTGGGTCCATCTTATCTTAGGGACTGCCTCTCCCCATATGATCCCCCCCGCACCCTGCGGTCCTCTGAGAGGAATCTGTTACAGCCAATAAAAACTAGGTTGTCCCAGACCTCCCAGAGGGCCTTTTCTGCTACCGCTCCCAGACTATGGAATGGCCTGCCGGACGAGATCCGTCTGATAACCACTCTTGCTGCATTTAAGAAGGCAGTAAAGACGGATCTCTTCTGGCAGGCCTTCCCAGAATAATATCTGTCCGCTGGGAGGGACAACTTGCTCATTGTCCTACTGAGTACGAATTGTGTTTTAAATTCAACCTTGTGTCGTTTTAATATTTTTTTGGATTAATCTTGTTTTAAGGGGTGGGTGGAGGGATCATGCTTGGAGGGAATGCTTTTAACTGTGCTGTTTTAATATGCTGTAACCCGCCCCGATTGCCTAGCAGAGGGGCGGGCTATAAATAAAACTTATTATTATTATTATTATTATTATTATTATTATTATTATCTTGATCTTATGTTTTACATGTATTTTAAACTGCATTTTATTAAGTATTAAGTATTTTAATATATTTATTTGCTTTTTTAAAACCTACTTATTATATACTGTTTTAGCTGTATTTTGTTTTAATCTTATAATATAAGCCACTTTGGGTGGGAGAAAACCAGGATATAAATTAAACAAACAAACAAAATGATCTTGAACTCTTAACATAGGAAAGGGAGAAAAAGACGACCCAGCTGAGCTTAATATCAATACCAGAAAAAGTACTAGAACAGATCTTTAAGCAGTCTTTCTGTGCACTTAAAAAGAAATGCAGTGATTACTAAAAGCAAGCATGGGTTTCTCAAAACCAAGTCATGCGAGAAGAATCTTATCTCTTTTTTGTTGACAGTTAAAAGCTTGTAGATCAAGGGAATTCTGTGGCTGTAGTATATATTGAATTCTGTAAGGCTTTTGACAAGGTCCCCCCATGATATTCTTATAGAAAAGCTGGTAAAATGTGGGCTAGACAATGCAACTGTTAGGTAAATTTATAATTGGTTGACTTGACTGACTGAACCCAGAGTGTTCACGAATGGTTCCTCTTCAACATGAAGAGAAGCAACCAGTGGGATGCCACAGGGTTCAGCCCTGGACCTGGAGTTGTTCAACATCTTTACAAATGACTTGGATGACAGAATAGAGGACCTGCTCGTCAAATTTGTACATGACTACAAACTAGTAGGGGGAGCTAATATCCTAGAAGAAAAAAATCAGGATTCAAAATGACTGTAGTAATTGGAGAGGTGGGCTAAAGCTAATAAAACGAACTTCAACAAGGATACAGGTAAGGTACAACATTTAGGCAGGAAAATCAAGTTGTTCAACACACTAGACAACAAGCTAACAGAGTCAGCAGTGTGATGCAGTTTCCCCCCCCCCAAAAAACCCCCAACAATACTAGATTGCATTAACAGAGATATAGTATCCAGATCAAGGAAAGTACTAGCACCACTCTATTTTGCTTTGTTCAGATCTCACCTAGAATATTGTGACCAGTTCTGGGCACTAGAGTTCAAGAAGAATATTGACAAACTGGAATGAGTCCAGAAGAATGCATTGAAGATAGTTAAAGGTCAGGAAATGAAGCCCAATAAGGAACAGTTTAGGGAGCTGAATATATTTAGCTTGGCAAAGTTTGAAAGATGGCATAATAGCCATCTGCAAATGTCTGAAGGGGTGTCATGTAGAAACAAGCTAGTTTTGCTGCTCCAGAAGCAAGGATATGAGCCAGTGGATTCAAATTACAAGAAAAGAGATTCCATCTAAACTTCAGGAAGGCCATCCTGATGGTAATTGTTGACAGTGTGTAATAGGCTGCTTTGGAAGGTGGTGGCCACAGGCAAACCAGAGCAACAGGGAAGAGAGTTGGCATGCAAATATTCCTCCTTTAGAGGTGTTAAAACAGAGTTGGGAATGACTATCTTTTGGGAGTGCTTTAGCTGTATAGTCCAGCATGGCACAGGGTTGGACTAGCTGGTCCTTGCAATACATTCCAACTAAGGGGCTTTGCAGACGGCGCTTTGCGCCAAGGAAGGGGAGGGGCAGCTGGACACCGGGTGCCCCAATCCCTTCCTGATGACGTCCTTCCGTTGCAGTCTCCTGACACTCTGTGACAGAAGAGATGCGGAAGAGGCGCGCACTGCCTCTTCCAGCGCCCTTTCTGCGCCTTGAGGAAGGGGCGCTATTTTAGTGCTCCTTCCAGGGCCGCCCAAAGAGTGGATTGGGGCCAAGGAGTGGGGCAGCCTTGGCCCCAATCCTTGGCTTCTCAGGGCGGCCCATGGTCACCCGTCTGTAAAGGCCCTAAATCTCCACCTTTAGAGGGAAAAAACAAACAAACAAGCAAACCCTCCCAAAGATCAATATTCCAGCCCTGAAACAATACTTTGTTAGTATTGACTATTATGCCTAACCAACACCCTCATTAGAACCATCTTGCATCTATCATTCTTTACTGGGACTTAAAAATAGTAACAACCTCAGCCTTATCAAACTGCATCCTCACCAGACATTTTTTACTCAGTTTTTTTACTGCTCAAAATTCTTCTTCTGAAGCTGAAGATTGCTCAAACCTAAAACTGTGGGTCAAATCCACCACTACATTTCCATAATTTTACTAGTCATGCAAAAATCAGTCACTTGACTTATTTTAGACATTTCTTGGGTTTGCAAATAACAGGTCCTGTAGTCAAAAGGATGGGTCTTTGGGGCCCTGGTGGCGCAGTGGTTAAATGCCTGTACTGCAGCCACAACGTTGTGAGTTTGATCCCAGGGGTTGCAAGGTTCACTCATCCTTCTATCCTCTCGTAGGTTGGTGAAATAAGTAACTAGCTTGTTGGAGGCAATTAGCTTACAGATTGTAAACAGCTTAGAGAGTGCTGAGTTCACTGATAAGCGGTATAGAAATGTACATACTACTGCTATTGCTATTGCCTTACAAATCAAGTGGCAGTCATAAGGGTTTTCCAGTAGCATAATTGTTTCAAGGTTCATAGAAAGACAAACAGCTAGTAAAGTGGGACAGTTATTTTACCATCACGTCGGCTCCACACCACTCTGTACGCTGTAGCCCCAGGCACACCAACCCATGTGACTCGTACCACATTGTTCCTGGATTCAAGGACTCGAAGGCTGGTGACCATACCCACTTGACCAGAAGCTGCAATGCAAAGGACAGAAAAGAGTAATTAAGAGTGGTGCTGTCAAGATGGTGTTACAATGGGCCAAGAGATGTGCAATGCCTAATAGTTAGAGTGTTCTCACCTGTTGTAGCTGTGGTGGTGATTGGATTTCCTTGTCTGCTGCCAACCAAGGCTGAGACCCCAATGATATAGACCACCCCAGGCCTCAGGCCTTCAATAGTGTAGGAGTTTACATCAGCAGGCAGGACACGTGAGATCTCTTGCCCTAGGGGTTGGGGGAGAAAGGAGCATAGCAGGTTGGAGACAATAGATTTCACAATCAGGAATAAAAGCAGGAAGAGCAATGACAACAAAACATTTTACAACTTATAGCTAACAGGGAGCAGCTCTGTATAGCTCTTTTTGTCACATGTACCAGGTGAGAGTCCAAAGGCTGTATGTCCAATCAACTAACAGTTTCAATGTATACTACAAAGTTATTCTATATCATGTAACTGATTGTGTCTTTCTGAGACACAGATTTTCATAACAGCAACAAAATATTGTACAAGACTGAGTCTGCCTAGTTTAACAGGGAGGAGACATTTCTGTCCATAGAAATGCAAGAGGCAAACCAGAGCAACAGGGAAGAGAGGTGGCATGCGAATAACAACAGGATGCATTTGGGGGAGGAACACGCTGCATGCCACATCTCCAGGGGATGAAGATACAATTGCTTTCTTCCAAATTACAGAGTTTTCTCTTCTGGGGAGCACATGAATCATATTTCTAACAGACTCAACAATACATTACCACAAAATGTGGTAATTTAATTACCACAAAATGTGGGAGACTGACTGGTAATTAGTTTACTGCTCCACAGATTTTATTGGCTACATTTAGGAAACACAAACTGTAACATTAGGAGACTTGGAAGCACATGATATAGCATATTATTCTGATGATTGTAAATAGGCAAACTTTTAGAAAATAAAAAAGGGGAGAGAAATAAGTAGGAAGGAAAACATGAGCCCTACTAACCTAGTATCAGCATCTCAGCGCCCGCCCCCCTCATTAACCCATGACCGACACAGAGAAGGATCTGTCATTAGGTTATAGGATTCAGGCAGGGGAGGGGGCTATCCTTTAGATGTCATGTATGCCATCTTACAGGATTTGCATTTCCCATTTCTAATTCAAGACTATTAAACCATGCACTTGAAATACTAAAGCTGTTGTCCTGATAGCTGACAAAAACTATCTCAGAGATCTTCAGATGACAACTACTAAGGCCCCTGTTGATAAAATATTGAACCAAAATACCCTGTCTGAAATCAAACAGCATATTATAATTAATATTTATCTATGCTTTACGTAGTATTCACAAAGACATAAAGAAAAACATAACCACATATAACTTTAATATCTTGGAACAGAACTTTCTGAGTGGGAAGAGAATAATTGATTAAATTCTTTCCCCTAGTTAGCAACTGCTTGTGGAAGGATTCAAATAGACTGTGGAAAAAGGAAAATCTCCATTATATTCCAAGAATACAGAATATTTCAAAACAGATATTTTGTTAAAGATTAAGACATAAAGAAAAACATAACCACATATAACCTTAACAGAACTTTCTGAGTAGGAAGAGAATAATGGATTGCACAGCACAATTGATCCACACTGATTTCAAGATGAAAATGAGTTGGTCTTCTTTAATAGGGGAGAAGTATTGTCCTTCTAGAACAGCCTTCCCCAAGCTAGTGTATTGCAGGTCTACTGGAGAACTCAGGGGGAATGCAGACCGCCTAAAGGGCCAGCCTGGGGGTGGAGCTGGGGTGGGGCGATCACACGCCAGCCGCCCTGACTCTGCCCCAACGTCCCCCCGATGCCATGTGCCCGTCTGCACAATGTGCGGTGTCAGGGTGCCCTCTTGGCGCAGCATGCGCACACGCTGCACCAAAAGGGCGCAAAAGAGCCGCGGTGGCAGCTCTAAGGGAGGCCTTTTGCCACCCCCAAAAGGAGCAGCATTTTGCCACTCTTTTGGGGGCAGCAAAAAAGAGGATCGGGGCCGTGGTGTGTGGTGCCCATGGCCCCAATCCGCTGCTCCCAGGGGTGGCCCAGAGCAACCCCAAACGGGTTGTCTGCTTCGGCCCTCAGTCTCATTGACTGGGAATGTCAGGGGTTGTAATCCATCATGTCTGGAAGATATCAGGGTGGGGGAATCTATTCCAAATGGAAAATGTGGTGCTTTTTCTGTGATTTTGCAGCTGAAGTTAACACAAATTATACTTTGATACACCATCCAAACACAGAAAAGTGTACTATAGAATATTCATTTGTATGCTTTTTTAGTTTCTAATTATATGGCTTTTTTATACTGCTTCTTTTTTTTTTTTTTTTTTAAACAGAACAAATCATACTGTAACATGTTTTGCCTAATGATTCCAGAAACACCACCCAATGTTTCATATGTGGTTGCTATGAGGTTAAAAATTAATTTTTAAATTAATGACTATGAAAAGCCTCATAGTCAGAGTTGGCAGCTAGCTGTTTCCAAAGTTGGATATAACACTAGATTTTTTTTAGAGGCACAAGTGGTCTCTATCCGCTAATCAGCTAATCAATATAAAGAATTCATTTAGTAATGGTAATGTAACAATCAGCTTAGGGTCCTGGATATGTTTAGCCTGGAGAAATGTGAAATGACAGGTATGTTTAAATAGTTTAAAGCAGGGGTAGGCAACCTTTTTGAGCCGGGGGCCGGGTTGCTGTCCCTCAGACAATTGGGGGGCCGAAGCACCAAAAATAAATAAATAAATAAATAAATAAATAAATAAATATTTTAAAAATTAAAAAAAAATTTAAAAAAATATGCATGCACACTCTCTCAGCCCCAGAAAATCCATGGCAAAACCCCTGTGGAGATTTTGCCACGAAAACCCCAAGAACAAGTAATAACAACAATAATCAATATCATCATAGCGGGTGGCGACGGCGGCGGCGGCAGGGCCAGCCTGGGGCCGGTCCAAAGGCCTCGGGGGGCCACATCCGGGCCCCGAGCCTTAGGTTGCCTACCCCTGGTTTAAAGGATGTCATATTGAAGATGGAGCAAACTTGTATTCTGCTGACCAGAGACTAGGACAAGTAGTAATGGATTCAAATTACAGGGAAATATTAGGAAGAACTTCCAGACAGTAAGAGCTCTTTGACAGTGGAATAGGCTGCCTTGGAGTGCAGTGGAGTCTCCTTCTTTGGAGGTCTTTAAACAGAGTTTGGATGGCCATCTTGTTGGGGGTGCTTTGATTCTGTGTTCCTGAATGGCAGGAGGTAGACTGGATGGCCCTGGTAGTCTCTTCCAATTCTATGATTCTATAACAAGAGACTTCAAAAGTGCATAAAAATGGCTTATAGACCCAGTATCCTGAGTCTACTGACTCTTCCTCATGGGTAACCAATGTGGCTTTTCCAAATCATAACTCCAAATGTAATCTACACCAGGAACCTTTGGCCCTCCAGATGTTTTGAGCAACAGCTCCTGCAGTTCAGTATCACTGTCCATGGTGACCTGAGCTCCTGCCAACTACTGTCCAAAACATCTGGAAAACCAAAGCTTTCTCACAGTTGTTCTACATCATCTCAATACAGCCTGTCAGAAGGTAGGTTTCAAATTCCACACAAGCTGCAAGGCCTTAACCATCTTTTCAGGCAATTCTCACAGAGACGACATTATAAAAATGTAGCTTAAAGTTACAGGTATCCAAATGACAACTACTAGTATCAAGCACATATGTGGGTGTAGCTTTCTCGCCTAACTAATACTTTGTCATAGTCACAATATAAATTTCAAGAAGAAGCAGCAAAATTGAGAGCCGTGGCTGGGCTGTTGTGCTATTGATATTTCAATTCTTTTTAGGGTCACAAGGCCTGGTGGCCATTATGTCAACAATGCTACAAAAACACATTTATAGAGTCCCCAGTGAACCATCATATATTATACCCAGGCCACTGCTACCAATATATATTTTTGCTTGACTAGGTTTGACCTGTGTTGTCCACCAGTATGTGCAAATAAAATTACAAGCTAAAGGTATGCCAAATTCCACAGCCAGAATATATTATTTTGGTGACAGACAAAAATCTTACCATCTCTTGGACGCCATGTCACTTTATAGCCTGTTGCCCCAGCAAATGGATTCCATGTCACTCGCAGTTGATTGGGTCCTATTGAGGTTGCCTCCACATTGGTGATAGTGCCCACAGATGCAGGTTCTATAACAGGTGACATTTGGAGTGATGGTAATTTTTAAAAAAGATTAAAAACAGATTATCTCCATAAACCACAGTTGTATTGACCCAAGCAGGACAGTGTGCACATGTGCATACACACATGTAATTTTGAAAAATTGAGTGCTTCATATATATTTATTTTTCTGTAGAAGGTAAAGACTTAGTATTACTTGCACAATGTAGAAGGAGAGTTGGAGCTGAGGGAAACTGACCTGCCTAAAGTCAGCAGTTAAGTTTACATGTCTCTCCCATCTCAGTGCTCTCCACATGAGCAAGAAGAAACAAATGCCGAAGAATGTCTGCAGAGCACATTTGTGGCACCTCAACACTGAACAAAAATTCTGGCTTTTATTGCTGAAGGTTCATCAGCAGGGTCATAACAAAACTTTTGAGAATTACGCTGCTGAACTGTTATAGCCAGGTCAAGCCAAGCATTAGACCTTTAACAGCCATAATGCCTGAAAATATAAAAATGGTAAGGATAGATACTTGTGGCCTAGCCTAGAAAGACCAAGAAGAATGAAGGCCCTCAACAAAAACATACCCACTTGGAAAGTAAGGGTGGCAGGTGTGCTCTCTTGGCTGCCTGACAATGTTGTTATTCGCACCAAGTATGTGATGCCATCCTTCAGATCTTGAAGTTCAAAAAAATTTTGGTCACCTGGGATTTGCCTGATCTTCTCAGAACCATCTGTAGAAGTGTGCAGAGAAAACAGAGTTAGACTCTGTCATTTTACTCAAGCTTTACTGAACAATCCTCAGTCTGTACACAATATTCTTGCCCCTTCAAAATAGTTGGACTTAAGAAACTTCCATATCTCATACATCTGGCTTGCTTTAACCATCTTTGTATAGCTGCCAGAACATTAGAACAACCTTGCCTATCCTCAGGTCTTTTCCCTACAAGGCTCTAGTCCTTTTTTATCCATGTTCATAAATGTCAGGAGTCTCAAATGGAACTGCTCTATCACAATGGCCCAGGCACTACTAATCTCATGGTTGGACTATAGCTTTACTCTTTAAGTGGAGGTGCCTTAAAAGTTACTTGTAGTGACTTACCAGCATCTTCTCAAACATCTGCTAAAGGAATTGCACTAGCTGCCTATTTGTAATTGGCAAAAAGTTTAGGTTATTGTTGTTAATAAATAAAATACCTAAACAACATGGGATCTTGTTATCTGAGTACCTGGTAGTGACATATGTTCTTGAGATCCATCTCATAGTTATTCTGAGCTGGGCATTTCATATAGTGGCACTCACAATGTGTAATACTTCTCTCTTGATATTACATATGCTCCAACAATTCTTATTTTTAGGTGTATATTGAAGACATGCCTATTCTTGCAATCCTTCCCAGTTTAACATTTTGATCTTAAGGACTGAGTGGATATTATACATAAAATCATATATTGTTCATATATTACATGGTTTAAAATGGCTTGAAACTGCTTTATATACAACTTCAGATATAACACTTATTTTTTTTTAAAAAATCCAACACTTAAGTGGAGTAAAGCCCAGCATTACACTGAATAAATCTAGTCCTCCATTTCAGAAATCCACAAACCCACATACACAAACACAAACATGAAGCCTTACCCTGGGTGTTGACAATCACTAGTCTGTAAGCAGTAGCCCTGGGGATGGGAGTCCACAGCAGCCGGACACGGCCTGGCCCCACTGGCACCATGCGCAGGTTAGACACACTGGCTATGAATGGTGGCCCTGCCACAAGGGGGAAAAAACCCTGTAGTTACAAGAACAGCCTGGCTAAATTACAAGAACTCTTGTGAAGGATGAGAGTTGGCAGGAACAGGGAAAGCCTGCAAGCACTTATTAGAGGAAAGAAGATGAGTTTCATCTTGGATGGCTGACTTCTGAGTATTGGTGCCAGAATTATTACAAATACTTCTATCAAAGTTAGGAAATAAGCTGCCTTTCAACAGTACACTGTATTAATCTAGTTTCAAGTGATTTAATTAACATTTTCCCCTTTATATTTATTTATTTGGATTGGTTGATGTTATTTAAAAATTTACTTCTTGTATTTTGTTAAAAGCCCAAGCTGGCTAACTGTTAATTAGTAAATATTAATCTCAAAGGTACTTTGAGAAAAAGTACTTTTTTGGACCACAACTCCCAAAATCCTCCAGTCAAAAAGAAGTAATCTTTCCAAGTTCCAGCCAGAAATAAATCTCCCTCTCCAACGATCCACAGAGTGATGATGGAATTACCATAGGACAGTCCTTTGCTCAGTTTATTGACTGTTTCAGTAATACTTATTTAAACTAATATGAAGCATAAATAAATGTGCAGCAATTATGTGAGCAATGTGAATGCAACATTAATGCATTACAGTTATTTTAATGTATTTCAAAGTGGCCTCTATGTGGGTAGCAGTTGTAAATAAGTGGCAATAACAATGTCAGTAGGATTAACCTAGCCAGGTGACACTTACGGATTCGGATGTTGAGAGGAACGGCACTCCCCTCACGATTGCCAATAAGAGCTGACACACGCACCACATAGGAGACATCTTCTCTCAGATCAATCAGGTCCTCAGTTGTCTGTGAGCCTGGAATACGCCGAACTTTCTCTGTGCCATCTGTAACATGAAACCATAGGAACCATATGTGCATGCTCAGGTTGCATGTAGGGCCATGATGGCGAACCTATGGCACGCATGCCAGAGACGGCACGCGAAACCATTTTTCTCAGCACATGGAGAGCGGGTTAGGGAGGAATGGAGGCATGCCTGTTCTTCCTCTTCCCAGCCATCCCGTGCCTTCAGCTGCCTCTCCGAAGAGGCAGCTGAAGGCACGGAAGGGGGTGGAGGGAGGAACAGGTGTGCACCTGTTCTTCTTCTTCCTAGGCCTTCAGCTGCTTCTGGAGAAGCAGCTGAAGGCCTGGGAGCAGAAGTCCCACCCTTGGAAGGCAGAAGTCCTGCCCCCCCCTGAAAGGCAGAAGTCTCCCCCTGGAGGGTAGAAGTTCCCCTGGTGACAGAAGACTTTTTTTTTTGGGGGGGCACTCAGTCCCTAAAAGGTTTGCCATCATTAATGTAGGTATTCATGTTTTTATTTTGCAGGCGTCCTATCCTCTTTCTAATCAAGAATGCAATTTTTAAAAAAGAGAACATTTTTAGCTCTTATAGTTGTGCATCTAGAGTATAGCTATGCCTAGAAACATCACAGAATATATAGAGCTGACTGATAAACTGTTTCTGAGTAGGGCAGTGCTTCTTGTTGTCAATGAATGAGGTTTTATTTCCTTACATGGCTATTTGCTCATCCTTTGGACCCTAATAACTGTGAATGCACCTGGGTGTTCAGTTGGCCAACATAATTAAGTTAACCCCAACCACTAGCATTTTCTCTCTCAGATACTCACCCTGGGTATTGCGTAGCACAATTTTATAGCCCGTGGCTCCTGGGATACCTGTCCATGTCAATCGGACTCTGTTTCCTGAGGTCTCAAGGATCCTTAAATCAGAGACACTGCCCACTGATGCCACCTCTGTAAAACAAATTGCAGCTCAAAGATCAATGAGGCCAGTGAGGGGAGCAAAGGTGCCAGTCCTAGGGATGCCATGTAACGGGATCAGCTCTAGTACAGAGAAAGGGTTACAACCACACACCGCAGCCCCAATCCCCCTTTTTGCCACCCCCAAAAGAGTGGGCAAATGCTGCTTCTTTTGGGGGCGGCAAAAAGCCACCCTTAGAGCTGCCGCTGTGGCTCTTTTGCGGCCTTTTGGCAAAGCATGTGTGCACGCTGCAGCAACAGGGCGCCCTGATGCCGTACGCTATGTGGATGGGTGCGAGGCATCAGGGCGGCCGGTGTGTGGTCGCCCCACCCCAACTCCACCCCCAGGCTGGCCTAAAGTGCCGGTCTGTATCCCTCATCACCAAAAACATTCTTGCATTCTTGAATTCCTGCATCAATTCCTCCATATTTGAGGAGGGAAAGGCTCCAGACATGCCTGGACTGGCTCCCGAAGAAGGCTATACTGGATAGAAAACCACCTCTTCATGTCACAGAAAATTCCAAGTTGGGGTAGTGGTGTCTCACTGAAGAGATAGAGATATAATCATAGAGCTGGAAGAGACCTCACAGGCCATCCAGGCCAACCCCTGACATGCAGGAACACACAACCAAAGCACTCCCAACAGATGGCCATCCAGCCTCTGTTTAAAGATCTCCAAAGAAGGAGACTCCACTACTCTCTGAGGGAGTGTGTTGCACTGTCAAACAGCTCTTACTTTTAGGAGGTTCCTCCTGATGTTATTGGGTGGATGCAGTTAAGTACAACTACCACTTAACAAAACAAAAAGATCCTTCCCTATATTAGAAAAAAAGTCAATTTTTAAAGAACAAAAACATACACACACACAAGCAAAGAAAAAGAGGAAAAACTTCTTGTTGCTGATGTTGCTGGTGGTGGTGTAAGAGAGATCTTGTGAAGCAAAGAGAAGCACAAGAAAAACATGATCTTCGGGGTGTGAGGCCAGAATGAAGACTGACCTTGCTAGGGGTTGATCACTAAAGGATATTCCTCAAAGTCCTCATTCCTGCCTGTCAGAGTGAGAAGGAGGAACAACCCATCTTAGGATGTTCAGCCTTTCACTGCTGGAGAAATAATAAACTGTTTCCAGTAGTGTGACTAGAACTTGCATTGAAGACAAGCATTTCACCAATAAGTAGTAAGATTCAGAAGATGAAAGCATGCATTTTTGTTGTAATTTCCACCTGCTGCCTAGAGGTCGACTTGGCAGCCATACAACTTATGTCATTCAGTCTCTCCAGCTATAAAACCAAAATGCATTGTCTAGACAAGGTCACCCTTTATCCAAGGACTATATGTGTAGTAAATAATGATGTAAAATTTCCAGAAAGTTGGAATACATGGAGGTGGAAAAAAACAGTGTTTTCCCCGTTTTGTTCTAGGAAAAATTTTAATTTTGGAAAAACTGAACACAAATGCAACATTAGCTTCCCTTACAGACTGAAAGTCATTTTAATACTTTAGGAACATAGAATGTATTGTGTATCACTTGGCTTGGGCAAAAAGTATCATGTTTTACAAATTAAAGGTACCGTAGTTTATCCAGGAAATAATTACAAATTTAATTTATTTCTTAAAATGTTACAAATGGAGCTATAACATCCAGAACTGTAACGATCACTTGTACTATATCAAACCTCTTTGTTTTGCCAGTTTATGAGAAGCAAACAAACAAAAAAGTAAATGGGGAAAAAAAAATCAATGCTAGCAAAACAAAGAAAATTATTTTGGTTTCTCTAGTCTGAAGTGCCAAGCAGACATAAAGCACTCTTTCCCACAAAAAGAACAGAGAAAAAGAACTAAGACCAGAAATTGCAATGATAGGAGATACTGAACACAGTCTTACAAAAGGGTGTATGTGCTGCATAGTTTTTAATGTAGGGGGAGTAAATATAATGAACAACTTGTCTTAAATATTTTATTCATCATTCTAAAAGACAATATTGCAAAATCCATTTTTTCAATATTCCCAGGAATTTCAGAAAAAAACAAGGTATTTTTTCGTTTCTCATTTGTCCAGTCCCCTCCCCAACCTAGGTCTTCACATTTCCAGCAGCAAACAGCACTGGGCATTACTCACCTGTCTGTGAGATGGTAACTGGTGTGGCCACTTCCTTGCCATCATACAAAGTGTAGAGGGTAATATAATATTCAGTGCCCGGTTGCAGGCCTGTCAGGGTATAACTGTTCTCATTGGTAGGCAAGGACACAGTCTTGGGGGGTTCCACACCTGAAGTACAGAACAAGGGGAAGACAATGAGGGATGCTCCAGATATTTGACCATTGCTTGCATCCACACTGCAGAAATAATGCAGTTTGAACCATTTTAACAGCCATAGCTCCATCCTATGGAATCATGGGATTTGTACTTTGTTCTGTAACCAGAGTTTTCTGACTGAGGAGGCTAAATATCTCAAAAACTACAGATCCCAGAATTCCATAGCATTGAGCCATAGCAGTTAAAGTGGTGTCAAACTGCATAATTTCTGTAGTGTGGACACATCCATTATGAATTCAAAGACAAGACAAACTTGTCTTTGACTATTCAAACTTGTCTATTCCCATCTTTGGCATTAATATACAGACTGGAATTTAGTTATGCATCAATTTTCACTCTCCCCTAATGTTCTGACACAGGTCATGGCTCACAGATTACTAAAAAATGAAAGAAAATACATTTAGGAATGTGTATTTAAAAAAAATGCTTAGAATACCTACTTATTAAAATGTAAATTTTCATGCAGATTAACGCAGAAGCAAGACAGACTAATTTATGTGTGAACACATGTGGAACTAACATAAACATTATCTTTTCTTGTGAGTCATGTCTTCTCATAACATATCCAAAGTATGACAATTTCAGTTCAGTCTACTTGGCTTCTATGAAGAGTTCAGGCTTGACTTGTTCTAGGACCCATTTATTTGTCTTTTTGGTAGAACCCTTCTCCAGTGCTACATTTCAAATGAGTTTAACAGCCTACCTGTTGCTTTTCTCCACTCCAGCCGATAGCCTCGGGCATTAGGGATGATATTCCAGGCTACCCGAATTGATGTTGGGTCAATACTGACCGTTCTCAAAGTCTGGACTATTTCTACAGAAAGTACAAACAGGGGATCAGCAAACTGTAATTCATAGAAAAGCCTTTGACAACCAGTCATAAATTACTTCACCTTTTGAATACATTTCAGAACTGAACCGTTAGAGATCATTTATGGGGGTAAAAGATAGCCACCCAATAGCCAGTTCTACTATTACAGTAGACACTATTGCTCCTCATTAACATTGTTTTCTATTTTGCATCTACCTCCCTCTATTGAATACTGTTGTGGGAGGATGAGCTGGCATTTTAGACATAAAACAGAACTGTGTCCTGAACACAGATATCAAATTAAATTCTTATAAGAATTTCATTTTTATATCTACAAAGTTATAACACTGTAAATCAGATTACAAATGGAATGTTTAATTCAATGTTAGGAGATTATCAATCACCTGAAAGTGACGGCAGCAAAGCGGGATGCTCCCATCACAATCATGCGACTGGGGCAAGAATATCAAATGATATCACATGACATCATCATTATCCCATCCTTGTCCCATCCATGGGGAGGAATTATTCCTGTTAATGAAAAACAATGGGAGAATTTCTCCCCTCGGATGGGATAATGGTGACATCATGTGACGTCATCTGATATTCTTGCCCCATCACATGATTGTGATGGGAGTGTCCCGCTTTGCTCCTGTCACTTTCAGGCATTGGATAATCTCCATAGTCTCACTTTGCTCAGTTAATACTACCACCACTACTACTGACAATACTGATGCTGCTGATAATAACACAAGCAATTCCCTTGTGCACATACCAGTTCTCCTTCTGATGGATGCTTTGGGCCCTTCCACTTGCCCATAGACTGGAGCAACAGTCACACGGTACTCAGTGTTGGGCTGCAGGCCAGTCAATAAATAAGAATTCTTGCTGAGATCCACATCAGCTGTCTGAATATCCTGACCTAAGGGGGGAAAAACAAATGTTTAAAACCTGGTAGCAGTGATGTTTATTGTAGATAGACATATGTTCACTACGAGACTTGGCCATGGATGCATTATAATGGCTGTATACCACATAAACCTGGTTCAGAGAGAAAAAAATAAGGTTGTCTATTGAGGCAACCATGCTTAGCCCTAGTCAGCCATTATGCCCAAAGAGAGCACAAGAAAAACAGCAACAAGGGCAAGGCTAATTCCACACTCAATACTCCCCTTCGTGCCCTCTAAGTCCCTGTTCTTCAATTGTTGTTCAGAGAGGCCTGAATGATGTTTATACATGTTGTTGTTAACTGCCTTCCCGTAGGTCTCAACCCATGGTGACTCTATGGATGAGACATCTCCAGGCCCCCCTATCTGCCCAGTTCCTGCAAACTCATATTCGTGGTCTCTTTAATAAAGTCCATCCATCTAGCAACTGCCCTTCCTCTCTTTCTACTTCCCTTCACCTTTCCTAACATTATTGTCTTTTCCAACAATTCATGCCTTCTCATGATGTGTCCAAAGTATGACAGTCTAAGTCTCGTCATCTTGGCTTCTGGGGATATCTCTGGCTTGATCTGCTCTAGGACCAATTTGTTTGTCCTTTTGGCTGTCCATGGGATCCTCAGCACTCTTCTCCAGCACCACATCTCAAATGCGTTGATTTTCCTCCTATCTTCTTTCTTGACTGTCCAGCTCTCACTCCCATACATGTTAATAGGGAATACAATGACTTGTATGATCCTGATTTTTGTGCTGAGTTGTATCTCTTTGCATTTTAGGATCTTTTCCAGTTCTTTCATAGCCGCCCTCCCCATTCTTAATCTTCTCCTGATTTCCTGGCTGCAGTCCCCATTCCGACCAATGTTTGATCCCAGATATGAGAACTCTTTTACTGTTTCTCATTCCTTATTGTCTAATTTAAATGTGTGTAAGTTCTCTGTGGTCATTATTTTTGTTTTCTTTATGTTCAACAGTAAGCCTGCCTTTGCACTTTCTTCTTTGATCTTTCTTAGTAGTTCTTCCAGGTCTGTGAGGTTTCCTGCTAGTATTATGGTGTCGTCAGCATATCTCAGATTATTGTTTATACTCATTGTTTATACTCATAATGATTGTTTACTGTCATAATGACTTTAAAATCCTCTGTGTGGTCAGTAATGGTGTAAAGAATAGTAACCAATTTTCTAACTTCTGTTGGGAAAGAGCATCTCAATAAACCTGAGAAAACAGTCAGCCACTGCAAGATTTTCCCATTTTGTGACTTTTTGAGAAAAGTTCATTTGTGAAAACTCCTTTTTTTGGAGTAAAAATCTTACTACACACACACACACACACACACACACACACACACACACAAATTGCATAGAAAACACTGTATTTTATGTACATAACAAGCTGTGTTTTCGGTGCAAAAAAAAGTTTTTTTGCCATACCAAGGGTTTTTTGTGCAAATAAACTTTTCATCAAACATGTCAAAGTCATTGGGAATTTTTTTGCAAAAACACCTGTAATCATACCCAGCAAACTTATAAAATTATCCATTCTTGCATGGAAGAAAAAAGTAAGTGGCTAGGAAACCATACAAGAACAGGGTTCTAAATGGTATGAAGCTTGTACTGACATTCAGAATAGAAATGAATGAATGAATGAATGAATGAATGAAGTTCCATTCAGATCTCCTTACTGGGTGTGGTGACAGTAAGAACATAGAGGGGAGAGGCAGTTCATACAGTGATAGTGAGAGTGGGGCAGAGTAATGAGTCCATGCCATTTACAAATCTTGCTATACTAGCTGAGAATAGAATTCAGCCTTCTCCCTATAGTTTCCTCTCAGTATTGTATTTTATTTGGGCATAAAACCTCAATGAATTGTGTTTTGGTCTACATGGAAATCATAACAACAGTCTATAGCAGAAAGAATCCAGTACCTGAGGTATTTTGAAAGTGACTAATGTCCCATTTAACCCTGTACAGCTATGTTTATGCACATGTACCAATATTAATTTAGGCAAGAGCAAAAAGAAGGCAAAAAAGGAGTTCCCTAGAAACCAAAGGTTACCTTAAAATATATATTTCTATCTGTCCTACCATTTCTCCAAGAAACTCATGTTGGCATATGACGGTTTATCACTTTTTATTCCCCTAGTAAAACTGGGAAGAAAGTCAGGCTCAGATAATGTGGCACACCTAAGATACTCAAAGTGCTGTGAAATTGAGCAGAGCTCTGAACTCAGTCCTCTGAGTTCTGTATCAACACTCTGTCAGCGAACCCACAATGGCTCTCACAGTACATGGAAGGTCTACTGTCAGTGTGCAGAATGAATGACTAGTGAACTTGAATTCAGTTGTAAGGCAAGAGATCCTGCAAGTGATGACTGGTTTATTCTTTATTTGCGGAAATTACGTATATAGAAGCAGTGATCTTTCTTGCTGACACAGCCACTCCTTGCAAAGCTTTAGATATAAAATATTTGAATATAAAATAAAATATTAATTATATTAATGTAATTAATATATTATACCCTTTGCAACAGGAAGGCAATAGTTTGATTAGAAGCAAGGACATATTTTGACAGCTTATTGGAACAGTGAATGCTTATGACCACTTATTGGAACACTGAATACTTTTGTGGGATTTTCTCAGCGTACATCAATAAAAAGTTGAACAGACTAGCTTCCCATCAAATCAAATAAAAATAGATCTGATCACCTAATTCTTACCCTTTGGTGGATCAGTAATGTAATAACATACTAGGATCTTTAAAACTGAAAGTAATATTATGTTTAGAACATTAAGGACTTTTGTATAAGAGGATTATCACCTCTTTAGAGGAGCTTTTATCTTAATTTATCATAGAATGCATGATCTTCCTATATAAGTTTATCATTGCAATTATTTTTGATAGATGCTAAGTATGCAGGTTCACCCTGTATCTGTGTTCTGAGTAAAGATCTTGCTTTGACCAGTCACCTCTATATGGCTTAGGTCAAATAATTTGGACTTTAGTTCTGGGTTGCCAAGGATGAATTCAAAACCCTGTCTCTCAAACTCCTCTTTTTGCCATACCCACCAAGAAAAACCTTCAAACAAACATGCTTAATTAAAGAATTCTCTTCCTCTTTTGTAATGACCAAAGCTCAGATGTCTCACAAATCAACTAAAGTGTTCATAAATTGGAAAGTAAAAATACCATTGAATATTCTGAAGATATCAGGACATTGGGCATGTGAGAAGTACAGTCGACCCTCGGCATCCATGGAGGATCTGTTCCAGACCCCCTCACTGATACCAAAATCTGCAGATGCTCAAGTTCCATTGTCCCCAATAGTAGCATGTGCACATGGCCACTCCGCCATTAAGGACAGCCTCCGTTGTCCCCAGTGGTGGCTTGGCTGCATTAGGAACAATGGGACTTAATGGCGGTGCAGCCACTTGCACACACTGCCACAGGACAATGGAGGCTGTCCCTAATGGTGGCGCGGCCATGTGCACACGCCACCATTGGGGACAACAAGGGCATGCCATCTGTGGATGCTTGGATCTGTGGATGGCAAGACTGCAGATACTGAGGGTCAACTATATACGTACATAGTGCTACGGGCTAGCCAAGTGGCCTATGTGATCATACTGACCAAACTTAGTATACTTGCTCTATCATCTTGACAGTAGATCCTAGGAAGAAAACTGAGCAGTGAACAGACCTACCTGAGAGGAGTCCCCAAGTAATACGATATGCTGTTGCTCCACTCACACCCCGCCAGGTCACCAGCATGCCCTGGGAGGAGATGTTCTGGGCAGATAGTTGTTGTACTCCTGTCAGACTCACTGAGGACAGAAAAGTCAAAGCCAAATCAGTAAATGATATTAGGGTAATACTCCACATCCATAATGTGCCCATTGTTCACTAATCCAATAGTACAGATGCTGCTGAGCCACACACTCACACAATTAAAAGAGCATTATTTTAAGCACTGTTGTGTGCCTTCAAATTGTTTCTGACTTTTGGCAATCCTAAGGTGAACCTATCACAGGGTTTTCCTAGAAAATTTTTGTTAAAGGTCCCCCCCACACACACTGCGTTCCTCTGATGCTGCGAGAATGTGACTTGCCCAAGGTCATCCAGTGGCTTTCCATTGGCTGAGTGGGGATTCAAACCCTGATCTTCAGAATTGTAGTCCAATGTTAGGTTTGTCAGGGCTATGTTTAGGGGCAAACAACTCAGGAGATTGCCATGAGTACTGGGCTTGGGGAGCATATTTAGTTTGGGTTACCTCTCATGGGTTCCCTACTCAGTTCTTCACATCTGAAACCTATAGTGCAAGCCATTCATTTGGCATGAATAAATATATTTTAATAGAGCCTAACATACCAATTCATAACATTAAAAAACAAACTGTGATATTAACCACTCCATGCATTATCCACTGACTATGAACCAGGCAACATCCAGTTAACAAGGGATTAATTTACTACTTAGGGTAGCCAAGGCTTAGCAAGGTTGGGAAGCTTGAATGGTTAGGTTGAATCAAGTTTCATGTGAGTGAGAAGTATCAAAAGGTCTGGGATCTTCAAGAAGCAGAGGTGTATACTGCCTTTGTTCTCTAGTTCTCACCTGTTCCTATTTGGGTGCATGAAGAAGATCCTGTAGAGGCTAACCCCAAAAGGATCAGACTTCTACTTCCCTAACCATGGAAAACCCTGAGAAGAGAATGTCAACTTCTGTGTTACATGGCAAAAGACCATTATAGGTAGGAACAACAGGTTTTTTTTGTTATGTTCTACCTAGCTGTCAATTTAAAGCGTTTTTAAATGAAGCTTGCTTCTTGTAACTCTGCAAATTCTTATGCTACTACCTAGAGTAAGATGCTCCAGGCTGTATGCTACTTGGAAAAAACACCTGATTTAATACTTTCCATTTTAGAATAAAAATTTATTTCAATACCTCTGTATATCATTACACTTTTTGATGCTGTCAGCTACTTGGTACACATGGTACATGCTTCTCTAGGGAGAGGGAAGGAAAAAGTGTTTTTGGCTTCAGTTTACCCACCACTCCATTTCCCACTTGAGAAAAGGGACGTGTGGGTGCCAGAAAGCATGTGAGTAATGTGTGGGATCAGGAGTTCCTAGTGGGCTAGCCTTCCTTTCCTTGCTCATCAGTTCAGAGCAGAAGACAAAAAAGCTAAGACACAAGAACAAATCATATGTGTAGATTGTACAGAAGAGATGTGAAATAGTTTACAAAAGCAATACAAACATTAGGTACCCAGAGATTGTACAAAGGAAAGAGGGCACTAAGGATGCTTCTCAATTTGGCTGCCTTTTAGACCAGACCTGATCTTGCATCTGGCACTGATGGAAGAGCATGTTTCCAGACAGAACTTCTGCCTTAGAGAATCAAACCAGAAATGTTATTCCCCCCTCCCCCCGCTCCATTACTAACTTCCCTAGACTGAGATATCAGGATGTCCATATTCGGAGGGGACTGGGAGATTTTTAGTGTTTTGCTCCATCTATATATCTGCTTGTATCCAGATACCAGTTAAATATAGGTTATTTAAATTTCTTATTTGGTAGTCGAAACTAACAAAGTGATTTATGTCATTTCTTATTTTCAGTAAGATTTTAAATCCTATTTTTGTTCATGTGATATTTTCTTGTACTCTTTACTTGTTGCACAACAGTACCCATAAGTAGTTTTAAAATAGAAAAGTATGACAAAAGTCAAAGATCACATATCATATAAATATTCATATTAACTGGAAAACAAAACAAATTCAACACCATTAGTCATGCCCCATATGAACCATTAATTCCATGCACTGAAACTCCAGTCTTGTAGGCTCTTACTTGGAAGTAAACCTCAACTCAGGATGATTTTCTGCTGAGTAAAAATGCGTTAAACTGAGCTTCACAGCAACCATGCTATGTTAAGCTAGGATGGGCAACTGCTGTTGGTCTTGGGGGCCAAATTTCTGCTCTTGCAACCTTGTTGGGTACAGACACTACCAGCAGTGCCAAAAAACAAAAACAAAAACTTGGAAGAGGCCGGAGGCAATTTCTGCTTTTTTCCATGCTCAAAAGTACAAAAGTTTAAATGTTAAATTGCAGCTTCTAAGGCTAAAACAAGGTTTGTTGGGGGACTTTGTTATTATTATTTTTATTATTATGAAGTATTTATACTCTGCTCTTCAGTTTTGAAGGTGTTGAAGGCTGCAAAAACAGCCTTGGGAGACAGTCTTTAGTTCAGAGCTGCACTTTGCCTACCATGGGTAAAGCCAAAGCCAATGGCCCCTCTAACCCAGTGCTTTCCCTCAAACATTGGCCAGTGGCAGGAAGGAGGGAGACTGAAAGGCAGTGATGGAAGGCACAAGTTTCTCTTCATTATTTCCTACAGAATAACATTTAATGGCAGAAAGTATACATTGCTTGCCATTCCCTCTCATTTGAAAGTCAACAAATGTCCGTTTCTGCTTATGCAGGAGATGCTCTTGGACCTCTGTTTATTAAAATTCCATGACTGTCTGAAGACCCTCCTTGGTAGGGTACTGTTCAATCAATGCTATGATACCACCTGAGGAGCTATTTCTGCCTTAGCTATGCCTATGTAAGCCAATTGTGACATCACTTACTGCTAGTCCTAGCTCCATTATGGGTTGCAAAAAGTTTTGCTGTCAAATGACACTCACTGCCCTGTTTAAATGGAACTGGAGACCACTAACTCAAATGAAACTGTACATCACACTTTCTTAGGGGGGTTGCAGACTGCCAGAAATAGTGTGAATTCAGTCCACTTTTAGGGTTAGGGTTAGTGCTAGGGAATCATGGGAACTGTTATTTTTCTGAGACATTGAGCCTTCTCTGTCAGACAACTCTGATGCCACAATAAAATACAGTTCCCATGGTTCCCTAACTCTAACCCTAACCCTAAAAGTGGACTGAATTCACACTATTTCTGGCAGTCTGCAACCCCCCTTAGTCTTCATACTGCATACAATTTACTATGTACTGCTAGGCTGACATATGTGTGATGCATGCGACAAATCACTTGAATGACCTGAATGAATCACTTTCAGGCATCTGATCATTTGAACAGGGCTCTCTGCACTGAAAAGAAGTAAGAGGCTGGCCTTTTGCAGAGTGGTTCCAAAGGGTCATTACTCACACTTCTGGAAATATCATTGTTAAAATTAGTTGAGTGCAGCCTCTCCTGAGTCATGGAAAATTTTGTAAATCTTGACTCTGATTTCTTAACTAAATGAGACTTACATGTTCGGCCACTAACCACAGCAGGTGCTACCGTCTGCTGTGGGGAGATGGGATAGAGTGTGATCACATAGTCAGTATTAGGGCGAAGGTTGCTGAGCAAGAATGACGTAGCTCTGGGTCCAAGATTCACCTCTTCAGCCTGAGCTTCACCTTGGAGGAGAAAAGAAGAAAATGAATTTCAGGGACAGAACCATGAAGGCCATACAAGCCTCCCCACTCCTGCCATATAAATAAAACTGGTAACAGGGGAAAGTCTAAGGACTGAAAGATGAGAAGATTCAGAACCCCTAAAGCTGGAGGGAAAATGCTTCTGGGAGAGAAGGTTTTACTTTTTTGGACAAGAACTCCCAGAACCTCACAGTTAAAGGATTCTGGGAACTGAAGTCAGTGGGAATGCAGGCTGAAGGATTCTGAAAGCTGGAATCCAGAAAAATAAACTTTTCTGCATTAAAGCAAATCAACCACACTGTTCTGAGTGGAACATACAGCAGCTTGAATCCACTACAGGAGACAAACAACAACTGCAAGAAATTCTTGCTCTCCACTGTAGCAATAGTAATAGCATGTACATTTCTATACTACTTATCAGTAGACTTAAGCACTCTCCAGGAAGTTTACAATTTGTAAGCTAATTGCCTCTAGTAAACTGGGTACTCATTTTACCAACCTACAAAAGGATGGAAGGCTGAGTCAACCTTAGAGCTCTTGGGATCGAATTCACAACCTTGTGACTGCAGTACCGACATTTAACCATTGAAACTTAGGGCTCCTGTATTTAACTATTTAACCACACTACACTCTTATAGTGCTGCTATTCCACTTTAACTGCTCTGGCTGCATCCTGTATCATTCTAGCATTTGTAGTTCAGTGAGGTCCAAGAGATCTCTGGCTGAGAATCCTAAGTGCCCCTCCCTAAACTGCAAATTCTAGGATGCAACAGGAGGCAGACATAGCAGTTAAAGTGGAATAGCAGCACTATAAGAGTGTAGTACGGTAATTCAAATAAAACCTTTCCCACAAACCAGTATGCAGTTGAATACATCTGGAGGGAATCAGATAGGGAAAGGCTACTCTAAAGTGTGTTTGCCAGGGGTAGGCAACCTTTCCCCTTTAAGTGTCGAGGGACTTCAGCTTCCAGAATCCCAGGAGCTATTGGCCAACATGGGACTATTAGCCAACATGGCTGAGGCTTCTGGGAGCTGAAGTCCCTTAAAGGGGAAAGGTTGCCTACCCCTGGTGTTTGCTAAGAGACGATATGGAGCATGTTTGCCAGAAAAGTACAGGTGTACATTGTATAATTGTACAAAGACTACCAGATAACCTTTATTTTAATAGCATACTCTCTTATTTCAAAGTCTTTGATATTGCATAGAATGTAGATCCCAGCTTCATGATATAAGAACAAACATTTTATTTGGTGGGCCTGTTATAGTCTATGTGGTCTTTCAACAATTTCCCAGAGGGACCTATATCCAGTGTCAGAACTCAATCAATGAGTATATGAACAACCAAGCTAGAGATATTTGGCTTTGTAGATCTATGGTAGGTATTCAAACTCCACAAATCACTTTGGCCAGGAATGAGGAACCTTCCAAATGCTTTGATCCACAATTCTCAGAATCACTTTCGTGTGTGTGTGTGTGTGTGTGCGCGTGTGCGTGAGAGAGAGAGAGAGAGAGAGTATATGTTTTTGTGCACATTGTTAGCAGTGCTAGAGGAGGCCACTGCAGGTCAATCCTTTTCATTATGAATTATTGCATTTCTTCCACTTGCCCATGTAGATCTCTTCCAGAAATGCAGCACTATATCTGAGACCAAAGCCTTTGTTTTTGGACCCCTTCACAGTAAGAAGTTAAATGACTGGAAGGAGGAAGTGTAGCCCATTTCATTTACTCTCAAAATGAGTACTAGGGTAACTGGCTACCATTGGTAGGCAGACAAAGTGGGCATGGTGGACATGATAGTGGACACAGGCTCTCCTGTAGCCAATGCGGTACAATACAATAAGATTGTACTGCAATCTTTTGAACCATGCAGAGCAAAGCACCAGACAATGCAATGGTTGGTTCTGCTGAGCTCAGCAGCCTTTTGGTGCCCACAGGGCCAGAATTCTCTGCTAGGGAAACAGATTGCTTTGGCAGCAGGTGTGGCCAGGCAGTGTGTGGGTGAGGCTCTGGGAGAGCTGCCAGGGATACAAGCACTGGGATGGCTGCAGGCTGGGGAGAGGCAGGTCCAGGTGCAGCTTCCAAACAGGCACAGCACAGGAAATGGCATGGGAATCTTAAAAGCTCACCTGTTTAACAACATTTATTTCAGGAGGGTAGGGGGCCTGGCCTCTCCCATGCCCAGCATTTTCTGATCCCAAAGTTCTGTCTTCACTAACCCTTCACTAACCTCTGGCTACATAAGTGAGCCTGTAGCCCTGTATGGCACTCAGATCAGCTGTCCAGGAGAGTCGAAGGGAGGATGGTCCTGCTTCTAACACCCGAAAATTTGTCAATCCAGAGAGGATCTCTGTAAAAAGAAAGTAGGGGGTGGGTTAGTTGCATCCTGCTTTTCACAGTTACTATCCATCCTGCCTCAGATTATCTAAACCTGCTTCAGATTACTCCAGAGTACCAAAAGAAGACTCACAACAGCTATCAAGATTTAAGAATAGGAATGAGATGCTGCAGAAGGAAATAATAATTTTTTGAATGTTGCATGGGTGCTGACCTCTGAATTTCAGATCTGTTTTGCAGACCAGTGATCTTCAACTTTTTGTAAATGAGAATTTTTCTTTAATCCCAAACTGCAACAATGGAACTCACTTTTAGCCCTCTTACACAAACACACACCAGTGTAAGCCCATCTTTCTGCTACTTTTTCTTTGCACCTGCCTTTTCTCTTTCTCCATCCCCTCCTCACATTTTTTCCTCCTCTTAAAAAATACTAAGGAAAAGCTGGGCAGAGTTTATTTATTCACTGGAGTTACATATTGCTTAACTAGTAAATGTCCTTGGGCCACTTAATCATAACAATCCAAAACAGTTTACACTTTCACTGATCATATAACATACAAGGCGGCCTTGCCAGGCATTTGACCTCCCAAATGTTTTGGCTCACAACTTCCAGCAGCCTCAGACATGACCAATTGCGAGGTATTATGGGAGCTGAAGTTCAAAACATCTGCAGAACCAAGTTCAGAACATCTGCAGAACCAGCCTTGGATAAAACCATTAACATTGTGAAGAAGAATATGCAAATAACCACTATGTAATCTAAATCCATGCTACTATTCTTCTAACGATAACAAGAATAAGGAGTTCTGGTGGAAATCCAAAGGTACTTAACAAATCCAGTCAGCACACACCCCACCACTAAGGCCTGCTACAAATTCCAAGATAGCAGCACTAATATATTCCTTTAAAATATGATATCCTGTCCTTCAGAAACATATATTTTCAGGGTAGCTAAATGTCAGTAAAACAATTTCTGTATATAATCCTGTATAAGTTAAAAAAATAGTAAAAAAAATTACACACACCCCAAACCTGGGTAGACTTATCCATAGGTCAGTGTAAGTACAGTACTTTAACTCTTATTTTAAAAAGGAACCATCCCCTCCTCTGGGTAGAGTAGCAAATGGCAAGAGCTTAGTCCATCCTTGGGATCACCTTAAAGAAGCACCAGCCCCTCTGCTCTCTCTGCTGTGGCACTGCTTCTGGCCTTTTTGAATGCCTGGGCAGAAAAATTGTGGTGGTGATAGCTCTTTGCCCCTCAAAGGAGCACTGAGAGGAAGTGAGCTTTGAAGGATTTGCATAAGATATTTATGTATGTTTGCCAGCTTTTCTGAGTTAAAATCAGACAATATTATCACAACAAAATTAAAGGCTATAATTACTGCTAACATAGCCACCATTTTCATTGCTTTGCCATTTCATCCTTTTTGACATGTATGCATTTCCTTAGCCCCATCTGTGCCTGATTGCCTCCCTAACACATCACACAGCCATGATTTACCATAGTTTCCTCCTTATCCATCCATCCTTAGGGTGAGCACAAACAATTATGCCTCTGGAATTTTGTAAGTTCTTTGGCATTGTTTTCCTTTACTATATTTTTTTACATCCTTTGTTACATGACTTTATCCTTGATCTATCCATGGATCATATCAAAATCCACAATTCTGGCCCCCAAACCTGCCCTCAACCTATACATGAGGTTGCCTTGTAATAGAATATATATGCTAAAATAATTAAACAACAGTTGCAACATAATTTAACAGTTGATGTTCAAAAGAATGTGCATGGGCATCAGAAAAGTGAAGCAAAAGCAGATTCAGGTTTCAGTGCTATACCAATAATTTGGGAGAGATCTTGTAGCATGTTTGAGGCTAAGTAAAGAAAGAAGTTTGCAGCATGAGCTTTCATAGGAAGTCTACTTCCTCAGATGCATTTGGACAATAATTTGGGAGTAACTCTCATTGAACACAGGAAGAATTATTTTTTGGTAGACAATTTATGCAACCTCTTCAGAAATTTTGGGCTACTTCTCCCATCACCTTTGACCATAAGCCATCCTGGTGGGGAATCTTCTAGTGAACCAAGCTGCAGAAGTCCTCATTGTAAGACTACAGTTTCAACTAATTCTTTTCAAGGTTCAGGAAAATGAAAATATCTTAGCCTGCCATCAAAAGGCAGAGTCTAGAAATATTCCTCTTTTTTCCTTTTTCTTTTTGGACTACTGGTCCTAGAATCCCATTGGTTATATTGGCTATGGAATTCTGGGAGCTGTAGTCAAAACAGGTTAACATTTCCAAGCTTTGTCAAAGGAACACAAAGATATGCCACAGGCCAAAATGCTCTCCTACCAGTTTCCACCTCTCTAACTTCATAAAGTGGGGACACCCAACAAAAAGCATCTGATGATCATCTCAATGCAAAGGTAAGGTCTATGATAGAAAGGGAATTCTTTAGGTCCCAGGCCCTATGCTGAACAGGACTTTGAAGGGCACTACCAACTAGCATTCCGAATGTGTTTGGAAACAGACCAGTAGTAGCAGTGTCACTGTTTCAAAACAGGTAGGATGGGTTTATTTTGGCCAATAGCCATTAGCAGCTGAGCAGCTGTAATCTGAACTATCAGCCCTGGGGGGAAATCTTTTTGAAGGGTGTGGTATATATTTCATAATAAGTAAACAAATAAATTTAAATAACTAACATTACAAAGAAAACTAACAAGGCAGGCCTGACAGTTTAGAGAGAAAGTTTCTTCCATGTGGATAGTTGTGGCTGGCCAGGACATCACTGTCTAAGAGGGCATGCACTTGGTATACTTGCCTTAGCCAACACAATTGCTAAATGCCATAAAGTGTCTCACAATTGACCTGCATCAATGAAGAGCACTAACAGTCACCTTCTCATTATTGCAGACACCTACATCAAAAACAATGACAGTCTGCTTCCACCCTTGCTCTAAATGATACAGCATAATGAACAAGCCATTTCTCTTTCAGTCACTATAGTATCCCTACATATAAAGCCCTTTCATATTGGGAAAAATACAACATCCATATAAAGATTACTGCACCTGACAGTCCTCTGGTTTGTCTTTGGCCCAAAGGGAAAGCAGGACTACTCACACCATCCTTCCCCACCTGGGCATGCTTCAGATGTGTTGGACTACAATGTCATCCTCCCAGCCATCTTCCCTGGCTAGTGTGGCAATTGTCCACATTGTCTGTGCATGATGGTAGCTGTAGTCTAAACATCAGGAGGGCACCATGTCAGGGAAGGCTAAATCAGGCTCTTGTGGGGAGTCACCAGATACAGGCATATCAAGGAGTCTCAAGCAAGTCAAAAGGCATTATTAAAAATTGGTCTTATTACTCACGGGTACGTCCTCTGCCAGAAACTGATTCTCCAATGATGTTGGTATACTGGGCAATAATGGTGACCTGGTAATCTGTCCCTGCCCTCAAACCACGGAGCACAGTACTCGTTTCACCAGGTCCCAAATTAACCTATTCAAGAGAATGAATAACATTGTTTTTTTTCCATTCAGATATTATAACTAATGCATCCAGTCCAGTTGCACATGAGAATATAGCACTTGTATCCATTTTGCTGCACGTACACGAGAGAGGAAGTAGCAAGTGGCAGGATGAAACAAGTCTGGGATTTGAGGCTCAAAACTGAAGACAGGGAATTGGGGAATACTGAAAATGATATTAACATCATTAGGAAAATGCAGACACAATATAAGCACCTGGTTTTTTTTCTCTTTCTGCTAATGCAACTTTGGGTACATCAGTTTAAATTTGCACTGTTTTACAAAAGGGAAAAAGTTAAATATTCCCCACCTGAAGTACAGTTCATCTCTAGTCAAATTCTGTTATGGCTTCTTGTTGCTTTTAAGGCTGGGAACCAATTCCAGACTTCTTGGTATACATCTCTTTTTGCTTTTCACTATACTATGCATTAGCTAATAGTAAGTTTTCAGTTGCTACTTCATTACTGTTCTGCCTTTATCTTCAGTCAGCAATTAGAAATCAGAAATACCATTAAAACGTTTTGCACTGAAATTATCCCTGTTTCACAGTTCTGGGACTTTACATGAATCAACAATTCTAATTTTCCGACTGCCTCTGATTGCTTTAAAAAATAACAATTAGCATTACAATTTACACAATAAGCACTAATGCTAACAATAACAAATACCTTTGGGAACTCACTCATAATTAACAAAATTGATGAATTTTAATGCTAATATTCCCAACACTTATTCTGCCTTTCCAGTAGTTAGAACAAGGGTGATGTATATGGGTTGCCTTCTCTCCACTTTATTCTCACAATGTGAGGTCAGTCATGCTAAAATAAAGAATGACTAGCCCAACAACATTCCGTGATTTTAACGGCTGTGTGAGGACTTGAATCTGGATTTCCCAAATTTTGACCCCAAATTCTAATCAATACATCATAATGGCTTTTATTAGAAAGGTAGGGAGAGACTGCAAATTGGAGATCAAAAGCAAGTCCCTCTCACAATAAATTTTAAAAGCTCAGTCCGTTGATCCAAGCAAGATAAAAATTCCACCTAACAAACTGTGTTGCCTTCCCTCCCTCACTTGCACCAAACTGAATGTGCAATACAGAAGAGCTGTTTCAAAGGGTCTTGACAGGATCAAAGAGGGTGGTAGGTACCATGGAGGTCATATAGTCTGACACCCTATTCAATATAAGATGCAAATAACAGCATCACTGACAGATAATCATCTGATTCTGCTTAAATAGCCCAATGAGGAAGAGTCCAACAGCTCTCAAGACAGTCTGCTCATGACTTCTGAACATACATTAGTTATGTTTTCATTACCAATTTGTTTTCTAAGATAAGGGAAATAAGAGAAGCTAGTGTGTGATAAATGAGAGGTCATACAAGCCTACTCTGCAGTATACAGTAGTGGTGATGATGCTTGCTAATAATTATGAAAATGAGACAAGAGGCAGAAGTCTGGCAACTATGGATTATGTCTATTTGATGTGAAGACAGGGGTAACAAAAACAGATGACTTTTGTTCTGTTTTTCTGAAGCCCATCTGCATTCTCATCCCACTTTTAGATTTTATCAAGTCTGGTTTTGTTTAGATTTTAACTGTCCAAAAATACTGTAAAACTTCAAAATGAATTTCCCAAGACAATGGATACTTTGTCTAGGACAAATTCAGAAGTTGCAACATGGGATATTTTCATCAAGAATTTAAACCTTAGTTGAACTCTTTTCCATCCTTACTTACTTCTCCATCCTTACTTACTTTTGAGTAAACATATACAGGATTGTGCTATAAGAAAAAGGCTCACCTCCTGCCTTTCAGCCACGATTTGTTGCCCCAAGCCTGTAAGAGGCACATATTGAACTTTATAGCCTGTGACAGGACCACCAGCTGCAGTCCAGCGGATTCTCAGCATGTCTGTACCTTGCTCCAAAAAGACCAGGTTTGAAGGGCCAATGTATGCCTGTGTGCCTTAAGAGGAAAAAGAAAAACAGAGAGGGAAAATCAGCCTCCTTATTGACACAAGCAACTCACCTTAGGCCTGGTATATTGAGAGAACAAAGCCTAAGAATTTCAGAAATGCTATGTTTTCCCCTCCCCAAAGTTGAAAGGGTGTGAAGAATGGTGACTCTGTTGACACCAGCAAGCACTGAAGAGTAATGGGATTGACTGCTGACCACCCGCAGGGCAAGGTTAAACCAACACCAGGGTTAGGTCAGTCATCCTAGTGGAGCATCAACACTGATTAGATCAAGAGTTTCTTCCAGGACCACTTGGGGCCTAGGTGCGTCCATGGAAACAGAGCCAGGTCAGACTGAAATATTCCCTGGCAACTGCCAGAATCAGAGACCAAAAAACCTTAGCAGTGTGACATCAAGATGAATGTCAACTGTCCCTCTCCAATGCCTTTTACCTGGTGTCTGCAGGATGCCCCCTGTGCTAGCACACACCTTCCGGGACACCAATGGCAGCAGAGATGCCAGAATTTTAAAATCTTCAACATAGAAGGAATAATCTTCTGTGGGTGTGGAGGCCACTCTGTCAATCTCTTTGCGGTCTGCATTCTTGACACCTAAATTGGGGAGAGAAGAGGCATGGGAGGATTGTCTTCAACACAGGCCATTCCTGAAGGAAATACTTCTCAGTCTTCTGCTTTTTTGATATTCATGTGGTGGGCTCTCTTCATTCAAATCTGATTGAAAAATGCTGTCAATCCCTAAAGGCTAAAGAAAACCTTCTCACAACTTAAGTGCATCCAGTTGGAAGACTGCAGTGAGCAATACAGACACATGATACCTGAAAACCTTGTAAAGAGTGTGCTGGATCCCTGTTCTAATCACCACAAATCCAAACAGGCTACAGTATGGATGATATAGCAACTGCAGTGCAAAAATAACTATGGCATCAAACCGAACCTCATGCTAGGTGATAGTACTACTGTAAGATTATAAATGGCTCCTGATCATGGATATATTCCCAGAGACAAAATACTTCTATCTATCTATTTATGGGAAACACGAACAGGAAGCAATAGTTGCCCCCTTTTCAGGCTTCTGGGATTCCAATGGGAAATTGACTTGCCACTGTGTGAGCCAAATGTTGAACCTGATAGCTTTTGGTCTGATACAGTATGTCTCTTCTTCTATTCTTATAAGGTACTTTCCTTCTCCTCTCTTACATAATGCTGTGGCCTGCACTGGAAGGCTTTCACTGTCTTCTTACTTGTTAAGAAAGGGATATTTCCACATGTTTGTCATAAAGAACCAGTGGTCAACTATTAATTCATATTTTCATGTTTTACGTATGTTTGGGTATAGCTGAAGGAATCTGGTTGCTGCTAAGTTTTTAAAATTATTGAGGTGTGTGTAAGGAGGTTGGTCTGGGAAAAAGGATTGAGCAAACTGATATGCATTAAAAACATTTTACTCAATGCATTAATGCAGTCACTATAGATTTTTTTTCTACAAAGATTGTATTAGAGCTGCACCATTGCTGACCCTCATTTTCAGCTATACACTTCTATAGGCTTCAGGCACTAATGAAAATTGTGAGAGAGGAAGATTTCCAGGATTAATAAATATAGAAACCTATTACATGCTAGCAATGTTCCTATTCCCCACCTAGCCCTATTGTAGCAAGCAGACATGAATCAGTTCCACCCATCTAGTTCTGTTCCCTCTCAGGACAAAGTCAACAGCAGAATGTGGGTAGAAGTAGTAGAAAGTAGGGACTGTAGGAAGAAATATCTGTATGAGAGATGCACAGAGGAGAAAGGATCTGTAAATATTGTTCTTAGCTGGGCCTATGGTTGCCAGATCTCAGGGCTTACATGATCTTTTCCAGTGCTCAGGGTCAGCGGGGAATCTTAGGGTGAGAGTACTGGCTTCAATGTACATGTGTACATTCATTCACACACGTACACACACAAACACACACACACATGTACTTCATCTGTTAGCTTTGGTGTTTTTTATTTGAATGTTATACTCTGTGCAACTGTGGATGTGGCCTTATGTATCATGTTTAATGACCTCACCAGGACTTCACAAGGGTAATTCTTAGGTCTCAGGTTTTAACCCTGATATTTCAGAGCATTGGAGCAGTCCTGACCTGGCATCCTAGCAGGATTCCAATCCTGAATGTGGAAGCCACTTACCCACAGCGAAGACTTTAATCCCTTGACTCTTCAGTTTCAGTGCTGCCTGCTCAACCTCATCCTGAGACTTTCCATCTGTTATGAGGATACATATCTGAAGGGCAAAAAAGGAAAGAGACAAGTTGTGGAGACATCTAACAAGCAGCCCCATCTTACTGCCTATTTCTGAATCTACAACAGCAGAAAGAGTTTGTATCCTCACTTAAAAAGATAGTCTGACAACTCTGGATGTAAACCCTTGACTGTTTCATCCTTGCATGTAAGCCCAAATAATTAAAGTACTTTTTCTCCCTCCACAGCATTCCCCCCACTTCCAAATTCAACTAGTGGACAAAACAGAGAGGTTGTGCAATAAAATATGGGTTTTTCTCTGGAGAAGGATTCTTGCACAATTTGAGACAATGAATATCAGGAGAAAATTACACAGAATTCTCACTGGTCCATTATTCTTCCCAGTAGGGGGACTGCATTTTTCATCATGAGAATTAATAATTGTGAATATTATTTCCATCCTTACTGACAAGTGAGAAACAGGAATAAAGGTGAGGGGATGCCAAATGTGTGCCTTATTTTAAGGGAAAGCACCATATCTCATTCAAAACACCAAAGAACAACCTGTAGAATTCCATGATGTTCACAAATTTTTCTATGCGCTCTGATATGTATTTTATTTGTTGAATTTGATACACTGACCACATTTAACAGTTTAAACTGTAACAGTTTAATTCTATTTTAATGTTCACTTTTGTATGCTTTGAATTGTATGGGGGGGGGGGGAGTGAGATATAAATAAATTTCATAGTAACAATTTCCCAACCTGATGCAATCCACTGCAACTCCCATCATTTCTAGTCTGCATTGCCACTGATCGTGCTGACTAGAGATGATAGGAGCTGCCTCCCAAAACATCTGGAGGGCCAGGCTGAGGAAGGGTGATACTTGACCTTTCCATTTTTATTGAGTGTTGCCTGACATAGTAAGTCAAGAGTTTAAGCAGGATAGATATTGCTCAGAAGGCACTTAGATCTTGGGAATTTTGCAGTTCTCTCCTTCTCAACCTGCCCAGAAATAGTGACAGTGACAGTGAACACTTCATTATGTGTCTTCTGCAATACTGATAGAGTCTGACAGAGGCTCCCAGAGCTGAGAAATCCTATAAGCTTATGACCCTGATGTTTGGGTACTCCTGTCTTGTCTCTCATCTCCTGAAGACAACTCTCTCATGGTACCTTTGGAACATCTGGCCGCAGCTGACTGGATCCAAAGAAATTGTCTGCCACGTAACGGAGACCTGCACCCGTGCGTGTATTTCCACCCTTGTAAGCCATCTCTCGGACAGCCCTCATCACGTCTGTGCCATTGAGAAACTTGGAGAATGTGAATTCCGTTCTGAGATCAAAAGGAGATGAAATGGGAGGGGAGGCTGAGCAGAAAACCCAATACTTGAAATCCATCTCTGCTGTAGTATCTACAGGATGGCTTCCTCTTATAGGTAGCTTTCAGGCATTACATTATTAATGGAACAGCCAGATCTTAGATATGCAAAAAGAAGCTATGTTGTGAATGCATTTTTTAAGAAGAGTCATCTCATGGCCCCAGAGGACTTGGAGCTGAAAAGAAATATATCAGACACTCTTTAGGGCCCAGCTTGTGGTGCTGAGCAGGCTGCTCAAAGCCCACCCACTCACCAGCTCTAAAAATGGTTCTATATCTTGGGCATGGTTTTCATTCTCTTTGACATTTGGGGCAGCCATCCTTGAAGACTGTAGCCCAGGAGTATAAGTAGCATTAATCTACTCCAAACCCATATAACAACAACTGAAAGCTCTGTTGGATAAGGACATCAGAACATAGGAAGCTGCCATATATCTACTGTATCTAGCTCAGTATTATTAATAATGACTAATGGGCTTTCCAGGGTTTTTCTTGAAATTCAGAAGTTTTCCTTGGATTACTTCCAGATGCTAGAGATTGAACCTTGGACCTTCTGCTTTGAAATCACATGCTCTACCACTATGCTATGGCCCATTTTTATGAAGTAAAGTCCTGCTGGATCAGACTTAAGTTTCTATTCAATGACTATCCCCTTAGCTCCCTAGGTCTGATGCCTTTAAGTAGCCCACCTGCAGGGCGTATTGTTTGCCCAAATATCTGGGATTCAGGGATCTAATGCTTCCAGACATAATGGTTCCTTTTAATTATCATGGCCATTAACAGAACAGCTGTCCAGCGATTCTTCTGATATGACTAACACTGAAGGCAAGAGAAAATGGGACTCACCTGGGCTCATCACTGTACTGTACAGCTCCAAAGCGCACCCCATTTTCACCCACCACATTGACAAAAGGAACAACCAGCCCTTCCATGAAGGACCGCACCATGCGGAAGTTTGCCCTTCCAATGCTAGAGGATCCATCCACCAGGAATACGATGTCAGCCAAGTAAACATTGGTGCAGATTGCTGCAGAGGAACAGCCAAGAGTCAGAGGGCTTCTCCCCATCACCATAACTTATGAAACAGATGCACAATAGGCATTCAGTTTTGTGCCAGGAGCAGGTTGTGGCTTGCACCCTGTCTCACATGGGTCAGCAGTTTCCAAAATGGTTATTTTAGCAAATATTGTGTATATTCTCAGGCTGGTGTCACATTCTTTGCTGCTGTTTTCAGCTACTCACAAAGATAGAAATATGTATGTATGTCATTGAGGTGTCTTTAAAGTAAGGAGCTCTTCAGTGCCTCATTCACATTACATTCCTTTGCAATTAAGTCATCCGAAAGATCCAACTTGGGGCTCCAAATCTAACTGGGGCAAGCAGAAACACTTCTATTCCAACAGGTTACCTGGGCTGTTTTCCCAATCATCACATATCAAATCCAAAGTTTGACCTTCAGTCTCCACTCTATAGAAGAGACAGCAGCTCTGGATTAATAAGCAGCCTAGGAGAAGGAAAAATGTGCACTGTGGAAGACCACCAGGATCTGAGCTAACAGGGAAATTAAAGGGCTATACAGACTGGCATAAAGAGCTGGCATGGGAGCAGAGTGGGGGCCACCCCAACTACACTTCCAGGCCGGTGTCATGCCGCCCAAGCAACCACACAGCAGGCGGCAAAATGTTACATGCGCTGCACTAAAGAAGTGGAGAAAACTTATTTGGCGCAGTGCCGCAGGTAGAACACCCTTTTTGCGGTGCTGCCACCACAGGTAAAACACCCTTTTTGCGGTAATGCCACCGCAGATAGAACACCCTTTTTGCGGTGCAAAAAGGACCTGCTTTTTGCAGCTTCTTTTTGTGCCATGGAAAGCACAGATCGGGGCCATGCCGTAGGGCTGCCGCGGCCCCAATCTGACAAGGAAAGGGGCGGCGTCCTGCCGCCCCTTAGGGGCCATCTGTACAGCCCCTTAGAAGGAGTATTCCAGGGAGAACCTTCCTCTTTCCCTCATAACAGTGTGTGACAGACCAAATAATAGACAGAAGACCTACATTTTGTGATGGGAGGGAGATGTTATTTACACATAAGATTTGCTTTTCTCCCAGTGCTATGGGGAAATGCAGATCTCTCTCCAAAAACTCAAAAATCTTGAGCACTGTAGAGACATCCATCCTCAATATTTCAGTGTGTGCCATTATTGTGGCCCCAGAACTCCTGCTACCCTTGACAAATTCAATGTAGAATCATCGGATTCTAGTGGGGTCATGGTTTTAAAGAAGACATTTTTCTGGTAAAACAGGAGATGTATACTTTATTTTAGGCTAAACTCACACTGCCAAGAACAATGGGGGCTGATGTTTAAAGGATCTATCCAAGGTGTCCAACATATTTTGGATAGGGTTTAGAACCTTGGATAGTTCCTTTAACATTCAGTATAACACCTGGAGAAGATTATCTACCCCACTGCCTTTGGCACCACAAGCGATGACTGGTAGAAGCCTTGGAGAAACACAAGGCACATATTCTATATGTGCCTTGTTTTACTCAGAAAATGTGGTTTGGGGAAACCAGACATGGTATTTTTTGCCACATCTAGTTACAGTTTGCCCCTGAATTTTGGCAACATTTGTTGGAAAGTATGAGAGGGCAATGGTGGAATCAGATGGGCAGAAAATGGGATGGGATCCAGACCCAGTGAAGTTGCCCACCCCTTCTGAGTGAAGCTACAAGAGGCTTTATTTCTATGTGTAAACAAATACGTCAAGCTATGGACTTGCTTTCCCCTGAATATCAGTAGGCAAAAGAAGTGGATATGCACATATCACTTCTGTGATATGGAAGAAAACTGAAGAAAACACAAAGGAAAGAAACAATGGGACTCCTGATAGGTAGCAAATTAGCAAACATACAAACTGTGCTTCAGTGTGAAAACACTCAGGCCAGAGAAAAAAACTAAAAAAACCAGTGGTAGACAGAAGGTAGCTAAATGCCATGCTCTTTCCCCAACAAAATATAAACACCAATGCAGAAACCCTACAGCAAGTTTTTTAAAAAAAGGATTAAAAAATAGGGGTAATGAAGGATACTGGGAGGGAATGGACACATGGTCCTTTCAGCAGTCAATGAATCCAAAACCAATTCTCATGTTCTTAACATGAACTCTTAAGTAGTGTAGGAAGCTCCTCATGGTCTTTTCCCTTCCTCCCCATGCTCTATCTTTGGCTATGCATTTCCTTTTACCTTGCTTGTGCAGATAATTAAGACTATATTCTTTTGGGGCAAGAACCTGGTTGACATGATTTAATCCCACTCCATAAAGTATCATGCATCAACAGACACAAGAAATTGCCATCCACTGTCAGACCAGGCATCTTTGTTGGCAGAACATTTGCTTTGCATGCAGAAAGTTGTAGGATCAATGCCTGGACTCTTCAGGTAGGGCTGGGAGACCCCCTTGTCAGAAGCTTAGAAGGATCACTGTGTCAGTGCTGAAAACACTGACCTACATGGCCAGAGCTGGGAAAGATAACTTTTTAGGACTGCCACTCCCAGAACCTCCAACCACTATGGCTTATGGCCATGTTGACTGGGGAATTCTGGGAACTCAGTCCCCCAAATATCTTTTTTCCAGCCATGTATAGATCAATGTTTTGACACACTACAAGAAAGCTTGCTATGTTCCTTTGATTGTATGTGACTCTCCATGTTCTCAAGCAGAAAGTTTTCTACCTCATAGCCTGCTGTCCCAGATCAATTTAACCAAACGTGCTTCATGATCTTAAGCCTGTAATGCATTTGTTCTGAATGATATGCTATCCTAAAGCATTATGTCAATAAGGATCCACCTACTTCTCCCCCTTTTCTGAGCTGTAACTTGCGCTGAAGCAAGAAGCGTGGCATGGAGCGCGGTGAGGAACAGCATGTCCCCTCTCATTGTGAGTGCCTGCAAGAGAGAACAAGAGAAAATGCTCATTCAGCTGAGGCAAAGAGAAACAAGAATCTCAGAAGAAGACCACTGGTAAGTTGTTTCAAAAGCACTACATTCACTCCATGATTGCACTGGAGGGGAAATAAGCAGACACCTTCAGGTGTGTAGCGGCACCATAATGTCCAACAGTGGAATACTGCTATAAAATACACACATTTTAAATACAGTACTGTCTAAAGGAGAGGAGGCAAAGTAGTTATGTATAACAGCAAAACTTGAAAAGGGGGGAACTAAGCTTCCAGCCAAACAAAAATCAGATGCATCTAGTCAGCCCAACCCATTTCAATTATGAATCCTCTGTTTTATGGGCACTCCTAAACACAGCCAGCCTGAGTTGGGAGAAACATCTATTACACTACCTCAAAAGTTGATCCTGCTCACAATTACTTAGAATTAATTTCCACTGATTTCAGTAGAACATACATCCAAATAAGGACACTTAGCGGTGCTATTCCTACTGTTAGGCAGAGTGCGGCAGCTGCCCCAAAAGGGAAGGGAAGGGTCAACAGTGTGAGCTCTGAAGCTGCTCCTCTCCCCTGAAGAAGAAAATGGCATAATCCAGGTACAACCTAAGTATGAATGGTATGATCCTGTCCTGCACTCTATAAGTTTAGCTGGTTGGCCTCAGAAATGGTGGATGGAACTGTCCCATCATCCATGCCAAAGCAGACTTAGCTGCTGGTCTGGTCAGCCTCTGTAGTTACAACAGAGAAGGGACACTGTCTGTATTTCTCCTCAGGAAATAATGACGTTTTAGGCCTGATGACTAGGATAACAGCTAACATCAACAGTATAGATATTGCCCAAGAGGATAGCAACTAGAAGACAGACCCATTGATTTTTATTTTTTGCTCTATTGTCCTAGGTAAGCTCCAGAGGAAGAAGCTGGTTGGAGAGGCAATTTAGTGATATAGCAAAGCAGCTTCATTTATATACTGCTTCATATCGCGCTATGGGATGTCTAAGCAGTTTACAACTGTAAGCTCATTGCCCCCCAACAGTTGGGTACTCATTTTAGCGACCTCAGAAGGATGCAGGCCTGAGTCTAGCCTGAGCCCTGGCTAGTATTGAACTTGCAACCTTGTGGTCTATGAGTGAGTGGCTGCAGTACAGGCATTTAACCACTGTGCCACCAGGGCTCCTATAGGATTTAATACATTTAAATAATAACATACATAAATAAATTTGGATAATAATAAAATATGTAAATACCTCCATTAAAGTAAGGGAAGGAAATATGATTTCCTTAGATATTATAATGCCTTATCATTCTGCCTTGGGCAGATGGAAGTTGTAATTCAAAGCACTGGGAGAGCATCAGTGGTTGCTTACCCTGAATTTAAAGTATCACTTTTTATCAGCCTTTACAATAAATCGTTAATGTAAAAATGCTCAGATCCCCAAATGAATCCAGTTCATATACCACTTTACCCTGTACACAGGTAGTCATTTGCAGATTCCAGCCACACAGAAAAAGAAACTTTACTGCACCTTACAACAGACTGAATATGTAAGGCATGATTACATTTCCCAAGGAAGCCGTTCATTAAAACCAACTAGATCTCCCCGTAGTTGCAGTTACCCAGTGAACAGGTTTTGGACAAAGCCATTGAGATGCTGTTGGGAGACTGAATTCATCCTTTGTGAAGCGTGAAAGTGGAGAGCTTTAAGAACAATCGGCCAGAAATTTGAAGTTAATGTTGTGCCTGAGAAGGACACAATATAGCCACAGGGTAATACAGCTGCGATTAATTCAAGTGAGACAAGAAAAAGACCATTATAATAGATACATTCTGAACTTGGGGCAAAGAAATCATCATCCATCCTACATTTGTTCAGCTGACTTTTTTCTGCTGAAATGTAGAACTTTACAGTGTTACCTTTATTAGGTCAATCAAAAGGTACAAAATACATCACCCTATCTTTTGAAACTAGCAGTCCTCTTCAACAGGCAAAGATGGTTTAGAAAAAGATGCAAAGGAAGGAGAGTGATAGTGCTGGACTCAAAGCATCTCCATTTTTGCTTTGAGACATGATTGAGGAATGGTCTGTAGATGAAGAAGTCAAGCCTTTACGGCCATGAGTTGAATGGGAACAAAAGAAGTAAAACTGAGGCAGAACTTCATAGCTACAGTAGCACTTTATCATCATTCCTGTTGAAATTTACTTTGTTTGGGGCCACTTTCCCAATCTCTTAAGGTCATCTTGAAAATCAGTTCTGTCTTCTAAGATACTAGTGTCTCCTCCTACTTTGGTGTCAACTGCAGAACTGATAAACATCCCCTCTCACTCCTTCTTCCAAAACATTTATAAAGATGTTGAAGAACACTGGGCCCAGGACAGAACATATGAGCCAGCACCCTATTTATCATTTCTCTAGGCACAGCCATATTCCTGGCTGTACAGTTGCTGCCTAATAGAAAAATGAGAGAGCCAACTATACATGGCATATGTTGCAATGTTCAAAAAGAACCCTCCCCTGTTCCTTTGGATCAAGACTCTGGTATGGGGGAATCCTTCCCCCTCATGTTACAATTTATTTTCATTTCCTCTTGAGAAGCCCAAGAAGGAGAAAACCTGAAAAATTCATAGAGTCATACAGTCATAGAGGATTGCACCATCAAGTGCAACCCTCTGCTCAGGGCAGGATCTCCAGCTAAAGCATCCCCAGCAGGTAGTTGTCCAGCATCTTTTTTAAGATGTGCAGAAAACAAATAGACACAATGCTGTGTGTGCACATTTTCCACTCTCTGGTTAACAGAAGCTTCAGGAAGGGGGAAAATGCACATTAGACAATTGGTAAAGGGGCAAACAATCAGCCCCCTTTCCCTGCCCCAATGGTCCAAGCCAGTGCCCCGTTATTAGCTCAATCAAACTCAATACACACCAAACTACACTAGTTTCAGGGGGAAGGGAAAGCTGAATGATCCAATCCTGGAGCTGCCTTGTCATATCTAGTACTGACGTCCTGCAAGAGGATTAAGCTCTCAATATCACATCAGCTGTACTTGATATACTTTGAGAGTCTGGTCACTTCACCAGAGCCAAAGATAAGGTACACCAATCAAAGAGCAACCACCATTTTCTACCACAATGTGGATTAGCTGCAGTTCCTTGAGCTTTAATGCTCTCCTGGGCTGCATCCCAATTGCAGAAATAATCGAGTTTAACACCACTTTAATTGCCATGGTTCAGTGCTATGGAATTCTGGGGATTGTAGTTTTGTGAGATATTTAGCCTTCTCTTTCAGAGAGTTCTGGTGCCACAACAAATTACAATTCCCAGAATTCTATAGCATTGAGCCATGACAGCTAAAGTGATGTCAAACTGGATTATTTCTGCAGTGTGGATACAACCATGAAAAATGCTGAAAGCATCCTTATGAGAGAACAGTGAGCCCACACCCAGATGCCATAAACTGGTGTCTGGGGGTTCAACGGATCCAAATTGGCCTGCATGCAATAATGCAAAAAGAGTTTCCTCCTAAACATTAGGAAGAACTTGGCAGTGACAGCTGTTTAACATTTGAACACACTGCCTTCAGGTGTGGTAGACTCTCTTCCTTTGGAAGTTTTTCAACAAAGGCTAGATGGCCATTGGTCAGGAGTGCTTAAATTATGTCTTCCTGTATAGCAGGGGGTTGGACTGGATGGCCTTGTGGTCTCTTCTGATTCTATAGAATCATAGAATCATAGAATCATAGAGTTGGAAGAGACCACAAGGGTCATCCAGTCCAACCCCCTGCCATGCAGGAACTCCCAATCAAAGCATCCCCGACAGATGACCATCCAGCCGCTGCTTAAAGACCTCCAAGGAAGAAGACTCCACTACTCTCCGAGGGAGTGTGTTCCACTGTCGAACAGCCCTCACTGTCAGAAAGTTCCTCCTAATGTTGAGGTGGAATCTCTTTTCTTGCAGCTTGCATCCATTGTTTCGGGTCCTAGTCTCTGGAGCAGCAGAAAACAAGCTTGTTCCCTCCTCAATATGACATCCCTTCAAATATTTAAACACAGCTATCATATCACCTCTCAGTCTTCTCTTCTCCAGGCTAAACATCCCCAGCTCCCTAAGTCGTTCCTCATAGGGCTTGGTTTCCAGACCTTTCACCATTTTAGTTGCCCTCCTTTGGACACGCTCCAGTTTCTCCACATCCTTTTTGAATTGTGGTGCCCAGAACTGGACACAGTATTCCAGGTGAGGCCTGACCAAAGCAGAATAGAGTGGCACTATTACTTCTCTTGATCTAGACACTATACTTCTACTGATGCAGCCTAAAATTGCATTGGCCTTTTTAGCTGCTGCATCGCACTGTTGACTCATGTTCAACTTGTGGTCTACCTGGACTCCTAGATCCCTTTCACACGTAGTCTCATTCAGCCAGGTGTTCCCCATCGTATATCTGTACTTTTCATTTTTCCGCCCTAAGTGCAGTACCTTACATTTCTCCGCATTGAATTTCATTTTGTTAGCTTCGGCCCAGCTTTCTAGTCTATTCAATTCATTTTGAATTTTGATCCTGTCCTCTGGAGTATTAGCTACTCCTGCTAATTTGGTGTCGTCTGCAAATTTGATAACCATGCCCCCAATACCGTCATCCAAGTCATTGATAAAGAGATTGAATAGCACTGGGCCCAGGACAGAGCCCTGTGATTCAGGTCTGGGGAAACATTGCTCCTCTAGACATTTTGGGCTTCATTTCCTAGAAGCCCCAGTTAACTTGACCTATATGTAAAAACTGTGGGAACTGTGGCCCAAAACTTTTGGAGGGTCAATGTAAAAAGTTCTCCTATGTAAAAAAATTCTACCAGACACCATATACATCAGGGGTAGGCAACCTTTTTGAGCCAGGGGCCGGGTTGCTGTCCCTCAGACAATTGGGGGGCAGAAGCACCAAAAATAAATAAATAAATAAATACATTTAAAAAAAAAAAATTAAAAATTTTTAAAAATATGCATGCACACTCTCTCAGCCCCAGAAAAGCCATGGCAAAACCCCTGTGGAGATTTTGCCAAGAAAACCCCAAGAAGAAGTAATAACAACAATAATCAATATCATCATGGCGGGCGGCAGCGGTGGCGGCGATGGCAGGACCGGCCTGGGGCCGGTCCAAAGGCCTCGGGGGGCCACATCCGGCCCCCGGGCCTTAGGTTGCCTACCCCTGATATACATGCACAGCAAAGAATCTGAGTCCATATGTTTATTTAAATGCAGAAAAGGAGGCCAAGACAGAGGTATGAATATTATGTTCTACTCCTTTTCTGGAATTCAAACAAAAATCCACCAAACAGTGAAACCTTTATTGGCCAACCAAAATGCACAATATAGTTGTTGGAAGCTTTCAAAGCTCCATGGGCTTCATCATCAAGCAAGATGTTACAAGCCAAACAGAGGGAAAAAATGGAGATGTTTGTCAGATGCCTGCATTTTGATGTTTCTGCCCTTAGTTAAGATGGTAAATGGAGGGTATCTTTTGCAGGCTGGCCCCCATACTCCTTCTGGTCATGTAGCTATTGGGAGATTAGCAAAGAACAGGAAATTTAAAGTCCATTTGCATCTCAACAAGGACCCCTCTCTTACAATCCAATATGCCTCCATTCCTATGAGAGGGGGCCAGCCTGCAAAAGATACCCTCCACTTACCATCTTAACTAAGGAGAGAAACATCAAAATGCAGACATCTGACGAACATCTCCATTTTTTTCTCCTGTTTGGTTTGTAACATCTTGCCTGATGAAGAAGCCATTGGATCTTTGAAAGCTTGCAACAATTAGATTGTGCATTTTGGTTGGCCAATAAAGGTATCACTGTTTGGTGGATTTTTGTCTGAATTTCCTAAATGGCCAACACAGCTACTCCTGCATGTTTCCTTTTCTGGAAGTGCTTGGGGGGGGGGGGGATGCAAGGGCGGGGGAGTGCAACTTCTTTGTTTTGGAGATGGTTGCCTCATGTCCCATGAAGTTGTCCCCTGCATTCATTTCCTATTTATCTCAGGGTGAGGTGGGGAGTTCACCACGCATGATTTCAGAGTAGTTCCCTGCAGCCCCAGTAAGACACAGTCCAAAGAAAAGTGTTTTAGAAGAGACTGGCAAGAGGAAAGAGCTGTGGAGAATTTTTTTTTCTGCCTAAGGACAGAAGGTGTGTACAAACAGTAAAATCCACCATCCTAGGCAATGCTGCCCAACCCTCCACAGTTCCTCTCCTCCAGCTATTCATCTTCTCATCTTCCTTCCCCACACCTCTAAAGTGCCAGGATTTTCTGATAACTTGGGTGTTCCTTTCCCTTTGCCTCTGACTCCCTAGACACTTATTTCCATTAAACTGGAGTGAGAAACCTATGGATGTTTTCAGCTACAACTCCCACAATCTTTTACCATTGGCCATGCTGGCGGTGGCTTCTAGGAGCTGATGTCTAAATGCTCCCTGCTGCAATCTTCATTTTGCTGCTTTGGCATTGGTGCAATCTCTTGCAGCTTTCTGCAGGTTTGGTCCCCAAAATGAACAAGGAGTCTGGGGCTCAATAATGATAGCCCTTCTAGATTGAATGAAGGCTCTTTCCAGTGAAGCAAAGCTGCCAGAAAATTACCACATATTTTCAGATCATCTCCTGAGAGTCTATCCATCCTTTGCATGAATGATAGCTAACTTTAGTCCTCTGCTAGAAGTTCCATGCTCCTGCACACCTTGTGGTGAATCACTGACACCGTGCTTTTAACTGCATAAGTGTCCTTTGATCACAAAGATCAAAATTAAAGTTCCGATCTCACCAAAAATGCCTTTCATAATCTGGGCAGATTTTTACTTCTCTGGGTCCTTTCTTCAATGCAGTTGTTGCTGATGTTTAGGATGGGATGGACACAGCTTTCCAGTGAATGCTTCTTTTGCAGAATTATTGCATTTCTGCAGATAAACACCCACCTCTGTTATATGTATATATTCATGTTTTACTATACTGAACACTACTCAAACTGCTCCCTACCCTTGAGTAGGAAGGATGGGAACCACAGCTCAGTTGCAGAGCAGCTGAGGCTTTGCATGCTGTTCCCCATGTTCAATCCCTTGCATCTCCAGTTAAAATTGGGTAGCAGGTGGTAAAAAAGGCCTCTTCTTGAGTCTGTGCCAATTTGAGTAAACACTAGTGGACTACCTAAACAAATATATTCCTAATCCCACCCATCCATCAATTCACTTCCTACTTCAGTTTCATGATTCTTTTCCTTTTAAATAAATTCTTTAATTCCTTTAATTAATTGCCCGAAGAAGTGCACCATCCTTCTGCATTTACAACATTCATGAGCCCTTATTCTAAATATGGCTATTTCATCTGTTGCACATGGCAATTTCTATTGATTAGATCCTACACTATTGTTTTTAAACTAGGATTTTCAGGACAATCACCCAGAGATGCAGCAGGAAATTGTTTAGATCATTTTACTATACCCTCTACCCTTGGCTTCCAATCTGTGCAACGGGGATAAGCATCCACAGGTGAACCCTTAAAGAAAGACTACAGTATGATGCAAATCAAGGAAAGATTAAGCAAATGACGGGTAACAGAATAGTTTGGTCCTCAATATGCAAGCAGGCAGTGAGCACAATGTTGGACTTGGAGCTCTGATGCACACCTGTACGTCCCACAAATAGTACCAGTGGCCATTTCCCACCCTAACCTATCTCACAAGGTTGTTGCAAGAATCTCTTCCACATATGTCACTCTACTTTTTTTTTAAATTATATGTGAGAAGTAAATGATGCATGCAAACAGACATGCAGGTGGGCTTTCAGAAATGCTTTCTTACTCCATCTGTAAGAAATTCTGGTGCTAGCAATCTTGTTCATTTTCACCGGGGAATGTCTAGAGAGCACAGGACAGGAGAGGCACAGCCTCATTTATTCCAGTACCCATCCACTGGCCAGCAACCTACCAAGTCCTGTATGAAACCCAGAAGGTATACACTCCATAACCCAGAGAGAGTATGGCCTAAACCCTTTCCCTGGCTACATGGGAGCATGCATAAAAAGAAGGCAGGAGCAATAACCCAGCCTGCAGGTGAGAACAAAACCAGACGAAAACTAGAAGCAAGAAGCCCAGGAAAGATGGCGGGTGAATATAGAAGTTGCTTTGAACTTGCCAAAGCATCAGCTGGGAAGATGCTGCCATCAGTGCCAAGATGGGAAAAGGTGGGGAAATGTGCAGAGTAACTTTCCGTTCAGATCCTACCGAAACAGAGAACTTCATGTCCCCAGCAAGGATGCAACTTCTTTGGTAAACCTTCACCCACTGCAGCAGCCAACGCACTAAAACAAATGACAGTACTTGCCCATAGGGAAACCATACTTGCCCACAGAGAATCATTGGGGAATACTTGCCCATAGAGAATTACAGGGAAATACTAGTATTCCCCTATGATTCCCTATGGGCAAGTATTCTCCTATGATTTTCTATGGACCAGTATTGCCCAATGATTCTCTATGGGCAAGTATGGCTTCCCTATGGGCAAGTACTGCCATTTTAGTACGTCCCGCAGGTGGACTCTGAGGAGGCTTATTCCCTTGAAATCGGAGATACTGCAACTGCAATTCTCATCTGACCCTAGCCAGCATAGCCAACACCCTGGGCTCATGGGAGCTGCAGTTAAAACAACATCAGGGGCCCTTCCATGGGATTTGCGGTCTCCGCGGCGCATCCGGAGGACACGAGTAGACACGCGCACGTGAGAACGGAGGAGCCTCCGCGGTTCTGCGCCAAGGAGGGACAACGGGGGCCCTCGGGAGGCGAGGGCAAACACAGGGCCAAGCTGGGCTCGGGACTGGAGGCCTTCAAGTCGTTTCCGACGTAGGGAGCCCCTATTATGGGGTTTTCTTGGCAAGCTTCCTCAGCAGGGGGTTTGTCTCTGCCTTCTCCTGAGGCTGAGAGAGTGTGACTCGCCCAAGGTCACACCCAGTTAGTTCTACAGCCGAGGAGGGGACCGAGCCCTGCTCTCCAGAGTCACCATCCAACGCTCAAACCACTATCCGACGCTGCCTCGCCCTGCTGCAACACCCTTCTGTCTGTGAGCCGCCTTGGGTCCCTTCTGGGGGAAAGGCGGCATACACAGGAAAATTAATGATGATAATGATAATGATAATAATAATAATAATACAAATACAGTAATGGGGGAAAGCAAATGCGAAGCCGCGACCACCGCTCTTTGCCCTCTCCGTCGAAAGGCGGGAGTTACCTGTTGCAGCAGCTCCAGCTCCTCGCCACCATCGTCCGCAAGTCTGGCTCTTCTGAGGCGGGACGCCGGGGCTGCCAAGGAAGGAAGGAAGGAAGGAAGGAAGGAAGGAAGGAAGGACCGCGCTTCCGATGCTGCTGCTGCTTCCTCCCCGTCCCCGTCCTCGTCCTCCTGGTCCTCCTGGTCCTCCTGGGAGAGTCAGTCCCCCTCGGCGTCTCCCGCCAGCGAACAACCGGGTCTGGAGGCTCTGTCCCGCTTCCCTGCAAGGAGCGAGCCCTGGGGCAATCCGGAGGGAGGCGGCTGCTCCTGCAACCAAGGGGAAGAAGGAAGAGCCCTGGGCTGGAGGGGAATGGGGGGGTGTCTTAGGGGTTGACCCTCCTTCCTCCCTCCCTCCCTCCCTCCTTTCCTTTCCTCCCCTCCTCTCTTCCCTCCCTCCCTCCCGCCCTCTCTTCTTTTTCTCTTCCTTCCTTCCTTTCTTTCTTCCCTCCCTCCCTCCCTCCCTCTCTTTTTCTTTCTTTCTTTCTTTCTTTCTTTCTTTCTTTCTTTCTTTCTCCCTCCCTCCCTCCTTCCCTTCCCTCCCTCCTTCCTTCTCTTTCTTTCTTCCCTCCCTCCCTCCCTTTCTTTCTTTTTTTCTTCCTTCCTTCCTTCCTTTCTTCCCTGCCTCCCTCCCTCTCTTTTTCTTTCTTTCTTTCTTTCTTTCTTTCTTTCTCCCTCCCTCCCTCCCTCCTTCCCTTCCCTCCCTCCTTCCTTCTCTTTCTTTCTTTCTTCCCTCCCTCCCTCCCTCCCTTTCTTTCTTTCTTTCTTTCTTTCTTTCTTTCTTCCCTCCCTGCCTTTCTTTCTTTCTTCCTTCCTTTTTCTTTCTCCCTCCCTCCTTCCCTCCCTCCCTTCTCTTTCTTTCTTTCTTTCTTTCTTTCTTCCCTCCCTCTCTTTCTTTCTTTCTTTCTTTCTTCCTCTTTCTTTCTCCCTCCCTCCCTCCCTCCCTCCCTTCTCTTTCTTTCTTTCTTTCTTCCCTCCCTCTCTTTCTTTCTTTCTTTCTTTCTTTCTTTCCTCCCCTCAGAGAAACCACCTCCCTGGCCTCTGAGGGACGGAAAGGCGGTCGGGAAGCGCCCCCAATTCTGCCCCCTTCTCCTTCTCCTTCTCCTTCTCCTTCTCCTTTTCTTCTCCTTCCCCTTCTTCTCCATCTCCTCCTTTTTTCTTTCTCCTCCTCTGCCAGTGGGCCTCTCTCTCTCAGGTGGGGGGATGTAGGGGCCGCTTGGCTTCTCCTGGGTCGAGGAGGGTCGTGGAGGCCACCCCTGGGACCCTCCCCAACCCCTGTTTACAGATAGTCCCTCAGCTGCATCCTCACTGCAGAAATAATCCGGTCTGAAACCGCTTTAACTGCCACGGCTCCATGATATGAGATTCTGGGAATGGTATTTTCTGGGAACCACCATTCCCAGAACTCCAGAGCATGGAGCTTTGGCAGTTAAAGGGTTGTCAGACCGGATTATTTCTGCAGTGAGGATGTAGCCTAAGGCCTGATTCCCACTACATTATAAATCGGTTTGAAAACTTGTTTGAAGTGGTTTAAATGATCCTGGTTCACACTTGAACCGAATCGCTGAAGCGGTTTGGAGAGGGGGGGCATGTGCTAGACCCATTTAACCTGCGAACCAGATGCGGATCGAAATTGATTTAACTTTGCCCTTTGGCCGGCTGAAGCGGGTCCATTTTGAATAGATCCATTTGTCAGTGTGAACCACAAGTGGGTTATTTTACAGCAAGAAAATGCAATTGGGGCAAATGTAGTGTGAACCAGGCTCTGCTCTCAAACCAATCCATCAATTCTGCTCACAAACCAATTCATTTGTAAGTGGGAATCAGGCCTAGGATACCGAGTTTGGGGAGGATTATTTCTGCAGTGAGGATGCAGTTTTTCAATCTTGTGCTTTGATAAGGGGCTTGGCTTTGTTTCCTTCCAAGATCGGAAAAATTCCTTCTTTTGGGCCTGAATAGTTACTTTCCGAGAGCCAGCCATTAGCATTGACTTTGGAGACAAGGGTTCCCTGCTCAGTTATGGAAACCCACTGGGTGATTTGGGGCAAGACACACAGTCTCACCCTCAGAGGATGGCCATGGCAAACCCCCTCTGAAGAAACTTGCCCAGTGATAGGTTCACCGCCTTAGGGCCGCCCTAAGTAGGAAACCACTCAAAGGCACACAACAACAACAACAACAACAACAACAGTATGTAAAGAGATCTTGTAGCACCTTTGAAAGAAAGAAGTTGGCAGCGTGAGCTTTTGTACCAAATGTATCTGAGGAAGTAGACTGAAGTCCAGGAAAGCTCATGCTGCCAACTTCTTTCTTTCAGGCTCTAAGGTGCTACAATATCCCTTTGCATACTGATTCTACAGACTAACACGATTGTATCTTTTAATGTTAATCACAACAAAAGTTTCTTTTTGGATCCCTTTTGTCCAAGGGATTCTGGGAACTGCAGTTTAAAAGAGTCCCTTTCCCATACTCTGGTTGCTTTAATTACGTGTTCATTTTGGGGGCTCCCCAAAAACAAGTCTCACTGCTCTGACCAAGCAGCGCCTCTTCCCAGATTCCCATTAAAGAGACCAGGAATGGGACAAAGCACCTCATAGAATCCTAGGCCTCATTCCCACTACATAATAAACCAGTTTTCAAACCAATCTGAACTGGTTTAAATGGCCATTGTTCACACTTGTGTCGGATTTCTGGCGCAGTTTGGCGAGGGGCTCCCAGTGCTACACCCATTTAAACAGACTCTTTTGGATCCGCTGAATTCCCTGTGTCTTTTGCAATGAATTGATTCAGCGCAAGTGTGAATCTATTTGATTCGGTTCCTGTCATAGCCAGTCTTGAGAGGCGACTTCAAGCTGAATTGCTCCATTGCTGAACGTGAACGCGAAGTGGATTACATTGAAACGGGTACGTTCAATCACAGCTCGAATAGTGTGAATGTCTATTGGGCGCTAAATCGCTTCATTGATTCAATTCAAAAAACAATTTATTTTGTAGTGGGAATGAGGCCCTAGAGTTGGAAGGGACCCCAAGGACCATCCAGTCCAACCCCATTCTGCCATGCAAGAACTCAAAATCAAAGCCTCCCCGACAGACGGCCATCCAGCCTCTGTTTAAAGACCTCCAAAGAAGGAGACTTCACCAAGGGAGTGTGTTCCACTGTCAAACAGCTCTCACTGTCAGGAAGTTCCTCCTAATGTTGAGGTGGAATCTCTTTTCCTGGAGCTTGCATCCATTGTTCCAAGTCCTATTCTCTGGAGCAGCAGAAAACAAGCTTCTTCCATCCTCAATATGGCACCCCTTCAAATACTCAAACAGGGCAATCATATCACCTCTTAACCGTCTCTTCTCCAGGCTAAACATACCCAGCTCCCTAAGTCTCTCCTCACAAGGCATGGTTTCCAGATCCTTCACAATTTTGGTCACCCAAAGGGCGGTGAAAATTAGCAAGGAATTGGAGTATCTCTTCAACAAGGTACTCCATGATATTCTTGCAAATAGGTGGGCCAGATGATGCTGTGATTAAGTGAATCTATAATCAGGGGTAGGCAACCTTTCCCCTTTAAGGTCCGGGGGACTTCAGCTCCCAGAAGCCTCAGCCATGTTGGCCAATAGTCCCATGTTGGCCAATAGCTCCTGGGATTCTGGGAGCTGAAGTCCCTCGGCCCTTAAAGGGGAAAGGTTGCCTACCCCTGCTTGGTTGACTGACCAAACCCAAAGGGTACTCAACAATGGCTTCTCCTCATCCTGGAGAGAGGTGACTAGTGGGGTGCCGCAGGATTTTGTCCTGGCTGTTATCAATTTTTATCAATGACTTGGATGATGGAATAGGGTCACACTTATCAAATCTACACATGACACCAAATTAGGAGGGGTAGCTAATACTCCCGAGGACAGGATCAGAATTCAAAATGACCTTATGATTGGCTTCTCTTGGTTCCACCCCCCTTCTCCTGCCTGAGCTGGATGGGACCCCTTGAGAACACCTTTTATCTAAAGAATGTGCTGCCACCACCCAATTGTAAACTTAAGGTTTCATTGCTGGGGAATCCCATTGATACTTCCCTTGTCTACCACCTGGACAGAACCAAGCTAAAGCACATGAAAAAGGACTGCAAGAGAGGAGAGTACCTTAAAGAAAAGGAAATTCTATAGCAAAAAGATATCACTTACATGAAGGACCGGCTTGTCTGTCTGCCTTTGTCTCTGAGTCAAGCTAAGCAGACCATGGACGTTATCACATGGGGGAAATCTGCTGGTTAATCCACACAAATCCCAAACAGAAACTGGATTTGTGCCTCACGATTTCACATGACGTCACACAGAAACTGGACAGAAACTGGTGTTATCCGAGATCTTTTGAAATTCGGTAGTTTTGAGGAAATGCATTTGCGAAATTACAGTAATTTCGCATTTACCGTAATGTGAAAAGCAAATGCACATTTGGGAGCATTTCCCTGCTTTTCCCATGGTTCCACAGCGAGCATTCCTCTATCTGCGCATGTGCAAGAAGATCATTTCTAGTACATTTACGGGCTTTTCTCACTTGTGTGTGAACGTTAAATGCACTTACTGTAATTTTTCAATTAAGGTAATTACATGTGAAAGCCATTTGAGGAATCAAGGTTTATTTTCGGAATGCTTCATTTCCACTTTATTATCGCTTTCTGGCCCACGTGTGATAACGTCCCATGAGGGGTGTGTTGGCTTAAATCCTGTATCTGAAGACATACACATACAATGTTTCTCTTACATCTCTCAGTGCTAACCCCTAAAATCTACTTTGTGAGCAGTGAAGCCCCACTCCAACATGACCATAGAGGGATTCTGGAAGTTGTCCAGAAAAAGAGTAATGTCCTAGCAAAACTTGCAAGTTGGCACAACCTGTGACCTTGCAAGTCAAACACATTCCACAAGCCATGTGAGGAGACTCCAATCAGCTTGGTGGGTTATACTTTGGGTTGGGTTGTTTTTCTTTGGTCATGGCTGTTTTTGGTACTGAGAGCTGGCAGCCTTCACTCCCTGTCAGAGCATGGAAACCTTAAGTTTATATGTACTACAACTCCCAGAATGTCTCAGCCAGCATGACCAAATGGCTTGCTGGCTGGGGAGTTTTGTAAGTTGTCCAAAAAGAAGAACTTCCAAGCTCTGTTTCTTATGTCACGGACACAGGCAAACCAGCAGAGGGTGTTAGGTCTTGCACTTAATATCCACACCATGACTTCACCTTCATAATGCTTAATCTTCATCTCCATAAGGAAGATAATCTTAATATTTTTACCTGCAGCCATAGAAACCTTTCTTGTACATATGATTCATTGTCTTCATCAAAAATTTTGTACTATAAATGCATAACCATAACCCATTTATTCCACAATCTAAGTGTTTCAGTACCTGGAATATTCCAATGAATATTGCACTGTTTTGTTGTTTACTTGGAAAAATGTGATTATTCCAGCAGTTGTTTTCAATAACTTTTTATTGTTAAGTTTTTATTACTAATGTAGTTCCCTCTAGAAGGTGATAATACGTCAGGAGCAACTGCTGGCTACTATCTCTCTTGTCTGTAGTGGCACAATCCTCCCCCCTAGACCCCTTCGGCAATCTAACAAACTAGACTCTTAAACCTGGGTTATTTTACAGGTATTGTCTTGATGTTTAAACCTTCATTTATATCCTTAGTAGGTGTTTGCATCGGTGCTGTGCTGCTGCAGGCCAGGAATAGAGCAGGAGTGGGAAATCCATGTTCCTCCAGACATTGCTGCCATTGTCTCACATAGGATCACTGAAGTTTAAAAGATAGGCAACCTGGCACATTCCAGATGTTTTGCATTGTAACTCCCACGAGCTTCAACCAGCACCATCAATGGTCAGTGCTTATAGGCGATATAGACCAAAACATCTGGAGGGTACCAGCCTGTCTACCATTCTATGCTAAAGGAATCAAGCTTGCTGAACTGTTTGATCAATGCCATTCTATTTAAAAAAAGGCATCACTGGCATGGAGAGACAGTCACATCCTCAAGGGTGTCTATACAAGACTCAGTCTTTTTGTTCCAGACAGAGTACAGAAGAATCAGAGCTCCCCATGGCACTACCAAATACAAATCAGTTACCATCACATGAAAATCACATGAAAAGTGATTCAGAAATCCTGATCCATATGAGAATCACTGCCAGATAAAAGTAAAACATGAGGAAATTGAGCATTTTTTAATTAATTATTCTCCTGCATTCAATAAAGCACCGTACATATTGATGGTTGTTGTCATTTGCCTTCAAGTTGACTTTGAGTTATGGTGACCCTATCCTAGGGTTTTCTTGGCCAAGTTTATTCAGAGGAGGTTTGCCATTGTTTTACTCTTAAGATAAGAGAGTGTGACTTGCCCAAAGTCAATCCATGGGTTTTTATGGCTGAGCAGGGATTTGGAGCCTAATCTCCACAAGACCTTGTGCCACACAACATCATGCTGGCTCTCTAATACACCGTATATGAATATGGTTACTTACATTGTTGCATAGTATTGCCACATTAAAGATCACTTTAAGTAGATGAAAAATGGCCTCTTCAGTATTATATGGATCCCATTAGCTGGCTTGCAAATGGTTCCACTTTTCTTGGCCTTTAGAATTTGCTTATGAATGAAGTAGGTCCTAAATACCCTAAAGGCACCAGATTGTGGCTGATCTTGGAAGTTAAGCAGGGTCAACTCCAGTTAATATTTTGGATGGGAGACCACCAACAAATACCAGCTGCTGCTCTATGTCAGAGGAAGGAACTGGCCAAATCACCTCTCAGTATTCATTTCCTAAGAAAACCCTATGAGATTCATGGGGCTGCCATAAATTGACAGGTGACTTGAAGTCACATGGGCACGCACATCATGCACAGATGTAGTCTGATGGACTTCACCAACTTTGTATCTGGAAGCAAATGGTGGCTGTTTTCTGAGTCAGTCAATTTCCATTACAAATAATGAATAAGATCCAGACTTAGTCATACAGTCTAGACCCATTGACATGAATGAGACTTTTTTCAGCCAAGCAAAGCTTAAGTCCCATTAGTTGGAGTGGGCGTATTCTAAACATAACTAAAGATAGCAATTCTAATATATACAGACTGATAGTCTGTGAAGGTAGACTAACTGCTTGTGCTGGCTGGATTGAGATAGGAGTTCTCCCTCTGTCTGTCCTTCCTTCCTTCCTTCCTTCCTTCCTTCCTTCCTTCCTTCCTTCCATCCATCTTCTGAATCCAGTGAAAGGAAATTAGGCTGTGTCAGCTCCAGGCTTGGTCTACAACTACTGCTGTTGGGGTGGTGTGTGTGTGTGATTGGGAATTGACTGTGGATTATCCCAGTAGAAAAACACTCCAACATGCCTCCTTCTCTCTTCTTCAGACATCAGATTAGAGGAGAAGGACTGGCTGTGGAAGTTTCTCCAGCTGTTGAAGGAGGATATATTTCCAAGGTCAGATCTCTTTCTCCAAGTGTTAATGTTTCTCTACACATTCAGAAGGAAAGATCCAATGTATTCTGTGGCCCCTAAGATGCCTTTTTGGGGAACATAGGACTCCACTATAAGACTGGATCAGGATCCAACTGAATGTGATCTTTGTGGATATAGAAATGTAGTGCTTACAATTATCACCCAGGATAGCTTGGATATAAAGACTCTGGGTAGAAATTAAACATAGTGGACCCTTCCCATCCCTGGGGGTTTGGTTCCAAGGAACCTTGTGGATGACAAAAAACATGGATGGCCATGCCACATATTATTGAATTGCAGCAACATGCGCCTGGCTGTGTCAGCACATCCCTGTGCACACACTGCCACTGAATAATATGGAAAGTGTTGATCTGTGGGCAGCCAAGTCCACAGATTACTAGCCTGCTGATATGAAGGGTCCACTGTAAGTTGTAAACCAGAGGTACAAACTGAGCTGAGAAGAGGAAATCTTTTTCTATCACTTGTTCTTGACTGTACAACCATGAAAAGAAAATGTAGAGAAATTGAGATGAAGATGGCCAAAATAGGACTGATCCTGGTTGCCCTCCTGGAACATCTTGATCTCTGTGCATTTTGTGATGGTTTCTGGGGAGTTTCAGTATGCCCAGGTCAAACGTCACTGTGGAATATGTTGAGACACCAGAGACCAGGGAAATGTCTTCAGTAAACAAATACTGAAGGAAAGTATTCCAGAGTGTAACGAAGAGGTTATCCAAGACAACCACCAGAAAAAAACATAAACAAACAGGAGGAGGACAACACGAAGATTCTTGGACTGCTTTGGTTTGCAGTGTGACCTGAGAGAAAGTAGTGTATACAAAGAAAGGGAAGGAAACCAGGAGTTTCATTTTCCTTGCCACGTTCTCCAAAAGGAGAATGAACAAATGGGTGATTATGGAAAAATCATAAGGAAAAAGGGCATCCTCATGTACTCTGAGACACACTGCAACAAAATATGGTAACACTAAAGCGAAATGAAAGAAAAATTACTTCATCATCATCATCATCATCATCATCATCACCATTTGAATGTCATGAAACCTATGCTGTTAATTATCTCAGCTTCCACATCCAGAAGTTTCCCAAAAAAATTATTAGGGGAAAATCATATCAAGTCAGTCAGTCTTGTCAATAGTTGTCTTATATTTAACAGTTATCATTTTTTTTTATTTATGCATTTTTATTTATTGCTGAAGTAGATGAGTAAATTTTTCTGTATTTTCTAATGGTGGATTGGAAAAGATGCTGCACCAGAAAAGACACTGCACCACAAAACATTTTAGGATGATAATTGTATAGAAGGAAAAAGAACAAATAGTGATGTGCTCATGTGAAAGGGAAGGGAAGCTTACCATATCTGCTTCAGAAAAGACATACAGAGTAAGATTTGGAATTATACCTAGTCTGAATGATCCCTTAGGTCCATTTCCAACTGTGTAATAATTGACTTAAGATTTCTGTGAAGAGCAATTTTGGCATGCATTTCCCTGAAACAATGCATCTTAAGACCTGACAAAAGATGAGGGAGATAAAGGGCTAATTCCTGCTTACAAATAAATCAGTTTGCGATCCGAATTGATGGATTGGTTTGACAGCGGAGCGTGGTTCACACTACATTTGCCCCGATCACATTTTCTTGCTTTAAAATTACCCACTTGTTGTTCATATTGACTAATGAATCGATCAAAATGGACTTTCCTCAGCGGATTGCTGATCGCTGATCATGCCATAGGAAATCAATTCTGATCCACATCACGTTCACACTTGCGCTGAATTGATTTATTGCAGAAGACGTGGAAAAAATGAGCATAAAAAAGATACATGTTAAATGGGTCTAGCGCTGAGCCCCTGTTGCCAAATTGCTTCAGCAATTCGGCTCAAGTGTGAACAAGGGTCACTTAAACCACTTCAAATCAGTTAGCAAACCGGTTTATAATATAGTGGGAATGAGGCCAAAGTGGACCAAGGGTTCATTTGCACTTACATTTAATCCAGTTTGCGAATCATGTTGACACTGGGTTGCCGATTCAATCGAGGTTGATGCGGTGTTCCCACTATGGATGTGAATCATGTCCTTATTTCATGTCATTCCCACTAGTGACATGGAATAAGCTGGAGGAGGAGGAGGACGGGGCACCCCATTGCAAAGGCCAGTTAGGCCATGTGCAGCTGGGAGATTAGCTGCAGCTGGGGAGGCCCGGCATGCACGCCAGCAACAGAGCCCCTGGGGCTCTTCTCTCTTGTGCATGCGCTCCCCTTTGTGCCACTCCTGGGGGCCCTCCCACCTGCTGTAGGCCCAGCATCTGAGGCTGCCGCGGCCAACCTTCCCCCTACATTCCCAGAACACTAGAGATGGGCTGGCCCGAGGGAAGGTGGCAAGAGCCGGCGCGGCCCCCAGAGCACTGCCAAACAACTGAGCAGCCGAGCAGCCCCTCCAGTGCAATGCAATGCGATTCAGGTCTGTAGTTCGCACTTGTTGAACAACACATTCTTGAATCGATTTTTTTTCAAAAGTACCGCCAGAAAATAACTCTTCAAAAAGTGTGATTCTTTTGGATTTGTTGCAGTTCAAAGTGAGTCCGAACGATCGCAGTTGCTTCTGAAACCGTTCCCAGTGAGAACGAGGCTCATATACAGCAATCAGCAATTCGCTGTAAATCATAGTGGGAATGACTCCCCAGAAGGCACCAATGATGTGGAGAGAGGCTCACTATTAATCCACACATACAAGACAAGAAGAAGGGGAATGCCACTGTTTGTAAGCAGGCAGCCTGCAGGAAAAAGCCTGTACCCTTTTATGTGTGGAGAAGAAAAGAGATCTGTATTGCTAAGGATGTTAAGATGCAGTTTCTTCCCATCCCTAGAAAGTGATATCTGATGAAGTACCGGGGTATTAATGCTGTAGCCTCCATTGATGCTCCGTTTATCTGTGTGTCAATAATATATAATACATTACAATGAACCATATATCACAAAACACCCTAAACATCCAGTGATCTTATCTGTGGGGTGGGAAACAGCAGTCAAAAAGCATAGAGGAAAACCATTGAAAACAAAGGGGGACCACACCTAAAGATGCTGGAACATGATGCTAAACAGCTAATATGGCCAACAGTTTTAGCCTGTTAAGGCCTTTATACAAAGGACAACAATAAGGAAGACAGTACATTAGCATATTCATATAACATCAAAAAATGTAAAATTATTTTAATAACTGTAATATTCATATACCCAGTACATACTTATTTACAGCAAAGGTCTAGAGTAATTTCTGATTAAAAGGTCTCCAATATGATTTACTAGTGAAAGTATAGGAATGGTAAGCTGAAGATTTTATATAATATGAATGTGCACTCGTCTTCTCAGGAGATTTTTAAATACAAGTTGGATGGCCATCTGTCAACCATGCTTTTGTTGTGTATTCCTACATGGCAAGAGGTTGGACTGGATATCTCATGTGGTACCTTCCAGCTTTATGATTCTACCTTCCAGCTTTATGATGAATCTGCAACCTCTGATTCATAGAAACCCCTACAACCCCTCCACATGTTCTAAAGGATTTGGGCAACCACAATTACTTGTAATCTGGTCTTTCAGTGTGATCAGGAGGGTTAGAAACTTGCTTTTTCTCAAGAAATGAAAAGTATAGCTCTATAGCTAAGATTCAGTAAGTCTATCAGAGTCTACAAGTAGATTCTACATTCTGTATTCTACCAGACAAAACCACAATTATAACTGCCATGTAAGCTTTAAAACCAGGGTCAGATTTTATCCGTAGCAATTAGCCCTATAGAATTAGCTCCTGAATGTGAAATGGCAGAACTGACCCATACTCAGGTCAGACGGAGGAGAGATTGAGTTGGAGGAACAGAGTTTTAATAAAGTTAGCTTAGTATTTATACCGCAGAGCACATCTCTATGCTTAGTATTGAGGAAGAGATGAGGGTAATGACAATGCATGGATTAGCTTCCTCTTACTTTTACAAAGACAATCAGATAAGATAAGATAGCCATTACCTTACCCATATGATGTTGCCCAAGTTTAAGATCCTCAGGGGAGAGATTTCTCTTGGCTCCATTGCCACAACAGACATGTTTGGTAAGGAGACAGGAGAGGACCTTCTCTGTGGCTGCTCCCAGACTATGGAATAGTCTCTCCCATGGGAACTTAGATTGACCTGCTCTCTCTCTGTGCTGGCAGGCAAGGACATTTTTGTTTATCCAAGTCTTTAAGTGGAAACTGTCTGTTGCAGATGTCTTTTAATTGGGGTGTATTTGTATTTTATTCATCATCATTTATTTTATCAGCCTTTCAAAACTGGTTTAAATTAATGCTTTTAATATGATCGCTTAATTAAAAAAAAACTTTTATATTATCAAAAACAGTATCTTGTAATTCAAACTGTGAGCTGCCTTGCGTGTCATGTTGGGAGAAATGTGGGGATTAAATAAATAAAGAAGATGAGGCAGCCCAACTCGTTGTCCCTTAAAATATCCAGCAGCTGAACCTTCAAGGCAAGGTGAAATAAGTGCTGACACAAGCAAGTGAGGTTGGCAAGTAAGCTGTGAAGAGAGGTGCACACAGTAATGATGTGAAATGCATTCCCAGATAGCCACTGGAGCCATCCCCCATCAAGATCATAGGAAAAAAAAAAACCCTTCCCCATTCTTAAAAAACCCACTTCTTATAATGTTAATAAGTCTATACTTATTTTTTAAAATTTGTCTTCATTGTATGTATATATTTTTAAAACCTGTGAGTCATCCTTGAAAATTGTTGAAGTATGTGCTAGAAAAATCCTAACTAAATAAACCATAGCGTTAGAGTTGTGTCTCTTCCTTTCTGGAGACTTATGCTGAAATACCTATTCAGACTGCTGCAATGCCTCCTATAAAGCAGGTCTAATTGTATCAACATTTTGCTGCTATTTATCCGTCTTCCTTGGATTCCTTCTCCCTGCCTACACCATGCAAACAGAGAAGCAATGTCCCAAGGGACTTGGTTTACCTGTTTCCTTTCTTTTAAAAGTCCTTATCTGGAAACCAAGACTGAAGCTTCAAAGCAGGTGATTGAAGGGCGATTCTTGTGGGATGAGCATTCGCATGACCCACGGCAGACGCCGTTGTCCACACAAAACCTTCTACTGATTCCAGAGATGCTTCCCAAAGTAACTTGCTCAGGCTCCAGAAGAGCTCTTACTGTCCCATTGCAAAAGCAAGGGAAGGGCCGAAGCATCCCCTCCATGCTTAAAAACACTGCACTTAAAGCATTTCCCACTGTCTCATTAGCTCTTGGCTGTTCAAGGCTACTGTCCATCTTTTATTTTTGAAGGGGGATTCACAGCATTCTAGATTTAAAGTTGTTTAGAGACTAGATTGCCAATTAAGCATATGTACACACAGTCACACAGATAAGAGTACAGACATGCACATGCGTCACTCAGTTCTATAACCAAGCCAGCCCCTTCACCTTCCTCCAACCGGTCACCCAGACTGTAACAGTCCCTTGCTCAAAAGCATGATTAATCAAAGAAGGGCAGCTTGTCCCAGTTAAATGAATGGAGTTCATTAAACAAGGAAAGGATGAGATTGCCAAGAGCTTTGGATCTGGCCTCAGGCCTAGAATTGGAGACATTATTTGATCCTTTCGGGGAGCAAAGTATGTCCCAAGGCATCAGCTGCAAATTTGATAGAAAGGGCTTCATATACATATGCCTCTTCTTTCAGACCTACACTGTGCAGATGACAGACAGGCAGAGATGATACAGATCAGGATATAGCTTTTTTGTGTGTGCGGGAGGGGGGGGGGGAGATTAAGGGCACTGTCCCTCCCTGTCAGAATTCTGTCCTCCCAATGAAATTTTCCTCCAGCTCCCAAATTTCTAGCATTGTAGAATGTGAGACACTGAAAATCATTCACACTTAGGACTCTTATATTTGATATGTTTGCCCCTCATATTTGGATGCCTAAAATGCATTTCTAAATGCTCAACTCAAGTTTTAAGTTACTGCAAAGACAGAAATTTGAGGACTGAAGGAAAATTTAATTGGAGGGGAGCAAAATTCTTATGGGAAGGCAGTGTCCTCATTTTGCTCTCTCTTGAAGCTACATCCCTGACAATATCCTGCAAGTGTAGCTGTTGAGAAAAGTAAATTGATGTGATAAATTTTGAACTGGTCATACTCAAAGCCATGACATGTTACTTTTCAGGACTACAACTCCTAAAAAGAGCCAGTATTGTATAGTGGTTTGAGCATTGGACATCACTCTGGGAATGAGGGTTCAAATCCTTGCTTGGCCATGGAAACCACTGAGAGACATTGGACAATTCACATTCTCTCAGCCTCATAGGAAAACAGAGGCAAAACCTCACTGAACAAATCTTGTCAAGAAAATTCTGTGATAAGTTCAGTCATAAGTCAGAAACAACTTCTAGAATCCTTCTGTAAGAAAGTATGATGGTGGCTTGGTATGACTAGCTTTGGACACCTGGCTATCTTATGATGGGAATGAGTTCCAAATCCAGGTCTTCAGAGGAATAATCAATGCAGACTTTTACTCTGTATGGCCCAGATCCAAGGCAACAGTCTTAATATGTGTGCTTGCAATTACAGCCTTCATTTATCATATAGATCTGAACTCAGGCAAAAATTTGGGAAAGGAAAAGAAATCAAATCTGCAAAATGTGCACAGAAACTCACAGAGAACCAAAGTACTAAATGTTACACTCACTTCGACAAGTGTTTTGGTTCTTCTGGTCAGAGAAACAAGGCAAGGCTAAGGAAAGAGGTCCTGGTGATTACAAAAGTTTGATTAGCTATCAAAGTCAGCCAAAAATCTGTGGAGTCTTAATGAAGTGATCTGGCTAGAAGGAAATAAGGAAATAATAGAAGGAGGATCTTCATTTTTGCATGTGGACACATGCATGTTGCCACCCATAAATAATATGGGGCACATGCATGCACTGCCATTAAATAATATGGGGTGTGGGGAGCTGCAGATGCTCAAATCTGTAGATCACTAGCCCACTAGTGCAGCAGGCCCACTGTATGACTTAAAAGATATGTAGCAGATTGAGTATGTGAGAAATATTATATTTACTATAAATACTTATATTTAACATAAATACTTAGTGTCATTAAGAGGCAGTGCCCTTTTTTTCATTTGGAAGAGATGAGTCTTAAGAAACGATGCAAAATACGCAGTTTTGTGCCTCACTTAAAAAAATAATAATTTTTTTTAACTATTTACTATTTTTACTGCATGCTAATATATGGAAATTCTACCCCAAATTCTAAGAAGTGAAGTGGAATCTGCAATAAAGGAAATGGGGAAAAGTAAATCACCAGGAACAGATGATATCCCAATTGAACTGCTACAGTGCCTACAGACAGATGCAACTTTAGCGCTAACTGAAATATGCCAACAAATACGGAAAACAAAGCAGTGGCCAACAGACTGGAAACGCTCAATATACATACCAATCCATAAGAAAGAAGATACAAAAGACTGCAGCAATTATAGCACAATAGCACTAATCTCACATGCAAGCAAAATAATGCTCAAAATTCTGCAGCATAGGCTTCAACCATATATGGAGAGAGAAATTCCAGAGGTGCAAGCAGGATTCAGAAAATGAAGGGGCGCTAGGGACCACCCTGCAAACATATGATGGCTAATAGAGCACACAAAAGAATTCCAAAAAAGAATCAGCATGTATTTTATAGACTACAGCAAAGCATTTGATTGTATAGATCACAAAAAACTATGGAATACACTCAAAGACATGGGGGTGCCACTACATCTGATAGTCCTGATGAGGAATCTGTACCAAAGACAAGAGGCCACTGTCAGAAAAGAATTCAGGGGAAACATTGGTTCCCAATAGTCAAAGGGGTCAGGCAAGGCTGCATCCTATCACCCTACTTGTTTAACTTATACGCTGAAAGCATCATAAGAAAAGCAGAATTAGAATCAGAAAAAGGAGGAGTTAAGATATGTGGACGACACAATAATATTAGCAGAAGACATGCAGGAATTGGAACAGTTAATAAGAAAGGTCAAAGATGAAAGTGCAAAGGCAGGTCTGATGCTGAACATAAAGAAAACAAAAATAATGACCAGAGAAGAAATACACAAATTCAGTCTAAACAACAAGGAAACTGAAATAGTTAAAGAATTCCCATATCTAGGATCAAACATTGACCAGAATGGAGACTGCAGTCAAGAAATAAGAAGAAGGCTAGGAATGGGAAGGGAAGCTATGAAAGAACTGGAAAAGATACTGAAGAACAAAGACATACAACTGAGCACTAAAGTCAGAATCATTTAGGCCTTTGTATTCCCAATTACCATGTACGGATGTGAGAGTTGGATGGTGAAGGAAGCAGACAGAAAGAAAATTAACTCATTTGAAATGTGGTGCTGGAGAAGAGTACTTAGGATACCATGGACAGCCAAAAAGAGAAACAAATGGGTTCTTGAACAGATCAGACCAGGGCTCTCGTTGGAAGCAGAGATGATCAAGTTGAGACTATCATACTTTGGCCACATAATGAGAAACCATGGATCACTAGAAAAAACAATAATGCTAGGAAAGGTAGAGGGTAGAAGAAAGAGAGGAAGACCACAAACCAGATAGCAATAGCGGCTTCATATATATATTGCTTCATACCACGCTATGCAGTCTCTAAGCAGTTTACAACTGTAAGCTAATTGCCCCCAACAAGCTGGGTACTCAAAGCAGCTTCATTTATATACCGCTTCATATCGCGCTATGGGACGTCTAAGCGGTTTACAACTGTGAGCTGATTGCCCCCCAACAAGCTGGGTACTCATTTTAGTGACCTCGGAAGGATGCAGGCCTGAGTCGAGCCTCAGCCCTGGCTGGTATTGAACTTGCAACCTTGTGGTTTGTGAGTGAGTGGCTGCAGTACAGGCATTTAACCACTGCACCACCAGGGCTCCTATGGATAGACTTGATCAGATGGATAGACTTGATCAGGGGGTTATGGGGAAGGGCTTGCAGGATCTGGGCAAAGCAGTGGAAGACAGGGATTCTTGGAGATGTCTCATCCACAGGGTCGCCATGAGTCGGAACTGATTCGAGGGCAGCTAACAACAACCACAACAATATATGGAAAAAAACTGAAACACGTGTTTATTAATTATTGATTAGTCGACTCAGATTCATACAAATGATTGGCCAAATTTTCAGTAATAAGCCTGCACTTTCTTTGTATATAAGGTCTACATGTTATATGCTATAGCCCAGTTGAATGAAGAGGATGGGGTAGAGGCAAAGGGATAGAACATTTAATAAGTCATAGATCAATTATTCCTTTACCTCTTCTATTCATTTATTTCTCGTTGACAAAGCTACTTGTCAGTTTTGCTGGAGTCAAGAGCAGGGAAATTTTTAAGGGAAATTGGTGTTAATGACATTGAGGATTTCAGTCCATCTTCTAAGTTCTATGGGAGACCAAGGAAAGGTCTTCATGCCAGAGAAGAAAAGTGCAGTCAGATGAATGGGCAGGAAAAGGAGAAAAAAGGTTTCTCACTGCCAGAATATACAAATATAGGACATTAAGGATCAGCATCAAAACTAGGGAATTGGATATGGGCAGGGAATGGAGACAGAAAAACAAATGACACATGGAATGAAAAACTGTATGAAGATGAACCCCAAATTCTAAAAGGAAAGATGCAAGCTGCAATAAGAGAAATTGGGAAAAACAAATCACCATGAATAGATGGTATTCCAATTGAATTGATACGATCCACATAGACAGAATGAACTCTAGTGTTAACTAACATATGTTAACAAATATGGAAAACAAAACTGGCCAACAGACTGGAAGCAATAAATATATATCCCCATCTGCAAAAGAGAGAGAGAGAGAGAGAGAGAGAGACAGAAAGAGACAAAAGATTGTAGCAACTATAAGACCATTGCATTAATTTTAATCATATATGGAGAGAGACATCCCAGAAGTGCAAGGAATTCCAAAAGAAAACTAGCATTTATAGACTACAGCAAAGCCTTTGATTGCATAGACCACAAAAAGGTATGGATGTATTTTAAAGATGTGGGACTGCCGCTGCATCTGATAGTCCTGATGAGAAATCTGTACTTAGGTCAAGTAGCTAATGTTAGAACAGAATATGGAGAAACAGAATGGTTTCTTTCCAATTTGCAAAGGGGTCAGACAAGACTGCATTCTATCACCTTATTTATTCAACCAGAAAATATGTGAAGAGCAGGTTTTGACTCAAAAGAAGAAAGAGTGGAGATAGGAACTATCTAAGATATGTGAATGACACCATGCTATTAGTGGCAAACCTCACAGACCTGGAACAATTACTAAGAAGAAAGTGCAAAGAAGAATGAATTTTTTTTTTTAAAAAAAAAAGTGCAAAGGCAGGCTTACTGCTGAACATAAAGAAAACAAAAATAATGATAATAGAAAATCTACATAAATTCAGTGAGGCAATCAAAACAGTTAAAATTAGAAAGGTGATTGCAGTCAAGAAATCAGAAGACTAGGAATGGGAAGGACAGAAATGAAAGAACTAGACAAGAGTCTAAAGTGTAAGGATATGCAAAAGGCGCTAAAGTTAGTATAGTCCAAGTTATTCTATTCCCCATCAACATGTACAGATGTGAGAACTGGACAGTGAAGAAAGCAGACAGGAAGAAAATAAACTAATTTGAGATGAGGTTTTGGAGAAGAATTATGAGGATAATATGGACAACCAAAAAGACAAGCAAATGGATCCTAGAATAGATCAAACCTGAACTCTCCCTGGAAGCTAAGAAGATCAAACTGAGGCTGTTGTACTTTGGCCACATCCTAAGAAGGCACGATTTGTTTGAAAAGACAATAATGCTAGGAAAGGTAGAGAACGCTGAATGGTCCGAGCAGTGGAGGACAGGGGTCTTGGAAACGTCTCATTCACAGGCTCACCATGAATCAAGGTTGATTCGAGAGCAGTTAACAGCAACAAGGGAATAGCTGGATGGGTATTTAAAGAGAAGAAACTTAGGAATAGGCATAATGAACACTAGCAGGGAATTTTCTCAGATGAACAACTAATTCAAATAGTCAGAAATGAGTAAGTGATTTTGAACAGAAGAAGGGAAAACTAGGTTTTTCATGTAAGGAAAATCAATGGCCTTAATCCATCTGCTAATATCAGCTAGAGTAGATCCATTGATCAATGGAATTTAAATTGATCAATGGAATTTACTTACCATTCAGCTTTTGATTTTATGGACTGTAGCTAGGATTAACAATTAGAAATAGACCAATGGGAAGTCAATTTCCCATTCTACCACATTGTAAAGCAGCCTTTCCCCATCTGGGCACCCCTCATGGTTGGATTACAACTCCCAATTATCCCCAGCCAGCAGGCCAAACAAAGCAGGAGGTGCCTCATTCAGTTCTCACTACTTTCCATCCATAGACCAGATGCACATACCTGTGCTTAGGAGAGAATACGCCATCCTGCCCCCAGGCAGAACAAGTGCCTTCTATGAAGCGAAAGAGTGCCAGGTGTGAATAAGACACTTACCAGCAATCCCTTCCTCCATTTTAATTCATACAAAAGCCAAGAAAAGAAGGAGTCATTGAACACTAGACACTCCCCCCCTCTCTCTCCAAGAGGAAACACTTTCGTTCAGGAACTTTTGTGAGAGAGGAACTTCTGGAATCTAAGGCTGCAGGCAACTCACATGCTTCCCTCCATTGTCTCCATGGACACAGCAATAATCTTGTGGAGACACAACAGACACAGCAGCATAACCCAAAGTAAGGCAAAAAGAAGGAGGAGGAGGGACAGGTAGTATCTGGCTGCTATCTTTCTGTTTTAAATATTTCAGAAATCATAGCACTTCACTATCTACATAAATGGACACAACTGCAGTTCAAGTGTCCCCAATATGAATGACAAGTTCCATTCTCTGAGCAGCATACACAGCACCACCTGTAAACAAAGGAGGATTGAGAGAGTCCCAAGATTTGTAGAAGTACCAAGGAACTTGGAGGAAGAGGACTTTGAAAGGGAGGGCACTTCCAAGCAGTCCAATGAGGACTAAGTATGTGGGCAGAAGATGGAAAAATGATGGGAGGGAGAATGGAACACAGAAGGTTTTTTCAACCAGGGGTCCTTAGAACGTGAGAATTGCAAGAGATTATGAGAGACTGAGATTTTTTTTTTTTTTCTTGAGCTGGACTACTCTTTCCAGAAGGACCAGATGTTTTCCTTTTCCAGGACATGTCTTACATTTCAACCTTTTGCCCAGGAGGAATTTCAAAATTCTCCATCCCTAACATGCATCTGAGGAAGTAGAGTAGACTGAAGTCTACAAAGCTCGTACTACCAACTTCTTTCTTTCAGTTAGTCTCAAAGGTGCTATGAGATCCCTTTGCATTTGCATCTATGGTTCAGGCAGAATTTTTTAGACAGGATTTCCTGACAGCTATTTTCAGCATGAAAATGGCCTGGAGATGTCATAGTATGAGTTTATGAGCTTCTATTCCTATATTCTTTCAGACCCAAGAATCCTTATCCTGGATGGGGGTGAGCACTGGACCCTCTTTGAATTCATCTGTGTTTGGCAGCTAGCCGTGCATTCACTCTCCTTTGTTCTTGTCCTAACTGGCTACTAGGGATCATCCAGTACAGCCAGAGGTGAAAATCAGGACTTATACTTCTCATATCATGTTGTACTCAGGATGACATGAGGATGGTGGATTAGCAGGAGAGGCAAAGAGTGATATTGGAGAAAGTGAACAATTCATAGAAAAGGATGATAGCATGGAACACATAATAAGGAGGGATAAGTATCAGAAGTAGGAAGTGGAGGACTGGCTTTCTACAGAAATAATCTGGTGGTGTGAGCCAGAAAGCAATTTCATTTCCCCATGGAAGTGTTGGATGAGAAGAATGCCAGATCATTTCAGCTCTCAGTGCTGGACACTCACCAAATAACAAAAGAATGTGATTATTCCTCCCTTCACACACACTGCATCCAGCCTTCTGCCAGGCCTTTCTCTGTGCCTCTTTGTTCTTCATGGCTACCCATAGCTTCAGGCTGATACTTGTAGCACAGATATTTTCAACTCAATCTAATGAGAGGGGGGGGGAGGTTGTTTTTTTTACTCCCATCAGTCCAAAGGAGCAAGGGAAAGCCAAAGCTTGAAAAAGTCACTTTTGGAGGCTGGTATTGCTAGTGTGCCCACAGCTAGCTGAAGAATTCTGGCAGTTGCAGTACAAGAAAGTCACTTTTCCAAGTTCTGGGAGCACCTCCTGGGACACTACTTAAATCTTCAGCTTCAGTGGATGAATGGTTTCCGTTCAAGCAGCAACCTCTGTTCCCTTCAAGCAAAATGGGAAAAATGTCAAGACTTGGCAGTTCCCACACAAAGCAGCTGCTGAGAGCTTCAAGAGGGAGTTGCATCTAGTCCTTCAGCATTATCTCCTACTACATGGGCCTTCTGGCTGCTACCGCATCTTCATTTCTGAAAGGAAGATGGAGAATGCATCCCATTCCTCTGTGAAAGGGTTCACCAAATCAATGCTCCTCAAGGGTGGTAAGCTGAATAGGATGGCAACAGGAAGCAAGGCAAACAGAGGATGAAAAAATCCACACAATTCCTTCTTTTGTGGGTTATCTTTTCAGTCCGCATTGGCTGGAAATGTATGTGTGTAACAAATAACCTTGGGGTGCTTTCACATTACCTTTCACCTTCAAAATGTTCATCACATATTTGTTCCACTTTTACAGAGAATCTAAGCAATGTAATTGCCAAGTCACTGGGATCCAGTAGTTTCTGTATTGCCCTTCTTTCTTTTCTTGAGATTTGATTTGCAATTATTTTGTTAGACTTAAAAATATAATTGCAGTGCCAATGTGAGATGGCAAATCACTACTGGAATTTTACATTAACTAATCTTTTAATTAATGGTTTCCTACTTTCCATTGTAATTTAAAATGACTTCTACTTCTTGGCTTGTGACCCTTTATTTAGCATCTTCCTGTTCTAGAAGGTGGCCATGAACTTCTTGAATTGTATCTTAGTCAACTTCTATTCCTTGCCTAGAGCTGCTGCTGGTGGTGATTTAATTATTTTCTTTTTGCAGCCACAATATTGCATATTTTTCTGTTTTCTGTTTAAAGATTGCAGTGGTTCTGTAGTGATATTAGTTCAAACATCAGTTACTTCAGGCAGGAAATCTGAGGTATCTACTTCAGTGCAGATTAAGCATTTTATAACCATGAGAGTGAATCTGAAATGATAAATTAAAAAGACAGAAGCAGGAAATCTGAAGCAAAATAGAAGGGCAGACAGAAGCAATTAATTAAAGCAATGGTACTCAAACCTTTTATCCTTGGCTCCTCCCTTTACATCTACATGTGGATGTCAATACCTCCCCTTGATATAGTATACGAATAAAAATATTTTGTTTATTTAGTGTGCATATTTTCATTTGCACATTAATGTACATTCATACTTTAACATTTTATAAAGAAATAGCATTGTTCAAATTAGAAAAGTTTTATTTAAGTAAATTCAATATTTAACTCAATACGTAAATTTCGCACATAGAAAATGCAAGATAAGGAGGAGGGATCAGAGCTTTCAACCCTGAGCAACAGGAGAAACTCTCACATGCCCACTGTTTGAGAACTACTGAATTAAAGGGGGAATTGCAAGGAGAAGCAGGGCATTTGCTAAATCGGAGAGCATAGGTTGGCCTATAGATATGTTCATGTTAGGCCCATGTGACAAGCATTATGAGATTGTAATAGGGAATACAGCACTATTTTAAGTGCTATGTGCTATTATATTTATAACTCCCTTTAGCTGATTATACAAATCAATCATTCAGCAGGGCTAAATGGTCCTATTGTGGAAGCACCTTCAGTCAATGGTTTACTACAAGGCAAACAGAGAATATAGGTTATTTAGTGTCAGATCTCCTCCAGGTGAGGCAAAAGTGTCAGGAGGTTACAGTATATGTTGTGGTAGTTTTTAGGCTTTTTGAAAATATCCAAACAACATTTTTGTTGTTCTGGACTATATTCTGCTGCAACATTTTTGCCCATCATCAAGTGAGGCAGCAGAACAATATGTTGCCTTCTTTTCCCTTCTCCTCTTTTCTTTCTATGAAGATATTCTTTAGCATTATAGTACAGTCAGCCTGCCATATCCACGAATTCTTTATCCATGGATTCAACCAGCCATGGTTTCATAATATTTTAAAAATATTTAAATTCCAAAAAGCAAACCTTGATTTTGCCATTTTATATAAGGTACATCATTTTACTATGGCCTGAAACACATGGGCCAAATAAGGAGGCTTCTAGACGCTTTGAGAGCTTGGCGTTTACATGACGCATGCCGCCAAAGTGGTTGAAAGCTGCTCCAAGGCCGCTCTAAGTGGGGGAAAAGCCAGTCCAAAAAGGTTGCCTCTTGGAAACGTGGTGGTGCTCTTCTTTGGGAGAAGGCCATGCAGTCACCACGGTACCGTCCCAATCGTGGCCAGAGTAGCATCTGGCTGCTCCTTCCAGGCCATGCACTTTGGCCCTATGTCACTGTATTAAATGGGACTTGAGCATCCACAGATTTTGGTATCCATGGGCAGCAGGTGGGGGGAGGCTCGAACCAAATCCCAGCAAATACAAAGGGCCCACTGTACATCATTAAAATGGTACTTCTACACTATGATTCTATAACTTTAAATTTAAAACAAAATAAAAGAGAAAGAAGTTTGCCCTTCAAATCACAGGACCACCTCAGTAAACCATGACTTTGGAAACACTCCAGTGCAAACTGTGCCCCCCCCCCATACCAAAAGTATGGAATGAGTGGATGCAGAGATTATAGCAACAAGCTTTTGCTATGAATTGCCCCTGGGGTGTGGAGGGCATTTCCATCATGGTTGGAAACATTTTGTGTTCCCCCTCCAAAAAAACCCCACAAAACTATGTAGGTCCCTAAATGCCCTCTTGGGAGCATCAGAAGCATTTGTGCCACATTTTGGGGGATCCCTGGACCTAGAAAAGATTTTTTAAAGGGTACTGAGCAGGCCTAAAATGGCCCAGGAAAGCATCCTCTCAAATGTTGAAAATTCCTCCATGCCCCCAAAGGGTGTTTGGGGCCATTTGTGGCAGACCTCCCACTTTTTGATCTTTTCTTTTTGCAAGGGAGGTGTGGCCCTTTGAGGTCTCCTGGGAACCAATGTGGCCCTCTAGCATCTCACAGTTGCCCACCCATGCTTTTTAGACCAACCCAGATGAACTCTTTATTTAAGTCATAATCAGAACAGGAACGTCTGGTAAGAGGTATACCATAAAATCTGTTCTCCTTTCACACACACACACCCTATGTGTGCTTCAGAGTTTTTTTCAGATTATAACTCCTAGAATCCTCTTTCCAGCATGGCCAACATAGTGGCTGGTGGATACTGCAAGCTGTAGTCCAAAAAACAAACTTTGTCAGGCTGTGGCATACATGCCCATGTGCACACCTGCTCTGTTGAGCTCTCCATATTTGTCTTAATCCTGTAATGGCAAGATTTAATCCCTTGACTACGAGGTAAGGGGAGCTTGCCTTGGACCTCTCCCTTGTGCCTTTCTTTCCAAGCTAAGAGAACAGGCGATGTATTCAGGGGGCTGCTCTCAAGGCATGCACAGTTCTCTGCTCTCAGTAGGCTGAGACTTGGCGACTCTGTGCTAAGCCTTTAAATACAAAGAACTCCCAAGCAAGTAGTAAATCCCCCATGGCGACAAGCAACATGGCAGAGGGGGTGGCTATAGTGGGAGACTGGGGGCACCAAATACAATGGGTCCAGGGCAAGGCTAAACAGTGGTGCCACCAGCAAAGCCTCACATCACTAATTACATTCAGGAGCAAAGTAGCAAAATTAAAGGGAGCATCACAGACACTGGCGCCTGCTTTGCCAAGGTGGCTCCCCTAATTACATCTCTGCTGTGCACCTCCCTTTCCTTTTGCCCCTCAGTCCTCTCTTGGTAGCCCCCCCCCCCCCAAATCTGAGAATAAGATCCTTGCACTAGGCCAGAGTGAGCAACAGAATATGAAAAATCACTGCAGAAAACCAGAGCTGAAAAAGGTCTCTTTTTTTGACCACAACTGTCAGAGGTCCCCAGCCAACTGAGATATTCTGGGTGTTCTGGTCAAAAAGGGTTACTTTTCTAAGCCTCCAGTAGAATCATGAGAATGAAGAAATTAGATCTGTCTTATCTGTGTAAATTTTATAAAAAAATAGTGTATCCATTCCAGACCTTGAGCTTGAAACTTTGAAAGTTTAAAATTTGAACTGAAAGAATCAAAAGGTACATTAAAATCATAGAATCACAGAGTTGGAAGAAACCACAAGGTCCATCTAGTCCAGCCCCCTGCCATGCAGGAATACACAACCAAAGCACTCCAGACAGATGGCCATCTAGCCTCTGTTTAAAAACCTCCAAAGGAGGAGACTCCACCACACTCCAAGGGAGTGTGTGCCACTGTCGAACAGCTCTTACTGAATGTTTAAGTGGGATTTCTTTTCTTGTAGTTTGAATTGATTGCTCTGCGTTTTAGTTTCTGGAGCAGCAGAAAACAAATTTGCTCCTTCTTCCATATGACATACTTTCAAATATCTATCTGAAGGACTGTATCTCCCTATATAAGCCAGCCCGAGCACTGAGATCAGCAGGAGAGGGCTTTCTCTCGATCCCATCACCTTCGCAAGTGTGGTTGGTGAGGACTCAGGAGAGAGCCTTCTCTGTGGCTGCTCCCAGACTGTGCAACTCCCTGCCACAGGAGGTCAGGTTGGCCCCCTCCCTGCTTTCTTTCCGCCTGCAGCTGAAGACATTTTTATTTAAGCAGGCGCTTGGTGGGTAAATTTTATTTGAATAATCTGGTGTGCTGTTTTAATGTTTTATGATTATTATTGTTTTGAATTATGTTGTTTTTATATATGTTTTAATTGTTAGTAGTATTTAATTATTTTTTTAAACTTTTGTAATGTGCTTTATAGACAAAGCCTTTGACTGCAAAGATCATGAAAGGCTATGGAACGCCCTTGAAGACATGGGAGTGCCAACACATCTGATAGTCCTGATGAAGAATCTGTAATCAGGACAAGGGGCTATTGTCAGAAAAGAACATGGAGAAACGTTCCCAATTGGCAAAGGAGTCAGACAAGGCTGCATCTTTTCACCCTATCTGTTCAACTTATATGCAGAACATATTTTAAGAAAAGCAGGCTTGGACATGGAAGAGGGAGGAGTGAAAATAGGAGGAAGGAATAGCAACAATCTAAGATATGCAGATGACACCATAGTACTTGCAGAAAACCTCACAGACCTGGAACACCAGCTAAGGAAGATCAAAGAAGAAAGTGCAAAGGCAGGCTTAGTGCTGAACATAAAGAAAAGAAAAATAATGACCACTGAAGACCTTCACAAGTTCAACCTAGACAATGAAGAAATAGAAATAGTAAAAGAATTCCCATACCTGGGATCAAACATTGATAGAAATGGGGACTGCAGCCAGGAAATCAGAAGAAGACTAAGAATGGGGAGGGTGGCTATGAAAGAACTAGAAAAGATTCTAAAATGCAAAGATATACAACTCAGCCCAAAAATTTGAATCGTACAAGCCATCGTATTCCCTATTACCATGTATGGATGCGAGAGCTAGACAGTTAAGAAAGATGATAGGAAGAAAATCAATGCATTTGAGAAGTAGTGCTGGAGAAGAGTGCTGAGAATCCCATGGACAGCCAAAAGGACAAACAAATGGGTCCTAGAGCAAGTCAAGACAGAAATCTCCCTGGAAGTCAAGATGACCAAACTGAGGCTGTTGTACTTCGGACACATCAAGAGAAGGGAGGACTCATTGGATTCCTTGTGATTGGGCGGGCTATAAATATTATTATTATTATTATTATTATTATTATTATTTATTAGACAATAATGCTGGGAGAGGTGAAGGGAGCTAGGAAGGGAGGAAGGCCACATGCCAGATGGATGGACTCTATTAAGGAGCTCACGAGTATTAAGGGGTTGCAAGAATTAAGCAGAGCAGTGGAGGACAGAGGGTCTTGGAGATATTTCATCCATAGGGTTGCCATGAGTTGAGATTGACTCAAGGGCAGTTAACAACAAAAATCAATGTTTTACCTTTGTCTTTTTTAAATATATTGTAATCCGCCTTGAATCCCACTGTGAGAAAAAGGTGGGATATAAATCCTGGAAATAAATAAATAAATAGGAGGAAGGAATAGCAACAATCTAAGATATGCAGATGACACCATAGAACTAGCAGAAAACCTCACAGACCTGGAACACCTACTAAGGAAGATCAAAGAAGAAAGTGCAAATGCAGGCTTAATGCTGAACATAAAGAAAAGAAAAGTAATGACCACTGAAGACCTTCACTTCTTAACCTTCTCTTCCCCAGGCTAAACATATCCAGCTTCCTAAGCCTCTCCTCACAGGGCATGGTTTCCAGACCTTTCGCCATATTGGTCACTCTTCTCTGGACACGCTCCAGCTTGTCAACATCCTTCTTTAATTGTGGTGATCAGAACTGGACACAATATTCCAGTTGAGGTCTGACCAAAGCAGAATAGAGTGGTACCATTACTTCCCTTGATCTAGACACTTTTCCCCTATTAATGCAGCCTAGAATTGCATTGATTTTCTTAGGACTGAAGCAGACAGGCTTCTGAGTGCTTCAGGGACATATGTTGTGTAAACACTGTGCCCCCTGGAGTGGCCAGAAGCCGCCCCCATCTGCCCGTCAATTTTGGGCCTAAGTTGCGACATCACATTGCTGATTTATGTTTAGCATGTGGTCCACTAGGACTCCTAGATCCCTTTCACATGTATTGCCATCAAGCCAGGTGTCATTCATTCTATATATGTGCATTTCATTTTTACTTTCCAACTGTAGTCCCTTATATTTCTCCCTGCTGAAATTCATTTTGTTAATTTTGGCCCAACTATCTAATCTGTTAAGGTCATATTGTGATCCTGTCTTTTGAGGCATCAGCCATCCCTCCTAATTTGGTGTCAGCTGCAAATTTGATAAGCATGCCCTCTATTCCACGATCCAGGTCACTGATAAAGATGTTAATTAACACTGTCAACCAACTACAAATCCACTTAACCGTAGTTTTTTTCTAGCCTACTTTTTACTGGCCTTTTTGCAAGAATATAATGGGGGACCTTGTCAAAGGCCTTACTGAAATCAAAATATGCTACAACCACAGCATTCTCTTCATCTACCAAGCTTGTAACCCTATCAAGAAAGAAATGAGATTAGTCTGGCATGACTTCTTTTTGAGAAACCCATATTGATTTCTAGTGATCACAGCATTCCTTTCTAAGAGCTCACAGACTACTCTAGAATCCTTCTTGGTATTGATGTCAGGCTGACTGGGAAGTAATTATTTGGATCCTCTTTTTCCCCCTTTTTGAAGATGGGGACAATATTTGCCCTCCTCCAATTTGCTGGGACTTCTCCTGTTCTCTAGGAACTCTCAAAGATTATTAACAGTGGTTCTGAGATTAGTTCTGCCAGTTCTTTTAATATTCTTGGTCAAAAGAAACAAAAACATGTGGGATGCATTGCCACCCCCAAAATTCTTACCAATGGTTTCTTGCCATCCTGGATGAAAGTGACAAGTGCAGGGTTTCCTCCTGAGCCGAGCTTTGTTTAACATCTTTATAAATGACTTGGATGAAAGAGCAGAAAGGATGATTGTCAAATCTGCAGAGAACACCAAACTATAAGAGAGATAACTAATACACCGAAAAACAGAATAAGGATTCAAGGTGAACTTAACAAATAAAATGAAATCTAACAAATAAATTACATTGAAACAAATAAAATGGGTCAAAACAAACAAAATGAATTTCAGTAGGGATAAATGCAAAATTATTTGCCTTGAAGCACAAAAAATCAGAAGCAAAAATATGGAATGAGTGACACTTGGTTTGGAAGCAGTAGATGTCCAAACAATTTGGGGGTCTTAATAGGCAACAAATTAAACATGGATCAGCACTGTAATGTGTCACTAAGAAAAAAATAATGAAATTCTAGGCTGCATGAGCACAAGTTCAATGTCCACATCCAAGGAAGCAATTAGCCAGGAATAGTGTCATGAGTGTCCTCTTCCTTTTCAAATGATTAGGAAATGCAGGTGTGAGGTGTACTCAATTATTGAAGAAGGGCAGCAGCCAATTCAACCCCAAATTTTATATCCACTTACCTGCAAATAAAACATATTGAAGTTAACAGGGCTTACTTCTGAGTAGACATGTATAAGATTACAATTATATTGGGTGAAAAATGATCCGGGTCCCTTCTATGTCCAGCAGCTCTGACTAGGAGCAGACCCAGGCTACAAAACTGAGCAAATGGGAATGGTAAGGAAGATATGTACCATAGGGATTCTCTCCTACCATCACTCCTGTCATCTCCACCTTCCATTTTAGCTTGCTTCTTCATTTGACCACTGCTCCAAGGCCCTGGGAAGATCCCAGCTCCTGGATTATTAGAAATAGGTGTAGTAGGTTTTATCAGCCTCAGATCTTTGAGACCAAATTTAAGTGCCCTATCATAAGCTCCTTCAGCTGCTTCTTCATCTGCCACTCCAGCCATTTCTCTTTTAAATTATCAGTCACTTTGAGTCCCAGTTTTGGGAAGAGAGCAGGAAATAAATAAATAAATAAATAAATGCCCTGTCTTGGAGGAAAGAGGCTGCATCTACACTGCAGAATTAATGCACTTTGACACCACTTTAACTGTCATGGCTCAAGGCTATGGAATTCTGCAGTTTGTCGTTTTGTGAGATATTTAGCCTTCTCTGTCAGAGAGTTCTGGTGCCACAACAAACTACAAAACCCAAGATTCCATAGGTTGGAACCATGACAGTTAAAGAAGTGTCAAACTGCATTAATTCTGCAGCGTGGCAGCTGCCATCCTACTTCTCCTGAACCTCTTAAAATATGCTGCTTTCAGGTGGTGGGGAATGCTATTCAGTGAGTAATAAGCACATGCAGCTGCCAGTCTACTTAGCTTACGCATGAGGAATCGGGGCCAGATTTGTGGAAAGTTTTCTTCAAAGTGTTTTGAGCAAGCCCTGCTGGACACATCACTCCCAAACGGCATTTTGTCTCTTTCAGTGCCTTCAGAATAGTATAACAATGGTAAAATAACAGAATATTGTTTGTACCCTGCTAGATAGCCTTTTGAAAAGCACCACCTTGAAACATACAAATTGTATCTGCATAGGGCACAGGAGTGAGTGCAGGTAGGCTTGCTATGCATGTATGTTTGCTGAAATGAAACATGCACACACTGGATTTTTACTTGTTTTCACTTGCTGACTGACAGAAAGATCTGATTTATTCTCTTAACTCATTCCAAAGGAACACAGAAAAATCACAGAGAGAATTTAATGAATGTTTTGTATACAGAAGGGCAGAAACACCACCAAGTGATGAGTTCCAAAGAACTTGTTATTTATTGGTACCTGTCTGTATAATGATATTTTTAAAGCTAGTTTTGGATGCCATTGAGAAGCACCAGGTAACTTTTCAGAGAGAAATTTTTCTTGTGCCCAAGACCTTTAGGATGGGCTTTACCTGTTGAACTGCTTCCTGTAAAGCATCTGACAAAGGCCTATGTGCCCAGTTTAAAAAAAAAAAAAAAGACAGGGAAGGAGTGAGTGGCAGATGGGGGGGCAAGTTGCAGCAAACTGGCTTTTTTGTACTAGTGAGAGATATTGGTTAGTACTAGTCAAGTCAGATAATGAAAATGTAATGCTAGACTAACAATTCAATAGTTAGGGACACGTTGTAATGGCAACATTTGAAAGTAATGTTTCTGCAGGGACAGAATATCCAGGAATAAGCCACAACTTTTTGTAGAAGAAGGGATGTGCATCAAAATAAAGAAATCTGGCTCCAGTGCAAATGGCAGCTAGTGCCCATGGGGAATGGTTGGGGGAAGGACAGGATGGCTAACAGTTTGGGAAGCCAGGAAGTGGAGCCAATTAACAGTGGGTTTGGCCCCATCATCTTGTAATGATAGTAAAAACATTTAAGCGCTGCAGTACAAATTCCTACATACTTGTCTACCACCTAACTGTTTCCACTGGTTCAGCAGGTTTTTCTGCTACCCTGTTGAGAAGTGAGGGCAGGCTGCATCACCATTTGCATCCAATTGCCTTCTAGTTAGACCACCATCCAAGGGTATGTAGCCACAGAGTTAGAGATTGGTTCAGCCATGGTGTATGCCCTCCAACTGTCCCAATTTGACAGGGATAGTTCTGATTAATCCTTTGCTGTCCCACTTTTTCAGCAACTTTAAAATTTTCCATTTTCTCTCTCCTTCTCAGATTGTCTCCCTTTGTCCTCACTCTACATCAGTTGTTACAAACCGAGTTCAAAGGGCAAAAGTAGTTTGCACTCAGTTAACTCAGCATGAAAGAGAGAAGTGTGTGTGTGCATCTTTTCCTTCCCTGTAGAGTCAGGCAAAAGCAAACTGCTGCAATCTCACCTAGATTGTATGTACTTCCACATTAGTAACCTCAGCTTTCATCTGTCTCAGTTGTTATCTGTGAAATGTTGGATTGTATCATGGTAGGGAGGGGAGAGAAGGGGAGAGAGAGAGAAACAGATGCTTCTCCAGTTAACCTTCTATGTTTAGCCTCATGGATGGTCTGGTCTGGCTTGCTCTCTTCTTAGTCTCTGAAACTGATGACTCCCTGTAGTGGTTACAAGATAAGATGTGCTGGCAGCCTGCTGTTTTGACCTTCTTCTAAGCCAAGAATGGAGAACTTGTGGTCCTCCAGCTGTGACTGGTCTGGGATTCCCACCAACCCTTGTCAGCATAGGCAATAGTGAGGAATAGCAGCAGCTGTAGTCTGTTGATACTTGGAGGGCCACAGGTTCCCCCTTCCCACTGTAAGCTCTGCTTGGGGAGGGAGAAAGCAAAAACCAATGTCCAAGAGGGAAAGACCCCTACCAGTGTCCAAGACAGGACCATCAAGAGTAGGTTGAGTCTCAGTAGAGAAAAAATGTGGTGCTGTGGAAGTTCATTTGTTCGTTCAAGGCCTCTTTGGTGTGTGTATGTGTGCGCGCGCACACTTGCTGCCACCCACAACCAGCACACACACACACACCCCTGGCTGGTCACCTACCCAACTTCACTCTTTGCACTGCAGCCTGAGGCTGTCCTCTTCCCACATCACATGCCCCTCAGTGGGCAATGTGGACCTTTTAGGAGATGTTTGACTAAAAGCTGCTCTTAGAGGCTGCATGTCCAGGCCTTGGAGGCGGAAGTGCTGCTCCTGCTGTTCCTGACCCTCCTCTTCCTTTAGGCAACTGAGGTTACGGTGGGCTGCACTGTTAGACTGCATCTGCTTAGGCTAGATATTAGAGTGGAGAGAGTGCTATGTACCATGTAAACTCCCTTGTGACCACTAACCTATCTCACTGCCCTTAAGTGCAATGAAAAACACTGTCCCATCAGCAATTTTCATATGACATTCCAGCCACTTTCTGTATATAGAATAGGAAGAGGGTTCTATCTGGTCCTCACCTCGGGCGGCATACTATCTCTGAGTAGCCTTACCTGCTACAATCCGCTTGCCCAACGGCAGATGACAAACTCTGCTTCCTGGCATGCTTCACCATCACAGCAGAAGTTTGCTGCTCCACAAGAAAGAGCCAGCCAGGTGCTGACCTGTCAGACACCACCACTCAGCCTGTGGTTTTCTTCTTTGAAAGTCCAAAAGAGACATGCATGCTGAGAGATGCTGGCTGGGGCCTGGTGTGGTGACTCACTCCAGGAAGGAGGATCCTGAGCGGATGTTGCGACTGTGGCAACCCAGCTCCCCATTACCCATCATTGGATTTCTGCCATTAGGCAAACATTGCTGAGACATCCACTCAGGGAGTGTGGATGAGTAAGCCCCAGAGAGGACACCAAGCAAAACATCTTCTCCTGGAGGGGAATGGACTCCTTAACCCCTGTCAAAATGTCAGCAGGCTGCAAGTCCAACACACGACCATCCCACACCTGTGCACATCCACGTTTTACATCAGAAAAAGAGAGAGAGTCCGTGCAGTAGGCTATAAAAGCAATTGTGGATGCACAGGAATGTAGCCATGGGGGGTGGGGATGGGATTAAATGAAGGCATTGTTCCTCCAAATAAGAACTCTAGACCCTGGCCATGACTTTTTTCTTCAGTCTCTAAGGGCCTTTACAGACTGCCAGAAATAATGCAGCTTGAGGCCACTTTAACTGTCCTGGCTCAGTGCTAAGGAATCATGGGAACTGTAGTTTATTGTGGCACAGAGCTCTCTGACAGAGAAGGCTCAATATCCCTAGAGAAAAGTACAATTCCCATGGTTCCCTAGCACTGAGCCAGGACAGTTAAAGTGGCCGCAAGCTGCATTATTTCTGGCAGTCTGTAAAGGCCCTAAGTTTTTAGCATGGCAGAGAGGGCCTTTGCAGACTTCCAGAAATAGTGCAAATTGAGTGCACTTTAAGGGTTAGGGTTAGGGTTAGGGAATCATTGGAACTGTATTTTATTGTGGCACCAGAGCTCTCTGACAGAGAAGGCTCAATGTCTCAGGAAAAAAAAATTCCCACGATTCCCTAGCACTAACCGTAACCCTAAAAGTGGACTCAATTTGCACTATTTCTGGCAGTCTGCAAAGGCCCAGAGTGAGACATTGGAAATGGTCCACACCTAGACCTGTTACAGTTGCAACATTTGCATTCCCTTTGTAACTGTGTCTGCCCTTTTCTTTGGATGCCTAACTTGTATTTCTAAATGCTCAACTAGAGGTTTAAATCATGGCAGTGCTGAACATTTTGTCCTCCCATAGCTACACTCCTGTAGACACTACCTTACAGTTATTATAAAACCATATACCCCCCCCCCCCGCCAAATTTCATGTATTTCCCTGCAGTGTCATGACAAGTATTAAATTGGAAGTTCTTACCTGCTGATTCCATCACATTTATCTCTTTACTTTGATCCTGTCCCATGCTTCCAGGCAACCCATACTTTAAAGCCTGGGTTGCTGATCCTACAGATTTGTGATAAACTATGCCTGGCGCAGCTGGATTTCCTTTGTTGAGCATGGCTAGTTGAGGATTCATGGATTGGAGTTTGTCAGCATGACTGATGGGAACTTTTGTATCTCAGCAGTAGCAGATGTACTGACAAACCTGTATTGGAACTGGAGGCTTCTGTGACTGGTTGCTCCCTGCAAAATCCTCTAAAATACACACAGAAAAACAAGCAGCTTAGAGTATATCAGGAAAACTGGAAAGGTTCAAATAGAAAAATAATATTAACCCCTTACTGAAGTTACTTATATAGATGAAAAATAATTATAGGAAGTAGATGAGTTCAGAATATAATAGACATACTAACCAAGAAGACCAATGGAAGTCAAAAGAGAAAAAATTAGCTTGAGAGATAAATCTCAGTAAATCATAAGTAACATTGCTTTGACAATGAGGAAAAGGAATTTATCATTTCATGCAAAAGAAATTGTAGTCATACTATATGCAAATGTTATGTACCATATGTTATAAGTAGATATGTACTACACTATGAAAATGCATTGGAAATATTTTTATTGTAGTAAAGTAGTCAGACTATATATATAATATATAATTGTATACCCAAGTATCTCACATCTAGTTTTCTGTCTGTACTTGGTTTGTTCCTTCTGCTCAATATGTTTTCATTTTGTAGCATGTGAGTTCATTTAATTTCATGACACTCCACTGCCAATCTGAATTTAAGTGTGCCTTACTCCCTTTGTGATAACAGGGCCTACACCAGACATAGCGGACTTTTATTCAGCCCAGGAGTCACATTTTAATTTAATTTGGGGGGGTTGCATTTCTGGAGTGAGAGGGCCTAAGAGCATGGGGACACTGAACAGGGCTATAGACAGAGTTGTTGTTAACTGCAGTCGAGGCAAATTTGATGTATGGTAACCTGATGAAAGAGAGCTCCAAGTCATCCTATCTTCAACAGCCCTGTTCAGGTCTTGCAGACTCAGGGCTGCACCTTCCTTGATTAGTCTATCCATCTGGATGATGATCCTCCTATTTTCCTACTGCCTTCTACCTTCCCAAGCATTATTGTCTTTTTTAGTGAGTCATATCTTTTCACGATATGGCCAAAGTATGTTAGTCTCAGATCAGTATGCAAAGGGATCTTAAAGCACCTTTGAGATAACTGTACAAAAGAAGTTGTAGCATAAACTTCGGTAGACTGGGTCATGTATCTGAGGAAGATGGATCTGAGGAAACATCTGAGCAAGTAGACCAAGTCTACAAATGCTAATGCTACAACTTCTTTCACGGTTAGTCTCATAGGTGCTACAAGATCCTTTTGCATACTGATAATCCAGACTATAAGTCTCAGGACATTATCACACGGGGCCCAATCCAAACAAAATCCACACGAAATCCCGACCGATACTGGATTACTGGCCCGTGTTTTCATACGATGTCGCACAGAACTCCGACAGAAAGTGGACAGAAAGTGGAAAGAATTGAGATCTTTTGAAATTCGGTTTCTTGAGGAATTGCAATTGCGCGATGAGGATCATTTCGCATTTACCGTACGTATGATAACCAAATATGTATTGGGGAGCATTTCCCCGTCATTACCCATGGTTCCCGCGAGCATTCCTCTATCTGCGCATGTGCAAGAGGCTCATTTCTATTACATTTATGGGATATTTTCGCTTGTGTGTGGACGTTCAATGCACTTACTGTAAATTTGCAATTAAGGTAATGACGTTTGCGGAAACAAGGTTTATTTCCCGTTTATTTTTGGGATGCCTCATTTCCACTTTATTTTTGCTTTCTGGGCCACGTGTGATAACGTCCTCAGTTTAGTCATCTTGGCTTCCAGGGGGAGTTCAGGCTTGATTTGCTCTAGGACCCATTTTTTTTTTTTCGTTTTAGCAATCCAGGGTATCTGAAGAATTCTCCAGCACCACATCTCAAATGAGTTGATTCTGTTTTTGATAAGGACAGTGAAGAAATGGTGACAAGCCATGGATTCACACTACAGAAAAAGAGATTCCACCTAAACATTAGGAAGAACTTCCTGACAGTGAGAGCTGTTAGACAGTGGAATATGCTGTCTTGGAGAGTGGCGGAGTTTCCTTCTTTGGAGGTTTTTAAGCTGGATGGCCATCTGTCAGGGGTACTTTGGCAGTGTATTCCTACATGGCAGGGGGCTGGATTGGATGGTCCTTGTGGTCTCTGTGATTCGATGATTCTTCCTATCCACTTTCTTGACTGTCCAGCTTTCACACCCATATAGAGAAATGGGATAATCCTAACTTTAGTATTCAATGATATCTCTTCAAGGTCCTTCATAGACAGAGTAGGTGGGTGAGGGAGGTCAAAGGAAAGCGGGTGTGGCCAGAAGTAAATCATGCCAATTTGGATATTTTCCCAACAAGTGTACAAAACAAAACTTAGTTCAATGCTTATCTATTCATGGGTAAGTCCCAGTGGGCCAGCTTTTCTGTTTGCTCAGTTCCATGCAACAACTTTCTTGTCAGCAAAGTCTGGTTCTGTTCCATGCAAGATGTTCAAAGTTTAAATATCTTAAAATACCCTCTATTTCTCATAACAGATCAGAGGTAACAATCAAATAAACTGTTGGGAGAACCGCAGAGGCTAGATACAGCCTGTGAAGTAAAAGTTCCTGACCCCTATGAGAAATCCTGTGTGCAATAACAGTTTTCATTGACCTAGCATCCTCCATCTATGTTGACTACAACTCTAATAATCCTCAACAATCATCTACTTTAAGGATGATGGGAGCTGTAATCCAATCTATTGGGAAGGAGTCAGTTGGGAAAGGTTACCAAAATTTCACAGCCATGAAAGCCTTCGATTTCACATTTCACAGTTTGTCAACTGGTTGTTTCCTTAGCTACAAACATGGGAGCCACCAGCTGTTTAGCAAAGCAAGTGATGTGGCCAATGGATTGTTGTTGCCCCATCCAGACTTTGAAGCTCATTATGTCCTCTTCACCTTGGCTGAAATGCAGCCTGTCACCTGGCAAGGTTCATTAGTAGATGGGAGGGTAGAGATTAGCAAGCAGAGGAAATAGGCTGTGCCTCAGAGCCCTGAAAAGAGGTAAGCCCAAGATAAAAAGAGTGAAATTTCTGCTCTATCCTAGGCCTACTGGGACATGCTCCCAATATGTTCCTAGAGTGCCAGAACCTACTAACAAGATCTCAGCTCCCCACAATACTGGGGAATTTTCCCCATTGCAGCTCCTTTTGGCCTTTCCCACTAGATCCTGCAGGAGACAAGCAGCCTATGACAGAAGCTGCATCACGTCCTAAAGCAATATATTACATGAGCTAGGGAATGTTGCTTTGGGGGACTATAGATCCCAGGAACCTCCAGCTGACATGTCCCAAACAATATTTTTTCAAGCAGTCCTGCTGTTTTCACAATGAAAAGAAAACATTATACCATCTCATTTTTAGGTTAAGCTTTCAGCCAGCAGTCTGGTTAGCTTCTGTACATGGAGTTGTGATCATGTGCACGAGAAGAAGGGCCTCTCCTGAATTGCATTAGTGTTCAAAATGTCTTTCCAATTTTCTCTGAACAGTTAAAAATTTAAGGAGTCAGTAATCTCAAATTCAGTGGTGGGTGGTAGCAGGGGCAGTGGATCGCCATCTGCTGGCCTCCCTGCCAGCCCTCAGCTACTCTGTGGCCTTCTGGCTGCTCTCGTGGTCAGCAGTGACTGTCATACTTGCACAAATTCAGAAGCTTTGTGTATCAAAGAGTCCAGTGCATTGAAACAACAAAATACTTTATTGAGAACACATAGTCAGAAATTCACCAGTCGGCATTTAAGCCAGAACTACCCCCTACAAGCCAAACGTTATCTTAAAACCCCCAAACCTTTAAACTCTTCCCAACACCTTGGCACCAAATCTAGCACCCACCTCTAATTCCCATCGTCTGTTTCCCCCCATCAAGCTAGCCCCCCTTTCCAAACCTTCTCACCAGCACTCTCTCTCTCTAACCCAGGCATTTCCACCTTTTACCCCTCCTTTCAATTATTGCCAGACACCAGCTCTCCGCATCCCACTACCTACACATTCCAAAGGCCCATCGTTCTCAAAACTATCCTAGCCAGCTGCCACTATTCCCAACCCCCCAATAGCTAACCTATTTGCTATTGCTACTAGCTTACCCACGATCCCCTACCATCTACAATCTATGTATATTAACTACAATATTCAAATCAACAATAATAAAAACCTGACAGAATCCATGCACACAGGCATGGTTCTGACAGTGACCACCAGAGTGGCCTGAAGGCCACAGAGGGACTGAGGGCCAGCAGGAAGACTGCCTGCTTGGATACCCACTGGAGACATAATGTCTGGTGGGAAGAAAGAATGGCCAGGCCAAGATCACCAACTCCACCATCATCATTGCCACAGATGTGAAACACAATGCGGGGCAAAAGTGAAACTAAGGGGGGAGGAGATGAGGGAAAGTCAAAAGGACAGATGGACCAGTGGTAACTTTACAGGGAACATATGAGGGGAACAATTAAAAGGAAAAGAAAGGAAAAGAAAGAAACAGTGGCCAGGAGACTGGAAATGATCAATATACATCCCCATCCACAAAAAGGAGAAACAAAAGACTGTAGCAACTATAGGACCATAGCATTGATTTTCCATGCAAGCAAAATTATGCTCAAAATTCTGAAACATAGAATCCAATCATATATGGCAAGCAGGGTTCATAAAAGGAAGAGGCATTAGGGACCACACTGCAAACATACAATGGCTAATGAAGCTTACCAAGGAATTCCAGAAGAAAATCAGTGTGTACTTTATAGACTGTAGCAAAGCCTTTGACTGCTTAGATCATGAAAAGCTATGGAACACTTCTAAAGGCATGGGTGTGCCAGCACATCTGATACTTCTGATGAGAACTCTCTACTTAGGACAAGAGGCTACTGTTAGAACAGAACATGGACAAAAACAGAATGGATCCCAATAGGTAAGGCAAGGATGCATACTATCACTCTAATTGTTCAACTTGTACGCAGAAAATATCATACAAAGAGCAGATTTAGACTCAGAAGAAGGAGAAGTGAAGACAGGAGAAAGGAACATCAACAATCTAATATGTTGATGACACTATACTACTAGCAGAAACCATCATAGAGTTGGAACAATTACTAAGGAAGGTGAAAGAAGAAAGTGCAAAGGCAGGCGTGCTGCTGAACATAAAGAAAACAAAAATGGAGGACCTACATACATTCAACCTAGATGATGAAGAAATTGAAAAAGTTAATGATTCCTTGTACCTTGGATCAAACGTTGATCAGAACAGAGACTGCAGTAAAAAAAGAAAGAAAGAAGACTAAGGATGGGAAGGACACTTATGAAAGAACTAGACAGAATCCTAAAGTGTAAAGATATACAACTGGCCACTAAAGTTAGGATAGTCGAAGCCATTATATTCCCCATAACTATGTACAGATGTGAGAACTTCACAGGGAAGAAAGCAGAGAGAAAGAAAACCAGCTCATTTGAGATGTGGTGCTGGAAAAGAGTACTGAGGATACCACGGATGGCGAAAAAGACAAACAACTGGGTTCAAGAATAGGTCAAGCCTGAACTCTCCCTGGAAGCCAAGATAATGAAATTGAGGCTATTGTATTTTGGTCACATTATGAGAAGGCATGACTCTACAAAAGGCAATAATGCTAAGGAAGGTAGAAGGTAGCAGAAAAAGAGGAAGGCAACACACCAGATGGTTAGACTTAATCAGTGAGGTCAAAGGCCTGAATCTGCAGGACCTAAGCTTACACATTGTAAACCGCTTAGGGAGTGCTTAAGTGCACCGATAAGCAATATAAAAATCTACTTGCTATTGCTTTTGCTATTGCTAAGCAGAGCAGTGGAGGATAGGAAGTTCTAGAGATTCTCATCCACAGGATTCACCATGAGTTGGGGCCAACTTGAAGGCAGTTAAAAACAACAATAATAATCTTAAAATAATACTTGATTTGTTTTGCTGTCCTTCTCCCCCTTGCCCCATTACCTCACCCTTGGGAACATTTCGTGTGGGAAGAAAGGAGTCTATGTTGGAAATTGTAAAGTAGACATTTCCTAGTGGGTTTGAAGGCCTTGGCAGCATTTGAGATGAAGTTCATGCTTTTGAACATAGCAGTAGGGTAGAAGTTTCCACAACACAGCATCTCTCTTCCTTGTAGGCGCTCTTGTCTCAGGCCAAACCATTATCCCAGACAAAAATAAAAACATGGTCCCACAACAGTTCCAAGCCCACTCAGCCCCTTGACACCTAAACAAAAATCTTCTGACTATCACAACTCAGTTCCCCACTTCCTCCTCAACAGATGTGATTGCAGCTGAAATTACTTTGCACAATTATGCAAGGCTAATTTGGGTGTCGGCAATCACAAAGCCATTTTAAACCACAAAGTATTTTTGAGCTTTTGCTGGGTCTGGATTGCTTGAGACATGTGGAGTCCCACAATACTCCTTTTTGATAAGGACAGTGAAGAAATAGTGACAAGCCATGGATTTGTTCTCTGAATTGGTCTGCTCTCCAGAGGTCTAGTGGAGCAACCTCATTCCCATAACCCAGCTTGGCTCTTCACACGGAAACAAAAACAGGATTTGGAAACACAGATTGGCTTCAGCACCGCATTATAGTCTGTCAAATAGTTCAGAATGGGTACTGAGCTAGGGTGCCTGTGTGCTTTACATCACAGAGGACAGTCCTCTATTTGAAGGTCTATCAGAGAGCATAAGAACATAATCAAACCCCCTTTGGATCAAATTCAGAGCAAAGGCCTATATAGTCCAGCATTCTGTTCCTGCAGCAGTCTGCCAGTTCCCCATGGGACGCCTACATATAAGACGTGAATCCTTTCAAAGGCTTCCTTGGTGTAACAGGCTGTCCATCTCATGTCTGGTCTAAGAAAACAAAACAAGACAGTGGCAGCTGTAAAAAGAGGCTATCCTGAGAAATAGTTCCATTGGAACATTCCCTTCACAAAAAAGCATAACTTTTAGGTGTAGATCATTTTAAAACTCCACATAACCATTTTCTTGTCTCTGAATCAATGCCTAGGATTAAACTTTCACAGAAATTTCATAGAATCACAGATGTTCAGAAAGGGAGACTTCACCACCTCTTTAATATAAATCTTCATCTATCCTTCTGTAACATGAAACCATCAGAGCTAGTTTTACCTTCTGGAGTAGCTGAGAACAATCCTGCACCCTCTTTTCTATGAGCCCTTTAGATATTTAAGGAGTACAGTCATCTCACCCCTGAGTCTTCTCTTTATCAGGCTGAATACAAGCAATTTCTTCAACTTCTCCATGCTTTGTTCTCTATAACTCTTACAATCCTTGTCACCCTTCTCTGAACCTGTTCCAATTTTTCTATACTCTTCTTAAAATGGGTACCTAGAACTAAATATGGTACTCAGATGAGGCTTGACCAGTACAGAATATGGTGGGACTATTACTTCTCTCAACTTGGAAACTACGGTTCTATGAATGCATGTTAAAACATTATTTGCCTTCTGTGCTGCAGCATCAGACTTCTGGGTCAAGTTCAATGTATTATCAACAATAATCCCAAGACCCTTTTCACATGGAGTACTGCCAGGCCAAGTATCCCCATCTTATTTGGTTTTTGTGGCCTAAATGTAGAATTTTGCATTTGGCACAGCACATATGAAAAGCCATGCTCAAAATGACTTTGTGTAAATTTTGGTTGGCATCCTGGACATATGACATCATAAATGCTGGAATTCACACTTATGATCATTACACCAGTGCAATGGCCAAGAGAGCCTCCAAAAACCCACCTTAGATGCCAGGCAGCTGCACCACAAGGATGTCCAAGGTGCTAGAGACAAGGGTAATGACTGAGGAAGCATCCAGCCCTCTCCCAGCAGTGAGGTGTTTTAAAACAAGCAGTTCTGACAGCACCCCACAGTGGTCCCTGCAACTGCCTGTCACAAAGGATCTCACTGCCAAGAGAGAGTTGAATGCTTCTTCACTCACCATCCTGCTCCCTAGCACCTTGGAAATCTCTATGTTGGTACAGCTACCTGGCTTCTAAGGTGGCTTTTTTTTTGGGGGGGGGTCATATAAGGAGATATAGCTACAAAGTCAGACTTTCTCCAGCATCATAGTTAGCTCATGACGCAGGATTTCAGCCTGAGTTGATTTTTGTTTTGCAAATTGTAACACAGCAGACTTTCACTGTCCTCCTGATTCTTATGGTTAAATTTGGATAAATGCTTTTGGTTAACTTGTTTAATTTTGTTTTACTGTTTCCTTTTCTAAATAGCAACATTTGGTTGCTTCAATGCAAGTGGGGAAGTTAATCTGCTCTGGGTTTTGGTATGAACTTTAAATAAACCTTTCCAAAGTACTGAAACCACTTCCCCCAATTGGTTCAGCACCTCAGACAACTCCTTTAAAGTTTGTACCCTGGCATGGATTCACCATGCCACTGACACAAGAGCCACCAGCTGCCATTGATAAAAAAAACTAAAAGAAGGAAGAGAGTGAATCTTGAAGTTGTCCATCAATGATGAAACAGGAGACAGTCTGAGTAGAAGTGAAGGTCACTTGATCATAGTCACTTCTACTAGGATGGAACAGTGAACCTGGCAGTTCCACTTACATCTAAGGTAGTGCTGCCTTTACACCTTTTTAAGGTGTGTGTGTGTGTGTGTGTGTGTTGGGGGGGGGGAGGATCCAATCTCCCTTTTTGTGAACATTGGCAAAGTAAGAAAAATGCCACTGCCACCTTTTAAAATCTGATGTTTGGAATAACTTGTTTTACATTGAATTTTGTGAGGAAGTATTTCAAGTTACCTGTCCTGAACTAATGAAGCCAATCAATCTGACTGAGTGAAATTCTTGAATTATTATAATAAGGAATCATAATAATCTGATTTACCCTCAGGAAATTATAACTTTAGAATTATTAAAGTGCTTTTTGAAATAGAAATGCTAGTGGAAGTTCTGCTTATACCAGTATATGGATTTCCTTTTGTTGCAGAGGGCCTACACTTCCTTGTGCGATGCCTGTCACCCCAGGTGTTCATCACTAGCCTGGAGATTTGTGAGCTCAGCTCTGTTCTCCTTGCTGCTGATGCAGGGTGCCCATTTTGGCTGATTTCACACTTAAGGGTGGGGGGAAAGATCAACTTTATTGGGGGGGATAGGCATCTTTGTTGGGGATTTTGCAACTTAAGCATGCTGAATCCTTCTAGGAAGACTGATGCATGTCTATGATAGTTTATTGTTTTATGACCTCTTCATTTCCTCTTTCTCAGAGAGCACACTTTTCTTTGTCTCTGGAAATATGCCATTACTTTCTCCTTCTCCTTTTGTCCTCTGACTGGGGCAGCATGACTTTCTAGCACACTGATAAGAAACTTTCTCGGCAAGCATGTAGACTATTTTTCTACCTCATTTTCTTTGCAACATGAAGTTTTACCTGTGAATGAATATGCACATGATTTTGTAAGAAAAGTTATCTTTTTATATTACTCTAACTCAGGACTTTTGTCTTTGTTCTTTATCGGAAGACACATAGGGACTGGGAGAATAAAAGTGGACTAGTTTATTTTCCTCTTCATGTTGTATTCTGCTGAGTTCACTTTGCTGGTAAGATTAAATCAATCTCTCCTGAGCTTTTTAACAAATCTCAAGAAAAATTCCATCAGTCTCCTTCTACCAGGAGTGCTCAAGGGCACTTTGAGGGCACCACAAAGCCTATCAGTAACAGCAGGGGGATGGGGATGGGGATGGAACTCCACCTGCAGCCCCTTGCCCAGCTACTGTTGTGCATTCAAGGAGAGAATTGGTAACAGTATAAATATAGTGGTGGAGACAACTTTTTCAGGCCTCATTCCCACTTATAAATAAATCAGTTTGCTAGCCAAATTGATGGATCAGTTTGACAGCGGAGCGTAGTTCACACTACATTTGCCCCGATCGCATTTTCTTGTTGTAGAATGTTGTTATTCACTTGTTGTTCACATTGACCAATAAATCAATTCAAAATGAACCCTCTTCACCTGGCAAATTTAAAAGGCAAACTTAAACCGATTCCGATCCACATCCTGTTCACACTTGCGGTGAATCGATTTGTTGTTGCAAACGATGTGGGGAAAATTAGCATCAAAAGGCATGCATTAAATGGGTCTAGCATGGGGGGGCTCACCAAACTGCTTCAGCGATTCGGCTCAAGTGTGAACCACAGTCATTTAAACCACTTCAAACTGGTTAGCGATCCGGTTTATAACGTAGTGGGAATGAAGCCTGAGTGTACTTCCTACTCGATCTTGGCTGCAGTTTCCTAAATTTCCTGTGCAGCAAACAGGGAAACAGGGGCCTTAACTGAGGGTTTTGGGTACAATTTACGGGCACACACAAGCCCCATCACTAAACAATTCCAGGCAGAGGGATTTCCAGACTCTTTCCATTCATCTTTTGATCTCCCTGCCATGTGAAGTCATCATTTGTCATCCATGGCTGCTTCTGAAGCAGCTCAGGAGGAGGTCTCGCATGCCAGAGTCTGCCAAAAGGAAGCAGGAGGGAGGGTGAGCTCCCCAAGGAACCAGAAGCCAAAAGGCTGCAGCTGAGCACTGCTGAAGCAGGTTGTGTTTAGGAGTCCTCCTGCAGCTGGCCGAGGCCTCCTCTGCCTTCCGACTGTGAGGAAGACATAAGCCGAGCGACCACCCACACAGCAGAGCAAAGTCTGCCTCATCCCCAAGGAATCCTATGTATATTAACAAAGAGAGCAAGAGATCTGTATTCTTCTCTTTCCACCACAATCCACCACTCTCCAACTTTCCTCTTAGAAGGAGGAAAGGAAGGAGGACCAAGAAAGATGTGCCCACTGTTTTGCTTTCAGCATCTGTCCCTGGCTAGGGGGAAGGGAGATGTCCCCAGCAATAAAACACCAGTGGAAAGGACAGTGGCACGGAAAGCAGGAGGGAGCAGAGAGGAAAAGGCTCTCATGAAACAGCCACACCAGGCAGCCTGGGCCCTTGCAGGGTAACAAGTGTAGCTTTTGTCTGCTTTGGAGGAGGCTGAGAAGGCCCAAAGGAACTACCAAAGTGCAGCACTAGGAAAAATGGAGAGTACACAGATTGTCAGATGACGCTGAAGTGAGCTATTGGTCCCTGGTCGACTTTTTATTTGCACATAACTGAAACTGAGCTTACAATGCATAAGGAGCTGTAAGGATGGGACTCAAAGCCATTCCTCTCCTGGAAGAGTGGCTGCATCATTTCAGGACGGCCCAAAGGTTATTGTGGTCTTCATGCCTCTATTTCCTTATTTGTACTTAATACCTGGGGTCATACATCACTGCGAGGAGCACAACAGTAATGGCTTTGATAAGGGAAAAATGTTTCTCTTAAAGAGGACATTCTTCCAGTCATAGAGCTAGATGATATGACAAGGATGGGCAAAGGGTGGCTTGGGGTCACAAGGTTGTTTTTGTGATCCTCAACATCTTGACTGTCTGGACCAGGGGTAGGCAACCTTTTTGAGCCGGGGGCCGGGTTGCTGTCCCTCAGACAATTGGGGGGCTGAAGCACCAAAAACAAACAAACAAACAAACAAACAAACAAATAAATATTTAATAAAATAATAAAAAAATGCATGCACACTCTCTCAGCCACAGAAAAGCCATGGCAAAACCCTTGTGGAGATTTTGCCAAGAAAACCCCAAGAATAAGTAATAACAACAATAATCAATATCATCATGGTGGGCAGCGGGGGGCGGCGGCGGCGGCGGCGGCAGGACCGGCCTCAGGGGGCCGCATCCGGCCCCTGGGCCTTAGGTTGCCTACCCCTGATCTGGACTGTCACTTTTCTGGCCATGAAGAAAGAGTTAACTGCCATGAAGGTGCAAGCTCTCCTCTCTCTCTCTCTCTCCCCCCCCCCCCCCCATTTAACATACAAAGTATGGCCCACTGAAAGCATCCCTTTGCAGGGTGCAGGAGGGCAGAGGTGAAAGATATCACCATTTTCTGTGCCTGGCACCATGCCTTTCCACAGAGTCCTGTGATAAGCACAGGCTTCCTGCAAATGGCAGGAGAAACCAGCCTATGTGGAGGCTGCCTGAATGGAAATCATGCCCTGTGAGGAGTGTCTTAGAGAGCTGGGTATGTTTATCCTGGAGAAGAGAGGTTGACTTGATAGCCCTGTTTAAATATTTGAAAGAATGTTATACTGAAGATGGAGCAAGTTTGTTTTCTGCATCTCCAGAGACTAGGACAATGAATTCAAGTTACAGGAAAAAAGATTCCACCTAAACATTAGGTAGAACTTCCAGACAGTAAGAGCTAACAGCAGAATGCACTGCCTCAGAGACTGGTAGAGTCTCCTTCTTTGGAGGTCTTTAAACAGAGGCTGGATGACCATCTGTCGGGGATGCTTTGATTTTGAGTTCCTCCATGGCAAGGAGTTGGACCGGATGATTCTTGTGGTTTCTTCCAGCTCTATGATTCTATTACTCTATCAATGGCTGGAGGTGGGTCTCCCCAGTGCAGAAGTTGGAAGAAGTCTTCAGTCCATCTGGGGAACATATAAGTGCTCTATAGTTATGACTCCAGCCATTCTTCCTTGGATTGTCTCCTGTATGTGGGTATGTGTTAATGGAGGGCCTTTTCACCCAAGCTCTCCTGATCTTCACTAGCCTGACAAATTCTTTGTTATTCCAAAGAAGTGAATTTCCAAATACTTCTACGTTGTTCTTGGTTTTCATGTTTGGCTGGCCATTTGGCCTTCAGGGGCCCTAAGGAGTAGGAAACCTGAATGTGTTCGTGCAAATAAGCCTACATTTATTGGAAGGCTGTCCAAAACAAATTGAGTGACCTTGTAGGATATTTGGATTTCACTTTGGGCTGATAAATGCTAATGTAACTTTACAATAGCTACAAATTGTTCCCTGATTTCCATGGGTCCATTTGGTCGACCCTCTTGCTTAGGTCTCTGAATAGATCCTGGGGTGTGACCATAATACATAGTTATAGCAGTTTGATAGCACTTTATTTATCATAGTTGCATCCTGAGGAATCCTGGAATTTCTGATTTGGAGAAATATTTAAGATTCTTTGCCATGGAGTTATAGTTATCATCATAGTCCTCTAGCAGACATTTCTAAGTACTGTATTCTACAAAACTACAATCCTGGGATTCCATAGGATGGAACCAATGGTAATTAAAGTGATATCAAACTGCTGTAAACCACCCTCCCAGTGTGGATACACCTTGGGGGCTAACCCTTGCCCAAAGGAGGAAGACAGCTCTCCTTTGCTCTTTACACTTACAATAGTCTGCAAATTCAAAGATATAGCTGTGTTAGGCTATCGCACTAGTTTATAAACCGGTTTACCTGAACCGGCTTAAAATTAGAAGCGGGTGGCATCCTAATAGTATCACACACATTTAGCCACTGAAATCGCCTCCTGGCTGCAGCCCGGCTCCATCGCAGCTCCAAGGGGAGCTCCTCATGCCTCTTTTTGAAGCCAGGAGTTTTCCGGCTTGAAAAAATGGTCGCCGGAGTGCCCCTCTGAGCAGTGATGGAGCCGGGCTGCAGCCAGGTGGTAATTTTGGTGGCTAAATGTGTGTGATACTATCAGGATGCCACCCGCTTCTAATTTTAAGCTGGCTCAGGTAAGCTGGTTTATAAACTGGTGCAATAGTCTCCTTAGTCTGTAGAATCAGTATATAGAGAGATCTTGTAGTATGTAGAGAGATCTTGCAGATAGTCTGCATAGGCTGAGAAACCGCACCGTGCCACTACCTCTGACTAACAGTGTGCCTGCCGCTTGTGAGTGCTACGTGCTGTACCAGACAGGGGCGGCTCAGCTTCACCAGGTGGGGTCAGATCTCCAGTGGGTGGGAGAGGCAGGCAGGCAGGCAGGCAGGCAACTCTCTTGCACTGTATCTGGAGGGCAGAGCAGCTGGGCTCAACCGCAGTGGATTCCATTTGGCCCGGATCTAAAAAATATGACTCACAGAGTACTTATCAAACCATAACAAGGAAGTTTCATGCCTCTTCAGAAAGGCACTTTAATTACCAGGCCCTGGAGGGCACTTTGGCACACTTTGAATTAAAAGGACTGCCTAGACAAAACCTGTCTCTTGAGCTGGGCCTCTCAGCAGGGCTGCGTTTCAGGCAGTCAGGAGGTGCCAAGCCTCTGCCTCTAAAGCCAGGGCACAAGCACAGGCAGTTGTGGAGTTAGATCATTTTCGGCTGAGGAAGGGAGAGGCTCTCTTTCCATCAGGGCTGGGCAATTTTTAGCCCTCCAGATCTTCTTTGTCTGTAGCACCTAGAAGGTGTAGCTAGCATAGCCAATTGAGGGGATGATGGGAATTATAGTCCAACAACATCTGGAGGTCTACAATTGCTCACTATTGCTTTCAGTGCTATTTGGGGCTGCTTCACTATAGGGCAGGCTCCACCACAAGCAAAGTGAGGCAGCTACCTAAAGTGGTTGATGCTGAAGGAGACTAACAATGATCTGCCTGGCTGCTCCTTCTGAGCCTCCCCTCCCAACTCTTCTTCACTGTTGTAGGGCCAAATGGTGGATGTACTTCATGGCTGGCCCTATTACCCTAGATAGTCCTATTCCTCTAAATAGTGGAAGCTGCAATCCTATTGCCAGTATTCAACTAGCAGCCCAGTCTGGTTTCTACAGGTGCAACAGGGGAGGTGGTACCTTGTTCTTCAGCCCATGCTTCACTTACTTCAAAATGTGTAAGGTTGTCTTTCTGCATGTGGGGGGCCCTCCCACATATTCTTCTGAGTGAGGACATAAGTATACCTCCAAAGTCCAACTCTGATAGCACAACCAAGTGTGGACAGTACACATTCACAACAACTTGCATCTGCTGTTAAAAGGTATGTTTCCCCCTTGGGATTCCTCAGCTCAGTGTGTCTTTTGAAGCCATCATTGTGAAGAACAGAGTGATTGTCACAAAGGCAGCATATGCCAGACCTGCAGCAGAGCTTATTTTGCAGGCAGGCAATTAAATCACAAAATAACAACAACAACAACAACAACAACAACAACAACAGATTTTTACAACAGTTGAGACAATGAGAATGCTAAGCTGAAGCTTATAACGAGTGGAACATACAAGTCAGATGGTATGGATTTCTAGTTTGTGTCACCCTGTGGCACTTCTTGCTATCAAAGACATGAGCACAGGCAGCTAACCACATAAATAAATTGCTCACAAATTGAGAATTTTAATCTGCAAGGCCATACAAACAATGCCTAGCAAAGGGTGCTGCTCACACATGCACTTGGCTACTGGAATACTTCCAGACTGATCTACAACAATGAACTTTACACGAGATTGCCTCTGAAAGCTATCTGCCTATCTCAGGCACTATAGAAGGCATAATCCAAAGAAAGCACATGGGATGGGGTACAAATGTTTTTCCAGCTGGTTTGGAGAGCAAAATGAGAGGGGGAGGCCAAGTATCTCCACAAAGAAGGGCTGTATTGCAAAAAAATAAGATAAATAAAAAATAAAGCCTGAGATCTTTCATCACAGATGTCCCCTAACTTGACCCCCCCAAACTACCTTAAGAACAAAAAGGTAGGCCTACATACCTACCTACCTACCTTAAGTAGATGCACTAAGCAATGGATGTCTGGTTATTAGAGTGCAGCAGGATAATGTTTCAAGCCCCCTGTGTGGTATGAGGAGTTGCAATGAGGTCCTACTTCAGGGGCTAGAAATGTCATCCTTCTGTGCCCTGAAGAATAGGTTTCCATTACTTGGTGTGGCTGCTAGCTGCAAAGGTACACTGGGTGGGAGGGGGGAATGGGAATCATGGCAACAGAGCCACAATTGCAAGCATGAATACCAAATTGCATTTGTTACACTCACACAGTTGTTACTATTCAACAGTATGCCAACCATAGACATATCCTGTTGAAGTGCAAATGTATAATTATTCATAATTATAATTTCTCTCTTACCATAGTGGAGAAGACTGAGATGAGGGGACCCAGGTGTTTGCTTCTGCTCTCTCTTCTCAGGGTCTTTGTCTTTGAACCAGACTTGGACTAGAAAGTCTTCAAGCACAGGATACCTTCATCCAGGCAACTGCCCCTGGCAGCCATTCAACCAAAGAACTTGTTGCCCTCTGTAAAGTAGGACATGTAGCCACTCTGGTAAGATACCTGAAGGAATGCTTCCTCCCAAATGTTCTTCAATGCATTTTAGGGACATCTTGGGAAGGCCCTATTCGACTCCATGTTCCCCTGCTGGTGAGGAGCACAGTCACTTGCATGTTTTTTGGAAGTTTTCTCTCTGATGCTGTGTGCCCACTGTACCATATCCCAGGAGATTTTCCTTGCTGCAGCAGGTTCATTAGTCAGTTGCTCCCTTGCATGTGTTTGTAGGCTAGTGAAGACTGTATGTCTACAGGGGTCTTTGAGGTGTAAAATAATTGGGCAAAAAACAGCTACTGAAGACAAATATTCTAATTGTGCGTGGCATGTGGTGCTCTTTATTGTATCCTAATTGCTACTAAGCTACTTGAGACCTGGTTTATGAGTTAAGTTCTGGAATATACAGACTGAAGTAAATGGACGATGCAAACATTTTTGAAAGCAAAAACTATGATTTACTCGTGCAGGTATCTTTCATAAACAGACACAACATGTGCATGTTGTGTTCTCAGAAACCGATTCCAAGGACAAAATGTATTGTAGTAAGCAGTTTTGAGTGGCCAAGACAGCATGAAATGAGACCTCCAGCACTGCACTAGAACAACCTGAAGAAAAAAAAAAATTATAGGTGATGATACAGCTTTGGAAAAAAAATCCAATATTAATGGCTTCAGGAAGATGAGATTGCTCGAAATTTGCTCCTTTGTTTTAAATGTCTCCTTTACACACGTATTCAGGAATGCTTCTGAAAAGCCCACAGTCAGTGCCCATGTGCCAGTCCTTCCCCAAACCCAGCACCATCCAAACTTATTAGACTGTAGCTGTCATTATCCCCAGCCAGCATGGAGATGGGATGGGGTTTGTGCTCCAGTTCAATTCTCAGCTTGGCCATGAAACTCACTGGGTGACCTTGGGCAAGCCACATGCCCTCACCCTCAAGGAAAGGCAGTGGCAAACATCTGAATAAATCTTGCCAAGAAAACCCCATCATAGGTTCACCTTAGCATCGCTGTAAGTTGGAAATGATTTGAAAAAACACAACAGCAACAGCAACACATCTGGGAGGCACCAGATTGGGGGAAAGTTGTCCTACCAGTTCAGGCACCAGTTCAGAGGAGAAACCGCACAGAAAGAGAAACTGGCAAGAGGAGCAGACTCTGAGACCTTGTTGAATTGGCTGTGTCTGATGACCCTGCTACTCTTTCCAGACTGAATCCCTGAAGAGTTCATTCAGGTTTGGGTGGGCTGCAGCTCAGTATCTGCAGTGCATAACTCAACAGCCTCCTCGGATCTGAGTCATAGGGCCAGCATGTCCCATTCAGCAGCTGGCTGGCAGAACTGACAGAACAGATTTCTAAGAGCCAAAAATATGCATCCTTATGATGGCTCATTCTTTGTAATCCATTAAATAATATGAGAGTTTGGAAAAGTGGGGTTGTTTTTTTTTGGTATTCGTAGAATCCACCTGGAAGTTGCACCACCCTGGTTTATCCAAGAGACTGCCTGTCACATTACGATCCTGCCTGGATATAAGATCTTCAGGAGGAGACCTTCTTGAGGATGCTGTCACCTGCAGAGGCCCATTTGATGGGGACATAAGGGAGGGCTCGGTTGCAGATAGTTCCCCCTCTCCCTCCTTTTAGAAAGAGCGCAAAGACATGTCTCTTCAAACTGGTGTTCTTATGTTTATTGGTATTGATTATGAACTTTGAAAGTTATGTTTTTTTGATTAATTTCAGTGATGTTGTTAGCTGCCATGAACACTCTTGCTATTTTGGGACAAAAATGTAATAAAATTAACAGTGTAATAAGAATTAACTAAACTTGGTGAGCCTAGGGTTTGCACACATTCCTCCTTCTCTTCTTGTGTGCAGGGGAGAATGGAAGTATGTTAGTCATTAAATTGTGATTAATCTTAACTGTGGTTATTAAAAACAAGCCAACTTCAGAAATCACTATTCCTCTCACCATAGTGGAGGTTAACCACCATTTGTAAGGTTCACCACAAGGCAAATGGTGGTTAAATTAATCCAGAAGCAAAACATCCTGAGCTCCTTCGTGTAGGCAGCATCAATGGAGGAGATACATATCCAGAGCCAGGAATAATACGATCATTCTCATTATCCTCAAGTTTAGCAATTAAAATATGGTTTAATAAGATATCCAAACCTGGCCAAAGTTTATGTCATAGTTTTTAGAGCAAGTCTGAATCCTGTGTGCAGAGCTTGAAAAAGTTACTTTTTGGACTACAACTCCAGAATCCCACAGCAAAATTTAGGGTAAAATATGATGACACCATTTGCATAAGTCTGAGCAAGAAATGTTGCATTTCTTGTGTTCTCAGATTCAGACCTTTTTGTAAGGCATAACCTTATGATAATGAAAGTAGTCCAGGCATGATAACACAACAAAAGAAATGTAGGATAAGAACTGGTGAAAGGAGTTTGCAGAGCTGCCCCCATGAGGAAAGAGAATGAGGCAGTTACTTTGGGTGGCAGATGTTGAGCAGAATTGAGTGCACCATGCAGGTTGCCTTCAACTATCTTGTGGCCCACAGGTACATCCGATGATTAAACTATGAGAAAGTTATTTTTGGACTATAATTACTAGTCTCCCACAACAACTGTCAGGGAGATTCTTGGAATTGCAGTGCAAAAAGTAATTTTTCCAAGTTCTATGAAAGACGCTGTCCTGTGGCCAGTATTTTAAGATTCAGTTGCCAGTCCAGACTGTACAGAATGGAGAATTGACACAATCTTGACCTTCCCATCTGGAACCAAGATATCTTGTACCATCCCTGGCAGAAGATAACATTTCCTGAAGTCTCGTCATAGCTATGAAATATTTTGATGGAAATCCATGATGCTTTGATAGCAAAGTTTAACTCTGTCACCTGGCACTAGAAAGAACCTGCTGGTCACTGGAACATCACTGAAGAAAACCTCTCTGATCGACAGCAGGAGCGAATTGGCCTGAATTCTCAGGAAGGACTTGGACAACAAGCAGAGTGGGCAAGCCAGTAGGTCAGTTGTGTCTGTTATAGGCTGGAGGTGATATATTTTGTAAAGTGAATACAAATGGTTCAAAGCAGGGGTAGGCAACCTTTCCCCTTTAAGGGCCGAGGGACTTCAGCTCCCAGAAGTCTCAGCCATGTTGGCAAATAGTCCCACGTTGGCCAATAGCTCCTGGGATTCTGGGAGCTGAAGTCCCTCGGCCCTTAAAGGGGAAAGGCTGCCTACCCCTGGTTCAAAGGAATGAGCCATGTGAAATTCTCCATGTACAACATACAGGCAGGTTCACTGGCCAGTTGCAGAAAATCTCCTTCTGACCCAGTATGTAACAGTCACCATCAAAACACTGGCATTCAGCACTGCTCCTTCTGACCATCCCTTTCTAAATGAAGTGATTGCTTTTTCCTTCCTTCTCTATATGTTAGCTTCAGAGATAGTCATAAGCAACATGCCCAGTGCCACTGAAGAAGAGCCATCTCCCTACACAAGCTGATAGTTGAAGCTGGCCAAGTTGGATGTTGCATTTGGCACATTGTACATATCCAGTTTGGAGGAGTGGAGGGGGCTCCTGATAAATCGAGGGTACAATTGCACTTAATGGAGAAAGCAGCAAAGTCATATGAGTCAGGAAAGGGACTGCTGTTCCATTTCATTCAGGAATCTCCCTGAAGGGGCTGAGGGGTTAAGAAGACCTTGGCAAACCGTTCCACAAAAAATGCTTTGAAGAGGCAGGGAGAAAAGGACTCAGCATCTGGCCGGTGACAGACTGAAACTCCTTTTTGCCTTTGAAAGTTATATGAGCAGCAGCAAGTCAGCCTTGTATTTGTCTGTGTGAGCCAAACCAGCCTCCCACTGCCTCCAGGAACACTTAGCCATATGGTGAGGCTGTAAACCCAGCTAGAGCTAAAATCAAGCCGAAAAGGGCTGGCCTGAGCGGATGAATGGAATGGAAAAAAGCCTCCAGAGGAAGCGTACAAACCCACCTCTGCTTCGGCACTCATTCAACCCTGCTTTCCCTTGCATCCTGTTTCCTAATATAGTTTCTCTCTACTTAGGGTTTTAGGCCAACAGTGTCCTCCAAACGTTGATGACTTGAACTCCCACCATCCATGATCACTGGCTATTCTAGGCTGGAGCAGGCAGGAGTTGGTGCCACATATCTGGAAGGGTACAAGCCCCCTATCCCTCTTCTAGAGGCTGTAACAGGCTATTTCCACAATGTTGACAAACCGGGAATTAGGAGTGGGGATTGTTGTGTGCCTTCAAGTAATTTCTGTCATATAACAACCCTAAGGTGAACCTATCATGGGACTTTCTTGTCCAGATTTGTTCAGAAGAAGTTTGCCATTGCCTTTCCCTGAGGCTGAGAGCATGTGACTTGCCCAACCCAGTGGGTTTCATGTATGAGCTGGGAATTGAAGCCTGGTCTCCACAGTCAAACTACTAACCAGGCTGGCTCATCTATTACAGGCTAGGGACGTTATCATACGGGGCAAATCTGCTGGTTTATCCACACAAATCCCAAACAAAAACTGGATTTGTGCCTCGCGTTTTCACATGACATCACACAGAAACTGGACAGAAAGTGGACAGAAACTGGTGTTATCCGAGATCTTTTGAAATTCGGTAGTTTTGAGGAAATGCAAATGCGAAATTAAGTTAATTTCGCATTTACCGTAATGTGAAAAGCAAATGCGCATTTGGAAGCATTTCCCTGCTTTTCCCATGGTTCCACGGCGAGCATTCCTTTATCTGCGCATGTGCAAGAAGATCATTTCTAGTACATTTACGGGCTTTTCTCACTTGTGTGTGAACGTTAAATGCACTTACTGTAATTTTGCAATTAAGGTAATTACGTGTGAAAGCCATTTGCGGAATCAAGGTTTATTTTCGGTTTATTTTCGGAATGCCTCATTTCCACTTTATTATCGCTTTCTGGCCCACGTGTGATAACGTCCTAGGAAATGACCATACAGGGACTTCCACTGTAAAGACAAAGACTCCACTCCAGTTAACATAGAATCATGTTAGAAATTTGGGGAGTGGGTGAATAGAGGCAGGCTGTATGGCATACTGTACATGGTTCCACATGATTTAGCATATCCATATTTTCTTGTAGCTTTAACAAGGTTTCATAGCCACCTTTTCTCTGGTAAAGGGCAATGGCTCTCATACCAGATACCACTTATATGAGGTATTAGCCAGTTTTCTGTTATACAATCTTAACTTTATTTATTTAAAGTATTTCTGCCTCACCTCACAGCCCACAAAGGCTCCTGAGGCCATGAACAAATAAAAAACAATTAAAACAATATAAAAATAAACACATTATTAAAACATATTGAAATACTCTTTACGTGCAGGTTCAAGTTGTTTCCGACTTATGGCAACCCTAAGGCAAACCTATTATGGGGTCTTCTTGGCAAGATTTGTTTAGAGGTGGTTTGCCATTGCCTCCCCTTGAGGTTGAGAGCTTGTGACTTGTCCAAGGTCACCCAGTGGCTTTTCATGGCCCAGCTGGGAATCAAATTCTGATCTCCAGAGTGGTAGTCTAAAAAGCTTCTAAAAGCAATCTAAAAACAATCCTTTTGACATTTGTGAATGAAGGCCAAGAGGGAGAGGTAACACACATCTGAAAGTCTAGTACAGGAGCCCAGGGAAAAGTTTTAACAAGCTGTGTTCCTTGCATCAAGCTACAGTGCCCCCTATTGGCAGGCATTTGAATTGGTTGTGTGGATGGTGTTTTTATCTCCTGGCTTCACCCTATTCCACATTGTGGTTCCTGGATATGCAAAGAAAGTCCAGGATGGGCATGGTGTGTGTGTGAGTATTTAGGAAGGGGGCAGAACAGGAATTAATGGGGTGAGAGAATGAATGAGAACACCTTTTAAGAGGAATGTATAATGGGGTACATTCAAAATGGAAGAGCAGTGGAGGGAGCAAAGGAAAAGGATGCAGATGGAGTGCAAAATGTTAAATGGGAGCTCAAGAGCCTTTCATCTCCCTTCTTGCTTCTGAGCCTGGGAAACTGGAGCTGTTCCTGGGGTCCTGCTCTGTGTGAACCAATCGCCTTATTTGAGCAAAACAATTCTTGACCAAACATGCCCAGTGCCATGACATCAGTCCGCTTTTCAGATGCCACAACAAGATCCTGGCACATTCCCAGGTTTGAACTGATGCTTGTTGCTGCCACTGCTGCCACCACTGGGAGCCATTATTTATAGCAAGCGCACCCTCCCCTGCCCTGTTTTCTCATCAGTACTGCTGTGGGAAAGCACATTTCAGGGATATTTGGAAGCAAGGCCAACCATACCATGAGGCAGAATGAAACAGCCTCTCCAGGTGGCAGATGGGCAAATGATAATGTGCTGAAGAATCAAGTTGTGCGTACCATATCAACAGGGCTGTGCCCCCTCAGCTAGGTTGCTTCCATCAATGGGGATGTTGTTCCATCACCAGCTCTGAAGTAAAATTCAACAGCTTCTCCAGTCTGGTTCCTTATAGGAGAACAGATGGCTGGATGGCCATCTGTCAGGGGTGCTTTGATTGTGTGTTCCTGCATGACAGGGGGTTGGACTGGATGGCCCTTGAGGTCTCTTCTAACTCTATGATTCTATGAATTTGTGATCTTCCAAAATCAACATTTTGGAGGACTACAACTTCTCCAGCTTTGTCCTATAGGGAACTGAACTGCACAGGCAGTTGAATTTTACTTCATAACTGATGATGGAACAACATCCCCCAAAATTTGACTCTTACTCCAAACTATACATATCAGGTTCACGTGTCTGAACCTTCACCTTTTATAATTAAATGGCTTGGGCTTGCCCTGTTATGATGTGAAGGACCTGGATGTCCTGCATCCATGCAGTCCTTTGACACAGAGCCCATTTTGCTTTGTGCAATGCAAAGAAAGTGTGAAGATGTCATTTAGGAAGGAATCCAGTCCAGCTTCAATAGTATTTTCTCAACAGATCAACCTAAGAATATTACTCAGCCAATATTCCTGTTCCGGATAGGTTCCTGTTCCGGATGTGCTTGGTTCGGAAGCTACAGTTAGTTCAGAATATGGCAGCCAGGCTTGTTTCAGGTACATCTAGGAGGGACCACATCACCCCGGTTTTGAGGTCCCTCCACTGGCTGCCTATTCGCTTCCGGGCCCAGTACAAGGTGTTGGTTATTACCTTTAAAGCCCTAAATGGCTTGGGTCTTAGCTATATCAGAGACCGCCTCCTCCCGTATAATCCCCCCCGTGCGCTCCGTTCTTCTGGGAGAAATCTCCTAGAGCCTCAGAGAGTGAGGCTCTCTATGACCTCCCAGAGGGCCTTTTCTATCGTTGCCCCCAGACTCTGGAACGGCCTGCCGGACGAGATCCGTCAATTAACATCTTTGGACAGTTTCAAAAAAGCTGTCAAGATGGATCTCTTCCGGCAGGCCTTTCCAGACTAAATGACCGGGCCCTGGCCAGCTCCCTCCTTCCTTTCAATCCTGGCTCCTATTCAATACTAGCAACGAGTTTGCTTGCTACAATTGTTAACTGTTCATTGTTAGTTTTTACATTTAATTCTTTTATATTCTTGATGTTTTAATTGTATTACTGTTTAATATTGTTTTAAGGGGGGGAGGGATATCTTATTACTGTAATTTGTTTTTAACTTGTAAACCGCCCGGATTGGGTAACCATTGGGCAGTATAGAAATAAATTTTATTATTATTATTATTATTATTATTATTATTATTATTATTATACTCATTGAGACATTGCTCCTTAGCAGCAAAATTATAAGCAGCTGTGGGATAGATGCAGGCCCTTAACCCCATCTTTATAGAGATGGTTATTGATCTTTAGATCCCACATGCCGGTTTATAAGTGGCTGATATCATACATTCTCTGTGAATTACACATAAATTCTTCAGATATTATTAGCAGAAGCCAGATGCCACATGTGCACCTCTATCTTTCTCCATGTCTAAGGAAGAGAGAAAGAAAGAAAAGGCCATATCTTCCCTCCTTTTGTTTTTTAACCAGAATCATCAACTATATACGGTAGCTTCAAACTCACAGGATTGCATCCCTATTAGTCTGGATCTTTTTATTTCAGGGAACACCACACTCATGCCTTGTCTGGCCTCATGAGGTTTTATGACTTTTAGACATTATTATCCTACTTTTCAAAAACTTTCCCAGAGGAGCTTACAAAACAACAACATAAAGACATCATTAAAAACTGCCTCAAAAGTTTAAAAGCAGTAAAACATGCACAATCCTGTGCATGTCTACAGAAAAGTCTAAGCTCAGTGGAACTTATTCTAGGTAGGTGTGTGTTTTCTGTGTAACGTTAGCTTTAGAGAGCAATCTAAAACCAAACAAAAATTTCACCATTAAAGGCTGAGGAATCTTCCACTTGGGGGTGAAGTGATGAGATTTCAGCCTCAAGTGGGAGATTTCTATGCTTAACTGTATGTTGTTGTTATTGTTATCCTTGTTGATGGTTTGATATTGGATACCAGTTAGGCATTTCTTGTAAGATTTCCCAGCCAGGTGGCACTATACATAGGCCAGTACCTTTAAAATTAGCACTAATTTGAGGCATGTGTAAGGCACATAATATGACCACCATCATCTTACATCAGGGAAACCACTGTCTCTCTCTACTGAAAACTGAATTCTTGTTAAATACAGAGATAACCCACTGAAAGCTGAACTGATTTTAAGAGCAGAAATTTTCTTCACATTATAATTCTTCTAGATATACCAATTGAATTTTGATAGGATTCTGGCAAACTCAGTAAGATAATTTGTTAGAGAATGATTATAGGTATGGGCGTGAGATCTAAACAAACTAAATGGCATTGCAGGCCAGCTCAACACCAGACAGAAGAAAATTAACCAGGCCAGAAACTGTTTCAGTCTATCAAAAGAAAAGTAGTTCTCAAGTTCAACCCACCTGCTCAAGAAATTGAAATGACTATTTGGAGCAGTATTTTTATGCATACCAGTGTTTCAAATGAACCTGAGCACAGGGCAACAGTGCAGTTTATCACCTTGAATGGCATCAAACAAGGGGTTAGTCCTCATTCTCCTTGTTCGTAACCAAACCCACTGTATTCTTAATATTTTCTCCACTTAGCATGATGAATCAATTTACATGACTAAAATAAAATAAAATAAAAAACAATCCACACCATCATACAAATATTTCTGGAAAATAAAAACTTTGATCTTCAACCAATTAAACTTTGCTTCCAGACCATACGTGAACCCCAGAGTATGAAAGAGAAAGGTGGTCAAACCAATATGACAACTGTGGGAAGGATATCAACCATTTATAAGGGCAAGCAGGGATGGCAATCACTTCAAAACTGGTTTCTGACAGTCATTTTCACTGAGACAGTGTTGTCATATAGACAGACTCTTAAATTAGTACAGCATGAGTCTCCCTTATCTGGAATTCTGAATTCCAAAATATTCCAAAATCCAAATTGTCCACATGGGTAGCTGAGATAGTGACACCTCAACTTTCTGATGGTCCAATGTACACAAACTTTGTTTCATGCACAAAATTATTAAAAATGTTGTGTGTAAAATTATCTTCAGGCTATGTATATAAGGTGTACACAACACATTAATGAATTTCATGTTTAGACTTGGGTCCCATCTCCGAGCTATCTCATTATGTATATGCAAATATTCCAAAACCTGAAAAACTCCAAACCAAAACACTTCTGGTCCCAAGCATTTGTGATAAAGGAGATCCAACATGTATTACTTTTACTGTGTTTAAGTTGTTCTCTTAAAACATGTAAGCTATGCTTTGGCTACTTATTCAGAAGTAAGCTGCCCCGATTGTGCTGCAAAGGGGCAGGATAGAAATAAATTTTATTATTATTATTTATTATTAAAATTTAACTTCAGCATAGAAGAAGGTTTTCATTCTTCAATGATTTGAAAGGAAAAATGTACATCTTCATTTTTTGTTGTTGTTGTGTGCCTTCAAGTCGTTTCTGTCTCATGGCAACCCTAAGGCAACCCTATCAAGGGGTTTTCTGGGCAAGATTTGTTCAGAGGTTTGCCACTGCCTTCCCCTGAGGCTGAGAGCTTGTGACTTGCTCAAGGTCACCTGGTGGGTTTCATGGCCAAGTTGAGAATCGAACCCTCGTCTTGAGAGTCAGGCTTAACACTCAAACCACTATGTCACACATAGTATAACATATTCTCACTTCAAAATTATGGTATACAGTATTCTGTAGACAGTGTGTGCTGGGGAAGACAGAGATTTTAGTGTCAGTGCAGGCAAGTCATTAAGCCACTTGCCTGTTTGCACCAACTTGCACTATCTGTATCTAAAGAATACTATGTACATAGGGGTCCTCACCAGACTATGGCCTATACTGTGGTGGGCAATATGGCTTGCATTAGTGGCAAGAGACTCTGCTTTTCAATTTGATGCAGAGAGTACAGTCACCCTTCCATTCTCGCAGACTTCAAGTCCATGGTTTTGAACATTCATGGAGGGGTGACCTCCGTTAAAATCAATGGGGTGTGCCCCTGCGGGCGCACCTCATTCAAAACTATGGGGCTTGAATAAGTCTCCGTTTGTGTGTGTGTGTGTGGGGGGGGGGGGTCTGGAACGGACTCTCCATGGAAACAGGTCTGACTGTATGCATTCAGCCATTTTACATTAAGAAAGATAAGCACAAAACTGGCACATGCCACTTTGCAGCAAGGCAGCCTTGCTATTCTGTGCCTTCAAGTCAACTCTGTCTTATGGCCACCCCATCCATCCATCCAGTTCAAGACTCAAGATGGCTTACAATAGTTAAAATAAAATTGCTAAAAATTCACAGCATAGTAGTTAAAAATGTAATTAAACTATTAAAGAATTAAAACCTGTTAAAAACATAAATATTAAAAAGAAAGTAGCAAATAGAAAATCCAGCACAAGGTCTGTTCTCCCTAAACTAAACAACCGTATCCTATCCTATGGTTTTCTTGGCAAGATTTGTTCAGGTTTACCACTGCCTTATTCTTAGGCTTATAAAGTGTAACTTGCCCAAAGGTACCAAGTGGGATTCAGTGGCTGAGTAGGAATTTGAACCCTGGGCTCTCTCTCAAGTCAGCCATACATACTCAGCCAAAACTGCAGCTCCTTTGTTCCACAGTTTCACTCCTTGTTTGCTTAGGAATGCATTAGAAATGGCATGACCAACAACAGGCAGCTCAGCTGTCTTGCAATGTTGCTATCACCCATTTTCATACCAGCTTCATACTGCAATGGCCTTATAGTGAACAAAATGTTAACTGCACAGCCTGATGTTCTAAAGGAAAAAAACCCCATATAAATTCTGGAAGAGACACTCTTTCTATAGCACAAATAGCCAGGTGTGTACACACTTGCGGTGGGACTTGTGTCATGCCAACTCTTTATAGAGTTGGCATGCTACAGCTTGTCTCAGGTGTTCTGCCTTGAAGGCTGGTTCTGTTGATTTTCCAGTGTTTTGGATGAATGCCTGCTCTACAAAAAGAAAAAGGACAAGTATACCCACCTTGCCCCTACCAAGGTGAACCACCGTCTGTCACCATGGGAACCCTTCCTATATAAAGGCCCATCTGAGATGACCTCATATTGCCCCAAGAACTGGCAAAATGTGCCATGCTGCTCAGCTGTTCCTATGGTAGCACATCTGGTTGCGTGGTCAGGAGACTGGCATTCTCTGTGTGGTTTTCTGGTCCTTCTGAAATGGCTTGGTCTCTGCCACTGAAAAGTTTTCATTTGTACCTTCTCCTTCTACTTCCACATGCCAGTTTTAAAAGCTCTTCACCTTACCATTCAAATGCTGATCCTAGCAGGAAAAGGGTTGGCACTACAAACTGCAGATGTATAGTTTGACCTCATTTTACAGCCCTCCCTCTCAGTTATTTAAAAAAAAACCCCACACAGAACATTATACTGGGAAATGTTTAGATTCAATGAATGTCCTGTCCAAACCGCACACATCTGGAATCTATGTATATACACAAAGCAAGAGATAACCCTGTCTGCTAGGACAGAGGAATATATCATGACCCTAAGAAGTCTAGGATCTTCTTCCTCATCTGTTAGTTTAACAGGGGCCTTAAAAAGCTGCACCAGAAATTCAAATGTCTTGATTTTCAATGCATCCTGAATAAAGGGGGTGAAGTGGGGAGGACATTAGGCTTTTCTAGTCTTATCCTGTCAATATTCTGGGAACATGAGTATTGTCACTTCTACTTCTAATATAAGGTAAAGGAAAAAATAAAAACAAAAAAAATCCCCTTTCATGCCAAGTTAAATTACAGAAATAACCTCAGCCATTGAAAAATCTTTCAGATAAGACACACACACATACACACAAAATAAAAACACAAGCAACTTCCTCAAAGCAGCAGAATCCCCAAACTTTTCTACGTAGGTAAAACAAATTTTATTTAAAAGCTCGGACAAAACAAACAACTCTTTTCTTGATGCTGAAAGGAGAAGCTCTTTGGGGAGTGTTGCCATCAGGAAGGCAATAATCTCTCCAGAAGCACTGACCCAACTCTCTTACATAGGTCATACTGAGGCCAATAAATGGGACTTTCCCGTCCTTCAAGAGGAGACTGGAATTCTTCCAGATCTATCCTGTTCCATCTTTTCCTCAAGACGAACAGAATCCTTCCCAATTTCTAATCTACAGCCAAATCTGAGCATACTGCATAGTTCCACAGCAACATTGTGGAAGTGCAGAAAATGACATGGGAGTGTAACACTCAGCATTCTGACATCTCAGTGTGCATACACACACTCCCCTCTCTTTTTGAAGAGCCAGTTTCTCATTGTTAATGACCTGAAAGACAAACATGTATTGGCAGTGTACGAAAAAATTTCACAAGGAAAATGAGGTAGAAAATAGTCTACATGCTTGCAGAGAAAGTTTCTTATCCGCATGCTAGAAAGTCATGATTCTCTGGTCAAAGGGACAAAAGAGAAGTAGAAACATAATGGCCATTCCTCTAGAGACAAAGAAGAAGTGTGCTCTTAGAGAAGGAGGAAATTGAAGGGGTCATAAAACAATAAACTATCATAGACATGCATTTGTCTTCCTAGAAAGATCAGCATGCTTAAGTTGCAGAATCCCCAAGAGGTACCTTTCCATCTATGCATATCAGTACTGACTGCAAAGAGAGAATCCAGTAAATAAGTTAAAAAACAACAACAACTGAGAAATGTGCAAGGGAGCATTCAGTCAAGGCTACAGAAAAGGAAGGTTGGAAAGACTGGATAGTGGAAAGGGTTAAGAGGGAAATAATTAGCAATCCTGAAGACAGAGGTCCATAGGAAAGTGCCAAGTGTCTCAGACAGCATCTGAGGATTGCACTGGGAAAAATGAACAGCATAGCTAGAGTTGGGCAGCGGGTTATACCTTATTTCATGTCCTTGAAGTATGTGCTGTATTACCAAAAGGTGTAACAAAAGTTTTGATGGTTTTCCCAAGGAATGAACAAAAAGGGTCCAGAAAGCTTAACGGTTTTGACATCATGTCAATGCATCACTAGGATCTATGACAATCCTTTTTATGGTTGGGCAGAAAGGAAAATGGAGGGACATCAAGAGGAAAGACACAAGGTGTAGTCTCAGAATGTTTTAGCAATTGCTTTTGTTTCTACTGCAAGAGGAAATACAAAAGAGACAAGTGAGAGGAATGTGAAGTGTTTAGCAATTTTTTTTTTATCTAGACCTCGTACGTCCTTGATCAGTGTGACCTCAACACTTGCACAATTCCTCCAGTCAGTGTGACCCCAACATGTGTATCAGGTCATTGGGACTTCCACACACGCTCCATGCAATATATTAATTATGTAACCCCATACCCAACAGAAGGGGGTGCTAATAGTGGTTCTCAACCTTTGTTTCTCCAGATGTTAGGGACTTCAAGTCTCCAGAATTTGTGCACTGGCTGTATTGGGTGAAACCTTTGGGAGGTGAAGTCAAAACCATCTGGAGGATCAACGTTTGAGAAGCTGTGGTCTAGCCCAATACTGTCAACTCTGATTTGCAACAATGGCTCTTCATGGTTTCCAATAGGATTCTTTCCTTGCTCTGTCTGAGGAATCACTAGTGGTCATTCATCCAAGTAGTAACCAAGCCTGATCCTGCTTAGCTTCCAGAAACCAGGCAAGATCAAGTGTGTTCGTAGTGATCTACAATAACTGGGGACTTTCTGCTTACAAGCACCCTCTCATGCTGAGGCTTATGCTGTATGATCCTAGATTCAAGAAGCGTCACCATCTTAACATAGTTTTAAGGTAGGACAGAATTAGAGCTGTCATCATTAACGTTACCTGCTTATAGCCTGTTACTGTATAAACAAGTCCAAACAGAATTAAAGATTTCCTGGGATCCTGCAGTCCTGAGTCTACATAACTATCAAAGGCAGGAGTGGCTCCACTGACCCATCATGTTATGAATATGAACAAATGGAAGAGGTCTAGCAGCAGAATGATGAGAAACAGCTACAACCCTTTCCGCTGCAAACAGCTCTTTGTAGTTGAAGGGTTCTCTGAGGACAAGCAGAGCTTTGTAGCTATGATTGTTATCAACAGCCATTCCAAAGTGGGGAGAGGGCAGTAATTTCGTTCAGGTGGGGCAATTAGAGACAATTGGCTGCTACCGAGTGTCACTTGGCAAGAGATGAGAATTCCAAACAGGTACTTCTCCCATATCAAAGGAGCAGCTTGTTCCAAGGGGAAAATACTCCTTGCACATCTGTACCCTACAACTCCCATTGCAGGGCTGGGAGCTGAAAATATTTCAATTACAATCTTATAAAAATCATTCACCCTTGAAACAAGTTGAAACAATGTGCTAAACTCTGTTTTGGGAGTTCCCCAGCAAGTAATCAGAACTATGTTTACTTTCTGTGCCATTTTCATAAATACCAGTGTGAGCACTTCTGGCTGTTCTGAAGGGATTTGCATGCAAGATGCCCTAGTAGTGGTATAAGCCAGGAGTAGGTAATCATAGATCTGTAGCTACTGGAAGATCTAAGGGAGATCTACAATAAATCATGGATTTCTGACTCCCGGTTATTCCATATGCCCAGCAGCAAAGTGAGCCTTAAAGATATCCTAATTATTTTGACAAAATGAAGAAACTTGGTAGTAACCATGAGAGGATTTCTATATGAAAAGACTGGATTTCATTCAAATTCCTTTACTTTGTATTATTTAATTCTAAGGTGTATGTCTTTTGCATCAGGTTGTGGTTAATGAATCTAGCAGAATTAAAATTAGATTTAAATTAGATTCTGCAAGTCTGATGTCTGTTCACCCATCATATAAGCACACAGGAGTGTAACAAGGAGCAAATAGTGAGGCTGAAGGGTATAATAAACTGATCAGTTAAATGTGTACCAGGAAAATCATTATTTCATGTACCTGAATGATTTATACAATATGGTATTAGTCTTGCTAACTTGGGATTTTTTTAAAAAAAATAAACATTAGCCTGTTTTAAGATACTATCAGAAATCCGTTATTCAGGCAGAAGAGCTGAAGTCTGGCAAGGGGGATCTAAATTCAAAGCTCCACAAAATTTCAGCACAGAACAATCCCACATTGTCTGGCAGACAGATCAAACAGGTCACTGAGACACCCATCTCCGATTTCAATCAAAATTCTCTTCTTTCCCCATAAAGCATTTTTTTTCCTTTTAAAATCTCTTTTCTGCGGTTCCAGACAAGAATAGGGGGGAAAGACAATCTAGAGTAGAAAGCAGGTGGCCTAGTGTTTTTCAAGCAGCAGTGAAAAATGTGTACACAACAATGAAGTTATGCAAAGTTTTGAATGTGCCCTTTTCCAAATCCAAGATTTGTTCACACTGCTTTCCCTGAATGAACAGCAAAGCTGAGCTGGGTGGCTCATTTAACACTAGTTTTGTGCCAGCTAGTTTTAAGTTTCATCTCCCTAAGTACTGAATTCTTGAGCCAGCAACAGCAAGTACATGGCGACCCTGTGACTCAGCAACCCACTGAGAGATGATCCAAATGCATGCCCCTTGGAAAGCGCCAGGCAAGATTCCTTCACAAAACAATAGAAGAAAGCCTTGTATTTCCATGTCTGTGCACTCCGAGTAGCAACCACTGCATTCCCTTAACCCAGATTCAAAGGGTCTTTATGAAGAGTTGCTAGGTGGTAAATGCAAGTAGTAATACTTATGTGGCTAGTTAGGACAAATCAAGTTAATTAGGCTCTGAAAGTGATACTAACTTTTACTGGTTAGCAAGAAGACATCTCTAGCAGTATTTTTTAAAATATAAAGAATCGTGTGCCAATTTTAAAAAATGATAAAACTGTTATTACCTGTCCTTGAAACAGCATACAATTTTATCTCTGTATCTACAAAATGTTAACAGCTAATGTTATTACTGGACACTATAATTAGGATTCTGTACATTGCTATTACCTGACAAGTAAAACTGCCTCTGATTGAAAGGTACTCTACTATGGAATGATCCAACATCCCAAAGCTTTCTCCAATCAGGACCAAAGCCTGATTGAAATGGATCAGAACCTGCCTTCCTACTTTTCACTTTAGGAGGAGAAGAGGTCACATTTCTTCTGTTACTAAGGGCCTTTGCAGACTGCCAGAAATAGTGCAAATTGAGTCCACTTTAAGGGTTAGGGTTAGGGAATCATGGGAAGTGTATTTTATTGTGGCACTAGAGCTCTCTGACAGAGAAGGCTCAATGTCTCAGAAAAAACAATTCCCATGATTCCCTAGCACTAACCCTAACCCTTAAAGTGGACTCAATTTGCACTATTTCTGGCAGTCTGCAAAGGCCCTAAATTATCTTCAAAATCAAGCCAATTGCTATTTGATGTACATCCTGCTTTTCTGCCATCTTAAATGTATTTTTTCACAGACCTATAAGCCTGGGTACATTTTAGATCAGGGGTAGGCAACCTAAGGCCCAGATGCGCCCCCCCGAGGCCTTTGGACCGGCCCCAGGCTGGTCCTGCTGCCGCCGCCGCCACTGCCACCATGATGATATTGATTATTGTTGTTATTACTTGTTCTTGGGGTTTTCTTGGCAAAATCTCCACAGGGGTTTTGCCATGGCTTTTCTGGGGCTGAGAGAGTGTGCATGCATATGTTTTAATTTTTTTAAAAAATATATTTATTTATTTATTTTTGGTGCCCCCCCTCCAATTGTCTGAGGGGCAGCAACCCGGCCCCCAGCTCAAAAAGGTTTCCTACCCATTTTAGATAATCTAACTCAGGGGTAGGCAACCTTTCCCCTTTAAGGGCCGAGGGACTTCAGCTCCCAGAATCCCAGGAGCTATTGGCCAACATGGGACTATTGGCCAACATGGCTGAGGCTTCTGGGAGCTGACGTCCCTCGGCCCTTAAAGGGGAAAGGTTGCCTACCCCTGATCTAACTGTACTGATTCAAGCAACCTGACAAGTTATGAAGTGGGCCATTGGTATCTGCTGGGGTTTGGTGCCAGGATCACCTGTGGATACTAAAATCTGTGGGTGCTCAAGTCCCATTAAATATGGTGGTATAGTAAAATGGTAAGTGGTGTCTCTTATATAAAATGGCAAAATCAAGGTTTGCTTTTGGAATTTATATTTTTAAAAATGTTTTCAAACCACAGATTGAATCCATGGATATGGAGAGTCAACTGTAGCTTCTTCCATGACAAATTACTACACAGCAAATTGCTCCTTACAGAATATGACCTAGGGAAAAGACACCTTAATAGGAGTAAAATGACCAATCTGGCATTCCACCTCTGCCCTGTAACCAAGTATATGAGAATGCATGTATGGGTGGTACATGACAATTCACCCACCTCTCTACAAGGGTGTTGCTGTCATGAAACATGCCAAACTGAGGAAAAGGAAATTTAGGACAAAATTATACCTATAAGCTAAGGCCGACTACTTTATCAGTTTCAAGCAACAGTAAGTTTGCTTCTAGGTGTTCAATGGCAGATTTGACGAGCCACAGCTTGCAATGGCAGTTGCAGCACAAATTACAGCAAGAACGCTTAACAATTTCAAACTTGTCTAAAACAGTGTGAGTTCAGTCACTCCGACTGTCAGTACAAATCCAGATTCAGCCCAAACGGTTTATTTGCTGGACTTGTCTCAAGTTGTATGACTAACTCGTGGAAGTTTTGACATTATTCCTAAATTCACTTGTCAGGACAACATTTAGAAATGAAGCAAAACTAAGATATCATCCAAAACCAGAACATTAAGTGACTGCAGTGCAGGAGCTTAAAGGTGATAAACTAGTGCCACCTTGTGGGGAATCTTTGCTAGAGTGATACTGTGGTTTTTAGAAGGCATAAGATCAGCTTGGCTCTGAAAATAAATGACCCAGACATTTCAGGCAGTCCGATCTGACTTTTCATACAGTCTGACCAACACAGTAACAGGTGGCACTCCAACTTGTTTAAAAAATTCACTGACATGAACCAATCAAGTAAGATGTACACCAAATTTTGGATTTTGATCTTCCTAGATAGAGATTGAATCTCCCTTATCCAAAAGGCTTGGGACCAGAAGTGGTTTGTTTTTTTAAGATTCTATAATATTTGCATGTACGTAATGAGATATCTTGGAGATGAGACCCAAGTCTAAACATGAAAGTCATTTCTATTTTGTATATACCTCATACATGTAGCCTGAAGGTAATTTTATATATAATAATTTTAATAAGTGTGTGCATGAAACAAAGTTTGTGTACACTGAACCATCAGAAAGCAAAGGTGTCACTATCTCAGCCCCCTATGTGAACGATTTTGGATTTTGGAATATTTTGGAATTTTGGGCAAGGGAGACTCAATCTGTATTGGATTATTTCTCAACATACCCAGCAATCTGACCTCCAGGTAAGGGGGGGGGAGGAGAATAGAAAGGGAGCCTCAACCTGTATCTATACAAATTAAGTGTATAAATTAATCTGATCTAGACTGCTCACAACTTTATGGATTACAATTTAGCTACCCACCAGGCTACCCTCTACTCGGACTGCCTCGGCAGAGCTCCTGACCATTTAAATGAATAACATACATTTTCCAATGTGTGTTCTAATAAAATAAAGCACGGTGAACACTTCTAGAACAGTGAGGATGTTACAGACCAGAGTAGCTATTTTGAAGTATTTGTAAATCATAACCATTTTCCATTCCATGTACTCTGCAACAATTATACAGTCAGCTGTCCTGTTATCAGCTGATCCCTGCTTAATTTTTAGAAAATATATGTTCACTTCACTAGGGTATCAAGGGTTCAATTTATCCCTAATGAAATGAATGGAAACTGAAACTAGCAAACATGCAGAGGGGGATAAAGTGAGCCTGTGAACAGCATACAGCCCTTGAGACCCAAGTACAACTCTTGAAGCCCCCCCAGGAGGCATGCAAAGCCCCTACAGTCCTATTTTGGGGGTTGATTTTCAGGCAATTTTTTGCCTGAAAACCACATAAAGGTGCCAAATTGCCTGAACAGATGGCCACTTATTTCCCTAAACCCACCAGAGCCCCTGAAATCTTCACGCACACCCCAAATAAACAAATCAGCTGAAAAATGCCCAAGTGGCAGTCAGAAGTGATGTTGCATCCCTTCAGGTGCATCCAAATGTATCAGTGAAGCCCATTTACCTCTGCCTCCGGTGCAGTTGCTTACCCCTCACCTAAGGTAACTGGATTCCATTCTTATTGCTTACCATTTTTATTACACCATGTATTCCAGAATGTGTGTGTGGGAATATCAATTGGAGAGCATTAGTACAGATTTTTTGGGGGGTCTTTAACATCATCCTAATATATTCCTGTGCATTGAAGAAAATCACAACCAAGTACCATAGAGATCTATTGGACTCCAAGAGTCAATTTCACACCAGGAGCTAAATTTGCCAAGTTGGCTTTATTCTGCTGTCTCATAATGCAAACTTGCAACACTGATTTCATATTTGCAATGTTATTTTGGGAAGGAGGAGCAATGAGTTATACATGTCTCCCTTAACCAAAATGCTTGGGACCAGATGTTTTGGATTTTGGAGTTTTGTGGATTTTGGAATATTTGCACATACATAATGAGATATTTGGAGATGGGATCCAAGTCTAGACATGACATTCATTTATGTTTCATATACTTATACTGGGCAAGTGACATGCTCTCAGCCTCAAGGCAAGGCAATGCCAAACCTCCTCTGAACAAATCTTGCCAAGACAACGCCATGATAGATTCACCTTAGTGGTGCTGTAATCTGGAAACGCCTTGAAGGCACATAACAACAAGAAAAAACAAACAAACAAACAACAACCCCCCCCCCCCAAACGCACCACACCTTATATACATAATCAGAAGGTAATTTTGTACACAACATTTTTAACAATTTTGTGCATGAAACAAAGTTTGTGTACACTGAACCATCACTATCTCAACCACACGTATGGATGATTTGGGGGATATTTTGGATTTCGGAATTCTGGGTAAGGGATATTCAACTTATACTGGACTATTTCCAAATATACCCAGCGATCTGACCTTAAAAAAGAAAAAAAGAAAAGAAAAAAAGGCCTTTTTTTTTCTTCTTCAACAAGAGAAAGGGCCAATGGCATTAAAATCCATGCACTGCTTTCCTGTCTAATAGACAAACAGCATGAGTAACCCTCCCTTTCACTATTTGATGCAGAAGGGAATAAAGTGTCATAATGACCTATTAGGGCAAAAAGAAAAGGCGTATCTCTGTTTTTTCTATCTTTTTTCATGACTTTGAATAGTTGAAGACAGTCAAATCAAAGTGGTAAAAATTATCAAGACATTTCTCTATTCAGGCAAAATGGTAACACAAGCAAGTGTAAATAAGTGAAGACGTAGGCTTTCATGGCCAGCATCCATAGTTTTTTGTGGGTTTTTCGGGGCTGTGTGGCCATGTTCTAGAAGGGTTCTAGAAGAAAGAAACTCTTCTAGAACATGGCCACACAGCCTGAAAAACCCACAAAAAACTAAAGTGTATGTAAGATTTAGGATGAAAAAGCAAAACCTCCTTTTAAGGACTGGGAAAGAAAAATTCCCTCAGCACCATGATTCACTTTCACTGCTGTCTAACCATAAACACTGGATGCCAATGTCATATAAGTTTAATTTATTTAGTTCTCTCAGATATGTCACCTACATAACCTCAACAAAGAATGTTGTGCAGGAATTATGGAACCCAGCTTGCCACTGGCATACAAGAAATCCATAAGAATAGACCCGGAGGACACATTTTTCATTGGCCACAGTGCCTTAGTTCCATTCTACATAACACAGGCTAGAAACGGAGCCAATACATAGCACTGCGGATACGGTTGTAATCCGGAAGTTGTTCAACAGGACCTGAGAAAGAAAGGGAGGAGGTCATTTGAAAGACTGTAAAGAAACATCTGGCATCATCTTTGGGCCAAAAAAGACTGGCACAATATGGTTTCCCAGTGGCTAGGAGGTGTGGTGTACCCACGACGCACACCTCCAAGACGCCGGGAAGTCAGCATCATGCCACCCTGCTGACCACACAGCAGCTGGCTTTATGGCACTCTGGCGGTGCGGCGTTTAGACACTGCACGCCAAAGGAGCGCTGCAAAGCCACAACGGTGCAGAAAAGCCAGCTTTTTGCCAGCTCAAAAAGGAGTGGCAATCTGTCGCTTCTTTTTGCACCAGCAAACAGCTGGAGTGGGGCTGTAGCGTCCAGCTGCTCTGGCCCCAACCTCGCATTGGCAGGGGTTGCTTGAAGTCAACCCTTCAATGTCGTCTGTTTTGCCCTTTAGTCTTACTCCACTGCAATGCTCTCTAAAACTATTAAGGTCTTATATCATTACAGGAGAATTATACAGAAGTCTTACTGGACTACTATGAATGCATGTAAGACCAAATGTAACAATATACCTCTGTTCTCTGCTTCTTAAACAGTCTAAATCCACAGCCTAATAACAGGGCAAAATCCAAGTCTGAATGTTTTCAGACAAGATGGTGTTTGGGGGGGATTTTGTAGACTCTCCATCTTGTCTGGAAACCCTACCTTCTCTAAAGAGCTTGGCTTTGAATGTTCAGCCTCATTCTTAATGATTGCAGAGTATGAAGGGGGAATCACCAGCTACTTTAAGTAGTTGAGCTGTTCAGGCAGGTTTTCTGAAGGAAATATTTTCTTGGCTGACAGACAAAGATTGCAGTAGTATTGTTGCAGAAAGCCAGCCAACCTGTTAAGTGTTACATAAATGAATCTGACCCCCAAAGAGCATTTTGCAAGCACTGCTTGAGGCCTGCTCCACTGTATCTGTAGCACTGATACAATGGGATTATATGGGTGGCATGCTGTTTTGTTACCACCTCAGCAGTCAGCCCCAACTCTAAGCCACAGTCAATGATTAATTTGGCACAGCCAACCTGAAGCAGCTTTCAAGGGGCCGAAGCAAAGAAAAGCCAAAACAGACAAAAGGCTTCATGAAAACTTCCAGGGAAGCCAGGAAGGTGTTTAATGAAACCATCTCCTCCTTACATCCTCTGCCTTCTCACCTTCCAAGGAACAGATGCTTACCCAAGACATAGCAACTTACCTACTGCTGCAACAGCTGGGCATTTGTCATAAATATATTTACTGCACACTTCTCGAACAGTTTTGGCATCAACCTCCTTGAAGAAGTGCAAAAGAAAAGCAGACTTACATTTCAATATAAACCATAAAGCTAGAAGCTTTAATGTGCCAGGCTGTCAGCACAGGATGCATCTAATTGCTAGGAAAACTGGTATTACCTGGTTCAGAGCCTTCTAAAGCCACTTCCAGCATCTACAATATTTCTCTCTAGACACTAAGGGCAGCTTCATTCGCTACCTTTATTTCCCTAGCTACTGTTTAACAAGTATTTTTGTAGCTCAGATTATGAGTGTGTTATTTAAGGAATAAACCACTTTCCCCTCTAAAAGTTTCTGCACTTTGCAATATGGGTTCTGAATCTGTAGAAAAAGGACACATTCAGAAGCTTCATTTGTGAACTTGAGGTTTGATGTGAAAATTGTATTGGAAATTGTATTTCCAAGTATATAAATTGAATATTTAATTTTAGTTATTAATGTTATAATATTTTAGTTATAATGTTAACAATGCAAAAGCCACAGTTGCCAATAGAGATATTATATCCCCGAAATGGTCTTTTCCATCAATATTACAGTGGACCCTTGGTATCTGCTGGAGTTTGCTTCCAGGACCCCCTGTGGATTCCATGATCTGTGGCTGCTCAAGTCCCATTAAATAATGGCATGAAATGGTGTCCTTTATATAAAATGGCAAAATCAAGCTCTGCTTTTGGATCTTATATATATTTTCAAGTAATGGATGGTGGAATCCATGGATAAAGTATCCATGGATATAGAGGGATGACAGTACTTACAGAAATTCTGGCATCCCATTCTGCCAGTGATATCCGTCGTCCATAGTTCAGTAGCTGACTTCCTATATTCTCACATATTGGAGTAGTACCTGGAAAATATGAGTTAGTTAACTGGAGCTGGCTACAGGGAGTACACAACACCCTTGTTGAATCAGCTCCATTGGGCACAATTCAAAGTGCTGGTTTTGACCTATAAAATCCGGTATGGTTTCGGTCCAGGTTAATTGAAGGACCATACCTCCTTTGATGTGCCCACTAGTGTTGAAATCTTATGGAGAGGGTGTTCTCTCTGTCCCACTACCCTCTCAGGTGCATTTGGTGGGAAGAAGAGAGAGGGCCTTCTCAATGGTTGTTGCCAGGCTCAGGAACTCCCTCCCTAGAGAGGTCAGGATGGCCCAAACTTGCTCTCCTTTCGGGGGCAGATAAAAACATTTTTGTGCCATTAGTTTTTTTTTCAAACTAACAAGGGTTGCACTTTAAAAACTGTTTAGATTTTGAGGTTTGTATAGATTTTAAACATATTTTACATTTTAATGCATAACTATTTTAACTTTTAAAATTGTTTTTAAATGTTATATTTATACACTTTAATGCTTTTGTGTTGTTTTTAATTGTATTGTTTTAAATTTACTGTTTGCTGCCTTGAGTCCCTATAATGGGGAGAAAGGCAGGATATAAGTAAATAAAATAATAATAATCAAAATAGTTTACAGTAGAAATCTTAAGCAGCATTTTCTGACACCAATCATCTTCTAAAACTGTGCAGATGCAAAACCAACTGATAAACATTTAACAGACTCTTGTAGGCACGGGTTCCATTGGTACTTCATTCAAGAAAGTGACAACAAAGCCTTGATTTCACTTTCAGGAGATTCAGCTTAACTGAACACAACTTTTTGAATTTATTTTTCTCATTTATATATATTTCAGGAGGGCCACACTGGTAGGGCTATATCTATTTTAACAGTACACAGATTTACAAATTAGGCCACTAAAGTAACCCAGGTTCTCTTTCTTTGGTATATTGATAATTCACATTGCTCAGAGAAATGTGGCTTAAAGTGATGCAATATGCCTTAAAGTAAGGCTTATTTAATGGGAAAAAATGGAGTGCTTGTTGAGATCAGGTATATATTTTTATAACTACTTAAGATTTTATATCACTTATATATCACTGCAAATCTCTGGGTAGAATAATAGGCCCCATTTTCAGTGTTAAAGACATGTTAATATTAATTACTTTAAAAATTGAAGATATCAAGTACTATCTATCTTAGGAGGCAGTTTTATTACAAAATACATTGCACTTTTCTAAGATATTTGCTACAACATATAGATTCATCACCTAAACATTACATACAATTCTTAATTCAGAAGTACTGTTTTTACTCATATACAAACTCAATAGATTGATTACTCCCAATTAAGTTTCTTTATACCAAAGAACAGCTGTACTTATTTTCCAGAACACAGATAATAGATCTTATCCAGAAACCCTTAAATCTTCTGAACTGAGCATAAGGACAAGAAGTATGAGAAACAATACTAAAGGTATAAAAGGGATACAGCAAGCTTTGCTTCCAAAAGACTCCCATCATGTTCTCTGCAAGGTGGCAAATTTAAACAACAAAATTGCCTGTTTTGTGAGTGGCAGAAATTAGTACACAATTAGGGCAAGCTTCCTGTTCTAAGATGGTGTAGATACAGACTGAAAAAGCAGCAAGCTATCAGTGCAGGGCAAGAATTTTTGCTTCTAAGAATCTGTGCAGACCACATTGTTTGAGCTTCTGTCCCCAAAGTGTGTCTGTGTGTGGAGGGGGGATATTGGCAGAAAGTGCAATTCTCACATGGGGCAATACTTAAAAATCTGCTTAGAATACGCCAAGTATAAGACATACCATCCAGTTGAGCCACCAAGGAATTTCGAAGGGTATTTTTGGCTCTCTTCACGTCACTGTCTGTCACACTGGTGCAGAGGCTCATCCTATACAGGAAGCAAAAAGTGATGTGGTGTGGAAATCTTAAACAAATATCAACTGCCTTTACATGACGCTGCATTCCTTTCCTTTCCTATGGTCTCATATCATGGTGGCTGGTAGACAATATATATTACACACTCTTACAATATATTTTATAATATCTCATATTTTATAAAATAAATAATATAATGTAATTTAATGTAATAGAACAGAATTAAGGGCTGCAAAGGTACTCAGGCCCACTAGCCATACCAGGACTGAGGTAGGAAATACTAAAGATAGAAACAGGTGGTAAAAAGAGTAAATACTCTGAATGCTTATTTCTAGATATTACCTCAATGATCACTGCTATGGGGATTATTTCCCCTTTCTCAAACATCCTTTTCCTTCTTACTGTTCAAGGACACAATCAGCAGTCTATCTATGTCATAGACCAGTGGTCCCCAACCTTTTTATTGCGTGGACCGGTCAACGTTTGATAATTTTTCCGCGGCCCACTGGGGGGGGGGGTTTGCGGCGTCCCTGAGCTTATTATCGGGACTCGCTTATTATTATTATTAGCAGGGCGGCCTGGTACCATTTGTTCTGCGGACCGGTACCGGGCCGCGGACCGGGGGTTGGGGACCACTGCCATAGACTACATGACAACTACTGTATCTAGAAAGATTACCAGACTATAAATTATATGTAATCTTATATTAAGGTACTATTATATAAACTATTACTTAGGTATTACACTATACTATTAAAATTCCATTACATCTGATACCATGTGAGTCCGTGAACTGGATTTCTAAGTGATTTTAAGCATTTCATTTAAGTGAGTACAATAGTGAGGAATGGCAAATTGCTCCTTGCTGGAATTCCAAGATGATAAAGCAAGGGAATATGTACAGATTAAGCAAAGAATAATGTTATTTGGTTGTGTTTAGTTTCCAAGTCTAGGGAAGTTTCTAGTCAATAGAACAGTGATGTCACTACCTAGGCCCCTAGAAATTTACAGGAAAACAGACAGCAGTGATATGTTTTTAAGCCTTCTACAGCGTTGTCTAGACCAATAATTTATAAAACTAGCCACTTGTACTGATTCTCCTGCCGGAAGGTGCAGTTGAAAAGGGAATCATACTCACCATTCACCCTGGGCAAAATGCAGTGTATCCTCAATATGCAAGCCATCAGAAACAAAATAGAAACCAAACAGCCCAGTGTCGGAGTAACAAGTATTGAAGGCTTGGAAACTATGGCATATCTGTGTCTCAGCAGCAATTGCAGCCAGCTTACTAGATTGATTCTGTAAATATATAATTATGAAATGTTATGACTAACTATTCTATAGTTACCTTAATTACTCTGGGTAACTTATCTGTGATACCATTCTGGAGCAACTATTCAAATGGGAGAACAACAGTTAAATTCATCAAACTGTTACAATTAAAACAGACAAGCCAATCATTATAATACAGTGCCCTTACTGTCTATGGACAAATATACCTATAATCTATCACTGGCAGAGACTTCCTCTGTTGTACAAAAAGGAATAGGGAAGGAGAGAGAATATAGGAGCATCTTTAAGACTAACTGATCTATTTTAACATAAAATAGATGTCATGAATATCAATCCACTTCTTCAGATACCCTGATAAGAATAGTATCATCCTTTTTATGCTGACACAGATTAACATAGCTATTTCTTTGAGATCTGCCTCAGTTGTAGATACTATGAACATCTAACTCTGAAAACCAAGAGAGGTAAGCCAGGGTATTTAAAGAACAATTCAAATTTGCCTTGAGATTTAGCTGCCATGTTGCAAAATGGTGCCAGCCCCCAAAGTCAGGAATTCATGCATATGAAGGAGACTAAATATAAAGTAGCACTTTACAGTGAAACAGATGCCTGGCCCTTCAGTTTCATTACTGACCAGATGACTTGCAGTAGCTTTCTGAGATTTCAAGAAAAAGTGTTTCCCTGACTTTACTATCCAACTTAAGGACTGAACCTAGGTTTTTATGAATGCAGTGCCTGTATCACTGAGCTACAGTCCCTGTAGTCATCTACCACAAGGCCTCACTTGTACAGTTGTACATTCTCAAGACTATATTCATGCAGGTGATCAACATAAAACATGTATTTGAGGTTTTGTTGTCATTTCTAGCCAAATTCTCCAGGTGCATGAGGACAACATAAATAGCTGTGGCCAAGATCCTACAGGTTCTGTTGGTGTAGCTATGATGATGGCAGTAAGAAGAAAACAGAAAAATGGAGCTGCAGCAGTGGAGAAAAGGGACTGGCAATAATCCAAGTCACCCCCCTATTATGCTGCCTTAGCTCTGAGGAAGAACAGGCGGCTTGGGGCTCACAGCTTCCTTCTCCTGCTACCATCACCATTTCCTTCTCCCTGAAGGAGGATAGAGTAGAACCATCATGAAACACTTTATGTCATGTGCTCTGGTAGGGCCCTGTCTATGTCAGGAAGCCAAAATTCTTTGGCATCTGCCACAGACTTGTGCATATCAAGACTAGCCAAAAAGTTTCCAAGCTAACTTACTCAGTAAGTAGACCAAGCATGGAGGTATACTTCACATTTAATAAATTGGTCAATACCAGTGGACGCCAATGGAGTAATTCAAGTTTTACAAATGCTTTGGATTTCTCTATTGGGACCTTTAATCAAGACATGTAATATTGCCCTCCACAACTCCAGGCTCTTCTAGGGATCTGTTTGCATGCATTTGTGTCTTCAAGTCATGCATCAACTTTTGGCAACACCATGAATTTCATAGGGTTTTCTTAGGCAAGGAACAGCAGAGGTAGTTTTGCCATATTTTTTCTCTGAAATATAGCCTACAACATCTGACATTCCTTATCTTGATAAAGTAATGAAAAATTAATATTCCAGTTTAAAGTCTTACCTTACCACCACCAAAGGTAACATCGTAGCTCCCAATCACTGCATTAGCTACTAGAAGGGGAATATTGTCTGGATTGGCCCAACCTGGCCCCTCCACAGCAATAGCAACATGAGCCATTGGCAAAGCATCATCTCTGACTCGGATCTTTAAAAAAAAAAATTAGAAGCTGAATACATTCAGACCTTTTCTGCAGAAATAAAGATTTTTTTTCTGTCTGCCTTTTAAAATATATTTAAAATATTTTTATTCCATGTTGAAGAAAATTCAAGGTGGCTGAAAGCTGAGTTCAGGGCTCAGAAATAGGCCATAAGATCACATGCACTCTCCCTTCCCATCCTGCATACAGCTGAAATAGTATGGACAAGGACAAATAATTTTAATCAAGACAAGGAAGAAGAGAGAATCGTGCATACATGATTCCCTAGATTGCTCTTAATGCTAAAAATGGGTATCAGTATATTATACATCATAGACTTTCAAATATAATTAACACCCAGCAGCTTCTTATATTACTTTTGTTAAAACAGAGTGTTAGCTCTCTGGCAAAAATGGCTGTATACCTATCCCTTCACATTCGCTGGGCTTAGGGCACAGGACCCCATGAATGTGAAAAAACTGCAAATAACAAAAACACTATGTAATTACCTGAGCAAAGACCTCTCTAGGAATCTCTAGGTCCTCCAATGCAACTCTGTGGTCAACATCTGCCCAACATTGACCACAGAATTGCACTGGAGGAGCTACAAATGCTTATTGGAGTATTCTCTTGAGGTTCTTCAGTGCGACTTTTGGTTAAAGTTGACCACAGATTTGCACTGGAGGACTTACCGTATTTTTCACCATATAAGGCGCTCCGGCATATTAGGCGCACCCAATTTTAAAGGAAGAAAATCCAAGAAAAAAGGATTCCTCCCTTTAGCCGGAGGCCGGTTGTTCAATGGGCTGGTGCTGGGATCGGAGAACTTCTCCGATCCCAGCACCAGCCCATTGAACTGAGGTCGCGGGGGGAAGGAGGGCTCCTTCTCCCCGCGGCCTCAGTTTTTGAATGGGCTGGCGCTGGGATCGAAGCGATCCCAGCGCCAGCCCATTGAAAGACTGAGGCCGCCGGGAAAAGGAGGGCTCCTTCTCCCCGCGGCCTCAGTTTTTGAATGGGCTGGCGCTGGGATCGAAGCGATCCCAGCGCCAGCCCATTGAAAGACTGAGGCCGCGGGGAGAAGGAGCCCTCCTTCCCCCCCGGCCTCAGTCTTGGAATGGGCTGGTGCCGGGATCGAAGCGATCCCGGCGCCAGCCCATTGAAAGACTGAGGCCGCGGGGAGAAGGAGCCCTCCTTCCCCCGCGGCCTCAGTCTTGGAATGGGCTGGTGCCGGGATCGAAGCGATCCCATCGCCAGCCCATTGAAAGACTGAGGCCGCGGGGAGAAGGAGCCCTCCTTCCCCCCCGGCCTCAGTCTTGGAATGGGCTGGTGCCGGGATCGAAGCGATCCCAGCGCCAGCCCATTGAAAGACTGAGGCCGCGGGGAGGAGCCCTCCTTCCCCCGCGGCCTCAGTCTTGGAATGGGCTGGTGCCGGGATCGAAGCGATCCCGGCGCCAGCCCATTGAAAGACTGAGGCCGCCGGGAGAAGGAGCCCTCCTTCCCCCGCGGCCTCAGTCTTGGAATGGGCTGGTGCCGGGATCGAAGCGATCCCGGCGCCAGCCCATTGAAAGACTGAGGCCGCCGGGAGAAGGAGCCCTCCTTCCGGCCCCGGCCTCAGTCTTGGAATGGGCTGGTGCCGGGATCGAAGCGATCCCGGCGCCAGCCCATTGAAAGACTGAGGCCGCGGGGAGAAGGAGCCCTCCTTCCGGCCCCGGCCTCAGTCTTGGAATGGGCTGGTGCCGGGATCGAAGCGATCCCGGCGCCAGCCCATTAAAAGACTGAGGCCGCCGGGAGAAGGAGCCCTCCTTCCCCCGCGGCCTCAGTCTTGGAATGGGCTGGTGCCGGGATCGAAGCGATCCCGGCGCTAGCCCATTGAAAGACTGAGGCCGCGGGGAGAAGGAGCCCTCCTTCCCCCGCGGCCTCAGTCTTGGAATGGGCTGGTGCCGGGATCGAAGCGATCCCGGCGCCAGCCCATTGAAAGACTGAGGCCGCGGGGAGAAGGAGCCCTCCTTCCCCCCCGGCCTCAGTCTTGGAATGGGCTCGTGCCGGGATTGATCCCGGTTCGATCCCGGCACCAGCCCATTCCAAGACTGAGGCCGGGGGGGAAGGAGGGCTCCTTCTCCCGGCGGCCTCAGTCTTTCAATGGGCTGGTGCTGGGATCCCTTCGATCCCGGCACCAGCCCATTGAAAGACTGAGGCCGGGGGGGGGGGGGGAAGGAGGGCTCCTTCTCCCGGCGACCTCAGTGTTTCAATGGGCTGGTGCCGGGATCGCTTCGATCCCGGCACCAGCCCATTCCAAGACTGAGGCCGCGGGGAGAAGGAGCCATCCTTCTCCCCATGGCCTCAGTCTTTCAATGGGCTGGTGCCGGGATCGCTTCGATCCCGGCACCAGCCCATTCAAAGACTGAGGTCGCGGGGGGAAGGAGGGCTCCTTCTCCCCGCGGCCTCGGCCCTTCGCCCAAAAGGGCGCACTCACTTCCCCACGCACATTTAGGGGAAGAAAAAGTGCGTGTTATAGGGCGAAAAATACGGTAGATATTCCTAGAGAGAATATATTAATAAAATCCATGAATAATCAAATCTGCAAAAGTCAAAACCGCAAATGTGGTGGGAGATATGAAAGAAAAATTCAAAATTAAGGCATAAGAACCATGTGATTATGATTAAAAACTGCTTAATGGAATCTATGCTGAATTTCCAAGATTAGCATTCTTTTTGCCAAGGAAACAAAGAAAACCAAAACTCTACCTCACTGCCAGTGAAGCGGCATCTTGGAAGAATGGGTATTGTATCATCCTTGTACTCATAAGGAACATTGCTAAAATGCTGCTTGGCAAGGTCCACAAGCTCTTTGTGACCAACCCCTGATAAAGAGAGGGGGGAAAAAAGGGGGGGGGACACACACACATCAATCCAATCTGATAGGAGACACTAGAATAAATTGTTAGGTAGCAGCAGCAACTATATGAGAATCTTTCTGTCCTAGTAATTTCAGGGCATGATTAATTCAACAGACTAATATGCTATATATCTTCATAGAAAGGATCACTATCCTCCAGCACTAATTTACCTATTTTAAAATTTATAACCCCTCTTTTCCTGGCATGGGATCTAAGATAAATAGAAAAGTTTTCATCATGTAACCCCTCAAGTGTCTTTTACCATCTTCAATCATTTTATGTATTTTTCTGCTTCATGCTGAGCCTGTCTCTACCCCAACTACTCACAAAAAATATATCCTGAAAGTATGCCTAGCTTTGGCCTCACTGCTTTTACTTTCTCTGTAGTGAACTAACAGAAAAAAAAAATGCAAACATGGTCCAAATGTAACAATATGGATACCAAAAGATATGACATAGCTGTTTCTATTCAGAGCTTTCTTAAATTAGTTTAAGTTTTTATTAATATGTGAGTGTGTATTCTCAGATTTGTTTTGATTGAGAACCAATACTGAGAACCAATATTCCTAAGTAACACCAGTGGAATAAAATAACTATAAGTGCCATTATGGGAAGTTGCTTCTACCTGAGTATGGCCACTTTTTAATATGACCTGATCCAAGATATTTCACCCTCTGCTGGGATTATATGGCCATGAGCATACAATTATATAACATCAGACACATTCTAAGAAGGATGAATGACTTTTACTATTAAATTAATACCAACCTCCAGCAGCTGCAAGGACCATGCGGGGGGCTTTGAAATGAGTCTCAATGTATTCTGCTAGGTTTGCACGTGTTAAATGCCTAAGGGAGAAAAAATTGAAAAAGAAAGAAAGAAAACCATTTGAATAGTCTATAATATGAGAAAAAGATGGAGTGAGTTTCGTAGTATCATGGGTAATCAAGCAGGTTCCTGACTAGCAGGTGTTCTTCAGGTTTCAGGCAGGGCTCTTTTCCAGCTTTCCCTGAAGATCCCTTGTGGACTCCCATTCAAGTACAAACCAGGTTTGTCTGGATAGCTTCCAGAATCATTCAGTGCTGAAATATATGGCTAGTAGTACTCCTTTAGTCTCATCAGTCCCACATAATAATAATTGCAATAATAATAATATCCCCCTCCCCCTATGGATTGAGACAGGAAACAAAGACAAACATAGCAAGAAACACATAACACAGTTAAAAAACATGAACATCAATTAAAAAGACAAAATCAGTTAGAAGATCATAACATCAATTTAAAAAGCATGCATATTAAAAACAATCAGTTCATAATTTCAAGACCAGTACTATAATACTGACTTTACAGGGGTGATGTAAGAATTACTAGATAATATAAGTGAATACTTGAAAGTGTTGAGCTAATTGTTACTATTTAAACTGAGTTCTAGTCTGTAACAACCAGAAATCATTACACTACACTATTGTATATATGAGGAGCATTCTAGAACTCATATATTAAGCACCTTGATAAGCCACCTATCATCTTTTCTTATATGTATTTGATGAAATCAAATTTTATGTGCTTAATTCCTCTGGGGAAAGAACAGCAGTTCTAAAGTATGCCTAACAGGGCACAGGATGATAGTTAAGATCAGGGGTAGGCAACCTAAGGCCCGGATGCGGCCCCCCGAGGCCTTTGGACCGGCCTCAGGCTGGTCCTGTCGCCGCCACCGCCGCCCCCCCACCATGATGATATTGATTATTGTTGTTTTTACTTGTTCTTGGGGTTTTCTTGGCAAAATCTCCACAGGGGTTTTGCCATGGCTTTTCTGGGGCTGAGAGAGTGTGCATGCATATATTTTTTATTTTTTAAAATTTTTATTTATTTATTTATTTTGGTGCTTTGGCCCCCCCCCCAATTGTCTGAGGGACAGCGACCCGGCCCCCGGCTCAAAAAGGTTGCCTACCCCTGGTTAAGATGATGATGATGATGATAATAATAATAATAATAATAATAATTTTATTTGTATCCCGCCTCTCTGTATAATACAACCAGGGCGGCTTACATGATAAAACAAACAATTCTGTCCTCCAATAGTCCCCCCCAACACAATTAAACAATCCAAGTTTAAAACATACTTAAAAATAACAGATTAACAATAAATGACAAATAAATTAAAATAACTAACAGAAATGAAGGTCAGGCATAACTTTTAAGATCTCAGTCCCAAGAATATCAGCATGAGAACAAATGTATCCGCATTGAACTGACAGACATTGATTTGGATCTAAGTAGCTAATAGCATGGGAGGGTAATATTAGACAAACCAATATTCTTTACCCTCCATGCCTTTTCTGAAAGAGGAACAGTGGCCAAATAAAGACTACTAAATAAAATAATAATAAATATATAAGTAAGATTCTAGCAGTGGACTAGAATTTAATCATTACATTGTGGCCATTTAAAATCAATTGTCTTAATCATGTTCTTGAACACAAATAATGAATTGTTACTCTACTTTTCAGCATTCCTTAAACTGAAGCAGGTTTGTCTGGATTAAATTAGATTGGGTTAAATCAAATGACTTAAAAAAACCTACTACTTTTTAAATTGATTATTCATTTTTTTAAAAAAAGTCTGTACTGTTTTCCAACCCTCTTACTGGAACAATAGAGAGTTTGAATTTAAAAATGTTACTGTTAATAGTTCATTAGCAATTGCTCATTATTAGATCAACACCCAGTGTCTGCTGCTTCTTTTTAATAACTTTAATTTGTAGTGCAAGAAATGCCATTCAGAAACAAATTCTTCAATTAACATATGTTGAACCAAAATAACTTGCTTTAAAAGAGCACTTTGTTCAGAACAATTATTATTTAAGTTAGTGGCCATAACATACAAACTGCATTTTGCTACTTAATTTTCTGATTTAGTCCTATATTGGTGTAGCCCTATGCTCCTTATATATAAGCTACCAACTCATCAATATAATTCCCTGTTTTATTGAAAGATGTAAATCATATCTAAGCCTAATAACTTCAGATTGTTAATGTTACAAATCATCAAAACATGGTTGCTCAAGCTTTCTAATACATAAAATAATGTTTTGCAATATTAATATAATAAGGATTCAACTGTTTTCATTAAAACGTTAATTAAAAAACCCCAAACAGGTATAAACAAAAACAAAACATATAAAAACTGGTTTAAACAAACAAACAAAAATAACGGTTTTAAAAAAACAAACACACATACCAGTTTTTCCCCCAACCCTGAAGTTAAGATTAAACATTACATGTTTGTTTACTCAAAGCTGTTGATTGATATGAGCAATTACAATTACATTATTTTCTTCAAAAGCAGAATAAAACAAACAAACAAACAGCCTTGTCCATGCCCTTTATAAAAGAAACATTTGCCTAGAAACAAAGTATATAGCAAGAGCTATGGATGGATGGTCTATATTCTGATAACCTATGCTGTGGCATCAGGCATAAATCAACTGATGTTTACCCGGGTAAATACAAACTTTGTTGATCTTATTTGTTTGCCATTGCTATCAAAGCCCTTCATACTTATCCAAAACTACACACGTTAATTTAATTTCAATTATATATTTGAACATAACATCTTGGTAAAAAGTATGTAATAATGGTAAAAACATTATTATTATTATTATTATTATTATTATTATTATTATTATTTCTATGTAGAAATTCCTGTCTGGAGTCCTTACTTTGCATTTGCTGTTGTTCCTTCAACAGTTCGACTCAAAGCAGTACCCTGGTAAGCTGTAGCATGAAGGTAATCCAAAACAACATTAGACAAGCAGGCATCCATTTCTTTCATCTCTTGAAGGATGACATTCCTCTCCTTCTCAATCTGAGAGTCTTCCAGGCTGCAATTCTGTACTACATCAGCCAAAATCTCAATTGCTTTTAAAAAAGAAAGAAAGATATGCTTTTCAAGTAATCCTTTTATCTTACATACACCTTGGGAAAGATAACTTGGTATGTCTGGCTGAGAAAGGAATTTGCACCTAGTAAAGCACCACTGTTGTGGCATCATGATGTTGCTACACCATCTACTCCCTTCCTGTCTCTTCATGCTCCCCTTCTATCTTATGTTCATCATTTTCATTCTCCTCTTCCTTCCCTTGGTCTTGCACTTCCTTTGCTGCAGTTCTCTTCCATTATTATCTCTGGATCCCATTATTATCTCCGGATCCCTGCATCTCAATTGCTTTAATATGGAGAAATTTAATGCTTAAATGATCTGACTTGCTAGCAATAGCTTTGTATGGAGTTCTCTACCAAAGACACATAGCTGACACATGTCAGTATTTGGATCTTTGTAAGGGATGGAACACAGCTTGAAGGATGTTCCCAAAAAGACACATTGCAGTTTCAATGAGGGTGCTTTTTTTTATCTTGTTTTGTTTTTGTACCATGAAGGATGGCTGGTAGATTCTTTCTTGCTGTCACTGGGAAATCAAGTATGCAAGTTCCAAATAGCTTATTTCTCCAAGGCTGGCTTTCTGAACGGCTTCTTGGAACATCCTGAGGACGCTGACCTGGAAAACTGCCTGTGCCACTGGACAGACAATTCTGCAAGTCACCCTTCCTGGGGCATTTCTGCATTGAGGACAACTCCTCCCACCACAAGGTAACATTGGAGAAATGGGCTGCCTGCACTCTGCTGCCTTCTTTTCTGAAGATGATAACAACGGGTTTGTCTTCCTGTCACCTGCCACTTTAAAAAAAGAAAACTTTTGCTGCTATCTTATTGCCACGGCAGCATCTGTTATTATAGGTACATAACAGGATTTCACACATTCATTGCTTCAGCATGCTGAGAGTTTCTGAACCATCCAAAGTGATTTCTACCAAGATTTCTCCCATAATTTTATGTTTGATAATCAACTGGATTATTTTGCCCAGTTTAGTCAATCTGAAAGCAACTGCTTCTTGGCAGTGGGGCTCAAACCATACATCCAACCCAGGGTAAATGATCTGAAATACCCAAGGCATGGGCTTCAAGAGCTAATCAGGTGGTTAATGCACTGTTTTATGTGCAAAATTGCTTCCTAATGGCTGAAATTGGCTTCAATTAATCTATCATTTCATGTGGATGTATAGTTAAAATATAACTTCTACAAACACCTTATGGATTGCAGTTTTATCCCATGAAAGCAAGTTATACAAGCATGCAAAGAAGTCAACCCCTTCTCTGATATATTTACTAATGTTAAATAACACACTCCAAGGGCACTACCTTTAGGCAAATCTTTGGATAAAGCTTTCATGAAGAAGGCTGTCTGCTCACGAGAGGTATAGCTATTGAGATGTGCACCCATGCTTTCCACTTCTTTTTCAAATTCAGGACCCAGCCGTTTCTTTGTGCCCTAAACAAACATCAAGAAATAAACAGATGGGTATCCGTGAACATGTTGCTTGCTTGCTGGTAACTAAAGCAGCGCTACTTTTCACATAGGCTGTGACTTCTCAAGACTGCAGGAAAAACAAATAATTCATTTGTCTATCTATTCCAATTTCATAAAACAGTCATTAAGAGTTTAATTTTTGAAACCAAAATTTAATAAAAACAAGTGTTCACAAGGTATCTTAATAACAATTCAGTGGTTCACTCTAACACCAACATCGACTGTTCCTGCATAACTGTTTGTGAAAATATCTACCTCTTAAAGAACATGGTAAAAAACATGGTTTTCTATTTTTACCACAACAATGTGAGAATTAAACATCACAAAAAAACAGGGAACACTATAGCTAATCTATTCTTGATAGAATTCAAAGAAATGCAACTCATGCAACATGTCTTTGGCTGCCTCTGCACTGCAAAAATCCAGTTTGACACCACTTGTAACTGCCATAGCCCAATGCTATGGAATTCTGGGAATTGTAGTTTTGTGAGACATTAGCCTTCTCTGCCAGAGATCTCTGGTGCCACAATAAACTACAGTTCCCAGAATTTCACAGCATTAAGCCATGGCAGTTAAAGTTATGTCAAACTAGATTATTTCTGCAGTGTGGATACAGTCTTTGGAAGGTCTATTCATGTCTCCCACATACACTGGAATGATCCTACAGTGATGATTACATCTAGCATTTAGAGAGGTTTACACAGTCCATTTTTGTATAAATTAGCGTTGGCCTGATTTTTTTCATGTGGGTCTTACTTTCAATTCCTATCCAAATTACAACATCTAGCTGTAGGAAAATGTTCATTATATATAAGAGAACACTCATGTAATTAACTTTCTTTTGATGTGTTATCAGCCTTTGCCATTGTTATGTTTAGACACCTTAAGCTTAATATTTTCAAGTGACAGGAATTAAACATCTGTACTGAGAATTACAGAGTAGTTCTGAACTAAAAGTTCTAAATTAAGTATACAGAACTAAAAGTTCTAAATTAAGTATACAAAGTTCTAAATTAAGTAAAATCACATTTACTATTGTTCATTAAATAGCACACCAAAGACGTATTACAACAACAACAACAACAACAACAACAATAATACATTTCTATCCCGCCCCTCTGCAATGCAATCAGGGCAGCTGCAATCATAAAACATCACGGCAATAGTAAATGCTACTGTCAAAGTATATTTATTCTCATCTTGTAGACATTTGGATTCTGTTTAGAAATGTAGGTCTACTACTAATGCTTAGTCTTTCAGATATCCTAACCCTATGTATCAGAGAAACATAATGGTAAAATAGTTAATTAATTTGAGAAAAATAAAAATGCTGCAAATCAGGTGCGGGCAACATACAGCCCATGTACTGCATGTGACTTTTCCAACCACCTTTGTCCCATTTCCCCCACCACCACCTGCAGCACCTTCTCCCCTAAGGTGAAGTTCCCACTGTGATAAAATAAATAACCATTGGGAAGAAAAAAGAATATACAATGCATACATCTTTTTTTGTTTTGTTAAAGCAGAAGAAAGTTTGTTTTTGCTGAAAGAAAGTTTGTAAGTACAGCAGTGGCATTCAGTCTCCAACAGATTCCCAGGGGGATATGCTATTTGGCTCCACAACTACAGAAGTTGCCTGCCCCCAGCATGTCTTTGCTAGGACAGATCAACTGACCTGGTCATGTTTAATGAAGTCTAATTCTGAACTATGAAGACGAATATTCTTTAACCACTTATTCATTTATGTCCTTCCTTTCTCTCAGTATGGGACTTCATAGGATGCACTGGGTAAGCCACATGTAAGTAGTGATATGGGTCAGTCACATCAAGAAGAAAACAGCTTGTTGCCTTACCTTGAAAGCCATATGGTCCACAAAGTTGCCAACTCCATTGTTATTTTCATTTTCATAGCGACTTCCTACCCCAATCCATACCCCTACCTGACAAAAAAGGAAGCACAGATTAAATACAATAAACATCAGAACATTTTTATAGAAAATATTTTCTATCTTATAGAACACAGTGTGCTACTGAAAACAAACAGCACCAAAAACATTACAAGAGTTGTCTGGAATAGGGGTGGGCAGAGTGAACAACTGACGACCAGGCCTCGCAACTTATAGCTAGGCATAAGCTTTGAAGATGCTTATTTTGAAATCCCTGCAGAGTGAAGAAGGCCATACAATTATGGACTGAAACACATTGGGCTATTTTGAGTAACAAGATTTTTTATACACCCCGAGACTGGGAGCACTGGATCAGAGCCGCAGCAACCACATGCCACAGCCCCAATCTGGCACTTTGCCGCTCCTTTTTGGAGTGGCAAAAAGCTGCCCTTGCCGCCACCGTGGCTTTTCTGCACTCCTTTGGCACAGCGTGTCTGTATGCTGCGCCAAGGGAGCGACCTGACGCTGCCTGCCGTGCGGTGGGGTGCATGGCATAACGGCGGCATTGGGGCAGAGTTGGGGCAGCCAGTGTGTGGTCGCCACGCCCCGACTCCACCCCCAGCCCAGCCCTTTGGGCTGGTCTGTACAGGGCGTTAGTCTCTCTTTTATATCAGATTCATTCAATATTTCCAGTCCCTTCTACTTTTATCCACAAGGAAGAAACAAGAGGCATCCACAAAGAAATGAAAATTGCTAAATTGTTGAGATCTACAGTTGTAACAATGGCTTCTCTTTATTTCCATTGTCTGATTTGTTATTTACACTGCTCCTTAGGGTTCACTTAGAACCAGAATCACATTATAAGAGGACATCTGGAAAAATGTCCTCTTTCACATTTGGTCCTGCCAACTTTAATGTGTGGCTTTGTAACTCTCTGAAGAGTGATTATTGGAACAAATTCTAAAGACAGGAGGATGGATAGATGCAACAATGGATGCAAGCTGCAGGAAGAGAGATTCCACCTTAATATTAGGAGGAACTTCCTGTCAGTGGGAGCAGTTTGACAGTGGAACACACTCCCTCGGAGTGTGGTGGAGTCTCCTTCTTTGGAGGTTTTTAAACAGAGGCAGGATGGCCATCTGTCTGCAGTGCTTTGGTTGTGTATTCCTGCATGGCAGGGGGCTGGACTAGATGGACCTTGTGGTTTCTTCCAACTCTGTGATTCTATGATTTTAATGTATCTTTTGATTGGAGAGGATTGGAGAACCATATGATCAAGCTGTCTTCTTTCTATATATTATCTTTGCACCTTAGATGAGAGCATTCTACACAGAGATAACTCTTTCCACAGTGGCTTGTCTACTGAGAAGGCCCTATGCATTGCAGAAGATTTGGCACCATATTTTAGGATGTACAAAAGATGACATGAGGTATTACACTCTCCTAATGGGCCCTTCACTGCCCTCCCTAAACTGAAAATTAACCATGCAATACTCAACTGTGCACTGGAAGGGAAGATCAGTAACAATGGACCTTCAGGAAAAGTTGTCTCCCATTCTGGCCTTTACATTAAGGAAGACTTGACGAGCTAATTACTTTTTAGGAATTTTTCTCTTCTGCTTAAAAATTATTTTCTACCTTGAAACTCAGATATAAAGCAGGAAGTATACTTCAATCAGAATATCAGACTAACTAATTTTAAGCCATATGATACAGATTCCAAAGCCTGTGAATAAACCATGTTAAACTCACTGTACAAGTTGGCTGGTTGGAGTGCTCAGAAGCTATACGGAGACCATTGTCTAGTGTAGTCACTTGTGTCTCAGGTAAGTTATTCAGCACTTGGGCATAGGATGCAGTACTTCCTCTTCTTATCAAACTCCATAAGGCTGTCTAAAGAAATATCTATTGTCAAACCACAGTTGATAATATAACAACACAGATACACAAATACAGCCGTCCCTTCTGATTCGTGGGAGACCCATTCCGGACTCCTCCCCTCACAAATCAGAAAAAACGCAAATATTGGAGGCCCGTTGATTTTAATGGGTGCACGCTCCAGCCTGTGTGCCATTTTGTCCCTCCCCACTTGCCATCCATGAAGGAGCGAGACCATGGATTCCAAATCGGCGAACAGGGAGGGACGAGTGTATAATACAGATACAGAGAGATGTCCCCTGCTAAAAGCTCTAACAATACATGCAGTTGGCCCTCCTTATCCACAGATTCTTTATCCATAGATTCAAGCATTCATGGCTTGAAAATATTCAAGACAGATAGATAGATTCCCAAAGGCAAACCTTGATTTTGCCATTTTTTATAAGGGGCGCCATTTTACTATGCCAATGTTTTTAATAGGACTTGAGTATCCATGGATTTTGGTATCCATGGTGAAGTCCTGGAATCAAATCCAAGGGTCACTGTATAAACTCTTATATAAGATGAGAAAGATCCACTGCCTAAACATGACGTCCATAAAAATGTATGAGATAACAGAAATCATGTGATGGACAGCAACCTCACAGAAACATTCAGATTCTAATTTTCAAGACAGGAAAAAATCCTGATCTTCAAGAAAAATCTGCAAATTGTTTCTGCTGGACAAAATACACACATACAAGAAATTGAAAACAACATAAGAAAATCTTCAAGATGCTAATTATAAAGCCAATTTCATGTGTAAATCTTAAAATCTAACTAAATTAAAAAAAAATACCTGAAACATTGAGAAAGAGATAAATTGCCAGGGCAGTTTAGATGCACAAAAAAGGACATTCATTCATATTATTAGATAATACTGACACTTTCCATAAGAGAGTCATCCTGGACCTCTGCTGGTGGAGAACTATACAATTCAAATGGGAAAAAGCAATTCGCTCTCTGCACAGCAGCACCCACATCCCCAAAACCAAACCTGGAGGGCTGAGAAATCCTCCAGAGTGGGTTGTTTTTTGGGGCAGAGGGGGCGGAGGGAGAGTATTAATTGTTACAGAGATTACTGAAGGAGAAGTCCATTGCACTAGCATTATAGCACCATCATGACATTAACTTTAGACAACAGAGTTTGAGCCAGTGATTACAGCCTTCGTGACATGCTCCACATTCTGACTCTGAAACTATTTTCTTCCAAAGTATATAAATTATAAAGAAAAAAGAAAATAACTGTAGATATACACTCATCCCTCCACATTTGCTAGGGTTAGGGGCACAGGACCCCCGTGAATGTGGAAAACTGCAAATAACATTATGTTTTAACCTGAGAGAACACTTCTCTAGGCATCTCTAGGTCCTCCAGTGCAACTCTGTGGTCAACATCTGCCAGACATGGACCACAGAATTGCGCTGGAGGAGCTACAAATGCCTAGTGAAGTGTTCTCTTTAGGAATCTCTAGGCCCTTCAGTGCATCTTTTAAAGTTGACCATAGAGTTGCACTGGAGGACCTATTGGGCCTTTACAGACTGCCAGAAATAATGCAGCTTGAGGCCACTTTAACTGTCCTGGCTCAGTGCTAAGGAATCATGAGAACTGTAGTTTATTGTGGCACCAGAGCTCTATGACAGAGAAGGCTCAACGTCCCAGAAAAAAAAATACAATTCCCATGATTCCCTAGCACTGCGCCAGGATAGTTAAAGTGGCCCCAAGCTACATTATTTCTGAAAGTCTGTAAAGGCTCATTCCTAGAGAGAACATATTAATACAATCCGTGAATAATCAAATCCGCGAAAGTCAAAGCTGCAAATGTGGAGTGTTCACAGGCCACCTGTCTTTTATACACCCTTCCAATGTTTTCATCATTGAGGTCTTGAACACTATTCACATAAAATAATTTAGCAAAAGGAGCACTAAGGGAAAATGCAGTCCACTGAAAGTTGTCTTAGGGTGCACTTACACTGGCCACTTAATCCAGGGCCAGTCTGAAGTATTAGGCCTGCACTATGGACTAACCCCAATGGTGACCACACACATCAGGCTGAATCTGGCGCAATGCCACATCGTTGTGCACAAAAGCCAGCCAGGCCTGCACTGTATCAAACACAATGAGTCCAGTGTATATCCTTAATGTAGACAAGCCTCAGCAAATACGGTTGAGTTTAGACAGAAAGTGAAAACAGCTGTATGAAAAATTAACCACAGGTCTGAACCTGGACTGTACAATACAATACAGAATCTCCCTCCACTCCACAACCCAGCAATTACAACCTATTTCCCTGGCAAGATTTCTGTACTTTTAAATGGGGAAAAAGTAGAAATTCAGGAGGGATAGTCTGCTCCTATTGCTTCTTTATGCCAAGAAAGGTTGCATCTGCTGAAATTTTACCTTTCACACCTGTTAAAGTACAAAAACCAGATAAGAAATACATTGTGGGTGCTGTTGTAGTCATGTCTGCTTATGGGCTTCTCGGGACCACTGATATACCTTTCTACAAATAAAATGTTTAATTAGTTAGGCCCTTTGGCTGATCTACCAGTACCTTTCGTTCAAATGTCTGAAACTCATCTGAGAGCACAGCAAAAACTGGTAATCAGGCATTCACTGTCCCCTGACTCCTTCCCCAAAGACTCAATTATTTTTTCAACATTCAGACAAGCAGGGCTTCTTAATCTCATTTCATTACACAAGCACAATGAAACTGAAAAGGGCCAGTTTTGTACAAATACTGTGAAAAGACTTGGTGACCTAGGGATGATATTTGCTTTGTATTTCTTGCTTATATATTGCCATATTATTTCTATTTACAACTACATTCTTTGGATTTGACATATATTACAGTAGCCCCTCCCAATTCACGGGGGATCTGTTCCAGACTCCCCCCCCCCTGTGAAAATGGTGGCTTGCGAATATTTGAGCCCCACTGAAAATAATGGCACCCGCGTCACCATTATATCCCTCCCCACTTGTCCCTCCTGCAAAGAGCAGGATCGTAGACTTGAAGACCGTGAATGGGGAGGGACAACTGTATTTATTGCTTCTGTGTTAATCGTATCCTTAAGTATTCTCTAATATATAATGAAACTGAAAGGGGCCAGTCTTGTATGGAATTCAATGAAAAGGCTTGGAGAGATCACATACTTGAATTCCCCAATTATCCCAGTCACATAGCCCCTGGCTGGGTGATCCCAAGAGTTGTAGCCCCCTACCAAAGTAACTTTCCTCAGACTTTGGGTAGACTTATAGCTATTGCAAATAGGATATTGTAAGCTTCTGGCATTTCAATACATTCTTAGACTCTGTTCCCCAAATACAACTAAGCAGAATGAGGGTCATACTTAATTTTATAAAAGGAGTGATGCCAAACTTTGATTCATGCACAAAACTATTAAAAATATTGTATAAAATTGCATTTAGGCTGTATGTCTGAAACTTAAGTAACAGCAACAATTCTTTATTATGGTCCACAGATCTACTAAAATCAATTTACAACATACAGAATATATTAAAAAGCACAACAAACAATGAATTCAAAGACATAGCCATTTGAGCATGGCTAAGAAGCATGAATGTACATTTATAGTACTATTTTTAGCTTTCGTTTTGTAATGTCTTTCATTTTTCTTGACTGTCCTACATTTTATGGTGCCTTGTACTCCTTTGTGGTTAGGACATCTGGTCACCCTGATCTCGCAGCATCTTTCAGACTAATTGAAAGGGAGAAGCTGATAGCATGAGCTTTCGTAGACTTCAGGATGCTTTCTCAAATGTGATTTTGTGTTTAGACTTGGGTCCCATCTCCAAGTTATCTCATGATGTATGTATAGGCAAAAAAGGCATTCCTACATCCAACAAAAATCCGAAATCCAAGTGTTTCTGATACGGGAGACTCAACCTGTCTCATTATTTGTATCTGTGAAGAAAACTCATGGCCAACACAGGAAGGTGGCAAAGAGGCTGCTGAACAACAGCTATGGCCAGAGGAGTCAGGGCTCAAAGGAACCTGTGTTTTATTTTTTTGCAGAATATACTACGACTCTGGAGAACAGATTTCCAGCTCTGCCATAGAAACCCATTGGATGACCTTGGTCAAGTCACACTCTCTCAGCCTCAGAGGGATGGCCATGGCAAACCTCCTCTGAACAAATCTTGCCAAGAAAACCTCATGATAGGGTCGCCATAAGTAGGAAATGACTTGGAGGCACACAACAAAAACCACTACTCCCCCCAAGGCCTTCGCCCTCCTTGTTGGTTCGGCTGGCCAGATCGCAGCCAGGGTGACCAAGGGTCCTATAACCGCAAAGGAGGACAAGGCACCACAAAATGTAGGACATTCAAAAATAAGGGGGGACACGACCAAGTAAAAAGTGAAAGCACTCACATATAAGTGTAAATCCATGCTTCTCAGTCCTGCTCCAAAGGGAGAACATTTTGGAATCCCTCCTGGGCAGGAGGCGGAAACGCAGGGCAGGTCCTGGAAAAGGAGGACGCCATGTCTGGTCGCCCTGGGCTGAGCCAGACCCCGTTTGGCGTGACCTTCGCGGACGCCGAGGGCATCCTGTCTCCTCACGGACTCCGTCAGCTTCCCAATCCGCCTGTTCCCCTCCCGTCCCCGGAACACCAACGCCGCCGCCTCCCTCCTTGGCCCCGCGGAGGTCCACTCACCGGCGCCTGAGGCCCGCGCCACAGGGCCCGGCCGGCGACACAACCCGCGACCCGACAGACAGAGGACGCCGCCATCTTGTCCGCTTAACCCGCGGCCGCTTGACAGGAGCAGGAAGAAGAGCGCATGCGCCGGAAGGAAAAAGACGGGAGCAGAGGCAAGAGAAGCGCATGCGCAAGCGGGAGACGAAAGCGCCCATAGAGCCTTGAAAGAAAGAGAAGAAAACTACGTCTACTGTTCTATTCCGAGTCATAAGAGAGTCTCCATAGAGATAGGAAAGTTAGAATAACAAACGAACTAAAACTTCCAGAAACATTGGAAAGCTGCTGTTCACTATGAGGCTTTATGGCGGTTGTCCCCTCCATGTTTTTTGCATTTCTGTCCATGGTGAGAAAACGAAGCTTGGGAGAGGGTTGGGTTCTTTTGGTACTTTGTTGTTGTTGTTGTTATTGTGAACCGCCTTGGTCGACCTTGACGCATGGCAACCCTGTGGCTGAGGCCCCTCCAGGGCTCCCTGCTCTCCTCAGGCCCAGTGTAGAGTCATACCCATGACCTCCTTAATAGAGTCCATCCATCTGGCATGCGGCCTTCCTCTCTTTCTTTTACCTTCTACCTTTCCTAGCATTATTGTCTTTTCTAATGAGTCCTGCCTTCTCATGATGTGGACAAAATACGAAAGCCTCAGTTTCACCATCTTGGCTTCCAGGGGAGCTTAGGCCTGATCTGTTCTTGGATCCATTTGTTTGCCTTTTTGGCCATCCATGGCATCCTCAGCATTCTTCTCCAGCACCACATCTCACATCTCTGCTATCAGTAATGGATTGGAAGTGGGCATACAAACTAAAACTTAATCCAGACAAGAGACAGGTGCTGCTGGTCAGTTGTAAGGGAGATGGAGTCACACTTCTCCTACAATCTCAGGCTCACAGCTTGGGTGTCCTCCTGGACTCAACTCTGAGCCTGAATGCCCAGGTCTCAATAGTGGCCGGTAGTGCATTTGCACAACAAAAACAAGTGTGCCAGAGACACCTGTTCCTTGAGACGTCAGATCTGGCTATGCTGACACATGCCTTGATCACATTTAGTTTAGACTACTGTAATGCACTCTGTGTGAGGCTACCTTTGGAAACTCTTTGGAAACTCTAGCGGGTGCAAAATGCTGATTTTCTATCAAATCTGTCTTTTAATAGAAGGATTTTATGATCTTTTGACTACAAATAAAGCCAGTTGTTACTGTTGCTAACAAACGCAGCAAATTGCCCTGTAGTCTTGAATAATTTCTCTTTAACATCAAGAGATGGCTATTAGGGTAGGAGTATGGCTAGTCAACTGAATAAAGATTGCAGAGCCACAAAAAGCCACTTGCTAAAACTTCATTTAAAAGTTCTAAATTTTTTTATAATAAGATGATTAAACATCTTGTCCTTTCCTTGAAGGGCATGTCATCTGAATAGCATGTTTCACATCCTCAAGAAGGCCCACATTGAGTTCATACTTTGAGAAGGCTGTTCCTGCTTTTTTATTTTCTCAAGCTGTTATTTGTATTTGGGGTTGACGGATGGTTCACCAAATTCCTTCACACATAGGTAAGATGGACTTGAACCAATCTATTATATCTTCTCTTACTGTAACACATCTTCTGGATAAAATTATATGATGTTTTTCATTTTCTCTGCACTGTGGTCATAAAATCTTCTGCTATTAACTGTGAGGGCTTCACCAATTCCACCTCTGCCACCAAATGTGAAGACTTCTTTCTGTCCATCAACTCCGGGGACCTTCTAAATGCCCTTGTACAGTCAGCCCTCCATATCCACATATTCAGCCATCCACAGGTTGAAAATATTCCCAAAAGATATAAATTCCAAAATGCAAACCTTAATTTTGCCATTTTATATAAGGGACACCATTTTACTACACCATTGTATTTAATGGGACTTGAGCATCCATGGGGGCTCCTGGAACCAAACCCCAGTAGATAACAAGGGTCCCCACTATAGTTCCTGTGTGGGACTTTATTTCTTTTATATTCCGATGGGACACCACTATCCTTGATTAACTGCTAAAACCACAGTCACTGTGTCTGAATTCAAGCTTTCCAGTATGTAGCATTCTCAGAGGGCCAGGTGAATACTACAAAAATAATTATTTATTAAACAGAAAGTGATGTGAATTTCAATAGCATCAAAGATTACTTATTTAATACAGATTAATATAATCTCTCATTCTTTAATACTCATATCCCAACTAACCCTGATTCTAACTAATCTTTATCGATGACCCTGACTCTCTTAACCTCTAAAACTTCTAAAACCAACAAACTAATCTCTAAACCTCATTCTGACAGACCCCACTCTCATCCTTGGCCAACTGTCATCCAACAGCCTTTTCAAAATCCCTTCAGATATTCCACCAGTCACTCCCAACATCCCATTCTCTTAGCCCCTCCCAACAGATCCTTACCTTATTCCATCTATTATACCTTACATACACAACCATATTACCTTAATTTATCTAACAAATCTTATAATCTTCAATGTTATGTTTCATTTTCTGCTTATTTTTTTATAATACACTTGAACCTTAGAGAATGCTACATATTGGAAAGCTTGAGTTTAGGCATGGTATCTGTGGTGGCAACAGTTAGTCAAGGGTATAAGAGGAATATAGGGTCTGAACAGACTGCCAGAAATGCAATCTGTTCCTGCCCATAGTCTTGCACAGGAACCATGAGATCCTTGTCTCCACAAGTACCACCATCTTCCTCTGCCGGACTCCCATCAATTCCCTCTATCAGTCAAAGGGATTATGCAGATGGATTTGGGTGATCTATTGTGATGTGTTTTTTCATAGCCGCCCTCTGGGCAGTTATGAAAGAACTACAAAAGATCCTAAAATGCAAAGACATACAACTCAGCACAAAAGTCAGAATCATACAATCCATCGTATTCCATCTTACCATGGATAGATGTGAGAGCTGGACAGTCAAGAAAGAAGATAGCAGGAAAATCAACTCCTTTGGGATGTGATGCTGGAGCAGAGTGCTGAGGATCCCATGGACAGCCAAAAGGACAAACAAATGGGTCCTTGAACAGATCAAGCCAGAGATATCCCTAGAGGCCAAGATGACAAGGCTTAGACTGTCATACTTTGGACACATCATGAGAAGGCATGAATTGCTGGTAAAGAGAATAATGTTAGGAAAGGTGGAGGGAAGTAGAAAGAGAGGAAGGCCACATGCTAGATGGATGGACTTTTTATTAAAGAGACCACGAATATGAGTTTGCAGGAGCTGAGCAGAGCGGTAGAGGACAAGGGGGCCTGGAGATGTTTCATCCATAGGGTCGCCATGGGTCGAGATCGATGCGAAGGTAGTTAACAACAACATTGTGATGTGTGTCCAGTTTACTCCCTGGCTGGCTCCAGCTGGTCTCGGGGGGGGGGGGGGACTGTCTTCTCTGGGGCAATCCTAGGTCATTCATAGGTCACCTTCCATCAGAGACCTTTTTAAAATATGTTGATATCAAATATAAGAGGGTTTATTTTGGGGTCCAAACATGGGCTAACATTGGCTGCTGGCTTCCATGTCAGTAGCACAGTGAATCCATGCCAGGTGTTAGCCTGAACATTAGATTCAGCACCATTGACAACTCCTTTGAAGTTCCAGCTAAACCCCAGAGTGGATTCACCACTGTTCCAAATTGGAGCCAATAGTCAACTTATTTTAGCTTCATCACCACTTTCAAACTACTCTGCTTGGAGACTTTAGCACAGGGGTAGGCAACCTTTCCCCTTTAAGGGCCGAGGGACTTCAGCTCCCAGAATCCCAGGAGCTATTGGCCAACATGGGACTATTGGCCAACATAGCTGAGGCTTCTGGGAGCTGAAGTCCCTCGGCCCTTAAAGGGAAAAGGTTGCCTACCCCTGCTAGCAAGACAAGGAAGAAAGGTTTTGTTTCATGGATAGTTTGAAGACTCTAAACAACCACTGCATATTCCTTACCTAAGAAAACCCTATGAAATTCATGAGGTCATCATAGGTTGTCAGGTGACTTGAAAGCATATGTATCTATGGGCCTAAGCAGACTGCCAGAAATAGTGCACATTAAATCGAAGCACTGCCCTGGCTCAGTGCTAGGGAATCATGGGAACTGTAATTTATTGTGGCACCAGAGCTCTCTGACAGAGAAGGCTCAATGTCCCAGAAAAATATACAGTTCCCATGATTCCCTAGCACTGAGCCAGGGCAGTGCCTCAATTTAATGTGCACTATTTCTGGCAGTCTGCTTAGGCCTTATATCTCCCACACTTCATACAGAAACCAAACATTCTAGAAATTATGTAGGATAGCTGTGTCCCTGGTGTGCAACTTTTTTCAGGGAGCTTTTTACATGGGAGAACATTACAAAATAACAATCCCTAGTACATACAGTACTAGGATATAGTTTGGTAAACTTTGTGAAAATTTACCAAAATGTTACTGCATTGATCTAATGATGCATTTTGTACAATGTGCTGGTTAGCTCTAAGTGCATGTTGGTTCCACTTCTGTTTCATAAAGCAGAGACTGGTGTTAATTGAATAGTTTTCAGCAATCTGCAATTCCAGATTATTAAATTAATAATATTATTGATTTGGGAGGTGTTAAGATTTTAATATCTAAGAAGCATAAATTTAACCTCATTATTTATTTTGAGTGCTATTCAGAATGACTTGTCTTTCTGTTCTGTTTTATTATAAAACTAGATTATTCTTCTGGAAATAATTAGAAAGCAAATATAATAGGCATTAGGAAGCATAGTAGAGAGTTAACCATCTGCAGAATTAAAATTTCATTTTATTTTATTTCATTTTATTTCCCGCCTTTCTCCCAACATGGGACCTAAGGCAGTTCACAGCAGAACATGCAGAACATGTGTATGATTGAAACATAAATTGTATGGGCAATAAATAATAACATAAGGCATAGTGTCTAATTTCTTGTTTTCTAACCACATAATATACATATTTACAACTTCTGTCTTGACCTTCAATGTCAGATTCTGCATTCACTGATATCCTCTAAGCAAATGGAGTGTGACAGTTTCCAAAGCAGAATTACATCCAGATGTTATGTGCCAGATGCTAGTCACACATAGTTTAGTACTTTAGTTTAACACTTCATGCAGAATGGACAAGAATGTCTGACATATGAAATTCTACCTTTCTAAAACAAATTCAGAGGTTTTCACAACCTACTAATTTTAATGGGATGCTTGCTGATGAAGTCTTTGTGCATCAGAGTTCCATTCAATATCTATATGATTTTTAAAAAGAAAAAATAGTATGCATCTTGTTTTTCTTTTTACAATATATCAGTGATATCTCCATATTTTCCTTGCTATGTAGTGTCTAGGTAAACTTTAGTTAGGGCTATCAAATGGGAAAATTCAGAGAGAACAAACATAAAGCCACCTAGTCTTCTGTGGCTAGTATTGGCTTTCCAAGGTTTCAGACGGAAATGTGTGTCTTTATTATTGCCTGCTACCTAATCCTTTTAACCAGAGATGCCAGAGATTGCACCTGGGACTCTGCATGCAAATCATGTGCTGCCTCTATATCCAGACATGGAGAGTGAGAGAGATGGACAGACATAGAAATACATATTCAAAGTGCGAATAGCCTGCTTTCTAAGACATGGTTTTAAAATTCTAGTATAAAAAATAAGAAACAAATGGGGAGTAGATGTTCTAAAAAAGAACATAATTGTTTTTCTGCCTGTCCATATTAAGAAGGACTTTCACATAGGCAGAGGATGTTTTGGTTGATGGTATTTTTCAATAATCAAGTGCAAGTATGGTGCATGGAAAATCCTCTTCTTGGGAGAAGCTGCAGCAGGAGATGAGATGCTTCCAATGTCTGAAAGGAATTCTTCCATGGCAGGAATGGCTGGTGCCTTGCAGTCTGTTCACAGGAGGACAAGAAGGTCCTGTGCCTCAAACACATAAAATAACAATGATAGATACTTAAGTTTCTTTGAAGTCTGTATAAGAGTCTTAAGGAAGAGCCATCTTAGGCTCTTAGGTATTTGTCCCTTTCTTCAGTGGATTCACAGTCATAGGAAATCCTGCATCATTTATTTGTACCAACAATGACAAAAAGTAATTCTGTTACTCTTCTAAATTTTCACTGCTGTTTTCTGCTCCTCTTTGAGAAATTATCTGTCAATTCCACTGATTACATTTTTGTGCTGGGGTTTACCTGTGAAGGGAGAAAAAACAGATATTAGCATTGGTTTCTTTTGAGAGCAGCTCAGATTGACTCAGTATATTTCTTGGATTTCTTGTTCACTACCCAGGGTACTGATTTATCCAAGAGAGCTAGATGCAATCCATTGTCTGCTGGGTCAGGGGATTTCCCAGTAGACAATGGATTGCTAATTAAATAGACACACACATCCTCCCACATGTCCTCCCACCCTGAGGCTTTGCCATTCAATAACAGACCAACACAGAGATTAACATGTAAATCACTTCCTCCCAACCAAGGGTCACACAGTATACCCCACTCACTTCCATGCCACTATTCTCTGAAGATGCCAGCCACAGATGCAGGCAAAATGTCAGGAATAAATTCTTCCATGACATGGCCACAGAGCCCGAAAACCCACAAAAAACTATGGATGCCAGCCATAAAATGACTTCACATTGAGCTAGATACTAATTCTTTCAGTCTGTTTATCAATGAATTCTACCTCTCAATCAGATACCAGCACAATGAATGATCCAAAGTACAACATACAAATGTTACAGAATGCAGCCTCCTTCTCTCTACATCATTCTTTGTCTGTAGATCACTCTCCTCCTTCTTTACTGTTTAAAAAAATAAAGTCCACAGATGCAGTATTGGAAGCTAAACATCAACCTGAACCAATGGGGTTTATAGACAGAAAGATATTCAAATAGACCCAGCTATCTTCTCATATTCTTGTCTTTCTCAGTAATTACTGGTTGATACACAGACTATAATTCTTTAATTCCATATTGCTTCTTCCTCACAAGGGTTATTTCTTATCCTTTCTTTGGAAAAGGTAGCCATTATTATCTCCATAATGCCTGCCAGCACACTCACACTTATGAAAGACAGATACAGGAAATTTTACAAAACAACTTAGAATTGTTGTTCTGATCAACCTCTGAGTGGAGTTCCAGAAACAATAAAGTGAAAACTTATAAGAATATTTACTTGCTTCAATAGACACAAGCTCAGCATCAAGACACTGTGCCCTGCTCTGTAAATATAAACATTCCAGTATGCTGGTGGGTGGCAGGAGTGAAAAGATGTTGTTATAGCAGTCTTTACAACGCATAAGGCTTACAAAAATTAAATATTTAGCCCAATAGAGCAGATACAGGGCAGGGTTTGAGGCCATAAAGATGGATTTTTAAAGTGAGTTCATGGAGGAGACAATATTTGAACTGTGGACTTCCTGGTCTGCACAGATGGAACATTATTAGCTTTATCTGACTGTGATAGTTAAATACTATACATTGAATGAGGAGGTGAAAGGATATACAAGATAGAGTACAGCACTGCAGGGAATAGCAAATGGTACACTAAGACCAATAGTCCAAGCCTATTGATTCAGAGGGCATGTCTGTTGTAGAAGTAGCAACAAGACCCACATACATATATGCATGAGCTACATGATATATCTAGAAACATGATTTTCAAGACACAAAGCCAAAAGACTCATTGCTTACTCTGTCAGTTGGTGGTGATCCCTCTCCCTGGTTCCTGGTGACATAAGTAATAGCATCGTGCAGTGATGTAAAAAGGTGGTGCTTGGTAATAGTTTGGCTGAAGAAGTTGCCTCTTTCCAGCTGGGAAATGACAGAATCTACACAGAAAAGAAACAAGGAATAGCAGCCACACAAGGGTGCCATATTAATTTCTAGACCAGGGGTCGCAACCTACGGCCCGCGGGCCGTTTCCGGCCCAGGTCGGCGGACTTACCGGCCCAGGCGGAACCCTGCTGCCGCCGCCGCCGCTACCGCCCGGTTCGGCCGCCGCCCAGCCGCGCGCAACGCGACCGCCATTTTGGACCCCAAAATGGCGGCCATAATGTGTTTGCGCATGCGCAGGATTACTGCGCATGCGCAAACGCGTTTGCAACCGCCATTTAGGGGTTCAAAATGGCGGTCGCGGCACCGGGAGCGCGCGCGGTGCCCTGAGGAGGCCTGTCCCTGCCGAGGGAATACTCCCAAGGGGGGACCCTCGGTGGCGACGGGCTTCCAGGAGGCCCGTAGCCACTGAGGATCACCCTTGGGAGGCCTCCCTCGGTGGCTACGGGCTTCCAGGAGGCCCGTAGCCACCGAGGGAAGCCTCCTCGGGGCGACCCTCGGTGGCGACAGGCTTCCAGGAGGCCCGTCGCCACCGAGGATCCCCCTTGGGAGGCCTCCCTCGGTGGCTATGGGCCTCCTGGAAGCCCGTCGCCACCGAGGATCCCCCTTGGGAGGCCTCCCTCGGTGGCTACGGGCTTCCAGGAGGCCTCCCTCGGTGGCTACGGGCTTCCAGGAGGCCCGTAGCCACCGAGGGAAGCCTCCTCGGGGCGACCCTCGGTAGCGACAGGCTTCCAGGAGGCCCGTCGCCACCGAGGATCCCCCTTGGGAGGCCTCCCTCGGTGGCTACGGGCCTCCTGGAAGCCCGTCGCCACCGAGGATCCCCCTTGGGAGGCCTCCCTCGGTGGCTACGGGCTTCCAGGAGGCCCGTAGCCACCGAGGGAAGCCTCCTCGGGGCGACCCTCGGTGGCGACAGGCTTCCAGGAGGCCCGTCGCCACCGAGGATCCCCCTTGGGAGGCCTCCCTCGGTGGCTATGGGCCTCCTGGAAGCCCGTCGCCACCGAGGATCCCCCTTGGGAGGCCTCCCTCGGTGGCTACGGGCTTCCAGGAGGCCTCCCTCGGTGGCTACGGGCTTCCAGGAGGCCCGTAGCCACCGAGGGAAGCCTCCTCGGGGCGACCCTCGGTAGCGACAGGCTTCCAGGAGGCCCGTCGCCACCGAGGATCCCCCTTGGGAGGCCTCCCTCGGTGGCTACGGGCCTCCTGGAAGCCCGTCGCCACCGAGGATCCCCCTTGGGAGGCCTCCCTCAGTGGCTACGGGCTTCCAGGAGGCCTCCCTCGGTGGCTACGGGCTTCCAGGAGGCCCGTAGCCACCGAGGGAAGCCTCCTCGGGGCGACCCTCGGTGGCGACAGGCTTCCAGGAGGCCCGTCGCCACCGAGGATCCCCCTTGGGAGGCCTCCCTCGGTGGCTACGGGCCTCCTGGAAGCCCGTCGCCACCGAGGATCCCCCTTGGGAGGCCTCCCTCGGTGGCTACGGGCTTCCAGGAGGCCCGTAGCCACCGAGGGAAGCCTCCTCGGGGCGACCCTCGGTGGCGACAGGCTTCCAGGAGGCCCGTCGCCACCGAGGATCCCCCTTGGGAGGCCTCCCTCGGTGGCTATGGGCCTCCTGGAAGCCCGTCGCCACCGAGGATCCCCCTTGGGAGGCCTCCCTCGGTGGCTACGGGCTTCCAGGAGGCCTCCCTCGGTGGCTACGGGCTTCCAGGAGGCCCGTAGCCACCGAGGGAAGCCTCCTCGGGGCGACCCTCGGTAGCGACAGGCTTCCAGGAGGCCCGTCGCCACCGAGGATCCCCCTTGGGAGGCCTCCCTCGGTGGCTACGGGCCTCCTGGAAGCCCGTCGCCACCGAGGATCCCCCTTGGGAGGCCTCCCTCAGTGGCTACGGGCTTCCAGGAGGCCTCCCTCGGTGGCTACGGGCTTCCAGGAGGCCCGTAGCCACCGAGGGAAGCCTCCTCGGGGCGACCCTCGGTGGCGACAGGCTTCCAGGAGGCCCGTCGCCACCGAGGATCCCCCTTGGGAGGCCTCCCTCGGTGGCTACGGGCCTCCTGGAAGCCCGTCGCCACCGAGGATCCCCCTTGGGAGGCCTCCCTCGGTGGCTACGGGCTTCCAGGAGGCCCGTAGCCACCGAGGGAAGCCTCCTCGGGGCGACCCTCGGTGGCGACAGGCTTCCAGGAGGCCCGTCGCCACCGAGGATCCCCCTTGGGAGGCCTCCCTCGGTGGCTATGGGCCTCCTGGAAGCCCGTCGCCACCGAGGATCCCCCTTGGGAGGCCTCCCTCGGTGGCTACGGGCTTCCAGGAGGCCTCCCTCGGTGGCTACGGGCTTCCAGGAGGCCCGTAGCCACCGAGGGAAGCCTCCTCGGGGCGACCCTCGGTAGCGACAGGCTTCCAGGAGGCCCGTCGCCACCGAGGATCCCCCTTGGGAGGCCTCCCTCGGTGGCTACGGGCCTCCTGGAAGCCCGTCGCCACCGAGGATCCCCCTTGGGAGGCCTCCCTCGGTGGCTACGGGCTTCCAGGAGGCCCGTCGCCACCGAGGATCCCCCTTGGGAGGCCTCCCTCGGTGGCTACGGGCCTCCTGGAAGCCCGTCGCCACCGAGGATCCCCCTTGGGAGGCCTCCCTCGGTGGCTACGGGCCTCCTGGAAGCCCGTCGCCACCGAGGATCCCCCTTGGGAGGCCTCCCTCGGTGGCTATGGGCTTCCAGGAGGCCCGTAGCCATCGAGGGAATCCGGCCCCCACACCATTTCCCCCCCCTCCCCCGGCCCCCCAGCAACAAAGGCCGCGGGGTGCGCGGGGGGGGTCGCGCACGGTGGTGGAGGGTGTGCGCGCGTGTGTGCGCGCGCGCGCGCCGCCATCCCCCCCCACCTTGGCCCAGCTGAGACCTGGGCTACGGGAGACCGGCCCAGGTCTCAAAAAGGTTGCCTGTCCCTGTTCTAGACTGACGTGACCACATCCATGCCCTGCTAGCAAACTTCAATGGAAAACTCAAATTCATCTTTTGACTACCAGTATATTTTTCCTGAGCTAAGAGGATAGGAATATCCTTGATGAATCAGATCAAGGCTCTGTCTTCCAACTGTGGACCTTGAGATTCCTGGCAGGAACTTTGAAGTGAACAATTGCGATCCTCTAGATCAGGGGTAGGCAACCTAAGGCCCGGGGGCTGGATGCGGCCCTCTGAGGCCTTTGAACCGGCCCCAGGCTGGTCCTGCCGCCGCTGCCCACCATGATGATATTGATTATTGTTGTTATTACTTGTTCTTGGGTTTTCTTGGCAAAATCTCCACAGGGGTTTTGCCATGGCTTTTCTGGGGCCGAGAGAGTGTGCATGCATATATTTTTAATTTTTTTAATTTTTTTAAAAAATATTTATTTATTTATTTATTTATTTTGGATGCTTCTGCCCCCCAATTGTCTGAGGGACAGCAACCCGGCCCCTGGCTCAAAAAGGTTGCCTACCCCTGCTCTAGATATTGCAATTACCATGATCCCCTAATGTTGACGAGGGTTCCCAGGAATTGCAGTTCATCATCTGGAGAGTCACACTTATCCATCCCTGAAGTATATAATATAAATAGCTCACTGCAGATCCTCTTCTATGTCATTTACAGCATGGATGGCCAAGATGTTGGAGGACTGAAGCTCCCATCAGCCCTCGTGACTGGCTCTGCTGTCTAAGGCCAATGGAAGCTGCAATCCAACAACACAGGAAGGGCAACAAGTTAGCCAACCCAAATTCAGAGCCAAGCTAATTACAATGCAGGAAAGCAGCAATAAGAATCTCCCCTCTCTCCTTGCTCTTTTACTGATAAATAGCCCCATGCATCTGCTTTGAAGGTGGGGATCTGACATACTGGGAAAGGGTGATAAACCCTTAATTTAACTCTTGTTTTTGTTGTGTGTCTTCAAGTCATTTAAGATTTATGGTGACCTTAAAGTGGCCCTATTATAGGGTTTTCTTGGCAAGATTTGTTCAGAGGGGAGCTGCCTTTGCCTCCTTCTGAGGCTGAGGCCAAGGAGTTTATTGCATGCACTTTTCAGCCTGATCCGTGCATGGGACAGGATTGGGCTGGAATGGGAGAAAATGGTTTTTACTGCACCTGAAATTGCTGCTGTGCTGCCGGCTGACCATCACCCATCCCTGATCTGACCTATGCTGGCCCATTTTGGTAGTATGGAAAGCTTCCGTAGTACCAAAACTGGCCAGCAAAGGCCAGATTGGGGACAGCTGGTGGTCGACTGGCAGCGCAGCAGCAATTTCATGTGCGGTAAAACCTGTTTTCCCCGTTCCAGGCCAATCCCGTCCCATGCACAGAAGATATAGGTTCACATTTCATACAGCTTTCACAAAGCTTGGAAAAGTAGCCAATGGGGGATCTGTGAGATTCTAGTCTAGGAAATTGACATTTCCAAGTTCTAGGCTTTTACATGAACAAGTAAGGCATACATTTCGGTCTCTGAGATTCGTGCTTGTTCACTGCACTGCAGACCATATTCATCGTAAGCTTCCTTACCATTGCACCCAACGAGAAATACATCCACTTCAATCTCCTGGAAATCTCTAAATATCTGCCAAGATCAAGAAACATAATGGTGAATTAAAGCTTTGTAGACATTTACAGAATGCTTTTGCCTATCTTATCATGACTGGCCAGCATAGGAGAGACACTGGGGGGTTGCAGACTGCCAGAAATAGTGCAAATTGAGTCCACTTTTAGGGTTAGGGTTAGTGCTAGGGAATCATGGGAATTGTTTTTTTTTCTGGGACATTGAGCCTTCTCTGTCAGAGAGCTCTGGTGCCACAATAAACTACAGTCCCCATGATTCCCTAACCCTAACCCTAAAAGTGGACTCCATTTGCACTATTTCTGGCAGTCTGCATAGGCCCACTGTGAAGCTTTTATATAAAACTCATGCTGTCAGTGATCTTTCTGTTCCTGTTTATTCCTGAGTAGCAATGTCCAATTGGCAATATGCAATAACAATAAGAAGGAAAGCTGGGGAAATAAATGTCTTGGCCATTCTGGATCCATGATGAGGAAGATTAATTAATGGCAAGACAGTTATTACCAAGAGGTAAAAATGTGAGTGCACTTTAGAGGCAAACTAGATAGCTGGGACAAACTAGATAGCTGATGGTGGTTAGGGAGATGAAAGTGAGGTGGCCACATGTTGTACTGTACAATTCCTTGTTGAAAGAACTACCAAAGGATAGTATTTGGCTATTTTGTGGTATAATTTTTTTATCCATCCTGAAATTCATTATCCATTCACAGTTAATTCCTATACAGGAATCTGAGTAGACTCCAAGATAATTTGATCACAGTCTCCCCTTCAACAGTGAGATGCCCTGAGTTTGTATCAATACATACACTTTGACATATGTACATTTTATCAAATCTCTGTGATCTTTTATTGCCATTACAAACTTCTTTTTCCAAGAAAAGATCGATCCTGAAAATTTCTGTGCTCTTTTGGGGTTGAAAGAAATAACTTATCAGATGATCACATCTAAGGGAACACAGTTGTCCACCCTTGTCTTCACAGTTATTTAAAATATAGTTTGCAACCTTCTCCCATCTCATGTCTATCACAGTAGCATCCTGTCTCTAGAGAAATGACATGAGATGGGAGAAGGTTGCAAACTATATTTTAAATAACTGTGAAGACAAGGGTGGACAACTGTGTTCCCTTAGATGTGATCAAATAATGTTTATGACCCCTCATTATTGGCTGTGTTGGCTATGGCTGGTGGGAACTGAAGTATAACAAAATTTGGAGAGCCACACTTAGCCATCTATAGGTTAAAAGAAGATTTGCCACTGCTTAATAAATGGCAAAGTACCAATAAGCAGCAGTAATTCAGTACTGAACATTTGGTGAATAGACAAAGAGTTCAGTGTTACATTATAACATAGTGTGGTTCCCAGGGACATCACCGGTAAAAAAAGATGGCTGCTTCCACTGGAGAAGGGTGTCCCTCAAAACAAAGACCAGCTGTAGAAGAGGAAGTTTCCTCAGGATTGCAGTAGGGGAGGAAAAGTTAAATTCGCTATTGATGATCATGGTTGTGGTATGTTCAGATCTCATCAGCCCACAACTCATTTGATTCTATTTTTATTTTTAAATATCTGCATGTTATATGCTGTTTGGCTCAAAAGGCATTAATAATAATAATAATAATAATAATAATAATAATAATAATAATAAAGTTTTATTTATATTTCCCGCCTCTCCCTACAGATCAATTTATTTAGCTGCCAATAAAACAGCTCTGGGCTTTTGAAAGTTCTCTCCTTCCACAGTTTTGTCCTGTAAGGTAGATTTGATTGCAAGTGGGAAAAAATTATTGAATAGTTTTTTTGTGTCTTGTAGGTCCTTACATTTTTTAGGGTCTTTATACAGACAGTGTCTACAAAGTTGACAGGACTGAAATCCAATATAATGGAGTGAAAAGGAGGCTTTTCTAGTCCGAGGGCTTTCAATCCAGATTGATAACAAGACCCTTGCTGGTTGTGGTTTTGGGATCTCCAGTCCTTCACAGTTCCATTACGACCATTCACTGTTGTGTCACTTCCTGGTTCCTGTGAGAAACAAATGAACAGAGTCAGCTTTGGAAATATAACAATTTATTGATCATAGAGTTTTGCAAGTTGTTTCATGGTTGGCACACAGCCTCTCAGATAATGCAAGGAGGATACAGCTTCTTTTGAAATCTTTCTCTTGTCAACTGATTAATATATTATGCTTTCATGTCATAGACTGGAGTGGCCCATAAAATTGCATTTTGAAGCTCAGAGGAGTCATGTAATAATAATAATAATAATAATAAAATTTATTTATACCCCGCCCTCTGAAATATCAATCTGGGCGGCTTACAATTAAGAATGAGTACATCAATAAAACATATATATACAGTAACCCCCCACCCCCCCTTAAAACAATATTAAATCAAGTAAATTTTAAAACAACAAGAAACACAGCTATTTAAAATAGATAAAATGAGGACCCAGAGTATGTGTCCAGCCAGTGAGATCCAACCATCGATGATGGGGCCACGTAAGGATCACTGGGGAGAATGTTTTTTATTTATACCCGAGGCTTAGATAATTAATCTGGAAAGGCCTGCCGGAAGAGATCCGTCTTGACAGCTTTTTTAAAGCTGTCAAGTGATGTTAATTGACGGATCTCGTCCGGCAGGCCGTTCCAGAGTCTAGGGGCAACAACTGAGAAAGCCCCCCGGGAGGTAGCCGCTAGCCTCGATTTTTGAAGTTGCAGCAATTTCCTCCCGGAGGACCGGAGAACGCGGGGAGGATTGTATGGGAGAAGGCGGTCCCTGAGATAGCTTGGACCCAAGCCATTTAGGGCTTTAAAGGTGATAACCAACACCTTGTACCTGGCCCGGAAGCTGATAGGCAGCCAGTGGAGGGACCTCAGAACCGGAGTAATGTGATCCCTCCGAGATGTTCCCGAAACAAGTCTGGCTGCCATATTCTGTACCATCTGTAATTTGCCTGCTGGGCCAATGTGCAATGTATTTGCCTGCTGGGCCAATGTGCAAGGTATCTCCACAATGGGAGTGCACTAAACTTCTCAGTGAGACAAAATATATAGGACCTATTTCAAACAAGATGATGGTGAGGGGGAAACAGAAGGTTCAGGTAGGCTGTGCATCCTTCTCCCTTTGCCATGTCTGGTATAAATGCTGTGTGCATGGTGTGACTGTCTCTACATCACTAGCATAGGCAGTTTTAGGTAACTCCAGTAAGAAACAACCTGCTATAGTTGATTGCCTGAGGCAGACAATCTAAATAGTGTTTCCTAATATATATATAATGAATGTGTGTGTGTGTGTGTTTGTCTTCATTGGAACGTGGTCATGCTAAATGTGCAAACAATATTTTAAAAAGTCCAGATTGATAAATACCTGTGACTTTGCCTCCACATCTATATCTATGAATGCAAGGTTGTTGGTACCAGAATCATGTGTCTTTTTGATCACAGAAGCAATTTTCTGTTTAAAAACAACAAGAGTAGGATATAAGTCATAGGAGATTCACAACAACTATTTTTCCTTGTGACATTTTCAGAACTACAGCAGTAGTGTCCCAGACTATAGTGCAGTGGTTCTTAACCTTGTTGGAGGTACTGACCCCCACCAGTTTCATATGTGCATTCACCTAACCCTTCTTACGATTCTTATGCATTCACCGAACCCTTCTACCGCCAATACAGATGGACCGTCAGCGCCATCTGGTGAGGGGAGTGGGCCGCCACGCTGTCAATCATGCCACATGGCCAATCAGAGGGCCACTTCTGTCAGTGGAGGCGGGGCAAGCTGGTTTGGTTGGATGGGGCATATAAATATAAAACGTATACAGGTTATCACCTGCAGCCAATGATGGACGAGCTGAGCATGTCATCACGAATCATATGAATCAGATGTGTGTCTTGACTTCCGCCGAACTCATGAGACTGACTCACTGAACCCCTGGTGTTCGATCGAACCCAGGTTAAGAACCACTGCTATAGTGTCACCTGGTGCTGAGGGAGGGGTTACTGGGCAGGATGGGGCGGGGCTTCAGAACTGGAGGGGGTTCCACAAGGAGGTGGGGGTAGGCTCAGCTGGGCCAAGCGCACGCACACACCCCACTCCTCCTTGCCGTGGATCAGTTTTCCCCAGGGGAGAACCGAGTCACGGTAAGAAGGTGCAGGAGGCGGGCACACACTTGGCCCGGCTCCTTGCCACGGCTCGGTTTTCCCAAGGAAAATGGAGCTGCGGCAAGGAGGGGTGGGGGTGGGGGGTCTGATGGGGTGTCATCCCCCTCTGGGGTGTCACCTGGCTCGGTTCACACACCCCGCATCCCCTCAGTGACACCACTGAACTTCAGACAAGACTTTTGGAATGAAGGGTACAAAGGAGAAGAAAGGCAGATGTTTGCTTCTAACTCTAGCTTCTATAGAAGGCTTCAAATCCTATACCTTGCTCAGAAAAAAAAAGAAATAATTTTCTTCCACACCATGTGAAAAGAGGTTTTCAATTTTTCACCTCCAAATTAGGATATAGGCCTTCCACCCTCTGTTAAACAAAACTGATAGCTGTATATCAACTTCTGAAGATTCAATTGTCATGATAACACCCTGTGGCCCTACAGATGTTGTTGAAATGGACCTTTGCATAAAGCCTACCTAGAACAGCAAGTGTTCACAGATACTGGAAGTTGCAATTGAATAACATTTGGAGGCTCACATGATCCTCATCTTGATGTAGAGAAACTTCCCCCAAATTAGTGCCCTCCAGATGTAGATTATTGACTATGCTGGCTGGAGATAATGGTGATTGCAGATCAATATGTCTATATTACAGGAAGCTGGGAAAGATTGGCTTAAATGCATTTTCTTCTTCTCTCTTTGATTGTTTATGGATTGATCATTCATAGGAAACTTCACAGAAAGACATGTATTTGTCATTTAGAAGACAAGCTGTTAGACTGAAAGGCACACCTTCATTTTCTTCTCTTCTTTCTTGTCTTTGTTTTGCTTCTTCTTCAAGGCTTTCTTTTTCTTTTTAATGAGGTGATCTACATCAAAGCCACACTGAAAAAGAGACATATATTCATTGCACTGGTAGCTATAGTCTGTAATTACATGGCTTATTTGCTTACTTCCCATGTGCTCCTTGTACATGCTACCAATGACATCAAGGGTCATGGTCTATGGACTGGTTAGAGAATGTGTAGTTTTTTCAGATGTTGGTGGACTCCAACTTCTATCAGCCATAGCCACCATAGCTAATGGTGAGGGATGCTGGTTGCTGCAGTCCAATCACATCTGGAGAGCTACACATTATTCATCCCTGGTCTGTGGATCTCTCTTATTCTGTGAGCCTTCTTCCACATGTTCATAGGAAAATTATTAATCCTGCTTACTTTTTGAAAGATGTGCCATTCAAAGAAAACATGGAAAGTTACCACAAATAGAGAGTAATAGATAAATACCCAGAAGCTAACAATTGTTAGTCACAACCAGAGCAGATCCACTGAATCCTATGTAATGTTGACTTCCCAGGTTCCTATTGATTTGATGGGTCTACTCTACTTGGGAATAACAAATGAATTTAAACCAGAATTATTTCAGTACACTTTTACCATCTTTATCATGTACACGGAAGTATCATATGGTTTTCTGATATTTTGATTTACTTATTATACCTTAAAACCCAGTCCAACAAGAAGGAAGTATAATTGTTGTTGTTGTGGATCATATGTTCCAAAAGAGGTGGCCTTGAATCTGCTCAGAGCTTGAAAAATTACTTTCTTTGGACTGAAGTTCAAAGAATCCCACAATCAGCATTCTCACTGGCTGTAGAGAGTGTTTGGGGGGAATTGGGGGTGAAGAGACCAATTCTGAGGATCGTAAGGTTGGAAGGTTGGCAGTTTGAGACCCAAGCACCATGTGATGGAGTGAGCTCCCATCACTAGTCCCAGCTTCTGCCAACCTAGCAGTTCAAAAGCATGTGAAAGTACAAGTAGGTAAATAGGTACTACTTCAGTGGGGAGGTAACAGTGTTCTGTGCAGTCATGCTGGCCACATGACCCACAGAGTAGGTTTTGACAATGCTGGCTCTTTGGCTTAGTAACGGAGATGAGCACTGCCCCCTACAGTCAGACACAACTAGCCATTAATGTCAAGGGAAACCTTTACCTTTAACTTCACACACACACACACACACACACACTCAATTGTTAGGATTAATCAGAAACTGCAATTACTTCAAAACACAGCCACTATGCTGCCAACTGGGATGTAGCCTATCTTGGCAGGGTTTAAAGAAGTCAGACAATAATGTAATTTTTTAACACTGTCTTTCACTGTTTTTATTGTACTTTTATTTATTATTTGTAAACCACTCTGGAGTTCCTGAATGTAATGGTCACCTACAGATGGTTTTTTTTAAAAAACTTTATAAAAAAATCAGTCAGTGCAATGTCTCAATCTGATCAGAACAATTTTGCCAGGATAGGCATAACTGTAAAGAGTTACCTTTCGGATTATAAGTCCCAGAATCCTGAAGCTGATTGTGTGATTCTGGGAATGGTAGTCCAAAATAACAACAACATGCCCAAAGTCAGGATCAGGTCTGTTTAATCTCCCCACCTGCTCTGCACTACATCAATCTAAACAACCCCCTGGCAGGTACTGGCAGCCTCAGAATATGCAAGCTTCAAGAAAGTCAAAAAGAGTGATTTAGATATGGGAAATGTTGCAGGAGAAAATGGTACCACCCTCACCCACCCCACACATGCACCAGCAGTTTTAAACTAAACATAAAATCTGTAATGTGAAACATTAGAATCTGTTGCATATTCTTAGTTAAATATATGAAGACACAGTTCCTCCATACAAAGAACAAGTACTGAGGATTAGTGATACTTACTGTAGGGATGGGGATTTTGCTGCATTCACATCATTGCACTGATAATGAGAGTGATTGTGGTGCAGAGATTCAGTTGATGGAGTGCAACTTGGGATATGAAACCAAGGTTTTAGGCCCTAGCAAGTCATGAAATTCACTGATTGATCTTGGGCCATTAGTCATCATCAGCATGACCTACCTCACAGGGCTGTTATGAGGAGAGCAGGATAACCATGCATACTTACCTTGGAGGCAAGACAGGATATAAATGTGATAAATAAATATTAGTCCATCAATGGTGTTAGTGTACTGATTCCTTTGAAGTGAAGTGCAGCTGACAGTCATCTTATGGCTTGTACACTGATATGGAAACCATGCCACTAGAAATCAGAGACTCTTCTAACCCCATACCTTTTTCTTTAGGGCCTCTTCATACAGTGCAGCATTCGCAAAATAGATAGTAGCAGAAGAGCGAAAAATCTTCACACCTGGGATTTCCTCAGCCTGGAAAACAGAAACAAAAAGGAGGAGTAAATGTGCTATAGTACACAGTTTAACAGCTTGTGCAAGCAGAACTATAAGAATAGGATTGGATGACCTCAGGTTTGATGCCATAACCTTTGCAAAGGGATGGCAGAATACAAATGAGATGATGATTATATTTCTACCCCAACTTATATCAAAAGATGTCAGGGCAGCATAAAAATAAAGCATACTAAAACAGTTTAAAACAATAAAATAATTTAAATAAGCTTAAAATGTATTAAACACAATGAAAGCAGATTAAAAACATGTGCATTAGTATTTGGGATAAATGAATGAGGCCCAAAGTCTTTGGTGAACAATCAAGCTACACCACCTACATGAACCAATTGTTGGTGCCTACTGGGCCTCCAAGGGGAGGTCATTCCACAAGTCAAGTGCCATGGCTGAGAAGGTCCTCTCCCATGTCCTTAAACAGTGTATATTGATCTCACTAGGAACCCAACCTAAGAGACGTCATTCCTCAGGCAGGAGTGTGTACACATGTATTGACTCTAACATGAAACTCTTATCCAGGGTACACTTTTGTATTATCTATCTATCTTCTGCCTTCCTCCCGGTATAGGGACTCAAGGTGACTAACAAAATTTAAATCAGTCCAAGTTAAAACAATACAGAGCATTAAAAATACAAAGTTTAAAAAACAATTAAACAATTTCAAAAAGTTAAAAACATTACATATTAAAATTTAAAATTTAAAAACACGTTATAAAACTCTTATAGGGCCTCGGCAGACAGCTAATAGGGCCGTCTCTGAGACCCAGAAGAGGAGGGGCAGCCACACGCGCGGCGTCCCTTCCTCTTCCTGAGGTCGTCCTGGGAGCTGCCGGCCCTCCGCACGGCCGGCGCTTCCGGGGCAACCTCCCGCCGCAGCGACCGGACACGCTGCGGTGGAAGAGTCAGGGAAAGTGCGCCCGCCGCTTTTAGGGCGCACTTTCCCTGACATCTAAAAGGAGCGCCAATTTGGAGCTCCTTTTAGGGACGCCGCAGGAGCGCCGCAGTGAGGAGGCTCCGCTCCGCTGGCACTCCGTCCGGCGGCGTCCCGGAAGCAGTCGTCTGCTTCCCCCCATAGTTGGCTTTCCTTATCCATGGATTTTTTATCCATGGATTCAAGCATCCACAACTTGAAAATATTTTTTTTTAAAAAAAGGTATAAATCCCAAATAGCAAACCTTGATTTTCTATTTCAGATGAGGGACACCATTTTGCTATGCCATTGTATTTAATGGGACTCGAGCATCCACAGATTTTGTCATCCACAGGCAGTCTTGGAACCAAACCCCAGTGGATAACAAGGACCCATTGTACAACCTTATCCTGCATCCATGTCAGTGTGAGAAAGCCTGGAATATAAGAATGTTTTTATCTGCCATCAAAAGGAAAGCAGGGATGGACCCAGCCTGGCCTTTCTAGGGAGGGAGTTCCAGAACCTGGGAGCAGCTACTGAGAAGGCCCTCTCTCTTGTACCCACCAAACATGCCTGAAAGGATGGTGGGACAGAGAGGAGGTCATATGATCTCATTGTTCTGGTGGGTTCATAAAGGAGATACAGTCATTGAAACAGCCTGGACCCAAGCCATTTAGGGATTTATAAGTCAAAACCAGCACTTTGAATTGTGTCCAGAAATGGACTGGCAGCCACTTTTGTATGACTGGGAATCTGGATTTGAGACAGTATTTGATGGAATACAGGACTATTATTTTAAAATGTTCACAGTGAGATTTGAAAGAAAGTGCTTGAGAAGGGTAAATTAATTTACATACCAACCCTGGGAGAAAAGTGGGATATCTTCATAAACAAGCAAGCAAGCAAGCAAGCAAGCAAGCAAGCAAGCAAGAAAACTGTTGGGTTGCCTCCTTCAGCTACATCCTCCTAGCTGTCCCTGATCACATGTTGTTTTGGCCCTAAATGAGGCACAGCATTTCATTTTGCAAAGCACCTAGACCAGTGATGGTGAACCCTTTAGAGACCAAGTGCCCAAACATAGGGCCTCTACAGATAGCCCATTTGGGGTGGCTCTGCCCCCCCCCCCCGCTAGCGGCGGATTGGGGCTGTGGCAACCCTATGCCACAGCCCCGATTCTCCCTTTTGCCACCCCCCCAAAGAGCGGCAAAATGCTGCTCCTTTTACGGGGGCAAAAGGCTGCCCTAAGAGCTGGCACCACGGCTCTTCCACGCCCTTTCAATGCAGTGTGTCTTCAAGCTGCACCAGGAGGGCGTCCTGATGCCACACGCCATGCAAATGGGTGCGTGGTGTCAGGATGGTGTCGGGATGGAGTTGGGGTAGCTGGCGTGTGGCTGCCCCACCCTAACTCCACCCCCAGTCCAGCCCTTTAGCCTGGTCTGCAATGCCCCTTAGTGGCATTTCTGCAGCGAGTGCCACCCAGTGCTGGGGTGGGGGGACTTCCGGGGCAGGGCGGGACCTCCAGGGGGAACACAAAAGGAAAAAATGGATGACCTGAACTCAGCCATGAAACCAACTGGATGGCCTTGGGCAAGTCACACTCTCTCAGCAATGGCAAAAATCCCCTCTGAACAAATCTTGCCAAGAAAATCCCAGGATAGGTTTGCCTTAAGGTTGCCATAAGTTGGAAATGACTTGGAGTCACACAACAACAACAACAAACATAATAAAGCACAGAGGGCACATTAAAATAACAAGAACAACAAATATGTAATATAGATAGCCAGCATGGTGTAGTGGTTTGAGCTTGCGACTTTGGAGACCAGGGCTCAGTTCCCAGCTCAGCTATGAAACCCATTGAGTGACCTTGGGAAAGTCACAGAATCTCAGCCTCAAATGATAGCAATGGCCAAAATGGTTGGTTCCCTGAATTCATACCCAAGTTGCATGCCTCCCCTCTGGCAGCACCAGTGGCGGTGGCAGCAGTATCTGAGGCCAGCAAGGCTTCTCCAGGACCCTGGAAGCCAAGGGCAGCTGGAGCCAAAAGAATGGCCAGTGGGAGAAAGGAAACAGCCCTTCCCACCCTCCAGGTTTTTAAAACTCACAACCACACCACTTTCATCCTCATGCCTCCTCCGGCCAATAGGAAGCTGAGCCACAAGAGGGAGTAGGAATCTTGGCCACTCAGAAAGGACATAAAGAGTTCTCCCAGTGCTCCCGCTCCCTCTATGGTGATGGCTTGAGTGCCCGCAGAGAGAGCTGTGAGTGCCCCCTATGGCACGTATACCATGGGTTCACCACCACTGACCTAGACCATTTACTACACTATCGCCATTACAGCGATCTCCTTCAATTATTTCCACAACACACTTACCTTTTGATACTCCGCTACATCTTTGTAAATTCCTGTCCTGGACACTTGCCCCAAAATGGAATAATGGGGCCTTAGAGAAGATGGAAAAGAGAAAGAAGTTAGCAAAAGCTCCAGTCAACCATATTAGGAAGTCAGTACATAAGACCAAAGGCCTACCTAGTCCAGCAGTTTGTTCACTAGTGGCCAACCAGATGCCTATAGGAAGCTCAGAAAGCAGTATCTGAGTGCAAATGCACTTGCCTGCTATTTTTTTACAACTGATAAATATAGAGGCATACTTCTGACAAAAGGGTGATGCATAGCCCTCCTGACTCGTAGGCATTGATGGCCCTATCCTCTATGAATTTATCCAGTCCTCTTTTAAAACCATCCAATGTATTAACCATCATAATATCTTGGGGCAGTAGCTTTCACAGTTTTGTATGCCCTGTTTAAAGAAGTGCTTCCTTCTATCTGTTTTGAATCTCCCACCTTCCATCTTTAAGACTTCATGACAACAGTTACACATGATTTAGCAAGTTCTTGACAAGAAATTGCCAATTTCATATAGCCAAATGTTGGAGCTGATTATTGAAAATTGACAATTATTACACAGTATTTGGTCCCTGCTCAACACCTGTCTGTGGTTTGGCTCTGACACTTCAAATGAGTGGCCATGTCAAGATGTCACCTTAACAGTCTGCTCTGCTGGAAGCATACTTCTATCTCCTGTTTTCTTGCATAATCTTACCCTGCAAAAAGCAACCCCTCCCCAAGCCGTTAACCTCCCCCCCCCCAAGCCTAAGCAATACTCACATCTGGGTCCGGAAGATGACAGTGAGAAGGGAAAAAACCACAGCCACCCCAAGTCCTATGTCGAGGTTCAGCAAAATCGTAGCTACAAAGGTCACGAGCCAGATCAGCTGGTGGTGAGGATGGGGGAGGTGAAAACAGCAAGAGAGAAGGCATAAATCAGGGGTAGGCAACCTTTCCCCTTTAAGGGCTGAGGGACTTCAGCTCCCAGAAGCCTCAGCCATGTTGGCCAATAGTCCCATGTTGGCCAATAGCTCCTGGGATTCTGGGAGCTGAAGTCCCTCGGCCCTTAAAGGGGAAAGGTTGCCTACCCCTGGCATAAATGGTGTTGCCACCAAATTTCAGAAAAGTCCATAATGTAGAAATAAGGTTAAGCAGAAGCTTACTGAATTACTGGAGCAAGTCTGTGCTGCTCTTAAATGGTTTGTTGGCCCAGGCCCTGGGACAAGAGGTCCTTGGTCTACACAACAGACTTGGTCCAACTAACCCACTCTGTGAAATTATCCACAGTGCAAGGAATGGGAATGGCTGGGAAAATTTACACTGCACAACCTACATCAGATACTGGAGTCCTGGAAGCTCTAAGTAGACATTATTATTATGTTTATTAATTTTATCTTGCCTCTTTATGGAAATAACACAAGGTGGCTTATCTAGGAAAATCTCATAACAGAACACAAAACATAATACACTTGTCCCTCCACGTTTCCGGCTTTGATTTTTGCAGATTTTATTTTATTGATTTTTTTCTCTCTAGGAATATCTAGGTCCTCCAACACATCTCTATGTCAATTTTAATCAAAAGTTGCACTGAAGGACCTAGAGATTGCTAGAGAGAACACTCCACTAGGCATCTGTAGCTCCTCCAGTGCAATTCTATGATCAATGTCTGGCAGATGTTGACTACAGAGTTTCACTGGAGGACCCAGAGATTCCTAGAGAGGTGTTCTCTCAGGTAAAAACATAGTGTTTTTGTTATTTGCTGTTTCCCCACATTCATGGGGGTCCAGCGAATGTGCAGGGACGACTGTACATTCAATGGACCATGTTGACTGAATGGTCAAAAGAACATAATATGGTCAATGTAAAAGATAAATAAACCTACTACTCCTACCATCATGAAAATCACAGAATAAAACAAATCCAGTAGAAACACAGGGCCTATGCAGACCAGCCAAAAGGGCCAGCCTGGGGGTGGAGTTGGGGCAGGGTGACCGCACGCCAGCTGCCCTAACGCTGCTGTCACACCGCGTGCCCCACCACACGGCGCACAGCGTCAGGGTGCCCTGTTGGTGCAATGTGTAGACACGTTGTGCCAAAGGAACACAAAAGAGCCATGACGGCGGCGCTAAGGGCGGCTTTTTGCCGCCCCCAAAAGAAGCAGCATTTGCCAGCTCTTTTTGGAGTGGCAAAAAGCCAGGTTGGGGCCATGGGGTGTAGTTGCTGCAGCCCTGATCAGGCGCTCCCAGGGGTGGCACAGAGCCACCCCTTAGGGGCCATCTGTATGGCCTCACAGTCTTCAAATTTTAAATGCACCTGCTTGTTGTCTGATTTTGTTATTCTGGTGTCAGATTTACCTGCTGCTCCAGTAAATGACAGTGATATAAATTGCTCACTGCCAACCTGACCCACCCTTCAATGAGTCAGACTACAACTCCAGTGATTCCTATCCCAAACTGGTGGGATGATGAGAGTTGTCATCCAACATATCTGGAAAGGACCAGGTTAGAGCCCATTCAGTGAAATGCAGTAGTTAGTGTGGGTAATTAGACTGGGACTTAGGAGATTCATGTTCAGATCCACACTGAGCTGTGAAACTGAGTGACCTTGCATCAATGTGTCCCTATCTCATACTGACTTATCTCATACTGGTAACATCTCTGACAGACCTCCTCAAATAATGTAGAAAGGAGGATAGCCAAATAAGCCTACACACTCACTGGCAAAAAGGAAGGATATAAACTTATCTAACAAATAAATAAATGGCCAAAGTCATGACCTTAATCACTATGCTTGCTACAGCCTTTATAATGTGGAGCAAAACAACAAAAATAGACACCTAGCATATGCTTTGAAAATATTGTTATAAGAACAACCTGTTTAACAATTAGAAATGCAGGAATGCATATCTTCCCACACATAAAAAAATGAAAATATCTGGAAGAGATGAAGGGGGATGGTGTAATTAAATTTTGGTGTTAAATTACCTTTGGCTCAAGTCCTCTTCTATTCCATGTGTGTGCATGAGAGTGCATACATGCATATGCCTTCACATTGTCTGTATGCTTAGAACAACTTCATAGATTTTGTAGGGTTTTTTAGGCAAGGAATACACATAGCATGGTGTAGCGGTTTGAGCATTGGACTGGGACACTGGAAGACCAAGATTCAAATCCTGGCCTGGGCATGGAAATCCACTGGCAGACCTTGGGCAAGTCACAGCCTCACAGGATGGCAATGGCAAACCCCCTCTCAAGAAACTTGCCAAGAAAACCCCATAATTGCCTTAGGGTCACCTTAAAGCAGCAACAACTTGAAGGCATACAACAACAACAACAAAATACTCAGAGGTGGTTTTACTAGTTCCTTCCTCTGAAATATTGCCTACAGCACTTAGTATTCATAGATGGTCTCAAATCCAGGTACTAATGAGGGCTGATCCTGCTTAATTTCCAAGATTAGATGGGGGTCTGATTCTCTCTCTTACCAGGTCAATATAGTTGGATCTCCAAAGTGTAGGGATATCTTTAAACTGCTTGAACATACCCTTCAGGTTGACAAGAATAATGGCAGCTAAGATGGCCTGAAATAGAAAATGCAAAGTTAAAACATAAAGGTTTAGAGAACAGTCAGTTCTGTGTATCCGAGTGTGCTTCTTTGGCTGCCTGAAGCCATTTTAGGCCAGGAGAGGCCTTTTTCTAAAGCAGAAAGTGCACAAGAAAGTACTTTTAGCAATTGTCACTTCCTGCTGCTAAAAAAAGCCTTTCTGGGCCTAAAATGGCCAAGGAGCCAAGACAAAACAAAACAAAACTGCTTGCCAGATGCCAGAGGGAATTTTGGACCAAAAATTCAGAGGGATGCCAGAGGGAATTTTGGACCAAAACATTTTTGATTATTTTCTCATGGAGATGTACTAGGATAGGGTCCAGATTTTGGGGTGTGTTTAATGTGCCCCCCCTAGCCCTGCACACTTGCCAACCAATGGTGAGATAGATATGAGTCAATGTGGCACAGTAGTTTGAGTGTTAGACTAAGGGGGGTTGCAGACTGCAGACTGCCAGAAATAGTGCAAATTGAGTCCACTTTTGGGGTTAGGGTTAGGGTTAGTGAATCATGGGAACTGTATTTTATTGTGGCACCAGAGCTCTCTGACAGAGAAGGCTCAATGTCTCAGAAAAAACGCACACAATTCCCATGATTCCCTAGCACTAACCCTAACCCTAAAAGTGGACTCAATTTGCACTATTTCTGGCAGTCTGCAACCCCCCTAAGACTCTGGGAGACCAGGGTTTGAATGCCCCATTCAGTCATCAAGACCCCACTGGATGACCTTTGGCAAGCCACACACTTTTAGCCTCAGAGAAATACATTGACAAACAATCGTCTGAACAAATCTGACCAGGAAAACACTACAAAAGATTATCGCACACTTAAATAAACTGGTTTACCTGGTCCAGCTTAAAAATAAATGTGGGCAGAGTCTGGACCTATCGCAAGGGTTTGCCACCGAAATTGCTGCCCGGGACCATCCCAGGACCATCCTGGGGCCATCCCTGCTCCCGGAGCTGCTCCAGTGGCCATTTTCTCAAGCCAGAAAACTCCTGGCTTTGAAAAGAGCTGCGCCGAGTGGCTCTAGGAGTGGGGATGGCCCCGGGATAGCCCTGGGTGGCGATTTCTGTGGCAAAACCTTTGCGATAGGGTCCAGATGCCACCCATATTTATTTTTAAGCTGGATCAGGTAAACCAGTTTATTTATGTGTGCAATAAGCAATAAGCAAGTTAACACACAGAGTTAACTTGAAAGCACACAGAAACAACAGCATCATATTTAAAGGTCCCAGAAAATAATAATTATGACCTCTTATGCAATTTTGTGCAGGTTTATTCACACACTAAATCCCTACTGAGTTCTGTAGCGCTTAATATCAAGATAGGACCTTATCACATGGGGTCTAAAGCAGTCCCATCCCCGTCCCATTGCGCTTCTAGCAGTATCATCCCAGTATCATTCCGGTCGCGGGAAATGTAATTCTCATTTAGACCAGGAATTCAAAAGAACGGAGATGATGCCAGATAATGCAGCATGATGCTGCATTGGGACGGGGGTGCGACGGGGTTTCTCTGCAATGTCGTTTGATCACCTGGGGAAAGGAAGTGCGATGGGATGGGGATGCGACCGGGGTGCGACGGGGATGGGCGGGGTTTCTCTGCGACGTCGTTTGATCACCTGGGGAAAGGAAGCGCGATGGGACGGGGATGCCACGGGGATGGGACTGCTTCAGACCCGTGTGATAAGGTCCATAGGGTGTTTAAGACTGCAGCCTAAAAACTAAAATGGTAGGATTTTGGACGTACTTTTGGCAGTTCTCGGAACAGCTCGCTAACCTTTAAGATGGTTACTAGGATAATGAGACAAGACACCAATGCAGCAACCTGTAGAACAGAAAATAGAGGCATGGCTGATTGGAAGAAGCAAGGGAAGAAAACACAAATCCCTCTATTTTTTTCCTGTTGTGTCACGGGCATCCAAGAGACATCAAGGACATTCCTTTGGTTTTGATTATGAAGAACCCTAAACGAGCCTTCCTCAGCCTGCTGTCCTTCAAATGTGATGGAATACAATTCCCATCAGTCCATAACCATCATCACTGGCATACTTTAACTAAAAAGCATACATCCTTTTATCTGTTCTAAATCTCCCACATACAGTTTTAGTGGGTGACCCTGAGGTCTAGGATTGTGGAAGAGGAGAAAAAAAATTCCCTATCCACTTCATATTAAGCACTATTGCATGTGCCTCTACACACAGTTTAAAAAACCCTCACTCATTTTGAATTGGTGGCGATCTGGACACATGATGCTCTGACCAATTTGTGGTGGGTACAGGATGTTTAGGCACATGAGGGCTTTAATCCACAGAAAAAAGGATCTGGAGTTGGTTTTTTTTGGTGGGGATTTTCCTGGAAAATTTGGATGAGTGGATGTGTGACTGTCCAATGCCATTTTTAAAAGGGTGCTGCATTTTAAAAGTTGTGTGCATAGGTGGGTATCAGTAAATTTGCTTGATAGATATTGATACTGTATCTATACACTTCTGATTAACTGCTGGGCTTAGCTTTAGTGATAGCTGAAGGCCAATCCTCTCATGGTAAAAAGGAGGCAAAGGAGTGTCCTGGACCAGAAATGCATATGTTCATATGCTTAACAGACATGGACATGTGGCCAAAAAAGCTAGGAAAACTAGCTTGTGGGTCACTATTTTACAATGAGGCAACCTTGGAATGGGGGAATGTGTGGCTGCTTAAGCCAAATTTTCTACAATTTGCCTTAGTGTCCATAGTAATAGTGTAGGTAAGTCTAGGGTCATTGCAAATCTGAGAAACCCATGACCCACCTAGATTTTATGGTAAGGGTAGACGTGGCCCATGTCTCCTCTCACACACCTTTTTCTCAACTAAGAGCCCCTAAATTTGCAACATCTTTTTAACATCAACATCAGCTCTGACACTTGCTCCTCTCAGGAAAGTCAACATGTGGGACTTACCTGACTGTGACCTCCTGTGTTCTCCTGCACTAGGGAGCGAGACATGGAGCAGCTGATGCTGTAACACTGGAAAAAACCACCCATGAAATTACTGAGCCCCAAGGCTATCAGCTCCTGCAAGAGACATAATAATAATAATAATAATAATAATAATAATAAAGTTTATTTGTATCCCACCCCTCTGCAAATGCAATCGGCATATAGCAAACAAAGGCTGAGAATCTGTAGAAGATTAATGTCTATGGATCATAAGAATGTGGCCTAGGTTGTCCAAACTCTAGTGATCTTGAGCATGCTACCTACATGTCCCAAGTTGTATTTTGATCTGTGCTACAATCATCCAAAGTTTGCAAATATGGTAATAAACCAGGATTCTGTAAGTAATCGACTCAGTCCAAAAGCAAGTTCAACCAGTAAAATAATGGTACGTTTGAATGAATGGTGCTTTGGTAGTTGGAATCATAGAATCATAATGTGGGAAGAGTCCAGAAAAGCCATCCAGTCCAACCCCCTGCCATGCAGGAATAGAAAATCAAATTATTCCCAAAAGATGGCCATCCAGTGTCTGTTTGAAAACCTACAAAGAAGGAGACTCCACCACTCCGCTGTCCACTGTTCTTCAGTGTTCCACTGTCGAACTGTTCTTCCACCAGAAAGTTCCTGTCTAGGTGGAATCTCTTTTCCTGTAGCTTGAATCCATTGCTCTGTGTCCTAGTTTCTGCAGTAGCAGAAAACAAGCTTGATCCTTCTTTAATATTACATGCTTTCAATTCATTAATGCCATGTTGACTTTTAACAATCACAACATTCCTTCCTAATGGTTTGCAAACTATCTGCTTAATGATTTGCTCTATTATCTAGTACTGGTGCCAGGTTGACTGGGTGGTAATTATTTGGGTCCTCTTTTTCTCCCCATTTTGAAGGTGGGGACATTTGCCCTCCTCCATAATTTCTTAAATAATTCAGTAGGGCAGTGAATACATTCCAAGTTTTTGTTTGGGGTGTCCTAGCCCCTAAATAGCTTTAGCACCTTGGATAACTCCTTAAAAGTACTGGAGTTGTACTGGAGTAGATCCACTACCCCATTACCATGAGAGCCACCAGATGCCTCAGCCATCCTGGCCATAAATTGCACAAGAGCTGCCTTCTTTTTAAAAAAAAAAAAGAGAGAGAGAGAGAGAGAGCAAAGAAGAAGTAAAACTGACAGAATATATTGATTGTAACTGCTGCCTTCTCTTTTAAGAAACAGAGACTAGAAATAATGGTACTCCTAGGCAAGGCTTCCTTGTCCTCTTGCTTTCATAGAAAATTACCAGGTATCCAAACAATTTGCCTACTGCTAGTAGCACTCCTTTTTTTCCTTCAGTACTCCTTGGTTTTTTTTTTCTTTCCCAAAAAAATCTTTGTGGAAGAAAAGACTGAATAGTGGCACAATATATTTTGTTCAGTAGAACTAGGAACCAATCATCTGGAAACACCCAAATAAGTGAAAGAAGCCTCTTTAAATAGTAGGAGAAGAAAAGGTGGGAGAGAAACCAGAAGCTCAGTAGCAACAAGAATAGGAGACTGTCACTTACCTGGTTGCTGTCCACTTTGTAACCATGCTTGAGTGCAAAGATCTTGCCAAGAGAGATACAAATGACGTAACTAACCACAGCAATGGCAAAAGCATTTCCTATCACCTGCCCAAAGTAGTTGATGTTAGGGGCTTTAGGTGGGATCAACCTTCAATACAAAAAGAGAAATGCAATGAGAAATGCCTGGTCTGAAGGCCAATTGGGGCAAAATTCATGAGGAACAGTATTTTTCTTCTGGGTTATTCTTCTTCACCTTGGGGATGGGGGAGGATGGGAGTAGCAGGCAAAAAGGCTTCATTTTGTTTTGTTGGGCTGAAGCAAGGGTAAAAGAGGTTCTGGTCAGCCTTGAAGTGAATTCATTTGGCAGATGATATTTCTAACATGGGCTTATGGGAAGCACTCACCCATTAGGGATGTCACCCACAACACTAATCATGAATCGTTCATTCAGTTTGGCACCATAGGAGATCCCTGTGGAGACAATAATCTGAAAAGAAGTGGCAAGGTGAGACAAAGCATCTCTCATTGTTAAAACATCCCTTCCTTTCCTTTGTAAAGCCACTGTAGAGGAGAAAAAGTGAAAAGGAATAAGTACATCCCTCAGAAGTTAAAGAATGGCACTGTAAGTGTGGGGGAAAACAGTGTCTAATGCAGGGGATCAGTGTTGTAAGCCTTCTGAATTTAGGAAGGGAAAAAAGGTAAAGGTTTTCCTAAACTAAGAATTATGAATGCAACAGTACAACGGCTTGTGCACAAAGATAAAGAAAATTATTACAACGATCAATGCAGAGAAATAGAAAAGAACAACAAAAAGGGAAGAACAAGAGACCTATTTCACAAGATCTGAGAAATCAAAGGAAAATTCAAACCAAGGACTGGGATGCTCTATGACAATAAAAATAACATAATTCAAGACCAGGAAAGAATAAAAAAGACGTTGGATGCAATACACATAAGAATTATGCAAAAGAGATGACAAAATGAAGGACACATGGAATGAAGAGCTGTATGAATATGAACCCCAAATTCTAAAAAACAAGGTGGAAACTGCAATAAGAGAAATAGCGAAAAACAAATCATCAGGAACAGACGATATTCCAATTGAACTTTTGCAATCCACATTGACAGAGTCAACTTTAGTGCTGACCAACATATGTCAACAAATATGGAAAATAAAACAATGGCCAACAGATTGGAAGTGATTAATATACCTCCCCATCCACAAAAAGGGAGACACAAGAGATTGCAGCAACTATAGGACCATAGTACTGATCTCCCATGCAAGCAAAAGTATGCTCAAAATTCTGCAACATAGACTCCAACCATAAATGAAGAGAGAAATCCCAGAGGTCCAAGTAGGGTTCAGGAAAGGAAGAGGCACTAAGGACTGCATTGCAAACATATAATGGCTAATGGAGTGCACTAGGGAATTTCAAAAGAAAATAATCATGTGCTTTATAGACTATAGCAAAGCCTTTGACTGCATAGATCATGAAAGGCTATGGAATGCCCTTAAAGACATGGGAGTTCCAACACATCTGATAGTCCTGATGAGGAATCTGTACTCAGAACAGCACATGGAGAAACAGAATGGCTCCCAATTAGCAAAGGAGTCAAACAAGGTTGCATACTTTCACCCTATCTGTTCAACTTGTATGCAGAACATATTATAAGAAAAATAGGCTTGGACACATAAGAAGGAGGAGTGAAAATAGGAGGAAGGAATATCAACAATCTAAGATATGCAGATTACACCATAATACTAGCAGAAAATCTCACAGACCTGGAACACCTACTAAGGAAGATCAAAGAAGAAAGTGCAAAGGCAGGCTTACTGTTGAACATAAAGAAAACAAAAATAATGACCACCGAGGACCTTCACAAGTTCAACCAAGACAATGAAAAAATAGAAATAATAAAAGAATTTTCATACCTGGGATCAAACATTGATAGAAATGGGGACTGCAGCCAAGAAATCAGAAGAAGACTAAGAATAGGAATAGTGGCTATGAAAGAACTAGAAAAGATTATAAAATGCAAATATATACAACTGAACACAAAATTTAGAATCATACAAGCCATCATTGTATTCCCTATTACTATGTATGGATGTGAGAGCTGGACAGTTAAGAAAGATGAGAGGAAGAAAATCAACTCCTTTGAGATGTGTGGAGAAGAGTGCTGAGGATCCCATGGATAGCCAAAAGGACAAACAAGTGGGTCCTAGAGCAGATCAAGCCAGAAACCTCCCGGGAAGCCAAGATGACCAAACTGAGGTTGTCGTACTTTGAACATATCATGAGAAGAGAAGACTCATTAGATAAGAAAATAATGCTGGGAAAGGTGGAGGCGAGTAGGAAGAGAGGAAGGCCATATGCCAGATGGATGGACTTTATTAAGGAGGTCATGGGTATGGATTTGCAGGATTTAAGCAGAGCAGTGGAGGATAGGGGGTCTTGGAGATGTTTCATCCATAGGGCTGCCATGAGTCAAGATTGACTTGAGGGCAGTTAACAACAAAACAACAAAAGGTTTTCCCCTTGACATGAATGTCTAGTCATATCCAACTGTAAGGGGCAGTATTCATCTCTATTACTAAGCTGAATAGCCAGAGTTGTCTGAAGACAAGTCTGGTGGTCATGCGGCCAACATGACTGTACAGAATGCTGTTACCTTCCCCCTTCTACTTGTATTTGCATGCTTTTGAACTCGTCTTAACCACTAAGCCACCACATCCCCAGTAAGTTCCCAGTAAGGAAAGTACTATAAGTAAGTAAATTCCCATTAAGGGAAAACCTGAAGAAGATACAGCTTCTGTCATCTAACACTGATGGGAAACATCAATGGTTATAAATGGACTGGGCATTATATTTGAATCTGTAGAAGAGGGTGGAACCAACACAGTGCTTTAGGTGGAGTCATGGAACACTTTTTAATATACCGTAACCACTTAAATTTCAGCACAGTCAGAATTTTTCATTTAATGCCAGAAGTCTAATGAGAAACTTGAGGTAAAAAGCTACTGAGCTGGCTTCACTATACTAACATGAAACTGCTGCTTCTAGAGTCAGAAGAATTTCTGAGCTGCACCCTATGCCAGGAAACTGGAATGAAACACAGGGCTTACTGCAGGGTTAGTCAGCTTTCCAGGGCTGGAGGGCATATTGTATCCCCAACAAATTGGGGGTTACACCTGCCCCCACTTCTATGTCCTCCACTGGACATGAAGTGGCAAAAAAGGTCACAACTTTCTTAAAAAAATAAGACACATGGGGGAATGTGCCTTGTTTTAATGCAGATCTCTACATGTTGGTGATGTCTGGGGCCACAATTCTGTTCTAAAACAAAAGGCATGCTCTCAGCTTTTTTTGTTGCTGCCATACTACCAAAACTTGGCAACAGAAGGCCTGCAAAAAATGAATGCGGTGGGTCCATGTGGCCCATGGACATAAGTTACCAGCTCTGGCATAATGAAGAAGAATGATTTATCTTGCTTCTATTCTTATTTATTTATTTATTTATTTATTTCAAGGATTTATATCTCGCCTTTCTCCCACAATGGGATTCAGTCATATTCTCCATTTGCTAAAGAACACTAGCCAGATCTTAGTATTGATTCAGGTTAAGTTGTATGAGACTGCATGTTGTGATACCTGAACAAACTAGAGCCACATCTTTCTATAACAAAGCTGTTGTAGACTCTTCAACAGATGCAAATATAACCAAAGCCTGACCAAATGCAGAACCAGCAGCTCACTCTGACTTTCCAAAATGGATGGCTGCTGACTATATAATATCAAATTCTACTGAGTAGACCCTCCTGAAATCTGTGTGAGGTGAAAACACTTTCAGAGACTTTCATCTCTGTAACTATGTATTTTCTATATATAGGGGAGAAACACTTACAGAAACATTTCTCATGCAGACTGAGGGTGATGGAAGTTACAACAGCAATAGCAAGCACAGTCTGCATGAGAAATGTTTCTGTAAGTGTTTCTCCCCTATATATTTCTATACTGCTTATCAGTGCACTTAAGCACTCCCTAAGCGGTTTACAATGTGTAAGCTAATTGCCCCCAACAAGCTGGGTACTTATTTTACCGACCTATGGAAGAATGCAAGGCTGAGTTGACCAAAAGCCCCTGGCTGGTATTGAATTCGCAACCTTATGTTTGTGAGTGAGTGGCTGCAGTACAGTACCACTACGCCACCAGGGAGGGCACTGCATTGGGGAAGCTTGCCCTACATAGACTACTGCAAAGAAGAAGTCCATACTAAATGCATAAAGCCAGAAATATAACCTTTGGCTGACAAAAAGTTAATTCTTTGGATCTTTCTGTTGCTGGATACATGGGCAAGTGGGCATTTTAGACAAGAGATTTTTGGGGGCTGTGGCAATCAAAAGCTAGAGCAGGCTCCCAGAAGAGGTACATTTGGACCTTTGGTTGTTCAGTTTTAGATAAGCAGTGAGAAAAAATAATATTTTTAGTGAGCCTTTCCAGAATATAGCTTTCAAAAACATTTTTTCCTTCTTAAAAATAAAAATTGTTTTTCCTTTTGCTGTTGCTATCCTCTTCATACACCACCCACTTATTCAATGGCTATTGTGTTATTGTTCTCATTGGACTTACAACATCTTCATGCTGCCTCAGTGGTTCTATAGATAGGCAGAGTAGCACTCCTCAAAGCAAATGCCAGAAATTACCGTGAGAAGCTCAATGGGAAGAGGGACTGGAAGCCTTTTGCCCAGCTTGTCGTTGATAATCTTCACAATAACAATGGAAGCCATTGCAACCAGAGAGGTGATCAAGGTGCCCACATTGGTCTTTGGCAATTTTGAGCAAAGTTCCAGAAAGGTCTGTAGAGAAAGAACAAGGCAGAGAAAGTAATAACAGCACGTTGAGGAAACACAGATGATTCTCTCCCTACCTCCATGGAGAAGGACATCTTCCCTCTTTCTGGGAAAACCCATTAGGTGAAGGGAAGGGTCAGGCATTCCCTCTCTGCCCTTGCTGCTCCACTTCTGCATATTCTTCCCCTCTATATGCACACACAGTTGCATTTATATTTTAAAAATGTGTTCCCATGGAATTAGCCACACCTATTTGGGACCTCAGGTACGCAATGAAAGTGTCACAAAGCCACCCACTCATGCCTTCCTCACTTTTACCCATGCTATCTCATGTCTAACTGTACTTACATAGATCAAGGCCAATGGTCCTGCATACTCTTCTACATCCACCCCAATAATGTACTTCAGCTGGGAGATCAGCACCTGGATAGCGGCGGCTGTGGTGTAGGCCCGCACCAAAGGCTCAGAAAGATAAGTGGCCAAAAAGCCAAATTGCAACAGGCCAAGGCCGATCTAAATAGAGACCAGTCAAGAAGACACCATCTTCAGTTAGAGATTATATCAAAGGGTTCCCTTCCCAGGATTGTCCATGCCCTATTGCTGGATTGCAGAGGATGTCCAGACACACTGCAAGGATGTTTGGCATGAGGGTTACTGGAACTTAGAGGTAAAAGACAGAGAACAGAACATGTGCTGTGTTCATTCATTCTGCCTCTATGAAAAAAGCCATACCTAAGGAAGTAATGCACAAGGTTCATGGATCTGAGGTCCATGAGGAGGACAGCCTTTGGTGTATCAGTTCACATTTTATTGGATGTCCTTCTGAATGAGACTGGGCATGGACCTTCATTGCTTTGTTCTTGGTTTTTATCAAAAAATCTTTCTATATAGTCAAGCATTTTGTGTCTGAGAAATTCCAGTCACAGTTTTACAGTGGGCCCTTGGTATCTGTTGGGGTTTGGTTCCAGGAACCCCCGTGGACAGCAAATACATGGATGCTCAAGTCCCATTATATACAATGGCAGAGTAAAATGGCATCTTTATATAAAATGGTGAAATCAAGGTTTGCCTATTGAAATTTATATATATTTTAAATATTTTCAAGCCGTGGATGCTTGAATCTGTGAATAAAAAATCAGTGGATAAGTAGAGCTCACTGTATTAATTTTTTTTGTTTTACTTTGTATTGAGCTCTTTTGTGTTCCAAAATCTTTAATACAGAGCAGCTTATAAATTCTAGAAGCAAACAAATTTCCTTGCTTACTTACAAAGGCTCTGAGATAGGTGACAGGAAAGAGACAGCTAACTGGCTCCCACAAGATTTTGAGAAAGAGATTTCATGAGGAAAAAGTGGTGGGACTGTAACAGCATACCGGTAATTGGTCTTCCTTACTGTAACCATTCTCAGGAGCCACACCTGACGTTGGCAGGCAGGATGTGTATATGAGCCATGCCATCTGCCACAGATCTCAGTCCCCTGGAGTTCAGACCAGAACTTAACTGCAGATTATCTGCAGCAGCCCACTGTGGCATTTGGTGAAGCCTAAAGCAGACTGGGAATGTGTTGGCCTGCAGAAGTTATCTGTGGCAGCTGGTGGCTTTTACTCAGTGCAGTGATGAATCCACTCCAGGTTTCCAGAGGGTGGGGTAGGGAGACAGAATTGAACACCTTGGATAGCTCCTTTAAAGTTTAGACCCAGAGTAGGTACTCCAAACTATTGATCGTTTTGAATTACAATTCTCATCTTGTCTCACCCCTCATTATGATGGCCAGGGTTGATGGGAGTGTTGTTTTTATCACAATTTATTGGTTACATTTTAATTTTGAAACTTTTAAAAACTTAATTTTTAAGAAAGTTGCCATTTTTAAAAGTTGCATTTTAATTGCATCTTTCTCCCAGTGAAATGGAAATGGTGCATATGATTCTTCTCTCTACATTATCTTAACAACAATGCTGTGGGGCAGGCGAGGCTGACAGAGGGTGCCTGGCCCAGGTCACAATGAAGTATATGGCTCAAGGGAAATGGAGGACAAGAAATTGTAGTCCAACCTCCTCACATGTAGGAATGCACAACTAAAGTACTCCCAAGAGTTGGCCATACCAACATAAATGCATCACTCTCTGAGGCAGTCTATTCCACAGTCAAACAGCTGTTGTGCTCAGGAAGTTCTTCCTCATGTTTAGATAGAATCTCTTCTCTTGTAATTTGAATCCATTGGTTTGTGTTTTAGTGTTTGGAGCAGCAGAAAACAAGTGTGCTCCATCTTCTACATGACATTCCTTTGGGTATTTAATCATGTCTCAGTTTTTTTCCAGGCTAAACATATCCATTTCCCTATGAAAATTCTCATAGGGCTTCATTTCTAGACCCTTTACCATCTTGGAAAGGTTTGGGGAGTCTGTGTTCTTTGAAAGTATATGGCAGTGGCAATGCTGGCTGGCTGTTGTCTAAAAAAAAAAAAAAAAGAAAAGAAAAGAAAAAGAAAAGAAAAAAAAAGAAGTAACATTCCCAAATTCTTTAAATGGAGCACTTTAAAAAGCTTTCCAGAGGCCACTGGACCAAAAACTAGAATGGGTACACAGGCCTGTTAGGATGTTCTGAAGGAAATTAATGGGGCAGCTTGTTCATTCTTGCCACCAAGGCAGGGAAACCAATGTTCTCCATCTTTAGCTGTCATCTAAACAATTTGGCTGTTGTTCTCACTTCTCCAGAAGGAATACATCTTCCTCTTCCTGGGAAAATTTTGGATCTTTCACTCACCTGAAATATGCCAACTAAGAAGGTGATGGCAGCCACCAGCTGCACTCTAGCAGCATCTCTCTCGGCCTCATTGACAATAGTATCATTTGTAACATTGTCCAGTTTCATATACTTTCCACTTGGTTCCAGTGAGTCCGTCATGCTCCCAATCATCACAGAGATGACTGCAAAGGGGCCTGTGGTAGGAAGGAGAGAGAGGCTTGAGCTAAGAGGCCAACTCCCTGTCTGGCCTTAAGTGTCACCTTTCTTTCTCACAGGGTGCAACTGGCTTTTCTTGTCTATTCAGAATAGCAGATGTGAATAGTAAGGGTTGCAGTTTGTTAACTTGTAAAGGATTGTAGGAGATTGGACCTGATGACCAGTGGGGGCCTTGATGAGGTGTCCAGTAAACCCGTTTCTGAGATTAGACTGGATCAGTTTGAGTCAGTGAGTACTGAAGATGTGGACAAGATCCTTGGAAAAGTGAAGAAGACGATGTGCTCCCTTGATCCCTGCCCATCTTGGCTGGTTGTCCAGGGGGGTGATGCCTTGATGGCCTTTCTTAAAAGGGTCATCAATACATCCCTTAGGGAAGGAACTATTCCATCAAGTCAAAAGGAGGTGGTTGTTAGACCGTTCCTGAAGAAACCTTCCCTGGACCCCCTGGATTTGAAAAACTACAGACCAGTCTCTCAATTACCATTCTTGAGCAAGGTGATTGAGCGAGCCGTTGCCTTTCAACTCCAAGTGATCTTGGATGAAACTGATTTTTTAGATCCATTTCAAACCGGCTTCAGACTGGGATATGGGGTGGAGGCAGCCATGGTTGCTCTGGCAGATGACCTGCACCTTAGCATCGATAGGGGAAGCGTGACCCAATTGGTGCTTTTGGACCTCTCAGCAGCTTTTGACACGATAGACCAGGGGTAGGCAACCTTTCCCCTTTAAGGGCCGAGGGACTTCAGCTCCCAGAATCCCAGGAGCTATTGGCCAACATGGGACTATTGGCCAACATGGCTGAGGCTTCTGAGAGCTGAAGTCCCTCGGCCCTTAAAGGGGAAAGGTTGCCTACCCCTGCGATAGACCATGACATCCTCTTGGATGCCTGAGAGAGTTAGGAATGGGAGGCACTGTTCTCCAGTGGTTCCGTGCCTTCCTCTCAGGCAGGTTCCAGAGGATGTCACTCAGGGACAGCTGCTCCTCAAAAATAGAGCTAAAATGTGGCATTCCACAAGGCGCCATCCTGTCCCCAATGTTGTTCAACATCTACATGAAGCTGCTGGGGGAGATCATCAGGAGACATGGAGCGGGGTGTTATTAATATTCTGATGACGCCCAAATATACTGCTCCATGTCTTGGTCAGCTGCCATGACGGCAGATAGCGGTTCTCCCCTCAATCAATGTCTTGAAGTGGTAATGAACTGGATGAGGAAAAACCGACCCAAGCTGAATCTAGACAAAATGGAGGTACTTACGGTAGGGGCTCCCAAACCAGGTATTGGGTTGCAACCTCCAGTCTTAGGTGGGGTCATGTTCTCCGCTAAGGACTGTGTTCACAGTCTGGGGTGCTCCTAGATTCGTCGCTTCACATGAGAGAACAAGTGAATGCGACAGTCAGGAGCACCTGTTATCACCTTTGGCTGATACGCCAGCTGCAAACTTTCGTGGAAGTAAAGGACCTAGAAACTGTAGTACATGCACTGGTAACCTCACGACTTGACTTCCGCAATGTGCTCTACACGGGGCTACCCTTATACCTAACTCAGAAACTACAGTTAGTACAAAATATGGCAGCCAGGTTGATCACCGGAACATCAAGGAGTGATCATATCACACCCATTCTGAAATCTCTTCACTGGCTGCCTATTGGTTTCTGAGCACAATATAAGGTGTTGGTGATGACCTTTAAAGCCCTACATGGCCTGCGCCCAACTTACCTAGACAATTGTCTTCTTCCATATAATCCGCCCCACATTCTCAGGTCCTCTGGGAGGAAGCTGCTCCAACCATTAAAAATCAGACTAGCGGCAACCTCTCAGAGGACATTTTCTGCTACAGCCCCTAGACTCTGGAATGTCTTGCCGGAAGAGATCCGGCAGATAACCAGCTTAGATGGCTTTAAAAAAGCCAACAAGATGGATCTCTTCCAGCAGGCTTACCCAGAATAGACTACCTGGTCCCCCTCTCATTAGATACTCATGGCTAGAACCTTCAAAAGTTACATTTTTGGATTATAGCTCAAAGAAACCCACAGCCATGCTGGCTCGGGATTCTGGGAACTATAGTCTAAAAATGCTACTTTTTCCTGAAATATGCCAGGGCAAATCATTTCAGCTTCCTGACTTTATAGGCATTTGGGGAAAGAAGACTTAGACCCTTTTACTTCTTGGTTCATGAGAGAACAAGTATGTGCTGTGAAGCATATCAAGAGGGGATGCAATGAATAAGAATAGAAGATTATCCCCAGGACTAAGCAGTCCAAGAATGATATGATCCATAAGACCTCTTGTTTTAGCATCCCTTTGCTCACCCACAGAAATATGCCTGGATGACCCAAAGAAGAAATACGTCAAGACAGGATAAAAGGACGAATACAAGCCGATGACAGGAGGCAGCCCTGCAAGAAGCGCGTAGGCCAAACCTAGGTGAAAAATAAAAGTGAATGTCATCACACGGGTCCACTTGGTTCTTTTGCCTAGAACACAGATTCTGTTATGATGCAGCCATTCCATCTGGTGTCTCTTTAGTTTTATATATCCTCCAAAACCTACACTCACAGAATTTACAGAGCATTTCTCCTTGTTCACATACCAAGTAGCATGTCTCAGATGCTTCCAGAGCATGGAAAAGTTTCTTTTCTGGGTGTCTGTTCTCAGAACCCACCTCCCTGGCCTTCATCGAAGGTGAGTTCTGAGAACAACTCTTGGGAGCTGTGGTCCAAAAAAATTACTTTTCAAGCTCTACTCGAGGCGATACATCACTTGTCTAGAATCCTAGCAGTCCCATCTCCTCATATATATCTGTTTAACCAAAGCCCCCCCACAAAGTGCTTAGGATCACATCCTCAATAATAGTACCTCTCAAATCAAGAGTGGATTTTCATTGGGTTTTGTATCCATTTCTACTTATACCATCTAGTTAGGGCCATCCCTAGACATTTTGCTGTCTGAGGCCAGCAGCAAAGGGTGCCCCCTCCCCTGAGTCAAACAGCATTGTACACAGCCTGGAAAATAGTTTTTATACCTAAGAGAAAAAAAATACTCCCATTGCTTCTCCCTTTCCCTGCCAGTGAAAGTGCAATAATAAATTAAAGAAGAAACAATCCCTCATTACACCCCAAATCAGTTGCTTCTGGTGGTTGCCTCACTCTGCCTACGGCCTGAATCCTGTCAGTTAGATTCAACTAGGGTAAAACTGGTAAATCAACTGTTAAACAATGAGTTAGCATATAGTTAATGTTAGAGGTAGCAAATAGCATGCCTATACTCAGTAGCTGCTGCTCTGCATGTGTCTCTAAAAGTTTAGGCATGTATTTGTGTCATTTCCTGTTGGTTGGTCTTAGCCACACTCCCTCTCTTCCTATGTCAATTAGTCTGCACTAGTCTGCTTGTTCTCTTTTCATAGTCTTCAGTTCTCTCTCTCTCTCTCTCTCCTTGACATTTGACAAGCATGTTACAAAGCTTCTCATCATAAGATGTTAGGAATATTTTTATGTAAGAGCTGGAACAGATGGGCAGGAAGGAGCAGCCTGAGTCCGCTTCAGCCAAAGTGGATTGGGACCATGCTGACTACACAGCCTGCTTCCAAAGTGAGCTGCAATTGCCCAGAACCTGCTTCATTTGGCCCGTCTATCTATCTATCTATCTATCTATCTATCTATCTATCTATCTATCTAAAACACAAACAAGTCTAAGGCTGATTTCTGAAGTCAAAGGCTTTGACGACTGGCGTCCATAGTTTTTTTTTGTGGGTGGCTGCGTTCTGGAAGAATTTATTCCTCATGTTTCACCTGCATCTGTCGTTGGCAACTTCAGAGGGTGGTGGCATGGAAGTGTGTCGGGTGTATATATATACTTGTGTGACTCTTGGTTGGGGAGTAAAACTTTGTTTACTTTTAGTGTTTCTTCTTTCCTGTTGAAGTGGTCCAGGCGTTTGTGGATTTCAGTTGCTTCCCTGTGCATTCTGACCTGGTAGTTGTTGGCATGGTCCAGAATTTCAGTGTTTTCAAATAGTATTCTACATCCAGGTTGGTTTATGATGTGTTCTTCTACTGCCGATTGGCTGGCTTAATCTGCAGTCTCTCTTATGTTCTTTGACTTGTGTTTGGACAAAACCTCCAAATGATTTACAGACCAACCAAGAAAATCCAGCAAATGCTGCACTCAGTGAAGGACAGGAGAGACCCTCTCAGAACATAGGAGTTTATCGCATACTGTGCAGCTGCGGACAAGTCTAAATAGGGACCACCAAATGCAGTATTCAAACACGAAACAAGGAACATGAGAGACAATGCAGACTGGATCAACCAGAAAAATCAGCAGTAGCAGAACACGTTATAAACCATCCTGGGCATAAAATGCTATTTGAAAATTCTGGACCAGAATGCACAGGGAAGCCATTGAAATCCACAAACACTGAGACAACATCAATAGGAAAGAAGAAGCCCTTAAAGTAAACAAAGTTTGGCTGTCAGTCTGGAAAAACACCAAAATCAAGACTCAACAGATGCAAATGAACACCATGCAGGTGAGGGTTTTTCCCCACAGACAAGCAATTGCTAATTAAATAGACACACATCCACCTCATATATCCTCCCATCCTGAAGCCTTGCCATTCACTAACAGACCAACACATAGATTAACATGTAAATCACTTCCTCTCAGCCAAGGGTCACACAGTATATATACCCCACACATTTCCATGCCACCACCCTCTGAAGATGCCAGCCACAGATGCAGGTGGAACATCAGGAATAAATTCTTCCAGAATGCAACCACATAGCCCAGAAAACCTACAGAAATCTAAGGCTGCTTTATTTCTCTGTTAGATCCTGCTCACCTTCTGCTTGTGAATACTGATTCTTCTGCTTGTGAGATACACTACACATTACCCCAGAGGCATCATTAGGGGGGGCAGGGGATTCAGACTGAACTAGGGGACACCCTAAAGAGAGGATGAAACCACTGATCTCCAAACATTTGTCTTGGGGCAGAACCAGGCTGCGGCATTCATCAGCATCCCTTTAAAGTGCTAGAGCTCAGCAGAAAAGATGGTGTGAGTGGGGCAAGGTTCAGTGAGAGCAGAAAGGAGATGCCCCAGTTTGTTTTTTAATTAATATTTTAAAAAATTATTTTTTTTTTACATTTATTATTTTTATTATTTTTTTAAAATCACATCTTACCAAATTTTCACTTCAACCACATGTAAATAAATTTAGACTTTGTGTATGATTTTGTAATTTACGGGTATAATTTTAATTTTCTTAGTTGTTTGTGGTGCAACTATTGCCATTAAATTCAGTGATATACGAGAATTACAGTTTATGAGTAACATTAGTACAAAAAACATTACTAAGGGTTCTGTGTAATGTGATGTGGGAGAAGGTCAATGGGGGTGACACCATGAGTTACCGCACAGGGTGACACCAACCCTAGTTGCTTTACCTCATACGTAAATCTTGCTGGAGTTGCCTAAATACCGTAAAGGCACCAGATTATGTCTGATATTGGAAGCTAAGCAGACTCAATCCTGGCTAGTACTTGGATGGGAGACTGTAAAGGAAGACCAGACACCACAGGCTATATTTCAGAGGAAAAATCTGGCAAAACCACCTCTGAATATTTCTTGCCTAAGAAAACCCCATAGAATGCATGGGGTCACCATAGGAGACTTGAAGGCACGCACACAATCTGCTGATTCAATTTGTCTACCCTAGCTGGGTCTAACAGTAGGATTCCAGAAAGAACCTCCTCTGATTTTCCCAGTTCCCATGTTCAGCCAATATTTGGGAACATGAAGCCCAAATCTAAGTTAAGTCCTCTTCTGGAGTACATTCCGAGAATCTTCCAGCTAGTACTGGTATCAACCACATTGACTAAGAGATCCTGAGATGTGTATGCTAAAAACAACTTTACCAAATTCTAGTGCAATTCAATGGTATCAGAAAGATATTTTTGCTACCCATTACTATAGTCAGCATGGCCACTGTCCAGTCCCAGAGTGGCTCATGAAAGGCTCTACCTCAGGTATTCTGTTGTCATTGCTTAAGAAGGTCCTACTCTATGAAGAAACCTGCTGAATGAAAGTTGCTGAGATAGTTTACCCTGTGGTAGATGCATGATTCCCACACTGAATCCTGAGATGATGTCTCCTAGCAGCCATTCTTTGATTGGATATCGTGGTAGCCAGGTCAGGATGGGGAGGAACCGAAATAGCAAGGACTTTGCAGTTGAAGCCGAACATCTAGAAAAGTGGTGTGGAAATGCATCTTTAGACAGGGCATGTGTTGAACCCAGGGCATGTGTTGAACCCAGATAGGGCAAGTGTTGCTGAAGGTTACAGTATTTGTACTGGTAATTCTTGTTTTTGTTTTGCAGAACCAGAAAACATTCCTCTCATCCTGGGGCGTGCCTTGGAACTGAACTTTTTTGTTCCCATTCTGTGCAAAGTTTCTTTTCTGTTCTGCTGTGTTCTGGAACAGGTCAAAGTAAACACCACCCACCCATCCACCCACTCCTGCTCCAACACATGCTGAAAAGGAGTGGGAAATGAGGGTCTTTATCTGGATGAAGAGGTGGCACTATTAGTTGCCATATGTGATGATCTGTGTTGGTATGCTCCACATCTCTTCTCAATCTGGATTAGTTTTAGACTAGTTCAGGATGTTCAGTCTGTATTGGGCTCTAGGGATGTGAGGCAATGGGAAAATAGGGCACTCATGTGGTCAAATCTGAAATATCCTGTGGTGTTTGCAAAAGTGCAATTCAGTTCCCATCTGAGTGTGGAAAAGCTCCACCTGAAGGCTTCAGCTCTGGGCACCTCTACTCTTGCATTTGTTTCATACAGAACATTTCCAACCTTTTTGTTGTTGTTTATTTTATGTACATGTATTTATATATTAATTGAACTTTATTTATTTTGAGGTGCAAAAGGGAAAAAGCTACAAGAACGAAAGCAGTGAATAAAGACAAAAGCAGCCAACAATAATTGTTAGGTCCCATCCTGGGAGACTGGTGGGAATTAACTAAATTCACATAACTAAACTCCCATCCTGGGAGACTGGTGGGAAATAACTAAATTCACATAAATAAAGAAAAGGGGCATTTTAACTTGTGAACTCATTTTAACTCATATTAACTTGTGAAACCACTCCATGCCCTCAAACAAGAATCCCCAACTGAAAAGGTTTTTTTAAAAGCTGTTTTCTATCTCTGCAAGCCTCAGTGTCCCCAGGTCTGCTGATATCTCCCCTTATGTATATGTTTGTATCTGTGTTGACTACATAGGAAACTATCACTGAAAATGGAGGGAAACCACTATAAGTATTGATCTATTCTAGTGACCCCACACAGAAGTTATACCCAAACGTTTTTCAATTAGTGGGAGCATAGAATCATTGAGAAGTAAAACTTCCAAACATAAGGTCATGAAGAAATCTTTCTAGCATTTCTTACACTATCCTCCATTTTGAGGGTCCATCCATTAATTTTTTCCAGACCTTGTGAGCTCCACAACATATATTTCTGTATTCACACACTAAGCCACATCTAGTGAGCTCCAGAAACACCATACCTTATCTTCTGGGTCTTGGCACAAATGGAGATGGGTTGAATCTGTGTCCTTATGCCAATCTTCTCTAGCTCAGCCTCACTCAGCACAGCTTGCTCTGCCTTAGTGTGACCTGGCATTTCGTTTTCCTCCATCCTCTTGACAAGAATGGTGTCTGGTTTGTGGTTTGGCTTTGCAACTAGGAAAAGAGAAAGAAAGGATCTAAAAGTCATAAACATCAGCAGCTATACTGAGAAAATTGAAACATACTTCCTTGGATTTCACCTTACACTTGTCTGAAGAAGAAAAATGGGCCTACTGAATAGCACACTTGGAACAGATAAGAACTAGATATTTTAAAAAGACTTTAGCCTCTCCCAAATGAGGTGTCCTCTAGATGTGCCAAACTACAGTTAGCATCTTCCTGAGCCAGCATGCCCATTAGACTGAGAGGATAGGCTGGCCTAACTCAAATAACATATGCTACAAAGGGACTCGGTATGTGTGTGTACCACACTGAGAAATATCATCATGGGAGAGAGTTAAGAATATAGAAATAGAAATAGCAAGTACATTTCTATACTGCTTATCAGTGAACTAAGCATTCTCTAAACGATTTACAGTACATAAGCTAATTTCTCCAACAAGCTGGGTACTCGTTTTAGTGACCTACGGAAGGATGGAAGGCTGAGGGGACCCTGGAGTCCTGTCTGAGATTGAACTCACAATCTGTGGCTGTGAATGGCTGCAGTACTGGCATTTAACCACTGCGCCACCAGGGCTCCTTATGACAAAGAATGTCAGATTACAGTACAGTCATCCCTTCTGATTCGCGGGGGGATCCAATCTGGACACCCCCCCCATGAATCGGAAATATTGCAAATACTGACCCCATTGGTTAGAATGGCCACACACTCCTGCGCACATGGCATTTTGTCCCTCACCGCTTGTTGTCTGTGAAAGACTGAGACCATGGATGGCAAGTCTGCCATCAGAGAGGGGCAAGTGTATATTGAAACTGATATGACAACAAAGCACAACATTCCACTTTGGAGCTTAGTACAGCCTTACTGGATTAGGTCAATCTAAATCAGCATGGTGTTTCTACTGTGAAGGACCAAATGACACTGAGAAGCAGAAGCACAAGACAGGTGCACAGCAAACCTCCTCCCCCCCCCAGCAACTGGAATAAAGAGGCATACTGACATGATGGATTGCCAAAAGGAAAAACAAACAGGTCTGAGAACAAATCAACCCTGAACTCTCCCTAGAAGCCAAAATGACCAAACTGAGGCTATTGTAGTTTGGACACAGCAAGAGGCAACATGAGTCATTAGAAAATATGACAATGTTCAGTAAAGTAGAAAAAAGGAAGACAGCACTACAGATGGATTGAACCAATCACAGAAGTCAAAGTCCTGAGTTTGAAAGATGTGAGCAGGGAAGCAAGGCATAGGATTGTTGTAAGCTGAGGCCACTTTGATGGCAAATGACAACAACTGCTCTTGATCCTGGAGATACTGGGAGATATTTGGGTATGTGTGTGTTTACAATGCTTCCAGAGGGCTCATTCCCACTTACATTTAACCCAGTTTGCAATTCGCTTTCGCTCTGGATCAGTGAATAGATTCCAGTCAATGCATCGTTCCCACTATGGAAATGGATCTTTTCTTTATTCGCTTCTTTTTTGGCACAATTGTCATTCCCACTAGTTTGTGCCCCTTCAAAATGCCTGTCAATCATCTATGCATCATCAGTGATGCAACCAGCAATACATTCAAGAAAACACGGGAGGGAGTCATGGGTGCCATGGCCAGAACTCTCCCCTTGGATGCATGCATCCATGGCTGTCATAGAGGACTCTCCCCTGGGATGCATGCAATTTTTTAAAAAATTAATAGTATATGAGCTCCATTGTTTTTGCAATTACTTGTCTTGCTGAGCCACAGTCAGTCCACTCACCTGACTCGCCATCTGCATGTAATTGCAAGTAATTGCAAATACAATGGAGTGCATATACTGGAGAGAGAGAGAGAGAGAGAGAGAGAGCACCCATAGGTCACACCACAAAGCACAAAGGCAGCACTGAGAGTGGGGGAAATGGCAGATTTCCTCAAAACCTGATGAGGGATATGCCAGCCCTCTGCCACAATAATCCTCCCCTTCTATTTGATGTGACTCAGGTCCGTTGTTCTCGCTAATTGCTTCTTTTCAAAAGGACTGGCAAAAAACTAGTGTCTGAAAACAGTTTATATATATATATATATATATATATATATATATATATATACAGGCATTTGTCTTGATTGAAAGTGAGTCCAAATGATCGCAGTCGCATCTGAAATTGTTTCAAATGGGGACAAGGCACATTTAAAGCGATCAGCAAATTGATGTAAATCATAGTGGGAATGAGCCCTTAGAAAGAAAGATTATTTCCCTTTTGAAACCACTTTCGCACTCTATGTCAGACAGAATCCTTAAATTGGCTTTATAACAATGGGATTAAAAATTGTAGGAAGCCTTATGCATGTCCCTGGTGGTAGAAGGGTTGATTTTATGACTTGATAATATTGCATTGGATATATATTTTTAAAACTTTGATATCATATATGGCTTAATATTTTATAACTGCTCTGTAAAGAAACAATGGCTGTCATAATTTACTAGTGATAGCAATGAATTTTGTTAGGCCCACAAAACAAACAAAGAAATCCAACCCAATGACAGTGTTACTGCCTGGGGAAATTTATTTTCTGTGGGCAGTGCATGACCTTATATTGGAGAAGAGGATGGGGGGGGGGGCAAAGTAATGTCCATTTTTGTGTTTATTGATTTTTCCTTTACCTTCAGGGACCTTTTATACTACACAAATACAGCACTATGATTTTATTTTTATAATAATAATAATAATAATAATAATAATAATAATAATAAAGTTTATTTATATCCCGCCCCTTTGAGATCAATCGGGGCGGCTAACAAGAATAAAATATACATATAACTGCTATGGCAAAATCCTGGGGAATCCTGGGTTCTGCAATTTAGGGAGGGGCCTTTAGAATTCTCAGCCAGGGAGCTCTAGTACCTCACCAGACTATCAATCCCAGGATTCCATCAGATGTTGTCATGGCAGTTGAAGTGCAGTCATAGTACTAAAACTATATATTGTGAAAGGATTCTCAGAATGAGATTGAAGACAGGCTTCCCTGCCAACTTGGTGCCATCTAAGGACATGTCTTGATGCTGTCCAAGGATATAACTTGTATGGATACAATCTGAAATGCACGAGAGCTGGTAGACTCTGGACCCTTAGCACTTATCATTTTAACAACTTTCCTGAACACTTAAGGACAGAGGAAGGTGGGAACACATCAAAGCAGTACAGCTGGAGTATACACTATAGGAAACTCAGTGGCAATTCCTGGATAGGTTCTGTTCCAGGGCGAAACTAACCACGTTGCTAAAGGTATCTCTATATTTGTGGGGTTTTTTAACATATAAAAAGAATATCAACTTCCCCAATTGGAAAATCACTCCCCCAGAAAATATCCTCAGCACTCTTCTCCAGCACCACATCACAAATGAATTAATTTTCTTCCTATCCGCTTTCTTCATTGTCCATCTCACATATCTGTATATGGTAGAATTCAAAGATATAGCAGTGTTAGTCTGTAGAATCAGTACATAGAGAGACCTTGTAGCACCTTTGAGACTAATGGAAAGAAAGAAATTAGCAGCACAAGCTTTCATAGACTTCAGTCTACTTCCTGGGAATACAATGGATTTGACAATCTTCGGTTTAGCATTCAGAGTATAAACTCATGTGCATTAACATTTTGGAGTAAATTAGATCAAAAGGCTTTAGTAAACCACAATGTTTCTGCTTAGCACCTAAATGAAGCCACTTTTGGCACCAAATGACATATTGTCACTAAGGACAATATCACACTACACTGTTATAGTGCTATTATTCCACTTTAAATGCTGTAGCTGCCTCCTGTGGAATCCTGGAATTTGTAGTTTAGGGAGTGGTAGGTAGAATTCTCAGCCAAAGAGCTCTTAAGCCCTACTAAACTACAAACCCCAGAATTCCACAAGAGGCAGCCATAGCAGTTAAAGTGGAACAATGGTGCTATAACAGTATATTGTGATTAATTGTTCCCAGACTGCTTACAAGATCTTGGTTGAGTAACCCAAAAGTATTACAATGCCTTTAGTGGTATACCGAAATCAGCCTTCCCTAGCATGGTGGCACCATCCAGATCTGCTAGACTACAATTCCCACCAACCAGAGACAGCATCACCACTGCTGGGAGTTGCAGTTTGACATGTATCTGAAGTACACCATGATGTGGATGCCTGACCTGAATCATCTTGATGACTAGCCAATATGTCAGGTAGAGAAGGAAGTAGGTGGTTGTAGAACATTGGCAAATTATTTCTTCTCCTCCTCATCTCAGTGGTCACTCAGGAAAAGCCATGCCAGCACATTCTGCACTTTTTTTCCAGATGAAGAACCAAGAATTTTAATTCATCTCAGAAAATGCACTTGCCCAAATAACCTGCCCTTTGATGGCTTTCAGGCACCAATTCTCTCAGATGTACCTGGATATGCATGCATGATCACAAGCCAAGAGATCTGCATCCTTTTACAACTCAAAGATCCATCCAATTGCACACAAACAGCAGATTAAAAAGGGAAAACATGTACCTATGCACGCAGGGTGCCATTACAACCTGGAGCTCCAGCTGTGCCGGAACATTTTGCAGGTCTTGAGAGATTATAGATACTGGAACAATGCAAACTTAAAATAGGTTTGAGCTGCATGTTACTTTGCAGCTGAAATAATTAAGATCCATTTTATAGGATTTAAAAAAATCCAGACTGCATAGTCAATTTTGTTTTGTGTGCATTGTGTCTTAAACCCTCCTGAAACTGTGCTGAGAAAGAGTAGCGTGCTATCTAATTAGTATTTCAGTTTGTCAACCCAGATGTTAATTAACAAATACTAGAAGATGAATACAAGTCATCTAAATAATTGAGTAATTTGCTAGTTCTATAATTAGTTGAGGAGTGGAGACAAATCCATTATATCTATATATTTTTGGATGTCCCACAAATGGAAATATGTTTTTTATTACTTCCTTTTCTGGGGGAACCATGAAAAATGTACCGTAGTTTTATGCTTTGGCAAGGCCAATCTGATGAAAGCCTCAGACATTTCATCCAGCTGCAGCCACAGGTTGTTGTGTTAGGCCATGACAGCTAGAATTTGTAAGTTTGTACCAAAATTTGTAAGTAATGAATTACAAACAGCACTGTTAACTACACCAAGTTGCTGGGTTTTTTCTGAATAAAGGTGTAATAAAGTTACATTTCAGAAGTAATATGACAAATTGGAGCAACAGTGCTTTAGTAGTGTGGCAGGTATTGCTTATAGTTACTTTTAAGTCTTGCTTTCCTGATGTGGGGAACCGACGATTTCTTCCCCCAGTGCTAGGACTCACTGCCATATTTGTGCCCATTTGTGCCCATTGTGCCCATTTGTGCTCTCTCCTAGAAAGTCACCTGAGACTGGCAGCCAATGGACTATGGGCTGGCACTGGTCCATAGACACCATTTGGAGTATTCCTGTTCTGAAGGACATTGTTATGATTTTTACAGGCATTTTGACATGACATTTTTTTTAAATCTTAGTTTTTAAAAAAGTAATGGGAACATCACAAGAACACACATTTTAAAAACAAGTAATAATAGCAAGTTACTTTTCAAATACTGCAAGATATAATGGGGATGAATTACTTAAAATGACTTTCAAATCATTACGATAGTTTGTATTTATGCTATGGAGATAGCCTTATCTACATATACTGTTTAGGTGCTGTAAGAGAAAATATCCCTGCTCCCCTTTTTTGTGATAATAATAATAGAGAGTTCTTCAGAAAGCTAGTTCTACCTGGGATCTGGGAACATATTCTTCCCCCTGGGCAGTTACTCATTTATCCTGACGTAGGTGCCTGTTAACAACTAACTTCAGTCCCTATTCCTGTCACAGTCAATTCTGCAAGGAGTAAATGCAGTTGGAACCACATTACAACCATTGTTTCTTATTCAATCAATGCAAGAGGTATTAGGGTAATTCAGACAGAGGTATACTATTCCTACAAGGAGGTCATAGTAGCATTTATTCAATCTGTTAACAAACAATTGGGGTCATTTTCTGAACCCAGGAAGCTTCATAACTGATTGAGGACTCTGGAGACCAGGGTTTGAATACCAGCTGGTCACATAAACCTACTGAGTGACCTTGGGCAAATCACACTCTCTAAGTCTCAGAGGCAATGGCAATCCCCCAAAAGAAACTTGCCAAGAAAACGCCATGACAGGTCCCCCTTAGGGTCACCATAAGTTGGAAGCGACTTGAAGGCACATAACAGCAGCAAAGTTTCTTTATGGCTGCTGCCACACCGAAGAATTAATGCAGTTTGACATTGATTTAACAGCCATGGCCCAGTGCTATGGAATCCTGGGATTTGTAGTTTGTTGTGGCACCAGGGCCCTCTGGCAGAAAAGGCTAAATATCTGACTAAACTACAAATCCCAGAGTTCCATAGCATTGCACTATGACAGTTAAAGTGGTGTTAAATTGCATTATTTCTGCAGTGTAGATGCAGCCTCTATTTCCCACCAAAAACACAGCCAGAATATTTTGATAAGCAGTGAATATAGTGAATAGAGAACAGTTACTTAGATTTACGCATCTTGAATTGTTCCGTATTCATGGTTGCTACTTCATGATTGCAGCCCTGGGAATGAGATGAACTTGGGTGATGATTTTGGTGGCTAAATCCTTCTGATAATATCAGGATGCCACCTGATTTAAAATTTAATCCAGATCAGGTAAGCTGGTTTTAAAATTAATGCGATAAGCTCCTTAGTCAGGGCAGTTGTTCAACACCTTATTTAGAGTCTCTACACATTTATAGCAGTTTGAAACCACTTTAACTGTCATGATCCCATCCTACAGAATTCTGAGCTTTGTAGGCTGGTGCATTGCTGGTGGTGAGGAATTCCCCAGGATAGATCCTTATCCAGCAAAACAGCACCATCCAGGCAAAAAAGGGATGAATCAACAAGCTTGGTGTAAACCCAAGGCCTGAACAAAAACCAAGACTGACATCCCAAATCTATAGGGGGGGAAAGGGACAACAAAGTCAAAACAAACAGTTCCCCAACAGCTAATTGAGGACTCCCAAGCCTACATGGGGAGAAGAGAAATGACAGAATAAAGTGGAAAATTGGGAATGGAATGGAGTATCCTGAAATGGAGTATGGCTGACTGGCCATCCAGCATCCCAAATGGGAGTACTACATACTGGGGGATATTCTACCTTACCAAATATCACTCAGCAAAAAAGGTGGATTTCCCAGCAGTCATGTTTGTTACATTTATACTTTAAATTTTATATGTATATATGTATGTATGTATGTATGTATGCATATGTCTATGTCTATGTCTGTGTCTGTGTCTGTCTGTCTGTTTCTCTCTCTCTGTGTTTGTGTGTGTGTATAGATGTAGCTTTGGTAGTCCTATGGCAGAAGCAAGTCTCCCCTCTTCAGTGCCACTGTTTTGTCCCCCTCTGGCTCTAGGCTGGAGCTCTTCCCTCCCTAAATCACATTTTACCTCCCAAGGAGAATGCTAGAAAGGGAAATCCCAGGAATCACTCTCTCTTACCTGAACTGCAACGCAGAGGAGCTGAACCAGCAACGCGCGGGGCCAGCTTTATAACACTTTGCTCCCCTTTGCTCGATATTAATATCTGACTGTGATCTTTGAGACACCACTCCCTCTGCCTTCCCAGTTAAGTTGGCTTCTTGGGTCACTGAGTTTTCAAGAAACAATTGCCACAAGCCTGGGTTGCTGGGCTTCTTGGACTGGAGCCCCTGGATTAGTAAACTGTTTGACTCATCAACTCTGAAAGAGAACCTAGATATTATGGGCGTATCAAGAATAAGATGGACTTGATGAGTGTGATAACAGTGGCTTAACCTATTTTGTTCTTTTTTTACACCTGCCCTGGGGGCTTTCAATTTTGCAAGTGGTTGTATAAGCCTTTCCCTCTGGCATTTCTCTATTTTTTTAGTCTACTTCTCTCTGGCAAGGATGCAGTGGTTTAGTGGTTAAGATGCCAATTCTGACAATTGGAAGATTGAAAGTTGGCAGTTTAAGGCTCGGGTACTGCATGATGGAGTAAGCTCCTGTCACTTGTCTCAGCTTCTGCCAACCTAGCAATTTGAGAGCATGCAAATGCAAGTAGATAAATAGGTACCACTTTGGTGGGAAGGTAACAGTGCTCAATGCACTTGTGCTGGCCACACGACCACTGGAGTAGTCTTTGGGCAACACTGGCTCTTTGGCTTAGTAACGGAATGAGCACTGTCTACTACAGTCGGTTATGACTAGACATTCATGTCAAGGGACTACCTTTACCTTTACCTTTACCTTTACCTTTACCTATCCCTAGCAGCTATTAGTTCAGGTAAGAAGAAAAAACAGGTGCTATGCAAGTACGTACCTTGGTTAACATAAAGCAGTTTGACACTACTTTAACTTCCATAGCTCAATGCTATGGAAATTGAGGATTTGTAGTTTGGTGGAGCACCAGAGCTATCTGACATGGAAGGCTAAATATCTCACAAAACTACAAATCTCAGAATTCTATAGCATTGCATCATGTCAGCTTTATTTCTGGATATACCCCAACGGGGCTAAAGAAGCTTTGGGGTATGTCTGCATGCATGTGAAAGAGTGACTAACAAAACAGCAGAGTAAAAAGCTTTCCATCATCGATATGGGAGTAATCACTCATTTATTTCTATCTTACCCTATATCTTAAAGATTTAATGGTGCAATAAATAATAATGATTTAAAAAGAACAGGAGCTTATCACTCGCCAAATAAGCTGGCATACCTCTTCCGGCTTCAATCCTGGATCCGGATACCCCCGGTTGTTATCAGACATAAGTCACTGCCAATTTAGCCACAATGGGAGCTTCCGACTTCAAAAATTGGCTGGCTGAGAGAGGCTTCGGCCCAGGATGGATTTGGCTGGTGGCATCATGGCTAAATTGGTGGCAACTTATGTCTGATAATATCCAGGGGTATCCTGGATCCAAGACTGAAGCCGGAAGAGGTAAGCTGGCTTATTTGGCAAGCGCTAAGCTGCATAGTTTTGATAAAGGGATATTCTTCTGTAGTATATCTGAAAAAAATAAATAAAGTAGTTATTTATAAATAAAGTTAGGCTCTTCCACTTGACACAATTATAATTTGGGGAGGTACCAGTGCTCTCTGGCAGAGAATTCTAAATATAGTTGTCCCTTCATATCCATGGATTCAACCATCCATGGCTTGAAAATGTATATATATACATTAAATTCCAAAAAGAAAGGCTTGATTTTGCCATTTGTGTACGGAACATGACTTTACAATGTCATTGTATATAACAGGACTTCCACGGATTTTGGTATCTAGGGGGGGTACCCCCCTGGAATCAAACCTCAGTGGATACCAAGGGACCACTGTACCTCATGAAATTACAAATTCTAGGGTTGGAACAAGATGGAACCACGGCATTTGGAGTGGTGTCAAAGCACTATAATTGGGTCGTATGAAAGGGCCCAAAACAATTCAAGGAACAAACACAGAGAATCAAAGGAAAAAAAACCTACAGTCTTGAAATGAGCCATAATTTGATGTAAGAAATTATAAAAGGATGCAAAAAAAAATCTGGTCCTCCAACTAAAACCAGGAGTTCCCTTACAGACTGTTTTCCTCAGGTAATCTTTTGTTATTACCTTCAGTTTCTTTGATAATGTTACCATTATCACTATGCCCCAAAAGCTTGAGAGAATTAACAGTGAGGCTACTACTAGCCCTAGCAGGGCCCCCAAGGGAAAGGCATGGCACAATTGTGATGCTGCAGGTAAGAAGGTCCACTCTCATTTCTGCACATATAAATCCCCAGTGATGGGCTGCAGAGGAAAGCCACTGGGATGGATCTTAGTGCTCAAACTGGTATAAGCCTGCTGGAAGTTCCCTATAGCTGATAGAGAGTACCAGTGGCACCATTAGGTTTGGCATCACTCAGTAAAGTAACTTGTAGCGTCAGTAAAGTAACTTGACCTCCTCCCATACCACACTATATAAAATCCTTAGTAATTTTTTGTTCATAAATCATAAATTACCATTCCTGTGTATCACTGAATGTAATGACAACAGTTATGACATAAACAACTAGCCGAATTAAAATTATACCTTTAAATTGCAAAGGCCTAAACATATTTACATGTACATTTTTCATGTGGATAAAGTGAAAAGTGAGTAATATATAATGTTTTAAAAGAAAATTTAAAAAGTATTTTAAAAAATTAATATTAAAATTAAAATTTATTATTATTATTATTTTAAAAGCTGGGTCTGTCCTTTCTCTTCTCATTGAGCCTCACCCCACCTACCCCATCTCTTCATAATTTTTTTTAATTTATATTTTATTAACATATACTATTCAAACATATCTATAAAGTTGACATATTAATTTCTTTTTCAATAATTATATACAAATATTTACAATTGACTTCCAAAGTATCTCCAGTTTGTACTCAACCTTAGTTCAATGTTCACTCATTGTCTTCATATATATGCAATTTTAGATATTGAATCCACTGTGTGTTATAACAATAGCTTTAATTATTTTGATCTTTAATAGTCACTTTTCACCTATTATTAAGTCAGTTTACTAATTTAGGGTATCCCATCAGTCTATATCTCTATTCAATTAAATTTTCTCTTTTACAGTATTGCAGTATCGGAGTCCAGTCTTGTTCAGTACTCTCTACATTTTGTTTGTTCAGTCTAGCTGTGAGTATATCCATACTCATCATTTCGATAAGCCTTGTAAACCACTCACTGGTTGAGGGCACTTCTGCTAGTTTCCATTTTTTTGCTAGTGTAATCCGAGCTGAAGTTATCATATACAATAATATCCTCCCATATTTCCTTTCCATTTTTCCTGGGATCTTATTTGTCATGTTCAACAGATATATTTCTGGTATCATGTCATATCTTATTTTAAATATTTCACAGATTACCTTATGAACAGTTGTCCAATACTTCCTAACTTTGTCACAGTTCCACCATACATGTAACCAAGATCCTGTAGTTTGCTTACACTTCCAACATCTGTTATTACCATTCTTGTAAATTTTTGCTAATTTCGCTGGGGTGAGGTAATCTCTTCATCATTTTTAAAGGGATGCAGGCCAATGCCACAGCCCATTTATGCCCAAAGAGAGATGTTCGGGGAGCAGTGGTGTCACTCCCTCTTAGGGTGTCACCCGGTGCAGTCTGCACCCCCTACTGATGCCACTGGATAGTACCCCATCTATTTTGGTCTCAACAACCAGGGCCCAAGCATATGAGGAAGAGAACAGGGTGTTTTTAGAGTTGCAGGGTTAGGACTATCTCAAACCCTGACATTTCAGGATCAAAACCTGAGACCTAGGCAGCATTTACACTGTAGAAATAATACATTTGACACCACGTTAACAACTCCGGCTCCATTCTACAGAATCCTGGGCTTTGTAGTTTTGTGAGGCACCAGAACTTTTTGGCAGAGACTAAAGACATTGTAAAAACTACAAATCCCAGGTTTGCATAGGATGGAGCTACAACACTTAAAATGGTGTCAAACTGTATTATTTCTACAGTGCAGAAGATGAACTCCTAGGGATGAGCACTTGTGATGTCACAGATGTCACAAGAGTGATGTTGCAAGGGGCAGCCCTCCGATTATGTCATTAAGCATGAAACATTAAGCCATTCAGATCAAAACACCAAGTCAAACAAATGATGAATACACACACACACGTGAATGCATATACAGCAACAATTTTCATGGCATCACTCTCAAACTGAGATTCCTCCCCTTACTCAGAGGTCTGTTGAAAAGGGTCCGGGTCCTAAAACTCAGGGCCAGGTCCTGAGGTCTGGGAACTCATTTGCTTTCTAACGGCCTGGCCTAGGTTGCAAACTCTGTGAGGGGGAAATGAGGCTAAACTGAGTTATCTGGAAGTTGTGAGATTTGCAGGCCTCATGCCATTATGTCATAGTTACTAGGCATACTGGGCTTTTTTTTTTCTGGGGACTGTGAGAGGGGATAGTTAAAATGGAATCTGAAGAAGCCATTTTGTATGGCCAAATATAGGATGGATCTGTGCGACTCTTTCTCAAGCAGCTTTGTTCAAAACAGCAGACCACCTTGAATGTTATAGCTGAGTAGTTGCCAGAAGCTTCAAAGACAAGGCCAGAACAAGAGATAATTTGTTGGTCCTGCTAGCTTGAAAGTAGAAAGATAGGAGGAGTTGAAATTCTAGCTTGTAACCAATCATAAGTTTGAATTACGCATTCATTATTGAAACCACAAACTAAGGGGCTATGCAGATGGGCTTAAAGGGGTGTTTTGAGGGTGACCTGATGATGATGCATGCTGAAAAAGCGCCCCCTACTTGCCTCTTCCTGTGAAAGTGCGCTTCAAAAAGGAGCCGCATTTTTCCGCTTCTTCCTAAAACATGCGCACCTACATAGGTACGTTGGTATGCAGCAATGGAGGGTCGGCGGAATAAATGGGACCTGGGAGTTAAAACGTGGTGTAAATGCACCTCAATAGGTGCATCACATTTTCAGCTGTCCCTGGGGAGCATGCACCCGGTGAAAAAAGCTTTAAATTAAAGAGTTTCTAGGGTGCAGGTGTGGGTGAACTGCCGCAGGTGCGTCTGCATCAGAAATCTAGCCCTAACCCTAATTTGTGTAGTGCGCATGCGCCAGAGCAGGAAGGTGAAACTGTTGCAGCCAAAATGTAGTGAAGAGAAGAAAATCAAAGAAGGGGGGGGGTGAGAGTCAAGACATGATGTAATAAGCTCTGAAGATGAATCTCCAGGGTCCTTTATTTATACCAAATATTGATAAATAGCATATCAATCATTGGGTTACCATATTGCAGGGGTAGGCAACCTTTCCCCTTTAAGGGCCAAGGGACTTCAGCTCCCAGAAGCCTCAGCCATGTTGGCCAATAGTCCCATGTTGGCTAATAGCTCCTGGGATTCTGGGAGCTGAAGTCCTTCGGCCCTTAAAGGGGAAAGGTTGCCTACCCCTGCCATATTGTTCATAATCAGCCTTGCATATCTTTAATATCTATTACAATGTCATATATATGATATATAAGCACTAGTTCATTTCATCCTAATAAGCAGTTAATAATACAACATTCTTTTCTCCTTGCTAACTCAGCATATCGACCAGTACACATCATCTCCCATGTCCAGCCATCCATAGTGTATCTCCAGTGACTATCCACCCATGTTTGCATGGGTGTGTCCCCCCAGGAAATACTCTACAATGTAGCACTGTGAAAGTGATAAAGGGAAAGTTTCACTTTTAAGCTGGATCCCAATGCACATTCCAGCGCCATTTTCTCAGTGGACCTTTGTCGCTTTGGACTTCCATAGCTTTGTACCTTCGGCGCTCATCTGGTACAGCGGGCAGAATGGCACAGCCATCGACAAGCGGTGAACCAAAAAGAGGGAGAGGGACATCGTGGTCCCATGCGGAGACCGCTGACCTGATAGCTGTGTGGTCACAGCCACACATTCTGGAGAAATTGAGAAATTCATTTTTGAATGCCGATATATTTAAGGAGTTGGCAGAAAGCATGAGGGCTAGGGGCCACCAACGCACTAGGGAAGAGTGTGATCGGAAGACCAAAAACCTCAGGTCCAATTACAAGAAGTTTAGGGATCATAAGGCCAAAAGCGGATGGGGCCTATCCTCTATGCCCTTCTACAAGGAACTCCATGCCTTCCTTGCCAGGGATGGTAGCATACAGCCCAGCAGAATATGCACCAGCAGTGATGTCGTTAGGGTCCCAGTTGGCCAGCCAGCCAGAGCTGAAACTGTGGAGGACATTTCCGAGGTAGAATGTGCCCAGGAGCTTTTGCCTCCTCAAGATAAGATGTGCCAGGGATCTCGGGAAGGGGTGCAGGGGACAGCACTAGGGTGGCCAGAGGGCAGAGATGACCCCATCCCTTGTCATTTTTAGATGACCAGGAGGAACACCCTGACTCAGATGAGACATCCTGCAGTCAGAGGGTTATGGATATCTCCAACATGAGAGCACTGTCCCGTGCCTCTACATCTTCCACCAGCAGGCCACCATCTCGTACTTCAGAGTGGAGCACTGTATCTTCCAGGGTCAGTAGCCACCGTGAGCGCTCACCTGTCCCACAGACCAGTACAGTGGTCAGCGACGATGGGAGTGAGGGCAAGGAGAGGGCAGGTCCTGGACAATCCACCCAGCTGATCAATCAGGTCCAGGCTGCACACGGTAAAGATATTCCCTGTTATGACAATAAATACTTTCTGTCGCATGTACGGCTGCAATTTTTTTTAAAAAAGCATAGCACTTTGTATGGCTTTTGTGACGTTTCTTGCGTATGTGTGCAGATTTGCAGAACCCCCTCCTCCACACACCACTTTTGTACCCTAGCATGCTGGGGGGGGAACATGGAGGAACATTTGTGTCTGTGTCCTGTTGACCGTGTTCCTCGCATGACAACCACCTGCATGTATCCAATGTGTCTACACAAACCTCCCTGGCATGTATCTCTCTCCTCCACCCCCCGATCTCTACAGGAGTGTTTTGTGTGTAAGCTGTGCGGGAAGTAAGATGAGAGAGAGAAGAGGAGGAAACTGCTAATCCCAGAGCTGCAATGCTACTGGCAGCCCGCCTGGCTAAGATCAGAGGGAAGAGGGCCCGTCGCTCAGCAGCTGCAGCAAGTACGAGTGCCCAACATCAGTTCATGGAACGCAGCACAGAACAAATGGACAACACCCTAGAACAGGACGAACGGTTCGCTGAATGTTCCTATCAGCTGAGAAAGAGGGAGGCAGAGGAACGGAGGGAGTTCCAGTGGAAATGCCTCCAGCATCAGGAAAGCATTGCCCACGAGTACCGGCGTGTCGCTGACTCCCTAAAAGTGCAGACCAGTCTGCTGGCCCGGATTGTGGATATCATAGAGGGGCCCCAGAGGGCCATTGATAGCATCAGGGAGGGTATGCAGGAGGGTGGACAAGAGAGGGGTATCCCCCATGGCCCAGCAGGAGGTGGCTATGGTGCTGGGCAGAGGGAGGAGGGGTTGCTCCCTACCTGTGGAAGTAGAGGGTGCTGTGGCCAGAGGGAGGAAGGGTTGCTCCCCACCCGTGGAAGTAGAGGGTGCTGTGGCCAGAGGAAGGAGGGGTCGCTCCTCACCCATGGAAGTAGAGGGTGCTGTGGCCAGAGGGAGGAGGGGTCACTCTTCACCTGTGGAAGTAGAAGGTGCTGTGGCCAGAGGGAGGAGGGGTCACTCCCCACCCATGGAGGAGGAAGCTGGGGGGGGACAGAGGGAGGAGGGAGAGGTGTCCACCCATGGAGGAGGAGGCTGCTATGGAGGTGGAGATCATTGAGCAACACCCTGTAGAAGAGTCTGCCAGCCTTTTTAGCAGTGATGTGGCAGTGCCACCGTCCTCTCGCCACCCTCAAAGGCAGAGATCAAGTAGAGGGGGATGGAGATGTTGCAACGATCACCACTAAGTATCAAGGCAGACACCACCAACTACCCCCCCACTATAACCACATCAGTGATTGCCACCGCACACTATGCCCACCTCACTGATTGCCACTGACACCGCACACTATGCCCACCTGACTGATGCTGCTCACTGGTTTACTGTGGAGATTCTGCGATGAACCTACACATCTGTGCATAAAACATCACAAGCTTTTTAAAAATGGAAAGTTTATTAATAAAATATGGCTACTGCCAAACCTGAGTACGTTCGCAGATTGCGGCATAATTTTTTTTAAATAAAGTGTCTTTTCAATAAAAACAACAATAAAACAACTATTTACAATGATTTACGAATGGGGGAATGGGAGGGGTGTATTTACAAAGGGGAGGTAGGTACAACGGGGGAAGAAGGGGAGGGGGAGGAGGGAAGTATGTACAGTGGGGATGGGGAGGTGGGGGTGGGGGTGGGGGTTGGGGAAGACCTAGGTGGTCCATGATGGCTGCCACAGACTCCGCCAGATGTTTAAGCTGGTCCTCCATGGCAGCCATCCTGTCCTCCATCCGTCCTTCTGTAAGGGAAAAGAAAAGAGAAAAGTGTGGTTAGGAGGTTACTCGGCATCCCATCACCCAATGCCAAAGCCAGGGTTCCTGGGTGCCCCCTCCCACTCCCTCTCTCTGTTTCTCTGCCATTCTTACCTCGCTGATGGTCCTGGTCCCACCTCTCCTGGAGGACCACCAAGCAGGCAACACCAAGGGCCCCCTGCCCCTCCACATCAGGTGGGTGGCAGCTCGGCCCAGGCTGCTCCTCCTCAGCAGGTCCACCTATGAAAGGAAAAAAGACACCATTTAGGAAGCCAGCATGGAATGTAGTGGGGGAGGGGAGGGACAGGAATGCCATGGAGGCTGCAGTCATGCAGTCATTACCCCTCCCCTCAGGGACCTACCTTCTGGCATGGGTGGCTAGGATGGCTGCAGAGGGACGGCACCGGCTCCCTCTGCCTGGGCCTCCCTGCCTGGCCTGGCTTCCCTGTCTGAGGAGGAGGAGGAGGTGGAACTGACAGGGTCCCTCTTCCGTCCATGCCGTCGCCTCCACCGCACGCCTGCATGTGGGGACAAGAGGAACACCATTGACACCCATGGGATGGGGAAAGGAGGGAGGGGAGGGACATGGAAGGGTGAGGAGAAGGGAGGGATGGGCATGAGGGACTATGGCAGAGGCCCTACACTTACATGGAGGATGACGATCCTGCCATCTAGGGCGGCTGGCCCTGATCCAAAGGTCCCGGAGCCGCTCATAGAAGGGTGGGTGCTTCCTAACTGGGGGATACACCCCATAGTCCTCCAGGGCTTCAAAGAAGACCCTCTTCAGTGTCTTGAACTTGGTTTGGCACTGTTGAGGGGTCCTCCTGAAGCCCTGCTGGTGGAGGGCTTGGGAAGCCTGGGTAAAGTATCCCAGGTTAGGCCAGTTGGTACTGGCCATCACCCTTCTTGCAGCTGACTCCGGGGTCAGGACATGGAGGAAAATGCCCACCTCCTCGTCCATTCAGTAAACGATGTGGACGGGCACTCTCCTCCTGGCCGCCATCATCGTCCTGGGGTTCTGCAGAGGTCCGCAGGGGCATCGTAGTCCACTTTCAGGTACTAATTAAGACTTAGTATGGACACTGAAGGAACTGCTGCCGTCACCTGCAATACCTGTGGGATGTTTGTATTCTTATCTACAGATGTGGGAAACTACACATGCTCCAAGTGCAAGTTGGTAGCCCTCTTGGAGGACAAAGTACAGCAGCTGGAGGCACGGGTAGCTACACTTCAACATATTAGGGAGCAAGAGGCTTTCCTTGACAGAACAGAACAAACGGTCTTGGACGGGGAACACACAGAGGAAGTTGCTGGAGAAGAGAAGGTCACATCACACACACAGGAGGTAGAAAGCTGGAGGAAGGTCACACACAGAAGTAAGGAGACCAGGGATCGTACTGGGAGCTTGCGGCTACAGAATCGATTTCAAGCTCTTACTCTTAGCAAGGAGGACGCAGAAGAGCAGCATGGACAGATTTCAGAGACAGAGCAGGGGACCCTGGCAGTTCCACCACAGGGAACAGTCGCTGCTAAGCCTCGGAGGAGGCGTGTGGTCGTGGTGGGGGACTCCTTGCTGAGGGGGACAGAAGCAGTGATTTGTGGGCCTGACAAGATGTCTTGAGAGATGTGTTGTCTTCCTGGGGCAAAGATCAGAGATGTGACAGAGAGGCTGACAAGACTGGTCAGGCCTACCGACCAATATCCCTTCCTTTTGGTCCACGTGGGAACGAATGACACAGCAAGACACAGCCTTCAGAACATCAAAAGGGATTACGAGGCTCTAGGAAAGAAGCTGAAAGAAATGGAGGCACAGATTGTCATCTCGTCTCTTCTGCCAGTTCAAGGGCATGGTCCAGGAAGAGAGAGGAAGATAGCAGATGTCAACAATTGGCTCCGCAGATGGTGTCGTCGAGAACGATTTGGATTCTTGGATCATGGGCTGCGGTTCCATGAGGGCGGACTCCTGGCAAGGGATGGGCTGCATCTCACACCAGTTGGAAGAAATGTTTTTGCCAACGGTTTGAAGAATTTGATCAGGAGGGCTTTAAACTGAACTGTGTGGGGAAGGGAGACAACATCCTGGAAGACAAAAGGACTGGAGAAAATAGTCAAACTGTCATAGAGGAAACAAGACAAACAGTACAGGGACCCAACATTGGGAGGCAAAAAAATGTGCACAGGCAGCAAGTAAAGGGGACACATGGTCTTAGATGTCTCTACACTAATGCACAGAGCATGGGAAATAAGCAAGATGAACTTGAACTCCTAGCACAACAAAGCAAATATGATATAATAGGCATCACTGAAACCTGGTGGGATGAGTCTCATGACTGGAATGTAGAAATAAAGGGGTATAACCTTTTCAAGAAAAACAGGACAAACAGGAAAGGAGGAGGAATAGCATATGTCAGGGATATTTACACCAGTGAAGAAATCCAGGACATCAATCCTGGAAGCCAAGTGGAGAGCATCTGGATAAAAATTAAAGGGGAAGGAAACAACAGGGATGTTAGTGTGGGAGTCTACTACAGACCCCCAACTCAAGCAGAAGAATTGGATGAAGCCTTTCTAGAACAGATGACCACACACTCAGAAAGGAGAAATATAGTAGTGATGGGTGACTTCAACTATCCGGATATTTGCTGGAAGTCAAACTTGGCAAAATCCTCAAGGTCTAGCAAATTCCTCACTTGCCTCGAAGACAATTTCATTGTTCAAAAGGTGGAAGAGGCAACGAGGGAGTCAGCTATTTTGGATCTGATACTAATTACAGGGAAGACCTAGTTAATGGGGTGCAAGTGGTTGGATCCTTAGGCGGGAGTGATCATGTCCTCCTGGAGTTTATTATACAGTGGAAAGGAGAAGCCATGCATAGTCAGACACGCATTCTAGACTTTAGGAAAGCTGATTTTACTAAACTTAGAGAAATACTGAGTGTGATCCCATGGACAGGAATACTAAAAGAGAAGGGAGTTCAAGACGGATGGGAGTTTCTCAAAAGGGAGATATTGAAGGCACAATTTCAAACCGTGCCAACGAGGAGGAAAAATGGGAAGTGTCTCAAGAAACCAGGATGGATGACTAAGGAACTTGCAACTGAACTATGTTTTAAACGGAACATGTATAAGAAATGGAAAAATGGGGAAATCACCAAAGAGGAATTCAAACAAATAGCTAGCACGTGTAGGGGTAAAGTCAGAAAAGCTAAAGCGCAGAATGAAATCAGGCTTGCTAGAGAGGTTAAGAACAATAAAAAGGGCTTTTGGGGGTATGTCAGCAGCAAAAGGAAAAGGAAGGAAATGGTAGGGCCACTGTGTGGAGAAGATGGCAAAAAGTTAACAGGGGACAGAGAAAAGGCAGAATTACTCAACACCTTCTTTGTTTCAGTCTTCTCAGAAAAGGCAAAGGGTGCTCAACTTGAGGATAATGGAGCAGAGGACAGAATAGGAGAATTTCAGCACAGAATAAGAAAAGAGACAGTACAGAAACATCTGGTTAATCTAAATGAATATAAGTCTCCAGGACCAGATGAATTACATCCAAGGGTATTAAAAGAATTGGCAAATGTAATATCGGAACCATTGTCAATAATCTTTGAGAATTCCTGGAAAACAGGAGAGGTCCCAGCGGACTGGAGGAGGGCAAATGTTGTCCCCATCTTCAAAAAGGGGAAAAAAGAGGATCACAACAATTATCGTCCAGTTAGTCTGACATCAATACCCGGGAAGATTCTGGAGCAGATCATTAAACAGAGAGTCTGTGAACATCTGGAAGATAATTTCATAATCACAAAAAGTCAACATGGGTTTCAGAGAAACAGGTCATGCCAGACAAATCTGATCTCTTTTTTTGATAAAATTACCAGCTTGGTAGATGAAGGGAATGCTGTGGATATAGTATATCTTGATTTCAGTAAGGCCTTTGACAAGGTTCCCCATGACATTCTTGCAAGCAAGTTGGTAAAATGTGGGCTAGACAAAGTAACTGTTACATGGATTTGTAATTGGTTGACTGGTCGAACGCAAAGGGTGCTCAGCAATGGCTCCTTTTCAACTTGGAAAGAAGTGACCAGTGGGGTGCCACAGGGCTCTGTCCTGGGCCCAGTGCTATTCAATATCTTTATTAATGACTTGGATGACGGTATTGGGGGCATAGTTATCAAATTTGCAGACGACACCAAATTAGGAGGAGTAGCTAATACCCCAGAGGACAGGATCAAAATTCAAAATGACTTGAACAGACTAGAAAGTTGGGCCAAAGCTAACAAAATGAAATTCAACACGGAGAAATGTAAGGTACTGCACTTAGGGCGAAAAAACGAAAAGTACAGATATACGATGGGGGACACCTGGCTGAATGAGACTACGTGTGAAAGGGATCTAGGAATCCAGGTGGACCACAAGTTGAACATGAGTCAACAGTGCGATGCAGCAGCTAAAAAGGCCAATGCAATTTTAGGCTGCATCAGTAGAAGTATAGTGTCTAGATCAAGAGAAGTAATAGTGCCACTCTCTTCTGCTTTGGTCCGGCCTCACCTGGAATACTGTGTCCAGTTCTGGGCACCACAATTCAAAAAGGATGTGGAGAAACTGGAGCGTGTCCAAAGGAGGGCAACTAAAATGGTGAAGGGTCTGGAAACCAAGCCGTATGAGGAACGACTTAGGGAGCTGGGGATGTTTAGCCTGGAGAAGAGAAGGCTGAGAGGTGATATGATAGCCATATTTAAATATTTGAAGGGATGTCATATCGAGGAGGGAACAAGCTTGTTTTCTGCTGCTCCAGAGACTAGGACCCGAAACAATGGATGCAAGCTGCAAGAAAAGAGATTCCATCTCAACATTAGGAGGAACTTCCTGACAGTAAGGGCGGTTCGAGAGTGGAACACACTCCCTCGGAGAGTAGTGGAGTCTCCTTCCTTGGAGGTCTTTAAGCAGAGGCTGGATGGCCATCTGTCAGGGATGCTTTGATTGGGAGTTCCTGCATGGCAGGGGGTTGGACTGGATGGCCCTTGTGGTCTCTTCCAACTCTATGATTCTATGATTCTATGATTCTATAATTTATGGGAAATTGTTGCAGGGGCAGATGGCCTTACCTGGCTCCTAGCCTATGGGGACCCTCAGAAGAGCAGTTTGTATGTAGCACCCAATGGTAGCCCTCTGGGCTACCATTTGTTACAATCAAATGGGCCATTAGGAAAGCTGACTGTTGGGACTTCTGATACATTGTCAGGGATTTCAGTTGGTGGTTTTTGCACTGTATCTTTCTATTGCCAGGAAATCTGGCGCCAGGTGACCCCTCCATGCCTTTGTGTGTGTGTGTGTGTGTGACTCCCTAGGCTCATGGTCAAGGATAAGTGCATAACAGCATGAATGCCAGCCATAACCAGAGTGTGGATAATAGGAGATGTTTGTTCAGGTGCTTATTATCATGACATACTACAGTAGTGCCCTACATCAATGCTAGACATACACAAGAGTGTGGATAATAGGAGATGTTTATTGAGGTGCTTATTATCATGGCATACTACATTGGTGCCCTACATCAATGCTACCATACACAAGAGTGTGGATAATAGGAGATGTTTGTTCAGGTACTTATTATCATGACATAGTACAGTAGTGCCCTAGGATCACAGATGAAGGACAGGGGATACTTCAATCCTCCTGGTCTCAAAGAACTCTGCCAGGGCCTCCCTCACAGCCCCCCCTTCCCTCTGCTTCACAAGCTCATTGTCCTCCATGGGTGCCCCCAGGGTGGGCAGCACAAAGAGGCACCTGTAGTGCCCTCCCTCATCCAGGACCCTTCCCTTAGTCCTGCTGATGTTGTGGAGGATGACACATGAGGCGATGATGGGGATGACATTCTCCTCTGCCACAAGGAGTGGGCTGGTGAGGCACCTCCACCGAGCCTTCAGCCACCCGAAGGCCCTTTCCACAACATTCCTGGTGTGATTCAGCTTCCTGTTGAAGCCCTTCTGCCTGGCTTTGGTAGTGTCCTGGTAGGGCTTCATGAGCCACTTTCGAATGGGGTAGGCGCTGTCAACGAGTAGGAGGGGACTGATCTGCTGGCCCCTCAGGGTGATGGTGGGGTCCCCTGGCATGTAGATGCCAGCCTCCATGGCCTGAAAGATGATGGAATTCCTTGCCACCCTCGCATCTTGAGTCGATCAAGCCCAGCCCAATTCCAAATCAACAAACTGTCCTCAATGATCTGATGTCCCCTGGAGGATGACAGAGTAGCTGTCCTTTCAGTTGACAAACTCGTTCCTCCTCCCCAAGGGTGGCACGATCAGACAGTGGCACCCATCTACGGCAGCCACTACTTGGGGGAAGCCGAGGTCAGCGAATCCTTGCATGATCTGTGGGTGACGAGAAGGGGGAGAAGTGGACAGTAAATGATAAAAAGTCACAGCATTTGCCAACTGATGACGTTTTTCACATCCCTGCGCAGGTTCAATGGCCCTAGCAGCTGAATCTATACAGTAGGAGCCACACTGTATGCCAGGTCATGAAGTCTTAGGTGTCCCTGCACAGGTTCAATGGCCCTGGCAGCCGAATCTATACAGTGACAGCCACACTGTATGCCAGGTCATGACGCATTCTGCGCAGGAGGGGAAAGGGATAGGTGTGTGTGACTGTCCTTATCTGAGTGGTGTCCCCCAGGTACACTGTCTGTGACAGGAGCAGCTTCTCCATGGTGAGGGTGAACTCCACCAACACTTCCCCCACAATGGTTTGACACCTGCTTGTAGCTGGCTCTGTGGGCGAAGACCCAGATGGCCATGGCAACCCTCTTCTCTACCGGGATGGCTTTCCTCATCATGGTGTCTGCCCACTCCATTTGCGGACACAGTATTTCTACTATCTTGTGGAAGAGGGCACAGTGCATTCGGAAGAACATCCTCCATTGCTCATTGGACCAGATGTATGTGACGAACCTGTCCCACCAGTCGGTGCTTCTGGGGAACATTCACCAGTGGAGCGGGGTTCTCTCAGGTGGCATCAGAGTGGTGGCAGCGGCAGTAAACCATGCAATGTGTCTTGTGGCACCCACTTACCAGGTCTCACTTCTGAGTCCTCCAAGTCATCACTGTAGTCTTGCATGAATGCAGCTGCTGCAGGAACCATGGCGGAGGCTCCTGTGGCCGTGCATTGCAGGCTGACTACCAGTGCGGATCACTCGGTTACCATGGCATCCATGATTTCTCTACTTTGCACACTGCACAGGTCCTGAGCAATGTCAACACTGCTGTTAAAGGGGCTGTGTTGTGCCTGCGCATGTGCGCATGTGCCAGAGAGACTGTGGAAAAAAAATTAAAGCCGCCACTGCCGGCCTGCGCAGTTACTCCATTCCCATTTAGGGAAACCTCGGGGCCAACAGTGCAGGTGATGAGGCTTCACTGCAGCCTCGGAAAAGCTACATTAACTGGCCCTCATTGTAGTTGCTCCACCCCCACTTAGGGCATCCTCAGGGCAGGTGATGCGGTTGCTGCAGTTTGGGGAAAAGCAATTTTAGGTCACCTTTTCCTGCCCTTTTCCTATCAGCCTGGCAAGAACAAAGGGTCCCTCCTGAGGCACCCATGGGCCCACATATTATATTCTGCTTATCTGCAAATAAAGTGAGAATCCTATTCAAGAAACACTCAAGCTCTGAAGTCAATTTTCTCTGCCTTTCAGCTGTCTTCCCTTTGAAAGTGTGGGGTAGCAGGACCAAACCTCCCAGTTGCATCCACTGGGGCTGACCTTGTGTCTATCCTTCCTTCAGTGCTAACTACCACTTGGGTTTTTAGCAGTAGCACTCCTGCAGCCACCTGCCTCCTTTCCCCTTCACATTTCCTTGAGAGTGGATCTACCTGGGAGCTGAGTGGCTACCTGGCTGCATTTTGTAGCAAAGAAAACCATGGAGAGAAATACTCCCAAACAGGAATACCCTAAATGCATTATCCTATATAATATCCAGGCAAAGATATTATATCTATAGTAAAACAACAAACAACAACAAACAACAACACTCAAATTATCCAATATGGTTCAATAATATACCCAAAAGCATAATTGTTATAACCAACTTTACTGAAAATGATACCAGTAGTTACACAGCTATGTAAGGACAGATCAATGGATTAATATAAAACATAGTCTTGTTTCGAAACAACTGAAATTAGTGGTCCATGAACTCCACTTGGAATGCTCCCCCTGCCACCATTGTAAGGCAATCTTTCCCAACTGGGCACCCTTCACATGAGTTGAAGTGCAGCTCCTATCACCTCCACGCTGACTGGGAGTAATGGAAGTTGTTTTCCTCATCTGAAGGGGTGCTGGCAATGGAAGGTTTCTGTAAGGCCTCTGGGCAGGCCTCTGTGATTGTGCCTCTCTTGAAGTTGGTATTGCTTTGGAAGGGCCCAATGGTTGGACCCTAGAAGGAAAGAGATCAGGGTTGTTCTGCCCATGTGCCTACTGGCCTTGCTTGATTCGGTGCCAACAAAGCTTTCACCTGATTGCTGAGGCATATAGTTGTTACAGGAATCTGTCTGAAGGCATTTAAACAGCAGCAGATAAAGTGGGTGGACAAGTTAAAGAGAGGGGAGGATTTCACTTCTTGGGAGAAAAAGTACAAAGAGCTAGGCTATTCATTTACAATGGAAGTTGTTTGTTTGCATTTCAGTACATTATTCATTGCAAGCATTTTTGACCTGGGAAATTGTGGTAAAATGCTCTAAATTAATAATACAAATTTAGAAATGATGGTAGTAGTTGAGCTTGATTCAGTTGTGCATATTTGCTTGCTATATAGTGCAAACTGCTCACACAAATATTGACATCAACTGTATGTAGGGCATCCATATGTTTTATTTTATAGAGGACAGTTTTCTGTTTGTTCAGCTGTCAAAGAATAGTCCATTCTTTGAATGCCTGTCCAATCCAACATAAGGAACCACAAGAAGGGAGCCTAGGGGCCTTGAAGTTGTCCATCAACAGTGCATCTCTGGACAGGAGACTGAGCAAATAGCTCTCAGGTTACCTGGTTGCCACCTTCCCTATTGGTTTTTGTTGTTGTTAGTTGCCCTTGAGTTGATCTTGATTCATGGCAACCCTGTGGATAAGACATTTGCAAGCTCCCCTGTCATCCAGTTTTCTGCCTACATCCTTCAGACTCGGGCCCATGGCCTCCCAGACTGAGTCTATTCAACTGACATGTGGTAGTCCTCTCTTTCTACTGCCTTCTCACTTTTCTAGCATGATTGTCTGTTTTGGGGTGTTTTTTTTGTTTTCCTAATTAATTTTTAATTGAGTTTTTACAATAAAACACATACAGTCTGAAGAACAATGACAAACAACAACAACAACAACAACTAACTACTAGGGCCAAGGGTATGTATCTGATGAATAGTTATTCTGCAGCAGAATACAAAAAAAACCTAGGTCTCAGCAAGAGTCAGAGAGTCTGGCTTTTCATGGTGTAGAGCAGGGGTCGGCATACCTTTTTTTGGAGGTGTGTGTGTGGTTCCACTGTCCCCCAGATCATCGGCGGGCCAAAGGGAAAAAAAAAAGGGGGCGGAGGTGCGCTCGTGCTTGCACGCTCCTGCATTACTCCCAGTGTCGCACACATGCGTGCGCAAGCGCAAGGCACCATTTGTGTTACAAAATGGTGCCCGCGCTCGCGCATGCATGCGCACTACTCCCAGCATCATGTGCATGTGTGCATGAGTGTGGGGTGCCATTTTGTGGTCCAAAATGGCGCCCGCACTTGCACATGCACGCGCACAATGCTGGGAGTAGTGCGCATGCATGCATGAGCGTGGGCGCCATTTTAGAACACAAAATGGCGTTCCTGTGTCATGCGCGGCAGCAGCAGCGGCGGTGGCAGGACCAGCCACAGGCTGGTTGAAAGGCCTTGAGGGGCCAGGTTCGGCCCCCAGGCTGTAGTTTGCCGACCCCTGGTGTAGTGTCCGTCCAAAGATCCGTCTGTATAGTAGGAGGTTGGATCTGGTGGGAGTGATGATTAACATAGGGCCTCGGCAGACGACCAATAGGGTCATCTCCGAGGCAAGGAAGAGGAGGGGCAGCCGCACGAGCGGCACCCCTTCCTCCTCCCGAGGTTGCCCTCGGAGCTGCCGGCCCTCCGCATGGCCGGCGCGCCGAGGGCAACCTCCCGCCGCAGCGTCCTCACACTCTGGGGCGGAAAAGCCAGGGAAAGTGCGCCCGATGCATTTAGGGCGCACTTTCCCTGTCTTCTGAAAGGAGCACTGATTTTGCGCTCCTTTCAGAGGCGCCGACGGTGCGCCGTGGTGCGGCTGCCGCGGTCCCGCGGCGCACCGTCCTAGGGCGTCCCTGACGCCCTGGTCTGCTTCCCCCCATAGTCAATAAAGATCATCCAGTCTTCTTGAAATGTGTCAGTCTTTTTGTGGCAATGCAAAATCTCATTATAGCAGACAGTTTCTCCATCAACTACATACCTCAAATTCTAGACCACCAGTTCTCAATGGAGAGGTCACCTGACTTCCAACATTTGGCTACTTCTAATCTGGCAGCAATAATAAGAAAAATAATCAGTTTCCTATGTTTCAAGTTAGAATTACCTTTAACAAATATAGAAAGCAAAAGCAAAACTGGACAGAAATTTACGGTTTGATCAGTGATACATGAATTTTTTGATAGAGAACTGCATCCCAGAATTTTTTCATTTTAGGACATTCAATACACATATGCATATAAGGGCCTCTAGATTTACAACCCCTTCAGCAATCTGGAGAGAGTGTTTTAACCATTTTAGACAGTTCAAACAAAAATACATCAGTGATACCTTTAGCGGCCAACCAAAATGCACAATATACTTGTAGCAAGCTTTCAAAGCTCCATGGGCTTCTTCATCAAGCAAGATGTTACAAATCAAACAGGAGAAAAACAATTGGAGATGTCAGGGCCTAAGCAGACGGGCGGCCGTGGGCCGCCCGGGGAAGGTGCGCTGCGGGACCGAGGCATCCCCATGCCTCGATCCAGTGGTGCCCCGTCGGCGCCCCTGGAAAGGAGCGCTAAAATAGCGCTCCTTTCATATGTCACCGAAAGTGCACCGCAAAAGGTTATGGCGCACTTTCGGCGACCCTTCCGCCTCAGCGTGTCCGGATGCTGCGGCGGGAGGTCCTCCTCGGAGCACTGGCCGTGCAGAGGGCCAGTGGCTCTGAGGACGACCTCGGGAGGGGGATGGGGCGCCGAGCGTGCGGCTGCTCCTCCCCTTCCCTGCGCTGAGGACGGCCTATTAAGCCATCTGCTTAGGCCCTCAGTCAGATGCCTACATATTGTTTCAGTCTTTAGTTAAGATGGTATATGGTGGGGAGGATATCTTTTGTAGGCAAGATCCTCCTCCTTTTGGCCCTGTGGCTATAGGAAGATTTGCAAAGTCCAGGAAATTTAAAATCCATTTGCATCTCAACCGGGACCCCTCTTTTGCAATCCAATATGTCTCCATTCCAGTGAGGCCACAGGCTTCTTTGTGGCAGAGAACAATGGATTCCTCAAGAAGTCTCCATGTGTTTGCATAGGAATATTTTGGTAGATGTAGAGGTAAAACATGCAAATTCAGTCCAAATTTAAGAAGAAAAAAATTGTTTTACCTTGATTGAAGTTTCCAATCTACAGGCTATTTTTCCTGGTTCCCTCGTTGCAGCTACAATGCTGTATCTCACAAGACAGAAAACATTCAGGGGTATACCCCTGAACATTTTAGACAGTGTTACAGGTGTGAGATGCCATCTATGGATGGTTTTCAAAGTATTCTCCCTCACAGATGTTGAATGGGATTTGTATGGAGCTGAAGACCAAATATGAGCCCATGCAGTATCTGAAATCGTGGTTTTCAATTCTCCTTGCCAAAATGAGTGCTTATATTGGCCTTTCCCATAGATGTGTTCCAGGAGATGTTTGTAGATAACTGCTGCCATCCCTTTAGTATGAGATGTAGAGTTCAAACAAAAGTTTTCAAAAAAGAAGAGCGAACTTGGAGATTCGCCTGCTGAGGCTAGGTGTGATGCAAAGGAAGCAATATGGTGTATGTGAAGCCAGGCAATGTTAGTTTGTTGTAGGGAAGGTTTTATGGTGGTGGTGAGCTTTGGTAATCCACCAGAGAACAGGTCTAAGGCGCAGTAGAGTCCACTGCTTCTCAATAACCTTATTAGTGGGAATTGATCATCTAAGTAAGAAAGATGGTGGAAAAAAAGTTTAATGGGAGAGGGGTCCAGAGCTAGTATGTGTTTTCATTTATGCCACCTAGCATAATTGTCTTTTCTAATGAGTCATGCTTTCTCACAATGTAGCCAAAGTACGACAGCCTCAACTTGATCATTTTGGCTTCCAGGGAGATTTCAGGCTTGATTTGTTCAAGGACCCATTTGTTTGTCTTTTTCACTCTCCACGGTATTCTCAGCACTCTTCTCTAGCACCACATCTCAAATGAATTGGTTTTCATCTTTTCTGCTTCCTTCACTGTCCACCTCTCACATCTGTACATGGTTATGGGGAATACAATGGCTTGGACGAGTCTGACTTTAGTTCTCTGTTGTATATCTTTCGTCTTTAGGATGTTGTCCAGTTCTTTCATAGCTGCCCTTCCCATTCCTAGTCTTCTTATTTCCTTTTTTTAAAATTAAATTTTATTATACAAATTTCAAACATTCCAAACATTCCAAACCATTCCAAATTAACAAAAATAACAGAAAAAGACCATTTATACAATACAATCAATAACAAAAAAGTTTTTTGTCTAAGCATAAACTAACAACAATCATTCTGACATTCTTCCAATTTTCTTCTCCTTTTCCATCCTCTACTTCACTTTCCTTTCTAAACTCTCCATCTTTCCAAACCTCCTCCTTTTCCAACCCTGATCTCTTTCTAACTTCAAATCCTCTTTCCTTAGCTTCTCTCTTTTCCCTCTTCCCCTTCCTCTCTCATACCTCCTCTCACCTCCTTCCACCTTCTCACTTGCTCCTTCCTTCTCCCTATGTCCTTTCACCTTCATCTACTTCCTCTCACTTTCCTCTACATCCTCTCACCTTCTTCTCACATCCACGTCATCTCTCTTCTTAACTTTCCATACTTTACTTCCTTTCTATACCATTTGTTCCAGACTTCCTTCTTACCAATACTGGATTGTTTTGACGTATTCCTTTTGGCCTTCTTATCTACTTTCCACTAAAAAGAAATTTCCTTCTCTATCTTAAACCTTGACTCAATAACTCAAGTCTTATTCATTTCCATGTTCCATTTGTGTTAATTTAAACTTTAACTAGTTCTTAAATGAAAATTATTTCTTTCACAATCATCCACTTCTCTTTTGCTCTAATTTGTATATTAAGTCTTATTTTACCACCTTAGTTTTATTTCTTGTAATTCTGTGATATTTTTGATATTTTGATACTTTGTAATTTTTCCCTGTCAATTTTGCAATCTTATTAGCGGTGACTCTCTTGGCCCGGCGGGGGCTGAAGGAAGGGACCTGGGCTCCAGATGGGCTCTCTTTTAGCCCAAATTACCACCTGCCTGGGACTCTGTTCTGGAGGGCTCTGCCTTTGCCCATTACCATCGGGGGCAACCAGGAGCAGCTGTGTGCCACGGGACCAGCGAGAACGCTGGCGGGGGAAAAAAATGCATCAACGGCGGCTGCTCTCCCTGCGCAGTTGGAAGGAGGGCGTGGGCCCTGTATAAACACCAGCGCCATCCTTACAGTGCCGGAGGCACACCCACACGGCCAGGGCAGGCCTATAAAAGCCCTGCCAGGAAGATCTACTTGTGGAGGATGCACCAGCGGTGGCTGTTCCTCTGCGCCACAGGAGGGAGGGTGTTGGCCCGGTAAACGTCCGGTTCCATCTCCACAGCGCCAGCAGCGCCGGAGGCGCACCCACGTGGCCAGGGCAGGACTCTAAAAGCCCTGCCAGGGCATGGGCCTTGCAAATGCTGGTTTCATCCCTCACCAGGCCACAGTGCCAATAGTGGCGGAATGCGATCCTCTAGACCCAGTATTGACTATATTGACTCTCGGGTTCTTTTCGGTGGCAGTGCACTGGGGGAGAGGACTTTGCCATCTGGCCCTGTAAAGGGCCCAAAAGCCCCAAACACCAGCTTGCCGCGGCGCGGAGCACCGGAGGGAGGCGGGACCAACTGGGCCTTTAAATTGGCCCCCATTAAGCCTTCCTCTTCAGCGGCAGCGCGCCGGGGGGAGAGGACTTGCCACCTGGCCCTGAAATTCCATCTGAGGCATTAGCGGTGGTGGGACTCAGACCCGCTCAATAAAGACCTTTTATTGGCTTAACACCATGGGCGGGGTTGGGGGGGCGGGGAGGGAACTGCAGGTTTGTAACCATCTGGATCCGGGAAATGTGGGGGGGACAGCGATTGGAGTGGTGCAGGGGAATGGGAGGCATGGCTGGAACAGGAGAAACATATGTTACAAAAGAAGGCGGGATCGCTGCTTAATAGCTATCCCACCTTCAGTTTCTTCTGTTTCCCAGGATGGTTTGGAGAGCAGACCAACCATTCCACAGAACCTCACTCTGCTCCTTTCCAACGCCAGGTCGGTGAAGAATAAGACTCACATCATCCAGGATCTTCTCCTGGATGAGGACACCGACCTGGCTTGCTTTACAGAGACCTGGCTGGGGGAGGATAGCGCCGTTATATGGGCGCAGGCTCTCCCAGCTGGGTACTCAGTTAGTGAGCAGGTGAGGGGAAGTGGGCGGGGGGTGGTGGAGTGGCTCTGATTTACAAAAACAACTTGACCTTGACCAGGATACCTGTTCGACACACAACCCACATCGAGTGTATGTACCTTAGCCTGAAGGCCAGGGATAGCTTGGGGATTCTGCTAGTCTATTGGCCACCCCGTTGTCTAGCAGACTCCCTGACCGAGCTGACGCAGCTGGTCTCCGAGCTGTTGTTGGAGACTCCCAGGCTTCTTGTCCTGGGGGACTTCAACATCCCGCTTGAGACCAGCTTAACAGGCGCAGCTCGGGAGTTCATGGATACCATGACAAACATGGGCCTATCCCAGTTGGTCAACGGGCCGACGCATTGTGCAGGTCATACACTTGATGTGGTGTTCTGTACCGAACAGGTATATCCGTGGGTGGAGGTGGTTGGTACCTCTGCATTGTCATGGACGGATCATTTCCTGGTCAAGATGGAAGTCAGAGCCAATATCTGCCCCCCCGGGGGTGGTGGACCTATTCGAATGGTCCGCCCTTGAAGGCTAATGGAGCCTATCGGATTCCAGAAAGCCTTGTAGAGTTTAATGGTTGGGAATGCCGGTGATCCTGTCGAAGTCCTGGTTAATACATGGAATAGGGATCTTACCAGGGCTATTGACACGATCGCTCCCAAGCGTCCTTGCCATTTCGCTTCAAACCATAAGCCTTGGTACACCTTTGAGCTCAGGAAAATGAAGCGATTTGGACAACGACTAGAGCGCACGTGGCGAAAAACTCGACTCCGATCTGACAGAACTCGCCATAGGAACTTTCTTTGGTCCTATCGGGAGGCAATACGTGCAGAGCAGAGAGCTTTCTCCTCTGCACGTATTGCGTCTGCAGAGTCTCGTCCGGCAGAGCTGTTTAGGGTGGTAAGGGAGATGACGCAGGTGTCCCCTGCGCCAAATCCCTTGCTTAACCCGACTACGGCCTGCTGCGACGCATTTAACAACTACTTTGCAGACAAAATCTCTCAGATAAGAGCCGACCTTGATGCGACTATTGGGACAGAGTCTATAGGCGAGGCATCCACAGACTCCGCCGATGTAATTTTACTGGATCAGTGGCAATCTGTGAGTACCGAGGACGTGGACAAGCTGCTTGGTAAGGTGAGGAAGACGACTTGCCCTCTCGACCCTTGCCCATCTTGGCTGGCCATCCGGGGGGGGGGGGGATGCATTGATGAGATTCCTTACGGATATCATCAATGCATCCTTTAGGGAAGGACATGTTCCATCATGTTTAAAGGAAGCGGCGGTTAGGCCGCTTCTGAAAAAACCTTCCCTGGACCCCCTGGACATGAAGAACTATAGGCCTGTGTCATTGCTGCCATTTTTGAGCAAGGTGATCGAGAGGGCAGTTGCTCTTCAGCTCCAGGCAGTCTTGGATGAAATCGATTATCTAGACCCATTTCAAACCGGCTTCAGGACAGGCTTTGGGGTTGAGACTGCCATGGTTGCCTTGACCGACAATCTGCGTCTGAGCATCAACAGGGGTAGCGTGACCCTGTTGGTGCTCCTAGACCTCTCAGCGGCTTTCGATACAATAGATCACGGCATCCTCTTGGACCACCTGAGGGGGTTGGGTATCGGAGGCACTGCTTTGCAGTGGTTCCAGTCCTTCCTCTCGGGTCAGTCCCAGAAGGTGCTGCTCGGGGACTGTAGCTCCAGTAAGAGGGACCTCACTTGTGGGGTCCCTCAGGGAGCTATTTTGTCCCTGATGTTGTTTAACATCTATATGAAGCCGCTGGGTGAGATTATACGGAGTTATGGTGCTGGGTGTTAACAGTACGCTGATGACACCCAAATCTATTTCTCCATATCTCGTTCGTCGGTCACGAATTCCAATGGCATCTGTTCTCTCAATGAATGTCTTGGGGCGGTAATGGGCTGGATGAGGAAAAACAGATTGAAGCTGAATCCAGACAAGACGGAGGTGCTCACGGTAGCGGCCCCGAAACCAGGAATTGGGTTGCAACCTCCAGTCCTGGATGGGATCACGCTCTCCTCCAGTGACTGTGTTCGCAGCTTGGGGGTGCTCCTTGACTCATCGCTCCAGATGACGAATCAGGTCAACGCGACGGTCAGGAGCGCTTGTTATCAGCTTCGGCTGATACGCCAGCTGCGCCCTTTTCTGGAAGTAGGGGACCTTGAGACCGTTGTGCACGCGTTGGTAACCTCACACCTTGACTTCTGTAATGCGCTCTACATGAGGCTACCCTCGTGCTTGGTTCGGAAACTGCAATTGGTCCAAAATATGGCAGCCAGATTAATATCCGGTACATCCAGGGGGGACCATATTACCCCGGTATTAAGGTCCCTCCACTGGCTGCCTGTTAGTTTCCGAGCCCAGTACAAGGTGTTGGTTATTACCTTTAAAGCCCTAAATGGCTTGGGTCCAGGCTATCTTAAGGACCGCCTCCTCCCATACAATCCTCCCCGCACCCTCCGGTCCTCTGGGAGGAATTTGTTACAGCCTCAAAAAACGAGACTGGTGACTACCTCCCAGAGGGCCTTCTCTGTTGTTGCCCCCAAACTGTGGAATGGCCTGCCGGAGGAGATCCGTCAATTGACATCACTTGACAGCTTCAAGAAGGCTGTCAAGACGGATCTCTTCCGGTAGGCCTTCCCGGAATAACTATCGGCTCAGGCTCCAGTCCCTTTGAAGATTCTCCCCCCTTTTTCTTCTATGGCCTTCTATGACCTTCTAAGACCTCTATGACTAGGTCTTCTTATGAGCCATACTTACTCCCGCCTGTACTTTTTTCTTGTCATGGTTTTTATGTGATTTTATGGTGGAACTTACCTCCTTTATAATTTGTTTTAATTGTAATTGGTTTAATATTTTTTTAAGGAGGGAGGGGGGAATTGTTCTTAAACTGTTATGTGATGATTTTTATGATGTAAACCGCCCCGATTGCTCTCAGAGGGGCGGGGTATTAAATAAAAAATATTATTATTATATTATTATTATCTTATATATCTGAACCTTTTTCTATTTCAGTTTCCTTGAGTGTCCCCATCTATCTCTATCTTTGATATCTCTTCCACTTTGGTCAAATATATCTCTTCCATTATCTATTTAATTCTATTTCTTCTTTTAGTCCTTTGGATATTAGAAACCAATTGTAGCCATTTTCTTTCTAAATATTCTAATACTAGTTTCCATTCCTATTTTTCTTTCTTTATAGACTTAAATCTTATTATTATGTCAGTTCATCCATCTCAATCACATCATATAGCTTTATTAACCATTCTTTTATACTTGGGTTTTTGTTTTTGTTTTTAATTTCCATTTCTGCACCAGTGTCATTCTTGCTGTAGTAACCAGATTTAAAAAAAAAGTTTTACCAAAGCTTTTTTCTAAGTTCTCCTCCCACATATTTAACAAATGAAATTCTGGATAAATTTGCATCTTTTCCTGAAGGATAGTACTTATAACTTTGTTTACTTTAGCCCAGTAGATCTTTACAAATTTGCACATCCACCAGCAATGGTATAAAGTAGTGTGTGAAATTACAGAATAATTCTTCTCTTGCCTGAAGAATGGTGGGCAATAAAATTACCTTTCTTCCTGCATGAAAAGTGTGAGATAATTACAATGTCTTGTCTCTCACAATGGCCAGTGATCAGCCATTCCAATCAGAGTTGGGAAATTCTTTTTGAAGCTCATTCATTTGCTTTATGGCATCATTGCAATAAAACTGCAGGGGTGCAAGAGGATGTGAATTTTCACACACATGTGTGAAGGTAAAGCTGTCTTGCCAGTGAGGTGTTGAGATCTCCAAGCTCTAATTTTTTCTTTCTATCGTGCTCTCTTCAGCATATACACTGCATATGTGCAAATATGGAGTCCAGCTATTGTTGGACTGCAAGTTCCAGCAGCCCCTAGCTGGTGTAGCCAATGCTGAGAAATGCTGGGAGCTGCAGTCCAACAACATCCAAAAACACTTCAGTCCACCCCTGCCCCTTGGGGATCACTTCCAACTCTAGGGTTTTCTGTATTCCTGCATGGCAGAAGGGGGTTGGAATGGATGGCCCTTGGGGAACCCTTCCAATTCTAGGATTCTGTGTATTCCTGCATTAACCTTCACGAAACCTATCAACCTATGGGGGGTGGGCTGTGAATTTCCTAGGGTTTTCTTAAGTGAGGAATTCCCTTAATATTCCCTGGCAGTCTCCCATCCAAGTACTAACCAGGGCTGACTGACCCTGCATGGCTTCCAAGCTCCAGATGGAACTAGGGAAGTACCAGGAGATAAAAATATAATAGAAGAGATAAAAATATAGCAGAAACAATTGGCTAGGAAAGATACCGTGGAAATAGGGAAAAGATTAAAGGCACTGAGACAAAAGAATTTTGAACACGAAAATAAGGCAAGCAGATGGCTGACTGAAAGATTAAGGAAAGAAAAGGAGAAGAAACTATAATTAAAATTATAGATAATTTTTGACTTTTTTCTTTCTTGACCTTTTTTTGATAGGCACCCTGATTAATGAAAAACCATCTTAGTAACGCTTTCCAGCATCCCAAATAATGGGCATCTTTACATCTGTTGTCATGTTTTCTTTAAAGAATAATCTGATAGTTTCTTTTGCTTTATTGATTATATCCTGATCTTATATCAATTCATCTTTTAGTCTCCATATATTGCATTTCCGCTGTTCATGTAAAGTAAGGATAACTGGATTGTGATCTGATATTGTTTGGGGTAGTATATTTGTCAATTTATTCAGCATCTTAGAAATCCAAAACATATCTATTCTTGACAATGAGCAATGTCTATTTGAACAGAATGTATAATCTTTAGTATCATTATGTAAACATCTCCACACATCATTCAGTGCATAACTATCCACTAAGTCAAAAAATATTTTGGTAATTTGCCTTATTTATTTTTATTTTACCGTCAGATTTTCTATCTAAACTGGGGTTTACTACCCCACTGAAATCTTCCATTATTAATACATTTTCATAATCTTTCATAATCCAGACTTTTAATTTTGGGCGACTTCAACATTCCACTCAAGACCAGTTTGTCCAAATCTTACAGGTGCAGCTCAGGAGTTCATGGAATCCATGACAAACATAGGCCTATCCCAATTGGTCGTCGGGCCTACTCATTGTGCAGGTCATACTCTTGATGCGGTCTTTAGTACGGAACAGGAATATCCATAGGCAGAGGTTACCAAAACCACTGCATAGTCATGGATGGATCATTTCCTGGGCAAGACTGAACTAAGAACCACTGTCCACCCCTCTGGGGGTGGTGGACCTATTAGATTGGTCCACCCTCGAAGGCTAATGGAACCAATTGGATTCCAGAAAGCCATAGAGCAGGGGTAGGCAACCTAAGGCCCGGGGGCCGGATGTGGCCCCCTGAGGCCTTTGGACCGGCCCCAGGCCAGTCTTGCCTCCGCCGCCACTGCCCCCTGCTGCTGCCGCCGCCTGCCATGATGATATTGATTATTGTTGTTATTACTTGTTCTTGGGGTTTTCTTGGCAAAATCTCCACAGGGGTTTTGCCATGGCTTTTCTGGGGCTGAGAGAGTGTGCATGCATATTTTTTTAATTTTTTAATTTTTTTAAAAAATATTTCTATTTATTTATTTATTTATTTATTTTTGGTGCTTCAGCCCTCCAATTGTCTGAGGGACAGCAACCCGCCCCTGGCTCAAAAAGGTTGCCTACCCCTGCCTTAGAGGGTTTAATGGTTGGTAACGCCGGTGACTCTTTTGAAGGTTTGGTCAATACCTGGAACACTGATCTCACCAAGGCTATCGACACAATCGCTCCAAGAGTCCTTTTCAACCCACTTCTAACAATAAGCCTTGGTATATGGAAGAGCTTAGGAGGATGAAGTGGGTTGGACAATGACTGGAGTGCATCTGGCAGAAAACTCAACTCTTATCTGACAAGGCTTATCATAGGAACTTTCTTTGTTCCTACTGAGTGGCAATACGTGCAGCGTAGAGATCTTTCTTCTCTGCACATATTGCATCTGCAGAGTCCCGTCCAGCAGAGCTGTTTAGAGTGGTAGGGGAGCTGACGCGGGTTTCACCTGTGCAGAACCCACTACTCAACCCAACAACAGCCTGCTGTGACACGTTTAACAAATACTTTGCAGATAAAATCTCTCAGATAAGAGCTGACTTAGATGCCAGTGTTGGAACAGAATCAACTGATGAGGTGTCCAGAAACTCTGTTAATGAAATTTTACTGGATCTGTTCCAATCTGTGAGTACCGATGATGTGAACAAGCTCCTTGGTAGAGTGAGGAAAACCACCTGCTCCTTGGTCGTCATGGCTGGCCATCTGGGGAGGGGGGATGCCTTGAGGATGCTCATTAAGGACATCATCAATGCATCCCTCAGGGAAGGTTATGTTCCATCTTGTTTAAAGGAAGCAGCTGCTAGGCTGCTCCTGAAAAAACCTTCCCTGGATCCCCTGGACATGAACAGCTATAGGCTGGTCTCTTTACTACCTTTTTTGAGCAAAGTGATCTAGAGGGTTGTGGCCCTTCAACTTCAAGCTGCCTTGGATGAAACCGATTATCTAGATCCATTTTTAACTGGCTTTAGGACAGGATTTGGAGTTGAGACTGCCATGGTTGCCTTAACTGATGACATTCGTCTAAGCATCGACAGGGGTAGTGTGACCCTGCTGGTGCTCTTAGACCTCTCAGCGGCTTTTGACACAATAGATCATAACATCCTCTTGGATCGCCTGAGAAGGTTAGGAATCGGAGGCACTGCATTGCAGTGGTTCCGTTCCTTCCTCTTGGGTAGATTCCAGATGGTGTTGCTTGGGGACAGTTGCTCTACAAGAAAAGAGCTTAATTGTGGCATCCCTTAAGGCGCCATCCTGTCCCTGATGCTGTTTAACATATATATATATATATCCTGTCCCTGATGCTGTTTAACATATATATGAAGCCGCTGGGAGAGATTATTCAGAGTCATGGGACGGGGTGTTATCAGTATACTTCTCCATGTCTCGGTCTTCAGCCTTGACTTCAGATGGCATCTCTCCTCTCAGTGACTGTCTTAGGGCAGTAATGGACTGGATGAGGAAAAACAGATTGAGACTAAATCCAGATAAAATGGAGGTACTTACAGTAGCGGCCCCGGTACTAGGTATTGGGATACAACCTCCAGTCCTGGACAGGGTCACACTGTCCGCAAAGGACTCTGTTCACAGACTGGGGGTGCTCCTGGATTCATTGCTTCAGATGACTAATCAGGTGAATGCGACGGCTAGGAGTGCCTGCTATCAGTTTCAGCTGCTATGCCAGCTGCACCCTTTCCTGGAAATCAGGGACCTTGAAACTGTGGTACACACACTGGTAACCTCCTGTCTTGATTTCTTCAATGCACTCTATATGGGGCTACCCTCGTGCTTGGTCCAGAAACTTCAATTAGTACAGAATATGGCAGCCAGGTTGATCTCGGGTTCATCTAGAAGTGACCATATAACACCAGTACTAAAGTCTCTTCACTGGCTGCCTAATAGTTTCCTGGCACAGTACAAGGTGTTGGTTACTACCTTTAAAGCTCTAAATGGCTTGAGTCCAACCTATTTCCTTTTTAAGGGGGGGGGGCTTTTTAAGGGGGGTATATTGTTTTTGTATTATTTTTGATGTTGTTAACTGCCCTGATTGGATTACCAAAGGGCGATATATAAATATTTATTATTATTATTATTATTATTATTATTATTATTACCTAATTTCTTTTAAAGAGAGGGCTATAATATTATTAATTAATGCTAGTTGGGTTCCTTCTATTTCTTCTATATTTAATACCCACTCATTGATTACTGCTACTTAGATTAATTCAGCTAATCTAGAGTGTTTAAATCAAGTTCACCCCTTCTTTTTTATTGTTTTATTTTCTTCTCTATTATCACACTTTAACACTTGTAGTTATTTTCCTATTTCCTTATCTCAGATTTCTCTATTTTTTTATTTTAATATCTGTTTTGTGTTATGTTCTCTTTTCAAATATGTTTTAATCAATAGTCTATCCCAATATGTTCAGATCCTTGGAGAGAATTTCATTATTATCAACTTCATAAATGTTATAATTCTAAATAGTATACTTGTTTTGATTTTCCAGTTCCCCCCAGTATAACAAATATGTTGATCTAATCAGTTTGAACCAATCTGGCAACCCATAAAAATCGATCTAACTCCTACAGATAGTTGTAACTACCTAATGTCAAATGTTGAAACACAGTAACAGTTTTCTTAATCTCCCAATTTCCCCAAATATAACCAATCTGCTAGTTAGTTGAGTCAATTTTCAGTTAATTAAATAATCAAATATTCAGTTAAATCCCTTCAATTAATTTTGATCCAATTTCATTAATCCAATATTGCATAGCCAAATATTAAACAAATTTATCAGATAGACAGATTTATATATCAATCCAGTTGCTCCAATTCGTCCAACCTATTCTTTAGCTGTGTTGTTTGTCCTCTTCCTCTCTCATTCACCTTCTCCTTCCCTTTGGTTCACTTTTGATTCACCTCCCTTCTTGTAACTCTTGGCTCAGGTCTCTTCCTCAATATCAAATTGTCCTTCTTTCCTTTTCTATAAAAGTCCAATTAAATGTTCAGTCTCTGTCCTTATATGTTTATAAATTCTTACGTAGTTTTTCTTGTTTTAAGCCTCTTTAAACTATTTTTTTTTTTTGCTAGAAGTAGTTGTCAAGAGCATGTGGCACCCTGGTCTAGAAAATGACATGGATGTGGCCACTGAGAGGAACTGGAGCAATAGTAACAGGGCTACTATAGTTCAAGTAGCAGGTGCATGAGTCAGCATTTGGTAAGCTGTGCATCATGGGAAGCCTGATGCAACATGCACAGTGGATGGGACAAGCCAGGTATGCATCATGGGAGGTCTGATGCAACATCCCTGATGCAACGGGCACTGGATGAAACCAGCCAGGTTTCATTAGTGCATGGCTGTCACACGTTCTCAAGAGGACCATCTATATATGGGAGAGAGTCAGTATCTCTGTTGTTGGTTAGTTATGGTTGGTGGTTGGCAAAGCACTTTGTTACTCTGTATAGCTGTGAGTATTCAAGACAGATGTCTGGTATTCTGTGTATCTTTGTAAATATTTGCAACAGAGATTAAAGCCCTCTCTGAGAGAAGCCTCACTGTGAAGCTATTCAACAAGCCAAAAGCAGCACCTGCGTGTGGGAAGATTTTTCCTGTGCAGTCTGGAGCAGACTTCACAGAAGACCAGCTTCTGGGCGTTCCTACCTATGTGCATCTACTCTGCATGTGTGTATGCTAGATCCACGCTGTCCGCATATCCCAACAATAGTAATGTTTGATTTTGCTTTTTTTAGTATGTCTCTCTGTTATATGTACGTTTGTATCCTGTCCTTTGTTGCCTTTAATTTAGACCATATATAATACAGCAAAACTAAAAATGTAAGGGAAAAAATAAATATACTTTAAGGATATTTTGAACTCTACCAGATTCTATAGCTGGTTGCAGACTGCCAGAAATAGTGCAAATTGAGTCCACTTTAAGGTTAGGGTTAGTGCTAGGGAATCATGGGAATTGTTTTTTTCTGAGACATTGAGACTTCTCTGTCAGAGAGTTGTGGTGCCACAATAAAATACAGTTCCCATGATTCCCTAACAATAACAATAACCCTTAAAGTGGACTCAATTTGCACTATTTCTGGCAGTCTGCAACCCCCCTGTGTCTTATTTTATATGTCCAAGTCCAAGTCTAAGTTTGTATCCTTTGTTTACAACATGTGTCAATAGTTTAGTTGTGCTCTGCTTGACAAAACTGGAGGTTCAGCATCTCCCATCTGAAAAATCCAAAGGAATCCACAAAGAAAAAAAGCTATACATCCAGCTAGAAATTATAATATCCTTTAGTCCACTCTTTGCAATCCCACCATGTGAGACTCCAATAATAATCAAAGTGCATCTCAAAATAAAATGGGGAAAGATCTTATTGTTTGTAGTCTTCCATGAATATTCAATTCGCCAACACAGTCCAGGTCCTGAAAAAGAAAAGAAAAAGAAAGAACAAAAAGAACAGAGGCAAAGTGTTTTCTTTTCCCAATCAGTTGATCAGTTAGTTACTGTTAATATAGAATTGCCCATATATATATATATATATATATATATATATATATATGATTGCCTCGTTGAGCTTCTAAGCATCTCGTGGTTCCATTTATTTTCACTTTCTACTCCCTTTGTGCAAATAGTCCTTTTGTTTTGTTATTTTTCTAATTTCGGTGTTTGCTTGCAACCAAAAATTATCACAAATGGATTTAAAGAAGAGGGTGGTCTTTCCAGTAATTGGTAAGTAAATATGTTGCTAACTGTTGCTTGCAAAAATAAATTAAAATCAAGTGGCAGCAGCGCTTGTGCCGCATACATGGCTGCTTAACAGCAAACATGGTTAGCTCAGACCTCCTTTCTCTCCTCTATATCCCTCTTACCAGTGCTGATCTTTCTTGGCTGTTTTCTCCCTGCTTTGGGATGCCCAAGAACAAACCAAGATTGATGATGAGCACCTCTGCTTCTGCTTTTACTGGGGGCGGGGACACACACACACATCCTATCTATTGGCAAATTCCACCAATCGATCTTATTCCCCAGTAAGCAATCACCCCATGGAGCTAAACCGTTTGGGATGATTCTTGCACTGCTATGCCACTGGAAGACCTAGTCTTCTTATTTCTTGACTGCAGTCTCTGTTCTGATTGAAGTTTGATCCAAGGTACTGGAAATCTTTCAATTTTTTCATTGTCTAGGTTGAATTTATGTAGATCCTCCATGGTCATTGATTTTTTTTTTCTTTATGTTCAGGAGGGAGACTACCTTTGCACTTTCTTCCTTGACCTTCCCTAGTACTGTACTTAGTACTTAATACTTAGCACTTCCTATTGCAATGAGCAGTATTTCTATTTAGATTATAATAATAATTTCTATCTACACGTGCGCGCGCACACACACATACACACATATACATATAGCTATTTTATGGAAATCTGTATTCAACACAAAAACTGAATATATTATATAATTGGAAGTAACAGATGACAAAGTTCTGTACTGGTGGCAAGACTAGACCGAGCACAGATCACAAATTACTCATATTAAAAATAAGAGTAAAACTCAAGAAGAAAGCAAAACCATTCATCATGATCTATGATCTAAACCAGGGGTTGGCATACCTTTTGGTGGTGGGTCCGGTCCCGCTGTCCCCCGATCGTCGGCGGGCCAAAGGGGAGAAAAAATGGTGCACGCATGTGCACTACTCCCGCCGTCATGCGCATGCGTGCGTGAGTGCGGGCGCATGCGTGCACGAGCATGGGTGCCATTTTGGAGAGCAAAATGGTGCCTGCGCCTGCGTGTGCGAGGTGGCGGCAGTGGCGGTGGCAGCGTGCGCGGGGCGGCGGCAGCGGCAGCGGCAGCAGTGGTGGTAGGATTGGCCACAGGCCAGTTAAAAGGCCTTGGTGGGCCGGGTTTGGCCTGCAGGCCGTAGTTTGCCGACCCCTGATCTAAACAATATATCATCAGAATTTATCGACAATATAAGGAACAGATTTGTGCTACTAAGCATAATAGCCTGAGAGCCAGAAGAACTATGGTCTGAATATAAAAGAAGAATGCAGACAGACACTCTCAGTAGACAAAAAGAAAGAGAAGAAACCATGGATGACAGATAAAATGCTACAAACAATAAAGGAAATAAGAGAAGCAAAACAAAAGAGAAATAGCAACAAATTAAGAACCATGAATGTAACAGTACAATGGCTAGTGCGAAAAGATAAAGAAAACTACAAAAAATGATCAATGCAAAGAAATAGAAGGCAGCAACAAAAAGGAAGAACACGAGATATGGAAAATCAAAGGAAATTTCAAACCAAGGACTGATACTATGACAATATCTATGTCAATAAAAATAACATAATTCAAGACCAAGAAGGAATAAAAAGATGTTGAATGTAATACGCAGAAGAGTTATATAAAAAAGATGACAAAATGAAGGACATGTGGAACAAAGATCCATATGAGGATGAACCCCAAATTCAAAAGAGTGAGGTGGAAGCTGCAATAAGGGAAATGGCAAAAAACAAATAACCAGGAACAGATGATATTCCAATCGAAGTGCCGCAATCCATGTTGAGTGAACTATAGCTCTGGTGGTGCAATGGTTAAATTTCGGTACTGCAGCCACTCACAGCCATAAGGGTGTGAGTTCAATTCTGCAGGGCTCCAGGGTCCACTCAGCTTTCTATCCTTTTGCAGGTTGGTAAAATGAGTGCCCAGCTTGTTGGAGGCAATTGGCCTACACATTGTAAACTGCTTAGAGAGTGCTGAGTTCAGTGTTAAGCAGTATAGACATGTACTTGCTATTGTTCTAGTGCTAACATATGCCAACAAATATGAAAACCCCCCAATGACCAATAGATTGGAAATGATCAATATACATCCCCATCCACAAAAAAGGAGACAAAAAAGACCATAGCACTAATCTCCCACACAAGCAAAAGTATGCTCAAAATTTTACAACATAGACTCCATCCATATATCGAGAAAGAAATCACAGAGGACCAAGAAGAGGCACTAGGGACCACATTGCAAACATATGATGGCTAATGAAGTGCACTAGGGAATTCCAAAAGAAAATCAGTATGTGCTTTGTAGACTATAGCAAAGCTTGTGACTACATATATAATGAAAGGCTATAGAAAGGCTATAAATCAGATAATTATAATAATCATGGAAGAGTTAGATTACCACATGTGGCTTTTAAACCACAATTACAGCCACCCAGAAAAAAAGTGCATAGAGTGATACTTATCACATGACGACACCTCTGACCTGTAGCTGCTGTGTCCCTGAATCATGTTAGGACATCCCTTTTCATTGATGGGGAAAACCCATCACTGAGCTTGCATCACACTAATCCTCTGATGTGAAGCATTGTTGCTAGGACAGTTGCATGATTGGTAGCCATGTGGTGTCACTATCTCCTCTTCTCTCCCCCCCCTCCCCATCCCTATTCACAAGAAATATGATTTCATTTATTATTAATTTCTATTTATTTTCTTTTTAACTTAAATCACATTAGCAGAACTCTGCAACTATGTGAAACAGTGAAAAATAAAATAAAATAAATCCTGAAAAGCATGCTGGTTAGGGCATGGGCAGGGAGTTAGGGTTAAGGGAGAGTCCTGTAGAGAGCACAATGACAGCAGCAGCCCCAGTCACACAATTGAAATGACATGCAATAATGGCTGCTCTGAAATCGGTATGTTTCCAATTTTTTTTTAACTTGACACAATTGCTCTGAGAATTAGGCTCATGTGATAATATCCTGAGTATCTTAAACAGGGAAGTTTCAACAACTTGGTCACTATGGGCCTCGGCAGACGGCTTATTAAGGCGTCCTGGAGGCAGGGAAGAGGAGGGGCAGCCGCACGGTCGGCGCCCCTTCCTCCTCCCGAGGTTGTCCTTGGAGCCGCCGGCCCTCCGCACGGCCAGCGCTCCGGGGGCAACCTCCTGCCTCAGCGTCCGTACATGCTGCGGCGGATAAGTCAGTGAAAGTGCGCCTCACACTTTTGGAGCGCACTTTCATTGACTTGTGAAAGGAGCGCTATTTTAGCGCTCCTTTCAGGGACGGGGAAGGAGCGCCGCAGGATCGAGGCGTGGGGCTGCCTCGGTCCTGCGGCGCACCTTCCCGGGGTGGCACAGAGCCGCCAGTCTGCTTCCCCCCATGTGTGTGTAGATGCACAAACATACAGATTCCAGTCAGAATTAGAAAAGAGAGTAAAACATTGGGGTTTACCTTTTGGACTACAATTCCCTTTATCCCAATGGCCATGCTTGCTAGGGGTTCTGGGAGTTGTAGTTAAAAAAAAACCTGTTCCAAATTCTAAAGCAGAGCACTTTCATTTGCACCATACTCAATTTTCATTTTCACTCTGTGCATTCTCCCTTCTCCTTCACAATTTAAGAAGCCATTCCCAAATATGTGTGGTATTGTCCACAAGCCCTATGGATTGGCATAGAGGTGCAGATTCTGATGAAGTAGTCCATCTTGTGTCTTCTCTCAGACTGGTCCACCTTTAAGAAAAACACTACTAGATCTGAGGCCAGATGTCCATCTAGGCTAGATACCTTGCTGGCATAATGGCCAGCCAAATATTCCCAAGAAGCCCACAAGTAAATCACACTCTACTCATGGGATGGGGACCCTGTGGTTCTTCAGATTAGCATTTACAATTTAGAAAAGTTCCAGAATCTACAGAATCTACAGCTATGCTACATGGGAAATTCTGTAAAAGTAACTTTTCAGATGTTAAGTGGCTGCACTTACCATTACCAGCCAGCCTGGCCAAGGATATGGCATGATGGGAGTAGTCACTGAATATCTGAAAGGTTACGGGTTCCCCACCCCTGATCTCTCCCATTACCTATTTAGAGTAAGAGGCATATGACCCCTGAATCTGGTAGCTCTCTTTAGCAATTATGGCTAATAATAGCTCTCCATTAAGCTATAAAAGGAGGTCTTGCCAAAGGGAACCCAGTGACACTTTCATCTTATCTCATCTTTTATTCTTTCATTCTTCCCTTTGCTTGTCTGTTTTCTCTCCTCCCTTATTGTAGTCAGCTTTTATATACAAATCCACACATGACTTCTATTGCCTGAAAGCCAATGTATGATCCTCATTTATTTAAACCAATAATGGACAGACCCTTTGTAGGATAGAATCCTGGTTCTTTCCTAAAACTGGGACAGTGTAACAGTTTAACTTCAAACAGTGTAACAGTTTAGCACTGCACCTTACATACCACCATGGCTGTTGGGTGGCCATTTCTTTATTAGGAGGGATGTTAATTGACAGTCCAGGATACACAGCTGATATTCCAGCAATGAAAGCTAATGGGTTGAAGATGTCCTGAGAGGTGAGAGATTCTTTATTTTTGAATGAGATTTCTTCCAAAGCTGGAGAAGAGCGATCTGCTCTTCTTGCTGTTATGTCCGTGGATGGCCACTGGTCATGATATCTAAACCCCATTGGCAGGAGTGGATGAGGGCCATCCTCTTCTTAGCTTGCTTGCAAGCACCCACAGGCATTTGACTGTATTCTGTTGGATATGGTATGCTGGGTAGGTGGACATTTGGTCTAATTTAGGAAAGTGATGGCTCTTCTGTTACTTCCTGACTTTTTATTTTGAAGTCAGATTAGAGTAGAAAAGGAGGGAGAAAGCACATTTAAGATGGTTCATGAGGTCAGGTGAAGCGTACAGTGAGAAAGGTCCTCCTGGATTGTAGCAAAGGCCTATCTAGTCTAGCAGATTCTTCATACAGTAGAAAATCAGATGCTTCTGTGAATTCAGAAGCAAGATATGAGGACAATACCATTAGCCTACTGTTCCCCAACAACTGAGGCCAAGAATACCTCTGTATGTGATATTGCTGGAAGTTGTGTATGGGCACTGGGACCTGGCAGCCATTTCTAGCTTTATCCTCTTCATGGGTTTGTCTAACCCCCCTTTAAAACCATATAAGCTAGTGGCTATCAATATTTTCCAAGTACAGTGAAGTCCATAGCTTCTTGAGAGCAACATAACACAAGTTAGTTGTGTGTCTTTACCAGTTGTGTTGATTAATGCTGTGGACTAACAAAGCAATTCAGTGCCTCCCTCACTTGTGGACGTAAATCCATAATTCATGTGGTTCCCAGTTTCCTTTCTTTCCTACTGATTATTTTTGCTAGTAATGGATATTGAATTTGGCTGACATCCAAGCAGAAAGAAGGCCCCTTTCAACTGTCTGATGTTCTTCTTGACGGCAATATTGGTTTCCCCGAAGCTAACAGAACTAAAAATGGACCCCATTCAAAGCTTCATTCAGCGTTTGGAGTTTGTGGAAGTAGGCCTGGGGTGGAGGAGAGGGGGAGGAAGGGAGTGAGTTTGAGTGATTGCCAGCATCACTTTCTAATCCTAGCAAATATTTTATGATCAGATTTCTATTCATTGTGCTTTGTGGTAGTGGCTGTGGCTTCTGTAAAAGAAGATTCCAACTTTCTTTTTGCTTTATGCTGAAAAAGCATTATACTGGTTTCTGACATCATAACTCCCTATCCTTTGAACCCTTCTTTCAGAAACTTTTCAGTTTTTTGGCTTGGAGATATTTCTGTAATGTGTGCTGTTTTCATACAAATTGATTGGTGGGCAAGGGGAGCCAAGGAGAGAAGGGAAAATGAATTGAGGCAGATTGCTTCTGAATTCATCTGAGCAAATGTAGGTCATTTTCTAAAGGAATGAACTAGGGTCTCAACCAAACTGGAGATCTTTGCACATATATCCCTAGATTTTGCACATAGGAAAAGTCACGGTGGCAAGAAATGGATGCCACCAGCAAATGTGTGCCAGAATCTATATTTGTTGGCAAGTGCCAGTGTTTGCAAAATACTGTGGAACAAGGTGTGCTGCTTCCTGTGGGATTGTAGTACATGCTGTTATCAGATACATACACTGAATGGCCCACTGATCTTCCTTATCGTATTTTATTTTAGAATTATAGGTCATGGAGGACAACTAAACCTGTGATAAGCACTGTGATAGAGTGAAGTTCAGATGTTGGACTGGTGAGGGTTTGTTTTTGTCTCATTAAGTTCTTTGATGATGAATCAAGGTCTAAGGAGATATTCCTCCTCACTATTTTTAGGCTTTTGTATGCAGAATTAAATCACAACAATAAAGAATGAGCCTTATAGTGCATGCCACTAAAACATGACACAGCAAAACCAGGTTGAATAATCACACAATTTGCCAAGTGAATAAACTCAAGAAACCTACAATTTTGCAATTAGAAATCCACATTTAAAACTGAAATATATTCAAAGAGGTGTGTGCTCAATCCAGAAGAAGTTTTGCAGCACAATATAGAGCACACATGGGCACCACTAGTGGTTGTCTGGATTTTGTTAGACTGCAGTTCCCATTATTCATTTCCATTGGCTATATAGGGTAGGGAACTTTAGTAAAATAATATTTAGAGGGCCACAGGTTGTCCATCCCCATTATGAAACAACAAATTTATGCTAGCACATGCCTTTGTGTACTAAAGTTATTTCATTTGATATGCAAAGTGCTATATTCAGTGTATGCATATAGATAGCTTGAGGAGGAAAACATAAACAATCTGTGACAATAAAGCTAAAATGTAAGCAAGATGAGCATATTCTTAATTTGGCTGTGCTATGTGAATGTGTATGTGGGTGCTTTTCTCATATTTTGGTCACATTTATTCCAAATCCAGCTCCTTTATCACAAACTGGAGAATTGAATGAGGGGTAGTTGAGAGAGAAAAAGGCAGACACTTGCACAACACACACACACACAAATGCACACACAGAGATATCACAACATGGGATTCATAGTTGAATGCATGAACTGATTCTGCTGAAAAAACACCTGGTTTGAGTTGACGTGCATTGAGATGAAATCCTATTTCTGAGGTTTAATGGATGATAGCTTAGTTGTACATACAAGTACTTGTTGATGCTGCAGTCATGAAGTGAGAGTCAAGCATGTGTGAACAGTCCTTTAGAATACTAGTAGATAAAGTTTATATGGACAGTGGGGCAGGGATTAGGATTTCAGGGAAGACCAGAAATATCAGCTGAATTCTCCTGCTCATTTCCCTTGTTTGTAAGTCGTTAGTCAAAACTTATCATACTTTTTGTCCCACTCCAAACCATAATGGGCTTTTGAAGAAAAGAAATACCAGCACCACTGTGACCACTGTCCCTGCCAGGATACCAAATTCTTTAAGGCTATAATTTTTATTTTTCAGAATGATTCCATGAAGGACTGTGGTTCCCTGAGATATTTTGCTGCCCTTTCATGACACCCAAGATCTGCTGCTTACATCGGATTACATATGTACCGTACTATACTGGCCTAATGGCTGTAATAAAATGATTTGATTTGATATGTACCGTACGGATTCTTCAGTCCTTAGTCAAAAGGGCCAGTTCTGCTTTTGAATCTGGACTTCTTTGTGAGATATGTAGCCATGTCCAAGGGGTGAATTGCAAGGGAAAGCTGACTGACCCCAAAGAAAATCTACACTCAGTGCCATACCAGACAACAGCCAAATATTTTTTTCATGTGCCAGATGTCAGTAAGGTTTTTAAAAAATGCAGCAAGTTACATCTTTGAGATTGAGTTCATTTATAGAAATCCATCATGTTCGGATGGTGGATGACTAATGCATTGAGAAGGTCTCTTTGAGAAGTCTCAAACCCACCCCCCTTCCCATTGTCTATGGATTGACAGAGGTGTGCCTTTAAGTTGTCCAGGAGGTATCATGGGGTATGTCATCATGGATTGGCAACTGACATGGTAACTGGCTGTTATGTATGAGAAATTTGTGTGTGAGAATCTTTTTGCTTCTGAAGTGTTTTCTAAGCTTTTCTTCTTGACATGATGATCTTAATGGGTGTGATCATTGATTTTCTAAGACTGCAGTCTTCTTGGAAAGCTTTAGGATGGAATTCACTAAGGTAGTTGTGAATGCATGATCACCTTAGTTACATAGCTGCATAGTGTCTCCTCGCCTAATCCTCCCCCAAATCCTGACATTCATGACAGCAGCTGCTGCTATTGATGCACGTGTGTCGTTCCCCCATCAATCAGGAAGCAGCCAACTGAATTTCCACCCCCTCCTGTGAGCAATCTCTTCTGTATCAGCCAGGAGGGTCCCTGTCATAATTTCCTCTTGCACCAGAGACTGCTCACACAAATGGGTGGGTGGGAACATCAGTGAGTAGTTTCCTGACTTGAGAAAGGAACAGACCCCTGCTGATCAGAGTGGGGATTGGGGGAACTTTCATGGTCCCTACATATCCCCTAAAATATGGAATATGTAGAGATCATGAATATGAACCAATCATGAATGCATAACTCTAGGCCATTAACTGTCTTAGTGAATTCTAGCCTTCATTGTATACAACATAGCCATAACATTTCAGTGTGATAACCATAATGTTGGCTATTCAGTGTTTTTCAAAACAGGCCTTAACAAAAATTTCAAAGAGGTCTAGATAAGTTTATGACCACAGCTGGGTCCAATATTTAATCTATTGATATAAATCAAATCACTTATCTGGGACAAACATATACCTCTGATTGGATTAGAAACAAACAGTCCCAGATTCATTTCTAGCACCTAAGGTTCTCCACCTTGGTCCACCAAATGGTAGTGTTATGGTAAACTGTAAGCTTTATTCAGTTATCTGGTGATGCTGGACTTGATATTTGATTCTCACTGAACCATTTCTTTCCTTATCTGCTTGTTTGTTCTGTACTTTCAAGGCTGATTTTGCCCCTTAAATAAGTGAGACTCAATTAAGCTATAAAAGAAGCTATTGCAGAAACTCAGTGACCTTTCAATCTTATCTCCTCCCTCACTCTGATTTCACTCTCTTATTTGCCTTCTGTTTTCTTCATATACCCCCTTATTGTAAAAGCCTTTTATACAATGCCTTCCCCACATGTGACTTCCATTACCTCAAAGCAAAATTTTCAAGCCCTCTCAAATGGGTTCATCGCATAGGCACCTCCTTTGTACTCTGATGTTACTGAAGACAAGAGAGAAGTGAAAGGGAAAAAGCAGCCAGATAATACACACAAGGCAGCTGCACTGTGTTTTATATTTTATTTCCAAATGTGTCGCTTTCATGATACAATTTTACATGGCTAGGGAGGAAGCCCACTGACCTCTCTGCCCCCTGCCAACAAACCAGGGGGAAAGGGACAAAAATATTATTGACCAACCGAAACAAATGCTCTCTGGAGCCTAGGGCACCACATGTACAATCAAAGAACTGCTATGCAGATTTGCAAGATAGCTACCACTCTGAGGAAAGAGATGGAGAGCCTTCTTTCCAGGAACATTCTGAGCTTCAAGGCAGTGCTAGGAGCGCTGGTTGTCAGCAGCAGCAACTCAGCAGACTCTAGGAAGGCATGAAAGAGGCCAACACTTCATCCTATTTGTTCAGTGTCTTTCTTTTTTTTGGCACACATCCCTTGTTGAATGTTTGGGAATTCTGTGGATTCTTTCCTCAACCAGAAAGACATGAAACCTCTTAGACAGAAGAGGGGCCTATAGGCAAGGCATCTGCTTTCTTCACCAAACTTACAAACAGGTGAAGCATTACTAAAAGATAGATTTCATTGACCAAGAAGATTTGCACATAAGTTTTATGTGCTCCATTTATTTATTTATTTTCCCTTTTGGAGGAATGGGAAACCAGCCAGAGAAGTACAGCCAGAAAAGTTGTGGTTTGGATTAACCATGATTTGTTGCTTAAACTATGAATTGCACAGCAGAAGATCAAACAAATCATACCTTGCCCTCTCTATTTCTGTTTTGTTTCTTTCCCTTTTGGTAACTTCTGTTTCAGGGTGAGCAGCTCGGGAAATAGCCAAGCACATGTCCTACAGGTACTGGTATGGATGTCACAACAAAACATGGTTAAACAAGCCAGAATTTGTAAGCCAACAACAAACCACAGATTCAGCTTCTGTTTTGAGACTGGCTCACAAACATCTTGTCAGCACAGGTCGATTTGTACATCATAATAAGCCAGAGTTCAACAAACCACATTATATCTTACTGTGACATGCAAATGCATTTCCTCTATTAATGGTAAGAGTTTCTGGTGTGTGCGAGAGAGAGAGAGAGAGAGAGAGAGAGAGATGGGGCTTTCTTTTGACAACAAGCCCTCTTCTACACTGAACCAAATCCAAAACAAATCAAGTCACTCACCCAACCAAGCCCTTCTGGTAATATTTTTTTAAAGTCTGGTTCCAATATAAATCCATCTAAAAACAAGAACAGAAACCCCAGAAATAATCTAACCAACAAACCAGTTTTTTGGTGATTAATAAATAGTACCAACATCCATTGAGTCACAGAGGTGGGAAGTCTGTAAACAGTATTGAAAGAAAACAGGAGGCAAGTCTTTGTAGAAATCCATGTGACATAGAAAATCTGAACCCTGGTTTGGCAATATCTCTGTATATACACACATATATAAATTGGAAATAAATAGTGTAAACAAGCTCTTTCTTAGAGCCTAGTACATCATACTGAGGGAATGATGAGCACACAAAGGACTTTGCATTCAGCACCTTGAAATGGTCTGCACTTTCACAAGAAAAAGCGGTTTCCTTTTATTTATCTCTCCCCTTTTTGCACAAAATCATGCCTTGGCCAGTGCTGTCTCCTCAGCCTAATGATTCCCTAGCTTGATTCTTGTAAACAAATTAAGCTGCACTGAATACATCTTGGCCCAATCTCTCACTTTCTGCCCCCAGGCAGAAGGAAGTTCAGTACTGCATGGCCTCAGCCTGGGGGCAGATGTGGTTGGGCACCCATTCTGGGCATGGAATGGTTTCCTCCATTCCTATGAAAGGAGGATGGAGACCAAAGGCAGCTCTGAGCAAAGGCTGCAGCATCCCCACCTTTGCTCAGGCATCAAAGTGTGAAAGGTCAGGAGGCTTAATGGAGCCCTTTTCCTCCCAGAGCTACAGGAGGTGGAATGTACTGGAGAATAATTAAAATCTTCCCCTTTTCTTCATTGCAGTTAGACCAATCGAAAGGCTTCCGGGCCAAGCAGAGGAATGAGGCATCTGCAAGGCAGCTGCCACCCACCTCTGTTGATCATAAGAAGAAAGATCCTCAGTGTAAACATTAAGTCTGTTTTGTTTAACAATTAAGCTACAGTGTCCTGTGCTAATAAGGCAGTAAATGGAGCATTGTCACCATGCTAGGTGAGCAAGACACAAACACATGAAGGGAGCCTGAGTTTGGAGACAGATCTTATAGCACCATGAGACCAGTCATTTCCAGATTAAACACAACTCTCTCCACCACCAGATCTGGCGACAGTCAAACATTTGGACAGGTATGTGGTACAGTCTTCTGCAAGACTGTAACACCTCAAAATACCTGGGGAAGGGGGAAATCTCTAGTTTGAAAACCTTAACATAAAATCTCCCTGTGTATTTGGAAAAGTAGTACACCAGGCAAAGAGACTGTACGAAGAGGTCATGCTTTCAAACAGATAATTCTGATGAGCAATCTGGGGCAACAAATTGACATTAAAAGGCTGTATTGTGTCTGGACATTCAGATCTGTTCTCAGTTCTGAATGTGGGCAAGGGAAGGAAAAGGTTTCAAGAGCAAACATTTCGTACCCAAGAGCCTTATACATTGTATTTATGCACAGTTTAATCAAACAGAACCCAGTAAGCAGAATCTTGATATTCTGCTTACACTTCCAAGGATATAAGCCAAAGAAGCTGATGATGGGATGCACAGCATTAAGATTTCCATCAGTGGTGTGTCTGCCTTATTTGTAATTCCGAAATTTAAAACACTTCCAAATCCAAATTTGTCCACGTAGGTAGCTGAGATAGAGTGACATCTTTGCTTTCTGATGATTCAACATACACAGATTTTGTTTAATGCGCAACTTTTTTAAAATACTGTATATAAAATTACCTTCAGGCTATGTATATAAGGTGCATATGAAAGAAAAATGAATGTCATGTTTAGACCTGGGTTCCATATCCAAGATATCTCGATGTGTATATGCAAATATTCCAAAACCTGAAAACCTGAAAACCTCAATCACTTCTGGTGCCAAGCATTTCAGATAAGGAAGACTCAACCTGTATAAGGAATGCAGTTTAAGTCCAACGTGTCTTTCACTAGAGCCCATGTGAGTATAAATGCACAAGCTGCTAAACTATAGGAATGGAGAATTTCCCCCATTGTTAGCTTTTCTAGATCCGCATCAGCTGCAGATCTGTGTTGCTCACAGGTTACTTCTGGCAGATTTGGTGATGACTCCTGAAGGTAGGATTGTCAAGAAGAGTCAGGCAGAGCACTCAGCAGTGTCTCACAAAAGATGGAAAAGTGGTGGCAGTGTGCCTACATCAGTTTGGGTAACATCACCACTGGTGTAAGAAACGAATTGACATATACACTATCTTGAGTAATCAAGAACTGCAACAGATGGTGATAGCATTAGAAGCCTAAATAGCATGACACCTTGATAGCCAAGGGAGCACTTCCTATGTAGGCCTGCTCAAGAACTGAGGTCTGTTGGAGGGGCCCTCCTCTGTGTCCCACTGGTGGGAGCAATACATTGTTGGAGCACATGGGAGAGGGGCTTCTCTGCTGTGGCATCTTGGTTATGGAATACCCTCCTTTCAAAGGCCCAGTTGGTGCCAACCCTGGTGTCATTCCAATGCCAAATCAAAAGATGGCTTTTCATTGCCACCTTTGGGACCTAAATGATTTTATCCAATTTGAACATGTACTATGTCTAGTATTATTTTACTCTATTTTAACTGGTTTTAAATTGTCTGGTTTTTAGTGATGAATGATTTAATATATTTTTAGTATTTGAAAGTTATTGTTATTATTTATTATTGTAAATTAATTTATTGTACATTTCCAGATATAGGGTAGGATATAAATATTTTAAATAATTAAATAATTAAATAAATAAATAAAGGAGATTATATCAGCAACACACTGCTGCATAAATATCAAGCAATGCTTCACTATAGGGAAGCTGCTCAAGGATCTTTTCAAAATTCTAATGCTTAGAGAAATTCCAAAAATTCCTTATTCTTTCACATGATTCAGAAGGAGTGTGCATGAAGGGTTTAGTGGAAGCAAGACTAATAGAGGAGTTGGATTATTGTTTTTTGAAAGCCCGTATACTAAAATTAGCAAACGGGAGAATTGTTCAGGTGCCTCTTCAACTTTATTGTCATCAATGTTTTTGCCCCAACCTTTAAAAGGTATATAACATGGAAAAATTCTGCATGTTTGGTAAGGGACAAATCTTGACCCACTGTTCATACTGGCATTAAAAACAAGAGTCCTGTCTCTGCAGGGAAGAAACAAGTAACCTAGCTCTAAGATTGCCTTCCATATGCATACTCTTATCCAGACTCAAAATATAGGAACCATAAGGTGGGAAAGTGGAATGTGTGGTCCTCCAGATACTGCTGAACTGCAACGCCTATCATCTTTCTTCACTGGGTATTCTGGGTAAGGCTTATAGGAGCTGCAATCCAACATTTGGAGGACCTGGTGTTCTCCACAGCCCGCCTAAGACAGAGCACAGCTTTAACTTTCTCATCAGGAAGGAAGAAAACCAAGTCCACTCCAAAAAAGGAAGAACAATCACAAGTTTCTTCCACATAGTGCTGCTATAGGGGCTCGGCTAAAGCCAAAATTCAGAAAAATGGATTCATGTTTCAAAACTGCTCCAATCACAGTTTAGTCAAACCTAAGCCACAGAATCTCAGCTATACTTATACAGAGAAGAATATATAAATATGTGAAGGCTTTCAGGTCGAAATAGTAAAGTTGTGTCAGCATGCGGAAGCATTCATACAGGGTGGAGGGTCAGATTAATTTGGAGAAAGTGACAAAAGTCCATGGACTCCAGGGCCTGGTTAAAGGTTGCTTGGCTTGAGCTACCAGTGTGTGTTTGTGGTTCTTCCCCTTCCCCAGCTTCCAGTGAGATGGTTGCCAGGATGCAAAATAGGCATACAACAAAATATGCCTAAGGGGCATTATGAGTAGGGCTGGTGAGATATCTGTTGCCTCATTTTCCTGCCCTCAAGCCCTAACTGGTGAGAAGCCTGCATAGCATCTTGCCACTGTTTGGACATATGACTGCCAAGACAAATGAGTTCAGCATCATAGCAATGGGAACAGAAGAACCGTAAAAATAACCATAGAAATCTCTCTTCTCTCTGATTACAAAGATACAAAAATGTATAAAACCCTTCCCCTGACCCTCCCTCTGCAGCCACCCCACCCTTTCATGTTTGCACAGAGTCCAGAATGGTTTCAAAAAGGAAGATTTCAATTGGTCTGTTTTGGATATGTAACTAAGGGGGTGTTGTTCATGGTGTGGTTAATTCCCCCCCTCCCAATCTCTGTGGGGCACAGAGGGACCAAGAGACACCTTAATTCCACAGACAGCTCTGTGTATTTTGGCTGACTCTCACCACTCAAGTTCTCCACTGCTGAGTGCTGGAGGAGGGCACGATTGATTTGGGCCTCCAGTCAGACTCAGTCCTTTCCTTGTAGGCACATGAAGGGATACCAATCCTCTGTGGAAGTGTCTGGCCTGGCAATCATTCCTGCTTCTTCCTTGGCTCTCACAGCAGTTGCTGGGCTCCTCAGGAATGGCCTTCACTTCTTGTAACTCTTCTCAGGAGAGGCAGGGGAGAAGAAAAGCATAATTAAGATACTCCACAAGATAGCATAAACATTGAGACTGCATTCAAAATCAGATGATTAAACCAGTGGAAATCTACCGCCACCCCACCCATTATTCTGATAATTCCCAAAGGAGTGAGGCACATGGATGAATTAGAGACTAGGAGCTATGACATACTATAATTGTAATCATGGAAACCTTGCTGCAGGATCCTTGCATTTTTGAACCATTAGCTTGCACTCCTGTGTCTTTTCAAATTTTCTATTTAGCCATGAAGGCTAGAAGCTTTCTGAAAGTGAGTCTGCCAGCATGTCAAATTCTGTATCCACTGGCAGTGTGTGGTCTGAGTAGAGGTAAGGCTTATTCTGCAGTGATAAGATGAAACATCCCTAATCCATTTGAACTGTGGGGTGCTAGTGTCTGTATCCCAGTGTAGACTCTTAGCTCACAGAAAACAAATGGTTCTGTTCAATCCACAACACAACAGACTTGCCTGCTGACACCTTAACTGGCAAGGGAGAAAACACAACACATCCAGCTGGAGGATCTGAACCCAGATCTAGACACTGGTGCCTCATTATACACCAGTGTGGATTTGCTGAGTATTTCCAAACTGAACAAATTATGCTACTGCTGTGTGTGCCTTCGAGTAATTTTCGACTTATGATGACCCTAAGGTGAACATATTGTGCGGTTTTCTTGGTAAGATTCATTCAGATAAGGTTTGCCATTGTCTTCTCCTGAGGCTGAGGGCATGTGACTTCCCCAAGGTCATCCAATGGTTTCATGACCGAGTGGGGAATGACACCCTGGTCTCCAGAGTCATAGTCCAACACTCAAACCACTACACCACACTGACTCTCATGCTACTGATACAACCTGTAATATTCTGAAGAAGTGTCCCAATTAGACAAAATATTCACACAGAGATAGCAATATTTCACATTGCTAGTGTGTCCTGGGCCTTTGCTTATGAGAAGATGTGCTTCAAAGAAAGGATGAGCACTCTATTGTCTCCAGTTTCTACTTAGTGCTTCCAGATTAGGCTTTTCTCATGCAATCTCCTAGTTTTGTTAATGGGATTTAACAAATTTTGGTGAGAGTCCAAATTTTATCTTCCACTTGTAGGAAACTCTCCCATGTTTTACTACTGCTTTTTCTGTTTTCAAGTCTTGTGTATATTTTTAAAAACTCTTTTGAGGCAAAAAAGACTGAACACCTGCACAAAACCTTTTGCAGCCCTGGTCCAAGATCCCCATCATCTGAAGTGGGAGGAGAAGCACTACCACCAGACCTTGTCACCCCTCCTTGTCAGTCTGAGAATGAGACAGAGAGCAGATGACACCCCCAAATACCTGGCTCGGAGGACTCCTTCTTCAGAGCCATACATTGCCTGTGACCCCTCTGAGCCAGGTGTTTGGGGCCTGTCTGGTTCTGAAAAATCAAGCTCCTCAGTGCAATGACAAAGCTGGTGGGAAGGTGCCAAGTGGCACAATTCATTGCTCCTGGTAGTCTACCAGGAGTCAGGTCACTCCCTAATGGGAGGGTCAAACTGACCTTATTTGAAGCCCTTTGTAAGATTAATAGTTGGATCACTGTATTCTCTCACAAGACAGTATAGCTCCACAAGACCGAGCCAATCAGCTGAATCTACCACATGTCCCATGAGAATTCACCACTGTTATTTAAAGCATTCCATTTTTGCAGGGAACCTTAGCATTTTCAATTGAGATTGGTGGGGTTGGGTGAGCAGGGAGTGATATCTTAGCATATCTTCAACCTGTTGTTGTGCGAGTTGTTGTTGCTGTGTGCCTTCAAGTTGTTTCCAACTTACAGGATCCTAAGGCAACCTTATCATGTGGTTTTCTTGGCATGTTTCTTCAGAAGGAGTTTGCCATTGCCATCCTCTGAGGCTGATAGAGTGTGACTTGCCCAAAGTCACCCAGTGGGTTTCCATGGCTGAGTTGGGATTTCAGCCAGAGTTGTAACCAAACCACTACACCATGGTTACAATTCCAAAACTCTCTGTGAGAATCAATGGGAAATCTACACTTGGCAACACTTTATGTGCTGTAGCTCCATTCTATAGAATCCTTGGATTTGTAGTTTTACAAGGTCTTTATCCTTGTAGAACCTAAAGAGCGAGTGCTGATGCCTCACAAAACTACAAATCCCAGGATTCTGTAGGATGGGCCATGACAGTTAAAGTAGTATCAAACTGCATTATTTCTACAGCACAGATGCACCCTACAAGAGATACAGTGACATAAGTTTGCAGTGCACTTAATGCTGGGCTGAAATGGCTCTTTATTATTGCCAATACATTAAGATGATTTTTCAGAAGGTCCTTATCAGTGGTATCATCATCATAGAATCATAGAGGTGCAAGAGACTACAAGGGCCATCCATCCATCGTCATCACTGTCATCATCAATTGGATTCACAGTCTACCAGGTGTTACTGACTGGAATTTTTGGAAAACCAATAATTTGGATCTGTTGTATTATTTCATTGCTTCTTTATGAGATGGCAGGTGAGTTTCACTTAATGGACATTGGCTACCATTCCCAGACCTCCATTCTGTTCCAGAACATCATTACCTTGTTCTGAGATGGCTTTGGGGTAGAAAATTAAAGACCGAATTTCTAGAATTTCTAGGATTTTTAAATCCTATCAGAGCATTTTCCCAGAGGAATTCAGTTAGGAAAAACAGCAACTAATGTCCATGAGGAGCTCCACAATTAAAGAAGCAATGGGGGGCGGGGGGGGGGGGGGGAGGAAATGAATGGAGAAAAGAACCATACATTTCACTTACCAATAAGGTCAAGCCAAGCCCTTTGTACAGTTTCCCAGCCCTTACCCCCACCCACAACAGCCTCTCTCATTTTGATCTGAAAGTATCCCAGTGAGAAAGTTCACCTCAGTTCTCATATACATAAGGTCTTAAATCACATAGGGTGATGGTGAACCTCAACACAGAGAGCGAACAGATGATAAATCAAAGTATGCTTTATGAGAAGACCACAGCCTTTTGAAAATGTTATGACCTTTTGAAGTGAACTTCTCTCTAGCTCACTTTGTTTCTCTTCAATAAAGTGATTCAGAATTTGAACATGGCCACCTTACTAGGTAGTCCACAGCCTGAAGTGGGCCAAGGAGAGAAAATGTTCCCTCAGAAGGAGGAGCCACTTACTCTGAGTCTGGTGACAGCTCGGAAATACTGTGAGAAGTAGCAGAGCGAGGTGGCGAAGGGCATGGCATGGAGGGCATGGAGGGTGTGGAGGACATCTGTGCCACAGAAGGTGTCGTCTGTGGGCCTGAGGGAGTACTGGATGATTGCACAGAGGATAAAACAGAAGAGTTAAAAGAGGCTAGGATGGAAGAAAGGATATCTAATTGCTCTGTAGAGGGGTGACGACTGGGGACCGCTTCTAGATTTTCTCTAGAAGGGGACCTTCTGGAGAGGAGTTCAAGGTTTTCTCTAGAAGGTTGCTGTCTAGAAAGAGGCTCTAGATTTTCCCGAGGAGCCTGCCTGCTAGGCATTATGTCCAGATGCTCTCTGGAATTAGATCTTCTGGAAAAAAAGTCCAGCTGTTCTCTTGATGTTTGTCTAGCTGATGTTAGTTGGTCTCTTGAAGGCTGCCTTCTAGAAAGCAGATCCAACTGTTCTCGAGAAGTGTCTCGACTTAGCAAAGTGTCCATGTGATCTCGAGAGGCTTGCCTGTTTGGCACAGTATTTAGCCATTCTCTCGAGAGCTCTCTTACTGCTCCACCAGAGTCTAGGTGTTCTCGTGACCCAAATCTACAAGGCAAAGAATCTAGATGGTCTCTAGATCCCTGCCTCCTGGGTAGAGTGTTCCTGTGATTTCTCTGATTGTGTCCAGTAAATATTTCGCCTAAGTTTTCTGTAGACCCATGCCTGCTGGGTATGCTTGCAAGGTGCTCTCTAGAGCCATGTCGACTAAGGATTGTATCCAGGTGCTCCCTTGATCTTGGCCTGTTCAGAATGGTGTCCAGTTGTTCTCGGGACCCATGACGGCTGCCTACAACTTCTAGGCACTCGCCAGAATCATTTCGGCTCAACTGTTCTCTGGACATCTGCCTTCTCATCAGCATGTCAAGTTGCTCCCGGGAAGAGTAACGGCTTGCTGGTTGAGAGAGACTGCCTGCACCTGAATAGATCCTGCCATAAGAAGCAGCAGGAACAGCCCTGTGACCCAGGGTGGAGGTTTTGTACCAGGAAAGGTCATTGGTCATTCTCCCCACAGATGACAAGCCTTGCAAAGCTGGAGGGTACTGGAGGCGATTCTTCAGAATGCCTACATCACAGGAAACAAAGGGAAGAAGAAAAATCAAAAATGGATAAACATATCACTTTCTCCCAACCATCACCTGGAAGGAACTTGGTCTTATCTGATTTCAGAAGTTAAGCAGGGTTAGGATTTGTTAGTAACCTGCATGGGAAACTACCAAGGAATACCAGGAACTTCCAGGTAGGGCTAGGAAAGAATCCTACCTGACACCCTGAGAGCTGCTGTAAATCACAGATGACCAATGATTTGACTGAGTGATCAGGTAATTCCACTCCTATGCTTTATTTCTATGATCATGTCACATCTGTCCTCATGTTTGAAGAAGAAAGGTTTCCTGTGCCAGTCTGGAACAACTTCAGTTTCACTAACTCTCTAGCCAAGGCTTCTTCAATCTAGTGCCCTCCAGATATTTGGACAATAATCAAAGCCAGCTAGGAATGGTGGGAGTAGTAGACCAACATATCTAGACAGTATCAGATTGGAGAAGCCTGCTTGAAGACTGTCTATACCGCCTCTCCTCTTTCCTTCTATGCTTCTTCCTCCTTGCTTGCTTTTGCCAATTCCATCTCATGGTAGTCTGTATCTGTTTCTTTTACTTCTGTTGTCTTTGCATTTCTATGCCTGTGACATGCTCCTTTGGCCTGCTTTTCAGTTCTCTGTTCAAGCTCCTATTTAAGGCTTACTTCTCTAACGACACTCTTCCCAAATCAACCCAGCCACCACTCCTTTGTTCCCTCAGGCTTACGTTTCTTTACCCACTGTAAATCCCACCATTCTTGTATTGTTCATCTAATGTGGGTAGGAAGACCTCTCTCAGGGACTAAGGGCCTGAACAGACTGCCAGAAATAATCCGGTTTGAGACCACTTTAACTGCCCTGGCTCAGTGCTAGGGAATCATGGGAACTGTAGTTTATTGTGGCACCAGAGCTCTTTGACAGAGAAGGCTCAATGTCTCAGAAAAAACTACAATTACCATGATTCCCTAGCATTAAGCAAGGGCAGTTAAAGTGGTCTCAAGCTGGATTATTTCTGTTCAGTCACTTCTGCTGGTAATACATAAATCAGAGCTGGAGAAAATGTGGTCCTCCAGACGGTGAAAATCACTCCTATGATCCTTCAACACTGGCAATACTTGCTGGGGCTGGAGGGAGTTGCTGTACAACAACACCTGGAGGGCTACAGGCTCCCCAGCCTAACATAAATTGAGGTGGTAGTAGTAGTAGTGGTGGCAGCTGCAGTAGTATTTCTCCGGCTGTATCATCTAGCAATCTTGCCAGCTCAGGCATACAAGTTGGCTGAAGAGTGTTCATTTCAAATCCTCAGGGACTGTGCACTCTCAGAGGTATTTACTGTTCTGTAAGGCAAGAATGCCTGCCCAACCAGGACTAATGTTGTTGGGTTTGTTTGTTTTTTTAAAATTGAAATTCAATAAACCCTTGACTTCTCATTCTCACTGGCCTGTTGTTAAGGAGGATTTCTAGTTTTCTTTGCTGACTGTGCATTCTTCTTGCAAAACTGCTGCTGAACACTCAACCAGCCTAATTTAAAGCAGAAAACATGGATTTCTTCGAAGCCAAGCTATATCTTGTCTATTATGTGGAGACAACAGAGATACTGTGTCCAGTAGAACTGGAGCAGGGCTAGCATGAGGAGGAAGAGGAGGGACAGGGCTCAGGAAGACTTTGCACTACCAGAGTTAGAAGCTTCAAGAAAGAAACAATTCAGATCAGTGCTTGGAGATAACATGTTGAAAACAATGCCATTACTTGTTACTCATTGCTTTTTTAAAATTTAATGAGGGCCAATGTTTTATTTCAGATTGTTTTAACAAAAATGAGACAAATGGGGGGATGCAGACTGGCGGTTGTGGGCCGCCCTGAGAAGCAGAGGATTGGGGCCGAGGCTGCCCCACGCCTCGGCCTCAATCCACCCTTTTGGCAACTGGGAAAGGAGTGCCAAAATAGTGCTCCTTTCCCAAGCCGCGGAAAGGGCACCAGAAGAGCTGACGCGTAGCTCTTGTTGGGAGGACATCATCAGGGCACTCACTGAGTGTAATGGCGTGTGCCCTGATGATGTCCTCGGGGAGGGGTTGAGGTGGCCGGCATGCGGCTGCTCCTCCCCTTCCCTGCCTCCAAGACAGCGCTTTGCACCATCTGCAAAGGCCCAAATGTTAGTATTTTATATAATATTAATATTTAGTCATAATTGCAAAAATATTACATTGTGGGGCTTTGGGGGGAATTTTAACAAGTAACAAGTAATATTTTCTGTTGGGGGGGGATACCATTGTCAATAACATGTTAATAGCTCATTATCTCTGTAATGAGTAATGAGCAATACACTAATTGCAAAAAACTAACGAGCAACATATTTGTTTGTTTTTAAAATAATAACTCAAAGTTCTGGGTCAAAAGAAGGTTGAAGTGTCTCCATATGAGGAGCTGCCCTTCCTTGGTTCTAGCCAGGCCTGTGATCTATGCAGGTGCTTTCATGAGTTTCCTATCCCTCTCACAGACTAACATGTAGCTAAGAGATATCTTACAAGTGGCCCTGAAGTTCCTGTCCAGGATACCATCTGATCCATTCCTGCCACTCAGGAGATGATGGGTGTGGGAGGGGCCACGGAGAAGCAGCTTGGGAGTCCAAGTGTCTGGCACTGATACTGGAGGGTCTCATGACTGTCATGTTCTGAAGACTCTTCGGGGTCACTCGTGGTATGGAGTCTGCTGGGATGGGGAGTCCTGCTTACCCTGCTCTTCTTCCAAGGAGATCTCAGGCTTCACTCATGGGCAAGGTTGAATGCTGATACCTTGCACTATCTGAGACCTTGCAGAATTGTCCGTCAAATTACACATAAGCAGGGTCAGAATGAGAAAATGGCAACTTGATTCAAAGTAATCCAATAAATTTTGTGGCTGGGTAGCCCAACAGTCTTACAATTGCACCCTATTGGCTCTATGCCCAGTCTCCTTACCTTTCCTCTGTCGGTGGCTCTGGGTGAGGGAATTCTCATCCCCACTGGTCAAGGCCAGGTCTGGCTGGTTGTTGTTGGCAGCATCCTTATTAACATCAAACCCAAGTTTCCGCTCTGAACCCCATTTTTGGAGGGAGCAAGGATGAACTTCGCATTCGCCCAGTGCTGGCCAATAGGACATCAAGTCATTGCCATCTACATCTGTGGAAGGACATAGCAGAATGCCAGGCACATAGAGGTGTATGAAATATATCCCACTAATTAGTGAATATTTTGCCATGATATAGGATAAGTGTCGAAGGATGGCTAATAATTTCATTCTCTTCAGCAGATGGTAGAGAACTGGTAGTGAGTGACAGATTGCCAAATGTTATTGGTATGGTACTCCATCACTGCTCAGCTAGGTAAAGCCAACAACAAATTACCATTGCCTGAGCTGCATCCATACTAAAGATAATATATCAGTCATCAAAGACATAGCCATGTCAGTCTGGAAAATTAGTATGCAAATGGGTCTTGTAGCACCTTTTGAGACTAAGGGCCTTTACAGACTGCCAGAAATAGTGCAAATTGAGGCCACTTTAACTGCCCTGGCTCAGTGCTAAGGAATCATGGGAATTGTTGTTTTATTGTGGCACCAGAGCTCTCTGACAGAGAAGGCTCAATGCCTCAGAAAAAAATACAATTCCCATGATTCCTTAGCACTGAGCCAGGACAGTTAAAGTGGCCTCAAGCTGCACTATTTCTGGCAGTCTATAAAGGCCCTAAGTGAAAGAAAGAAGTTGATAGCACAAGCTTTTGTAGACTTTTGTAGATTTGAGCCTACTTCCAAACATGCATCTGAGGAAGTAGGCTCAAGTTTATGAAAGCTCATGCAAAGATGCTACAAGATCCCTTTGCATACTATATCCACCATCAAATGAGCCCCTTGGGATATCTGCAGTGATCTCAGTGCACCTTCATGAGTTGGAAGAGATCATGCACATGTACAGATAACATTTTTTTTCATGGATTCACCTTATTTACGTGCACTTTTTTCCTTTGCAACAAAATAGAAGCCTCTTGATACAACCAAAATCCTCTATCAGTAAACACTATTTATTTCAATTGGGTTCAGCACACATTATCTATCTATCTATCTATCTATCTATCTATCTATACCTAAATCTATATCTGTATCATCCACTGTTAGTAAACTATTTTCACAAGTCATATTATGCTTAAGATGCGTCCTTCACATTTTGTAATTTATCTTGGTATATAGCACATAGAGCAGTCTTGGCTCCGGCCTATGTTGTCCAGGTTGGCCCAATGGACTCATCGCTGGGAGTCAAGCTGTTCTTAGTCCAGCAGTACTTGCCTTTGGGGGTAGTATTAGAAGGATTGGTGAGGAGCCTCTCGCTGTGCGCTGCCCTTTTGAACTGGCGTTGGAACCTACCCCGCAGATGCACATTTTCCTCACTCTCAGATGATGGGATTGAGAGGCTGCGTTCCTCATCAAGGGAGAGGTCACTGTCTGAGTCAGAATCCTGATCTGAGCAAGATAAGTGATATTTGTGAAAGAAGAGAGGGCTGAGGGAGCAGCAGTTACACTCTGAGACATGATAGCTAATAGCTTCCCAATACATACATTGCCTTCACACAAACAGAGAGGTTTAACAGCCTAGGAAAGTGAAACCATGGTTTGTTCCAGTAGTGTTCACTTGTACCAGCCATTCAAAATCTCTCAAGCACAAAACACTGTGGTAGCAAGATCAAACAGATTTTTTTTTCTTCTGAGAAAGGAAGACGCTGCTGCGGGACATTTGCTATTGCCTCCTTCCCTAGAAAAGTCTGAGCATGATCACAGAGTTGAATTGTTCTTGCAGCAAAAGGATTGTTAAATGCTCTGTATATTCATAAAACAAGAAGCAAGATACCAAACAGCATCAAAAAGGTTTCTTGTACTGGGATTTGTTCTTTAGGCTTGTCTGTGTTTGTGTGTGCACATCATTGCATTGCACTTCATACTCACAGACTGCCACAGTGGAAGCATGCCTTACCTGGTCCTGCATCACGATGGAACATGGCTACGTCTAGGTCAGTGGGACCAGCATGATTCAGCAAATTGTGATCCAGAGCTGAGCCTTGATGTGCCATCATGTTATCTCTGAAACCCACAACAGAGAAAATCAGCTTGCATCTTTCACATCAAGCAAGGCACTGCAAATTGGGAGTGAAATAGAAGCTCTTGGTCATCTCTTCAGAGCCAAGACCTGTTTGAGTCCCGAGGGAATGACTGTCGTTTAGATAAATGGTATTCAAGCTAAAGATCTGTTGGTCCTAATCAACATAAGGACACTCCTAATGAATTCATAATGTTCTTAGTCTTTGTTGTCATGAACACATAAACTATGCAACCTGCCAGTAGCATGGAACTAGAATAGCCAAAGAGATTTGTAGGCAGCCCTACTCTGTGGACCCCATTAGGAGACAAGGTTACGGTGTGCACTCTATACTATTCCAGCATGTTCTATCCTGTACATCATTTTGTAAAGTTCCAGCAAGATGCCAACCAGAATTATCAGGAGATTGGAAGAATTGTACTACATGGAAAGGCTACTAGAACTTGGTCTCATTTAAGTTTATAAATAAAAGTTTATATGAATAAACTAAACTAAAATAAGAAAAATGAGTAAGGGGAGACATTTTTATATTGTGAATGGTGTGGAGAAGGTGGATAATCAGAAGTTATTCTCTCTGGACGTTATCACACTGGACGTTATCACACGGGGTCTAAAGCAGCCCCATGCCTGCACCATCGCTGCATCATTCTGGATCCTTTGCCCCTGTGATCAGATGACGTCGCAGCAAACCCCGCCCATCCCTGCATCATCCCTGCATCATCGCTGCATCATTCTGGATCCTTTGCCCCTGTGATCAGACGACGTCGCAGCAAACCCCGCCCATCCCTGCATCATCCCTGCGCCATCGCTGCATCATTCCAGCTCTTTGTAATTCCTCTTTCAAAGAGGAATTACGGCTGCGCAACCAGAATCATTCCGGTATGGTTCTGGATTGATTCCATGCTGCTTTTCTTGCTGCTTTGAGACCCCTGGTGTGATAACGTCCATAGGGGTCTCAAAGCGGCAAGAAAGCGGCAAGAAAGTGGAATGGAATCAAACCATAACCATACCGGAATGGACCCGGCAAGACGGAAATCGTTCTCAGATGCAACTGGAATCATTGCGGAATTGACGATGCCACGATGGTTCCGCTCCGGGGACCCGTATCTCCTGTTCACACACGAGTGGAAAGATCTCTTCCACAATAGGTCTTCTATGGGCTTGGGCTCCGAAGCAACCGCTTCGGAGGCCAAGCCCAGGCCTGAGTTAAAGGGACAGCGTGTCCCTTTAACCCTGGCCTCTCTCTTCTATGGGCTTGGGCTCCGAAGCGACCGCTTCGGAGGCCAAGCCCAGGCCGGAGTTAAACGGACGCTGCGTCCCTTTAGTCCAGGCCTAACTATTCTATGGGCTTGGGCTCCGAAGCAACTGCTTCGGAGGCCAAGCCCAGGCCGGAGTTAAAGGGACAGCGCGTCCCTTTAGTCCAGGCCTCACTGCTTTATGGGCTTGGGCTCCGAAGCGACCGCTTCGGAGGCCAAGCCCATAGGAGAGCGAGGCTGGAGTTAAAGGGATGCGCCCCGTCCCTTTAACCCCGGCCTCGCTCTTCTATGGGCCTGGTCACCAAAGCGGCGACCGAGCCCATAGAAGAGCAAAGAGGCCGGGGCTAAAGGGACGCGCTGTCCCTTTAACCCAGGCCTCGCTCTTCGATGGGCTTGGTCGCCGAAGCGACCGCTTCGGAGGCCAAGCCCAGGCCGGAGTTAAAGGGACGCTGCGTCCCTTTAGTCCAGGCCTCACTGCTTTATGGGCTTGGGCTCCGAAGCGACTGCTTCGGAGGCCAAGCCCATAGGAGAGCGAGGCCAGAGTTAAAGGGACGCGCGCCGTCCCTTTAACCCCGGCCTCGCTCTTCTATGGGCCTGGTCGCCAAAGCGGCGACCGAGCCCATAGAGCAAAGAGGCCAGGGCTAAAGGGATGCGTTGTCCCTTTAACCCCAGCCTCGCTCTTCTATGGGCCTGGTTGCCAAAGCGGCGACCAGGCCCATAAAAGAGCAAAGAGGCCAGGGCTAAAGGGACGCGCTGTCCCTTTAACCCAGGCATGGCTCTTGTATGGGCCTGGTCGCCATTCGTTCGGCGGCCAGGCCCATAGAAGAGCAAAGAGGCCCCGGCTAAAAGGACGCGCTGTCCCTTTAACCCCGGCTTCGCTCTTCTGTGGGCTTGGTCGCCGAAGCGACCGCTTCGGTGACCAGGCCCATAGAGCAGTGAGGCCGGCCCTGGCCTCGCTCCACGATACGGATCGCGTGTTCAGACATACGGCGAAAGCAGCATCATTCCGGCATCATTCCGGTCGCAAGAGTGTAATTCCTCAAGATACCTGGAATTCAAAAGAACTGGAAAGATGCAGGGATGATGCAGGGAAGGGCGGGGTTATGTGCGACGTCGTGTGAACACACGGAAAAAAGAACCGGAATGGTGTAGGAATGATGCAGGATTCTTTCTGCTCTAGGGCCAGTGTGATAACGTCCATTCTCTCATAATACTAGGCTTTACTGATGAAGCTGAATGGTGGCAGATTAAAGATAGAGAAAAGGAAATACTTCTTCATAAGACCATAATTAAACTACAGAATTTACTTCCAAGGGATGTGAAGATGCACTTTAGGAAGCTTATCGCATAATGTTAAGTCGGCTTACCTGAACCGGCTTAAAATTTAAAATGGGTGGCATTCTGATTTTATCACAAGGATTTAGCCACCGAAATCACTGCCTGGGTGCAGCCTGGGTCCATTTCTGCTCCCAGGGGCACACAGCATGGCTTTTTTCAAAGCCGGGAGTTTTCCGGCTTAAGGAAATGGCCACCGGAGAGCCCGTGGGAGAGGTGATGGACCTGGGTTGCACCCGGGCATCAATTTCGGTGGCTAAATCCTTGTGATAAAATCAGGATGCCACTCATTTAAAATTTTAAGCTGGCTCAGGTAAGCCGGTTTAACTTGTTATGCGATAGTCTCCTAGGTTAGAGGACCTTAAAAGGGGATGAGAAAAATGTATGGACGATAAAGCCACCTGTGACTACTACATATGATGGTTACAAGCTATTTCTAGGAGCTTCTGGATATTAGTTGCTAGGAAACAAAACCATGAAAGGGCTCATTATGTACTTGTGCACTTTTATGAGCACCTAGCTGGCCACTGTGGGAAGTTATAATAAGGGTGGATGGAAAGAGAAATCTTTAAAAACCCAAAACATTGTTATCCCTCTATAAATTCAGAGTCACATTTTGTTTTTTGTCCCTTGCCAAATACAGTTTCTGCTATAAACAACCATCTAGTTCACTCTCTGGATTAACAACAGGAGTACAACCATAGCTATGAGTTCTCAGTGAAACTGTAGATGAGCACATAGCAGGAAAAGCAAAGGAGGAAACTCTTGTGGGTGATAGTAGAAGTAATATCCATATTGTTATTCCACATGCTTTCAAACAAAGGCAGGCCCTGCCATTAGCTAGAGTGCCATTAGCTAGAGTGAGGCAACTGCCTCAGGCAGTACATGCTAGATATAACAATGTCACCCCTGCTCCAGCTTTAGTAGATGGCAATAGCAGGGAGTGCCAACATTGTTAGCCTCAGGCAGAAATATGTCTTGGGCAAGCCCTGTTTCAGACTCTTGTTCACAAACAGAGGTACCACAGCTGTGGCCCAGAAGATAGCTTCCATTTCAAGATAAACATAAACACACAAATACACCTCCACAGCTGGATGTTCTCAGGCATGCTAAAGAGGGGAAGGAGGAAACGAAGGAGATTATTGCACACCAAATCTGTGCCAGGATAGGAACAGGTTGTAACCATCACCAATGGATTTTCTTGCACTGCCCCATGCCTGGGCAGTAGGCAGCCCGTACCCAACCCAGGCTTGACCAGCAGCTTTTCAAGAACGGCAATAAAATCCATCAGTGACGTTTACAACCCGCGTCTATCCTGGCATGGATTTGCCATGCAATAATCTCCAAAGACTCATTCATACTGATTCCTACCTGAGATAGCCTCGCTGACTAGAATGGGTTCGGGCTGAGCGCACACTGCTGACAGAAGAGATGGTGGAAGCTCCCAGGGTAATACGGATGAGGCCGCTCTCCTCAAACAGAGCTGTGTTGTTGTAGGCATTTGGGCCCTGAGATAGAAAAGTAAAAAGATGAAGGATCTTTTTGAGATTCTTCCATTTGTTAGGAGGTCTCTTCCTTTAGGGAGTAGGAAGGAGTCATGATTTCCTTCAAGAATAGTGGTACAGCCCCTTTTTCATATTTGGTGGGGATGTAAAGAGGCTAAAAAATTCTGGAAGAACATTTGTTGTATAATTAATAATATACTAGAAATAAAAATGCAGCCCGAACAGGAAGTTTTTCTGTTAAATATGTTAGATAAACAATTAGAAAAGAAGTACGGTTGTGTGTTATTTTATATGATTTCATCAGCAAGAATGGTGTTTGCCAAAAATTGGAAAAATAAGAAAGCACCTACTACGGAGGAATGGCTGTTTAAACTCTATGAGGTTCTGGATTTAGACAAAATTACAAGAAATTTAAGAGACGAAAATAGAACATAAATGGGGAATTTGGGCTACAAATCTGAAAAAACAATATTAATAGCATAGAATCATAGAATCATAGAATCATAGAGTTGGAAGAGACCACAAGGGCCATCCAGTCCAACCCCCTGCCATGCAGGAACTCCCAATCAAAGCATCCCCAACAGATGGCCATCCAGCCTCTGCTTAAAGACCTCCAAGGAAGGAGACTCCACTACTCTCCGAGGGAGTGTGTTCCACTGTCGAACCGCCCTTACTGTCAGGAAGTTCCTCCTAATGTTGAGGTGGAATCTCTTTTCTTGCAGCTTGCATCCATTGTTTCGGGTCCTAGTCTCTGGAGCAGCAGAAAACAAGCTTGTTCCCTCCTCGATATGACATCCCTTCAAATATTTAAACACGGCTATCATATCACCTCTCAGCCTTCTCTTCTCCAGGCTAAACATCCCCAGCTCCCTAAGTCGTTCCTCATAGGGCTTGCTTTCCAGACCCTTCACCATTTTAGTTGCCCTCCTTTGGACACGCTCCAGTTTCTCCACATCCTTTTTGAATTGTGGTGCCCAGAACTGGACACAGTATTCCAGGTGAGGCCGGACCAAAGCAGAATAGAGTGGCAATATTAAAAGAAGTTACTAAGTATGAAAAGAATTAAGGAAAAAATTAACTTGATTGGTTTTTTCTTTTCAGATTGATTTCATTGAAGAGTGAAGCTAGCGAATTTAAGAAAATTTGATAAATTATAATTTTTACTGATAATTTTGTTAGAGGCATATAAAGGAATATACGGAATGTTAAGAGTAATAGGAAGTGTAAAAATAAGTTTTGTAGTTGTTAGTGATACATAACACTTAAAAATTTCAATGATTCTCTCTTAAATTGCTGTTGTACCTTCCTTATTTTGTTTTGTTTTGTTTTGTTTTTGTTTGTTTGTTTGTTATTTTCAGATTCTTCTTCTTCCCCCCCCCTTATTTTCTTTTGGGGGGGCGGCGAGGGGTTGGTTTGTTTCACTTTCTTTTCTTTTTTTAGTTGATTGTGAGTATAGAATTAGTACAATTTATCTGTTTGTCTGTTATTTGATTGTTTGTATTGTTGTAATAAGTCATTTGATTGTAAGTTTTGTATTACTACTGTATACGTATATATGTTTTATATTAAAAAAATATAATTTTTTTAAAAAAAAGAATAGTGGTACAGCAAAGTAAGAAGAAGACAAGACCCCTGTAGTCTATGGACGTTTTCACACTACCCTCCCTAAAGCCGGGTGGAGCCATTCCGGAACGGGTCGTGCCGCCGATTCCGGAATGGCTCCGCCACCGGCAGGCTAATTCCTTTTGACACCCGGAATTACCTTTAAGCCACAGAAGCCAGAGTTACAGGTCTTTTGGCTGGAGTGAGGCCGGACTTACGGCTCTGTGCGTCTGAACACACGGAGCAAGAAGCCGGATGGACACAGGGATGGCACCGGAAGGGGCGGGGTTTGCCGCCGCGCGTGTGTGAACACGCTGGAAATGGAGCCGGAGTGGGGCCGGACGGAGGTAGGATTGAGTCCTCCTAAAGCCCCGTGTGAAAACGTCCTATGAGCACAGTTTTACATCTCTTGAAGATCGAACAGAATTAAGGCAAAGGCTGAGGCCTGAAGCAAGCTATTATCTTTCAAATTGTAAGAATACCAACTCTCACCTGACCACTTCTGGTAGCTTCCTCACCCTGACCTTTCTTGCCAAGACAGGCTGATTTCCAGGCTTCCTGTACTTCTTTGTTCAGCACACAGAACAGAGCCAGTACTGCCAAACCCTGTGGAAAGGAGGAAGAGAAGCTTTGAATATGGAACACAGGAAACTGCCTTATACTCAGTTAGCCCTTTTCTCCATTCAGCTCAGTATCATCTCCCCTAGACTGGCAGCATCCCTTCAGGGATTCAGAGAGGGAGTGTCTCTCAGAATTACCTGAAATGTCAGGGACTGAAACAGTGAACATGTGCTTTGTCATTAAATTATAGTTCTTCCCATCATTTGAGCTCCCTAAACTATTCAGATGGAATAGACAGCAACGGTAAGCAGAGTACAGGTTTTCAGGATCTGCTTTGGTGCTTAGTAGAATCCCAGAGCCTTATTGCATGAGAAAAGAAAGCCAACATGGAGCGGGTGAGTAGCAGCTTTTTCTGTGCCTCTATGCATGCCCATCATAGCATTTCTGTTCTCTTCCCAAGGGAGATGGTTATAAAAGTGTGCCTTTTGTTGAACAGATTTTTCCAGTGCAACAAAAGACACACTTTTATGACCTTCTCCTTCAGAAAGAGAATGGAAGGAGCGGAATTTTGCTTCTCCTTTTGCCAGCAGCTTTGGGCCACCTTAGGCAGCTTCAGAGCAGCTTCTGGCCACTCTGAGGATGTGCATCATCTGCATGCCTTGCCCCCAAAGTAGCCGGAAACTGCTCTGTTTGGCCCCTCTGTTTTGGGCCATTGTTAATAATCTTTATGGCCATAAGAAATCTTATTGCCTAAATAAAATATTCAGGGGTAGCCATGTTGGCTGTGCAGCAAAGTGCAACAAATTCAATAAGCAGTGATACCTTTTCTGAGCACAAAATACATTATGCAAGCTTTCAAAGCTTCACTGGCTTCTTCATCAGGCAAACATGCTAAAAATCATAAAGGAGAAAAATGGTGATTATGTTAGTCACAGGCCTATGTTCTGTCTGAGATGTTGTCAGTTAAGGTGGTATTGAGGGATTTCAGTGCAGGCAGAGGCCACCCTCCTTATTAACCATATGAGGATTACAGACAAAGAGCAATAAAAGACAGGCAATTAGTTGATCCTTTTTTAAGGTGAAGAACATTGACTTTCTCAAGGAGTCTCTGTACTGTTACATCTGGGAAAACTTTTAGCTAGTGAATAAGTAAAACTTGCCAAATTCTAATCCTAAATTGTAGTCTAATGAAAGAGTCCAGTCCTGTGGAGGTGGCCCCAAAAAGGCATCACTGCATGTGGATTTTGGATTTTATTGTCTGAATGAATACTTCCACTTTCCACTAGAGGGCAAAATTGGTCTATGCATGAGCTCAAGGCTGGCAAAGCTCTGGACAGACAACTTCCATATTCACATTTTCAACATTAACTGAGATCCTGCAAAGCACTGGCAGAGCATAAATCCAGATGTAGGTCTGCTTCCTCCCCCTATCCCACACACATACAACCTGTTGATCTGCTGCTGGACTCCACTCCTCCTTCCTCAATGAGTGTCATTAAGTGTCTGGGTCCAGGTAATCAGGGAGTGTCTGGCTGTGTTTCTGCAGTTGGATGCACAAAGAGGTACCATCGGCCCCAGGAGGTTCAGGACACCTGGGAGGTTCTGGAGGATACCATCATCTTCATGATTGTGGCTTCAAAAACACAGCTGGGTGCTTCTTGACTACCCCACACCCTCCCCCAGCTACTAAATGGCTGTAGGTAGATGAGACACTGGTGGTAGAAAAGTAGATTGCACGCCTGTGGGGTTGTTGTGTGATAGAGGTGCTGGACACCTCCTTCCACAGGTACCCCAAAAGGACATACAGAAGCATAATTCCTGTATGTGTCACCAACAGGATTTCAGCTAATGGGGTCTCCCTTTAGCTGCTAAAGGAAGACACACAAGTAAAGAGAACTACCACCAATTATTTAAAAGTGTTTGTGAAACTACATCGAGAAAGTTTGATTTTAAATAATTCTTGTGTGAGTCTTAGCAAATGATTTCTAGGCTGGTGAGAATGGTAATTTCTACTTTTTTCTCTATTATATATTTATTCATTCCATTTCCCCATTTGGGGGGGGGGGGGAGTTGGTTTTCTGGGTGAGGATTGTTCCTTAAATGCTTTCCATAAAATGTATTTAAATTATCTGATAATCTTGCTTCCAGCTAGGAGCCTACCATCTAGCATTGTGAGATATACTATTTTGTCATATGCCTGTCATTTGGTGAACTTATTCAGTGTGCAAAATTACAATGTGCTCTTTGCAAGCTTCTACAAATATGCCAACTGTATTGGCAAACTGGTTAGATTTTTATATAAGGGAGCAACTTAACCAGAATCTGGAGACAGTGGGTTGAGAGAGCCAAAAATCTTTGCAAGAAGTTCTGTTCATGCAGGGCTCGCTCAAGAAATTTGAAGTTTGACATAAAACAGAAGGTGGTGCTCCACTCCATTCTAGGCAGTAGAGTTGTCTAGAGTGACACCTTACTCTTACTTACATTATTTGAAAAGGGTCATCCATCACACTGGAAGGCAATAGGGGATTCAAGAAAGGCTGAACAGTACAAACAGGTCTGTCCTCAAGCAGAGAGGGAATGGTCGAGGGGATGAGGGGAAACAGCTGGGACACTGCCAATTCTGGCCCTCAGCATTTGCCTCATTCTACCTAATGGTAGAGGCAGCCCTGTGTATAAATGAGTAGGGCATGGCCTGATATTTCCCAAACAGCAGCACCCAAATTGCATGACTCATCTGAGGAACAGGCAAGGATTTGGGAGTCCTGCAGGGTAGTTCCCACCAGCAGCCAGTCATCCTCCTCTCTGCCTAATGATCTTCATGACAGTACAGAGTGGCATTACCTGAAGGCTGCAGAGGATAGTGTAGAGGTAGTGGAAAGCCAGGACACTGTTGTTGACAGCCAAGAGGCCAAAGACCCAAGCTTTGCTAATAATTAGAAGCAGAACGAAGGAGCTTCGGAGTGTCATGCTGGAGAGAGACAGGGAAGAAAGAGCCACCAAGAAGGACAGATACAGAGGTTAGAATCTACGGTCAGCTGAGCATCAGCTCAAGAGACACTACTACTTTAGCCCACTCTCCACAATCTACAATCCAGGTGCACCCACTAGGAATGGGCCCCATACAGTCCAACTCAACTGTCGCAGTGCAGAAAAGGGTGAAGGGGAGGTTTTCTTGTCATAACCCAAGGAGAACAAAACAATACTAGTGTAGGGTTGACAAAACTCCAGAGTTCCTGCCTTGAGCAAACATCAGCTGTGGAGGGAGACAATCCAAATGACATTTGGAAGGCCAAAAAAGGAGAGGCTCACAAGACTGATGGACAGAAAACATGCTGGGGTTGTTTTAAACAATCAGAATTGTGAGGAAAATGGAAAGGTATTTATGGAGAGCAAGAAGTCATGCTTAGATCCTTGCCAAAAGAACAAAACAAAAAAAATTGAGCTGAGCAGATCATTGTAACTAGTAAATACTCACAGAACAGATTTCTTCTTAGCTTCCTTCTGACCTGGTAAACACAGCATCTTTGCTACCAGCAGAAACATCACTCCATTCATCTGGAAACAGACTGGCTGGTTAGGGACAGAGTAAGATAGCCCCCCTCTCAGTTCTACCTTCACCACACTTTCCCCAGTGAAAGCTGCTATACAGGGGTAAAATTCAAAGATATAGCTGTGTTAATCTATAGAATCAGTATGTAGAGAGATCTTATTGCACCTCTGAAACTAACTGAAAGAAAGAAATTGGCAGCATGAGCTTTCATAGTCTTCAGTCTACTTCCACAGATGCTTTTAATTGCTACGAAAGCTCATGCTGTCAACTTCTTTCTTTCAGTTAGTTTCAAAGGTGCTACAAGATCTCTCTCTATATAGGGGTAAAACTGCATAACTAACATGATCAGTTGTCTTTCTAACTCCTGTTCATACACACAGCAAAGTGTAACAGAAAAGACCACAAACAATGATGTCATAAAGATCAAATGTTCACAAATCCTCACAGTAAAGCATTGTAATGAGGTTCACAGATCTCCAGGGACAGAAGAGAAGAGGTACAGGAAAAGGAGGAAGCAGGCTAATGGGTTAGGTTCTGATAGGAAGGAAACAGGTTGTCAAACTCTAAATATTTATGACAGGAAAAGGAAGCAGAAGAAAAGGAGAACAGGGACAAGGTATGCTGAGCAATGAAAAAGGATACAGAATCCTGGTGCAAAGACTGAATAAATACAAGAAGTGCTTACCACAATGACAACAACAATAGGCCCTGCAAAACTCCAGATCAGTTTATCATGGATGGAAATCCAACAGAAATCTGGGTTCCCATAACCCTCTGGATCCAAGCCAACTGATAATCCTGGCCAAAATGAAGGAGAAGGTCAGTTGTACAATGAGTTTTCCACAGCCCTTAGCAATATTCTTTCTGTATCCTTGTTGGGACAATGCAAATCTGCTCCTTCCTTTTTTAAATTTATCTCCTTGTCTCTAGTGTGAGCAACAAAAGCTGAAAGCAGAACTCTCTAGAAACCTTGTTTTGGATATGATACTAATGGGGGCCTGTGATGATACAGATGAGAGATCCTGGTCACTGCTACTACTCCTGGCTAGCACCACAAAGGTTTCACAAAACTATGGATTCCACCAAAGTATCTTTCAGAGGGGTAGGTATATTAGCCTGTTACTCCAAAAAGAACAAACTGAGCACATGCATTTTTAATTGATTAAGCTGCAAAACACATAGTAGATGATCAAACAAATCATGCTGTTTTCTCTATTTCTGGTTTGTTTCTCTAGCATCCTTTTTGTCAGATCTTGTTTCAGGGTAGGCAACTGAGGAAACAAGCCATAGACAAGTCCTTAGTACAGGTTCAAATGTCACAACAAGGCATGGGCCCAAGTTCTGAAGGCAACAGCACACCATGCATTTAGATTATGGTTTGTGGCTGGTTGACAAACCATGGCTTGTTAGCACAGGTTGATTTACACATTACAACAAAGCCCAATTTTAGTAAAACATACCATGGCTTATTGTGACAATCAAGCATGTTTAGTAGCATGTTACACTGACAATGAACAAACATAATTTGGTAGACCAATGCCTCTGTAGCAACCTTCTCGAATATGGCATCCAGTAAACACAGCTGATAGAGATGAACTAAATTGTAGCCCTGCAGATCTGGAGAATAGCAGGTCGGTGAAGGCAAACTTTATAGCTTTGTTCCTAATTATGCAAGCTGGCATGTCAGTTTGACAGGTAATGTTTCCTTCTATAGAGAAGACAAATCCTGTCTTCCTAAATGTGTGTGCCTTCAAATTTCCTGTTGACTTATAGGGCTTTCTTAGGCAAGGAATACTCAGAGGTGGGTTTCCCAGCTCCTATATCTGAAATACAGCCTGCAACACCTGGTATTCATTGGCTAAATATCCTTTCATTTACCTGTAATGATGGCAGGGACCCCCCAACCAATGGCATAATAGAACCTCATAGCCCCATAGTTGATGTTGCGAGCTTCAGTCTGCATGCGGTAAATATGTAGGCCTTGCACAAAGAGCCAAGCAAAATTTGAGAGGAAGAAATAGTGCAGCAAGATGGCAATCACAGTGCAAAAGAACTGGGGGGAAAAAAAGAAAAATCAACATACCAGTCAAAGGAATCCTCTAAAATAGCACATCTAAACAATTCACTGTTCTCTTTCTTGAAGCTAATATTTTCAACAATTCCCCTTAAGATTTCTATTTAATTTTCAGAAATAGAGAACACATCTCCTCTCTAAGCTATGCTTCAGCAGGAGATGTTGACAAGCCTGTGTGAGAATTCCAAAGGATGTGAACTCTACACCTAGTTAGCCAACAATCCTCTCATTCTCCACTTGTTTTGCAAGGCTAATACTCCATTTTTTAATGCCCTAGCTCAAAAATTCCTGGCAGTTTATTTCCCCTAGGTGTTAAGATCCCTTGCTGTTTCCAGAACTTTAACATTGCCCTTCCTCTTCTCACCTGATTTTCAGTACGATTGATACCCATGAGGAAGATCAGCTCAGAGAAGAAGAGAGTGACAGAGATGTTGCAGTGAATGCTTCGAGTGTTGGACTTGAGACCTTTCAGGCAGATCAGGAAGGAGAATGTCAGCAGTAAGCACAGAAGGGAAAAAGACACCAAGGAATAAGTGACAATGGCCAAGGTCTCCAGGTCACCTTCCAGCTGCTGCAGAGGGAAACCAAAGACAAAAGGAGATGTCAAAGCATGAAGGAAGTATGCATTATACTTATATTTTTACCCACTTCTATGTCAAAAGGGCCTTGAAGCTGGCATACAAAATAAAAAGCACCAACACAAAACAATTCATCAAGCATAATAAAGATATAAGCCAATATTTGTTGTTGTTGTTGCTGCTGCTGCTGCTGCTGCTGCTGCTGCTGTTGTTGTGTGCCTTCAAGTCATTTCTAACTTATGGCAACCCTAAAGCAAACTAATCATTGTTAATTAAAATATTTATATTCTGCCTTTCTGCCTGGCAACAGGCCTCTGAGGTGGCTGTCAGTAAGTGAAACATGAATACATTATAGGATCCTTTTAAAAGTCTGTGCTGTCCCCATGTGTAGAAACAATAATGAAAAATATCCACACCCTAGACTGCAGACAAAACACTACACTGCAAATACTGCTAAGGGCTAGACTAGATGTGAAGGAGGCAGCCATTTTTTTAAAACAGCATGTATGTCTTACTCCTACATAAAAATAAGATGCATATAAATAGAATGGATTAAACCAAAACTAAAGCAGCATAAAGGCAGGAAACAACAGAAACATTTCAAAAGAGGAGAGCGGGTGGAATTGTTTTGCCAAACCTAACAGCTTTCAATGAGTATACTTAGAATCCTCTTCCTCCACACAAAGCTGTAAGGGAGAAGTACCTAGGGCTTTTCTCATTGGACTCCTGTAATGGTTTTGCTTGCTCAGCATTTCTGAATAGATGATGAACTGAAACTTCTGCACTTTTTCAAATACCATCTGTCTCTGGACTTGTCAATCATGGGCCATGCTGCTTCTGCTAATTGGCAGAGCCTAACTAGTTGTGAACAGGTTACCATCTTTATTGTTTATCATCAATACCACTGACATATATTGTGGAGCTGGGAGGGACCTTTAATTTTACAATAAAACTGTGGAGATTATCACATAGAGAAAAAGTCCCGATATAGATTCATGATTGTAAATTCAAAAGCGGATGTTATTGCACTCACTGGCGGCTGGGCAACTGCAACCTGGCTACAGCCTGGACCCCAGCTGCGTTTATCCATCCAAATTCAAAAATGGAAAGCTCCAGCTTTTGAAATTTGGCCAAATAAGTGTGGTTGGGGTCCATGCTGCATCCAGGTTGCAGTCGCCCAGCCGCCAGTGAGTGCAATAACATCCGCTTTTGAATTTCCAATCCTGAATCTGTATCAGTACTTTTTCTCCGTGTGATAATCTCCACTGTCTAAGTAAGTGGAACTGAACTCTGCCTGTCACACACTGAACTACATCACTGTAAATATTTTTCTCCCAGCCCGATTTCAATACTAGAAGTCAATGGTATTGGGGGGGGGGAGGGTTTCATGATGGAGTATGGTAAAATAAGATGGGGGAAAGACAGAGTTCAATCCTCAAATCAGAATCACCTCCAGTTGACTGACTGCTTATCCATGCACGAGGTAAGCACACGAATAATAAACAAAAGCATCTCTGTCACATGTAATTTGGCCCTTGCTGATAACTACTACCCCACTGTTTTGATGTTCACCAGTGGCTTTTCTGTTCCCATACAACAGAAGTCTTTTCCTCCTGCACAAAATAAAATTCAAAACAGTTCTCTTTCTTGCTCCTTCTTGTTCCCTTCTTGCTAAATAGTTACCTCTCGGTGGGAGCTGTCCATCAGGACCCCAAAAGTGCCAAACTGGGAGCAGTGGCAGCGGACATGTGTGGTGTTTCGGTACACAAGATCACAATCCCGTGCTGTCCAGAAGCCAGTGGGTTCAAGCCTGCAGTAAAAGAAAAGAAAAATCCAGAAAAAAGCCTAAAGGGAAAGAGTTTTCAAGATCATTTCTTAAAAGAGGCAGGCAAGGAGGGACATCAAGGGACCTTAACAGGGCTCTACTGAATCAAGGAAATATGATAAACAATCTTGTTTCTGCCAGTCTCATTTTCCATGGGATAACTTAAGTACCTCTTTTGAGGCTTCAGAAGATAATTACTTAGGGCCTTTGCAGACTGCCAGAAATAGTGCACATTAAATTGAGGCACTGCCCTGGCTCAGTGCTAGGGAATCATGGGAACTGTAATTTATTGTGGCACCAGAGCTCTCTGACAGAGAAGGCTCAATGTCCCAGAAAAAAATACAGTTCCCATGATTCCCTAGCACTGAGCCAGGGCAGTGCCTCAATTTAATGTGCACTATTTCTGGCAGTCTGCTTAGGCCTTAGTTTAAATCCAATTGTTAGTTCCACTGCATCAATGGACCTTGTATAAACATTGACTTGCTAAGTTCTTATTGGCAGAATAGACCTACATTATGTGAAGTCGTAGGCTTTCATGGCTGGCATCCATAGTTTTTGTGGGTTTTTCGGGCTGTGTGGCCATGTTCTAGAAGAGTTTCTTTCTGACATTTCGTCAGCATATGTGGCTAGCATCTTCAGAGAAAATTTTATATGCATCTGAAGATGCTAGCCACAGATGCTGGCGAAACGTCAGAAAGAAACTCTTCTAGAACATGGCCACACAGCCCGAAAAACCCACAAAGACCTACATTAGTTGGGGCTAATACTTGGATTTAGGTCTCAAAATTGTATCTAAAGTAGTGCAGATGAATGAATCTCAGGAACTTGGTTTTCAGAAATCAGGTGGGCTTCAAAGATGCTCTGCAGAAGACCATAGACAGAATAGTCTAGCAATATATAAACACCATGTTATCTTTGTTCTGGATGTTACATATGAATATGATTTTGTTGTGGTAATATTTGTATACACTACTGTGAGCCGCTTTGGTCTGTAAAGTGAAAAATAAATATTTTTATTTTTGTAAATACAAACAAGAATCATTACCCTGTGTGTGAAGAAAACTGAGTACCAATTTACACCTGTTTACATTATATACAGATGTATGACTTATGGCTGAATATGTAAACTTTGTCCCATTAGAAATATACCTGAAATGAACTGACAAAAAAGTTGTGTTGAATATCAGCATCTGAACTCCACAGATGCTTTGTGGCCTTTTCAGAAAGGCAATCAAGTCACGATGCAGGCAGGAAAGTAACTTACTGGCTAGAACTATTCCACTGAACACAGAGGGGCTTGCTGCGGTTGTCTGTCTCAAGCAGGCGGAATTCTAGCACTAATGGCATCTCCAAAGTGCTCTGGAGAAAAGTATGGTTGCTGAACAGTGACACACTCACTATGGGGGAATTCATAACAGGGTTTTTGGGCAGCCTGCAAAGAACAAAGAAACCTTCTTAATCAATGCCACTTGGCAACACAACTAATCTCAGAATGTTTCAAGTGACAAATCAGCAGTAGAGCATGACCTCTGGTCAATGACCTCTGAACAAGATTTTTTTACCCATTCTAAATAGAGGGCTCAGCTGGGCTTGCACTGCTTGGCAAATTGGCAAAGAGCCTAGGAAACAAGTGAGCAATTGGTGTTACCTCAGATTACGTCGATCCACCTGGTAGCGAGCAGGCAGTAATCCTCCAAGAGTGCGGTAAATGATGAGGATGAGGATGGTTACTGCAGGCTCAGGTTCTGGCAGAGAGTGCTTTGGGGCGGAACTTTCCACAGTGTCATTGGTTTCACTGTTTGCTGGTACAGGAGCTGCCATGGTTGGTGCTGGAATTTGAAAAGCAAAACAGCAAAACAACAACAACAACACTGTTGACTTGTCCCATGTTCAGGTAGGACAAGGAATACAGAGATATTTAGGACTGTCACTATATCATTTCCCAAGGGTCTTACAATCTAACATTAGCTAGACCCAGTGAGCCCAAAAGGCTATGTTCAATCTTTTGTAGTGAAAGGAAGTTTCTCTTCTTTTCTTCAAAGTCCAAGAGTTGGACAACTGTATTGTGGAGTGGATCCTCCACTGTTGAGGAAATGTTTTCCCAGTCCATTTCTTGAGCAAGGCAAAAGGCTCATTCTCTCACAAAACCTCTTGCTAACATGTCTTTGAACAACTTTTGAAGTGAATTAAGAGGCACTTCCCTGAGAAAGAAACAGAAGATCTGGGCTGGAATTTCTGCAATGAGACATCCATCTCATTTGTGTCCTTTCTTCATGGAACAATAAACAGTTAGGGCTGCAATATGGAAGCTAAACCAATGAGCAAATGACTACTGGTTCCTTTCATGTTGGCCTGGGGTGCTCAGAAGAGTCACTTACCTTCTACTTTGTGGGGTGTAAGGACTGAGAGGGGGAGCACTACATGGGTGTGTGGGTCCCACATAGACTGGCCACGGAAGAGTGTGCTGTGATAGCGAGGGTAGCGTCTCCTAAAGTGGGTGTGGTTCTCCATACGATCAATACTGAGCACTTTGTGAAGAAAAGGGAAAGAGAGAGAATAGATTTGAAAAAGAATGGGTTTGAGCTTTCAGAGTTAAGTCTTTCAGTGTCAATACAGAGAAATACAATTGCCCTCGGGGCAGAGAAATGGTTCCAATGTCTGACCTCAAAAAACACATTGGCTTATATTTGTCTGTGAAACATGTTTCATGCTTTCAGGGCCACTTTCCACACTATTTTCTAATAGTGTAAATATGCATAAGAAATGAAATGTGTGGATCTATTTTTAAGAGACAACAAGTATCTTGTGGTCCATTTCAGGTTTCCTGTACAAGCATAGAAAACACATATATCTTATTTCTGCATGCATTAGGTGAGTGTGTATCTTTTAAAAAATAATATGGGATGGGGCCCCTACTTGCATACTTGTCCACAACACTGAGGATGGTCAGAGTGATATCATGTGGGTCATGAGGAATATATAACCTAATCTATTGTACAGATGATCCATATCAGTGCAGGGTAACCTCTAGTCCATGGACCTAATTTGGATCATAAAGGTTCCCCACCTGGTCAGTAGACAGTCTGAAGAACTCCTTCCTCCACCTCTTCCCTGGGGCACTGCAGCTATTGGGACTTTGATTTTGACTTTCTAGCATTAAACACCATACATCTGATGAAATGGGGTGGAGTCCAAAAAAGCTTATGTCAGATAAACATGTTAGTATATAAGACAGGGCGCCTGCAGTTTTTGCAGCAACAAATTGGTACAATTTGCTCCCCCCCCCCCCCTCCAGTTTTGGCACTGAATTGTAAGTGGGAGTGTAACGTCTTGAAGAGCAATGCAGCATGCAAGTAATGAGCAATGAAGCAACCAAGATATGTGCACCAGCTACACTGGATGAGTAATCCAGACTAGGCACTAGACTTTGGTACCATGCAATCATGGATCAATTTGTACACTGGCACACTATCTGCATCCATAGAGTGGTCACAAACTATAAGGTGCCACAGTCAGCTAACTGGAGCCATCACCATATGTGGACAAGTACCTGACACAGGAAGGGTAGCATTCTCTTCAACCTTCTCTCAAAGCCATCATTCACTTTACTATATATTTGAATTCCAGAATATGTGCTAGACATTGGATATTGCCCTCAACCCACACCCTAGTTTCCAGAAATGCTCTGCCCATTCCCAGTCCCACCAACATTACAAGACTGTCTGGGGCCTTAATAAGCCTGATGTTGATAAAGTAAGGGAAGACAGCAGAACACTTCTACAGAGACTGGACAAAACATTTGATCTCCAGTCTCTAATTCTGCAATTCAAATAACCGGGAGTGGTGAAACTGTGGCCTTTTAGAAGTTAATGAACTACTACTCCCATGATCTCTCACCATAGGTTAGGCTGTCTGGGACTGATCGGAACTGAAATTCAACTTCTGGAGGGCCACAGGTTCTCCAGCTCTGCAACCAAGCTCACACAATGTCCTATCCCTGTGGCATCCTATCTTGGGCTGATACAGAAGCAAGGCAACCTCATGCAGACTTTTGGGGTGCTATATCAGTTAACATTTCAGAGCTACTCAGCAAAACGACCACCCCTAGCAATGCTTATACTTACCAATATTGGGGGTCACCACACCAACTGGATTGAGGTAGGTGAGTTTCATGTTGCTGGCCAGGGTGCTTGTATACTCTCTCAGCTGCTCCATCAGACCTGCGCTGCCATGACCATTCTGCAGCAAAGTGTCCCAGTGCTCATGGTTCTCTAAGGTCAGCACTGAGCTACCAGCTCGCAACAAGTTCTACAGAAGTTAGAGGTAGAACTTCAGAAGACTTGAAATGATATAAAGTCCTCCCTCATTTTAAATCAGTACCAAAGGTCTTTGGAAAGCTGTGGATACCATTTGGTGTCTTATATATTACATTTATATCTTTTTTCCATAATAATGGGATTCACATACAGTTTCCCAACCAGGCACAAGCTGAAATTTACCTGCCTCAGTATGGTGGCTCCATCACATATCTTCATGTCTGAAGGCCAAACTTTTATAAACTGTCCATCAACAAAAATAATCTGGAAATCTTGTGGGGTTTTTGATGGTTTCTGAAATTCTCGTCCAGGGCTTTAACTGCCAGGCTTCAACTGCCCTGGCTGAAAGCTATGGAATTCTGGGGACTGTAGTTTTGTGAGACATTTAGCCTTTTCTGTCAGAGAGCTCTGGTTCTCCAATAAACTACAATCCCAGGATTCCCTAGCACTGAGCCAGGGCAGTTAAAGCAATCTCAAATTGGATTATTTCTGCAGTGTGTTTTGGATCTCTGTTTATTTTCCACGGCTTTGCTAATAGTCCTGATTCCATCTCCACTGCTGTTTTCCTTCTTTGTATTGTTTTATAACTTTTTTAATGGCCAACCACATTGATAGTTTTATTTTCTTTATTCCAGTGGTTCCCACATGGAATTTGCCCTTTTCGCTACACAGTTGTTCAAGGTTTTCAGTCAGGCTCTCCCCACATCTCGGAATTCCCTTTTCCAGTTGATCATTGTCAGCTCAGAACCCATCAAAGCACATGTGAAGTTGAGGGGAAATTCTCCAAACAGAGGCTGGGCTGCTGTCTCTCACAGCTGCTCTGGCTCTGGCTTTCCTGTATTGTTCTGATATTGGGTTTTTCATGGTGCTGACTGCAGTAGGCATACACAGGTGATTCCCTATATGCATCACTTTATGCTCACTTACAATGAACAGTCAAATCTCTGGACACAGGCTTGGTTCCTCAAGAACTTTTATGACTATAGAGACTGGTTATTATTTCCTAAAGAACATAGGACCTTAGTCCTCATTTTATGTATTCCATTTTTATCATTGTTATGCTATTTGATTTTTTTTACTGAATTTTAAACAGCAGATACATATTTTGGACAATATCCATACAGATTGTGTCACCTTTCAATAATAGCTAACTCACTTTTTTTCTTTTCTTTGAGTCATGTTAGGTATATATAACCCTTTGTTGTTGCAGGGACACAAGCTTTCCAGCAACCTAACCGCCCCCCTTTTATCCATTTTCATGGCATACTCTGTCAAAAACAGTGCCCTCACCTCATTGAAATGGGCATCCTGGGTGGCTGTCAGACCAAAGCCATGTTGCCTGCTCTCAAATGCCATCAAGAGGGAGAGCAGGCGATAGGTGATGTGAACATCATTGCCAAAGTAGCACTCCATCTGATCTGTCACTGCCCGTAGCTGGTGGGCCAGCTTCTTCGCTTCTATGGTGTTCAGTTCTGTCTCATTTCTTTCCAGACCCTCCAGCTACACAATACAGAAAACATGGATGATGATCAAGCAACACTTCTCAGAATGGAGATTTTAAGAGGCACAAATAAATAGAGAGAAATGTGAAATTCCCCACCCCAAAAATGATTATCAGGTGAAACAACAATCTCATGTAGAAATCAATGTTAAATGAAAGTTTTGAAACAGCTTCAAGAGCCTGCCTTGCCTATTTGCTGATGAAAGTAACTAAGCATACAGGCCACTAGAAAACTGGAGTTTGCTATAAATCATTGTTGAAACACAATGGAGAGCAAAACTGTTACCAACAGGAAAAAATCATTGTGTCAATGGCCAAGAGCTAGCATTTACTCTCTTAATCAGGAAATCATATCTCAGCATTTTGTTTACTCATGAGGAAAGTAACATCTGGTTAACAGATGGTTCTGAGTTTTGATACTCCCCACCCGCAAAATGATTATCGGGTGAAACAATGATCTCCTGTAGAAATCAACGACTTTAAATGAAAGTTTTGAAACAGTTTCAAGAGTCTGCCTTGTCTATATGCTCTCTTAACAATTTTCTGAATTTCACCTCACATCTTCCTCCACCACTATATTAGTTTCTGTCTTACTCACTTTGTCACCATCAGCTCCCTGGAGAACCAGGGGGCTGGTTTGGCTCCGCTCTGTAAGAGAGGACGCTGAGGAGCGATTGTGTCCATTGCCCTGGTCATTTCTCCATTCTAAATATCAGCCAGAGCTTCAACAGAATCACCTGACGAGGTGACAGGAAACTCCCCAAGAATCCTCAGGAATCCATCTGGATCCATCAGCCTCCTGGGGCGGACCATCCTAATCAGTCCCCCACCCCTGCAGAGGTTCTGAGTCCCAATAAGTCTAAACCTGACCAGATGATGATCTGTCCATGACAACGGAACTGTGGAGAGTTCATCCACACCAAGATCATCATCACCCCACCAGCACAGAAAATAAGGTCCAGAGTGTGCCCAGTAGCATAAGTAGGGCCAGATACCACTTGGGACAGACCCATGGTTGTCATGGAGGCCATGAAGTCCTGAGCCACTCCTGAAACGGCAGTCTCAGCATGGATGTTGAAGCCCCCCAGCAGTACCAGACAAGGAGACTTCAACCCCAACCCCAAGACCACCCTGGCTAGCTCAAGAAGGGAGACTGTTGAGCAGCAGGGTGGGCAATACACCAACAGAATCCCTATTCTCTCCCGGCTACCCATCTTTAGGTACACACACTCAAAACCTGTAGACTGTGTGAGGGGGCATCTGGTCAGGGGAATGGAATCATGATAGACCACTGCAACTCCACCTTCCTGCCCCCCAGGTCTTGCCTGCTGCTGCACAGAGAATCCTAGTGGGCAAAGCTAAGAGAGATTAACACCCCCAGCCTCATCCAACCAGGTCTCTGTAATAAAGGCCAGGTTAGCTTGTTCCTCCTATTCACTGACCTGGCATTCAGCAGCAGTATCTTCAACCCAGGGGGGCTGTCACCAAGGCTATCCAAGCTATTTGGACTGGGAGACAGTTTGGGAACAACAAGCACCCTCTTGTTCTCCCTTCTTCCTTGATATTTTAATTGTCCCCTCCCTCCATATCTCCCTCTGCCCTGAATGACTCCATTGGCTGCTCCCTGAAACTGTGTCTCCTTTCTCTCCTCTGAAAAGCACATCCTTCCTCTTTTAAGCCAACAGGCTAGTGCCTATTAAAAAATAGTCCACTGAACAGACAGACAGATAATAAGAACAGAAATAGTCAAAACAGATAATAAACATGGAAAAAGCCAGGACCTCGCCCTCTGTACCCAGCACAAATATGCGGAGTCAGGGCCTCAGTCCTGAAGAGAAAGGAATCCCCCTAGGAAAGCAGAGGTCCAAGAAGCAGTAGCACCAGCAACGTCTTCTTTCCCCTGGCCCCCAGATAGTCACTGTGGTCCTCCCTCTCTTTCTGCTGGGGTGTTTTGCAGCAGAGTCCTGTCAGGTCCTGATTTTATAGCCCAAATAGGCAAAGCAGCTGTGAATGCTGGAAAACACAGTGCCTGCTGAGTCAGGTCCTCAGTCTCTGAGAGAGAAATCCCACTACATAATTTTTTTTGTGGGTTTTTCGGGCTGTGTGGCCATATTCTAGAAGAGTTTCTTTTTGACGTTTCACCAGCATCTGTGGCTGGCATCTTCAGAGGATACTGGAATGGAAGAGAGTGGGTCTATATATACTGTGAGACCCTGGGTAGGGAGGAGTGATTTCCATGTAAACTGTGTGTTGTTCTGTGTTGAATAGGTATTGTTCTGTTGTTAATGGCATGGCTTCAAGCTGGAAGGATATGCAATCAAGGATATTGTCTGCTATTGTCTGCTGGGAAAGCCACTGACCCTGGTTGGTTTCCTATTTGCATTTGTTGAGTGCTGATTTTCTTATTTTATAGGACTGGTAGCCAAACCTTGTTTACTTTAAGGGTTTCTTCTTTCCTGTTCAAGTTATCCAAGTGTTTGTGGATTTCGATGGCTTCCCTGTGCATTCTGACCTGATAGTTGTTGGCATGGTCCAGAATGTCAGTGTTTTCAAACAGCATTTTATGCCCAGGATGGTTTATAATGTGTTCTGCTACTGCTGATTTTTCTGGCTGGCGCAGTCTGCAGTGTCTCTCATGTTCCTTGACTCGTGTTTGGACACTGCGTTTGGTGGTCCCTATGTAGACTTGTCCGCAGCTGCATGGTATGCGGTAAACTCCTGCGGCTGTGAGAGGGTCTCTCCTGTCCTTCGCTGAGCGCAGCATTTGTTGGATTTTCTTGGTTGGTTTGTAAACCATTTGGAAGTTGTGTTTCCTCATCACTTTCCCTATTCCTCACCACTTTCCCTCTGAAGATGCCAGCCACAGATGCTGGCGAAACGTCAGAAAGAAACTCTTCTAGAACATGGCCACACAGCCTGAAAAACCCACAAAAAAACTATGGATGCCGGCCATGAAAGCCTACGACTTCACAAATCCCACTACCTTTCCCTTTTTCATTACTGGTGTTTGAAAGAGCCATACAAATATAAGATGGACCTCTAACACTTAGTAAATTTGCAGTACTTAAAGTGTATGATGTTTTTCCCCCTCAGTCTATACTTTTCATTTTGAACATATTTTGATTTAGTTTAGTTTAATTTTAGCTTAATTATATTGCAACTGTTCATATAGGTTTGTTTCAGTCATATATAAAATATGTTTTTTATGTTTAATAAAAAGATTTTAAAAATAAATAATAAAAAAGAACATATTTTGATGGTCTGACAAATGATACAAGTAGTGCTAGCATTTTAAGGGATGCTTCTCCCTTACTATTAGGGCAACACTATGTCAGTTTATTTATATACAAGAAGTACAGGCAGGAAGAGCCTTCCTGCAGAAGGGAGTGGGGAAGAAGCCATGTTCTTTGGTTTCCCAATTTCTGGTTAGCTGTCTCTTCCAATAACATGTAACACAACAGTGGTGAAATTGATATCACTAGATGGGGCACTGGACTTTATTCAGTTACAATCTCAATGGGAAGTTCTCCATTGCCTAGGCTAGTCATTTTCAGTCAGATGTTCTCAGGTTCCGGCATAACTGATGCTTCAGAAGTTAGTTTCACAAACTGTATAACAGTTTACATTGGATGCATCTGCACTGCAGAAATAATCCAGGTTGACAGCACTTTAATTACCATGGCTCAATGCTATGGAATTCTGGGAACTGTAGTTTTGAGAAACATTTAACATTCTCTATCAGAGAGCTCTAGTGCCACAACAAACTACAGTACAACTCTTCTAGAACATGGCCACACAGCCCGAAAAAACCCACAAAAAAACTACAGTACAATTCCCAGAATTCCACAGCATTCCACAGCCATGGCAAATAAAGTGTGTCAGCCTAGATTATTTCTGCAGTGTAGATGCAGATACTGTGGATCAATAAAATCAAGCTACTAGATTTGGTGTAGACTTTTGCAGGAAAATGTCCACAGTTTTTCCATGCTACTTCTCCATCTGTCTTCAGGACGTCAGCTATTCATCTCATATTAGAGTCATTTTTCCAAAAGAGTTCAGTGGATATTGAAACAATGGGGCTCAACTGTGCTTCTCTGGCAAATTACTAAACCAGTTAATACAGGCTGGAAAAACTTTGGACAACTTCCAAATCCTTCCACTTGCCATACTGGCTGGGAGATTCTGGGTGTTGTAGCAAATAAAAACAACAATAACAACTAACAGCAGCAACAACTTTCCTAACCTCTGACTAACATCAGTGTGTCCAATGCATCAGCTAAATAATGACTAGACAGGTCTGTACCTAGTAGTAGATACCTGGGTGATTTGCTGTACATCAGGAAAGAATTTTAACATTCTATTAAGTAACGAAAGGAACAATTAAAAAGTTTTTCCACATGCACACTCACAAATTAGGTTGCTTGAAAAGAATGCTTGGTGGGGACAAGAGAAGGAGCAGAAGTGTATTTTCTATGTGAAAGGATATGTGGTATGGAGCTGGTTAATGATCGCAAGTGATAAGGCTGCATTTTTAGCATATGCTGCCTGCCTAAGCCACTATTCTGTATATGACTCTACTTGGTGTATCTCAGTTCTAGAAAAAGTAGACAATATAGGCCTGAAGTCTACTCAGGCCTTAGCTAGAAGTTGGGGCATATGTAAAAGGAGCTGGTTGCATGTGCTACATCCTAGGACACATAATGGGAGATTCCTACCTTCCTGATTTGGTGATCAAGCACAGCAATTTTAAACTATGCTTTGGGAAAGCTGGGGCCCCATATCATTGGATTCTTCAGTGATAAGACTGCCCATCGCTATTAATCTTCCCCAATTTCCCCTCTAAAATGTGCAGATGTAAGATATTGTCATTCTCAGTTCTATTCTCCATTCATGCAGGCCAAAAGAGATTTGTGGACACTGGACATCTTGCACACAATATGCAGTCTTCTGGTCATTGGTCTTCATGAACGAAGCACATAATGTGTAGGTATGCCATGGAAGCTGCTTGCACGCTTCATGACAAACAAATCAATGTGAGACATGCTGAAAGTTTAGAACTAATACAGAATATTGTGGTTTGGCACAAATATAGAAGACTTAAGAAATGAACTTGTGAGAGATGCCATGTGCATCAATCACTGTTCAGACTTTACATCACATGTGCAGCCCATCAAGCCCAGATATGTTGTCATAAATACATCATTGTAAGCTTTTCACAGTATGCTGTCAGGTGCACTTGAGAAGCACCACAACAGCCACCTAGAAAAGTACTTCTGGATACACAGAGAGAGGCTTACCAAGGCTGAGAGCTCCTTGAAGACTGGTGAAGTGCAGTTGAACAGATCTGGTTCCAGCCAACCTCTTTCCTCATTGCACTGTCGGACGGCTGCACCTAATGGGGAATAAATATCAGATTAGACGTCAAGAGCCTAATATTGCCATTCCCCCATTGCTGCTGTCCAGGAGAAGGCTGCCAGGATGACAGCACCATGTCAAATTGGATGTACTGAACAAAGTGTTGGAAATACCACTGACAATGAAGACCAGCACCAGTGAGGGAACAGATTCAGAGGAGGCTGCATACAGGCTTTGTTTCATTAGCATCTACAAGCAATTTGCTATGCTAACAGTCCTGATTCCATCTCCACTAATTTGAGTTTTGTGCAAGTTCCCTCAAGGGCTATGATTAATTATTTCCAAGCTGGGAAAGTTATATAGAAAGGAATTCATTAGTCACAGATTCTCTGTAATGTGTCTAGCACGTCACATGGCATGATAGTGGCTCCATGAATGAATGAATGAATAAAGGGAGAAGAGCAAATGTCATGTTATGTGAAACTATATCGATGATGCTAAAATCCATGAATTCTTCCAGGTCAATAAGTCTTTCTGAAAGATTATATCAGTCACTCAAATTCATGAGGAAAGATAAACACACAGTTACTGGAAATTGGAATTACTGTGAAATTTAATTGATGAATGCATCCCTTTATCAGCTCTGGCTAAATGCTACCATTTCATGTACTTCTGAGAATGGAACCCGGAAAATGAAAGGAATTTTGACAATGATATATCAAGTGCCACTGATTTTTTTTTTAGAAAATATATTATTTAAGGGGATAAAAGTGACCATACTCTACTCTAAAGAGTGGTCAGCATAGTTAATCAAAATTTGAGAAGTTCAGCATACATTTGGACTAACTTGCATAGGACGCAACCATGTGTAATGGGGCTATTTGTACATTTTATTTCCCTGATAGTTCTATATGCAGAATCTGCATTTATTTATTTATTTAGGTGGAAAGACCTGAATTATTTATTCAAGGGGAACAATTTGGGAGGACACTGTGGGGTGATGAGTATGTACAAAGAAAGGGAAGGGGATGATAATGTGTGCAGGACAAGACAAACCATCACTTGAGCAGTGAGGATCCCTTGCCAAACTGCTTAGAATACAAGTAATAGCTAGACAGGAAATTGCATGCAATGTCAGATTTGCCTGTGAAAGAATGAAAGACTATAAAGGTACATGTGTGTGCGAGGGCAGGAATATGAACCAGAAAACCAGTATGCAAGGAAAGGGTTAAGCACCCCTTACATGCATTCTCTGCTACAAATGACCCTCTTCTGAACCTCATTTTCTGCATATTATTTAGATTTAAACTTAGGTTAGTCCTAATACCACCTTCATATTTTCAGTATACAGGTATACTTCAGTTAAAGAAGTTGCTGTATTCCTGTGCATTACTTTAACAAACAAACAAACAAACAAACAAACCCTGGTACCAGAAACAGAAATAACATGGAAAGAATAGGGATAGGTTCCTATACCACACAAAAGAGCAACTCAAGATGTTCAGCAAACATTTTGCTCAAACCTAAGCAATATGCATGTGTGAAATGAAATAACCAGGTCAGGTAAACTTTGCATAAGTAAGGAAAAACATTCTGAACCTTCTAAAGACCACTTGAAGGCTTCTTCCAGAATACATCCAGGGATGAGTTAATTTCATCAGCCTGAACTTTTTAAGAAATGATTTCCATTTTGGTGACCAGACTTATAGATTAGGCATTTTTAACATGCTGGAGATGTATTGTTATTCACACATAGTCAGTGAAGGATTGTGGAAGCAGCTGCTGTTTACCTTGCCTGTTGCAGGCAGGCACACACACCTACAATAGGATCACCTAGAGCACAATCCCATTCTTTCTCAGTTCAAACTTCATTGCATTGATTACTGCAAACACACTGCTGAAAGCTGACAATGAAAGTCTGTGTTTCTCCAGCCCTTCTTTACCATCCTCCCAATGTTGATACTCCTAAAAAACTTCCAGCCAGAGAGAGGATGAAGAGGAAAGTGGGACTGGGCAGGTGTAACAAATGTAAAAGCAGTGTCTTTGTAAAAAGGAGTATGTTTGTCGAGACTTTGGACGTTATCACACTTGCAGCAAGAGAGCGGCGAGAAAGCTGTTCGGAATCATTTTGGAACCATTTTGGGCTCATTCCGGAATGTGCCTGGCAAGCGGAAAACATTACCACACTAGACTGGAATCAGTGAGGAATGTGAGATTCCGGAATGGTTCCGCTCCGGGGGCTCGGATCTCCTGTTCACACACAAGTTGAAAGATCCCTACCGCAATCCCCCAAATTCTGGGCTACAAAGCCATCCCTAATAATGATTTCCCCCCCAACCCCTGAAGAGAGGAACATTTAAGTGCATCAAATGCCACGGAGAGAGTTACCACCTACGGATACAGCCTTCTGTTCGTGGCAAAGGGACTTTGACCCTCCCCATCGCCTCCTCCTTCTCTCCCAAAAAGTTCAAACCCCCCCCCCCCCCACACACACACAAGGACAGGCTCTCACAAACCCCCCCGGCTTGTACCATTCATCCAAACTAAAGAGATCTCATTTAAAATAAGAATAATAGCAATACAAATACAGATTAGCAAAGAAAAGACTGGGAAAGAGGAAATGAAGAAAGGCAGGCGAAGGGAGAAGAAAGGAGGAGGGGAGAGGGATTCAGCAGACATTCCCAACGCCAACCTTGCCCTTTCTAACCGGACAAACTATTGTGATGGTTCCCTTGAAGCTGAAGAGAATAATAATAATAATAATAATAATAATAATAATAATAATAATAATAATAATAGATCGTCGCGTCGTCCCCCCCCCCCCAAAAAAAACCTTGACTCTAAACGTATTATTTCTCTCTGAGCTTATTAGAAAGCGGAGAAACATCAACCAGAATACAATCTTTGCCGGGGATGTTATATATAAAGAATAAAAGCTCCCTCCTGCCCCAACTTGATCCAGCCCGTTTCAGGTTTAAGAACATAAAAGAAAGGAAAAGAAAAGAAAAAAATAAACAAAAGAAAAGGAGAAAGAAACAAGACAAGGAAGGAGAGAGGTGCAAAAGAGAGCGATACTTACTCTGTGGCAAAGGCGATGAAAGTGAGCCCCCTCTCCCTCTCTCTTCCCCCCTCCCCCTCTGGATAGATAGATAGAAGGCGAGAGAGAGAGAAAGAGAGAGAGAGAGAAACAGAGAGAAAGAGAGAGAAAGAGAGGGAGTGCACCGCTCGCACAACGCACACGCTCCCGCAGATAGATAGATAGATGCACACAGACAGCCTGCCTGCTGCAGACGACTAGCTGGCGTAATTGGCCAAAGGAGGGTGAAAGTCAGCGTGCCAGGGCTGTGTGTGTGTGTGAGTGTGAGTGTGAGTGTGAGTGTGAAAGAGGCAGAGGGAGAGAAGGAGTGTGCAGGAGAGACAGCCAGACATGCGGAATGACAAGGATCTCGTGTTCATACCTATGCCGAGATCAGCGTCATTCCGGTATAGTGCCGACCGCTCGGGTGTATTCCTTAAAATTCTCGGAAGTCAAAAGGACTGAAATGAGGCTGAAATGACGCCGAAATGAGGTAGGGAAGGGCGGGGTTTGCTGCGACGTCGTGAGAACACACGGAAAAAAAGTCTGAAACGAGGCTGAAACGAGGCTGAAATGAGGCTGAAATGACGCTGCTTTAGGGCCAGTGTGGTAACGTCCCCAGTCAACTGAGGTATGCCTGTACACACAGATGTAATAAAAGAGAATATGTGTGTTTCTGTGGCAGCTGTAGCACCTTGCAGCTTCATGCTAGATGCTTTAAGGAGTGTTTTGGATTGCTATTCTAGCTGCAGTGCTATATTTCAAGTTGAATTCCCAATGGGGGGGCTGCAAGAATAAAAAAGAAGTGGGCAGCTGGAGTTCATCAGAAAATAGTAGTGATGTCTCAAAAGATGACAAGACTATTTTTGGTTGTGGTTCAAGTTTAGAGGCTGCATTTCATACTGAAATTCCAAACAGGGAGTTCAGCAGAAGCCAAAAGGAGAGGCTGTCATAACTCATAGAAATCATTCTAGATTCCTCAAAATTTGACAGTGTTCCATTGTCATCTAAGGTCCTGTCTGCATGGGCCAGAATATTCCAGTGGCCACCCAGAGTATTCCGGCCCCAGAGCTACCCTGGCACCCCTCCCCTGTTATCTGAGGCCCTACAGCATGACACTGGGTGCCTGTTCACACACAAATCCTGCTGGGTTGTCCATCACTGCCTTGAGTGAGTTACTAATGCTGAGATCAGAACGAGGTGCCCAGCATTGACGGCAGTGTGTGGCACAGCAGGACGTATTTTAAACAGTTCCCTAGTGTCACAACAGAGGCTCCAGATTTTCCAGAAAGATCCGGAGCAAAAAGTGAGCTTTTAAAATTTGTTGTAATGGGAGGTATAGCCTGGGTACTGTGCTGAACGTGCCAGATGTCATCTGGTCTGTTTGTACCAGAACTGGGAATTGGACAATGTGTTGTCCAGACTCCCCACCAAGAGGATGGGGGGGGGGAGGAGGAGGATTTATTTGGTTTGTGCAGATAAGGCCTTAGTTCCAATGGGCCAGTTTCAAGTTAAAATTCAAAATCAGCTATCCTAGAAGCAAAAATGGGGGCTACCACAATTTACCACAATTTTTTAAAGCTAGAAAAATGGAGAGGGCTCTCTCAGGCACTTAAGGTTCCTGGGACACAGGAGAGACCCATGTCATAGATGCTAAAACTCCTAAGATTACAAAAGAGGCAGAAAAGTGGAAAAAGCTTCTTATCATAGTTTAAAGTAGGAAGTGAAGAAAAACAGGAGCACCACAGTTCCTTTCTGGGGTAACAGCAATGATCCCAGCAGTGCCTTGTACACTTCAGCATATACGCAGACAAATATGTATACAGTAATCCTAAAGGCTAGAGACTTAGGACTTTATCACATGAGGCAGTAAATCACAATAACAGCTGGTTAATAGCAACTTTTGCTGGGACTTATCACAGGATGTCACCTCTTTTCTGTCATCTCAGTGAGAGATCATTTGGTAGGCATTTCTTTTCATTCACAAAACCTTCATGAATGGCCTCTCTTCCCCCTTCTGTGCTGCTAGCATTTGTAATGCAATAAATCAATTCTGCTTTAATTCCAATTTTGGGTGGTCAGTGGTGTTTCTTTTGGTGTTTCTTGCCCTTTGCTGGTCAGTGATCAGGCACAGGGGAATTCCTGACCTGAGCAGACTAGACAGATTACCGCACAAGGGTGCTTTTGCACTGTAATCACACAATTCCTTCATTGTGCTAACAGTAGCAATAACACTATTACTTCTGCATTACCTATCAATAGCATGATAGTCCATGTTTTGTTATGAATGTTTCTGGTCTCTGTTTTCCACACAATGCACATGATGCCAGCCTCCACTCCCTTTTCTTCTTGGTATGCACATGTATTTTTTAATTTTAATTTTTTATTTTTCTTCCAAAAAATAAACATATGCTGTGGCTAGAAGACAATCCCTGTGTTAACTTCCCTAATCAACTGAATGGAAAACAGAGGTTGGCAAACTACGGCCTGGGGGCCAAACCCGGCACCTTGAGGCCTTTCAACCAGCCCATGGCCAGTCCTGCCGCTGCTGGTGCCGCCGCCCGCGCTCGTGCACGCATGGAACAAAAAATGGTGCCCTGTGCTTGCGCACACATGCACACGACACCGGGAGTAGTGTGCATGTGTGCGCAAGCGCGGGCGGCATTTTGGAACACAAAATGGCGCCCCGTGCTCGTACACGCATGCGCACGACACCTGGAGTAGTGCACATGTGTGCACGAGTGTGTGTGTGTGTGTGTGCGTACATGCGCGCACCTCCAGCAGCATTTTTTTCCTTCAGCCCCGCCAATGATCTGGGGGACAGCGGAAAAAGGTATGCCGACCCCTGATGTAAAAGATGAGATTAGACCTGTAATTGTGAGATTCTTTGAGCAACTCGTTTCCAGTGATTCATGATTCTAGAGTTCCATGCTGTTATTTTAATTCTGGAATCCACTTATTGCAACCCAAACTCTATTATCTGGACTATGATAATTACCAGAAATATATACATAAATAAGTACATTAACGCATCACCAGATTTGGCAAAACCAGCCTTCTTCTTCACTAAACTTGAAAGTTTGTGACATAACAGAAGTGGGGAGAAGGATTCATGACACCTACTGTACCACATTAACCTCATAGTAACACTACTGTAGTACTACAATCTGCACATGCACAATTGCATGAATGATTATTGGTGATAATTGATGGGTATCTCTCATTAATGCAAAATTACATGATAATAATGGAATGACAATGGATCAGCAACTAATCAGTGCCAACGCTGGGTGAAAAGAAGAGGAATCGTATGTTCAATTCCACCACTAGTGCCTTATGTGGTAATCTCCTAGATTAATCATTGTCAGATTAATCATTTTTATTTAACAGTGATTAATCTACCCTGAACCAGGACGTTTCTCCCCCCACCCCAGAAAAAAAGCCTTTTTAAAAGATCAGACACCTTTTAATTTATATTTCTTTGGATTGGGGTGGCTGTGTGTGTGCGTTTGTGTCAACACACTGGGCAGTACTCGGTGGTACTGGGTAGGAAGTGCCAAATGCTGCATGGGATAAGATATTAGTGTGAACAACTAATGCCAGAAAGATTATGAAGGTGTAATGAGGAAGAGAGTATTCCTGATTGCATAGTCCTTTTGAAAACAATATGGTTTAGTGAGAGAAGAGCCTGGTGTGATAAAGTCCTTAACATAAACCACAGGATGCAGCACTATAGCACAAGATTCTGCCATTTGTGGAACAATCACTGCCATGCATTTGAAGGTCACCAAGATCACCAAAGCCAACAGGTCTGCATTATCAATGTCTATACAAAAGCTATATAGCTATCTAGTAGGAACATTAAGGCATCCTTAATGCTTCTATCCGTATCACAAATAGCACCAGCACCATAGTTAACATGACCTGCACATCCTCACCAGTAGCCTAGAAATGTGTTCAGCAATGACCTAAACAGGAAAGACATGTTCAAGGTAACAATAGCTGTGATCCCTTATGATTTCAGGCATAGTAGGTCATTATTGCAGCTATACAAAGAGAAAAAGGTGACATTCTGCCAAGGCCAGTATTACACATTTAATTAATTAAGTCCCATCACTGGTACAGCCCAAACCTCTTGTCTCATGATTCAAATGCCTACTATTTTCTTTATTGGTAGAAAGTGGCCCTCTGTGATTTTTCATATATTATTTTTTCAGAGGTATACCAACAGTGTTTAAGTATACAAGTTAAAATGTCATATGGGACTGCAATGATAAATGATTGCAAACACTATTATTTAAATGCATTTGCCCAGTAAGCCAGTATTGATTACACCTGCTTGCTGAAGCATATGCAGTGGCTAAAAGACAATCCCTGTGTTCACTTCCCTAATCAACTGAATGCAAAAGAAGAATACACCAGGCAGCAGTTAGCTCCATTTCATGTTTTTACTAGCTTTCTTCAGAAAGTAATATATATGTTCTAATATCACATTTCTGACCAAGGCCCATGATCTGAGAAGGGAAACAATGCACATCCCACAGCAATGCAAAACCAGAGCTTGGTATGTTATTTTTAAAAAGTAATTTGATACACCTTCCTCATTGTTTTTCAAAGTAATTCACTGACATGACTTATTGCTCTATATTTGAAGAGCAATGTGTTACTGACATGTTACTTTAAAGTTATTTTTTTAAAAAAAATCTACATTAAAAATACAAAAATGGTCCCAAATCCCTTCAAATGACCTCCAACATTTTAGAAATAACAACTAAATATTGTTCATTACATGCACCCCAAAAGGTAACAGTGCTAACCAGCGGGGATGTCACTTTTTAAAATTAACAATTTTGGTATTGTCACTACCCCAAAAGCAATGTGTTGCAGGTAATATTCTTACTTGAAACACATTAAATTCCAAGCTCTGTGCAAAATACAACATCCACCGGGTTGGAAGGGAAAAATTCTCCAGTCTATTAAGTTACACCAAATCCACAAAGGAGTGTGAAGGCAACAAGCATAAGCATAAGCATAAGCGGATGTATGTGACAGCAGGTAATTTCTGCAGGTTAGTGTTTGGTGAAAAGATAAATACGCTGAAGATCAGACAGGATGACAAGGAAAAAATCAGGAATCAGGCAAGGCATTTTAATAGAACCAGCAGACTTTGCAGCATCTGGGGGAAAGTGTGGGGTCTGGTGGTGGCAGGAAGCAGGGAATGGGTAAGCCACACGGAGCAGCCCTGAGAAAGCAGGAGGGAGGGTAGGGAAAGCAACAGGCCTTACCTGAACCCCGCAAACCTGAGTTGGAGGAAAAGAAAAATGTAGAGAAAAGACAACATTAAAAGCTTTATGTATGTATCCTGGGTGGGGTAAGGATCTCTGCAGAAAAGAAGCTGCACAAGACTTTCCTGATTCAGTGTAACAATACAGAGTTTTAAGTTAGAACTAGATCCCAAGTATCTATAAATTCAGTATAGACTTAGTATAATTTTTCCTACTGGTAAACACAGAGATGCAGGATAGCTACAATATGGTGGGACTACCGGGCCAAGCTTTCCAAATGCCATGCCAGGAGTCATTCAGCAGCACACAGGAATCCATTGAACCATCAGAAGACCTGCCTTACAACACCACCCCAATTTTACTGCTAAGAAAAGGTGACACATAACTTTCTTTGGGCTTAATTTGAAATAGGCCCATGCGTAAAATGAATTAATTTGGAATGAGCCAGAATCCTTTTAAAATTTGACCCTTATTTTGGGATGTTTGAGATGTCAGCATGGTCCCAGTGATACAATCAAGAACACAATGAGGCTTAGAACTCTTCCTATAACATGTATTGGCAACAGCACTGGGATGCTGGGCAGTTTTGGATTCCATATCTTCCCAGTGGGCCACATGGGTGTCTTTTTGGCAGATTGAAAGTGAGTTAATGTCACTTTCACTTTTGGCCTATTTGGAACTCTTTTTTCAGAGTCCTTTTGGTGGGGGCTGGGGTAGTAGTGAGAAGTGAATTTAGAAAAACCACCACTTGGGGGCAGTTTTGTGCCATTTTTGAATGTTTTGTGGCCAAAAATGCCCCAATATTTATTTATTTATTTATTTATTTGGTGTGATGACTTATGGGTGTCCTTTATAGAAAAAAAGGGACTTGGAGCCACAGGCTGCCCTTTCACCATGCTTGCTTTAGCAAACCATCACCTTTAGCTGGCAATAGAAAAATGTCTGATACTTTTGGCTTTAATTAAGCCTGGATCTTTACAGAACAATACCCTAAGGCTCAAGCTACTGGATGTTCATACTCAAACCAGCTGTTTCTGAACCCTGGCTGCCTCACTAACACCATTTCTGTTTACTTCTCATAACTACTCTATCCTTCACTTGCCTGGGCAACGACCAGCTTTCCTTCCTTCTTTCTTTCTTTCTTTCTCTATCTATTGCATATATATCTTGTCTTTCTCCTGGGATGGGATTCAAGGCAGCTCTACATATTTGAAAATCATATTGATAATGGCTCCCAGTGATCAGCTAAGATAGGGCTAAAAGAATAAGCCATAAAGACATGGAACACCTTAGCAGAAGAGGCATTTTCAACTTTTTCAGTATGCTGAAATCAGAGGATGGATTATTAACACACTGCTCACAAACACATATTCCTGTCAGTAGAAAACACTTACCCAGTGAACCTTTGGGACAAGGCACTACAGCTGGCAAGCCAAACTTGGTTTGAGGCCACCACACTCCAGCTTTCAGAGACTTAGGACAGGCATCATAGAGTACTGTAACACCAAACACAAAAACAGAGTCACTTGAAGTCTAGGGAGGGGGTCTTGTTGTTCCCAACTAAGCTGAGGCAGAGAGGTCTTCCAAAGACTGCAAAGGATCTCTCAGAACTGATCAACATGATTTGGAAAGAGTCTTCATAAAATTGGATTTCACTGGGATTTAAAAGCATATTATTTACAGTAAACTGAAACTTGACCCTAGATATATGAAGTCAGATGATTTTATATACCTACCTCCTAACTTATTAGGGAAAGATCACACAACTAATAAGATAAATGTTTGGATATGAACTCCTGAAGGGATCCATTAATTTTGATTCAAAATCATGTGCGGGGCATGTGAATTATTTGGTGTGGAATTTACACACATTTGGGGCTAGAATTAGTACATTAGCTGGGTAGAAGAAACAGGGAAATTCTATGGCTAACTAATGTGGGTAAGGTGGGGTGTTTCAAGATAATCAATTATGTCACCAAACAAGAAAAACTACAGGAAAGCTAGTTTATTTAAACCAGATAATGATTAATGATTCAATACAGACTTATGCTATGTTGTCTTTACTGTGAGCATTTTAATGCTGCTTACTGTATCTACTTTTTAATAAGAGAGATTAACAAGGACATGACCATCAAGAAGTATTAGGGTTTAACTTTAAGCTCCCATTTTCCACAAGGGCTAGCCTCTTGAATGAAATTCAATCCAGGCTATTACATTTGCCCATACTTATGTGCCATAGGTATTGCCTAATAAGAGGAGACATAACTGTTGTTGTTGTTGTTGTGTGCCTTCAAGTCATTTTTGATGACCCTAAGGTGACTCTATCAGTCTATTCTCTTGGCAAGATTTCTTCAGAAGAGTTTTGCCATTGCCTTCTCCTAAGGCTGAGAGAATGGGACTTTCCCAAGGTCACCCAGTTGGTTTCCATGGCCAAGTGGGGATTTGAACCTTAGTCTCTATGCTGGCTCAGACATACATTACTCCTTCTAAATAACAGTGTCAAATGGCTGCTATCTCCCATAATCCTTTCTTTGGACATATAATTTTATCCATTGCTTCAGAATTTTAGAAGTGCAGTTTCTTGTTCCAGTGAAAGCCTGGCTCTGAGGCCTAGGTTGATGGAGAGAGCCTCCCCGAGAATGGTTTAAAAACACACACACATCTGAAAAACGTGGACAGAGGAAGGGTACCATGTCTCCTTCTTTGGAGGTTTTTAAACAGAGGCTGGATAGCCATCTCTCAGGGGTGCTTTGATACTGTGTTCCTGCATGGCAGGGAGTTGGACTGGATGGCCCTTGAGATCTCTCCCAACTCTATGATTCTATACCCCTAAATAGAGAGGGGAAGAGATGCTTCCCTGCTTGGGCCATGAGCTGTCAGTGCTCTTCTGACACCCTCCGCTGGTACTCACCTTGGCAGCCACTGGAAGTCACCTCTGCAAAGGGGCTGTCACAGCTGTTACACTGTCTTCCAATCACACCTGGTCTGCAGTGGCACTGGCCTGTCTCCTGATCACAGGAACGTGAGGAGGAGCCAACGGGGTAGCAGTCACAGGGAAAGCAAGCATCGCTCCCTTTGGGATGATAATGGAATTCCTATGGAAAGAAGGGAGAGGGGCAGGGTAGGCGGTTAGAGAGCTGGGTCACAGGAAGAGGAGTGGTGGGAGCAAAGGGTGGACAAGACTGCAGGCAAGGGGAAAGAGCCAACACAAGGAACATAGCAAAACAGCAGGAGAAAGGGGGAGGCCTGGTGGGATAAAGAAAGGGGCAGCATTAGGAAAGCAGAAAGCCGAGGCAGCCCCCGCCCTCAGCCAGCAAGAACAGGAAGATTATACAGCAAAACAAGCAGTCTCTTCCTCCATTGGGAAAGCTCTGTCCCTGCTGAGTGCCCACAGTGCTTTCAGCCTTCTTCTATATCTGCACGTCTTCCTCTTATCTATAACATCTCTGAGGTAGCAGAATGAAGCTCAGATCCCTACTGGGGTCTTTAAAGAATCCAGGGTCTTTCAAACACTTACTCTAAGCTTGAGGTATTAGACTGGGGTCAAGCTGTGGCGTGCTGACATGGCAGGAGTAGAGGAAGAGAGAAGTGAGGGGTGGAGGGGGCAGGAAGGATAACTTTGGGAGAAGTGGGGCCCCTAAAGAGTAAAGAAACCCAAAAAGAAAACTGAAAATGTGTTGAAGTGGACATCAGAGTGAGATCTTATCTCTCCATAGCCAAGTATGAATGCAACGAGATTGCAGAGCCAGGAATGGGAGTGAGACAAGACTACAGTCCATGGGCAAAGTGAGTCAAGTGTCATTTCAGATCCAAAGGAGAGCAGAATTCCCAAACATTTCTGCAAAGCCAGAGGCATGACTGTCCCCTCACCTTACAGTGACATTGACCGTTGGTTTTATTGCAGTCCGGGTCAAATCCCTTGGCCGCTTCACAGTTGCAGGGCCCACATGTTGGATTCCCCCACCAGCCCTTGGGACACTGTTGATCCATCCTGCAGGGAAAAAGTCAGGTGGATGGATATCTGATGTACTAAATTCAGAACACTACTTTATTATTGGTCTTATAGCATATAGAATACAGCAGCATGAAATATTGATAGTTTTGACATTTTACTGACATAAGGCTTTTTTTTGCTGGGTTTGCACAATGTTTCAGAGAAAAATAATCAATTATTGCATTACATTTTTTGGAAACTTAGTAGTACCATGTTGGGGGAGGCACTTTTTTTCCCAAGAAAGGAAGCACTGCCTACACTCTCAATGGGATTTGTGACATCATCAAAAAGCTAATCTGATTGGCTATATAGTGTTAAAACATTAGCATGCTCACTATATAAAGTTCCATTAGCTCAAATAACTATTCCTGATGGGGATTACTCAATATTTTTAAAATCATAAAGCAGCTGCAGAAGATTGAGAAAATATTAGCAGTGGGAAAGGATTCCTGGGGAAATCATTTCAGCCCCCAAAGCACAATTTTACGAGCTCACAACAAAATAAGCAAACATTTAATCATCATCAGTGTGCTTCTTCTCTATGTGTTTGGACCAGAGGAAGCTGGGATCAATGGCATGATCACTGATGGAAAGAATTCAAAGACATGGTTGTTTATCACACGGGGGAAATCCCGTGCAAAAACGGGGCTTTAAATTAGAAAAAAAAGTAAAAGCGGTCATGATTTCACATGACGTCGCTGTTAAATTGATGTTAAAAGGAGGTTAATCTGAATGAAAACCCCTCATTTATGCTTCTTTTACTTTCGGAAAAACCCGAAAGTAAAAATGAGGGGTTTTCATTTGGATTAACCTCCTTTTAACAGTGCTTTCACATTTCACACAGGGCAGAACGGGAGAAATCCCGTTCATTAAAAGCTTCCACTTTTGTGGCTTTTTTTCACTTTAAAGAGCGATTTTGCACGGGGCTCCCTGTGTGATAAACTCCATAGCTATGTTAGTCTGGAACAGATCATAGTTAAAACTGAACTTGTTACCTCATCACCGTACCCCATGTTTTGCATTTCTATAGTTATTTTGATTATAAAGTCCCCCTCTGGGCACCAGTTTACTTCATGCATCTGAGCAAGTAGGCCAAACCTTCGAAAGTTTATGGTACAATTTCTTTTGCACAGTAGTCTCAAAGGCAATAAAATATCCCTTTAAATACTGATGGAAAGCTGCATGGAAGCCATTCCTAAGGGATGGTTCTCAGTAATGCTGTATATCTCATTTGGATTATGGGTCAAAGCAATAACTGTTCTGACTATACACAGCACAGAGTAAACAAGGACCACATGTTCATTATTATTCATTATGGTGTACACTTTTATTAACTTTTTCATCTAACCATTCCTTCTCCATCTCCTCTCAAGACAGACAAGCATTCTAAGAGCAATCACCCATTCCTGGCTTTTCCAGTGTGCCAAGCAAGAATTGAATAGTGATAAGTTGCAAGGGAAGGTATACATTCTTTGCAGGTACACCACTATGCATCCCTTGCAGGTATGCCACCATGTACCTTTATTATGCCAGTTTTGCAGAGTGAGAATACTGGCTGGCTGGTGCTCTGTAAAGTATGGGGGGAGCAGAAATTTATCAAGCACTGAAATGGAAAAGTCAATGCTTACATGGTAGCTACAAGCATTCACCATGGATTCCCAGTACAGTATTAGACCAGCAGAATGAGAGCTTGGAAGTAACTTTAGAAATAATTAGATATTTTTAATTAATTCCTTTTTGTAATCACTAGAGAATAATTAAGTTACATTACAACTGTAACATGATAAGGGATAACATGTGTTTTGTAGTGTAACTGTCCCAATTACTTTTATAATTACAGAGGATGGTGTGGCCTCACTAGTGAGGTGTATTTTGTATGTAGGCTAGCAGCCGATGTTTTGTTTAAGCAACTAAAATCATCTGTTTTACTTACTGTTGAATAACTAGAAAGCAAACATTATAGTTAAAATTGCAACTATAATAATGACTAGGCTGGAAGTGGAATTGCAGCTAACTATTTTTAAAGTAACTGTCCAAACTCTGTTCAGAATGTAGAGCCTAATAAGGTGAATGGAGTTTGCAAGAACTTTACAGTTTTTCAGAGAGCATGGAAACATTATTTTTGGAACAGTGCAACTCCAAGAATTTCCCACTGAGGGACTTTAGGCACTGTGGTCCAAAAAAAGTAACTTTTCCAGACTCTGGTCATTCAGAAGCCTGATAAACCACTTGTTTCTGCTGCCTTGCTGAGACTACAAAAATATTTGTAGGATATATGTATGTGGGTAAATCATACCTTGGAGGTGGGATGGACACAAATTGTCCAGACTTGTCTCATTTGAAATTGATTAGGTGAATTCACTTCATTCTGAACTTATCATGTGAAACATAAATTGTGAATCAGCCCTTAGACTAAGAATAAATTGACATACAGAAAGCAAACCTCAGTTGTCAAAAACAGGAGTATGGTTTCACCCTGTTTCTTCCCAGTGATATAACCATTAATGACTAGAGATTTCTAGACTAGAGGAGACCCTACAAAGAGGGGAGATCAGCATTTCTTAGTCTGAATCCTCACTGCAGAAATAAACCAGTTTGACACCAGTTTAATTGCCATGGCTCAATGCTTTGGAATTCTGGGAATTATAGTTTTGTGAGACATTTAGCTTTCTCTGTCAGAGAGCTCTGGTACTACAACTACACTTCCCAGAACTCCACAACACTGAGCCATGACAAGTGGTGTCAAAGTAGATTATCTCTGCAGTGTGGATGCAGCCTTAGTCATTTTTATGGGATGCTGGAAAATACAGGAAGGATCCTTGATCTCACCTGTGCTCACAATACTGCCCAAAATGATTTTCTCCACACTCACAGATATAACCATGGGGAGCAGCAGGCTTCCTCCGACACACTGACTTGTTTTTGCAGGGGTTCAGATGACAGGCATCAACACAGGTCCCGCCATAATACCCTGGAGGAATAAACACATGGTGGCCTTGCAAAAAACATATCAATGTCAATATCTTGGGCTCCATATGAGAAATGCTCTGACAGTGGGAAAATGTTAACAGAGCATGGAGTTCATTAATGGGAATCAAGTGGCATAATCAAGCCCCTTTTCTTGCCCCCCAATTGAAATGGGGCAAAAAAGATGGCTGTATTCAGGATAATATTATAAGGGTTATACAAATCTGACTTCCATATCTCTAGGCAACATATTCAGCTTACTTGATGATTACATTGGGTATTTATTTTTATTTCTCAGTCATTAGTCAGCTTGCAGAAACTTTTGCTAAATGATCTAAGTGAAGACATTGGAAAATTACAAGAGAAGGAGACAATGTTGCATCATTCAAACCAACAATGAGTGCCACACCAGCCCCATAGTGGTTGTTCTCTTGTGATTCCTGGCAGATTTATGCAAGAACTTTGAAACTACACTATTTCCAAACATACATTGTATATATGTATGTCCACTGTGCCTTTGAAGAGGAACATTTCATACTTGTTTTTATATATATATATAATCTTAGTTAAGACAGAGGCTTTTTTTTCTTTTTTGCTTTTCTACAGGCACAAAATGAGTAAAGAGACATTGTGTGAGAGAGATATGCTTGTACATGAACAATGCACATATAAATTACCCTTATGTGCCAGCAGTAGAAGAGAAAAAAATACCTCCCAAAAATGCAAAGGAGAAAAAATAGAAAGAGAAACACTTAAAAGAAACAAAATGGAAAGAGAAACAGGAAAGGGAACACAAAACAAAGGTTAAAAGGACAAAAACTGAAGCCTGTGCTGCTTGTAAATCTCCTACCTGGCTGGCATACACAAGAATAGCTTTGCCACTTGTCCTGACATATACTGTTGGCGGGACAAGGATTGGAGTCACAAGGGTTGGGCACTGTGCATCCTGCCTCCACGTTCAAAGTGCTGCTGGGCTTGGGCAATGCAGTCCCAGTGGCTGTGTCACCCAGGCGTACTCCCTGAAACCCAAGTGAAAAAGGCACTGCAGTTTTCCACCAAAAGGCCTGGACTTGAACGGAAAGAACTTGGTTACCTTCAACAATACTGTGGTAGAAATGCAAGGGGCTTTCTTACAGTGAGTCAGACCAATGGTCCATCCAGCCCAGTACTATTGGCTCTAAGTGGCAAAGGCATTCCAGGGTTGCAGGCAGGACTTTTTCCAGCCCTACCTGGAAATGCCAGGGATCGAACCTCATAGGTTCTACATGCAAAGCATATGCTCTCCAACTGAGCTACAGTTTCTCCCAGCTTTACAAGAGTGTTCCTAACCCCATTTTTAAACTGCATGTTATTCATGTACTAGACTGCTGGCAACTGGTCATGGAGACTTTGCCAAGCTCTGTCATCATTTTCCTCTTCCTTGAAACCCTTACTATCAAATATTCAGCGGCTGTAGCTATCTTCAAGAATCCAAGCCAGACAGCAATCCAGAAACAGTGACAGCCTCCAAAAGGAAGGACCTATGGTTTGATTTCTGCATATGGCTGGGGGAAGGGGGTTAATTTCCCATTGGTGAATGCTTCTCATCTCTGAATCAAAACATGGATAAGCAGAGAAAGCTGGGAATTTGGAAGCCTGATGGAACTCACCTGGATACAGCCTGTGAAACCATGATGCACTTTACCAGACTCTAGGATTCCCCCAACATGGAGATGCTTCACCTTCAAGCCATGCAGCTCATTGCCAACAACTACAGTGTCCTGAGAAAAGAAACCCAACTCATAGGAACATAATATGCGCACCATGGCTCACATCCCTTAGCTAAACCTGTAGACTGCCATTTCACTTTCCTGACACGCCCACTCTGTGAGAATCCCTGAGAGATAACATATTCCCTAAAGAGACTCAGAGAAAGCCATAGGCCAGGAAGAGGCTGTTAGTATTAACCATATAGAGCAGGAGTGGCAACTTGTAGCCTCCAGATAAGGGTTTTACCATCAGGGGTCCCTGGAACCCTAGGATACTTGAGAGGTCACTGGGGTGCTGTGAGAAATCTTGATTTTTAAAAGACAAACTTTTTTGAGTTAGCTATAATAGTGATTATGCAGGGGGTCCCTGAGAGCTATAATTTTTATACAGGTGTTCCCTGAGACCTGAAAATTATTTCAAGGGTTCCTCCAGGGCAAAAAGGTTGAAAAAATTTGCTCCAAATTATGCTGAACAGTGATTCCCACCATCCCTAGCCAGTTGAAGTCAAACAACATTTGGATGGTCACACGTTCCCATCCCTGTACAATAAGAAAGCAAGCCACAGGTTGCCACCTCCTGATGTACAGAGAGATGGACACAATAAGAATTAGATCTCAAGGTGAGGGGTACTAGATGGTTAAACACAGCAGGGGCAGAGGGAAAGGACAGGACTCACAGAAAGGACTCCGGATCTAGTGTGTGTAATGCAGCCCAGTGTGGTTACTCATAGTATGTAACTATCCTCAGGGCTCACCTGATAGGATCCAAAATCCAGATTGAGGGTGATGATGTAACGAGCATCTTGACCACTGCGTCTGTCCTGTAACTGCAGCTGAAGATCATGCCATGCTCCATCATTCAGCTGCATCTGATCCAGAAGGAGTTTTGTGGTACGTCCAGAACCCCTGTTCACCATGAAGGAGAGCAGCCCAGAGTCCAGCTAAAGAAAAGACAAAGTAGCAAAGGAAGTGCCTTCTCCACAAGGTCCTCTGCCTGTGAAGAGTGGCCCTCCCAAGAAAGCTGAATCCGGTAATATTTAGGCACCAAGCTGAGACCTTTCTCTTCTGGCATGCATTCTGTGTGTGATTATGGTTACTATTGTTGTTGCTTTTACTGTTTCAGCTTTAGAATTTCCATTTCATATCCTAATAATAAATCATTTGGCTGATTTATTTCTTTTCATCATGATTTTGTTGACTGTCTTGTGTTTTTATATTTGTAAACCAATCCAATGACATTTGTCAGTTGAGTGGTATTTGAAAATCTGAAACTAATGCCAGAACAGAGTAAATTCTATCTTGCAAGCAAGGCTATGACAGCTAGCTTTACTTCATGTTCTTAATTACTCTCAGAAGCACTGCACATTAGGGAAGCTGCTCAGCTCATGTAGGGCTATACATCTTGAAGGTCAGGGTGAAGCCACAACACAGAATGTTTCCACAGCAATCCTAATTTGTTGTTATAAATCTTACACTGCAGGAGGATCCCAGTGATCCTTTACTAAAGAGGAATCCTTGCTGCATCAACTCATTCTAATTTTGCACACTATGGAAATCTCCACTTCCACTGAGTACACAAGAAAATCCTCTCAGAATTTGGTTTATACAAGCTTTGGTAGCAGCAGAGACCCCTTGTGAGTACCTGGCAGCGTATGGTGATGTACTGGCCAGCATGGGCCTGAAGTAACACTCCATTCAACTGGCGTGTCCGGAATGCCAGGCCCATATACCAAGGTGTGGAGATCTTCACCTCATTCTTGAAATCCCAGAAAAGAATACTGTTGCCATGGAAATTGTGAGGATGATGCATAGCTGGGAGGAAAAAAGGATTATAAAATATGCTGGAGTTTAAAACTGTGTGAAGAATATTGTCACAGTAGAAGTCTCTTTTCATCCATTGCTTAAACCAGGGGTAGGCAACCTTTCCCCTTTAAGGGCCGAGGGACTTCAGCTCCCAGATGGCTCAGCCATGTTGGCCAATAGTCCCATGTTGGCCAATAGCTCCTGGGATCCTGGGAGCTGAAGTCCCTCGGCCCTTAAAGGGGAAAGGTTGCCTACCCCTGGCTTAAACCTTCACTTTATGGACTCTCAAGCCAGTAAGAAAAGTCACCTGGATTGGGTTTGGGAAGAGGGGTTGGAGGTTTATCCTGCTTAAAATACTGAGATCTCCATAGAAGAAATTCAGGAGTGGTGATGCTCAAAGTTATCAAAATGAAACAATGTGATCTTAACTTTCCAGACAACTGCTTGGACTGGAATGCATCTATCCTTCAAATAGCACATTTTTATAAATTTTGTGAAATAGTTTGTCATACAGTATGGCTCAAAAAGCAAACCAAAATGCATATAAAATGGATAATTTAGCATCAATTACATTCCAATTGTACATTCTTCTTCAAAATGCTCAAAAATGATGTCTGATTCTTTCCTGCATACTACATGAGTTATAAAAAAGAAAATTAGGATTTAGATATGTATTTTCCTTCTGTAGAGCCAGCATGGTATAGTGATTTGAGTGTTGGACTACAGCTCTAGGACACTAGGATTTGATTCACCATTCAGCAATGGAAACTCACTGGGTCACCTTGGACAAGTCAGACCCTCTCAGCCTCAGGGGAAAGTAAAGGCAAACCCTCTCTGAACTAATCTTGTCAAGGAAACCCTATGATAGACCTCAGGTCAGAAACACCTTGAAGGCACACAGCAACACACAACCACTTATGTAAGACAACTTAGTGTGCTCTGAATTTGAACATCAGTAGCTGAAGACATATCCCTGTGTAAATTGAAGGGCCAGGTAAGACTTGTTGGGGTTTCAAGTGTGAGTTTAAAGAAACAGGTATTTATGAGGCAACCAAGAGCCAAGTTCACTTACTTTTCACCTTGCTCCACATTACACTCACCGTGTCTACAGTCATTGCCTCCAAAGCCTACTGGGCACTTGCAAGTGAAGGATGACCAGCCAACAATGCAGGTACCACTGTTCTTACAAGGGCTTGAATCACAGAAGGAATGCTTGGCATGGCAGCCTGGGGATGTGGCACATGAATGGCACAGGGATGGAGACAAAGGACCAAATGGTTAATCAACTGGTTTCTATTTTGGCCTAATTTCCCAACTTCTTCAGATTATGAGAGCAGGCTCTAAACTAGGGAGAGGTACTCTGGTACTTTCCAGATGGTTTGGTCTAAAACTCCCACCAGCCCCAGCCATCATGTCTAGTTGTCAAGGGTTATAGAAGTTGTATTCCAAAACCTCTGAACAACATTAGATTGCCTACCATCTCTGTTTTCTGACATCAACCCTCTGGTTCTCAAATGTGGCATTATGTCATGTTGGACTGAATCCAGACTTAAGCATATTAATGGTAGGCCTGCTAAAATCAATGGACTTAAATCTGTCATGATTATTTTAAGTCTCATTGATTTTAGTAGGCCTGCTTTAAATGCAATTAAGACTAGAAACTGCAGCAGACACTAGAATTTCCCTGAAAGGCTTGCTCATCTAGAGACCTAAGTACTAGGCTGTCAATACCTTTCTGGCTTGGCCAGTCCGAAGAAATTCACAATAGACAAGCACCCCTCCCCCCCCTTTTTTTTGGTAGTAAGCCAGAAGATGCAGGTGGAGGTCAGAGGACTGAGTTTTGCTGAAGAGCATTAAGTGCTCCTATGAGTACAAGCATAACTTCAGCCAAATGGGCATGCAGTTTCACTGAACAGCACAAAGGACAGTGGGAAACATGGGACTGAGCCTCTCTTACTGAAGGAGTCTTGCTAGAGTCTAAAAAGAAGGTAGTGTGCTCCTTAAACCATCAAGCCATCAGTGGTAAAGCCCCTTTCAATTTTACAAATTGAAGGGAGGGAAGATCTGGGAGAGGAATGACTTTGCAGCAGCTGTGCTGAAGCATCTGTTATTACCTGTGGAGGTCCCATTGTTTGCAATGTAGGAAGCCAGGTCAATGCGTTTATTGTCAATGTACAGATCTCTCATGCATCCCACAAATTCCTTGTGCTCAACAGGAAAATTCTCAGGCAGATTGGGGACCCCTCCAAGGAGCAAAGGCCCAGTAAGGTCCAGTGATCTGGAGGAAGAAAAAGCCTATAAGTGGCATTTATGGCAGTAGTTCTACTTTGGCATTTTAGTCTCACAAATGTGGCATTTAGATTTCTGCTACCTTGAAGCTAGGAATGGGAACCAAAGATGGGTCTTCGCCTTTAACACAGTGAACTGCAGAAGCTTCAAGCTGAATGCAGCTGCAGACTTCACACATCCCCTCAACCAGGCATGCAGGATTTAGGACAAGCCAGTGACAGCCAGCTGCTCTGGGATATCAGATTTTCCACAAACCCATTCTGAGCTTGATGCAGACATTTAAAATATAACACAGTAGGGAACACATGGTCATCTGAGTATTGATGGACTGCATGTACCACAGTCTTTCATCACTGGCTATGGGTGATGGGATCTGTAGTCCAGTAACATCTGGAGGGCCGCATGTTCTCCAGCCCAGCTGTACAGAATCCTCTAGAATGTTGCACTTTCACCTATGACAAACCATATCTATCTTATGAGATTGTTGTAGGTATTATTGAGTTTCTGGATATTTAGCACTTTAGGCTGGTTGGAAAGATGGGACTAGCTTAGTGTTTTGCCATGCTGACTGGACATGATAAAAATTGTGGGTCAACACATCTTGAAGACATCAGGTTAGAGAAGGCTGCCTGAGAATGAAGTTAGAGTGGCATAGAGCTGCAGAGATTATTCTTTCATAAACAGATATTTTAATCCTAAAGCATATTTGATAATTTTGGATGTCATGTCCTATGTAGTCTTATCTCTCATTCTCTGAATCATAGTTTAAAATAATCGGTATATGGTAGAATAATTAGCATACAGATTACGATACCCAGCTATTCTTCTGAGGAGTTCTAGATGACTTGAGTGTGGTATATTTTTATTTTAGTTGCTTCCAAAATAAAATGTGTATTTTCCCAGCACATTACAGGTTGAGTATCCCTTATATGGTATGCTGAAATCCAAAAATTGTCCAAGTGGTTGGCTGAGATAGTGAGACCTTTGCTTTTTGATGGTTCACTATACACAAACTTTGTTTCATGCATAAAATTATTTAAGATACTATGTATAAAATTACTTTCAGGATATGTGTGTAAAGTGATACAAAACATAAATGAATTTCATTTTTAAACCTAGGTCCCGTCTCTAAGATATTATTATTATTATTATTATTATTATTATTATTATTATTATTATTATCTTGCCCTTTCCCCAGAACTGGGACTCAGAGTGGCTTACAAGATTAAAAACAGTACAATTAAAAACATAGAAAAATGTTACATTAAAACAGAATTAAATTATTATAACATTAAAACAGATTGCATAAAAAATAAAATATAGTTTAAAAGATAAAGGTGTTTAAAATACTTTAAAAGAATATAACATCCAGCCCATTCTTGAAAGGTCTTTGCCTGCCGGTGGAAAGCCAACAAGAAGGGGGCCATTATGGTCTCCCTGGAAAGGGAGTTCCATAGTCCAGGGGCAACCACAGAAAAGGCCCTCTCTTGTGTCTCTGCCAACTATGCTTGTGATGGTGGTGGGATGGAGAGAAGGGCCTCTCCTGAGGATCACAGAGCCCAGGCCAGCTCATACAGGGAGATATGGTCTGCCAAATAGACTGGACCTGAGCCACATAGGTCATGACCACCACTTTTGAATTGTGCCCAGAAACAAACTAGCAGTCAGTGGAGCTGTTTCAACAGGGGCGTTGTATGATCTCTGTAACCTGCCCCTGTTAGCAGCCTGGATGCAGCTCTTTGGACCAGCTGAAGTTTCCGAACACTCTTCAAAGGCAGCCCCAAGTAGAGTGCATTACAGTAGTCCAAGTGGGATGTAACCATGGTGTGTACCACCAAGGCCATGTCAGATGTCTCAAAGACTATATGCAAATATTCCAACCCCCCCCCCCCATCGAAATCTAAAACACTTCTGGTCCCAAGCATTTCAGATAAAGAGACTCAACCTGTATAAAAATGTCTTTGATACATGGGTATTTCTTCTTTCCCTGCCACTCAGGCTGGCTTCCAGTATGTTTGCTCCTACTGTTTCTCCATATCTGCCTTTCCTCAACCCCAATGCTGGGTTGCTATTTTTGGCCCTGTTTTCATCCATACTTGTTTTTCAGTCCCTTCTCCATATCTGACTCATTTCTATGGAACCAGCCTCAAACACAAAACATACTTGCTGCTGCTAACATTTTCTCTTCAAGAGTAACCCTACCATTAAGCAAAGTAAGCAGTTTGGGTGTGTTATGAAAAAAAGCAAGTTTTTGTATTTATTATTATTAGATTTCCTCACCAGGTAAGGGGGCAAGTGCTTGCAGGATTTTCTGTCACATGTGCCCAAAATCACTTGGTCATCTTTGGTTACTACACGCCTTCACTTGCTGCTAAGCCTAAAGCAGCCAAATGCCTTGGGTCTGTTCTACTTCTCTTCCTGGATCAAAGCAACAGACTGTTTTGTGTATATGAGAATATTTCTCGGCTATTCTGAGCCCTCACACAGAGGAAGTTTTGCTGTGCCAGATGCACAGGCTGTACTTATTGGAATGATGTGATTAACTCTCTTTGCACAATATAGAAAAAGAGTAGGGAACCAGCCAACCAAACTGTAACTGCACTTGTCCACAAGCCTTTGTAGTAAGGAAAAAGACCAGAGGTACATGCTTGATCATATTTCATTTGGGCATATGCTTCGTTTGGTTAACAATTGGGCTATGGAGAGACATTTTGTTATGTGACTGTGTTCCAAGGCTCCTCTTCTCCTTTTCTGATACAAACTTAATCATGAATTGGAATTGGAAAAGAGAAGAGAAGATAAATAAAAATAAAAAAAATCTGTTCCTGTCCAGTCTTTGAAGGTGGGCCAGATTATGCCCTCTGCATGACAATAGCAAACAACTCACTTTTTGGAACTGGACTGCACCCCTTCTGCTGCACAAGTGTAGTTCCCAATCTCACTTCCAAACTGCAGTGCCACAGATGCATCACATTGGTCCACTATTAGGATGGCCACTTTTTCTTTGGAAGGTCCTTGCACTGAGCCCAAGGAGCTGATCTTGGGCTGAAATGATATAGCAATGTTATCACTGACTTTAAAAAAATATTAAATCAACAGGCATGATGAACATTCATATGTGAATAATTCATCTCCACTACATTTTAGGTATAATATACACATGCTGCGTATCACCCCTTGTTTATTCCTAACAGCTAGGCAGCCTCTCAGCTGGACAAAGATAGAAAAGAAGCAGATAATAACAACAGAAAGAACAAACATTATGAAGAGCAGTGGATAAGACAAGAAAGGGGAGAATGGCACATTATGGGATTGCCACCAAAAACGGTAGCACAGAGTTTAATGTCTTCTCTTCCTCTTTTATGGTGTCCTCTGATGTCACAGTCATATGCCTTTTCCCACCCCAGCTGTGGGATCAGTTATATGGGTCAGGGACATAGAAATGTAGATCATAACAGGACAGAAGGTACATTGAATCACAAGTTTTAGTGGAGGAAGGAGAAACTTGAGAAGGAGCTTCAGTTTTTAGTAACAGGTCTGTATTGCGATGTTACATGTGTGTGTGTTTGTATGTGTGTTGTGAGTATGCATAGAAACACAGGCATACACAAATGTGAGGATAAGAGTGCCAGTATGGTGTAGTGGTTTGAGTGCTGGACCAGGACTCTGGGAGGCCAGGGCTAAAATCACTACTCAGCCCTGGAAAGTTACATTCTCTCAGCTTCAGAGAAAGGCAATGGCAATCTACTCCCTGCCAAGAAAACCCTATGAGAGAATCATCATAAGTTGGAGTCAACCAGTAGATAAATAACAGCAGGAGCAACAACAACAACAAATATGGAACATAGGGTGATGTACATAAAGCTCCCAAGCAATCTCCCATCCAGTCACTGACCAGACTCAAACCTGCTTAGCATCAGCACAGTTCCTATATGATGTATCTTCAAATTGTGTTCTCGGAAGGTGAAATAATCTGTACTTATCTACTAAATACAAAAGACTGTTAGTGTACATATTGAATGGTGTGTGTGTGTGTGTGTGTGTGTGTGTGTGTGTACATATGTCTGTTGGGGGGGGGGTGTCAACTCAGCACTCGACAGTGGCATAGAAAAAGAACTGCAGAGGAAGACAACAACTATTTGTAGCTTGCTATAGCCAAATACAACCAAGGTAAGGAAATAATTAAAATGACCGGAAGAAAACTATTTCAACACCTACCTTGTTGTAATAGTGAAGCTGCAGTGTATGCCATTGCCCATCACTCACACCTCCTGGTACATAGGGAGTGACAATGGTGCTTGACTCACCTGCAAGGGGGAGTGACATCATATCCTGTTAGGTGGACAAATTTGGGGCCAAACTGTCTGATATTTGAAATGTGTCATATAGGTGTGCAACTCACACCAACCTTGCAATCTTTTTTCAACATTAAAGTACAACTTTTTTTTATTTATCTGGGCATTTCAAGCTGGTCAGTATGTTTTATTGTATTTGTACTTTCTTCATTTTTTTAAAAAAAATTAATGATTTTTATTATATTCTATGTCTCTATGACCATTTTTGTTATTTTTGTTGTTGTTGTTGACTTTATTGTTCACTACCCAAGCTTATTATACATTTCCCCACTTTGAGGGGGAGTGAATGCTGACAACCATATTTGATATCTTTCGATGAAGAGAGACTAAAACAAATAAGACTTATTAGTGTTTATGATGGAGATCAGAAATAAAATCAATCCAGTTGGGATTTGGTGGATAACTAAAAAAACAAGCAAATGGGTCCTTGAAGAAATCAAGCCTAAACTCTCCCTGGAAGCCAAGATGACTAAACTGAGGTTGTCATAGTTTGGCCTCATCATGAGAAGACATGATTAATTAGAAAATACAATAATGCTTGGAAATGTAGAAGGCAGTAGGAAGAGAGGAAGACCACAAACCAGACAGATAGACTTAATCTAGGAGGATAGGTCCCTGAGTCTGCAGGATCTGAGCAGAGCTGTTGAGGATAGGGTGCCTTGGTCAGCGATGTTTCTCATACATAGAGTCACTATGAGTTGAAGTTAACTTGAAGGCAGTTAACAACAACAGCATATGGCTTATGTGGATAGCTGTTAACTGTACTGTCTGTCTTTATTAGCAAAAGTTCCTGGTTTCACACAGATTAGATTATTCCTTGGGTTGTCACACTGAAACTAAGAAAGCATAAGTGTATATGCTTTGGATTTCTATTTTAGGAGTGTGGTTAACTTGACAGGTTGTTGGCTCAGATACATTTAGAGCCCAGGAAACAAAAGCTATTTCCTTTAGTATGGTAACTATATTTAAGATGTTATCTGAACATTGCTTTTGAGGCTGAATAATAGACCATACAGTTTTATGGCTTTACACTGAACCAGATGAATAAGGGATGTTGGAGGTCTCGTTATGTCATATGGTAAAATGGCTTTTAATACCACAGCTTAAAACAGCACACGTTTCTGTACTGATGCAACTCCATCATTCACCCAGACACTAACAGCATGCATAAATAGTTCTTTGAGATATAATCTAATGTGACTGTTTGTGACCTTTACACTCAACACGATATGAAGACTCACATATACAGAAAAATGTGAACACAAATACTCCTGTGCATAAAAATATGCTCTCTTCTCCCATCCACATTTTACATTTTGAAGCCCATCCACACACATAGCTCATACTCATAAATATAAATACAGCTTCATATTTCCCCTTGTTTATTGTGTCAGAGGAGTGTGGCCATTTCTTCATTACCAAAAGAGAGAACAAAGGAAAGTTTGTCCTTTATAATCTATTAATACATAAGTATAGATGTAAACTTGCACTATTATTCGTTATTGGAAGAGAAATCTAATCCCAGTGGGGAAGTCTATGACCAGGTGACCTGTGTGCATCCTACTCAGCTTCTCATCAGTGGCTCACTCCTAATGTGCAATTTCAATGCCTCTGGTCTCTGGTCTCCTTATTTGTGGTTCTTTACCTTGGTGCACAGCCCTCCAAACAGAGAACACCTTCAAACAGAGGAGTGCTCATCAAAGAGAGGACTGTCCTCCATGAAGCAGGACAAACAGCCACCCTATTCCAGAAGCAAACACACTGCTCTGTAGAAAATACAACCTAGATATCATCCTCTCCATTTTAATATCTACAGTCACATCATCATAACTGTATAGAGTGTGAAATGGAAACACAAGTCACAGGGTTTTGAAATCAATGTATGAACAGGCAGACACTAACACCGATTCACCAAGTAACCCACAAAAATATTGACATACAGATCCACAAGTCCATGTTCTTCTTCATGCTTGACTATGGCATCTAGCAGGAGTCTAAAGCTTACTCCTAGCCTGATGAGCCATACCTCCCCACAGGGCTCATGATAGGATGTTTTGGGACTAGTGCGCCATTGATATTTACCCTTCCTGAATATAAGCCCGGTCCTTCTCAAGGGAAAGGCTGACAGAAAGTGTATCTGGCTGGGTGCCACTGACTGAAGACCTCCATCCTTCACGTCTTCCTCAAAATAACGTAAGAGGAAAGAATGTCTGTCTGGACACCACTGCTGAAAAGCTCCCCAAGAACCGTTAAACACTTCAGAGGAGGTGGGGAACTCATTGCATACCTTTTGGACTATCCCTGTCCACTTCAGCAGCTTCAAGAAGAAGGCCAATCACTCATCACATTCACCATGACAAGTGAGCTGAGCTGAATTGTTCAGACATGTGAATAAAATACTTGGCTTCTTGCACTTGATGAGCTACTAATAGATCAGTTTTCCATTGTTGGGAATATGGCAATGAGGGAAAATTCTGACAGATGGGCTTTAAAGGCTCTCAAGCACACTCCCTCTGTGTTCAGATAATCCTCCAGGAACTATTTAGTGTGAAATGCAGCCATATTCTATAGAAAAGAGAAATCTTGAGACTGTCTAATTCTTGCTGAAACACAATTTCTAGCAGCCCTAGCCAGCAGAACCAATGGTGATGAACTCTGGGACTTATAGTGCAGTAGCATCTGGAGGACTGCATGACTGATTACAATGAGTAATCTAGTGTGACAAGTCACATCCATTGTTTTCCTACATGACAGTTAGCACTTGTTGTGTGTAGGGGAGGCACTTTCAGTAGGGGTACTGTAGACCTACTACACCCACCTGTGGAGTACTTCAGCTGAACCTGCTCATCCACAATCTCTACAGCCAGGAAGTCATGCTTCTCATTTAGACGTCCATTGTAGATTAGGAGGCCACCATGCTCCAAGGTGGCAAATCTAATACAAGAGTGATGAAACAGAGAAAGAATAAATATATTCACATACTTAATCAGACTAAGCAAATTAGGTTTACTCAGCATCTGGAATAAATTATAAATCCCTTAGTGCAATACCTATCTACAACTAACTTATCTGATGCAATCATCTCTAGAGAGTGTTGCTTTTGTAGATTTACCTTTTGATCCAATCATCAGCAGAAGGCAGGGCTGTCCTCATCCTTCTCCCTAGCAAGTTTTTAACAGTTTAAATGAAAAGCCAATGATGAATAGGCTTTTATTGCACCCTCATCTCTAGTAAAGACACACTAGAATTTCTATTTATTATAAAATTAGTATCACTTCTTTGAGTTAAAAATAAATAGTGGCTTGCAATCCCAACAATTGTCTCTTTCTTGCAGCTAGATTAAAATATTCCACCCAAAAATATTGCACCAAACCTGACCCCTTTTTAAGATAGCCCAAAGTAGTAGGAAAAAGAAACCCAGGAATGTAAGGAAGATGCATTTTGGGCTATAGGGAACTATCCACCCCATCAAGATGGAAGACACGTGTCCTCAGTGGTAGACCTGTGACCAGTTGTTATGTGGCTGTTGCACCAAGAACGTACGAGAGGGAGAGTGTCAAGTGGAATCTCTGACGCAGTCCTCGAAACATGATGAAAGATTTAGGGGGGAAGGAACGTGTGGATACTTCACAGTAAGGCTTTTCAAAGCCCCCAGGAGGACATTGGCACTGGAAACCACCATCTGCCAAGTTGGTGCAGGTGCCTCCATTTCTACACACACCAGGGACACAGCGTCCTGCCCGACTATCCACCTCACAGTTGTCACCTATGGGGGGGAGGAATAAAATAGAAACAACAACAAATCAAAGGAATTATTTGAGCCTCTAAAAGGGAAATGAGAAACGGCAAAGCCAGAGCAGAAATATCAGATTGGAACTCCCAGCATTTAGAAAAGAATGGCATGACAGGGGACATGACACATCCATCTCTTTTTCAGCCTTGATTGTGGTGCTGCTAGAAGCTTCAATTTGATATCTCTCTCCTTTTCAGTTATGTCATATAAGAGTCTTATCCAATCTGTCTTCCTATGCTTTGGACTCTTATCAGCCCCAGACAACATGTCCAATAGATGATGGGAGTTATAAACCAAAATATGTAAAGAGATTCAGGCTGGGGAAAGCTTCCGTAAAACAAACTTCCAGATTCATCCTAAAGGCATTCTAGTGCAGAGCTTCTCAAGCTATCTGATGTTGTGGACAGGCAGTCCTCTCCCCCTTAACTTACCAGGGACCAATACCATATTTGGGCCCACTGGCCACAACTATTTCTTTCCTGGAAAATTGACCCTGACCAGCAGCCAAATACCAGTCCTTCTGTGCATCAGGAAGCACCACAAAATCTGAAATGTAGCTGTTTTGGGAGCTAGGGGATTCTGAAAGCTGTAGTCCAAACAAAACAAAACAAAACAAAACCATCTAACCAACTCTAAGTTCTGTTGCCTTCTTTGAGTTTTATCTTGAAGTGCTCAGTTCTGTCATCCTGAAAGTGACTAGTCTCCCTGAAAAGTTGAAATTTACTACTGACCTTTGAATAAAGCCTTGTACTGAACTAATTCAGAAAGGCCCATTAGATCAGTTTGTTTAAATTTAATGTCAGAGCTGCTTGTACTTTGTTGCAGGTCTTCACCATGATACGTCACCCAAAGCTATCTCTTTAAGGAAGAAATAATGGGCCAAGAACTGATTTCTGAAGGGTCTCCAATGTCAGCATTGCAGATACCTGAACTGCATGCTACAGCTCATCTGAACTCTCAGTCTTCACAGCAAATAATACATTAACCTTCCAAGTGGCCCAAGGACTATAGAGAAAGCTCTCTAACCTAGGATGTCATATGACATGTAGATGCTCCATGAGGATTCGGGGTGCATCTACACTGAAAAATATTGCCATATGACACCATTTTAACTACTGACACCATGTGGTAGTTCCATGCTATGTAATCCTGGGATTAATAGTTTTACAAGGTCTTTAGCCTTCTCTGTTAAAGAGTGCAGATGCCTTACAAAACTATACACCCCAAGGTTTTGTAGGATGGTGCCGTTGCAGTTAAAATAGTGTCAAACTACATTATTTCTACAGTGCAGATGCACCCTCTACTTTCTTAGTTACTTTAAAAGATGAATACATCCAAGTATGAATTTGTGCTTGTACTTGTGTGGTTAGTAGTCACCTCCAGCCTAGGCCCCTCCAGATGTATTAGACTACAGTCCACATCATCCCCAATAAGCTTGGTGCTTACTGAGGATGGTACAGTCAACCTTCCATATCAATGGATTCTTTATCTATGGAGTCAACCATCCATCCACAGCTTGAAAACATATATATATATATATATATATATATATATATATCCGCAAATCAGAAAAATCGCAAATATTGGAGGCCCATTGATTTTAATGGATGTATGCTCCCATGCGCACCTCTGCATGCACACCACAGGCGCACATACCATTTTGTCCCTCTCCACTTGCTGTCCATGAAGGAGCAAGACGAGGAGGGATGAGTGTATATCCAAAAAACAAACTTTGATGTTGCCATTTCATATAAGGAACACTATTTTACTATGCCATTGCATTTCATGGGACTTGAGCATTGCTCTTTCTCACCCCTTCTGGCACAGTGCTTCAGGATGCTGCACTGGGAGGACATCCTGATGCCACATGCCATGCGTAGGGCTGCCCTTCCCCATCTCTGCCTCCAGTCTGACCCTTTGGAGAGGCCCTACGTCAGGCCAATACTTTGCAGAGGCCTATGTCTGGCCAATACTGCCTCTTCCTTTCTTCCTCTGAGGCCAGGGCAGTGGCAACTGGGATGGAGGAAGGACTTTTCATCTGTCTCTGTGGCTAGACTTGGCAGAGCTGTGCCTGCCTCTTCTTCTCTCCCTCCAAGGCCAAGCCAATAGCACCTTTCATCTGGTTCTGAGCCTAGGTCCTAGGCTACCATACACAGGGATATGAAATTACTTCAGAACTTGACCACTCACTCTGGCCTCAAGAAAAGAAAAAGAAAATCTCTCATGGTTCTCTGTCTTATTTTTCTTGAAGGGAAAAAATATCTAAAGTTAAACCATGGAAAGATCAAAATGCAGTGCAGTGTGATGATCTCATTTTATAGGTGAGGATGGGTACTAAACAATGTTTCCCAACTCAGGATGCGCTGGGAGCTGCATTGTCTCATAAAAGTGGGGATCCAGGGCACTTTCACACTACACTAGTAGTCCCCACATTTTGGGGGCTACTGACCCATTTTCTTTTGTGCAACAACCCCAGAGCCCCCTCATGGGTGTATTTCACAAAGCTTAAGCAGGATCCCAAATCTGAAAGCTCCTTTTTGCCACTGCGTCTCCACAACCACCATGCGCTCTAACTCCTTGCTCCAGTCAGTCAGTCCCAAAATGGTGCTGCTCCAAACGGTGATGCCCTGAGCCAACTCTTGCAAAAATTTCCCAACTGCCACCACCACTACTAGTGAAAGACACAACTAAGGGAGTGAGCTTGCGTGGGCGGGTGAAGATCAGGAGACTCCATGACATGAATTGATCAGTGAGACTGCACATCGGTTTTGTTATTGCTGTTGGGTGCTTTTAAGTCATTTCTGACTTTTGGTGACCCTAAGGCAAACCTATTGTGGAGTTTTCTCTGCAAGATTTGTTCAGAAGGGGTTTACCATTGCCTTCTCCTGAGGCTGAGAGCATGTGACTTGCCCAAGGGCACCCAGTGGGCTTCAGGGCTGAGTTGGGGATTGAACCTGGTCCCCATAGTCATAGTCCAGCACTCAAACCACTACACCACAATGGACTTCACATTGGTTTTATGGGCCCCTGAAAAGATGTTTCATGCAACACTCATCCTCACCATAGACCTAAAGCCTGGTGGTTCCCCTTGTCTTTTTTGCACAGCAATACTTTAACTGAAGGCCCCCCTGCCACTCCCCTTTACCTCATTGCCCTCCCTTTTCCCCTCACCCCCCCCCCCCCCCGATTTTTCCACTACCCCCGGGAGGCATACTTCTCACTTTGGGAATCACTGCACTACCCAATTATAGAACTATGATTCAACTTTAAATACCATGGCTTAGTTCAACAGAATCCTGGGATTTGTAGTCTAGGGATGGGCATTTAGAATGCTCAACTAGAGAGCTCTATGGTTTCCCAAAACTACAAGGCCCAGGATTCCAGCCATGGTAGTTAAAGTGGAATCATAGTGATATAACTCTGTAGTATGAAAGGGCTCCCAGACTACTGGTTGGCTTGAAGTCCATATCTGATTTTGTTTTTAAAAAATAAATTAAAAGGTATGCCTTGTTTAAAAGGAATATCACATTCCCCAGAGATTCCAGGAGTACGACAGTTCTTCCTTTTCCCAATTTTTTTCCAGCAGAGGGAGGATATGGGGAAGGGAGATTAAAAATGGAAAGGGGTCAATTTGTGTCTATTCTACGGGCTGCATCATGTTCCCACTCCCATTTATAGCAATTTTTGTTTCCCATTTGTTTTTCAGAAGTTTGTTCCTAGAGGTCACCAGCAGAAAGAGACAGAATTAAAACGTAGCCAGAGATCAGAATGGAAGGCAAGAGAGGAAGAAGAAAAGGAAACTACAGAAACAACTTGCTGACCAAGCAATGAAGTTGGACATTTCACACATCCAGAAATTAATGGGCTCAGCTGATCAGTGCATGAAACACTGATTTTATCAATCTGGAAAGAATAGTCAGCAACTTTATTCAGAATTACTGAGGGAGAACAACAACAACTTGGAGTTGGCATCATTGTCAGGCTTCTTGACAATTAAGGGTTAGGAGAATGAGGGACAGAAGGTTGTTTGGCTACTTTAAAATTGCCTATGTAGCAGCTGTGCTGTCAAGGTAGAGCATTTTGACATTATGATTCCACTTTAGCTGCCATGGCTATGTTTTAGGGAATCCTGTGATTTGTACCCTGGTTAAGCACAAGAGCTCTTGGCTGAGAATTCTCAATGTTTTCCCCAAATTACAAATTCCAATATTCCATAGGATGGAACCATGGTAGACTCTGGACTCCAGAGTCCTAGTCCAACATTCAAACCACTAAAGCAGGGGTAGGCAACCTTTCCCCTTTAAGGGCCGAGGGACTTCAGCTCCCAGAAGCCTCAGCCATGTTGGCCAATAGTCCCATGTTGGCCAATAGCTCCTGGGATTCTGGGAGCTGAAGTCCCTTGGCCCTTAAAGGGGAAAGGTTGCCTACCCCTGCACTAAAGACATGCTGGCTTCAGCTTCCCTGAGTATATTGTTGTTTCTTCAAACAGACACTGGATGTCACTATCTACCATTAGATTCCTTTGGAACTTGAAGCAGAGCCATCAGAATTCATTTACACCATCTGTCTGACAAACTAAACTCTTCATTGTCGTCACTAATACAGGAGATGTCAGATTTGCTGCTACAGTTTCTCCCTGGCTGAACAGGAATGCAGAGTGGTGGAATGGGGATTCTCTTTCTCAATGATGTGTCAGTGACAGCATTGCAGGAAGCTGCAGCTCTTTGACACAGTTGGGAATTAATTCCTTCAGTTGCTAGGAAGATTTATACTCTATGCATCATAGGATGTCTGAGTTGAGACACGCTTCTGGTTTGCTAAAGCAGTGCAACTAGCCCTCTTTAACTGAAGGGGTGTTAGATTGAATCATGCCCGTTTCCAAATCTCATGAGGGGCTATATCTCACCTACAGAAAGGTAGGAAGGACATAACACAGGGAGGGAAGGGAGGTTTCGTGGACTCATAATCATGGAAGCCAAACCAAGGCCTGGATTCAACAAGAAAATGGAAATAGGAAAAAGTAATTCTTCCATGGTTGTTCTATGTTATTTTGTTGCCTAAGACACAGGGGAAATGTGCTCTTTCCCCATCCAAGGTGCATAATACCCAAAGTCTGCCAAATTGTATTGGCACTGAAGTCAGAAAACCAGCATCTCAACTCTTTCCTAGCAAGCAGAGGGTCAACAATAATAAATTAAATAACCATATGCTATCCATGGAGAGACAGTGTGGTGTAGTGATTTGAGCATTTAACTACGACTTTGGAGACTAGGGTTCAAATCCCTGCTCAGCCATGGGATCCAAGTGGGAAACTTTAGGCAAGTCAGACTCTTTCAGACTCAGAGGAAGGCAAAGGCAAAGCCCTTCTGAAAATATCTTGCCAAAACACACACACACACACTGATAGGTTCACCTTAGGGTTGCCATAAGTTAGAAATGAATTCAAGGCACGCAACAACAACAACATCATCCATGACACTCAAAATCAGCTGCCTCTGTCCAATAGTAGAGCCAACCTTGAATTCACATCTATCAGTTTGTGTCTAAAAAAGTCAATTGGATAGAGAATAGCATAAGAGGATGACAAGAAGAATCCTACTGAATCAGACCAAGGTCCTATCTAGTCCAGCACTACATTCACACACTGGCCAGTCAGTTGCCTTCAGGAAACACATGCTCAAGCTCATACTCAAGTGTGCAATGGCACCTTCTTGTTTATGTTCACCTGTGACTGGCATGCAGGTGATTTCCCCTTCTTTTCAAGGCAATCCTAAACCTGTGAATACAGAACCAAGTACTGGAAGTGCTACAAGTTGGATATAGGGTGGCCATGTTTCCTGCTTAGTAGAAGACTATCTGCTTGTTGAAGAAGTGTCGGTCATCTACTTGAAGGCCTCCTTTGTTTGAAGAACTGCCCCTCTGAAGTCTTGTTTAAAGACAAATAACCACAAGAAGGGAGAGCAGAGGACTTGAGGGTGTCCATCAAAATGCACTACAGTTGCCAGAGTGAAAACTGGAGATGGCTCCTACCTCTTTAATGGCTGTGTAGAAGAGGGAATTTCAGCATGTGTTGATTGTTACCTAGCTGTGTGACAAAGAAAACCTGCTGAAATTCTCTTTTCTATATCATCATTAAAAGAACAGGAGCTCTCTCCAGTTTTCACTCTGACAGCCCTCATTTGTACCCATACAGCAAAGTGAGCTGTTCATAGTTCATCTAGTCACAGCCTTCACCATTATGAGATATACTGCATTTCTGTTTAAATTCTACAATTATGTCTCAGTGTGTATCTATACAAGTAAATCAGCACATTAAATTTGTATGAAAATGTGTTTCCCCCCCCCCCTCCCTTTTAGATGATGCATTTCCTCTTTTTTTCTGAAAGCAGTCAACCCAGTCACATTCTACTTACTGGCCAGTTGCTACAAATAATAGTTCTACTCCCTACTGCTCAAATACCAGTGTCCAGCAGTGTTTCTTCTGAAGTTATTGGACATGGGAATGTTTAGTGTTGCCAGATCACATCTCACTAATATTGTTTAAAGATATACTTAAGTTAACAAAGCAGACGTGTTTCTGGGCATTACTTTAACAGAAAATTTGGAACCAGAAGTAGAATGAATAAGGAAAGAATAAGGACAGAACGAAGAACAGTTTTAACATGTTTCAACACAAGTTTTATCCAAAACTAACAATATGCAGATGTGAAATGAAACCACCAGGTCAGGTAAGCATTGCATAAGTAAACCAAACAGGCCTATACTAAAATGCAGTGGTGACTTTTTCTTTCACCAGCCTCCACTTTGGTTATTATTTTCATTCTGATTGCCAAACTTACAAATCTATGCTTTAAAAAACATGCTGGGGATAGCTGGTCAGGTCCTCCTTTTCTCTGTTTTGCTGTTCACATGTGCTCAGCACAGGTTTCTGGAGACAGCTGCTATTTGCCTCACCTGTTTTAGGCAGACACATCCAGCTACAGCAGGATTGTCTAAATCAGAATCTTAGGAGCTTATCACTTGGCATTTTAAACCGAATCAAGCCTCCTGGGCTGCAGTCGGGAGGCAGAATGGAGGCAGGGATTATTGCATGCTAAATCGCCATCAAACTGCCGGCTGCCATCAGCTCAGGTCCCAGCCAGGCTCAGCTGATGCTTTTTAGAAATCAGAATGCTTTCTGGCTTCTAAAAAGCGCTGGCTGAACCCGGCCGTGACCCAGGCTGATTGCAGCCAACGATTCAGCAGCGATTTAATATGCGATAATCCCAGCCTCCATCCCGCCTCCTGGCTTCAGCCTGGGAGGCTTGATTCGGTTTAAAGCGCCAAGCACTAACCTCCTTATTCTTTCCCAGCTCAGGTTTTTTTTTTATTATATTGTTTACTGTAGACATGCTGTTCAAACCCAACACCTGAAATTCTTTGTTTCTCCATTCCTCCTTCATCATCCCCACAATGCTGAAGTTTCTCCCCACCCCCCCACCCCCCAAAAATACTCCCAGCTAGACACATGATAAGAAGAAAAGAGGAGAGGTGGTTTGTGTTAATAACACTGTAAATAGGAGTTTCTTTGTCAGAGGCGTTGGGCCTTTGCAGACTGCCAGAAATAGTGCAAATTGAGTCCACTTTAAGGGTTAGGGTTAGGGAATCATGGGAACTGTATTTTATTGTGGCACCAGAGCTCTCTGCAGAGAAGGCTCAATGTCTCAGAAAAAATACAATTCCCATGACTCCCTAGCACTAACCCTAACCCTTAAAGTGGACTCAATTTGCACTATTTCTGGCAGTTTGCAAAGGCCCTTTGTTAACTGAGATATAGCTTATGGATGCTGGGCCTTTCCCCTGATTCTTTTGCCCACTGTCTTCTCTCATCTGCTCTGTTTTTACATCACTGTGGGCAATGAAAGAGGATAGATAACATGACTGGAAAAAAAATGGGTCAGGATAAGCCACAGATACAGGTTGTCTTCCATGGCATCTCAAAGATAAAATCAACATCATAAACGTGTAACCCTAACATAGCAATGTAAAGAATTCTTGCATCTTCTGTGTGCATATCCCATCGTCTGTATGTTTTTGTTGTTAGCTGCCTTCGATTTGATCTTGACTCATGGTAACCCTATGAATGAAACATCTCCATTCCCCCCTATCTTCTACCTCCTTGCTCAGGCTCTGCAGGCTCAGACCAGTGGTCTCCCTGATTGAGGGGGGTTGCAGACTGCCAGAAATAGTGCAAATTGAGTCCACTTTTAGGGTTAGGGTTAGGGAATCATGGGAACTGTAGTTTATTGTGGCACCAGAGCTCTCTGACAGAGAAGGCTCAATGTCTCAGAAAAGAAACAATTCCCATGACTCCCTAGCACTAACCCTAACCCTTAAAGTGGACTCAATTTGCACTATTTCTGGCAGTCTGCAACCCCCCTGAGTCTATTCATCTGGCATGTGGTCTTCCTCTCTTTGTAGATCACATCAAAAGAAAAGGTCAACTGCCATGAGATCTTTTCACATTTTTGAACATTTTATAAAAAAAAAAAAAAAGGCCCCCACACAACCTGTGAAATAAATATTTTTACACAGAAAAATGTGCAAAGCCATTGTTTTTTGTGCATATTTAATTTTTGTTGCAACCAATTCCCAATCTGTGAAAAATAATTGAAAAAATATACAAAAACTTTCATACTGTTTGTTACCCAGCAGGGAATCAATTTTTGGTATTCTTAGTTCTTGCTTGCATGAATGAAATAAGCAAAGGTTTACCTGTTTATTCTAAGAGCCTCCCATTGTCACTGTATGCCTCTCTATATAAAGAGCTACACTGCTAAAACAGTGAGAATCTTATGGGGAAGTATCCTTTCCACCTTCCTCTGAGTTCCTCTTGTTCTCCAGAGTAGTTTAAACTTCCCACAGAGGGGCCAGAGCTCCAGATGGAACACTCTGCATGTGAAAGATCCTGAGTTCAATCTCTGGCATCACCACAGAACTCAAGAGTTGGAAGAGACCACAAGGGCCATCCAGTCCAACCCCTCGCCATGGAGGAAGATGCAATCAAAGCACCCCCAACAGATGGCCATTCAGACTCTGTTTAAAAACCTCCAAAGAAAGAGACTCCACCACTCTCCAAGGGAGCATGTCCCATTGTTGAACAGCTCTCACTGTCAAGAAGTTTTTCCTAATGTTGAGGTGGAATCTCCTTTCCTGTAGTTTGAATCCATTGCTCTGGGTCCTGTTCTCTGGAGCTGCAAAGAATAAATTTGCTCCATCATCAATAGGACACCCCTTCAAATATTTATACATATCACCTCTTAACCGTCTCTTCTCTAGGCTAAACATACTGGGCTCCCTAAAGTTTTCCTCATAAGGCATGGTTTCCAGACCTCTCACCATTTTGGTCACCCTCCTCTGGACATGCTCCAGCTTGTCAACATCCTTTTTGAAATTGTGGTACCCAGAACTGAACACAGTTAACAGGCAGCAGGTAAGGGAGAAGCATTGGCAACAGTTCCCCAGACTATTTACTTTCTGATATGGAAGGGCAAAATGGCTGTTTGAGAGTGCATTGCAGCAAGGCTGCCCAATTCATTTGGAATTTGAGGCAGGCAATCCCATAAGCAAAAATCCCTGGGTGCATAACAATACATTAAACAACTCACAGTTTGCTGCTCTCTCATGTTACCTCAAATCAACTGCCTGAGGAGGCTGCCTTGATCTGGTTTGGCCAGCCCTGGATCTTGGAGAGCACATGTCTACCAGAGTACCCAGTGCTGAGCAAGATGAACAAATAGTCTGATCAGGTAGAAAGCAGCTTCTTGTACTTAAACGTATACTTTTCAATAGTCTCTAAAATGAGGAGTGGGGGATGCTCTTTACTTCCTCAGATTCCTTCTCTGCTTCTTCTGTTCCTGTCCACTGGCATAACAGCAAGGCGGAGATGTCAGGAAGTGACAGGGGAGCAAGCACATTAACCCTCCTTCTAATGTGGGCTCACACTTCAGACACTCAAGGTTAATTACCACTGACTTTGCTTATCTCTTTGCTAAACAGGCACAGAGACACTTCTTTCACTCCTCTCATCTACAACCTCAGACTCCTCCTGTTGGGCAGGGGACGGAGAGGAGGAGATGGAAGATAGGTCTAGGAAGCCAGCTACTCATTTATTCTTCTTTTATAAACCAGGAAACCCTGGCTGGCTCCTTTGTTTCTTATTTGTCCATCCAGTGGATAAATTAACCAATTGTCAGCTTGATATGGATAGCAGTGAGTTAACAGTCACTGGCAGGGATGGGCAATTGTGGCAGGTTCATGGCCTGATTTTCTCCCCCTTGGACCCTTTAGGACAGGGGTAGGCAACCTTTTTGAGCCGGGGGCCGGGTTGCTGTTCCTCAGACAATTGGGGGGCCGAAGCACCAAAAATAAATAAATAAATAAATAAATAAATATTAAAAAATTTAAAAATTAATATATATATATATGCATGCACACTCTCTCAGCCCCAGAAAAGCCATGGCAAAACCCCTGTGGAGATTTTGCCAAGAAAACCTCAAGAACAAGTAATAACAACAATAATCAATATCATCGTCACGGGTGGCAGCGGCGGTGGTGGCAGGACCAGCCTGGGGCCGGTCCAAAGGCCTCGGGGGGCCGCATCCTGCCCCCGGGACTTAGGTTGCCTACCCCTGCTTTAGGAGCTGCACAGGCTCCCCCCCCCCAAGATAAACAAACAGGCAAATGAACAAACAACAACAAAAAAAGTGGCCAGAAATTCACTTCTGTTTTTGTGTTATATATATATATATATATATATATATATATATATATATATATATTTCACACTTCCCCTACACTGTAATACACACACACACACACACACACACACACTATACTATACAATGGTAGGGGAAATGTGAAACCTATTTAAAAGGTGAACTGTCATCCCAGAGGCTTCCAGTAGATTCACCTTGTTTTTTGTCCCCAGAAAAAGACTGGTCTGGGAAATCCATCCCTGGACTAAGGGCAAAACTAGTCTAAGCACTGAACTACAAACCATGTCAAAGATGGAGCACACCATTCCCTTTTCACATTCAAATAATCATGAGCAACCCCATTCTGGACTGGTGGGGGCATAGGTGGGGAAGATTTAAATGCAGCATGAAGTTAATTTCTCAGCAGTGTAAGGGCCTTTGCAGACTGCCAGAAATAGTGCAAACTGAGTCCACTTTAAGGGTTAGGGTTAGTGCTAGGGAATCATGGGAACTGTTTTTTGTTTTTTTTCTGAGACATTGAGCCTTCTTTGTCAGAGAGCTCTGGTGCCACAATAAAATACAGTTCCCATGATTCCCTAACCCTAACCCTTAAAGTGGACTCAAGGCCTAAGCAGACTGCCAGAAATAGTGCACATTAAATTGAGGCACTGCCCTGGCTCAGTGCTAGGGAGTCATGGGAATTGTATTTTTTTCTGGGACATTGAGCCTTCTCTGTCAGAGAGCTCTGGTGCCACAATAAATTACAGTTCCCATGATTCCCTAGCACTGAGCCAGGGCAGTGCCTTAATTTAATGTGCACTATTTCTGGCAGTCTGCTTAGGCCCTCAGTTTCCACTATTTCTAGCAGTCTGCAAAGGCCATGAGTCATCTCCACAGGAATAGAAAGGAAAAAAATAGTGGTGTTGCCCTTGTGCAGATCTTCCCCATTTAGGCTGCAATCCTGGGCTGCAATTCTCTTGCCTGGGAGAAAATCCCACTGAACTCAAAAGATCTTTTATCAGAGAGTAACCATGCTCAGAACCAAGTTTTAATTTTGTACAAAATAAGGCTGTTTAAACCCTATTAAGCTCTAGGACAGGGGTAGGCAACCTTTTTGAGCCGGGGGCCGGGTTGCTGTCCCTCAGACAATTGGAGGGGGCCGAAGCACAATAAATAAATAAATAAATATATTTTTTTAAAAAAGAATTTTTTTAAAAAAATTAAAAATATGCATGCACACTCTCTCAGCCCCAGAAAAACCATGGCAAACCCCCTGTGGAGATTTTGCCAAGAAAACCCCAAGAACAAGTAATAACAACAATAACATCATCATGGCGGGCAGTGGCGGCGGTGGCAGGACCGGCCTGGGGCTGATCCAAAGGCCTCGCGGGGCCGCATCCGGCCCCCGGGCCTTAGGTTGCCTACCCCTGCTCTAGGAGATATAAGCAGCCAAATTATATGCAGGGTGCAGTTCTTTGTGCACTTACTAGGAAGTCTTGGAACCTCAGACTAAAATATGTAAAGGATCCAGTTGCACATCTCTTCTTTAACACCTGTTCTTTGTCAAAAGCAGCAATGGGGAATCTGTAAGTCACCACGTGTTGATGAATATCAAATCCCATCATCTATAACTAGTTGCTAGGTTGGGTAGAACTGATGTGATTTGGAGTCCCATGTTTGGGGGGCCACAGGTTTCCCAGCTAAGGCAATGCAGGATCAAAGCTTATCCATCCTTGCTACACCCCAATATTTAGTTTGAAGAACATGATAGTGAGGATAAAGCAAAATGGTATGTATTCGGTATTCTATCAGATTCTGATCTGCTTGCTGTCTTGCTAAAAAAAAAAAAAAATCCAAATCCAAATCAAGACTGGATTTGGATTTATTTTTTAGCAAGACAACAGGTCTACATACCATCATGCATAGACTGTATAGTGGTTACAGTGCTGACTGGCACCTTGGAGGCCCAAGGTCTGTTCCTCACTGAGCTATGGAAATCACTGGATGAGTTTGGGCCAGCTTATCTCTTTCACTCTCTCAGTATCTCTCTCTCTATCTGACCTAAATTACAGAGATGTTGTTTTGAGGATAAAATGGGAGATAGGAGAGTTTGAGCTCACTGAAGGAAAGGCAGGATGTAAACTTTACTAGATTAACAAACAAGTGCACTGCAATTCTTCACATTGCTTATAGCAGAAGAGCACTGATTTATTAGTGCAAGGACTTGACCCAGTCATCTGGAAACAACCCTGGTACAGGATTCAGTGTGTTAATCAGTTTGGGACAGCGGTATTCTAAGTTATTGTCAAAGAGTATGGCTGAGAGAAAAGTTTATTCTGTCATACCTGTTGCAACTTAAAGCCCTCTAACCGAGTCTGTATGCCACGTGTCTTTCTGTCTGGTCCACATGTTCATGTTTATTAGTAAAACAAGGAACCAGCTTGGCGTAGTAGTTTGAGCACTGACTACAATGCAGGATCAGGGTTTGATTCCCTGCTTGGCCATGGAAACCTAGTGGGTGACCTTGGGCAGGTCACACATTCTCAGCCCCAGAAAACCCCATGAAGGTTGCCTAAGGGTTGCTATAAGCTGGAAATGACTTGAAGGCACACAACAATAACAATAACAACAACACAAGAAAAAGAGCCCTAATCAATGTAATCAGGAATCAAATTCATTCCCTTGTAGTGTAGCCAGCATAGTGCAGGAGTCTGAGTGTTGGTGTAGGGCTTGAATCCCCACTCAGCTATGGAAACTCACTGGGTGACCATGGGCAAGTCATAGCCTCAGAAGAAGGCAAAGGCAAACCCACTCTGAACAAATTCTGGCCAGTAAACCCCCATCGCAGGGTCACCATATGTCAGAAATGACTTGAAAGGACACAAAAACAAAAATCCTTCTCAGTGGTCCTCTTCACCACAAAACTTGGATTTTGGGCACAGTTTGGAAAGTTGATGTTTTGGATGAAAACTTCCAGAAGCTTTCAATAGCTAGGGCATTCTGGGAGCTATATAATCCAAAAATTAACTTTTCTAAGCTCTCACCTTCAGTAGATATAGGAAAACAGCTTCACATCTAACTATAACCAACTGTGAGAACATTCAGTAGCAAGCCCTTACCTGTGAAGTGCTGGCGGCAGATGCAGGTGTAGCCACCTTCCTTGCGAGTACAGACACCACCATTATGGCAGGGGTTGGAGTAACAGAGGTTGATCTCCATTTCACAGTAGTCACCCGTGAAGCCCTGAGGGCAGCGGCAGCGCAAGCCTGTGATGGGGTGGATGGGACGGAAGAGGGTGGAAAGGGAGGCAATGAAGGGAGCGGAGCTGTCAAACTTGAGCACGGAGATGCATTTCATGTAGTTCTGGCAGGGCTCCCGAAGGCAAACGTTGTCATCAAAGGGCAGCACCTCCAGCATGGAGACTGAGGTCAGGGTCATGCGCTTCATGTACAGCTGCTCCTGAAGCTCTTCTGAACTGAAGAAATGGCCGCTACGGGGGGCCATGGCAGAGAAACTGACATTCAACACTTGGCCTCCAACATCTGTATCATTCTGGATGTTGAAGATGAAAACATCTTCCTTGGGTGTGGCCAGAACAGTGGCCACACCCTCCAGGAAGTTGGCAAGAAGAGGTGAGAGGAAACGCTCTTGCCACATGTTCTCCAGGCGCACAGTGATGCTGTTGGCTAACATGTCCTCGGTAATGATGATGACACGCAGAACACACTGGGCTGTTACGCTATGGATCCCATCTGCAGAATGGACAGGGGAGATGTTAGAAGATCATTATAAAGAAACATCCAGAAATCAAGGGGGGAAAGCCGCTTGTTTCCCATAATGCAATCAGAGTTTGGTTACAATTTGCAGGGAGAGGTGGGCTATAAATAAAATGTATTATTATTATTATTATTATTATTATTATTACTCTTTTGGACAACATCTCTCAGAATTCCCTAGCCAGCTTAGCCATGCACATCCTCCCACAAAATCCCAATGGAATGCATATTTTTTGGTGCTTTGAAGATCATTGTTTACTCACAGCTAATAGTGGTAGGTGGAGACAAATCTTGGTGGGAGGCAAACATCTCAGCAATCCGGTTTCCAATATTGTGTTTCTCACCATTAGTATTTGAGGAGAAACAGCCAAACCTGATGGCAATCACTGGGGGTTGGAACTGAAGTAACTTTCACTTCTAGTCCTGGCAGCAATCCCTAGATCTCAATGATTAGGAAAGAAAGGTTTAAACCAGGGGTCGGCAACCTACGGCCTGCGGGCCAGTTCCGGCCCAGGTCCCCGCACTTACCAGCCCAGGCGGACCCCTGCGCCGCCACCACACGCTGCCGCCGCCACGTGTTTCAGTCGCCGTGCAGCCGCGCGTGTCGCGACCGCCATTTTCATTTCCAAAATGGCGGTCGCGAGTGGCGGCCGCCATTTTGGAGAACAAAATGGCGGCCACAACATGCGTGGAGGCGGTTGCGACAGTGCGCACAGCGGCGGCGGCGGCAGCGCGCGGCAGGGGGTGCGTGTGCACGCATGTGCCGCCATCCCCCCCCCCCGGCTCAAAAAGGTTGCCACCCCCCCCCGGCTCAAAAAGGTTGCCTACCCCTGGTTTAAACCTTGCCATCTCTATACTCTGAGCTCTGTAGAATGGAGCTGCCAGGTCAGACATCTTCCAGGCCCTGAGATTTCAGGGCGAAAACCTGAAACAATAATGTAGGCCCTGGTGATGACAAGCACAGTTGCACACATCATGTCATTTAGATTTTTTTAAAAAAAAATAATAATAGCCTATATAATAAAAAAAGTTTCTCAAGTTGGAAATTAGTTCTCCAAGCTGTTCATTCAACAAAAATGTATACATTTTCCACTTCTTTTTATACCTTTGTAAGCACTGCTTTTAACAAAGGAATGGTAGTGTCATCAAATAATATTTTCCAGGCAATGCTCTCACCTTGAAATTCTCCCTTTACCCGAAAATCGGGAGGAGAAGGGCCTGTGCTCTGTGAGTTCTAAGGCAGTCCTAGCAGTCCTAGTAGGCACACATGTGTGGCCCCAGTGCCTCAGCTGATGCATAATGCAATCCACAAGGCCAAAAAATTAATGTCCATTCCTGACCTAAGAGGAGCCATTACAACTTGAAGGATAATTTTGAGATGATGAATCAATAATATGATGGAAATACAAACACTAATTTTTTTAAGGCACATATTTTCATGGATTAGGGTCTATTTGGTTAGAGGCATCTCATGAAATGAACTCTAGTCCACAGAAGGGTGCACCATTTATTGTACTTTGGGGACCCTAATGGTCAGAAAAGTGATTAATAAATATCAATAGACAAGTTTGTAAAAGAGTGGAATCCATTTTGAGATATATGCAATAAAGAGAAGGAATTACAATATTTGTATGTTTTCAATTATAAATAATTTTATACACTTAGGAACAGATGCACCTTTTAATTTGATATTTAAGTTACGTGGAAATGTAACTTATTGATAAACATAGACCAAAGGATAGGAAGTGGAAAGTCACTTTTAAATTTAATGTATTGTGTTGTTGTGTTAAAGTGTGGTGTGTGGTGGTGGTGGGTGTATTATATGTGTAGATAGACTTTTGTATGTATTGTTTAGTAATTTTGTTCACTTACATGTAAAAATCAATAAAATTATTATAAAAAAAACCATCTCAGCATTTGAGTATTACCTTACCACAGATTCCAAACAGCTAGCATTGCACTGCTTGGGCTCTCCCCAATGGTTACATGCTAGATGTATGATTAATAAATACTTTTAATAATATAAAAAAACACAAATAACATGGTTAGTTTCTAAGATGCTGCTGCAGCAGACAAAATGTGGCTACCTCTTTGGAAATGGCAATCATGATGGTTTCAATGTGATTGCAGATCACATGTCTTTTGAAGGCTGTGAGTGAACTAGGATTGAACTATGATTTGGAGACTAGCTCACCATGAAGAGAGATCTGCCCCAGCTGAATTTACCACATCAAAGTGAGCTGAAATTGGTTTTGTGAACAGACTTTTAAGTCAAATAAGCTGTTAGCAGTGGTGCAGTTTGGAGAAAACTAGCATGCCAAAGTAATAAGGGAAGGGTCAGAAAGATGTAGGGTCTCAGTATACTTGAAGATACCCAGATAGTAGGAATCTAGGGAGCAGAAAGATTATGGGGGTGGGGGGCAGCTTGCTACTTTTAAAATAGAAAATCTCAGAACAAAAAGCGTTTCTTAAAATGTAAGTGGAACTCAGCTCTGAAATTGTCATGTGCCGTAATAATTTTCAAAGAGGGTCCTGACACAGTAAATATGTTAGGCTGCATCTACACTGCAGAATTAATTAAGTCTGACACCACTTTAATAGCCATGGCTCAATGATATGAAATTCTGGGATTTGTTGTTTTACGAGACATTCAGCTTTCTCTATTAAAGAGCTCTAGTGTCAGAACAAACAACAAATCCCAGGATTCCATAGGATGACATCATGATAGTTAAAGGTATGTCAAACTCCATTAATTCTGAAGTTAATGCAATGTGGCAGTAGCCTTAAGAGCTTATCGCAGTGATAATAAAACCGGCTTACCTGAGTCAACTTAAAATTTAAAACCAGTGACATCCTGATGTTATCAGAAGAATTTGGCCACTGAAATTGCCACCCTGGTCCATCCCCATTCCCAGGGCACTCAGTGCACCTCTTTTCGAAGCCAGGAGTTTTCCAGCTTAAGGAAATGGCTGCCGGAGTGCCCCTGTGAGCAGGGATGGACCCAGGTGACAATTTCAGTGGCTAAATCCTTCTGGTAACATCAGGATGATGCCTGTTTTAAATTTTAAGCTGGCTCAGGTAAGCCGGTTTTATTATCACTGCGATAAAGTCCTTAGTCTTTAAGACAGCAAAGGATTCTGCTGCTTCCAGACTGCTGGATGGGTGTCCCAAATGTCTACAATCTGGATCTTGAATTGGCTTTCTGTGAATAAAAGATACTGATAAAGTGAAGGCTCCAGCTGCCCAAAAGTAAACGTGAGTGATTTTTGCAGGTTCACCATGCAAAAAACATGGGAATACAACTTCTCATGTTGCTCTGGAGAGTTCCAAAATCCTCTGGATGGAATATCTTCTTTTGGAGTGTACATGAGATTGTAAGAGGAAGAGAGAACCAACAAAAACTGTATCATATCAACCCACCCACCAGTAAGAGTATCCTGTGGATAGAGGTCTCCTCACAGAAAGTTTAGGTTTGAGTCTCATACCCTCCATCATTTCATAGATGAAAACCAGGACACATGTGGCTGAGCAACGTCAGAGCATGGTCAAATGAGTGTGACCAGATAACAAGAGAACAAAAGTTATTAATGAAGAAGTACATAAAACTACCATTTTAAGCAGAGAAATCCTGGAACTTTTGTTCTGTGTTTAGGAAAGCCTGAAATAAAGATGGGAAATGAGCCTGCTGGGAAGGGCAAGACAAGACCCCATCCCTTCCTCTTCCAACTAAGTTAACTGAATGAAAACTACTTTCCCACTGTGAACTAAGGTAAGATGAGCAAAAAGGAAGAAGGTGGAAGGAAGAGAGAGAAACTGGGACACTTTAAAAGCAGCTGAGAAAGTAGAACAGCAAAGGATTAACTGGGACTGTCCCTGCTAAACATGGACAGTTGGAGGCTATGACGTTTCTGTCCTGAAGTATATGCAGAAATCCTTGGTACTGTGAAACTAGGTATTGCGGAAATGAGAAGGAGACTAGTGGCAAGCCTTTGCTATTAACGGCTGCTTCCAGACAGCCAACCTCCAGGGTTCAGCTTATAGGAGAAAACTATACCCAAAGTGCTTGCTGTTCCATGGCCTGCTGAAAACTCTGCAAAATATAATTCAGTTCCAGAATTGTGGGAGCTCTTAGCATCTGTTGCCCTGTAAGCTATCTTTCAACTGCAAGCTCTTCAGGGCAGGGGAGTATTTTACTGATTCCCAGCAAGAGGCTGAAAAAATTTACAGCACTATAGAAATGTTTTACAATAACCATAAGGCACCCTGCCTTTCACCACTGAATAGAATGCTCCATCTTTAGACCTATTTACTCCAATGCTATTTATCTCTTTGCCTGATACACACCGAGGAACTCCTCTGTTAAAAAAAATTCTTCAGGATTTGCTAGTTACTATTTTTCATGTGGGGTGAGGGGCAGGCAGGTTGCACTGAAGTCACCAATTCAAGCCCATGTATGAGGAGGAACATGGAGAACACAACTTTTTCCCCATATAGTTAGCAATGTCATTTTCTTGCCTCAAAGTGAAGGAGTGACACAAAGGCCAGATTTTAGTTTTGTGGTTTGTGCAACAGCTCACTGAACAACAACAAACAAGCAAACACACACAGAGAGGCTTTCCTGTATTTGTAAATTAATCTAAACCTCAAATTAAAAGTCAGATACTGCTTATATTTCACAGTGCTATTCAACATCTTTATCAATGACTTGGATGACAGTATTGGGGGCATAGTTATCAAATTTGCAGACGACACCAAATTAGGAGGAGTAGCTAATACCCCAGAAGACAGGATCAAAATTCAAAATGACTTGAACAGACTAGAAAGCTGGGCCAAAGCTAACAAAATGAAATTCAACATGGAGAAATGTAAGGTACTGCACTTAGGGCGGAAAAACGAAAAGCACAGATATATGATGGCTGGCTGAATGAAACTATGTGTGAAAGGGATCTAGGAGTCCAGGTAGACCACAAGAGAACATGAGTCAACAGTGTGATGTAGCAGCTAAAAAGGCCAATGCAATTTCAGGCTGCATCAATAGAAGTATAGTGTCTAGATCAAGAGACGTAATAGTGCCACTGTATTCTGCTTTGGTCAGGCCTCACCTGGAATACTGTGTCCAGTTCTGGGCACCACAATTCAAAAAGCATGTGGAGAAACTGGAGCGAGGGCAACTAAAATGGTGAAGGGTCTGGAAACCAAGCCCTATGAGGAATGACTTAGGGAGCTGGGGTGTTTAGCCTGGAGAAGAGAAGGTTAAGAGGTGATATGATAGCCGTGTTTAAATATTTGAAGGGATGTCATATTGAGGAGGGAACAAGCTTGTTTTCTGCTGCTCCAGAGACTAGGACCCGGAACAATGGGTGCAAGCTCCAGGAAAAGAGATTCCACCTCAAAATTAAGAGGAACTTCCTGACAGTGAGGCTGTTTGACAGTGGAATACAATCCCTCGGAGGTTGGTGCAGTCTCCTTCTTTGGAGGTCTTTAAACAGAGGTTGGATGGCCATCTGTTGGGGATGCTTTAATTGGGAGTTCCTGCATGGCAGGGGGTTGGACTGGATGGCCCTTGTGGTCTCTTCCAACTCTATGATTCTATGATTCTATGGAAACCATGGAAACCTACTGGGTGATCTTGGGCAAGTCATACTCTCTCAGTCTCAGAGGAAGACAAAGGCCTTAGGTCTGCGTGCCTGCCAGCTTAACAGTGACATCACTACAGGGTGCAAGGCTTTGGACCAAACTGGGTGACACCCCAGAGATGGTTGTTACCCAGTGGGGTGGTACACCCAGAGGAACTGGCATTGCTACTGGGCAAGCAAGAAAGGGAGATTTCCCACTTGCCCTCTGGAGGCTGCAGAGCTCCCCCCCCCCCCATACACACAATAAGTAGCGGTGGCTGCTGCAGGGGTGCTGCCTTCAGGGTCCAGGGCAGCTGGAGCTACGTCAGGCCCTTTCCCAGGGCAGGGCTGCCTTTAGGGTCTGGCATGGCTGCATCCATGCGGGGCCTTGAAGGCCTTTCTAGAAGGACTGCAGTGGTCTGGGCAGCCGGGGAGCAGGGCAAGGCAGTTCACTCCTCTGCACCAGATGCCACCAACCTCAGTAATACTACTCCTTCCTTCCTTCCTTCCTTCCTTCCTTCCTTCCTTCCTTCCTTCCTTTTTGGCAATGTGTAAACAGGTAAAGGTAAGCCATAAAAAGTAGCCAATAAACCTCAGTATTAGCTATTCTGTCTGAGGGAGAAAGGAGTTGTGGCAGCCCACAATTTGCCCACCCTGGTGCTGAGGGACCATTGAGCTGAACTTGGCCTAAGGCAGTTTCCCATGTTCCTTCTCTTAGGGCAGGGGTGGGGAACAGAAGCTACAACCAAGCCCTCATGAGCCTGGTTAAAACTTCCTTCACTTTGGCTGGTGGTGAGGCATGATGGGAATGGCAGTAGGTTCTGCACCCCTATTTTAGGGGTTACCTACAGGGCTATACCGTGGAGCTCTGAAAGAACACTGCCCTGCTGGCTGGCACTCACTCTCATCCACAGCAGTGGTGAAAAGAAGAAAAATAAAAATAGCCCCGGGATGGCAGGACTGTGATGGAATGGTCCCTTTCTGGAAAAGAGTTTCTGAAGAATAAGAAGTCAGCTCATTACGCTCCAGCCCATATGTCTTTGCTCTCTTTGCGCTTTTATTTATACACAATTCATATTTTTTCCCCTGCAGCTGAAAAATGGAAAGATGCCACTGTGGCTATTTATAACCAGAGTGTGTGCTCCTGTCTGCTACAGCAGAGCACCTTAGGATACTTCCAGATATTCAGCTGCCCTGTTTTTACAGAAATCTGCACCTTTGGTGAGCCAATATTCTAACAGCAAACTCCGTTTTGGGAGTGTTGGTCCGTAGGTAGCCAAAATGGCTCCGTCAGTTTGTGGATGGTGGTTTCCTTGCCAGTCATGCAACAAATCTGTTCCAGGATTTAGTTTCCATCCCACAAATAGGTTCAGTACTTTGGGTAGTTCTTTATACTTTGGACTAAAACTCAGAGCAGACACACTGCCTCACTGGCATGGGAACCACCAGCTGTCCCTGAGCACTATTCATGTCCAAGAGGGAAACACCAGCAAGTGATAGGGCAGGGGTAGGCAACCTAAGGCCCGGGGGCCGGATGCGGCCCCACGAGGCCTTTGGACCGGCCCCAGGCCAATCCTGCCGCTGCTGCCGCCGCCGCCGCTTGCCATGATGATATTGATTATTGTTGTTATTACTTGTTCTTGGGGTTTTCTCGGCAAAATCTCCACAGGGGTTTTGCCATGGCTTTTCTGGGGCTGAGAGAGTGTGCATGCATATTTTTTTAATTTTTAATTTTTTGTTTACATTATTTATTTATTTATTTATTTATTATTTTTGGTGCTTCGGCCCTCCAATTATCTGAGGGACAGCAACCTGGCCCCTGGCTCAAAAAGGTTGCCTACCCCTGTGATAGGGGATCCTGTTGTTTGCAGAAGCACAGCCATTCTCTTAAATATAAGAGAAAGGAGAACAAAAGACCACTCACTAAGGCAGGGATGGAAACTCTGCAGCCCTCCAGATGCTGTTGAACTGCAATTCCAAAGATTTTGGGTTCAGTGTCAACAATATGCAGATAACAATCCAGTCTCCTTTCCATTTGACTCCAACAGAAGTTGTCTTGGTGCTAAAGTAGTGTCTGTTGTCACTAATGGACTGGATGAGGACAAACAAATTAAAGCTTAATCCAGATAAAACAGAGGTGCTCCTGCCGTTGGAAGGCTAATCAGGAAATAGGGCTGGATGGAGTTACAACTCCCCCTGAAATCTTAAGTTCATACACTGAGCATACTCTTACCTTCTTCTCTAAACCAAATTTCAGTGGTGGCCAGCAGTGTGTCTGCACAGTTAAAACTAGTGCACCAGCTACACCCATTTCTTGAAGAAGCCAGATCTAGCCGCAGTAACATATGTCCTGATTGTATCCTGGTTGGATTACTGTGACACACTCTATGTGGGACTGTCGTTGAAAACTGTTTGCAAACTTCAGCAGGTTCAAAATGCTTCAGATAGATTGCTGACTGGGGCTTGTTACAAAGCATAAAACTCCCTTGCTGAAACAGTTTTGCTGGCTACTACTCTGTTTCGAGTCACAATTGAAAGTACTAGTTTTGACCCTATAAAGCCCTATAAGGCTTAGATCCAGATTATTTGAAACCTCACTTCTCTCCATATGAGCCAGCTCAAGTCTTACAATTGTTGGGCGAGTGCTTTCTCTCCATCCCATCCCACTCTGAGGGTCAAGGCTCAACTGTTGACAAGACGAGAGAGAGCCTTCTTGGTGGCAGCTCCTGGCATTAGAACTCCCCCCAGAAGGAGGTCCAATCTGCTCTCTCTCTGCTGTCTTTTCACTAGCAGGCAAATACCTTACTGTTTAAGCAGGCCTTCAGCCTTGGTTGACAAGGGTGGAGTGATATGTAACTAGGTGTTCTGTTTTAATATGCATTGTGTATTTTAAGTGTTTTAACTATTTTAGATTCTAATGTTTAAAAAAATAGAGTTTTAATTGAATGTACACTATAAGTTGACAGGTAACATGAAAGCATATACACACACTATTTCATGTTTTATTTTTAGCTTGTATACTTTATACTGTTTTAACTGGTCTGTTTTAATTTATGCTGTAAGTCACTTTAATTCTCTTTCGGGAGAAAAATGTGATATAAATAAAATAAACAAAATAATAAATAATCATAATATCCTGAGACCAGCCATCATTAACTTGTCCTAAACTACTCTGTGGGATTGAAATGTCTGCAAACTGGGCAAGGAGGAAGATACAAATATCTCTTGAGGTAAGCACTTTGGTTTGAGGGAAACACATTTAAAACAGGAACCCTGGTGGCACAGTAGTTAAATGCCAGTACTGCAGCCACTCACAGCCACAAGGGTGTGAGTTCGATCCCAGGCAGGGCTCCAGGGTCCACTCAGCCTTCCACCCTTTGGTAGGACAGTAAAATGAATACCCAGGTTGTTGGGGGAATTGGCTTACACATTGTAAACTACTTAGGGAGTGTCAGTTCACTGACAAGTGGTATAGAAATGTAATTGTTATTGCTATTACTATTGCTATTGCTATTGCTATTTCTATAAAACAGAGTGGAATGGGGCTTATTTGGGGTTCCCATTCATCCCCAAACTGGCACCACAAACAGATGCTATTTTCTGTATCCTCTTCAATATTCATACCATTTATCACTAGTTAAGTGCAGGCGGGTATATTTGTCTGGCAACAGATGTATAGCTGATGTTGGTAACTAACCCTATTGGCTGCCATTTTATTTTCCCAGGATGCTCTAGCTCTAGAGTGGGAATCACATAGCCCTCCAGATGCTGCTGGACTAAAACTCCCAGCATTCCTCACCATTGGCTATGCTTGCTAGGGTTGACGGGGCTTGCAGTCCAACAACAACATGATTCACACTCCTCCTCTAAAAGTTGTGTTGTTCCAGGGATTTTTTAGTGTGGGGAGGAGGAAGTAGCCTGCACTCATGGTAGCCATTACTGCTTTAGGACAATGCAATGTCTCATACCTTCCAACATTTCACAGATGAAAACTGGGATGAGTGCCCAGACAACAACAGGGCAAAAGTTATTAATGAGGAATAATACACAAAACCAATTTAAACAGAGAAACCTTGGAATTAATGTACTGAGGTTAGGATAGCCTGAAAATAAGAAAAATAAGAAGAAAATCAAAATCAATAAATGCAATATTCTCTCTGTGTGTGCACACATGCATGCATGCACACTTGCGTGTACAGCATGTTTAACAAAAAATATTATACTATATAATTGTTGTTGTGTGCCTTCAAATGATTTCTGACTTATGATGACCCTAAGCTTATCACAGGGTTTTCCTGACAAGATTTGTTTAGAGGGTTTTTGCCAGTGCCTCTCCCTACGAGGTTCGGAGTATGACTTGCCTATAGTCACCCAGTTGGTTTCCATGCCTGAGTGGGGATTCAAACCCTAGTCTCCTGAGTTATAGTCCAATGCTCAAACTGCTACACCATGCTGAGTCTTATATGATAAATATCACAAAGTCAAAATGCCTTTGTCAGATTTGACCCCAATTTCAGCTTTCTCTCAGATACACTTTATGAACTCTCTGTTCACATCCACCCTCTCTGTTCAACGCACATTATAAATCAGGTCAGATCTCAGCTTACCCATAAGATAACACTCATACGGTCACCTTGAGCCAAACCTAGCTTCTCTGCTTAATCTATTTCATACTCTTGTTGTTACAATAAAACAAGGGGGTGGGGAGAGAGGGTATAATGTATGATACTTCAGAAGATAAATGGGTTGAGATTAGTTAAGAAAGACCTTGAGGCCACTTTAACTATCCTGGCTCAGTGCTAGGGAATCATAGGGAGTGTAGTTTATTGTGGCACCAGAGCTCTCTGACAGAGAAGGCTCAATGTCTCAGAAAAACTACAATTCCCATGATTCCCTAGCACTGAGCCAGAGCTGTTAAAGTGGCCTCAAGCTGCATTATTTCTGGCAGTCTGTAAAGGCCCATAGTTGTGAAAACATAATTGTCGCCAAAAAAAACCAAAAAAACAAAACAAAACCACATGCAAACCAATGGGCTTTTAGAAAATGAGACATTTTAAAATCAGATGAGAAAATGGGAAGAAAAAAGGAATAAGCATGGCTGCCACACCCAAACCAGAGCAATTGGAGGTTGGATGCAGTTGGAAGCCTTAGAATTCTAGAAAAATAAAATAATAGCTACCAGGAAACAGTAATTAGAAACACCACTGAGGTTTTAAGGTAGCATAACTGAATTTCACAGTAGCATAACTACATACATTTCCTTACATTGTATAAGGAAACATCTAGTACCTCCTTATGCAACAGTTTTGCCAGGCTGCATCACAACTCCAGGATGGTGTCTAGTTATGGCAGGGGTAGGCAACCTTTCCCCTTTAAGGGCCGAGGGACTTCAGCTCCCAGAATCCCAGGAGCTATTGGCCAACATGGGACTATTGGCCAACATGGCTGAGGCTTCTGGGAGCTGAAGTCCCTCGGCCCTTAAAGGGGAAAGGTTGCCTATCCCTGAGTTATGGCTTTGCCACCCCAACCCAAATGATCACTGCTCGGCCATACGGTGTATAAAAGAGCCCTTTCATGCTGTTCCTACTTCCACCCATCAGGAAGAACACATTCCAACTTCAGATAGGATTTTGGCTTACATCTGCTGATTTCTTCATACTGTCTGTGGTTGTAGCATGTTTTTAAAGAGCAGAAACATTGTGTCTATGGGGGGGGGGAATCCCAGCAACAACAAAAATGAAAACGAGCAGGAAAACACAGGTAAGAGAACAACAATTAAAGTTAATTAGCAAATGGTATAGAACCCCACATCAGATAGCAATGATAAACAAAAAAACTCTCTCCAAATTGTTGGCACAGATGTGGTCAAAAAGGAACATATATTCATATGTGTTGGGAGTGCCCCTATGTACAAAATTTTTGGTTAGATGTTATACAGGAGATAAACAGGATGATGGGGAGAAACTTTCAATTTGATAAGGAGAATTGTTTAACTCTGAATTTGAGAAAATTTAGATTGAATAAAACAGAAGGTTACATAATTTAAAAAAATGTTAAAAGCCACATATGCTGTAATAGCATTGGGTTGGAAAAATAAACAAGGGGGGGATTGGTCACATTATATTGCTAAATATCTTTTATTTGAATATCTAAGGGAATGAAAAGGAAAATATAATGGTCATATAAATGAAATGGTTTGGTGGGAAAAATAGGGTTGTTGGATTGAGAAAGTTAAAGTTGAAAAGGGGTACAATGAAGTTAGAGAAATTATTAATAAGATATTCCACATTATGAGTACTGGGTACTAATTTAGGCCCCATTCTCACTTGCGTTTTTGTGCTGGGTAGAGCTGGGAAGATTTGTTGCTGCAATACCGAATCTGACCTGAATAGAAGTTCACACTATGTTTACCCCAATTGAATCTCTCCAGTGCAATTTAAGCCTGTCAAGTTCACACTGACCAAAGTATTGATTAAAAATGGAATCCCTGCCAGCCTCGGAGGATGGGGAGGACCCCTTGCCATGAAAACCCCATGACAGCTTCTCCTTGGGGGATCCCCCCCTACCAACCTCGGAGGATAGGGAGGACAAGCCTTTTGGAGGATCCCTTGCCATGAAACCTCCTTGAGAGCTTCTCCTTGGGGGGATCCCCCGACAGCCTCGGAGGATGGGGAGGACAAGCCTTTCAGAGGATTCCTTGCCATGAAACCCCTATGACAGCTTCTCCTTGGGGAGATTCCCCCCTGCCAGCCTTTCATGGGGGTTTCATGTCCAGGGGTCCTCTGAAAGTTTTCAGAGGACCCCTGGACATGAAACCACCATGAAAGCTTCTCCTTGAGGGAATCCCCCCTGCCAGCCTCAGAGATTGGGGAGGACAAGCGTTTTGGAGAGCCACTTGCCATGAAACCCCCATGATAGCTTCTCCTTGGGGGGATCCCCCCTGACAATCTTAGACTGAAGAATAAAATCACCATGTGTTGAAGCCATGGAAACGCAAATGTTCACACTTTCTGTCAAATAAAAAAAAAAACAACCCAAAAGATCCTCTTTCACTGGCTTGGGCAACATCTGAACATCTGGGTTATGGCATCGTTGGAGGGAAAAAGCAGGAAAGAGGGAAACAGCAGCACAGTTTTTTATTTGAAATCATCAGAACTTGCAACTTGGTGTGAGCACAAAAATGGCCCTTGCCCACCCCTGTGAGAGGAGATAGGCATGTTCTGCCCCTCTGCCCACACTGTGGCCATTAATCTCTGTCTTCAAGAAGCCCTGAATAGGATCAAGGGCAAGTTCACATTGGCAGCACCCTGACAAAACCCAGTTTTTCCCAAAAGACAGAGGAGAAAACTCAATATCAGAAAACCCACAATGTGGGGGATTTGCCCTGGGTTCACCCCTATTTGGGTGTGCAAAACCCGGTGCCTGTGTGAACTACCTACTTTTAAACCAGTTTGCAAAGTGGTTTATAATGTAGTGTGAATGGCCCCTTACTTGGTCATAGCCATCGGAGGGGGAGGGGGGTTGAAAAGTATGTGATCTAATAATGATAATATTTTGTAAAGTTTTATAATATATGTTGTATTATGGACCATAAAACTTATAAATAAATGTTTTAAAAAACAAGGAGGAAAACACAAAGAAAATCTGAACAAATTACTAACAAAGACAAATGTAATTTTTAAAGTGTGATTACAATATGAATTAGATTGTTAATAATGAAAATAAATGAAGTACGGTAGCACACACAATGCTGAAAGTCACCCCAACGGTACTGAAAAAATGCAAAACAGTAGTGTATTTTAAAATATTTCTATTGCTTATTTCTAAGAGTTGTAGCAACAACGGGAGCCCAGGTCAGACAAAGGATGGCCATGTTCCCTGCTTTGCAGAGGACATTCCTCTATAGAAAGGGCTGCCTGAGGACAGTCCTCCCCTGGAAGGGATCCTTTGTTTGGAAAGCCATCAAGTTCAAGTCCATTTTAAAAATCAAAGAAGCACAAGAAAAGAGAACAGAGTGATCATCAGCAATCCTAGATTTGCATCTATACACATTAATTTTCACACAAATCTGTTCTTTCTTTTAATGTAGTTTCTTTTTTTGGAGACACTTGTAAATGGCTGCCAGAATCAGTCATTTCTGGAGAAAGAACAAAGGGGGGGGGGTTATGCTTTTTCTTTGAGTCTCTAATTCTAATGCATAGGCCCTTTTTCAACAACCAAAAAGTTCTTTGCAAACACAGTTATTATTCATACAACTGGAAAATGCCCAATCATAATATTCAAAGGTTTAGTGCGACAAATCGTTCTTCAGATGAAATTAACATATCTAAGAATGTCTTGCCAAAATGATTTTATGATTCTGCACTCTTGCAACATATGAAGAACAGATGCTTTAGAAGAATCACAGGGCCAACAACAGTCAGAACTTGTCACTCCATTGGCAAACAGGGATCGTGGTGTTCAATGAGTTCTGAGTAATATCTTCATCTGAGCTAGTCTGAGACAAATATCAAAAACAGAATATGCCATACTTCAAAACATTACAGAACAATGATAAAAGTAACAGAAGCAGCAATGTCTCTGTTTATCTAAGCCAGTCCTCACCAAACATGCTGGCAAGAGATGATGGGAGTTACAGTCCAACACATCAGGAGGGTACCTCTTAGGACCTTATCAAACGCTGGCCACGAAGCAAAGAAAAAGCGAAGAAAAACAGAAGTAGGAATAAATTCGGTTCCATAGCGAAACGGAGGGAATATCGCCCTTTTGGCCATTTCGCAATTAATACCAAGGCTCCCTTCTCTCCCGTCACAAAAAGCCGGGAGGAAAGGCAGCCATGGGAACCGGGGAGGAGGAGGAGGGCTGGAGGACTGGAGAAGGGAAGGCAGCCCATGGAGAGAGAGAGATCGCCTCCCTCTTCCCTCTTCCTCTCCTCCTCTTCTTTCCAATCCGGTTTGCCTTTTGCCAAGGCAATCCCTTCCCCTCGCTGGGATTTTCGCCTTGCCCACCAATTCGCAATGAATGCGAAGGCTCCCTAGGTACATCCTCTACAAACCGAATGTCAAAATCTCCCTGCTCCTGACGGATTAGCTCCGTATTCTGCCGAGTTCTGGGGCAGCGTCGTGTGTAGACACGGGGAACAATACGGATTAGCTCCGTGTTCTGGGGCAGCGTCGTGTGTAGACACGGGGGAACAATACGGATTAGCTCCGTGTTCTGGGGCAGCGTCATGTGTAAACACGGGGGAATAATATGTATTAGCTGTGGATGCCCTTTGGATTAGCTCTGCTTCAGACCCCATGTGATAAGGGCCTTAGTGGCATTGAGAGTAGTGGTGGTGATGATCATGATGATCAATATCCTGTCTTTCCCCATAAATCTGGGACTCAAGATGGCATAAAAATTAAAACAAATACAATCAACCTAAAACATACAAATGGTTCACATTAAAATGCAATTGCAATGTCAACAACAGGGTGATTACATTTACAGCTGTTCTTATCTTCACCTCTTCTAGTTCAGTAGGGTTGCATCTGCACAGCAGAAATAATGCAGTGTGACAGTGCATTAACTGCCATGGCTCAATATAAAGGAATCCTAGGATTTGTAGTTTGTTGTGGCACCAGAGTTCTCTGACCGAGAAGGCTAAATATCTCACAAAACTACAAATCCCACAATTCCATAGCATTCAGCCATGGCAGTTGTGACAGTGTCAAACTGTATTATTTCTGCAGTGCAGATATAGCATAAGGTGGATTTTGAAACAGCTCTTGCAACTGAACTATAAATGCATAGTGCGTTGTTGCTTATTCCTGACTTTGTTTTCCTTCTGTTATGTCTCTGTTATGTTGAGTTTCAAATTGTAACCTTATTTGGACAGGACCTGATCTCTTCTATCCTGTACATAAAGAATGCTCTTGAAAGATGTGGGGATGGACTGAGTAGGACCATGTCTGCAGCAGAACAGTCAGCCCACATATAAAGTTGGAAAACTGGCTCACATATACAGGACTAGCTGAGGAACAATCACATGGGATTTGAACAACAACCAGCACAGGACTGGCTCAAGACATTTCAACACCTGAAGCAAGACAAGCAAATGGTAACCTGCCCTGCCTTCTTAAGTCAAGGTGCATCACACAAACAGTCAGACCAGGCTGGAAGCCTGCAGACAGAGCTCTTCTCACTGCATTTTTGTGTTCTGTTTCCTAATTCTAGACACTTATAAATACAGTAGACTCTCGGTATCCACAGCTTCTGCATTCACAGATTCAACTACCCATGGCTTGAAAATATATATTTTAAAAATAAAAAAACAAACCTTGATTTTGCCATTTTATATAAGGGACACCATATTACTATCCCACTGTATAAAATGGAGATTTGAGCATTCACAAATTTTGGTATCCATGTGGAATCCTAAAACCAAACCTCAACAGATACCAAGGGCCACTGTGGCACATTATGATGATCATTAGGCATGGAAGTTTCCACATCAGGGAGGCAGTGAATCTGCTCCAGGTTTTAGTCTGAATTATAAGGAGTTATCCATGGTCCTGAGCCTATTTGGGGGATAGGTTTTAAAATCCTTTGTAACTCTTTTAAAGTTCAGAGGAAAATCCAAAGCAGATCCACTGTGGTCACTAGTCATCACTGATAGCAATAAATTTTGGGAACAAGGCCAAGGAAAGAACAAGGAACAAACAGTAAGGCTAGAGAAGTGTGTTTCTATACCAAGCCACGTATTAGCCTCCCAGTCCTGGTGTTGCAAGGTAAAGTCTGCCCATGAAAAGTGGCTCAAAAACTAAGCCCTGGGCTTTGGTGGCTAAGTTTGCTTTCTCAATAGACAGGTGACAGGAAAAAGCAAGGGGGTCATGAGCTGTTAACACAGTGCAGAGGAAGGCCTTCTGTTCCAGGGACAGCACCACAGGATGCTCTTCTTCAGCTCCCCTCTCTGGATGTATGAACTGCCAGCCATGTAGAAAGGCAGATAATTGCATGCAGGCATCTCCTGTGGTGCTAACATAACCTCCACTTCAAAGCAGAGCAGGCAACAAATGGGTCCTGTCTGTTAGGGGAGATGTGCAAAGGGGGCTAAGGCTTCGCTTGTCACTCTGGACAGTGGCCTGCCAAGCCCAGTGAGGTCCCAGGAGAGATTAATCTGAGGCGATTCAAGGCAATTGCCCCTTCTGACACCCCAATCTGACACTCACCTGGATTCCTGAGAGATGTACAGGTATATTTGTGGATTCATCATATGCAGCAAAGGCAGCATGCTGCAGTAATCAGAGTGCTGGACTGGGGCATGGGAGAGGGGCTTCTCTCTTACGACAACCATATGGAGAGACCCCAGAAGTGGCTTTATGGTGGGGGGCTCAACACTAGCAGGCAGGTTATTATTAATATTGAATAACTGCAGCTATGTTTTTACAAAACAATGAAGCAAGACATTACATTAAAAACGTCATCCTCAATAAGATCAGCAACAGTAGCAGCATCTAGCTGAAGGTGGTAACAATATGAGTAGCATGGAAGCAATAGCAAGATATTGATCATTGAGTACCTGACTGATTCCTGTCTGATTCCTGAGGAGTCTGAACTACACAAAAGTCCTGGCAGTCCAATTTTGTGTGATCATTTAAGGGAGACTGTTCCAAAACACAATGCAGAAATAATTCCGTTTGAGATCACTTTTACTGCCCTAGCTCAGTACTAGGGAATCATGGGAACTGTAGTTTATTGTGGCACCAGAGCTCTCTGACAGAGAAGGCTCAATGTCTCACAAAACTATAGTTCCCAGAATTCCCTAACAGTGAGCCAGCCCAGTTAAAGCAGTCTCAAACTGGGTTATTTCTGCAGTGTGTTTTGGGTCTGTCAGTCACCCTTTACATCCAGTCTGATCTTAAAAGCTAGTAGGGCCAGCCCTGGTTAGTACATGGATGGGAGACTATCAATGAACACCAGGTGCTGTAGGCTATATTTCAGAAGAAGGAAGTGGCAAAACCACCTCTGAGTACTCCTTGCCTAAGAAAACCCTGTGACATTAATAGGGTCACCACAAGTCAACAAGTGACTTAAAAGTGTGCTCTCTGTCTCTCACACACATACAGTCCCTCCAGTCTAGTTTTAGGAGAGGTTTGAGCCTCCCTTTGCTCCAAGGTCCATGATAGCAGCCTGTTTACAGAATGACACCCCCCCCCAACACACACACACACACACACACACACCAGGAGACCCATTTGATGCCACTCTTGGATTTGTTCTGATAGCAAATAAAAACATGACTTTCTATTGAAGCTTTTGTGACGTAATAGATTTCTTCCAAAATGCATACTTTTAAAATGCTCTACTCTTTGTATCCTTTTCTAACATGATGCACTTTCAAATATGTTATTAGTCTCTTCAAATTATTCAGTTGTTTCAGATTTTAAACCATTTTAAATTGTCAAATTGACTTTACTAGTACACCTCCCTGTGATTTTGTGATATAGAGCAAAATGTAAATAGTGACAAAATTGCCCAACTAGAGGATCCATAAGACTTTTATTATGTATTACTACAGTAATATTCAAAACTTCCTTGTAGGGTAGATCAGTATTTGATAGGGAATGTATTTATTCAGCCCTGAAATCATAACACCACCACCAAAAGAAGTCAAGTTGGTTAGTACTATATTGTTAATCCTACACAGCTGAGACTCTGGGATGGCTTGCTTGCAGCCACCTAATAACTTCATGGCTCAAGAAGACTACCTTTGCCCATATTCTAATGGCACAGCAAAGAGATACATCAGGGCTGGAAATGTATGGAGATCTACAGCTCCCTTCATTGAGCAGGATTCTTTATCTCACAACACACTTGTTAATATTAACCCAGTGTCATCCACAAGACTGGAAAACTTAGGGCCTTTGCAGACTGCCAGAAATAGTGCAAATTGAGTCCACTTTAACTGCCCTGGCTCAGTGCTAGGGAATCATAGAATCATAGAATCATAGAATCATAGAGTTGGAAGAGACCACAAGGGCCATCCAGTCCAACCCCCTGCCATGCAGGAACTCCCAATCAAAGCATCCCCGACAGATGGCCATCCAGCCTCTGCTTAAAGACCTCCAAGGAAGGAGACTCCACTACTCTCCGAGGGAGTGTGTTCCACTCTCGAACCGCCCTTACTGTCAGGAAGTTCCTCCTAATGTTGAGGTGGAATCTCTTTTCCTGCAGCTTGCATCCATTGTTTCGGGTCCTAGTCTCTGGAGCAGCAGAAAACAAGCTTGTTCCCTCCTCGATATGACATCCCTTCAAATATTTAAACATGGCTATCATATCACCTCTCAGCCTTCTCTTCTCCAGGCTAAACATCCCCAGCTCCCTAAGTCGTTCCTCATAGGGCTTGGTTTCCAGACCCTTCACCATTTTAGTTGCCCTCCTTTGGACACGCTCCAGTTTCTCCACATCCTTTTTGAATTGTGGTGCCCAGAACTGGACACAGTATTCCAGGTGAGGCCGGACCAAAGCAGAATAGAGTGGCACTATTACTTCTCTTGATCTAGACACTATACTTCTACTGATGCAGCCTAAAATTGCATTGGCCTTTTTAGCTGCTGCATCGCATTGTTGACTCATGTTCAACTTGTGGTCCACCTGGATTCCTAGATCCCTTTCACACGTAGTCTCATTCAGCCAGGTGTCCCCCATCGTATATCTGTACTTTTCATTTTTCCGCCCTAAGTGCAGTACCTTACATTTCTCCGTGTTGAATTTCATTTTGTTAGCTTTGGCCCAACTTTCTAGTCTGTTCAAGTCATTTTGAATTTTGATCCTGTCCTCTGGGGTATTAGCTACTCCTCCTAATTTGGTGTCGTCTGCAAATTTGATAACTATGCCCCCAATACCGTCATCCAAGTCATTAATAAAGATATTGAATAGCACTGGGCCCAGGACAGAGCCCTGTGGCACCCCACTGGTCACTTCTTTCCAAGTTGAAAAGGAGCCATTGTTGAGCACCCTTTGCGTTCGACCAGTCAACCAATTACAAATCCATGTAACAGTTACTTTGTCTAGCCCACATTTTACCAACTTGCTTGCAAGAATGTCATGGGGAACCTTGTCAAAGGCCTTACTGAAATCAAGATATACTATATCCACAGCATTCCCTTCATCTACCAAGCTGGTAATTTTATCAAAAAAAGAGATCAGATTTGTCTGGCATGACCTGTTTCTCTGAAACCCATGTTGACTTTTTGTGATTATGAAATTATCTTCCAGATGTTCACAGACTCTCTGTTTAATGATCTGCTCCAGAATCTTTCCTGGTTTTGATGTCAGACTAACTGGACGATAATTGTTGGGATCCTCTTTTTTCCCCTTTTTGAAGATGGGGACAACATTTCCCCTCCTCCAGTCCGCTGGGACCTCTCCTGTTTTCCAGGAATTCTCAAAGATTATTGCCAATGGTTCCAATATTACATTTGCCAGTTCTTTTAATACCCTTGGATGTAATTCATCTGGTCCTGGAGACTTATATTCATTTAGATTAACCAGATGTTTCTGTACTATCTCTTTACTTATTCTGTGCTGAAATTCTCCTATTCTGTCCTCTGCTCCATTATCCTCAAGTTGAGCACCCTTTGCCTTTTCTGGGAACTGTATTTTTTCCTGAGACATTGAGCCTTCTCTGTCAGAGAACTCTGGTGCCACAATAAACTACAGTTCCCATGATTCCCTAGCACTGAGTCAGGGCAGTTAAAGTGGCCTCAATTTGCACTATTTCTTCAAGGCCCTTACTTGAAGACGTATCTCTAAAGGGGTAAATCTATACATGGCTGGACCTCCCTATCCACAGATTCTTTATCCATGGATTCAAACATCTACAACTCAAAAATATTCCAAAAATATATAATTTCCAAAAAGCAAACCCTGATTTTTCTAGTTTTTTTGTGGGTTTTTTCGGGCTGTGTGGCCATGTTCTAGAAGAGTTTCTTTCTGACGTTTCGCCAGCATCTGTGGCTAGCATCTTCAGAGAAAACTGAGATGGAAAAGCATGGGTGTATATATACTGTGAGACCCTGGGTAGGGAGGAGTGCTTCCCAGGTGAACTGTGTGTTGTTCTGTGTTGAATAGGTATTGTTCTGTGTTAATGGCAAGCTTCAGGATATTCAATCAAGGATATTGTCTGCTATTCCCATGTAAACTATGTATTGTTCTGTGTTTGAATAGGTGTTGTTCTGTGTTAATGGCATGGCTTCCAGGTGAGGATATGCAATCAAGGAGATTTTTCTGTTTTATATAAGGAACACCATTTTGCTACCCATTGTATCTAATGGGACTTGAGCATCCATAGATTTTGGTATCCACAGGGGTTCCTGGAACCAAACCCCAGTGGATACCAAGGGCCCACTGTAAGGCTTGTCCACTTGAAGCATGTTACCTGCGGGAACTAAGGATACCTCCTTAACCACTGGCTGACATCAGAAATGCAACAGACAAAGAGCTTCCTATTACTTCTTTGCAGGCTGGAAAAGACATCCCTACTTAATTTCTTTCTAATCTGTGCAACTGTGAAAAGCTTAAAGGACTTCTGAAATATTTACAGAAATGCCTTCCTGAATACAATATAGAAATGGAGGGATCTGCCTCAGTAACAATCATAACAGTAACTGGCCCTCCACATTTGCGGATTTGATATGTTCTCTCTAGGAATCCCTAGGTCCTCCAGCATGACTCTATGGCTAACATTTGCCAGGAGTTGCACTGGAGGACCTAGAGCAGGGGGCCCCACACTTTTTGAGCTGGGGGCCGGTTCACCAGAGAATGTAGAAGGCCTACTGTATTTCTTCAACCAACCCAGTCTTACCCATTCTGACTGACAGCTCTTCTCCAGATCTCAGCCATAGGCCTTTCCCATAGTTTTTTACTGGATCATTTTAACTTGTGATATAATGAATGAATGTAGGACCCCAGCTAGCAAAGTATGTGCTCTCTTCAGAACATAGAAATGTTCCTTTTGGGGACTATAACTCCATGTGCCCCCAACCATCGTGGCTACTATCCATGCTTTATTAAGGCCATTTTTCCAAGTAAGCCTGAAGGATGCTTTTCTTTTCCTCCTAATAAGATTCTCATTTCTTTAATGGACAAATTGAAAAGCAAAAATTCAGTGGAGGAATGTTCCTGGCATGCAGTGCAGAAATGGGGAATTTAGGGCCTTTACAGACTGTCAGAAATAATCCAGCTTGAGGCCACTTTAACTGTCCTGGCTCAGTGCTAGGGAATCATGGGAATTGTATTTTTTTCTGGGACATTGAGCCTTCTCTGTCAGAGAGCTCTGGTGCCACAATAAACTACAGTTGCCATGATTCCTTAACGCTGAGCCAGGACAGTTAAAGTGGACTCAAGTTGCATTATTTCTAGCAGTCTGTAAAGGCCCTTAGCCTCTTGCCAGTGTGCTCTCTCTCCATTTCTCTTAAACTGTTGCTAGAAAACTCCTTCTGTAAACAGGAGGTTTGAGCCCCACCTCAAACTGAGGATAGCAAAGACCCGACTGCCATGCAGACCAAGAACCCTCTGGGCTACAGAAAGCCATATGCTCAGATGGAAGCAACTTAAGCCCAAGAGCGAGATGAGGACAATAGATTCCTTCGCAGCCCAGGGGAGTGACGCCAAACAAAGGAACAGGTAGGCTGGAGGCTTCTTGGATGAGTGAATTTTCCTCTTCAGTAAGACCTCTCCTCAAGATAAGAGCTTTCTCTTAGGGAGACCTAATGCAGCCGTGGCTGCTTTTAAAGTATGGGCATGGGTCAGCCAATCCAGCCATAAATCCCTCAGAGTGAACTTTGTTAAGCTTGCTGGAAGCTGTTGCACTTCTTATTCTGCTTATTTGGTATCTAACTTTCAGCTGTTCTCTTTTTTTCTTTGTGGACTTTTTGTTCTTGTTTACTGCTATTTGGTCTGAATTGTTCGCAGGTTATTTGACTTTGGTTTGACCACAGACTCTTCTGTTTGCTTACCTCTGGCTAGATTTTCTGTTACTATCTGGATTACTAGATCTTCCTACTAGAACTTGCCTGACCCAGGAACAGGCCAATTCCCAGAGTTGAACTAGATATTAACAAAAATACATTTTCATTGCAATTATAATAGTTTTCCTCAAGCAATTGTATGTCCTCAGATACCCTTGCCTCTTTTGACAAATTAAGCTTGTATTTACCTTCAAGTAATTGATCACAAAACAAAGTACAGTAAGTTAATTTACAACATACAGAGGTGAACCAAAGCAAGCACTATGAAAAATAAATGTCTTCCATCCGTTGGGGGAGCATCACTTCTAAATACCTGTGAAATGTTTCATTGGGTTTTACCTTCAATCATATCACCACAGTGTTTTTACACTGTAGGGCTTTTTAAATGTGTGTTTGCTCTCTGTGTGGTTATTAATAGATGGGAAAGAAGCATGCTTCAGCATGATCACTATAAGGAATTGGGCACAAGCACATAATTTTTCATGTTCACAAAGTCTAGTGGAGACAGAAATACCCAACAATAGATACTGTAGGGCAAAGGTGGGTCTAATAAGTACCTAAGGCTGTCCGTGGCAAGATATTCACAGCATCTTACATTATTTGAAGCTCAAACTGGAAAGTGCCTCTCAAGAAAGAAATGTGATTATTTTTTTATAAAAATGCTGGGAACCCAACATGGTCTTGCCACACAGCACTCTCCCCATGGTTCAGGTTTGATTGTTTCTCCTTGTGCAGCTGCTATGCCCAGGCACAAGCTCTTTGATTTTCCTTGTTCTTATTTGACGTTTACAGCTCAGGAGGATTTAACAACTCAAGTATCTCTTGATTCCACCCACCACCACTACTCCACCTCCACTGCCTTTCTGGTCTTTTAAAAGGGGATATTTTCCTTGGTAACCCTGAAAAATTCCAGACGAAGCCTCAGGTGCCAGCACCAATGACCCTGCTGTGCTGGAGATAAGACTGCAACAGAGTGAAGGGGGGAGGAGGAAGGGCACAGACAGAGAAACAGAGGGAGTCAACGGAGACACCAATGCAATAAAAATGGAGCTAATCTCTTGGATGACGGAGGGAGGGATTCACAATGGAGCTGGGGAGAACAAGGGAAGCATCTTGCTCTTTTGCATTCTCTCCCTGTCAGTCTCCCAAGGAAGCAAGGCAGAAAATGCTACTCTTCATCCTGAGGTCTTTAGGAAAGACACTTCCTTTTTGCCTCAGGGATAAGGATGGTAGGGTCTCTGTGTGCCCGCACCAGCATCCTCCTGACATGCCAAAATGGAGGAAAATATTATTCTCTCTGTACCAGTAGGCAAAGTATGATCCTGGTGCCCTCATGCAGCTCCCCTCCAGGTTGTTTGTTTGTTTGTTTGTTTTGGCCCTCAATCCCTCTAAACTGCCCAACCACTCTTTTCTATTAATAATAAAGGGTGAAAGTATATCTCCTGAGGCCCTTCCACACTACACAATTACAGCAGTATGATTCCATTTTAAGTGCTATGGCTGCATCCTGTGGAATCTAGGGGTATGTAGTTTCAGGAGGCACTAGAGCTCTCTGGCTGGGAATTCTACCCCTCCTCTAAACTCTAGATCCCAGGAATCCAATCCCAGAGAAGAGCCAGGCTAGTCTCCATTGGAAGGGAGTTCCACAGCCTTGAATCAATGATCAAAAATCCTTCACCAGCGTCCTCACCAAATGTCTGTATGAGGATGGTTGGACTAAGAAAGAGAGATCTCAAAACTCAGGCAGGTTCATGTGGGGAGGTAGCTTCTTCCAGATATACTGCCTGACTCTTTTTGCTTTATTTAGTCTAAAGGTAAGAGAGAACTTTTTTATTTCGAATAATGCAGTCTCAGGCCTTGTTTTTCAATACACATCTGAGCACCTATTCAGTACAGAGCATTAACTAGGGCAGTAATTCAGCTTCAGAGGCTGAAGGGCTGTTTCCCGGAGGCAGCTAGGGAAGAAAGATGTTCACTCAGTGGCAGTTGTGAGGAGAGAAGGAAGAAGGGGTGAATTAGCTGCTCTGCTTGCCTTCCCGCCCTCCCTCTGACAGTATGGGCTACAGCCCGTGTCATCACCATCCCATATTTGCTTCCCCTCTGCTTTTTTGATGGCTTAATATAGTTTTGACTGCTTATTCTAGCTACACTGTATGCTATTGTACTGTTGCTTGGAAGTGGGAGAATGGAAAGGCACTGGAGACTTTGCTGTTTACTCTCCCTTTGCCAATCCCCACCCCCTCCATACATACATCTATGATACCTTTTTCAGTCTAAATTGAAAGGCTGCATTTCTACCTTTTCCATTTTATCTCCAACAAACATATGAAAACAAAACCAGGAACAAGACAAGTTGCAGAGGAACCCCCTCTACCATCCCTAGTACATGTCTGGTGTCAGCCCACAATCAAAGATTAGGCATTTCAGGTATAATCACTCAGACTAGCAAGGGACCCTACTTTCACTTGGGCAGGAGTCTGGTGAGCAGTACCTCTGAGGGAAGTTTAAGATGGAAACAAGATGTTTTGGGAAAGGGGTTCTGATTAAGAATGAAAAGATGTCAGGCATCCTTCATGCCAGTTTGTTCTTGGTACGTGTTCTTCCTCGCTATTTGCTGCCCTGCTAGTTCTACATTGCAAAGGAGAGGAACACCTCAAGAGTAATACAAACTGTGGTATGCACTCCATTTGCCTCCCCCAAAGTGTCCCAATGGAAATAATTACATATGCTCAGATGTAGGTATGCTTAATTCACGATTGTTTGATCCTTATTAATGCATTGTGTTCACTTGCTTTACGTATTTTTGTAGATTTTGATCCTTTTTAATATTCATTTCTTTTTGTTTAGTACACTTGCAATCCATAACATCACTTATCAATGTCATTTGCATACACTCTTTGTAGCACTACAGTGGAAAAGTGCCTTTCACTGATGCATTACAACTCTAAGAAAAAATAAAGATAGGAGGAGGAGAGGTGGAGACTTTTGTTTTGAGATGATGACATTAAGAAGAAACCCACCTGAGGGTGTGAATAAAAAGTTGCAGTTAGTGCCAGGCATTATTGGAAAATAGTTCAGGGCAACAGAAATGTTGTATGAATAATTTTTAAAAAATCTTGAGAACTACAGCAATAAATACCCTTGTCAGAGTGGAGCTATCCATGGTTCTGAAACTAGTGGCCTTCCTTGCAGATTCTTCCTTAGACCTAGAATAAGAGTGACTTTGTTGTGTTCAAGAGAAGCAGTGACAAGGGATATACAAGAGACAAGCATACCTGCTCCTCACATTCTAGTGTAATGGTTGAAGGGAGAAACTGGACCTTGTTTTCCTACAATGAGATATATAGACAATGGATATTATAAGCCACCTCTCCTTCAAGTAGCTCACAGTGGCTTATATGTTGTTGTGGTATGCTTTCAAATAGTTTCAGACTTATGGTGACCTTATCATGGGGTTTCCTCAGCAAAGATTTGTTCAGAGGTGGTCTGCCATTGCCTTCCCTGGGGCTGAGAGCATGTGACTTGCCCAAGGTCACTCAATCGGTTTCATGGCTGAGTTGGGCATTGAACCCTGGTCTCCAGAGTCACAGTCCCACACTCAAACCACTATGCCACACTGGCTTCCCAACAACCTCCAAAACAGAGATTGATGATGCAGAGGCACACTGCTTAGCCTTTCTGACTGTAACAGCACCAAGGCCTTTGAGACTATCCACTCCGGCAGGAAAATGGGAGCAGTGCTCATCTTCTGTCTTTACATTTTACACCAAGAAGGAGGGCAACAAGCAGACAGAAATCTTCTTTTACCTGTAGTGATGCAACATCTAACACCACTTTATATTTCTCAGCTCCTGAGGAACAAAGAAGGTTTGCTTTTCCCTGGTTTCACTCTGCATCTCATCCACTGCTCCTCCACAGTCACCTCTGACCCTGTACGTGGCCTTTCTGTAAGACAGCTCTCCCCAGGGCCCAGCTGACTCATTCTTCCACCACTTTCCCCAATCACTGCTCCTGGGGATGTGGGAAGGACCGCTGCCGTGCCCCCTCCACTGCTTGTCGGTACCAAAAATTGATTTGCCCCAGCAGGTCACAGGCACCAGAGCAACCATATGTCCAGCAGCACAATATAGGGATAGCTTCTAGCAGTGTACATAAATGAGCAAGGGATACATGCGCAAGGTGAGGCCATGACTGGGGGAAACAGCAAATGTTTTCATGGGGAAACTTCCAGTTTCCAACTTAGCATGGCCAACTGAAGGAGACTGGATAGCTATGCTGGGCTTGGGTTTGGAGATCTGCCACTAGGCAGAGAGAGAAGACTGTGCTGTATGAACAATTAGACTGATACAGTGGCTTCGTATGGTGAGGCTACAATACAGTACCATCTCTCCTCTCCATACAGAGATCTGTAATACCAATCCTGTAAAGTATTCTGTAGAGAGCAAAGTATGCTGCAGGGTGATTTAAGCATTTGAGGCAGTAAAATTTGGATATGTCTAATGCAGAAAAGCTACAATCCACAGGGCATAATTCACCAGCATATTGTTATGCACAAGTGTCACTGAAACTAAGAAGAGTTATGTAAGGGTAAAAGGGTAGGTGTACTAATGTTGTTGTTGTTGATGATGATGATGATGATGATGATGATGTGTGCCTTCAAGTCATTTCCAGAGAAAATGGCTACTAGGGAAAACAACTCCTTTTAGCCTGCCTCTAATGTCCTGCAATGTGACAATTTGATTTACCATGCATTCACATCTGAGCAAAACTGACTGGGACTAAAGGAATGGCAAATTCTCCTTACTGATTTCTCTCCCCTTATGTTTACCAGTACAAATGGGCATCCCTTAAATATTCACTCCAAATTGTGGGGCAAGGTATCACCAGAAAACAATGCATGTAAACAGGGTGGTGTATGTATGTGACACACACAGCTGTGTGCATGCTCATCTAGAGAAACCTACTATAAAGGTGTCCTCCCTGTCTGCATTTCACTATGAATAATATTTGCAGTGCAACCCTGGCTGTAGCTCAGGCCTTTTGCCCAGACTTGCAATCTGTTCTACATTAAAGGGAAGCAGATGGTTAAGAAAATGACCCTTCTGCCCTCCCCACCTTTCAATCTACACACAAAGAAAGCCCAAGCTGGCTGGAAACATCGAAACCCCCCAGGAATAATTTTAATCAGAGAGCCTCAGCCATTCTGAATAAATGCAAGCCCTGGCAACCGATGAAGGGCTAGATGCTGGTGAATATGCATGTCCTCCTCAGATTTTTCGTCAACATGTAGCTGCTTGTTTATTTTTTAGAAAAAATGAGAGGGGGGGGGGAGCAAGAATTCAGGAACATCAAGTGGTTGCTTTTGCATGTTATGATGGATTTTGCCAACCATATGCAGACATCCAGAGTGGATGAATGATACAGACAGCAAAACAGGCTGTCCCTCCCTATTCTTTGAATGCTAGTGGCACAGCATGAAACTTCTTCTTGTGAGGTACCCAACTGTACATATTGATTGTTGTGTGCCTTCAAGACATTCTGACCTTAAGGTGAATCTATCACAGGGTTTTCTGGGCTGAGTGTGTGTGACTTACCCAAGGTCACCCAGTGGGTTTCCATGGCTGAGCAGGGAGTCGAACCCTGATCTTCAGAGTCATAGTCTAGTGCTCAAACTGCTATACCACACTGGCTCTCAACTATACAGACAGAGAGAAGGAACTGACTGTCAGCTCTTCTGATCACATTCCTATCCAGAGGTTAGCTCTTCTTATGAACCACACGCATCCCCTCATGCTATACACACACCTCACTACATATTTCATTCATGTTGTCTCTTAAGCTATGTCAAGAATGATTAGGGTCTTCCAGTTGAGCCTGGTCTCAGCCCATAAGATGCTCAGTGTGGTATAATGGCTGGTTGTCCCAGGGGAACTGTAAAGGGGAATTGAGAATTTAGAAAGGCTAAGGCAGCCCCTGAATTGATGGCCTACCCCTGAGAATAGATGTCAGCATCTCAGCTGAATGAATGCTGATGCTAAAACTGGGGAAGGAAAGAACTGGGCCCAGACTTAATCATACTTAGCATCAGTAGTAAAACTGGGAGTGCAGAAGCTCATCATCATTGTCCTCACAGCCACAACCACAAGGAGCATCCCAATATTCAAGCAGCTGTGTTGACCCATGTCAACAAAACAGTTCTAGCCTTTTTCATATCTGTTGGAGCAAGCCTTTTGTGAGGATAACAGATCTTAATTGCTCACCGAAGGCCAACTAATGCCCCCTCCTCAACTACTATGAGGATTGCAGTTGAACACAGAAGAAACAGGTGGGTAGATGATACTAATATCCATGGACGCATCTATACCAGCTAAAACTAATCTGCGTGCAGCCCAGAGTATTCTGCTATGGAGCTGCCCTGGATCTACTATGTGAGTGCTACACATACCAACACAACAGTGAGGGGAAACTACTTTGCTGTCAAGATGGTTGACCACACTGACTGCATATCAGCATCAGTGTCCTGCCCTCTTTGGGGCTGCCGCCACCACTGCTACCTTGTCAACCACAAAACCAGCTCTCTGGCAGAAGAGCCTTGCTGGCTGGCAATGTCACTTCTGGTGAGGTCAGAACAGGATGCCCAGCCATGTCATCTATGAGAATGGGGTAGAGCACCTTGTTCTGACACCTGGCAAGCAATATGTAAGCATGGCTTGGTCAGGTGAAGGATGTGCTTTTCCCAGGAATGTGGCAGCAGCAGTGTACCCAAGGTGAAATGATTTTTATTTTTATTTTTTGACAATAAGTGGCTGGGCTCACAGGATGTGGCAAACAGCACTGGACCTTTAAGAAAAGTGGAAACAGTTGCTGCCCACCCAAATCCAGCCTGATCCAGGTGTCCACACTTTCAAAAACAACAAGGTCACTCTGGAGCTTCCTGGAAACTCCAAAGTAACTGGTGAGTTTTCTTAAGTCAAAGTCAAAGTCCAAGAGGTCATCATGGCTAAGAAATAATGGTAAGGAAACTCTTAAAGAGAGAAAATCTTCCTTCAAGAAGTTGAAGCTTTGCCCAAACAAAGAAAACAAAAAGAAACACAAACTCGCACAAAGGAAAGTTAAATAGATCATAACAGATGCAAGAAAGTATAGGCAGACCTCAACTAACAAAGCCTATGACAGTGGCACTCCTTTTAACAAAGTCTTTTTATACTTGCTCAGCCCCACACCTACTCTTTTCCCTCCTAATCCTTTGTCTACTGGATTTGTTTTTGTTTTCTAGCAGCATCAGCATTTGGAGGATAGTGAAGGAGAGCTAAAGTAAAACAGACTTTTGGTGCCAGGTTGCAGCAGTATATCTGCAATAAAAAGTAAAGGTAAAGGTATTCCCCATTGACAAGGTTGTCAAGTCATGTCCAACCGTAGGGAGCATGCTCATCTCCAAAAGCCTGTTTTACTTTAGCTCTCTAAGCCAAAGAGCCAGCGTTGTCAGAGACTACTCTGACAACTCTGACTACTCTGGCACCAAAAGTCTGTTTTACTTTAGCTCTCTAAGCCAAAGAACCAGTGTTGTCAGAGACTACTCTGTGATCATGTGGCCAGCATGATTGCACAGAACGCTGTTTACCTTCCCACTGAGAAGTGGTACCTATTTATCTACTTGCATTTGCGTGCTTTCAAACTGCTAGATTGGCAGAAGCTGGGACTAGTGATAGGAGCTCACCCCATCATGCAACACCCAGGCCTCGAACTGTCAACCTGCCAATCTTGCAGTCAACTTAGTTAGCATCTTAACCACTTGAGCCACAGCAATAAACAAGGCAATAAAACTTAAGCTGGGAAAGAAGGGGATTCTATTTAAGACAATCCTACTTTAGCTATGTGTGGCTGCCTACAACATGAAAGGCAAACAGCAGCTATCTCTGGAATCCTTTAGTAAGCATGCATCAACAGCAGAACAGAAAGAAAAGGGGAGAGCACAAAAGTCTGCCTCTCTAGCTACCCCAGCGTGTTTTAAACAGCAAACACATATGTAAAAGTCTAGCCACCAAGATGGATATCAAAATGGTGAAAGAAAAGCATGCTGTTGATGCATGCTTACTAAAGGATTCCAGAGCACTTTGCACTTTGGAAGACCTGGTTGGATGCACTTTGGAAGACCTGGTTGCTACATTATATATGTGCCAATTGCTATCCTGGAATAAAATGTTTGCTGAAACATATTGAACTGATCTTTTTTGTGATGTAGAAACCTATCCCTTTTCTTTCCATGTTATTTCTGCTTCAGATGCCAAATTTTCTAAAATGATTTCTGGGAATTTACTTCATAAATGTATTTTTAGAGCATATTGCTATTAACATCAAGACCAACAAATTAAGAATTCTTGAAATGGATTAAGACCAGGAAAAAGTTAGATCACTAGATCGCAATAGTTAAAGATGTTAAAAGGTTCAAAAGTTACCGTTAAGGTTAGTTTTAAAGGAGAACTAAAAGAGATAAGGAGAAGCTAAATGCATTGTTTTCATTTGTCTTCAGTACAGATATCTAAGCCTGAAGTGATATTTCCAGAAAGAGAGTTTGAGGAGTTGAGGCAAATAGTGAAGACAAGAAAGAAGTTCTAGTTTTACTGAATTTTTTTCTTTTAAGTCACCAACTCCTTCCAAGAAATCTTTAAAAACTTGAATGTGAAATTGCTAGGATCATCTCCTGTACCAGAGGACTGGAAGGTAGCCTGAATATTTGGGGGATGTGGCAGTGCCAGACCACAGGTAGAGTTAGAAATACAGCATCACTTTTTGCATCTTTTCTGTTGCAGCCCATGCAACTTGAAAGGAAACATCTGAATATGCATAGCTATTGTACTGGAGATGAGAAGCATCTAGGTACCACTAGTTTAGTCATATATATATATATATATATATATATATATATATATAGTGATTCATGCATGCACATTCAGGAGTCATTGCATGGGAAAAAGGAATTGGAAAGATCTATGGAGTGTATCGTATCCTCACATTTGCACTCACCACTTCACTTCTGCGCTGTTCACTTGCAACAGTGACTTGGAGAGAACAGTGGACTTGGCTGGTTGCTATTTTTATCTGTCAGCACACTAATTCTGGCAAACTATACAACTCTGTGGATTGATTTACCCAGGGCCAGTGGAATACACAAAAAAACACTCCAGTCCTGACAAAGGGATGCTACAGTCATGAATTTCTATCCAAGTGGATGGAACTAATTGGTCCCTAATGTGGGACCATCCATATTGGCTTTCTAGTATGGAAGCACTCCAGGGGGCACTTAACTGTGTGTGGTTTTCATACTGAAATGTTTCAGCCCTACTTCAGAGTAATGTTAGCAGGATGGGTGCTTCTTTCCTCCAGCCCTCTGCTTGTCCCCAGCACCAGAGCTAAGGGTATTTTCTCTTCTGTTTAATGTGAACAGAAATAATGTAAACACAATTGCCCAGCAGACATAAATGACATCATACACAGAAAGACCAATTAATAATGATTTTCATAAATGATCTTTGATATCTACATGTTTTCCTGAAGCATTTTGTGGACTAAAGTTGCAATCCTACACACTTAATGGGGAGCAAAACCCATTATACTTAGTGAAACTTATTTCTGAGTAAATGTATCTCCAGCTGTGTTGCATAACATGAAAGGAAGAGGAAGGACAAAACAAAAGCCAATTCTTTCTGAAAGAAATGCTTCTTTGCTTGGTTTTATTTCTTTTGTTTTGTTTTTCTGCAAGACACCTCAGTTCTTCAAAGTTCCTGATGCTCATGTGGGGGAATTAAGTGATTTTATAAATCAGGTCAAATTGGGCTTTCACAATGCATTATTACTAATTTAATTAAAGTGCTTCTTGCCTTAGAAACTTTAAATACAGAGATTAAAACACACAATCCAAGGACACTACAAAACTGTTAATTAACAGCTAACCTAAATAATATGCAGCTTGCATGACACTTTGAAAATGATTAGCTTGAAGCTCTGGCAGGCCTACACTGGAGCAAATCCCAAAGATGGGACCCCTCCAGAGAAACATCTGGTACTAAACAGGGGGTAAATTCAGGCCTCTGGTGATTTGTTTGACTTCAGTGGAGAAATATGCATTGACTTTTTAATAGCTGAAGGAAGGACAGCAAGTACATTCCAGTGGATCTAGATATCTGTGACATCTTCAGAATTCCAAATTTTCAAAGATGATTTAAAGTTTAAATTACAGCACTGTTCCCATCCTGAGATTGATTTTGAACAATATTAGGCTTTGCAAGCAAAAGGTCTCAGGTTTATTCTGCAGACACTTTGGATAATATTGGGGAGGATCTTGCCTGAAACCCCAGAAAGCTGCCACCAGTTAATATAAAGGCTTCTCCTTTGACATGATTGTCTAGTTGTGTCTGGGGCCAGTGTTCATCTCTGTTACTAAGTTGAGGGAGCCAGCTTTGTCAAAGATGACTCCATGGTCATGTGGCCAGCATGACCAAATGCCGAGGTGCATGGAACGCTGTTACCTTCCCACCAAAGTGGTACCTATTTATCTACGTGTACTTTTACATGCTTTCGAACTGCTAGGTTGGCAGAAGATGGGACTAGTAATGGGAGCTCACTCCGGCATGTGGTGCTTGGGTCTTGAACTGCCGACCTGCTGACCTTGCATTCATCAGAGTAGGCATCTTAATTGCTAAACTACTGCATCCCTTCCCCAGTAAACATTGGGCCTTTGCACACTGCCAGAAATAGTGCACATTAAATTGAGGCACTGCCCTGGCTCAGTGCTAGGGAGTCATGGAAATTGTATTTTTTTCTGGGACATTGAGCCTTCTCTGTCAGAGAGCTCTGGTGCCACAATAAATTACAGTTCCCATGATTCCCTAGCACTGAGCCAGGGCAGTGCCTCAATTTAATGTGCAGTCTGCAAAGGCCCATTGTCAATATACAATGTACTGTAGATCGACCAATGGTCTAATTGAATATGAGAGGGCTTCCTTGTGATCCAAAGGTCTCTCACCAGTCTCCTTCTAATGAGCTCATCCTAGTTTCCATTTTGGCACAAGTGGTCCCATGCAATGACAAGAGGCTGCATGCAACCCTTTGCAACCTCAATCAAAATATATTTTCACGAGCTGGCTTTGAATGCTCTCTCTTCTCTATTTTCCAAAAGTCTCTCTTCTCCAGAAGATATGTGAATGGCATCCTGAGCATCTGACCAAATGGGCAGGTAACACTGGAGAAACTTTACCAGGGCTCCAGGAATTTTTACCCCCACCATCTATCCTAAATTGGTTGCACTTTCTAGTTGCCTCTATGTAACTACTGGATAGATGTATTAAGTACAACCTTATATCAGAAGCCTACTCACTCTTACACATTATAAATTATACCTTCCAGAAAACATATAAATTCCATTGTCTGTGGCCAGCCCTGGAACAAAATTACTATATCTTTTTCTGATTCATCAGAAAGACACTCACGATGTAAGATACTCAGGTATTTGGGGGAAACCCATTACTTCACGTACAACTTATTCACAGTGAGTTCATCATGCTGTGTTATTCCCACTGGTTGTTGCTGGGTGGCATGGGCAGGTAGGCTGCATGGCACGGTGGCAGGAAATTGGGTACACTGAACTAGACTATACTGAGAGTGAAGTGGAAGAAACTCTATGTAGAATCTGTTGTTTTCTGTGGCAGTCTGGTGCACCCCACCATCAAGCGACTTTTTTAGCTTTGCAGGCCAGAATTAATTTCCCAAGTGGCAGACATCTGCAGCACTCTCTGTCTCCATGGAACCAGCTACCACATCACTAGTTGTTTTGACATGAACATTTTCACACAGATGATTAAAGAAACTGAGCAGAATCCTGTCCTTCCCACTCATGAAGACACTGTTAATTTATTCACATTCTCTTCCTTTTGGAAATAATAATTTTGACTAACAGTAACATAAAATTTAAGTCAGACCTATTAGCGTGACATAGATCACTGTATTCATCATTGGTTTGATTAAGCCTATCCCATGTGATAGCATTGGTTTATAACCCTCACTCCCATACACACATACTTAGCTCTGAAATACACATTTCCCACTGATTTCAATGTCTAGAATCCCCTTAATTTGTGTACTGTATTTATATTTGTAACGTCAGAGTAACACTTCACACACCTAAATAATTGGGTTACAGCACACAAAATTTCATGCTAAAATAAATGTGGCAGTTTTTAAAATTGTTTTTGCTGCTAGACTAACAATGCTGCACATTTGGAAAACAAAGAATCTGTAATTTGGCAAACTAAGATAACAGTATAGCTTTTATTCTACTTGTTAACCTTCTTGCTCTAACATTTAGACAGAACTTTGACCATGAAAGTGATTTAGGAAATGGGAGATGGAGGCATGGATACCTATCCACACTAAAATGCTCATCTCACCCTTATTGAGCAGTCTGGACATCTCTTTCATCCGGACATTGTTGGACAATATCTCTGGGGAACCAGGCTGTTGCTCATGGACAGCTACCTATGTCCAGAGCAGAATCAGAGTGAGTGATTTGCCCACAGCTGTCCCTTGAATATGGATATGAATTAGATATGAACCTATGTTTTGTGGGACTCCGCCACTGGTTGTGGATGGGCAGGAACTGTATCTGGGGGCCCAGGTTTAGAAAAGCCTGGCCTAAGTCAAATACACTATTATAGAAAGCAGAGGCAGTAATCATACAGTTCGCCAGGTACTGTTGGACTGCAGTTCCCAGTAGTCATAGCCAGCATAATCAATGGTGAGGAATGCTGGGAGTTGCAATCCACCCCATCATCTGGAGGTCTGCATGTTCCCCATGTCTCTGCTGAGCTCATGGGATGAGAAATCATGTAAGAATGAAAGCAGTTCTTACTGAGTTTTGTTTTTAAAATAATATAAAATAAAATACAGGTCACTGGTGGCTCTTTTCAAATAAATGTATGTTTTGTGTTTTACAGGCAGAGGCTACCATGTTAATTTCTGTTCCATATTGGCCAAAGTAACAAGACTGGAATCACCATCCAATTAAGATCCATTTCACAAATTGCTCCCTCTTTTCCTCCCTCTCTAGATCTGACTAATTGTGCACTGATTTTAACCATAGATCCCATCCTTATTTATACAATACCATACTGGCACAGAAAGCAGGCAACAGACAGAATGTAAACATGAATTAAAAATAAATGAAGCAGTTATGTGATGGGGGTGTTTTGTTTTTTTAAACAGAAAGTCCTCAGCTTTCCTGGCAATGTAGTCAAAGCCAACAAAAGATGAAAAAGCCATTCTTCTCCCCCCCCCCACCCGGGCCTTCAATATACCCCCCCACACAAGGGACAGCTCTTTTGCCTAATTCCCCTTTCTGTGCTTCTCCTCACCTCCTGAGCTTAGCTTTTTCCCTCCTCACGTCCCCACTAGAAATAGGACCATGTGTCATTTCAAGGGCCCTGTTGTTCTAAGACTGTTAAATGCAAAACCTGAAAATGTGATTTCTTCCTGCCTTTGTGTGGGGTTAAGTATGTTAGGGAGGCAGCGCCTGCGTGAGCACAACCTGGCAGAAGCATGAAAAAGGTCAGCTCAGCTCTCCAGCAATCAGTACTGGATGCTGTTCTCTCTCTTTCTCTCCCTGCCTGTCTGCCTGTGTGCCTGAATACTATATCTCCCTGCCCTGCAGTTACAATTAACCCCGGAGAAACCCCAATCTAGCAATGAGCTGGAGTAGACTGCTCTGAACACATTGTTGTGCCCCCCTCTTTTGAAGGGAACAAGGGGAAGCCTTTTCCCAGCCCACTCCCTAAATTAGTCTGGATGGTGGTGGTGATGGTGGTGGGTGTTAGATGATAGCAACGGGTGCAGAGAATAGCATGAATAATGTAAACCTCCCTAGACGCAGCTGGGTAACTAAGAATGTGTGCCACCAATATTGCCTTCTCTTCTTCCTCTCCCTCCCCTCCTTCTGCAAACTGGGACTTCCCACACCCATTTCCACAAAGTCAAAGCTGGGTTATTGGGCATCATATTTGGCACCATTTTTAAGCACCCCTATTGACAGCAATGAGAGTGATGGTCTTATAGTAAAACCCCAGAACTGGACCACATTATTACTTCTTCTAGGCCCCGTCATAATTTTTTTCTTGATGGCCTTTGGCTATATGTGCAAGTAGCCCCCTTCTCTCTGTCTGATTCTCATCTGTAAAATGCAAATGACATGCTCCTTACAGTTCAGGGCAGTTTCCTAGAGACCTATATTTCGTATACACAGAGTTCACCTTCTCTCTCTCTCTCTCTCTCTCTTGTGCTAAATGAGATATTACAATGAGGTGAGTGTGATGGAGAATTGGTTTCCTAAAAGGACGGGATGGAGATCTTTCCCCTAGTTTCTACAGGAGGAGCAAACAGGTCTTAAGTGGGGGGAAAGGATATGGGGAATTGAAAAGCTGGTATTACAAACATAAGATTAAATAGAAGCAGAATTAATGCTTCAAGTCTATGCAAACCCTGCATTCTAGGAGGGCAGGGAAGACAAAGAAGCAATTGTAGCCAAGACAGAAACGCTGACAATACATGTTAATGTGACTGAATTAATTAATTAAATGAAAAAGAGAATTTTGGATGAAATCAGAACATGAGAAAATCTTGAGTCTGAGATCGTAAAAGCTTGGAAATGCCAACTAGGTAGAATCAGCTAAGGCTCCAAGTGATGTAAACTCTTTTCTGCCTTTGCAGACTGCTAGAAATAGTGCAAATTGAGGCCACTTTAACTGCCCTGACTCAGTACTAGGGAATCATGGGAACTGTATTTTATTGTGGCACCAGAGCTCTCTGACAGAGAAGGCTCAATGTCTCAGAAAAAACAACAACAATTCCCATGATTCCCTAGCACTAACCCTAACCCTTAAAGTGGACTCAATTTGCACTATTTCTGGCAGTCTGCAAAGGCCCCCAATGAAGTGGTTTATAGTCCACAAAAGCTTATGCTTTAAATATGCTTGCTAGTCTTTAAGGTGCCCCAGGACTCTTTGGCTGCTGTCACACTGCAGGAATAAAGTAGTTTGACACCACTTTAACTGCCAGGGCTCAATGCTATAGAATTCTGGGATTTGTAATTCTGTGAGATATTTAGCCTTCCCTGTCAGAGAGCCCCACCAAACTACAAATCCCAGAATTTCACAGCAAGTTAAAGTGGTGTGAAACTGATTTCCTTCTACAGTGTGGCAGCAGCCTTAACGGTTGCTGCAACAAAGTAACACAAATGTCTCTTTGGAGATCATCTATCTTTTACAATGAAAGCAACTATGTCAGGAGCAACATCTAACAACTACCCAGAGTGACATCAGATCAACCAGCAGGGAGGAAATCTTCTTTTTTTTGGAAAAACTCCAAATATTTCTTATGTCAGAATTTGAAACAGTTACTTTTTAGATTACAACATCCAGAATCCCCCAACCAGCAAATCCACTGGCCCTGTTGACTAAGAGATTCAGGGAAACTGAGTTTAAAAAAGTAACTTTTCCAAGCTCTGCATTAGGCATATATGAAAGAAAAAGGAGGGGGGGAGAGGAAGAGGACCTTTAGGAAATGAACCTGATCTGCAGACTCAAATATATATTTAACGTCTGTGTCTAGAAATATATTCTTAAGTGTTGAGGTGCCAGGGCAGGAAGTACACCAGGAAGTCTTGTCCTCTACCCTCAGAAGCTTTTACTCCCATAGCTAGGCAGGCAATTGATGTTCTTTAATGAGAGAATGACACTCTGCACAAGCTCAGAGGCATTATCTTCATTACACTCTGCAAGGCTGAGCCCTCACAGCTCTTAGGCTATGTTCAAACTAACCCTCAAACATATTGAGCAAATGGTAATAGTTTTGCATATTCTTCTTTTGATTCTCTTTTAATGCTCACTTTTGTATGCTTCTAATTATATTGTTATTCTAAATTGTAAGCTGCTTTGAGTTCCAGTTTGGCAGAAAAGCAGGAATTATTATTATTATTATTATTATTATTATTATTATTATTATTATATTTATTTTGCCTGTGAAGATGTGTACATAACTAATTCAGTTTTGTCATGGCTTACAGGGAGGAAAACTGAGGTTTGTGAGATAGGGGGTAAGGATTGGTGGGCAAATGGCTGACATCTTTTCTTTCATGGTATTTGTAAGCAAGTTGGATTCCCTTCAATGTGGTAACAATCCTCTTGGATTGTTGTAGTGATGGCTGTTCAGGACTGCTTTGAAAGACCACTTGGAAACTTTAATTGTTGAGAATGCTTCAGCCAGGTTTTTTATGGGGATGGGACACTCCAGGCTTTTGTATCAACCCACATTGGCTGCCTATTCATTTCTATGTGCTGATTTTTCATCTTAATTAGTCTAGGATAAAGCTACCTGCATGGCTGCCTTCCTACTTGTGAACTGAGATCTCTCATAGGATCTTTTCACAGTTCCTCCATAAGGTGACAAACAAGCAACAGCCTTTTTGGTGGTCTTAGTGGTGCTGCTGCCTCTAGAACTGCCTCCCTCAACAAGGGCTTGCATATAAGAGAACAATTACTACTTCCCTTTAATCATACATTGAAATCTTCCTAAATACTCTCAGCTGCAGTAAATTTCACTGTTAGTCATTGCTTGGTTTTTAGGGTATGCTGCTCTGACTTTGCTAGGGAGGAAGAATGGGATAGAAATCATTTGAAATATATAAATAAACAGTAAGTCCTTCCTTGCCATTCAAAGCCTTCATGTCTCGCAGGGAAGAGATGCTGGACCGCCATGGGGGGTAATGTCAAAGTGAAGAAAGAAAACCATCATTTTCTATCCCACATCAAGGTTGATTCCAGTCCAAACAAAAGGCATCCTGGTGTGCCAAAAATGCTAAATCAATGTGCCTGAACCCAGAGCCATGCACAAACAGTGGCAATCAAGCTGCTGTTCCTGGCTAACCCAATGAAAGGCTGGGAGAAATCATAAAATCAATGAGGGAGCCTGATCCCAAACAGAAAGTATGGCTTATTAGTCATGTGTTGTTGTTTCTTCCTGTGGGTACACATCTCCTCTGTATTCCCCATCCCCTCATCCAATTATTACCACAACTATGCAGAAATCTTGCATCTGGACAAACTCTCCTGGTTACCACACTTGTTGCAACTGACTGTACTTCTACTGTCTCTGTCTCAAAGGGACTACAAAGACCATGCTGTAATACCATCTATATTTGCTGGACTATTATGCCATTGTATGGGGAAGAAAGCTAAGAAAAGGATCAGGAAGCCTCTCCTTTCCCTGTTTGACTTCTCCGTGCAACAAGCAGGTTTATCTTTCCAATTTACATCCTTTCTCCTTTCCTTTGTGTGCGCTTTATCTAATTTAGATTGTAAACTCTTCAGGGCAGGAATCCGGCTCTGTCTAATAAATTATGAAATGAGTCTGCCATGAGATAATAGCAAGCAATCAAATCTTGCCTTTTTGGTAGCCCACTGAGCTATTACGCCCTAAAGGAAGCTGGGGAAAAATAAATAAAAGATCCACCAGCATAATTACTATCCAAGTTTCTCCTCTCTCCTTCTCCCCCTCCCCACATTGGCACAGTGCCCCAAATACTGAGAACCTGACATGATTTACCACAAGCTAACTAGGAATCCCAATCACAAAAACTCAATGAAAAACAACTTTGCCACAATAACTGAAAGCATCTTTACCTGTGACAGTTACCAGCATGGATGCCACCAAGGAACGATTGTTGTCCAGCTTACGGCTCAGCCTGAGTTCCCCACTAGTCTGATTGATGATCAACAAGTGCAGCTCATTCCCTCGTTCAAAAGTGTAGAACAGTCTGTCGGACACATCTGGGTCATAGGCGGGGATCTTCCCTATTACCCCCGATGGGAAGGTGTTGGATTTGTTGGAGATGTAGTTGTTAAAGAGGATCTGGAAATTTTTAAGAACGGGGCTGTTATCATTCTGGTCAATGAGCTTGATGTGGACTGTGGCTCTACTGACAAGAGGCGCCGAAGTGGCCTGGACAACAATGACATACTCTGACTTTGTCTCATAGTCCAGGTCAATCAGAGCAGTGAGCTCACCTGAAAAGATGTCCATCTGGAAAATCTCAGGGATGTTGCCTTCCACAATCTGGTACATAATCTGAGCATTGGGTCCCTCATCTGGGTCAACAGCTGTTATCTGGGCCACAACAGAGCCCACAATGCTATTCTCCTTCACTAAGACCTCAAACTCCTCAGCCGGGAAGACAGGTGCATTGTCGTTCACATCCTGCACAGTGACTTGAATGTGGACAGGTGTTCTTTGAGAAGGGATCCCTCGGTCCACAGCATAAGCAGTGAGTTCATAGACTGGGATGCTCTCCCGATCCAGCCTGCGGTCAGTGCGAATAATCCCAGAGGTGGGTTCTATTGTGAAATCCCCATCCCCATCCTCTCCATTCTGGAAAGTATACTGTACTCGTCCATTGGCATGGGCATCTCGATCAGTGGCTGAGATCTGGAGCACACTCGTGTAGGGAGCGCTATCCTCAGAGATGATGCCTTGGTAATGAGCATTAACAAACTGTGGGGCATTGTCATTGACATCATTGACCATGATTTCGACATAGGTTGTGTCTGCCTTCTGTGGGATCCCATTATCTTTGGCTGTAATGGCTAACGTGTAGGTCACCTGGTCCTCATAATCCAGTTCAGCCTGCAAAGTGATGGCACCAGTGTTGGCATCAATCCGAAACTGAGGGATATTGTCCTCCAGGTAATAGGTAATCCGGGCATTTTCCCCAACGTCATCATCAGTGGCACTGATCACAACCACTGTGCTTCCTACAGGACGGTCCTCATTCACACTTACTGAGTAATGGGCACTCTGGAAGACTGGCCTGTGAGTGTTGGCATCAGTAATGTTGATATGGACATGGCAGTTGTCATGCAGAGTCCGGTCAGAGGCTGTCACTGTGAGCACAAAGCGTCTCTCTTGTTTGTAATCCAGGGGCAAAGAGAGGGTTATTAGTCCCACTCCCCCCTGAGTACTGATGGCAAAACGGTTCCGTGTGTTCCCCCCCGTTATCTGATAGCTGATGGCACTGTTCACATCCCTGTCAATTGCTGTGACGCTGAGGACGCTGGTCGCCACAGCGGCATCTTCGTTGAGGCGGATGAAATACTCTTTCTGGGTGAATTCAGGCCGATTGTCATTCACATCCATTACGGTGATGGTGACACTAGCAGAAGCCGACAGAGAAGGGGAGCCATGGTCCCGGGCCTCTACCCCAAAGAAATAGTGCTCCACGGTTTCCCGGTCCAAGGGGCCGCTCACAGTAATCCAGCCCGTAGCACTGTTCACCACAAAGGGGGTGTCAGATGAGACCCCAGAAAGCTTGTACTCCAGGCGTGAGTTCTCTCCGTAATCTGCATCCACAGCCTGGATGTGGATCACGGAGTGGCCAAAAGGGGCATTTTCCAAGACAGATATTTGAAAAGGGGTGCTGACAAAAATTGGGGCGTGATCATTGATGTCCACGACTTGGATGCTCACCATGCCCGTGTTGTTGGACAAAGGAGGTCGCCCTGCATCCTGGGCCCGTATCCTCAGGGCGTATTCTCGCTCCACTTCAAAATCCAAAGGAGCCACTACTTGGATTTCTCCAGTCACGCTGTCAATGGAAAACTGTCCCCGGCTGTTCCCGCTGATGATGTTGTAATGAACCAAAGCGTTGTTGTCCTTGTCCGAGTCGGTGGCGGTGACTTTCAGAATTTCCGAATGGGGTCTGACGTCCTCTCGGACTTGGACGATGTACCGCTTCTCGCTGAACTGCGGGACGTTGTCGTTCTCGTCGAGGACGGTGATGTAGACCCGGACGGTGGCGGAGCGAGGGCCGGGCTCCTTGCCCTGGTCGTTGGCCTCCACCACCAGAGAATACTTCTCCATCTTCTCCCTGTCCACTTGCCCGCTGGTGGTGATCAGTCCCGACCGCGGGTCTATCTCAAAGGCGGAGTGGGCCGCTCGCTCGTTGACGAAACGGTACCGGATGTTGGCGTTGGGCGGGGAGTCCACGTCGGTGGCCCTCAGCTGCAGGATGGGGTAGCCTTCCTCCACGTTCTCTCGGATGGTCTCTCTGTACTCGCCCTGCTCGAAGACCGGGCCGTGGTCGTTCCGGTCGGTCACCGCCACGGCCACCATGGTGGTGGCGGAAAGGCGGGGGAGGCCGCGGTCCGCGGCGGTGACGCGGAAGTAGTGGAGGTCCATGTCTTCCCTGTCCAGGGCCTCGGAGGTGCTGATGAGGCCGCTCTGGGAGTCGATGGCGAAGAGCTCCAGGGAGCGGCTGTTCATCAGGGTGTCCATGGAGTAGGAGAGCCTCCCGGCTTCCCCGGGGTCCGGGTCCTGGGCCGCCACCGTGATCACGGGGGTCCCCGGGGGCTGGTTCTCCGCCACTTGCACCTGGTAGTTGTACTGGGGGAAGGCCGGGTGCCGGTTGGCCGCCCTCGGGGCCCGGAGCCCCGGTTCCCCCCTCTGCCTCGGCCTCGGCCTCTGCCTCCTCTCGGCGGCATCACTCCAGCAAGAGCAGCGGCGGCGGCGGCGGCGGCGGCGGCAGAGGAGGAGGAGCAGCCCCTTCGGCGCAGGAGGACGGCTGGGCCCTGGCAGCCCCGGAGCGGACCGCCGCCCCACGTCCCCTCGCAGACAGCCTTCGCCCGAGGCCCAGAGCGGAGGCAGAGGCCGAGGCAGAGGCGGAGGCGGAGCTGTCCCCGGCGCCGGTGGTGCTGAAAGGGAGCCCCCCGCCGCCGCCGCCGAGGCCGCCTCCGGGAAGGGAGCCCCCGCGTGGGCCGGAGGGAGCCCCAGGAAGGCCAGCAGCGCCAGGCAGCCGCCCAGAGGCCAGGCGCCCAGCATCCTCCCAGCGCCCCCAGGAGCAGCCCCGGCCCCGGCCCCGGCCCCGGCCCCTCCGCGCCTCCCTCGGCCGCGGAAGAGGCACAAGGAGCGCCCCGGGAGGCGGAGGGCGGCCACGGAGGGAAGGCAGGCCCCAGGAGGAGCCCCAGGGAGCCCCGCGGGACGCCGACGGAGAAGGGAGGAGCAGGAGGCCGGGGGCTTTGGGGAAGCGGGCTGCGGGGTCCCCTCCTCCTCCGCCTCCTCCTCCGCCTCCTTCTCTACCTCTGTCTCTCCTTTCTCTATCTGTTCTTCTTCCTCCTCCTTTTCCTTCTCCTCTTCCTCTGTCTCTACCTCTTCCTCTTCTTCTTCCTCCTCCTCTTTCGGGGTCCCCTCTCCGTCCCTCCCCTCTTCTCCTCTTCCAGGCGTGAAGGAGGCCCCAGCCGGATCTCCGTCCGACCGGAGGCAGCAGTCCGGGGGCCCCCTCCAGGGGTTCCGGGGAGGCTCCGCCAGAGGCTCGGGAGCGTGGCGCTGGGTCTTCCTCGTCCTCCTCCTCCTCCTGCTCCTCTTCCAGGGCGAGGGCCCCCCCTCCTCCGCCTCCTCCTCCGCCTCCGCCTCCTCCTCCTGGGCGGGGGTCCCGGTCCCGGTCCCGGTGCGGAGGGGAGCCTGGCCGGGGGCTGCTGGGGAGCGGGAGCGGGAGTGGAGGGCCAGGCCCCGTTCCCCCTCTCGGCCCTCGGGCTCCCCGGGGCTGAGCGGGAACAAAGGGAGCCGGAGCCGGAGGAGGAGGAGCAGCAGCGGAGGCGGCAGCAGGAGGAGGACGAGGAGGAGGAGCAGCCCTGGCCCCAGGCGGAAGCGGCGGAGGACACCGCTGGGTCCCGTCCGTGTCCGTGTCTCCGGGGCCCCTTCCGCCATGGCCCCCGGGCCCCTGCCCCTTCCCCGCCCCCCCGGCTCTGCCCCTCTCGCCGCCTCCGCCGCCTCCGCCTCCTCCGCCGCCACCATCTACCTGGAAGGGACAGGGACAGAGCCAGGGGCCGCCGCCCCCTCCGCCGCCTCCTCTTCCTCTTCCCTTCGGTCCAGGAGGCTCCGTGGCGGCGGCGGCGGCGGCGGCGGCGGCATCATCCTCCCCGCCTCCTCCTCCCTGCTGCCCCGATGGTCCGCTCCGCTCCACCCCCCTCCTCCCTCCTCTGGTGGTAGCGCCCACCCGCCTGGCGGAGGCGGAGGATGAAGCCCACGCCTCCGCCATCTTCACTGTGGGCAAAGAGGGAGGGGAGGGGAGGGGAGGGTCCCCCGTCGGATGCCTGGATTCCGGGAGGAAGAGAGAATCATAGGATCCCAGAGCTGGAATTGGCCCCGAGGGACTCCCACTCAGACCTCCCTTCAGCCATGCAGGAACTCACCATCAGTGTGCACCCCCTGTGACAGGTGGCCATCCAGCCTCTGCTTAAAGACCTCCATAAGAAGGAGGCTCCTCCACTCTCGGAGGGAGTGTGGTCCACTCTTGAACAGCTCTCACTGGCAGGAAAAGGTAAAGGTAGAGCTGGAAAAGACCTCGAGGGCCATCTAGTCTAACCCTCTGCCATGCAGGAATACACAATCAAAGCAACCCCAAGAGATGGCCATCCAGCCTCTGTTTAAAGACCTCCAAAGGAGACTCTACCACTCTCCGAGGGAGTGTGTTCCACTCTCGAACCGCCCTTACTGTCAGGAAGTTCCTCCTAATGTTGAGGTGGAATCTCTTTTCCTGGAGCTTGCATCCATTGTTCCGGGTCCTAGTCTTTGGGGCAGCAGAAAACAAGGTTGCTCCATCCTCAATATGGTAAAGGTATTCCCCATTGTCAAAGTTGTCAAATCGTGTCTTACCATGGGGGACAATGTGATCATGGGGTCATCATGACTGCACATAATGATGTTTACCTTCCCACTGGAGTGGTACCTACTTATCTACTTGCATTTCCAAGCTTTCGAACTGCTAAGTTGGCAGAAGCTGGGACTAGTGACAGGAGCTCACCCCATCATGCAGCACCCGGGGCTCAAACTGCCAACCTTCCAGTCATCTGATCATCAAAATTGGCATCTTGCCCACTTGAGCCACTGCATCCCATCCTCAATATGACATCCCTTTAAATATTTAAACAAGGCTATCATATCAAAGATATGCAAAGATATACAAGTCAAAGGTTAAAATCATACAAGCCATTGTATTCCCTATTACTATGTATGGATGTGAGGGCTGGACAGTTCAGAAAGATGATAGGAAGAAAATCAACTCCTTTGAGATAATGTGGTGCTGGAGAAGAGTGCTGAGGATCCCATGGACAGCCAAAAGGACAAACAAATGGGTCCTAGAGCAGATCAAACCAGAAACCTCCCCAGAAGCCAAGATGAGCAAACTGAAACTGTCATACTTCAGACACATCAAGAGAAGAGAGGACTCTTTGGAAAAAACAATAATGCTGAGGAAGGTGGAGGGAGGTAGGAAGGGAGGAAGGCCACATGCCAGATGGATGGACTCTATTAAGGAGGTCACGGGTATTAAGGGGTTGAAGGAATTAAGCAGAGAAGTGGAGGACAGAGGGTCTTGGAGAGGTCTCATCCAAAGGGTCGCCATGGGTCGAGAATGACTTGAAGGCAGTTAACAACAACAAAACAAATCATACCACCTCTTAAGGCAAGGCAGCTGGGGCTGGGGGCTGGGGGCTGGGTAGGGAGATGAAGAAGATCACTTGTGGAGTGGAAGGAGCCCATCCTGGTCTAGATCTGGAGGCTGAGTTTCAAAGCATGGCATCCTAAAAATACTTGCAATTGTTGTTGTTGGGTGCCTTCAAGTAGTTTCCGATGTATGGTGATGTAAGGCCTATCGGGGTCTTCTTGGAATGTTCCTTCAGAGAGGGTTTGCCATGGCCATCCTCTGAGGCTGAGAGTGTGTGATTTGCCCAAGGTTGGCTTCTGTGGCTGAGCTGGGACTGGAACCCTGGTCTCCAGAGTCTCCCAAACCACCACAGCAATCTTGCCAGAGAGCAAAGCCCCTGTTGGGTCCAGTGGGGCTACTTTTGGAGTGGATGTGTTGTGACAGGACTCCTGTGTAAAGGCACTGTAATCCCCCACCAATATTACTACTACTAATAATAATAATAATAATGGAGCTCTCTTAACTCTTTAGCACCCACCGAAGGCCCCCAGTGTGGGTTAGACCACAAGAGATATCCCAGGTCTGGCATGGAGGGAAGATTAAGGGACCCCCATTTTCTTTTGCCCATATGGATATCCCCCCCCCCCAAAAATAATAATAAGTTTTAGCACTGTTGAACTAGAAGCAAAGAAAAGTCAAAGGAATTGAGGATAACCAAGAACCAAATAAAGTCCACAGCTTCCTCTTCCAGTGCCTTGCCAACACTTTTCAAGCTGAGGGGCAGCCACCTTACTCTGCATGATGGTAGGGATGATCTTTGCTTTGAAGAAAGAAAAAGTTGGCAACGGTTCAGAGGATGGTGGAAGATCATTTGTTGTTGTTGTTATCTACCCTCAAGTGGATCTCAACCCATGGAGACCCTGTAGATGAGACATCTCCAAGATTCCCTGTCCTCCATTGCTCTGCTTAGTTCCTGCAAATTCATACCAGTGACCTCTTTTATAGAGTCCACACACCTAGCATGTGGCCTTCTTCTCTTTTTGCTTCCCTCCACCTTTCCCAGCAATATTTTCCAATGAATTGTACCTTCTCATGATGTGGCCAAAATACGACAGCCTTAGTCTAGTCATCTTGGCTCCCAGAGAGATTTCTGGTTTGATCTGCTCTAAGACCCATTTGTTGGTCTTTTTGGCTGTCCACGGAATCTTTAGCACTCATCTCCAGCATCTCAAATGAATTGATTTTCTTCCTATCTGCTTTCTTAACTGTCCAGCTCTTGCATCCATACGTGGTAATTGAGAATATAGGGATTCTGAAGAACAAGCTTGTGGGCCACAGTGAGAGGAATGGAAAACAAGGCTGTTGGTATGAAGGAAGAAGAGGCAGGTGGAACTGGTGGAGACAGTGGTAATAGCATAAGATGGTGGCAAAGAATAAAAAGTACAAGGAGCTCTTTACAAATAACAAAATGTATAAGGAGCAGGGGGACAAAAGGCTTAGGAGTGGGAAGTGTTGGTGACAGAAGTGTAGGGCATGTGTTGGGCCTTTAGTAGGGCAAGAGCACTCAGAAAAAGAGATACAGAGAGCCTTTGCAGACTGCCAGAAATAGTGCAAATTGAGTCCACTTTAAGGGTTAGGGTTAGTGGTAGGGAATCATGGAAATTGTTTTTTTTCCCCCTGAGACATTGAGCCTTCTCTGTCAGAGAGCTCTGGTACCACAATAAAATACACTTCTCATGATTCCCTAACCCTAACCTTAACCCTTAAAGTGGACTCAATTTGCACTATTTCTAGCAATCTGCAAAGGCCCAGAGACAAAAGACTTTATCTTACAAAGGGATCTTGTAGCAGCTTTGAGACTGACTGAACAGTATAAATTGGTAGCATGAGTTTTCATAGACTAGGAAAGCTTATGCTACCAACTTCTTTCTTTAAGTTAGTCTCAAAGATGCTAAAAGAGCCCTTGCATACTGATTTTCCAGACTAACATGGTTATACCTTTGAAGACTTCATCTTCTTATTCTGCTGACTCACAGAGCCCCATTTAGGATAAAGAGCTACAAATAAGGATCAACATCAGTATTGTTGCATAAAGCAAGACAGTTTAGGCATCTGGTTTTCCAAGAGGAAGCTTCTTGGAAAGAATCAGAGGAAGAAAGTCACTGGGTTAATGCAGAGGCTTCAAGGGAGGTTGCGGTGTAAGAGAAGACCACAGATGTTGCCCTCAACAGCATAGAGGAAGGGTAGAATAAAAACTGTAAAACCAAGAAAAGCTATCAAAAGAAATCTATTCCTGGAGAAGTTCCTTTGTTGGATTCCAACTCTCAGGATCCCTTAGTGGCACTGCTGGCTGAGGATTCTAAGCGCTGTAGTCCCAAAAAGTCATTTCCCTAGGATCTGGTGAATATTAAATATTACTCAGTGGTGGTCAGGAGTTGCTTAGAGCATCAAAATGAAATTTGACCTCTCCTGCCATGTGCAGAGCAGCCAGTTTCCTTCTTGACACATGACATTTCTTTACCCAGGTCATCTGCCCTTCCCTCACCATTTCCTCAGCCCTTTTTCTTTCCTCCCTACTCATACACTCATTTGTTACTTAACTGTTGTGAAAGAGAGAGAGCTGCCAAGTCAGACTCTGGGGCCCCTGTCCCTCCCCTTGGGATAGTCCTTCCTAAAAGCCAGGGTGACCATGCAGCTTCAGTTGGAGCCTTCAGACTGCAACTCCCAATTGCAACTCCCAAAACATACATTTTTAATCCTGCTGGAAGGAGTGAATGCTCTGAATTCCTTCTCAGGAAACACAATTTTTAATTAAAACAGGGAATCAGGAAATTGCTGCTAGACTGTCACACTCACACTGTTGAATAAAGAGGGGAAGCTCTCCCTTTTTTTTTTTTTTTTTTACATTTCTGCTTTCTTTGCCCCACTTTTTCATTTTGAATTGTTTCCAGCTAGATTAGTTGTAACTCGGTTGACATTTCTCCCAAATGTTATCTCACCTCCAACTGCAGGAGAAAGGGTTCTCAACCTGAGGATAATGGAGCAGAGGACAGAATAGGAGAATTTCAGCACAGAATAAGTAAAGAGATAGCACAGGAATACCTGGTTAATTTAAATGAATATAAGTCTCCAGGACCAGACGAATTACATCCAAGGGTACTAAAAGAACTGGCAAATGTGATATCGGAACCATTGGCAATAATCTTTGAGAATTCCTGGAGAACAGGAGAAGTCCCAGCAGACTGGAGGAGGGCAAACTTTGTCCACCATCTTCAAAAAGGGAAAAAAAGAGGATCCCAATAATTATCGTCCAGTTAGTCGGACATCAATACCAGGAAAGATTCTGGAGCAGATCATTAAACAGAGAGTCTGTGAACATCTGGAAGGTAATTCCATAATCACAAAAAGTCAACATGGGTTTCAGAGAAACAAGTCATGCCAGACAAATCTGATCTCTTTTTTTGATAAAATTACCAGCTTGGTAGATGAAGGGAATGCTGTGGATATAGTATATCTTGATTTCAGTAAGGCCTTTGACAAGGTTCCCCATGACATTCTTGCAAACAAGTTGGTAAAATGTGGGCTAGACAAAGTAACTGTTACATGGATTTGTAATTGGTTGACTGGCCAAATACAAAGGGTGCTCAACAATGGCTCCTTTTCAACTTGGAAAGAAGTGACCAGTGGGGTGCCGCAGGGCTCTATCCTGGGCCCAGTGCTATTCAATATCTTTATTAATGACTTGGATGACGGTATTGGGGGCATAGTTATCAAATTTGCAGATGACACCAAATTAGGAGGAGTAGCTAATACCCCAGAGGACAGGATCAAAATTCAAAATGACTTGAACAGACTAGAAAGCTGGGCCAAAGCTAACAAAATGAAATTCAACATGGAGAAATGTAAGGTACTGCACTTAGGGTGGAAAAACGAAAAGCACAGATACACGATGGGGGACACTTGGCTGAATGAGACTACGTGTGAAAGGGATCTAGGAGTCCAGGTGGACCACAAGTTGAACGTGAGTCAACAGTGTGATGCAGCAGCTAAAAAGGCCAATGCAATTTTAGGCTGCATCAATAGAAGTATAGTGTCTAGATCAAGAGAAGTAATAGTGCCACTCTATTCTGCTTTGGTCCGGCCTCACCTGGAATACTGTGTCCAGTTCTGGGCACCACAATTCAAAAAGGATGTGGAGAAACTGGAGCGTGTCCAAAGGAGGGCAACTAAAATGGTGAAGGGTCTGGAAACCAAGCCCTATGAGGAACGACTTAGGGAACTGGGGATGTTTAGCCTGGAGAAGAGAAGGTTAAGAGGTGATATGATAGCCGTGTTTAAATATTTGAAGGGATGTCATGTTGAGGAGGGAACAAGCTTGTTTTCTGTTGCTCCAGAGACTAGGACCTCAAACAATGGATGTAAGCTCCAGGAAAAGAGATCCCACCTCAACATTAGAAGGAACTTCCTGACAGTGAGAGCTGTTTGACAGTGGAAAACACTCCCTCAGAGTGTGGTAGAGTCTCCTTCCTTGGAGGTCTTTAAGCAGAGGGTGGATGGCCATCTGTCGGGGATGCTTTGATTGATAGTTCCTGCATGGCAGGGGTTGGACTGGATGGCCTTTGTGGTCTCTTCCAACTCTGTGATTCTATGATTCTATGATTCTATGATTCTATGAGAAGGGGGTTGCCATTGGTTTGGGGTAGTAAACTTTCTTCTTCATACCAAGATGACTATAGAAACCAGTACCAGTTACATTAAAAAGCATTAAGTCAACAAGAACAGCTCACCTGCTTGGTTACATGCATCTTGTGATCCAGTGCTTCTGTTGCAGACAGGGTAGACAGTGTGTGTACATGCGTGCATGCACATGCATGCATAACTGCAAGGAGTCCATAGTTGGTGAGGAATATGTGGCCCTCCAGATGTGGTGGGGCTACAGCTCCCATGAGCCTTAGCCAATATGGTCAATCATGAAGGAGTTTATATATCTGGAGTGCTGGTGATCCTCAACCCAAGGACAAGGAGGTGCTCCATATGTATGGTGTTGTCTAATCTGAAATAGCAAACATAGGGCATCCAGTTCTGTATTAGGACCATGGTCTCAATGAAAATTGCCCTTCCACAGCTGCTATTAGCTCTTGGAAGGCAACACCCAGGATAGTGGTGTGACTTTTAATGGGAGTCAGTGGCAGCTGGTGGTTTCCATACCAGTGGGGCAGTAAAGCTGTCTTTTAGCTTTAAAATAACTATTGTATCTTTATACGGAGTGCTGAATTTATTTTGGTGTTGAGGTTCAGCACCATGGACAGCATCTTAAATTTCAGACTGGAATTGACATGGCCACTACCAGCCACCACTGCTGGAGGTTCAGCATGGGGGAAAGCCTTCCCCCACCCCCACTCCTTGTTTGGCCTGGTTTTAGTCCTAATCATCCTTTTCATGTACTTTCTATTTGCAGTGGGGATGTTACATGCATTTATTCCTCTTATTAATTGGTTAGTTTGGCCTTCCTTCTCTCCAGCTTGGGATCTGATGTCCAACAGCTTTTAAAATGGTTGCTTTACCATTGAACAGCTGGCAACTACCATGGATGTGTTTGCATGTGGACTTTGATATTCATAAGTAACTACACATTGCCATCAATAGCAAATATCAACTAGGTTTTGCCCATTTTGATCCTCACACACTGCATGAATTACAGATATTTTCTAGTTGCAAGAAGAATTCCACAGTACTGGAAGGTATAAAAATGCCCTATGTCCACAAGAGAATTTCTTTGTGCAGAATCAAGGTGTTCCACCCAAACATTCAGAGAAAAAAGGTGAAATAAAATTTGAAAAAAATGAAAAATAAAATAAAACAAAGCATACATTTCTTGTACTGTGGATTATTTCCTTACCCAAATGAATTCCAATGTCCCTCCAATTGGAAATTTTTTTGACTTTTCCTAAATGAAGCCAACATACTGAAAACTGAAGCATGTTGTTGTTGCTGTGTGCCTTCAAGTTGTTTCTGACATGTGGTGACCCTTAGGTGAACCTATCATGAGTGCTTTTTTTTGGCAAGTTTCTTCTGCAGGGATTTGTCTTTGCATTCCTCTGAGGCTGAGAGAGTGTGCCTTACTCAGGGTCACCCAGTGGCTTTCATGGCTGAGCAAGGATTCAAACTCTGTTCTTCAGAGTCATAGTCCAATGCTCAAACCACTACACCAGGGGTAGGCAACCTTTCCCCTTTAAGGGCCGAGGGACTTCAGCTCCCAGAATCCCAGGAGCTATTGGCCAACACGGGACTATTGGCCAACATGGCTGAGGCTTCTGGGAGCTGAAGTCCTTCGGCCCTTAAAGGGGAAAGGTTGCTTACCCCTGCACTACACCATTCTGGCTTTCATCTTCTGTTTTATTTGAGAGGGGAAAATACAGCACAAGGCTCCCCCCCCCCTTTATACCTTATATTGTGTGGGACAAAAAAGGATCCTAGTGCCAAATATCAGTGGGTTTGTTGGGGTAACTTTTGTCCCAGCCATTTTTTCCATTGTAGAGAAAAATAATACAGTCAGTCCTTCATAGTCATAGATTATTTATCCACAGATTCAACTATCCATGGTATGAAAATATTTTAAATATGTATAAATTTTAAAAAAGCAAACCTTGATTTTGCCATTTTATACAAGGGGCACCATTTTACTATGCCAATGTATTTAATGGGACTTGAGTATCCATGGATTTAGGTATCCAGGGCTGGTCCTGGAACCAAACCCCATCAGATACCAAAGGCCACTGCATGCAGTCAAATTTAGCAACAACAACAACAATAATAATAATAATAAATGTTATTTTTATACTGCCCATTAGTAACCCAATCTGGGCAGTTTACAGCATATATTTTTTTGCATACAACATAAAACAACATATGCCCTCCCTCCCCTTAAAACAATATTTTTTTAATTAAAGCTGAAGACGTTCCAGATGGGTGTAGTTACTGTTGGTGATGGTGGAAATGGTGGTCTTCTCTTAAGGAAACCCACTCCTCGTAGACTGAGGTGGAACTATCAGCCTGTTGGACGTGGGGCTGTTGTCCTGCATAAGCAATATTGTTTCCAACTGGGCTCTGTGTCATACAATGCTTACCTCATAGGTCTGGTTCTGTGTGGATGCTGCAGGCCAAACATGAGTGTTAAGAATAGCTATTCTGTCCTGGCACATGAGGGTTAAAGCCTCTGTAAGCAGATATCAACTAGGTTGCCACTGGCACACACAAGTAACCCTTCAACTTTGCTAGGTCAGTTCAGACGAACAGCATTCATCTCTTTATTGCAGTCAATAGACCATTAAAACAGCATATTAAAACATATTAAAATATACATTGTAGTAAAATGTGCCCATAACATATTAGTGTGTGTGTGTGTGTGTATACACACACACACACACACACACACACACACATATATATATATATGATTGAAAGGGATCCATGACTCTGAAATCTAAACACAGCATGAATTCCCAACAATGCTCCTCATTAGTGTTTTTATCCAAAACAACCCACATGTTCCTGTATCCACATAGGCCTTTGAAAGATTTCCATCCTTTCAATTACCAAGCAGTAGCTTTCTCACTGCATGAGTTCATTTTCAGCTTGAAAATCAAGAGCAGGAGTTTGGGAAGGAAGAGGAAATTGCAAAATCTCACAGAAACAAGGGACATCCGAATGCCATTTTACATTAATGGATGGGTCAGGTCACCATGACAAACACATTAACTTTCACCTGTCTCCCCCCCTTGCTCAGGACAGGAGTTGATCTCCGTTAATCACCAGATTCAGTGACTCCTGTGTGCAGAAGGTGCAATTTATGTAATTTATGTGTTACACTGAGCTCAGGGTTTGGTTACATCAGATCGTTCCTGAAAAGGGGCTGTCAGGCAAATTACAGTAGCATGCCGTCATCTTCAACTCCCCCATTCCTAATATAAGATTTTGTTGCTTTTTCGGAGTGTGTGCTAGCATCTCGTTTGCTGTGTGTGAGAAATACAAAATATGACAAAAAGACACTGAGTGAAAAATCAATGGTTGCAAAGAGGCGATATTTCCTCAGCTGCCACTCAGTTAGCCACGATCTTGAGAAATCTTTGTAGTGTATGAAAGAAAGAGAACCAGAGGAGAATTTTAACACAACAGTGTCTAGTGTTTGTTCTAGGTCTGGAGAATCCAATGGAATATTTTTTTTTTCAAGTGGGGAGGGAGGTTTCTGGTTTTTGAATCTGAGTGCTTTTCAATGATAGTTATTTGTACATTTGAAAGCAAGTCTAATGAATCTAAAGACTAATGAATATTTCTTCAGAGCTGACACAACATATGGGGTCAGTTGCAAATCTAATGCTGTTTGTTGTTGTTGTTTGTCTCTCCTTGCCCTCCGGAAAGTCTTCTGTTTACCATTTTAAGACTTTCCCCCAAAGCCATGACTTAAAGCCAGTTGCTAGTTCCAACTAGAGTAGACCTATTAAATCTATTGGTGAATGGTAAGTCAACATTTAAGTAAATCCCATTTACTCTGCTGTGTGAGGATGAATAATTTTCTCCACACGGTGGGAGAAAATAGACATTCCTCCACAGCATTCTTTTTGTAGCCGAATGTCCAAAAGTGCTGCAGAAGAACTATTCTACATGGGAAAACGTGGTTGTTTTGGGGGTTTTTTGGCACAAAAATCCCGTTTTCTGCATAGAAAAAAATCTCACAGAGGGAACGATGTTCTTTGTAGTTTCTTTGCAGAAAACAGGTTTTAGTGTGCCTGTTCCAGAGTTATATGTGTTTATTTTTTTTTATTTTTTTTTACAGAACAAATCCCACACAACATTTTGGAAAATCTCACAGAGGGAACGATGTTCTTTGTAGTTTCTTTGCAGAAAACAGGTTTTAGTGTGCCTGTTCCAGAGTTATATGTGTTTATTTTTTTTTACAGAACAAATCCCACACAACATTTTGGGACATTCAAATACTGGGAGAACATTGTGCAAGATTCTCACTTGTCTATTCTTATTCTTGATGGGGTTTCCCAACTATCAGGGAACCCCCTTTTTTTTTTTTAACTTGGGAATGAAGAATATTGAAGATGATCAGCAAAGAGTACAAACAGTTATTTTTTTAACAGCAAAGATGGTTACAAAATCATCATACAGAACATGTATATAATTGAACTGAATTTTATGAGAACACGATACTTTCCTGCTTTTGCATAAATAATAGTTGTTGGTTTTTAAATAAAAAATTGGCCTTTTCCTTTGAATAGTACAGCAAAATCAAACAATTGAAATTAAAACAGGCTCCTCCAATATGGTGATCTGTAGAGACCCCCTTCCCGCATTCCCAGTTAGCATGGTCAATTGCCATTCTGTCTGGGGACAAGATTTATACATACCACCCAAATGACAAATGCAAATACAAATACAAAATAGTAGGTGGGTGGGTGTGTAGATGGGTGAGTGTTGTAGCCCAACAGATCTGGTTTAAACTCACATTTATCATCTCAGGGAACTGAGAGCCACAGCAGTGGTTAGGTTATGCAAAGTGGGAGGCTTAAAATTTTTTAACCCAGACACTTTGGAGGACTGTAGATTTTGATTCAAAGATATAGCTGTGTTAGTCTGTAGAATCAGTAGGTAGAGAGATCATGAGACTGTAAGTGAAATAAATAAATTGGTAGCATGAGCTTTTGTAGATTTTGATGTCTTTCTCTTCCAAGCAGATGGAATGTGTCACCTGGAGCCTTATGGTTAATCTCTTCTTCCCAGTTCCAGCGATAGCTTTCAATGGTACAGCCCTGACTACCCCTAGCTATGGCATGCAGATGGCATGAGCCAGTGCTCAGCTGGCTAATAGGAGGCTGCTGCAATGATTTAATAGAAGCCGAGCTGGGAAGAGAATTCCAATCAGAGGCTCATTGTCCCCATTATGGAAGTGGAAAGGAAACCACCCTCTTCATCCACCCACCATCATGGAGTGAGAGTCGGTGTTGCCTGCGGCTCATTGTCTCCAAGGCTCAAATCCAGGAGTTTGAAGCCTGTCCTTCTCAGGCACCCTCCATAAAGCCCAAATGCTTAAAATACTTAATTCTGCCAGCATTTGACATTACAATCAGATGGCTGAGAGAAAGAGGGGGACAAAATGAACCAGGCTTAGCAATAAATCTGTTTTACAAAACCAAGACAAGTTTTAGCACTACCTATTGGCCTCAGTCTTGATGGTGGCAAGGAGAGGGGGGAAATCTAATTATTTGCTCGAGTGAGATAATATTTAATAGGTCCCCAGCCTATTTAATCTCTGTTATAGCCATTACTTTGCATTTAGATTCCTGTGTTTGAATAATGGGGTAATCTTGCCAACTTGCAAAAATCCAATTATACGGGTACAGATAGAGATCGCACTGCCACAGCCCAGCCAATTAATACCATGAAAACTTTAGCACCTGTTTAAACAGCAGGTCATTCAGAGGAGCAGAAGGCTGCAGGAACTTCTCAAATGAGGAAAGAGGTTTTCATTTCTTCAGACAAGAGGTGGGAAAGCTCACTGACAGCAATAGCTTGTCTATAAGGATGTGATTGGAATAAGCTTTGGTGCAGTCCGAATGAGTCAAGATAAGCACAGAGTTTAAGGGTAGACGTTAAAAACGGTGCCTGCCTTGGCCATAATTGCATAATAATCAGCCAATAATTTTCTTTTAAAATCCCTTTGTAGACTTTATGTCCATCAGGGAGTATGATACCTTTCTCATTGCTAGCGGCTTGGCAAATTGTACACATTATGTGGTAACAGAGAGGAAGATGGTTCCACAGCAAACATCAAAACAGATATTTTCTTGCCTGAAGTAAAGAACAAAATGGATTCTGTCATTTTATACATGTAAACCGAGAGGACACTGGCATTTGAATCTTTCTTCAGTTCAAGAGATGGGACAGTGCCCTGCACTTGAGCTTAAAATTTGTTATGGAACTAAGGAGGTGCAGAGGCTTGTCCACAGAGACACTTTACATAAGGACCTGTGTGCCGGACAGAAAACAGGAATTTTACATCTTCCTCATACTTTTACTTTACACCTCCTTCATATTTAAGATCCTATTTAAGATACTGGGCAGTTTTCTCATCCAACACCTTGTTGCCTGTCAGGTTCAGCAAAATCAGAACTCTGTGAAATCAGTAAACCAGCCGATAGCAGCAATCAGGAGTTTATTGAATACACAAAGTCAGCATTTCACAGCACTGCGTTTAAGCCAGAACTGCCTCCCCAGCATTACAGTCCCATAATTAAACCCATTGAAACCATTGCCCCACCCACTGGACATTTAGGCGCGCAAACCCATCTCCACCTACATTTCTCACAGTTTCGTTTCCCCCATTACATCACCCCGTCCTGAGCTCATCCCATACCAACGGCTCTAAGGAGTACCATCCTCCCTTCCAGTTCTCAGCATTCCAAAACGCCTGTTATCAAAACATCCAACAGTTACATACATCCCACCCCCCCAGACCTTCCAGCTTCTTCCAGACTATTCTCCTTAACCATCATCCCCCCAACCTATTCTGGCAGGACCTGAACCCAGGTTCTGACAGTTGCCACCTCCTAGCATCTTCTGCCTGAGGCTACCACCTGATTCTGTCTACTGGTAAGACTGGCTCTGTTCCACAAGGGAGGGGAATGAGATGAGAGAAGACCAATATCTATAGAGCAGAGGTTCTCAACCCTTAGTCCTCCAGATTTTTGGTCCAAAACTCCCAGAATCCCTCTTCATTGGTGTGGATAGAGAGAGCTGAAGTAAAAAATATCTGGAAGACCAAAGGTTGAGAACTATTGTTATGGAACTAAGGAGGTGCAGAGGCTTGTCCACAGAGACACTTTACACAAGGACCTGTGTGCGGGACAGAAAACAGGAACTTTACATCTTCCTCATACTTTTACTTTACATCTCCTTCATATTTAATACATGGGCAGAATGTGGTTGGGGGAATCTCCTGCAAAGCTCTTTGTAGCCACATTTTTTTAGACTGATGAGGAAGGAAACTATTCAGATTGTCAGGCTTTTCAGGTTCTGGTGCATCTGCAAGTGAAAAAAACCATTTTGAATTTGCTTTTAGATATGGGCTTTGCATACATTCTTGCAATTGGCATTATAATTTTATGGAAATCAATGGGGTTCTTTGCAGCTTCAGACAGTAACCCAGGCCTACAGGCATAGTAGCTTGTCTTTTCCAACTTTTGGATTGAATTTGTGTGTTGTATATGCCTTCAAGTTGTTTCAGACTTATGGTGACCCTAAGGCTATCATGGGGTTTTCTTGGCAAGATTTGTTCAGAGGAGGTTTGCGGCCAAGGTCACTCAGTGGGTTTTATGGCCAACCTGGGAATCAAACTCTGGCCTCCAGAGTCATAGTCCAATACTCAAACCACTATGTCACACTGGTTGTGGATTGAGTTTACTTTACCTCTTATTATACAAGATGTTACTGAAGACTTTTGAGAAGTGATTATCAGCCTCCAGCCTATTGCTTTTGTATCTTATGCTAAAGCCTGACATCCAATTGACTCTGATCCAGAGGTAAGAATCATGCAGCCCTCCAGATATTGTTGGACTACATCTCCTAACATTCCTTACCATGTTGGCTAGGGCTGCTGGATGTTGCAGTCCAGCAACATTTCGAGGCTCACATGATCTTCATCCCTGCTCTAATTCAAAACATTGCATACTGATGGAGAAAGCCCTTGTACACTTTCACTGTTACATACTGAGCTTCTGATGGTTTTTCCCCCAGCAGCCTTTAAAATGTGAACCCTCATCCATAAAAGGCAAACTATTTCTCACCAGCTGTTCCTTTGGGCTGTTTGAGCCCTATATTTACCTCCACATCATGATAGTTGATTATGCTGATTGGTGTTCTATATAATTTTCATTATTTCTACACTGCAGATGCACTGGCCCAAGAATATTTGAAATATAGATTCAGCAACCTATGTCTGGTCTGGCTGCACAGCAATTCTAAGCTTCGGGGTTGGCTCAATGGAAGCAGAGCTTCTCAGGTTGTGCAGATTCAGTTTGAATGAACAAGCCAGCCCTTAAATTTAAGACCCTTCCCAGATGCCTGTTGATAACAGGAAGCCATCAATCCATGTGTCAAGTAATAGTATCAGTGTTGTGAAAGGCTGGTAATTTATGGAACAAGGATGTACAAATTAACCCTGTAAACTCTGCTGTGCATGAGCAAGCCCTAGCAAATATATGCAGAAGCCAGATTAATTCGCCAACATAGATAGAAATATATATAATATAGATAGATAGATGTAGACATAGACACACATACACACTCAACGCCATTTCTCAGCAACTCATCAATATTCAGATGTCAGGTTCCTTCCAAGAACTCAGCTGCCCTAGATTTGTTCAACTTTACTTTTTACAGCAGAGTCCAAAGCTGTTGCCTGCTATTCTAGCAATAGATTAGCAGCAAAAATCAAGGCTGTTTCAACACAAAGTGAGCAGACAATTTCAGAAAAAGTAGGGAACAAAATAAGCCTTGTGTGTGTTCCTATTCAGTGTATAGCTGCAACAATATTGCTTTGCTTCTTGCGTACTGAGCTGGGCTGGGAGAGAAGAGAGCCAGAGAGTGCTGTGGATGGAGAATCAGAGATTAGATAAGAAACACTCTCATCTGGAATGTCTCCTGCAGGGCCAATTTTGAAGAGCTCCCAATCCCAACCCATATATGGTTTACGTGCCGCAGCACACTGGCCATTCCAGTGGCACAACATTTAAAAGGTTTCATTCTATCTTCCTTACACTCCCAAGCCTCTTCTTTTTGAAGCTCCTCAGAGAGAAAAGAGGCAGCTAGCTGAATGGGGGTGGAGAAAACTGGTGTTGTTTTTGCCCTTCGAATGATGCTATAGGAAGCAAATCCTCCAGGTGCCCAGTATACCCAGTGGCTTCTGTGTTAATGGGGTAGTGTATATACTCTAGGCTTTAGTCCTGCCTCTAAAGGAACTCAAAATAGGTTCAGTAGCTTGGGCAGCTCCCTAAAAATTCAGGATTTGCAGGTTGCTCCATGTTTGGTGTGGTGTAGCAGTTTGTGCATTGGACTATGACTCCAGGGTTTGACTCCCTGCTTGGCCATGGAAACCCACCATGGGCAAGTCACACTTTCTCCCGAGTGGAAAAAAAAAAAGACACACACCCTTCTGAACAAATCTTGCCAAGAAAACTCCATGATAGTCACCATAAATAGGACTTGAAGGCACACAGCAACAATAACAATACTATCTGGGGATGATGGGAGTTGCTGTACAACAGCTTGAGGGTCACACACTCTCTCTCCTACCCTAGTCCTTGCAGTTAAGCAAATTACCTCTCTCTCTCTCTCTAACACACACACGCACACAACTCCATTTGCACAGAAGGGTCTTCCAAGACCAGATACACAAATCCTCCAAACTCCAAATGAGGAAATTTGTCTGTGGCATGTTAACAGAATACCAAGAATTTAGCTATAGCTGCTTGGCTTGCCCTCTGTATGTGGCTTTGTTTACATGTACCGGCTAATTTAGCTGGATGCTACTGCGTTTCTGTTTTCCTGCCTCCCTTGGCAAATGAACAGAAATATTTGCTGAGAGAAAGAAATGGTTCACAGCAGAACAGTCCCCCTCCCCAGTTCCGAATTGGGTAGGAGAGGAAGCGAAGATGCTCTTTTGGCAGTGGGCAAAGGGATAAGGACTACCTTGGTTTTATGATTTTTTGCCATCCGCTGATAGAGATAAAGCTAATACATAGTATAATCCATTGAAGCCTCTAATAGGCTTAGGAATAACAAGGCTTTACTGCCTTATTAAGTGTTCAGCATTAGGTAACTGAAGAGAGGAACATTACAAAAGTTGTTAATAAAAGAAATGTGTGTGTGTGTGTGTGTGTGTGTGTGTGTGTGTGTGTGTGTGATGGCTGCAGTGTATGTACTTGCTGAGAATGTAAGGGGGAAATGGACAAAGAAAGATCCAAGAGGTTAGGAGCACAGAGATAGTCTGATTGTACATAAAATCAAAGGTAGGAAAGACATGAAAGAGCAACAGAAGAAACTGTCAGGAAAGAACAAAGTTCAGCTTTCTGTAGGCCTTTTGCACTTCAGCTAAACTGTGTAAAAGAAATTAAAGTAAGTCAAGGCTTGGGTCTTGTGCAGGACATCAGGAAGCTCACATTCATATGCTTCTGCAACAAAATACAGAAGCTATCTTCTTGGCCCTTTGACATTTAGCAAGCTGCTCACTAATTATTGACAAGGAGGGAACGGTTGACCCTCCAATGATTGCTGAGCTGAAGCTTCCCATTCCCTCAGGGAAAATGGCTAGTGAGGGAAGATGGGAGTTACAGTCCAACAACAACTAGTTACTCATGCTGGTGGAGGGGGTCAGAGCAGGTTACGTCCTGTGGTTGATTTGAGTCCTACAACACATCACAGTGTCCAAGCAACAAAAAGGGAGCAAAATGAGGGCATCGCCATCCCACATAGTAATTCTCCCACCTCCAATGAAATGTTCTTTCAGTCTCCAGTTTCTAGCATTGGAGTAACTTAAAATGTCCACTGCAAAATACAGCTGAGGCATCCAAAGAGAAGGGGCAGAGGAAGTTACCAAGGCAATATGGACACAGCAAATGTGAGTTCTTGATGTGAACAATTCTCAGTGTCTCTGCAATGCCAGAGACTGGGGACTGAAGGAGAATGTCATGGGAAGAGGGAGAATTCTTAATGAGGAAGGCAATGTGCACATTCCTGGCCACCCATAGTACAACCCTGTGGTCAAGTGCATCCTCTACATCAGTGATTCCCAAACTTTGGTTCTCCAAGTGTTTTGGACCTCAGCTTCCAGAAGCCCCTGCCAGCTTGACCAACAATCAGGAATTCTGGGATGTGATGTCCAAAACATCTGGAGGATCAAAGTTTGGGAACTACTGCTCTAAATGGAAAGACTGGCCTGTAGATCCACCTTCTCAGCCAGGGGAAGAAGAGCAACAAAAAGAGGTACTACTAGACTGTGTGGCCATAGTGGAAAGAGAAAGTTTGGTCATCAGATTGGGCCTGTTTGGTCCTCTGATGCACACATACAAAGCTTGCAAACAAAAACCAAAAGGGCGCAAGGATAAAGAAATGAGCACATTTGCATGGGAGTTGAGCCCATGCAAGATAAGCCCAGGCAGCTGTGTCCACCCCAAGCAGATCCTCTATTTTAAACCTCCATAATGGTGCAGATTCCAAATGTGAAGGCTTTTTTATTTATTGGAGGAATGTAGAGAAGAGACAAAAGCTGCATCCACACTGCAGAAATAATTCACGTTGACACTACTTTAACAGCCATGGCTCAATGCTATGGAATTCTGGGAATTGCAGTTTGTTGTGGTACCAGAGCTCTCTGACAGAGAAATCTAAACATCTCACAAAACTACAATTCCAAGAATTCCATAGCATTGAGCCATGGCAGTTAAAATAGTGTCAAACTGAATTATTTCTGCAGTGTGGATGCAGCCAAGGTCTTGGGGCACTGAAAAAGAGGATTTTATTGTTGCAATTAGCCCATTGTGTTTGGACCCAGCAATATTTAATGGCCTTCTTTTGGGGCTGTTAAAAGATAAAAGAAAGTTGAGAAACAATACACAAACAACAAATATTATAATAGGAGACAAATTACAGTTGGCAATATTGACATGATTCACTAGAAAATACAACAATGCTTGGCAGGGTGGAAGGCAGTAGGAAAGGAGAAAAAAGGCATTGCAGATCTATAGACTCAGTCAAGGAAGACACAGCCGAGGGTTTGCATGACCTGAGCAGGACTGTTGATGAAAGGGTGACTTGGAGGTCTGTCATTCATAGGGCTGCCATAAGTTAAAGTTGATTTGTTGACAGTTAACAATGTGCCTCTGTGCCTTCAAGTCACATCCTTGGGCATTTATAATATACCTGAACCTGAGAATATTTCAATAGGTACAGTCACCTGGAAGTATAGTTTAGTCTTCAAAGAAAGAACCAGAGCCAAATGGATTGCAAATCTGATTGCACAGTTAAAATAATGGGGATTTAGATACAGTCACATTTTTTTTTAAAAAAAATGAATTTTGGTTAGGAACGCTCAGGGTTTTTTTCTAGCTCTTTCAGTGAACTGATGTGCAAGCTGTAAGTAATAGATATTTATCAGCACTTTAACCCATCATCTAGCATTTGCAGGACTTTTCAAGCAAAGCAACTGCATGCCTGTTATGAGGGAAAAGTACCTTTCTGAATGTGAAAGGAAAGGAATGGAAAGAGCAATCAGGCCTTTGGTCATTATCCCAGCTGGCAGTTTCTAGCCAACCAACCACAGGAATGGAGGAAAGAGGCCATTGCTAACCCAAGCTTTGCTCCATTTACAAAATTGCAATCAGCTTAGTTGCTGTACTCTAAGCTAAGTCCTTTGTTTTATTCTCCCACAAGGCTGCCATGCACAAAGAGCCAGGACCAGAAGCCTTGCAGCAATCTTCTTTTAAGGATAGGATGGGAATCATGTGGCCCTCCACATGATCCTCAACTGCAAGTCTCAGCAGCCTTTGCTAGCATAGCCAAGAGTGAAGTATGCTGGAAGCTTGAGTCCCACAATATCTGGAGGGACATGTGATCCCCACCTTTGTTGTTGGGCAACTGAAAGGCAGATTTAAAAAAGATGGTTGGGTACTGACTTCATAGGGACAAGGCTGTCCTGACATGTTCTGTTGCCTGAGACAAATGGCGTAGGTGCATACCCTCTCCTTGCCCAAATCAAGGTGCCCACTATCCTAGGGCAGTCAATGACTTTTCTCAGCACAAGAGTCAAGAGTATCAAGCTCCATTCCTAATCCCTGGCAGTAATAAATCAACTGTAAAAAACAGAATAACTAACAATTCCTTGCCTTTACAGGACAACACTTCCAATCTCCTACCTCAGACCATTGCCTCACTCTATCTAATGGCAGAGTCAATCCTACTTTGGGCAGAGGCTGTCAGGACAATGAGATAAAAGAACAACACAGTTGAGTGTTTTTGGGTTTTGTTTTTTGCTAAATAACAAGTTTTGCCCCTACCTATCCTTGGGCTCAGGTATTCACTGAGAGGGGCTGCAAGAAGTGTGGCCATAGAATTAATAACTTCAGAAGAGTTTGTAGGAGTTATCAAAGCTATACTGGGGGTAGATTCTATTCACAAATATCACAGTTCTTGGCACAGGGAGGAAAATAACATCAACAATCTCATGCACTTGAAGGCAAAGTTCACAGTGATTTCATAAATCAAGGGCTGGTACTCACTGAAGAATCAGTATTTCCTTTGAGATGGAATGTGAAACATTCATATCATGTTCTTGGAAGGTGCAGTGAAATATTCATAATTTGAGAACGGAAGAAATTGTAGAACTCAGCTGAACAGAAGGCACATAACACATATCTGGGATCGCCAAGGAATTGGATCCATATGCCTGCGGTGTCTTGCTATTTTGGTATCTCCTATCAAGTTCACAGCAAAAGAAATTCATTTAATGTTGGAAGACATTTTAAAAGTTAAAATACAATTGAATCCAGAGACTTTTCTGTTGGGAATGTTAAATGAACAAATCAAAAAGAAATTTGTCAGGACTGTACAATATATGATTACCACATCAAGAATAGTGTATGCAAAAAGATGGAAAGAAGGCCAGTTCCTGCTAGGAAAGAGGAGAAAGCAGTTTCCAGACAGCCATCTTGAGTGGGTAAGTTTTTAAATTCTTTTTAAAAACACTTGGGGGGAGTGTGACTGTGACTCAGTGGGTGGGGCTTTGTTGAGTGGCATTTGCAAGTCAATAGGGGGTGGGCTAGGCAGTTAGCTCTATACAACTGCTGCCAGAGGCCAGTTTCAGGTCAGTTTCGGCCAGGACAGGGGAAGGAGGAGGAGGAGGCTCTCCAGGCCAGTTTCTAACAGAAAGGAGAAAGAGAAAGAGGCTTTCTAGGCAGTTTTGCCAGGAAAGGAGACAGAGAAGAAGGCCAGTTCCTGCTAGGAAAGAGGAGAAAGCAGTTTCCAGACAGCCATCTTGAGTGGGTAAGTTTTTAAATTCTTTTTAAAAACACTTGGGGGGAGTGTGACTGTGACTCAGTGGGTGGGGCTTTGTTGAGTGGCATTTGCAAGTCAATAGGGGGTGGGCTAGGCAGTTAGCTCTATACAACTGCTGCCAGAGCCGCGCACAAATTTTATAACCAGCAGACTTAAATACTGTTAGCAAGGGATTTTCTTTGAGGAGGAAAGTCGTAGTCCACTTTCAGGTACTAATTAAGACTTAGTATGGACACTGAAGGAACTGCTGCCGTCACCTGCAATACCTGTGGGATGTTTGTATTCTTACCTACAGATGTGGGAAACTACACATGCTCCAAGTGCAAGTTGGTAGCCCTCTTGGAGGACAAAGTACAGCAGCTGGAGGCGCGGGTAGCTACACTTCAACATATTAGGGAGCAAGAGGCTTTCCTTGACAGAACAGAACAAACGGTCTTGGACGGGGAACACACAGAGGAAGTCGCTGGAGAAGAGAAGGTCACATCACACACACAGGAGGTAGAAAGCTGGAGGAAGGTCACACACAGAAGTAAGGAGACCAGGGATCGTACTGGGGGCTTGCGGCTACAGAATCGATTTCAAGCTCTTACTCTTAGCAAGGAGGACGCAGAAGAGCAGCATGGACAGATTTCAGAGACAGAGCAGGGGACCCTGGCAGTTCCACCACAGGGAACAGTCGCTGCTAAGCCTCGGAGGAGGCGTGTGGTCGTGGTGGGGGACTCCTTGCTGAGGGGGACAGAAGCAGTGATTTGTGGGCCTGACAAGATGTCTCGAGAGGTGTGTTGTCTTCCTGGGGCAAAGATCAGAGATGTGACAGAGAGGCTGACAAGACTGGTCAGGCCTACCAACCAATACCCCTTCCTTTTGGTCCACGTGGGAACGAACGACACAGCAAGACACAGCCTTCAGAACATCAAAAGGGATTACGAGGCTCTAGGAAAGAAGCTGAAAGAAATGGAGGCACAGATTGTGATCTCGTCTCTTCTGCCAGTTCAAGGGCATGGCCCAGGAAGAGAGGAAGATAGCAGATGTCAACAATTGGCTCCGCAGATGGTGTCGTCAAGAACGATTTGGATTCTTGGATCATGGGCTGCGGTTCCATGAGGACGGACTCCTGGCAAGGGATGGGCTGCATCTAACACCAGTTGGAAGAAATGTTTTTGCCAACGGTCTGAAGAATTTGATCAGGAGGGCTTTAAACTGAACTGTGTGGGGAAGGGAGACAACGTCCTGGAAGACAAAAGGACTGGAGAAAATAGTCAAACTGTCATAGGCAAACAGTACAGGGCAAACAGTACAGGGACCCAACAGTGGGAGGCAAAAAAATGTGCACAGGCAGCAAGTAAAGTGGACACATGGTCTTAGATGTCTCTACACTAATGCACAGAGCATGGGAAATAAGCAAGATGAACTTGAACTCCTAGTGCAACAAAGCAAATATGATATAATAGGCATCACTGAAACCTGGTGGGATGACTGGAATGTAGAAATAAAGGGGTATAACCTTTTCAAGAGAAACAGGACAAACAGGAAAGGAGGAGGAATAGCATTATATGTCAGGGATATTTACACCAGTGAAGAAATCCAGGACATCAATCCTGGAAGCCAAGTGGAGAGCATCTGGATAAAAATTAAAGGGGAAGGAAACAACAGGGATGTTAGTGTGGGAGTCTACTACAGATCCCCAACTCAAGCAGAAGAATTGGATGAAGCCTTTCTAGAACAGATGACCACACACTCAGAAAGGAGAAATATAGTAGTGATGGGTGACTTCAACTATCCGGATATTTGCTGGAAGTCAAACTAAGCAAAATCCTCAAGGTCTAGCAAATTCCTCACTTGCCTCAAAGACAATTTCATTGTTCAAAAGGTGGAAGAGGCAACGAGGGAGTCAGCTATTTTGGATCTGATCCTAACTAACAGGGAAGACCTAGTTAATGGGGTGCAAGTGGTTGAATCCTTAGGCGGGAGTGATCATGTCCTCCTGGAGTTTATTATACAGTGGAAAGGAGAAGCCAGGCATAGTCAGACACGCATTCTAGACTTTAGGAAAGCTGATTTTACTAAACTTAGAGAAATACTGAGGGTGATCCCATGGACAGGAATACTAAAAGAGAAGGGCGTTCAAGACGGATGGGAGTTTCTCAAAAGGGAGATACTGAAGGCACAATTTCAAACCGTGCCAATGAGGAGGAAGAATGGGAGGTGTCTCAAGAAACCAGGATGGATGACTAAGGAACTTGCAACTGAACTATGTTTTAAACGGAACATGTATAAGAAATGGAAAAATGGGGAAATCACCAAAGAGGAATTCAAACAAATAGCTAGCACATGTAGGGGTAAAGTCAGAAAAGCTAAAGCGCAGAATGAAATCAGGCTTGCTAGAGAGGTTAAGAACAATAAAAAGGGCTTTTGGGGGTATGTCAGCAGCAAAAGGAAAAAGAAGGAAATGATAGGGCCACTGTGTGGAGAAGATGGCAAAAAGTTAACACGGGACAGAGAAAAGGCAGAATTACTCAACACCTTCTTTGCTTCAGTCTTCTCAGAAAAGGCAAAGGGTGCTCAACTTGAGGATAATGGAGCAGAGGACAGAATAGGAGAATTACAGCACAGAATAAGCAAAGAGATAGTACAGAAACATCTGGTTAATCTAAATGAATATAAGTCTCCAGGACCAGATGAATTACATCCAAGGGTATTAAAAGAACTGGCAAATGTAATATCGGAACCATTGGCAATAATCTTTGAGAATTCCTGGAAAACAGGAGAGGTCCCAGCGGACTGGAGGAGGGCAAATGTTGTCCCCATCTTCAAAAAGGGGAAAAAAGAAGATACCAACAATTATCGTCCAATTAGTCTGACATCAATACCCGGAAAGATTCTGGAGCAGATCATTAAACAGAGAGTCTGTGAACATCTGGAAGATAATTTCATAATCACAAAAAGTCAACATGGGTTTCAGAGAAACAGGTCATGCCAGACAAATCTGATCTCTTTTTTTGATAAAATTACCAGCTTGGTAGATGAAGGGAATGCTGTGGATATAGTATATCTTGATTTCAGTAAGGCCTTTGACAAGGTTCCCCATGACATTCTTGCAAGCAAGTTGGTAAAATGTGGGCTAGACAAAGTAACTGTTACATGGATTTGTAATTGGTTGACTGGTCGAACCCAAAGGGTGCTCAACAATGGCTCCTTTTCAACTTGGAAAGAAGTGACCAGTGGGGTGCCACAGGGCTCTGTCCTGGGCCCAGTGCTATTCAATATCTTTATTAATGACTTGGATGACGGTATTGGGGGCATAGTTATCAAATTTGCAGACGACACCAAATTAGGAGGAGTAGCTAATACCCCAGAGGACAGGATCAAAATTCAAAATGACTTGAACAGACTAGAAAGTTGGGCCAAAGCTAACAAAATGAAATTCAACACGGAGAAATGTAAGGTACTGCACTTAGGGCGGAAAAATGAAAAGTACAGATATATGATGGGGGACACCTGGCTGAATGAGACTACGTGTGAAAGGGATCTAGGAATCCAGGTGGACCACAAGTTGAACATGAGTCAACAGTGCGATGCAGCAGCTAAAAAGGCCAATGCAATTTTAGGCTGCATCAGTAGAAGTATAGTGTCTAGATCAAGAGAAGTAATAGTGCCACTCTCTTCTGCTTTGGTCCGGCCTCACCTGGAATACTGTGTCCAGTTCTGGGCACCACAATTCAAAAAGGATGTGGAGAAACTGGAGCGTGTCCAAAGGAGGGCAACTAAAATGGTGAAGGGTCTGGAAACCAAGCCCTATGAGGAACGACTTAGGGAGCTGGGGATGTTTAGCCTGGAGAAGAGAAGGCTGAGAGGTGATATGATAGCCATGTTTAAATATTTGAAGGGATGTCATATTGAGGAGGGAACAAGCTTGTTTTCTGCTGCTCCAGAGACTAGGACCCGAAACAATGGATGCAAGCTGCAAGAAAAGAGATTCCACCTCAACATTAGGAGGAACTTCCTGACAGTAAGGGCGGTTCGAGAGTAGAACACACTCCCTCGGAGAGTAGTGGAGTCTCTTTCCTTGGAGGTCTTTAAGCAGAGGCTGGATAGCCATCTGTCAGGGATGCTTTGATTGGGAGTTCCTGCATGGCAGGGGGTTGGACTGGATGGCCCTTGTGGTCTCTTCCAACTCTATGAGTCTATGATTCTATGTTGGTATTCTGACAAAAGAAGATGGGTTGGTAAAGACAATTGAACTTGCTGAAATGGACAAATTGACAAAGTTGATTAAGGATAATTCTTTGAATAATATTAAGAAACATTGGGAATTGTTCATTATTTTCTTACAATACTATTAGGGTTATGCATCTGTTTTAGATTTTGTAAATTAGTTTGTATGTAGTAAAAACATAAATATAACATTATATAAAGGAAGTAGAGTAATAGTGGAATATAACCATCAGTTTGGGGTGGGAAGTCAGTAGTGTACTTATTGCCTGTTTTTGTTTTGTTCTTTAGTTGGGTTTGTGGTTTTGTTGTTATGCATGTATGTACAGTGGGCCCTTGGTTTCAGCTCTCATGGATACCAAAATCTGTGAATGGTCAAGTCTCATTAAATACAATGGTATAGTAAAATGGTGTCTTTTATATAAAATGGGAGAATCAAGGTTTGTTTTTTGGAGTGTATATTTTAAGAAAACATTTTCAAGCCACTCATCCCTTGTGTTCAGTACAGGTTTATGGATGTATTTTCAAGAGACTATGTGCAGGCTCTGCTTCAATGTGTTTGCATTACATTCACATTTTAAACAAGGTATTTTTTTTTTTGTAAATATAAGTTTACCACAAGTGAATAAATCTGTTTTTTTTAAAAACACATCTGATTTTCCCTCTAAAGAGGATTAAAATGACATTTATCAACCTTGCAATTTAGTTGCCTCAGTTATCTTTCATTAAAAAGCAAACAAATCTATCCCTGCTCAGCAAAGTGCCTTCAATAGTTAACAACAAGTGACAAAATGCATTTTAAATAATGATCAGTATATCTGGTAACAACTGATCGGCCATCTTCTCTGAAATGATTCCTACAGAGGATTTTGTTGCTAAGCCACCCAATCCTGCTCACCTCAATTTTGAAACAAAGAAGAACTGATGCAGTTCCTCTGCACTGCTCTTTTCAGAAAAGGCAAACCAGATTACAATGCAGACGATGGAAGCCAGCCAAAAAGGGGGAAGGCTTTCTCACTGAATTCTCACTGAAAACAGGAGTGGAGAACTGGAGATGCTAGACTGCTGAAATACTTGCGCAAAAACACTTTAGTCCTGATTTGGCAAAATGGTGTTCTCTGGCATTAGCTAGGAACAGCAGTTTATTTAAATAAATAAAAAATAGAACAGAAATTCCTCCTGCTCTGTGCACAATGTATAAATATCTTTGTACAATCAGATCTATGCAAACCTCAATTTCCATCACCCCTCACCTGGCAAGTCTAATAGTTCAGTCCCAAAATATACACATATTTAAGTCCTGTGTATATTACAGGCTGGGAACAATGCTGTCTTAACTCATTTTTGCCTCCTCTAAGACAAACCCAAAGGGGTTTTGTGGAATACAGAATTGTAACATTTCACATAAAAGCCAGTGTGGTGTAGTGATTTGAATTTTGAATTGTGGGTGACTTGGGTTCAAATCCCCACTCAGCCATGGAAACTTATGGGGTGATCTTGGACAAGTCACACTCCCTCTTTCTAAGGGGAAGGCAATGGCAAACTACCTCTGTGCAAATCTTGCCATGAAAACTCTAGGTCACATCAGTTGCCGTCACATAACAACAATGGTTTCACATGCATAGGGCCAAAATGTACACAAACATACACACACAAATAAATGTGAGGAGACCTTGACTTGGATGTTGTTTGTTAACATTCCATTTCCTTGTATCCTATTTTAGGAAAAAACATTTAGGCAGACCCAGGGGTCAGAGTCATTTCATTAAATGCAAGGCCTGCTCCATTCCAAGCAAACTCTTTTGACAAGATGGCTCCTTAAGTTTATTGTAAATTACTAAATAATGGGTGCTTATCACAATGTCAGAAAGGCTTTGCAAAAACTATTAATCTTCCTCGCACAATCTCACGGAAAGGCCTTATCAAGCACCTTGGAGATATTAGTTCCTCCTCAATTTATTGAAGTTATTTCACTGTCACAGAAGAGCAGACATTGGTAGACAAGGATAGCAGAGATTGGCATAAAGCCCTATTGTCAATGTTGAAAGAGAGGGAGAGCAAGGAAAGTGTAGGGAGATGTCACTAACAGCACTCAGCACCATCCATTTTCTTGAATGGAGGATCTGGACTGGCAAGCAGAAACCTGTGAAGGCCTAAAATGTCATATATTGACTAGACAAAATTCAGGGGAAACTGGAAGTCTCATAGTTTAGTTTCAACATGTACTGATATTGCTGCCAGCAGATTTGGCATGACTAGCAAGGAATGAAGTAGACAGTTCATATCCTCTAAAAAGCTCCACAAAGAATTTGGATTCAATTCCCACCAGACAAAATACTGAACTGGGTACACTTTTTTCATACTCACTGAACCCTGTAAATTTTGCATTTAGGGAAAAATGATTTGGCCAAGGGCAGAGAGAGAACAAGGGAAAGGGAAAGGGATGCATTATACAGCTTCTATTAGGCTGACATAACATTCTTCTGATTTCCATGTCCTGGCTTGCCTCCAAAAGCAGATTAAGCTATCAGGCCAACCTGAGTTCTTTTTCCTTGTAGAAGTGTGTGCATTCCACACATGCTGCATCTGTTTCAAGAGTGTATTTTGTACCTACTGTATCTGCCAAAGTGCTGGGCATGCCACCTGGAAGTCTTTAAAAGTGGTTGAGGAAGATGGAAAACCTCAATGAAATAAGCCCCAAAGGATTAGAGTTTATGCCAAGTTCTGATACTTTGATTCATCCGGAAACTGTTACAATCAAACATATATAACTGTGCCTTCATGTTTACCTCATCCTAGGGCTCCATGTGTCTCCTCCATGCTCCAGTCAGAACTAGTGGAAAGCCATTGTGGGAAGGACCAATTGAGAAATGGTAGAGGGAGGCACAGAATTATAGAACAATAGAATAGAGACCACAAGGGCCATCCAGTCCAACCCCATTTTGCCACAGTCAAACAGTTCTGTCAGGAAGTTTTTCCTAATGTTGAGGTGAAATCTCTTTTCCTGTAGCTTGAATCTATTGCTCCAGGTCTTATTCTCTGGAGTTGCAGAAAACAAACTTGCTCCATCTTCAGTATGACATCATTTCAAATATTTAAACAGGGGAATATGAGTTTGCAGGAGCTGGGAAGAGCAGTAGAGGACAGGGGGGCCTGGAGATGCCTCATCCATAGGGTCCCCATGGGTCGAGACCGACGCGAAGGCAGTTAACAACAAAAATCCCCAGGCTAAAAATACCCAGCTCCCTAAGTCTCTCCTCATAGGGCATGGTTTCCAGACTCTTTACCATTTTAGTGGCCCTCCTCTGGACATGCTCTAGCTTATCAACATCCTTTCTGAACTGTGGTGCCCAGAACTGGACACAGTATGAGGCCTGACCAAAGCAGAATAGAGTGGCATTATTACTTCCCTTTTCCACACCTATGGCATATTCTCTTCCACACCCATGAGGATCTTTAAGCAGGTTTACTCCCACATGTTTTCAGTTTTCCAGCCTCATGGTGGAAGGGAAGAACCCACTGGAAGGGGGCACTTTGGAGCAGACAGTGAGCAGCCCATTTCTCTATTCTGCTTCCTTCTAAAGCTTTTGACAATCCAAAGGTCCATCAACTTATGCTTGCATGGCTTTACACGTAATATCTACGTTAGTACTTAATTACCATGGTCTTTTTATTTCCTTGGCATTGTGTAGCAGTAGTAGTAGTACCAGCAGCAGCAGCAGCAGTATACCACAGATAAAAACAAACAAACAAACAAAAAAAACAACCCAACTGATATCAAGTACCTACAGACACTTGAGGCACTCATTGTTATTTGGTGTGGCCTGAGCGAGCTTATTCAAGGTTCTTGGGCTAAAGTGAGCTTTGCCTACAGCTATTCTTTTCTACCTAACACAATAACTACTAGCTAAGAATGTGATAGTTGTGTGTGTGAACAAATTTGAACAGTATACCCTGATGAAAAAAGGTGAGGAACTACATTTATCAATTTCAGTGAATGCCTATCTCGAAAACTAAAGAAAAAAATGTTGCTTTAACACCAGAGGCGGAGAACCTGCAACCTTCCAGAGGCAGGTGAAGTACTCACTGTCCTGCTCACTGGGGGAAAAACTAAGAAATTATTATGGCTCCAAAAGTGCAGCTGCTACTATGTAATTTTGGGACAAGCAAAAGAATGCACAGGTTTGCATGGACTTCAGGCACATTTCCTCATGCTGTCTGCCTGCACCACCATTCCAGGGATGCAATTTTCCAAAAAACAAGTGGAAAAGCAAGAAAATGTCCACACTGATATATATAAAAAGGTAAAGGTATTTCCTTTTGACAAGGTTGTTGTCGTATCCGACCATAGGGGGCAGTGCTCATCCCCATTACTAAACTGAAGAGCTAGCATTGCCAGACTACTCTGTGGTCATGTGGCCAGCATGACTGCACAGAACGCTGCTTACCTTCCCACTGAAGTGGTACCTGTTTATCTACTTACATTTTCATGCTTTTGAACTGCTAGGTTGGCAGAAGCTGGGACTAGTGACAGGAGCTCGCCCCATCATGCAGCAGCCGGGCCTCAAACTGCCAACCTGCTGATCTTGTAATCAACAGTCAGCATCTTAACCACTTGAGCCACCGCATACAGGTCTAAAAATGATCCAATCAATACATGTGCATATACATACACTCACAGAGTGGGCACTTGGTATCTGCTGGAGTTTTGTTTCAAGACTCCCCCCCCATGGGTACCAAATGGGACACTCAAATCCCATTATATACAATGGGGTAGTAAGATGGGTGTCCCTTACATAAAATGGCAAAATCAAGATTTGCTCTTAGGATTTTTTGTTTTTGTTGAGTATTTGTGGATTGTTGAATCCATGGATGCAAAACCTGTGGATGTAGAGGACCAACTGTATAGACCAGGGGTAGGCAACCTTTCCCTTTTAAGGGCCGAGGGACTTCAGCTCCCAGAATCCCAGGAGCTGTTGGCCAACATGGGACTATTGGCCAACATGGCTGAGGCTTCTGGGAGCTGAAGTCCCTCGGCCCTTAAAGGGGAAAGGTTGCCTACCCCTGGATAAGATAGATAAAAAGAAAACTCATGCTTGTCACTTGGACTTGGCACAGGAGCAGCAGGAAAAGTTGAATAATGAGGAAGATAGTGAGTTTGGTTTCTCTTTGTATGCAAAGACTTTTGGCTTTCATTTAGTGACACCAACTGCATGATAGGACAGGGGTAGGCAACCTGTCCCCTTTAAGGGCCGAGGGACTTCAGCTCCCAGAAGCCTCAGCCATGTTGGCCAATAGTCCCATGTTGGCCAATAGCTCCTGGGATTCTGGGAGCTGAAGTCTCTCGGCCCTTAAAGGGGAAAGGTTGCCTACCCCTGTGATAGGATTATTGTGCAGATGAAAAACTCTGCAGTACTGTGCACAGAAACTACGTACTACTTGGGCTCAAATTAAAAGGGCAACAACAGAAAACCGAAAGAAAAATAAATCCGTGATAGGAATCTCCTCCACAGTAGTCAATCCCTTCCCTTTATTGACCAATGTAGGAAAAAGAACCTGCCTTAAAGCTCTGGCATTTTCAGGCATGCTCAGACACACGATTTAGTGAGCTATGGATAAAATGTCTGCATCATTCATTTTGCTGTCATGATATTCGTACTCTCCTCTCCTGCCCCATTTTGTGCAGATGTGTGTTTATACTATAATGCTTTTAATAGTGCTACTGTTTTAAATTGCCTCTGATGATGTTTGGAAACTGTCTTGAGTGTTATACTTTTGGAATGGCAAGACAGAAAGTGGATCATAACTAACAAAAATAAGTCTACAATTTAAGCCATGCCCCATGATGTCATCTGCCCCTGCTGGGTGGGGGAGGAATCCCATCCCTAAATAAGGTTCCCCACCTTTCCCACATCCGTTAGGGAGTTAAGGAATGATAAGCCAACATAACAGTTAACATAACGGAAACAATACACATACACTACTTAGGTGACATGAATGAACATCTGAATTGGGGCTGCTTGATGGGCCACCAATTTATGTCGTCCTTGTTCAAGTGCAGCCTACAGATTTAAACTAATCTATTGCTCCATAGTATGTACTAAAGCAAGGAAACTGCAAGGGTTGGGAAGATGAGTTAGTCCCTTGCAAGACTTTGACAAGTTACCCCTCACCATACTTTCTTAATTTTTTTTTTTAAATAAAAGAACAGCTTTACAATATCATCATGTTTTGTTCCCCAGCTGGCAGAAAGGTCTGTATTAAACCAGTAAGTAAAATGGAATTTGACTTAAATGTGCACGTGTTTGGGCTTGGTTGGCCCAGAAACAGGTGAGTTCACAAATGGTTCATGGAAGCCCCTTTGCCTACTCTTGTTCCAAAAGATCTAGGAGTGGATGAGCCTCTTACTTCCTTCCTGGAAACTCACCTTTCTGCAGACTGAACTGAATCTTTAAGCTTCCTTTCAAATCCTAAAATCCTACTAAGGAAGGGGAATCTAGTTCTTCATCATTTTATGCATCTTCCTATAGATGTTGCCTGGAGTGGATATGGAGAGAAAGGAGTAGGTCTTAAGATAAACACAAAGACTTAAATCCTATTATTTGTCCTGACTAGATAGAGCCATTAAATCACTTGGATTTATTTACATGTTAACACACCATTTAAGGACTAATTCAGCAGTCTATTTTAGTTGGGACTAACCAACAGGATTCTAGCCTGCTCTAGTTAGAGCAGAGCGAATCTTGCTCAAATGGTAAAATTACATCCCAGCATAGAATTCTAGAGCACAATCTCAGTTCATATGGAGTGCAAGAAACAGTGTGAGGTCCAGGTTCTGTGTGCTGTTTCTTGTAGGGTTGGGAACTGCCCCTTATGGGCTGTCTGCATTGGCCCTTAGTAAAGAACACTTGAGACACCATGTGACAGATGCTGAACATGAAAACATTAGCTAGTGCTATGAAACGAAGAGGCATTTTGATCCATTGACAATGTTTATTTAATTCTATGAAAATCAAAACAAAACAAATTCCTTTCATTGTTCACAAAGATCTTATTTTAAACATTTTGTTTAAAAATGGCTGTTCATAGTTATGGGAACTGGCTCCCAACTAATGTTTTGCCCATCTGTTAACTGACAGCTAATGCCAGCGGTTCTCTACACATCACACAGATGCCTCGACCCAAGGACCTACTTCAAATTTATTTGGCTCATATTAGGTTGAGAGGTTACCCAAATATTTCCAGTTTAAATTCAAACTATTCCTACACAGAAGGTTGCAAAGCTCTTGTTTACCCACTGCGAAGAGCTCTGGTAGCATGCATGTTTATTAAGATATTACAGACCTGTACCTGTATGTGTGCCTGTCAGAAAGATCTAAATAGGAAAGTGAGCAAATCCATTTTGCTGAGGACCTGGTGGGATTAAGATAAAGAAAAAAGAGCTCTCCCAACTTGTGCATATTAAAAAGCAGAGCTATCAGACATCAGGTTTAGGCAGCCTGGAGGATATGGAAGGGTAAAACTAGGCAGAACCAATTGCTACTAAGCTCACGGCAAGAAACACCCCCAGGCTGAAAGGGAGCACAGTGCACTGCCATCTAGAGATACACAGCCCTTGCGTGCACAGTGCTAAAGGCAAAAGGGCCTGCACGCAGCAAGAGACAAGCAATAGCTCTGCAACGAGGACACACCTAAGCAGTGAGTTTAAGTGGCAGGTCTTCTGAAGGAAGCCCTGCAGCCTGGACAACCATTATTTCTCTGCTGATGCAGTGTGCAAGAAATTCAATTGTAAACACCACAATGTCAAGCAGTTAAGAAAAGCAACTGTTTACTAAGATTAGGTGGCAGAACAGTGGGCTGGGATGCTCTAACCCACGTAGCAAGCAGCAACTTTAGGGTTAGAAAGGATTGAAAAGGGTTGTTGGGCATATGATTAAGTGTGGCAAGCAGCTCCCAGATTGCTCGGCTCTTAAGGATGCAGCACACAAGAAGTTACGGTAGCTTGCTCCAAACACTGGCCTACTGCACTTGGTAGTGGCATGTCAAGAAATGTATGTGGAAATGGTTGTTTATGGCAAAGACCTCTTGCTTTGGGACAATTAGATCACTTATCTGCCTAATTTCAGTGCAAAGGTATCCAAGGAGGCAACAAATATTCTCCTCCTCTTGTCAAAGCATGCCTGCCATCTGTGCATGAGTGCCAATCCACTCTTTTATCTGTTCCTTCTTCTGACCCAGAAAGACACAGAGGCTGGCTTTAACACTCGTCACACTAGTTTGCGAACTGCTGAAGCTTCCTCCATAGGGCCTTAGAGCACTCCACTTAAGCTTTAGCGCTCACCTGAAGGGATAACAAGGTATGGCAATATTAGAAGGGGATAGGAAGGACACATCCACAAGAAGCATTTGGATTCCCAATTGTTCTCTCCCTGGACCAGTTAACTGGCTCCAGGGGATATCTCTGGGAACTCTTTATAAATCTCCTGGATTATCATTTTGTCCATCTGGCATTGTTGATTTTCTTCCTCTTCCATCATAATGCGCTGCAAGATCCCTTGCAAGTCTGTGAAACGGTGCTTATGCTGCAGGTATGGTGTAGATCGGATGATGGCATGCATCAGAGACAAGTACTCCATTCGTAGCTGTAGAAGCAAAACACATTGGAAGGGATTTTAGAAAGGAGATAAACAAAAAAAAGGCTTCCTTACAGAAACAGAGGCAAACAGTTGCTGCTTGTCAAGTGCAAAATTCCATCACAAGCAATTACATTTAGAATGGTCTTGCAAGAGGGAGGCTGCTGTTTAATCTTTGCTCTCCCCCTGGACTATAAGAGCTTTTATCCAACCAACTGGATTGCCTGAATGGATTCCAAATCCTGCTCTCCTGCATTCTGCATATCCTCCTCCTCCCAAATCCACCCTTCCAAACTGTTCTCTTTGGGCACGGGGTGTAAACAAGGTCTTGTTTATTTATACAGTGAAGGGAGAAAACGGCATCACCTAGCACTGGCCCAATGAATGTACCGAGTAATGCTCACCAAAAGAAGTTGAGAGCCATGCCTATTTGTAAGACTAGTTGTCCATTTATTCAAATTCAAGTTTCAGATTAAGTAAGAGCATGAAGAGACATTTTCTGTAATTATACTTTCTGCAACTATCCACAGTTATCTTATGCATGCACAGTCCTGCAAAATTTCATTTATAAACTTGGGCAAATCATGAAAAAAAGCCAATCTGTAATGGAGAGACTAGAACCAAAGAAAGTCCTGTGCCCTTGCAAGCTTTTGGTGTACAGACATTATCAAGAAGCTGTACATCAATCTATCGGAACCTAAAATCAACTAGAGAGCAACAGCTCAACAGAAGCAACTTGAATTAGCTCAGGGAGGCAATACAGGTTTTAGAGAGCACTGATATAATATGTTTCTGATACCCTATTCACTACTAGGGGACGTACCTCTGTTAAACAACAGGTATGGCAGGAGTGAGCAAGTTCTGGGGGCCAGAGGCCATTCTACAGCCCTGAGAATGTCCAGTGGCTGCAGCAGTACCTCCACATGAACCCAGAGGTGACTGGATGTCACTTCTATTTTGGAAAAAGAAGCAGACGACAACAACAACAAAAAATCCCAGCCATTTCCAAGCCCCCAAAACAAATAATTTTGTTTTTTTAATATATTGTTTTTATAATTTAGGAATAATTTTTATCAGAAAAAGATGTTGATCATTCCCTTTCAGGAGCTCTCATTTTGGAGTAAACTATTTTCAGGTGTGTTTTGTGGGTCTTGGCGGTCCACAAAAACCAACCAGCAAGGACCCATGCATGATTGCCACTCTTGAAGTATAGCCTCAGGACAGGGCTAGCTATGTGCAAGATATAAATAAATATAAAAAGATTGAGATGGTTAGCACTGACTGCCTCTCTTTGTTTCTTGAAAATCTTAAGTTCTTTAAAAAGTATCTTTCTGAGCTTACACATATGAGATACATGAAAACAGCCTTCCTGAACCTTCCTCAACCAAGCACCTTCCAAACGAATTGGACTATAACTCCCATAACACAGGCCTACAAAACCGAGAGTCATAAAAATGTATTTAAAAAGGTAAGCTAGTTTTATAGGAATATGGCATTCTGAATCCAAAAATGATTCAGATTTGCTCCATCATGCACAACTTGATGTTTCTATGTTGTAATATGTAAGTGAATAAAATGATCCTGCAAAGAGTAAGAAAGGGGTTAAAGTCTTCTAACAGACTTTCAAACAATTTAATTTGCAGATACAAAACACGAAAATTTGTTCAAAAGCACTAAAAGAAATCATGCTGGAACATTAGCCTTTGCACTTAATCAAAGCTGAGTAACAAATGAATTGATAAAAATATTGAATTTGTGAAAGAACTATTTGTGGTATGACATTTTTGTTGTGTTCTTCAAATCTAGTATCCCAAAATACATCAAAAACAGCTACAATATTGAATCAAGTTTTCTCATCACAGGCATTCAACTGTCTATTGGATTATGGTAGCAGTTATCCAACAAGTTTAGAAGCCATAGAGTTGGGAAAGGCTGCCTGCAGGTGTACAGATGATGCCTGGTAAGATTTCCAAGATGCCAGAGGAGCTGCTTATCTCTTTAGATGCATGCCAAGAACCTTTCACCTTTTCACAAATGTTAAATTTTCTCTCTCTTGCAATCTCTGAAAGCATCTTCTTTCATCCTGTTAGTACCTTTTCTCCAGGGGAGAGATCCGCAATCTGTCTCACAATTATGTCTATCATGACCATCATGTCTGTGTGGTAAAAGATGTTAGCTGTGTCTTTGCTGGCAAAGATATCCTGTAGGAATTTCAACACTGAGTGTGGTGGCTGCGGCTGGTGTTTGAAGACGTACACTGGATCATCTGGCCAGAGATCAGAGAGAAAGAACAGCTCACACTGAATTCAGCAATTTACATGATATGCCCATGCTCTATGGTACATACATTCAAGTCATCAAATTAGTAATTCTTTTAAGGGAGTACACATGTACATTAATGAGAGGTCCATGTAATTTTGAAGTGCTCAATGGAGGATTTGTGGTTCTGATTTAGGAAAGCTGATCCAAACAGTAAGCACTGGACAGACTGAAACACTTGCCCAAACATCCAACAAAAATGGCTACATGTATATGACTACAATTCCCAATGCCTTTAAATGATTCAAAATTAATAGCATAGAAAAGACATGTTCAGCTGGTGCATCTCTTCTGCAACCGAAATCCTATTGTTTAAACATATTTTTGAATGTTTTTATCTATCTGTGTTTTTCATTTGATTTTTTAAAATTTTGCAAGCTTCCCTGAGTTCTGACTTCAAGAAAAAGGCATAAATAAAGTAATACAATACAACTATGGGAAAAACTGCAGATGCCAAAGGCTTCCTCCCTTAAACATGTGAACATGGGTGGCTAAAATATTCTATACCCTAGTGCATGAAGATTAAAGGTACATGCTAAATAACATTTTAGATGGAGAAATAAAAATGGGAAGAGTGGATAAATAAATACTCATCCATCCATTCAAAGAATCAGATGTTTGGAAACATCTATTAAAAACAGCTAGACTTTTCAAGGACCTGTGATCAGCTTCAGCTCCTGCTTTGAAAGTACATGCTGGGGCACCATGCGCATATATGTCATTGGTGGGACGTGGCCTGTTGAAATGTGAGGAAGGGGTTGAGTTCTTCACGTTCCTTGGCAAGTAGAGCTGAATATCATCCCTGTCCTGATGGCTGCCTCACACCTATGAAACTAACATGAGGCATATTCTGATGCATGGGCCTTGTAACTGTAACTCTTTATTGTTCTCTCATGTTTGTTCCTCCCCACAATGGAGTAACCTTTTCAATAGGTTACTTCATTGTTGTTTTCTCCATGTGGGAATGGAATTCATATACAGTGGGCCCTTGATATCTGCTGGGGTTTGGGTCCAGGATCCCCCGTGGATACCAAAATCCATGGATGCTCAAAACCCCATTATATACAGTGGGACAGTCAAATTGTAGCACTTCTCTAAAATGGTAAAATCAATACCGTATTTTCTGGCGTATAAGACGACCCACGTATAAGACGACCCCCCCCCCATTTTTCCAGTCAAAATATAGAGTTTTAGCACCTCTATCCTCATTATTCTTATATCCGGCATATAAGACGACCCCCCCCCACTTTAGCCACAGATTTTGCAGATTAAAAAGTAGTCTTATACGCAGGAAAATAAGGTACTTTATTTCTGTAATTTGTTTTGAATCCAGTTGGCCCTCATTATCCATGGGGGGGGTCTGTTCTGGACCCCACCCCCACTCCCCGCAGATACCAAAAACCACGGATGCTCAGTCCCACTGATCCCAATGGCAGCACGTGCACACAGCTGCGTCGTCACTGGGGACAATGGGACTGAAGTCCCCCCTACCTCCTTCCCTCTCCCCTCTGAGGCTTCTGTGCCAGGCCTGGCTTTGGTGACAGAGGCTGGAGCCCTGTCTGCCGGAGGGAGCCAGAGCCGGCACCAGGGCTTGGGTCTTGGAGCCTGGAGGTTCCATCTTGGATGTTGGGCCTGGGAGGGGGGCTCTGATGCCCAATCCCGGCCCCAGCTCCCTCCAGCTGACGGGGCTCCAGCCTCTGCATCTGAACCGCCCCTAAAGCCAAGCCCAGGGCAGAAGCCTTGGAGGGGGAGGAAGGAAGGAAGGAAGGAAGGAAGGAAGGAAGGAAGGAAGGAAGGATTTTAGCCCCATTGTCTTCAAAGGTGGTGTGGCAGCGTGCATGTGCCACCATTGGGGACAGTGTGGGCATGGATGCTCAAATCTGTGGACAGCAAGTCTGCGGGTACCGCGGTCCCACTGTATTTTCAAGCTATGAATGGATGAATCAATGGATACAGAATCCGTAGATACAGAGGGCCAACTGTACTCTGTTGAGTTTTCTAGGGTACTCTTTCCATACATGAAGGGGAAGGCCGCAGGAGGAAAACATATAAGGAGATCCTTACTTAAGCCTGTTGTTTGAAAATATCACCTGGAGAGGACTGTTAACTGTAGACATTCCAGAAATGAAAGAGTTAAAGGCTTTGGAAGGAGACCAAATTGAGTAGTACAAAATCTAAAGAACTGTGCTAAGTAGGCAATCTTCTGGCCTGAAAAGATTGTGGTAGGAAAGAACTGTGAGCAGCAAAAGCAGGAAGAATGATTTAACAGCTAATCAAGTGACTAAAGCACAGAGAAAGGGAAAGAGAGCTCATAGTAACACACATACACACACAAATATGTGCACACTTGTGCAAAAGGGCAGAAAGGAACCTAGGAACAACTTTGACACTAGCTGGTTTATTCTAGCACAATCTTTCATTAACACTCCACTTAATCTAATGGAGTCCATTTCATGAAGTCCACTAAAAGTTTCTGCTAGAATAAACTATTCAGGGCCTGAACAGATTGCCAGAAATAATCCACCTTGAGGCCACATTAACTGTCCTGCCTCAATGCTAGGGAATGGGAAATGTAGTTCTTCTGAGACAATGAGCTTTCTCTGTCAGGGAGCTCTGGTGCCACAATAAACTACGATTCCCATGATTCCCTAGCATTGAGCAAGGGCAGTTAAAGTGGTCTCAAACTGGATTATTTCTGGCAGTCTGTTCAGTCTAGTCTAACAAATGTTACCAGATTCTTTTTATGCCCTTTAATGCTCAAACAGACTAATGTGGCTATCTCTTTGACTACCTCATGCACACGTGTGTAAGCCAGTGTGGGCAAAGTCTTTGGGTTGGGAGCTACATCAGAAGCCTCACAAGCTCTTGGAGAGCTGCCACAGCAACTGTCATCAAAATTCAGTGATTCTATCATGGACAGAGCTGCCTCAGCATCCTCTCAAACCACAGAGCCCTGTAAGACCACAAAGCAGGGCCACCTCACAAGGTTCCATTGTTTCTGTTGGAGTTGGGCTGCTTGCTGCAGCAGCTAAGGAGTTAGCAGTGCAGCCTGTTGTAGTCAATTTGGTGGCAACAGTGGTTTCTGTAGAAAGTGGTTTCATAGCTACATGGGCCCTCCAAGTTGGCTACTCACTACCCTCAATGTATATACATGCTATAAACATGAGGATATGGGCTCTTGTGCTCCTAATGGCATAATCCAGAAGAACGTTTCATTAGGAAAGGATAAGTAGAACACCCAGCATTGGGTTTCCTGGGAGCAGAACTCTTCACTTGCATAAAAAAGTGGTTTACGCCTGGCTGTACAAATACAATGGACATAATGCAATATGCAGTGCTGGGAAAAGTAGATCTCAGCTGGACTAGCTGTAGGAGAAGGAAACAACAAGACTCCTCAGGCACCTAGGCTTTGCAGGGTGTGTGTGTGTGTGTGTCCCTAGAATGCAATATGAACAACTAGAGAAGGAAACCAAATGCGGATAACCAAACCCCATCCACATTCGGGAATTCAGTATTTTGCTGCAGGCTGGACACAAAGAGGATCAATATTTAGATTCAAAGCCATTACCTCTGCCTCTGAATTGTCCCAAAGCCAAGCCCAGGGCTGAGGCCTTGGAGGGTGAGGGAGGAAGGAAGGAAGGAAGGAAGGAAGGAAGGAAGGAAGGAAGGAAGGAGGGAGGAGCACAAGACCTCTCTGTTGAGCTCTAAGTCCATATATAGATGAGGGCAGAGAAAAGCAAATAATAGAACAAAGTACTCCACAGGGTACTCTATTGAGTTTATTACAATGCATACAAAAGCTACAAGTGTGCGTTCAAAAAAGGACCAAGGGGAATTGCACATCAGCTACCAAATCTGGTTGTACAGAATTCTAAATTCCTTGGAAACAGTTGCACAGAGCTTTACGTTAAATATTTATGATACTTTCATTCTGCTTTGTAACTCAGTGTCCTTTCACATGGCATGAAAAATTCAGTCCATCAAAACAGAAGTCTGAACTAGTTACTCTCGTAGCCATACATTCAGGGAACTATGCTCCAAAAGCTACTGGTTACCTGTCCTTATGGCAGCATACCATAGAGCAAGTATCCCAGTTTGAGGAGGTCACTCTTCTTACCACAAAAGTAGAAATGACTTCCCTGACCCAGAAATTTTAAAATGACTAAACCTTCACTGGAGCTTGGAAGCTATTTTCTGATTACTGCTTCTCTGCAATATTAGCAGTCATCTCTTCTCAGACCTAATGTGCTATTAGTTCTGCCATACCATAGAAAATACCAAAACTGCTGACACTCACCTCCACGGTTCAGGAGAAGCAGCAGCTTTTCTGTGAAGGTTTTGACATTGGCGTGCTTGCTCAGAGTGACCATGATCACATTATGCTCAGGAACTAAGAAATAAAATAGGCTTTATTAGAAGTGGAGGTATCCCACAGATGGATTTGTTACTTCATAATCAGTGACAAAATGAAAATAGAAAGTGGGGGATGCTATAGAGTTGTTTAGCAAATAATGTTAATTAAATCTGGATGTACATCCGACTCTGACCAGACAATTTGAGCAATTTTAATTCTTCATCGGCAAAGAGCTAGCCACACTCAACCATGCAAGACTATCATCATGCAACCTTCTTGTAAAGCACATGGACATTACAAATGCTGTGTTTCTGTTTTAGAAGTAGAAATTTCCACCCTTTCCCCTCTGCATATTGGATCTAGAGCACATCATCCTCTGTGACTCTTTTTCTTGGTTACTTGGTTAGAGCTTCAAAAATCAACAGCACTACTTTTTTTTAAAGTGTACTTTTCTTGTTTTGATACCTGCAACATTTGCATTAGCCATTCAACACAATCAAATATTGGACACAGGTAAACCTGAACTCAAACTGGATCAAGAATTGTATAATAAAGTATAGAGGTTTAAACAAAATGTGCTTGACATTTCTATTCTGTTTGTGCTTCATTACTGGGTCAGGTATGTTACCAAATATGGACTCACAGCTTGCTCCTGGAGTATCTACTAGCTTGTACTCCAAAAATTCACCTGAAAACATGTGTTGTGACAAGTAACTTGAAGCTTCTCTGCTTTCCAATCAGCAATCAATAGTCCTTTTCATTCTATGCACCACAGTGGTGTGACTCCACTAACTGCTATGGTTCCATGCTACAGAATCCTAGGATTTGCTGTTTACTGAGGTGCAGTCATAATTTTCAGACAGAGAGCTCTAGTGTCTCACCAAACTACCAATCCCAGGGGCTCACAGGATGCAGTCAAGGCAATGAAAGTGGTATCAAACTGTTGTAACAACAGACATGACTCAACAGTGGGGAGTGGGAAGAAGCCAGAGAGAGAAGTGGGGGGTAAGGAGGGCTCAGCCAGTGCCACAGAGTGGTGGCCCACAGGTATTGTTCATTCTTTGGTAATTGTCACTTTGTCACACATCATGGCATGACTTTAATAGAAGGGGCACAAAGACACATCAACAGATAAGAACAAGTAACTGTGACAAAAACTCTTCCTTCCTCCCTGTGAAATACTGCTGTTAGTTTGGGTTTCCTTGTTTAGCTCTCCACTTACGGCAACTTGCTAGAAGGCAGCAAATGAATAATGCACATGATAATCAAAAAAGCAAGATGCCATTGCCTTTCCTGATGAGGGTTATAATGGTTGCTGGGGACACCTGACTTTGCCTCAGCCTTTTCCCAGTTTCACAGATTGCATCTTCCTCATTACTATTTATGAACAGAGATTTTTAGTGTGTCCTTCTTTAATGTTAAGAGTTTTTGTCCCCATGAAATTATGATGTTGCTTTTAAATGATCTTGACAGTATTTTTGTTTTTACACTATATATTGGTTTGCAAGCTCTAGGACTGTGTGTGTGTGTGTGTGTGTGTGTGTGCAATAAATAAATAAATGGATAAATAATAAGATTCTGGGTGGCTGTTGGTGGTGTGAGAAATGAGTAAAACATTTCTGAAGAAAGGTAAATGCTTCTAGGAGCCCTTTCATGCTACACAACCATAGCATTATAATTCCACTTTAACTGTCATGGCAACATCCTACAGAATCCTGGGATTTCATTTGAGGGTTCTAAGCTAGAGAGCTCTAGTGCTGTACCAAACTACAAACCCCAGGATTCTCTAGGAGACAGCCATTGTTAAAGTGGAAACATTGTGCTATACAGTCAGCACTCCATATTTGTGGCTTTGCTCTTCGTCAATTTGATTATTCACAGATTTGAGTAATATGTTATTTCTAGGACTCTTTAGTTTCCCCAGTGTGACTTTGCTGGATGTTGACCACAGTCATGATGGAGGACCTAGAGATTCCTAGAGAAAATACTTTTAAAGACATTTTTAGGTCCTCCAGTGTGATTCTATGGTCAACATCTAGTGGATGTTGACCATAAGAGTTGCACTGGAGAACCTAGAGATTTCTAGAGACATGTTCTCTCAGATATAAAAAAAGTTCTTTTTTTTTTAATTTGCAGAATTAAAAGATATAGCTGTGTTAGTCTGTAGAATTAGTATGTAGAGAGATCTTGTAGCACCTTTGAAACTAACTGAAAGAATGAAACTGGCAGCATTTATTTGCAGTTTTTCAACTTTCAGGGAGGTCCTGTGTCTCTAATCCCAGCGAATGGGGAGGCTCCACTGTAATTGTTAAGCATGAAATAGCCATAGTTATCATTTGGAGTGAGCCTGAGTACTTCTAAAGACATTTGAAATAAGTTTTAAATACTGTGATCAAATGTTCGCTCTTCTCAGCATGTACTGCTACTCATTGTCCCGCAGTGCGTGCTTTGAGGAGAACTGGTATGAATGAGATAAAAGAAGGGGGGGGGGAAGTGACATTTTTAGAGACAACACAGTGGACCAGGGCTGGGAATCCTGGGAGGGGCAATGGGGCAACTGTGAGAGGATTCTGTTTCTCTGTGAAGGGAGAAGGGGTTTCTAAGGCCTGCAAAAATGAGTGGAGAGCTGCATCCAGGCAAATACACTCTGCAGGAGCTGCTTTCCATGTTGGAGAAGCTGTAAAGCATTTCAGAAAGGCTCATGTTGAAAAAGCACACTGACACATGTTAAACCATTTGTTAAAAAGCATGTTGATTTTGTGCCTAGATTTCGATGTGCCTGAAATGTAGATTTTTTTTAAAAAAGAAAAAGATGCATTTCAAAAAGTATACAGCATCATTTAATGAATTCTTGACTAGGAGAAGTTCCAATATCCTACTGTATACCAGCTAGGCAAGAAGATTTCCCAGAACTACAGTGTCTGTCAAGTTCAACTGTGTAATTACTACAGCTAACCAACATAGGGAGAAAGAAGAAAGGGGGGAGGGGGAGAGAGAGAAGGAATGAATGAAAGTGTAGAGAAAACGAACTTAGCCTCTGCATGATTAATTTTGTGTGGGTGTTTTTTAGAAAATCACAGCCCAAATATTAATGTTCTTCCTTTAACTGTCTGGCAAGTGACTGGATGTATTTATTACTGCTTTAGCCACACTTGAAAGCACACACACTCCTTCACTCATGCAACAGGGGAAAGGAACTGCATTACATATAAAAGCAGTAACCAATTAGGACAAGTCATTTAAAGCAACACTGTACCCCAAGAACTTGCCAAGCATTCAAGATTAACAAGAGGCATACTGGTACCACAGTGTGTTTTGACCTGCTTATGACTTCTCACTAGAAAAAGGAAAAATATTTGTAACCAACTACTACCAGCAAGGATGAGTTAAGCTGTTTCCCTAAAGGCTGAGCTCATCAGGAATGAGTAAGGATCAAGCACTCCAGGAGAAACTGCTCCCCAGCAGAATATTTTTTTATAAGACATGACCTCCAATGATTTCAGTTAATGAGATTCACAAGCCTCAACAATGGATAAGTAGAAGTTCAGCCCATCACTGAAAGAAGGAAGATGTCTGGTTAGCTGCAGATTTACACCAAGAAAAGCCAAAGTGTCCACTCGCTGTAAGTGGAGGTTTCTTGAAGATTTCAATCCAAGCAACCAAGAAACTTTTACACATCACTAGTATTCAAAAGTGTCATGCAAAATTGGAAGAGTTTCTGTTAGCAAGCATTAGGTGGTGTCAGAGTGGAGTTCTCCCAGCATTCCAACTCTGAGCTTTTAAAATGAAGGGATGGAACAATTATACATTTGCAAGTTCTCACATGAGCTCTTTAGCCCTGGGGAAAAAAATCAACAGAAACTGAGGAGCATCATGTTTGGGAGGAATCAACTCTAGGGCGTAAGGATGAAAATGTTTCTGCTTAGCCAAATGGGTAAGAATTGGGCAACAAATACTAGAGCCCAATGAAGCTGAAGGACAAAAGATTTGTGATATTCAAGATTCATGCAGCACTTTTTCATACAAACATGTCGTTAGTATACAGAATTTGCTACCTCAAGGGTGATGTCCCCCAACCTGAATTATTTTTAAAAGGAATTAAGAGAAATTCATAGGAAGCAAGGCTGTCAGTGACTATCAAACACAATTACTTCCTGGATAATAAGATGCAAGTGCCAGAACACTAGTCATTGGAAACAACACGAAGACAGTGGTATTTGCCTTCATGACCTGTTTGTAAGCTCCCTACAGGCCTCTGCCCGCCACTGTGGGAAAGATGCTGGACTAGATGGGGCCTTACTCTAATCCAGAAAGGCTTAACAGATGCTTGGGAAATATTGTTAAGCATCATTTAAAAAAATATATATATCACAAGATGAGGAAAAATACACCTGTGACTGAAATGTCATTTCCCTCCAACTTTGGGTTCAGAGGCCAGAAGACTATAAAATCCCAATGGGAATACTCTGCTGCACACTTCCACCAAGGTGACAGAACATGCTCTCATCTGGAGAAATCAGAGGCATAAACATTTGGATTCCTTAAACATTCTTTAATAGGTTCCAACCTCTCATTTTCAGAACAAAGAATGTGCTCCATAGAATCTTTCCCACTTCAAACTGTAGAATAGAGCCAGGTGTTCTCTTCCAATGTATACCTGGCCCATCCCAAAATATGCTCAGGGCAACAAGGGTTTTTGCAGTTTACCAATTTAAGGACTTTGACACTTCACTGCAAGATGTGATTACCATCTTCTCAGTTTGGATAATGGCACTACTGACCTGGAATGTGAAGATTAAATGCCAGAATAACATTAATGAACAGGTCAGGCAGCTGGTCTGTGTTATCTGATGGCAGTCCATCTTCAATTACATCCAGCAGGAACTGAACAAACTGAGAGTTTAGATGTTCTGTGCAAAAGAGAAAAGTGTTTTTAAATGTAACATTTCACTGTTAATGTAAGGGGCAGCTTTGCATGCAATCAGATCCAGTTTGCGGGAAGACAGGATCTGCAGGTCTGTCAGACTCAGTTGGAGGTCTTCCATGGGACTCTGGGGGTGTGGGCAACTAAGGTCACACTCAGCACAGGGATGATGATCTAGCCTGGCTTCCAGTTGGCAAGGAATCCACACCGTGGTTTTTGCCTATGTGCAATCCCATTTCTGCCATTCCAAGTTGTTTGCAGCAGACATGCTGAGTGTGCACAGTCACCGGTGAACAGGTGGGTTGCTCAATGTTGAAATCTGGACCCATGAATGGCCAAGGCTTCACAAATGTAACTTATAATTTTGTGGCCTTTCCATCCAACATTATGGTGTCTGTGTGGATTATTGCAAAGTGGAGCCACTACTACTATCACTACTGGACCTGTAATACACCTGATCTCATTAGATGAAGGAAACTAAGCAGAGTTGGGCCTGATTAGTACTTGCAGCAGAAAGCAGAAGGGAATGCCAGGAATCTCCAACTATGGCCAGGGGAAAAAAATGTCCTGAAATTTTAGAGAGCAGCTGACATTGCTGGATCAGTGGTTGGATTTAGTGTAAAGTAGTTCTGCTCAGTTCCTGTGTTCCAAATCAATATATTTTATTTTACATTGTGCCTTTCTCCTGGTGTGGGACTCAAGGCAGCCACAGAACTCCTGTTAAGTCACAGATACAAAACCAGTGTTTTAACACTAAAATATAACTCATTTGCCAGAGCCAGATCTATACCTGCTATGTTCTAAATGTTCTATATCAGGGGTAGGCAACCTTTTTGAGCCGGGGGCCGGGTTGCTGTCCCTCAGACAACTGGGGGGGCTGAAGCACCAAAAATAAATAAATAAATAAATAAATATAAATAAAAATACAAAAATTTAAAAATTTAAAAAAATTAAAAAAGATGCATGCACACTCTCTCAGCCCTAGAAAAGCCATGGCAAAACCCCTGTGGGGATTGTGCCAAGAAAACCTCAAGAACAAGTAATAACAACAATAATCAATATCATCATGGCAGGCGGCGGCGGCGGTAGGACCAGTCTGGGGCCAGTCCAAAGGCCTTGGGGGGGGCCGCATCTGGCCCCCAGGCCTTAGGTTGCCTACCCCTGTTCTACATTATATTGACATTAATCTCTCCACATTTGCAGCTTTGACTTTTGTGGCTTTATTCACAGATTTTATTAATATGTTCTCTCTAGGAATATCTAGGTCCTCCAGTGCAACTCTATGGTCAACTTTAACCAAAAGTCGCACTGAAGGACCTAGAGATTCCTGGAGAGAACACTCCACTAGGCATTTGCCGCTCCTCCAGCACAGTTCTGTGGTCACTGTCTGGCAGGTGTTGACCACAGAGCTGCACTGGAGGACCTAGAGGTTCCAAGAGAGGTGATCTCTCAGGTAAAAACATAGTGTTTTTGTTATTTGTGGTTTTCCCACATTCACGGGGCTCTTGTGCCCCTAACCCCAGTGAATGTGGAGGGACTAGTGTACATGAATAGATGCAAGATTCCAGTTGAAGTCTTTGCACTGGCAAACTGAGAGTCAAAAAATATGGATTTCCCTTTATAGGTGTGTCTAGTGCTGACAATGCAATTCTTCCAGCACCAGGTCAAAACTATAGTTTGCATGATTATTTTAAGTTTTAAAGTTATTTATTTTTTAAGTCGAAGGCTTTCACAGCCAGCATCCATAGTTTTCTGTGGGTTTTTGGGGGGGTTGTGTGGCCACGTTCTGGAAGAATTCAGAGGGTGCATTCTGTGCCTAGGTTGGCTTATAACATGTTCTGCTACTGCTGATTTTTCTGGCTGGCCCAGAGTGCAGTGTCTCTCATGTTCCTTGATTCGTGCTTGAATGCTGCATTTGGTGGTCCCTATGTAGACTTGTCCACAGGTGCATGATATGTAGTAAAGCCCTGTGGCCACAACATTCAAACACAGAGACACTGCAGACTGTACCAGCCAGAAAAATCAGCAATAGCAGAACATGTTATAAGCCAACCAGGGCACAGAATGCTATTTGAAAACACCGAAATTCTGGACCATGTCAATAAATACCAGGTCAGAATGCACCGGGAAGCCTCTGAAATTCACAAATGCCTGGACAACTTCCAACAGAAAAGAAGAAACACTGCAAGTAAACAAAGTTTGGCTACCAGTCATGACAAACACCAAAATCAAGACACAAGACAAACAAATTAAAAATACCACTCAGGCTCAAGGGGTTTCCTGCAGACAACGGATTACTAATTAAATAGACACAAATCCCCCTCACATATCCTCTACATAACACACCTCCAGGCTGGCTATTCAACACAGTATAACACACAAACTATCTCCACCATTAACATGTAAAAAAACCAAAAACACTTCTTCCCAACAAGGTTCCCCCAGGTATATATACTCTACACACTTCCATGCTATCACCCTCTGAAAATGCAAGCCAAAGTTGCAGGCAAAATGTCAGGAATAAATTCTTCCAGAACGCAGCCACACAGCCCAGAAGCCCACAGAAAACTATATTAATAGTTTATCATTTTTATAGTATTCTGCTTTTGTATGACTATTCACAGTCATACCTGTTATACAAATACACCCTAGTATACATAAGGATAAATGGCATTTTATAAATTGCTTTCAACAAGTTCCATCCATCCCTACTCCTCAAAGCTATCTGGGGAGAATTTAGGTTGGTGCCTTTCTCCATTGAAAAACTGCCCTCTGAGCAAACAACAGCAATCTGGATTGCTGGAGGGGGTTGAGGAAGGTGATACATTATCTCTTTCCATTTCAGTATAAAGACCCTATTATTGCTTTCAACACTGGGGAAAAATCTACAAGAGATCTCATGCAAGTCTTGTACCACAGCATCTAGCTTCACCCTAGAGAATGGCGGGGAACCAGATATTCTGCATTCTACAGTTCCTTACTACTGGCCTTTCTGACTAGGGCTTTTGGGAGTTGAAATCCTCTCACCATAGAGAACTGCAAAACCAGAAGTTCCCCACTTCTGTCATAAAGATCACAGATTTTTGTCTGGAATGTTGCTGTCTGCTTTATTACAAGCCAGTTTTCTACCTTGTCCAAAAGGCAGCTTGTTTTCTTTGGATATTTACACAAAAGAGCTGCTTTTCAAGAGTTTCTGAATCCCTATTCATGGAATCAGATTACGGCAGGACAAACCTCTGACTTGGAAATTCTTTGCTACAGACTTTTAAAGTAGCTTTGTACATGGAATTCAGTGTAGTCCTCCCCTTTTTTAGTTAGAATTCTGGTAGGCCAAGGAGATAATTGAAGGAAGATGCAGGGGCAACTTGCCTGCTAGTAGAAGAGATTTGGCAATACTCCAGCAGATGGCTCAACTTGTTTGAAGGAAGCTGAATTGAACAGTCTGTTCAGAAGAGAACAGGCCAGATTTCACTTGCCTGGACTCTATCCAGTTCTACTCATTTCCCATATGTGATTTGGTTAGCCATTTCCCAGACTGTGGAGACCAGCCTCTGATCAAGATGTCTCTCTTTAATTATAGGTGAAAAGATGTTTCCCCACCCCCACTATTTCCTTCTCAATGGAAGCCTGCTATTTACTTTTCTTACCTAGGCTAGAGCTTATGGATGAGAAAAGAGTATTTATTACTATTTGCTCCCAGGTGGAAAAATGGGTTTCCTGACAGTGGGGAAACTCTGTTGGAAAGAATAACAGATTAAAAAGGATCTTGCCAGTATTCAATCATCCCTAATTGTTGCGGAGGAATTGTTCTTCATAGAAAAGCATGTATTCTTTTGTGAACCCCCTTTTTTGTGCAACCTCCTCTTTTCCTAGCCAGGAAAATTTGTGTATGTGCAGAAAATATGATTTTTGTCCAAACAAACCACAACCAAGATCTTGCACTGTCAGAGGTAGCTACAACAATGGAACCCTGTCATTGTAGCTATGCCTGTCAAAGCTGTCCCTGCTCAAAAACCTATCTCTTAAGCCATGCAACACCCAACTGAAGGGATTCCAAGGTGCTGCAGATCTGGGAACTGAAAAAGGATGTCTGCAGCTCTCTCCTGCTCATGGGACACACTGAGACAGGCAGCTACAGAGAACCCTCAGGATCCTGCCACAACTATTTATCTCAACATGTCTCATGATGGAACTGCAGTCATCATTTCCCAGAGCACCCACTCACAGTGCCTCAGAAGCCCTTTGGCTAGGGCGCTGCCTGGTTTAAGAGGTCATTTTTGGGTCATGTTCAGTCATTAACCACTGTGAAAGATGACCACAAATGTTATAAGGTTGCATACCCAGCTTGCAATCTCTTTAACTATAGAACACGATGCCCCCCAATGTGTTTTGATATGCAGAATAGTTCTTCCACAAAACTTGGGGATGTTCAAATACTGAAAGAAAAAAATCCACAAGATATGGAAGCTTAATCTTTTCAAGTTTAATCCTGTTTTAAGGGGTTTGGGAGGGTAGGATTAGGGGATGAGGGAATGTTTTAATTCGTTGTTTGTTTTAATGTTGTAACCCGCCTCGATTGTTGAGCAGAGGGGCGGGCTATAAATCAAAATTATTGTTATATTATTATTATTATTATTATTATTATTAATACTGCCAAGGAATATTTTGTTTTCTCCCTCAGTGGAGAGAAAACTAATACCCCGCCCCTCTGCTAAGCAATCGAGGCTGCTTACAATGTTAAAAATACCATACAAATAAACCACAATACAATAAAAACAAGCCAAATCCCAAACTACTGCAATTATTCATTCACAGATGCAAGGATGAAATAGTTGAGGATTTACATCCCCAGCAGAGCTTATTCTTACCATAGTGATGATATGGCAGTGGTTCTCCCATACAAAATATCATCGCTAGAACCAAAGCAGAGTAGCACATCTTCTGATGATCTGAAAAGAGAAACCCACTGAGACAGTTACAAAATTCTGTGCTACAGTTTCACCAGCTAAGGAAAGCAGTTATCTTTTGTTCAAATTCTTACCATGTTTTTTCTATGCCAAATTTCCACTGTACTTATTTATTTATTTCATGTATAAGCTACCTTTCTCCCAGAGTGGGATGCAAGGCAGCTTCCAGAAATAATAAATATTAAAAGTGGTCAGATTTTAAAACAATTGCAGCAGGCTCTTGGTATCCGCTGGGGTTTGGTTCCAGGATCCCCTGTGGATTCCAAAATCTATGGATGCTCACATCCCATTATATACAATATTACAGTTAAATGGTGTCCCTTCTAGAAAATGGCAAAATCTAGGTTTGTTTTTTTAAAATTTATATCTTCTTGAAATATTTTCAAGCCATGGATGGTTGAATCCGTGGATAAGGAATCTGTGGATATGGAGGGCTGACTGTAAAATCATCTCATAAAACACACTGAAATCATTTTAAAAAGCTATCAAAAGTTTAAAACATAAATAAAACTTCCTTAATAAAAAGCCCCCCCTACTTAAACAAAAATGCATTTGCCTGCCAATGAAAGAAAAGAAGGGAGGGAGCCATCTATCCTCCCATTCCAGAGGGTAGGAGTAGCCATTGAGAAGGCTCTCTCTTGTGTCCTCACAAAGTGAGCCTGTGATGCTGGTGGGACTGTACAAATGCCTTCCCTTGAAGATCTGAGAGCACTGGCAGGTTCATATCAGAAGATACAGTATATCAGATAGCTTGGACTCAAGCCTTACAGGGATCATAACCAGTGCTTTAAATTGTGCTGGGAAATGAACTAGTAGCCAGTGAAACTGTTTCAACAAGGGAGTTAAATGCTCCCTATAACTAGCCCCAGAGAGCATTCTGGCCACAGCATTTTGAACCCACTGAAATTTCTCAACAATTTCCAAAGACAGCCCCTCTTCTTCTTCCTCCACTTATTTATATCCCACCTTTCCCCCAGATTGGGACTCAAAGTGGCTTACAAGAGTTTAAAAAAATTGTTAAAAATCCACAAGATATGGAAGTTTAAAAATAATTAAACAATCAAAAAATTAAAACCAGGCTAAAACATACAACACACACACACCAGCACAGCGATTTTCAATATCCACTGACTGGGCCCTATATCACTAGAGTAGTGTGGGTTACAGCAATACAAATGGAATATAATCAAGGCATGTGTCACACTAGTTTAGCTGCCCAAATGCACTCCTGACCACATTAAAAAAGTCCACCAAGGCTGAAAAGCAGACTACAATACAATAAATATGAATATACATGTTAGGTATAGCATGCAAGTCATATATAAATATTTACTTGCTGCATATGTCACCACTTGAGGAGGCATATATGAAATAGACTGGCTGAACAAGTAAGCAGGCATATTGAAGATTATAGCAAAATGGCAGCTAGACCATATTGTTCTACATATCCATGCCCTGATCAGTTTGGAGAGTGGTACTTTAATAAGAACTACTCTCTTCCTTGTGCTCTCTCCTGGAGATTTTGCTCAGTATCCAATGTCCTGTTTAGTTTCCACTTTATTGTTTGAGCTGTGGCTAGTAGGGTTTAGGTACCGGGCCTTTCGATCATGAGACCAGTATTTGAAATGCTCTCTCCAAGAAAATTCAGGTGACTGGCATGATGAGTAGTAATTTCTTCCCTAGGTTTTGCCACTGCTCACTGTATTGTGGGGGTAATTTATTCTATTTTAATTGTGTGTGTTTGTACTTGCTTTAAACTACTATCAGTTTCTTCCTAGTAGAAAAAGAAAAGACTAATAATAAAGATAGACTGAAAATAGTTTTCCTGTTCTAATATTTAATCTCTCTCTCTCTCACACACACATACATCCACACACACACACACACACTGTGTGTGTGTGTGTGTGTGTGTGTGTGTGTCTAATTACTACATCATCGTATTTCTTGTAAAGCTCATTTTTCCTCCATTGTTCAGCATGAGGTTTGGTTACAAGTCAGCTGAGATTTGAAAACATTCCAGGTATGCATTTTTGCTTCCTTTCCAGTGCACATTTGTACCTCATGCATCAATCTGTCCCACAGCCTGCTAGTACAGCACAATTTTCACTGGCAGCATCTATATGTGAATGCTCCACAGAACCATAGATACTGCTTTCTCTGAATCCTAATTAGTTGGCATGTTCCAAGAGGGGTTTGCATTAGAAGCACCACATGACAAAGCATATGGCCACAATGCACCATGCAAGAGATTTACAAGAGATTATTATAGCAGAGTGAGATTTACAAAGACTAGATATTATATACAGCAAAGAATAATCAAATAAATGTTGGGTCAGTTTTGTGTAGGCTGTCATTGAGCTTACATCATGTTTTACAAAATGATTGGCAGTGAAGTACTAGGTTTATTCCTCATTTCCTTTCCTTGTTGGGCAGAACTAGCTCTTTTCACTGTCTGTTACTGTCAGACAGGCAAGATGAACATTACAGTTTCTGGAAGGGTTGGACCCAGATTTCCTTGAAGCTCCAGCACAAGACAGAGGGCTCCACTAAGCTGCATTTTCTCTGGCTCTCTCCACTTGTTAGCTGGACTGCACAAGGTGCCACATCTCAAATAACAAATAGCCCTCCAAGTGGAAAGCAAGAGGCTACATTTCAGCCTAGCCACATGGCTGATGGAAACCTTTTCACCAAGAGGAGAAAATGCAAAAGACTTGGGGACAACCATCCATTTCCAGATGAGAGGGACAACTCTCAGCTTGGAAGAAGCAATTTGCCAGGTTCTACAGCCTGTGTAGTTTAGGCTGATTAAGCTGAGCTTCTGGGACCAAGCAGCTTGGCTGGGAAGAATGGGGCCTGGTGCTTTCAGTGTTAGGCAACTCAAGTGCAACATATCCTAATCCAATGGCTTTGGGGTTCCTAGGCCTCAAAAAATATTAAAAAGATTCTATCCATTAACTATTACTTGTTGGAGGGAGAAAATAAGAAAATGGGCAATTATAAAGTTTAAGAAATATGTCTGGAATGCTAGAACTTTAAAAGATATGTGGCCTGTATAAGCCACTGCAATTATTCTTTAAGAAGTAAATTTATTAACTGCTCTTTGCAGCCTACATGGTTCAGGTTAAAAGGTGTCAGTACTCATGAGCATGCTTAGCATTATAGCCTGACTGCTACATGTTGCTGTGTGCCTTGACGTCATTTCTGACTTATGGTGATCCTAACATGAACCTATCAAGTAGTTTTCTTGAAAAGATTTGTTCAGAGATCTGCCTTTGCCTCCTCTGAGGCTAAGATAGTGTGACTTGCGCAAGCTCGCCTAGTGGTTTCCATGGCTGTGCAGGAAATCAAACCCTGGCCTCCAGAAATGTAGTTCAGTGTTCAAACCACTACAGCATCTTGAATCTGACTTTATTAATGGCAAGCCATAAATTTATTTCATATGAGTATTACTTTCTCTTATGTCCTGGTGAAACAGTGTGTTGCTAGCAAACATTTCTAGGGTATCAGAGACTATCTTTGTATCATGGACATATTAAAACAAAAGGGGACTGCTGATGATTCTAAGGATGAAAAAACAGCAATCAATCCATTCATTTTAAAGATATAGTACTGTAACTGAGTAAGAAAATTGTGCTGACAGCTGACAATACACACATAGGTGGGTCCTGTTTAGGAAGTCCAGCAATTTTTAAAAACAGCATCTACCAGAGTTCTGAGTTAACTTTAACATTTTCTGAATTTTACCACAAAGCCAATTCTCTGCAACATAAGTGCAGCAAAAGAAGATTAGAGGTTTGGAAGGATAGGAAGAGTGGGGCTCAAGAAAGCAGAACTGACAGCAGAGTTATGTGTATATTTGATATTAACTTGGGACTGTTGATTACAGAGTGGATTATAGCAGAATTGTTCTAGTTAATTCTGCCTTGCTCTGTATTATAATAAGCTTCCTTGAAAAATACCACGCTGAAAAAAAGATTTGCAGGCCAGAAGCATGACAGGAAAGTAACTGTCTGGGGGCAAACACATATAGCAAAAAAGCTGGACAGCAGCCAAAGTGACTGCACTGACACAAGGGGAAAGCATTGTTTCATCAAAAGCATCCAGAATCCATGCAGAGAATTTTAGCCTCCAGTGTTCTCTTTAACATCAAGGGAGGACCCACGGAACTCATGCTCCTGGCATGACAACAATCCCATGTCACCTGAGAGTTGGCATGGAGTCTTCCAGCTCTTGCCATCCCCAAAAAGGATTAGATACTTTGCAGTCTATCAGAAGATGGATCAGCCTCAATTCCCAAGATTCTAACACAAAAAAAGCTACTGTCACTTCAACACTCAAGGTCATTTTTCATGAGAAATTCTGTGCAGAGTTCAATGACAACAGAATTGTTTTGTTTTTTTAAAAAATCCAAGCACTATGCTATAAAATGACCTTTGGAAAGAAAGGAAAAGACAGAAATGAAAAGTGGTGGCAATTCCTTGCTACCTTTCGTCACTTATTCATTGTTTCAATAATCACAATTCCCATTTCCCTGTGAGTTATTATTTTACATTAACTGCTGATTGACACAAACAACAGGACTTGGAACACCAGGTATTTTTGAGGCCTCAAGAAATTCTGTGAGTATCAAAGTCTGTCACTGCTGACTCCTGAATAGTATGTATGGAAGATTGATTCTCACAATAACAACAACACAACACAACACAGAGGGGCTCAAACTGAAAACTGCTCAATAGGGCAGAGTCTTTTCCAGAAGCAGATTCATTTGATAAAGTGGGCTGTGTTCATAATCTAACCTTAGATCCTGTGCTTTTAACATCTTCATGTATTGTATTGTATTTCAGTTGCCATGAACTGAAAAAGCAGGGTTCTGATGATATAAAATAGTGATACTAATGATGTGTAATGATTATACAATAGTTATTTAATCACACCTAGGAAGCAACTACCAATCACAAAGCAAGTATTGCATCTGAAGGGATGGAAGACTAAAGACCTGAACAGACTGCCAGAAATAATCCAGCTTGAGACCACTTTAACTGCCTTGGCTCAGTGCTAGGGAATCATGGGAACTGTAGTTTATTATGGCACCAGAGCTCTCTAACAGAGAAGGCTCAGTGTCTTAGAAAAAACTACAGTTCCTATGATTCCCCAGCACTGAGCCAGGACAGTTAAAGTGGTTTGGAGTTGGATTATTTCTGGCAGTCTGTTCAGGCCCTAACTTATCTATGGGGACAACACAACCACCACCAGAACATGCTTTGCCCACCTGATGTGAATTACACTGGACTGTGCAGGTATCACTACACAGTTCTCATATGAGTGCCTACATGAGAAAGGAATTATGGGAAACAAAGAACTCAAACCCTTAATTGGTTGTACAGTAGATAATGCAAAGAGTTTTTTAAAAAATACATCCAAAGAAACACTGAACATCCAACCAACCCCCTTGTAAGAAGCACTGACTAGACTCAGAGCATAAGAACATCTGCTTGGAAATTAATGTATACATTAGTAAGGGATGCAAGTGAAAGTTTATTTTTAGATAGTAGCAAGCCAGTAGTAATCTTGAAACTCAGACAAGCCTCCTGCTAAAGTGAAGAGCCAAAGCTCCATCTTCATGCATAGCCATCTTAACCAGCAGGGGGAAAAGGTAGCCTACAGAGCATTTTGCATGCCAAGATAAAAAGCACAAACACTTCAGAACTGCAGACAATCAATAAACTGCTGTGATAAAGAGAAAGCTCATATGTTCGTAAGCACAACAAATCTCAAAGTGTGGGCATAAAAGATCATATTTGCACTGCAAGCAGTACAGGGATAGACTATATCACAGGCACCAGCCACATGGTTGTGTAGGAAGTCCATTGCCATCTCCCACATCACTCGGTCATCAACTCTAGATGCTCCACCAAATGCTCCACTCATTTCATTTGTGTCAAGTAGGACTGCTGGCTAATTTCTTTCACCTTCAGGGAAGAACCACCTTGTCATTTTACATATAGACAGCCACTGCTCAACCAATCCCTTCCACAGCTCAGGAAGGGAACAAATGCAAAATATTCTTGTTCTGTATCTTAGCTTCAACTTTACTTTGTTTTAATTAATCCCAATAATAATAATAATAATAATAATAATAATAATAATAATAATAATTTTTATACTCTCTCTCTCTCTGTGTCATATCTTGCTGCTTTGGGAAAGGTAATGTCACTGTTAAACCAAGTCTTGGCACTTTGGGAAATGCCTAAGCTGATGAATTATCTGCTGATGGATCTTGGAAGACTTACATGTGAAATTATGGTTCCTACAACAGGGATGGGCAGCAGATCCAGGGGCAAATTTCTCAGCCACTGAAGGCCACACAGATGACCAAAAATGCAAAAATAAATAGGAGAAAGTAATTAACTTCTGCTTTTGAAGAACACATTTTTCTTCCCATAGTAGACTGTACATGTGGCAGCAGGGTGTCTGCAACCTATTTAAAAGACAAATGGCCACTTCTGGGGACTTCTGGGAAAAGCAAGTCACCCTTTCTGGCCAGAAAAAGCATGGTCTTGGAACACTGGAGGTGTGGTGGGCTGCAAACGCATCAGCAAACAGTTGATCTGCATTACTGAACAGATTTTTGCAATGGACAACTCTCCTGGTGTGCAACAATCCATTCAACTCCCCACCCATTGCTTAGGATTGCATGTGTAGAAGTGTCAAACTAGTTCAATTGCATGCTCAACAGTTTTCCCTGGCATCACAAAGCCTGTGGAACAGGATACCACTCTTGTGCAATTTCTGAGAAAGTATGACTGTTTGTGCAAATGTTTACACCAGCACAAAGTCACAAAAAGATGCTGGCCTACATATTAATGTTAGCTCACTCAACAGCAGCTTGTGCACTAAGCCAAAATCTAGACTTGCTGAATACTATCTGATAGCTTTCAGCAAATATGAGCTGCATTCTTTGCTTCTAAATGGGCTTGATAACAAGATCATTTGATCAAGGGTAGGTAGAAGGGAGCCAGTGTGGTATAGTGGTTTGTGTGTTGGAGAAGGAGACCAGGGTTTGAATATCCACTTGGCCAGAGAAACCTACTGATTTTCCTTGGGCAAGTCATGCTTTCTTGATCTCAGAAGAACACAATGGCAAACTTCCTCTCAACAAGCCTTGCCAAGAAAACCCTATGATAGATTCACCTTAGGGTTACCGTAAGTCAGAATGACTTGAAAATACACAACAATAACAAATAGGTAAAAGGATCTACTTTATCTCATTGTTCTATTTTCCATTCATTTTCCAGCCTTGACACTGTTTCTGCTTGGTGGCAAAGTTTCTTCCCTTACCACCTGGGTCAGAGACTCCTGCAGTAATAGATTAAATCATGGTTCAAACAGTTACTATTACTTATTTGTTAAAATTGTATCCTGTATTTCTACCACATGCTGTTGAATACCAACATCCATTCCTATTCCCGTTAAAAGAAGTGCTGGGTGCCAGTCCTTAAAAACCTCACCATACCTTGACCTATCCATGACAAGCAGAAAGAGAGTCTGAGATCCTTAACAATTGCAACAAGAGCCATTTGATGAATGTGTCTCACCTTGTGTATGTGTCTGCATGTCTCGGGCCAGCTCCATTGGCAGGACAGAATTCACCAAAGCAGAGATTATTGAAGCATCCAAATTGCACATAGCTCCAAAACACTTCAGAAGCAGCAACCGCAATGCGACTCTGTGTTCCTAAAGAGAAATAATTTTCTGCTCTCTTTGTTAGATAAATGTTATTCACTAAGCAAATAATCAGTTTTAAGAACTGAGCTCAGTAAAGCACAGTTCTGTGTCAACTTTTAAGCGTGTGAACAAACCTACATGGGAATCAGCCTTTCAGAATATCAAAATGCTAGACAAAGACAGATTAAGAAAGATTATTGAAGAATATTATTAAGAAAGGTTACTAAAACGAGATTAGATTATAATAAATGGATAGATTATTTTTATTTTGAATCTAGACATATTCTCCAAAGTTTTTATTATTGTAGTTACTAGATTTTTAATGTAATGTTATATATACTTTCTATGACCGTATTATCTAACAAATATTAATTTAAAAATGAAATGGTGAGATACGTGTAAACCAGATGTTACCATTGTTTCTTCTTTTATTCACAAGGAAGATAATACTGTTTTCTGTTTTCTTTCTGACATAATACCAGCCAGCTTTGCTGCCAAGCTGCCTGCTGGTAATAAGAGGCACTTTATGGAGGTATAGAAGTTCCCACATCCTTACTTGCACTCTGTTTTCCACAACCTTTCATCAAAGTATGTTGGGAGCCAGCACATAGGAGGGAGAAGAACAGCCCCCATCCCAGGAAAGAGGTCTGCTGCTTGCCCACTTGCTTGCTTCCTGCTGTTAACCTCACCTGGTGGACTGCTGCCTGTCCTTGCAGAACCAGACCCCAGATAAACTAGCTGAATAGCCAGATAGGACCACATGTCCCCTTGGGAAGATAAAAGCTGGGTGCCTACTGTGGCAGGTCCACTACTGGCAGAATCACAGCTGAAGGGGGCAACATCAGAGAGGGGTGTTCCTTTGGGGGAAACCACTTCAGTGGTAAAGCGAGGGATGGTGCATTGGGTTTCTTTTTTTCTTGTTCTTTTTAACTGTTTTAATCTGCTTATCAATAAACTAAAGCATGCTACAAGGAAGGTATGGGAAGGGCAGTCATGAAAGAAATAGACAAAATCCTAAAAAGTAAAGATACAACTGAGCACTAAAGTTAGAATCTTCCAAGCCACTGTACTCTCCATCATCATGTACGGATGCGATAGCTGGACAGTGAAGAAAGTGGATAGGAAGATCATTTGAGATGTGATGCTGGAGAAGAGTCCTGAGGATACTGTGGACAGCCAAAAAGATAAACAAATTGATCCTAGATCAAGCCTGAACTCACCCTGGAAGCCAAGATGAGGAAACAGAGGCTGTTTTATTTTGGCTACATCATGGGACAGCATGACACCTTAGAAAAAACAATAATGCTAAGGATGGTGGAGGGTAGTAGGAAAAGAGGAAGACCTCACGCCAGATGGCTGGACTCTATAAGGGAGGTCATGGGTCTGAATCTGCAGAATCTAAGCAGAGTAGTGGTACATAGGAGGGATTGGATATGTCTCATCCACAGGGTCACTATGAGTCAATGTCAACTCAAAGGCAGTTAACAATAACTTTCCATCTATTGCAAACCTAAAATAGCATTGGCCTTTTGTGTATGATCTCCATTTTTTAGCTTTTGCTCATGCTTGCTACCCAGGACAGCCTCAGATCACAGTTATTCCCAACATGTACTTTTTTCCTTCTACTACAGAATTTTGTTTTTTGCTGCCATCCCAAAGTCTAGGATTATTCTGAAATTACAGCTGTCCTGCCCAATGTTTTCAGTCTTCTGGTTTTTATCAGTTGTACAGCTGACATCAACTCTCTCCACTGCTGCATCCAAGTCATTGATGAAAACAGCACTGAAACCAATGCCGACTTCCACTACATACTACTGGATACCTGTCTCCTACTTGTATGCAGACCTATTTATCACTACTTTCCACTGATATTCTATGTTGATTTGTAATATCACAGGTTATGTCAGAAGGGGATGACCCCAAAACAAGAGCATCAACTGTACATTGCTCAGACTGAGAGGAAAACAGGATTATTCCTCACAAAAGAGCCTTCCTAATTTATACTAACAGGCAACAAATAAGATCCTCAGAGTGAGGTATTTACAAATATTCTTAGATTAAATATTAATATGAAATCTACTGTTTATGCCTTTTACCAGCATTCTGGCAAAATTTCTATCTTTTTAGTATCTCGGCGTAACCTAACCCTCACATTACCTTCTTTCTAGAGAAATAATTTCAGATAATCACAGAAAGCAACATTACGTGGAAAACTCACTAATCGGAGGGCTACAAGCATGGGTTGTCAGTCACACTCCCAACTTGTGTTATATTCTATGCTCTGTATTTTTGGGGAAATAAATGTTTAAATAAAAAGAAACAATTAATGACGCCATGGGGTGGGGGTGGGGAGACTAATGAGAGTAGCTTATCTAGGCCAGACTGCAACAGCAATAAACCTTCAGAATGGAATGAAGCAAGGGGAGTATTTTTGTAAGACCAAAGGCAAACTCCCACATGTTACTCTGCATACTTGATTTCCTTCCTTTGTCCCAGGGAAGGCTGTTCATAACCTAATTTCCAACCCAGAGCTGTTTACCAATGCACAGATGTGCCTCAATTAAGAGATGAGCAGGAACAGCCTGCCCAGGTTCCCAAGGCATTCTTAGAAATCCTTCCTCCCAATGACAGGAAAGTTGCTACCTCTATTCCTGAGTGTAGCTTTTAAAAACAAGGCAGCTAGCTTTATCTTGCAAGTTCCTAACATGGACTCTACTACTTCTTATTTATACCATTTAAGAAATAGTCTGTGACCCAAATACAAGACTTGTTTTCTTCCAAACTTTTCCTGTATGCAAACTCAAATCATGCATTACTTTGTATTTGTCTACACCTTATTCTCTCTTGTTTTAGTACACCATTATCAGATTCCACACTTCCTCCCCTAGTTCCAACCTTCTGGCCATAGAACTGTTACCACAGCCTGCATACCCTGCTTTATTTTGGGGTACAAATATTTTGTTATATTTTTATTATAATAACAGTTACAGAGAGGCCATGAGCATGAACTTGGAAAGGTCAGATGACCTTTAAGTGAACTTTTAACTGCTCACACAGACCTGAGGGCATGTGGAAAGGACCCCAGTAACTTTATGGCTGTGAATACCGCTGCTTCCCCACCCCTTGCCATGTGCATTTCCTCTTGAAGGTCACAAAGGTTTGTCAGCCAAAAGCATTAAGCCAATCTTTCTGCTAGCTCCACACTGTACTTTCTCACACTTGATCCTACCCACAAACTCCCTGGGGTTGTCCTGATCTTATTCCTGCTTGATTAAATCAATGTCACCACCATCAACCAAAAATATTCCTTTTGTAACTCTGAAATTAAAACCTTCAACCAGGTGGGAATCCCACTGTTTTTGAGATTCCTGAAAAATCAACTCAATTGATGGGCGGGACCATCTCCAGGGCCATAAAGGCCCCACCGAGCCTTCCCTTCTCCCGGCAGCGGCAGCGGCGGCGGGACTTTCCATCTGGGCCCCGCTCCTGGCCCCAACACGCCCAGCCCTGCGGCGGCGCTGAGGAGGAGGAAGAGGAGGGCGGGACCATCTCCAGGGCCATAAAGGCCCCACCGAGCCTTCCCTCCTCCCGGCAGCGGCAGCGGCGGCGGGACTTTCCATCTGGGCCCGGCTCCTGGCCCCAACACGCCCGGCCCTGCGGCGGCACTGAGGAGGAGGAAGAGGAGGGCGGGACCATCTCCAGGGCCATAAAGGCCCCACCGAGCCTTCCCTTCCCCCGGCAGCGGCAGCGGCGGCGGGACTTTCCACCTGGGCCCTGCTTCTGGCCCCAACACGCCCGGCCCTGCGGCGGCACTGAGGAGGAGGAAGAGCAGGGCGGGACCATCTCCAGGGCCATAAAGGCCCCACCGAGCCTTCCCTCCTCCCGGCAGCGGCAGCGGCGGCGGGACTTTCCATCTGGGCCCCGCTCCTGGCCCCAACACGCCCGGCCCTGCGGCGGCACTGAGGAGGAGGAAGAGGAGGGCGGGACCATCTCCAGGGCCATAAAGGCCCCACCGAGCCTTCCCTTCTCCCGGCAGCGGCAGCGGCGGCGGGACTTTCCACCTGGGCCCCGCTTCTGGCCCCAACACGCCCGGCCCTGCGGCGGCGCTGAGGAGGAGGAAGAGCAGGGCGGGACCATCTCCAGGGCCATAAAGGCCCCACCGAGCCTTCCCTTCTCCCGGCAGCGGCAGCGGCGGCGGGACTTTCCACCTGGGCCCCGCTTCTGGCCCCGGCCCTGCGGCGGCGCTGAGGAGGAGGAAGAGGAGGGCGGGACCATCTCCAGGGCCTTTAAGAAGTTTCTTATAGCCCTCCAGGGAATAACTGAGAGAACATTTGCGTGGTTGGGGGAGGAACTTTACTTAGTAACTGTATAATTTGCATTTTTACATTGTATATTTTAACTATAACTGTCTTTATACTGTTTTTGTTATTTTGTTTTTGGGTGGGTGGGTGGGGGTGGGATGGAGGGATGGGTTTTTTCTCAACAGTTACATAATTTGTATTTTATATTGTATAATTTTAAGTAATTGGTTTTGTTTTGTTTTTAATTTGTTTGTAAATTGCTGGAATGTATTACTGTATTATCGTTGTTTAATTTATTGGAATGTATTAATGTAATTTGTTGTTCACCGCCTCGATTGGCTAGCCAGAGGGGCGGTATATAAATAAATCGTATTATTATTATTATTATTAATTGCCTCAAGTCAGGTTTGGCCCATAAATACCTCTGGTTAGGCACTCCTATTTTAATCTCAGTTGGGATCAGGCAGGCATGCTATCAGATTCCAGCTGAAACTCCTCAGATTGCTAGCCAAACTCAGTCCCAGATAGTGATCTGAATCTAATCCACTCTGCATCCATTCCCCAGGTTGGAGCCTGGCTTCTGGACTGGTTAGCATTGCCCATTGCAATCCTTTAATTTGCCATCCACTACCATCTTTTTGCATATCTTAGTTCTTGTGTGTGTGTATACATGTAAGTGCTAAGTGTGAAAGCAGACATCCTCTTGTTGTTCAAATAAGTAGCCGAATACTCCTACTTTCATAGCTACCTGCTGATTTCATGAGCTAAATGAGGGGTAGGCAACCTTTCCCCTTTAAGGGCTGAGGGACTTCAGCTCCCAGAAGCCTCATCCATGTTGGCCAATAGCTCCTGGGATTCTGGGAGCTGAAGTCCCTCGGCCCTTAAAGGGGAAAGGTTGCCTACCCCTGAGCTAAACAGACCAACTGGAATTATTCTCAGAACAGGGAATTCTGGGGGCAGAGTAAGAGTCCTGATGCAACCTCTGGATTACTCATGTTCAGACAGACTTAACTTTGTCTAAAAATATTTTCCATGAACACATTTGATATATGCATAATTATGCTATAATGAATTAGGATTTAATAAAAGCTGTGTGACCCAACACTCCATTATTCTGGTACAAGGAGAACAGAATGCACTTTCATACCATTTGATAATATGCAACAAGGGACAAGACTGATTCAAATTCATTCTTCTTGCACATCTTCTTGCAAACTTCAGGATCTGCATCTGTCTGAAAATATGGAGAGAAAAATAAATTTTCCAGAATATAAAGAATAGACTCTTTCTGGAGTGACAGAGTGAAGGATAAGGTAGGGGAAGATAGAATGAAGGATGGATAGGAAGGACGAATAAGATGAGATAGGATGGAGTGAACAGGAAGTACTAAGTGTAGGAATACTGAAGAGAATCAGGATAATTAAGGAAGGAATGAAGGAGTAGATTAGGGAAGTATATTTAGATATTTAGTTATTTAGATTTTAGATTGTAGGGGCAGATTAGGAATATTAGTTGACATATAGTAGTTATATTAATGATATAGTTAAGATGTTGAGGTGGGAGGGAAATCTGTAGAAATTGATTGGTGGTGGGACAGTCTTAGAATAATTGTTGAACACTGAATGTTTGATTTATTTTTAAATTGTTTAATACAAATATTTATTAAAAAAAATAGACTCTTTCTGATGGCAATCAGGGAAGACCAAACCATGGGCTTATTCCAAACCACATTAATTTCAATTTGCAAAAATTAAACAATAATGCTGAAAGTGTATCAGTATAATCACCCCATAACAAAACTTCTTCAAAGAACTGCCTTGCTTGTTTTGCAAGTCCAAGTAAAAACTGGGATTCCCCCCCCCCCCCCAACAGAAGCTCCTTTTGCCTTAGGGACAACCCTCTCTGCATATATGATGTGGCATGACTTCTGCTGTTCAAAAGTAAAAAATCTGCTGGGGATGTCCAACCAAATGGACACTGCTACCATAATTCTTTTGATGTCTGTTTGTAGATTTCAGCATTATCACACAAAAACACTAAATCCTAACATACAGTTGGAGCTTGGTATCTGTGGGGGATCCGTTCTGGACCCCCCACCCCCCCACTCCACAAATAGCAAAAAACACAGGACTGCAAGTCTCATCCTAATGGCGGAATATCTGCTAGTGTAGCCACATGCATGTGCTGCCATTGGGGACAACAGGGCTTGCTGTCCACAAATGCTCACCGAGAATGGCAAGCCTGCAGATAACAAGGCCTCATTACATTTTTAAAAGGTGGAAGCCCTCTGAATTTCAAAATCCAACAGTGTGATGGAATAGCAATAGGTTTCAGTGCTGAGTTAAGACTCAAACTGGGCCAAATAGCTAATAATTGTAACACCCAAATCAAGTCTTAAGAATGCTGCTTCTTTAGGAAGGTTAGTAAAGTGCTATCATCACTAGCATTATTGCTTTAGAATTTCAAATCAAGAATTTTCAGCAGTGAGAATTATCTTTCAACAGTATTATTTGAATATTCCCTTTACAAAGTATATCATTTATCATTCTGAAGGTAAAAAAAGTTTGTAAGAGAGTTCCTTCCTTCTAAGTTCCCTTCAAATTTCATTTCCTTTCTGGCCAGCCGTATGTGTATGTGTAGAAAACTCTATCCTCAAACAGCTTTCATATTAGTAAGTAAAGAATGTGCACCCATTGTACTGAATATGATATATTTACACTGTTTGGGATGGTTCTCCTCCCCCCTCCAGCTTCCTAAAGGATATATCTTTTGAAAATTCATCTTTTAATGTAAATTTAAACCTGCTCAATAATTCTTTCTAAAGGCTTATAAAATTCACTCTTAACATAAGTAACATTTCAACTTCTTATATATTAAAAGAGCAGCTCTCTCAGAAGGAATATGGAGGAAAATTTGGTTATTACAACACATGCATGGCAAAAATACATCTATGTTCTTCATTTAATTCCTACCCTACATTCCACAACTAATAAATAAAGCTATCCTGCTGCTGGTTTTATATTTCTACTAATACACCCATCCCTACTCCCTTACATATACAATAGGGGGTGATTAAAAAGCAAACCAATTACACTTCTCCCAAGTTTGTTCTGGATCCAAGAAGGATGAAGTTAATCCCGTGTGTGTATGTGTGTGTGTGTGTGTGTGTGTTAAAGCAACCATATAAAACCAGTTGAAATATATATCTTTCAGTTGCGTTTGTTAACTGCTTCAGAATACACACACATACATACAAATTTAACAGATTTCAGCTCTACCACAACCAAGAAGGTAGTTACCAAAATACGAAGCAGTTCCTCCAAATAACAGCAGATAACATTTTCATCTTCATAAAGAGCCCAACTTCGTTGTTGGGCATCTTCTTTATGCCGGGCAAGATCTGCAAATATCACCTTTAGCCTCTGTTCATCATGACAGATTTGTCCAGATGGCAGCCCTGAGCAGAGATCCTACAACAACAAAAAAGAATACAGGACTTTAATCATGAAAATTAATGTAAAAGCCCTTACTATCAACTATAAGTAAGCAATAGCTTCTAGAGTGCCTAATGAGCAGTGTCATACACTGCATGTACATTTGTGGAGAATCCCTTTTGAGGGAAGATATACATTTCTCACTATTGGGTTTCAGAATCCCCAATCTGGTTGCAAAAAGGAGGCAAGGTTTACTAACCAAGAGTCTTAGGGTGCAATCACCATAGATAACCACTCAGACATAAGGCCCATTTAGTTCATTGTTGCTCTAGGATTTAGGACTTCAGCTTAAATAGTTTTTAAAAGGTAATGGTGAATAGGTTATTAAAGGCTATTACTTATGATAACAAAGAACTCAAACTCAGAGATAACATTTTAAACTTTCCTTTATTTTAGAAGAAGTGTCTATCCTGCTATTTAACCCAAATGGATTCTGAAAATGGCTTTTAAGAAATATATTCAGAAACAGTAAAGGCCAAGAGATTCAAAAAAAGTTCAAGGAGTTATACCTATATGAATAAACCCCAATTTTATTCTCTCAGAAATAAAACTGTTCATTTGATATCTAAGAATCAACAGAGAAGGGGCAAGATAAGCTTCTTTAAACAAGGTTGCCACTGAGAAAAAGTTTCCTTAGATAAGTCATCATGCACACACATTTTTATGGGAGGCAGTGGCGTATGTTGTATCTTGACACTAGACTGTTGCTGTGTGCCTTCAAGTCATTTCTAACTTATGAACCTACTGGTGAATTATCATAGCATGTGTTTTTGGTAAAATCTGTAATTCCTTCTAAGGCTAAGAGTGTGATTTGCTCAAGGCCACAGTGGATTTCCATGGCTGAGTGGAGATTTGAACCACTACACCATGTACTCAAACCACATCAATGCTCGTTCTGGCACTAGACTACTTAAAGCTTTATACTTCTAATTATATAGTGCAGATGGTAACTGGTATCTTCCTGTGTCTACAGTTTAACTACCTACAGCATTTTATTTGGCCTTTTAAGAGAGAACCACTGGTTTGGGTAGCCAGTAATCTGACCCACTGTGGTGATTTTTACATGTGTATGCCCTCAGAAAGAAGGAAAACCAAGGAGGACATCCATCTAGCATTATATCATAGCAACAGTATTGGTCTAAAACTGATCTCTGTGGAACCTAACAATCAACTAATTGTGGTTTGAGTACTGCCTGAGGCAGTTCAGAGGGGAAACAGAGAGATCCTGACTCTTTTGTTATGTGTGGAGAGAAATAATTCTGCAAAACTTGCCAGTTCAAGATTAGTTCAGGTCACAGGTCCAAAAGGTTAACAAGCCTCAAATAGCTAAGATGAGTTCACTTTCCAAGTTGGGCCCTTAAACAAATTCTTTTGCACATCATATACAATAATTTGTAAGTGCCATTAGAGGCTGAAAGGAGTTAGTGTCAGTTATGAAAACATCATCATAAAGCATCAATTAGTACCATAAAAACTGAACTGCATGTTGTATGTGTCCTGGGAAGCTGAAGACAAACAGCTCTAACAATTAGTTAATTCAGTCAGTACACAGAGAAACATATTCCTCAAAGATGTGTATATACTAGGGAGCTGAAATGTCAACACAGCACAGCTCATTGGCCCAATCACACCTGTAAAGGTAGCAACGGTTTGGGACTCAATAAACTGTTAGCTATGTTTATTAGCTATGCACCTGCCAGCTATGTCATTAAACCAATTAAATACATAAATTTGTGCATATTTGTGTAAGGGTTATAAAAGTCACTCTAATTCTCTCCGCAAATTAGAATATGCTGGATTGCTTCCCCCCTAATTGTGCAATGAAACAAGCAACACTGGAGTGACTGCAACATGTGATGTCACAGCCCTCAGAACTCAACTAGAAAGGGATGGAAGTTCCTCCCACCTTTTTCATTGAAGACTCTAAAATACCCTCCCAAGCCAGCATTGTACTCATCCAACATCTTTTTAACTAATGTTGTACTGTTATCTCTACCTTCTCTTTTTACTCTATTCCTCACCACCCTCCCATCCATTCGTTTAGAGTGAGATATTTTACTTCTCGCACTATATTGGGAATGACACTATGATCTTCTGAAGGAAAAGATGCCCTTGGTGTATCTTGTTGATTATGCACAAAAGACCTAGCAGAGCAGCAGCTTAGACACAGCCAAGGAGTTCCTTAGCATGCTAAATGTTAGGTAGTAGAAGTCTTTGGAAAATAGTTCTTGTGAGAAGAGCATTACATTATATTTCAGCCAAGATGGTTTCCTTTGGGCGTGCCCTAAATTTGCTGCAGTTTCCTTGAAATGCTGTTTATCAGTACCCAAACTATCTGCAACAAGAGTGGAAGGCACTGCCCTATATACAGGCTTACCACTGGTGCATCTAGCTCAGTATTATCTATATTGACTCCCAATAGGGTTTCAGACAGGGAACTTTTCTAGACCTGCCTGGAGATGTCAAGGACCAAACCTGGGACCATTTACATGCAGAGCACATGCTTTACCTCTGAGGCATCACCATTCCCTGACCTGTGCAAAAAAAAAAGATTCTGAATACATTCAAGCAAGCATCTCAAAAATTAACCTGATCATAACAACAAATGCTCCTACCATATATGGAGCAAGAAATTCCAGAGGTGCAAGGAAAGGTGGCGGCACTGGGGATTACATTGCAAACATACATTTGATAATGGAGTGTACCAAAGAATTCCAGGAGAAAATCAGCATGTGCTTTATAGACTATAGCAGAACCTTTGACCGCATAGATCATGAAAAGTTATGGATTCTTCTTAAAGAATTTTTTGTGACACTACATTTTATTGTCCTGATGTGTAACCAGTACTCAAGATAAGAGGCTACCATTAGGACAGAATACAAAGAAACAGAATGATTTCCAATTGGAAATGGGGTCATGCCATCACCTTATCTGTTCAATTTGTATACAAAAAATATCATACACAGAGCAGGTTTAGACTCTGTGGAAAATGGAGTGAAGATTGGAAAAAGGAATATGAACACCTTAAGATATGCAGATGACACCATACTACTAGCAGGAAAATAACAAGGAACAATTACTAAGAAAAGTCAAACTACTACTAGCGGGAAAACAACAAGGAACAATTACTAAGGAAAGTCAAACAACAAAGTTCTAAGTCAGGCTTACTCTTGAACATTAAGAAAACAAAAAGAACAGCCACGAAGGAGTTATACAAATTAAATGCAGACAATGAGGAAACTGAAATAGTTAAAGATTTTCCACACCTCAAATCAATCACTGATCAGAAAGGAGATTGTAGACATGAAATCAGAAGAAGGCTAGGGCTGGGAAGGGCAGCTAGGAAAAACTAGACAAGATCCTGAAAAGCAAAGCTATACAACTGAACACTAAAGTTAGGACTGCCCATGCCATTGTACTTCCCATCACAATGTATGGGTATGAGAATTGGAGGGGGAAAGTATGCTGGTAGAAAGAAAATCAACTCATTTGAGATGTGGTGTTGGAGAAGAATTCTACAGATAACATGGATGGCTAAAAAGATAAACAAATGGGCCCTAGAACAAAACAAGCCTGAATGCTCTCTAAAAGCCAAGAAGTCTAAATTGAGGCTATTATACTTCATCCACATCATAGTAAGGCATGACTCACTAGAAAAGATGATGGTGCTTGTAAAGGTAGAAGGCAGTAGGAAGAGAGGCAAATGGCATACCGGATAGATAGACTTAATCAAGGAGGACACGCCCAAGTCTGCAGAACTTTTGCGGGTAGGGTGTCTTGGCGGTGTCTCATTCACAAGGTCACCATGGATTAAAGTTGACTTGAAGTTGATTAACAATAACAATCTGTTTACTGACAAGCTGAGGTATGAACCAGTTAGTGCCTTTTAAACTGTACAAATGAGGTACTGAAATCAAAATGTTAGTCACCACCCAATTTTTGTTTACTGAGACAATAAGGGAGAAAGTATGCTGATTTTAATCCCATTCTTGAAGAGACTATTGTAGGTGGTGGACAGCACAGACACACAGCTTCATACATTACAAAGAATACCGGCATTCTATAAGTAAGTAGTATTTTAATAGCTTTGCTTAATAGAGGCAGGCAGAAGGTGGGTGATTTGCAACAGACTTGGATGGATTTCTGACTTCTAATAATCTAATAATAGCAGCAGCAGCAGCAGCAGAATACAAAGTACCGGTATTCCATCAGATTATATTGCTGTAATGAAGAAAGTTTGGGATAACCAGGAGTGGATGGACTGTGAACACTGTTTCATTCTGGTATTTCAAAACACATTATTTTTATGAGTCTTTTTCCAAACTTTCTTCTTGGTTCATACTCAATAAATTTCTCTCAGGATCTTTGGATAAAGTCAATTCTAATTATCTTTTCCACTTCTTTGTGTATTTTATTGCAGAACGTTTTTGCGTATTTACACTCCCACCAAATATGACAGCAGGTTCCCAAATCATTCTCACATTTCCAACATTTGTTTTCTTCTTTTTTATAGATTTTTGACAATTTGAATAGTGTAAGATGCCATCTATATAGCATTTTATAAAAAAAATCTTTTAAGTTGTAGTTTACTGTATATTTTAATTTTTTTGTCCATGTCTTTTCCCACTGCGATAAACTAATCAGGTGTCCAATATTCTGGGCCCATTTAATCATTTGGGGTTTTATCTGTTCTTCTCATATTTTATATTACAGCTGCAGCAAGGTTAATTTACACTTCTAAATGGAAACAAAAAACAATCCCAGGAATAGATGATTGGATTTGGAAATTATATGATTTAATGGAGAATGATAGACTAACACAGATTATACAGAAAAAAAACACTTAAGAAATTTATGAAGGTATGGAATCCATTTATTAAATATATGAGATAGAAATGGGGTGAACTATGGGTAATGGGTTTAGAAAAGGAAATATAAACACAAGTATCAATAATATAAGAGAATTTTTGTCCAAAATGTTGTACTACATTATACACATAACTCGATGAAGACAAAATGTTGGATTATTGGAATCTTGTAATATTGACCTTTTTTCTTTTTTTAAAATTAGTAAATTGAAGACTAATAGAGGATAGTTGATATCAAGATAAAAAATAAGAGAAAATATTATATAAAATAATAAAACGGAATCAGTAGAAAAAATGTAGGAAGTTAATTTATTGTTGTCTTAAATGTGATAGATGGTAGTATTGTTGATGTATTAGTGAGGTATTGTTGATGTATTAGTGGATGTATTGTAGTTGGGTGGTGTTATGTTTTAAATGTTTGTGTTCATGGAAATGTTGTTTTTTAAATTAATAAAAATAAAAAAAACCCACATTATTTTTAGCTTAATTTTTTTAAGTTCATATCTTTTGTGAAAAGCTCTTTTTGGAGGATCTTGGCCTTAGTAAAAACTTAAGTAGATCCCACAAGCTTGAAGCCTGCCCCAACATAAACATATTGTAGATTTATTACAGAATCTCACCTCATGAATAGTGAACTGCCTGCTCACATTGAGATCGAACATTCATTTAGGGTTACTTCTTTCAAAATTAGTGTTCAATTCCCCTTATTTTGCTATAGCTTTCTAAATATCAAACACTCCATAAACAGGGCTTTCCCAAAATTTTTAGAAAAAGGGACATGCAGGCCCAGTTCATGCCCCCACTCCTCCTCAAAGCCATATGAGATGATCTGATGGTGACTGCAGAGAACTATATGGAAGATCATGTAGTCAGTACACATAGTTTCCTGTTATCATCCATTAGGGCATTCCAAGAGAAAAATATTTTCCAGAGTTTATTTCTATATTATTGCTGGAGAGTTCTTAGAGAATGCAGCCACCAAAACAGAGCAAAGAGAGATGTAATCTCTACAATGCACAGAAAAATTATAATTTATTAATGAAGCCCAAAATATTTCAAGACAGCTATTCTGAAAGATAACAATAAAAGATGAAATCATACAAATCCATGGAAACAATTTCAACAATACAAAGTTTTTAGAGGTTAACTGAAAGGTATGCATAATCTGCAACAATAATAAAAACAGACTTCTATTAAAAAGAGGAGACAAAGTAAAAATGTTGATGAAGTGTTGGGCTTGATTGATTAATAAATAATTATTTCACTCCACTTCAGAGCTTATGTTTCCTACAGTTTCTAGGACTCTCTTGATTGTGGTTAACAGCCTATGAGACAACTGAAAAAATTAAGGGGTTCCTTCCTCCACCACTCAGCTATTCACAGAATTTATCCACCCAGAGCTCACTTATCAGCATGCTTCCTAGACTAGGCTTCCTACACTAGACCTTCTTCTCCTGCTAGTATTAGTGTAAGAATATGGTGCTGTTCTGTGGATATTATTTGCATTTCAATTCCAAGCTACTTCACAAAACCTTGAATCTCTTTAAAGTGGTACTCACATTCTATTTAACTGTAAGGACTGAACTGTATGCTGTCAGTCTTCTAACCACTTTGTCATTCTTCCTCCTATTCCTATGTGTATGTGCCCTCAAGTTCCCCATCCACCTATCATGACCCCATGAATTTCACAGGGTTTTCTTAGGCAAGGAATACTGAGAGGTGGTTTTTCTAGTTCCTTCCTCTGAAACATAACCTACAACACTTGGTATTTGGTCCTCTTCCAATTTATCCCATGTTGTGTTATTGATAGAACTGTTGTCATTTCACCTCTGTATCCATTAGTTTCAAAGCACATTTTTTCCAAATATTTTCTAGTTGGAGAATAACACAAAGCTGTGTATAACCATTATTTCTGACAGGTTAAAAACAAGTGAAAAATGTAAGATATGAAAGAACATTAACGAGTACAATACTGAATCCTCAAACCATAAAATAATGATGATACAAAAACAGGATTCTTTCATGCAGACCTCCCAAAACAGTACTGCCACAATAGGAAAGGTTCTCTTTGGTGTAATTACACTGATCAAAGCCTTAAATGGTCATGAGATAGTTGCCAGAGCTTCTTTAGCAAGCACCAGATCCAGTTCATGTTCACGTTATGAATATGGCTGTTAAGGGGAAGCAAAGGGGGCAGCAGGAGAAGGAATAAACCAGAACAAAAATCTTAAGGACTACATTGCTCTCCTGAAAATGAACTTTATGCTCCATCTCAAGATGAACCTCATGCCACTATGAATTTTTTATCTATTAAAAAAACAACTTAATAGTATACAGGTACACAAACACCACTCTTATTATAATAAAATAAAATAAAACCATAGAAGCATGAAATTGTGATAAGAGGGAACCTGTGTGCTTGTCTAGAAGATGCAAGATGCATAAAGATCACTGGGGCCAGCAAAGAATTTTAAAACAAATGTAATTTGTGATGATAAAATGTTGAGGCAACAAAACCTTAGAGCTCTTCCCCCGCCCCAATTATTCCAAACCTTTCTCTACCTCTTAACATATAAATTTATTTCCTTACCATCCCCCCATTCCACATGCACCAAGCTGCTAATGGACTTGAACAAGATCATTCTATTAGCAAAGCTCTCTAATCTGACTAACTTCTTGACATATCATGTACTGTCTTAATGCGATTTCAGCACTAATTCTATTTCTTTCACTCACACTGTCGGGGTCAGATATTCTCTTATTAAGCAACAGGCAGCTATTACAGCTACACAGCCACTCTGTTCAATTGTTTCAAGGAACCACACTATGCCTCAGGAAGGCAGCAGACAACGTAAATAAACAGATTCTACAATATTTGAAAGACTTGCCTTGAGCTCATTTGTGTTTGTCATTCTGCATTTAGAAGGCAAAATTGTATGTGGGAAGCATCCAATCACATATTTTCTACCAAGGAGAAGGTGATTATTTGAGATGGTTATCCCCTATCACCTCCACTGCTAGTAAATGGAATGCAGATTCTGGTGTGTAAACTTAGCTATGTTTCTGCAAAAGCTGCACTATGTCTTTCCTGCTAACTGCTCCAGAGAACCAATGGCTGTCTATAAAGTGTTGTTTTTTTAATTCTACTTTGGGTAGATGCACACAGCCACCATCTCCGAGACTAAATTTTTTAAAAAAGATGATATCACTGTACATCATTCTTTGCTGACAGTTTTAAATATGAGCATTACCTACAGTTTATACAAGAGAAAGGGCCATAATCCCACCAACACACCCCAGGAGGCTCTAGCCCAGATTAGCAGTGCTGTGTGAGACAGACACTTAATTCAATTCATTGAGCCACTCTCTAGGGCTTTGAAAACTTAAGTGTTTTGTATAGAAGTAGCTCAGCTCCCTGGCAAAGTATGTAGTAATTTCTGAATTTTTCCTTCTTTTTCTGCAGATATAATCCTGTTACAGTGCAAGTCTCTTCTACAAGAATGCCACTTCCACATGTGCAGATGTATCAGAGTGAAAGCAAAAGTTCTTGGTTTAAACTATTACAGCATTTCTCTGACTTTGACTATGCGGTATTGTTGCCATTCTCAGGTCAATCAGTCAAAGCACCTTCTACAGATTAACTGAGCAGCAAACATCTACTATCAAGATCTTGGTCGAATGCACCTCTTCCATCAAGGTGTCAAGGTATTTGGTTGTTTCTCAGGGAACCAAGGGGTTTGGAGCTATCCAAGGGGTTTGGAGCTATCAGCACTCCTAGCATGAGAGATATAAACCAGGTGTTAAGCCCTCCTCTTCTTGCACCAAATGGAGAGCAGTAATCAGTAATGAGAGGCAGCAGTTTTTAACACATATCTAGTGAAAGTACAGTAGTCTAAATCCCTATAACAGGTGCTTTCTACATGACTTGTTTCAGTTTCAGGTTTTCTACTACTGTCATTAGGAAAAACAATGTCAAGTAGCATGTCAAAAGGGGGAAGCAGACGGGTGGCCCTGGGCCGCCCCGGGAAGCTGTGCCGCGGGGCCGAGGTATCCGCACACCTCGGCCCCGCGGTGAAGCTTCGCCGCCCCTGGAAGGAGCGCTAAAATAGCGCTCCTTCCACAAGTTGCCGAAGGTGCGCCGCAAAAGGCTGGCGGTGCACCTTCGCAGACTCTTCCGCCGCAGCGTGTGCGGACGCTGTGACGGGAAGGCATTGTCGGAGCCTCGGCCGTGCAGAGGGGCGGGCGCTCCGACGATGCCTTCGGGAAGGGGTGCGGCTGCCCCTCCCCTTCCCTTCCTTGCCCCCAAAACGACCCTTTGCGCCGTCTGCTTCCCCCCCAAAGTGAAAACACCAGCCTAATGGAACTGGATATGGGGCCAACAATACCTCAACCAGTATTTTTACCTGCTTGGTTACTTGCTGAAACTCCCCCCTGACCCAGAGAATAAGATATCATCACTGATTAAAGCCTCACACTGTTTCATACTAAATCTCTCCCCCTCCCTTTCATACTATTCTTTAATTAGTTGTATCCTTTCTTCTGTTCCCCTACTTTAAATTAAAAGTCAAAGCACTACTTTACTAAATCAATTTTAGAATCCATTACCACAGACTTATTCCCAGTGTGCTCTTGTGAAAGATGAATTGCTTCTGGTATTTTTTATTCCGGTCTGCCTTGCCGCCCTGTTCACGCAATACAAAGTAGAAGAAATATACTGATGCTACACTCAGTCTTCAGTATATTTAAGTACAAATTCTGTAGCAGGAGGAGTTTTGAGAAGGAATCTGCACCTATATTATGTATTTCCTTAACTATGATAGGGATTAGGCATCCCTAGCACAAAAGTAAAAGTGGTTTTAAGTTAGTTTTCCCATAAGCTTTGGCCTTCAATCTTTTTCTCTATATTTCCCTGTAGCATTCTGGCTAACTGGTCAAAAGCAGAGCATAGTTTTATCATGACAGACAGCTAAAGGCTTAGTCACATGTCTAGCACACTATAAGTTCCCTTTGTGTTGGACTGTGCATCCTGCATACATATCCTCCTTCTGCCTTTGCATGTTTAATACCTCAATGTGGCAAATATGCATTCACTCATACATATGCTCCCCTTCACAAAGCATTTTATAAAGTCTGGCATCAAAATATCCTGATGCTACTAGATCCCATCTGATCTTTCACGCTAAGCAGGGTCAGGCCTGGTTACTACTAAAATATTACTAAAATAATACTACTTGAACAGAGGACCACCAATACCAGGGCTATAGGCCATATTGAAAGGAAGGCAAAGATAAGCCACATCTCGTTGCAAGGATATACATTATCAAATGTTTGGCCATCTGTAGTTTAGTCCTAAGAAAACCTTATGCAATCCATGGAATCATCATAAATTGACAGTTCACTTGAAGGCATATACTTTATTTTCATAATGCATGGGATTATATTCGCATATTCCCCACCCAGGTGTATGCACACCAGATTTTATTAGATGTTCACTACTTCCAGATATTAAGTCATATGCGTGCAGGCAGAATGGAAGTTCATGGCATGTTCTGTCTGGAAAAGAGACTCAAATTTTTTCTGTTTTTTACAGTAGTCCTTTTGACTGGTCCCCTTTCTTTATTTTCAAATAGTCTACAGGTTTATATAGTACAAGCAAGGTAACTCACATACTGGAATGCAAGGTTTTGCTTATTTAGTGCTGGTATGCAAGAATCAACAGAAAAGAGGTTTTCTTCCTGTTCAATGACACTATGGGCCTTACCGACTGGCAGAAATAGTGCAGCTTGAGGCCACTTTAACTGTCCTGGCTCTGTGCTAAGGAAACATGGGAACTGTAGTTTATTGTGGCACCAGAGCTCTCTGACAGAAAAGGCTCAATGACTCAGAAAAAGATACAATTCCCATGATTTCCTAGCACTGAGCCAGGACAGTTAAAGTGGCCTCAAGCTGCATTATTTCTGGCAGTCTGTAAAGGCCCTATGAGGGCTTCTGCACAATTTGAGCACTATTTGTATTTCAGGAACTTGCTCAGGAAAATTAAGTTGTGTAAAAATATGTGCGGTCTTCTGGCAAAGAAAATATGTTTTGGGGCAGAAAGTATGTTTCTTGCACATAAAAAGGTTAATGTTTTTATGAGGAGACTGTGTATTTTGTGCAGTTCCTGAGCATATTACTGCAAATGTTCTTCAAAATATATTCTTCAAGAGTAAGAATGTTCTTGGAATATTCTCCAAAAGATTATTCTCTACAAAAGGATTTTTTTCTAATTTTTCACAATTATCTAAATATTAAACTTTTAGATTATTCCTGAATATTTTAGAGCTTTCTTGACCATTCCAGCATTAAAAAGATAAAAATTGAGGACAAAGAAAAGTAGAACCTTCATGTTGCACTTTGCAAAGGTCTTCCAGCCTTCAAGAAATAGGAGGTATAAAAGCAGGCTTATCGCATGACTGATAGATGAGATTAAACCAATGAAGATAATGGAGCTAGGAAAGCCAGGCTAATGCCTTCTACGGGCCTTTATAGACTGCCAGAAATAATGCAATTTGAGTCCACTTTAACTGCCCTGGCTCAGTGTTAGGGAATCATGAGAACTGTAGTTTATTGTGGAACCAGAGCTCTCTGACAGAGAAGGCTCAATGTCTCAGAAAAAGATACAATTCCCATTATTCCCTAGCACTGAGCCAGGACAGTTAAATTGGACTCAAGCTGCATTATTTCTGGCAGTCTGTAAAGACCCCACATCAACCCACTGAAAAACTAGTTAGTAATTGCTGGAGCAGAAAGATATTTACGTATCTCCAGGGACCTTGCCATGCACAAGACCGCATCGACATACAGGCATATTTCTTCAAACAGTGAAAGAGTGGTGGAACAGAAAATGTTAAATGGTGAGGGAGATGTCAAGATATCTGTGTCAAAATCTGTATCAGCTTCTCACTGATGCTTGGTTTGCGATGGAGGTTCTACAGATGGTTCAAGAGAATTACATGCTTTTGAAACTGATGGGAGAGGCCGGACCAAGGGATTGGTACCAATGTCAAAACAGATGTAGTTGTTGTCAAAAGAAGCACAGTGGAGTAGTATAGAATATCAATGTACTGTGAAGACCAATCATGGTAGGTACTGAAGTGGGTACAGAAACAGCTGAGTCAAGAGAGGAAACTTTTATGGAAACTCTAGCACTCCTGCAGTAGAAAGCCAGTGTGGCATACGACTCTGGAGACCAGAGTTTGAATCTCCCTCAGCCATAGAAACCAACTGGGAGGCTTTTGTGGGTTTTTCGGGCTGTGTGGCCATGTTCTAGAAGAGTTTCTTTCTGACGTTTCGCCAGCATCTGTGGCTAGCATCTTCAGAGAAAACTGAAATGGAAGAGTGGGTCTATATATACTGTGAGACCCTGGGTAGGGAGGAGTGGTTCCCAGGTGAACTGTGTGTTGTTCTGTGTTGAATAGGGATTGTTCTGTTCTTAATGGCATAGCTTCAGGGTAGCAATCAAGGATATTGTCTGCTATTCCCATGTGAACTGTGTATTGTTCTGTGTTGAATAGGTATGTTCTGTTGTTAATGGCATGGCTTCCAGGTGAGGATATGCAATCAAGGAGATTGTCTGCTATTGTCTGCTGGGAAAGCCCCTGACCCTGGTTGGTTTTCCATTTGCATTTGCTGAGTGCCAATTTTCTTATTTTGTAGGACTGGTAGCCATATCTTGTTTACTTTAAGGGTTTCTTCTTTCCTGTTGAAGTTGTCCAAGTGTTTGTGGATTTCGATGGCTTCCCTGTGCATTCTGACCTGATAGTTGTTAGCATGGTCCAGAATTTCAGTGTTTTCAAACAGCATTTTATGCTCAGGATGGTTTATGATGTGTTCTGCTACTGCTGATTTTTCTGGCTGGCCCAATCTGCAGTGTTTCTCATGTTCCTTGATTCGTGTTTGGATACTGCATTTGGTGGTCCCTATGTAGTCTTGTCTACATAGTTAGTAAGGAAACAAGTCTTACTAGAAAGCTAGTAAGGAAACAAGTCTACATAGGGACCACCAAATGCAGTATCCAAACACGAATCAAGGAACATGAGAGACACTGCAGACTGGGCCAGCCATAAACCTTGATGTTGCCATTTTATATAAGGGACACCATTTTACTGTGCCATTGTATTTAAGGGACTTAAACATCAATGGTATCCATGGGGAGTTCTGGAACCAAACCCCAGGAAATACCAAAGGCCCACTGTATTATGTTTCATATCCATCTTCTATGTATTAACAAGGTTTTTCACTATAAGCCACCCTGAGAAACCTATGTAGATGGGAGATGTGCTTATGATTTCATAAACAAAACAATGAAAAGCTTGTACAGAAACAAGGTACAGCGAAAAAAGAGCCCTGGTTGTGCATTGTTTAAATGCCTGTACTGCAGCCACTTGCTCACAAACTCACAAGGTTGTGAGGTCAATACCAGCCAGGGGCTTAGGCTCGACTCAGGCTTGCATCCTTCCAAGGTTGCTAAAATGAGTACCCAGCTTGTTGGGGGCAATTAGCTTACACATTATAAACCACTTACGGAGTGCTTAAGTACACTGATAAGTGGTATAGAAATGAACTTGCTATTGATATTGCTATAAGGTAGTATCGCAGATTGATAAGACCAGATGGTTTAACAGAGTAGTACCTATAACCTCTCAAACATGTAATTGAGAGTAAAAATGTAGTTTAGGGTAAATAATCAGAATAGGAGCTCCTGATAAACAGATGTTTATAATTATCTCCCTTATTTCATTTGAAAAGTTAGTTTTAATTACTTTCTTTTAGTAGACAATTGCTATTTTTATGCAGTAGAATGGAACAGCAAACCAGGTGGGGGGAAATTCTAGGTTATCCAAGTTCCTGATTCATCCCTTTCAAAGTTAAGTTTCATGCATAGCAGTTCTTTCCTTAGATGCCTCATACATTAGTTGCTTGTTACCACAACATCACTTACAAGGTCTTATTACCATATCCTGCTTTTTACTTATTCAGTGGCATGGCCTGTAAGCTGTTCTATTGGTTCAGCTAGTTCTGTATCAAAAAATCCAGAAATGATCATGTCTCCCTTCATGCTACTTTCTTGAACTTTCAAAACTGTTCCTTCACCATTTGCACTATTTAGATGGAAAATGAAAATAACCCTTCTGATGCAGAGGCATATTGCAAGACAGAGGCTTATTCCTCCTTCATAAAGAAATCAGTAACCTTTTGGCATCCCAACTTCATGTCAGCCAGACATATTTACTACATGCTAACAACCTATGGTTCTACGATTCTATGAACCTTAAGACCCTGGTGCCTCCTGTAGACTTTAAGACTATTTCACTGTATTTCTGAAGAATTAGAAATGCTACTCTAATAAACTAGCTCATCTCAGTTTTTCACCCCTTGACTATATGGATTCATTAAGGTCAATTATATTTTAAGACTCAAATGATAGCTTATTGAGCATACTAAGTGGGAGAAATAGAGTATGAATTAAATATGCCTGCCAGAGAAATAAAAAGCTTTCTGAGGGTGCACCTACACTGTAGAAATAATGTAGTTTGACACTACTTTAAATGCCATCCTACAGAATCCTGAGGCTTGCGCAGAAAAGACCAAAGATCTTGTAAAATTACAAATCCCAGGATTCCATAGGATGGAGCTACAACACTTAAAGTGGTGTCAAACTGCGTTATTTCTACAGTGCAGATGCAACCTAAGTCACTGATAAGAAGTTCCAGTATCTCCCACTGAAGTAGCTCCTGGCATCCTTCTGCTCAGAGACGGTCTATGTAGTGGTGAGGAGGCCCTGATCAATGGCAGTTTTAGAACTCCATCCTTCCCTTCTTCCACTGGAAACTTGCTGGCTGCTACTAATCATGAGTGGTGGCTGCACATGTTCAGAACTGCAGGACTGTACTATGGAGAATATATCATTGTCACACAACAGAAGGGGCAGACAAATGTGGGTCCAACAACTTATCTGGATGCATTTCCATTTACAACTTGTATTCATGGTTTCTAAGCCACTTTTCCTTAGCCTGTGCAATGGTAGTTATTACCAGAATAGAAAAATTGTGACTAAAAGAAGTGGTTCTTGTTCCTATGTGGATCTCCACCCACATCCCATCTCCATACTTTGTAGGTGCAATCTTAAAGTGGGTTGTGTCTCAGTGTCCGCATTCTGCACTGCAGACTGCCAGCTGCTGTTAATCTGAAAGACTGCTTTTCTGCGTGGATATTTTTATCATAATCTTTTCTCAAGCATTCTTTGTTTTTGCTGTCTTCTTCCACTCATACTCTGCTTTAAAAGCATGACCTTCACGTTCATGTACCTCATTTTCTCTTTATTGGTGAGGATTTCATAAATTACTAAGTGATTACCCACTGGGTGAATTATCCAACTGTGCAGTTATAGCCTTAAAGTGCCTGAGTTTTCCCTTTTTGTAATATGGGTTACTGGCTTCTGTAGTTTCAAAAGACTACTCTGTCTATGGCAGGGGTAGGCAACCTTTCCCCTTTAAGGGCCGAGGGACTTCAGCTCCCAGAAGCCTCAGCCATGTTGGCCAATAGTCCCATGTTGGCCAATAGCTCCTGGGATTCTGGGAGCTGAAGTCCTTCGGCCCTTAAAGGGGAAAGGTTGCCTACCCCGGGTCTATGGTGATCCTGTCCTCTGATCCATCAAATAGCAATGGAACCAGCTCCCAATGTTCTTCTCATCCTCCTTAAAAACAAAACAAGCCTCTTTTCAAGACTAAGGGCCTCTGCAGACTGCCAGAAATAGTGCAAATTGAGTCCACTTTAAGGGTTAGGGTTAGTGCTAGGGAATCATGGGAATTGTTTTTTTTTTTCTGAGACATTGAGCCTTCTCTGTCAGATAGCTCTGGTGCCACAATAAAATGCAGTTCCCATGATTCCCTAACCCTAACCCTAACCCTTAAAGTGGACTCAATTTGCACTGTTTCTGGAAGTCTGCAAAGGCCCTTAGTTTTGGGTGAGTAACTTCATTTCAAAGATAAGATAAGCCATGCTTCTGAAAGTGTTATGGCTAAACAGCTCCTTCTTCAAGCTCTGGTGTGTCAACTGGACAAAGGGGTGGCATTAAGGGGTGGTTCCCATAAACCTTTTCTCCCATAACAGGACCAAACCTTGAAACCCTTCTGAATCAAGGTGAAAGACTATACTACATTTTACTTAGATGCTAATTACTTGCTGTGTGTTGCTTAAACATCCTTAAGATCTTTGCAAAAGAAGATGGGACAACAAACTGAAAGCAGTTGGTGCCACTTCTGTTGATTCCTTGGCTGCACCCCACCCACCTGAATGAGCACCAGTCACTACCAGTGTGAGAGTCCTCACACAAGTCTTTTGTGTCAGATAGACAATGACCTATGCTTCTACTGTCTCTTAAAGCACTTAAGCACTGTAGAACTGCTATTATATTATATAACTGTGATCCTATTTGGAGAGTACATTTCTTAAATTGAATTCAAAAGAGGATTTTCCTAAGCATTCCAATTAAATCAAGATGTAGCATATATTTCACAGAAACAAAAGTAAAGCATTCAAACCTACCTTGCTTTCCACCAGTGAGATGAGAATTTGCTCCATGATGCTGTTAGTGGCTGGTACAGAAGTTTGAATATGGCCAATTACCACACCTATGGCAACCCGAGAGAGCTCATAGCTGAGGTTCGTGTTCCTGCGAACTAGTTCAATCAGTTCAGCACCTATTGTCTTTGGCACAGACACCATGAGGCCAGATGATTCCTGTTCCAAATCCTCCAAACAAGGTGACTTCTTAACTTCCAGACAAAGAGAGTCAAAGTCTTCTAATCCTGCAGGAGCAGCTGGCACAGTCTCCTTGGCTTGTATGGTCTTCTCATCATTTGCACGTGAAACCTCTATTTGCATGGGAGGTGGTGGAGCAGCTCTCTTGGTCTGGGGGGATTTGCTTGCACTCCCATGCTTCCTTTGCACTACAGGACTAACCTCTAAGCTCCGTGATACCATTGTGTGGGCACTTCTGCTGGGAACAGGAGGAGGGGTGTTGCTAGGGCTGGGAGTAGCGGTTGGGAGGCCTGACTCGGTTGAGCCAGTATACAAGGTATCCAGTGAAGTTGTGCTAACTGAAGAGGCACTAGAAACTGACCTAGAAGTGATTTCAGCTGTATCTGAAAAGGAACAATTAAAATGTCTTAGCAACAGCACCAAAGGTAATGGGGGGAAACCAACTGCAGCAGCAGCAGCAGAGTCCATTAAGAGACTCATTGTGCATGCTTCCAAAGTAGTTTAACTATCCTTCCTGGTTTACTCATTTCAAAGCAAAATTGTATTAACTGTCTCTTGAGTATTCCTGATCACTAATCTCCTTACAGCAAGGGAGAAAAGGCTGTTCTACAGAGACAACTTTTCTTCAAAGACCTCACTGTAATTCAGGGATGGAAGAGTTTTCCCTGTAGGATTAGGCAATATTTTTCATTTTAAGCAGACAGCTGTTATTCTGAATAATGTGCCTTTCTTTCTTGAATGTAAAAGATAGGCTTCGCAAGTGTCCCTTTTTTCTTCCTGTTGTTATTTCTGAAATTATTTTCCAATGAGAGCACAAATTGGCGGTCATTAAGAGTCAGAGATCACATGTGGTAAAAAGAATGTGATAGCTTGCAACAAGTTTATTGTGCACTTTGGTTGGCCAATAAAGGTATCACTGATGGATTTTTGTTTGGATCATCCACCTATTGGTTGCTTTCTGGGCAGTGGGATTTTAGCTCTACAGTTTATTTTTAAATTGCTCCAAAGTAATTTCTGCTGCAGGAAATATCTAGATGCTGTTTAATTTTGAATAAGGATGGCACTGAATTTGCCATCCTTGTTGGGGTTAAAAAAATAATTCCCCTAGTTAGGAATCCCTATAGTTATTAAAATCTAATTCCCTCTCTAATGAAATGGAGGATTGGCCTCAACACTGGAATAACAAGTGATGAGGCTTTTAATCTTTAATGTCATGTTATGTGTACCAGTAAACTACATACCCTAATGCACCAAATCCTATCTGATCTTGGAAACTAAGCAGAGTCAGCCCTATATAGTACTTGAATAGGAATAGGAAACTGCCAATGAATACCAGCTGCTGTAGGCTATGTTTCAGAGGAAGTAACTGGCAAAACCATCTCTGAATATTCCTTGCCTAAGAAAACCCTGTGAAATTCATGGGGTTACCATAAATGAACAGGTGACTTAAACACACACACAAACTCATAGCAGGTCAAACCAAATACTTAGCCCTCCTTCCCCAATTTATCTTATTTGACAATGGAAACTATTATGAGCTTTGGCATAAGTGCATCCATTTATCCAAAAAGGACTCAGGAGACATGGGAAGCTACATTTCCCATGGATCCTGGTCCATGGAGTGCTGCTGTCATGATGTTCTCAACAGTAAGAGAAACTCTAGTACCAACTCCCTGCTTTTGTGTGACAACCCTTTTCTGGTGGTGGCAATACAGCTGAGTATTGATGGAAGAGAACAAAATAAAGAACATGGTGGGGGGGGGGGGAGAAGAATGTTGGGAGTAAGGCAGCAGCTGAGTCCTTATGTTCCCCAAAATAATGTCATCAGAAGTGTGATGGAGCTCAAATATTGCTATGACTCAAAAATAACACAGATTTTTCTGTTATTTTATAGCTAAGTGTGGCTGTTCAGAATTGAAATGGATGTGGACATGCCCATTCAGCTTTAAGCATTCCTATAACAAGGTTCTCTTCCCTAAATGACATTTGTTTTCATTTTATCTGGATCATAACCTAGCATGCCAGTACACTATTGTTGCGACTATACTGAAGAGCCCAATTAGGCAATCAGAATGTTCTTAAACATTAACAAGTTTCTGGACCTTATGGTGGCAATGATCACTTTTAAACATAAGAGCAACATCTGCTTACAGCCCCCTGTGTGATTATGGGGAATGATTCAAGTCTCCTCTGCTCCTTGCTAGCACCCTACATGGCCCATTATTCTGGACCTTCTAGCATTGTATGATATTGTATTAGTTCTAAAATCCTAACCTGGCATGGCTAGTCTTGTTAAGAAATAGTATCAATCCATTTCCACCCTTGTCACTAATGGGAGCTCTTCAGTCCCGTTCACTTGTTTCTTCACTACATATCAGAGGAGTACCAATTCCCCTCTTCATCACATGGAGAGCAACAACCCTACAGAGGAGGGGTTCCTTTTCAAGTGGAGACTCTTCACAAACAAGAACTTCTCCTTTGCAGACAAAACCACTTTCCATGTGAGAGAAGCAGATGATGGAGCAGGTTGGGATATGGCAGTCTATGTGATAAAGAAACTGGGGTGAATGACAAGTGACAATCTTTAATACCACATTATGTGTACCAGTAAACTCACAGCTGCCCAAACCAAATACTTAAGTAAGTAGAATTTATCTGAAATAGTATATTCCAGTTAGCTAGGCTGTCTTACTTGAAATTCTTCCCTTGTCGCCTTTAGTTTTATTCCTTATCTTCCCCCCCCCCCAAAAAAAAGTGGGGGGCACTTCAGAACCTGCTCAGTCATCCTTTTCATAGCTAAGTCAAGGAAAATTACATATGGTAAATAGTGACACAGACAAACAACTCAAGAACCTTATCAACCTTATCTGAAGAAGGAAAAAGGCAGCACATTCAAATAGCAACAATGCTGATTCTAATACTTGATTAGCTTTATCAAACTCACTTTACCCATGAATCTCTTAGGAGCCAAAAGAGAAATTATCTATTCCTTGTTTCAAAGAAACTTTTCTAATTGCTTATGAATCAAATAGTACACTCTCACTACATTGTACTCAAGGCACAAAGCTAACAACGTTAGAACTCCCAGATACTATGTCTTTTTAAACAAGTCGCTTGAAGGGAACACTGGAAATCTCTCTGCTTATTGATCTTTCTTGTATACACAGAAGGACTAGTGACCTGGATTGCTTTAAGTGAAAAGCTTTCTAAAACTACTCTAGTCTCTTTGGCCCAAGGACATAATGTTTGGATAGGTTCATTTCCCTTAAACCAAGCTTTCCAATTATCATTCACCAGGTTGCCTTAAGGAGGTACACATTTCCCTCGGATGACCAGGACTGATCAGACATCTTTACTCTGCAGTTTGTCACCAGTATGAGTCTGACCTTCAGAAATTGAAATCCATTGCACACACGTGGCCTAGTGCTAAGTGATCCACATATAATTTGAGTTTCACACTAACTAACCAGTAAAAAACAAGAAGTACAAATATATTTTATGTCAGCTTTCATGCCTCAGATCCTTTAAATGTCTGAATCAGCTTCATTATCTGTTTTAGGTTAGTATTCTAGTCTTATCTTCTGTTTATTCTTTTCCTCAGTGCACCAAGGCCATGCCATGTGGAACCTGAAAGGTTCATAGTTCCTTCCTTCTTCAGATTCAATGTTGCTTACCTCTAAAGAACAAAAAGACTAATGCTTTTTTTTTTTTATGCAGCTGCTTTTTATATTCTCTATATACCAATACTGGCTGCGGTTCCAGAAAATGAATTTTGGGGCTATGACTACCAAGCTGGGCACATAAAGGAATGTCCATCCTGAGCCTCAAATCTTTATTGCAGGATTGGGGAACCTGTAACCCACCAGATTTTTTTTTTTTTTTTTTAGTTTCCATCAGTTCTAGCCAGCTGGGCCAATCTGAAGGCTGACAGAAATTTCCCATCCCTGCTTGGTATAATCAATTTATGAAATTGTAGTATTTGAGAATTCTTAACTTTGCACCAACAGCAAGTAATATTCAGATTTTATCAACATGGGAACTAATTGCCAGCACCTCTGTTAACAGCCATAGCTTCCTGGTAGAAATGAAAGTGAATTGTTCCCAAGAGTACTGCTTCTACAATGTTCAGACCTAAACAAAGAGGATAGACTGTTCCCAGAAAACTAAGGCTTAACTGAACCCTCCATCACTGTATTATTAGTGGGCTCCCCTTGGTGATCTATAGAGATATCACATCCTGCTAGGAGAAAACTGCAATTCACATGGTACTTGGTTGCAGTACCCCAAGAAAGAGTTGGAAGTCTTTCAAGTTATCCTTCTTGACCAATAGAAAAAAGTTATTCTCCCCAAGACTGCCAGGTCATTTGGGAAAGACTTGGCACTGCTATTTTTAAAGTTCAGCTCTTCTGGAAATGTTTGACAAACACACACCAGAGATGGTTCATATGGTACCACATTTTCATTCCCTGGACTGTTTCTTCCAAGTTACTTTTCTAACTAAAATTGTTAAGGTGAGAGCTATGGTGACAAAACTAAAAAGAATCCAGCAGTACTCATGCCTTCCCACACAGTGGGGACACAGAGCTACCAAACTATTCCCACATTTTCTGAAATAAGGAATCACCAGCCATGTCTTTCTTGTGATAAGACATGTAAGCCTTTCTATATAGACAGCGTTAATCAAAGGAATGGTCTGTATCAACACCCCAATGATTTCAAAACCATCTTGTATATAGAAACAGTATTTAGTTCTGAAGTAAATGACTAATCCTTGAAGATCTGAGAACTATTTAAACTTCTTTGGTTTAAGATTACAAGCATCTATCTCAATCTCATGGTAATCACCTCAAAGCAAAATTTGGCATGAAGTCATCTCTTATGATTTCCTTCTTCCCATCTTACAGAACACAAGGAGAAAGATGTTGCCCACCTAATACCAATTCCTGTATCACAGATCTGCAAAAGCTTTCGCCTTACTTTTAATAGATGTAGCTGACTGCAGGTTTTTGTGTTTCTCTGGTGGTGGTGGAGAAAGAGGAGCAGCACGGTGTGGTTGTAGTGGGATCTAAAAGAAAACATTTTAAAATAAATCAAAGGTAACAGTGGCAAACAAGGCATATGTGACAGATAACATTTTTCATATGTGTGCAAATTTTTCCAGCATTGCTATTTCCATTCATTAAAGAAGCCCATGAAGAATAGAAATGTTAATAATAACAGCTTCCTCCAAGAGTAAAGCAGAAGAAACTCAGAACACATTGCTTTCTTTCCTACTGATGACAAGAAAAGCAGCATGCGTAATTGCTATGTTCAGCAGCGTGCTGCACTTGTGTTGCACAGACCTGTCAAACACGTACGTTTTTGTGTCGCTCTCAACCTCTCCATAGAGGCAGTAAGCCGTGTGCATATTAGATATACTTGGAGTGATCCATGCAACAAATTATGCTCGCAAAGGGATAAAGACAAAAAGGAGACACATGTAGGTTTTCTTCATTTTAATGCATACAGAGCATTTTTTAAAACTCAGACTGGAAAAAAGTCTCAGGCTAGACAAGGCCATTTACAATGCTATTCATTCCCTGCAGAGGCTCATGACAGGAAAAGCTTCCACTAGTATGCAGTGCTTAAGCTCCCCACAGCTAGCAAGTACATTTCCAAAGTCACACACTTCTCTGTGAGCGGATAAGGTTGAAATACTGATTGCAGAGTATGGGGATGGAGCAGGGAGAAGTGGGGCTACTGCTGGATAACATAGTTCCTCTGTCACATTCATACCGGAAAGGGGTAGCAATCATGTATCATAGGGCACCCTCCCCTTCCTTGTGGGAGCACAATGGCAGTGGGGGGGGGAGGGGGGGAGGGGAGCAACAATTGTAACATCATAACAAAAGTGTTGATTCAAGTCAGACAGAGGTAGGCAACTTGTGGCCCTCCAGATACTGAACTGTGACATTTTGGTGAGAGAGGATGGGAGATGCAGTCCAGCAGCACCCCAGCACTCACAACTTGCTCACTAAATAATACAATTTCCTGTACAGATTGAATTACTCTTATCTGGAATTCCAAAATTCAAAATATTCTAAAAACCAAAACTTTTTTCATGGATGGCTGAGATAGTGACATCTTTGTTTTCTGATGGTTCAGTGTACACCCACTTTTGTTTCAAGCACATTATTAAAAATATTGTATCAAATTAACATCAGACTATGTGTATAAGGTGTATATAAAACATAAATGAATTCTGTATTCAGACTTAGGTTCCATCGCCAAGCTAAAAAGTCCTGGACTTAAATCCACACAATGATGAAAAATATTTTGAGAATTAAATTTAAATTGAAACCAGAATTAATTCTATTAGCAATATTGGATGACTGACTAGAGAAAAAACATGGAAGAGTTATATACTATATGATAACTGCTATGAGAATTATTTGGGTACAGAGATGGAAAGAGACAACAATTCCACAAGGAGACTGGCTGCTGAAACTATGAATTGCAGAAATGGATAGGCATACAATTTCAATGCATGATAATTCTCTAGATTATCTTTTAAAGTATGGAAGTTATTAATAGATTATAGGGAAAATAAGTGGGGCTCTGCAATGATTTTAGATTTTTGAGAAATATACAATTGTTTTATTTGTGGAAGTCTGGATAAGATTTTACTTTTAAGAGATATGATTAATTTCTGAACAGCAATTCTAATAGTGACTGGCCAACAGGATTAATAATATTTCTGAAACGATAAAAAGTGATAATTCTTAAAGAAAGGCTAGGATTTCAGCTAACTCCATCTCATACCTTGATGAAACCTGAGGCCAACATCCTCGTCTTCATATCCTCTTGCTGCCTTCTATTATTCTTTATGCCAAGACCAGGATTGTAAACAGGATGGTTACAGGGAAAAGATACACTTTCAGAGTTTAAAAGCAGATTGCTAGAATGAAACCAATTTAAAGAAAATCTCCCTGTAGGAAAATGGCAATACTGACTAAAGATCCAATGGAAGACAGCAATGAACACACTTCTTCATTTAGAAACTGTCCATCTTTAGTTCAATTATATCACAGCTCAAGACAATCTGCCTGCTTCTATAAACACACCTGCATCAAGGCCAACTTAACCTTAATTACTTGACATTTCATAAAAATTATAGGCTTTGCAAAATGTTAGATATGACCAAGAACAGCAGGATTTAGCCTTCAGTTAGCTGACTTCAGGGGACATTGCAAGGAAAGGCCTCCATTTTGTTGTTGCTAGCTGCCCTTGAGTCGATTCCAACTCATGGCAACCTTGTGGATGAGACATCTCCAAGAATCCCTATCTTCCACTGCCTTGCCCAGATCCTGCAAGCCTTTCCCCATACCCGCCCCCATCAAGTCTATTCATCCGGTCTGTGGTCTTTTTCTCTTTTGTCTATCCCTCTACCTTTCCTAGCATTAGTTTTTTTTCTAGTGATCCATGTCTTCTTATTATGTGGCCAAAGTACGATATTCTCAACTTGATTATTTTAGCTTCCAAAGACAGCTCTGGACTGATCTGTCCAAGAACCCATTTGTTTGTCTTTTTGTTGTTCACAGAATCCTAAGTACTCTTCTCCAGCACATCTCAAGTGAGTTGATTTTCTGCCTGCTTCCTTCACTGTCCAACTCTCACATCTATCTGTACATGGTCATTGGGAAGACAATGGCCTGAACGATTCTGTCTTTAGTGCTCAGTTGTATGTCTTTGCTTTTCAATATCTTTTTCAGTTCTTTCATAGCTGCCCTTCCCATTCCTAGTCTTCTTCTTATTTCTTGACTGCAGTCTCCATTCTAGTCAATATTTTATCCTAAATATGGGAATTCTTTAACTATTTCAATTTCCTTGTTGTCTAGATTGAATTTGTGTATTTCTTTTGTGTTCATTATTTTTGTTTTCTTTATGTTCAGCATCAGACCTGCCTTTGCATTTTCATCTTTGGCCTTTCTTATTAACTGTTCCAATTCCTGAACGTCTTCTGCTAATATTATGGTGCCGTCCACATATCTTAGGTTGTTAATGTTGCTTCCTCCTATCTTAACTTCTCCTTTTTCTGATTTTGAATTCTGCTTTTCTTATGTTTTCAGCATAAAAGTTAAACAAGTAGGGTGATAGGATGCAGCCTTGTCTGACCCCTTTGCCTATTGGGAACCACTCTGTTTACTCAAATTCTGTTCTAACAGTGGCCTCCTGTCCTTGATACAGATTCTTCATCAGGACTAACAGATGTAGTGGCACCTCCATGTTTTTGAGTGAGTTCCATAGCTTCTTGTGATCTATACTATCAAATGCTTTGCTGTAGTCTATGAAACACATGCTGATTCTTTTTTGGAATTCTTTGGTGTGCTCCATTAGCCATCATATGTTTGTAATGTGGTCTCTAGTGCCCCTTCCTTTTCTGAATCCTGCTTGCACTTCTGGAATTTCTCTCTCCATGTATGGTTGGAGTCTATGCTGCAGAATTTTGAGCATTATTTTGCTTGCATGTGAGATTAGTGTTGTTGTCCTATAGTTGCTGCAGTCTTTTGTATAGTGGGACCTTGGTATCTGCAGGGTATCCGTTCCGGACCTCCTGCTGATACCAAAATTTGTGGGTGCTCAAGTCCCATTGTCTCTAATAGCTGCGGTGGCATTAGGGACTTGTCCCATACAACTGTGTGGTGCGATTCCTAACTGGGAGGCAGAGGCAGGGAAGGAGGTCATTGGGGCCGGGCCAAGCCTAACAAGGATCATGTGGGGAATCCAGTGAAGAGGCAAGGCATAGCTGGGGTGGGTGGGTTTCAGGCTCCATTTGAAGCTGGTCTGGGCCGCCATTCTTCTGAGGCAGCTGAGCAGCGGTAGAAAACAGCCTGGATGGCCAGGCCATGCTGCCCCCAACCCCGACTCCACTCAGCCAGAGGAGGAGGAGGATAGGCCAGGCCCGGTGGTGACCAAGCTGCCTGGCTCCTCTCACCTCAGGCAGGTGGGCAGGAGAAGAAAAGCCAGCTCAAGGAAGCTGAGACAGGGAGAAAGAAATGGTGTGGCAGGGGCGGGAGTCTTCCTGAGGCGCCTTGCTCCCATCTTTTTTCTTCTCCCCTGGCTGCTGAGATGTTCTTTGGGAGTCCCAAATGGTGGCTTGGCAACATGCACACGCTGCCACTGGGGACAACCGAGGGCTTGCCATCCACAGATGCTGAAATCCACGGATGGCAAGTCTGCAGATAAGGAGGGCCCACTGTATCTCCTTTCTTGTGGATTGGTATGTATATCGAGCATTTCCAGTCTGTTGGCCACCTTTCTGTTTTCCATATTTGTTGGCATATTTCAGTTAGCACTAACATTGCATCTGTCTGTGGGCATTGTAGCAGTTCAATTGGGGTATCATCTGTTCCTTGTGATGTATTTTCCCCACTTCCTTTATTGCAGATTCCACTTCACTTCTTAGAATTTGGGGTTCATCTTCATATGGCTCCTCACTCCTCATATCATTCATTCCTTCATCTCTTTTATGTAACTCTTCTGTGCATTGCCTCCAGCGTCTTCTTATTTCTTCTTCTTCCTGTATTATGTTCTTTTTCTCTCCATAGAGCATTCCTGCCTTTGGTTTGAAATTGGCTTTAAATTTCTCAGATTTTTTTGATAGTCTCTCATTCTTCCCTTTTTATTGTTGTCTTCTATTTCTCTGCATTGGCCACTGTAGTATTTCTCCTTATCCCAGCATGTCAGACATTGCACAGTTGTGTTCATATTTCTGGCTTTGTTCCTATCTCCCTTTGCTTTTGCTTTTCTTCTTTCTTTTACTGAATGAAGTGTTTCGTCTGCCATCCATTGTTTCTTATCTTTCTTTCTGGCCACTGTTAGTGTTTTCTTGCATTCATCCTTAATTATGTTTTTGACCTCTATCCACAGTTCTTCAGGTTCCCGGTTGATTAGACTCAATAGTTCAAATCTGTTTCTTACAGTGTCACTGAATTCATCTGAAATGTTATTCATGCCATATTTTGGTATAATGATGGTTTTTGCTTTTTCTTCAGCTTAACTCTGATTTTTGTTATGAGCAGTTTGTGGTCTGTGCCACAATCAGCTCCTGGTCTGGTTTTGGCCACAAGGATAGAGCTTCTCCATCTTCTACTTCCAATTATGTAGTCTATCTAGTTTTTGTGTTTACTATTTGGTGATGCCCAGGTGTATAGTTTCCCATCTGGTTGTATGAAGCAGGTATTTGCAATGAATAGATTATTGGCCTCACAGATGATCCCTGCTTTATTTTTTGTTCGTAATCTGAATCTTCCTACTGTTTTTGATTCTTCTTTGTTGCCAATTTTGGGTTCATGTCTCCAGCGATTAGTTTGAAATAATAATAATAATAATAATAATAATAATAATAATAATTTTTATTTCTACCCCGCCTTTTGCTGTAGCAATCAAGGCAGCTTACAGCAAAAACAGATACAAATGACAATAAACAATAAAACTCCCCTATTAAAAATATATTAAATACAATCTCTGTTAAAATCAATTTAAAACAAAAACAAATTTAAACGAAGACAGATAACGACTTGGCTCAATTAAAACTATCGGCCCTCCGGGGCAGGCAGGAATGGAGGAGAGGAGAGCATGTTGTGGGGAGAGACCAAATTTAAAGGTGATTCTATCCCAGATAGGCCTGCCGGAAGAGATCCATCTTGATGGCTTTTTAAAAGCCATCTAAGTTGGTTATCTGATGGATCTCTTCCGGCAAGGCGTTCCAGAGTCTGGGAGCGGTAACAGAAAATGTCCCCTGGGAGGTCGCCGTCAATCTAGTTCTTGTCAGTTGAAGAAGCTTCCTCCCAGAGGACCTGAGGGCGCGGAGCGGATTATATGGGAGAAGGCGATCCTTAAGGTAAGTTGGGCCCAGGCCATGTAGGGCATTAAAGGTCATCACCGACACCTTATACTGTGCTCGGAAACTAATGGGCAGCCAGTGAAGAGATCTTAAAATTGGTGTAATATGATCACTCCTAGATGTCCCAGTGATTTTTGTACTAATTGCAGTTTCCGAGTTAGGTATAAGGGTAGGCCCATGTAGAGTGATGGTATGTTGTCAATTTCTTCCTGGATTGCATCATAGAAGGCCTTTAATAGTTCCCACAAAACTTCTCTCTTTGACCTCTTTTTGTCCTTCATTTACAAAGAGATTGAAAGCCCTAAGTCTGTGATGGCGAACCTATGGTACGCATGCCAGAAAAGGCGTGCGAAGCCATTTCCCCAAGCATGCGGAGGGTGGGAGGAGGAGGAAGAGGTGCACACCTGTTCCTCCCCCTTCCCGACCATCCCTGGCCTCCAGCTACCTCTCCAGGGGGCAGAAGTCCCGCCCCCAGCACCGGGTAACACCTGCTGCCGGAAGGCCTTTTAGTTTGGGCACTCAGCCCCTGAAAGGTTCACCACCACTGCCCTAAGTGGTGTTCAGGAAATCCATCTTAAATGGAATTTCTGATTTGTGTAAATATAGGTTACTTTTAAAACTCACATTTGAAGCTCTCAAGATGAGACAACACATTCACTACTGCAATGAAGGTTGGAAACTCATCAGAGGTAAAACTATACCTTACACCATCAACTACACATTTTTCAAAAACAAGGTTGTGCATGTTGGGACAGGGGCTTAACCCTTCCTTCCTACTGATTATCCTATGAACCTCCACAACAACCAAGCTTCTTCCACTTTCAGAGCACATCTAGGGGAGAAATGGAGAAACTGGTTGGGTGACACACACTGGTGGGTAACCAGCTACTGGAAGAAGGGTTACACCCATTAAATCCAGTTCCTATACATAAATTCTCCTATCTAGAACTAGCATTCTGAGATAAACAAAGTTTTGTTCCCATACTTATCAAATAATACACAATTTTGTTCTCAACTTCTAGAGTCAATTTGAGCTTCCTCTGCTATAGTGAATAGTTCCTCTGATAGTAACCCCCCCAAAAAACCCCAAATCATTTAAAAAACATTTTTGTTGTTTGCTGTTTTTCTGTCCACTGGCCAGAAATGAAAACCTGTGAAATTGAAAAGTATCAGGTCAATTTCATGCTCCTGATGCTTGCTGTAAGAAGCACCAACAGAATAATTCCTTTAAAAAGGAATGCAGGAGAAGAACGGCAGAATTTTCCCCACCCTTCACCTTTTGCTAGCCCAGCAAGCATTCATACATGAGAACATTGCATCAGTCACACCCTTATATTAGTTTAAAAATTGATTGTTTCAGGTTTATCACACTTGTGCTTGCCAGAGATACCTGAGTAGAACAAAAGACACACCTCTGCTTGCCAAGACATGCAGAAATGTCCTAAGTTAATATGATTTCAGACTCCAACAGATCACATATTTTCCAAGCCTAGCTCATCAAATCACATTTAGCTAAAAGAAAGGATTATCACTGTGTTGCTGATAGAAAACTGGAAGGATTACTGACTTCAGAATGTATGCCCTGTGATTCATGCCCTCCAAGCCCTAATGCCCCCCCTCCCATGACCCTTTTGGAGGCAATGTGGGTCTCTTGACTCTCACAGGGTTTTTTCCCAGGAACAAGCTAACTAACTGCTAAGACACTGCTTAGAAAGGGACAATGATGGTGATGGTATCAGAAGGCCAAAGTTAAAGCCAGAAAATAAGTTTTCAAAGTGGAGAGAAGAGGATCCTTAAAGATCAGTATACTTCCATCTGGATAGTCAAAGGATACAGACATTTTCTCTCCCTGGTGATTCTAATTTCATCATGTGACATAATATGCAAACCATTGCATCAGAGCCAACTCAAAAGAGATGATCCATAAATCTTTCCCAAGATTGGGTATGAGAAGTTTCCTTCCCATTCGTCAAGGTACATGTTTTGCTGGAGCTTCACTTACAGTAAGTGAGAAATATGGATGGGGAGAAAATTCCACTGTCCATATTTCTGTCTGTACAAAGGTATTCCTAGTTTCTCCTGTTTCTTCCAAAAGAGGTTTAATGTTTATTTGCCTTGAGTACAGAAGTAAATAGATCAAGAAATAAATTGTTATAGCAGAGAGCATGCTCCATTCCATTCAAGAGAGTTCTTTAATTACTAGCAGTGTTAATGTCTCCAAAATCATTACAACAAACAACTCATTTCTTTTCAAGTAAGACATACCCTTACTCCTTCTGGGGGAACAGATCTCTTCCCAAGCCAATACTTTGGTGGGTAAATAGTTCCAATAGTTCCATGCTATCAATGCCCGTCTACAAACTTAAAGGCATATCTGGAAGCTACAGAATCCTTGACATATATTTAAACATAGGCAAAACTCTCTTTTCCAAGTCATATTTCCTATACTTCCTTTGTCATTAGGAAAGTAAGGATGTAAGGTATGTTTGTTCTATTCAAGGGAATAAGAAGCATCCCCATTCATCCCCAAAAAGAGTAGAAATTAACCTTCTCCATATTTAAAATGAATTTGAAGGATGGAAGAAGAGAGAGAAAACATTAAGCAGTTCTATTATAATTTTTACAACCTCTTCTCCAATGAATTTTCAAGTCTTTAAAAGCATTATCAGTAGATTGCTGAATATTCTATTTGGCTCCCACAACTCTCTCTTTCACTACCTTCCTCTTGGTGATTCCAAAAAAGCTTTGCAAATGAATGAAACTCTGCAACCAGGTCTATTCTGTACTTCATGTCAGATTCAGGAAATGTAACAGTAAACAGACACCTGTCAATCCATTAATATCACCTATACTCACTTGCTTTCTTCTTAAAACTGAACACTCTGAGATGGAATCAAACAGATGACAGTTATCACTTTTTTCTTTGGATCATCTATGACTAATAAGAATCTATGAGCTTCCGGAGTTTATACAACCTCTAAATAGCTTGTACATCAAATTAAATAGCTCTTTATTTCTTGGCATTATTTCTTTATACTCATCCCTAAGGATCAGCATATACCACAAACAGAACATTCAATATCAGGAAGGAATAATTACCTCCCAATGTAAGAAAAAACAAACTCAGCACAGCGAACATATGCAGACAAGACTACATAAAATAAAATATACAAATATTTCAACAACACTTCTGTATGCTTTTCATTGTATGGTTCTTTTAAACTGAAAGCCGTTTTGAGTCCCAATTTTGGGGGGGAAAGCAAGATGATGATGATAATAATAATACCTGGTAAAGGCCATCTTCATCCTCTTGGGTGTCTGTGTTAGGCAAGCTGTGGTGGCGCTCATATCCAGTCCTGCAGACACCATTGGGCTGCCTGGCTAGGTCCAAATGGTGGTCACTGGTGGAAGGAGTTACCCCCTGAGTGGATGGTGAGTGACTTTTACGAGAAACAGTTTCCTTCCGATGGTGGATCAACTTCCTATCAATGTAACATAACAGTCAGATTGAGGAGACAAGATTTAAGGGACTGACCCAAGTCCCAGCACATCAGACACTGTACAGTGGATTTATCGCTGCATAAATAATGAAGAGTTCATTTCAAAGAATAAATCATTTTTACCACTTACTGCACTTTTGCTCATGCCTCCCAACAGAGTTAACTGCAAAAGGATTTGAGGAAGAAAGGGCCTGTTTCAAGCAAAACTGAAGTACCGGTGTTAGAATACAGGTCACTGTGAAAGGTACATTTCTACAGAAATATTTCAAGCGTCAGAACATTTTAATTTGAAAAATCTAGAAGCTTAATGTGCGAGAAGAAACTTCATTAAACTTCTTACTGCCCTTCAAGGAAACTCAGTATCTCAAGCCAGGGTGGACATCTAACAAAAACACCGCAGGATGCCATTGTGCTATGCATCTGACTCCCCTCATTCATACCAGCCAACAATTCAAAGTGAGGGAAGAAGGGAAATGCAGAATTCAGGGACATTACGTTATAAACTGTTTACATTAAATGCTGTAAAGAGAGAAAAATGGCAGAGTGGGCCCATCTCAGTGTCTCTCATAACACTGTGTTTGGCTTTGAATGGTAAATACTGAATGAATTTGCATTCAGACAATGTGTCTTCATTATTTCTATACTGTCTCAAACATTCTTGCTTGATCTACTTACTGAAGGACATCTCTTTGTTCTAAGTTGTATTTTCCCCCATTCTTCATTGCCACATTATGAATGGCCTCGATAGCTCTATCAATTGATTGAAGAACCACATCTTGTTCCAGCACCTAAAGGAATACAAGATATTTCTGTTAAGTACTTTCATCTTCCAATCAAAGTTCATAATGACAATATGAAATTGACAAATGCAGTCATATTAATTCAATTTTAGAGATAGACTTAGAATCTCCGGCATTATTTTTCGTACTCCAAGCCTCTGCATACATTTGAAAGAGAAATCAATTCTCTCATTCTATTTCTACAGGTATTTTGCTAAAAGTTTCTTTAAGCACAAACACAAAAAACCCAAAGTATTTTTTTTGTAATACACAAAATGGATTCTGTCTGTAAATGATTTATTGGGAGAGTAGAAAAACATTTGTTTGAAAGCATTGGAGGCTACATCACAGCTCCACTCACTCATCCTGGGCCCTAGAGTCCCAGTAATCCATTACATGAAGATCAATGGCAAAACTTAAGAGGCACAAAGCAGCTCTTCAGATCAATTTCACATTCAAATTGCTACAGTGACTCTTCCACCCTCCACTGCAAGTTGCAACAATTTTAAGTTTACTATTTTCTGCTGCTTCTGCTTGCCTCTGGAAAAAGGGAAAGGCTGGACTGTCTCCCCACTATGCACCCTTCAAAGAAATCTAGGCAGTAGTACTAAACACACACACACACACACCAAATCAACCAGATACCAGAAACAACCATCCTATGATTCAAACTACTTGTTTGCCCATTTGGATGATTTCTACCTGTAATACCATTATTTTGCTGTTGAAGCAGACAACCCAGGATGTTGACTTCTATCTTTATTCTAGTTTACTAATAATTTTCCCAGCAAGCCCTTCAGTCAACATAAGTGGTTGATCAGAACTTTTCATGACAAACTGAAGACTACAAATTCAATAACTAAACCAGAATTTTATAAATTTATACTGAAACAGGAGATCGACCTATAGAATTTTGTGAGACCAGCAATTATTCATCACAAATACATTCTTAATACAACCAGAGAGAAGACTATACGCATGGACATCATCATATAAAAATCAAACAGACCACATAATTGGAAGCAGAAGACAGAAGAGTTCTATTCTCATGGCCAAAACTAGACCAGATACTGACTGCAGGACAGATCATGAGTTCCTTATATCAAAAATTACAGTAAAGCTGAGGAAGGAAGAAAAAAGTTACCACACCAAAATATGACCTGAAGAACATCTCAACTGAATTTACCGACAATGTGAGAAACAGATTTCCTTTATTAAGCATAAGTGTCCAGGAACCAGAAGAGCTATGGACAGAAGCCAGGGACAATCAAGAACGAATGCAGAAAGACAGTATCCATTGCCAAAAAGAAAGGGAAGAAATCAGTGGGTAACAGACGAAAGACTTCAAGCAGAAAAAGCCAGATGAGAAGCAAAAGAAAAGGGAGATAGGAACAGAATGAGAACTATGACTGTAGCTGTTCAGCAACTAGTATGCAAGAATAAAGGGAATTACTATAATAAAAAATGCTGACAAATAAAAGACAACAGAAAAGGAAGAACGAGAGACTTCTTCCACAAGATCTTCTAACTCAAAAGTATATTCAAACCAAGGCTGGGAATGGCCTGTTATCAGAAGAGGAATGCATTAAACGATCAAAATGAAATAAAAAGATGGAAGCAATACACAGAAGAGCAATATAAATTAAATGAAAAAATTACTGACATGTAGAATGAAGAGCCATATGAAGATGAACCCCAAATTTTGGAAAGTGAGGTGGAAACAGCACTCAGAGAAACCAGAAAGAATAAATCACCAGGAACAGACAATATCCCAATAGAACAGCTTCAAACCATAGGAACAGAATCATTTCCAGTGTTAACCAAAATATGCCAACAAATATGGAAAGCAAAACAGTGGTCAATACACTGGAATGATCAATACGCATCCCTAGCCACAGAAAAAGAGACATAAAAGACTGCAATGATAGGACCATAGCATTAATTTCATGCTATGATGCTCAATATCCTGCAGCATAGATTCCAACCATATATGGAGAGAGAAATTCCAGATGTCCAAGTGGGGTTCAGGAAAGGAAGCAGCACTAGGGATCACATTGCAAACATACAATGGATAACAGATTGAACCAAGCACTAGGGACCACTACCCAGAACAGATGGGCCAAATGAAGTGGCTTCCAGTTGCTCTGCAGGCATGGCACTCAAATGCTTCCAAAGTGGCCTGAAGCTGCACCAAGCCACGCTCCGGTCCTTTGGACTGGAGCAAAAGGGAGCCTGGATAATCTGGCTCTTGGCGGTGTGGGTTGGGTTCTGTACCCACAGCTCACTTTGGGAGCAGGCCATATGGCTAGAGCGGATTTGGGCCCCTCTTTCCTTCCCATCTGCTCTGGCCCCATATTGTAAACATGCAATGCATACTGGAGCAAGCCAAAGAATTCCAGGGTAAAAAAAATCAGCACGTGCTTTATAGAGTATAACAAGGCCTCTGACTGCATAGATGATGAAAGGTTATGGAATGCTCTCTAAGAAATTAGAGTGCCACTACATCAGATAGTCTTCATGAGGAATCTGTACTTAGGACAAGAGGCTAGTGTTAGAACAGAATATGGAAAACAGAATGGTTCCCAATAGGCAAAGGGGTCAGGCAAGTCTGCATCCCTTCACCCTGTATGTTCAACTTGTATGCAGAAACTATCATTCAAAAAGCAAGCTTGGACACAGAAGAACGAGTGAAGATAGGAGGAAAAAATATCAACAACCTAAGATATGCAGACAACAGCCATACTACTAGCAGAAAACATCACAGACTTGGAACCATCACTAAAGAAAGTTAAAGAAGAAAGCACAAAGGCAAGCCTAATGTTAAACATAACCCCCCCCCAAAATGTAATCTAGATAATGATGAAATTGAAATAGTTAAAAATTTCCCACACCTTGGATCAAACACTGATCAGAACATTGTCAAGAACTCAGACGAACATTAGGAAGAGGAAGAGGAACTATGAAAGAACTAGACAAAATCATAAAGTATAAAGATACACAGCTAAACACTAGAGTTAGAATTGTCCAAGTCACTGTATTTCTCATTACCATGTACAGATGTGAAAGGTGGATAGTGTAACCAGGGGGTCTAGGGAATTTTATTTAGCTCAATTAAATGGCTGAGTTACAAGCAGCCCGGGATACTGTCTCAATTGTTTATGGAGGTCCAGAGGCAACAAATTCTTCCATTAACTATATTTTATTAACGAAATTAAATGCACATACACACAGAATTCTCTCTCTCTCTCTCTCTCACACACACACACACACACACACAAACTATCTACAGCACTCAATAAAACTGTAACATTCAGAAATGTTCTAAAGGTCAAATATAATATATTACTTAGAGAAGCAATTAAAAGTTAGAAAATTCTCTAAATTTTAAAAAGAATAATTTTTTAGAGACTTGGTTGTTTTGTGCCTTCAAGTCATTTCTGACTCATGGTGACCCTAAGGTGAACTTATCACAGGATTTTCTGATGCTGAGATTGTGTGACTTGCCCAAGGTAACACAGTATGTTTCTATGGCTGGGCAGAGATTCAAACCCTGGTCTCCAGAGTACCAGTCCTATGCTCAAATCACAATGCCATGCTGACTCCTTTTAGATCAGCTGGAGAATATTCTCATTCTCTAAAGAAATTCTCACCTCACTGTACAACAGACCATATGAACACCTACAAAAATACCAGCAGTAAACCATTATCAGTTTTAAGCACCCAGCCTCTAAAATGGCAATGAGAATTACGCAGACTTTCAGATGTTGTTGAACTATAAGTCTCAGCAGCCCTAGCCCATATAGACAATGGTGAGAAGTGGTGGAAACTGTAGCCCAATAAGATTTAGAGGGACATATGATTCCTACCCCTACTATGAAAGCAATGCTTTATAAATTTCATGACCTATAACTGTTTTGAACCTTTGCTTACCAGACTGCTTTATTGTTTTGGTTCTATAGATAAAAGAAAAAACTATGTGCCACCCCACAATCATTCCAGCTTCTTCTAAATTAGAGCTCTGGGCAAAGCAGCCCCATGGAGAGGATAATGTATATGTCCACAAACACACACCCTCAAAAGATATGTTCTGACCCATGCCAACTGGGGGACTACGAGATCTATAGTCAAAAGAGCAATTTTGTCAAGCTCTGATCAGCAGCACATGGAAATATTTTTTACAAGTCAAAGCATTCACCTAGAATAGCACTCAGAAAGTAAAGGAAGCAATGTAGCTACCATAAAATTGTTTGTACATATCATCACATCCCCACGCAAATATATTTTCAATATGGAACCAAAAATTACATGACTCCACAAGGAGGTAACATGTGATATCCTGAACTAAATAAAGATTTAAGCCATACTTCCAGGAGAGTGGCAAGATGGGAGTTGATCCTCAAAGAGAGAAATGCATGATAACTGGCATCAACATTCCTGTTTCTGGAGAAAGGGCACACCTAGCCTATCCATTGTCTTGAAAGAAAGTCCTTGTCGAGAGCAAAACTGGGTCCAGATGCATCTCTAGATCACAAACACATTCAGTGACTGAACCAATGTCATACTGAAAACAGGCACACATCTCTTTAGAACAATCAATCTCAGTCTTTGGCCCTCTGAATATAATTTACAATGAGGAAATCAAAATAGTTAAAGATATCCCATACCTTGTATCAAAACACTGATCAGAAAGGAGAGTGCAGTCAAGAAATAAGAAGATGACTAGACATGGGAAGGGCAGCAATGCAAGAACTAGACAAGATATTAAAGAGCAAAGATATACAACCGAGCATTAACATTAGAATTGTCCAAACCATAGTATTCCCCATCACCATGTACAGAAGTGAGAGCTGGACAGTAAAGGAAGTGGATTAATAAGACTTAAGCAGAGCAGGGGAGGATGGGGGGCTTGGAGATGTCTCATACATAGGGTCGCCATGAGTCAAGGTCAACTCAAAGGCAGCTAAGAACAACAACAATATATTCAATTCCTGGAATACTTTACCACATGCCATATTGACTCAGCCTCCTGGGAAATGACGTCCAAATCCTGAGAACCATAAGCAGATAACTTGTGTTCTAAACACAAGTCAATACACTATCAAATACAACTTGGAGGAAGTTCCATGTTGCTCTTGGCCCCGCTTCTGAGGGTTCTGGAAGTCATAGTCAAAAAACGAACTTTCTCCATGTCTGCATCCAAAGTGACAAAAATCAATGCTTTTATACTCAGATTTCCCCACTACATCTTAAAAAAAAAATAACCATGTTTAAGACAGTGGCTTTCCTAGGGTTGGTGTCATCTGGTGCAGTAACTCATGGTGTCACCCCCTCTCCCATTGACCACTTCCTCTAATTTCACACCTTACAGCATACTTAGTAATTTTTTTTTGCACGAATGTTACTCGTAAACCATAATTCCCATCTATACCACTGAATGTAATGCTAATAGTTATGACATAAACACTTAGCAAAATTAAAATTATATCTTTAAATTACAATATCATACACATAACCTAAATGTATTTACATAAAGTGAAGATTTGGTTAAAATGTAATGTTTTTAAAGAAAATTTAAAAAGAATAATTGATAAAAATCAAAATTTTAATTAAAAAACAAAATTTTGCAATTTTAAATTTTAATTTTAAACAATTCTGGACCCCTTCTTTCTTCTCCCATTGAGGTTCATCTCACTTCCACCACCTCTTAAAGCATTTTAAAGAGATACAGGCAAATGCCACAATGTTTCTGCCAAAATACAGGTATTGGGGGGGGGTATTGTAAAGTTTTAATTATCCCCTGGAAGTTATGGTATATTGATGAAATTTTGTCAGTGTCATCATTGGTCCCTAAGTGCATGATGTTGAGAAAATCAGCTCATTGTGTCCTTTATTTTTCTTACAGGTTGTGCCAGAAGTGATTAAAGTGAATGAAGTGGTTTAAGGCACAATCTGCAGACTTCTACAATAACGGTATTCGGAGGCTCAAGAAACGCTAGTAAAAAAATGTAAATCTGGATGGTGAGTACATAGAGAAAAGTTAACAACTACAAATCAAGACAAATTTTCTGTCAAATTTTTTTAAAGGTGATAATTCAAACTTTACGATACCCCTCTCATAACCCACTTCAGTCACTTCTGGAACACCCTGTTACAAAAATATAGGACACAATGAGACGATTTTCTCAACATCATGCACTTAGGCACCAATGATGACAATGACAAAATTTCATCACTATACCATACTAACTGGGTGATAATGAAAACTTTATGATACCCCCTTGTATTTGAGCAGAAGTGGTGTCAACCCCCCTTAGGGTGTCACTTGGTGCGATCCGCACCCCCTAGTAATACCATTGGTTTAAGATGAAATTTGAACATAGCAAACATGTTTTATGTTTCTCTTGAACCAAAGTGTAGCTCTCTATCAGATTTCTTGCATTTAACTGTTTTGCTCCATGTTATGGGAAGAAGACTGGACTGTGAAGTCAACCATCATAAATATAAACAGAACTCAAAGTGTGGTTATGCCAATTGCTTCTGATGCATATTCAAGTTCCAAATCAGAATCAACTCCAGCCTATATGTGCTATTATTACACCAAATGATTAGTATTTATAACTAATGCACATCTTTTCATCTCATGGAGAAACACTGCTTTATCCAGCAGTTACTATTTTATTGCTTTTGGAAATGTAAATTTACAGTCTAGTAAACCTAACTCTGCTTTGGATTATAGTAATTTTTAAGGCGATGACCTTGCTTATTGCCCCTGCATGTATACCAAGAGCCAGAGAGAAATCCTTTATTTCATAATTCCAGTTCCCTTTGTCTTTTTCAGCAATGCAGAAGGATAGTCACAGCTTCTGGATTGTTTGGTTCAAAGCTTTTAAAATAGTTATCGTTTTTTATTTATCTGAAGCACGTTTATCTTCTTTTCCAGCCAAAAAGGGACCCAGAAAAACTTATGTGCAGTCAACAAAAACAGTTTAGTCCCTGTAGGATAACAATCTAAAAAGAAATGCAACACAAAATGAAAAGATGATTGGGAACTAAAAGGAAAATCAGGCACCAATTCTTTAAGTAGAATAATAGATTTTATGAGGACCAACTGGAATGGAAAGAGTTCAAAGAGAGGAAGAGACTGTTAGTCCTCAGCAAATCCAATGAAGTAGGAGCCGTTATCTACCTCTCCCTCTACTTTAGCCTGACCTTGAAGGAGAAAAGTTGTAAACCATTATGCCTGAATTCTTTAGGAGTTCTTACGTCTAAGAGGGCCTTTCCCCTTCTGCTGGTGTATATGCTTGGAGGTGCCTGTACAACAAACAACTATCCAGGGAACATTATCCTACTTATCTCATAGAAAAAATAATGTTCTATGCAAGCTGTTGTAGAAACTGGTTGCAAGGAGGTCCTGTTTAATGTGGATAGTTTTTGTGGATATTTTATAGCACCCCTCCTTTCCCTGCTATCACCATTAAAAAAAAAAAACTTGGAAGGGAAAACACTGAGGTCTTTTCACAAGAGACTAGTATTCTTAAATGGGGATAAGAAAGACTGAAATCACCATGCATGTTTGAAGCAGCGAGAAACAGAGCATGTCCCAAATGAAAAAAGGCAACATATGCGTTTATAAGCAAAACAGGATGGCTAGAACAGCTTGTGTGTAATTGTTTCCCCCATGGTGAGCATAGTGTGCAACAGTGATTTGCTCCACAGAATGTTTCCATGCCACTACCGAATGGTTCAGTCAACAGTTGATAAAAATGTGTAAAATGACTCCAGAATAGACCTGAACCAAGTAGTTACTTTGCAAAAGACACACCTTCAATATGACTTTACAATGGCAAGGCTACAGAATTGAATCAAGACACTTATTCTTCTAATCTCTGACAATAAAATTGAAATGTAATCACTGATCCCATGGGCCTCTGCATTTCTCCTTCAAATGGCTTTAAGAACCTTTGTCTATTCCCCATAAAATTATCTTTACTTTTGTAGTCACTGCTGGGAATCTTAGGACTAGCTGATTCAGGCTTTTGTACTGTATCAAAAGCTACATGATGGTAGTGCGATCCTTACTATACCCCACCCCCCAATCATTTTTCTATTTTCCATTTTCTCCCTCCCTTCGACAGTGGTGGTGGTGGGGACCACTCCTGCAGAGTACTTCTGTAAAGTGTCATTCTACAAAACACCATGGTTGTTTAAATGCCAGTCACATAGGAGAACTTGTTCAGCAGTCTAGAATAATCATACCTTTCAGAAAAGCATTCTTCTAGACAAATGGGATCTTATAGGGTATGCTGACAGAACCAAAGAAGGGATGCAGGCATGTGCTGTGTGTTCAATTTACATATTTAAGGCAATGGGCCTATTACAGATATGACAAGCCTCTGAAAAATGTGCCTTTCAAACCAAGCTTTTCCCTTCCTTTGGGAAGGTTAGATTAAGTACAATAATATTCTGCCCCTTCCTTGTCTCTCTCAATTTAAAGGAAAACAAGAAAGACTTGAAATAGTTTTATTCCAAAGGCTGTGTGTCAAATTAGAAGCAAGACAATTTCAATATACAGGCTAGGGATTTGGCTCTCCTACACTAGCTAATGTACCATATTCAAGCAAGCATCAAAAACAGCTTGAATGCCCTCCTGCGCTAGCTAATAAGAAACACAAAGCACAGAAAGAGGCTGTTCATTTGCTTTCTATCACCATGTTTGCAATCCTGTGCAAACATGATGCTTTATCTTCCTATCAGCTATCCATGGTTTGCTGCCTTAATTTTGGTTATAATTAGAGCTGGCTTGATACTAGGACTGCAAAAATTACATGACACTACACCCACTCACTTGGTTAAAAAAAACCTCCTGCTGCCCCCAGAGCATATGGCTCTGCCAGAAAGAGAAATCATGCTTGCCATTACTACTGGATAGCATTTTCATCACTGCTTCCTATCCAAATGATTCCAGAGTGAAGGCAGTGCCACAGTGGCCCGTAAGGTGAGGAAGCTGACTCAATCACAGTCTGCCTGATGCATATTTAATGCTTATTAGGTAATGTAAAACACAGTTTGCCCATCTACTTTAACCACAAATGTATCCCGTTTCTTAACCATCCTTTAAAAATAAGATGGGGGGAGGACACCACAAAACAATCAATGATAATTCCTGGAGAACAGGGGTGGTCCCAGTAAACTGGAGGAGGGCAAATATTGTCCCCATCTTCAAAAAAGAAAAAATGATCCAAATAATTACCACCCATTCAGCCTGACATCAGTATTAAGAATGATTCTAGATCAGATCATTGAATAGATGGTCTGTAAGCATTTAGAAAGGAATGCAGTGATCACTAAAAGTCACATCTATTGTTTTTGGTAATACCCTTCAATTGTAATATTCTAGTAAACCTAAAACAGCTTTTGATGTCCTCTTGGTATAAGGCATTTACTCACATCTGACTCAGTGGAGTTAGGTAGCATGGAGACAACAAGCAGCACTATTACTTTTTAAGATACTGTATATACTTGACTATAAGTTGACTTCATATATAAGTTGAGGTCAGGTTTTGGAGCCAAAATTATGGATTTTGATATGACCTGTGTATAAGTCAAAGGTAAAACTTAGGTCATGTAAAAAAGATGTAAAGAAAGAGGAAAAGAAAATGGCAACCACATTTGCATTTAAACTTAATGTGATTAACTTTGCCTGATTTTCACCCAGAAAGCTGACAAACATACATAAATGTCTTTTTCAAAGCCTGATTCCTCTAGGTACTCCTTTGAGGGGAAGCGCCAAAGAGCTGCCATCACCACAATTTTCCTGCCCAGGCATTCAAAAAGGTCAGAAGAGGCACTGAAGTGGAGAGAGTAGATGGGTTCAGTGCTTTCTTTTAGGTGCTCTTGGGATGGACTAAGGGCCTTTGCAGACTGCCAGAAATAGTGCAAATTGAGTCTACTTTAACTGCCCTGGCTAAGTGCTAGGGAATCATGGGAACTGTATTTTTTTCTGAGACACTGACCCTTCTCTGTCAGAGAGCTCTGGTGCCACAATAAACTACAGTTCCCATGATTCCCTAGCACTGAGTCAGGGCAATTAAAGTGGCCTCAATTTGCACTATTTCTGGCAGTCTGCAAAGGCCCTAAGTTATCACCTTTCACCACTCTACTCAGAGAAGAGGATGGTTCCTTTTTTGATGAGAGTTAAAGTACAGGATTTACATTGACTCAGGCTTTTTGGGTCAATAAGTCTACACAGGCTTTTTAGGTCAATTTTTTGACTAAAATTTCTAGACTTATACATGAATATATACAACTATACAGTATTACTTTTGAGATAATAATGCTACCAATCCTGTTGATGTAAGAAACACAATGACATGCAATTTCCTTAGTTTTTAGTATAGAGTGCAACATTTAGTGAAGTGGGTAACATCTTATTTAGGAGGTAATTTTGTAAGATTTTCAGTATTTTTTGAAAAAAAGTGTATTCAATGAAACTAAAAAATAACTTGCTACTGTTACAATCTTTTCCTATAATGGTTAACTAGAATAAGCTACACTCATCCCTCCACATTTCGGCTTTGACTTTTGCAGATTTGATTATTCATGGATTTTATTACTATGTTCTCTCTAGGAATATCTAGGTCCTTCAGCACAACTCTATGGTCAACTTTGACCAAAAGTCGTACTGAAGAACCTAGAGATTCCTAGAGAGAACATTCCACTAGGCATTTGTAGCTCCTCCAGCGCAATTCTATGGTTAATATCTGGCAGATGTTGACCACAGAGTTGCACTAGAGGACCTAGAGATTCCTACAGAGGTGTTCTCTCAGGTAAAAACACAGTGTTTTTATTATTTGCAGTTTTTCCACATTCATGGGGGTCCTTTGTACCTAATCCCCAGTGAATGTGGAGGGATGAATGTATTTTTAAAGGCAACTTTCCAAGCTCTGAACACAATTTAACATTACTGACAACTACCACTAGGGATAAATAAAAATAAATCTAGAGAACTAGTCCAAAATGTATTGTTACCAATAAAATAAAATAAAATAATTTTCTTAAAAATCTGCTAACAGGGATATCCTAATTTTTAGTTGTTTTTTTTCTTCCCTGACAATCTGGGCAAAATCAGGAAGAAATATTCTGCCAATAACAAGTTTAGAAGACTATAAAATCATATTTACTTAAGGATTCACTTTACAGTAGTTTGTACATAGCTTATTTGGAATGGTTAATTAACCTGAGACTTAAATGACTAAAACAATAGCTATTCAAAGGCTATATTCAAAGACTATTCAAGCTATAAGCTTTCCATTTCACATTATAAAAAGTCTCCTTTGACACATTTAAAAATTAGGACTCTGTACTCAGAAAAATATTAATAGTAAAAACAAGACTTTCAACATGTTATCATGTCTACATAGAGATGAACTATGCTTCTATAATAGACTTTAGTCAAATATTCGGAAAAATCAGCATGACACTAGATTAGAAGCCCTCTGAGGTCCCTTCCAACTCTATGATTCTCATACCAAAGGAATACAACTGCAACTTCATTTTATCCCCATCTGCTTGGGAAAAACAAAGAAACAGTTGCCCCGGTATAAGGCTTGACAGACAATTAGTACACAGCAAGGGGTACACTAGTATTCTTTCTTTTTTCTTTTCTGGTGGTGAGGATGTTGGTGATGGGGAGATAGATGCATTCCTCCTGGTAGAATGTTGCTTTCCAAAACTAAGATAAGAGACAGGAGTTCTGAAGCACTCACAGCCCCAAAGGGAATTCCGATACTGACTTGACAGGGAAAGGAAAAGTGAGGAAGAATAAACTGGCCTTCCTCCTTTGAGCTGAATCTCAGCTCTCTGCTTGCTTGATCAATAGCCAACATCAGCAAGCAGTTATTAAAAGGGAAGTTGCCTGTGGTCACATAGCTCTACTATCAACAGCTGAGCTAGTCAGCTGCAAAGAGGAAGAGAATGCAGGGACCTGGGAGAGAAATGGATCAGTGAAGCCAACAAGGAAGCTATGGACTTAAAACTATGCAAAAGAGAAAAATCTATCCCTACCACATGAAAGAGGGAGGAAAAACACAAAATATAGCTTTCAGGTGTCAGCTACATAAGCAAAGCCATGTGTATTTTAATAAAGCTACAAATAAGGGAAAGATGCTCCTCTCGTGCTCAGGGGGCCGGCAGAGAAGAAAGCACCACTAGTCACATTTTTCTTCCTAGACAGATGTGAGAAAAATTGTACAAAGGGAACAGTAAACTAGAGACACAAATCCCAAGGATCTTTTTAACAGCAATCGGAAAAGAACCCAGGGGCTTGGCAGAGCAGCCTGTACTTCTTCCTACAAAGCTGTCATTGTGAAATGTAAAAGCATCAGCACAAACTTTAAAGACACCTTGAGACATTCTTTGAACATGTATTATTCTGATCTAAAGGACAAGGCTCTGCCTGGTGCTATGGGACATGCTTATATTAAATAAGGCCACTCATATGGCTCTTTTCCTAAAACAAGATTACCTTTAGGCCATCATCTTATCACAAAAATTGTGTGCATACTTTTTTTCTTCCAAATGAATTGAAAATGATCCCCAGCTCATTACCAAATGAATCTCAGATCACAAGGGAACTACAGTAAAATCACTTCCTTGTGGGTAAAGAACCTGTGCACAGAAGTTTAGTATCTGGTATCAATTTGACACTCCAAGCATCCCCTTTGAGGAGAGTTGCCAAATTCATTTATTTTCTACTTCACTGTCTGATCCTCATGTTGATTGGGTGGAATATAATTCCTTCACGTAATCTTAGCGCATAGTATGTAATATTTACATTTTATATTACTCTAGCTAAGTCATACCTGTTATCTATTAGCAGCATAAAAATTGCTGTGATGGATCAGGTCAAAGATTATTGTGTTGTGTTGTCACTATTATTTTATCACTCCGTCTTTATTGACCTTGTTTTAATTTTTTCTAGTTTAATTCGGTCTTAAGGGGTGGGAGGCATGGGTGGAGGGATCGGGATACTTAAATGTATTTTAATTATTGTATTTTAATTGTTGTGAGCCGCCCCGATTGCTATGCAGAGGGGCGGGATAAAAATAAAAATTTATTATTATTATATTATTTATTATCTATCCCTGCATTCTATTCTTATAGTGCCCAATCTATCAGATTTTACAAAAGAGAAGTGCAAAACCAAGAGAAGAAGGTCATGCGCATACTGTTTCACCTGCTGCAGGTAACGTACAGCCAGCATGAATCTTTAACAGTACCAAATATTTGGCCTGTGTAATACATCCAGGAAGGAGGCCTATAACCTAATACAGGGGTAGGCAACCTTTTTGAGCCAGGGGCCGGTTTGATGTCCCTCAGATAATTGGGGGGCCAAAGCACAAATAAATAAATAAATATAAATAAAAATAATTAAAAAATTAAAAAATATTTAAAAATATGCATGCACACTCTCTCAGCCCAAGAAAAGCCATGGCAAAACCCTTGTGGAGATTTTGCCAAGAAAACCCCAAGACCAAGTAATATCAACAATAATCAATATTATCATGGCAGAGGCGGGGGGTGGCAGCAGCAGCAGCAGCAGCAGCAGCAGCAGGACAGGCCTGGGGCCGGTCCAAAGGCCTCGGGGGGCTGCATCCGACTCCCCCCCGGGCCTTAGGTTGCCTACCCCTGACCTAATAGATGAGCAGACGCTCTGCATGCAGCAGATCCAAAATTCAGTCTTCTACCTCTCTTGATAAGGCTTGAAACCCTGAAATATCATTACCAGTCAGTGCAGAAAACAATTACACAAAACCAAAGTCTAACTCAATATAAGGCAGCACTATCCTCTATGATAGCATCTCTACAGATGAAAGAGTTATGGAAGGCTGTGAAATACCCATCAGGAGATTTGTCGCTTGTGGACTGATCAGGGGAGCATTTGCTCCCACTTCTTTCTGGCTGGGGTACCTGTTTCCTATTTGCTTCATGACTTGCATAGCTTGAGAATCACCCTACAACTAAATTTTTTAGTACAAGATGGAGTATTATGCAAGCTAGAACAATCTTCCTATTTTTAAAAAATGCATCATCAATTTTGGTGCAACACTTGTATCAGTATCTTTATAGCAGTAATATCTTCATAATTAGACATAAACAGCTTCATAATCTTTAAGAATCAATGTTAAGCAGCTGGGCTAAGCAGCTAAGGTTTGAAAGGATTTTCTCAGATGAAAAGGCTTTGGGAATCTAAATGGAGGAGGGTGAAGAGTAGTAGGCTCACATTCTATGTCAAAAATCATGTATGTATAAAACCTAGAGAAGAAACTGATTTAGTAATGTCTAATAAATCCCATCTCCATTTTGATTTTTGATGCAGGAGCCCTCAAATTTAGAGAACTAATGAGAAAATTGGGAAGATACATCTTCTACAGAGTGATTAGATATATCTAATTCAAGTAATCCAGTTTATGACGGAAGCACTTCCTTTTATTAACTGTGCCAAGCTGGCTCATCTGTTTTCTTAAAAGCTTGAAAAGTAGCTTCCTTCCCGTCCATTTTTCTTATTACAGTACTGATTTCTGTAGTCACATCTTTCTGAGTCCCATATTTCTTGACTGGCAGCATACACTCCCTCAGTAGTTACCGGTAAGTCATACCTTTCGAAAACACTGGATGCATCTAATCTAATCTGTCTGCATTGTCCCTTTAAGGACATGCCTGAAAATCTATTCAACTGTAGCTATGAAAAGTGGACTCTGTGCACCAAAATAAAATAAAATAAAATAAAATAAAATAAATGCTGGAGGTAGACCCTTCTCCTCTGTGGAGGCAGTAAACAAATGAAAGGCAGCTACCCCGGTAGGTCACCCAAGAATCTGCCTTTGGATAGGACAAGAGGGATGTGATTGTTTAGAGAGGCTTTTAGGAGAAGGAAGCATGTTTTCCAGCACAATTGTGGCAATGGGAAAGAGAGTTTTTCTAGGTCAAGGGCAGGCAATTGCACTCATGCTAGTGCCCAAGTTTTGCCCCATTACCCCCTCCCTGAGCCCACAATTTACCACACAATTTTTGGTTCCTATGTAGACTGGTTTTCAGTTGTGTTGCAGGAAAGGCAGAGGATTTTAAGAAAGCAAAATGTCACATTCTGGTGCAGTTCTGAGTTTTATATGGCAACCAGAGATGTGGGGTGGGAAATATTCTGGAATAATGCTATATTTTTCTGTGGAAAATGTTCCACACTGTGTGTATGTGTTCATCCATAGTTGCCTGGGCTCTTGTACTATGATCAGTTGTGTTAGATAGGCTAAATAGAGGACATAGAATCATAGAATCATAGTTGGAAGAGACCACAGGGGCCATCCAGTCCAGCCCCCTGCCATGCAGGAGATCACAATCAAAGCACTCTTGACAGATGGCCATCCAGCCTCTGTTGAAAGACCTCCAAGGAAGGAGACTCCACCACACTCTGAGGACATGAAGTTCTAGTTCTTCTAAGGAGACAAACTCTGGTGCTAGAGGGAGAGAACTGCAACACAGGAACCTGGCTCATATAGTCAGATGTTCTATCCAGGTATTATCTTCTCTGGCAGGTGTCATCCAGAATTTTTTCCATCTTGGGACTTGATCTAGGACCTTCCACACACAAAATATTTGTTCTGTCACTCAGAAATGGCCCATACCTACTTAGTCCCAAGAGCAGAATCAAAACAATGGCCATCAGAATGGAAATGATCAATATACAGTTCCATTCACAAAAAAGAGACACAAAAGGCTACAATAACTCTGGGCCTCGGCAGACGGCTTATTGAGCCGTCTGCCGAGGCAAGGAAGAGGAGGGGAAGCCGCACGCGCGGCGCCCCATTCCTCTTCCTGAGGTCGTCCTCGGAGCCGCCGGCCCTCCGCGCGTCCGGCGCTCCGGGGACAACCTCCCGCCGCAGCGACCGGACGCGCTGAGGCGGAAAAGTCAGTGAAAGTGCGCCCGACGCTTTTAGGGCACACTTTCACTGACTTCTGAAAGGAGCGCTATTTTTGCGCTCCTTTCAGAGGCGCCGACGGTGCGCCACGGTGTGACTGCTCCAGTCCCGTGGCGCACCGTCGCAGGGCGTCTTGGACGCCCTCGTCTGCTTCCCCCCTCTAATATCATAGCATTAATGTCCCATGCAAGCACATTTATGCTCAAAATTCTGTAGCATAGACTCCAATCATATATGGAGAGAGAAATCCCCAAGGTGAAAGTGTAGTTCAAGAAAGCAAGTGGCACTAGGCATCACACTGCAAACATGCAATGGATAATGGACTGAACCAAACAATTGCAGAAGAAAATTAGTATGTGCTTTATAGACTACAGCAATGCCTTTGCCAACACAGATCATGAAAAGCTATGGAACACTCTTAAAGACATGGGACTACCAACACATCTGATAGTCCTGATGAGGAATCTGTACTTAGAACAAGAGGCTACTGTTAGAACAGAATATGGAGAAACAAAATGGTTCCCAACTGGCAAAGATGTTCAGGCAAGGTTGCATACTATCACTCTATTTGTTCAATTTGTATGCAAAAAATCTTTTAACCACCCCATCCCCCAGCAGGTTTAGACTCAGGAGGAGGAGGAGGAAAGAAGATAGGAGGAAGGAACATCAAAAATCTAAGATATGCAATGGCACCATAATGTTAGCGGAAAACACCACAGACTTGGAACAATGAATAAGGAAAACTAAAGAAGAAAGTGCAAAGGCAGCCTTAATGCTGAACATAAAGAAAACAAAAATAATGAAAATAATGAAAAATAATAATGGAGGAGCTACATAAATTCAACATAGATAACGAGTAACCAAAAATAGTTCAAGATGTCCTGTACCTTGGATCAAATATTGACAAGAATGGAGACTGCAGTCAAGAAATCAGAAGATTAGGAATGGGAAGTGCAGGTATGAAAGAAGTAGATAAGATCCTAAAGAGTTATATAAAGAGATATATAACTGAACATTAAAGTTAGAAGCATCAAAGCCATTGTATTTCTCATCACCATGTTGAGATGTGAAAGCTGGACAGCAAAAAAAGCAGATAGGAAGAAAATAAACTCATCTGAGGGCCTTTGCAGACTGCCAGAAATAGTGCACATTAAATTGAGGCACTGCCCTGGCTCAGTGCTAGGGAATCATGGGAACTGTAATTTATTGTGGCACCAGAGCTCTCTGACAGAGAAGGTTCAATGTCCCAGAAAAAAATACAATTCCCATGACTTCCTAGCACTAAGCCAGGGCAGTGCCTCAATTTAATGTGCACTATTTCTGGCAGTCTGCAAAGGCCCTGAGATGTAGAGCTGGAGAAGAGTGCTGAAGATACCATGGACAGCCAAAAAGACAAACAAATGGGTCCTAGAACAAATCAAGCCTGAACTCTCCCTGGAAGGCAAGATGAGGAAACTGAGGCTGTCGTACTGTGGCCACATCAAGAGAAGGCATGCCTCATTAGAAAAGACAATAATGCTAGGAAAGGTGGAGGGTAGTAGAAAGAGAGGAAGATTGCATGTTAAATGTCTGGATTCAATCAGGGGGTTAATTAATCTGCTGGATTTAAGCAGAGCAGTGGAGGATATGGAGGCTTGGAGGTGTCTCATCCACAGGATCGCCATAAGTCAGGATCGACTCGAATGCAGTTAACAATAAAAAAGGGGCAGAATCATTTATTTGTCTATTTATTAACATTTTTATATCCTGCCTTACACAATGGGATCTTGGAGTGGCATACAGATAAAAATCTAACTGCGTAAATGAATTCAGAATTTAAAACAATAAAAATAATTTAAACAGGCTTTTTAAAAATAACAATTTTAAGCACTCTAAGATGTTTAGACAGTTTAAAATTGTGTAAAATTACATTTTGGAAAAATGTTTTATCATAGGATTGGAATGAAAACAATGCGGGTGCCAACTAGACTTCCAAGAGGAGGGCAGTCTATAACTAGGATACGGAGGGGGGGAGCCCTTTCCCATGTCCTCCTGCAATGTAGGAGACAGAGGAAGACCCTTCTAACAAACCTTAGTCCTTAGACAGATATAGATAGGGTAAGGAACTCCTTCAAATATTTAGGTCCTAGTCATTTAAGGTGTTGAATGTCAATGTCAGCTTTGAGTTTATACTGAAAACCTATTGAGAGACAACGTAATTCCTTTAAGCCTGGTTCTATGAAGTTTTGATGCGGTACTCTAGTTAGCAATCTAACTTTTGCATGAATGACAGGCTCTGAGTCATTTTCAAGGGCACTCCTCATTTCAGATACAGTGCATGACAGTAGCCTAATCAAAAAGTTATCAGTATATGAATTACTGTGGCCAGGGTTATCACAATCCTCATCAGTATTTCACAATCTTGTCCAATGTAAGACATTCCAACAAAACATATTACAATTATGTGGGTTTCCTACCCCCACCCCCTCGACAAAGATAGGTATGTGCTCCAATCTTAAAGAGCACATCTTTTCTTCTGGCCTACCCAGAAGAGTCTTTACCAGCACTACCAATGTTCCTGTCTTCCAATGCTGATCCACATGGTGGAGCTCTTCAGTGACTAGCCTGCCATGGCAATGGGTTCATCACCAGATTACAAACTTTTAGAAAATAGTCTGTGGGAGAATGAAGCTGGCAAATGTCTATTGAACTGTAGACACACAGAGATTATTTCCCTACAGGAAGCACCCTTCACTTCATATGGATTATCTTGCCAACAACAGTATGGCTGTCCATGATAAGGCTGTCATGTCTCCTCATAAAACTAATGGCAGTGAAAGCTGGAAATCAATTCTGACATAAATTAGAAGGGTCCAATTTTAAAAAAAAAAATCAATATAGGTGAGTCTTGAGCAGGGTCAAAGTCCATTACTTTAAACAACATAGCCTTGATCAGTGGCTGTGCTTTGTTGATGAAAACTGAAAAGACTACCTCTTCCAATATTGTTGATTTTGCACAGCTCAGGAAAAAAATGCAGCTTATCCATTTAGTTATTTATGAGGCTTTATATTCACTAAATCAAGGGAGAGAGGGTTCCAATGCAATCTTCTCTTTCAAGCACAGAGAAACATGTGTTGATTCCTATTATCCATGTGTCTGGCTGACAAGAGGATACACAGGAAAACCATTTATTTATTTATTGCCCTGTATTTAAAGATTTCATGGCAGCGTACAATAAAATCTATTAAAAACAATAATTTTAAAAGTCAAAAAGCATATAAAATTATTTATCAGTAAAAAACAGTTAAAACAATTTAAAATCGCACCCACCATAGCACATGCACAACCTGGGTAAAAGCAATTATGCCCAAAGTCTGTACTATAACATTACCTTTTTGACAATGCTAAAACAATACCAACACGGGTACCAATCAGGCCTCCAAGGGGAGGGTTTTCTACAAAAGGGGTGCCACTGCAAAAAAGACCCTCTCCAAAGTCCTCCCACAATATATTTCCCCTACTGGTAGAAAAAAGAGCCTCTCCCCCCCCCCCCCCCCCCCAACAGACCTCAATTCTTAGGCAGGCATCTATAGAGAGGCACTCTCTCAAGTATTGAGGTCCCAAACCATTTAGCGCTTTACATGTTATTAGCAGCACCTTGAATTCAGATTGGAAGCATATTGGCAGCCAGTGCAGTTCCTTCAAAACTGGTGCTATATGGTTTCTGAATGGAGCTCCAATTTCGCAGTTTCTGAGTCAGCTTCAAGTGCATTGTAATTACCGCAGCTGGACTACTGTGGCTAAGTTACTCCTGTCCAAGAAGGCCACAGTTAGTAGAAAGCATTCCAAGCCATTGAATCAATGAAAAAGATGGATCCAGGAATATTTCCACACTATACACCTGCTCCTTCAATAGGAATACAACTTCATACAGGACAGGTAGCCTACCCAGTTCCCAGACCCAAGCACTGTTAATAGTTGTATGTATTTTCCAATAGAATAAAGGGTTAAATATAGGAAATATGTGATAAGCAAGACAGGTGATTGCAGTCAAGGTAGAAGAAATGCTGATTCACTCTGTAGCTGCTTTAAAAGGGGCATGTCTTAAATTAAGATGGTGGCAGTGTGGAAGGGATGTGAAGTTATGCTGGAGTTTTGTTTGTTTATGTTACTATTAAGACCTCGAGGAAATTATATAGGAGGTAATGCTTCATGTCTGACTGCTCCAGGACTATGAACTGTAATTATGAGTCCATGGAGTTAATGGGCTGAATTAAAAGGACTAATGTTCTCTTTGGACAAATTAAGATGCAAAGAATATACATGCATTGTGTATGAACTTAATACATGTTGCTCTTGTTGGTGTGTGGATGATGAGTGTTGTAGTGATGCCCTTTGGCACCCAGCAGAGTCTGCAGGACAAGCTGGCTGCTGTGATCCACAGCCACTGTGCAGATTTGCCATCAACTGGCTCAGCTTCCCTTCTCCAGCATCCTGTCTTCCTCAGTCAAGAAGACACATTGTAAAGTCCAAAAGCATAGCTTTATTAATGCATATAAAAAGTAAAAATAAGATAACTAAGTAAAATCCATTGTGATGAACTTGTCCAGTTCAGCCATTTAAGATTACATCTTTAACAATCCCAAAAGCATTAGGATCCAACTTGTTGCAGTTAAAACCACTGCTTCCAGCCACACACACTCACATCTTGAACAATAAACAATTCTAGACAAAGGATTTTCTAAGCCCATCCCATACTCCACCTTCTAGGTGTTAACCTTATTTTAATTGGATAATATCTGTATGATGCATGCTAACCCAGCCTCTTGCTGTCCATCATCCACCACGTGAGTAACTTTCCCAAGCTAACAATTATTTACGTATTTGATATCTCTTTGTTAACCATAACTCAGGGGGGTTGCAGACTGCCAGAAATAGTGTGAATTCAGTCTACTTTTAGGGTTAGGGTTAGTGCTAGGGAATCATGGGAACTGTTATTTTTCTGAGACATTGAGCCTTCTCTGTCAGACAACTCTGATGCCACAATAAAATACAGTTCCTATGGTTCCCTAACTCTAACCCTAAAAGTGGACTGAATTCACACTATTTCTGGCAGTCTGCAACCCCCCAAAGTCTGGTTCCATTAGTTCTATCACTGGGAAAGTACATTGTTGATGTCTCTGTTTATTGGCCACCTGGAGTTGATTTATTTTGTGTCTCTAAAATATTGTTTTGTGCTTTGTCCAAAAACTGTTCTCAAGTGGAAAATTACAGACACACACACATCTTTACATTTCACCTTTGACTATATATCCCATTCATATCCTAACAGCTCTGTCATTACAACTTGCTGAGTAATTACTCAGCTTCAGATCTGGTGTCAGGCCTCTGTTTCTACACATGGGTTTGGAAGTGAATCCACTGAACAAATCTTAACAAGAACTACCAATTCACAGAGCCTCCATCCCATCAGGATCTGCTTCAGTTCTCTGGCCCTCAACCAACCCATTACACCATGCAGGCACTGCTCCCATCACCTTCACAGCCTCAGCTGAGTTGGGTGACAAGAAGTATAGCTCAGTGTCATCTGATAGCACATTTGATGTAACCCAACTCCAAAACTTCTAATGACCTCCCCAGTGGTACTGTTCAGTATCAGCATGGAAGACAAGATGGAAACCTATGGCACACCAAAGCACAATAGCCATGGGGCTGAACAGAATTCCTTCAATGTTACTCTTTGGAATCAATGTTGCAGGTAAGAGCAGAACCCACGTAACACAGTGCCTCCTACTCCCTTCCAATACAGCCAGCCCAATAGGATACCATGATCAATGACTTAAAAAGCCACTGAGAAATCCAGGAAGATCAGCAGGGTAGCACTCCCCCTGTCTCTCTTCTGAAGTAAGTAATCAGAGCAACCACAACCATCTCAGTACCATACCCTGGCATGAAACCAGACTGAAATGGGTCAGGTAACTTCTTTAGTCCATTGGTGTGCCCTGCTATACATATTCTATAGGCCACACAATTTCTTCACTTTCAAGAAACTTAAGAGTCTGCAAATCTTTTTTTTTTCTTGCAACATTTTTAACCCTTCTGGGAAGGCTTTGCAGGGCAAGGTTAAAAGCTGAAAAAGTTAGGCTTCTAAAAATGTATTAAACTAAGATGTACTTTGTTTAGATGATTTAATGAATTGTCATTTACGGAAATTTAAATCACTGCTGCCTACTAAGAAATTGTCAGAATTTGAGGCAATATATGCAATTTAAATAAATATATCGGCTTCTCCAAGATTCAAGCATCCAAAAGATAGAGAAAGGTTTCATGATTTCGACATGAATCAGCTGTGTAGCACTAGGTTCCTTTGGCATGCAGTTTATTCAGAACCCATGTGAACCTCTGGTCTTGGTCATTTCCAGGTGATTTTCACAGGATTGGGCGGGGAAAAGGTTCTTTGTATTTTGCCACTTCTACAGGCCATTTTTGGTATGGAGGTTCAGGAATCCAATGGACCACAGTAGTTTCCCAACAAATCCACCAGTGAGCTCATGTATTCTGTGGGCCACAGCTTCCTCATCCTGCAAGACACATCAATTCTTTCACTCTTTCCATGTAAGGTGCCATGAATAATTAAACTGAGGGATCTTTCACATAATCACAGTTACAGCACTACAATCCCACTTTGCCATGATGCATCCAGTGGAATTCTGGAGTTTGCTGAGGCATTATGATAAGCCGAGGACAGGGGTCGGCAAGTTCCCCTTACCTGGGGCCAGTCCGGGGATCCCTGGGTCTTCCATAGGCCGGTGGTGGTGGTGGGAAATGGTGATGTATGCGCTCACACGCTCTCTCACACCACCGCCGCACACGTCGTGGCCACCATTTTGGGATGAGCAGCTGGTCCTGATCAGGAATCATTCCTGGTCTTACAACAGCAGCCAGCCAAAACAAAATGGCGGCTGCGGCTTGTTTGCGTATGCGCAGGAGTACAAAATGGTGGCCACGACACACATGGCGGGGGGCGGCGGCAGGCCTCGGCGGGCCGGGTGTGCCCTGTGGGCCATAGGTTGCCGATCCCTAGCCTAGGGCATCTCACATTAAATCTAGTAGTACTGTTTTGGTTTTCTGTTTTATTTTAAAAAAGCAACTATTACCCAGACTACTAGGTCAGCATGGTGCAGTGCTTTGAGCACTGGACTACAACTTGGGAGGCCAGAGTTTGAATTGCTGCCGCTCAGCCATTGAAACCCACTGGGTGACCTTGGGCAAATCACACATTCTCAGCTTCAGAGGGAGGCAAAGGCAAACCACCTAAACCAGTGATTCCCAAACTTTGGTCCTCCAGGTGTCCTCCAGCTCCCAAAATTCCTGACTGTTGGCCAAGGTGGTTGGTGCTTCTGGGAGCTGAAGTCCAAAACACCTCGAGGATCAAAGTTTGGGAATCACTGCCCTAAACAAATCTGCCAAGAAACCCCTGTGATAGGGCCACCTTGTGGTTGCTTTAAGCCAGAAATGACTTCAAGGCACACAACATCAAATAAGATTTTATACTGAAGGAAGAATGTGCTACTGTTTAAAAGGTTAAAACCTAATTACTATGTAATATGCTTTGCACCCTGAGCAACTGTATTTCTTGTTTGTGGTATAAGTATTCACTCCTGCCAAAAGGGGCAAGGAAAAGCAAATGGGCATGGAAGAAGTTCCAAATGAATAATATCTGCTGTACTACTTTTTCTTGTGTGACAGTTCTCCACATATATTTATTAATGAGACAAGTTTTTATCGTGCAGAATTTGTCAATACGAGTTAATTTACAGAACATTCAAGCTATTATTGAAGAATGATTGAATGAGATGTGTAGCTTTGGTATCCATCTCTCTAGGGAGTACTATTATAAAATACAAATAATCAGGGCACAGGCTCATTAGATTATCCAGTTTTATAAGACTTATCAGGAGGATCATAACAGGCCGCTAGGCAGCTAAACAATAAATATATGTAAGATTATCCATCCATCATCTTTCATATTTAACACTACTTTTGATAATTTTACAAAAATATTATCTCTTTGTAATGATGGAAAGGGTTGGGGCTAACATGCTCTCTTCACCACATATTCACTTATCCCCCCTCTGAACACCTGACCAGGGCCTAAATTACTGGTTTACTAAATTACTACTAAATTATATGCAGTATAATGTAATCCCTATGTTAGCTCCATCTCATTCTATTGTCATTTTGATCATGTTAGAACTAATAGTTCTGAAGAGAAGAGCATCTTTTATTCAATGAGTATCTCAGCATCAGCCAGAATTCGGGGGGGGGGGGGGGGGCTGGCTGCATTCTGGCTTATATGAAGACTCTCTACACAGGGAAAAGGCTCTCTTCTTCAGAACTGTTACTTTTCACATGATTTAAGAGGGTATGGCTCCCATCCTCATGTGCTGATGTAACACTTTTGAATAGGACTTCAGAAGTCACAAAACTACTGATTAGCAGTATTTGACAGATGGAGACTTTTGTACAGCTCTTTAAAACACTTGTGGAACGTTTGCTTATTCAAGCTTTTCCAGTATGCCAGGCTTTTAAAATAAGGAGTGAACATTTGCTTCCTCCCTGCACTTGCATACATTAGCCAGTATACCAGGAATGTAGATGCCAGATGTGGAAATAGGATTCACTTGCCTTTTAGATCCCCCTTTAAATATATATATATATATTTATATATATACTGGGTTATTATGCATTCATGCAACAGCTAAATTGTATTAAGTGGGGCAGGAGAAAAGAGACAAAGGAGACAAGAATACCAACCAGTAAAAAAAAAAAAAAAAAGGGGGGGGGGGAAGACTAGTTTCCCAATTATGTGTAAAACTGCAGAATAGAATAGAATTATGAATACATTTCTGGTCACATATATTATATTATTGTATAATTTTAACATTCTAAATTTATTTATCACAAAATTACATTAAAAAGAGCAAATAAATAAAATTCATGAGAGCAATATTGCACACATCTGGTCTTGGTAACAGTTGGGATCACTATATGGAAGTAGAGTCTGCACTAGCAGATGTCACTTTCATCTGCCGAATAACCTCCTCCACCTAAAGCAATATACAGTCGGCCCTCCGTTTTCAGAAGGGATCCAGACCCCCCCCCCAAAAAATGGGGACTTGCTGATATTCAAGCCCCATAAGCTTGAATGGGACACGCCCCCATGAGTACACGTGGGGGCAAGCCCCATTGATCCTAACAGAGGTCATCCCATACATACTCAAAACCGCGGACCTCAAGTCCACAAAAACGGAGCGGCGACTGTACTTGTGGTGGGTCATAACTGTCAGAGTATAGATGGGATATGTAGTAAAGGTGAAATGTAGAGATGTGTGTGTGTGTGTTTTTTTATTTGAGAACAACTTCTAGGCAGAGTACAAACAACTCAGTCCAGATGGCTAGAGAGACAAAACAATAGAGAAACCACTAGGTGGGAAATCATCCTTGTTTACATAAGGAAACAATAATAAAAAGTTGTTATGGTAAAGTAGATCACATGGTGGAAGATGAACAACAAGAGGCTGGGTTAGCATACATCACATACAGATCATCCAATCAACCTGAAGGTTAACACCCAAAAAGGTGGAGAGGGGCTGGACTGTTTGGCGTTGATATTATTATTTGCTTCCTTTGGATCGCACTTTTTCTTCTCTGTACTTCTCGATGGATCTATAATATGTTTATACTGCTTCACAATGTAGCCTTAAGATCTGAAAACATGGATCTGTAGTTTTGTTCTTGTTTAGCCACATCTGCAAGATGTGATCCTATAATGGACTGTATTTTGCTTTGCATGTTGTTATTATTCTTTCAACAATAACAATAAAACTCAACTTTTAGAAGCTTGGATTTTTTGCTCCCTGGTTCTGCTGGATTTAACAAGTACACTACTCCACCAAAAACCAAACAATAACATGTGTCAGAGTTACTAGAATACTCAATAAACTTCAACTAAACCAATTCAAATATGCCCATCTATTTTTGACCCCTGAAAAATCCCAACATACTGATCAGCATATTATGACTGGATTCTACATATATTATATTTAGGAGTGCTGGTTATGTGGCTCCAGATCGTCTTCAGCAGCGCAGGAAGCAGGGGAATGTGCCCGGGGGAGGCAAGAACAGCTTCTGGACATCGTCAGCTGTACGTAGAACATCTGCACGTTTGCATGTTTCAAAGAGCTGTCTGGCCGTTTGGCGGAATGTAAAGGCTTTTTAAGAAAAGAGTTCTGGCCTGAGCATTTTCAAGACAGTGTATCCAAGAGGCTGGAGGCTGCTAAAAGACTCTTTTGTGTGTCAAGTGTGAGTCACAATGGAAGCAGTGAAGTCTGCAAAGTTATCAGACACTAATTATGCCTCCTGGTGTTTATACACTGAATCTCTTCTGGTCTGAGAACAGCTGTGGCCGACAGTCAGAGATGTACTACTACAGGCACCCACTCCAGCAGATGTGGAGCGGAACGACAGGGCTAGAGCTACCCTCCTTTTGGTCATCTCAGAAAGCCAATTAAATTATGTGAGGGAGAAAACTTTGGCTAAGGACATTTGGGATTTCTTGAGGGACATACACCAGTCTGCCTCAGCTTTAGCCAAAATGATGTGGTGCAAAAGACTGTATGGGCAGAAAATGGGAAAAGGTCAATCTCCAGAAAAGCATCTGGAAGTGATGCAGGACTTGTTTAATCAAGTACAGATGAGGGGAGTTCAAATTCCTCCGCTACACAAAGCGTTTATCCTTCTTGATTCTCTTGCATCGGATTATGATAATATATTGCATGGGCTGCAAGAAGTACCTGAGGCACAGATTACCATGGAGTTGGTGGCCTCTAGAGTGCTTGAAGAAAGCCAACGCCGCAGGTTTGAAGCAGGACTATAAAGACAGCCGTCGGAAGCTTCAAAGTCCTCAAATGCTTCAGAGAGAGCGTCCAGAGAGATGCAGGTGGAGAGGGTAGCTGTTTCCAAGGAGAAGATATGCTTCTATTGCAAGAAAGCAGGTCATTTGAAGCGAGACTGCAGGAAATTTACAGCAGACAAAAAGAAGAAGGACCAACAACAACAGCCCAGAGACTTTGGGACTAACAAAGGAACTGCAGCTGTTACAAAGGGTTGTGACAGTGTGACTCAGCAGATGGTAAGCCAAGTCTGGATTATGGACTCTGGTGACACTGGACACATGGTAAACACTCCTGAACTACTCAAAAATAAGAAACCCTCCAAAGTAAATTCTGTTGCTCTAGCTCAGGGGTCAGCAAGATTTACTGACCTGGGGCCGGTCCACTGGTCCTGGGGTCTTCCGCTGGGCCGGGGGGGGGGAAATGGCGGCGCGCACGCACGCTTGCGCATGTGCAGTACTTCTGGAGTACTGTGCATGTGCAAACGAGTCGTGGCCGCCATTTTGGAAAACAAAATGGTGGTGGCACGCACGGTGGCAGCGGCCAGTCCAAAGGCTTCGGGGGGGCGCACCCGGCCCCTGGGCCGTAGGTTGTTGACCCCTGCTCTAGCTGATGGAGGAAACTACTTTCTAAGCTCTGCTGTACTGCACATCACATCAAAATATTCAACAGTAGTTCCTATGCATCCCCCTTCCCTGATATTCTTTATTTCATTGAGTTGTCTTCAAAAAAATTGTCATAGGTTTGGAATCCCATCACCTCTACAGACACATTCCTGTTACTTGTTATTCTGTAAGGTGAAGCAGCACAGTTTAAAATGATCAGGATCAACTGCTTGGGGCAACACTAATTCTCAGTGATACCTTCCACAAAACTGATTGTTAAGAGCCATATAGCAAGTTGAGGCTACAAACAAACTATATAGTCAAACACAGAAGGAAAAGGAGAGCTCTCATCGTCAAGCCAATTCAAAGGATAGCAATGTTGGTTTGCACTAAAGACAAAAGAAATAAATATGCACTAATCCAAACAGAGAGAAATGGTTAGTACAGAACAAGGAGACAACTTCCAAGAGGGTAGAATTATAGAATCAGAGTTCGAAGAGACCACAAGGGCCCATTCCCTAAGGTAGATGAGCAGGTTATAGTATCTACCTGAATATCCCTGGTAGCCTCTTTTATTCTAAGAACCTGCCTGATGTCTTCTGGAAACACAGCTTCTGTAATACTGTATTTATTCAGCCAACACTAGAAGGCCAGTTATCCAAAAGAAGGCATACTCATAGTCCAGAGTCAAGCTGTTGATTACTTTCTTAAATATCTTGATTATGCTCAAATTCATTGCAGTTTTTGTGTTTTTCGCCTGCACCCAATTTACTTCCCTTGAAATGCTTGAGTTCCTTCTGTATACAGTGCAACTCACCCATATAGAAGACTCCTGGTTATTTACTTCTAGTTTTTCTTCTTGCTCTGGACCAACCTTATATCAGTAAAACTGTCTCTCTTTGCTTGTATTTTTAGATACAGTGGTTTGCAGTAGCCAGATGAGTGCTGTACATTTTCAAAAGTGTTGCTGCACATTCGGCTAGCAACTGTTTCAGGCACCTAGTTTCATATCCTAAAGGGTACACAAAGGGACAACTGCTCTGTGTGGGTGTGTATGCATACACACACAAATACACGTGTTCATTGTGAGCATTATTAGAGTGTGGGTGTGTATGCATGCACACACAAATACACGTGTTCATTAGTATGGAGCATTATTAGAGTATTCAACTATTAAAGCTACATAACTAAACAGTGCATGGTTAAAATGAAGACAGATTGTGTCCTTTAGGTGAGAAAAGATCCCAATTGCTTGCGCATGAAAAGTGGCATGCAGGTTATAACAGCAAAGGTTTGGTCAAAAAGCTAGAACTTGAGAAATAAAAACATTGATAAGTAGAAAACTGTTTTGCAAGTGTAGATGTTTTGCTGTGGCCATACTCTGGGCTAGCTGGTGAGATCTTTTCCTTGCAGGGTGCCTTAGACCTGCTGGCTCTGATGGTTAACATTTTTCTCTGTGTCCTGCTTCTGTTATAGAAGTGTCCTCTCTTGGTAGAGTTTCAGTGTAAATAAAAAATAAACAGAATTTTTAATAATGTGTTGGCTCAGTTCCCAGTGAAGGATTTAAACTTCATTCTGTCTTTAACTAAGATTATGTGTGCAGCAACTGAGCTGTCAGTCTGGGTACTCACGAAAGAATAAATTCCTGAAGGGGTTTTGAAAATGAAATACAAAATAGCCCAGTGCACAACCATAACATCACATAGTATTTCCATAAAACCCTCAGTCTCTGTAGACATCAGAGACACTAAAATAATGTGTGGTCAGCAGCAATTTAAATTTCACAGTCATCAGGTTGTTCAAGATTCACAGTGTGCAAGATATTAAAAATGTAAATACATGTTTTATGCCACAGTTCCAGAGAGGCTTAAATCACCTTTCTTTTTTGTCCATTACTGTAGCAATGTCAGGTGTATAATTTGCTTTGCCCCTGGATGCACTTTGAATAAAATTGTTGCAAATGCCAAGCAACCAGTTTGGAGCCTCATTGATCCTACCAAATTCATTGGTTTCCCTTTCTCACACACATCAAATTGTATGTTTATGAAGTATGCTCTTTGACTCTAGTTTATTACTTTGCTGCCTATTGCTTAATGCCATGTTAAACATTTTTAGAGTTGCTTTCCATATTCAGTGACTCCTCTCATGGATAAACATAGTAATGCATCTTGGATTGTTAAGAGGAAATGAATTTGGTTTGATAGGTGATAACCTAGATCCCTTCCTAAAACATTAATAATGAGTACTGCATTGTATTCTTCTTTTAATCCATTACGTTGTTGCTAGTCTGAGAAGAGATTTTAAAAACCATGGAATTAACTATTGGTTTTGATTTTTTGCCTTTCTCTCCCTGCCCCCACCCCCTTAGATACTGTTGCCAAGTGTCTGGTTTTGTTGTGGCTTTTGTTTTAGCTGTGGGTGGAATTGAGTCGGGAGAGTCGGAGAGATTTAATTGTTTTTAAAAGTGGAAGGTAGTATGGCGCAGGCATCATTGCCCATTAACTGCACAACCATTTTCTCCTACTGTTGCAAAAACAGGTGTTTCAGATTCTTGGAGCAGTGTAAAGAGGGTTGGGGCTGGACAGTGATTCATGTTTGATATCGCTTTCAAATCCTGAGTAGATTGGAATGGTGGTGCTGTCTCCAATCATGGGTACTTTTACATCTAGAAGGCAATGCCATAATCACAAAAAATCAGCATGGGTTTCTCAAAAACAAGTCATGCCAGACTAATCTGATCTCTTTTTTGATAAAATTACCAGCTTGCTAGATGAAGGGAATGCGGTAGACATAGCATATCCTGATTTCAGTAAAGCTTTCGACAAGGTCCCTCACGATATTCTTGCAAACAAGATAGTAAAATGTGGGCTAGACAATACAATTGTTAGGTGGATTGGTAACTGGTTGACTGACCAAACCCAAAGGGTGCTCAGCAATGGCTCCTCTTCATCCTGGAGAGAAGTGACCAGTGGGGTGCCACATGGTTCTGTCCTGGGCCCAGTGCTATTCAACATTTTTATCAATGACTTGGATTAAAGAATTGGGGGGCATACTTATCAAATTTGCAGAGGACACAAAATTAGGAAGATTAGCTAATACCCCAGAGGACAGGATGAAAATTCAAAATGACCTTAATAAGATTAGAAAGCTGGGCCAAAGCTAACAAAATGAATTTCAACACAGAAATGTAAGGTACTGCATTTAGGGCAGAAAAATGAAATGCATAGATATAAGATGGGGGGCACCTGGCTTAATGAAACTATGTGTGAAAGGGATCTAGGAGTCCAAGTAGACCACAAGTTGAACATGAGTCAACAGTGCGATGCCACAGCTGAAAAGGCCAATGCAATTTTAGGCTGCATCAACAGAAGTAAAGTGTCTAGATCGAGGAAAGTAATGGTGCCACTCTATTCTGCTTTGGTCAGGCCTCACCTAGAATACTGTGTCCAGTTCTGGGCACTACAATTCAAAAAGGATGTTGAAAACCTGGAGAGTGTACAAAGGAGGGCAACTAAAATGGTGAAGGGTCTGGAAACCATGCCCTATGAGGAACGACTTAGGGAACTGGGTATGTTTAGCCTGGAGAAGAGACAGTTAAGAGAGGATATGATAGCTCCCTTTAAATATTTGAAGGGATGTCATATTGAGGAGGGCGCTAGCTTGTTTTCTGCTGCTCCAGAGAATAGGACTCGGAACAATGGACGCAAGCTACAGGAAAAGAGATTCCACCTCAACATTAGGAGGCACTTCCTGACAGTAAGAGCTGTTCGACAGTGGAACACACTCCCTTGGAGAGTGGTAGAGTCTCCTTCTTTGGAGGTCTTTAAACAGAGGCTGGATGGCCATCTGTTGGGGAAGCTTTGATTTTGAATTCCTGCATGGCAAGGGGTTGGACTGGATGGCCCTTGTGGTCTCTTCCAACTCTATGATTCTATGATTCTATATATATATTGAGCCTAGCTGCCATGGGTCTTCTGCTCATGGAGCCTTTCAAAGAACAAGAGGCATGTCAGAAAAGTGCTAGCTCCCTAGCACCTAGGGAGTGCTCCCAAATGTGTGCAGGCCTTCTGGCTAAGCTTCTCAGTAACAAACCTTACCTTGCCCAGTAAAGTTTGCTCCACCTGACCCAAGCTCTTCAAAGCCTCAGATAGGGTTCTGCCCCTTCCCTTTCTTCTGCTCCACCCACTTACCACAGACCTTTATCAGATATGCTATAAACAATGTGCTCTATCATGGGACTAGAAATGAGAGGCTCAATACAAGCAATAAGAACTGAAGACAAGCAGGATAATTCTCAGCAGAAACAAATAATAATTATGACTAGAGATTACATTTGAATGGATATTCAGAGTGCTGGGCCTCAAGAGATAACATGCAAGAGGACCCTGTTGTCAACAGACCACAGGGGGGGGGGGAGAGCTACTGTCAGGTTGAAGTTTCTCGAGGCACTACTGCACAATGTAATCATGGCTAGATTTGAAGACCTGTCCTGTCTCCAGGGAGTGGAATGTCCAAGCCCTATTTTGAGAGTAGTGACAAGGCCAGCTCCAGAGTAGCCGCTTCTTCACAACTATTTTGCCCTGGGGTCCCTCAAGTGGGAAGCAACAACTGAGTATCCTCCTGTAGGAGAAGGGGCTGGCATGCTCAACCTACACCTTCCAAGCTGGACTCCACATCCACTTGGAAGGATCCCTGGTGGCACAGTGGTTAAATCATGATTCTATGATTCTATGAAATGCCAGTCCTGCAGCCATAACCTTGTAAGTTCGATCCTAGAGGAGGGCTCCAAGGTCCAACTCAGCCTTCCATCCTTCTGTAAGTTGGTAAAATGAGTACTCAACTGTAAACCATTTAGGGAGTACTAGTTCACTGATAAGTGGTATAGAAATGTACTTTATATTGCTATAATGAGATAGGAAAAAAATAGAGGATGATGGTGCTGCCTCTCCACTGAGTTTGGTTGGGTATTTCAAGGGGCAGGATAACTGCTATACCTGCATCTGTGCAAAGTTGTGTTACAGGTTCTGCACTCAAGAGTCAGAGGACAGTACATTTCAGCATCTCCTTAGGGCACTCCATTTCTTGTATCACAGGAACTTCTCTTCTAATACAGCTTAATTATCTTCACTGTAATACCACACATCAACAAATGCTAATCATTTCAATTATCACCAGCAGCAACTACATTTTGTTTTGGTTCTTTCCATTTCAACTAAGCACATCAATTGGTTTTACAGGCATTAATTCCCAAACTCATAAGAGAATGGAAACATTATACAGTATCTGAATTTTAAAAAATGACGCTAAGGTACATATAAGCATTAAGAGATTTGGAAATCATAACCTTCAGGAGAACCAAAACTTAAAATTAGATGCATATCTTAACAAACATCCGGGGAATACTTTATTTATTTATTTTATTTCTATGCCACCTTTCCCCCAGAAAGAGACCCAAGGCGGCTCACAAATAAAAACACATTAAAAACTTATTACAAACATTAAACCACAAAAAAGCATAATACCCACCCCATAAATAAACACCCCATATAAAAAGCCACCCCATGGTCACACATTAAAAGCCTGCCTGAATAAAACTGTTTTTGCTTGCTGACAGAAGGCAAGCAGGGAGGGAGCCAGCCTTGCTTCTTGTGGAAGGGCATTCCAGAGAGAATAGGAACAGCAGGAACTGGTGAGGACACTCGCCTGGTGGGTGTCCTCACCAGGTGAACCTGTGATGGGGGTGGGACCGAGAGAAAGCCTTTTCCTGAAGATCTTATGGCTCTGGTAGGTTCATATAGGGAGATATGGTTTCTCAGATAGTCTGGACATAAGCCGTGTAGTGCTTTATAGGTCATGACCAGCACGTTGAATTGTGCGTGGAAACAAATGGGTAGCCAATGAAGCTGTTTCAATAAGGGAGTTATATGCTCCCTATAACTGGCCCCAGTCAGCATTCTGGCTGCGCCATTTTGAAACCACTGAAGTTTCCGAACACTCTTCAAAGGCAGCCCCACATAGAATGTGTTACAGTAGCCCAAAAGGGATATAATCTAGACATGTGTCAGTGTAGCCAGATCTGACACTTCAAGGAACGGGCACAGCTGGCATACAAGTTTTAGTTGTGCAAATGCACTCCTTTAACATCGACTGTACCAGTGAAAGCATCATTCTTTCAAAAGACTTGCATTGTCTTTGCAATGTGGATTAAATCATTCTGATGTTCTTTACTTTATCAATAAAACATAAGGTGGCCCTTATCCCAGATTTTCTTGCACTGAGTAACACGGTAGAAGTTATCATTGTTTCCTGTTGTTAACTACTGTCAAGTCAACTTCACCTTATGGTGACCCTATGAATGACAGACCTCCAAGTCACGCTATCCTCAACAGCTCTGCTCAGGTCTTACAGACTCAGGGCCATGGCTTCCTTGATTGAATCTATCCATCTGGAATGCAGTCTTCCTCTTCTCCTGCTGCCTTCTCCCTTGCCAAGCATTACTGTCTTTTCTAGTGAGTTGTGTCTTCTCATGCTATTCAAAGTAAGACAGTCACAGTACTGTTATATTGGCTTGTAGGGAGAAGTTAGCCTTCACTGCTTCCTAGCTTTTTATTTAAAAATGTGCAGAAATATATATATATAGCTACTCCCTATCCAATGAGCATTTAATGGTTTCTTTACTTCTTTCTATGGATGCCATTAAGTCCAACTTCCTTCTTAATGCAGGAAGTGCAGCTAGAACATCCCCAGTACTGACTCTAGCCTCTCTTTGAAGATGCCCAGAGAAGGAGATCCCACCACTTCTCTAGGCAATTGGCTCCATTGTCAAACTATTCTTATTGTCAAGAAGATCCTTGAAACTAATGCTAGGAGCATCCTGTGACAGCTGCATATCTAACTCCTCCTGAAAAGTGTCAGTCTACAAGGTGCAGCCACCTCTAGTAATAATTCAAGCAGAAAATGAGCCGTAAGAGAGTGCTAGTGTGAACTAATCTCTCAAGTGCCCTGTACAAACATGAAAGCCTTCTACAATCTTTTCCTTCCTTGCAAAGATGTGCAGCATCCCAAAACACATAAGCAATACAGGACTACTGTGGCTGAAGAGACAAGATACATAAATAGGAGGACAGTGGGCCCTTGTTATCCCTGGGGTTTGGTTCCTGGACTCCCATGGATACCCAAAATCTGTGGATGCTCAAGTCCCATTAAATACAATAGCACAGTAAAATGGTGTCCCTTATATAAAATGGGGAAAAAACAAGGTTTGCTTATTGGATTTAAAAATAAATAAATTTTCAAGCCATGGATGGTTGAATCTGTGGATAAAAAATATGTGGCTACCGAGGGCTGACTGTATGCATACGCACATAAATTGTCTCTTACTTCCAAGCACATTCCTGAGCCTCAAATGAGCCAGGCATATCTTGATGTTACCAACTTTCCTCTTATCTTTACAAATGTAATGAAATGTGCATGTTAACAAAATCATTCACTGTTTCAGCTATGATTTCTGCCCTTCTCCTTCTCCAGGTCTGCCTATTCTCTCCCACAAAACCCCCCACTGAGTACCTGTTTATCCATTCATTGTCTTTAAAATGTTTGCTTTTAACTGCAAAACTGTTCTGAATATGAATCTGAGTGGAGAAAGTTATGTTAGGGCTGACAGCTGAAACCAAAATGACAGTTAAAAGTTGTTTGGGTGGAAAATAACTATATGTATATGTCTACAGATAATTACTTAGCAGCATGTTTTGTTAAGGTAGGAAAGAAAAAGGAAGGTTCAACAGATATGTCTGCCTTCACACTGTGAGAATGAAAAGTAGGTTGAAACCTATTCCAAAATGTCTTTGTAACACCAACAACTGCTCAAGCAATTTCTCAGTTTGTGCAGAAATGTAACATTTCCAGAAATTTTGAAATCATGGGAAAATATCTTCTGGAAAACAAATTCTAAAAAAATGAAAAAGTTGAGAAAAGTTGAAAAACTGTGATATTAGCACCCTTTCCAGATTGAAATTCACTTTGTTGTTTTAGGAACATAAAATTCATTATGCAAAACAGGACCTGGCACAAAAGTATCATGTCTGATATGTTGAAAGTACCCTCCTCCCCGAAATAGTTTTTCCAGGAAATTCTCTCTCACTTAATTTTGGTTTTTGTTACCAGTGGAGCTACAACATCCTGAATTATAAAGAACCTCTTTCATTTTTCAGTTTATTAACATAAGGCAAAACAACAACAGAAAACAAAACAAAAACAAAAAATAAAACAGAATAAACCATGAACATAAGTAAAACAAGGCAAATTATTTTTCTCCTCTAGTCCATAAAGTACTTCCTCCGATCAAAAGAACTTCGAAAAGGAAACAAAAACCAAGAATTCAATGAGATACTGTACATGGTCTTACATAAAAGCTTCTCTGCTACATAGCTTTTAGAAAGTGCAAGTGGTACAAATATATGAATTTCTTGTGTTAAATATTTTATTCACCATTCCAAAAGAAAATATTCCATAATATCCCATAAGCATTTGTCTCTCAATTTTTTCAGGGGGAAAAATGCTTTGTGACATAAGTGGTGGAACTCAGGTTTTCCTCAATATTTTCTGCTTCTCTAAGCTTGTATAAATAGGGCAATACCAGGTAATGCTATTTATTAATGTCACCACTGCAGCTTCTGTCAATAGGTTTACACATATCTATCATGCCTCACAGAGCCAACATGGTGTAGTGGTTTTAGTGTTGGACTAACACTCTGAAGACCAGGGTTCAAATTCTGCCTCAACCACGGAAACCCACTGGGTGACCTTGAGCAAGTCACTCTCTTTCAGTTTCAGAGGAAAGCAAGGGCAAACGACTTCTGAACAAATCTTCCCAAGAAAACCTCATGATAGGATCATCATAAATCAGAAACAACTTGAAGGCACACAACAACAACCACCACGCTCCAATGTTACATGCAAACAGATCCCCACATGAACATTTATTTGTGCTGACAGAACACAAACTGGCTTATGGAACATGCCTTCGACAGCCAACGTAATTTACACCTGAGAACCTAATCTGAAAATGCAGTATTTTTCTTCACTGTTAACAACAGAAATTATTCCTGTTCAGAGTATCATACGTACAGCTTATCTGTATTCAAACTGGAAAAATCTGAAAGTCATTTAAGAGATTATAAACTTTAATTATCATGAATTATGAAACACTAGGAATTTTGCTTAAAATACTGGGTGTTTGGCTACAGTAATTACAAAGACAACTACAGCAACAGAGCAATTTGATACAAATTTAGCTGAATTATTTTTTGTCATTCTGGCAGCTAAAAGGAAGAAAGAATCCTTCCCCCCCCCCCCTTCTAATTTTTCTACAAGCTTAAGTGTGTGTATGGAATTCCCTGCTATAATTTGTAATACCCACATTTCTACTTTAAAAGATGACTGGACTCATTTGTTGAAGATAAGTTTATCAACAGTTTTTTTTTTTTTTTTTTTTTTTTGCTATAATGGCTGCATGGAATGAACCTGCAGCTTGTGAGGCTGAGTAGATCTAAATATCAGTCATACGACAGAAGAGGTTTCTTCCCTTTTAACATCTTCTGTGTGATTCTTAGGCACATCTGGTTAAAACAATATGAAGACAGGGATGCCGGACTTAGCAGATCCTTTCAGCATTCAATGCTACACAATGTGATGATGATGGTTATGAGCTTAGCCAGGGGAAGGCAACCTTTCCCCTTTAAGGGCCGAGGGACTTCAGCTCCCAGAAGCCTCAGCCATGTTGGCCAATAGTCCCATGTTGGCCAATAGCTCCTGGGATTCTGGGAGCTGAAGTCCCTCGGCCCTTAAAGAGGAAAGGTTGCCTACCCCTGAGCTTAGCTTTAAAAAGGATTCAGATCTATTCAGAGATCCATAAACAACTATTAGACATGAAGATCAAATAAGCTTCCTGGTTCAGAGCCAGTTTGCTACAGAATACCGGTGGGTGGGATAGGGGCAAAAACAAGTAGAGGAGGGATTTCTCATACTCTGCTTATGAGCTCCAAAGCAACTTCTGAGGTGCTACTTTTGGAAACAGTATATTCAGGGGTAGGCAACCTTTCCCCTTTAAGGGCCGAGGGACCTCAGCTCCCAGAATCCCAGGAGCTATTGGCCAACATGGGACTAGTGGCCAACATGGCTGAGGCTTCTGGGAGCTGAAGTCCTTCGGCCCTTAAAGGGGAAAGGTTGCCTACCCCTGGTATATTGGTCAAAGTAAACCTTCACAATGATCCAGTGTGCCTGTGGGTGGAGGGCTGTCTCCTACATCTTTAAGGACAAGCTAGGCCTAATCCTGACATTTAAGGGCAGCCAAGAAAAGGACATTTATACACTGTGTTTAGAAAATTTTACAGCAGCAGGCACTCTTTGAGTGCAAAAATGATCACTTCTCTTCACAATCTCATTAGAGCCACATTATTATGCCTATATATATATATATATCCACAACAGTATGGTGTGGGTGTGAATTTCACAGATTGCTTGTTGGCAGATTTACTCTCAATTCACTGCATGCCAGGTTATTCTTGTATGAACAAGCAGGGTAGAAGGGGAGCCTCAACTATTCTGGCCTAGAATATTTTAGCTTCTCTGTTCATAGCTCCAGGAGCTATGCTACCCCAACTGTTAGAATTTCTGTCAAACATCTTTTCTACATTGGTTACTGTACTTTCTGTTGCTATTCTTACTGACAAGCCAGATCAGTACATTGTATTTGTTTGTCATGATTGTTTTGTCTTCCCAAGCAAGCTATTTATTTGTAAAATACAAAATATGAGAAATGGCTATCACTTTCAGACGAACCATCTCCAATTCAACTTGCTGGCTTTATCCTTCTAGTAACAGGAAACCAGTGCTATGGCTACCCATCTAGCTACATATAACATGGTATTAATATTTAAGGGTGGGGCAGATTCAGATTCAGATGCAGCTGTGCAGTGAGAACAGCTAGACAAAGACATTTTGATTCAGACAAACTTGGCTTTTTAAGCTGACATGTTTACTTGATTTTAACGGACAAAAAAGAGTGCATTTTAATGATGCATTTTCAACTGATTTGTTTTTTATGTTTTAACCTGCATTTTATTATTGTTAGTCACCCTGATCACTATTTTTAATGGAAAGGCAGAATATATGGATGGGTGGGATTTGGGATTTTATGTTCTGTTTAATGTACAGAAATTGTAATGTTGTAAGCCACCCCGATTGCTCTGCAGAGGGGCGGAATATAAATAAATATTTTATTATTATTATTATTATTGATTTAATAAATACAGATATACCAGACCACGGCCAAAAGCAAGTCTTCTGCAATCCACAATCAGTTTTGGCATCTGTTTAAAATCTAGCCATCATGGGGCTATCTAAGTTGGAACCAGAGTGCTGCAAAAGTGCTTCCCTAAACCTATAAAGAAAAAGAGCAAACAAAAGGAAGATACAGATATAGGAAGGCTAAGCTGTAAGTGAACACAACATGGGAGGGTGTAGAACAGAGAAAGTTTGCTGCTTCCATGGGTTAGAAATTAAGGAAAGTGCCTTAGTGCAAAATATCTATGCTTTCTGGTGCATAAGTTAATTTGTTACAGACTTAAAACACAAATCATAGACTGTCCTTTTTTTAAAAGAATACTCCCATAATTAAATAAATGAAAAGTTTTGATTTAACTACAGCTCTATAATAGTTTGTAAATGTCCCTCTGTTTCTTCCTGTTTTTATTATCTTTATTGTTTGTCAATAGTTCAAGAAGCACAACAGCTGTACACTTTTGTAATGTCTTCACTTATAACCCAAAAAGGAAGGGGGGTAAAGATGAGACAGAGTGGTTTCTAACAACTCTGGAATGTAGGGCCTTTGCAGACTGCCAGAAATAGTGCAAACTAAGGCCACTTTAACTGCCCTGACTCAGTGCTAGGGAATCATGGGAACTGTATTTTATTGTGGCACCAGAGCTCTCTGACAGAGAAGGCTCAATGTCCCAGAAAAAAAAATACAATTCCCATGATTCCCTAGCACTGAGCCATGACAGTTAAAGTGGACTCAATTTGCACTATTTCTGGCAGTCTGCAAAGGCCCGTAGTCCACTAGTATCACTACTGATCAAGTGAATCCATGACCAAACAATATTCAAGGGAAAGAGCCAAGTCAAAGACTGCAACTAAAGTTACAAAACAGACTCATGTAGTCAGAAAATTATGCGGAAAGAGGTACACACACAGAGAAGAAGCAGGGATGACTTGACCAATATGAAGTCTCTCTCATATAAATGCAGCGCCCAACCTTCACGCTTGCTCTTCCATGCACACACACCACCACCCTCACAAACATACAGCAGCATCTCCTTTCTTTTCTTCATCTCTCTTAGAATTCAGCAACGCCACACAGATATACAACATCGATCTCACTTTAACTGTCATGGCTCCATACTAGGGAACCCAGGAATTTGTAATTTGATGAGGTATGTAGAGCGTTTGGACAGAGAGCTTTACTGCTGTAATTTGGAGGATTCCATTATAGCCCTCTGGCAGATAATCTTTGAATACCTCCCTAAACTACATATTTCAGGATCCTTTAATATGAATCCATTACAGCCAAAATGGGATCAAACTGCTGTAACTGTACAGTGAAAGTAACACTTTTAATTCAACAGAAATGAGCAGCACTCCCCCCCCCCATTCTTCATTCACTTGTATGCATACACAGACAAAGACAAAGGATACTGCCACCCCCCCCCCCCCCCATGTATTAGCTGGCACTGGTGCAGTTTATCCATCCTTTGCCCAGAAAACATGGCTTTGGGTTAGTGATGCTGGGTCTTGGATATTCTTTACCTCCCACAATAGCTGTAATTGTACCAATACAGCCAGCAGCTAGTCAGAATAAGCCTGGCCTGAAAACTGGATGAATGCTACCTTTGTGGTACAGGTTCCACCAAGAATCGATGAGGTAACAGAAGAGACAGGTGCTGTGTAACATTCTGTTTCCAGTAGGATGCATTTATTAAAAACATTGAGCTATGCAACAGAAGTTCACCAAACTAGTGAGGAGAAACCTCTACAACGTATCTGAATGTTTGACATGCCAAAAGCAGAATTTTAATGTATAGATTTGTTGGTGCGTGTGTGTGTGCACGCGCACATGCACACACACACACAAACTGGTCATGAAAAATGTCCCTAACATCTCAATGTAAAAGTATTAGGTAGTCATTCATCGTGACATTTATTTATACAGATTTGGCTAAGCTTAAGTCAAATAAAACTTCTCAGTCTTTAGGGTACTACAAGACTTTGTTTGTTTCTATGCCTCAACAGGCTAACACTGTTACCTCCTTGAAAATTATCCAAATTATACCATTCCTTGCATAAATTCCCAATGGCAAATATTAGAGAAATAGACCTTTTAATCTTTGATCCAATAGAATGTTCATGCTTTATAAATGGTAAAACGCTGAGCAAACAAGATGTCTCAAGTGTGGATCTGTTACAATAGTTCCATATGAAACAATAAAAAAATATAGCATTAAGATTCAATGATAAATCACAAGGTCTGAAATTTCACAAACTGTGCAGAAAGGACAAAAGAACATTGCAGAGGAAATTCCTTAAAATGTCTTTACTAATATTCTGAGGTCACAAACCAATCCAGACCTACCAGAGATCAAGCCCACTGAGAAGAGTGGAATTTACATCTAAGTTAGGATTGTGCTGCAGGACACTGGGCCAACAACCTTGTCTGTAGATTTTGTGAGCCCTACAGCATCAAAGGGGAAAGAGACAAGTACACAGATGGGGAAAGGGTCTCTCTCAGCTTCACCTGATCAAAGAGTGTTCATTGCCTGCCTTCCGAACCATAGGTACTTCCACTAAGATTTTTATTTTTGCCCTCTTTGGCACAGGAAAGATGCAACAAAGGTTTTAACTGCAAGTATAATAGAGCTGTCAGCTTGATCCTCAGAGACTTTGATTAAGGCAGGGAGATCAGAGCAACACAGAAACTACAAAAACTGCAATAATCCATGGGCGCAGTGACTTCATCTTCTCTGAAGAGACTACTGAAAATTAGACTAATAAACTAGGAGAGACAGATCTTTTTCAGAATGGGCATTGCAGTAGTACCTCCTTTGTCACAAAAATCCTCTAGTTCACCAAGGGAATGTGTATTAACTTCATTGTACATGGATTAAAATAACCCACTTTTAATCACACTAGAGTCTGAAACTAGGCAATTAGAAATCAAATTCCCAGACTGAAAAAGTGTCCAATCAAAAGAACAGCAAAAAACCCTTATTTCAGCTCATTGAAAATCTAACACTGTCTAATTCAAACCACGATTAAGACACTAAGATAAAAGCTAAGGATTGTATACCCCCCCCCTTTTCCCAACTCTGTTTTTCTTTTCATCAGTTCCAATATAATTCCACTTTTTAACAGTGTAATCTTATATGTAACTTTTCTGAAATTGATGCTGCTGAGTTCAGGAGAGGTTACTCACAAGTAAATGGTCACAGAATTGTAGTCCAATATATACCTAGATTCACTTCAGCCATGAAACATACTAATCTAGTTTATTAACAAGGATTTATGAGCCAGCTTCAAGCATCCCCTGTTTTAATTTTTCAATGTGCTTTAAAATTTAAAGTTTTCATTTTAAAAAATGGTTGTGAATTGCTTTAAACTTATTTCTTTCATACGCTGCCCTGAGATCTTGTGGCATAGATTGAAATATAGGGCCTCGGCAGACGACTAATAGAGTCGTCTCCGAGGCAGGGAAGAGGAGGGGCAGCCGCATGATCGGCACCTCTTCCTCCTCCCGAGGTTGCCCTCGGAGCTGCCGGCCCTCCGCACGGCCAGCGCGCCGAGGGTAACCTCCCGCCGCAGCGTCCGCACACGCTGCGGCGGAAAAGTCAGTGAAAGTGTGCCCTACGCTTTTGGGGCGCACTTTCACTGACATCTGAAAGGAGCGCTGATTTAGCGCTCCTTTCAGAGGTGCGACGGTGCGCTGCGGTGCGGATGCCACGGTACCGCGGCGCACCGTCCCGCGGCGTCCTGGAAGCACTTGTGTGCTTCCCCCCATAAATACTATAGCAACCAGCATAATGCTTTTAAGCCTGCTGTTACAAGGTTTCTATACTGTACTCTGGTTAACCATCTAGTTGATATCTTTTGCTTTAGCTGAGGTTTCTGGTCATTTTCCAAGGCTGGAAGCATATTGGCAGCCAATGCAAATTTTTAAGACTCTATAACAGGGGTAGGCAACCTTTTTGAGCCGGGGGCTGGGTTGCTGTCCCTCAGACAATTGGGGGGCCGAAGTACCAAAAATAAATAAATAAATAAATAAAAATTTAAATTATTTTTTTTTAAAATTAAAAATTAAAAAAATATGCATGCACACTCTCTCAGCCCCAGAAAAGCCATGGCAAAACCCCTGTGGAGATTTTTCCAAGAAAACCCCAAGAACAAGTAATAACAATAATCAATATCATCATGGTGGGCGGCGGTGGCGGCAGGACCGGCCTGGGGCCGGTCCAAAGGCCTTGGGGGGCTGCATCCGGCCCCCGGGCCTTAGGTTGCCTACCCCTGCTCTATAATGTCTACATGATATTCCAGTCAGCAATTCAGCTTTTGCATTTTGCACTTGTTACAGCTTTCAAGTCATCTTCAAGGGCAGCTCCATGTAGTCTAATCTGGAGGTGACCAGTGAATGCACTACTGCGGTTCGGTAATCGCTATTCAAGAAAGGCCATAGCTGGAATACCAGTTAAACCTGCTACAAAACACTGTTAGCACCTAGTCTACTTAGGCCTCCAGTGATGAAGATGGCTCAGGAGCACTCCCAAGCTTCTCCTTCAGAGGGAATGCAACCCCATCAAGAACAGCCTGTTTAGCCAATTCATGGACTCAAGAACCAAAACTTCACAGAGCTTCCTTCTTATTGGAATTCAGCTACAGTTTACTGGCCCTCATCCAGCCCATTACAGCAGCCAAGCATTGTTCCAGTATCTGTCCAGTCTCAGTGGACTGATGACAAGATGAAATACAGCTTAATGTCATTAACATGCTGATGGCACCCAGCCCCAAAACTCCTAATGATCTCATCCAGTAGCTTCATATAGATATAGATGAGCATGAGGGGAGAAGATGGAACCCTCTGGACCTCACAGCTTAATAGCCATGGGACTGAGTAAGAATACTCTAATGCTATTTTCATGAACTGGCCATGTAGATAGGAGGGGAACCACTGTGGAAAAAAGCCTCCTACTCTCATCCCATTGTGTCAATCCAGAAAGATACCATGATCAATGTAATATACTAAGACCATTCTTGAAATCACCTGGACTGGAACATTACCTGGACTGGAAAAGTCTCTCATGACTGCTTCCTCGCCCTAAACCTATTCCATTCTATCCTCCTTTTCCCTCTTATTTTACTATTCCTTCCTATATATAATGCACAGCATCTGCACTACCCTTTAACCTTAAATTATTTCTCAAGTTTAAAGTTTCCCCACAATGTTCTACCTCCTTTGAAAACTAGTCTATTTTTGGTCACTTATATTTTAAAGACTCTTTCTACAATCGTCCATGTGAAATATTCTGACAGTATAACATGAAAAAAAGGTTTTAATGGCTGCCAAGAAAACCCACAGTGCTCAAAAGACACAGACTTCATTCATCCATCTGTGGCCATCCACATGACCTATCCTAAAGCAACTGGTTTGTTTTACATAACTGGAAAGAGATACCTATAACAAAGCATGTGCTAAAGAAATTCTCCAGTTTCTGATGGATTGACCCATTGAATGCAAACTCTTTTCCCTCTGGAGTTATACTGCAATGGACAAAATTAATCTGCATTACATGGTGAGATCCTCATGTAAACTGGCATACAAGTGGGACTCTGCATATAGTTGGCTACTTGTACACGTGCCATGGATTTCATAACTTCAAACAGATAAAATTTTCAATGGCTGTTTATCTTGAATAGAAAGCCAGCAGAAACTGCCTTCTTCAACTCAGTCTTGAAGAGAGTAGACAACAATCCTACAAACTGTAAACAAGAATGAGATTTCTTGGAATTCTGTGTAGATATGGCATAGCTGAAACCATCATAGCCTGAAAGCTAAAATTTGGAAGGGATCCAGATTCCCATTAAGTGATTACATGTTTCACTATTAAGATAACGTATGGACTGTTTAACCTACCCATAAGACCCTCATTTGTTAAATTGAGCTTTCTTTCCTATTCAGCAACTATTCACTTCCTTGACACAAAGGATAAATTCCTTTCTCCTGAGGAAGCCTTTAAATTGATTTTTTTTTATTACTTCATATAAAATCTCTGCCTTCTCCAATAAATTATTCTCTGTCACCAATGAAAAGCCTCCGTTGTAGTCACCACACTTTTCGGCTGTTCACAAGCTATTTAAGTATCACTCTTGCACACTGAGATATTCCAGTAACCGCCCCCTCCCATTTAATTAGAAGCCGTGAAGTTCTTCAGCTGCTTTTGCTACCACAACATCTGCTTTGCATTAAAGCTATTGACAGCATGTACTGTTGAACTCTTCCTATAACTCCAGGCAATTAACTGAATGCAGCTGGCAGGTACCCACTTCTTACTTCTCAGGTGCAGCACCTGTTAGCTTCACAGTTCCCTTCTGCAGCATTGACCTAAAATCTCAACTCCAATAACCTAAGTAATACTCTAGACACTAAAGGTTTGCATATATTAAATACTGCCAGTATCAATGCAGCTGTAGAATTGGTAACCCACCAGCTCTTTATGGTGTTTGCACAACTATTTCAAGGATTTTCATACATGGCAAATACTTTATTGTAGTCAACACCACTGAGACACTCTCAACAACTCTTAAGTTGTTTATGTGGTAGTAGCGGAAAGCTTGTTCTGAATTGAGAAACATACCATATCTGGAGAAGGGATTTAACCCCACACACACGTATTTACTGTAGTCCTTGTCTACAAGCTGCTACAAGTACAAGCTTGTCTTCCCAGACAATTAAGTTCCACAGGAAAATTTACATCAGGAAATTGGTACAGCAGTTAATATGAAACAAATAACCTCAACTAGGCATACATAGTAAGATCTACCTTTGTCCTCATGTGAGCTATTATCACAGTACGTTACAAGTATTATGAAACATGGAGAGTTCCCAGGGAGCAAACTATTTTCCCCATACCACAAGTTACAGGATTCTTGTAAGTCTTCATCAGCCCACTGGCAAACTGTAATTGCCAGCCATGTCATCTGCCACTTGCTTGAGGCAAGCAGCAGTTTCCCGTAGATTTTCAGATGCTTGTGGAGCTGCACCTCCACTCTCTTAATGCCATAGCATTTCCCCCCATACGGCTGTAAACAGGACCACTCAGCCTAATGTTACACTGGAAGAGCTCACAGCTCTATCAATCAAAGCTTAATGTTCTCAACAGGAGAAATGCAGAACCATTATGCCACCTGTATTCTTCTCTTTCCCTGATGCAATGTTAACATTAGGGAAGAGGGATGGCACACACAGCCAATTTCACAAGCGGGGGCGAAATGTGGCAGAATGGTAACTACATTAGTGGCATACTCAGAGTGTTAATTTTAATGTGTAGTAAAGCAAAAATATCCTTGCTTTTGTTGTAATACACAACTAATAGGAAATGGAACACCTGCCATTAAAACAGTTTCCCATCACATACATCAGGATCCCTAAGACACTGTTTCCCTATCAGTTTCTTCCTTTCACTGTCAAATATGAGATGTGGCATTATCAACAGAAATTACCTATTCCTTAAATGACAAATGAGGGCAGTATTGTGACTTGAGCCTCAAATTATGGGCTACAGCCATTAGCCATGCTTGCTGAGGGATTATGGGAGTGGCAGCTCAAAAAAAGTAACTTTTCCAAGCTCTAGTTAAGGGCATCTTAAGAGACTAATAAATTAATTATGCCATGGTCTTTCAGTGGCTGTTCCCAAGCTCTGAACTCCCTGAACATAGGACAACAGGCCTTCTCTGTTTGCTTTTCTGTGAAGACCAGGCCTTTGGCATTCAGGTATCTTTATTATTGAAAGGGTATTTAACTGATTGGGTGCTGTCATTTTTTATTTCTGAATATCAAAATTGTTTTAAGGATTTAACTGTACTTCCTTTATTTGGGCTGTGTTGTTATTAGCCTCCTTGATTACCCTTTTCAGTAGATGGATATAAATTTATTCACTAATAAAAACGGGCCAGCATCCACTAGTTCATGAGTGCTTATGCTGCAATAGGTTCAATAGTGTATAAGGAATCCAAGACGCTCTTGGTTTTGCTGCCACAGAGTAACAGACTCTTTGTCCGAAGAGAAAGATATAATTATTTTGGAGAAATGCAAATATGGAGTTAAGAACTCTTCTTTGAGAGTAGCCAGAGTGACAGTCAGGGGACCATTAATAACTAGCTGGGGAGAGCAAGTTCCAGAACTCTGGGGATGTATTTCCCACCTGCCAGAATCCAAAACTGCAACCCTTTGGGGTTTTTTTTGGGGGGGGGAATCCCAGGAGTCATCAAAGGTCAATTTCTAGGGTCTTCTGGGTGGGTGGGTGGGTCTTCTGGGTGGGGGGGGGCGGCCAAGAGACGAAAAAGGTGCCATGGAGGCTGCAGCTTTTTTAAATGAAGAATGAACACTTCTGAAGGCTTCCATAAATAGCATTTTTAATTTTTTAAAAAGGTTTTTCTACTCAGTAAGACAGAGGATGGGGCAGAGATCACAAACGCAGCTTTGTAGGTGCATGTTTCCCACCCTTGACCTAGAAATAAACACATTAACATCTGCTGCACCCCAGATCACTTCTCACTTGTAATGTATACCTTCTTCTACCTAATAATGTGTTTATTCTAGTCTGGCATATTTTGATGCGGTGTTATAACATGGTAACCTATTATCCACATTTTCTGTAGTATCATTTGACTGTACTGGGGAAATGTAATTCAGCTGAAACTCCATTTACCTAAACTCAAGTTTCCACACTTCCAGCTCACCTGATTTAATCCCCATTCCTAGCCCTATTTCTAAATTAGATATTCATCAGTACACAACCCTCTCCCCATTATGGCTTATAAACTCTCACTTGCTCTGTGGTTTTTGAGAACACAGCCAACAGTCAACATCTGCCTCTATTTCTGACCTTCTCCATAATCTGGCATAACTGACACTGACACTTTTCCAACCTTGTGGCATTTTCCATATAACTCAAAGGAGAGGTAAGGCCTTCTTTTCTTTTCCTCTAAGTTTTGGAGAAAGTAAGAAACAGCAGGACCTAGGACATTAGCCTGTTCCAGTGACTGGAAATAACCTACAAAGCAGTTGCTGAAAAACATTTCAAGTCTCAATTGAAAAGAGCTAGACTGGACCTGGGTCAAAAAAAAAAAAATTCAGTAACACCATTACCAATTTTGTGAACATAAGACCAAAAAGATAAATTCTAATTATTTATGTTATAGTGCGTTAAGATATACTGGATCTTCAAACACAATCCAAGGTTTGTGCCCAAGCAACAACTCCCACTACAGCTCCATAGGCTTGTAAAATTCTCACAAGACCCATGGAACAAAAATAATTTGACAGATAAGACATACTACTAAATCTAGAGAAGACAATAGCCACTTTTGCAATCATGCTAAACCATACGAGTGCAATGTCCATGAGCAGGAATGAGCGACAGCTAATCTCAGGCTTTCGCTCTCCTTCCTCAGCAGCTAACAGGACTCTGGAAGCTTTTGCACCCATTTTTACTTTAATACCTCATGCTAGACCCGGAATTGTAGTGAATATCCATTATTGTTAATTTAAATAAGCCAGTTTTGATAACTATGTTGTGAAGTTGGCTTGCTGATGCATAATGACTGCTTACCACAGTCAGGTAGTCCAGAAATCACAACTTCCAGCTGTTAACTAAAACTGAGAAAAAAAACTCCTGAACTGAACAGAGAGTGCATGATCTCTCTCTAGGAGACCCAAATACTCTGGCACCAGATCCTATCTGACCTTGGAAGGTAAGCAGGGTTAGCCTTGGTTAATACTTGGATGGGAGACTGCCAAGGAATATCATGCTGCAGATTATTATTTCAGAGGAAGGAACTGGCAAAAAAACACCACTGAGTATTTCTTGCCTAATACAAAATTCATGTGGTAGCCATAAGTCAATAGGCAACATGAAGATACATACACACACACACATTTAACAGGATGCACAAACATGGTCATTTACTGGCAAAATACACACTTCTGAGAAAATATTTGCTAATACACATTATTGTGCATTTTCCTCTTTATGCTGAGATGTGAAAGAGAACTGGGAAAGATTATGTGGCACTAGCAGGTCTACTGAGGATCCCACTTTAAATGGCATGATTTCAACTGGCCCACTGCAATCTTGGTTCATCATTCCCACTGGAAAGTTCTATCAGTGAGGAGGTTTTCTTCCATCTGATTATAGCTCTTACAGCATGTGGAATTTACCTGGAACCTGACTGCATTATTAATGAAGGTAGCTGCCAGGTTATTTTTTGCAAAGGTGATTCTCACTGGAAACACACATTCTTTCATCTCAGCAGATTGTCATTTATCATTAAATGCGATGTTCTTGAGGTGAGCATGGCAACAAAAATGATCTCTTAGCACCTCACCACTAATCAGTATCAATATTCTTATTAAATGAAGAGCTGTAAGAACAGAAAGCTCTTGATCCCTTAAGCCACTCCATGGTCAAACAAACACAGGCTGCCTAAGAAAGATTTGGTTCATTTCCAGATGTTATTACTGGCATACTCTGAGCCATCAACACTCTAGCATCACCAGACTGAAAGCAACAGAAGCCCACTTAAGTTATAAAGTGACTCAAAGGGATTCTACACATTACTCTCCAATCCCAATAGAAGCACACTTGAAGTATTCCTCATGCATTTCAAGTCACCTCACCCATCATTTTTATGTGGCTAAACACTATTTCCTTAAATTACTTTATTATTATTTTTTACACTATAAAAATTAAAAGAATGGATTTCGGCAGTAAACCTGGGCCAATTCTCAATACATTGTTCCTTCAGAAAACTACCTAAGTCAGCAATGAATATATGCTCCATTTTTTAGTATACCTGTACTCTTATTTCTATTTCATTTAAATACCTTTTATGCTTCCTCTCCTCAAAATTGGTTTCGGGGCAGAGTACAAACACACACCACCACCACCACATTTAAAAGATGAAACCAGCAAAACAAAACAAAAACAAAATCCAACAATACTTAAACTGCATTAGTAGTATATTACAAAGTGGAACAAATAAAAATGGTTTTGCAGGGTACATGAAAGAAAATAATGCAAGTGCCAAGTGAGCTTCTTGGAAGAAGGAATTTCATGTTAGAAAATAGGGGCACTACAGTCAAAAAGAGCCTTCTCACAGATAGTCAATAGATACAATTCAGACCAGAGGAGGCACAGTAAAGAGGACAGATGGCTTTCAAGGAGGGGCAACTTGACATGGGAGCCTTCTACAGCATAGATATGCAGCCTTTTACTTGGCATGCCTTTTTTTTAAATGTATAAGCATTAGTTTCTACATTCAAGCAATTATAATGCATCTATGTTGATTACACCAGTGGTTCTCAGGCTGCTTGGGGATGGCAATTATTTTTGTCCAATGTGCCAGGAACCAGCACCATATTTGTGCCCATTGGCTGTAACTGTTTCTTTCCTGGAAATACACCAGGGACTGCCAGTCAATGGCTCAGAGACAGACATCAGTTCAGAGACTACCATGGGAGTGGCACTGCTTTATACCACTTTGGATAGTTGGCTTTAGTCTAGTCTGTCCTATTTATCACTTCTGCAGCAGACATCTTCCAACTTCATCCTCAGTTCTGAATCTGCACACCAATCCCACTTGAATTAAGCATCTTTCTTTGAAAGAAAAATAAGCATAAAGCCCAAAGAGCCAAACTCAAGGTATTTTTCCATCATCATATTTACCACTTTAATTGTTACTATTTATACATGATCACAGCAGCTGGACAACTGAGCAAATAAAATAAAATAATGGAGAGAATGTAGAGAAACCAAGTTAAGAAAGTAGTATTAATTTTCAACAGATGAGAGACTGCTTCCTAGCAACTGGTGTCTCAGGTTGTGTTACAGCACAATTTAAGAAACAGCATCTTGTTTTGATTCAAAACCAAGAGATGGAGAAGCTAGCATATCCTTAAGTCACTGGCTAATTACCTTGCAATATAGGATGTTATGATTAGGCCAACTAAATTCCACTATAAGTACTTACCAGAATGGACTCTTGGGAGAAATGTCTTCAGGCTGGTAACAAAAGGAGTTATGACTAAATTAACCAAGTAGAGCAGCAAACCAAGTAACAGTGAGTTGCAATATAATTAAACCACCATACAAAGTGTGCCAGGAGTACTAGAATCCTGGAGCTGGAACATATTCAAACAATAAAATAACCTCTTGTGAAAAGAGCTCACCTTCAGGACTATGTTCTATAGTCAATTTGCAATTCTTTCATATCTAGAGAGGAAGTGGTAGTGATTAAAAGCACAACTAATCCACAAAGAGGATTTCCACTGGGTTCTAAGAGGGCAAATTCTGTCAACGTTCAATAAAGAGCATTCTAACCACAAGGAAAACGATACAGATGGACAACTGTGTAGTAGCCTTCTGTTTGTAGATTAAAAGATAAAAACAAAATGGAGCCAGAATGCATTTGAGTCCATTGGGAAGCAACAAGGTTAATGTGAATCAAAAATAATTTGATATATATATATATATATATATATATATATATATATATATATTTGCATGCTTATGCAGGAGATGAGATGACATTTAGCTTCCTATCAGGTTTCAGAGAAGTCTGTGACTTCCTGGGGAACTTGGACTTACTATATGTACCTATTATTCCTAAAGGCAATCCTGGAGAGAAGGAGGAGGATCAGGAGGACAGGAGGACAGGAGGAAAGGTGGGAGGAGGGGGGGAAGCCGGGGAGAGAAGGAGGAGGACCAGGAGGACAAGGAGGAAAGCTGGGGGGAAGCGGGGGGGAGAGAAGGAGGACCAGGAGGATGAGGAGGAAAGGTGGGAGGAGGGGGGAAGCGGTGGAGAGAAGGAGGAGGACCAGGAGGACGAGGAGGAAAGGTGTGGGGGGGAAGTGGTGGAGAGAAGAAGGTGGACGAGGAGGACAAGGAGGAAAGGTGGGAGGAGAGGGGAAAGCGAGGGAGAGAAGAAGGAGGACCTCCTAGTCCTCCTCCTCCTCTCCCTGGCTCCTTCCTGCCTCGCACCTCTATCTTCCTCCTCCTCTTATACCCAGCGTTTTAACCCCAGATTTTCCTGGTTACAAAGTCATCTTATATGCCAGAAAATACGGCAGATGAGAAACCGGTCTATAATTTTTCAGATCCAGGGGGTCCAGGAAAGGTTTCTTCAGGAGTGGTCTAACAACCACTTCCTTTAAACATGTTGGAACAATTCCTTCCCTAAGGGATGCATTGATGACATTTTTTAAGAAAAGTAATCAAGTCATCGCCCCTCTGGACAACCAGCCAAGATGGGCAGGGATCGAGGAAGCACGTCGTCCTTCACTTTTCCAAGGATCTTGTCCACGTCATCGGTACTCACCGGTTCGAACCGATCCAGTTTAATCTCAAAACAGGTTTACTAGACACCTCATCAGTCAATTCTGCTGTAATCCCAGCATTCAAGTCGGCTCTTATCTGAGAGATTTCATCTGTGAAATAGTTGTTAAAAACGTCACAACAGGCTATTGTTGGGTTAAGTAAAGGGTTCTGCACAGTGGGAACCTGTGTCAGTTCCCTTACCACCCTAAACAATTCTGTTGGACAGGATTCCACAGACGCAATACATGCAGAGGAGAAAGATTTCTGCACTGCACATACTGCCTCTCTATAGGAATGAAGAAATTTCCTATGACGAGTCTTGTCAGATAAGAGTCAAGTTTTCTGCCAGGTGCGCTCTAGTCGTTGTCCAATCCGCTTCATCTTTCTAAGTTCATCTGTGAACCAGGGTTGACGATTTGGAGCGGGTTGGAAAGGACGCTTGGGGGTGATTATGTCGATAGCCCTGGTAAGATCGATGTTCCAGGTATTAACCAGGGCTTCGACAGAATCGTCGGCATTGCCAACCAAGGAACCCTCCAAGGCTTTCTGGAGTCCAACTGGCTCCATTAGCCTCCGAGGGCGGACCATTCTAATAGGTCCTCCATCCCCAGTGGGGTGGACTGTGGCTCTTAGTCCAACCTTGACCAGGAAATGATCCGTCCATGACAGTACAGTGGTATTTATTACCTCCACCCACAGATATGAACCTTCACAGACTGTCTGAAGTTAACCTCAAACTACAGCAAGAAGAATTAGCATATGAAATGCAACCTCAAGCACACTTTCAGACGGATGGGACTCTGTTAAGAAACGTCAAGAAAATCCATGACTATAATGCAACTTCATTTGATTTGACACTGATCATCCCCAAGCTGGTCAAGCTGGTCAAAGTCTGTATCAAATGACCATTTCTCATTTCAATTCTTCCCAGGGCAACCTGGTTCCCTCCTGTGTGCCATCAATTAGGCACAAGACATCACCATTGGCTGCAACACCAAACAACCACTTACCACAGCTCTCTTCTGGCCTGGCTCTTTTCTGGTCATGGCCCAAGAGTGAGTTTCTGACAGATCATTCCTAACAAGCTAGTACCAAGTATGTACTTTCCTTCAGGATCTCCAATATCTGGAATCTATTTTTAATGCAACTCTAAGCTAATAGGCTGGGCCACTGAACACATGTGGAGCCTGGTCCCTTCAAGTTTAACGTAAACTAAGTTCCACTGAACTGAATCATGGTTCCCCCTAGTATGCACAGAATTACAGTTAGTTCTGCTATAACACGTGATTTTACAATGCAAATTGACAATAATGCAATTAATTGAGGAACACTATTCACAGAAGGCTAACTTTTAATTTGCAATCGGGTGATTCCCATCTCAAGCATTCAGAATTGGTGAACTGGCATCTCTCCACATCTCAGCTATTTAGCAGCAACCCCAAGTCCCTTCAACTTCATTGTACAGCTCCAAGAAGTAAGAACCCTGCCAGCTCCTCATCTAGCTGCATCAATCCATGCCACCCTTTCCACAAAGCAATTTCTCAGGTCAAACGAATGCTCATCACCTCTTTGCAACCCTCCCATCCATTCTGTCCCACTGGCAGGAGAAATGGTTAGGAGGGAAATTTCTGTCCTAGCCAAACACCAACTCCTTCAATGCAAGGAAGTGTAGCTTCGCTGGTGCTCCTGAGAGCTTAAACCTAGCCAAGTGTTGTGTTTCTGTGTAGCAGCAGCAGCAGCGGAAGAGGTTGTGGTGGCAGTAAATAAATATGCACGCAGGCAGAGCAACTCCCAAGACCAGCCAATTTTATTTTCTTCAGAATAAAATTTGTGGTAAGTTAAATAAGCTTAGATACGAGTAAATAGATCTGCACCTAACCCTATTTCCCCTGTAGGTCCTTTTATTTTTAGAATGTGAATTACTGTAATGTGGAGTTTTGTAGGAACACAACTTTTACATTATAGCAAACCTTACTGTATAGTCCTCTCTTTTTTGAGATTTTAATTCTGTACTTATATTTTGCCCAATTTTCTCCTTCTTACAGAGCCAGATCAATATGGCTAACAGAATCCCAAAGCAGGCAGAATTCCAACAGCAGTAACTCACACCATTAAAATAAAATGTTTTAACATAAAAATCATAAGTAAAAAACTGAGAAGCTAGTCAATAGATAATTCTTAATAACTTAAACAGCAACAGGGCAAAAAGAACAAAATATTCAAGCACTAGTGGAACATCACACAAAAAAAAGCAAGAAATCTAAATAACTGGGGCAGGGAGATCTAGATTATTGCCAAAAAATAAGGTCCTCTCACTAACTCCATCTCAACACTAAAGTGAACCTATTGCAGAGTTTTCTTGGGAGAATTTGTTCAGAGGGGTCATGAAAGAAAGGGTCATGCTCTGCCTGCGTGCATGACCCTTTCTTTCCTCAGAGGCTGAGTATGTGTACCTTTTCCAAGGACACCAATGAGTTTCCATGGCTAAGCAGGGATTCAAACCCTGGTCATCCAGTGTCCTAGTCCAGTGGTCCCCAACCTTTTTATTGCCGTGGACCGGTCAACGTTTGATAATTTTTCCATGGCCCACTGGGGGGGGGGGTTGCGGCGTCGCATTGATTATTAAATCAAAACAAGCAGTAGCAGGGCGGCCCGGTATCATTTGTTCTGCGGACCGGTACCGGGCCGCGGACCGGGGGTTGGGGACCACTGTCCTAATCCAACACTCAAGCCATTACACCACACTGGCTCTCTTGCTACAAATATTCCAATACAGTAACTTCCACATAGACCTCTAAATGTGCTTGAATATAATAGTTAAATAAAATGTGTTAAATTATAATACCATTATACAGAGCACTGGAATTTTTCCAGTTCAACTTTTCCCAGAAAACTCACAGCACTGTACATAGAGTGTATACTCCAATCAAAATGCTATCAATACATGCATGACCATGACCAGGTCTCCTGTATGAGGAATGGGTGCAGCGGAGACACTATTCTAAACTGGGCAAAAGCATTACTGACCACAGGTGCCACATGGCCTGCAGAACAGCAGGGCTGGGTCCAAGAGTAACCCAAACTGTTTAAAGGAAGCAGCTTGGGAGTAATCCTGGATGTGAACTTTGTTGCTGGGTGTTCAGACATGAGTTCAGCCTATGAGTATGTGTAAGCTAAATGATTTAGGGCTAAATAAAATAAGGCTCCAAAGATATGCAGAAATATGAGCTGGAGAAAGCATTTTCCATAGTACACAAAAGCTCTTTGCTATGGGAAACAGCACTGAAACATGGATGGGTGAGTTCTAGAAATGCTCTTTGAAACAAACTGCAGAATTCCAGTACTTCAAGGGCAGGGAGTATAATGAGGAAGAATGCAAATGCAAGAAACAGCAGCTGACGGGGAGAGAGAGCCTGCTCAGATACAGAAGATGACATACCCATGATACAACAAGGACAGAGTCCTGATGGTTGCATTCAAAGCAACCATAATGGTGAAAGCTATCTATGTGATCCATTGTCACATGTGATGCCTCACAACTCTGATGAGTAAGCAAAGTGGGTGAGCAGAGAAAGGAGCTAGTACAATACTAGTCCAGGCAGTGTGCAGAATCTGGTCCCACTGGAGCAATGGATGCATGCGGAGAAAGAGAAACTACTCCTGACCTTGTAAGAGGGGAATGAAGAATGACCTAGAATAGCTTTCAACATAGAAAATTAACAGCTGTTCCTATAAATATGCACTCTGTAAAAGACAGATACAAATGCTTGCATTTTTCAGGGTTAAATGAGATGCAGCATTTGTTATGTAACATTTGTGGTTAAATGAGTTTTAAATTGCTTTAACTTTGTACTTTGAATTGCATTATTTAATTTTAAAATCTTTTAATATTAATAGGATTTCAGCCATACTTTGCTGTAAACTACCTTGAGTCCATACCAAGGCAGGACATACATTCAATACACTCGTCCCTCCACATTCACTGAGTTAGGAGCACAGGACCCCTGTGAATCTGGAAAAACTGAGAATAACAAAAACATTATGTTTTTACCTGAGAGAACACCTCTCTAGCAATCTCTAGGTCCTCCAGTGCAACTCTGTGGTCAACATCTGCCAGACAGACATTGACCAAAGAATTGCTGGAGGAGCTACAAATGCCTAGTGGAATGTTCTCTCTAGGAATCTCTAGGTCGTTCAGTGCAACTTTTGGTTAAAGTTGACCATAGAGTTGCATTGGAGGACCTAAATATTCCTAGAGAGAACATATTAATAAAATCCGTGAATAATCAAATCTGTAAGTCAAAGCTGCAAATGTGGAGGGACAAGCATAAATAAATATGTAGTTGCCTTGTATAGTTGATTATTCTTTCATAAAGAGTCAGGGGGTTGAATGGGATTGGAAATGGGGGTGGATAATCCTTTGCCCCCCCCGTCCATGGCCCAACTAGAATTGCCTGTCCCCATGCCTGATACTCATAAAGCTTCCATTCACACCAGAAAAAACTTCCCTTCTATGGTGAATAACAGTTGCTGGGTGGGGGGCGGGAGGTTCTGAATCAGGACCACAGTTCCAAGGGAAACCTCCCCATTATCTCATTCCTCTTCCCTCTGCTTTTTAAACAAAATCAACTATGCAGAGGCAAATTATGCGACAAATGTTGCATCTCACTTATCATTTAGTGCATAAATTATTGCCATTATGCACAAAAATGTGATTATTTAAAAAAAAAAAAGCAGTAATTTCAGGCACAACTCTAAATTCCCAGCACAAGAACAAAACACTTTGATCCAAACTGCATCCGTTCTATAGCTAATTCTCATTTCAATGTTTATGCTTTCCTTAGAAAATTCTCCAGTAAATACACCCCCACATTGAACATCACGCTGGATCCTATTTGGGCTGAAGCAATCTGTTCTTTCACTTTCCATAATTGCTAACATGTCTGACTTGGCTATAATTACTGCCACTATTGTTACAACATTTGTTCAAGCTTAGCTGTCCAGCCCCCTGATCAGCAGTTGGACAGGCCTGTTATTAGCCCCCGTTCTCTCTCTGTGTAATATTCCACATTACAGAAGAAGGCCTGCAGCTCTTCTTGGTATTCACCAAGTGACAGCATTCTCCATAGATACAGGAAGCCACTCTCCAAGGAACTGTTTGTGTGTGTGTGTGCGCATATACCGCACACACAAGAACAGATACAGCAACACAACCAAGTAACACAGGCAATAATCAAGCTCTATGTCCTTTGTCACTGCCAGCTTCCAACTCAAACGTTCCCTGGGAATAACTGACACGTAGCTTCTTTCCTTTTGCCTCTCAGCATTACAAATGACTTCATTTTTCATCCACATCAATAATCTTCAGCTCCAATGAGCTGCACATTCTGCACATGGAGAACAGGCATGCAAGATATGTCACTGAAGTCACAATAGCTAGAGATGGGGGGGGGGTAGATTTTTCTTATGATTTGTATATGACTGATTAGAAAGGACAATAATGCTCAGTAAAATGGAAGGCAGGAGGAAAAGAAGACGACCATATTGCAGAATGATTGATTCAGCCAAGAAAGCCACGGCCCTGTGTTGCGATGTGTAAGCTGGACAGTTAATAACATGGTCTCTTGGAGGACTCTATTCATAGGGTTGCCAAAAATCAAAACTGACTTGACAGCAAATTCTACAACTACTAAAGGCAATGTGAAACTCATCCTTGGTTCTAGCTGTTATTAGACCTCTACTGTCCTGTATGAAAGCTTATCCTAATACACATATTGTCCCTTATGCAATCAGATGCTGGAGACAAAGGGCCTCTGCAGATGGGCAGCACAGAGCCACCCCTGGAAGCGGCAGATCAGGGCCATGGCAACCCCACGTCATGGCCCCAATCCTCCCTTTTGCCACCCCCAAAAGAGCGGCAAAATGCTGCTCCTTTTAGGGGCGGCATAATGCCACCCTAAGAGCCGGCACACAGCTCTTCCTCGCCCTTTTCAGTGCAGCGTGTCAGAATGCTGCGCCGGGAAGGCGTGGGTGCCATGCGTAACAGCGCACTGCATCAGGACAGCATTGGCGTGGGGCAGACGGCATGCAGCTTTCCCGCCCTAACTCTACCCCCAAGCCAGCCCTTTGGTCTGGTCTGCAGAGGCCCAAAGTCTTTTATGATCCTTGCCTCAGAAACCATCCTGCTGTGCATTCTCCACACCAGGGGTAGGCAACCTAAGTCCCGGGGGCCGGATGCGGCCCGCCGAGGCCTTTGGACCGGCCCCAGGCCAGTACTGCCGCCGCCGCCGCCGCCCACCATGATGATATTGATTATTGTTGTTATTACTTGTTCTTGGGCTTTTCTTGGCAAAATCTCCACAGGGGGTTTGCCATGGCTTTTCTGGAGCTGAGAGAGTGTGCATGCATATTTTTTAGTATTTTTTAATATATATATTTTTTACTTTATTTATTTATTTATTTATTTATTTTTGGTGCTTCGGCCCCCCAATTGTCTGAGGGACAGCAATCCGGCCCCCAGCTCAAAAAGGTTGCCTACCCCTGCTCCACACTGTCCACAATCAAAGTAATTCTGCTCTATTTTGTCTTGTACAAAATAGCTGAAAAGCCCACCCACCAACCCACGTCACTTTTCCTCCTCATTATTTTTGCAAATTAGTATAGTTGCTAACACTGTACACAAGGGGGTACAGCATTTTTTGCAAAATATATTCATCCCATTTAAAATGGAAAATATTCACTCCACAGTTCCAAGAAAACATATCTCTGTAGAGTGCAATACATTTTCATAGATGTTCAAGACAAAGGTCTTAAGAAGTTTGAATTCTTAAGATCAGCAACTCTTAAATATGAGTCCAGAGTCACTGGAAAGCCTGTATCATGAACTGCAAATAAAAGTTGTTCTTAATAAGGCTATACCTGTATGGAAGCATTCTCATTCTATGATCCTAACCTTCAAAGTTTTTGAGTCATGTCAAATGACTTTTCCTAAAAAGTTTCCCAATAAAGTTTAAGCAGCCTATCTCCCTAATGCAAGACCATCTGACGCAAGAAACAAAGCAAATTCTATGGCAATCCATGTGAAGTTGAGATACCTTTCACTGATAACACAATTTATCAGTTATAAAGGTATAGATGTACACACCCTTGTGAGCATATGCCTGGGAGCTCAAGAGAGGGAAAACTGAGATTTCTTTCACCCCCTCTCCTTCTCCTCCATATTAAAAGTATTTGTTGTTGTTGTTGTTGTTGTTGTTGTGTGCTTTCACGTTATTGCCAACTTCTTATGGAGACCCTAAGCCAACCCTGTCATGGAGTTTTCTTGGCAAGCTTCTTCAGCGGGGGTTTGGCATTGCCATCCTCTAAGGCTGAGAGAGTGTGACTAGCCCAAGGTCACCCAGTGGGTTTCCATGGATGAGTGGGGATTCAAATGCTGGCCTCCAGGTTGTGCAACATGTCTGGGTATTTCACTCCTGCAAAAACTTTCATCAGCTGCATGTGTGGCTACTGAGAAGCCAACTGCACAAATGTGCATTTAGAAGAAGAAGAAGATTCTTACAAATGTGTGGCGTAGTGGTTTTAGTGTTAGACTATGACTCTGGACATCATGGTTTGATTCCCAGCTTGGTCATGAAACCCAGTGGGTGACATTGGGCAAGTTACATACTCTCAGCCTCAGAGAAAGGCAATGGCAAACCACTTCTGAACAAATCTTGCCAAGAAAACCCTATTACAGGTTCACTTTAGAGTCTTGACCATAAGTCAAGTCTTGAAAGTACACAACAACCACCTTCATATCTGGTGAATCATTACAGCTGTTTGTTTTACACTGCGCAGGTGAGCAAAAAAAGAGGTGCATGAAGCAGGCAAGCACCCCCAAGCTAACCTGGCTGGCCTCCTTTCACCCCATCCCTATGCAGACCTGGGCCCTGGGCTGCGACTCAGTGTTTGTGTTCCCTGGGAAGAAGCAGACTGGCCTCCTTTTGACTGAGTACAATAACATTCAAAATCCACAAAACTGTGATATGTTTGCATGCAGGCCTGTGACTAACATAGGGCCTTTGCAGACTGCCTGAAACAGTGCAAATTGAGTCCACTTTAAGGATTAGGGTTAGTGCTAGGGAATTTTTTTTTCCTGAGACATTGAGCCTTCTCTGTCAGAGAGCTGTGGTGCCACAATAAAATGCAGTTAGCATGATTCCCTAACCCTAACCCTAACCCTTAAAGTGGACTCAATTTGCACTATTTCTGGCAGTCTGCAAAGGCCCAGAGTCATTTTATAATCCCCCCCTTCCCATATGATTTATTTTAATACCTTTGCCTGATGAAGAAGCCAGCAGAGTGTTGAAAGCTTGCACGATGCACATAGCAGTTTGGGCACAGGTGCCCTAACCACAAAGGAGGACATGTTACTGCAAAATATAGTTCATTCAAGAAAAATGTAGGACATTACAAAAAAAGAGCTAGAAGCACTCATGTAAATATAAATTCATGCTTCTGAGTCATGCTCAAAGTGGAAGACATTTAGAAATTCTATGTGGACAGAAAAGATGGAGATGGAGGACAGGTCCTGGAAAAGAGGAGGACCTCTAGTCACTCTGTTTGAGCACTGGACTGTGACTCTGGGAAACCAGGGTTCGAATCCCGGCTTGGCCAGGTAAACTTAATGGGTGCCCTGAGGCAAGTTACACTCTCTCAGCTACAGGGAATAGCAATGGCAAACCCCCTCTGAAATATTTTCCAAGAAAAGCCCATGATAGATTATACCTGAGAGATAATCATGATGCAGTAGAGCCAGTGTGATGCAATGATCTGAGCACTTGACTGTGATTCTGGAGACCAGGGTTCGAATTTCCCTTGGCCTCATTCTATTGCTAGTGGAGAGCAGTAGGAGTGGAGAAACCTCTGGCTATGTCACCACTGATGAGAGACAGTGTGACACAGTGGTTTGAGTGTTGGACTGTGACTCCAGAGACCAGGATTCAATTTCCAGCTCAGCCATGGAAAGCCACTGGGTGACCTTGGGCAAGTCACACTCTCTAAGCCTCAGAGAATGGCAAACTCCCTCTGAAGAAACTTGCCAAGAAAACCACCTTAGGGTCACTGTAAGTCAGAAAGGAACTGAAGGCACATAACAACTACGGACATTATCGCACTACACTCTTATAGCAGTATTATTCCACTTTAACTGCTATCCCTGCCTGATTTGGAATCCTAGGATCTGAAGTTTAGGGAGAGATATTCTACTTTAATCTCTTTGGCTGCCTCCTGGGGAATGCTGTGATTTGCAGTTTAGGGAGGGATGCTGAGAATACCCAGGGAGCTCTTAAGCCTCACTAAACTACAAACCCCAGAATGCCACAGGAAGTAACCATAGCAGTTAAAGTGAAGTAATAGCACTATAACAGTGTGTAGTGCAATAATGTCCAACAACCACCACTTCTGGTAAGAACCAGCGTGGTGTAGTGGTTTGAGCATTGGACTAGGACAGTGGGAGGCCTGGGTTCGAATCCCTGCTAAGCCATGTAAAACCAACTTGGGCAAGTCACACTCTCTCAGCCTCATGGGAAGGCCATGGCAAAACCCCTTCTGGAGAAACTTGCCAAGAAAACCCCATGATAGGCAGTCGTATTTATTCTGCAGGCAGAGTTGCCATAAGTCGGAAACGACTTGAAGGCACACAAGAACAACTTCTGATAAGATTTTACAGATATAGCCATGTTAGTCTGTAGAATTAATATACAGAGATTCTGTAGCACCTTTGAGACTAAGGGCCTGTACAGACTGCCAGAAATAATTCAGTTTGAGACTACTTTAAATGCCCTGGCTCAGTGCTAGGGAATCATGAGAATTGTAGTTTTTTCTGAGACACGGAGCCTTCTCTGGTGCCACAATAAACTACAGTTCCCATGATTCCCTAGGACTGATCCAGGGCAGTTAGAGTGGTCTCAAACTGGATTATTTCTGGCAGGCCCTAAGTGATGAAAAAAATGTACAAACGTCTTATTTTTTTTTTTATCACTAAGGGGGGTTGCAGACTGCCAGAAATAGTGCAAATTGAGTCCACTTTTAGGGTTAGGGTTAGTGCTAGGGAATCATGGGATTTTTTTCCTGAGACATTGAGCCTTCTCTGTCAGAGAGCTCTGGTGCCACAATAAAATACAGTTCCCATGATTCCCTAACCATAACCCTAACCCTAAAAGTGGACTCAATTTGCACTATTTCTGGCAGTCTGCAACCCCCCTTAGTCTCAAAGGCGCTCTCAGAATCTCTCTCTCTATATATAACTTCTGGTAAGAGTTAAGATAAGGTGGAGTTGTAGTTTGAGCGTCGGTCTGCGACTCTGGAGAGCGGGGTTCGAATCCCTCCTCAGCCATGGAAGCCCACTGGGGGAACCTTGTGGCGAGTCACACTCTCTCAGCCTCAGAGGGCAACCCCCCCCCGAAGAAATCTTGCCAAGGAAACCGCATAAGTCAGAAAAGGCTTGAAGAAACACAGGAACACCAGCAACACCACCCAAGGTCCCCCTGCCCTGTGGACGCTGGGTGTTCTCGTCCTTTGTCGACCGAGGCTCCCCGCCCTTCCTCCTCCTGCCTTCCCGCCTGACCGACCTGGAGCCGCTGGAGGTAGGAGGCCGGCGCGTAGCCCGTCTCCCCGGAGCCCGCCCGGGTCACCAGCCACCAGTGCTGGTTACTCCGCTCCAGCAGCAGGAAGGTCTCCCCGGCCGCGAAGGCCAAGGAGCTGGGCTCGGCCGAACGGAAGCCGTACAGGGCCCGGTACATGGCGGACCGAAAGAGAAGCCTTCTCCCGGCGCCCTTCCAAGCCGCCTGGGGCTTCCGATGTAAACACCGCCACCAAGCCACGCCCCCCGCCGGCCGGGGCACGCGCGGCCATGTCATCGCGCAGCCACGCCCACCCACCAACGGCTGCCGCTGCCGCGTTCTATGGTGCTGCAGCGCCACCTGCTGGCAGCCGTGCAGAGGAAAGTGCTGGAAGGCGAGAACGGGAACTGGTCGCCTCCTCCATTTCAGCCTTCTGTCCAGGAGGAGTTCCAGAATGCCCGGCCTCCATTCTGAGCAGGACTCAAGGGGATGGGATGGGGGACACCTGGCTTAACCAGACTAGTGTGAAAGGGATCTAGGTGTCCTAGTAGACCCCGACTTGAACATGAGTCCGCAGTGTGATGCGGCAGCTAAAAATGCCAATGCGATTCTGGGCTAAATCAGTAGAAGTATAGTGTTGAGATCAAGGGAAGGCATAATGCCACTGTATTCTGCTTTGGTCAGACCCCGCCTGGAATATTGTGTCCAGTTATGGGCTCCACTATTCAAAAAGGATGTTGACAAGCTGGAGAGTGTCCGAAGGAGGGTGACCAAAATGGTGAAGGGTCTGGAAACCATGCCTTTAGGAAGTTGGGTATGTTTAGCCTGGAAAAGAGACGGTTAAGACGTGATACGATAGCCCTGTTTAAATATTTGTAGAGGTGCCCTATTGAGGATAGTGAAAGCTTGTTTTCTGCTGCTCCAGAGAATAAGACATGGAGCAATGGGTTCAAACTACAGGAAAAGAGATTCCACATCAACATTAGGAAGAACTTAATTGAGCTACCCTACCACATATGCAAGATTTCTTTCCTGGTCAGTCACCAACATCTCTGTCACCCAATAAATACAGACATATGTGCAAAGATAAGCCCCCCCCCCCACAAAAAAATCAACATCCCATACTGCCCCAACCAAAGCCCCCAAAACATCCCATACTGTCTTTCCTGGAGAGGGGAAGAAGTCTGCTTGGAACATATAGGTTGGCAACTATACCAGTTGAAGAGCTAGCTGTGGAGAGCGAAGGGAAGAACAGAAAGTAGCAAAGGAATCACAAGCGGCCACAAGACGCAGTCCCTGGGTTTGGATGCAGAGTCAGGGCCTGGGAGAAAGTAAATGCTGACACTTGGGTGCATTGACAGCGCTCAAGTCTCACAGTCCCTTTCCATGAAGAATGTAATGACTGAAGCTACACTTATTCCAGGGCCAACCAAAGACAGTTTGCTGCCTGAGACAAAACACAAGGTGGTCTCCCCTCACTGGTCCACATGCAGAAGCTGAGTGGAGTATTCATTTATTCAATTTATATCCCACTTTTCTCCCAGTATAGAACCCAAAGCAGTTTACAGTGTAATTAAAACAAAATAGCTTTTAAAATGGTACAAAAGTTTAAAAAGCATTTTAAAACATCAAGATAAAACATTAATTTAACAATTGTGTTTTTAACTATGCCGTAACCCGCCTCGAGCCGTGAGGAGAGAAGGGTAAGAAATAAAAATTATTATAATTATTTTATTTTTATTATTATTTGAAATAGCTAAAAAGGCATTAAAACATATTGCATATCAAGAAACATCCTTCTTTGTTGTTGTTGTGTGCCTTCAAGTCATATCTGACTTACGGGAACCCTCTCACAGGGTTTTCCTGGCAAGATTTGTCCAGAGGAGGTTTGCCATTGCCTTCCCCTGAGGCTGAGAGCATGTGACTTGCCCAAGGTCACCCGTGGATTTCATGGCTGAGCTGGGGATCAAACTTTGCTCACAGGCCAGCATTCAAACCGCTATGCCACACTGGCTCTTGCAGATCCTTCTGGGCACATCCTTCTACCTATGCCAACTAAAAGTTGGGGGTCTGCTTGAAAAGTGGGTTTGCCTGCTGGGGAAAAAGAGGAGGCCCACCAACTTCCCTTGCAAGGGAGCTCTATAGCCTAGGAGCAGCCACCAAGTAAGCTTGCTCTTGTGTCCTCACCAGATGAGAAAGCACTCCCCCAAAGATTGTAAGGTGTGGGCAGACTCATATGAGATGCTATATGAGATGCATATGAGATGATGAGTGCTATAAAGTCCTATACGTCTTAGGTCCAGATTATGCGTGGGCCTTTGCAGACTGCTAGAAATAGTGCAAATTGAGTCCACTTTAACTGTCATGGCTCAGTGCTAGGGAGTCATGGGAATTGTATTTTTTTCTGAGACATTGAGCTTTCTCTGTCAGAGAGCTCTGGTGCCACAATAAATTACAGTTCCCATGATTCCCTAGCACTGAGTCAGGGCAGTTAAAGTGGACTCAGTTTGCACTATTTCTGGCAGTCTGCAAAGGCCCACACATAATCTGGACCTAAGCCGTACAGGACTTTATAGCACTTTGCACTTTGAATCATAGCACAAGTTGCATTTTGCTCCAGTAGAGCCAACTGCATCCTCTGCCACGCTTGAGGCAATTCAGGGGACTCAGGGGAGCTTGTGTGGCAGATGCAATTCTGCTGCCCAATTCGGTTAGCGTTCATTACTAACAGGGAGGGTACTACTGCCTCTGGTCCCAGCATTTGCAACCTGTTAGCTAGCCTGACATATTTCTTTCTTTCACTCATTTCCTCCCTTTTTGTCAGAACTGAGACTTGAGGTGGCCCACAACAAAAATGAAACAAATACAGATACAAAACAGAAAATTAGAGAGAAACCACAATTAAAATACCATAGCAAAACAGTATTCAATTAAAGAGCGATTTTAAAAAAAGACGTCAGTAAACAAAAACAAAAAAAGTACAGTGTCAGTTTATTAAAATCACCTCCCTTAACAGCAAGTCGTGCCAAAAACCTGCTGGCATTTTTTAAGGTCATTGACTATGGACAGAAGGGCAACAGAGAGGAGGGCAACCTTGGGCAGCCACCCAGAAGGCCATCTTTTGTGTCCCCAGCAGACTTGCCTCTGAAGGTGGCAGAACCAGAAGATTTCCCAGAGGCTCTCAAAAGCCACGCAGCTCATCTGGCCTAATAAAGTATTTTATATCACCTGGATCCCTTTAACTGTAAGGGCTGGGGTGGAGGTCTTTGTGTGCTGTGAGAATTCCCTGTGCATCCAGGATATATGATCCTACAAGGTAGAGGTACTTACATTTATTGGACCACTAGAGCCAATGTATAGGATGCCAGGCCTTACTAACAGGGTGGGGAGCATTGCTCCTGGCTGTAGAGTTTGCATGTGTGTGGTGCAATGTGTGTTACAGAAAGGCAATATAGACAAAATCAAGATTTCATAAGTAGTACAAAAGGAAGAGAGTTTCAGTAGCTACATACTTTCTCTCTTACTGTTGTGCTTCTGTAAAGTGTGTTGTCTTGGCATCCCCCTTCATTAGAGTAGGATTTGGTGTTGGAGGTTTGTGTCTGGAGCCCTGAGATAGGTAATCTGTAGTGGTCCTAGGCAGATAAATGTTAGCAATGTGGCTCACATATCTTATGTATATTCAGCTGGAAGGCCATGCTTTCATTTTGTACAAAATACTTTCATTTTGGGTAACTTTCCCCATGGTTTTGTTTCTGTATTTCTCTTTTGCATTATGTTCTGTCTTTCCACCAGTGAGTTCACGGCACCATACCACACTTTCCTCCTCCTCCTCCTCACTTCACAGCCCTGTGAGGTTGCTCAGGTTGAGAGAAAGAGGCTGCATCTGCACTGCAGAATTAATGCAATTTGACACTACTTTAACTGCCATGGCTCAATGAATTCTGGGATTTATAGCTTTGTGAGACATTTAGCCTTCTCTATCAGAGAGCTCTGGTGCCACGGCACTCTACAAATCCCAGGATTCCAAAGGATGGAGCAACAATAGTTAAAGCTGTGTCAAACTGCATTAATTCTGCAGTGCGGCAGCAGCCAGAGCTATCTGCTCAAATTCACCCAATGTGTTTCGTGGCTCAATGGGGACTAGAACCTGGATCTTCCAAAAATCCCAATCCAACACTGTACCTCCTGCACTATACTGGCTCTTCTCTGGAGGACTGTGGCTCTGATGGCTGTCCGACTATCACAAGTCTCATCTGCATGTTTTAAGTATGCACACTCTGAGGCCAATGTGATATGTTGAATCCCCAATCAGCTCAGTTACAGGCTATCTGGGAGCAATATACATCAGAAGTGGGCAAAATAGCCCATGACCCTCCTATCCATTTTTCTAACCCTTGTACCATTCCTCACTACCATTAACTGACAGGAAACACAAATGGCAAAACAAAAATAATTGTGCTCTTAGAAGTTTCTAGCAACTGTGATTTTCTTCTAAAGTAAAGCACAATTTTTTGTGGGGTTTTTGGGCTGTGTGGCCATGTTCTAGAAGAGTTTCTTTCTGATGTTTCACCAACATCTGTGGCTGGCATCTTCAGAGAATGCTGGAGTGGAAGAGAGTGGGTATATATGTATGTATATGTATGTATATATATATATATATATATATATACTGTGAGACAGAATGCACAGGGAAGCCATCAAAATCCACAAACACTTGGACAACTTCAACAGGAAAGAAGAAACCCTTAAAGTAAACAAAGTTTGGCTACCAGTCCTGCAAAACAGAAAAATCAGCACTCAGCAAATACAAATGAGAAACCACCCAGGGTCAGGGGCTTTCCCAGCAGACAATGAACACCAATTAGCAGACACTAATCCTCGTTTGCATATCTTCCCACCCTGAGGCCCTGCCATCAACAACAGAACAATACACAGTTGACATGGGATCACTCCTCCCTACCCAGGGTCACACAGTATATATATACCCACACTCTTTCATTCCAGTATTCTCTGAAAATGCCAGCCACAGATGCTGGCGAAATGTCAGAAATAAACTCTTCTAGAACATGGCCACACAGCCCCAAAAAACCCCACAAAAAACTATGGATGCCAGCCATGAAAGCCTTCAACTTCATAAAACACAAGTCTTTGCTTTGCTAAACTAGTGCCTTTTTCCTAGGATCTTTGGGAAATAGTTACTTCCACTTTGGAAAGAAAAACACCAACCCCCTCTTCTTAATTTTCAATTGGGATACAGACTACTTCAGGTCCTGCGGAAGCCAAAATTACTGTATTTTCCGGCATATAAGACAACTTTTTAACCCTGGAAAAGGGTCTCAAAAGTCGAGGGTCGTCTTATACACCAGGTAGAGGAGGAGGAGGACAACGATGAAGGGAGAAGGAAAAGGGAGCCAGGAGAGAGAAGGAAGATGATGAGGATGAGAGGAGAAAGAGAAGAGAGCCAGGAGAGAGGAGGATGAGGATGAGAACGAAAGGAGGAAGAGGAGGAAGCCAGGAGAGAGGAGGAGGAAGATGAGAATGAAGGGAGGAAGAGGAGGAAGCCAGGAGAGAGGAAGAGGAGGAGGAGGAGGATGAGAATGAAGGGAGGAAGAGGAGGAAGCCAGGAGAGAGAAGGAGGAGGAGGAGGAGAACGAGGGGAGAATTGGAAGGGAGCCAGTTCTACAGTATGGATGAAGCCTGAATCTGCACTGCAGAAATAATGCAGTTTGACACCGCTTTAACTGCCATGGCTCCATCCTATGGACTCCTAGGATCTGCAGTTTGCTTTGTGGTACCAGAGCTCTCTGACAGAAAAGGCTAAATATCTCACAAAACTGCAAATCCCAGAATTCCATAGCCTTGAGCCAGGGAAGTTAAAGCAGTGTCAAACTGCTTTAATAAATTTCTGCAATGCAGACGCAGCCAAAGTTGATGTGTTGCTTGGGCAAATAATTCTGCACAATGAGAGAGAGAGAGAGTGCCCTTGAAGATTTATCTAAAGAAGAACCAAGTTCCTTAATTTGGAGGTTATCTGTGTATGTTGTGTGCCTTCAAATTGTTTCTGACTTATGGTGATCATGGGGTTTTCTTGGCAAGATTCGCTCAGAGGAGGTTTGCCACTGCCTTCCCCTGAGGCTGAGAGTGTGTGACTTGTTCAAGTTCACCCAGTGGGTTTCATGGCAGAGTGGGGAATCAAACCCAGGTCTCCAGAGTGGTAATCCAACACTCAAACCACTACACTATGCTGGCTCCTATTTCCATGTACTACCTATGAAACAATTGCAGACTTTTATGTTGTTCTTGTGTGTCTTCAAGTCCTTTCTGACTTATGGCGACCTTAAGGCAACCTTATTATGAGGTTTTCTTGGCATGTTTCTTCAAATGGGGGTTGCCATTACCATCCTCTGAGGCTGAGAGTGTGTGACATGCCCAGGGTCACTTACTTGGCCACAAATTGTACATACCCCAGAATGCATCACCTAGTATATTGGCAGTCCTTCCCCCCCCAACACTTTCTCATTTCCCCCCAACCATCTCAGAGCTGGGAGATGGAAATAATTTTTAAAGCAGTATTTAAATCTGGACTATTTTTTAAAAGTAAGGTCCAAAACACACTGCAGAAATAAATGCTAGGGAACATGGGAGCTGTAGTTTGTTGTGTTTATAAGTGACAGTTCTCCTGCTAAGTACCTGCATGTCATAAGCATTTGAATTAAAATTACCATATGGAAATCAAATTTGTTTTGTTAAAATTTTTATTTGGTGTGCGTTAGAAGAGGGGTAGTCTTATATGCCGAGTATATCCCAAACTCTGTATTTTAACTGGAAAAGTTGGGGTCGTCTTATATGCCAGAAAATACAGTATGTGTCTTCAATGTGCTGCTGTCTCATGTTCTGCTGGCTTAGGGGGGATGTAGATGGCGAAAAACGCCGTCTTCAATCCCAGGAAGGGGAGGGGCAGCCGGACGCTGGGCGCCCCATCCCCTTCCTGAGGATGTCATCGGAGTGATGGCCTGTCTGCATGACGGACGCTCTGATGACGTCCCTCCGGCTCAGTGTCCAGACACGCTGAGCCAGAAGAGACACCAAAGAGGCGCGCCACACCTCTTGCAGTGCCCCTTTCGCAGCTTGCAGAAGGAGCACTATTTTAGCACTCCTTTCGCAGGTGGCGAAAGGGAGGATCGGGGCTGAGGTGTCCAGCAGCCTCGGCCTCGATCCTCCGCTTCTGGGGGTGGCCCAGGGTCTCCCATCTGCATCTCCCCTTAGTGAGCCTATAGCACCTCAGAAAGTGTCTTTCAAGTACAAGACAGTGAACTTAATTAAACTAGAAAAGTCATATTATCTGTGTTCATAGCTTGTTTTCTTTCTCTGAGCTTCTGCTTCATTCCCTAAATTAAGCCGGTGTAGTTCATAAAGTGACAAGGAATATCTCATTACTTGGTCTATATATAATGTTTGAGAGACAGGGGGTTGACTTATCTGGTCCTTCAGTCTAAAACAAATTTATCAAAGATGGTGATGAACTAATATCCTACACAAAGGCTATTGATCCTAGTCAAACTATGGAGTGGGGTAGCCTCTACTGCAGGGGTAGGCAACCTTCCCCTTTAAGGGCTGAGGGACTTCAGCTCCCAGAATCCCAGGAGCTACTGGCCAACATGGGACTATTGGCCAACATGGCAGAGGCTTCTGGGAGCTATTAGGGATAAGGAAGGGATAATTAGAATGTCATTCCAAATCTCTGCTTTGACGGGCAGATGCCTGCTCTCTCTCTTCCCTGTTGGATTCTGTTTCTCCCACTGGGGGAGAGACAGAGAGAGAAGAAATTAAAAATAAATGAAGGGAAAAATAGGGAATTAGTTACTACAATAGGTTTGTTATAAAAAATATAGAAAAGCACAACAGAAATTGCTGTAAAATGATAAATATAAACTAAATTATCTTGTATAATAATTAAGTTGAGATAAGATATAGTGTCTTTTAGTTAAATCATGTATGGTGTGAGATGAAGAAATACATTATAACAGAAGTTTTAAAAAAAGGCTAAAACACAAGGAATGTCTGGTGAAGGAAGTGTTTTAATGTATGTAATAACTATATGTCTGTATGTATGTTTGTATGTTTTCATGTCTGTAACTGTTTGTCCATTTTGTCTTTTTTGTTTTATGTATACATGCATATATGGTACGTAATTGTTGATTTAAGAATTGTTGAATAATTTTATGTAATCAACGTTTTTTAATAATAAATATAATTTAAATTTTTTAAAAAAATGAAGGCAGATTTGGTTTTGCGGACAAAAAAAAGAGAGAAGAAAAAAAGAGTTGTAAGTATGAAATATCCACTTTTCTTCACAGTACAAGTAACTTCTCCAGTTCGGATGGCTTAATTTATGGGATGGTGATTTGGATTTTTTAATGAGACATAGTAGCCAGGGATGGGAGCGGGGGCAAGATCCTTAAATAGAAGTAGAGACAAGAAGACTAAAGAGACAAGATCTCTATGGGGATATGCAGACAGGCAGCTCTAGGCCACCCCTGCCTAGGCAACCCCACGCCGCAGCCCCGGTCCTTCCTTTTGTCGACGGCTCCTTTTAGGGGTGGCAAAAGGATGCTCTAAAGAGCTGGCGCCATGGCTCTTCCACGCCCTTTTGACGCAGCGTGTCCTGATGCCGCACACCATGCAAATGGGCACGCGGCATCAGGACAGCATCGGTGGGTTGGGGTGGCCGGCCGGCCAGCCAGTGTGCGACTGCCCTGCCCCAGCTCCGCTCCCTGGCCGGCCCTTTAGGCCGGTCTGCAATGTCCCTATATCTTTAAGTTCTATTATTATTATTATTATTATTAACTGAAAGAAAGAAGTTGGCCACATGAGCTTTCCTAAAGTCTGCTTCCTCAGATGCATTTAGATGCATTTAGTCTCAGAGGTGCTCCAAGATCTCTATATCTTTGAATTCTACTTCCTCAGATGTATTTTATTATGTTTGTTGTTGTGTGCCTTCAAGTTGTTTTCGGAAAGGAGGAGATATATTTCAACCTTCTGTCCAGGAATAATATCAAATCTCCTCCATTTTGAGCATGATTAAGAAGCATGGGTTTATATTAATGGTTTTTAAAATTTATTAATGTTTTTGGCTTTAAGTTGGTCATGTCCTCCATTTTGTCCCAGTTTTGTTGGAGAGAATTATGGCAACCCTAATCCTCCACCAAACTTCAGATCCTAGAATTCCCTGAGAAGGAACCATGATATTAAACTGTTATCAAACTACTAAACAGGTTTAGTCTTCCTCATCCATAATTTCTGGATGAGGAAGACTCAACCTGTTTAGTAGTTTGACAACAGTTTAATATTGTGGTTCTTTCTCAGGGAATTCTAGGATCTGAAGTTTAATGGAGCTACTTAAGATTCTCTGCTAGAGAGTTCTATTGCTGTAGTTCAGTATAATGCAAGGGAGAAGACAAGAGAGCATTCTAGAACTCAACGTACACAAACTTTGTTTCATGCACAAAATTATTATTTTTAATTGTATAAAATTATCTTCAGGCTATGGGTATATACTTCATGTCTTAGTATAGGCCTGCACAACTTGGTAGTAGGCGGGGGCCAAAATTAAAATAGGCTAAATTTCTTTGGGCCACAGATAGGTGTTAATTAAATATTAATTAATTAATTAATAACAGTAAGTAATAGTAATTAGTAATATTAATTATAATTAATTAATATTAATTCCATCCTCCTCTGCTCAGCCCTCTTAGGAGAAAGCTGAGCAGCAGAGCAGCCTTGCCTGTCCTTCTCCTCTTCTACCTGGACTTCCGCTCAGGAGAAAGCCAAGCAGCGGAGGAGCCTTGAAGGCTGGGTCTTCGCCCATCCTCCTCCTCCTCCTGTCACTGCCTGGCCTTTTCCTCAGGACAAGGCAAGGTGGTGGAAGAGCCTTGCAGGGCAAGTGTTCACCTGTCTTCTTCCTCCACCCGTCCTTCTCTCAGGAGTGCTTTAGCTGTATTTTCCTGCATGGCAGAGGGTTGGATTAGATGGCCCTTGTGGTCCCTTCCAACTCTATAATCCTACGATGAAGCAAAAAGAAGATTCATTTTTTTAAAAGTATAGCAAAGGACAATTGTATAATAGATAACAGACGTCGGTGTCTATTAGGCTTTGTTTAGTTGAATGAATGCTCAGCAGAGGGCAATCAAAACTCACAAAACAAAGATCTGGCTATTTTAGATCTCTTCATAAATGACCAAATATAGAGAAACCCAGGCTTTAACTTTATCCTCTGTTTTTCTTCAACATAATTTTTAATTTATTTTTAGCTGCTTCTTGTGTGTGTTTGCACTTGTTTTGTATTAATCACTCCCAGCTAAAAATAAAATAAACAAGCAGAGGAATGTAAAAATCCTTGAACTACTCAGCAGTGAGCTTCTGTTGTTAATGGCCTGCTATATTAGCTCTGCAGAGAATTTGCACTCACAATAGAATAGAAGGGAAATTAGACTTGTAGAAGTAAAACAGTGGGGGATAAAAATCATGGAATCTTAGAATTGGAAAAATCCGTAAGGACCATCTAATCCAGGGACCGGCAACCTACGGCCCGGGGGCCAGTTTAGGCCCCGGGCTCCGGACTTACTGGCCCCGGCCGGAGGTTGCCGCCGTTGCCGCCGCACGCTGCCGCCGCGCGCTGCCACCGCTGCCAGAGCGCGTTTCCGGGTGCACTCACGGCGATCGCCATTTTGAAAGTCACAATGGCGGTCGTGACACATTTGCACATGCGCGGTACTCTTGCGCATGCGCAAATGTGTTGCGTCCGCCATTTTGACTCCCAAAATGGCGGCCGCGACATGCGCCGTGGCGGCTGGAGCCGCGCGCGCTACGGTGGCGACCACAGTAGCGATCGCGGCGGCTGTGTGTCCGGGGGGTCGCGCGCGCCGGCGGCGGGTGCGTGAGTGCGCGCAAGCGCGCGCACTGCCATTTTCTCCCCCCTTGGCCCAGCCGCGACCTGGGCGACGGCAGACCAGCCCAGGTAAGAAAAAGGTTGCCTGTCGCTGATCTAATCCAACCCTTTGACATGGGACGTTTTCACACTAGACCCACAATGCCGCCTGGAGCCGACCGTGCCGCTCATTCCGGAATGGCTCCGGCAGCAGCAACTTAATTCCTTTTTAAAAAAGGAATTACCTTTCCGGGGCTGATGCCGGAGGACGTCCGGAGTTAGCGCTCGATCAGCCGGAGTGAGGCCGGACTTGCTGCGACGTGAGTGTGAACACACGGAGCAAGGAGCCGGACTGATGCAGGGATGGCACCGGAAGGGGCGGGGTTTGCTGCGACGTGAGTGTGAACACACTGGAAAAGGAGCCAGACTGGGGCCGGAGGGAGGTAGGATTGCGTCCTCCTAAAGCCCCGTGTGAAAACGCCCATGGAGGAACACAAAACTAAAGCATCCCTGAAAGATGCCCATCCAACCTCTGTTTAAAGACCTCCAAAGTGGGCTCAATGATGATGGCAATGGTTAATGAGTAGAGTCATCAATGCTAAATTTGGAAGCCAGCAGATCTGTGAGTTAAAAGGTGTGTGGTTGCCGCAGCCCTGCTCTTCCTTTTTGCCACTCCAAAAAGAGCTGTCAAATGCCGCTCCTTTTTTGGGCAGCAAAATGCCACGTTTAGAGCTGCGGCTATGGCTCTTTTATGCCCCTTTGGCGCAGCATCTGTGCACTCTGCACCAACGGGGCACCCTGATGCCACGTGCCATGCAGTCGGGTGCACGGCATGACAGTGGCTTCGGGTGGTTGGTGTGCGGTTGCCCCGCCCCAACTCCACCCCCAGGCCGGTCCTTTAGGCCAATCTGCTTTGTCTCTGAGATGTGGCCTTAATGAAACTCTGGGTATAGCCACACTGCACAGTCAGACCTGTTTAATACCACTCTGCCTTGGCTCCATCCTATGGAATACTGAGTTGTTGTTTTTTTAAATTAATTTGGTGAGATATCTAGATTTCTCTATTATTATTCTTTGACTTATAGCACTAGAGCTTTCTGTCAGACAAATGTAAATCTATCCCCAAACTACAAATCCCAGGATACCATAAGACCGAACCATGGCAGTTATAGTGGTATCAAAGTGCTATAACTGTGTAGTATGGATACACCCTCTTTTTATTTCCCTCAGTATTCCTCAAATGTCTTTCAGAAACAGGAACTTTTAAACTCACCTTGAAATTTTACTTAGAGCAAAATTCAACAGGAATGTGGTAACTATCCATGCATAACTTTAGTTACTATGTTTGCATCCCTTTCAGTGTTTAAAGTGGCATACTATACATAATTCCCATGCCACACATAACATGTTGCAAATAAGTTGTTTACAATCACTTACCCAAAGGTATAATCAAGTCACATTACAATTATAATTTAGCAATGGATAGCAACACTCTGTAGGTGGTGTAACTGTAACTGTTAAATTACTTTTAAAAGTTACATGGGTGTGACCTCTCCAAGGGTCCAAAGAGGAATATCACATATTTCAAGCGTAGGCTCATGCTGTGCTTTCTGCTGTTCCCTGTTGTGGGTGCTGACGGAATAAAAGCTGAGCAAGATAAGAGTGTGTTTTCACCAGAGGCCATCAACTTGTAGAATTCAAATATTTTTCTTAAAGTGACAGAGTAACTCTCAATTATTTGAAGAAATGGGAAAGTAAAAGAATTACATTTTAAATAGTATTAAAGTCTGGATTCAAGATTTAAACCTTAATCTTAATCCCACAGCAGCACTGCTATAACTCTGGATTGGATTAACTAACACGAAGTACAAAAATCTGAAAGTTGCTGAAATTAAAAGAAGAGAAGAGTACCTCAATGAATTGAAAATCCCATTGATAGACCTGTTCCCAGGTATTGGGGTTATAGTCTTAATGTGTAAAAGATGTTAAAATATAAAGGGATCTTGTAGCACTTGTGAAAGAAGTAATAGCATAAGCTTTCTTGGACTGCATCCACACTGTATAAATAATTAAATTTGACACAACTTTGACTGCCATGCCTTAGTGCTATGGAATCCTGGGATTTGTAGTTTGTTGTGGCACCAGAGCTTTCTGACAAACACTGCTAAATGTCCCACAAAACTATAATTCCAAGAATTCCATAGCATTGAGTGTGGCTGTTAAAGTGATGTCAAACTGAATTATTTCTGCAGTGCAGATGAAGCATTAGATTTAGGTCTAGTTCCTCATTGATAATTACTTCTTTCACACAGTCTCAAAGGTGCTACGAGATCCCTTTGTATACTAATATTTCAGACTAAATGACTATACAGAATTCTACCACTTTAATGTTATGATGTTCATTGTAAAATAAAAACACTGCACAGAGCTATGGCAGAGGCACAATTTTAATTTGCAACAACTACAAGCAGCTCAGGCCATGGTAGATAATAAAGAGAAAAATCACACACACCCCAAAATGTACACAGTAATATATTTAAAACAAATTTGTTATACAAATAACAGCAAGAATATCAGACCAAAAGTTAAAATGAATCCATATGTACAGTTCATCTCAATGATGCTATGTTTTCTCCGAATGTACTATTCATTTCCTTCTCAGATTTAATACTATTTACCAGAACATTAAATACATCCAAGTCAGAATGAAGCAATGTTCCTAGAATACCCCAAGAGCCTTTTTAGAAATAGGGCTTTCCTGAGATGACCAAATAGCTGACATCAGCCGTTTTGCTCAAAAGAAATCTTCCTTGGAAGTGCTGGATTCCTCATTACCCAACACTTTTCTAAGTGACTGAAGTTGTTGAGTTATAGCAGTTGCAGGACTATCAAATGAAACCATCCCTCATATTTTGTTCTGGGGGATACAGCTAAGATTAGACATCTACTTTTTGTAAGTAGTTCATTGTATAAAAATCATTACAAAAGTCAAAAAGAACAATTTGAAGTCATTAACATTGCAAAAAGTTTTTCGTTAAGTCATGATGCTGATTACATTTCTATTACTTTTTCATTAGTTTTTTTTACATTTAGTTTAAGATTGGCAGAAATAAATAAAAAAATCCACACAAAATGCCTAAAAAGCCCCTTAAATGTAACATTACAAGTTTTAGAGAACATTACTCATTATATCAAAAAGTACCCTCATTACATTACTTTTTACATGTAGTTTCATTACATCTCCCCGGTTAGCTTTCCAACTTGTCATAGCTATGTGGAGCTTGGAAATCTTTTTAATTTGGACTACAACTTCCAGAATCCCCCAACCTTTCTAATTTAAAAAATACTTTTCAAAATTCTCTCTGTTACCTATAACTAATTATTTCCATGTCATGTGAAACAGGTGCCACTGACAGCTAATGGTCAGTGCCCAGAACATCCTTGACAGGTACAGTGTTAGTCCTGCCCCTCCCTACAGTCATGGCTGAGACCTTCCAAAGGCCATCTCTTTGCCACAAACAATGCCAATTGTACCAGTTTCCTGCAAGGGATCATGAGACTGATGGAGAAGCAAGTTCTATTCGAGTTTCTGGAGCACTGCTCACCTGACTACCATCTTCAAAGGAATGTCTTAGAGTAAGAGAAGGGGAAGGTGGCATTTTCCAAATGAAATTAGCATTTTCCAAATCAAGTGCATGAACATTTGTGGCAAGGGAGAGACTGACCCACCTGTTAACCAGCAAAGGGGCATCTGGGAAACAATAACAGCTTAAGAACAAGCCAGGATGTGAAGTCATGGTGTCAAACTGAAATACGACTATCCAAAGCTTCTCACTGTGACTGTGTGCACAACAACACACAACAACAGACAATGCTTTAGTCTGTCATAGTATAACATACAAGATCTTTAAAAAACATATCTGAATCTTGCCTGACACTCTTTTTACTGTTTTTCTTTTTTGCTAGTTTCTCCAAGTAGCTCTTACAAGGCTAATAACAGCCTGCGGGGCAGGCCTCTACAGCTCTGTTTTGCCTCAGGGGGAGATTTAAATACAGAGCAAGTATCTTACCTAGCAAGAACAGAAGAGAATTCTGTGAAGATTTCTCAGTGACTTCACTTTTCTTATTTAAAGCTCAAATACTCTCCTTTAAAAGGTGCTTAACTGAGTTCATATTCTGCTAATATGCAGGTGGAATGAGTATTAGTGATAGATAAGGGTTTTACAGGCCTAGCAGTTGGATATACCGTACATAAAATTCAGAGCATAGTCAAGGGTGCCAAATGTATAACAGGTCTTTCTATAAGGGAATAGACTTTCTACCTCCTCCTTCAAGAGCTCTGCTTAGGCCTGAAAGCACCCCTGTCCTAATGTCTAGAACCAACACCAGGCAGTTCATGCTACAGTTTTCTCCTGTTGAAGGCTTTGTATAGGTTCTGCCCTGTACCTAAGGAGCTTATCACTTGGGGTTTTAAATCGAATCAAGCCTCCCAGGCTGCAACCAGGAGGTGGGATGGAAGTGGGGATTATCACATGCTAAATTACCACCAAATTGCTGGCCGCCATCAGCCTGGGTCCCAGCCAGGCTCAGCCAGCACTTTTTAGACACCAGAAAGCATTCCGATTTCTAAAAAGTGCTGGCTGAGCCCAGCTGGGACCCGGGCTGATGGCAGCCAGAGATTTGGCAGCAATTTAGCATGTTACAATCCTCACCTACATCCCGGCTCCTGGCTGTAGCCTGGGAGACTTGATTCAATTTAAAAGCGCAAGCAACAAGTTCCTAAGATAAGGCAAGTGGCTACCAGGGAGAGGGTCTTCTGACTAGTGGCACCAGGATTGGCTTGAGACAATCTACTGCCTGAGGCTAAGGTTTAGATGTTATCTCTCATTCCAATTACAGAAACTAACAGGATTACCAATTGAATCTCTGTTTCAGCATTGGCAATGGGACAGCATTTTCTTCCCCTGACTTGAGTGCAGCTGGCTAGCATAAGGGCAGGGCAGCTGGATGGCATACATACTTCTATCCCAAGAGTGTCACAAAGGCAATGTGGGAAGTGCGGATCACACCAGTTGACATCCTAAGGCGTGGTGAAACCACTGTTCCCCGGACATCTGCTTTTTGTCAGAAATGGGCTGTGGCATTCTCCTGCATCCCTTTAAAATGCTGAAGAGATGGAGTGAGTGGGGCAAGGTTCAGTGGAAAGAGAAATTAAAGGCCCCAGGTTTTAATTTTTAAAAAATGTATTTTTTTAATTTAAATTTAAAGATTTATTTTTTTAAAAAAAAATCTTTAGAATATCACATCTTACCAAACTATGTACATGTAAATACATCTAGGCTGTGGGTATGATATTGTAACTTAAAGGTATAATTTTAATTTTGCTAATTGTTTATGTCACAACTATTACCATTGCATTCAGTGATATACAGGAATTACGATTTATGAGTTACATTAGTACAAAACCATTACTAAGAATTCTGTATGGTGTAATATAGGAGGAGGTCAATGGGGTGGGTGACACCATGAGTTACTACACCAGGGGTAGGCAACCTTTCCCCTTTAAGGGCCGAGGGACTTCAGCTCCCACAATCCCAGGAGCTATTGGCCAACATGGGACTATTTTTAAAATTGTATATTTTATTATTGTTATTGATTTTATTTTATTATTGTTATTAATTGATTATTGTTATTGATTTTGCTGATTTGTTGTTTATAACTTTGTAGTGCTGTGCGCCACCCTGATTGCTTGGCAGAGGGGCGGGATACAAATAAAAAGTATTATTATTATTATTATTATTATTATTATTAGCCAACATGGCTGAGGCTTCTGGGAGCTGAAGTCCCTCGGCCCTTAAAAGGGAAAGGTTGCCTACCCCTGTACTACACCAAGTGATGCCAGACCTAGTGACACCACTGATCTGATCTCCACTGCTTTGGAATCCCTCTTTACATTGCTGCCTGGGGTGGCTCCCTGACACTGCTTACTGGTGGGGCCAGCCCTGCATGGCAGTGTTCTCCTTGGTGATGCCCATCTGATGTCTCACCATCAGTTCAGGGCACCAGCAGTTTTTAATTAAGTAATTGATAAAATGGAGTACATTTTGGGAAGAGAACAGAAAGGTTGACTTATGAGAAATGGTTGGAATAACTGGGCATTTTTATTAGGGAGAAGAGAAAATTAAGAGGACTAATAACAATTTTTTGATATCTGAAGGGCTGTCATACAGAAGATGGAACAGACTTGTTACCTGGCACTCCAGAACAAGATTAAAACCAAAGGATGGAAAGTGCTAGAAAACAGGTTTTAGCTTAACACTCAAAAAACTTTCTACTGCTAAGAGCTATAAGGAACAAATTACCATACTTCAGGAGATGTTGCATGTCCACCTGCAGGGATATTGTGGCAAATGATTATTCCATTGCAACAAATGATTATTCCATTATCACCCTCCTCCCCCTCTTTTTCCTCCTCCTCCTTTTTATTTAGACCCCACATTTCCCCCAAAATTTGGGTTTAAGATGGCCTACCATTTAAAACAAGTACCATATAGCTAAAACATACAAAAATTAATATTAAAATAGAATTAAACTATTCAAAACATTAAAAGAATTTCATTTGAAGAGACAGATACTGAATTAGATAAATTGATTAAGCAAAATGGGAAAAAAAACTAACTTCAAAATATTATGAGACTCTACTAGAAAGAGAACTGGAACAAGACCTAGTAAAAGATACAATGATTAGATGGGCTAAAGATATTGGCAGGGACATTGATTTAGAAAGTTGGGAATGGGCAAGAAAGAAGACACAAAGATTCACTCAATGCCAAGACTTGAAAGAAAACTATTTAAAAATGGAACAACGTTGGTATTTTACCCCGGCAAAATTAGCAAAAGTTTACGAAAATTGCCATAATAGATGTCGGAAGCGTAATCAAACTACAGGACGTTGGTTACATGTATGGTGGAATTGTAATAAAATTAGGAAATATTGGACAATGATCCATAAGGTAATCTGTGATATATTTAAAATAAGATATGGCATGATGCCAGAAATATACTTATTGAATATGACAAATAAGATCCCCAAAAAATTGAAAAGAAATATGGGAGAATATTATTATATATGATAACTTCAGCTCGGATGACATTAGCAAAAAAATGGAAACTAATAGAAGTGCCCTCAACCAGTGAGTGGTTTACAAGGCTTATTGAAATGATGAGTATGGATATACTCACAGCTAGATTGAATAAACAAAATGTAGAAAGTATTGAACAAGACTGGATCCCGATACTGCAATACTGTAAAAAAGAAAACTTAATTGAGTAGAGATATAAATTGATTGGAAAATGTAAAGTATTAAATGACCTAATAATGGTATGTGAATACTAACAGGAATTATTTATAATAATTATTATAAAAGATCAAAGATGGTTCAAGCTGATATTATAACACACGGTGGAGTTAATATATAAAATGGCTTGTATATGAAGATAATGAGTGAACTTTGAAACATGGTTGAGTACAAACTGGAGATACTTTGGAAGTCAAATGTAAATATTTGTAGATAACTATTGTAAAAGGCATCAATATTTTAATTTGATAGGTATGTTTGAATATGTTAATAAAATATAAAATTGCAAAAACATTAAAAGAATTTCAAAACAGTCCTAAAAAGGGGAAAAGGATTAAAGCTATTATTCCAGTTTGTTTTATTTTCTAAAGTCTCTATGACTAAATTTAAGCACTGTTGGTAGTCTTTTTCTGGCTCTTAACTTAAGATCTTGCTGCTCTCGGCAGATATCAATAAGATGACAAGGGAGGGAGCATTGCTTTGCAGGCTGGAGGCTCCAGATTCAATCCCTGGCATCATCAATAATGGATCACCTGGTAGGTCATACAGAAGGTCTTTGCCTGACAGCCTGGACAGCAATGGGGCAAATCAGAGGTGGGAAAAGTGTTGCCACTAGACCACAAGTTTCTGGCTGATTTCTTGTTGCAAAACAACACCTCTCCTAGGCCTGAAAGAGTCCTGTGGGAGGGGAAGCCAAAACATGGCATTTGGGGCCAATATTTTTTAAAGTTAAAAAAAAAATCAGGGGTAGGGCCACAGCTAGTGGGGAGGTACAGACCACCAAGGTCCCATGGAGGACCAAAAAGTCCCCCAAACTTTGGCACTTGGGCTAAATAAAAAAAATCAAAACAGATATAAAGCAGCTTCTTATCCCTCTGTTATGAAGGAAGAACACTGGGAGAGATTATTGTAGAACACACAGAACATTACATACCACAGAAAGTGTGGAATTATAATGATCAGTTCCACAAGGAGAAGACCATAGCCTTTGGGCATATGTTCTGGCATAGCATTAATGCTCTTTGGCAACTTCCAATGTTAGCCTTAGGGGGGTTGCAGACTGCCAGAAATAGTGCAAATTGAGTCCACTTTTAGGGTTAGGGTTAGTGCTAGGGAATCATGGGAATTGTTTTTTTTTCTGAGACATTGAGCCTTCTCTGTCAGAGAGCTCTGGTGCCACAATAAAATACAGTTCCCATGATTCCCTAACCCTAACCCTTAAAGTGGACTCAATTTGCACTATTTCTGGCAGTCTGCAACCCCCCTTTGTGAAACAGCAGAGAGAACAAAGAGTTGGAGATAATGGGAGACACATAAGTTTATCGCATTGTGTTCTTGGAACATAATGAGTACGTGATGAGAATGGAATGGAAAGTATTTTATCGCACGGTATGATCCTCATCGAGTTCCCATTCTGTGCTCTGACAGTCCCTAGCCCGTTCCAGGAGGAGAACTGTAAAATGTGTCCTCAGCCAGCAAAAACACTTTCAGACTGCTTGATATGATGTGTGTGCGATAATCCTACGCGGTCTCAATCTGTCCTCGTGTTCTGATTGACTAAGACAACCTCCTCTACTTCCGTCCTAGAACGTCCACAAACTCAACTCAACTCTTCCGGTGTTGATGCAAGGAAGGTACCACAGGCAATTTTAAAAATATATTTTTTTTTATTTTTGTAGATTGAATTGCATTGGGTTTACAAGAAAAAACAAGGAATGCTCGCTACCTAAACCTCTCGGTAGCATTCTTTCCAATGCAGACATAGGGGTTTTTGCAACAGTGAGCATGTGCCAATGAGGGACGGCTGAGGAACTACGTTAGTGCCGGTACTGGTACAAGAGTAAATGCAATGCGATAATATGTGTTCTCATAATGTTACTATCCTGTTATCAATAATCTAATGCAGAAACACCTGTTCCCATATCGTTACATTCCAGGGACTCGATGGGAACATTACAGGTATTGATGCGATAGGATTAACAGTGTGGAATGGGATCTTTCTTTAGAAGCACAGCCTTTGAAGGACCATTTTTTTTCTACCTCTCAAGCAGCTGCAATTGCTGTAGCATAAGACACCCTGTCATAAAAACACAAGAAAAATCTTCTCAGGGATTAGATTTGAGCACTACCTACTCCAGAGTTTTGTGACTACAGGGGCCAATCGAATTTTCATGGGAAGACCACAAACACAACATGAGCATGAGCACAATGCGAGCATTAGCACAACTGGTATTCAGTCTTGTGTGTCAATATTGTATGTGCATGTGTGCTTTCAAGATGCCTGACAACTTATAGCAGCCCCATGAATTTCATAGGGTTAGGCAACGAATAGTCAGAGGTGGTTTTGCCAGTCCCTTTCTCTGAAACATGTGTGCTTTCAAGATGCCTGACAACTTATAGCAGCCCCATGAATTTCATAGGGTTAGGCAATGAATAGTCAGAGGTGGCTTTGCCAGTCCCTTTCTCTGAAACATAGCCTACAGCACTTGGTATTCATTGGTATTCTCCCATCCAATTGCTAACCAGGGCTTACTCTGTTTAACCTCCAAGATCAGACAGAACCTGGTGCTTTTAGGGCATTTTGACCCTTTTAAATTACCTCTATCATATTCTGAAAGTGAGCAAACATCTCTAGGGATTGTTCACCTTACTCTGTGACACCTCTCTCTTCTTAAAGGCCATGTGTCCTTTTGAACCCAAACCAGAAGGCTTCTGTCAGTGGACATGATTGTTTTCCATGTGGCACACATGGGCTACAAAATCAGCAGTGCCTCATAATACAATAGCAAGTGGCTTAGGTTACCTGGCTGTCCCTCAGAAGAGGTAAACTTACACAAAAGGGTTGTATTCCTGCAACGAAGGAATACAGGCCTCACTTCAGCGTAAGGGTCTGACTACCAAAGGAACACTTACGTTTCAAGGGCCAGGGGGAAAAAAAGCCAACAAGGAATGTGAACTGAGGCCAACACACTCCTCCCAGGATGAGGAAAAGCCCAGGTCTGTCAACAAGTAGAAGCTAAATATAAGACACACTGTAAATAAAAGAAAGGAGAAGTCCAAAGAGCAGGGTGCTAAAGTATACCCATCCCTCTGCCAAAGCATGTTCTGTTCTTCAGACAGTTTCAACCCCCCTAAAGGCTATATAACTGACTCAGCAGACAGGATTTTCTTGGCAGGTAGCAGGTGAAATAGATACATTCCACCCAAAACACATCCCTTCCTCTCTATATACAACAACACACACCTGAGAAGGAAGGAAAAGGTTTTAAGGTTTTATTAACACACGCTGGAATCCTGTTTGGTGTACTACACTTGTATGTTGTAACTATGCCAATGGTGGTGAGGGGAGGACAGGAGGGGAAAGGCATTGAAAGAAGGAAGGAAGGCAGAGTAGTCAGGAAGACAAGCAGGAAGGAAGGCATTGGAAGGCATTGGAGAAGCAGCCTTCACAGGGTTAATAGATTCTGCCCACTTTCCCTTGCTACCACTGCATGACCCTAGAAAAACTGCAGTTACTAGCAGGATTCTGGCCTTCGTTCTCTCTCTGTCTCACAAACACACACATTCACACACATCTTTTGGGTGCCTGTGGCCCACCTTGTGGTGGCTCTTTCTAGAAGTCTTTGGCACTCTCATCCTCTCTCTTCTTCTGAACATACCAAGCTTTCAGTTCATCAAGCTCATTTCCCCCCAACACAGTGCCCTCAGGGTAGTTTGGACTAGAAGAACCACCAGCCCCAGGCAGCATGTTCAGTAGTCAGGGGACAATGGGATTTGTCAGGGCAAACATCTGGAGGGCATCCATTGGAGAAGGCTAATCTAAACCAGTGTGGTTAACTCTGTTACAGTTTCTAGCTCACTAGGACTCTGGATTGTGGAGGCCCCAACAGGGCTCAACAGGTTGCTTGGCATAAGATAAGTAGTGAGAGGACTCCTCTGAGTCACTTCCCGGTCCCCCATAATCCTGCAACCTGCTGTGCCTCTTTGCACTGCCTTTTGACATCAGTTTGGTCTCCATTCTGTACACATAATGGGAAGAATAAATGTTTGCCAGTGCTAGGTGTGTGGGCAACTTCTTTTGTTCCCTGGAATGTGCCCAGCTGCTGTTTACCTTCCAGATAATTGCGCCACATTGTTTCCATGAAGTCAGCAGCTTGGGAAGTGCTACCAGGTGAACACAGTACACTCCTTCCCATTTTGCGGCACCACAGACCTGCCCAGGATACCTCTGTTCTCTGCTCAGCCTGGCACAATGCAGCATGTGCTCAAAAGAAATGCACAGAGGTGCTGCAAAAAATCCCTTTTCCCCATGGCTTTTGCAAGCCGCTCACCACTGCAGGGCTACGGTAAATGAGATAACAATAGATAAACTCACTTGGGAAACCAAGGGCTGTGAAAAAATCAGTTGAATTGCTTGGCAAGGACAGTGTAACCATAGCAAACAAAAAATATGCACACAACTCCTTTAACTAAGCAGACACTAACTTTTCCTTACAAAAATGTGCTGTGACCCCATGCATAACACAGGAAGAATGTCCCAGGTAAAGTTCAATCCTGGAAATTCTAGTTAAAATATAACAGATAGTAGACTAACAGGGTGGGCTGGGATAGGGAAAGAACCCTATTTGCAACTTTAGGAGGCCACTACCAGAATGAGTAACAGTGTGGGAGCGACTGTCTGACTCAGCATAAGGCAGCTGCACAGTGAGCAAGTGCCCAGCTCACCTCTCTCTGGCTTAAAACTGTGTCTCTTCTGATTCAAACTAATTCAAACTAGATGATGATGAGTGGAAAAGATCCACAGTTAGGATCCTGTGGTTTGAAACATATGTTACAGCAGCAGAGAAGCAGTTACCATGTACATGCATGTAGACAAGTGTGAGGGAGGGTGTGAGGGAGTGTCTTATACATAGGCAAATTGGCTAAAGTGTGTGCTTAACACTTCATCAATGCCTCTTTAGTTTGAAGAATCAAGTAGCAGGTGACAGGAAAGATGCTGAGATCCCAATAAGATGCTGCCAGTCAAAGCAGACCATATTAAGCTAGATGAACCAATACAACCTGGTACAAAATAGTCACTTATGTTCCAAAAGAAAAATGGCTGGAAACAACATGTTGGAGGTAGACAACATGTGTGTGGGGGGGGGGGGGAGCTAAGTATGCCCATCAGTTGATTGATTGATCTATCCATCCACACACACACACACACACACACAGCTTAGAAATGTTCTTTTTCTGGATGACAATCCCAGATTCCCACAACCATGTGGCCAGTGGGCCTGCTGGCTGGGAGATTCTGGGAGTTATTTTCCAAAAGAAATACCATTTCTAGACTCTGTTTACCTCCAAATTAATCCCCCAGTCACTATTAGATATTTGCTAGGAACTCCTCTTTGCTAAACAGTTACCTTCTGCCTTAGGGCTCTTTCAGCTGTGCCTTTTGTTTCTCTTGCAATCATCCATGCTTCACTCTAACCAGTTCCTTACAGCTAATTTTGTATCTCTCTTCCTCTTTTGAATTTCCACTTTACACCAATACATATCAGAAAATAACAGCATTTTTCAACAGATACCCTCTGCTGCCATTTTGCTGTCACTTTTAAATTACTGAAAGACCTTTGTATATATCCCATAGGGTAGTCAAATACTGACCTGAACAGCATTCTAATATGCTTAAAATCCTTCTGACAGGAAGGTGTTTCAGGAGCAAGAATCAAGTCCTCCACTTGAGTGCTGCATTCCAGATGACATTTCTCTCCTGGTATCTATCCCTGCACTGGTACAGATTCAAAAAAGAAAATAATAGTTTTCCATCATTCAGGTGTATGTGCAAGGATCTTTCCCATGTTACATTTTGAATCTACACCTATTTTATGTATTTATTTTTTAAAATGTAAAGGTAAATGACAATGACACACATATTATTTGTTTTGAGGCAGAAGCAGCTCACTGCATTGTCTTCATTGAAACAATTCACCCCAGCCCTCCTATTTCTGCTGTTCCCTTGGACTAGGAGAAATACTGCTGCAGGCTAATGTTTACAGCCCTGCCATAGAATAGTGAATCAACTGCAGTGGTAATGTCCATGTCAACAGAGTAATAAATCTGCTGTAGGTTTTAATGCAAAGTTTAAAGAAACAATTCAAAGTGCCAAATCCTATCCCCAAAAGAGGGTCAGCATCTTAGACAGTTCCTTTAAACTTGAATTAAAATCCAGAACAAATGTACCATCCCACTGATATGGGAACCCCCAGTTGCCACTGTCATCCTGCTTTAGTAACATGTTGTACTTGCATGAAAATTAAATCAGTAGTTCCTTTTGGATGCATATCTGCTAATGAAGCCAACAAGATAATATGTGAAATTGTGCTTAGGTTAACAAAATCTATTACAAGAGTGGAATCACATTTCCTTGAAATGCCCTATATATATTACAGAATATCATAAACATGGACTTCCACGTTCACCTGTGCCATTATATAATCTGTAGAGTGCTTACATAATGAGAAAATGCACACCAATCAATCATTTTTAAATTGTATATTGTTTCCAAATGTGCTCCACCTCTACTGAACAAAGGTACACAGAACACTGATAGGATTTAATGGCCCCAGGGCAGCCTTGGAACTGGCCCAAAAAGCAATAACAATGTATTTTCTCCATGATTTTCACTCAGAACAAAGAAACAATGGTTAGACTCAATAGCTCATCTTGAGTAAAGTTGCTGAATTATGTTCAAAATCTTCCATATTGCTTAGAAATCAGATTTTGGGTGCAATTAAGGGTATCATAATGGGAGAGAGGAGGACTGACCTATGGGAGACAACACTCTACTTTTGAAGCATCAGCATATGAGACCTGGCCACATATTAATTATGAGAGGGCAGCTATTTCAGTGTTTTCACCTTGGGAACCAAAATATCTTGTGCTAGCCCTGGGTATGTTTCAGGTTTATATAGCTGTCGTAACATAACATGAATTATACTGGCCGAGACCAAAGGCCTTGGCCTACCACAGTGGTCAAGCAGGCTCCTATGGTAAGCTCACCAGCAGGACATGAGCACAACATCATACCACTACTCTGCACATGCACACATGCCTTCTAGCAATTGATATACAGAGGCACACTCCTGATGGTACTGATCAGGATATTGACAAGCTGGAATGTGTTCGGAGGAGGGCACTCAGGATGATAAGGGTTTTGGAAATCAAGCCCTGTAAAGAATGGCTAAGGGAACTGGAAATATTTAGCTTGGAGAAGAGAAGACTGAGAGGTGATATGATAACCATTTTCAAATATTCAAAAGGATGCCATGTTGAAGATGGATCAAACTTATTTTCAGCTGCATGGGAGACTTGAACATGACCAATGTATTCAAACTGCAAGAAAGGAGATGCCACCTAAACATTAGGAAGAACTTCCTGACAGCAAGAGTTTCCTTTGGAGGTCTTTAAACAGATGTTGGATGACTATTTCTTGAGAGTACTTTGACAGTGTGTATTGCATGGCAGGGGTTGGACTGGATGTTCCTTGTGGTACCTTCCAGCCTATGATTCTATGACTCTATGATGGGAATATACATCTCTCATGACTAACAGCCTTTAAAAATCAATAATATCCTTTTCACTCCTAGACTTTGTTTTTTTATTTCCCCCTTTCCCCTTCAAAAAGACTTCTAAGTTGTAATAATTCTACAAGCATTTTAAAACTTGTCTGTTTTAGGACATTCAGGAAAAGGGGGAGGCTAGCGCTAACTGGAACATGTCCTAGCAATGTTTATTTTGATAACACAAAGAAAGGAAACCTCTCTCCTCTTGAACATGAAGAAACAATTAACTGTCTACTGTTGTCCCTGCAGGAACTCAGTAGTTCATTGCCCTTCTCAAGGCAGAGAGTCCTCAGTGCTTGATTACACACAATCATGTTTGCACAATGTGGCACCCCATGATATCATGCTCCATGAACAGGAAGTTATCCAGAGAAAAGGTCCTTCCTAGCAAGCAATTGCACATGTTCTGGGTCAGTTGTAAACCAATAAGAGCATGTCATCACATTCTTTTCTTGAGAAATGCCGTAGCGTTGTGAAGCAGCATTCTGCATTTGTACTCATGGATGGGAAAAGCCAACCCATATTTTTTGTACTAGGGTGTAGTTTTATTTTGGATTTTAAACCATGTGCTAACTTCAACTTCAGAATCAAAAGCAGAACCCAGTCTCTCAGTGTTGCTATTTGTCTTTTATCCATCAGAATATCCATCTATAGGTGGATAGATCCATGGTCCCATTTAGGAAACATAAAGCTCCAAACATAAGAAAGAAGAAAAAGAATGGATATTTGAATGAGTCATGCTTCCTCCCTTCACACCTCTGGTGTAAAGTTTGCAAAGTAGGGTGAGGTAGCCTGGGGTGAGTCAGATCTGAGCTGTTTCAGGAACAGGGCTGGCCCTAGCAGTGAGCAGAATGAAACAGCTACCTTAGACAGCAGATTTGAGGTGTTATGAAAGGGCAGCCAGTTGTTAACTATTTGTTTTGCTAAGAATCCCTGCTAAGGAGGCCAAGAAGTGCTTGTCAGATTTTCTGTCTCACACATTAGGATAACTTGCCTAGTTTTTGATACTGCCTACTTTGACTTGAGTGGGTGCCACTACCAGTGAGATAGACAAGTTTTTAAATGGCACCCAATTATGCAGGATGGTGGAAACCCAAGTAGACCATGAAGTGATCCAAAAGCATATCTCCAAACTGGGTGAATGGATAATAATTTTAAATATACACACATACTAGGAACTATTATGAACAGACTGAAAAACTGTCAGGATATTGCAGTGTTTTTATATATCTACTCTTGGAGAAAGTATTTGTGGTATAATACTGGGTACAGTTCTACTCACTCCAACTACAAATGGATATTATAAAGCTGGAAAAAGTGAAGAAAAGGGCATAAAAACAAGTGGTTGGAGCAACATCTCTAGTAAAGAGAGAGAGAGAGAGAGAGAGAGAGAGAGAGAGAGAGAAAGCAGCCTTTCTTGACTGTGATTCTTTATTTGGAATGGACTGTAACCCAGTGGCCATGTTTGCTAGAGATAGTGGGAGTTGTAATACAACATATTTTTGAGGAGATGAAAGTGCTGTATGGAGCTTTATAATATAAGTGGAAAATATGACAGAGGTGTATGAAATTATGCAGAAAGTGTTTAGAAAGTGGATGATACTGTGTGCGTCATTTCCAACTTATGGTGTCCCTAAGGTGACCCTATCACTGGGGTTTCTGAGGCTGAGCGTGTGACTTGCCCAACGTCACCAAGTTTCCATGGTTGAGTGAGAATTTGAACCCTGGTCTCCAGAGTCATAGTCCAGTTCCCAAACCACTACATCACACTGGCTCAGAAAGTGGATACAGGGAAAGTATTCTCCCTCAGTCTTCCAGGTTCCTATCAATGGAACTGAGGAGTCAGAACTGAAATACATTGGCATTGAATTCTCACATAGACCAAAGTCCTCTACCTCACATCACCTATGTAACATGTAGGATTCACAAGATGTTCTGATAGCCACTAAGGGCCTTTGCAGACTGCCAGAAATAGTGCAAATTGAGTCCACTTTAAATTGAGGCACTGCCCTGGCTCAGTGCTAGGGAATCATGGGAATTGTATTTTTTTCTAAGACATTGAGCCTTCTCTGACAGAGAGCTCTGGTGCCACAATAAATTACAGTTCCCATAATTCCCTAGCACTGAGCCAGGGCAGTGCCTCAATTTAAAGTGGACTCAATTTGCATTATTTCTGGCAGTCTGCAAAGGCCCTAACTGAAGATAACTTTTTAAAAGGCTTATATTTAAGGTGTGATGCTGGTTCAGGGATTTTAAGAGTCATCATTCAAAACTGGAACTTTTCCAGGCTCTGAAGAAATCTAGGTTAAAACCATTTCTTACTTCCCTATCTTCCTCTTCATTTATTCCCCTTCCAGCCAGTCCTCCTTTCCTTTTCTCTTCTTGCAGTACAGACCCTAAACCTGTTCCTTTGGCCCTTCACTGTTTAGCTTCCTTTTCCCTCTCAGAATTCAGCTGGCAAGCCATTTGTTTGTACTGAGGGGTAAACACAAAAACAAATGCCTCCAGCCAGAAGCAAAGAGAAAGACAATCCCGGCACAGTGAGAATAAATCAGCTGCCTCTGGCTGAGGACACCAGGCTCCAAGAGGAGAGCGGCCATAAACCCAAGGCCAGCCTGCTGCCAAGAAAGAGTGAGGGAAAGAGGGATGCCAAGAGGCCCTAATTGAAAACACCAGTCCAGTTTCTATCAAGCCTGACCTACAGCAAGTGAGAAGTAAACAAAAACCCAAGGCAAAGGGCTGTCTGCATCTGGGTGGCTTGCTGGCTTGACTGTGCAGATACAGCAAAGTTTTGTTGTTGTTCTTCCTCCACTTTTCCTCTCTCTCCCCCCCCCCCCCCCCCCCGTGACTCAATTACATAACCTGTTGTGCTGCAGAGCATCTATAGACTCCCTGGCAGGGTCTCAGGGCTCCTCCCATGAGGCTGCCAAGAAAGAACATTCAGCTGCTGTCAACAGCTGGAATTCCTAGAAATGGGGGGAGGGGAAAAAAAGAGAGAGAGAGAGAGAAGGTCATGCAAGGTCCAGGGAACAAGGGATGGGAGAGGAGCCAGCTCTCCAAAGAATGATGGGTAGAAGAGTGTGAAGGCATTCTCTGTTTACACATGTGCTCATGGAGGGCTTCAAGTCAAAGTACTGTAAGCCATTAACTCATCCAGTCTTGGCTTGTTCTTCCAAAGAAAGCCCAGAGCTTGAGAAAGGGTGAAGTGGGGTGGTTGGACAACAATTCCCAGGATCCTGCAGTCAGACTAGCCAAGGACTATGTTGTGATTCTGAGTTTATAGTCCAGAAAAGTAATTTTTTCAACTTCAGAGAAAATGGTTTGGTGGCTGTTCTGATTTGTTATTGAAGCATTAAATGTCACCTTTTCCCATCTGTAGAAAAGCCCTGATAACATCTATATGTTGTTTTAGGTCACTGACATGCTGGTTGCAGGCGCTGTACTTTCAATAGTGATACAGAAAGCTTGCTCACAGCACGATTGTGGAATTAAGTGGAAAGAAGGTGGACCTCAGCTAGAAAGGCAGCAGTGAAGGGTCAGCTCTATGTTCAGAGTTCCTCAGTCTGTACTCAGCAGTAGAATTGTGTGCATGTATGTGACTTCAAGTCATCTGTCAACTTATGGTGGCCCCATGAATTTCTTAGGATTTTCTTAGGCAAGGACTCTCAAAAAGTAGACTCAGATGTCATTGGACAATCTTTGTAGGTTTGTTATCAGGTTGTCATAGGGTTGCCAGGTTAGCACCTTTTCTCTGAAGATGCCAGCCACAGATGCAGACAAAATGTTAGGAATACATTCTTCTAGAACACGGCCTCACAGCCCAAAAATCCCACAAAATCCTATGGATGCTGGCCATGAAAGCCTTTGAAGCCTTTCTACACATTTTTCATTACTAGAGCATGCTTTGAATGTAAAATCTCTTGCAAGCTCTTGATATGTCAATCTCTTAATATTTTCAGCATTTTGATAAGCAAATCGGCAATGCCATAGAGTTGAACAGTCTTTGTGATTACATCTGATCACACTGTTCACAGATGAGTGTAAAATATGCATCTGATAACATTCATGAGATCCTAATTCTGCTCTAAAAATCAATTTTTTATCATGAAAACCAAAACAGGTTTGCTTTTTGAAACTGATATGGTTGCCTCATGATGTTGTGCACATTGTAAAAGAAGACTTGCAAATCCGGTATGTAGTAAGCATCTGGGATTTGTAAAGTTCTGTCAGGATCCAGTTTTGTTTTCAAAATAACAATCCCTTTTCCTTGTACAAAAACATCTTGATCATTAGCAAGATAGACAGGAAAAGTTACATTTGCATCAAAATCAACAAAACATTCCTTGCTGTTGAAGTAATGCACACTTGCTCCACTGTCAATGAAAATAAATAAATAAATAAATAAATAAATAATGATAACATTATATCCCGCCCCTTTGAGATCAGTCGGGGTGGCTAACAACAATAAAAAAATACAATATAAAATACAACACAGTCTAATTCCCTCCCCCCTTAAAAAGTAATTAAACCAATAACAAATTAAACATTGACAATTAAGACATATCAATAAATATACAACCATACAGAATGGCAGCTGTAGCTCTCATTAGATTTTCGAGGGAGGGGCTTGAGAACTTCTCTGGGGGGGGGGGTTTCCTGAGGCCAGGGTTATTTATTCTGGAAAGGCCTGCTGGAAGAGATCAGCTCCAATCTGTGAGTACCAATGACGTGGACAAGCTCCTTGGTAGAGTGAGGAAAACAACTTGCCCTCTCGACCCTTGCCCATCATGGCTGGCCGTCCAGGGGGGAGATGCATTGAGGAGATTCCTTATGGATATCATCAATGCATCCTTCAGGGAAGGATATGTTCCATCATGTTTGAAGGAAGTGGCAGTTAGGCCGCTTCTGAAAAAACCTTCCCTGGACCCCTGGGATATGAACAACTATAGGCCAGTCTCTTTATTACCATTCTTGAGCAAGGTGATCAAGAGGGCGGTTGCTCTTCAACTCCAAGTTGTCTTGGATGAAACCGATTATCTAGACCCATTTCAAACTGGCTTCAGGACAGGCTTTGGGATTGAGACTGCCATGGTTGCCTTGACCGACGATCTGCATCTGTGCATCGACAGGGGTAGTGTGACCCTGTTGGTGCTCCTAGACTTCTCAGCGGCTTTTGATACACTAGATCACGGCATCCTCTTAGATCGCCTGAGGGGGCTAGGTATTGGAGGCACTGCATTGCAGTGGTTCCTGTCCTTCCTCTCGGGCAGGTCTCAGAGGGTGCTGCTCAGGGACAGCTGTTCAACTAAAAGAGAGCTCACCTGTGGTGTTCCACAAGGTGCCATTCTGTCCCCGATGTTATTTAACATCTATATGAAGACGCTGGGTGAGATTATCCGGAGTTATGGAGCTGGGTGTTATCAGTACGCTGATGACACCCAAATCTATTTCTCCGTGTCTCGTTCATCGGCCTCGAATTCCAATGGCGTCTCTTCTCTCAATGAATATCTTTGGGCGGTAATGGGCTGGATGAGGAAAAATAGATTGAAACTAAATCCGGACAAGATGGAGGTACTCACGGTAGCAGCCCCGAAACCAAGAATTGGGTTGCAACCTCCAGTCCTGGATGGGGTCACACTCTCCTCCAGCGACTGTGTTCGCAGCTTAGGGGTGTTCCTTGACTCGTCGTTCCTGATGACGAATCAGGTGAATGCGACAGTCAGGAGCACCTGTTATCAGTTTTGGGTGATACTCCAGCTGTGCCCTTTTCTGGAAGTAAGGGATCTCAAGACTGTTGTGCATGCACTGGTAACCTCACGTCTAGATTTCTGCAATGCACTCTACATGGGGCTACCCTCGTGCTTGGTTCAGAAACTGCAGTTAGTTCAGAATATGGCGGCCAGAATAGTGTCAGGAACATCTAAAAGGGACCATATTACTCCGGTACTAAGGTCCCTCCACTGGCTGCCTATTAGTTTCCGGGTCCAGTACAAGGAATTGATTATTACCTTTAAAGCCCTAAATGGCTTGGGTCCAAACTATCTCAGGGACCGCCTTCTCCCTTATAATCCTCCCCATGCACTCCGGTCCTCTGGGAGGAATATCCTGCAGCCTCAAAGAACTAGGCTTTCAGCTACCTCCCAGAGGACTTTCTCTGCTGTCGCCCCTAGATTATGAAACGACCTGCCAGACGAGATCCGTCAATTGACATCTTTAGATAGCTTTAAAAAGGCTGTCAAGATGGATCTCTTCCAGCAGGCCTTTCCAGGATAGATAATCCCGGCCTCAGGAACTCTTGTTAGGAGGGTCTCCAATAGTCCTTCCCTTAGAATTAATACAAGCTGCCCCAGTTTCATCATTGCTATTATAAATTGTGGTTTGTATTTGTTGTTGCTTTATCTGTTGGTTTTAATCTGTATCTGGTTTAATACTTTTTTAAGGGGGGGAGGGGATGGGGTTTGATGTATTCTAATTTTAATATTTGTTAGCTGCCTCGATTGATCTCAGCGGGACGGGATAAAAATAATTTTTATTATTATTATTATTATTAGTTATTTTTGTAGAACTTAGATGTAACAATAAAGTTTCTTTTTATCTACCTTTGTATCCTGTTTATTTACCAGAAGCTCAGATCTAGTTGTTTTTACCAAATACCTGTGGAGTACACGCTTGTTGCTGCTGCTGCTGCTGCTGCTAAACTGAATTAACCACAAATAACCAAAACCATAATTCTAACAGAATCAAACCAATATCAACATGACTGGAAGATTTCTGTTTAGAATTAAAAACTTCTTTCTTAAAGTTGTTTTTGCTTTAGTATTCAGTCCCTGACTTTGCAACTTTTGTAGCTCAGCTCTTGGCTTTGACTTATTAACATTGCTTTTATTTCATTTAGAAGAAAAGGAAGTCTTTTTCAAATCCTCTGCAGCAAATTAAGCTAGTTCCCTGTCTGTTGTTTTTGTATTATAGTTGTCTTCCATCAGCTTCTGTCTATTTTGAAATTCAACAATTTGAGCAATAGCATCTTGCAAAGAAACACCTCCTTTAACTTGTAAAGCATTAATTATTGGAGAGTAATATTTTGGAAGACTTGCCAAAAAACAGTCCAAATTTTGCATGTTCTGGAAAAGATTCTCCAGCTGCTGTAATTCCAGACAAAGTTGTCATAAATCTATTAATATGCTGATTTCAAATTTGAGTATGATGCAACTTGGTGTTAACAAGTTTGATTATGAGAGTTTTGATTAGAAGTGCTTGGAGAATTAAATACTTTCTGTAGTTTGTCCCATATTTGTTTTGCAGCAGTTAAACATTAAATATGGTATGCAATACTGAGATCTACAGATAAGCAAATAAAAGCTGCTGTTTTCTCTGCATTTTCATTGAACTGTTGTTGATGTATTCCTGCTTCTGTGGGTCTCTGCCCATTTATTGCTTTAAATAGTCCCACTGTAGTCAGGTACATTTGCATTTTCCATGACCACATTTTATAATTTGTTCCAGTTAAGATTTCAGTAATCATTGTGGAATTAGCATTAGTTGAAGGCATTCTCTGTTGTTTGAGTAGAGAGAAAAATCTTTCTTGAAGTCAGTATCTTCAGGCAAAGCAGTTCAAAAATAATCTGGAACCTCTTCTGAAACCTCACTGTGGGCCTTTACAGACTGCCAAAAATAATCCATCTTGAGACCACTTTAACTGCCCTGGTTCAGTCCTAGGGAATCATGGGAACTGTAGTTTATTGTGGCACCAGAGCTCTCTGACAGAGAAGGATCAATGTCTCAGAAAAAAATACAATTCCCATGAATCCCTAGCACTGAGCCAGGACAGTTAAAGTGGTCTCAAGATGGATTATTTTTGGCAGTCTGTACAGGCCCTGTGTGTTAACTGGGACCCCTTCTGGGCCCATAACCCAAAAAATGTGAGATGCATTTTAAGTTTTCCAGGGTGTTAACCCTTTTAAAGGGAAACAAAAATATGCAAGTATGAAAGTTAAACTTGCTAGAGTTCAGATTTCATCAGCAGAACAACAAAAGTGTGGGGGCAGACCATTCTAAATCTGTCTTCCTAAAGAATAAAGACTTACTCCAAAAGCATCAAACATTTTTTTTTGGTCGCCTTTTTTACTTAAACAAAATATAAGAATTGATTAATATGAAATTAATTTTGCTTAATATAAAGGGTTTGAATGTGGCCTCTAAGAGTAAAAGAATCTTTCATTTTTTAGAGAAAGGAAGATTTGATTTAATATGTTTACAGGAAACGCATATAAAAAAATCTGAAAAAAAGACTGCTGAGAAATAATAAATTGGGAAATGTATTTATCTCTTCAAGTAAGAAAAAGAAAAAAGGAGTGGTAATATATTTAAACAAACAAATACAAGTGGAAGAATTAATAAATGATCCTGCAGGTCACTACATTGGGGTAGGAATAAAATGGGAAGGGCTAAATCTGTTAATAATAGGAATTTATGGACCACAAACAAATAAAGGTTTATTTTTTCAAAAGATCTATAAGGAAATTAGAGATTTGGAAATTGATAATGTAATGTTAATTGGCGATTTCAATGGGGTGGTAGACCCCATTAGAGACAGGAGCAGATTATAATAAAAAAACTATGCAAGGTAAACTTCCTTTAACATTTTTTGAAATAACTAAGGAATACGCACTTTTAGATGCTTGGCGTCATATACATGGAACACAAGATGGATACACTTTCTACTCAAATAGATACAAATCACTGTCCAGAATAGATATGATATGGATCCCTAAAATAATGAGCAATAAAATTAAATCAATTCAAATTTTGCCCAGAAGTATATCGGATCATAATGCTATTGTATTATCATTTTCAAATCAATATAAACAATTTAAATGGAAATTAAATGATGCCTTGATTGAAAGGAAAGAAGTAAATAATAAAATAAGAAATGAGATAAAGCTTTTTTTTAGGGAGAATGCAACAGATGAAATAAAGATAAATGTGATATGGGATGCTGCGAAAGCAACGTTGAGAGGAAGCTTGATTAATCAGCAAGCATTTCATAAAAAAAAGGAAAAAGAAAAGGATCGTACCATTCAAAATTTATTGATGCAAAAAGAAAAAGAACTAAGTAAACATCCAGAAGATTAGAGCATATTAGAAGAAATAAAAATATTACAAAAACAAGAATTAAGGAAAAATACTATAGAAATGGAAAAGAATTTGAAACTAAATAAACAAAAAGAATTCAAATTTGCTAATAAATCAGGGAAACTATTGGCTGAAACACTAAGGAGAAAGAGAGGAAATAAAACAATTACTGAAATAGTTTATGAGGGGAGAAGATTAACAGGACAAAAAGAAATAAAAGAAGTTTTCCAAACTTTTTTCACAAATCTTTATCAACTAAGAGAGGTTGAGGTGGACAAAATCAAAGAGTATTTAGATAAACAAGATTTCCATCCTCCGACTCAAAACCAATATGAGGATTTAAACAAACCCATCTCCAAAATGGAAATATTGGAGGCTATTAAAAATTTGAAGGATGGGAAGGCACCGGGGCCCGATGGGTTCACCACTTTCTTTTATAAAACTTATGCGGAGGAACTAAGCATCCCTTTACAAAAGGTTATGAACTCAATATTGGAAGAAGGTATGCCACTTTCATGGCAAGAGGCAACCATTGTGATGATCCCAAAAGAAGGAAAAAAGGCTAATGATGTTAAGAACTATAGACCGATCTCCTTACTAAATATTGACTATAAAATATTTGCAAGTATATTGGCTAATAGGTTTAAAAAATATTTAGAAAATTGGATTGACGAAGATCAAAGAGGATTTTTACCTAACAGACAAATGCGTGATAATCTTAGGACAGTAATTGATATATTGGAGTATTATGAGAGACATAACGAAAAGAAATTAGGAATGCTATTTTTGGATTTGGAAAAAGCATTTGATACTGTTAATTGGCAAGCATTAATCCAAATTTTATTAAAAATGGAATTAGGCTCAAAATTCATAGGATGGATAAAAAAGATATATGAGAAACAATTTGCGAAAGTTCTTATTAATGGTGAAACATCAGAAGTTATTGTGATTAATAGAGGTACAAGACAGGGATGCCCCCTTTCTCCACTCTTATTTTTAGTAGTAATAGAAAGATTAATTAAAGAAATCAAAGGAAAGGAAGAAATAAAAGGATTAAAAATAAGGAAATTTAGCTATAAAATACGCGCATTTGCTGATGATTTGGTAGTCTTCCTCGATAACCCTACTAAAAGTATAAAATATTTAATGGAAACTTTGGAAGAATTTGGAGGGATAACAGGTTGCAAATTAAATAAAGATAAATCAGCAATCCTCACTAAAGGTCTGTCTAAAGAAAAAGAAAATAAATTAAGCATAATGGCGGGGATGAATATTCAGAAAAAAATTAAATATTTGGGAATAATACTGTCAAAAAAACATTAAATTTATTTGATGATAACTACAAAAAAGTGTGGAATGAGATAAGAAATGAGTTGGATAGGTGGTATAGGAAAAATTTGTCTTTATTGGGTAGAATTGCAACTGCAAAAATGTTATTATTACAAAAAATGATTTCTTTATTCCAAATGATTCCAATTATAGTTAAAGAAATTTTTTTCAGAATTTGGCACAGGGACATTAGTAATTTTATATGGCAAAAGAAAAGACCGCGAATAAGACTTAAAATTATGCAAGATGAAAAAGAAAAGGGAGGACTGGGCGTACCCAATTTAAAATTATATTTTGAGGCTTGTTGCCTTACATGGTTAAGGGAATGGGTGACGTTAAACTCAGAAAAATTATTCGAATTAGAGGGAGATGGAACTTGTTTTGGTTGGCACGCCTATTTAGGCTACGGAAAAATCAAAGCAAACAAAGAATTTAATAATCACTGTTTAAGAAGAGTGATACTTAAAGTATGGGATAAATATAAAGCGTGGGCGATGCCAAAACTTTTAGGATGTTTTCCATGAAAGCCTACGACTTCACACTTTTAGGATGGTTTTCACCTCAAGAAGCAATTCAGAGAAAAGAAACTAGATCAGGAATTAATTGGATTACATATATGAATCTATTAAAAAAGGATAATTTAGGGAAATATATAATTAAAACACAAGATGAATTGGTTAAGGAAGGATTTAAGCTTGACTGGTTTGGATATGGTCAAATTAAAGAACAATTTAAAAAAGATTTAAAAATGTACGATATTGATTTAAAAACAAATGAATTTGATAAAATTTGGCTAGGAAACAATAAAAAATGGATTGGACTATTTTATAAAATACTTTTGAAGTGGCATTTAGAAGAAGAAGTAATAAAATCAAATATGGTTAACTGTGCTCAAAATATAGGATATCCTATCGAATTAGATAAATGGGAAACAGTGTGGACTAAAAGAATAAAATATACCGCATCTCAGAAACTGAAAGAAAATTTTTATAAAATATATTTTCGCTGGTATCTAACTCCTGAAAAAAATTCAAAAATTTATAAAACAAAAAATAATCTTTGTTGGAAATGTGAGAAAGAACAGGGATCTTTATATCATTGTTTATGGACATGCGAAATAGTAAGGAAATATTGGAGTAAAGTAATAGAAATAATTAATGATATAAATAATATTAAAATAAAAGCTCGCCCAGGAATATTCTTACTTAATATGTGGGATAATGATTTAGACAATAAATTAGGAAAAAGTTTATTCTATTTAATCACCACTGCTAGGATTACCTTAGTTCAAAAATGGAAAGCGAAAACTATTCCTAGCATGAAGGAATGGTTGCTGAAATTCTACGATGTAATAGAAATGGATCGGTTAACATAATATATAAGAGGTAATATGGTGGAAGAAAATAATTCAGAATGGGCACCAATCTTAGAGTATCTTAACAAACATTGGGGCAATCTGGCGGTAGTAGGTTATCAGTAGTACTGATATGGTATAGGAAGTCATGGAGAATCGTTACAAGAAAATGATAAATAAATGAAATTAATTTTTTAATTTATTTTTTTACTTTTATCACAAATAGTACAAACATGAAAGAAGAGATAAGAAAGGAAAACGAATAAAATGATACAAGTATAAATTTAACAAACGATAAAGCAATTAGGTAATTAATTAGAGAATCTTAATATTGGAGAACATAAAAAGAAGAACAAAACAAACTCTAATAATCTATTTGCTGCAAGTAGGGAGTACGTATGAAAGGTGTGATGAAATAAGAAATGGAAAGGAAGAAGAATGGAGGAGTAGAAGGCTAGGTAGGTGATGGAGGGTATGTGGAAGTGATAGAGAGAGGAGGGTGTGAAAGAAGTGGAAACGATGGAAGGTAGTTGAAGGGGAAGATGGGGAGAGAATGAGGTAGAAGGATAAAGATGGAAGAGTAGGAAGATGTAGGAAGAGGGGGAAAGGGAAATAAAAGGGAGATGAACGATATCACTAACAGAAATGATTATTGTATTTCGAAGTATAAATCTCGGTAATTATATAGAGAGCTTATTAATGTATGATATTTTGCAAGTGCGGGAAAGGAGATTCCCTTTCTAAAGAGGATACGAACAAGACATCGATGTAAAGAAGACAAGAAACAAGCTATATTGTATGATTGTTTTATTTGATGTATGTGATGTGTGTGTTTTTTAATCAATAAAATTTATTTTAAAAAAAAAAGCAACAAACATGCAGTATGTAGTTTAAAAACAAATATTTATGACTTTAATAAATAAATACATAACAATCTAAATCCTGTCCTAACTGGTGATGGTTTGAGTATAGCAGGAAGAGACTGTTAACCTCACTCAGAGGAGACTGTTACTCCAACCAAGACTGAGAGGAGACAGTTACTGTACTGAGAGGAGACTGTTTAGAATCCTGAGAGAAAGTCTGTTAAACAGCCTCCAAGAGTGAGTGACCAAAGTCACATGTTTAGATAGAATGAGATAGAGAGAGGGAAGTCCCTGTCTGTCTAAGGAGGGAAAGGAGAATGTAATGCATACATTTGCCAACAGAATGGAACTGCTTATGGGTCACTTGCCTGTGACACAGACATAGGAACAATCTGAGTAAAATAGGCCCAGAATATGGGTAGAGCTGAGCTATTCAGTAATGTGACAACCCAGAGCCATGAAAAAAGAAATCCAAAAGCATTTCTCAGTGACCCAGCAGGCAACAAAATACACCCAGTAGCTAAAGCAATTGCTGGCATCCCAGGTGGTGTTACTTACAGCACACCTGACACCTACTCCTGGGGCTCGCTTGCTGCCACCTCTTGTAGAGTTTTTTTTCTAACCTAGCTCTGCACCCTGTTGCTAGGGCATATGGAACAAGTCTCACTCCATGCATCCCTCTTCCTCCCTGGGAAAAAAACTTAAAACAACTATTAGGAAAGGGGGAGAAATCCTGTTTGCTGCCTTTTCATAACAAAAGTCTGCTGCCCAAGCTAACTAACTTACAGACCTGACTTTTGGAAAGGCACAGAGCTGCCCCTGGGAGCTGTGGATCAGAGCCACAGAAACCGCATGCTGTAGCCCTGATCCTTCCTTTTGCCGCCCCTAAAAGAGTGCCATTCCTTTTAGGGGCAGAAAAAGGCTGCCCTACGAGCTGGCGCCACGGCTCTTCTGCACCCTTTTGGCGCAGCGTGTCTACACACTGCACCAGGAGGGTGTCCTGATGCCATGTGTTATGCAGATGGGTGTGCAGCATCAGGATGGTGTCGAGGTGGAGTGGCCAACATGCAGCTGCCCCGCCCCAACTCCACCCCCAGGACGGCCCTTTAGGCCGGTCTATAAAGGCCCTACCTCAGTCTGGGCTGTCCTGTCCTGTATTTACCATTGGTCTGAAGCACTGTGAAGGGAAATGGCAGATACCACCAAAAATAATTGGATAATATTCAGAGAAAAGTTTGTAAAGCAAGCTTCTTTTCCTAAGAAGACAGGAAAAAGAAAGCATTCAAAATTTTGCTTTTAAAAAAAGTCTAAGTGTTGACTCCTCTCTAAGGACATCCCACTCTTGTCTGATGCCTGCAGCAACTGTCTACGTTACATTGAGTCCTAAGAATCAGGGGTGCAAAAAGTGCACCCCACAAGTTGCAGGTGACTTTTAACACCATTTTGCCCCCAGAAGACTCCCTATGCTCACCTGAAACCCTTCAGACTTACATCCAGTCACAGAAGACCATAATGGCTGCTATGTGCATTTAGCTACTAAACAAAAAGAAATTGAGGTTTGGGGGTGGTGGTTTAAAATCAAATATTGGGGGGAAGCAACCTGACTTCTTTGACTATTTCCTTGTCTTACTTACCAAATTAAACTATTTGGATAAGTCAATGTACTGATGATACATCTGTTATTATTTATTTTATATATTTATTAAGATCATATATGTGCCCTGTTCTATGGCTATTCTACCGTTGTTGCAATTGCAATTGGATTACTCAAGGTGATTTGCAAATACTGTATTCAATTGTAAAAGAAATATGTTCAGTTACTAAGACCATAAAATAAAACATTATTAAAAGAGACTTACGTACTACAACAAAACAAAAATTTGGCACAGATCAACCAATGGAAACTTCACTAAAATACCTCAACCCATTAGGGCAGAAGCCAACCGGATTAAAGTTGTCTTCCATAGAAGAGGAAAAGTCAAGAAAATGTTTCATGGGCTCAAATCACTCCCCTCAAACAGAGATGAGTATTAGGTGCAGTTAATGCTCCATCTCATATTTAAGCTCCATATCCTTGCAGTCAAAGAGGTAGCAGCACTCCATTTGCAGTGAGAGCAAAAGAAAGAGGCCTCTATTTCTTGCCCAATTCTGGTGTGGCATAGAAAGCTCTAGTGGTGCTTGGGAACTGTAGGTTTGGTTTTTTTTAAAGAATGCTTGGCTACCATGTCAGATAGAATACTCCAGTGTGGCCTTCATTTTTCTGTCCTCAGTCTTCACCTCTTCTCATCTCATCTCTTCTTGCCATCTTCCTCTATTTTCATCAGACATATTGCACCATCATTTTGCTTCAGATGCACACAAAAAAGTGTAAGACTGCTGAAGAGAATAAAAATACAGTGAGAATTATAATCTAGTTTTCCACTGCACTAAAAATACCACCATCTCACAAGCAAAAGGCCTTTGACCAGTTCTTCCCAGGGATTCTTTTCTGACCACCAGTTCTTTAAGGAGTATAGACACACTTACTCAGGAGACATGTTGGGGGATTCTGTCCAAAAAATAAAAGAAAATAAATTGAAGGGTGAGCCAAGACTTTGCAGTCTATTCTGAGGGCTATGTAATGATATTGCAAGGGACTCGAGGGGGTAATTTCAAGGCTATGCACTCAGAACTCACAAGACCTGATCTCCCACATCAAAACATTTTGCTGCTGGAATATAAATTATACAGTAACGTAAGAGAGATAATTGGGGGGCACTGGAGAAAGTCTGTGTAATCATTGGACCACCAAGTCTGTATTCTTATATTTTACATAATATATGAACATTTATTTTTAAAGTGTTTGAGTAAAGACCTTAAATGACTCTCCCATTTTGCTCCCATTTTTAGTGTCCTCTACAATATGGCTCAAAACCAAAGCCATTACCAACCAAAGCTGTGTTTGTCCAACTTTAGCTGCCTTGTCCTCTGGCATCTTTCCTCTACCTCCGCACTATATTGAGGTATGATGATACAAAAATGTAACTATTTCAGCACAGGCCTGACAGGCAAGGAAGGAAACTTGTTTCGCACTAGTCAAATATATGTCTGGGAAACACTGATCCTGTAGGCCTAAACTGTCCTCCCTAAAGCCCATAGACCTACTCCAAACTGTGGAGGCTCTCACTCCCAAATTAAATGAGTAATATAAAGATATGTCTGCCTGCTAAGTTACTTTGCCACTGGGGCTCATTCACATTACAGAATTATAGTGCTATTATTCCACTTTAACTGCCATGGTTTCATCCTATGGAATCCTGGAGTTCATAGTTTAGTGAGGGTTTATTGCTCTCTGGCTGAAAATTTTGAAGGCCCCTTCCTAAACTGCAAATCCCAGGATTCCATAAGACAGAACCACAGCAGTTAAAATGGAATAATAGCACTATGATTCTGTAATGCAGGAGATTATCACACTCTAAATAGCGTGACTTATCCCCGACAGGATACAGTCGTGTTTCAGGTTAACAGTGGGTATTATCACATGTAAACTGCCACCGCTGCTGCTAGGTTACTACAACCCGACTGCAGCCCAGGTCCCAGCCACGCTCAGCTCGCCTCTCTGCAAAAACAGCAAGCTCCCATTTTTGCAAAGCAGATGGCTGAGCGCGGCTGGGATCCAGGCTGCAGGCAGGTTGTAGTTGCCTAGCGGCAGCGTGTTACTAAATACACTCCATTTTTCATATATATTTTAGCCATGTGTTCCCTATGACCCCAGCCTGACCATTGGGAGATGGCAGCCATAATCCCCTAGATGTAAGGTCATGTAAGCAAGATAAGGTTGCATAAGACCACTAGAAATTTCCTGGACGGGCAGGTTTTGGGAGTTGCCCTTGGGAATATCCCATTATGTTGGAAATGGTGTTTGTTTGTTTTAGTCTCACACCTTAATGAGACAGTGATCAGATTTGATTGCACCCCTTTCTCTAGCTTCCTTTCCTTGATAGTTTTGAAACCAAATGCATTGTTTAGACTATGCCCAGACTTAAGTAAACAATGGTAAATCCATCAAGCCTTTGTCCATCTATTGTTCGACTCATGGCTAGGAGGCAGAATTTCCTATAAGAACCCCTAGATTTTATCAGACCTTGTGCTACCTTGGAAGTGCATGCTGAATCTCTGTCGGTCTGCGCTCTGAGATAGTTCCCATGACCCCCCCCCCCTCTCTTGCCGGTCGTGCCCCTTCCACGGAGCCCATCTACATTTGCCAGAACCCCAGAGGAGTCTCTCGGGTGTGAGTATATCTCCCTCTATCCTGGTTTTCCTCTTTGCCTCCCCCGCTCTCGCTCTTCCCCACTTATTCTTCTAGAGTGTGTGTGTGTGTGTCACATTTGGATGTTTGCTATTTTTGTATTAATAAATATTTTAGACTTTAATTGGAGTTTGGTCCATTTCAGTGGCTTTCCTAGCCAGAATTCTTACATCTCCAGTAGACAATTGGACAAAATCTCAGAAGCGAAGTTGGGCGCTTCCCTCTCACATTTGAGCTAATTATAATTTCCCCAAAATTAGGTCTTGGTTTCCCAACAAGCGGCAACATTTTACATGTGATAATACTCACTGTTAACCTGAAATACAACTGTATCTAGACCATTTTATATAAGGGCAGAAGACCAGAGTTTGGGGATCACTGATGTAATGCAAATAAGCCCCATTTTTGGGTTTCTTCCTTAGAAAAAGAAGATATGGGGTGAGTGTGGATGAATGGCATAATCATTTGTTTCTGCAGATGTTCTTTAAAGACAGAGAAAGACCCCTCCCTTGTTAAAAGGAGGTGTATTGACTACCTTAGCCTTCAGGCCTCTAACAGCTACTAGTTGGCCTCAATAAGGCAAGATGGTTAAGGATCTAGCCATATAGTTGTTATTTGCTCAAAGATGCTGTTACATCTTTGAGCAAAACAAGGCTGAAATGATCCAAATAATGTTTATTATCATTGTTTAACAAAAAAGCCTCTGGACAAATGATATAACAGGGATGGAAAAATAAAAGAGGAGCAAGGGTGATTGACTGAGGGCTGTTGTGCTAGGAACAACAATGCATGAAACAACAGCATCCACATCTACTAAACCAAAAGGATTTAACAAACTCCAGATGAGCATAAACAAGAGACTCAGCCAAGAAGAGAGCGATGATTTTTCTGAGGATGACATCAGGATCTTGTTTCCTAGGCTCAGCACGTCAGAGACACCCATCTCCCATGATTCTCTTCAAACTAGCCAGTGTTCCTCAGGCTATCACTAAGTGACACAAAGATGGATTGAAAAATCTGTGCAGCAAAATAACTAATTCAGTCCTTGTGGTATTTTCTACATGTCTCCTTCTTCCTCAGGAAACATTATTGGTGAATTGATCCAATTCTTGTTCTTTTAGCAACAGGATTACAAAAAGTGCTTACTGTTTCTCTGCTGCAGTCTTTTCCCTGCAGTTTTTGGCTCTTATATCACTGATGTTTATGAGAGTGAGATGTAATCCACTCCAAAGCATGGCAGTGGCTTCAGCAGCACTATCACCACCACCATATTTATTTGTATCCTGACTATTCCCTAGCCCTGGGATTCAAGGTGGCTGATGAAATTAAAAGTCTACTTCATTAAAACATGCAAAAGATAAAATATAATTAAACTTTCAGTAGAATTAAAAGCAATCCAAAGCATGTCCATTAAAAATCTACAAATCCAGATAACACAGATTATTAAAACTCTTTTCCCTATAACATGTGGGGTCTCAAAGGCCTATAAAAAGTCTTTGCTTGCCACGAGAAGGATACTATTTTGAGCGCTAGTCTAGGTTCTCTAGGGAGTTGCCAAGGCTGGGGCATTATCAAAACCATCTTTGTAAACATTAGAGACTTGAACTGTACTATTTACACTTTCTACAGACAAAATGCATCACAGTAGACCAAATTTCTATGCTATGTGCTTGTGCAGAATGGCAAAATAGCCCTGAGATACAACTTCAAGTGACTAGGAGGCACTCAAGTCATATGCAGATAGGAAAGAAAATGTAGCTTTCTACTTTGCTACCAACACCAAGGGATTGTCAATAAAGTTCACATTGGGTATGACCACCCAAAGGTACTGAACTGAAATCAGACACACAAGGGTTTAAGCATTTCCGTTCCCTTGCACGTCACTGGTCAAACCCATAAAACAAACACAGCCTTATGTGGCAATAAAAGTTACTTTTAATTGCTCAGCCTGGGAATAAAGCAGTGTATGTCAACAACTTTTGGGAACAGTAGGGAGTCATAAACAGTGGGTTAATCATTAATACAGAAAGTGTTGAAGATTTTTCACATGCCTTAAATATTGTCAAGAGCCAAAACTATGTGCTACTTCCACATCAACATGAGAAAAAGTGATTCACATGCCATTGTGCATTGATCGGTGAAATTTATGGCTGTGTTGATAATTGTTGATCAAGGTATGTGTCTGATCAGATTGTAAGGAGAAAAGCATTTATTTGTGTCCGTAGCAAGGAGGTTCTTTTCAAATAAATAAATAAATAAATCCATGCAATTTTAGAGCTATCCAGTCTCATACTTGCAGGCCAGGATCGTACATGTGCACAGATGTCCACACATACACAGTTCCATGTCCTCCCATTCCCTGACAGTTGTCAAGCCCCAGAAGGTGAGGAGGGAGGCAACAACTAATTAGAGAAGTAGCTAATGTCAGCTCGATCAGGGGAAGAAATAAGGGTGTGCTCTCAAATGGAGTTCATCACCACTATCCCTTCCCTTAAGAGCCCAGAAAAACCAAATTTGAATTGTCTCTGCCCTCCCTCCCATCCCATCTCATCCTGTAAGAAGGAGCAACTGTAGCCCATATTCGGGCATGGCAGGTTTTCAGATGGAGTGCAAGGGCAAGAAAAAAGGCCTCTCTGACTCATCCAAAAAGCGACTTACATGCATATATGCTGCACTTACACATGTATAAGTCACTAACAGGATGCTGGTCACAATGTATCAAAAAATTGGAGATAGTGGGCATTATATAAACATCCACTATCTCCATATTTTGAGCAGCATCCTGATAGCGACATGCATGTGTAAGTAAGACTTTCCAGGAAAATACTACTGCTGTGGTCACTGAAGGGATAAGTCCACCATCTTCCACTAGCAACCTGTTACTGGGCCATCCACTTAGGGACTATCATATGATAAGGCACCCTTCAAGTCAGTAGATGTAGGACCACATATTTGACTCTCCACTTATGTGGTCAGACATGTTAGAGATAGCTTTCACCTTTCATGACGTGGTGATTTTTCAAATGTGGGAAGGTTGTTTAATTGCATAAGGATCATTAGTAATACTTCCCAGGCATAGGAGTTTATCACACGGGAGGAAATTAGGAGTTTAAACAGTAATTAACCCATGACAGTTGTGCAATTGATGTTAAAACATTATTAAAATGAGATTAACACAAGAGCCATTAACCCATGAATAACCAGGGACTAACTTGGCAATAAACAGCAAAAAGTCATTCACAGGAAAACCCTGTGAATGATTTGCTGCTGTTTCTTGCTTGGTTATTCATGGGATAATGACACTTTAATCATGTTTCATCTCAACGTTGTGTGAAAACCATTAGCACAATTGTGGGATTATCATGTGTTAATCACTGTTTGTACTTCCAATTGTGCCCTGTGTAATGAACTCCATAGAAGAATTTATGATTTCAGTGATCATAGTGATTGGAAACAGGTGTGCCCTTCAGATGATGCTGTGCTACAGTTTCCATTATTACACCATTAATCCACCATTGTTTGTGTTTGATGGTACAGACATGAAGTGCAGTCCAACAATATCTGGAGGGCTACATGTTTCTTAACCCTGCTGTAGATTCAGCCACTGTTGCTACATGATATGCCGCAAACATCATTTCTCAGACAGGATACTTGTTCGAAACATGGGTTCTTCCTGCATCCCAAAGACATTGCTTTTTTCAAAAGAAAATGAGTATCCATGTCTTTTAGCTTCTTTCAGAGCAATCTGTTTAGTTATTTACATTTCTGACTGCTTGATCATATTAATAGGCAGATGAAGCATAACAGTTGACCATGGTAAGCACTGGACATGAAATATGGGTTCTGAGATCAGAAGGGCAGCTGTATGTTTCAGTCATGTTTTTATGCTCTTGTAAATTAATTTGTATCCCTAGGCTTAAAATTCAAGCAACAGGTTGTTGTTTTTAACAAAAATAATGAATCAAGCTGTAATCCACAGATGCAAATGTATATGGGTTCGTGGTTGTTGTTTTTTTTTATTACCTAGCATGATATCCTACTTGATGCTGATGGATCATAAAATTTCACCATAATACATATGCTGGAAGTCTGGAAAGCTGAAGTGCCTTTTTCTCTGGCTGCACAATCGCACCTGGATGCACACAATGGCTGATCCGTAGCCATTTGGACTGAGGGCAGAGTTCTACCAGGGTGCCATGTAACTGCCACTGTGTTGACAAAAAGGAAGCATTGTCCCAGGAAGTGCTTGGTACCTTCTTCCACAATATCTGAAAAAGTACAGTGGGCCCTTGGTATCTGCTGAGGTTTGGTACCAGGACCACCCAGTGGATATCAAAATCCATGAATGCTCAAGTCCTATTAAATACAATGGCATAGTAAAATGGTTTTCCTTATATAAAATGGCAAAATCAAGGTTTGCTTTTTGGAATTTATGTATTTTGTAATATTTTCAAGCATTGGATGGTTGAATGCATGGATAAAAAAATCCATAGATATGGAGAGATGACTATACTTACTGAGGCATAGTCCTTGGTTATGCCAGTGCAAGTCATCAAGAGAATATTAGCCAATAAGCACAATATCTGTAGGTGGCAGTACAGTTAACCAAGTCTCTGACAAGGAAGCTCCTTTTTTAAAAACAACAACAACAACAACAACAACAACAACAACAACAACAAATTTTATGCTCTTCCTGCCTCATCTTTTGCTCCCTGTCATCATCTAGCTGGAAGGGTGTTGTTGTTTTTTAGCAGCATCAATACTGGGAGGCCAATGGCAGAAGACTGGAGAAACAGATTTTTATGTCAGGTTGTAGCACATATTTGCAGTACAAAATAATTGCAGTATAAAATTTGCAGTACATATTTGCAGTACAAAATAATTTTAATTGTTGTTTTAATGTGTTTTATATATGTTGTTATCCGCCTTGGGTCCCACTTTGGGAGACAGATAGGATAAAAATAAAATGAATGAATAAATAAATAAATAAATAAAATGCAATAAAGCTTCAGCTGGGGAACAGTGGGATTCTACTCCAGCTGATGTTATGGTAGCTAAGTGAGTCTATCAATAACAGACAAGATAAACAGCATTTGCTCCTGAATTCTTATTGAGTATGCATCAACAACAAAATAGAGAAAGGGGAGAGCAAATAAACCTGTCTCACCAGTTATCCCCACTATCTTAAAAAAAACAAAAAAAAAACAAACCAACACACCCCTGATCTATAGGTTTGGCCACTAGGGAGATTATTGCATGCCTCTTTTCTGCCGATCCAGGCACAGGCTGGCCATGGGCTTAAATGGGTGAAAACGGATCTTATCACACACCTCTGTGCCCAATTTGGCCACATCACGTACCCGATCCAGACTCCTAGCATACTTTTTGAAGAATGGGAAAGTATCATTCTTTGAAAAGTATGCCAAGAATCCACCAGGAGTCCAGATCAGGTACGTGATGTGGCTGAGTTGGGCAAGGGTGTGTGTGATAAGATCCATTTTCACCCATTTAAGCCCGTGCCCAGCCCATGTCCAGATCAGCGGGAAAGAGGTTTGTCATAATCTCTTAAAATGAAAAACATAAGAAAAGTGGAGGCTGGTGAAATAAAACATCGGCCCTGGTGCAATTTGGAAGCAACTGTCAAGTGGTGTCCAGAAGGTTCAAAATGTTTTTTTGTCTACTTATGCAAGGGTAACCTGGTCTGGTTATTTCATATCACATGTGTGTATTGCTAGTTAGGAAGAAAGATTTGCTGAAAAATGTTGATCTGCTGTTCCTTTTTGCAGTGTAGGAACCTATCCCTATTCTTTCTGTTTTATTTCTGCCTCTGGAACAAATTTTCTGTTAAAGAAGTAATGCCCTGGAACACATTTACTTCATTAACTGAGGTATATCTGTACTACATTAGTAAGCTACTGCATTTTAATTTTTAAAAAAGTTGTTTGTCAATTTCCAGGGCTGTTTGAAAGTGCAATCACATATATGTTGATTTGGATATATTCTATGGATTTTGTGATTCCGAGTAAATGTGCTATGTCTGGATCTGAGTGTTCATTTTCTTTTCCTTTTGTGTGCCACAGTCTGTATAATTAATCCTTGGAGGCACATAGGTTTTCTTGGCTGCTCTTTGTTTTTACAGAACAGCCTGGATCTTTTCCTACCTAGAATGACCTATCAAGTGAAACATAATGACTTGGGTTTCATAACTGGGAGGTTCTAAAGGAGAAACTTCAGGTCAAACTTTTTACCACATTTCCATTAAGGAGGCCTGGGAGCACTCAACTGCTAGTTATTATTTTATTCAATTTGGTGGGAGCTCTCAGAGATTTGTGATGATGGTCACATTTCCCAAGAGAGCGTAAAAAGATTTAATGACCACCACAAAGCCAGAAGCTACAACAGAAGGGGTTTCATGTAACCTCAAACATGTCAGAGTGAGGATCTAACTCATCAGTTCCCTCACATACACAATAAGACAGGCTTATAACTGCAAGATAGCAAAACTGGCCCAAATTGCAACAGCGGGCATTAGAGGCAAACCAAACCTCTAATTGTGGAAAAAGTAGCCAGCCAAATCATACAAAAATATATTTATTTTGAACTTAGTTAACAGGCTTAAATTATATTGTACACAGTACATGCATTTGGACATGTCAATCAACTCCTTGCATCATCCTGGAGCCCATAGGTCTTTTTTCTCCTTCCTGGCTTATTCCTCTGCACAAGAGCTTGAACTTTCAGGCAAAATTGCCATTGTTTTACACACATACACACTTTTCTATTTCTGGAACTCTGAAAAAATACACACACACACACACACAGAGTTTCCCTTTCCTTCTTTCTATGAGTGAGGCTCAGCATGGGGTTGTTTAAAATTGAGAGTCTCAAACAATCTTAACATCTTACATTGTAGAAATGCCTATGAAGACAAGAGGACAACATGATTGCATTCTTTAAATACCTCAAGGGCTGTCACAGAGAGCAGAGAGCAGGGCTATTCTCTCCTGCCTCAGAGGACAGGACCAGGTTTAATGGTTTGAAATTACAGGACAGTAGATTTTGGTTGAACATTAGAAAGAACTTGACAGTAAGAGCAGTTGTGCAATGGTACCAATTGCCCAGATTAATGTGGTCTTCTTCTCTGGATATCTTTAAAAAGAGGCTGGACAGCTTCCTGCTGGAGATTCTGCACTGAGCAGGGGGGTGGAGCGGATGGCTCATGAGGCCCCTTCAACTCATGATTCTGTGATTCTAAGTTGTCATCTTTGATGGCCAGGATCATTGGTCACAGCTGATAGATTTGGCAAAAAGAGTGGAGAGGGCTGCCTAAAGTGAAGGGAAAAGGTTGTGAAAGCTGGACAGTGAAGAAAACTGACAGGAAGGAAATCAGTGCATTTGAAATGTGGTGCTTGAGAACTATGGATTCTGTAGACTGCTAAAAACAGTGGCGTCAGTAGGGTGTGCAGGAGGTGTGGACCACACTGGGTGGCACTTCAGAGGAGGGGTAACATTCAGTTGAGCCCTCCTCCCACTGCAGTGTGTGTGTGTGTGTGTGTGTGTGGTGTGTGGTACTACCCTGTACCTGCCTGTTCTTCTCTGCTGTCCTGGATCACCCATAAGGAGAAACTCAAGGAAGCAGAGGAAGAGGGCAGTGTGCACTTCTTCCCTCCCTCCCTCTGCCTCACTTGCCCAGCTGCCCCCCAGCAGACCTGGGTGGGCAGCAGGCAGGCGGGCACATGGGTAGGCAAGTGATTTAGGTAGCAGGTGGGGAGCATGGAGGGCAGGATAGGCCAGTGTTGCTGCTGCCTAGCACACTATCCAGGTCTGGCCAAGCAGCAGTTGGTCAAGGAGCGGGGCAGGCAAGAGAGGAACTAAGAGGGTCGGGTCAGCTGCACACCTCTCATAGCTGCTCCACTGACCTGGCTCTCTCCTAGAGGAGGAAGCCTAGGCAGTGGAGGAGGAAGAGAAGCGAGTCATAGAATCATAGAATCATAGAATCATAGAATCATAGAGTTGGAAGAGACCACAAGGGCCATCCAGTCCAACCCCCTGCCATGCAGGAACTCCCAATCAAAGCATCCCTGACAGATGGCCATCCAGCCGCTGCTTAAAGACCTCCAAGGAAGGAGACTCCGAGGGAGTGTGTTCCACTCTCGAACCGCCCTTACTGTCAGGAAGTTCCTCCTAATGTTGAGGTGGAATCTCTTTTCTTGCAGCTTGCATCCATTGTTTCGGGTCCTAGTCTCTGGAGCAGCAGAAAACAAGCTTGTTCCCTCCTCAATATGACATCCCTTCAAATATTTAAACATGGCTATCATATCACCTCTTAACCTTCTCTTCTCCAGGCTAAACATCCCCAGCTCCCTAAGTCGTTCCTCATAGGGCTTCGTTTCCAGACCCTTCACCATTTTAGTTGCCCTCCTTTGGACACGCTCCAGTTTCTCCACATCCTTTTTGAATTGTGGTGCCCAGAACTGGACACAGTATTCCAGGTGAGGCCTGACCAAAGCAGAATAGAGTGGCACTATTACTTCTCTTGATCTAGACACTATACTTCTACTGATGCAGCCTAAAATTGCATTGGCCTTTTTAGCTGCTGCATCGCACTGTTGACTCATGTTCAACTTGTGGTCCACCTGGATTCCTAGATCCCTTTCACACGTAGTCTCATTCAGCCAGGTGTCCCCCATCCTATATCTGTACTTTTCGTTTTTCTGCCCTAAGTGCAGTACCTTACATTTCTCCGTGTTGAATTTCATTTTGTTAGCTTTGGCCCAACTTTCTAGTCTGTTCAAGTCATTTTGAATTTTGATCCTGTCCTCTGGGGTATTAGCTACTCCTCCTAATTTGGTGTCGTCTGCAAATTTGATAACTATGCCCCGAATACCGTCATCCAAGTCATTAATAAAGATATTGAATAGCACTGGGCCCAGGACAGAGCACTGGGCCCAGTGCTATTCAAAGATATTGAATAGCACTGGGCCCAGGACAGAGTGTGCCCCTTCCTCTCCTCCTGGTACCTCCCTTGCCCGGCTGCCCCTGACTGGCCTGGGCAAGCAGGTGAACAAGCAAGGCAGTGCCGGGGGGTGGTGGTAAGGAGAGTTCACCACTCCTGCGACTGCCCAGTAGCCCTTACAGGGACTGGCCGAACAGTGGACAACCAGGAGGCGGGGGGGGGGCAGGCTGAGTCCCCTTGGCAGCCCTCTGCACTGCGTGACACCAAGACTAGTGACACCACTGGCTAAAAAGACAAATAAATGGCCCCTAGTGTCTTGAAGGCACAAACACACACAGAGCAAATCAAGCCTGAACTGTCCCTAGAAGCCTATACTGAGGCTGTTATATTTTGGACATATCATGAAAAGACAGGATTCACTCGGGGGAAAAAAATCTTGATAAGTTAGAAGGCAGTAGGAAAGGAGGAAGATTGCATTACATATAGATAGACTTAGGAAGCCACAGCTCTGAGTCTTCAAGACCTGAGCAGGTCTGTTGATGACAGGGTGATTTGGAGGTCTCTCATTAACAGGTTCACCATAGACTGAAGTCAACTTGACAGCACTTAACAGCAGTTAACAACAAAGTGTAAGGTGCAGAAGTTTTGGTCCTCTAGATGTTTTGGACTGTTCCCACAGTCTTTTACCAATAGCCAAGCTGAGTAGGACTGATGGGAAGCTAGAGCCCAAAACATCTGGAAGGACCAAAGATACTCCATGTCTGATGTGTGTCTGTATCTACACCAGAGAGGAAAATACTCTGTGATCTTAGCAGAGGCATATGATACAGTGCATGTGTAGCAGAACATATCAGATCTTTCTCTCATTCCCTCCCACTGAATAAAGACAAAGTAAATCCAGGTTAACTAAGGAGAGTATCACACCAGAGCCAATTCAGCAATAATCACAGCATTGGAAGAGAATGTGACAGTACCACCACAGCGGTCTATATTTTTGCACATGAGAGCAATAGTACAATAATGGCAACGTAAAAGCCAAACAATCTTGCAACTGCACTCCGCACATAATAATAAAGCATTATTACATTGCCGTTGGTTGTTTTGCACATGCGCCATTTCAGCGCAATGTCACATGTCTTACACCAAATTTTTCCCTCCCACATAATAAAATAAAATGAAGTAAATTTTACACATTATTTATTTATTTATTTCCAAGATTTCATCCAGAGCAAACAAATTCATGCCCATACCTTACAAATAAGACCTAAATCCACTGCAATACCAAATGTATTCATGAGAAGGAACTGCCACTGGCAAAATGCATTGTGAGTAAATGTTCCTAATTACTTCCCCAATCGTGAGAATGAAACATGATTGACTTTCACACCTGCCCAATTGCGCTTCATTCTCGTGATTGAGAAGTCATTTTCAGGACTTCCCCATGAATGACTTGTTGCTGGAGGATTCGGGGTCTTCATGGGAGAAGCCCTGGATAAGTGCGAGGTTGTGCGAAAAACTCGCTGCAATTGTGCAATTATACCAGGAACATACCTTTTACTTCCTGCTTTTCCCTTCATCTGATAATCTCCTAACATGTTTTGATACAAAGAAATCTTGTAACATCTTTGAGACTAATTGAAAAGAAGAAGCTGGTAGCATGAGCTTTCATAGGCTTGAGCCTACACCAGCTTCTTTCTTTCAGTTATTCTCAAAGGTGCTACAAGATTCCTTTGCATACTGATTTTCCAGACTAACAGGCTATGTGTTTGAATTCTCAGGGTGTTTGGGGCATTACAGAAAGTAAAAGACTTGTGAATTTCTTCTGAGCTGCCATGGCCAGATTCTTCTGCATGGAGGAATGAGAGAGAATGAATTACTAACAATCAAAAAGGCAGCTGTTGGTTCTGTTGTTTTTGTGTTCTACAGCTGGAGCAGCTCTTGCCTCACGTGCAGAGACCAGGAAGGCACGAGCAAATAGAGATCTGTGTTTTTCCTCCGCTGCCTCCTCCCATTTTTGCTGTCAGTTTTAGAACACTCCCATCTTGTCCTTCTCCTACACTGACCTCTGTTCTCTGTTCTTAAAAACTCCTCAGCACTTTGTCTACCCCCTCAATCACTTGCTGTACACATTTTGTATACAGAAAGGACCTTGTGTGCACCCCTATTTAAATGCTAAGTGTTAATTTTCTATCAAAGAACACTGAATTATATAAGCTGTCCCAGGGACTAAGAACGGGAGGGCAAAAAGAGGGCATTCCCCACCAGATGTGAATTCTGCCCTCCCTAATGAAATTCTCTTTCAATCCCCACATTTCCAGTATTACACAGATATTGAAAACTATTCACAGCTAGAATTCATATGTGTTCGCATTCCCTTTGTCACTTTGCCTGCCCCCTTTTCTTTGGATGCCTAAACTCTATTTCTAAACACTCAATTTAAGTTTCAAGTTACTGCAAAGCTAGAATTTTTTTTGGGGGGGGGGGGATGAAGAAAAATTAATTGGGAGACAGAATTCTCATTTGGGGTCAATATCTGCCTCCCCCCCCCCCCCCCCCAGTTATAACCATCTACATACCAGATCCCATCTGATCTTGGAAGCTAAGCAGGGTCGGCCCTGGGTATTACTTGGATGGGAACCACCAATGAACTCCAGGTCCTGTAAGCTACATTTCAGAGGAAGGAACTGGAAACCCCAACTCTGACTATCCTATGCCTAAGAAGACTCTATGAAATTCATGGCCTCATCCTACGTTGACAGGTGACTTGCAGGCACACACACACACCAGGTTGATTAAGAGGCACTACATTGTAAGGAAGCCGTAATGGAAACATGTAAATAAGAAGCTTCCCTACTTATTGCTGATGTATGGTTCTTACTAACCCCAGTTCTTGGCATGATTCCAAGCTTTCCTATCATAGCTTTCCTGCTCAATGGTTATTAGAAAAATCCTGCAAACATGTGTCAGGTATGAATGTTTAAAGTGGTTGCAATACTGTGAGGACAAAAGCACTCAAGTTTCTCCTCTCCCAGCCAGATGATTGTACCTGTTCCTTTGAAGAGTTCAAGACTGATGTAACTGTAACAGAATGATGCTGAATAAAACCCAAGCCACACAGTGTGTTAAATCGATGGATAACTCTCCATTCCTACTACAGTGGACCCTTGGTATCCACTGGGGGTTGGTTCCAGGGCACCCCACCCCACATGGATACCAAAATCTATGGCTGCTCAAGTCCCATTAAATACAATGGCATAATAAAATATGTATTAAATGACAAAATCAAGGTTTGCTTTTAGGCATTTATATATTTTTAAAAATATTTTCAAGCCGGGGATGGTTGAATCCATGGATAAAGAATCTGTGGATATGGAAAGCCGACCGCACTAGGATTATCTGTTTGCATAACAGAGACTTGCCACTGTCACCTGGCTGGCCATTAGGCTTTGTTTATCTGGAATATTTCTGCCAGACACATATAGACCTCTCAAGAATAGCTCCTTGAGCTTCACAAACTGTCCAAGGCAGAACCCAACAGAGAGGCAGAGTACAGAAATAGGGTTACACATAAGCTCATTACTTCCCCCGTGCAAGGAGGTTGGCTTCAGCCTGCTACTTATTATTAGCCAGGATCTTTGCTTTGTTATGCTCATTTGCCCTCTCCATGCCATTCCTAAGAGGTTCCCCCCCCCCCCCCCCCGCAATTAGCAACATCCATTGCATGTTTGTTGTGTTTAAAATTAAACTTCCCATTACTGCCTTCCTGACAATCTCTGCCTGCCATCCATTCAGACTATTGTTGAGTGAATGGGTGAAGGGAAAGGGAACAGCTAGAGTCCGTACTGTCTGTCTGAACCAGGTAGGAAGAGTGATGTCAAGTCCATGGAAGCCTGCTAGAGCCTCATGTGGAGCACTAAGAAGAAATTGTGTGGGGTTACATCATAGCCTCCAACTGTCCAGATTTGGCAGGAACAGTCCTGATCTGTCATTCCATTTTTTCAGCTGCTTTAAACATGTCCCATTTTCACTCTCCTCCCACTTTCCCTGTTTGTCCTCACTTGTTTGAATGGCTTGATTGAAATGGTTTGGAAGTTACAAGAGGGTAGATTTTTGATTAAATATTAGAAGAAACTTGACAGTGAGAGCAATTCAGCAATGAAACCAATTGACTTGAGAGATGGGGGGATGCAGATGGGTGGCCCTTGGCCACCCTGGGAAATGGAGGATCGAGGCCGAGGCTGCCAGATGCGTCGGCCCCGACTCTCCCATTTGCTGCCTCAGAAAGGAGCACCAAAATGCTGCACCTTTCAGAGCCAGCAAATAGGCTGTCCCAAGAGCTGCTGCATGGCTCTTCTGTGTCCCTTCCGGAGCAGCGTGTCAAGATGCTGCGCTGGGAGGACGTTCTAATGGTGCGCATTGTGCATAATGGCATGCGCCATCAGAACATCCTCAGGGAGGGGTTGGGATGGCCAGCGTGTGGCTGCCCCTCCCCTTCCCTGCCTCCAAGACGGCACAAAGCACTGTCTGTAGAGGCCCATAGTGGGGTTTCCTTCTTCAGACATCTTCCAAAAGAGTCTGGAGAGCTACCTACTGGGGATAGTTGGAGATCCTGCATTGAGCAGGAGGTTGGACTTGATGGCCCATAAGGCCCCTTCCAACATTATGATTTCATGACTCTATGCTGCAAACTGCGTTCAAGCTGCAAACGTGGTCTGCACTCCTTTAACTCAGCAGAAGAAAGAGGGTAGGAGAGAGTGCAGTCTTGCCTTTCTCAGTAGGCTCAAGAAAAAACAAACAGCTGCAGGCTCTCCTGCCTTGTTTGTTCTTCCTCATTAATAGCTTTGGCCATCTTTTTAAAATATATATTTTAATGATATATTAAATGATATACACTTATTTTATATATAATGATATACACATATCATTATATCAATATAGAATTTATATATTAATGATATATACATATTTGTAAAAGCACAAGACACTACAACCCACAACATTCCCCTATATCCTCCTTTCAAAAAACAAACAAAATAGTAAATAAAAAAATAACAAATACTGACTTCCCATTTGCCAAGACAAACAGCATATCTCTCAATCCTTTTCCCCATTCCTTTCATAACATAAAATTCCTGCATTCAGTTTACTCTTAATTTTAACCTCTTATAACAAAAACAGGATACTAATAACTTTGGCCATCTTGACCACTCTCTGATGTTGCTTGACCACATGTGGCCTGGTTTTTAATTTGTGAAATGTTGGAGGTTATTTAAGGAATATTATTTAAGACCTCCCTGTACTGCTTAACATCAACAAACACATTTTTGATCATTGGAAATGAATTTCTGGCCACTATGGGGTTTGTTTCGGTTTTTTGGTGGTTTATGCAGTCCCCAGAATGTCTTAGAGCAGGGGTAGGCAACCTAAGGCCCAGGGGCCAGATGCGCCACCCCGAGGCCTTTGGACCGGCCCGAGGCGGGTCCTGCCACCGCTGCTACTGCCGCCGCTGCCCGCCATGATGATATTGATTATTTTTGTTATTACTTGTTCTTGGGGTTTTCTTGGCAAAATCTCCACAGGAGTTTTGCCATGGCTTTTCTGGGGCTGAGAGTGTGCATGCATATATTTTTTACATTTTTAAATTTTATTTATTTATTTATTTATTTATGATGCTTCGGCCCCCCAATTGTCTGAGGGACAGCAACCCGGCCCCCAGCTCAAAACGGTTGCCTACCCCTGTCTTAGAGCATAAAACGCCCCCTGAATTTGTCAGTTTCCAGCCCCTTGGCTACCTTGAGAGGCCTATGAGAGTAAATGTGGGGTGAGATGAGCAGCTTAAAAACAGAACACCGCTGTAAAGCTAAGGCCTTCAGAGGAAATAGCTAGGAGATATCCAGTCTGATTCTTGAGCTGCACTGTAGATTTTCTCTGATATGTATAATTTGCATCTCTCATTGTGATGAGGAGAAAGTCAGACAAACTCACTATTTTCTTTCTGAAAGCTTCACAATACAGCTTTAGTTTCCTGTGACCCTGTGGGCTGAAGGATACACTCCCCTCCCTAGGCTTTATCTTTATATCACATATAACTGAACACAGAGACTCTTGTAGGCATCAAGCATGTTAACCAACTCAATAAATCTTTTGTGATGGCAGCATTTATGCTCTTGCCTGTAAATAGCGCAATGATAAACAAGCAAATGCACAGTATAGACATATCCTCTGTGCAGCATGTTGCCATCAGGGCCAAACTCTGGGGAAGATGCCTAAGATCTCCTACTGAAGCAGAGTCCTCCAATAAAGCAAAGTTGCATAGCCCTTTTTAAAGTAAATAAAGAAATACATGTAACCATTTAAGGTCATCTGTGTAAAATGAATTGTGGAAATGAATAAATAAATTTAAAAGAGGAGAAAACATTCTATAAGACCATTAAGCCCAGAGTCCAAAACTCTGTCACTCCATACTACATCTAAAGAAGTTGGTCAACATCCACAAAAGCTCATGCTAAAATAAAAACCACTTGTTAAAGGTGCTGCCACATTCCTTTTTTTTTCTCCCCATCCTTTCCTCCTTTTTAAAATCTAAAGCCATGTAACTGCACTACTGCCTTTCTGTGTCTTTCTTCTGTGACCTCGCTGCTCTATCAGTCACCTCTGTAAGGTGCCACATGAAATTACTGACAATGTTGTGTATAGTTGGTTGATCCCTATAAAAAGGTTTCCTGACCACAGACTGCAGATTTTTTTTCTTAGGGCCTAACCTACCTTATATCTTTTTGTGTGTTTTCTAGAAAATGTACCTGATACCGTCCAGGTTGACGATTCCACTTGAGATTTGAATGAAACAAAAATTTGAGTGGCAGTGCCCACAGTCATTAAAATTGGTTTCACATCAAGTTCCATGCAAAATGGATCAAACCCCAGCAGTTTTTAGCAAAAAACTGAAGTGTGGCAATAGGGCCATAAGTTCCACAAGAATATTCAGGGTGTCACCCTCAGTCTAAATATCTAGTATATAAAAAACTAGTTTATAAATTGGCATTCTAGAGCAAAGCAAGACAGAAATCTGATGTGTTTGTGCAGGAAGTACCCATCTGCAGAGGTCCAAAATCTCACTATGGTCTAATATTAGATAACACATCAATACTGAGGTCCTATATCCCAGGAGTCATCATGTAGTTGTGATAACCCCTCTCATTCTGGTCATTCTGTTGTGAATGGAGAGCAGGAGAATTGGAAAAACACCTTATGTTGCCATAAGGTGTTTTTCCATAGCCAGACACAGACTAAGGACATCTTCCACTAAGTTCTTCTGAGGTCTACCAGAGGTCTCACTGGATAATATCATCAGTTTGCATGGGACATAGCCGAACACTTTGCCAGTTCTCCTCAACTCACTACCAGCGATGGAATGGCTACTGGGACAACTATTGTAGCAGCACAGTGGGAACAGAGGGAGGATGCTTTAGACATTTTGGAGGGTGGAACTAATATCAACCTCTGCAACAATTAAAAAGATAGATATGCAAGCATAAGGCAAATTACTGTTGTGTATGTCACTAACAGGATGCTGGCTCAAGTTTGATGACAGTGATCAAGCATGTGGATTGTATAGCTGCAGCACAACAGACAGAAAAAGAGACAGACAAAACATTTTAAATTTCAGTATAGGTTAGCACAAGGCAATCTTATCCAAGGCTTCAAGGGTTGTCTATCTCTCACCTGGCAGTTTTTTGCCTTGTCACTTTTGACAATGAAAATGCCAGGTCTCTGAAACAACAATGTCACTAATTGGCAGAACTCTGAGGCAAAAGGAGGGTCCTATGACAAAGAAAACAAGTCAAGAAAAAAGGCTTGCCAGGAAAGCCATTCAGAACAGCAAGGGAACATCCACAAAAACAGAGAACTGGTGATTTATTTCCTGTTTGCAGCACTAATGGTTCAGCGTCCTGGGCTCCCCCTCAATTTCTGAAAACAAAGTGTAAGCTTGCTTGGGAGTCACATTTTTAAACATATGCCTGCTAAATGGGACATGATGCTCACAAACATCCCTCTGTAATTAAGCACTGGTTTGGCTTCTGGAGAGGCCAGCATCAGAGTAAGTAGCAAGGCTGGTACTTCAGCTGAGGTGGCAGCTTTACGAAACACTGTTTAGGGCTCATCCAGAGAAGGGAATCATTCTGGTAAATTCTGGATTTCACATATTGTAACACTTCTTCATTGTTCTTCCCAATCCTGTATCCAGTCATGCCCTAATTATACTGGGATTTGGTCTACAGCTTCCTGAAACACCCAGTCAGCATGGCCACTGGTTGTGCTGGATGGGGGTACCAAACAAGGACAACAACACTTGTTCCTCCATGTTGTGTTTTCCTTACGAAAATAGCCCCCAGTAGAAAAATGCCAATTCAAGGAAGTGAATACATATATAGAATAGACCTAGGACTTTATCACATGGGGGAAATCCCATGCAGAAATTGGATTTAAATAGAAAAAAACCTGCAAAAGCGGGTAGATTTTCACATGACGTCGATGTTAAAGTGTGCTTAATCTGAATGGAAAGTAGTCAAAATCCGTTTCTTTTTACTTTTGGAAAATCCTGAAAGTAAAAAGAAGTGGCTTTTGATTACTTTCCATTTAGGTTAAGCACACTAACATCAATGTTTTGTGAAAATCTACCCACTTTTGCGGGTTTTCCCCACCTTTGAAATCCTGTGACTATATGGGATTTCCCCCATGTGATAAGGTCCCTAGTTAAGAATCCATACTGGAACTGAATGCCATTCATGTGGGCCTAGACTGACAGAAGACTGCTGAGTGAAATTTGGAAAGATATTGCTTGACATACTGTAGATCAGCCAAAGTTTCTTTTTCAGACTACAGCTTCCAGAGTACTCAGTGGCTGACAAATATACTCTGAGAGCTGCAGTCACAAAATAATGTTTCCAAGTTCAGAGGATGGTCACAAAATAATGTTTCCAAGTTCAGAGGATGGGCAACAAGCCAAAGAAGGAAGAAGGCCTACAATGTGTGGTCTTCCAAGCAGCAGCCCTCTTGATCTGTTCTGGTGGCTCTGTCCTCCTGCCTTTTGTTAAACAAGGGCCTTCTTGCCTTTGGCTGTTTCCCCTTCCTATTATGTGTCTTACAAATCCCAGCATTGTAGCTCAGCTCAGCTTGCGTCATCCATGTGGGCACATCATCTGTAGGGACCGGGAGGAGCCCTACCATCCTGAACAGCATAGCCTTTCCCACTTCCTGCTCAAAGGAAGACAGCCACTCTTTTTGCCCTTGCCTGCAGAGTCAGTGGCCTATTGGGTTATTCTGCTGAGCCAGCAAAGGACAATATAGCAGACAGGAAGCCAGAGTCGATGGCATCTGGCCAAGAGAAAGGAGGAGAGCAAAAAAGAAGGAACAAATAAAGTCTCTGATCATTGCAGCCTTGTCAAAGCTGAACCGCAGCCGAGAACATAGCAAGATCTCTTCTTCCCCCAGGTATGCCTCCAGGATGTGATGGATTAGAACACCAAATAAATAAACCAGCTGCTGTCTCCACAGAGACAAAACTGCACAGTGGAACACACACCTGCGGGTCCTTTTGCACTATGCAGTTGTAGTATTCTGCTTCCGCTTCAACTACACTGGCAACATACTATGGAATATTGGGATTTGCAGTTAAGGAAGGGATATTTAGAATTTTCTGCCAGAGAGTTCTACTGTAGTGGTTCTCAAACTTCAACTCTCCACTTGCTTTGGACTTCAGCTCCCAGAATCCATGATCATTGGTCAAGCTGGCAGAGGTTTTTGGCATTTGGAGTCCAAAGCACCTGGTGGACCAAGAAACACTGCTCTAGAGCCTCTCCAAACTACTAATCCAGTGATTCCATAGGATGCTGCCATGGCAGTTCAACAAATATCTGGAAAGCCAAAGAATCCTACCCCTGATCCATAGTACCACCAATGTACTACCAGCTTTACCATTGAAGAATCACAAGGGTTTCTCATAGTGTTATGGATATTTGACCTGAAACAACAACAATAGCAAATATATTTCTATACTGCTTATCAGTGCACTTAAGCACTGCCTAAGCCAGTGATGGTGAACCTTTTAGAGACCAAGTGCCAAAGCTGCAACCCAAAACCCACTTTATCACAAAGTGCCGCATCCCTCTGGCTTTCTAGTAATGAACTCTAGCAAACTCTGTGCCTGAGCGATGGCACGTGTGCCCACAGAAAGGGCTCTGAGTGCCACCTCTGGCACATGTGCCATAGGTTCGCCACCATTCTGCCCTAAGCAGTTTACAGTGTGTAAGCCAATTGCCCCCAACGAGCTGGGTACTCATTTGAGCAACCTCAGAAGCATTCAGAATGCTAGGCTGAGTCGATCCTGAGCCCTTGTCTGGTATTAAACTCACAACCTTGTGGTTTGTGAGTGAGCGGCTGCAGTACAGGCATTTAACCACTGCACCACCAGAGCTCTTATGCAAGAGGCTTTCATTACAGCATTCTAGCCTCAGTACTGTTGCTGGTAGGAATCACAGTGCTAATCGCACTGACCATTTTCTTCCTCCTCCTGGTAGTTCATCCCCTTGCTCCATTCATCTTGCTGGCTTCATACATGCATTCTGGATAATTGCTCTCATCTATTCCTTAAGAAAATAAGGATCCTTCCAGCCCTGCTCCATCAACCAAAAGCATAATTGTCAGCCATGGTAACAATAAAAACATGGTGAAAGTTTAATCCGGTGAGCACATTTGCTCTTGAGGAGGACCCTCTGATCTAAAGGGTTTTATTCTCAAGTAATTGCTCATGGGATCAGAGCCAGCCTCAGCCTTGTTTTTGTGACTATTGTTGTTTATTAATTTAAACTTTTCTATTAAAGACAATGTATAATATTTTGCACTCCAGCACAATACCCATGCTGCGTAAAGGGCAGTTTTCAATATGCACATGCCTGAATGAATGAATGAGCACAAGCAAATGTAATGAATGTAGCTGAGGAAGTGGAAAATCCCAAGCATATCCTATTACCTGAAGTCTTTATACTTTTCCCCAATTCCAGCCTTTTCTGCAGAAAAAGGTGACCAATGGGGGATGGATGTAATGATGGTGAATGTGCATGGAAGAAAACAGAGCTTGGGCAAAGCTGATTTTTCGGGAGTCCTAGCTCTCACTGGCCATGCTAGCTGGGGTATTCTAGGAGGGCTAGTCCTCTTAGGAAACTAAGGGCCTGTACAGACCAGCCAAAAGGGCCAGCCTGGGAGTGGAGTTGGGGCAGGCTGACCACACGCCGGCTGCCCCGACTCTGCCCCCATGCTGCCATCACGCCGCTGAAGCAACCACATGCCAGGCAGCAAAAAAGGTGCATCTTCAGCACAGTGTTTAAACGCACTGCACCAAAGAATTGGCGAAAAGATGCTGCCACCGCAAGTACAGCACCCTTTCTGCAGTGCAAAAAGGAGCCACTTTTTGCGGTTTCTTTTTGCACCACAAAAAGGCCAGATCGGGACCACAGCATGTGGTTGCTGTGGCCACGATCTGGCAGGAAAGGGCCATCTGTATAGCCCCTAAATGTATATAGTAGCCCTTACTTAGAGCCATCTAGGCATAGTGGTTTGAGTATTGGACTACAACTCTGGAGACCAGGGTTCAAATCTCTGATCAGTCATGGAAATCCACTGAGTGATCTTGGACAAGTCATATATGCGGGAGCATTGTAAAGTTTTAATTATCACCTTTAAAAAATTTTGACAGAAAGTTTGTTTTGATTTGTAGTTGTTAACCTTATCTCTACGTAGTCACCATCCAGATTTACACATTTTCCCCAGCATTTCTTGACCCTCCGAATACTATTATTGTAGAAGTCTGCAGATTGCACCTTAAACCACTCTTCCACTTCATGAGTGATGTCATCTGTGTTGTCAAATCAGCGAACTCACAACAGATTTTTCATTTTTGGGAAAAGAAAAAGTCACTTGGTGGTGATGACACTGACAAAATTTCATTAGTATACCATAATGTCTGGGTAATAATTATTACTTTATGATGCCCTCTCATACTTCTCCATCTTACACTTCAGTCACTTCTGGCACAATCTGTACTAAAAATAGAGGACACAATAAGCTGATTTTCTCAACATCATGTACTTAGGGACAATGGCGACACTGACAAAATTTCATCAATATACCATAATAATTTCTGGGTGATAATGATTAGTTTATAATGCCCCCTCATACTCTCAGCCTCAGAAATCTTTATGATAGGTTTGCCTTAGGGTGGCCATATGTCCAAAACATTTGAATGCACATAACAACAGCAACAACAACAAACACATAGAGAAACTGAGAAAGAGATGTGTGTGTGTATACGTGTAAATATTTAAGTGCTGAAAAACAGTTCATGTCAGGGCATGAAGCATGATGCACCCCACCCGCAACCTACACAGCCCAGACTGCTTTGGCTGTTATCCAACAGTTCTGGTTGAAAGGTTGCAAACACAACACACCCTTCCCTAGAGGACAAGGACTATGGCAGGGAGCCAGATCCCTTATCTTCGATCAATGAGAGCCAGAACGCCAGAGATAGATTAGGTCAATCAGAGATTATTATGACCTGCCATTTCTGCTCTCATCCATTTAAGCTATCTTCTGCTGCACTTTGGTTGTTGTTTTCTAAAGAAACATTTCTCTTGATTTCCAGGGGGTGCCAGAATGCCCCAAAGCAGATGGGAATATAACATCCACTTTCTACCGTGACATCCCCATGTGGAAGAAAAGCAAATATTTTGTTCCCATTTTGCTTAAGCTGTGATTGTCTTGTTCCATCGTCGTCTAAAATCTAAGCAGCAGGAGAACGAGGGCATTGCCTTCCCCAAATAAGAATTCTGCCTCCCCCAGTGAATTTTTCCTTAAGTCCCCAAATTTATAACATTGCAGAAATAAGACATTGAAAATTGTTCACATTTAAAACTCATGTACTATCTATGTTATTAATTCCCTTGGTAATGTTGGCTGCCCGCTTTCTTTGGAAACTTAAATTATATTTCTAAATGCTCAATTGAAGTTTTAATTTACTTCAGTGCTAGACATTTGGGGACTTAAGGACAATTTCAGGGCATGGGGCAGAATTCTTATTTGGGGGCAAAGACCTCAGTTTGTCCCCCTGGTAGCTATTCCTCCTTGAATTACACTCCAAGAAATCAGAGCTGTTCAAGTAAAAGGAGAAATTCTTATTACTCTTTTCTGTTCTTACTCTGTCTTCTGCACCATGACCCATTAAAAAGCAAAACTTGGGAAAGTAACCATTTTGTACTATAACATTCAGAATCCCCCAGCCAGCATGGCCACAGTAGCTTTAGTCTAAAGAGGTAAATTTTCTAAGATTCTGATGGAAAGCGGGTGGAAGAAGAAGTAAAACAGGGTAGAGACCACTTCCTTTGTTGCCTTCTTGGTTTTTTCCATTATGTACGAAGTACATCTAGGAATGTAAAAAGGAAAGGGAAAATAGAATTGAGGGAGGGAAGAAGGGAATAACAGGCATAAAATATAGGAACAACTACTGGGCTGCAGCAGTAGTGGTGGGACAGGAGACTATACACCTAGACATCACCAGATGGTAAATACAAAAACCAGATAGACTACATAATTGGAAGTAGAATTCCATCCGATGTCTTCTGGGGGAGAGGCAACAGGCCCAGCACCATCGGGCCTAAAATAAGAAGAAGAGCCCTCCCTCCATTCCATCCGATGTCATCTGGGGGAGAGACACTAGGCCCAGCACCATCGGGCCTAAAATAATAAGAAGAGCCCTCCCTCCATTACCATCCGATGTCATCTGGGGGAGACACACTAGGCCCAGCACCATCAGGCCTAGACTAAGAAGAAGAGCCCTCCCTCTATTCCATCCAATGTCATCTGGGGGAGAGATACTAGGCCCAGCACCATCGGGCCTAGATTAAGAAGAAGAGCCTTCTCTCCATTCCATCCGATGTCATCTGGGGGAGAGGCAACAGGCCCAGCACCATCGGGCCTAAAATAATAAGAAGAGCCCTCCCTCCATTCCATCCGATGTCATCTGGGGAGAGACATTAGGCCCAGCGCCATCGGGCCTAAAATAAGAAGAGCCCTCCCTCCATTACCATCCGATGTCATCTAGGGGAGAGACACTAGGCCCAGCACGACCCAGCCTAGAATAAGAAGAACCCATACTTCTTAAAGGATGGGTGGGATTCGGGATTTTATGTTCTGTTTAATGTATGGAAATTGTAATGTTGTAATGTAATGTTGTAAGGGATATAAATTATTATTATTATTATTATTATTATTATTATTATTATTATAGAAGATGGAGAAACTCTATCCTTGTGGCCAAAACCAGACCAGGAGCTGATTGTGGCACAGATCACAAATTACTCATAACAAAAATCAGAGTTAAGCTGAAGAAGAAAGCAAAAAAAATCATTATACCAAAATATGACCTGAATAACATTTCAGTTGAATTCAAGGACAATGTAAGAAACAAATTTCAACTATCGAGTATAATTGACCAGGAACCTGAAGAACTGTGGACAGAAGTCAAAGACATAATTAAGGACAAATGCAAGAAAACACTAACAGTGGCCAAAAAGAAAGATAAGAAATAATGGATGACAGATGAAACACTTCATGCAATAAAAGAAAGAAGAAAAGCAAAAGCAAAGGGAGATAGGAATGAAGCCAGAACTATGAACGCAACTGTCCAATGTCTGACACATAGATAAGGAGAAATACTACAATGATCAATGCAGAGAAATAGAAGACAACAACAAAAGAGGAAGAACAAGAGACCTCTATAAAAAAATCTGAGAAATTAAAGCCAAGTTCAAACCAAGGGCAGGGATGCTCTATGGAGAAAAAAAGGACATAATTCAGGAACAAGAAGAAATAAAAAGACATTGGAGGCAATACATAGAAGAGTTATACAAAAGAGATGAAGGAATGAATGATATTTGGAATGAGGAGCCATATGAAGACGAACTCCAAATTCTAAGAAGTGGAATCTGCAATAAAGGAAATGGGAAAAAATAAATCACAGATGATATCCCAGTTGAACTGCTACAGTGCCTACAGACAGATGCAACTTTAGTGCTAACTGAAATATGTCAACAAATATGGAAAACAAAGCGGTGGCCAACAGACTGGAAATGCTTGATATACATACCAAACACAAGAAAGGAGATACAAAAGACTGCAGCAACTACAGAACAATAGCACTAATCTCACATGCAAGCAAAACAATGCTCAAAATTCTGCAGCATAGACTCCAACCATACATGGACAGAGAAATCTCACAGGTGCAAACAGGATTCAGAAAAGGAAGGGGCACAAGGGACCACATTGCAAACATACGATGGCTAATGGAGTGCACCAAAGAATTCAAAAAAAGAACCAGCATGTGTTTCATAGACTACAGCAAAGCATTTGATTATATAGATCATGAAAAATTATGGAATGCACTCAAAGACATGGGGGTGCCACTACATCTGATAGTCCTGATGAGGAATCTGTACCAAGAATAAGAGACCACTGTCAGAACAGAATTCGGGGAAACAGAGTAGTTCCCAATAGGCAAAGGGGTCAGGTAAGGCTGCATCCTGACACCCTACTTGTTTAACTTATATGCTGAAAATATCATAAGAAAAGCAGAATTAGGATCAGAAAAAGGATGAGTTAAGATAGGAGGAAGGAACATTAACAACCTAAGATATGCAAACGAAACCATAATATTAGCAGAAGATGTTCAGGAATTGGAACAGTTAATAAGAAAGGTCAAAGATGAAAGTGCAAAGGCAGGACTGATGCTGAACATAAAGAAAACAAAAATAATGACCACAGAAGAAATACACAAATTCAATCTAGACAATGAGGAAATAATAATAATAATAATAATAATAATAATAATAATAATTTATATCACACCCCTCTGCTGATGCAATCGGGGCGGCTTACAACAATAAAACACCATAAATATACAATCCCAAAAACCTGCCCACCCCTTAAAATAGTATTAAACAACAGAGAATTGAAACAGTGACAAACAATAACAATTAAACAACTAAGATAAGTCGCAATGGCAGAGCAGACAACCAACAGCAAATGCGATAAAAAGTAGGAATAGGGGTGGGCCAGCTCTTAAGGCCGGGAGATCTAATCAGGAAAGGCCTGCCGGAAGAGATCCGTCTTCACAGCTTTTTAAAAGCTATTTAAACTAGTAATATGACGGATCTCGTCCGGCAGGCCATTCCATAATCTGGGAGCAGTTGCCAAAAAGGCCCTCTGAGAGGTTGCAGACAGCCTGGTTTTTATTGAAATAGATAAAGAATTCCCATATCTAGGATCAAACATTGACCAGAATGGAGACTGCAGTCAAGAAATAAGAAGACTAGGAATAGGAAGGGCAGCTATGAAAGAACTGGAAAAGATACTGAAGAGCAAAAACATACAACTGAGCACTAAAGTCAGAATCGTCGAGGTCATTGCATTCCCAATTACCATGTACAGATATGAGAGCTGGACAGTGAAGGAAGCAGACGGAAAGAAAATCAACTCATTCAAAATGTGGTGCTAGAAAAGAGTACTTAGGATACCATGGACCCAAGAAGAGAAACAAATGAGTTATTGAATAGTTCAGACCAAGGCTCTCCTTGAAAGCAAAGATGATAAAGTTGAGAATCGTCGAGGTCATTGCATACCCAATTACCATGTACAGATATGTGAGCTGGACAGTGAAGGAAGCAGACAGAAAGAAAATCAACTCATTCGAAATGTGGTGCTAGAAAAGAGTACTTAGGATACCATGGACCCAAGAAGAGAAACAAATGGGTTATTGAATAGTTCAGACCAAGGCTCTCCTTGGAAGCAAAGATGATAAAGTTGATACTATCATACTTTGGCCACATAATGAGAAGGCACGGATCACTAGAAAAAACAATAATGCTAGGAAAGGTAGAGGGATAGACGAAAGAGAAGAAGACTACAGACCAGATGAATAGAATTGATTGGGGGGGGGGTTATGGGGAAGGGCTTGCAGGATCTGGGCAAGACAGTGGAAGATAGGGATTCTTAGAGATGTCTCATCTGCAGGGTCACCATGAGTCGGAACTGACTCGAGGGCAGCTAACAACAACAACAACAACAGGGATGCAGTGGCTCAGGTGGTTAAGATGCTGACTCTGTTGATTGCAAGATTAGCTGGTTGGCAGTTCAGGTCCCAGTTGCTGCATGATGGGGTGAGCTCCTGTCACTAGTCCCAGCTTCTGCCAACCTAGCAGTTTGAAAGCATGCAAATACAAGTAAATAAATAGGTACCACTTTGGTGGGAAAGTAAAAAGCATTCTATGCAATCATGCTGGCCATATGACCACAGAGTAGTCTCTGACAATGCTAAAGATGAAAGCTCTTCAGCTTAGTAACGGAGATGAGCATCACCCCCTATGGTCGGACACGACTTGACAACCTTGTCAATGGGGGATACCTTTATCTTACCTACAAAGTACTATAAGTAAAGAGTTGGGGTGTGGGGGTGTGGATGAATCTATCCATTTCCCCTCCCCCATTTCCCATTCCCACCTCTGCACTGTTTCATCATTTTTTAATTCTGCCCAAAAATGTGTGAATTTTGGACACATTTCTTCAAATATGTGCAATTTTTTGTGCATTTTTCTTTTGCAAGCATGCCTGCCTATAATAAAAGCTAAGATCATCTGTCAATTTCATATAGTGTAAATCTGCAGTCACATGATAGTTGCACTACACTATCTTTCTACTGAATATCATCGTTGTGAACTTAGCTATATAGCTGCCAGTTTACCTGGTTATTTTTACAGTGTGCAATGGGAAATGCACAGTGATTGATTCTGCTGTCACTTGTTCAACAGTGAGTCAACAGGTAGGTAAATCCAAGCAATTCAGTGGCTCAACTCTTATTTGACACTAGTAACTGGATTTAGGCCTATTTGAACTCGTTAAATTTGTGGGAGTCTGCTTATGTGACATAGCTGAATATGCCCATTGCACAACAACCAAAAAAGTACAACTACATGTGCATGACACTAATGGAATTCCATTCAATATGTCTTTGCATATTACTTTCATTAAGAAATAAGGTTTTGTTCACATTCTTTCCCTATTATGTACACATTTTAAAATTGGGGAATAGTATCACTACATTCAGAAAGTGCAAATATTCAAGGATGCTGTGTTTCATTTCACATACTGGTTAGGAAGTGTAACTTAAGTAAATTCTCATTAAAATGTAGTTTGAATAAATTTCTCTTCCATTCCTGATTTCAGCCTCTGTCTTACCTTGGAATCTCAGCAGAGAGGAAAGAATAATGCAAGTTGGTATAATGGAAGAGGTGTCCCAATTGTTCCATATTGTTGTTATGGCAAGATGTATTGTAGAGACCTGCCCCATTCTCCAGCAACCCCATAACAAACCTGCATATGCCTATCTCTGTAAAATATTTCTCTCCTGTTTGTCCATTCTCCTTAGGCATTTAAAATATTAATATCTGCATCTGTTGGGGAATGGGTGATACTAGTGTATCTGGTAAACAAAGTACCGTAATCTGTATTTGCAAACAGAAGATGAGGAACATCCAGTCTCATCCTGCATAGGGTCTACTGGAGAAATAAAGCAGCCTTAGGAGATTATCGCACCTCCTAAATGACCCCGCTTACCTCGTTTAGGAGGTGCCATAATCTCCTTAGTCTTCTTAGAAAAAGCATAACAAAGCAGCTTTACTTACTACGTATGAACGGTTATATATCATCTTTTACTGAAAAGCTCTTCAAATATGTGCTCTTCAAATGAGAACAGAAATGTAGTACACAAGTTGGAGTATGGACAAGCTCAGAGTAACTGTAAACATACAAATGCAGGAAGTGAGAGGTTGTAGCTAAAACAAAGAAACAGAAAAAGACATGGATACATGCTATGCTTAAACTTTTAAAGAGATGTGCCAACTAGCAACTGCTGAGCACAAGCATGCTAAGGTGGCTTTAACAACTTCTAACTCAGTACTGTCAATGAAAAGATCTAAAGGTCTTCTGTTGTTGTTTCAACTGTATTAAGTAAATCACAAATCTGGTTCTCATGACAGAATCATCAAGTTGGAAGTGACCACAAGGGCCATCCGGTCCAACCCCCTGCCATGCAGGAATACACAATCAAAGCACTCCTGACAAATGACCATCCAGCCTGTTTGAAAACCTCCAAAGAAGGAGAGTCCACCAGTCTCCGACACAGCATATTCCACTGTCAAACAGCTCTTACTAACTAAAGGGGGGGGGGACACCATACAAGGTACCAAATATAATATAAAAAATGAACAAAAAGTGACAAATTAACATACAGACATTAACTACTAATTATATATGCAAAGGGATCTTGTGGCACCTTTGAGATTTACACTAAAAGAAGCTAGTAGCATGAGCGTTCATAGACTTGAACCTACTTCCTTGGATGTACCTCATGCATTTGAGGAAGTAGGGTCAATTCTATGAATGCTCATCTTCCCAGCTTCTTTCTTTCAGTTAATCTCAAAGCTGCTACAAGATGAAATGAAATGAAATTTATTACGGTCAATGACCAGCAAAGGGCTACAAGATCCCTTTGCATACTGATTTTCCAGACAAACATGGCTATGTCTTTGCATATTAATTATATAATGAACTAAAATTACACAAACCAAAAAAATATCAAGAAAGTAACTAACAATTATATGATCATATACAGAAAGTAACAGTGTTTTGCAAAAATTGATTTTACTGACATACACTACCTAGAATACCAGTACTTGACTGAATTGCTGAAGTGCTAAATAGAAGTCTATGAAAAGAGTTGTCTCTATCACAACAGCTTCAATCTTGTATCATGAAATAAACACTACTTCACTTCCTCAGGTGTCATGATGTAGTAGTAGAATAATAAGCAAACTACAGAGAATTGTCTCTATTATATACCACAGTTTGTTTGGTATAGTTTTCTTTTTAAGACCCTCTTTCTTTTGTATCAGAACAACACTTACCATCAAGAAGTTATCCCTAAAGTTTAGGTGGGATCTCCTGTAGTTTGAACCCATTGCTCCATGTCTGGTCTCTGGAGAAGTAGAAAACAAATTTACTCCATCTTCAGTATGGCATACTGTCAAAAACTGCTCACTCCAGTTAACTAACCCCCTTTGCGCTGTCTTGGAGGTAAGGAAGGGGAGGGGCAGCCTCACGCTAGGCGCCCCAACCCCTTCCCAAACACGCCATCGGAGTGCCCGTCGCTCCACATGACGGGCGCTCCGATTACGTCCTTCTGCCGCAGTGTCCCGACATGCTGCGAAGAAAGAGACGCCGAAGAGACATCCAATGCCTCTTGCAGTGCACCTTCCGCGCCTTGCGGAAGAAGCGCTATTTTAGCACTCCTTCCAGGGCCCTAAAAGAAGTGGATCAGGGCCGAGGAGTGAGGCTACCTCAGCCCCAATCCGCGGCTTCGCGGGGCAGCCCACGGCCGCCCGTGTGCTTAGGGCCTAAACCAGTCTTCAGTGCAACAAGAGCAAAATTTTATTTCAGTAATCCAAAAGCTTGACTTGTACAGACAGAACTTCCACAATTCTCAGTTATAAGCATTAAGAAACAATATGCTCTCCTAGCATTTTGCGGACTTTCTTTCCATTCACTCATATTTCCAAACCTTCTCACATCCACTCCTTACACCTACCCCCTTAATTCAGACCCCAGCCATCCTTCCTGTGAGACTGACCTTGGTGATAGCTAGTACCAGCACTCTCTCCCACACATCTTCTCAGTATCCAGCCAGGCACAATTTTTTACTCCCTGCTGTGCACCAACACCACATATTCCTTCAGACACTATGCCCTAATCCCTCATAGATATAGATGCTTTTATATTGCCTTAACATACTAGGGGGAGAAGCACACGAGTGCTTCCAGGACACCGCCGGACTGAGCGCCGCGGGACCGCAGCCTCCGCACCGCGGCGCTCCTGCGGCATCCCTGAAAGGAGCGCAAAAATAACGCTCCATTCATAAGTCAGGGAAAGTGTGCCCTAAATGCGTCAGGCGCACTTTCCCTGACTTATCCGCCGCAGCGTGTGCGGACGCTGCGGCGGGAGGTTTCCCTGGGAGCGCCGGCCGTGCGGAGGGCCAGCAGCTCCGAGGGCAACCTCAGGAAGAGTAAGGAGCCCCGCGCGTGCGGCTGCTCCTCCTCTTCCTGGCCTCCAAGACGACTCTATTAGTCGTCTGCCGAGGCCCTAGATTAAAAAATGACAACTCAAATGCAAAAACAAACATAACAGAATAAAGGGAAAACAGCAATACCCTTTTATGGCAGGATCTACTAAGGATCCTGATACATCCCTTTATATATTGAAACATGGCTATCATGTCACTTCTTAGCCTTCCTTTCTCCAGGCTAAACATATCCATCTTCCTAAACCACCCCTCATAGGGAATGGTTTCCAGACCCTTCACCATTTGGGTCCTCCTCCTCCACACACATTCCATCTTGTCCATATCTTTCTTGAATTGTGGTGCCCAGCATTAGACACAGTATTCCAGGTGAGGTCTGGGCAAAGCAGAATAAACTGGCACTATTATTTCCCTCAGTCTAAGCACTATATTCCTATTGATGCAGCCTAGAATCACATTAGCTTGTTTAGCAGCTGCATCACACTGTTGACTTATTTTCAGACTTTGGTCTACTAGAACTCCTAGATCCCTTTCACATGTACTGTTGTCAAGCCAGGTGCCACCCATTCTATATCTGTACATTTATTTTTTCTGCCAAGTGTAGTACCTTGCATTCTTCCTGTTGAAATTCATTTTGTTAGTTTTGGCCTAGCTCTCTAATGTGTTGAGGTCATTTTGAATTCTGATCCTGTCCTCTTGACTACCCCTCCTATTGGCCATCCCTCCTAATTTGGTGTCATCTGTAAGTTTGATGAGCATGCCGTCTACTCCATCATCCAAGGCATTGATAAAGATATTGAATAGCACTGGGCCCAGGACAGAAACCTGTGGCAGCCTCCTGGTTACTTCTCTCCAGGATGAAGAGGAGCCATTGTTGAGCACTCTTTGGGTTCATTGTCAAGCCCATATTTTACTATCTTTTAGGCAAGGATATCATGGGGGACCTTGTCAAAGACCTTACTTACATCAAGATCCACTAGATCCACAACATTCTCTTCATTTCCAAACTTGTGACTCTGTCAGAAAAGGAGATATGATTAGTCCGGCATGACTTGTTTTTGAGAAACCCATGCTAGGTTTAGTAATCACAGCATTCCTTTCTAAGTGCTTATAGACTATCTGTTTAATAGTCTTCTCTAGAATCTTTCCTAACACTGATGCCAGACTGGGCAGTTATTTAGGTCCTCTTTCCCCCCCTTTTTTTTTTTTGAAGATGGGGACAACATTTACCTGCCTCCAGTGTGCTGGGACTTCGCCTGTTCTCCAGGAATTCTCAAAAAATCATTGCCAGTGGTTCTGAGATTGCTTCTGCCAGTTCTTTTAATATCCTTGCATGTGATTCATCTGGCCCTGCAGACTTGGATTCATTTAGAGTCGCCAGGTATTCCTGCACTATCTCTTTACCTATTCTGTGCTGCATTTCCCCTACTGCATCATCTACCCCATTTTCCCTAGGTTGAACAGTGTTTTGTTTTTGGGGTTTTTTGTTTTGTTTTGTTTTTTGAGGGAAAAGTCTGAAGCAAATAAGGTGCTGAATAGTTCTGCCTTTTCTCTGTCCACTGTTAGCATTTTGCCATCTTCTCCACACAGTGGCCCTATCATTTCCTTGTTCTTCCTTTTGCTACAGACATAACCAAAAAAAACCTTTTTATTGGGCTGTGTGGCCATGTTCTGAAAGAGTTTCTTTCAGAAAGAGTTTTTTTCAGAAAGAAAGAAACTCTTTCAGAACATGGCCACACAGCCCGAAAAAAAACCCCACAAAAAAACTATGGATGCCGGCCATGAAAGCCTACGACTTCACCCTTTTTATTGTTTTTAACTTCTCTAGAAAGTCTGAGGTCATTCTGCACTTTAACTTTTCTGACTTTCTCCTTTTTCCATTTCTTATTCATCTCCCTTTTAAACCTTAGCTTTAAACCTTAGTTGAAATTCTTTATACCTCCATTCAGGTTTGGACATCTCTGATTTTTCCTCCTTGTTGGAATTGTTTGAATATCTCATTTTTAAGAAACTCCCATACATCATGGCTTTCCTTCTCTCTTAGTATTCCTGACCACAGGAATTCCTGACCCCCAGTATTTCCCTAAGGTTACTGAAATTAGTTTCTTAATGTCTAGAATGCATGTCTGACTATGGACTTTATCACACAGGGGCCAGTTTCATCTTTAAAAAGATAATAAAGCGCAAATAAACCATCTCGAAAATAAAGCGAAAATAGAATTTGATCACGCAAATGAATTTCACACGTAATTAGAATAAATGCGAAATAACACGAAAAGCAATAAAAAGGCGTTTTTACATTTCATACAGAAGTGAAAGAAATCCGTAAATGTACTAGAAATGGTATACTTGTACATGCACAGAAAGAGAAAGCAGAGAGGCTCATGTCTGCCTGGCATGTTTGTCACCCAAGCAAAACAGGAAGTAAAAGCAGCCCCACAGAACCATGGGAAAACCAGAAAAAAGAATTAAAGGACGGTTATTGTGTGAATAAACCGAATTTGACTTTCACACTAGAGTAAATGTGCAATTACAGTAATATCAAAAATGCATTTCACTAAAATCCCGAAAGTAAAAAGATCTGGGATAACACCACTTTCTGACCACTTTAATAGCAGTTTTTGTGCGACGTTGTGTGGAATCCTTGCGTGTAATTACGCTTTTGGGGGGAGATTTGTATGGGATAAACTACAGATTTCCCCCGTGTCATAAAGTCCTATGCTTGGCTTCCCCTTTCCTCCGTATAACAAAATCCAACAAGCAAATGTGTCTCCTTTTTGAATGTTTGGTCATCTGTTCTAGTAAGGCACTATCTAAGTCTAGCTTGGGGGATGGTAGTAGACAACCCCCACCCCCCCATGACCTAACTGTTGTTTCTCCCCACTTCATTTTTTTTACCCAGATGCTCTAGGATTTATGTCATGGATGTGTGTCCACAGGTGTAAACATCCTTGACATATAATGCTGCTGCTCCTTTTCTGTTTCTTCTGTTTCTTTGAAATAGGCTATACTACATTCCAATCACAAGACTCATCCCAGCAGCTTTCAGTGATACCTATTAAATCATATTTGCTTTGCTGTGTTAAGAGTTCAAGTTTATCTTGTTTATTTCCTATGCTCTGTACATTAGTATAGACTAGAGACATTTAATCTCCCCTAGTTGCTTAAGTTTTTTTTTATTCTCACTGTTGGATTCTTGTATTACTCGTATTCACCAGTTTTCTCTATAAAATTCATGCTATTATCTCCAGCACTTGATGAACTCCTTCCTTCAATAATCCTTTCTCCCTCTCCCACATAACTCATTTGAAAGCCCTCCTGATCAGGTTTGTGAGACTCTTTGCAAAAACATTCCTGCCAACTGCTGTGAGGTGCAACCTATCACTTGCCAGAAGTCCTTCTTCATGAAACTGTAGATCATGGTTCAAGAAGCCAAATCAATTCCTGGTGGCACCATCTGTGGAGCCAGTTGTTCACCTCCATTCTTCTTCTCTGCCTTCCTGGGCTGTGCCCTTAAACTGGAAGGAGAGACAAAATGACAACCTTTCATCAAGATCCTTCAGCTTCCTATCCAGAGCCTCATAATCCCCTGTGATATCCTGAAGGCTATGCCTTACAGTATAATTGGTTCCAGTGTGGACCAAAAGAAAGGGTAATAGTCAGTGAGCTTGACTGGAGAAGGGAGCAAGAACAGTGCAATGGTTGAAAAGAAACAACTTGTGAAATATTTGTCCAGATTATGTGCCAGGGGACAATGAGGTAAGGCTGGTTGCTATTTTTAGGCACACATTTCATACAAATGAATCTGAGGGTAAAGTACAAATTACACCATAATATGAAGTATAACCTGGGACAACTATTAGTGATGCATAACAGAACAAATCACACACACACATTGTCCCAAGAATCAGGGACATTAACTTTACAGCTCATGCAACTGCCACATGTTTTGCTGTGGGATGTTTTGCAAGGAGATGGTGGGCAACCCAAAGCTGAACTAAATTCATGAGGAAAAAAGCACAACAGCTCCACAGGAATGTGCCTTATGCTTGGCCAGCTCCTGCAGGGCAACCTGTGGGGACTTACAGGGACCTCCTTTCCTGTTCCAGATTTTCCAAGAACAGAATTTACATGAGTGTGTGAGTGAAGATAACACATCCGGTACACACTGTAACAGGAGAAAAAAAAAAAGAAGTAGCTGGCTTGCAAGCAAATTGTCAGATCAATGGCTCTTCAAATTAGGCAGCCTAGCAAGGAAAAGGCCTAGGAAGGAGACAACTTTCTTGTGCCCTATTTAAACACCTTACAAAGGTAGCTTATTTCTCAGAGATAATCATGATCCAGTAGAGCCAGTGTGGTGTAGTGGTTTGAGCACTGGACTGTGATTCCAAAATCTCCCTTGGCCATAGAAGCAACCTGGGTGACCTTGGGCAAGTCACACTCTCACAGCCTCAGGTGAAAGGCAAAGGCAAAAGCAAACCCCCCTCTGAAGAGATCTTGCCAAGAGAACCCCAAGTCGCTACAAGTCAAAAATGTCCTGAAGGTACACAACAAAAATTGAAGACAAGAGAAAAGTTGGCAGGAACTAATCACAAGAAGCCAGGCCGTTGTCTCTGTAGGTCTTTTTACACACCTTTTTGACTTCAGAAAAATTACTAAGATGTGTGTGTATGTGTGTGCATGCATGCATGGCCACGTGTGTGCACATGCACACACATTGCCAGATAAGATGACCATGAATCCCCCTTGACAGCAGCTAGTTTCCTATTCTGAAGACAGACAGAGAACAGTGCTCTATTTCAGGGGTGGACAAAGTATGACCCACAGGCTGCAGGGAGCACCACAGGGCTATTTTTGTGGTTTCCAGAGCACTTGGGGTAAAAGAAAATGTTCCAGTATGCCCTCTCAGGAGGCATGGGAGCACTTTCCCCCCATGTTTTTGGCTTTCCCTGGGCCATTTTAAAGCCAACAGAGGACTCTTTTAAAACATTAAGTGACTTCTCCTCACTTCTTGTTGTTAAAAAAGGCCTCTCTTGGATCTAAAATGACCCAGGGGCAAAAATATGGCAAAAATGTTCCTCTCATCTCCTACAGAGTGTCTGGGAGCAATTTGGGGCAAAACAACAATTGTTTCTTTTGTGTTGGGAGTGTGGTAAGGGGTTACAGTTCTCTAAGGAGATTACCGCACTGTCCTTTTTCATCCTTCCCTCCCAACCTAGGCACAAGCTGAAACCTTTTAAGCATGGATTTTATCGCATGCCTCCCGTACCTAATCCAGACTTCTCTCGTACTTTGCAAACAACAGGAAAGTCCTGTTCTTTCAAAAAGTGCCGCAGAAGTTGTTTGCAAAGTATGAGAGAAGTCCAGATTGGGTACAGGATGTCATGATCGGGCACAGGATGCCTCCGACTTGGGCACAGAGGTGTGCGATAGGATTTAGGGTTTGTTTGTTTGTTTCAATTTATTAAACAAAACATGACAACAAACAGTATATTAAAAAGACAACAAATAAAAATAATATCTGAGATAATAAACCCTCAAATGTGGTTATTTCACTGAAAAAGCAGAATTAAACCATAACCCAAATGGACATTATTTGGGTTAGGATTTTTCCAAGTGCACATTGTCAGTTTTCAAGGTGCACAATTTTTCCCCAGTTGCACATTTTGAGCATAGTTGCACAATAAAGAAATTCCTGGCAGATAGCTCACATGTCCATGTGTGCACAACACCTCAGCCCAAGATTAAATATGGCAGCCTAGGCAGCCAGCACTCAACAAGGCTTGCCAATATTCCCAGGGCCAGGGGGTAGGGTAGCTGCATTATTCGGCTGCAGCCAAAAGAACAACAAGGACCCTTGTGGCACCTTAAAGACTAACAAGTTGTATTTGGCATATGCTTTCATGAACTAATAGCTGATGAAGTGGGCTGCTGTCCATGGACACTGATGCCAAACAAAATAGGTTGGTGCCACAAGACTCTTTGTTGTTCAGACTTCAAATGATCCCGATGCCCACCCTCCCTGGCTCTCTCCCTCTCTGAAATATGAATATCTCCTCCAGCTCTACAATGAGTGGAGCTAGTCCCTGGATGTTTCCAAAGCTGACCTCATCACTACTGCCTTTTGTTATGACTTCGTTTTGTTATGCCCAGGACTGAAGAGGAGCCAGGAAATCTCTCAGCAGCCAGGGATCATGCTGGCCTTCACTGTCCCTGTTCATGGAGTGTGCATTAGAAGGTGGTTAGGCTGCAGGCAACTCTCTGTCTGTGGTGTGTGTGTATTGTCTGCATTATGCAACTGTGCTGGCTTTGACAAGCCCTTGACCTCACCCATACTCCTGCCCATCTTCCTACTTCTTCAGCAGCAGATACAGCTTTAAGTTGTGTGTATCTACAGCTATTAGTTCAGCAAGCTTTTTGAGTCGGGGGCCGGTTCGGGTTCCTCGGAACATCGGAGGGCCGGAGTTAAAAAAAAACAACGAAAAACCAAAAAACGCACCGGAGCATTTTCATCAAGATTTTCATCAAGAACACAGCACAGGAGCAAAGTGATCTCCTCACATGCCATGGTTCTGATTGTGCCCTCAAAGCATACCTGTCATTGTAAAAGTGCAAAACAACCACACATACCAAACTATACATGTATTAATTTTTATTTTATCTTTTATTTATTTTATTTCTATCCCCTTTCTCCCCAAAAGGGACCCAAGGTGGCTCACAATATAAAAACACAATAAAACAACATTTTAACAACAATTAAAATAACCTAATTCAAACACTAGAAGATTGACATTTAAAACATACAAAAGTTAAAAACATAATCTAAACCACCCCCACCCCCAAATAAAACCAGGCTATTTTATTTAATTTAGCACAATATATAGGTTAGTTTCAAATGTATTTCTTTATTAGTGAAATTTATCTTCTGATTTTTTCCCAATGGGCTCAAGGTGGCATTCATGGCTCTACTACTCTCTGCTTTATCATCACAACAATCCTGTGAGATAGGTCAGGCAGAGACAGACTGGGAGAGGGAGGGAATAAGAATGGATCAAAGTCACCCTGTGAATTTTGTAGTTCAATGTGGAGTTGAACCTGAATCTCCCAACTCCCAAGCCAGCCCTTTAACTAGGACATTGGACAAAATTAATTAAAACAATTCAAAAAGTGTTTAAAAACCCACAGCAAAACCCCAAAGTAGCCAGAAAATTTTAATTTCAAGCACCAGTTCACACACTAGTTTGGCACTCAACAGACACCTTGTTCTTTTGTTTTTGAGGGAAATACAATCCTAAAAGTTGAAACTGAAGGTAGATCATCTGGTTGACTAAATAATTCATTTGATGGAGATTTTTAATTGTTGGTAGAGAAGCATATTATATTAATGAACAATATTCTAGTTAGGCCAATTGCTAACTGAAACAAGTAAAAAAATACTTTAAAAATTAGGCAGCTTTACATTCTACACACTGTTAAGCTGGAGCCATGAATTATTTGAATGGAAAAGTGGATGCTCCTGAGTGACAGAACTTGGTCCAGTTAAAATATCCTCTCACTTCTTCGCCATCCCTTATTTGGGTTCCAGTCCCATCTTACAGGTGTCATTGGCCAAGCAATGCCTTCATGACCAAAGTGGGAGAGAAAATAAAGAAACTAACAGGAATTTTCCATGCCTACTTCCATGAGGTGCCACTGTATAATCCACAGCACGCTATGTGCTTTCATGTCACCAGCATGTCACCGGAGGAGGCTAATTAAGCCTTTTCACTGGAAAAATCTTGATCCTTTTTTATTAATTAAAATGCCCTAATGCTCTTGAACCAGCTGAAGTCAGATGGCTTGCAGCCCAGCAGAATATAAAGCTGATTTGTCGGCTCCAGCAAATAGGAAGGCAAGTGAGATTGGGGGCAGCACTGTATCTCACAGTCCATAACAGCCTCAACTAATCTCTGGGGATAAGAAAGAGCATGCATCTCCACATGAGCCTCCTAGCACAGCACCCATCTCTCATTTGTACAGTGGACTTGTCTCAAGAACAGCCTGGAAGGAGACACAGGGGAAAGAGAGAAAGAAACAGACAAGGGCAATCTCATGGTTGGTTGACAGAAAAGGTTTTTAGGCTGCAGTTCACCCTGTCTCTTTTGTTGAATTTTACAGGCATCTAGACACCCTTATCACTTGACTTAGGAGGAAATCTAAACAGAATATTTTCTTTCACTTGTAATTTAGCAAAAAAAATAAATATTGCACATTACACAAGAACTTTTTAAAATCTAAACTCCTATCTTTGCCACTATCTTAGGCTTTCTGGCTGGAAACACTGCTTCCCAATCACAGGGATCTCAAAATCCTTGTTTCCTCCATTCCTTTTTATGGACAACCGTTAATTCCACACTAGGAAAGAAGAAAAATTATTATCATGTAGCTATGGGCTCTACACAAGAGAGCTCTAGTGCTTTACCAAACTACAAAACCCAGACTTCCATAGGATGTTGCCATGACATTTAATGTGGCATTGTAGTACTGTAACTGTGGAATGGGAAATGGACCCTGGTAATATGAAACCAGAACCCTCTCCCTTGTAAATGTCCTTATAGGTTTCTTTTACCAGAAAACTCCTCCTTAGTATGTAGAGAGATCTTTTGGCACCTTTGAGACTAACTGAAAGAAGGAGGTTGGCAACATAAGCTTTCCTAGACTAAAGCTCATGCTGCCAACTTCCTCAGGTCCATATGCATCTGAGGAAATAGACTTTAGTAGACTTCCTCAGGTCCATATGCATCTGAGGAAGTAGACTTTAGTAGACTTTAAAGCTCATGCTGCCAACATCTTTTTTTCAATTAGGGCCGATGCAGACCAGCCAAAAAGGCCAGCCTGGGGGTGAAGTTGGGGTGGGCAGACCGCATGCCAGTTGCCCTGACTCTGCCCCAACACCGCTGCCATGCCGTGCACCCAACTGCACGGTGCGTGGTGTCAGGCTGCCCCATTGGCACAGCATGTAGACATGCTGTACCAAAGGGGTATAAAAGAGCAACCACATGCCGTGGCTCCAATCTGGCACTCTCAGGGGCGGCACAGAGCTATGCCTTAGGGGCCATCTGCATTGGTCTTATGTATCAAAGGTGGTACAAGATTTCTCTACATACTGAGTCTACAGACTAACATGGTTATATCTTTGAATTCTAACAAAGAGGCCTTTAGGTTTTCCCAACTCTTCCTGACCTTCAGCCTCCAGTTCTTCATACACATATCAGGGCCAGCCTTGCCATTAGGCAGAGTGAAGCAACCATCTCAGGCTGCAGTTACTAGAGAGTGTCCCACATAAATTCTTTTGGGTTCGCTGAACTAGGCTCTTGGCTCAGGTCTGTGTAGGGTGCTATCCCACCTGTAATGCTGAAGTTGGATTTAAATCCTAGTCCAACCAGCAGCTGCTGAATGTGGACGAAGGAGGAGAATCTTGTACTTCACCTCAGGTTGAAAAATATCTGCTGTAGGGGTGGGCAACACCCAGCCCATGGGCCACATGCTGCCCTTGCTTTTGGAGTGCCTGGTACCATAAGAATGTTAACCACATCACCAAAATTAAACAGCAAATGGTGCTAACAAATCTGGGCAGCAAACTACTAAAAGCCTTTTTAAAAAACACAGGAAATGGTAGCTTTTACAATGTGTTTTGCAACTGAAATTTTTGTTAGCAGACAACATCCATGTGTGTTGCTTGTTTTAAGTGCTTTAGTGTGCTTTTCCAAATTAGCTGCCTAAATTGGATGGCCCACAGCAGCAGAGAAAGTGTGCAGCCCACCGCAGCTCCCGGGGTAGGACTGGGAAGTGGAACTGTCAACATGATCCAGTCCTTCACTGAAGGCTGCCTTTAAAAATCCATAAGACTGCCTTTCTGTGACAATGTGGCTCCCCCCTTAAACCATGACGTTCCCTATCGAGACATCAAAATGTTCTGAATTGTCTTACTGCTGTGGTTTTAAATGCTAAGAAAAGTAATTTTCTTTTGTCTGTTCTGTGATGGTTTCTCACATAGGATACTAAATAAACCCACATGCCAGCAGACAGGCTACTTGCAATGCAAGGAAGTATGCACAGGCATTATAACAGATAAAATAAATCAGATCATGTTGACCAAATTTAAGAAATCTGCTCAACATAGGCCATTTTTGATGAACGTTGGTCATGGCGGCTTTCTAAGCTCTGTACAAAAAATGTGCAGATTGAAACGTTGTAGCTAATAATAATAATAATAATAATAATAATAATAATAAATGTAATAATAAATGTATTTCTATTCCGCCTTTCCCAATGGGAATCAAGGCGGATTACAACAGGTATGTAAAACATAAACAGATTAAAATTAAAGTCAAGATTAAAAGGAGAATCCCCTATCCCAACCCTCCCCCCAATAAAAAAACCCCAAACAATAATAATAAGAAGAAGATAGAGCTAACATCCTCAGAGTGTTATTCTTCATCTCTCTGCCCCTTTTGTCACAGTGGCCACATGTCATTAGGGTATGCAATTCTACTCTGCAATCAAAAAAGAGATAGCCAAGATGCTGACCCTTTTTTTGGGAGGACCAGGTTCGAATCCCCACTGGTGGTCTTAGGCAAATTAGTCTCTCTCAGCCTAGGAGGACAGTAGTGGCAAACCTCCTTTGAATTAATCTTACCAAGAAAAACCTGTGACAGGACTGACAGAAGTTGGAGTCAACTTGAAGGCATATAACAACTATGGGAGCCAAGGTGGTCTAGTGGTTTGAGTGTTGCACTAGAATTTTGGGGGACCAGTCTTTAAATCCACCCTTCAGCCATGGAAACCAGTGGATGATGTTGGGCAAGTCACAGTCTCAGCATAGAAGGAAGGCAATGACAAACCCCCTCTAAATACATTTGCCTTAAGGCCACCAAAACATGGAAACAACTTGAAAGTGCACAGCAGCAACAAGAAGAGAGGTATTCAGCACCTTGGATAGTTTGTTTAGAGTTCAGAACTCAGAGTGGATTCACCCTTCTGCTGACATTGGAATCACCATTATTCTGTTGGTCAAAAATGCTGACCTGAACCCTATTGTTAGTTATAACTAAAGTAGAACTATTGAATCAATGGGGGTGATGTTGTATTGACCCACCAGTTACCATATATTAGTGTAATATATGAATCCCATTGTGGGAGAAAGGCAGGATATAAATCCTTTAAATAAATAAATAATAAATAAATGTAATGGGTCTACTCTAGGTAGGACTAACCCACAAGATTTAGGCCATTGTTACATTAATCCAGATAAGTTGTTTTTAAAAGAGTGTCTGTATGTTAGATATCCTGCAGACTTACAGTGGGGGTCACAATTTTTCAGCATGACAGATGTAACAATTATATTCCCCACTCTCCCCCAAAATGATTATAAAAGTTGTTGTAGGAGAATGTATGACTGTCCTTTAGTCCTTGGGAAAATATTCTGAAATAAACTGAGATATGTGGACTGTACAGGACATGTATTGGTTTTGGATGCAGATGGCTACAAGCAAATAAACTGTAAATAAACACTATCAACCCAAACTGCATTAGAATGCAGTGAGGAGAGCTACAGTGGAGTGATGCACAGCATAAAGTACTGGAAAGGGATACTGTCACAGACTAAGGGGGGAAGCAGACGGCTTAAAGAGCCGTTTGGGGGGCATGGAAGGGGAGGGGCAGCCGCACGGTGGGCGCCCCAACCCCTTCCCCAGGTCATCCTCGGAGCAGGTCGTCCTCATCCAAGGAGGACCTCCTGCTGCAGCGTTCGCACACGCTGCAGCGGAAGAGTCACCGAAGGTGCGCCGGCAGCCTTTTGTGGTGCACCTTCGGCGACTTGTGGAAGGAGCGCCAATTTAGCGCTCCTTCCAGGGGTGGCGAAGCTGCGCCGCGGGGCCAAGGTGTGGGGATACTTCAGCCCCGCGGCGCAGCTTCCCGGGGCAGCCCACGGTCGCCCGTCTGCTTAGCCCCTTAGTTGTTCTTTTGTCTGCTCCTGTGGCTCCAGCATGATCAACGACATAAAAAGAACTGCTTTGTTTGGCTGACCAGTCTCCCCCTAGATTTCCTTGAGCTCCCTTTTGCTGTGCCTGACCAAGTCCTGGTCCCTGAGTCATGTTCTCACTGCCTTGGCTTATCTCCAGCTGGCAAAAGTTCACAAGAGAAGCACATTAAAAATAATTAACTGCTCTCTGTGGCTGCCTCTTCATTTCCTGAGCTACATAAGCCTCTGCTTCTACTGTATTTTAGCAGCATATCCCTGTGCTTTCCCTCAGCACATGTTGTCCAGGCCCATCAGCCTCACCACTTTTTTATACTGAACTGAATCCATTCACCTGCTTTAAGTGACATACAGAGTGTGCTCTTTATTGATGTCCTGTTACTGTATGGCCTGTCATGATTACAGCAGACAAGGGAAAATATGGTAATCCCTCCATATTTGCAGGGGTTAGGGGTGAAGGACACCGGTGAATGTAGAAAAACTGCAAATTAAAAAAAACAAAACACTTATTTTTACCTAAGAGAACACCTCTCTAGGAATCTGCAAGTCCTTCAGTGCAACTCAGTGGTCAACATCTGCCAGAAGTTGGTCATAGAATCATGTTGGAGAACCTACAAATGCCTAGAGCAGTGTTTTCTCTAGGAACTTCTGGCAGAGTTGCACTGGAGGACCCAGAGATTCCTAGAGAAAACATATTAATCAAAACTGCAAATAATCAAATCCACAAAAGTCAAACCCACAAATGTGGAAGGCTGACAGTAAGTTAAATGAGGAATAGTGGTGGCAGCACTCAAAGATGCATCTCAAGCTGATCCATGGACCACCACTTTGAGTAGCCCTGGTTAAGGTCACGGGTCCTTTGGAAACTGAAAAACAACACTATAGCTTTGTTTCAGATTCATCTCATCTAAAGCCCACCTTTCCATCAAGGAGTTCCAAGAGGCAACCATAGGCCTGTGAGTGATAGTGCTTTACTTTGGGTCATTTAGGGGGGAAGCAGATGGCTTAAAGAGCCATTTGGGGGAGCAGGGAAGGGGAGGGGCAGCCACACGGTGGGCGCCCCAACCCCTTCCCCAGGTCATCCTCGGAGCAGCCAGCCCTCTGCATGGCCGGCGCTCTGAGGAGGACCTCCCGTTGCAGCGTCCATACACACCGCAGCGGAAGAGTCGCCAAAGGTGCGCCAGCAGCCTTTTGCAGCACACCTTCAGCGACTTGTGGAAGGAGCACCAATTTAGCACTCCTTCCAGGGGCGGCGAAGCTGCGCCGTGGGGCCGAGGTGTGGGGATACCTCGGCCCCGCGGCACAGCTTCCGGGGAGGCCCACGGCCACCCGTCTGCTTCCCCCTCTAGTGAGCTTCCCATCTCAGTGACGAATTGAACCTGGGTCTCCCAACTCCTAGTCCAACACTCTAATCATTTCACCACACTGCCTCTCAGGTGATGTCACACAGGCTGCCCACATGTATCCCACTATTGTCTCTTTGGGATGCTGTGAGGTTTGTCCTCATCCACACAGGAGTTGGCTTTTAGCAGTAACCCTTTGTGCTTCACAGGATCCTGGCTAAGGGCCCCCTGCTTCAAGAAGGGAGAGCTCTAAAAAGGCTTACTACGGGGGGTTGCAGACTGCCAGAAATAGTGCAAATTGAGTCCACTTTAAGGGTTAGGGTTAGTGCTAGGGAATCATGGGGATTGGTTTTTTCCTGAGACATTGAGCCTTCTCTGTCAGAGAGCTCTGGTGCCACAATAAACTACAGTTCCCATGATTCCCTAACCCTAACCCTAAAAGTGGACTCAATTTGCACTATTTCTGGCAGTCTGCAACCCCCCTACATCTATGGACTACAGACAGAGATTGGGAAAAGTTATATTTTTGGACTACAGGTCCCATAATTCTGCCCCAGCATGGCTAGTGGCAAAGACCTCTGAGATCCTAACCTTCTTGGCTCGTAGCCAGGCTGGGCAACTTGGGGGCTATGCAGATGGGCATGAAAAGGTGACCTGAAGTTGCCTTTTCCCTAAGCTGCAGCAACTGCACTGCCTGCCCTGAGGTTGCCCTAAATGGGGACAGAGCAGCCGCACTAGGGGAAGTCAATACAGCTTTTCCGAGGCTGTATCGAAGCCCCAACAACCACACCACCAGCCCCAAGGATGCCGCAAAGGGAGGTGGAGCAACCACATGGGCCGGCAGCGGCTGCTTTAATTTTTTTTGTTCTCAAACCATGCGCACCTGCACATCTGTGCAGAAAACATCACTGCGCACCTGCATAGGACCTGTCATAGGCTAGTGTACAGTCTGTCACTCTCTATGTACAAAGCTGACTAATGTTTGGCATCCCTGAGCACCTGTGCAGGTTCTGTCATACACCCACATATCATGCAAGGATTTGCTGACCTCTGCTTTCCTAGGGTTAGGGTTCTAATATTGAAGCGTGAGTGCATCCACACCTAGAAGCACCGCGGCGCTCCTTTTAGAAGACAGGGAAAGTGCGCCCTAAACGCGTAGGGCACACTTTCCCTGTCTTTTCCGCTGCAGCGTGTGGAGGGCCGGCAGCACCGAGGGCAACCTCAGGAAGAGGAAGGAGCGCCGTGCGTGTGGCTGCTCCTCCTCTTCCGGGCCTCCAAGACGACTCTATTAGTCATCTGCCGAGGCCCATAGGGTGCTTTATATTAAAGTTTGCATCATAGGTCGCATGCTCTGGATCACTGAGTCAATTTCCGCCGCACATGTGACAGTGCAGTTATACGGCCGTTTTCTGGTGCATCAGTGTCGCTGCATACACACATGCATGCGAAGGTGCGCATCTTCACCAAAGGAGTGGAAAAAGCGGCTCCTTTTTTGAGTGGCTTTTCTTAGCATATGACGGCTAGAGGGCACTTTCCTGGAGACTTTTAGGCATGCATCGTCTAAAGGCCACACCTACAAGTCACCTCAAAGTACCCCTTTTTGCTCGTCCCGGAGAAGCCTTCAGAAGTGAGTAACTCCCTCAGTCTGGTCCCTCTCAAGCTATCCCTGCTTTCATCCCTTTATTTCTAAGGGCCTCGACAGACGGGAGGCCGTGGGCCACCCTGGGAAAGTGCACCGCGGGACCGAGGCATCCTCATGCCTCAGTCCCGCGGCGCACCGTTGGTGCCCCAAGAAAGGAGCGCTAAAATAGCGCTCCTTTCATATGTCGCCGAAAGTGCACCGCAAAAGCTTGCGGTGCACTTTCGGCGACCCTTCCGCCGCAGCGTGTCCGGACACTGCGGCGGGAGGTTGTCTTCGGGGCACCGGCCGTGAAGAGGGCCGGCAGCTCCGAGGACGACCTCGGGAGGAGGAAAGGGCGCCGAGTGTGCAGCTGCCCCTCCCCTTCCTTGTGCCGAGGCCCTATGTGTGCTGAGTGTATGTGCCATATTTGTGTGTGTGTGGTTTTCCCTTGTTAATAATAAATATTTAGACTTCAATTGGAGAAGCCTGCCTCAGCGTCATCCATTGCAGGATTCCTTAGTCCTCTGGTATACATAACGGTCCCCAATCCCGTGCGGATTTGTTAGGAGCCCACTCTTGCATATTTGAGCTAATTATAAATTCCCCTAATTAGATCCTTCCTAACAAACTGCAGAGAGGGAGAGGGCCATTTTCTATTTGCAACCCCCCCCCCCATTGAGGTTGAGCTATCATGATTGTCTTCCAACTGTATGATTCTACTATTTTATCATATTTTGGCTTGCTGAAAGAGAAGCAATGTCACTTTTAGCTACAAATTTTCCCAATTTTCAGCCAATATTGTTTGGGGTGTGGGGCAGGGCTCAGGTGTGTAGAGGAGGTAAATTGGTTTATTTGCGGCCAGTTTATGGTGATTTGGGTGAAAAACTACTCAAATCATGGCAAATAATTAAATTGGGAAAATCTGAGGGCTTTGAGGGTGTACATTATGGTCCCAAGTGCCACCTATGGCCTGCAGTCTGCATTTTGCCCCTCCTTGGCTTATAGAAAGCTTCAAGAAGGTGCAAAAATCTCTGTGAGAAGAGATAGCACTGGGTAGAAAGAAATGAAAGGGAACATGATGTCTCTGTTGGTGTTTTCATCTGTTTCCTGTCAAAGCTATCTACAGCCCTCAATACTGGAACGTTCGTTAACCCCAGCAAACTAACTGAAACTTGCATGACTTGTCAAGCTGCATTTCATTCTCTAATTGGAACTTCTTTCTAGATTCCCAGACACAAAACTAAAACGGTGCCATGTACAACAGAACAATGTAATAACTGCACCAGTTTTTAACGGCTGGTTAGAAATTATAGCCACTGATAATCTTAATGTTTGTGAGTGTGTTTAATCCCTTTTCATAGAGTTCAATTGTTCATGCTTATTTGAATACATGGTGGATCACAATTTTAGCTGAGATCCCACATCAAAGAAATGTGTCATAACTTTACACTTATGGAGTTATACCTTGGTTGCACTATATCATCTCATTTGGCTGTGCAGTGTCACAACCAAATACATATCGAAATGCAAAGTGCAACCATGTGCACCATGAGCAGCCATGAAACCAAGGCATAGTGTGCAGTGATGTACAACCTGCAATGCACATCTATATACAATGGCACCACATGAGTAACCTTCTGTTGAATGCAGTGATTATGTAGTCTTTACAAAACTGCACATGTAAGAGAACTTAGGTGTGTGTAAGACACCAACACCATGACAACCATTTGTTTTTTTCTAGTATCTTTAAACCAAATAACCAAATCTTATCTTGCCTTTCATATAGGCAGACAATAGACTAGTGTAAGAGGTCTTCTTGTTGTGTTCAAGTCATTTCTGATTTATGGTGACCCAAAGGTGACTCTATTATGGGGTTGAGAGAGTGTGACTTGCCCAAGGTCACCCACTGGGTTTCCATGGCCAAGCGGGGGATGGAACCCTGGTCTCCAGAGTTGTAGTGCAACACTCAAACCACTATACCACGATGTCTCTCTCATAACATTATCCTCAGTTATGTAGAATATGGAGACTTGGGGAAGAAGGAAGAAATCCTTTGATATCATAAATGGGATTTCAGAAGGGTGCCCCTGTTTCTACTTATGATGCCCTAGCACATTTATCTACGGCAATGACATGGTGGCTCCTAGGTCAGTGGGGCAGTGAATCTGCTCTAGGTTTAAGTCTGAACTTTAAAGATATTAACCAGGATGTTAATCTCTGTCCCCAGATAGGTTCAATACTTCGAATGGCTCCTTTAAAAATTTGAAGTAAAACAGTGGCCCAACTGCCATTAGCTCATGCAGTTTACCCACTACCACCAAAACTCTGTGTCTAGACCTAAATGTACTGCATGCAAGGGAGCAACTGAGATTTGTCTTCCAGTTCTACCCAGTCATAAAGCATCAGCCTATTGTGGCATTGTTGTGCTTCCTAAAGGTAAGCATGCAAGTAGCAAGTCAGCAGTCACCTTACGTTCCCTTAGAGAAATGCCTGAATAAACATGTTTTCCTCTTGGAAAGGTGTAGAAGTAGCTTGTGCCAGACAAACAGGTTAATGTTTCACTGGTGCTTGGCGTAATATGAGAAATCTTTATATTCTAAAACAATAAGGACTACAGATTTCTGCTGGATCCTGCAGTTTCCACATGCCAGACCTTTGAGGGTAAACACCAAACAGGTACCTGTAAGCAGGCTGAGGTGATGCCATCTTCTCATTGGGCCTCAGAGCCAGTGACATGGAAGCTCTTGCATGTTTCTGGAAAGGATTAGGCAGGTTTCTATTGCTTTCACACTCAGGAGAGCAGAGGAAATTGAAACTAATGAGGTGAGTGCTTCAAACACCCTTGGTAGCCATAATCTACAATAACTGTACGCATTTTAATGGCCTACCCTGTAAAAACCAAGTGACGCAGGGCAAAAGAAGAGCAAAGGGTGAACATTCTTAGGGCATGAGCTATATAAAAAAAAAGAGGATATATTTGACTACTTTACAAAAGGAATGGGCTAGATTATACCTCTAGTTTAGACAGATATTGTCCAGAATCTGTTGAGGCCTTATGTTTTGAAAAGTGGACTTATGTCTGTAGGAATTACAATTGCACAATTGTGTAGCACCTGTACTTAGTAGAGGGTTGCTGTTAACATTACTATGTAGCAGAGCTGGAAAAGTGCTCAATGCATTTTGGTGCCTGATATGCATTACACAGTATTATACATTTTGCACTGATGTGTATAATTCACCAATGCACATAAGTCCTGATGCACATCAGGTGCTCTTGCCAGTGTTCCATTATGCATTTTCGCAATTTAGTAGAGTGGTTTTTTAACACCTCAACTATGTAGCTAGTTATATGTAAAGTTCCACAATGTAACAGGTAATGTAGGATTCTGGCAGGTATTTTTTCCTTTAAGAAAACTCATTGAAAATCCAGGTTCATTGAATCTCATGCTGGCTGAGGATGAGGAGAGCTGTAACACATTTGGAAGGGAATGTAACTCATGGTGAATATGGTGATCCAGTTCAGTGCATTCCATGCCCTCCAACCTTTTGCAGATGAAAACTGGGACATGTGTGGCAAGGAACATCAGAATGTGGTCAAGAGGGCAAATATTAATGAGAATGAGTAGACAAGCTGGGAGAGGCTGCAGTAGTTTGCTTTTCCCTAAGCCTATTGGTGAGGGCATGATTCTACTCCCTCCTCTCCTCTGCTGCTGAGCTACCTGAGTTGTTGTTGTGTGCGTTCAAGCCATTTCTGATTTATGGCAACCCCAAGGTGAATCTATCACAGGGTTTTCTTGGCAAGTTTCTTCAGAGCAGGTTTGCCATTGGCATCCTCTGAGTCTAAGAGAGTATGACCTGCCCAAGGTCACCCGGTGGGTTTCAGGGCTAGGCTGGGATTCAAACCCTATTCTCCAGAGTGATAGTCCAATGCTCAAACCACTACACCATGCTGGCTCTCCAGCTACATGAGTGCAAGTTCATTTTTGACTTCCTGCTGAGTTTTCAGTATCTAAAGTAAGCTGAACTCAAAGATGAAAGTGAAAGGAAGAGAGAGAACCTAGGATATTTTCAAAGCATGTGAAAGGTGGGATGACAGAAGCTTGATAGGGACTGTCCCTGCCAAATCAGGACATTTTAAGGGTATGGCATTGTCTGAAGAAAGAAAAAGATCTAATCCCTGCTCTAGTATTCCCAAATAAATTTAACTGATTTAGCTGGCTGATATGGTATGCCTTAAGACTGTGTTGGCGAACCTATGGCATGTGTGCCAGCGATGGCACGTGAAGCCATTTTTCCTGGCACATGGAGTGGGGAAGAGGAGGAAAAGGTGCACACTTTCAGCTGCCTCTAGAGAGAAAGAAGTCCCATCCTAGAAGTCCTGCCCCCATAGGGCAGAAGTCCCACCCCAGACGTCCTGTTCCACCACCCCCAGAAGTCCCACTTCCTGCACTGGGTAACGCCTGGTGCTGGAAGGCCATGTGATTTGGGCACTCAGTGCCTAAAAGGTTCACCATCACTGCCTTAGGATGTACAAATTAAAAACCTACAAGGTTAGTGAAAGGGTGACTTCCCTAAAGATGTTTGTGTTCTCAGCCACAAGTCAGCAGTCATCAAGAAAATTCCCTTTTGCTTTTGTTGTTGGTGATCTATGCTAAAGAATGAAGGGTCATACAATGCAGCACAAAATCCTCTCAAAAGACAGTTGTGTAAGGCAATTTTCTGCAGGGAAATGCAAATGAGGCTTATCTGGCACAGAATTTTAATGTGTGACTCATGGTTTAGAGCAATCAATAGCAATAAGGGTTATGGAGGCATATCGAAAAACATGTAAGCATAATGGGGTGACATCACTGTGGTCAGAGGATTACCCCTCTATCAACTGCAATCTCTAGGGAGATCCTCAAGCAAGGCGAGCTATCAACAAAGCTTAATTATCCATGACATACAGCAGAAGCCACTAACATATTCTGTCTCATTCATAGGCTATTGCTTACTGAATAGGAAATTTTTGAGCACGTTAATGACATCATTCCATGTGTTTTTATTACCAGATATAATCATGAAGGAAGACACATATGGGTGTGCATGGAGAGGGGGTATTTGGAGCCTGTAGCAACAGATAAGAATCCCCTGTCAAATAGGTAATTAAATCTTTAGAGCCGGAGAGTGTAAATTCTGAGGGGGGCTAACTTTCAGGGGTAGGGATAGGAAGCCTTGAAAAGCTGAATATATGGCCTAAGCAGATGGCGCAAAGCGCCGTCTTCAAGACCAGGAAGGGGAGGGGCAGCCTCACGCTGGGCGCCCCAACCCCTTCCCGAAAACATTGTCAGAGCAGCCGGCCTTCCGCACAGCCAGCACTCCGACAACGCACTTCTGCTGCAGCGTCCACACACGCTGCAGTGGAAGAGGCACCGAAGGTGCACCAGACGCCTTTTGCAGCACACCTTCGGCGTCTTGCGGAAGGAGCGCTATTTTAGCGCTCCTTCCTGGGCCTGGGACTCTGCGCTGCGGGGCCGAGGAGTGCGGATACCTTGGCCCCGATCTGCAGCTTCCCGGGGCGGCTCCGTGTTGCCCGTCTGCTTAGGCCCATAGTCTGCAGGCCATGTTTCCACCCCATCCTGCCCTATAGTAATAGCAAAAGCATGTACATTTCTATACCACTTATCAGTGTACTTAAGCACTCCCTAAGTGGTTTACAATGTGTAAGCTAATTGCCCCCAACAAGCTGGGTACTCATTTTAGTGACCTATGGAAGGATGCTAGGCTAAGTCCATCCTGAGCCCCTGGCGGGTATTGAATTCACAACCTTATAGTTTGTGAGTGAGTGGCTGCAATACAGGCATTTAACCACTGCACCACCAGGGTTCCTATCTCAGTGTCCTTGCCACAGCTCTAAAGGAATATAATCATTCCCATTATATGATTAATCGTATAATCATTCCAAACCAGTGTGGAATGGATGGGGTTGCATAGATGCTGTAGTGTGCAAGTTGTGCTATCTAAACATTTGGGCTTGGCTGTGGGACTCAAAAGGTTGACCATCACTACACTACTGTAGGTCTGTGCACACTGACGATGAGCAAATGACCTTGAGAAACTCAATGATAGCCAAACAATCTTGACACTGGGTGGGGAGATCCTGTTCTCTGAGAATTACAGTGGCTAATGTGTGCTATAAAGGCATTGTTTGCCTTTTCTATGTTACCGATAGGAAGTAAGAAGAGAAAAAGCTGTATCAGATAAATATATAAATGCATCAGCCCCCTCCCTGGGACTATACTCGTCCCTCCACATTCACTGGGGTCAGGGGGCTAGGACCTCCATGAATGTGGGAAAACCACAAATAACAAAAACACTTATGTTTTTACCTGAGAGAACACCTCTCTAGGATTCTCTAGGTCCTCCAGTGCAACTCTATGGTCAATATCTGCCAGACATTGACCATAAAATTGTGCTGGAGGAGCTACAAATGCCTAGTGGAATGTTCTCTCTAGGAATCTCTATGTCCTTCAGTGAGACTTTTGGTTGAAGTTGACCACAGAGTTGTGCTGGAGGCCCTAGATATTCCTAGAGAGAACATATTAATAAAATCTGTGAATAATCAAATCCGCAAAAGTCAAAGCTGCAAATGTGGAGAGATGAGTGTAAACCCATTTGGGAACAAGAGTAGGATAGGACCAACAACCTCTTTAAAAATTTTGTTGTTTTGTACGCCTTCAAATTGTTTCCAACTTATGGCAAGCCTAAAATAAACTTATCATCTGGGAATTTGACCTCTGGTCTCCAGAGTTGTAGTCCAACACTCAAACCGCTACACCCCTCTGGCTCTCCTTAAAACATTTACAAGAAACAATTGAAATGAGAAGAAGAGAGGAAATTTACAAAAAAGGAGGCCATTGAGTTGGATGGCCTAGACAAGTGGTTCAGTTTCTTTTCAATCATTTGGAGTACTGAAAAGAACTCCACTGAAAAGAACTTTTCCCCTTCTCAGTAGGAGTTTTGGTGCGAGTACCCAACATGGTAAAGTGGTTTGAGAATTGGGCTATAACTCTGGAGATGGAAGCCCTCTGGATAATCTTGAGCAAATCATACTCTATCAGCCTCAGAGGAATACAAAGGCAAAAAAACTCTTCTGAACAAATCTTGCCAAGAAAACCCTGCACAACAATAAATGGCTTAGTCCTGAAGAAATTTTGCAGATGCACAGTAAAAATTTTGGTGAGAGTAAGGGCTAAATACTGAGCAACATTTGTGCATAACCAGAATCCTATTTTATATTTCTCACTGGAAAAGAATTTTAATAAAAACTAAACAAAACAAAAAATTCCACTCAGTGCCTAATACAGATTAAACGTATGAACTCACAAACTGATATTCTGAGCCGGGTGTTTATGAACATTAGCAACATCACTATTCTTGGGTTGGGCTTGCTTGAAGTTAACACCCTTTTCTCCTCAGTATGTACATACCATCACTTGTTTCCAGTATTTAGCAAATACTTTGTGGGTGGCAAAAGCAGTGAACAATCCAAGGGAGAGTTAGGCACCAGTATTCAGGCAAGCTTTGGGCATTTCAAAAGAAACCTAATAGCATTTTAATTCCCTCTGACTGATTGAATGGAATTGGGACTTTTCTCTTTAAAGGTTACTGAATCGTGGGTTACTAGAACAATTTTACTGTGCGCAGATTTGTAGTTTGGCAGAGTTCATCAAGGAGCGGTTGCCTAATGACACAGCAGAATGATTACCACTGTATTCTAATACTAATTCTTCACGATACAGGGGAAATTATTTTCAAAGGCAAAATGGCACTACCATTCATTGTGGAATGTAATTATTTCCAAACTCTTTCTAAATGTGCACTAAGGTTTTTCCAAGAACCCTGTTTTACAGATTTTGTTAACTTAATTACAGTGTTGATATGATTACTGATTCAACAGTTTGTGACAGAACATTGTGAGTTGAGTTCAAAGGGAGAGAAGAAAAGATGAGGACCATTTAAATGTGTGTATTCAGGAACAATACACAGTTCCTGTACAGTTGTCCCTTCCAATTTGTGGGGGATCCGTTCTGGACTCTCCTGCGAATCAAGAAAATCACCAATATTGGAGTCCCACTGATTACAATGGGGGTGCGCTCCTGTGTGCGGTGCTGCACATGTGCTTCAGGCACACGCACATCTCTCTCCTAGCTTGCTGTCCACGAAGGGTCAAGGGACAGCAAGGCCACCAATCGGGAGGGACAACTGTACAGCAGGGCCTAAAAGCTTCAGCCACTGGATGTATTCTGATTTAACAGTCAAGACAATTCAATTTAATACAGCAGTTAGCATGCCCACTCCTCAAATCTTGTCATACTCCTGTCTACTGCTGTCTCTATCTACGTTCTCCTCTGGTCTCCTTTGTCATCAACCCATCCTCTAATCTATCCCATTTCCATTAAGTACTCTGTCTTCTGGGACTTTCTCCCATAGTTCTGCCCCCCCCCTTTTTTTATTTTATTTTGTTTTGTTTTTTGCTACTTAGCTTTTCATCCCTTAGTTTTTGTACCTGTTTATTAAGATATCTGTGAATTTTTACCATTATAGAACTGAAGTTTCCTTTATTTCACAAAAGTTATAGTACAGTACCACTGTTTTGAGATTGGTTTTTCTCTTTGCACAGTAAGAATATTTATAAACATTCCATAACATCACAACAGCCCCAGCAAGAGCTATGTAAGTTTTATAGATGGTTAGAAGCCTATGGTATCATATTTAGTGGGGGGGAGTAGGAGGAGTAGGCAGAGGAAGCAATCATTGTAGCAAAATTGCAGAACTGCATTCTTAAACCTTATGTACCAGGATGGGCTTTTTTACACACACATACCCCATCATGTTTCATAGCGGAACTGACATAGATCTAGATATGCAATACAGTTGCATAATGTACTGGCACTGTTGTGTGCCCAGCTGTGAGCAATGTCCTCAGTTTTATCCACTGGCTGTGTAAATTTTTAAAAAACCAAACAACAACTGCTGCTGCTGCTACTGCGGTTTGCTAAAATGAGAGAGGAACAGGAAGAAGATGAACCTCATTCTTCTGCCTCTCTCTGTAATGAAATGAAGGGGGGAAGAGAAGCAGTTCCTTCTGCCCCACTGCAACTCACCCACAGCAGTGAAACAATCCATGGGGCTTGGCACCTGAAGGGGAGAGGTCTGGGACAGGGCACAAGAAACCAGAGAAAGCATTCTAAACAGGAAATATGTGCATGTAAAGCACGCATATTTCATTGATAGGATTCGAGCCACAAACAGTCCTTTAGACCTGTAGTATTTTTATGCCCCACAATATATTAGGATTCTCATTGCAGTCACAACTTCCTAACTCACACCATGAAAGCTGCTTTAAAGAAATTGTAATGCATAAGGTTTAAGTTAGGGCCAATTTCTCTAAAGCAAGTTCTAATGGAATAGCTCCATTCATGTCAAATCAGCATGTCAGCAGCTTGGGAGTTATTTTTATGATTATATTTGAAGACATAAGTCTTATGCAAAGAAGCAATCAGTGTGTGATGAGAAGTGAATGAAGTTGATTAAGGACAAGATATCCACAGAGCAAGACTTCACCAAATGTATCTTGTGATACAGATATGTAGCTCGGGGGGGGGGGGAGATGAATACGTTGCTCCCAAATAAGAATTCTAACCCCTCCAGGAGATTTTACTCCAGTTCCAAAATTTCTAGCATTGCAGTAACTTAAAACATCAGTTGAACATTTAGAAATACAGTTCATTCAAAGAAACAAGCAGCCAAATATAACAAGAGGATTAAAGAAAATCTAAATTCTAAGCATGTTCTAAGTTCTAAGCATGAATGATTTTTTAATTAATCTTTATTATTAAAAATTATAAACATTTAATACATAAACAAAGTTCAAATAAAATACAAATCAAAAATCTAATTAAATCACTATGAATTGATTTTCAAATGTCTTGATTCTTTTTAACTTCCTTATTCATTTTCTTGCAAGTATCTCTTTATTTAATTTGCAGTACCTTGCTGTACTGCTGTTTTTTTTAATATTATAGTGAATCCTTTTCTTTTTTATGAGTTGAGATCTGTGTTCCTTCCTGTCCTTTTTTGTTTTGTTTTGTTTATTTTATTTTTCCCTACTTTCACTGTCTTGATTTTTGTTTATTTTTGTTTTGCATTTAGTATGTATTTATTTGTTTTTCTTTTTTTTCTGCTTTAAAGTTCTCTTCATATATTTTAATAATCTTTTTCATTCCAGGGGCAATTTGTTGAATAGTTCCCATTCTTTTTCTAATTTCTTGGATGGTTTCTGATTCATTAAAGCTGTCAATTTGTCCATATATTTCATCTCTTCGACCTTCATTTTCCAATCTTCTATCTTTGGACTATCTCCCGATCTCCATCCTCTAGCAATGATTAATCTAGCCGCTGTTATTAAATACAAGATTACTCTCCAGTATCTTATTGATAGTTCTTTATTAAGTTTTGTAGTATTAGTCAACAAAAATAATTCTGGGATGAGAGGTATTTGGCTTTTAAATTTTGATTGCATAATTTTGTGAACTTGTTGCCAAAACTTTTGAATTGTTGGACATATCCACCACATGTGATGCAACGTTCTTTTTGGCATTTCCAGCGCCTATCACTGTATTTCTTGTTTGTTTTCTTTAATTTCTTTGGGGTAAAGTACCACCTGTTAGTGATTTTCACAAAATTTTCCTTCAGATCCTGTGATACTGTGAAAGCATTTGTCTTTTTCCAAGCATCTTCCCATTCCTCAAGGGATATTGGATGACCAATATCTCTAGCCCAGTTAATCATTGCTTTTTTAATGTCTCTTGTTCCAATTCTCTCTCTAGAAGTATTTTATAAAGTTTCAAAATTTTACCTTTATCCGGAGATTGCAAAATTTTATCTAGTTCATTTGTGCCCTGTTGAAATTCTGAGTTTCTTATGTCTTCTTTATATTTGCTTTTTATTTGGGAATAGCTGAACCATGTTAGATTTATATTTGCCTTCATCAGTTCCACTCTTTCTGGGAGATAATACTCTCCTCTGTTATTTTTTCTGAGTGGTCGTGGTATTTTAGCCAAACTCCTGTCTTACTTCTTTGAAAGAAGGCTTCTTGGGTTGATATCCATAGAGGAGTTTTCTGATAATACTTATTTTTTTTTTATAAATAGCCATATTTTTAATAGTGAATTTCTCAGGATGTGATTGTTAAAGTCTCTGTTTGCTTGAAGCTTGTCATACCAAATGTATGTGTGCCATCCGAATCGATTTTTGAAACCTTCCAAGTCTAATAATTTTTATTGTCTAACTTTATCCAGTTCTGCAACCAGATTAGACCACATGCTTGGTAATATATTTTAAAGTTTGGTAAAGCACACCCTCCCCTTTTTTTCTCGTCTTGAAGTGTCGTCATTTTTATTCTTGGCTTTCCTCCTTTCCATATGAATTTATTTATTTCTTTATTCCATTCTAAAAAAGTCTTTTCTTTTGTTATGATAGGAAGATTTAGCAACAAGTATAGTATTTTTGGGAGTATATTCATTTTTATTGTTGCTATTCTTCCCAATATAGATAAATTCAACTTACTCCATTTAATTAGGTCTTTTTTTATTTCTTCCCATAATTTTTATAGTTATTTTCATAAAGATCCATATTCTTGTTAGTAATCCATATTCCCAGATATTTAGTTTTATTTGTTAGATTACAACCTGAGATACTTGCCAGCTTTTTTTGCTCCTTTTTCTTTACATTTTAGTCATTATTATTGTTTTGTCTTTATTCATTTTAAATCCTGAGTATTGTCCGAATGAGTTGATTTCTTCGAAAAGTTCCTGTAAGTTATTTAAAGGATCTTGAAACGTCACTACTATATCATCTGCATAAGCCTTTATTTTTAGTTCTTCATTCTTTATTTTTGTCCCCTTTATTTTCTTATTTTCTTTTATTGCCTTAATTAATATTTCAACTGTTATTATAAATAACAATGGTGAGATTGGACATCCTTGCCTAGTTCCTTTGTAGATATTAAATTCTTGACTCCTTTCTCCATTTATTGGTAATCTAGCTCTCTGATCCTTGTATATTTGTTGAATACTCTTTGTAAATTGTCCTTGTAAGCCTATTTTCTTCAGGCAAGCAATCATAAAGTCCCATCTGACCTTGTCAAAAGCTTTTTCAGCATCGATATACACCAGTCCCAGTTTCTTTTCATTGTTTATATGATAATACTCAATTGTGTTTATTATATCTCTGATGTTGTTTCTAATGTATCTTCCTGGCAGGAAACCATTTTGGTCCTCTTGAATATAATTTGCAATTACTTTTTTCAGTCTGGAGGCTAAGATTGAAGTATATATTTTATAATCTGTATTCAGAAGTAAGATTGGTCTATAGTTGCTTATTTCTTTTGGGTTTTTCCCTTCCTTTGGTATCAGCGTTATATCTGAATGTTTCCAAGATTCGAGTATTCCATCTAATGGAATAGAATTGAAAGTTTCCTGTAATGGTTCTAATAAGATCTCTTCAAAAATCTTATAATAAGCTGCTAAAAAACCATCTGGGCCTGGAGATTTCTCTAATTTGAGCTCTTTAATGGCTTGACTTATTTCTTGCTTTGTTATTAATGCATTTGTTTGTTTTATGTGCTGTTCATTAAGTTCAAACAGGGTCTTTTTATCCAAATACTCTTGCATTTTCATCTAGTGATCTTTAGAAGTAGTTTCTTCTTTAAATAAATTTGCATGAAATTCTAAAAAAGAATTCTTGATTTCCTCTTGTGTTTTAAGGGTTTTGTTTTGTATGTAATTTCAATTATTGTTTTTCTTTTTTTGTCTTGTTTGAGTAATCTAGCCAGATTTCTTCCTATTTTATTTGCATGTTCAAAATGCTTTTGTTTGATTTTTCTCATCTTTTGGGCTATTTCTTCTAGATTCTGATGTTCAAATTTTAGTTGTAGAATTTTCAATTCCTTTTCTAGTTTGTTATTGTTAGGTGTCTGATTAATCTTCCTTTCTACATCGGTCATTTGTTGTATTATGTCTACAATGTAATCTTGTTTCTTTTTTCTCATCTCAGATCCTTGTTTTATAAGCAGTCCTCTGGCCACCAGCCTTGCTTGCATCCCATATGGTTTTAATTTTTACATCTGGAGTGGAATTTTCTTTAAAGTATAGTCTTATTTCCTCTTTCATTTTTTAAACAAATGTTTCATCTTCCAAAAGATTTGAGTTTAATTTCCAACATCTTTCTTTTCTTGGTAGCAACATTTCGATGTTAATGAGGTTATGATCTGATATCATTTTTGATTTTATTTCCATTTTTTATATATTGCAAGAGGTGTTTTGAAATTAATCCCTTGTCTAATCTTGAACTGGATTGATGTACATCTGAAAAGAAAGTAAACCCACTCCTATTTCCATATTTTTGTGTCCAAATGTCTTCCAGATTTTGTTCTTCTATTAAATCAAAAAAGGTTTGTGGCAATTTTCCCTGATTTTTTCTTATAGGCTTATCTGATTTTCTATCTATTTTTGGATTCAGTACACCATTGAAATCTCCCATTAACAAAATATTATTTTTATTATAATCCAACAATTCTTTATTTAATTTTACATAAAAAGATTCTTTATTTTCATGGGGACCATATATTGCAACAATTAAAAGGTTCTGAAAGTTAGTTTGCAATTCATTCCAACATAGTGTCCCTCATTACTCTTAAATTTTTCCTCAGCTTGGTATTTTTTTCCCACATATAATGCCACCCCCCTTTTTTTTCTTATTTTCTAGTGCCGAGTAAAAAAGTTGTCCTAACCTGGGATTCTTTAGATACTTTATATTCCTATTTCTGATCCTGGTTTCTTGTAAAGCTATGATATCATAATTAAATTTTTCTAACAGATGGAATACCTGCTTCCTTTTATAGGCTGTATTTAGGCCTCTGATGTTCCATGATCCTATTTTTAGTGACATTTTTCTTTTTCCTTTTCCTTTTAATTCGTTCTTTCTTTCAATATTAAGTTATTGTAGTTCTGTCCCCTCTTCTTCAGTTAGTACGTCATCTTCTTCTTCTTGGCCGTTATCAATGATCTTGTTCAGATCTCCTATTTCATTCAAGTCCAGTGAATCATCATCATCATTTTCCTGTTGTAAATCTTCTTCTGTGTCACCTTCATCTTCTCCATTAAGGTTTTTCTGTTTTCGGGTCAGCTTTTTGTCATTATCTTGTTCTTTTCTTGGTTTTGCTTGCTGGTTCTCGTGTTTCTTCTTTTGGTGATTTTTCTCTGATCTCTTCCTTCATTTTTCTATTTATTTTATCATAGAGTTCTTTTGCCTTTTCAACTGTATTAATGTTGTATCTTTTTTGATTATATGTCAGGGAAACTCCTTCTATTCTCTCCCATCTGAAGTTAATTTGTCTTTTTATTAACAGAGCCATCAAAAATTTGTAATTTTGTCGTCTTTTTAAAATTTCCTGTGGCAAATCTTTGAATATTTCTATTTCCACATCATGTATAATTAATCTTTCTTCATAATTCTTTTGAATAAACCTTTATCTAAGTCTGAAATTTGTGAAGTTTATTATTATATCCCTTGGTGTTCCCTTGTCTTTTGCAAATTTTGAATTAATTCTAAATATTCTATCAATTTGTAAGTCTAGGGATTGTTCTGAAATTTCGATGTAACTTGCTAAAGGAGGAATAAGACGCTCTAGTAAATTTTCATTTTTTATCTCTATCAAGCCTCTTAACTTTATACATTTTTCTCTAAATCTAGCCTCTTGAGCCAAAAGCTTATGTCCATCCATCTCTTGTTCTCTCTGGACAATGTTTGTTCTTTTTTCTAGTTCTTGATTATGTTTTTTAACTTGTTCTAGTTTGTTTCTGATTTCATGCATCTCTTTGGACATATTGTCTAGCTTTTTACTAAGGCTTTCTATTTCTTTTTCTAGATCTGCTTTTATCTCTTTTCTAGTTTCTTTGAGTTCCTCTCTTATCTCCTTCTTAAAATTTTTCTTAAATTCTCTTAGTTCTTGGAGAATGGTTGTATTTATATCAGGTCTATTAATTAATTCTGTCAAATTTCTTCTTTGCGTGGTCTGTGATGATGTCATTTGCGCTGTTCTTGCCCTTGTATTTGCCATTTCGATTTGATTTACTTCTCTTCTATTATGTGCTGTCTTAATTCTGCTATATTGTTTAATTTAAATTAATTATTATTGGACAAAAAGTAATTATTAATCAGGAAAAGACAACAATAATTATTATTGACCCTCTATACAGTTGCATATATTAATCTTTTTGACATGTCTCTGCTTATTATATTTTTGTCTTTTTATCTTTACACCAATATTCCAACAATTTATAGTTTAACACATAACCCTTGCTTGTCCTCTTAAGGTGTCATTTAAAAAGTAAGAAAGGAGAGTTATTGCCACTCTTAAGTACAACTATGTCCTTTGTTCAAGAAAGAGAGAAGAAGAAAAGAGAAAAGAAAGAAAGAGAAAAACAATATAAAAAAAGAAATTATGAATTCAGAATATATCCAATGATGTCTGTTACCCCAGCTTATCAGCAAATCGTATCTAATATATAACTTTCATACATTTGAAAAATAAACAAATTTAAACAATAAATTTCAAAATGGAATCAATGGGTAGTAAACATTAAAATTACTATAGCAATAAATCTTGGTCTTCTTTCCTTCCTTCCTTCTTCCCCCTTCCACCTCTTTTCTCTTTTTCTTGTATCTTATTTTCCTGAATGTTATTCTTATAAGTTTTTATTTTCTTTGTGGAAAAGGGAAGTGTTATTGCTACACAGTTCTGCAAGTTTGTAAAAATTTTATAAGTAAGTGTTTCCAGTTAGTGTTAGTTACACAATGGCACTCTTAATCCAATTGGGTCTTGTTATGTAAGATTGTTACATTAGAGGAATTATCTGTAAGGTCAATTCCATTCTCAGCCAAGTGTTCCTAATTTTTCTTTGATTCATTGCTTTTGTATATTACAATCATGAGAGTTAAAATGTAGATAGCATTATCTAGGTAGCAATATGCAAGAGAATGAGAATATAGATAATAATAGACAGAGTTCAAACTCCCTTGTAAAATCAGTCTAATCAATCTTGTGTCTTTAAGGCAGAATCATGGTAGTTCTCAGTTCTCTCCTTATTTTTTTTCCTGTTAGCAGGGAAATTCTGTTAAGATAGATCACTAATTTTCTCTTTCACAGGATCTCCTGTATTTTATCTTCTCCCTTAGAAAAGGGCTATTTTGTTAAGGTGCTAGACCTTTTACTTACAAGAGCTGCAAAAATTTTTATCGGCAAGTAGAAAAAATAAACTTAAAAGTTGCATTGAAGACAGAAGCCTTGAGGCTCTATAACCAAGGTGGGGCTGGTCCTTCAGACCACTCTGGATCTAGATGCTTCACCTCCCTTGCAGCGTTTGCCTTCTTAAAAATTACCTCTCCGGCAGCCACTCACCAAAGTTCACACTTTTCTTTTCTCTTTTCTCTTTTCTCTTTATTTTCCTCTTTTTCTTTTTCTTTTCCTTCTAGTGGTGCTTCCCGCTTTTTAAATCCTCAAATGGAAGCTCCCACTCTCTTTCTCTGCTCTCTGCTCTTCCCCCCCTCTTTTTGTCCTCCAAGAGCCGCAAACTTCTCCAAACCGCCTCCTCTCCAAGCCACCTCCTCTCTCTCTCTCTCTTTTGCTTTCCTCCGAGACCCAAGCCAAGCCATTCTTCAAGTCCGGCTCTACAAACGCCTCAGGGAGGGGAGCAGCAAATTCAGCTGGTCTCCCAACGGACCCCTCTTTCCATGACCTCCCTGGTGATGGATGAGAGGGGATTGCTGGTATTTCCCCAAATAGAAACCACCTTGGTTTAGTTAGAACGCGGAGCTCCAGCTCCTAGCATCCTTTCGTCTTCCCTTGCAACCCGGAAGCCTTTTTTGAATGATTTTTAATGTCTCACTCTCTATGATGCTAGAAGTTTGCGGGCTGAAGGAAAATTTCAATGGGGCAGAATTCTTTTGCGGGGACAATCCCCTGAAAAGAATCCCCCTGTATAAAATATGTCATGTCATATTTTATATAAGCCTATTGGACCAGTTAGGAGCTCTTTCTGAGGAAAAATGGGATCATACTACACATGTTATATTGGCTTATATTGGATTGAGTAAGAAGAACTTGATACAGTTTCCTCTTTCAGTTCATGCTTTCCCCACGCCTGTCTGTATTTTGAGGAAATCCAGCGTCTGTGGATGCCCATTGGGTTTAGTGGGGCAGAGGGAAGGCTCACCAGAAACTAAGCCAAGAGGTTTGCCAGAGCCAACTGCAGCTAGTTTGCTATCCAGTTTTCTCCCTTGCAAGCTCTACATATACCTTTTATCTCCCTCAATGAGTGGCAGGGGCTATAGGGTAGGAGATAAATATTTTAATAAATAAATGAGGTTAGGTGGGTGGTGCCCTTCTTACCCAAACTGTACATCTACCCTGCCTTCCCAGCTGAGACAATGAGATCATTGTTCAGATTTCAGGAAACAGATAGATGTCTGTCTTTGTACCAAGTGTAACATTAACCTGTATGTCTGGTTCAGGCCCCTTCCTCTTTCAGTACATGCACCAATGTGGAGCATAGCATCCAGACTAGGGTGGGGGGGATAGTTTTATTCTGTTCTGATTTGGTCACTATAGCAAGCAATAGCAAGTACATTTCTATACCGCTCATCAGTGCACTTAAGCACTCCCTAAGCAGTTTACAATGTGTAAGCCAATTTCCCCCAACAAGCTGGGTACTCATTTTAGCAACCTTGGAAGGATGCAAGGCTGAGTTGACCCTGAGCTCCTGTCTGGCATTGAACTTGCAACCTTGTAGTTTGTGAATGAGTGGCTGCAGTACAGGCATTTAACCACTGTGCCACCAGGGCTCCTCACTACTCACCTGGAATATTGTGCCTGGTTCTGGGTGCCACAGTACAAGAAGGATATTGACAAGCTGGAAGCATTCAGAGGAGTGCAACCAGGATGGTCAAAGGTCTGCCAATAAGCCCTGTGAGGAATGGCTTAAGGAGCTGGGTATGTTTAGCCTGAAGGAGAGAAGATGGAGAGGTGATATGATAGCCATGTTTAAAGACCTGAAGGGGTATCTTTTAGGAGATGGAACATGCTTGTTTCTCTGCCGCCCCAGAGACTAGAACACAAACCAGTGGATTTAAACTACAAGAAAAGAGATTCAACCTAAATATTAGGGAAAACTTATTGACTGTAAGAGTTGTTTGAAGGTGAAATAGACTGTCATGAGGGTGAGGACTCTTCTTCTTTGGAGATCTTTAAACAGGGGCTGGATGGCTATCTTTTGGAAATGCTTTAATTTTGTATTTCTGCATGGCAAGGGTTTGAACTAAAAGGCCCTTGTAGCCTCTTTCAATTCTGTGATTCTCCATAGTAGAAGATATGAGAAAAATGTCCTTCACAGAGGCTGCCCACTAATGATCAGACAGCAGCACAGAATACCAGATAATTAATATGCAGTTGACAAGGGACTTGCAGACAGGTTATCCTCACAGCAGTATGCAGGAACATATTTGCGTATAAAAAATTGTAGGACATTCTGCACAAAATGTGCAGAGGTTCAGCTTGTCTCTCACTAAGTGTTATCTCAAGACAATTAGTGGGCCAAGTGTTGCCCCAGCTGATAATATATATCTGTGAAATACAAAATATTAAAAGTTCCTGTACCAAACTATCAGTAGCAATCCACTAAAACAGTGATTTCCAAACTTTGGTCCTCCAGGTGTTTTGATCTTCAACTCCCATAAGCCCCAGTCACCATGGTCATAGAATCATAGAATCACAGAGTTGGAAGATACCCCAAGGGTCATCCAGTCCAACCCCCTGCCATGCAGGAACTCAAAATCAAGCATCCCCAACATATGTCCATCCAGCCTCTGTTGGTCAAAAGCCAAGAATCCTGGGAGTTTAAGTCCTAAATACCTGGAGGATCACTAAAGAATTTTAAAAAATGGGGCAGCAAGTGGTTAACAAATAATGTAATCAAAGCCATTTTGCACCCCACAAAATCCCAATGGAACAATACAGTCCTGCCTTGACCAGCTGCCTAGAGACAACAAGGAGGAAAGAGGGGATTCAGGGACAAGAAGGAGTTCTACAGTGTTGGTGCCACTGGAGAGAAGTCCCCACTCTTATGTATGGGCAAGATGAGCAGGCCCTTCAAGAGCCATCTTAATCCCACACATGGAAGCTTGTAATCTGTCATCTAGGGTAACATTCCTTCAACCAGGGCACTCCTAATGTGTCAACAACAAACCCCATCATCCCCAATCAGCATAGCCAATGATGGAAATTATAGTCTAAATCAGGGGTAGGCAACCTAAGGCCCAGGGGCCGGATGCAGCCCCCCAAGGCCTTTGGACCAGCCCCAGGCCGGTCCTGCCGCTGCCCGCCACGATAATATTGATTATTGTTGTTATTACTTGTTCTTGGGGTTTTCTTGACAAAATCTCCACAGGGGTTTTGCCATGGCTTTTCTGGGGCTGAGAGAGTGTGCATGCATATATATATATATATATATATATATATATATATATATAATTTATTTATGGTGCTTCGGTCCCCCAATTGTCTGAGGGACAGCAATCTGGGCCCCGGCTCAAAAAGGTTGCCTACCCCTGGTCTAAATCATTTGGAAGATGCTAGCTGGGAAAGGTGGGGCTTGGGTTCTTTAAGGCCAATGCAGCTATTGTAAAATTGGTACAATCATATACAAGTTCCAAGAGGATGATTCCAGTCAAAAAACTAGCAACTGCATTCTCTGTGTCAGTGAATGCCTTGTGATGGACTATAGGCAATCCAATGCAACCACTAGTCCCCCCCGCCCGCCCGCTTCCTTTCTTCTTGCCACATGCAGAAACTGGAGACATGAACTGAAAGACATTCCTCATCATGGCACTAAATAAGTCTTTAAGTGATCTTGTATATCAAGGCTGCTATGAATTTGTTTGTAAAAGGAAATGGAGAGGTTTAGCTTGTCTCTTGCAAAGTGTGGTTGGGCTAGTGCTGTTTTCATCTTTGTCAGCAGAAAGTATTTCCCAGATGTAAACCTGCCAGCAAAGGAAGCAGGGACTCTGTCCAAATTAATTTTATCTTTAGGGGTCCACCAGCAACCATTGGCAAGATGTCTCTTCCCTTCATCAAAGCTCAGTTATTCAAGAATATGGGGGAGGGGTTTCTGGTCAAAGGATGCTTTATCAGACAGTGCCTAAAAGAACATGAAAAACAAGGACTTCTTGAGGGGTGGTGGCATATTTATTCTGGCCCCATTTAATATTTAGTGGATCATCTTTTTATGTCTCATCATCTGCCCCATCCATAAATGGTCATGAAAAAGTGTTAGGTAAAGGTAAAGGTTTCCCCTTGACATGAATGTCTAGTCATAACTGACTGTTGGTATGAAAGACTGTGATGACTGCATATTTAGAAATGGAAAATCTAGACTGGAGTCTGCTTTGGTCATAAGAGGCTAGATTAGGGTATCATTAATGATTGTCATTATGGAAAGGCAGTGGCATCACTAGGCGGTGCAAGGGGTGCGGACAGCACCAGGTGACACCCTAAGGGGGGGTGACACCACTGCTCCTCAAACACCTACTTTTGGGCAGAAATGGGTTGTGGCATTCATCTGCTTCCCATTAAAATGCTTTAAAAGATGGTGGGAGTGGGGTGAAGCTCAGTGGGAGGAAAATTTTAATTTTAATTTAAAAAAATGATTTTACATTTTTTTTAAATTTTCTTTAAAAACATCACGCTTTAACCAAATCTTCACTAATAATAATAATAATAATAATAATAATAATAATAATTGTGCAGCAATTGGGGCAGGTTACAGCATTTAAAACAAACAAAGTTAAAACATTCCCTCATCCCACAATCCAACCCTCCCATCCCCTTAAAACAGAATTAAACTAAGAAAAGTTAAAAATACCGCAAAACAATAAATGATAAAACAATAAAACAGGAATCAGTGATATAAAAACAAGATGAAAACTCATCTCCCTAAGGACAGCTATTATTCTGGGAAGGCCTGCCAGAAAAGATCCGTCTTCACTGCCTTTTTAAAAGCAGCAAGGGTAGTAATAAAACGGATCTCGTCCGGCAGGCCATTCCAAGGTCTGGGAGCGGTTGCAGAAAAGGCCCTCTGGGAGATCTGAGACAGCCTGGTTTTTATTGGCTGTAGCAGATTCCTCCCAGAGGACCAGAGTGCGCGTGGGGGGTCATATGGGGAGAGGTGGTCCCTGAGATAAGATGGACCCAAGCCATGTAGGGTTTTAAAGATTAAAACCAACACCTTGTACTGTGCCCAGAAACTAAGCAGCAGCCAGTGGAGGGATCTGAGCACCGGTGTTATGTGCTCCCTCCTTGATGTTCCGGTAATTAACCTGGCTGCCATGTTTTGCACCAGTTGCAGTTTCTGGGTTAGGCACAAGAGTAGCCCCATGTAGAGTGCATTGCAGTAATCCAGACGTGAGGTTACCAGGGCATGTACCACAGCTTCCAGATCCCTCACATCCAGATAAGGGCGCAGTTGGCATATCAGCCGAAGCTGATAACAGGCACTCCTGACTGCCACATTCACCTGACTAGTCATGTGAAGCGACAAGTCAAGGAGAACCCCCAAACTGCGAACACAGTCCTTAGAGGAGAGTGTGACTCCATCCAGGACTGGAGACTGTATTCCCAGATCTGGTTTCGGGCCTGTAACTATCAGTATCTCCGTTTTGTCTGGATTCAACTTCAATCTGTTTTTCCTCATCCAATCCATTACTGCTCTGAGACAGTCATTAAGAGGAGAGACGCCATCTGAAGTCTGAGACGATGATCTAGTCATGGAGAGATATATCTGGGTGTCATCAGCGTACTGAAGACACCGTGCTCCATGCCTCTGAATGATCTCACCCAGCGGCTTCATGTAGATGTTGAATAGCATCGGGGACAGAATGGCACCCTGAGGGACACCACAATTGAGCTCAATTTTAGATGAGCAACTGTCCCTGAGCCTCACCCTCTGGGATCTGCCCGAGAGGAAGGAACGGAACCACTGCAAAGCAGTGCCTCCAATTCCTAACTCTCTCAGGCGATCCAAGAGAATGGCATGATCTATAGTGTCAAAAGCTGCTGGGAGATCCAAGAGCACCAGCAGGGTCACACTACCCCTGTCGATGCCCAGGCGGAGGTCATCGGTCAGAGCAACCATGGCAGTCTCCACTCCATATCCTGTCCTGAAGCCAGTTTGAAATGGATCAAGATAATCGGTTTCATCCAAGACTGCCTGGAGTTGGGAAGCAACTGCCCTCTCGATCACCTTGCTTAAAAAAGGAAGCAAGGAGACTGGTCTGTAGTTGTTTCTGTCCAGGGGGTCCAGGGAGGGGTTTTTTTAGGAGTGGCTTAACCGCTGCCTCCTTTAAGCAAGATTGTATACTACCCTCCCTGAATGACGCGTTGATTGTGTCCCAAAGGAACACCTTCAACATGTCCCCACCCTGGACGACCAGCCATGATGGACAAGGATCGAGGGGGCAAGTCATCTTCCTCACCCTTCCAAGCAGCTTGTCCACAACATCGGTACTCACAGATTGTAACTGATGTAGTAAAGTGCCATCAACGGGGTTCCTGGATGCCTTGTCTACGGATTCTGCCGAAACACCGGCGTCCAAGTAGGCTCTTATCCGAGAGATTTTATCTGCAAAGTAGATGTTAAATGCCTCGCAGCAGGCTGTCGCTGGGTCAAGTAGGGGGTTAGGCGCAGGGGGAACCTTCGTCAGCTCCCCCACCACCCTAAACAGCTCTGCCGGGCAGGACTCTGCAGACGCAATATGTGCAGAACAGAAAGATTTCTGCGCTGCCCGTAAAGCCTTCCTATAGGAATCAAGATGCTTCCTAAGGCGAGTTCTGTCAGATAAGAGACGAGTCCTTTGCCATTCGCACTCTAGTCGTTGTCCGGCACACTATGCATATGTAAATATATTTAGGTTGTGCATATGTTCTTGTAATTTGAAGATATAATTTTAATTTTGGTATTTGTTTATGTCACTACTATTAGCATTGCACTCAGTGGTATATGTGAATTACAATGTATAAGTAACATTAGTGAAAAAAGCATTGCTAAGGATTCTGTATGATGTGAAATGGGAGGAGGTCAATGGAGAGATGACACCATGAGTTAGCGCACCGAGTGACACCAACCCTAGGGATGCCACTGTGGAAAGTGATCTTGTCGCATCTTAGAAACTAACTCTGTGAAAGAAGTTGTATCAAGAGATGTTATAAAGTCCTACCTAGCCCTTTATGGTCACTGATGCCCAGCCAATATTCTTGATGACCACAGGAACAGTGAAACATTTCTAAACCTCAGAGTCTTTCCCAAGGTCAGAGCTTTTTTCAGACCAGTGCTTCTAATGCTATGTGACTGCCAGAGACCAGCCCCATATTTGTTCCCATTGATACAACTGGGTTCCCCCACCCCTCGATAACTCCCCTGGGAGTAGCAGATGATTTCTGAGTATAGGAGAATTTTGTTCTGTTAAAAAGTAAAGGTTTACCTTTTGACAAGATTGTCTAGTCATGTCCAGCTGTAGGGGGTGGTGCTCATCTCCATTACTAAGCTGAAGAGCCAGTGTTGTCAAAGACGACTCTGTGGTCATTTGGCCAGCATGATTGCACCGAACGCTGTTACCTTCTCACCAAAGTGGTACTTATTTCTCTATTGCATTTTTACATGCTTTCAAACTGCTAGGTTGGCAGAAGCTGGGACTAGTGATGAGAGATCACTCTGTCAGGCAGTACTTGGGTCTCGAACTGCCAACCTGCCAACCTTGCGATAATCAGAGTCAGTATTCCTATTTTAATAATTTCCCTCCTTTAAGCCTTTTCTCCTCCTGCTCTGCAGCCTCTTCAGCTACATATTCCTTACTCTTGACTCACTAGAATTCCTTACAGTTCACAGCAGTTAATTTAGTCAGTTTCAGTCTACAGTCCCAGGGCAGTCATACACCTACCTAATCCATCATATGACTTTTTTCTAGCTAGATAGTCACAGATGAAGTCAAAGAACTTTTGTATTGTCTTGCAGGCACTGCTTGTGGTTTGCTTCCAGGCCCAGTTCTGATAGTTCACACAGTGTGACAACGAGTGACTTCCTCATAAGAGAACATTCTGTGAAGAGAACATCAACCACAATTCCCCCAAGCTCTTCTGTTTGTTTTTTAAAAACAAAACCCTGTATAAATTCTAGATTTCACTGTTTTGCTTTCAGATGCTCCCCTCCCATCCTTTCCTAAGGCCCATCCAGAATATTTTCCATTTTCCTGCTTAAAGCAGAGCAGCTAATAGCAACTCCCAAGGCACCTAAGTCAAGGTGCACAGTAACCAAAGTCAGCCAGCTAACCTTTTGGGGCAGGGGAGAGACAAAGAAGAACCTCTCATAAGTTCCATTCCCTCATACTTTAGTAGGAAAAATGTATTAATTAGAAAAGTAAATAAACACCAATTTGATGCCCCTTTATGACATGCAAAATTTGCTGCCCAGGGTGGCTGGGTCACTCTGCCCCATAGCAGGACTGCTGTCTCTTCGGGTTGGATTTCTATAGCAGACTCTGTGTGGGGCTGCCCTTGAAGACAGTATGAAAATTTGGTTGGTTTTCTGTCCAGATGTGTACCTGAAGTTTTTTTTCTTCCAAACTTATCTGACCAAATATTGTATCCAGATCATTCCCTTCCAATGTGCTTCTCTGTGCAGTCAAAGGTGCTGCCTATAATTATAAGACTTTACATGGGCCAGGATTGACTTCCTCCATATGAACCTGCAAGATTTGCACTTAGCTGGTGAGCCCAACCTTGTTGTCCCTTTGTCAGCTGGAAAATGGCTTCTGGTGACAAGAAAGAAGGACTTTTTAAATGTGGCGTCTGCACGCTAGAATAGTCCCTCAAAGGAAAATCCCCAAGCTGTTGCTTGTGCTGGCTTTTAAACAGGTTCTTAAGATTATTTTATTCCAGCAGGCACTTTTTAAAAATTGAACTTTTGTTTTTGAATGGATGTGATTGATTCGTTTTTTATGATGCCGTTTCATTCAAAGGGCTAGGTAGGACTTCCTTTGAATGAAACAGTGCCTTAATTATCACCACAAAGAGCAAATATAGCTGCTCAGAGTTGAATGTGACAAAACACAAGCACCATGGAAGCACAATGTGAGTCATTTGGATGGTTGCTGATCTCAGGCGTGAGCAGAGATGAGCTTTTCAGCTGTCCAAATATGAAATATGGGGTGAAACAGCCTCTTCCTTGAGCCTCTTCAGAGCCGCAGGGAAGCTCGCAATGGGAACTGCAGAGCCGTGAGTGGCAGCACTTGCAGCCAGCCCTGTCCTTTGTGAGCACTTTGCTTGTTCACTCTCTGCATCCTGTTTGCATTAGTTCTGCCTCAGTTCTCTCCCACAGGGAATGGACGTTCCTTAGCCAACGTCTTCCCTACAGCTGGGGCTAGATAATTCAAATCAAATTATGTCTTGTTTGCAAAGGCCTCATCTGCAACACAGAGGAAAAGCAAATAAGAAGGAAAAATGCTGAATCTCTGCGTCAGCAGCTCTGGCAATATCCACAATGGACTCAGATGGCTAGCTTTGTTCATCTGCCATTGTGGTGGGTTACCTGGATGGGAAACCTTCTTGGAAACCATACAGAAAGTGCTCCAGTCAATCTGGAAGAGGAAGAATTAGGGAATAAGTAAAAATAGATGCATTCTGTCCAGAGTTAACATGGGAATACATCAGTATCCTTTGGGGAAAAATACAAATATGATGATCCCAGTACTTTGAAAAGTTTCTTTATGGAACTCAAACTCAAACATCCCCCAAGCCAACTGGACAATGACGTCAACAGGAACTTATCTAAGGTCTTCCTAGGCTCCTTGCTAAGTATCTGGCAGCCCATTGGCCTGTGGCAGTATGTGAGGATCCATGTCTTCTTCTTTCATTTTTTGTCTTCAGAAAATGTAGCCATTTCTATAGCAAAACCACAGATGGCTGACACTGTACCCAGAGATTAGGAAACAGAATGCTGGAGAGGTTGCCGTTTGATCTGATTCAGCAGCCACATGTACTTCTTACATAGTTCTTCTTTTGTTCTTATGTCACCAGGGATATTTCCAGGGAAAAGATGGTGTAGTGTGTTAAATCAGTACACCTCATATTTGCATTCAACACAGCAATGAGCTCAACTGTCATGCCAGTCCCAACCAGTCCCAACAGCTAGGATCATGAGTATTGGTAAGACTGGATTATCAATGGTGCAATTGCAGCAAAAGTTCCAGAGGGACTTCACATTGTTGGTACTGCACACATTGTTATCATTGTTACCGTATGTGTCTTCCACTCAACTCTTATGGGAACCCTATCATATGGTTTTTCTGGCAAGATTTATTCAGAGGAGATTTCCCATTGTTTCCCTCTAAGGCTGAGAAAGTACTGTATGACATGCCCAAGACCATCCAGTGGGTTTCAATGACTGAGCAGAGATTTGAACCCTGCTGTCCTGGACCCCTAGTCCAACACTCAAATCACATAAATACACAGCCTTCTTGGACAATGATTATCAAGAAATAGAAGACTTCCCTTCCCACATGGTTGGTAGCATTTGCCACCCACCCATGTCCATGCCCCAAATGTGCAAAGGGAACTGCTGCTACTGAGACTCTGTCCTTGATCATACCACCTGGGACAGAGTCATGGGCAATGCCCAGAGCTGTTCCCTTCATTGAGTCTGAAAGAGGCTGGCACTGATCCCAGGCAGAGATCTGGCACCACCACCAAATCTGATCTACTGCATGACAAAGCCAGCCTTCTGACAGGTTTGCTCAGAGGTTACCAGTCTGGGCTTGAGTGATGGTTGTAAAAGAAGGATGGAAGAAAAACAGCAATGGTAGAACCAAATTCCCATGGCTGGTTGGTATCTCTCTCAAGTACTTCTCTCTCGTTTCCCAATGCAGATTGAGTCCAACCAGCACAAGAGAAGGGGGGGGGGGGGAACCAGCTACTTGAAAAACCATTCTCAATCATGCTTGAAAATCTCACCCATGCCCTAGTTAAAAAATAATAATAATGATGTGTTTGTTAAAGGAGATCCGGAAGTTCTTGGTCTAAATGGTTCTTGGTAGGGACTGGAGGAGAAGAATGGATAAGTTCCATTTATTTCAGTGATTTTTAGTATAGTGACAGACAGCCCAGTCATCTCTGTCCCTCTTGTTCTCCACTGCTGCTGCTCTGGCCATGTGTCCACTCGGAAATATCTTTCCTTTGAAACAAGCTGTAGCACCACACATAGAGAGATTAGTGTCAGCCTTAATCTTTCCTGTCATCCTCTCTTATGAAAACTCACAATGCAAATGTAGCTCTGCAAGTGTATCTGTGTACATCATTATGGAAAAGAAATGAAAAGTGGCATTTTGCCATCAGCTTGTCATCTTATTTCCTGGGAGGCAGGGAAGCTAGGACATCACTCAAATTCAGAAGATAAAAGCATTTTCAGATTTCCCCTTTGCTCTCCATTAGGTTTTAGATTGATCAAAGCTTTCAGCACATAAACACATTTGAGCAATATTTAGCTGTTGCAGGGAACAGACATTAAAAGTTTTAAGTGATACCAAGTCATGCAAGAACGGCGAAACGTCAGAAAGAAACTCTTCTAGAACATGGCCACACAGCCCAAAAAACCCACAAAAAACATGCAAGAACAAAGTCAAATCTTGTAGACACACATATAAAGGGAGAGGGAGAGGGAGAGCGCATGAGAGAGGTTGCTTTCAGTGTTATTTACTATCATGAAGACCACAGAAGGCAAAGATAGCCTTATTGGCAAGTGTAAACATTGCCTTGTGATTAGCACTTCTTATTGTAAAAGTTTTCCAACACAGCCTGGTCAGAAAGGCTGTATCTGTCTGCTTCCTGAATGTTACAGCCAAACTTATAGTCTGTTTCTTTTTACTCAGACATGGGAAAGAACACCAAAGGAAGAACTTGCATACAAAAGAAAGGACAGAAACGTAACTATAACCCACTAAATAAACTGTTAAATGTTGAATCAACACAAAGGTAATGCCCATTGGTTCAATCAGCCTACTTTAGTTGTGACTAACCATGGCATTCTAGCCCAGGATCTCGTTCCCACTATGATTTCAAGCAAATTGCAAATTGAGTTATATGACTATCATTCCCTAGAGCTTGGTTGCAATCATGATAAAGTAAGGCAAACGCAAAAAAACCTGCTGCTTCCTGACACTAGTTCTTTGGCGGTTCTTTTGAAAAGAATTGATTCCGAAGCGTGTTCAACAAGTGGGAACGAAGGATCTGAGTTGGATCATACTGGAGGGGACGGACTAATGGCAGAGGGGTGTCTACCATCCTGATTCAGTTTTTGCAACTTGGAGGTATTCCAGGTGATCGGGCCGATGGCAGCTCAGCAAGACAAGAGTTGCAAAAACAATGGATTGAATCTTCTATCAATTTTTTTTCTTTAAATGAGTTCCCAAGCCAGGCTGCTCAAAGGGGAATGGTGTACTTTTGAGCAGCCTGCTAAAGTCATCCCACTCTGGTACCATCCTCCCATGTTGCCGCTTGCATCACTGATGACGTGTAGATGATTGACATGCATTTTGAAGTGGCACAAACTAGTGGAAATGGCAATCGTGCCAAAAAAGAAGTGATTACAAGGGAATAATGAAAAGATCCACTTTCATAGTGGGAATGACGGACCTTTTGGAATTGATTCACCAACACAGGGTGAAGGCAAATCACAAACCGGTTTAAATCTAAGAAGAATGAGGCCCAGATGTGCTGACCTATGGCCATGCTTTGTGAGGATGATAGTAGCTGTAGACCCATTCAGGGAATGCCAGATTGGGAAAATTATTATCTGAAGGGTGATTAAAAAGGGTGGAATGGTAGCGATGGATCATGAACAGTTTTCCCCTGAATCAACCAGATACCACTTGTAAAGAAAGAGGTGCCAATAGCAAAGATACAAATAGATTTAGACAGTGTCAGCCTGAGATTCTAATATCCAGAAACACTGGTGGAGCCGGTAAAGATCTACAGTGGACCAGAGGACTTAGAACTGCTGCTGCTGCTGATGATGATGATGATGATGCCAATTTATGCTGAGAGCAAAGGGTATTAGTAATTGCCTTGTGAAGCAAAGGGACCAAAGGGTGAAAAGTCCTGGCACCACCATCTGACAATTTTCAGATGAACAACAGGAGAGTCAGATTTCCAGTGTCAGAGCATTCCTTTTGCTTTTGAGGATCTTCTTTCCCTTTCAGCTTTATTGATTATGTGTTCTATCGCCTTAGCAATACAAGCAAGGGCATGTCTACATGGGCCAAATGAACTGGTCCTCCCGCCCAAAGCACCTTGCCTTCACAATGCTGGGCCAAAGGCCTAATGCAAGTGTGGACTGTCTCCCTGACATGAGGCCAGTTCTATCCAGAAGCTTGGTCCTCCCTTAAACCAATTTTTAAAAACTTACTTTACACATATGTCCCACTGTGCTGCCAGGAGCTGGTGGTGATGGCATGAGTCACCCCCGCTAATGTCACAATGAGGTGCCCAGCCATGTGATTGATTCTGAGTGCCTTGTTTTCAACCTCAGAGGTAGCAACTAGCACTCGGGCAGTGGCAGCCAGTGGCACAATGGAAGTCATATGTAGGCAGCTGCCTAGCGTCACTTTGCAGAGGTAATGGGGGGGGGGGATTCAGGGAAACTCTGGGGCCAGAATACTCTGAGATCAGCCCAGAGTATTCTGGCCAGTGTAGACCCCCCCCCCCCCGGAAATAGCTCTAAATGCAGTTATTTTCAGACCTTTCGGATCTGGGACTTTAACCTTAGCCAGAAACTTACAACAGGGGATCCACATTTTTGTGTGCTCATCCTTGTCTGTTTTAATCTCACTGCCCCCCCCCCTTTCCTCTTGTGGGGAGAAAAAAAATCAAAAGGGAAACAGTTGGAAGAGGGAGTCTGGCTAGGAGTAAGGAGCCATCAATGGGGGGGGGGGGGGAACTGACCCAGAACCTATTGTTAGTCTCAGTTAGAATATTCTCATTTAATCAATTGGGTTTACCTACCTATTGACTTATGATTCAGTGGCTTACTCTAGCTGAAACTCACCAACAGTTTTTAACCCAAATGTGAGCACTAGACTACACTAGGTGAGTGGGCAGCTTGTGGCCCTCTAGATTATATTAATTGCAACTTTGGTTATCTCTCAGCACTTGCTTGGCTGACTGTGGCTAATGGGAGTAGCAGTCCAACAACATCTGGAGAGCCACAAGGTGCCCATCTTTGTGATTACATACTTGCAAAACAGCCTGAGTTGGAAGCTGGATATAGCAGGACTTTATCCAACCAGGCTGAATATTTTCAATAAGCTCAGCACTTGCTGGAATCTAACCAAAACAGAAAGCCTACAACCAGGGGTGAGCTGGGATGGATAGATGGATGGGTGGATTGCTCAGTGCAATGTATGCTTGCCCTGATCTGACATCAGTTTAACTAGCCTAGGGCAACACAATGAAAGGAGCTTTGGCCACATTCTGGCTGGGAGAGATCTTGATCCAAGCGTCTGTTCAACCATGAGACTTTTATTGCATAGGCCTTTGCTCTGCAGCAGTGAGGGGAATCATGTAGCCCTTCAGATGTTGTTGCAATGCAACTCTCAGTGTTCATTGTCATTGTCTGGCTGGCTGGTGCTGCTGGGAATTGTAGTCCAACAATATTTCAAATACCATATGATTCTCACCACTCTTCTAACTTCATAATTGATGTCCACAAATAATCTAAATTCCAGTCCAAATATATCCATAAAATCATGACAGGATGAACAATGACAGAAGCCTGGACTGAAGATCCAAGGGCGCTTTCACACTACACAGTTATAACACTGTGATTCCACTTTAACTGCCATAGCTCCATCCTATGGAATCCAGGGGTCTGTAGTTTAGGAAGGGCATTTATAGTTTTCAGCCGGTTTTCTCATGTTGTGGTCCTAAATATTTAGTCCTCTAGATGTTTTCAACCACTAATCCCAGAATGCCCAACTATTGACCATGCTGGTTGGGGCTTCTGGGAGATGAAGCCCAAAACATCTCGAATACTAAAGGTTGAGAACCACAGCTCCAGTGCCACCCCAAACTACAAGTCCCTGGATTCCATAGGATAAAACCACAGCAGTTAAAATGGAACCATAGCACTATAATTGTGTAATGTGAGAGGGCTCAAAGCTCAGCAGCTTCAGTGGGCATCAGAAATAGAGTTTCCATCTCTTCTGCTTCTCTGCGTTCCAAAGTTCCTCTGCAATCTATCCAAACTCTCAGACGGCCTTATCAATGCACAGCAGTTCTGCAGGCTGTTGTTGAGGCGGTTGCCTGACTTCACCCCTGCTGGCTCAGAGATAAGCCCTTCTTTGCAGCTTTCCTTTGCGAAACCGATCTACACCTGACACGGCAGTTTCTCCATAATGTTCCTCACAGTCCTCCTGGGTGCTTCTTGGAGAAAAAGAGGTCAGTAGAAAGAGGATCCCAGAAATACAGGACCTTTAAGTTTGGAAACAGATTGTTCTTCCTTTCCACCCACCCAGCATCATCTACCAATGATGGCCAGCTCAGACACCCTCGTGGCTCTTTGGGTGTGGAGAAAAAGGGGATTGGAGCCACATATAGCTAATGTGCCCAAAAATTCAAAGATTTTGGGATGAAGTTCTTTTGCAGATAAGTCAAATAGAGTCTATTTTAGAGGAGCATCACTAATGATATCCCTATTTGAAAGGGAGAATAAATATCACATAAAGACCTCACATCATTTATGTTAGGTGCAATAAGGCTTGAAATTGTCAAAAAGTGTGTGGGGAGGAGGAATAGAGGATTAATCAATTAAAAATTGGCTAAACAGGATTTGGATTGCAGCCCTATTAGAGAATTTAATTTATAAATTAAGACTAGCAAAAAGAGATATAAAAGACATTTTTTTTGGTATCACGTGGAAGCCATTTGTTACTTTTGTGTGTTAAAGTAATGGTGAATATAAACCATCAATTGACCAAATTAAAATTTGGATTAATAATTAGATAAAATTCTATTATAATAATATGTGAAGGAATAGAATGGAAATTGCAGATGTAAGAGGTTTAACAGGGTGGCATTTCTATTGTGTACTATGATTAGAGGGTGGGTGGGAAGGTGGTGATGTGTAACAAAGGGTGAAATGGCTGGAATACTGAGATTGTTTGTTGTTGTGTGTGCCTTCAAGCCGTTTCTGATTTATGGCGATCCTAAGGCAAACTTATCATGGGGTTTTCTTGGCAAGTCACTTAGAGGGGGGGTTGCCACTGCCATCCTCTGAGGCTGAGAGAGTGTGACTTGACCAGGGTCACCCAGTGGGTTTACATGACTTGAACCGGGATTTAAACCCTGGTCTCGAGTCATAGTCCAACACTCATACCACTATACCATGCTGGATCCAGTTTTTTTGTTTTTTTTAAATAAATTTTATTGCCATTTAACAATATTACAGTCTACAAACTAAGATTGTACTGTTGTTAAATAGCAATAAAATGTATTTTTAATTTAAAAAAAACCACCTTGTGGCTCTTAGATAGATGGAACTACATCTCCCATTGACCCTAGCCAGACTGGATCTCTCACTAGTTGGGGAGGATGGGAGTCAAATCCCAGGTTGCTAAGAAAATAGAGCTGCTAGACTACCTTCCTGGCTCCAGCTTCCTTTGTTCATAGCCTCCCTCTGATCCCTGCACCCTCATTTTGCAGTTGCTGCTTAAGTGTGACCGGCTCCTTCCCTGAAGTGGAATTTCCCATCCTGTGCTCTCTCTCTCTCCCTCTCTCTCTGCCGCCTACGTGCTGACAGCTGATCCTCATTCACTGCGGACTCAACTGTCTCATGAATTATCAGAGGGAAGGTGGTAATTGAAACCTACATTGGAGCATGCCATAAGGGGGATGGTGATGCTAGTAGGCTTGGAGAGAGCGGCTGTCACCCCGAAGGACACCAGGGCTTGATGGCTTCTTTGTGTGTTAGGATTTCCTAGGGCACACACACAAACATACACACCCTTCCTTCTCTGATCACTGCCTGAGCACACAAGGCTCTGGCACACAAGCTGCTGCTACGACCTCCTTCTCTGATGTTCTCCAAACATGATGCACCTCACTGGCATAAAACGTGACCTGGGCCTCCACTGGAGATGCTTTCTTATCACCTCGGCCCTCTGGGGCAAGAACTAGGGTGATGGAGCTCAACAAAAAAACATGGCTTGTCCTGATTTGCAAGGCAAAGCTGCTCCTGCCACCTTAAACCAAACCCTCTTTGGGATGCTGCACAACAAGTCCAGAGTTTCTCTCCTGTAATTGCTCCCCAAATACTTCCATTCTGTGCTTGACATTCATGTGCTACAGAGCATTTGGGGAGCCCTTGAAGTCAGTGCTTGTCAAATCACAGGGTGCTTTCCAAAATCTCATGGAAATCATCCTGTTCCCTTTGCTTCCCAGCCATACAACCGCACCGGGAGCTAGTGGGAAACTGGCTTCTATGGTTCAGGCCAACCTCTCTCTTTCTGTCTCATGCCAAGCCTTTCCAATAACAAGTGCCGGCCCTGGACACAATCTACACCACCTGGGTACTTGCGCAAGCTAAGCCAGACTTTGTTTAAACAATCACACTCTGTACTTCCACCCACAGACTCATGGTGCTTAACACTGGCAGACTCAGAAGAAGCAGTTATGTAACTGGCATTCTCCAAACAGAAGAGCTCCGAGAAAGAAGGAACAGCGGGACAAGGAGTGGAGAAGGGGAAACAACACCAGCTCTCACAATAGCCATTCCATCATGGCATTCAACCCTCTCCAAGACCTATTCGAGTGGGGCAGATCCCCCCGCCCCATTTTAAATTCTTGAGTGATTATGTACTGGTATTTTAAAAGAAAGCAGTTCTCCGCCTGCACTCACTGGCTTTGTATATTGAAGAAAAGAGTCACTCCATCATATTATTACGTTGCACATGTTTTTGACATGTTTAGAATGTGACAGGAGTGCCACCAATGCTGAAAGCGACTGTAGCCTGCTCCTCCCTTTCAATTGAAGTGTCCTCCATGATATATAGAAAGAGGGCAGAGTAATGGTGGTAGTGTTGGACTGGGAAGATCCAGGTTCAAGTCACCACTGAGCCATGAATGTCACTGGAGAGCCTTGGACCAGCCACTCTTTCTGAGCCTTCCTTCCAGGGTGGGTGTTTTAAGGGTAAAATAGAGAAGGGGAGAGTCACATATATTGCTCTGAGCTCAGTGGGGGAAGGTGGAATACAACTATAACTGAGAATGGTAAACTAAAGAAATATCGGTGCTGAATGGGCAGTTTCACAGGAACACTCTTCACCACTTCCATCGTCCTAGCACTCCTTTTCTTGTCTTCTCAGGTAACTTCATTTCATATCATGATAAGTAGCAAAATGGCTATGGAATGCCAGCCCTTGATAAAAACAGGTGAGAACATGCAAAGCCTTGGTATTCATTGGGGTTTGAATCAGGAAATCAAATCTAAAACAGAATAAAATGGCAGACTAGTCACTATAGCCCCACAGCCCCATTGCTGCCATCGTCATATAGGTCCTTATTTCAGTACAAGAAAGGGTTAGTTAGCTTTGACATACCTGGAGAAGCACTGAAGAAAAGGGAACTAGTAACAGAGCTCTACTGGTGTAGTTCAGGGGAACAGAGAAGAGCTTTCTAGCAGAGCATCCTAACTATTTGACCAAACTACAAATCCCAGGAATCTGTAGGACGTAGCTATGACAGTTAAAGTGGTATCAGACTGACTGCTACAGCTCTGTAGTGAAGATCAGTGGTTCTCAACCTTTGGTTTTGGATTTCCCAATTTGCTTCTAGGACTTTCTGCTACAAGATGTGAGAGTTTAGCTGAGCTTTAATAAGATTGTTTTTAAAACATGGTCGTAGTGTTGATTCTAAAAGAGTGGCTCTATCAAGGCCTATTAGCCATGATAATAATCTGTGGTCTTCCAGAGTGATCTATATGCTGCAGCAAGCTCCTCCCGTAATGTTATCAACCTGATCAGGGCAGACATGGAAAATGGTTTAGATCACAGTAAGAGCAGCTACAGAATCAGACATATGATCAAGCGGAAAGATTACTTCCCCTCCATTTAAAAACAACAACAAGGTGGAGACAAGGATGGCTGCATCAGAGCCTGAGAACCATCCGTACATCAACATTTATAAAGGTACAGTCACGTGGGTTTTAAAATGCAAGGGTGCTTTGCAACGAACTGCCCAATAGCTCTGTGTCTTTCTGGTTCTGTTTACATCTGATCTGAGCATTAAGAGAATAATTGCCGTTATGTGTGAAAGTCAGAAATATAAGAGATCAAAAACCTCAGCCACAGGTTTCATGCATCACTTTGAGAAACCTCCTGCAGTCCTTCTCAGTGGAAGCCTTTCAATGTAGTCAGCTTCCTCAGCTGTTAAACAAAGATGAAATAATGATACCTATATAGGTGGATGTGTGAAATGGCCCACATAGCATTTATTTGCATGGTTCCCACAATTAATTCCAGTTTAACTGGGAAATGATTGCTCCATTGAACTGAGAAAGAACCAGGGATGTCCCATTTAAATGTTCAGATTTTATTTCCTGGTCTTTTCAAGATCTCACACCAATTTGGCATTATGACTGGGAATTACTTTGGGCATTAGGTAGGGGCCAAAATTAAAATAGGCTATACTTCTTCAGGCCTCAGATAGGTTTTAATCAATCAATCAATCAATCAATCAATCAATTTTAATTCTGACCTCCTCCTCTGCCTGGCCCTTTCCTCAGGAGAAAGCTGGGTGGTGGAGGAGCCTTGCAGGGCAAGCATTTGCCTGTCCTCCACCTCCACCTCCTGTCCTCCTCCTCAGGAGAAATCCGGGCAGCGGAGGAGCCCTGAGGGGTGAGCCTTTATCATCCTCATCCTCTTCTTCCACCAGCCTTCTCCTAGGGGGGGGGGGGAGCCAAGCAGCGGAGGAGCGTTGCAAGTATTCATCCATCCTCATCCTCATCCTCTACCTGGCCTTCTCCTCAGGAGAAAGCCAAACAGCAGAGGAGCCTTGTAGGGTGAATGTTTGCCCTTCCTCCTCCTCCTCCTCCATATAGCCCTCCCCAGAAGGCTGAGCATCAGGGGAGCCTTGAAGTTGTTCTATCCTTGTGGGGCACCTGAAATCCTTTGGTGGGCTGTTTGGGGCCCCCGGGCTGTATGTATGTTGTGCAGGCCTAATCCAAAGGGTGAGTCTTCTTTGTTGTTGTTGTTGAATGCCTTCAAGTCATTTCGAACTTATGGCAACCCTCAGGCAAACCTTTCACGAGGTTTTCTTGGCACATTTCTTCAGAGGGGGTTTGAGGCTGAGAGTGTGTGACTTGCCCAAGGTCACCCAGTGGGGTAACATGGCTGAGCCAGGATTCGAGCTCTGGTCTTATCTACCCAGCACTTAAGATTCATACTGATCTGGGCATAGACTGGGCTTTTGATAAGACTTCTTTAGTGGCCTTGTTTGACAATCATCATGTGTAGACAGATAGGCAGTATTACCTTGATAGTTTTACTAGATGTTTCAGCAGCCTCTGACCACCTAACTCTTCTGAGCTAGTCAAAAGGATTCAGAGTTGATCAATCTAAAATGGTAGAAATATATTATCTGAAAGATGTCTCAAAGGCAAGGTAGAGACATAAGTATTTGGAATAAGAATTTTTGTTGTGGTGTGCCTTCAAGTCATTTCTTAACATATAGCTACCCTAAGGTCAACCTATCATGGGATATACTTTGCAAAGTTTGCTAAGAGCACTAATGCTAGACTCATCCCAGAAATCCAGATCTGACACCGAACAGGCTGAAGAAATGGCATACCAAAATAAATGACTGGATGAATGGAAGCAACTGGATAAAACTGTTCTTGTATGGAATGCTTTAGGAAGGACTCTGCTTGTCATTCATTTTCTACCCTGCATGTTTACTCTGAGAATGCACTCACTAGAAGAAACAGTGAGTTGCCACAGCCTATGAACCAATGGATGTAAATCCGAGCATTTAGTACTTATAATACAATTTAGCAAGATGTGAGAAAGGAATTATAGAAAAATGAAAATAAAGGCAACAGCTCACAGAAAGCAACCATAGAAAGAAGGGAAGTCTCAGAGAACACCACTAACTAACACAATCAGCAGGACATTAAAAAATGGAAGACTTTGATGATTACAGCTCAAGTTTCCATTAACTCATTCATACCACATGCTCCATACATTTGCTTGCAGGGCCTCTGATATTTTCCTGATTTTAGTTATTGTATTTGAACGAAGCACTCATCCACCATACTAAAACAGGAGCAAAAACTTGGAAGTTTTACGCATATAGACGAACACTGGGTGTCACAACAATCTACTGAACCTATACAATACGTAGTGTTCACCTTTCTCAGCATTCAGCTCTTCAGACAATATTTTGTTCAGTTAGCCTGAAAAACAAGAACTATTAATCTATTTCTGGCCATGGTAATGTACATGCATATGTGTCAAAGCACATCAGTCACACTGATTTCTTTAGGGCCTTACATGAAACTGTGTAATCTGAAAACATGCAGAAAAATAAACACAAGTCCCAAGACATACCCCCAAGTTGGCAAAAGATTCCACTCAGGACAAACTGAAAATTCTCAGCAGACCCAGTGAAAGAACTGTTTGCTCTTCCAAGGCAGAGAATCAGAATAGAGATTTAAATGATGGTTGCCTCAAATCTTGCTCCATTGACAAGAAAAACCAGAAAAGGATGCCTTAAAGAGTATCCCTTATCTGAAATGCCTGGGGAACAGAAGTGTTTTGGATTTCACATTTTATTTTAGGAATCTGGAATACCTGTAAGTACATAGATGTACATAATGAGATATTTTGGAGATGGGGCCCAAGTCTAAACACAAAATTCATGTATGTTTCATACACACCTCATACACGTAACTTGGAGACAATATTTTATACAATACTTGAAAATAATTTTGTTCATGAAACAGAGTTTGAAGATTTTAAGTTTTGGAATTCCAGATAAGGGAGACTCAACCTGTACTGTAATACCTTCCTGCAAACAAACACTGAACATTTATGAGGCTAAAGACCTGAACAAGGGGTCTACCTAAGCCCAAGTGTGTGATAACATCCAGGTTGCTTTAGCAGATGATTGACATTAGAAATATAACACTACCACTTACAATGAACAAAAAGAATTTTATTGATACATATACACACAGAAATAACAGAGGTATTTGAATAATCAAAAAATGGAATGTTTACAAAAGAGTTAAAATAAATAATAAAGATACCCAGATGCATCAGTGCTAACTTTAGTAGCACCACTAGAAGGAAATGCCCTCTTCCGAACAGCTCCCTCTCCAATTGAGCTGCTCCAACAGAGTCTGTACAGTCTGCTACCACCAGAAAGTGGTCAATATTTCTGGAATACAAAGAGTCACTATAGTGATTTCTACACTTTTGCATTCTAAATGTTTATTCGCTGTTTTCGTCCCTTATTTCTTTAATAATAACTATTAAGTTTTGGAGTCCAAAAACATAACCCGTGTCTTGGCCCTCATGTACCACACTATCTTCTCCATAATACCTGCAAGTTGTGTGGGCAAAGTCTATCATTCGAACATCAACGGAGCTAGCACTGGGCTTGTAGGCATATGCACCAGCAGATTCATCAGATGACTCCTCTGAAAGACCCTCAAGGTCTTCTGGGTCAGAGTCCACTGGCACATCTTGTAATTCCTTTCCATCATAAATAATAAGCAAAGAGCTGGAGTAAAAACGGTATGATTCCTGTTTCTCTAAGACTGATTTTAATTCAGTCAGTTTCTTGAGTACAGGTTCAAAGAGTTCTCTTCGCAAGTATTTGCCATTATGAAAAAACTGGTAAAGTGCTTCTTTAAATCCTTGGACAGAAAGCTTCCTCCCATGATATTTATTCATGAACATTAATTGGCCAGAACCTGGCTGGTAAACCTGTAGAAAAATCAAGGCAAGAAAAAGTTAGCATTAAATGCAACAGTCCGTTTCAGTCAAAACTATGAATAAATTCAACAGTTTCAAGAGAGAAGGAAATCTTGAAAAAGCTCTTGTGATGCAAAGGAAAGGAGATGGCCTCCTTTGGCAATTACAACTCTGCAATGCATTTTTAATTGCCAAGTAAATTCTTCAGATTTACATTACTGATTTTTTTCCCTTTCATTTAGGAAGTAAGACTGAAGAATTTAAGTAGGATTAAAAATTTATTTGGCCACCATTTCCCAAGTCATGTTATGACATGCATAACTGCACCATTCTCTAACTCAGCTCCTTAACTACAGTATCATGCTCATGCTTATTCATTCTGTTTGAAAAACTACTGCCAATTGGAGTTGCTGCCTATGATGTTCAGTGACCTGCCCATGATGAGAAAAAACATTTTTTATTAAAAAAACTAAAACTAAAACTAAAGCTACTGTGTTGGTCTATATTATTTGAAACAAATTACTATCATTTTCTTACAAAGCATCTATTATAGGTATCTATTAGAAGAATAATGAAGATGAATGAACCAGCTGATGTAGACCACACTGAAATGACTGCAACCGCCTAATGCCCAATAAAAAGACAAGGCGCCCTTTACATGCTTCTGCAAGCATGCTGATGAAAGCTACACTTTCTATAAACTCAAACCTTGAAGTGACAAACACCTCAGAAAAAAATTGTTACTTGAAATAAGGAAAGCTGTTGTGAACAGCAGTTCTAGCAAGTGCTACCTGCTATGGAGTGTTACTATGGAAGGGGAAGATGCTTCTTCGTAAAAAACAGTTCCAGTAGAGATATAATTATCTCATCTAAGAGCAGTGACGGAAGGCTATGAAAAACGGATGTGCTGTGACTGACATTCAAAGTCATCTCTGAAGCTCTGCATTCATATTAACTTAAAAAGAAAGCTTGTGAAGTGACAGTTGGGATGCAATGATGCATATCCATTTTTATTGTCCCTATGGTCACATTTGTTGGCTTCCCCCACTTACAGGGAGTTCGAACTTCATATCTAAACAGTGGAACATTTTCTCTGAAGCACATAACTGCTGCCCTTGGCTCCTCTTCTCTTAGCCCTTAGGTAGTTAAGCTCCTCACCCTTCACTTCAGGTTCTGAATGGAGCCGATTAGAGAATTTACAGCTACGTTTTCAGCATTCAGAAAAATGTGACAGAATGAAAACTGATGTGAACAGCCACAACGACCAAATGAGAACTGGGTTTTGGAAGGTGGATATACTCTCTCTGGACAATGCCTGGGATAGAAACAGTCCCAAAGTCATCACAACTGATTCATTTTTTAAAATTTAAGCTGCCTTAGAAATTCTTCCACAGTCAAAGGCAATACAGTTAACACATCAAGAAATTGTGGCTTGCTTTAGAATTAAGATCATGTTCTTTGTGGCAAGGGCCTTGGTTTGGTTGCTTTCTGACATGCCCACATTATGAAGAGTTTCTCTGAGGGGAGGAGAAGTAGAATGGGAACAAGATTTTTCTACGCTCACTACTATCAAAATATAAATGCAATTCTCTTTCTGACCTTACAAAACCCCTTTCTCACTTCAACTGAAATAACCTGGCACATCTCTTTCCTGAAATCCCAATGTCACAATTTCAAATCCAAAGCTGAATGAGAATGGCTACAACTGATCAGATATTTTAATGGTAATATCTACATCCAAATATAGCCTTTCAAGGCTCCATGACAGAATCTGCAGAAGATTTTGCATGTTTTGCCAGAAAAGGGCAACTGGATTTGATCCTTTGGTAAAAATGCCTTGCATGTGCATGCTTCACTCCATGGACATGCATGTGGAACCAAACTTCTTCTAATTATCTCCTGCAAAGGATTTGCTAATCAAATTAAGGACAGCCTGATGCTTAAATAGCAAATTCCATGCATAATTAGAGAAAGACACAGTGGCTCACTTTCTCCACTTCTGATAAGAGCAATTGCTCTGAAGTGGCCCGTCTGCCTGATTACAGTGACACTGCCACATTCTTGAGCTTTCTTCAGCAAGATGATTAAAATGTAAAATTTCTCAGCTAGAAAAGTATGTAGTAGTATAGTTAGAATTGATTAAAATTAGTAACAAAGCTGTTACTTTGCATTGAAGAAATTTACCAGGCTTGGAATTTTAAATTGCTTGGCAATATTCTATTATAAATTTACACCCCCAGCACATCTAGGTTTATGATTCCTAACAATTGTAATGAGAACCTCCTATTTCTCTAAGTGAAAATAGTTCCATGACTTGATTCAGGAGAAAACTAGTTTTTCTACTGCAACAAAATGCAAGTAGAAATTGGTTTCACACACTATCTCTTTTAAGCAGGAACCCTCATTGAGCAAGAACCCCCATTCTTTTTTGAGACTCACCTGCATCCCACACACCCGGACACCTATAACTGCCGAAGTACTTTGCTGACATTTCCGGATCTGATTAGCTTTCTTTTCTTCAGAGGCATCATCTCCGTGCTGTCGGGTTCCCATCTTGAGATCCAACACACAAGGCACCTCATATCGTGAGGTAAGGTTTTCCAGTAAGATAAATTCTGCTTAGTTAAGGAAAAGATGCAAGAACTGCAACTATACTCTTCTTTTACTTGCAAAGTAAATAAATGCCCTAACCTATCAATTTTCAAGGAATCCCCTGCTCTGGATGATTTGGAACTTGTGTGAATTGATTTAGCAACAACATGCCCTTTATCTAAAACCGTATTGACTGCACTTGTGTCACCTATGATATAATGTCTTGTTTTCCAAAAACAATAGCAAAATTCTGTCCTGTGAGATGGTGTTTAAGAGAAAGCATAAAAACCTGAGTCCATCAATTTGGATTCAGTCTCCTGAATGTCCCTTACGTCTGGCATGCCCTTAATCAACTGCCTTTCTCATATTAGGACAAATATTCCAAAATACTCCAATTACTGAGCAAATTCATTCATATGAAGTTCATTTTACCCTAAGTATGCATTTTCTTGTCTATTCCGAAAGCTTAACGCCCATCTGAAAACAATTAGCATTTCTTATGTATGAGATTCATTTGCAGAAGGACAGAGCAAATAACCCACCAATACGCAAAATTCAGCAAAATATTAGCCTTGCGTCTCATTAAAAAACAAAGAGCATCTCTGCTTGATCAGACCACAACTGTATCTGATCGGTGCATTCTGTTCCCGCTGGCCAACCAGATGCCTCGGAGAAGTCCCCAAAAGCACCGTCACTCATGTTCCCCAACAACTCATACTGATAAGCATACTGCCTCTGGTACTAGAGACAATATATCATCTTCATGACTAATAGTCATTTCTAATTTTATCCTTTATGAATTTGTCTAACCTAATTTTTTGTTGTTGTTGTGTGCCTTCAAGTCATTTCCGATTTATGGCACCATTAAGGCCTTATCACAGGTTTTCTTGGCAAGATTTGTTCAGAGGGAGTTTGCCTTTGTCTTCCTCTGAGACTGAGAGTATGTGACTTGACCAAGGTGGTTTTCCATGGCTGAGTGTGTATTTGATTCCTGGTCTCTAGTGTTGTAGTCCAGTGCTCAAAGCACTACATCACACTGGCTCTAATCTCCCTTTAAAGCCATGCAAATGACAGTCAGTTGGATCTTGTATTGTCCAGTTTCGTTATTGTACAAAGGACTCGGATCATATTTTGTTAAAGTGTTATAATTACATTAACTCAAATTCCTTCATCAACGTGCACCTCCTAGAAATCAAGAGAATATTTAAGAGGGTTTCAAACCATTCTTCATGTATCACTTACAAGGTATGAGAAGATAATGTTTGCACTTACAGGATATGAGAGGAGGTCAGTGTTGACTTTCTTAATGTAAATGAAGATGTTAAGCGTGAAATGAATATATCAGACACTTCACTGAAAATGCAAAATTTCTACTTTGTAACTTAAAAAATAGATATTTTTCTTCATATACTTGCGACAAAAAGCAATGTTCCCTTATCTTATTTTTTTAAATGGGGGGGGGGGGGGGAGACACTTAGTCTTTTGAGGATGCAACGTAGAAGTCAAGCCCACCCTGATGTCTTTCAAAGAGGTAACACTGGTAACAGCCATGCAAAGAAACAGAATTTAATTCTGCTGGGAATAATCCACTAATTATGATGTCAGCAGTCTTTCAGATGCCTTAGCATCACACTAAAATACATTCTTGGTTTAAATACTTTTGCACTTGTAGCACAATTACTATATAACATCTCACAACATAGTTCATTTGTTTAAAGGGTTATTGCCTTTGACTGCCATGAGTAACATAGCTCCCTCCCTATTACAAACACACTCCAATCAATAGCCTACATCAGCTGTAGAGAGTGAACATCAATTGCAGGTTGCTGCAAAGACAATTTGGCCTGAAGATTTATGACAGCAGAGACACAGCCTGGCTGCATCTGAGACTAAATTTCAGTAATTGAAAAATCTCTTTTACAGTCACTGTTTAGCAATGCTTGACAAGAAAACTGAAATTAGTCTTTAACAGTCTCCCAGAGTTTAAATTTCTGTGATGATATTTAATCTTATAGTGTTCCTAAGCATGATCACTGTTCAGTTAGCAAACATGATATATTTGGAGAAAGGATACTATATTGATTCCGATGTTTTGCATTTTCCTTCATTCGCTGTAGCTGCTGTTGATGGCATTTCATACTCCAAGGATTATGATGTTTAAACTGTGAACTGACATTCCCCTTTTTCTCAACACTATAAAACAACACTTCAGATTTCTTCAGCAGTTCAAATTCTTCCTCTAATTTATGGCTGAAAAACAAGAATAACCATTAATATCTGTGGCCAAATGGAAGTATACTATCCTTTTACAAACAATATGAAAACTGGAGTTCTGTTAAGGTTCACTTGTGCATTCAACCTGTTACAAGTGACAGATAACATTCACTATCATTTTTTGTATTTTCTGAGCAATTCATCCAACGTTCTCACAGACAAACCTTCTGCTTCATTTTTAAAGGCTTTGCATTTCATGGAGTAGATTCTAATCTACAAATTCTTACGCTGCAGTAAGTGTTACAGTTAATATGCCACAAACAACTTTGTATTTTTCACCAACAGACTAACATTTTACATGCCTCTATAAAATGAGCTACGTTAAGTTACTTCTGCGGGTAGCACTACAGTACAATCTTTCAAGATTACATTAAATCCTTCTTTTGCCGAACATGAATCAAACTAGTCTTGAAAAGAGGACAATTAAGTATATGGTAAAGGCTGAAATTCATAGGCTCTTTTTTTCCAACTTGCAAAGGAAAGTAAAATCAAGGCAACAACTACATAGAATACAGACCTATGAGTTAAACCAATGCGCAATTTTAATATGTTTATTCAAAAATTAATCTCACTGAAGTGGGGCTTATTCCCAAGTACATATGTACAGCACTTAATGCTTCAATACTATGCAGAGCTATGTAAAAGTAAGCCATATTAAATACGAAGAGACTTAGTCTCAAGTTAACATTCTTATGATGATGTTTTGTAATCCATGAGACTTGAATGTACATGAGAAGCAAAATCACAGTCTTAATTTGTGTTTTGTTTGCTTTTACACAAAATTACCTTTTCATTTTTTCTTCTTTTCTGTGTTGCCGGACCCATTCCTTAGTTAACTTTTCATTTTCTAGCAATACAGTCTTTTTATTAGTCCACCGTAGCAATTTATTTTTGGGTTCACAGTCAGAATTATCTAGGCTTTCCAAATTATCATGGTCCCCATTTAATGGATATGCTATTAGACAAAGGTTTCCATCTTCATCCTCTTCAAAGCTTACAGATACCACACCTTGAAAAGGAGAAACGAGACACTCAGTTAAGAACCAGAGAAATGAGAAGCTAATAAATCTTACAACACAACATAATTTTACACTAAGAATATAGCAACTTTGGTTTTTCTCTTACCCCAGTCCTTAGTTTTTTATCTTGCCACAGGCCAAAACTCATCTGTCAACCTAACAAATATCAAAACATCTAGACAAAGTGACACCTCACAGAGAAGACAAGTTATCATGAAGACAACACATTAATGATGCAGGAGATTCATCTCTTTCTCCTGAGCAGAATGACATAAGAATCAAATAATAACAGGAGACGTTTTCAATATTGAAAATTTTTATTATTTTTAAAAAATCTGACTTATCTGTCCCTAAGAGAGATGTAAAACACTGAATATTTACATCTTGCAGTGGAATGAATATGCCCTGCACAGAAACACCAAAAGCTTTAAGTTTTGCTTAACAGCAAAGCAAAAAGCATTTACCCAAACAAAGGCTTGCAGGAGGGTTAAGAGATTCCAGGGAAAGGAAAGGCTTTCAAGAGCAGAGCAAAACAAGAACAACAAAACACATTACAACAGACAACTAATTCAAAGGCTTCCATTTTGAATCACCACGTTTAAGTTGACAACTTTTATTTTATTTTATTTTTTTATTTTCCTTTGGGGAATATATTTTATTGATTTCACTTATGTAGAAGTCTTGTAAAAGAAATAACAAAATGAAGTACAAAACAAATTTGACTGAGATACATCAAAACATGGTGAACCTTGAAAGCATTTTGCCTCCTCATCTCAAAGTCTCTAGAGCACTGTGTAATGTTTTGAGAGTCTTAGAGGAAAGTTCTGACAGGGGTGATTCCCTGTGCCATATAGGAATGTTTCGGCCGAAGTTGTAACAACTGGCTGAATTGTTTTTTTTCCTCAGTCCTCTCTCTTTATCCTGAAATCAACCAATCTGCACATTCTTGCCGCTCATCACTAGAGTTCTTGGCGAGAGACTGGCACTTCTGAGCAGGGCAGGCGGCTCTGGGACCTACAGTAGCAAGAGTGGGGAATGAGGAAGCTCTGACTGACAGTCCTGCTGTCCACACAGGAAAGATCTACAGAAAGGGGAAAGCCAGCTAGAAAGTGGCCTTTGGCTTTATCCTGGAAAAAACAACAGAGACGGACCAAATGAGCCCCCTCCCCTTACCCCTTACACACATCCCCAAAGAGAAAAACCACATATGCTAGTACAATTTATTACATTGTATCAAACATTTTTAAAAAATCATTTGCATTTATTCATGCTAAGAGCTTGTAATGAGAAGTTTTCAAATGTTTCAGTAAGCGTGCACATCAAACAGCAATACAGCTAAGTTTCATTTTTCCCTTAGTCTGACCTCCCAATTCATATATACATAACTGGGAAATAAAACTGGTTGTTCTATTAGTGAAGAAATGTAATGCAACATAAAAAACTACTCAGAATTTTAAAATCTGGATTATCATTAATTAAATCCCTTGACTATACCTTACAAATAACTGAATGTTTGGGTTGGCTAATGCAATGCTAAGAACTGGAATATCCACTTCCACATACCATCTGAGACAATTCTGGCAAACATAATTTACCTTTTGCCTACCGAACAGCCATAGTTTTTTTCCATTTCCTTAAAGGAAAACACAAGCTCAGTATGTTTAACATTAATTTTTATCTGTCACTGCTATGATGACATATTTGACTAACATATGCAGTGTGACCAAAATGTAAGAGATAAAGAACAACCCAAAAATCCATACTAAACTTCCACAAGGCAAGCAACCTTACTCATATTGTTCAATATAATAATTTTTAAAAGTGCACACAACAACAACAAAAATCAGAGTGAAGAGCACAGTATTACTGAAAACATTTACAAGCTGTTATCAATATACTTACCTACCTGTGCCTAAAGGCGATCTATAGGCTATCATCAGCAGAGTTGTTCTACTCTAATGCTGTTAGTCAGCCCAAAGACCCACTGGCAAGCATCTCCACCCTGCATCTCCATAGCCTGGCTTAGACAACATCAAAATACATGAAAAGAAGCTCCCTAAAATCTCTTCAGTGTAAGAGATGTTAGAGACCGAAAAAAGAAAAAAAAAAGAGCACATTTGGATTGATGATAGGAACAGACCACCCAGCCCCCTTCTAAAGTTGGTAACATACCTTCATACTGAGGAGTGAATTTACGCATTTCTGCGGGAAGGGTCTCATAGAACTGGTGTTCTCGCTGGATAAGGGGCTTACAGATGGTCTTGTCATTAAACCGGAGGACACAGGAGTGCCCCCCAACCTGGTGAACAAAAGGCTCCAGCAGGACACCTTTGGAATAATGCTCCACTTCCATAGCTCCAAATGCCGGGCTCATCCTTGTAGCACATTAGACACACACCAATGTGGCAGTGGTGAAGTCAGCTTCCACAGAGATTTGTTTCCCCCAGAAGATCTTTAGTCCAGTTCAGAAGGCCTGCAGAAAGAGAAGAAAATCCCTCTTCATTTACAAATTGGGATCAGGAACAGCCAAGAGGAACAGATTCTTTTGTAAGCTCCAGCGAGCAAAGAAGCAGAAGTGAAACTCTCCTCCCAGAAGCCGAAACTGAAAAGAGGCAACAGGGATCCAAGTGCTGTGACAAACAGGAGTGAGATCATGCCAAAGGCTGCAGCCCACGCCCCCAGCCCAGTCTGGGCCAATGGGAATGAGCACGGAGCCACTAGGTAGGGCTACTGCGAAGGAGTGGCAAGATTGGCAAGGCAGAGAGTGGGAGGGAGGGAAGCTCACTGCTCTTCTCGGCTCCTCCTGTCTGCCAACCCTTGCAGTATTTCCTTATCAACACAACAGACAGACCATAGGGCAACACTGAAGATAAATTATGCATTTTCATTCTTCTCTCGGTATCACATTACAAGATATTAAACTAGACTTTTGAAATCTAACACAGGTAACATTTAACCAATAAAGTAGACCAGCATTTCCATTTGATGCTTCCTCTCATTTAGCATAAACACATGCATTGAACCCGTCATCTTTTAAAAAGATTTTTTTATATGTATCCCTATGTACTGCAGTTTGCAACTCAGCTTCTTGCTCTTGGAGCACCAGGATAACCTACAGAATGCTCATAGGCATTTTTATTTCTAAAGGCTCTCCGGTTAAATTCCCAACCTCAACCTGATGGTTGTTGTGGCAGCTTCTGAGAGAAAACTGAGAAAAGTCGTCTGCACATTACTTTGTGGCCGCAGATCACAGTAACATGCAAAAATTCACAATTTCCATGTCTCAAAACCTTTCAGAGTATGTTCCAGATGTTGTGCTCTAGTACCAATAGAGCTATCTGGAAAATTATACAAGCTAGCAACTATTTTATCTACATAGGACAAATATTAACCAGAAGTACATTTAATAAATTTAGTAACTCAATGGCCCATGATATTGTTCCAAAGAGTCTTCTGGAACAGTAAAGCAGAGGATAAGATGGCCAAAATCTTATTAGCAAATGCAAAGAGTCTGATACAATCTGAGCTTCAGCTTTTGTATCTAAAAATAACATGACTTACCTTTCCTTTAAAGAGTATTAAATGAACAATAATACACCTAATTCTAGGAGCCACAAAGTATTCTAGTTCATACACCTATTTTTAGGTATACTCAAGTATAGGGTAATAATTTAAAGGCTGTTTACCACATGTTGACTCAGCAGTAATTGCTATAGAGTTAAATTATGCTTACTTTCAAGTAAGCGTACAGAGAAATTTAGCTCTTCACCCTTCAAGCTAGGTACTAGAGATTATAGAAACAAAGAATTATTTTCTATCAAAACTGTTAAGTTTACAGAAGTATGGGTGAGGGAAAGGGATAGAGCTTAACAGAACATTTTATGCTGATTACCAGACCATAAGTAGTACCTGATGCAAGTACAGTGCTATTCAATTTTACAGAAATATTTGGAGCTCAAGAGCTTTATATTCTGCCCCTTAAACATTCATTCCAAAGATAAACAAGATCCTGAAACATTTACTCTCTTAACAGATTACTGTGAAACATACTCCTACTTCTTAAACAGTACTGCATTTGGTCCATTTCTGTGACACTCTTTTATCCAGAAGAGGGCATCCTTACTATTTTACCAGCTATGCTCACTCATAAAAGTACAAGTATAATCCTGGACCCTTGTGGTTCAGAAACACTAATATTACTGAGACTTAACTGTGAATGAACAAATCTACATGAATGGGCTTTACATCTGGTTTTAATTTAAACCATACAATGAATAAATTAAAAATTGCACAATCTCTGTAAAAAACAGTGAATGTGTACACCAGGGGTAGGCAACCTTTCCCCTTTAAGGGCCGAGGGACTTCAGCTCCCAGAATCCCAGGAGCTATTGGCCAACATGGGACTATTGGCTAACATGGCTGAGGCTTCTGGGAGCTGAAGTCCCTCGGCCTTTAAAGGGAAAAGGTTGCCTACCCCTGGTGTACACCAATAATTTTGTCAAAATCACTTCTTCTAATTCTTACAGAAGTGAGTATCTGCCACAAAGTGAATTTCACAGTGTGCACAAAATCATGCCGCTTCCACTCTCAATCATCCCCAGTGAGCTCATTAATTTTTTTCAAGCACTTTCACAACTTGTTTTCTTTCATACATGTTCAAAGCAGACCATAGGGAAGTTTGAACACTGTGTATTTACAGAACTGAAGCCCCTTGGGTATTATGCAGAACATGATTCAACAGGCTCTCACCCCGCAACGCACAAAGAATTAAAACTGTACCTTGTCTCAGGGCAAGAATAATATTTAAATATTATGCAAAATAATATTTATTTTTGTTCCTTATTCATGGAGAACCCTATATCATCATCATCATCATCATTTATATAGCGCTAAAGTAAACACTTTATCTGAAAATGGTTTGGAACCTTGGTTGGGAGTTCCTGCATGGCAGGGGGTTGGACTGGATGGCCCTTGTGGTCTCTTCCAACTCTATGATTCTATGATTCAGAATTGAAAAAGGTTTGGAAATTTCCATTTACCAGAATCCCGAAGCTATCTTTTGACTGGTGTCCATCAAAGCGAGTGCATTACTCCAGTACCAACATGATTATATTGGGTTACCTGTTAGCTTTAAGATCCAACTCAAGGTTCTGTTTTAGGTTTGGGGGTTTTCTTTTTTTATTCTGAAAGCACTAAGCAGCTTATCCTATCAATATCACAGAGCACCTTTTCTCATATATATACTTCCTCACTTATTAACTACCACAGGAGTGGGACCATTTCTGTTGCCACACCTACAATACGGAATGCCCTCCTCTGACTCCCAGCCTTTTTATAGTTTTTTTTAATAGTAAAAACCTTTTGTTTGCCAATTTAGGGTTAGTTTATGTTGTTTTGTTTGATGTTAGTGTTGATTTTATTTTATTGGAATTTATGTGAGAAGGCATTTTTATATATAGCTTGGGGCATTTAATTGCTCAGTGAAATTTACATTTCAGTGAACATGCTTAGGATTGCACTGTTAAATAGTATATACAAACACCAATATAGCTATATTGTAGCTGATGTATCAATTTACTTTTAAGGGTTCTCTATCATATTTCAATAATATAACTGAAGTGTCATTATATTCATATTTTAATATGCTTTTAAATCTTTGCACTGATGTTATACAGCTGTTTTGATTTTGATTTTAAGTATCATTCTTGCTGATAATTTTATCTTGGTTCTTCTTAATGTGTGCGCTTTTCGGTCACTGCGTATTGTACAATATTTTATGTTTTTAATTTGCTGTATGCTAGCCAGAAAATTCCAGGTATGGAGAAATTTAAGTGTAATAAATAAATGAATTCATGTCAGGAATATTACATCCCAACCTGTGAGATAAAACCAATTCTATACAGTGTCTTAAAATGAGAGTGAAACATGTCCTTGCCTGATTTTAAGAAGTTCTCTTTGTGTGCTTATATTACTCATAAATAATATACAGTGGGCCCATGCTAACCACTGCAGGACTCACCATTGATGCCAAAATCCGTGGATGCTCAAGTCCCATTAAATACAATCGAAGAATAAAATGGTGTCCTTTATATAATATGGCAAAATCATGGCTTACTTTTTGGAATTTATATATTTTAAAAAATATTTTGAAACCATGGAGAGTTAAATCCTTGAATAAGGAATCTGTGGCTACAGAGGGCTGACTGTACAGGCATATCTTCTATTTTCTTAAGACTTAAGGGTCCCTGAGGGCCTTCAAGCAGTGGTATTCAATATCCTGCATCTGAGGAAGTAGACCAAGTCTACAAAAGCTTATGCAAAAACTTCTTTTGCTCAGTTCGCCTCAAAGGTGCTCCAAGACCCCTTTGCATCCTGCCCATCTAGCTTTGTCAGGGACAGGTGACACGCATGCAAGCTGGAGCAAGCAAGGCACAGGTGTAGGTGGTCCTTAGACTTTGCATCACCAAGGCTCTGTGAATTCTCTTGCTTAAGATGGTGCAAACCACTGCACACCTGCATAGACAATCTGTGTCCTCCCCTACAACTTCAGTGCTAGGAGGTAAATGGGCCACTCATCACATAAACTTTTTTTGAAACTGGCACATATATTGCTCACTTCTCTAAAGGGGGTTGCAGACTGCCAGAAATAGTGCAAATTGAGTCCACTTTTAGGGTTAGGGTTAGGGAATCATGGGAACTGTATTTTATTGTGGCACCAGAGCTCTCTGACAGAGAAGGCTCAATGTCTCAGAAAAAAATCAATTCCCATGATTCCCTAACCCTAACCCTAACCCTAAAAGTGGACTCAATTTGCACTATTTTTGGCAGTCTGCAACTCCCCTAAATGAGTCTGCTATTACAGATTCAAGACTAGGAGAGTTGAGTATGAGAGACAGGCTCACCCAATAAGCAGTGCATCTTTGCTGAGGAAAGCTTCAAGCTAAGTGCCTCTAAGCTCATGTTGTGGGTTTAACCACTGAAAATAAGCTTTCATAGGGGTTTACTTTTGCACCACAGCTGTACCTTTCAACCATGACACTCATACTTATCCTGCTAGTTTGTTGTTTGGATTAAGACGGATCAATATGGGTATCGTCCCAGTCCCCGTGTGGCATGCAGGTGCTTGCATACTTGACACCCTGAAAGCCTGCCTAGAAGCAGCACAAGTCAATCTAAGCCTCCAGATTTGGCCCTTTGGTGTTATAGCTCATGATAACAATGGCATCTTTATTTTTCCTAGTTCTGCCCCATACAAGGTCTTCTATCTTTTTCCTCGTAAGACCATTTATGTAACTCTAAAGGGAAAGAGTTTTAATTCCTACTAAATCTCCTGAGTATAATAAGAGAAGTATTTTAATTATTAGCAAAATTCCCCAAGTACAGAATATCCTTCTTAAATATCAAGTAGATGTAGATAAATGACCCATGTCTGTGAACAAGGAGTTTTAACAGGTAAACCAGGGGTAGGCAACCTTTCCCCTTTAAGGGCCGAGGAACTTCAGCTCCCAGAAGCCTCAGCCATGTTGGCCAATAGTCCCATGTTGGCCAACAGCTCCTGGGATTCTGGGAGCTGAAGTCCCTCGGCCCTTAAAGGGGAAAGGTTGCCTACCCCTGAGGTAAACTATAAGAAATGTGGTTCTATTGATAATCTTTTTAAAAGACTACCTTTTTCACAACAAATTGGCTCTCCCTACTTCTTTCCCACTATCTCTTCTACCTCATTCCTATCTAAATTGCAAGCTATCCTATCAATAAAAGAATCCCAACAATTCAACTACAGTATCTTCAAAAAGTTTCAAAATACAGGTGACTATGCACAATTTTGAACTTCAGGACTTTTACTGGTTACAGACATCATTCAGTTCCCTTGCTAAAACAGCACCACAGCTGCCAATCTGTTTCTGGGCACATTTCAAAGTACTGGTTATGACCTATGAAAATTGACATGGCTTAGGTGCAAGCTATTTAATAGAATGTACAGTCGGCCCTCCACATCTGCAGACTTTTTAGCCACGGATTCAACCATTCAGTTTTAGAATATTCCAAAAAGATATAATTTTTTTAAAAAAGCAAACCTTGATTTTGCTATTTTATATAAGGGATACCATTTCACTATGCCACTGTGATTATTGGGACTTGAGCATCCATGGATTTTGTTATCTGGGGAAGGGGTATCTTGGAACCATACCCCAGCAGATACCAAGGGCCCACTGTATCTCCCTTCAGGGGCAGACCCTGAGATCCTGAGGAGAAGACCTTCTCTCAAGTCCCACCACCTTCACAGGCATGGCAGGGGTGGGAGCAGATATGAAATAGGGCCTTCTCAGTGTCTACACTGAGACTCTGGAACTCCCTTCTTACTTATTTATTTCACTTCTTAGGGAGGCTACAGTCCCTAAGGCTTTTCTTCTGTTGACAGGCAAGGACAGTTTTTCTTAAAATTCTTTGGGGAACTGAACATTTCTTAAAGAAAGGGCTTTTTAGAAGGTGTTACCTTCTACATTTCAATCTGTTTTTAAAACTGCTTTTTTATCATATTCAGAGAAATGTTATCATTCACTTCCACTCTCTTTTGGTTTCTTTGGTGGTGGAACCTGCTACCCCATCCTGCTCCCCTCCCTTCCTGTCCACCTCGGTTAGACTGGAAAGGGGTTCAAATAACATCAAGTAGAGACTGGATGTTAAGGAATATAAATCTCTCAGATATACAAGACATCTACAACAAACAATAAAGGGATAAATACTTCTCTTTCTTAAGGTGATGATTATTTATTTATCTATCTATTTGTTTGGTTTTACTAACCTAGCATATTCTGGATTCATCACTAACACTTGGAATTTATCTTTGTTGAAGATGGCAATCTTTCACAAAATCACTTCCTACTCCATATGAAAACTCTACATCTAGCTTCACAACCTAGGGAGGGAGGAATATACCTGATACTTTTGCTATCCTTTAGTCCAAAGGATAAAGGCAGATAACCTCAGCCTCGGGTCCTGAGAACATACCTCTGGTCATATGAACAAGATACCAATAACAGAAGACATCACAGTGTCTCCTTTTCAAGGAACATCAGACAATATGGGGTTAGTGGGAGACCACACAGTTTAAGTCATTTCAGCAAGTTTAGCTGTTCAAAAATGCCAGAGATTGAAATCTCAGTGTCTGCTATGTGTAAACAGATTGCCAAAGCTGGCTTTGAAAATGGATGGAAACCCTACTTCAAAGTTATCTCTGCAAAAGCGACTAAAGCCAATATATCAACACTAGATAGCAGTAGCTATGAATGGAAATTTTTCAGGAGGTTAACATAGCGAAATCTTCCTGTAAGATTTTACAGCAACAGTGTCAAGGGTGGAAGCAAGACTACTTACTCCCTGATGTGTGTGGGGGAGTATCCAAGTCTGAACATGTAAAACAAGAGCACAGTGACAAAATGTGGACAAAAGAGGACAGTGAGCAGAAAACGTATTATATTTAAAACTTGTTTTACTGGTAGGATGTATACAGATTACGTCAACAACTGGAAAGCAAATGATTGCTAAATCACCTTGACACAGGCAAATTTTAGATTCTATCATTGTTGTGTGCCCTTATGGCAACCCTAAGGCAACCTTATCATGGGATTTTCTTAGTAAGATTTGTTCAGAGGGGGGTTGCTTTTGCCTTCCTCCAAGGCTGAGAGTGTGTGACTTGCCCAAGGTCACCCAGTGAGTTTCCATGACCACATGGGGGATTTGAACCCTGGTATCCTGAGCTGTATTCCAATGCTCAAATTACTACACCACACTGGCTCTCTTTATACCTAGATTTAACTGTGGTGAACAACTGACATTTTACAGTTGGTCAGTAACACACATACTAAATTAAACAATATAGTATAATACAGGTATTCAAAATTATGTGGCAGTTTGCAACAAATTCAGGGGAAAAAGATAATATTACTCACTGTATTATTCTTAAACTGCTACACAAGGTGTAAACTGCTTATATATTCTTTCTAGAGACATTAACTCCTACTTTTTTTACATACTTGCCAAGATCCAAATTTGAACCAAGGCTTTCTGGAGTACAATCTGAGAACTTACAGTATTTTCAATGCCAGGAATCTGTGAAGTAATCATGACAATGCTTCTGATCAAGTGAAGACTGCGACCCTATACTGTCAGATAACTAGTGGTGATATCCTTCATTTTAGCACTTACTATAGAGGGGTTCTAGAGGTACTGTCCCTGTACTGTGAGTCTAAAAGGGGAAGGTAGCTGTCAAAACCAAAGTCACTCTATGCCCAGGCCCTTCTTAACCAGGACTGACAAAGCCAAGCTAAGTCGTAACTGAAATTTTCACTTTTTATCTTCCCCTTCCCCCTTTTTTACATTAGTCATCAATGATCTACAGTTACCTTAGTTTCAAAGAATTTCTATTTCTGAAAGAGGGAAGCAGAAAGAATGTAAATGTTGGCCATAGCAGAACAGATTTACAGGCAATCATCATTTTCTTAAAAGCAAGAATGCCCATTAATAGGGCATATCCTCAGATATGAATGCACTTCTATTCATTTAAAATCAAGGAAAAGTTTCAGACTGACACATTTCTATAAACATTTCTAAATAAAGAAAAGTGCTTTGGTTCTATTCTTTACACAAAATAATGTGTAATTTACAAGAAGACTTTGTATTATGTAATTATGTAATTTACAAGAATTATGTAATTTACAAGACTTTTCTCTCCAAAATGGAATCACTCCATCAACCAAACAAACTAGCCACTAATGCTAACCTATTTAAAATTTACATTGGACAAATGAGTAGTCAATGATACAGCAGCACATTACCTTCAAATCAGAAACAAAAAGCAGGGAGAGGTGAAGTATACACAAAGAAGGCAATGACAGACTCTGTTCAAACAAGATTATGAAAGTTTGCCTGTGTAGTGTCACCAAGTAAGGAGGAGGGCAAGGGATTTAGATCAAGCAGGGCAAAGGAGGCAAAAGAGGAGGGAGTTTCTTCATTCCACATTTTCACCTTTGTGGGCCAATAACAGGGTAGCATTCAGTAATAAGTCAGATCTCTAACTTAAACAAAAACAGTATTAGTGGGCCCTTGGTATCCACTAAGGTTTGGTTCCAGGACCCCCAGAGACACCAAAATCAATGGATGCACAAGTCCCATTAAATACAATTAATAATAAAATGTTACCAATTACATAAAATGACAAAATCCAGGTTTGCTTTTTAGAATTTATATATTTTTTGAATATTTTCAAACTATGGGTGCTTGAATCTGTGGATAAAGAATCCAAGGTTAAGCAGGGCTGACTGTACTCTGTAACATCTGATGGCAAAACACTTTTAACTGTAAAACTATCCCCTCTTATATAAAACAGGATAAATGAATTATTAAAAATAATACTAACAAAAGCAGGCGCACATTTTCCACAATGGAACTCTAAAAGCATTTTCAGAAGATCTATGACTATATCATGATTACGCAGCTCAGCTCATATTTCCATTGTGCACTCATGGGGCAGCTTCCATCAGCAAGGGACACTCAAACTAATATGGTTGCTAGGTCCCACAAAAGATAAAGCGGCAATTCCTGCTCTAACATCTATTACCTGAAGCTATATTTCAATACTACAAAGATTGTTTAAACTTGGTTAAATGTCACCATTCATTTCAATTGAATCCATATTAATTGTATTGAAGTTCAAAAACAGATTGATGCCACCTTGCTGACATAGTCATGGGAATGCTGATTCGTATCCAACCAGCCTGAGTGGCCATGCAGCAGATCAAGGGTGGGAACCACGAAGCCTACAGACTGCATGCAACCTCCAGACCCCTTCTGGACAGCGTCCCTACCAATTTTTTATTTTTATTTTTTTGGCTCAAAAATGAGAATTGCTGTTCCTGTAAACACTGAAAAGTGGTGATTCCACCCTAGAACATGGCATGTATTCCTAGTAGCAAATAATTTTGGGGAAAAAACTGGTAGACAACACCACCACACACACAAATTGGATGTGACTTTTTGGTCACTCCCAACTTCATATAAACTAGCTGAGTGGACCTGGAGCCCCGAAAAGGCTTTCCTATCCCTGAAGTAGAAGTTTTATAAGGTGACACTACTACACTGAATGTTAGTCTGAGTTAAATTCAAGGGAGTTTGCATTTGACTGCTTGCCTAGTGTTAACAAGGCACACTAGCCAAACAGCCACTTATATGACTGATAAGAAATTCTATATTAATATAATCCACCAACACTGAATGACAGTTACACTGTCCAGATGAAGAGGCAGAACATACATTTTAGAGGCAAGATCATTTGAGACATTACTTTAAATAAATACCTCAATTCAACAATGTTTCATTTAATACATATGTAGTGAACTCCTCCTGAAACTAGGCTGGTGTTCAGAGACAGTAAAACTTTTCTAGCCTTGCAGCACAGGCAGAGGAGAAAACTTCCATTTCCTTTGTGAGCTATCATAGAACAACTGAACCCCTTGCTATGGCATTATCCCCAGGGGTAGAAACCTAGTTAGACAACAGCTATCTATAGTGTTACTTGAGTTCTCAATTAAGAGGTGGAAGAAAACAGAAATAATGAAGTCTGAATTCACAAGATTATCAGGGCAGCACTACTACAGCAAAAGCCAATCCTAAACTACACAGTATTCTAAGGTGGGGGGACGACGACTTCTCTTTGTCCAGAGAGCCATACTAGTGTACAAGACATGCCAGAGCTGGATGTTAGCAGTGGCACAGGGCTACCTTCATTGAAAGCATCCCCCAGGGAACTGCTTCTTCAAGGACCCCCTGGCAACATGCTCCAGGCAACAAAAATGACTTCAACTATCCTTTTGCCCTTCTCACTGGGAAAGCCAAGGGATGAGTAGAGCCTTTGCTTCAAGGTGCAGCACTTTGAGTTTTTACTTCCAGGCATAGCTGAATTGCCTCTCCTCCTTGCCCTTCTCAGAAAGGCCAGACTCGGGTGGAGGGAGCAGGCCTGGGGGCTTTCAAATTGTAAATACAAGTTTCCATAGCTCCACTGAATCTCACAGTGCTATGATGCAACTTTAACTGTTTTGCATACATCTCTGTATGCTATAGTCATTAAACTACCTGTACAGGATCAAGGAAAAACAAAGTAATGGCCCTTCTGAAATTTAGTGAATTTCTTAATTGCTCTGCATTCCAATACTGTACTTCATTTCTGCCAGCCCTACAATATTGTATCTAGTTGTCTCAGATCCAGTTTACCGTCTCTGAAGCTTGCTTAAAGGGATTAAAATTTTCCATTACCAGGTGAGAATTTTTCCATTGTTTCCAAGTTGACTTTGACTTTCTTCCCTTTAAAAGGTTGCTACTTTGAAATCACAAGTATAGGTCACCCCAACGTTTTTGCGGGGATCCGTTCCAGACCCCCCCTTGTGAAAACAGAAAATCGCAGATATTCAAGCCCCATTGGTTTGAATGGCTGTGTGCGCCACAAGCGCATGCTCCATTTTAACCAGTGGGGCTTGCCAGTCCGCAAAGGACCAAGACCACAGACTTGAAGTCTGTGAAAACAGAGGGGCAACTGTATTGTTGTTTATAGCACCTCTTCTGGTTTTGAAGTTCTATACATCAAATATGCAATACTGAACTCTATTTAGAAACATTTGGTAAGTTTTAGAATTTCTTTGTACAAGCAAAGTATCATCTTCAAAAATTTACCTTCCCATTTTTCACAAATTATACCCAATTTGTGAAAAATGTGATGAATCTGTGATGATTAGGGTTTCTGCAGAATCATCCAAGCAAAATGAAACCTTTCCTGAAAAGGTTCTAGTAAGAGACTTGCTATGTTCTGTCTCCACAAATAAGACCACATGCACAGAACATAATAAGTTTGTTTGCAACTTCTTAATTGTATCTTTATGACTGTTGTTATTATCTGTACATCTATCTAGACCAGGAAGATTACAATAGCTTTTAACAATGTTATGTCAAGCAACAGCAAAATAGATCCAGTTAGCATTCTTGTTTGTGTATAGGCCATTGTCCTAAATGTTTACTATGCTTAAGAAACAAAATGATCATTGTGTATAAGCTTTCTCCTTCTCAGGACAAAAGCACCTCACCCACCTTCATAAACTGTGAATTCACAAATCCATGTTTGCGACAGTAGATTATTCACATACTGCTATACGCACAGAGCTTCCAGAACAGATGGCCAGCATTGTGTTACTGCCAATTACTTCTGCAGCATGGTAAGGGGGAAGATACGAATGCTGGATTCAGTCCTTCTAACAGGTGATGAGATCTGTCAAAGCTGGCTGTGTCAGCCATCTGTTCACCAGGTGCACTGTTGTGATCTACTGAGGGCTAATGAGCATACAATCCTAAGTGCTGCATATAAGCTTTTTTGTACTTTGCACCAACAACCGCTTGACAATGTATGGACCATATTCAGCAAAGTAATCTTGGAATAGCAATTGCTAAACTGGGACACTAAGGCTTGGTTCTCAGACTTGTGATAAGCTTGGTTGCCCTTCTCTGGACACTTTCCAGCTTCTCAATATCGTTCTTGAACTGTGGTGCCCTGAACTGGCCACAGTATTCTAGGTGAGGTCTGAGCAAAGCAGAATAGAGTAGAACTACTACTCCCCTTCATCTGGACACTATACCCCTTGATGCAGCTAGATTGCATTGGCTTGTTTGGCTGTTGCAACACATTGTTGTCTTATGTTTAGTTTGTGGTCTACTAAGATCCCTAGATGGATATTGCCCATTCGAGGTGCTCAAAATGGAATAAATTTGAGTAACAGCTAGATTTGAGATTTTGGAAAATGAGGGAATCAATGATTTGTTTCTTATTCTTCAAAAGTCTTTAAGCATTGGGCAACTAGAAAACACCACAGTATTTAAAAGAGCTCCAGCCTCCTCCCTGCACCCTGTTTCAGGACTTTGGCTAAATGTAATTTCAGCATCAACCAGATTTCTTCCTTCCTCCTCACTGCCCCCAATTATTTCTGTTTACCATCCAGCCTGCTAAATGAAGAATTCTGCTTTTTGATATTCCACTGTCATTGATAAAAGTCTGATCCACAAGGCAATCATATATAATTTTACAAAAGCCGGTTAAAGTCAAATACTTTTAAATTCCAACAGCTTCAATTGAAAACATTAAGAATTATGTTGATCAAATCCTTTCATGTCAATGTACTGCACCCCATAGTCTGTGTTCTGTTTGTTAGGGGAGGAAATCCACAGAAATGGAGCTTAAATTTAATATGGCAATACCATTTTATTGAACATGCAAATTATTCAACAATAGCTAGTTGAATAGATTGCACCAATGAAGAAATTTTATACGAAAACAGAATTCCAACAGCAATTTGGTTAAATATCCTGGATCACAAGCTTATAACATTGATACAATGTACAGACATACCTCATTTAACTAAGAGCCTTTGCAGACTGCCAGAAATAGTGCAAACTGAGTCCACTTTAACTGTCCTGTGCTAGGGAATCATGGGAAATGTAGTTTATTGTGGCACCAGAGCTCTCCGACAGAGAAGGCTCAATGTCTCAGAAAAAAATAAAATTCCCATGATTCCCCAGCACTGAGTCAGGTCAGTTAAAGTGGCCTCAAGCTGCATTATTTCTGTCAGTCTGTAAAGGCCCAAAGACTCTGACAAAGCTCTGTTTTACAAAGTCTTTTTACACCTGCACAGCCACTCTTTCTTTCCCTTTCTGTCTAGCTGGAAGGGTTGTTTTTTTTTTTAGCAACATTGGCAATGGGAGGAAGGTGCAGGAGGGCTGAAAAAACATGTATGTTGATTTTTGGATTGCAGCGGCATACTTGCAGTATGCCTGCAATAAACAGTACAATAATGGTTGAGCTTGAAAAGAAGGGGACTCTAGTTGATCCTACTTGAGTTGTGTGTACTTGCCTACAACAGCAAGATAAACAGCAGTTATTTCCAATTATTAAAAGCAGTTAACCACAATGGCCAGTGGGTTTCATCCAGCCCATCCACTCCCCTTTCTGTTGTCATCCTTGCTCTCAAGTAAAATACATTTAAAAGTCATGCCACAAAAATTAGCAGCACAATCTATTGCCCAAATTCTGCAACAAACTGCTAAATAAAATGATTCAATGCCTTGCCGCCTAATCTATCATGCCTTCCACACTGGACACGTTTCTACTTCTCTCCCACACACAATCCCTTGCCAACCCAAAGTCCAACTCCTCACTCTCAAGCAGTGCCTTTTCCACACTCACTCTTTTTCAGTTGCTGCAGAAACTATATGGCTTGATGTGAGGTGCACCATACAAAGGAGAAATGGAAGGAGCAAAGGAAGGTGTGAACTCAACCAGCTGTATGCGTTACCTAGACATGACTACTGACACATTCCCTTCTCTGCTATTGGGGGCTGGCAACACCAGGAAAAGAAAAAGTGTGGTTGTGTGTGTGTGTGTGTGAATAAGGAATATTGCAATGAGCTCCAAAGGAGTAGGACCAGAGGATGGAGTTGGTCAGGCTCATCTACTAGATACCCTTCAGTTATTTAATTACCCTGTAGTAACTTTAAAAATAAATAAAATGTGTTTCATTTTATGGGGTAGTGGTTTAAATGTCTGTACAACTTTTGAGGCCAGTGTTTGATTCCCAGCTTCGCTATGAAACCCACTGGGTGACTTTGGGCAAGTCACATACTCTTAGCCTCAGGGGAAGACAATGGCAAACCTTCTCTAACAAATCCTGTTTCTTCTGGCAAGAAAACCTTAGGGTCCCCATAAGTTGGAAATGACTTGAAGGCACACAACAACAAACGTAATGGTTAACAGTACTTACTGAATAATTCATTTTAATGTCTTCAATGTTTAGTTTAAATATTTAACTATTTAATAACATTTTCAGCTTTAAAAAACAAAACAAAAAAGCAAATTAGTGCAGCCCTTAAGCACAAGGTGGATCACAAAAGTGGTCCCTAATCCCACTATAGTTGCCTATCTCTGCTTTAAACATTTATCATGTATGAAAATGTTTCAAATTCAAACCCTACTCAACCCTACTCAACAGAGTATATAATACAAAAAGGAAGCAGTTATCTCTGGCAAACCTGAAAATATAGGCCCTTCATGTTTTCAATTATCTTTGTTAGAATGCCATTTAGAGAAGCAAGATTACATTTCATCTACGCATCAGTTATTCTAATGTAAACTATGTTCTCATCACCAGTTTGAAGATCTCAGAGAGAACAACCCCTGCATGCATACACGTTCCCTTATTATGCCTTTTGAAAATGCCCCTATTACTCATTTCTAGACCTATTTCCTGGTAGCATCTAAAGATTTCACTCTATTGTCACTGAAGAATGCCACTGATTAACTGTATATACTCATGTATTTTTATTTATTTAGTTAGTTAGTTTATACATACTCAAGTCTAGAAATTTTAGTCAAAAAATTGACCCAAATAACCTGGGTCAACTTATCCACGGGTTAATGTAAGTACTGTACTTTAACTTTTATCAAAAAAGGTGCCATCCCCTGGTGAAAGGTGAGAGCTTAATCCCTTCTCGGAGCACCTAAAAGAAGCATCAACCCCCTCTATCATCTCATCCATCCAGCCTTTAGGGTGAGCACAAACAGTTATGCCTGTCAAAAAATGTTAAGTTCTTCAGTATCATTTTTGTTTGTTTCATCCTTTACATTCTTTGTTACACATGGCTAAATTTTATCCTTGACTTATCCACGGGTCCTAACAAAATCTATAATTTTGGCCCCCAAACCTGCCCTTGACTTATACGTGAGGTCAACTTATAGTTGAGTATATATGGTACGTCTTTAACAGATTGATCTGTGTAACTAAAATAGTGTGAAAGGGGCTTATAACATCACTACAGCAGCATTTTTTTTCAAAAGGCCTTAGTCTGATTGAGAAAAATAAACTATGGGCCTTTGCAGACTGCCAGAAATAGTGCAAACTGAGTCCACTTTAACTGCCCTGGATCAGTGCTAGGGAATCATGGGAATTGTATTTTTTTTCTGAGACATTGAGACTTCTCTGTCAGAGAGCTCTGGTGCCATAATAAACTACAGTTCCCATGATTCCCTAGCACTGAGCCAGGGAAAGTGGAATCAATTTGTACTATTTCTGGCAGTCTGCAAAGGCCCTATGTGTACCTTTACCAGACTTCCTTAGGATGGGAACTCGAAAAGACCCAAAGAATGCCTAAATGGCAGAGATTTTACAGCCCAATTTGTTCCAGCCATTCAGAAGAGCAGAACGAAGACCAAAGAGCAAAACAATGATGGATGGATGGCCCACCTTAGCTGGGCATCATCCCTCAACCACTGTGTTAGAAGAAAAACATCAAGGGGAGCATGCTGTATTCGGGTACACTCCTCCTACACTGTGGACATCTGCATAGGCAGCATACTTTCCCAGCATCTACAATGTGTGCAGGACTGGCAGTTCTGTGGCCTGTGCCCCATACCCCATCCCTGCCATACATAACATTTAACTGCATGATAACCCATTACCAGAACTTAACTTCGAGCTAGATGAGAGGCAAAGCAGCCCCCTCACTTGCTTATCTCAACATAAGGGGAATAATGAGATTTGACTTCATACTATATAGGCCTAACCTATGAGGGATTTATTCATCAGCACCTAGACTCTGTTCAGAAATTAGAGAAACCTTGTGAATTCAGAGGAGAAAGTCATGGTCTGTAGCAGCCCAGTCATGCTATGCTGAATGACAAGGGGATTCAGCTATGATAAATTAAGTTCAAACTATACCAGTCTGAACCCACTAGAGAGCCTTAGACAAATTACTCTCTCAGCCTCCGTCATAGGACTAATAATGCTAATCCACTTCACACAGCTGTTGTAAAGATTGCTGACAAAGTGTTGTTATGCATTGTGAATACTTTAAACCATGATATAAATAGTTATCACTATTTGGTGCAGGCAGTCTTCAAAGGCATCCCAATATAGTAAACACCCAATGTTGGATTTTTTTGGGGGGGATCAGTAAAGCACATAATTTGATTGCAGATCTGATTCAATCCTTGGCATTCCTAGTTTTAAAAATCAGTAACAAAATATGTTTATCAGTTGATGAAGACATCTGCCCAAAACACTGAAGAACCATTGCAAAAGAAATGAGACAGCACTGGGTTAGATGGATAAATGGTCTGACCCCTTGATGGCAGTTCTCTGTTCCTACTGTCAAAGCACAGGTGCCAATCATAAAGACTCTGATCTCCAAAATGGGCTGCAGGTGGTACATTAAATATTAAATGATAAAAATGCCATTGAAAATCCAGACAATTCTCAGGAATCATCCTAGACTTTGTACCTGCTCTTTTAGAGAAATCACTCCCCCAGCTACTATGATAAAAGATTAGTTCAGGATGATTCAAGGCCTCTAAAATTGCAGGTTCAATTGTTCAATTATCTGCATTTTATTATTTATTTCCAGCCTTAATTCAATGTTATTAACCTTTAAACCCCACAGAAGACTGAGAACACTTTGATTCATTTGAACTGCCCATGTTTAGAAACCTGTTTGAATGATTCTGCTCTCTAGCTCATTTTGGTTGAAAATGAAACTGGTGGATAGCAAGAATCTTTTAATTATATTAGTACTGCTTTTAAAAAGATATTTATTTTAAATATTTTGTATGCCATTGTGACTGCATTTTACACTGAAAAGCAGGATACATCTGTACAACAATTTATTTATTCCAAATTTACCACTGTCCTCTCAAACAACTTGCTGGATATGAAGGCTACAAAGCTGTGCACACCTAACTGGCAGTTAAGAACCACATAATTATTGGGACTTACATATGAATATGTAGGCTCATACTATAACTCAGGGGTAGGTAACCTTTCCCCTTTAAGGGCCGAGGGACTTCAGCTCCCAGAATCCCAGGAGCTATTGGCCAACATGGCTGAGGCTTCTGGGAGCTGAAGTCCCTCGGCCCTTAAAGGGGAAAGGTTGCCTACCCCTACTATAACTGGTATACCCATAGCAGACGTTAATAGAGTTTAATATATGTAGTATATTATTGACATTATAACCCCACTTCACAAATTAAATAATTCAGCTGTTATATGTACCATCCCATCTCAGATATAACAATAAACGGAGGTTTGTTGTTACATATATCACACAACAGCAGTTCTGGCCTTTTAAGTGAAGAAATCTGAAATCATCTTCCTTAGCTAGGAACAATCCATGGTTCACTGCTGAGAACTGCTATTTCTAATCAAGATACCTCCCACACGCAAATCCACTGTTGTGGAATGCTGCAACAATATCCTAACATCATCTTTTAGGATGAGACAAAAAGGAACAGGTCCATGCTAAGCAGGCAGCTCTGCTCTGAATTTAAACCAGTTTCTCAGCGCCTCTGGGGGCTTCATAAACCTCTTTAAATGGCCTTGGTTCATATATTTCCATAAAACAAATCTAGAACTGTTCCAAATAAACAGAAAATGGGGCAAAAATCAGCTGTGTTTGCTATTTAGGTTTCCTTTTCATATCCCAGTCAAAAGATGTAACACATTATATTTAACATTACAATATTGCTTTTACAGGTATAGGCATGAACCTCTATGTGCCCATTAGGATGTATTACCTTGTTTGCAACCCAAATAACTCCACTAACACAGATTATGAAGACATGATAGGAATAGATATTGCTACGTGTCCTTCACTGCTAGACTCAATGCTATGTGAGAATGAAGGAGCCAATTTTACTTTCTCTGTCCATCTCCCCACTACCTCTTCTATTCCACTCCCTTCTCAACTACCCACTGAAGCTAAAGTTAAGAAGGGAGTCGAACTTACTGCACTTGCCCAATGCAGGAAAACCAAATGGTCACCAACATTTTGCCCCTAAAATCAAGGTTCTGGCTGAACACAAGACAGAGAAAGCACTTGCCTTAGGTCAGAATCACACCCCTTTGTGGCTTCAGAAGTTCACCGTTTCATCCCTCCATTTTTTAAAGGATGGTCGGGTGCCAAAGAATGTGTTTATGGCCTTCAGGGCTACATGACTTCCATCCATGAGGTAAACAGTTCACCTGGAGCAACAGGATACAACTTTGTATAGACATGGTATAAATCAGGGATGACAATTCTGCACCACCAGCATGTTAACCTGCAACTTCCAGCAGTCCCAGCCAGCACAGCCATTAAGAATGCATGGACTTGCAATTCAACATCATCCGGAGGGCTGCACAATTGCTATCACTGGTTTTATGCTCCAGCCTTACTGAAATATCTGTGGCACTGATTATAAATGGATTGAATGCAATGCATGCCCGTTTAATTTTTAAGCCTTAAATCAGGGGTAGGCAACCTAAGGCCCGGGGGCCGGATGCGGCCCCCCCAAGGCCTTTGGACTGGCCCCAGGCCGGTCCTACCGCCGCCCGCCATGATGATATTGATTATTGTTGTTATTACTTGTTCTTAGGGTTTTCTTGGCAAAATCTCCACAGGGGTTTTGCCATGGCTTTTCTGGGGCTGAGAGAGTGTGCATGCATATATATATTTTTTTAAAAAAATAATATTTATTTATTTATTTATGGTGCTTCGCCCCCCCCCCCCCAATTGTCTGAGGGACAGCAATCTGGCCCCTGGCTCAAAAAGGTTGCCTACCCCTGCCTTAAATAAACCAATAGTTCAGACCAACTTGTGTTTTTATGGTACAGTTTGTCATAGAAGGTATCTGTGAATGATTAAAAAAACAACAACTATAAAGTCCACAAAACAATGTAATCCAGTAGCCTAGAGACTGAGGGAGCAGAGGCTCATATTGATAGCAATCAGTCACCCCTGCTCATTGCAAAATAGAGACTGATGGTATTCCCATAGCATCAGTTGCAATAGTGATTAAGGATGCTTTTAACTATCACACAAAATATATTGATGCCTTGTTCATTCAGATTTGGCAGCCATTACAATTCAGTAAGAACATACTGTAGAATATGATGTCTTTGAAACCTATGAAAATTGGTGAGGAAAAGAGTTTACCAAGTGACAGAAGATCAGAAGAATTTTTACCAACATTCCAGGATCTCCTGCCGGTTTCTGTCAGGTCATTTCACTGTTTGCTTTCCTCTTTCCTGTTACAAGCTTTATTTACCAAAGACTTTCGACTAACTTTCAGTGCAGCAACTGCTCTCATTTTGTGGTCAGCACATGTTTTATTACTGTTCATTGTATTGTACTTATGTTTTTGTACTATCATATGTTGCACACAGCTTTGAACAACTTGCTCTGAAAATACAGCTGATAACAGAGTCAAGATCCTAGTCCAGCTGCTACCAATAATTTATGCACAAAGATTTCAAGTCAGTAACACACAAGAAAGTGTTCAACTGCAACTCCATAGTTTAATAGATATTTTTTTACTGGATGCTTGCTACAGTGTGTTTTAAGAACTGTGTGAATTCTTAGAATATTGCACATACCCCCTTTAAACAGATCCTTAATACATGGTGGATGGTATTCACAATGATTATTTGTTTTCTGTTTTATTAATGATGTGTTATCCACAGCAAATCTTCAGGAAAGAATGGCCTATAAAAGCAAGTTCAAATATTAACAAGAAAAATACAGCTAGAATACATAATACCATCAAAACTATTGTTCTACAGAGTGATCAAAAGTACTGTTTTGTTTTTATTTCATGGTGATCAAGGTACTTTGCCAGATAGAATACTATCTTGGAAATCAGTTATTTAGAGATTCAACTCAATAAGGAATGGTGTATCATGAAGTAAGTTCAAGATGTTCCAGAATTTGTGATATAAATCTCACATAAACATAGAGATGGGGGGAAGGGAAGGGTGATGGAGAAAGAATGAAACATAAGGATTTGAAAAGCGAACCAGTGCTGTTGCAAAATTGCCAAATAACAATGAGTCATGTATTTCCCATCACAATAAACAGAACAGAGAGACAGAGAGAGAGAGAAAGAGAAGTATTAATTATCTCACCATTTTGTGATGTGCCGGGCCTAAACCCTGGGTTTTCTAATCACAGCCAGACTGGGCAGAAAGAATGAACAACGCTCTCAGCTATTTAACACACAAAGCAATGACTGATGGGGGGGGGGCACAAACAAGACAAGCCTATACAGACAAGGGCTGCTGCCATAGTAGAATGAATGCAGTTTGAAACCACTATAACTGCCATGGCTCTGTGCTATGGACTTCTGGGATGTGTAGTGTATGGCACCAGAGCTCTCTGACAGAGAAGGCTAACTAGTCCACAAAACTACAAATCCCAGAAGTTCTTCGCATTGAGCCAAGACAGTGGTGTCAAACTATTATTAATTCTCCAGTGTAGATGCAACCCGTGCCACCTCTTAACCGTCTCTTCTCTAGACTAAACATACCCAGCTCCCTAAGCCTTTCCTCACAGGGGATGGCTTCCAGATCTTTTGCCATTTTGGTCACTGTCCTTTGGACACACTGGATCCAGACATTTTATTTTTTACACTCGTTACAATAAGACAAGTCTGAGACTTGATCTCCGAAGTCCTGTTACCCTGAAGAAAAGGGGATACAGCCTCACACAGATACCAACAGTATTCTTGGGATGAGGACAAAGGTGTAATGTTTCCAAGAAGGATGGGGACAGGCCTTCCTTGATAATCCCCACACAAATGCCTTGGAACATTTATTATTATTATTATTATTATTATTACATACATCCCTCCACATTCATTGGGGTAAGGGGCACAGGACCCTTGTGCATGTGGAAAAACTGCAAATAACAAAAACACTATGTCTTTACCTCAGGTATCACCTCTCTAGGAATCTCTAGGTCCTTCAATGCAACTCTGCCAGACACTGACCACAGAACTGTGCTGGAGGAGCTACTAACGCCTAGTGGAGTGTTCTCTCCAAGAATCTCTAGGTCCTTCAGTGCGACCTTTGGTTAAAGTTGACCACAGAGTTGCGCTGGAGAACCTAGATATTCCTAGAGAGAACATATTAATAAAATCTGTGAATAATCAAATCCGCAAAAGACAAATTCACAAATGTGGAGAGACAAGTGTATTATTATTATTATTATTATTATTATTATTATATCCCATTTTCCCCAAAATTAGGACTTGAAGGCTGCATCCACACTGCAGAAATGATCCAGTCTGACACTACTTTAACTGCAATGGCTCAATGCCATGGCATCCTGGGAACTGTAGTTTTGTGAGACATTTAGCCTTCTAAATGTCAGAGAGACCCGGTGTCATAATAAACAACAGTCCCCAGAATTCCACAGCATGGAGCTACGGTGGTTAAAGTGGATTGCGATGTAAAAGCACGGTGCAATTAAAAACATACAAAAGTGATCAAACAGAACTAAACTCTTACAATATTGCTAAAAAATATAGAATACCATTACACAAAGATTAAAAGCACTTAAAAGCATTACGGGATGTGATGGCCAGAGGGGGCTTTTGGTAGAAGGAGCCTTTTCCTCTCAGAAGGGCTGCCTCATAAACCCAGATTGGAAGCTGGTCGTGAGAAAGGAGCTGGGGTGAGACGCAGAGGCCTTCATTCCCTGCCCAGGGTGGCCCCAGGTCCTCTAACCACAAAGGAGGACAGCTAGGCACCACAAAATGGAAGTCCTTCAAGAACAAGGGCGGACATGACCAAAGGGAAAGCTCAAAGCACTCAAGACAAATATAAATTCATGCTTTTGGGTCATGTTCAAAATGGAGGGCATGATCCAAGGAAAAAAGCTCAAAAACACTTAATAGGAATGTAAATGTATGCCTCTGAGTCATGGTCAAAATGGAGGACGTTGGAAAAAAATAGAGGGCAAAGAAGCAGCTCAAAACACTTTAATAGGAACGTACGTTTATGCTTCTTGGTCATGCTCAAAATGGAGGGCGTTCAAGAAAAAATGGAGGACATGACCAAAAGGAAAACCTCGGAACACTTAAACAGAATTGTACATTCATGCTTCTCAGTCATGCTCAAAAGGGAGGACGCTCAAGAAAAATAGAGGACGTGATCAAATAAAAAGCTCAAAACACTTTAATAGAAATGTAAAGTCATGCTTCTTGGTCATGCTCAAAATGGAGGGCACTCAATAAAAATGGAGGCCATGACCACATTAAAAGCTCAAAATATTTTTAATAGAAATATAAAGTCATGCTTCTTGGTGGTGCTCAAAATGGAGGACGTTCAAGAAAATGGAGGACATGACCACGGGGGGGGGGGGAAACCTCAAACACTCAACAGAAATATAAACCCATGCTTCTCAGCCATGTTCAAAATGGAGGACATCTGGCAACCTCTCCTGGATAGATGGCTGAAATGGAGGACGTGTCCTGGAAAAGGAGGACGACGCCTGGTGACCCTGAAGGGACGCTGCTCCCTCACGGAGGGCGACCCCCTTGATGCCCATCACTTCGGGACCAAAGGGCGCCATTACAGACGCTGGGGCAGGATAAGACCCCCTCCCATGGAGCCCCCTCCCTCGTAGGCGCACCGTTACCTGCCAATCAAGTCCTCCCCAGCAGCGCCTTCGACTCTTTTGTTTCCCGCAAGGCAAAATGGCGGCTAGACGCGGGGCGGCCCTCTTCCCCATCGGGCAAGAGCTTGGCCCCGCCCCCTGCGTCGCCATTGGCTCTGACGGAGCAAGTCTCCCCTGATTGGCGGAGAAGGGAGCGAGGCACTGTTGCTAGGGGAGCCGTGGCGGGCGGCGAGGCATCGTGCGCCGCGTGAGGATGGCGATGGCGGAGGGAGGGAAGGGGAAGAGGAAGCGGGGCTGGGAACACAGGAAGGGAGAGAGGGAGCCAGAATGGAAGAAAGTGACATAAAATAAAGAAGAGGAGGAGAAGAGAGGGCTTTGGGGTATTTCCCTGTCAACGAAGGGAAGCCCTGCCCAAGCCGTGTGCGAAGATGGCCGCCTTGAGAAACCCTTGCCTCACAAAATCTAGCTTCTGCCTTTGCTTTGGGAATTCAAACAAAAACCAACCAGACAGTGATACCTTTATTGGCCAACCAAAATGCGCAATATACTTGTTGCAAGCTTTTGAAGCTCCATGGGCTTCTTCATCAGGCAAGATGTTGCAAACCAAACAGGGGAAAAACAATTGGAGATGTTAGTCAGATGCCTATATGTTGTTTTAGTCTTTAGTTAAGATGGTCTATGGTGGGGAGGATATCTCTTATAGGCAGGATCCTCCTCCTTCTGGCCATGTGGCTATAGGGAGATTTGCAAAGTCCAGGAAATTTAAAATCCATCTGCATCTCAACAGGGACCCCTCTTTTGCAATCCAATATGTCTCCATTCCAGTGAGGTCACAGGCCTCTTTGTAGGCAGAGGACAATGGATTTGTCAAAGAATCTTCATGTGTTTGCATCAGAAAGATTTTGGTATATAGAATTCAAAGATTTAATCGTAGATTCAGTATGTAGAGAGATCTTGTTGCATCTTTGGGACTAACTGAAAGAAAGAAATTGGCAGCCTGGGCTTTCATAGACTTCAGTCTACTTCCTCAGATGCATTTATTTTGGTAGGTGTTGAGGCAAAACATGCCAATCCAGTTCAAATTTAAGAAGAAAAAAAATGTTTTACCTTGGTTGGAAGTCCCAATCCACTGGCTCACTCTTCAGGTCCCCCCATTGGTGGCTGCCCTTCATTTTAATGTGGAAAAGACAGCGTGGCAAGCCAAGAACGTGCAAAGCATGTCTGTCTGTCTGATGGACGTGAAGAAAACAAAAATAACGTCCACTGAGGAACTACATAAATTCACTCTAGATAATGAGGAAATTGAAATAAAAAGAGTTCACCTATGTGTTCAAGTCATTTCCAACCCATGGCGACCTTATAATGGGGTTTTCTTGGCAAGCTTTGGTCAGAGGAGGTTTGCTGTTGCTGTCCCCTGAGGCTGAGAGAGTGTGACTTGCATAAGGTCACCCAGTGGGTTTCCATGGCCGAGTGGGGAATCAAACTCTGGTCTCCAGAGTCATAGTCCAACACTCAAACCACTATGTCATGCTTGATCCAGTTGTAGGCAAGCTCTGAACTAACCATGCCTGGCTGGCTCCCCAAGAGTGCTCTTGGATCAAACATTGATCAGGACAGAGACTGCGGTCAAGAAATCAGAAGAAGACTAGGGATGAGAAGGGCAGCTGTGAAAGAGATAAAATCCTAAAGATGTGCAACTGAGCACTACAGTTAGAATCATCCAGGCCATTGTATTCCCCATCACCATGTAAGGGCAGGACAGTGAAGAAAGTGGATAAGAATTAAAATGCATTTGAGAGGTGCAGGAGAAGAGGGCTGAGGATACCATGGACAGCTAAAAAGATGAACAAATGGTTCCTGGGACAGATCAAGCCAGAATTTTCCATGGAAGCCAAGATGACTAAATTGAGACTGTTGTGCTTTGGCCCCATCAAGAGAAGGCATGAATCGTTGGAAAAGGCAATGATACTGGGAAAGGTGGAGGGCAGGAGAAAGAGAGGAAGACTGCGTGCCAGATGGATGGACTCAGGGAGACCATGGGCCTGAATCTACAAGACCTAAGTAGAGTAGTGGAGGATAGGAGGTCTTGAAGGTGTCTCACCCACAGGGCTGCCATGAGTTGAGTTTCAACAACAAGCTCAAGGTGGGTCTAGGAGTCTCTTCTCCCTCATCAAGAACATTAACAAAACCAACAATTAATTATCTGTTGCCGATCACTTCTTTGAGCTGGGACTGTGTTGGGCCGGCTACAAGATAGGAACGGTCTTCTTGCACCTCCAGTGGGCTCTGCTTACAAATCATACTACTAATGCTCTTCTTGTGCAGTGCGGACACAGACCTCTTTACCCAGAAGTGAGGCTTTAAGTTCAATAGAGCTTACTCTGTTTTTGGAATAAGAAAATTTCTAGTAAAAAAAAAAAAAAGCTGCAAGTAGCCCTCTGAAGATAAATATTTCTTCACCTACTTGACCCATCCAGTTTTACACAACCAAGATTTGCCTGGCACAGGGTGGATGTTTCAAGAGCACTACCACCAGTAGTGAGGGCATCCCCTTCTAAGTACTGTGGTAGTAGCGCTGAGAGCCAGCCGTGGTGTGGTGGTTTGAATGTTGGACCAGGAAACTGGGACACTGGGAGACCAGGATTCAAATCCCTGCCCGGCCATGGAAACCCACTTGGGTGACCTTGGGCAAATCACTCTCTCTTAGCCTCAGAGGAAAGCAAAGGCAAGCCCTCTCTGGACAAATTCTGCCAAGTAAACCCTGCAAACAAACAAGAACCAAAAAAGCCTTCGTCGCCATAAGCCAGAAATGACTTAAAGGCATTCAGCAACAAAGTAACACTGAAAGGGGGCTAACAGAAGGAATAATGGAGAGATTCCCAAAAAGAGGTGACTTAAGTGACTTTTATGCTTGGCTAGCTGTAGGAGGCACTGATGATAGAGAGAGAGAAAAACCAAATTCAGCACATAAAGCCTCTAAGGATGCAACTACACTAGAAATAAAGCAGTTTGACACCACTTTAAGTGCCATAGCTCCATCCTATGGAATCCTGGGATCAGTAGTTTTACAAGGTCTTTAGCCCTCTCTGCCAAAGATTGCCAATCCCTCACCATTATTTCTGGCAGTCTGCAAAGGCCCTTAGATATTTCATTATCCTGTGTCATTGTGGCATATTTCTAGCAGTTAATAAGCCATTTTTGTGTGAATACACTAAATAAACAAATAAGCTTTTGATTTATGGTTCATCATGATTCTTTTTTTGGTGTGTGAGGATGTGAGCTACATTTTCTGCTTGGTTTTGATAGACTTTTGTGATTGCTCTCACATATGTTTCTAAAGGCTCCTCAAGTACTTGTTGGCTGTAATGTTTCTGGAGAGCCAAGGATAGAATCTACCCTTTTTGGTCTCTTTTCTTCACCTTTGCTTTCCAGCTCCCTGTCTGGAAATGTGATATCATCCCCCCCACCACCACAGTAAATAAAAACTGGGATGCTCTAGCGCAAGAGGGCTACATTTTTAAAACATATTCAAACACATTACTGCTTTGCCACTAGACTTACAGTACAGGGAAGAAGACAGAGAAAGGGGGGAAATTGGTTTTAGTAATTAGGAAATCAGAAATTCTCAAATGGAGCATAAAAGCATGAAAAATAAAAGGTTAATATCCACACCCCATGTCATTGCATACAAAAAGCACTGCCCAAAATAAAATTAATCACTACAATACATGCAGAGATAGATTTAGAATTCAAAAGGTGCCACAGTGTATCAGGAGAAGAAAAAGTACAGCATTTAAGTAAGGCATAAAATGTAGCATTAATTGTTGGGAAATACTAGGAGATACACCCGGACAAGTGAGGCATAGGACTCCTCCAGATGGGCCAATAGTTCCAGTAAGTGTTGGGCTGTTCTGTTTCTGGATCGCACATCTTGTAATGGTGGGTCTTGCCCCTGATTCCACTCATGTTCTTAATATACTAAGGTCTCATCCACTTTTTTTGCTGCTTAACATGTGGCTGTGGTGTGAGCAGCCTCATCATCCCATCCATAATTCAACAACTCCTCTAGCACTCACATTCTTAGCCTCACGCATTTAATTTTTTAAAAATTGTTGTGGTGCTAAAGTTCAGTACTTGATGTAGAGCTATAAAGTGTTCCAGCTGAATCCATATTGCAGCCAGTGCTTTGGTCCAGGAGTGCTGCGTATGGAAGTTGCCCTTACTGAAGCTACCTTAATAGAACTGTTGTCTCTGAAAGACAAACAGCAGCTGCAGAGAATGGCAGCTGCAGAATCGTTGCTGGTATGTTTATCAATGAAGAGATTTGGGACAACTTAAGTCCGGCTATAACTCCCAATTAATCACATTCCTGAAATGAGGGGGTTGCTTAAGCCTGAATTCCTAACACTTTGTGCCAAAATTATACATCTTAAAGGTCAATAAGGACAAAGCAATTTTTTTTCTCCTGTATTATATGTATAATAAAGAATGATGTGTATTCCACAGCAATTCTCAGAACTCTTTGAGCATTCCTAGAGAATAGCAAGGATCAACAAAGAGATGCTGCTTTAGCACATTTCAACTGTGTTAGGAGAAACATCCAAGAGCAAAACAGTAATATTATATCTCAGCTTGGCAGCAACAATGAACACTGAAAACTACAGTTCAAGAAGGTTGCAGATGAACTGGAAATAATTCTGAGAAGAGCTGCAGGGGAAAGAATGGATCAAAAAGACAAAGCTCTGTAAAGAACTGTGAGGGAAGCAGGGAACATCTTTACTCTAAGAACAGAGAGAATAGAAGGTATGAGCGAGATTAGAAAGTCAGCCAGTGTTCAGATATTTTAAAAGGATGTCAAAAGAATGAGAGGCTATTGGTGAGCCTCTGCAAAATGTAGGACAGAATAATAATAATAATAATAATAATAATAATAATAATAATTTTTATTTATATCCCGCCCCTCTGCCAAGCAATCGGGGCGGCGCACAACATATCAAAACATCAAAAACAAATAAGTCAGTTTAAGTCCCATCCCTCCTTCCCCCACCCCCCATCCCCCAAAAACAGATCAAACTGAACAATAATTAAATAACAGTAATTAAAATATGCAATTTAAAAATACATAAATTATTCAGAGTCGAATTATAGTCCTCCAAGGGCTGAAAGCTGGCGGAGATTTTAAAGCCGCCGGTGCTCCTCCCCAGCCACGCAGGTGAAGCTGGTCCTCTGAGGGCTGCTGGGTGACCAGTAATCCTCTGCGGCTTCAGGCACGCCGCCGCTTTTAAGAGACTCCACCCGGCACAGGTGTTTTTATGGGCTTGGGAGGGAGGGAGGGGGTCTTGGTCGCCGCTGCTGTCTTTCCCGGTGCTCTCCTCCTCTTCCCTGCCCGGCATAGGTGTTTTTATGGGCTTGGGAGGGAGGGAGGGAGGGAGGGAGGGAGGCGGTCCTGGTCCCCGCTGTGCGGTCCTGGTCCCCGCGCAGCGGGGACCAGGACCGCCTCCCTCCCTCCCTCCCAAGCCCATAAAAACACCTATGCCGGGCAGGGAAGAGGAGGAGAGCACCGGGAAAGACAGCAGTGGCGACAGCAGCGGCAACTGATGAAATGGGTTGAATATACATTCGGGATAAGAGCAGCTCATCAATAAACTGACTTTCCAGAAAGCTTGCACAGTTATTTCTTCAAACATAACCAAGCAAAAATTCCACTCAGAGTTCTTTTCTACATCAAGTAAGTAGTCTGGTGTGTCTAATATTCCCATTAAAAAAAAAGCAAAAATGAGGAATGATCCAATAAACTCCACAAAAGACATGCCTCAAGATTGTTGGAAGGTTTTTGCATTCTCCTTCCCACTCCTTAGATAGATGGGGATTTCCTACATGCAAACTCCTCTCTCATTCAAACTAACCATGTGATTTAGGTCACTCCCCTTTTTAGACATTCTCTAAAATGTCTAGACATAACAGACATTCTCAAGATTTTCAGCTGAATTGCATGTTTTCTATCTTCCTCCTCTCTCATCTTTCTTTGGAAAGATGGTGAGATAAATATTTATTTTACCTGAACAATATATTCACAGCTAGATTAGGATATCACCTTTATAGATTAAAGCCTTTTTGGGCCTAAGCAGACTGGCGGCACGGGGCCGCCCTGGGAAGGTGCGCCGCGGGACCGAGGCATCCCCACGCCTCGATCCTGCGGCTCACCTTCACCGCCCCTAAAATAGCGCTCCTTTCACAAGTCAGCGAAAGTGCGCCGCAAAACCTTGCGGCACACTTTCACTGACTTTTCCACCACAGCATGTCCGGACGCTGCAGCGGGAGGCTGTCCTCGGAGCGCCGGCCTTGCGGAGGGCCGGCGGCTCCGAGGACAACCTCGGGAGGAGGAAGGGGCACCGAGCGTGCGGCTGCCCCTCCCCTTCCTTGCCCCGAGGACGGCTTTTTAAGCCGTCTGCCGAGGCCCTTTGTTTGAACTACAAGCTACTTGTGTTGTTTTTGGAGCCAGTCTCAGTTCTTAGGGAAGCATAGTTAGACAAAGGCACATTTCTGCTACTCTTAATTTAAAGCTAGACCCTAACAGGCTTGGCGTTGATATTTTTGATATTTAAATATTTATATTTCCTTGGCAAGGGGTGAAGATTTTTAAAAGATAGTTTGTTTATTAGTTGAAAAGCCTGACACATTTAATATCTGCAACAAAATGGTGAAATGCATCCTCATCTTTCCTTCTCCCCGCCATGGTGTTTTTGTTTAATGAGCCATCCATGACCTTTCCAGAAACAGTAAGAGATCAAGCAGGCCAAGTTGCTCTTTTATCCCACCCTAGGTTTTCAATTTTTCTTTTGCAAGCAATAGGATGTATCATCATTTTGGGAAACCAAGGAACATGCTCAGACCTTTGGGGCAATTGACAGGGATTTGGAAATATTTTATACTAGTGCATGCTTTGTCATTCATCTCAGCATGCTGATACCTCCTACACCTACATGTTTCACACTAAACAATCATAGCACTATGATTTTACTTTAACTGCCATGGCAACCACCTATGGAGTCTTAGGATTTGCAGTTTAGGGAGAGGTGTTTAGAATTCACAGCCAAAGAGCTCTAGTGTCTTCCCAAACTATAAACCCCATGAATCAACTGAATGCAAACATGGCAGTTAAAGTAGAATCATGGCACTATAACTGTATAGTATGCAATAGGCCATAGTGGTTTTGTTTGGCTCTTGTTGACATTCAGCCATTCTAAATCTGTGATGGTTTCCCCTCCAAACACTGACCAGAAACAGCCTTGGTTTGCTCCCAAAATGAGATGAGACTGGGTGTGTTCAGGATGGCTTGGTGGTTTAATTGTGAGCATGGTTCTAAAACTATTTGCATTGCATTGCCTTGAGATTGTAATGTGCATGCATTAGAATCATAGTCTCATAGATTTGGAAGAGACCAGAAGGGTCATCCTGTCCAATCCTCTGCCATGCAGGAACTCACAATCAAAGCACCCTCGACCGATGGCCATCCAGTCTCCTCCAAAGGAAGGAGACTCCACCACACTTGGAAGCAATGTGTTCCACTGTTGAACAGCGCTTACCATCAAGAAGTTTTTCTTAATGTTTAGTTGGAATCTCTTTTCCTGTAGTTTGACTCCATTGTTCCATGTCCTAGTATCTGAAGCTGCGGAAAACAAGCTTGCTCTATCCTCAATACAACATCCTTTCAAATATTGAAACAAGGCTATAATGGCTGCATCTGCACTGCAAAATCAATGCAGTCTCACACTGCTTTCACTGCCATTGCTCTGTGATAGGGAATCCTGGAGTTTGTACTTTGTTGTGGCACCAGAGCACTCTGACAGACAAGGCTAAATATCTCACAAAACTACAAAACCTACAATTCCAAAGTGCTGAGCCACAGCAGTTAAAGCGGTGTCAAATTGCGTTATTTCTGCAGTGCAGATTCAGCCCATGTCGCTGCTTAACCTTCTCTCCTCCAGGCTAAATATACTCAGCTCTCTAAGCCACTCTTCACAGAGCATGGCTTCCAGATCTTTTACCATTTTGGTTGCCCTCCACTGGGCACATTGGGTCCAGACATTTTGTTTTCCCCACTTGTTAAAGTAAGACAAGTCTGAGGCCTGTTCTCCCAAGTCCTCAGATGAATCTGTCTACAGATCAGTTTATATGGAACAAAAGGTCTTGGTATTCTCAATCTCCTCCCCCATCTCTCCATCTGTCACTTTCTCATAATCCAGCACAGAACAGTTCACAATGCTTTTAAGATCTTTCTATGCTATTAGCATAGTTTTTTGCAGTGTGAGAGACACACAGCTCATTGTGAGATTGCTAATTTATGATTTTGGTTATTGGCATTCAGTGAGCTTTGCCTGGTCCTTCTACACCTTTTTCTTTTGCACAATAAATAGTTAGTCGAAGCTATTTATTTGATGTGCAGGATACAAACAGTTTCTCTCAGGTGGCACTTCTGCTGCGAACATTATGGCATGTTTCTGAGCATACAATGATCATTCCCCCAAGACAATACATCTGTAATGGGCACAACAGGGCACGCACATTTTTCTCTTTAACCTCTTGCCCTGTACACCACTCATTTGGCTGCTGTCAATGGAACAAAAATCTATTTTAAAAACCTTGCTAGATTGCCACCATCTGGCTATTTAATCAGGCTGCCCTGATTTTATAAAAAGAACCCTATCATTATCTCGGAAGCACAAGCTGGTATGTATATCTCACATATAGGTTTGGCTTTTTAAAAAAGACAAGGTAGATGAGCCTTATTCTGCTTGAGCCTTATTCTGCTGTGGTACACTAGATCAGGAGTAGGCAACCTTTTTGAGCCGGGGGCCGGGTTGCTGTCCCTCAGACAATTGGGGGGCCGAAGCACCATAAATAAATAAATAAATAAATAAATAAATAAATAAAAATCTTTAAAAAATAAAAAAATATGCATGCACACTCTCTCAGCCCCAGAAAAGTCATGGCAAAACCCCTGTGGAGATTTTGCCAAGAAAACCCCAAGCACAAGTAATAACAACAATAATCAAAATAATCATGGCGGGGGGCGGCGGCGGTGGCGGCGGTGGCAGCAGGACCGGCCTAGGGCCGGTCCAAAGGCCTCGGGAGGCCGCATCCAGCCCCCAGGCCTTAGGTTGTCTACCCTTGATCTAGATAATAGATTTAGGTACAGCACAGATTTGAAGAGCTCTTAAACCATTAAGATAACTATGAACACATCTGTCTGGTTTCAGGACATGATTCAAAGTTGTCATAGGATAGGCATCATCTAACCACTGGCCATGCTGGCTGTGGCAACTGAGAATTGGAGTCCAACCATAACTGGAGAGCATGGGCACCACACAGAGAGCGGCGGTGTTCTAAGGCTGCAGAGGACTGTTCTGGCCAGTCTGCAGCCCTTGGAGTACCACCTGAATGGCTTGAGCCGCTGCACCTGCGAGGCAGCCGGGAGGAGCACCGGCGGACATAAAACCCGTCTGATTCCACCTTCTGCCGGCAACATGTGGCGAGCGGCGGCGTTCTACGGCTGCACAGGACTGTTCTGGCCAGACTGCAGCCCTTGGAGTACCACCTGAGCGGCTTGAGCTACCGCACCTGCGAGGCAGCCGGGAGGAGCACCGGCGGACATAAAACCCACCTGATTCCACCTTCCGCTGGCACCACGCAGTGAGCGGCAGCGTTCTAAGGCCGCGGAGGACTGTTCTGGCCAGCCTGCAGCCCTCGGAGTACCACCTGAGCGGCTTGAGCCACTGCACCTGCGAGGCAGCCGGGAGGAGCACTGGAGGACATAAAACCCACCTGATTCCACCTTCCGCTGGCACCACGCGGCGAGTGGCAGTGTTCTAAGGCCGTGGAGGACTGTTCTGGCCAGCCTGCAGCCCTCTGAGGGCCACAATGACACTGAAAAATTATGTATTTTTAATTTGTATATTTTTAATTACTGTTATTTAATTTGTTTAGTTTGATTTGTTTTTGGGGGATGGGTGGGTGGGGGAAGGAGGGATGGGATTTGAATTGATTTATTTGTTCTGATGTTTTGAAATGTTGTACGCCGCCCCGATAGCCTAGCAGAGGGGCGGGACATAAATAAAAATTATTATTATTATTATTATTATTATGACTGTAAATTTGAAAACTGAGACCCAATATTTACTTTCTGTTTCATCTCAAGAAGAATGAAGACTTTGAAACATAGCACATGGCTTATAACATGGAGGAATACAGGATTCCATGAGTAAAAACCCATTCACACTGTTTGGCCGGGTATTCAGCAAAGCTTGGAAAGTTACTTTTCAAACTAATCCATTCTATTACTCATTCCAGTGTTTATAAAGTAACCCATACTTATGAAGTTATTCATTACAAAGCTTTAAAAAGGTTAACTCATCACATTACTATTTACACTATTCATTCTTTTCCATTCCTTTTTGTTGCTTTCTGAGGGGGGGATCTCAGAAATGATAGGATGATGGCTTAAAACTTGTAAACATCCAGTCAAAATTCCTCTGAACAGGATCTCTAGAAGTAACTTTTGGGAATAACCAGAAACTGTTATTCTTAGTAACTCAGCTCTTACATAAAAATCCATCAGTGATACCTTTATTGGCCAACCAAAATGCACAATATACTTGTTGCAAGCTTTCAAAGCTCCATGGGCTTCTTCATCAAGCAAGATGTTATAAGCCAAACAGGAGAAAAACAATTGGAGATGTTAGTCTGATGCCTACATGTTGTTTCAGTCTTTGGTTAAGATGGTCTATGGTGTGGAGGATATCTTTTGTAGGCAGGATCCTCCTCCTTCTGGCCCTGTGGCTATAGGGAGATTTGCAAAGTCCAGGAAATGTAAAATCATTTTGCATCCATTCGCAACAGGGACCTCTCTTTTGCAATCCAATATGTCTCCATTCCAGTAAGGCCACAATGAGCTCTTACATATTAAATTGCTTTTAAAATGTAACTTTGTTACATCCTTATCAAATGTAACTAATTCCCAGTAACAATCTTACTTGTAAAGTGTTAGTTCCAAAAACTCTGGTTTAGAGGAAACACCCATTTCCAAAAAGGCCTTTGAACCCATTTAAAAATAGATTCTACAAGATATTTAAGGTAGGCAGGTCAGATGTAGCCCAAGCACTGATAGTTAAGGACTAAAATCAAGGATTTTGGGGTAGCCCCTGGTAATTTTATATATAATAGATTTTATATATAATAAAGAAAAATAGATTCTACAAGATATTTAAGGTAGGCAGGTCAGATGTATTCCAAGCACTAGTTAAGGACTAAAATCAAGGATTTTGGGTATTACCAGGCTACCCCAAAATCCTTGATTTTAGTCCTTAACTGTCAGTGCTTGGGATACACTTGACCTGCCTACCTTAAATATCTTGTAGAATCTATTTTTATCTATTATATATAAAATCTATTATATATAAAATTACCAGAGGCTCTCTATATATATAAATGTGTGTGTGTGTGTGTGTGTGGTGGTGATGTCATTAAGCAAGATACATCCCTTTTTAACATATCCAGGGGTAGCCATGTTGGCCAAGTACAGGATCATCCAAAATCCAGGAAACAGTGATACCTTTATTGGGCCAACCAAAATGCACAGTATACATGTTGCAAGCTTTCAAAGCGCCACTGGCTTCTTCATCAGGCAGAAGTGTTAAAAACAATGTATGAGAAAGGGAGGGGGGAATTGTTAGTCATAGGCCTACATTTGCTCAAGATGTTGTGGTTGTTGTCCTCAGTCAGATGGTATGGATGGGTATTAATGCAGGTGGGCCCCTGCTCCTGGCCATGTGGCTACTGGGAGATTCAGTCCAAGAACTAAACTTTAAATTCCATTAGTGAGATAAAAAGCTACTGCCTTTGAGTCTTGAATCCTTTGTGAGGCCACAAGTCCCTTTGTTAGGAAGAGAACACTGAATTTCTCAGGAAGCCTCCATGCTTTTGCATCAAGAAAACATTTAGGTGTTGTTAAGGTAAAACATGCCAATGCAGTCCCAGTTTAAAAGAAAAATAGTGTTTTACCTTTGTTTGAGCTAGAAACTTCAAATAGTAAAGTCCCAGTCCATTGGCTCTCTCTTTAGGATTCCCCTGAGATGGCTAAAACGCATCCAGAAAACATATCCAGGCCATGTTGGCCATATAGCAAAGTACAGCATCATCCAAAATCCACCAAACAGTGATACCTTTATTGGGCAGGCCACAATGCATGGTATACATGTTGCAAGCTTTTGAAATTCCACTGGCTTCTTCATCAAGCAGAGGTGTTAAAAATGTAGCCTCACAAAGGATACGAGACAACAGATATTTGTTGCTATAAAAGGCCAGCCAAATGTTCTTTAAATGGCTGTTATATTTTTACTTCCAGCAATGGAGAGGGTTTCCTGCTTCATGTGCCAAACTGACTTCTTTGGCTTTGGTTGCAATGCAACTTCACTTGCCGGAGTGGGGGGAGGATTGCATTTCTTGCTCTGCCTCAGGCAGCAAAATGTCCTGCGCTAGCCGCCAATACTTTCTGTAGCTGAAGTTATGGGAGTGGGGAGTAAAAGCTGAAGCCCAGCCAAAACATGCATTTGCTGATGAGCTGGATAATAAGAACTCAGTCCCAATCTGGAAAGCTTTCTTCAGAAAACTATAAATTACGTAATTGCCCTCCACCTTCTCATTTTGTTTGTGTTCCACAATTAGCGGAGGGTGAGTACTGAAGAGTACAGCACTTTGAAGCCATTACTGAAAGATGTGGGGTCAGCTTACACTCCCATATGGTTTTTAGGATAATGATCCCATTATTATAGTATCGGGTTTCTCCAGAGCTTGCTGCTTCCTTCTCCCCCCCACCCTAAATAGTGGGGTGGGATTCAATTCCAGCTCACTCAGGTCATTTAGAAGCTTTGACTGCCCATGCTTACCAATGATCAGCTTACCAGCGGCTATAGCAGAGGACTGTAATGAGAGGCTGAGATCAGATCCTGTGCGGCAGGTATGATGTTCTGGCTCACCGTGCTGAGAGCTAAGAGATGAAGATGGAGAGGTGAGCCAGAACATCATACCTGGCATACAGGGTCTGATCTCAGCCTCTCGTTACAGTCCTCCGCTACAGAATCTGTGGGTCTGTCATTACTTAGCAATTCCATCTTTGATTGCATCTGAGACCTAGAGTGCAGACTGATACCTCTGTAATACAGTACTCTCTCCAAATCCTCAGTTTGAACCCTTCATCCTCACTGGGCCACTTGTCAATGAATATGCCTTGTTGTTGTTGTGTGCCTTCAAGTCATTTCTGACTTACGGTGACCCAATCACAGGATTTTCTAGGCAAGACTTACTCAAAGGAGGTTTGCCGTTGCCTTCCCCTGAGGCTGAGAGTGTGTGACTTGCTGAAGGTCGCCTGGGGAGTTCTATGGCCAAGTTGGGAATCGGACTCCAGTCTCCAGAGTCGTAGTCCAACATTCAAACCACTGTGCCACGCTTGCATTAGCCCAACTAAACAAATGGAAACTGGGGAGTCAGATTCTTCTCCGCAAGGAAAGGTAACAAAGCAAGCAAAAAGTTAATTCTGCACACACATACACACACAAAGCTTGGGAATGCTGATTTTTGGATACATCTCCCAGTTGCCCAGCCAGTATGGCTAGAGATCATACTCTCCAGGGGATTCTGGGCATTGTAGTCTAGAAAGTGTCTTTTCCAAATGGCCTTGTACATATGACTTTCGTGTATGAATATGAGGATACATATTATATTGTTCCTGGAACTAGCATCTCTTGCTTCAGCTAGAAGACTTGACAGTCGAATGCTATACCTGTTTACTCAGAAGTAAGCTCTCTGTGTTCAGTGGTAGTTACTAATAAGTGTGTTAAAGATCTGAGGCCAAAAGTGTAGAGTAAAAACGTCCTTCCAGATATTTTGACCTGCAACTCCCATTAGCATCACCCATAGCCAACCTTCAGGAACTGTGGGGCTGTAGTCCAAAACACTTGGAGGGCTAAAGGCCCTTTGCCTTAGCCAAGCCACTCTTTTGGGCAGCCTCTTACTTGTGATATGATGAAAATATGCTGGTCTACTTTTCAGAGCTTTTGAAAGTTATTTAAAATGCTTTGAACACTTGGAAGCAAGATCACATTAATGACATTTAGCACTTGCTTATCTTGTAATGACTCCCTGTATATTTTTGCTGGGCTCTTCTATGTGCTTTTAAACACCTAGTAAAGACTCTTTTTTCAACAAACGTTTAATATTTAATTTAATATTAATGCAATCCTGTATTTTTAATTTTCTTCTTTTAATAGATGCTGTTAATACTGGTTTTTTTAGTAATAAGAAAATTATACCTTTAGCTCATATTTTTTCATTTTATTGAATGGAGATTGTAACTTGCATAGGATAAGAGAAAAATGCATTCTTCTTCCATCATCATCATCATCATCATTTCCATCTCTATCTCTGTAACTGGCAACAACTATTAAAGCCAAAGCGCATGCTTTTTCTTTTTAAGCCTGTCCCTGATTTTCATTTAGGCATTTTAAATTATTTATTATCTGTAATTTTTAATTATGTTTTTATATTTTGTTTGTTTAATTGCATTTTAAGTGGGGTGGGCTACTGGGGGAAGGGATAATTTGTTTTATCTTGTAAGCCACCTCAGTTGTTTTTACAGAGAGGCGAGATATTATTATTATTATTATTATTATTTTGCGGTAAGAAGTTTTGAGTATCTGCAGCTTTGTCAATAATCTTTAATTAATGGATTCTTCCAAACCACTTCATTCTTCACTTCATTTCTAGCAAATTCATTTGGTATTATAGCATCATAGTTAATATTCATTTTTGTTTGTTTGTTTGTTTTAAAAATCTCTCCCAGTCTTCACAGTTTAAGCAGCCTTGTAGATATGTGAATACGGTAATCCAACAAACCTTTCCATGCTGCATATGTTAAAAAAATGTTAATAGGTAAGAGGCTGAATTTTCATGTAGGTTTCAGTGAACAGGAAGACCTCTTATTTGTTTGGTATGTTTTTGGCTTTGGTTTTTAGTATGCAGTTAGACAAAAAAATGGGCAGGTGGAAAAAAAGACTCTGCAGTGGGAAAGATGATAGATGTTCAGTTGGAAAAATGGGAGTGTGAGGACAGGCATGGACATTTTTAACAGCATGAGTATATAGAAACCCAAGCAGAAACTTGAAAAATATTGAAGCCAGAATGGTGTAGTGGTTTGAGCATTGAACTATGACTCTGGAGACCAGGGTTTGAATCCCTGCTTGGCCATGAAACCTACTGAGGGCCTTTGCAGACTGCTAGAAATAGTGCAAATTGAGTCCACTTTAACTGCCCTGGCTCAGTGCTAGGGAATCATGGGAATTGTCTTTTTTTCTGAGACATTCAGCCTTCTCTGTCAGAGAGCACTGGTGCCACAATAAACTACAGTTCCCATGACTCCCTAGCACTGAGCAAGGGAGTTAAAGTGGACTCAATTTGCACTATTTCCGACAGTCTGCAAAAGTCACACTCTCTCAGCCTCAGAGGATGGCAACGGCAAACCCCTCTGAAGAAATTTGCCAAGAAACCCCCATGATAGGCGGTTTGCCTTAGGTTTGCCATAAGTCAGAAATGACTTGAAGGCACACAACAACAACAACAGCAACACTGGAGGGGTGGAGTATATTGTTTGAAATGTACCCACTCTAGCATCTTAAGTCTGATGAGACAGGGAAAATAATTTTGTTACTGAAATTAGGTCAATTAATACATTAATTAGCACAGATAAGAAGTACTGACTTATGTGGAGGAATGACTGCTGATACAGGGCCTAAGGAAGGAGAAAAGTTTTGTGTTTTGCTTTTGACCAGGGAAAGAGTCTGATGGAGCATTTGTGCAGTTGGCAAATCTCCTCTTTAAAACACCTGGCTGGCATCTGGTTGATGAATTATAATGGTGTCAGTTGGAGAGTTACACCCATTGCAGTCACTTTTTTGATCCTTGTAGAGGTTGGAATTCTTTACCAACTGCTCAGTGACAAAAATCTCCCTCCTGAGGAGTGGGAGGAACAGCAGACAAGCATCCAGTTATTAATTTCCTATGGCTAGACACACGGAGACAGACATCCACAGGGATCTCCAGGGGGTCTTCGGAGAGGAATTGGGAGACTGCTGCAACTATATATTTTAGCTACAGTCTAAACTTCATTGCAGAAGCAATGCAGTTTGACACCACTTTAACTGCCACGGCCCAATGCTATGAAAATTTGGGATTTGTAGTTTGTTGTGGCACTAGAGCTTTCTGACGGAGGAGGCTAAATATCTCACAAAACTATAAATCCCAGAATTCCATAGCATTTTGTTATGGTAGTTAAAGTGATGTCAAATGGCATTATTTCCACGGTGCAGATCAGACCTATCAGAGGATCATGGCCCCATTTTGCAACCAGCATGGAAATACAAACAGCATGCCTTCCAATAGGTGAGGTGAGTCCTGTTTTTCCAAGGTCTCTTCCCAAATGGCTTAACTAGGAAGGACCCTTCTTCCTCCACCAACAGACGAATAATGGAAGGGTGACAGAGCTACCTGCCTTTCTTTTGTCAGGCCATTTCCTTCACCTGCATGGAGTTCCTTGTCACCAACTAAGTACCTTCAAGGTTTAGCAAAGTTACTTCACTGGACTCCAGCTCCCAGAATCAACCCCCCCCCCCTGCCCATTCTGGTTCTTAGGTCTAATCTGCACTGCAGAAATAATACACTGCTTTAATTGCCTTGGCTCGATGCTATGGAATTCTGGGGTTTGTAGTTTTGTGAGATAGTTAGCCTTCTTTGTCAGAGAGCTCTGGTGCCACAGCAAACTACAAATCTCAGGATTCCATAGCACTGAGCCATGGCAGTTAAAGCTATGTCAAACGGCAAAATTTCTGCAGTGTGGATTAGACAAATACACAAGCTGGTTTAAGAATGGTCTTCAGAGTAAGCTTTCATTTCCTGTGTTATACAGAGAGGCTTTACTCAGCCAAGATTTGAATTCAAGCCCTTGAGGCACTGGTGGTTTTTAGTCACTTGAGGCTTCGGTGCTTTTCATAGCTATGCCGAAGGAACAATTTCAGCAGATTCAGTAAAGTAATGGAAGATGGTGCACTTGCAGAGTTCTCCCTTTGGCATCATGACAAAGTACTGACCAGTAGCTAAACTGAAAATACACCTTGTCTATCCAGCTTTATTGGTAACAGCAGATTAGGTCTGTTATTTGAAGGTTATCGTTTGTGTCACCATGAAGGTACAATTATTTTTGGTTTTGAAATGACATTGAGCATACACTTCTATTCTTCTTTTTTAAGTACCTGCAACCAAGTTATGCTGCTCTTGATGTACTTTGATCCCCTGCAGTAATATGAGTATTTAATTCTTTTATCCCAGTCAATGCAAAGTGCATAATGGGCTGTGGTCCTTGGAGAGGATTTGAACAGATGATAATGTTTCTTTAAGAGTTAACTGGTCCTTATTTAATGGATTTCAGGGATACTAGATGCCATTAACATTGATGTGCTGAAAAGGATACCTCGGGACAGCATGTTACCAAAAAATGTACCTTGAAGCCCCTTCGCTTTCCATCAAGCTTTCATGAAATAAATATTAAAATGATAGCACTTGAAAAGCAAGAGTGTCTGAAAGACTCTGTTGCAATATAGGTCATTTTAGTGACCTTGTGTTGTGCCATTTTGGAAGGGCACCTGCTAGCCACACATCTTTACTGAACTGCCAGGGCAACTGCCTCTCACCAAGTGGCATCCATTGGTTCTGATATCAGTGAAGTGGTGCATCCTCTCGTGCTTTTAGTCTGAACTTTAAAAGTGTTCTCCAAGGGGCTTAAAGTCCATTTGCATCTCAACAAGGGCCCCTCTCTTGCAATCCAATATGTCTTCATTCCTATGAGATCCCAGGTCTCTTTGTAGGCAGAAGACAATGGATTCCTCAAGAAGTCTTCATGTTTTTGCATCAGGAACATTTGGTAGGTGTTGAGGTAAAATGGGTAAGTCACAGCTGTTGAATTTGTACTTTTTTTAACCTAAGGCTGTCATTAATGGATGATCATGCCTTAAGTCTAAGCTTCTTTTAATTGGCTGATCATATCCAGCAAAACCCTAATTAATCTGTAATGTGCCATTTAAGAGGCATTTGTTTTGTAAATTGCTAACAGGAAAAGGCAAGGAGGCTTGAAATGCATACTCTGGGTGATATCACATACATAGTGGTTGGCTGCCTCAGCAAACTTGGTAATATGCAGTGCAATTTGGTATATCTGAAACATCAGTTCTTCTGACTCAGCCCAACATGAAAAGTGACTTGTGCTTCATTGCTCCTCATTTCTAAAAGGGTCTGAGAGCATTGCCTTTGCAAATTTCTTTCCTTTTTTCTTTTAAAAAAAGAGAAATCTGCTGTCCTCCCCTGAAATAGTCTTACACAGACTCTTAATCCAAATTAGAGGATAAATTATGTAATTATGTAAATTACCAAACACATAATGGTGTGAATTACATAGCATATTTTCTGTGTGATAAGCCTGGATGAGTCAGCATGGTGTAGTGCTTGGAGTGTTGGACTGCAACTCTAGAGACCAGATTTTGATTCCTAACTTGGATATGAAACCCACTAGGTGATGTTGGGCAAGTCACATGCTCTCAGCTTCAGGGGAGGGCAATGGCAAACCTCCTCTGAATGAATTTTGCTAAGAAAATCCCATGATAGGTTCAACTTAGAGTCACCATAAGTTGGAAATGACTGAAGGCACACAACAACAACTACTACTATTACTACTACTACTACTGGATCAACACAGCTGCCTCCATTTTTTGGTGTTGCCTAATGAGGGAAGTGCTAACGGAGTATCCATGCTGAAATACTTCTGTATTATGGTTTATTGTTGTTGTGTGTCTTCAAGTCCACTCTGATTTATGGCAATTTTATCATAAGGTTTTCTTGGAAAGATTTAATCGAGGAAGTTTGCCATTCATTGCTTTTTTAAAAATATAACCACAGCAACCTGGTATTCCCTGATGGTGTCCCTCCCAAGTACTAACCAGGCCTGGCCATGCTTAGTACAGGTATTACTATCACATTAAACATTTCCCTTTCCTTCCCTCCCCACTCAGTAATATAGAATGATTGTTGGCAGAGAAATATAACAATATCACAGGATGGATATTTCTCTCTCTAAATGTTATGGGAAAAGGAGGGACATCCAACGCCAGACAGTTTTAGCAGTAGAAGTGATGGTGAGTGTAACATGTAGTCTCTCCTGAGCCAGTACAGGAACTGGCTTAACTCAGGGCCTCTACAGACTGCCAGAAATAATCCAGCTTGAGGCCACTTTAACTGTCCCGGCTCTGTGCTAGAGAATCATGGGAATTGTAGTTTTTTTTCTGGGACATTGAGCCTTCTCTGTCAAAGAGCTCTGGTGCCACAATAAACTACAGTTCCCATGATTCCCTAGCATTGAGCCAAGGCAGTTAAAAGGGCCTCAAACTGAATTATTTCTGGCAGTCTGTACAGGCCCTCAGTGGTTTATCTGATTGGACTCAGCTCTCCTAAACATGCTAGATCTCCCTGGGATAAACAACATTCAAATGGCTTTATGCAGTAGCATCACTAGGGGGTGCGGGGGGTTCAGACCGCACCGGGTGACACCCACGAGGGGGGTGATACCCAGTCAGGGCCCCCCTGCCCCTGCAACTGTCCCGTTCTCCTCAGGAGAAAGGGCCAGTGGCAATGAGCCAGGCTGAGCATGTGCGCACTTCCCAGCTCCCCTTAGCGCCACACCTTTCTCCTCTGAGGAGAAGGAGGCAGCAGCAGGGTGGGTGCGGGTGCGTGCTTGTGCTTGGCCTGCCTGAGTGCGTGCTTGTGCCTCATTGCAGAAGCCCCGCCCCCTGCACCGGGTGACACCAGTGGCAGGGACACCGCTGGCTTTATGTATACACTGTTCCCTGCTGGAAACTACAAGCTATACTGGAAAACACAAAAGACAGGCCAGTCCTACCATTAGGCAGGGGGAGGCAATAATCGGATGGTACGGTAGATACTTTGGCTTGCATCTACACTGCAAAATTAATGCAGTTTTAACTGCCATGGCTCAATGCTATGGAATTTTGGGATTTGAGATAGGGACGCGGTGGCTCAGTAATTAAGACACTGACTCTGATGATCGCAAGGTCGGCAGGTCAGCAGTTCAAGGCCCAAGAGCCACGTGACGGAGTGAGCTCTCATCACTAGTTCCAGCTTCTGCCAACCTAGCCATTTGAAAGCATGTAAGAGTGCAAGAAGATAAATAGGTACCACTTTGGTGGGAAGGTAACAGCGTTTTGTACAGTCATGCTTGCCACAAGACCCACAGAATCGTCTTTGACAGTGCTAGCTCCCTCAGCTTAGTAAGGGAGATGAGCATGGTCCCCTACAGTCAGACACAACTAGACAATCATGTCAAAGGGGAAACCTTTACCTGTTAGTTTTGTTTCTCTGTCAGAGAGCTCTGGTGCCACAGCAAACTACAAATCCCAGGATTTCATTGGATGGAGCCATGACAGTTAAAGCATGTCAAACTGCATTAACTCTTCATATGGAAGCAATCTAAGGACCTTATCCCACGGGGCCAAAAGCAGCAAGAATCCACTAAGAATCAGGCGCTATAGCGCTATATCTTCCCGAGTGATTACACGACGTCGCTCAGAATCCACTAAGAATCAGGCACTATAGCGCTATAGTTTTCCGTGTGATTACACGACGTCGCTCAGAATCAGCTAAGAATCAGGCGCTATAGCGCTATAGTTTTCCGTGTGATTACACGACGCCGCTCAGAATCCAGCAAGAAACTGCTCGGAATGCAGCATCATTCGCATTCTTTTGAATGTCGGTTTCAGTGGGCATTGCAATGGCGTGAGCTTATCCATAGCGCTATTATAGCGCTAGCGCCATATTTATACTAGCGCTATAGTACTGCAATGATGCTCATATCGCTTTCTTGCCACTTTTGAGAGCAGCGTGGGATAAGGTCCTAAGAGGTGGAAGCAAGTTGTTGGAGGTGAAACCTCTATTGCACATGGCTTGTACCTGTCCTGGAAGCAGTGTTGAAGAAAGATTCAGCTGCTGGTAAAAGGAGTGGGAAGGGTACAATTGTGTTCTTCCCCTCAAGCAATAACTTATCTTGGGCCACACTAGAGAACAGAAAATGTTTCTAGAGAGCGCTGTGCTCCAATCCTATATGCACTTGTATGACAGACAATTTTCAGTGGTAGCTGTGCATACTTCAGTGGCTACAAATCAGCAAGCAAGTTAAACATGGCAACTACTTCTTGAATGAAATCAGCACATAAACACACTCTCCAAGATAAATGGGACTCTATTCACTTGTATGTGACATTTGGACCTTGTTGCTGTAGGATCGGAAATGCCAAAGGATACACTTTAACACCTTCTGGGAACTGACGCAAGTGCTCAAGGGAATGCTAACAGGCCAGGCTGAAAGCTGTCACCATTTACCAAGAATGACATTTTCTTGTGCATTTCATTTACTTGATCTGTTTCTTCTCAGTAGCTCTTTCTGCTCCAAGCTTTCTTCTGCATTCTATTCTTAGTATATGGTTGCTTTTGTTATATAACCAGACAGATCACTCTGGATATGTGCCAAATGGGACTGCTAAATAAAGAGGAATTCGAAAATCACATAAAATCAGCAATGGAACAGGGACAGTAATAAATGCCAAATGTCTTGATCACAAAGAAACAGGGAGTGCTCCACAGTGGTTAGTGTAAAGAGAGTACAGGAATAAAAATTACTACTTTAAGAAAGTACACTTGGTACAATTTACATGTTTATTTTTAAAAGCAGTTGTCTTTTTTGTTCACACTGAGCAAATCAATATATTGCTCTCCTCTCCTAACTACTCCATAACTACTTTACACTGATCAGTCTTCAGAAGAAATAGTACTAAAGGTTACTTCAACATCAGTCCACTTTAAGGGTTAGGGTTAGGGAATCATGAGAACTGTATTTTATTGTGGCACCAGAGCTCTCTGACAGAGAAGGCTCAATGTCTCAGAAAAAAAAAAAAAAACAATTCCCATGACTCCCTAGCACTAACCCTAACCCTTAAAGTGAACTCAATTTGCACTATTTCTGGCAGTCTGCAAAGGCCCTAGGGCCTAGGTATTAGGATGCAGACAGTGTGGTATCCTCTTATTTTACATTACAATAAGCCGCATGAGGTCTCAGACAAAATTTTGATGACATTTATTTGGAGACAAGATGAACAGTTACTTCAAAAGAGCCAAGCAAATGAATTAGAATTAATATAAATTCCGAATATGTTCATGATGAACTGCTGATTTTTTCCCTCTTTTGTCATTGTTACATAAAAGCAAACAAAAAAAGTTTTTAAAAGGTGGGCAATTGCCATCCTGTAGGAAAGGGCATGTGTCACATGACTGTTCAGAAAAGATGGTTGATGAACGTCGAGGGTTTCAATAAACTTGTATTTAGGTCTAATGCTTAGTGTTTGTGTCACATGTGATTTTATGTTGGGAGTAAGGATAGAGAAAGCAACCCACTTACTACTCAGGGCTTTCTTGTTTTGGTTGCTTTACATCTTTATCTTTATCTTTCTCTATAATTAACATGGATTTTTTGACTTGCATTCTTATCTACAGTCAGCCCTCTGTATTCATGGATTTTTTATCCACAGATTCATCCATCCATGGCTTTAAAATATTTTTAAAAATATAATTTCCAAAAGCAAACCTTGATTTTGACATTTTATATAAGGGACACCATTTTACTATGCCATTGTATTTAATGGGACTTGTGCATCCACAGATTTTTGTATCCACGGGAGGTCCTGGAACCAAACCTCAGCAGATACCAAGGGCCCACTGTATATTGCTTGTTTCACATATAGGGGGGAAAAACAATCTCAGCCAATAAAACTCACAACAGATTTCCCCATCCTGCAAGCTGAATGATAGTAAGGCCAAATACATTTTGTTGCCTGAGACAGAGCAGCAAATGATCATCCATCTCAGTCAAAGTGCATAGTACCCAAGACCAGTCAAGTTGTTTTGGCACATCAGGCAGAAATTGTCACATGTATCTCTTCCTATCTGTGGCAGTAAAAATACAAAATCACTAACATTTTGATGAATTCTCTTGACCATCTGAGGCATCTACCTCTTTTAGCCTAATGGTACAGCTGGACTATGAGTCAGGTTCTTACTGCTCATATAGACTAATTTGAAAGCATGCAAATGCAAGTAGATAAATAGGTACCACTTTGGTGGGAAGGTAAACAACATTCTGTGCAATCATGCTGGCCACATGATCACAGAGTGGTCTCTGACAATGCTGGCTCTTTGGCTTTGTAATGGAGATAAGCACCACCCCCTACAGTCAGATACAACTTGACAATCTTGTTAATGGGGAATACCTTTACCCTTTATAGGAAGATGTCCTATATATCAAATAAGACTATTGGTCCATTTTGCTCAGGCTTATCTATCTTGACTGGTTATGGCTCTCTAGGATTTCAGACAGGAGTCCTTCCCAGTCTTCTCTGGAAATTCCAGGAACTTTTTTCATGCAAAGCAAATGTTCTACCTAGGGCCAGCCCTACCATTACGTAGATTGAGGCAGCCACCTCAGTCAAGAGAGTTGGGGTACTATTACCTAATTTATCAATTTTTTATTTGTACTGTCAGGGAGATGGAGAGAAGTATCTGTGGGGTTTTCTTCCCAGATGCCAAAATAAATTAATTGGCCTTAGGTATAATGTACCATGATTTTGGTGGTGAGAAGGACCTCCATTTGCTGCCTTATCTCAGGCAGCACAATAATGTGGGCCAACGTTTGTTTTATGCACATGGCAGTCCTGTGCTGAAGAGGTGTGTTAGACTGATGTCATATTCTTAACGTGTTATTTACTGTCTTTTTAAAGAACCAGAATGGGAGGAGAGGCAAAATAAGGAAAATAATTTTCTGGTTTTCCTCATTGTCAGCTGAGGTCATTGCAGAATGTCAGCTGCTTGGTGAGTGACGTGTCTGCATGCCTGGAAATCCAGTCAGCCAGTTATTAACTGATGGCCCCATTCCTCACGTTTGGACAGCTTCTCTGGCAGCAGCATGCAGTGCTTGTAAAAGATACCATTTCTGAGCCAAAGAGAGCTGGCTGGGACTGCTCAGCTTCACTTTGGACTCACCAGCCCAGGGGAAGGCTGTAAGTCTGGGAATGTTCAGAATTCCTCACCTGTTGCTGTAATCCCATTACAGTCACTTACATAATGCTGTGTTGCTTTTCCAGCCTTGTTTTCATTGGAACTGAGTTGTCTCTCTCTGCCATCGTATATTCTGTTTAAGGGAAGGGGAATTTCAAAATGTCTGGAAGACATTTTTAGAACTCATTGTGGACAGAAAAGTGCAAGGCGGTCCTTCTCCTTTCCACTACCCACCCCTCTCCACCATCAATGCCATGTTTTATATCAGTGCTCTTTCTTTACCTTTTAAGATTAACCCCCCATTTACTTTCTCCCTTTCAATCATCATAAATATATACCCAACAGGAAAATCCAAATTTTCCTGTGTGGACCTACTGACTTGGCAAGTTATCACTTATGTTTCACTAATTTAGTGGGTCTAGTCTAGTTAGAATTTAGACTTCTATCCATAAGTAACAGCTTTGTTTTTATTTAAATACTAAAATACAGACCTTTCAGTGTGCTCTAATGGTTTGAGTGCTGGACTAGGATACTGGGAATCCAGCTTGGCCATGGAATTCCAATGAGTTACGATGGACAAATCACACTCTCTCAGCCTCAAAGGATGGCAATGGCACACCTCCTCTGAAGAAACTTACCAAGAAAACCTTAGGTTCACCCTAGAGTTGTCATAAGTTGGAAATGACTTGAAGGCACATAACAACAACAAATAAACAGACTTTAACACATGCCATGAGGCCATGGAAGTCTTATTTTTATACATCTTGTACCAACAAATGCACAGTAGGCATAGGAAGATGGCTAAGATTATTCATAACGACCGTGAAGATTTACATTTGTCACCCTATCACCATGCCATCATTTTGTGTTTATGTTCCATTTTGCATTCCTGCAGCCAACATTTGTCTATTGAGGATGCACCATGAAAAAATGAACAGCCACCTATGAAAACTTATGGTAAAACAAACTGACCAGTCTTAGGTGCCCTAAGATTCCTTTTGGCCTTCCTCCCCTTTTTATATTGAAACAGACTACTGTAATGTGGCTAATATCTCTTTGAAAATATCCTTGAGACAAAATTTGATTAAAAGGTGAGAAAAACCTCTGCCTGAAGTTTTGGGCATTGCTACTAGTCACAGCATGCCATGTTGACCAGACAGGCCAACAACATAAGATAGATTTATATTTCATCATCTAGGCTTCTGTCAAAAGGGTCTTCTTATATTGCAACGAATACTCCACATAACACAAAGACAACAGAAGAGCTGCCATGGGATTCTTCTCTCACAGAGATCTGGATTATTGTAGCATGAAGCTAAACAGGGCAAGCTGCTGAACTGATAGCCAGGTTTGGGATTTTGGATTATGTGTAAATGCAGAGTTAGACAGATCATAGTTAAGGGCTCAGCAAAACAAATCTATCGAGGGCTAAATTAAACGTTTGGGAATGATGTAAATAATATGCTGGATTCTAATCTTTTGCTGTGTCAGAGAAGAGGGAGGAGAGAGTGAAGGAAGGATGGGAATGAAAGGAAGGTAAGAGAGCAAAGAAATGGTGGACAAGAATCTCACTGGAAACTGATGGGAAGGAGGTTAAAGGGACAGATGTGTGAGAGAAGTGGAGTCTGGGATTAGGAGGATGAAGAAAAATAGGTTGAAGATTAGGATTGAGGCCAGCCCCAGCATTAAGCAGAGTGAAGTGGGCACCTCAGGCCAATGAGTCTGAGATCATGTGCAGGCAGCAAAATGTTGGTTTCCTAATTTTTTTATTGTTTCATTTTTACCACCAAGGATGAGGAGAAGCATTTGTGGGATTTTCTGCTCTAGGTGCTAAAATCATTTTAGTGACATTTTGATACTGCATACCTTAGTTTGTAGTGGTGGTTGTGGCTACTTTTTTACAGCTGTGCTTCAAGCATAAAAATGTCCAGGACCATGACTGGTTAGGATGACAGGCATGAGAGAAAGTGCAAGAATATGGGCAACAGAGCTAGCATTTTTGGAGAGGGATATTGTCTCTTTGACTGGAAGTGTTTCATAAAATCACAGAACTGTGGAGTTGAAAGGTAATCCAAGGGTCATCTAGCCACACAGGGGCTTCTTCAGCTATCTGATGTGGTGACTGGCATATCCCCCTCCATGAGTCAGGGACCAATGGCATATTTGTGCCCATTAACTAACATTGTTTCTTTCTTTCCCAGAAGCTCTCCTGGGACCAGAGGATTTGGGGCATCAAGAAGGGGCATCATACTGCCAGGAGAGGGCATCCATGGGGTTTTCTGTCTCAAGTGCCCGTATAACTTGATGGGCTCAGATGCTGTGCACTGAATGGTGGAGGGAGAGAGGGCAGCATTTGCTGCTCTGCCTCAGAAAGCAAAATGCTAGGCTATTGGCTTTTCCCATAAACCTAAGGACTTACTATTAAATATTGTTAACACATCAGACATGAGGGATTGGCAGTGGGTTAAAACATGACAACTATCTACATATACCAAGAAAGAATTTATTGTCCTGACTCATATCCTGTTCAAGGACATCCAGGGAGTCCTAGCAAGGATTCATCTACACTGTAGAAATAAGGGAGTTTGACAAGACTTTAACTGCCATGGCTTCATTCTACAGAATCCTGTGATTTGTGACACACCAGCATTTTTTGACATCCCAGAATTCTGTACGATGGAACTGCAGCACTTATTTGGTGTCAAACTGCATTACTTCTACAGTGTAGATGCACCCAAGTTGCAGATAAAGAAGGTGAAATGTGAGTGCAGCTAATACATTTTTACCTCAATGTGAAATCTAAGTGGCCATGTCTTGTATACATTTTAACTTACAGTGGGACCTTGGTATCTGCTGGAGTTTGATTCCAGGGGCCCCTGTGGATACCAAAATCTGTGGATGCTCATGTCCTAATAGTTCCAATAGCATAGTAAAATGCTGTCCCTTATATGAAATGGCAAAATCAAAAGTTTGCTTTTGGCTTTTTTTTTTAAATTCAAGCCATGGATGCAGAATCTGTGGATAATGACAGCCAACTGTATAAACATACATTTCAGGTTCAACCTGAGTAACAGTCTTTGGCACATGACAGAAAGCATGGAGTCTAATGGAATTCCAGTCACTGTCACTGTCACTGTCCATATAAGAAATAGTCTTCAAAATAACTTAAAGACAAAAAAAGGTGGCCAATAGAGGCAGGTGGTAAAGAAAGAATAACTCTCAGGTACAAAATTCAAGTAGGGCAATATTTCTAATCAGGGCTCAGCTAGAAGCTTTCAGTCAAGAGGTTGCACGTGCCAGCCATTGTCCTTATTTCATTAAATCCCTTCAACAAAATTGTGGAGAGAGTTTTAGAAACACGCCAGGAGATTGTTTCCCCCCTGCTCTGTCAGCGGGCATCCTGAAATCTGGGCCAGTCCTGATATGATTATGATGATGAACTCAGCAGCTTCATTGCCCTGTGGCCAAGGTTAAATGGGAAACCCACAATGCGCTGCAGTGAAGGACATGTGAGAAACTGTGTCATGTCAACAAGGACTGGGCAAGGCAGCTGCCACAAACACACATGTTCTTACAGCAGATGGAGAAGGACTCATATTGTATTTCTCCTTCATCACAGGGATTCAAGGAGCTTAGCTCATTCATGGTTATAAAGCACATGTTGTTCCTCAATGGAAGATGCTTAAGAGATTATTATTTTTCACAACCACACCATGTCCTCTGTGTTGTTGAATGATAATATCCCAGAGCATGGAAAAGAGGAGGGGAGGGAAAGGGAAATACAATTGAGCTGCAATTAAAAATGCAGTAAAGTAACATGATGCCGATCATTTCTGAAGGCCATGTATGTGTTTCATTTTGATGCAGTTCTGACTCACTGTTTATAGGTCATTAGCATTTAATTATACTACGGGTTTGTTCGGGATAAATATAAGGCCTTTGTTTGTTTGACCTCCTTTGATATTGTCCTTTGCAAACAACGCTCAGAGAAAAGCTCAGTTACTTATTCTCTTGCCACACTGAAACAAGATGATAGAACCTCCTTTGAAAGTTTGCAAAGTAATGCAAAGTCAAGAGCAACCAAGAAAAAAAAAGTACAAAATACAAAGTAGATTTTAGCATACCATCACATTAGGCAGGCATAAGACATTTCATTGCCGGAAAGGATGACAAGATGAAGGGTCCCCCACGCACCCACCCCTCCATGTCACACACAGGCACTGACCGGGCTGGGAATTGAATGTTAGCAATAAAATAGCCTCCTCAACCAAATCAGAGGCCAGCAGACCAGTTTCAGGGAATAGGATTTATACATGTTCCTGTTTGTGTGTGTGTGCATGCTACAGTTGACGTTTGCATGCCTGCACTCAGTGATTGTTGGTTTGCATGTTTACAGACTTCCTGTTGATTTGATTTGCCACACCTGCTCCCTTCCTGCAATGTTCTAACCAGCAGCCATTTTTCTCTCATCTCTTTTCCTTCTTCATTAAATTACGTGTGCAATTGTTGTTATTAATCGCCATCAAGTTGATTTATGGCAATCCTATGAATAAGAGACCTCTCTGTTATCAATAGCCCTGTTCAAATTCTGCAAGCTAGATATGTTTGATTATGAAGGGGCAATTATTCTACTTGAGAGGTCTAATTCTATCTTCACATTTCCCAACAGTGTAGGCATATATAGGGAGCAAAATGACAAGGGGGCTCAGGAACAGCCAAGAAATTTCTACTACTGTCCTCCACTATCTGCCAACTTCCTCTGTTAGTGCCAAGCCTGATGTCTATTAGGTGTAATGTCCTTGTTGTTAACTGCTGTCATTGAATTTGACTTAAAATGACCCCATGAATGAGAGACCTCCAGGAAAGCCTATCAACAGCCCTGGTCTTGCAGACTCTGGAACATGGATTCCTTGGTTGATTCTATCCATCTGGAATGCAGCCACCCTCTTTTCCTACTATCTTCTACTTTACCAAGCATTGTTCTCTTTTCTAGTGAGTCATGTCGTCTCATGATATGTACAAAGTATGACTGTTTCAGTGTAGTCATCTTGGCTGTCCAAGTCTCTCCCCTTCCATCTCTCCTTGGTATGATGCACCTCACATTAAGCCATAGTTTTTGCAGCAACTGAAAAAGAGTGAGTGTGGAAAAGATACTGCTTAAGAGTGAGGAGATTAGACTTTGGGTTGGCAAGGATTTGTGGTGTGGTAGAGAAATAGAAAAGTGCCCAGTGAAGAAGGGGTGGTGGGTTGGGTGGCAAGGCTCTGAATCACTTTACTTAGCAATTTGCTGCAAAATTTGGGCAATAGATTGTGCTACTAATTTTTGGTGGCATGATTTGTAAATGTATTGTACCTGAGGGCAAGGATGGCAACAAAAAGTGAGTGGGTGGGCTGGACGAAACCCACTGGTGACATCTTGTTTGGCTCTTCATTGTTGTTAACTGCCTTTAAGTCAACTTCAACTTACAGCAACTCTATCAATGAGAGATCTCCACGTTACTCTATCCCCAGCTGCCCTGCTTAGGTCTTGCAAAGTCATGGGTTCCCTGACTGAATCTATCCATTTGGAATGTGGTCTTCCTTTTTTCCCCCTATTCCCCCTCATTTTACCAAGCACTATTGTCTTTTCTAGTGAGACCTTGCTTCTCATGATATGGCCAAAGTATGACAACCTCAGTTTAGTAATCTTCGGGGTGAAGCAGACAGGGTAAAAGGAGTGGCCAGAGGCCACTTCACTCCAATTCGTCTAGGACCACAGTGACCAGACACCGCAGTCCTGAAGCCAGCTGCTGCTGCAGTCCCAAATGGGCCACCAGCAGGAGTGGCTTTTTGCTGCTCCTTTTCAGGCCACCTTAGGTGGTGTTGGAGTGACTTCCAGGTGGTTTGGGGGCATGCGTCACTTGAACACCATGCCCCCAAAGCTCCCAGAAGGTGTTTTATTTAGCCCATGTGTTTTGGGCCTTTGTTTCTAGGGAGAGTTTGGACCTGATTTGCTCTAGGACCCATTTATTTGTCCTTTTAGAAGTCCACAGTATCCATAGAACTCTTCTCCAGCACCACAGTTCAAACGAGTTGATTTTCTTCCTATCAGCTTTCTTCACTGTCCAGTTTTTACAATCATACATAGAAATGGGAAATACAATGGCATAGACAATCCTAACTTAAATTTCAAGATTTTGTCTAGTTCTTTCATAGCTATCTTTCCAAGTCCTGTTTTTCTTCTGATTTACTGATGACAGTTTCCATTCTGATTAAGGACTGAGCCAGGGGTAGGCAACCTTTCCCCTTTAAGGGCCGAGGGACTTCAGCTCCCAGAAGCCTCAGCCATGTTGGCCAATAGTCCCATGTTGGCCAATAGCTCCTGGGATTCTGGGAGCTGAAGTCCCTCGGCCCTTAAAGGGGAAAGGTTGCCTACCCCTGGGTCACTGAGCCAACATATGGAAAATCTTGAACTATTTTAATGTCTTTGTTGTCGACTTTAAAGTTGTGTAACTAATCTGTGATCATTATTTTTGTTTTCTTCAAGTTCAGCTGTAAACCCAGCTTTGCACTTTCTTCCTTGACTTTCTTCAATAATCATTCTAAGTCTTTGCAATTTTCTGCTAATAATATTGTGTCATATGTGTGCGTGTTGTGTGCCTTCAAGTTGTTTCCAAGTTATGGCGATCCTAAGGAAAACTATCATGGGGTTTTCTTGGCAAGATTTGTTCAGAGGAAGTTTGCCATTGCCTTTCTCTGAAGCTGAGAGCATGTGATTTGCCCAAGGTCACCCAGTGGGTTTAATGGCTGAGCTGGGAATCAAACCCTGGCCTCCAGAGTCATAGGCCAACACTCAGACCACTACGCCATGCTAGCTCTATGGTGTCATCTGCACATTTTAAATTGTTGATATTTCTTCCTCCAATTTTCATGTCTCCTTTCTCCAAGTCTAATCCTGCTTTGTGCATGATATATTTAGCATACAAGGTAAACAGAAAGGATGATAAAATGTTGCTATGTCTGACTCCTTGCCAAGTGGAAATGATTTCGTTCGTCCATATTCTGTCCTGACAGTAGCCTCTTGTCTCAAGCATAGGTTACACATCAGGACAATCAAATGTGGTAGCACATTCATTTCTTTAAGAGTGATCCACAGTTTTTCATGATTTACACAATCAAAGCCTCTGCTATAATCTATAAAGTAGAGACTGGTTTTCTTCTGAAATTCTTTGGTGCACCCTGTTATACAACATGTTTTTGCAATATAATGATATAATAAAAGTGCTTCTTCCTTTCCCAAACTGTTTGGACATCTGGCATTTCTTACTCCATGTATGGTAAATGTCTTTGTTGTAAAATTTTGAACAACATTTCACTTTCATGGGAGATTAATTCCATGGTCCTGTGGTTATTGCAATCCCTGGTGTCTCCTTTCTTGTGGATTGGAATGCATATTGAGCATTTCCAATCTGTGGGCCATTGTTTTGTGTTCCATATTTGTTGGCAGATTTTAGTTAGAACTAGAGTAGTTTCTGTCTCTGTAGCTTCAAGCAGCTCTATTGGTATGCCATCTGTTCCTGCTGATTTATTTCTTGCAAGTGCTCTGAATACAACTTTCACTTCACTTTCTAAAATTGTAGGTTCTTCTCCAAATGGTTCTTCCTTGCATCAATCTGTCGCCCTTTAATCTCTTTTATATAGTTCTTCTGTGTATCTTTTCTATCATTTATTAAATTTAGACTTGGTCATGTAATGTGTTCCCCTGCCTGTCTTATAGCATCCCCACTCTTGGTATAAATCTCCCTTTGATTTCTTGGATCTTCTGAAAGAGGTATCCTGTTCTTTCTGTTTTGTTGTCATCTTCTGTTTGTCTACATTAATAATCATAGTAGTTCTCTATGTGCACAAATAATTGAACAGTTGCATTCAGAGTTCTGAGCCTGTTTCTGTCGTTCTATACAGTTACTTCTTTGATTGCTTGAAGAATATGTTTCTAATGATAGCCTTGCAAATTCAGTTAGACATTCTCCTGCTTCATTTCTTTATCCAAGGCCAAATTTTCCTACAAACTATGGTCCAGAGCAGACAGGTGGAAAGGAGCAGCCCGAGGCTGCTTCAGCCACACTCAGTCTGGGAATGCAGCGAATGCATGGCCCACTTCAAAAGTGGGCCACTGCCCCTGGACCCAAGCCACGCCACCAGGAGCCAGATTGTGCTAGCTCCTTTTTGCTCCAGTCGAATCTTTCAATTTCTTCTTCTTCTGCCTCTGGAGCTGGAGCATAAATTTGAATTATAGTTATACTGATGGGTTTTCCCTGAAGCCTTATTGATGTGATTTGGTCAAACTTTGCATTATATCCTTTATTGCTTTTGCTACATCTCTCCTCACTATTAAGGCCACCCCATTTCTTCTTAAAGTTTCATTTCCTGAGTAAAAGACTGCAGTTATCTGACTCAAAATGTTCCATTCCTGTCCACTTTAGCTTGCTCACCCCAAGTATTGCAATGTTTATATGTTCCATTTCTTGTTTTACCATGTCTAGCCAGTGGCGCCCCTAGGGTTGGTGTCACCCGGTGCAGTAACTCATAGTGTCACCCCCCTCTCCATTGACCTCCTCCTCCCATTTCACACCATACAGAATCCTTAGTCATGCTTTTTTGCATTAATGTTCCTCGTCAATTGTGTTTCCCATATACCACTGAATGTCATGCTAATAGTTGTGACATAAACATCTAGCAAAATTAAAATTATACCTTCAAATTGTACAATATCCTATGCACAACCTAAATGCATTTACATATACGTAGTGAAAATTTGGTTAAAATGTGATGTTTTTAAAGAAAAATTTAAAATAATTTTAAAAAATTAAAATTCAAAAAACTTTTTGAAAATTTAAAATTTAAAACTTTGGGACTTCCAGTATAGATGGCAGAGCGCTAACAGCAGGTTTTACGAGTGAAACCTGTCTGACCAGATCATGGCTGGAGGGTCTGCATTTAAAACTCACGGCAGACCCCGAAACCCTCCCCAATAAATGGGGAACAGAGGGGCTCACGGTGGTCTCGACTGATCACCGACACTGAGAGGGGAAGAAGACAGAAAACCAGGAAGGTGACCAGAGACTACGAGCAAGAAGCCACCGCAATCTGGGACTTTTGCTGAGCAAAGCAAAGCCCTGCCGATACCGCTTTTTTAGAGAAAGAATAGTGGTTAAATCAAGTAAGTCAAACTCTTGAGCACTATAAGATCTTCTAGGGAGGCAACCATTTCAGGAACACATATGTTGCAGACTGCATTTGAGCAGATCGGCTTGCTAATATTCTCAGAGGAGGGACTGAACAGACGGAGAAGAGAAAGTTAGAACTGTCAGCTATAAGTAAAAATCAAGATATTACAGAACTATAGACTAATAAAGTGACAGAAGAAGCTTGCCTTTGTTTTACCCCCTGTTTAGGGAATATATTGAACTGGATGTTGGCAGATCTGTTTTCGGTCTTTCTGAGTGAAAAGTTAAAGTGATAGTAATGGCGGAGGCAAACAGGAAGCTACAATGTTAAAAAGGGTGATCTGCACTTGCCGTGGTTATAAGAAGCTATATATTCAGAAAGAGAAAGAAGAAAAACAATTAAGAACATTAGGCATAAAGAACAAGATCAAGGCACAGGATTAAGAATAAGAATAAGACAATAAGACAACACAGACCACAAAAAAAATAACAACAAAGAGAGATAATGATGGAAGGAGGACTGGGGATGAGACAACATTAAGACCTGGGAAAGTGAGTGTGGAGTACAAGAGGACAAGGAAAGAAAAAGAACATCAGAAAGAGTATAGGAGAAGGGACGATAACAGCGTGGAAAGAGAGATTTGAGAGACAGATTAAACAGAGAAAGACTACAACAGAAGGAGGACGGGACAAGACAACAGCAGAAAGCAGAAAGCAGAAAGCGCTATTATAAAGTACATTGGATTATCATAATCTTTATAACCTTTATAAGATAAATAATATGTATTTAGACAATATCAAGAAGAGTAGAATAGGAGCAAACAATAAAAGATAAAATAAATCATCAGTGCTAAAGCACATTGGGTTCGAGTCATAACACACATCAATTTCTGATAATTCTAGAAATGTAATCCTTTTGGTATTGCTGGTCTTTTCAAGTCTTATTGCTGGTGTTAGTGCTTGATATGGGATCCAGAAAATAAGATACTCCCATCCCCCTTAGAGGAAATTGACAAATCTGAGTTGTGAAGCTATAATTGAAAAGTTCCTGGATGCTTAATATGTTTGATTTGTATTCATGTGTATCTGAAAACTTTTAGGCTACAAGGATATACAATTTGTACTAATATATAAATGATATTAGCTGTACACTGAAATATCTGAACTAACAGAGATCCTGCCCAGGGTATTGTGAGATAAAGAAGGTTAATTAGCAGGAGATTATAAAGACCATAAAGATATCAAGGAAGAATAGAGACTAGAAACATTGGATTGATACCAAAGATTCAAAGAGACTGAGATTAGGAAGGGTATGACTATGCTATCCAGAAAAGCAGCCCAGGCTCAAGCACAATCACAAACACAAGCTAGAAGACCATCATTGGAAATGGCTGCCAAAACAATGGACATTAATATCAAAATATTGGATGCTATAGAAAAGATGGAAAAGAACCTTAGACAAGAACTGAAGGATTCCAGACAAGAAACCCGAGCAGACTTTAAGTGGGAGATGGATGTCTTAAAACTATCAATTAAAACATTAACTGAGGATATGAAAGAAATGAATAGCAGAGTGGGAGTACTACAATCCAGAACAGATGAAATTGAGAATAAGACTAAGGAGATAGAAAGAATACAAAAACAGGAAGCAGACAAAAATTTGATGAGTGAAATCAAACATAGGAGAAAATGTTTGAAGATAAGAGGTTTGAAAGAATACCCGAATGAAGATCTTTATTAAATTATAATACCCTTTTTGGTAGAAGTGATGGAAGTAACAAATCAGATTATGGAAATGGAAATGGACAAGATGTTTAGAATAAACTCTATGATAGCCAGAAAGAGGAACTTACCAAGAGATATAGTGATTTACCTAATGAGGGAACGGATTAGAGACAAAATAATCCAAGAAAGTTACAGTAAGGAACTGAAAATAAGAGACTGTGAAATAAAACTGTTTAAGGATATACCTCTGGAAGTACTGAGAAAAAGGAGAGAGTACACCACATTAACAAGACAGACAAGAGGACTGAGATTTAGATGGGAAAAGCTGGAAGGCATTACAACCACTTGGAGGGGGAAAACATTCAAAATAAACACTCCAGAAAAGGCAAGGAAATTTCTAAACACTTTGTTAGTGATGTAAGATGGAAATGTAGAGCAACTTCAAGAGGAAGAAAATGGGAAGACAAGGCAACAGATAGTTGACAGAATAGGAACAGCAACCAACTGAGACAAGAACATACTTTGCAACAAATAATAAAGAAGAAAACCGGGAAGACCCCTAAGGCTCTGGAACAAGAAGAAGAGAAAGAAGAGGTTGAATTATTGGATGAAGCAAGGAAATTGGATGCTGCGGAAGATGATTCGGCTGACTCCTAAACAAATATAGGAGAAGAATTGTGAAGTAAGAACAGCAGAATTGGATAAATAAAACAAAGGGAGAATACCATATCAGGACAGATTGCAACAAAGAAGAAGTTAAGATGAAAATCAAATCTTGGAATGTACGGGGAATGAACTCTCCCCATAAAAGGAAACAGATCTTTCATTTACTAGGAAAGATAAAGCTGACATTATATGCATACAGGAAACACATATTAGGAAACAAGATGTCAAAAATCTGCGTAATTCGAAATTTGGACAAATGTACGTTTCTGCCAGGAAGAAGAAAAAAAGTAGTGTTGCTCTTTATATTTCTAAAAAAATCACAGACAGAGAAATTAGCATAGATGAAGAAGGAAGATACGTAATGGTTGAAATTAACCAAGATAGTAGGTATATTTTGGTGATTGGAGTCTACGCACCCCTGGAGAATAAAACCAACTTTTTAACAAGCTGAGCAAAACTATTATTGATCTCAACTATGAATATACATTGCTGACTGGAGATTGGAATGGTGTTATTAACCCTTCAATAGACAGAGATTCAACAAAGAAAATAAAAAAGGATTAAGGGAAACTTCCCCAAACCTTTTTTGCAATGATGGACTCTCTTTCTATGAAATCATAGAATCATAGAGTTGGAAGAGACCACAAGAGCCATCCAGTCTAACCCCCTGCCATGCAGGAACTCAAAATCAAACCATCCCTGACAGATGGCCATCCAGTCTCTGTTTAAAACCTCCAAAGAAGGAGACTCTACCACACTCCAAGGGATTGTGTTCCACCAGGGGTAGGCAACCTTTCCCCTTTAAGGGCCAAGGGACTTCAGCTCCCAGAAGCCTCAGCCATGTTGGCCAATAGTCCCATGTTGGCCAATAGCTCCTAGGATTCTGGGAGCTGAAGTCCCTCGGCCCTTAAAGGGGAAAGGTTGCCTACTCCTGTGTTCCACTGTCGAACAGCTCTCACTGTCAGGAAGTTCTTCCTAATGTTGAGGTGGAATCTCTTTTCCTGTAGCTTGCATCTGTTGTTCCAAGTCCTATTTTCTGGAGCATCAGAAAACAAGCTAGCACCCTTCTCAATATGACATCCTTTCAAATATTTAAACAGGGCTATCATATCCCCTCTTAGCCATCTCTTCTTCTGGCTAAACATACCCAGTTCCCTAAATCATTCCTCGTAGGGCATGGTTTCCAGACCCTTCACCATTGTAGTCACCCTCCTCTGGACACGCTCCAGTTTTTCAGCTTCCTTTTTGAATTGTGGTGCCCAGAACTGGACACAGTATTCCAGGTGGGGCCTGACCAAACCAGAATACAATGACACTATTACTTCCCTTGATCTAGTCCAGGGGTAGGCAACCTTTCCTTTTTAAGGGCCGAGAGACTTCAGCTCCCAGAAGCCTCAGCCATGTTGGCCATTAGTCCCATGTTGGCCAATAGCTCCTGGGATTCTGGGAGCTGAAGTCCCTCGGCCCTTAAAGGGGAAAGGTTGCCTACCCCTGATCTAGATACTATACTTTTATTAATGAAGCCTAAAATTGCATTGGCCTTTTTAGCTGTGGCATCACACTGTTGACTCATGTTCAACTTGTGGTCTACTAGGAGTCCTAGATCCCTTTCACATGTAGTCTCATTAAGCCAGGTGTCTCCCAACTTATATCTATGCATTTATTTTTTTTGCCCTAAGTGCAGTACCTTACATTTCTCTGTGTTGAAATTCATTTTGTTAGCTTTGGCCCAGCTTTCTAATCTATTAAGGTCATTTTGAATTTTCATCCTGTCTTCTGGGATATTAGCTATTCCTCCCAATTTGACATCATCTGCAAATTTGAAAACCATGCCCCCTATTCCTTCATCCAAATCATTGATAAAAATGTTGAATAACATTGGGCCCAGGACAGAACCCTGTGGCACCCCACTGGTCACTTCTCTCCAGGATGAAGAGGAGCCATTGCTGAACACCCTTTGGGTTTGGGCAGTCAACCAGTTACTAATCCACCTAACACTTGTATTGTGTAGTCCACATTTTACTATCTTGTTTGCAAGAATATTGTGATAGATCTGTGGCATCTTAAAAATAAAACAGCAAAAGAATTTACTTACTATTTGGAATGCCATCAATCAGTTTCTCATGACATCGAATCTCTATTCAGAAATAGCAGAAATCGAGATAAAGCCAAAGAAATTCTCCGACCATAATCCAGAAATGATGTGTTTGTAAAAGAGGAAAAAGGATTTTTCTTGGAGACTAAACGGGAATTTGTTAAAAGATGAAAAAACTATCAAATAGGCCAAAGAAACCTTGAAATTATATTTTCAAGAAAATCTGAACAAGGGGACAGATATAAGTACAGTATGGGATGCTAACAAGGTGGTCATGTGAGGCTTCTTTATTCAGAAGAATGCAGAAAGGAAAAAGCAGGAAAATAAGGAAAAAGAGGAAATTACACTACAAATTCAGTCTAAGGAAAAAGAGCTCACATTAAACCCTGACAGAAAAGAAACATAAAAAGAAATCAGATTGTTACAGGCCCAACTAACCTCATTAACAGTGGAAGAAACAAGGTAAATTACGACTCACAAAACAGAGGTATTTTGAACAAGGCAACAAACCAGGGAAATTACTTGCCCACAAACAGAGACATATGAAACAGGAAAGAACGATAACAGAGATAATAGACAGAGAAAGCAAAATTGCGGACCTGAATAGAATCTGCAAAGCTTTTGAGAGATACTACAACATATTTTGAGAGATACTACAACATATCAGTTTCAGCCAGGACAGGGAAGGAGGAGGAGGAGGCTCTCCAGGCCAGTTTCTAAAAGAGAAGAGAAAGAGAAAGAGGTTTCTGCCAGGAAAGAAAGCTTTCCAGGCCAATTCCTGCTAGGAGAGAGGAAGAAAACAGTTCCAGGCAGCCATCTTGAGAGGGTAAGTTTTTAAGTTCTTTTTAAAAACTCTTGGGGAAAGTGTGACTGTGACTCAGCGGGTGGGGCTTTGTTAAGAGCATTTGCAAATCAATAGGGGGTGGGCTAGGCAGTTAGCTCTTTACAACTGCTCCCAGAGGTCAGTTTCAGGTCAGTTTCGGCCAGGACAGGGAAGGAGGAGGAGGAGGCTCTCCAGGCCAGTTTCTAAAAGAGAAGAGAAAGAGAAAGAGGTTTCTGCCAGGAAAGAAAGCTTTCCAGGCCAATTCCTGCTAGGAGAGAGGAAGAAAACAGTTCCAGGCAGCCATCTTGAGAGGGTAAGTTTTTAAGTTCTTTTTAAAAACTCTTGGGGGAAGTGTGACTGTGACTCAGCGGGTGGGGCTTTGTTAAGAGCATTTGCAAATCAATAGGGGGTGGGCTAGGCAGTTAGCTCTTTACAACTGCTCCCAGAGCAGTTTTATAACCACTACCAATTGTAGAAAACTTTTGGTCATCTGCAGACTTTAACATTGGTTTTAGCAAGAGATTTTCTTTGAGGAGGAAAGCCATAGTCCTTTTTAATACTTAGTATGGATACTGAAGGAACTGCTGCCGTCACCTGCAATACCTGTGGTATGTTTGTCTTCCTAGCTACAGAGGTCGGGAACTACACATGCTCCAAGTGCAAGTTGGTAGCTCTCTTGGAGGAGAAAGTACAGCAGCTGGAGGCGTGGGTAGCTACACTTCAGAATATTAGGGAGCAAGAGGCTTTCCTAGACAGAACGGAACGAACGGTCTTGGATGGGGACCACACAGTGGAAGTTGCTGGGGAAGAGAACGTCACACCACATACACAGGAGGTAGACAGCTGGAGGAATGTCACACGTAGAAGTAGGGAGACCAGAGATCGTTCTGGGAGCTTGCAGCTACAGAATCGTTTTCAAGCTCTTTCCCTTACCAAGGAGGACGAGGAAGAGCAGCATGAACAGACTTCAGGGAAAGAGCTGGGAGTACCACCACAGGGAACAGTCGCTGCTAAGCCTCGTAGGAGACGTGTGGTCGTGGTGGGGGACTCCTTGCTGAGAGGGACAGTAGCAGTGATTTGTGGGCCTGACAAGATGTCTCGGGAGGTGTGTTGTCTCCCTGGGGCAAAGATCCGAGATGTGACAGAGAGGCTGGGAAGACTGGTCAGGCCTACCAACCAATACCCCTTCCTTTTGGATCACGTGGGAACGAACGACACAGCAAGACACAGCCTTCAAAACATCAAAAGGGATTACGAGGCTCTAGGAAAGAAGCTGAAAGAAATGGAGGCACAGATTGTCATCTCGTCTCTACTGCCAGTTGAAGGGCACGGTCCAGGAAGAGAGAGGAAGATAGCAGATGTCAACAATTGGCTCCGCAAATGGTGTCGTCGAGAACGATTTGGATTCTTGGATCATGGGCTGCGGTTCCATGAGGGCGGACTCCTGGCAAGGGATGGGCTGCATCTCACACCAGTTGGAAGAAACGTTTTTGCCAACAGTCTGAAGAATTTGATCAGGAGGGCTTTAAACTGAGTTATGTGGGGAAGGGAGACAGCACCCTGGAAGACAAAAGGACTGGAAAAAATAGTCAAACTGTCATAGAGGAAACAAAGCAAACAGTAGAGGGACCCAACAGTGGGAGGCAAAAAAACCTGCTAAGGCAGCAAGTAAAGGAGACATATGGTCTTAGATGTCTCTACACTAATGCACAGAGCATGGGAAATAAGCAAGATGAACTTGAACTCCTAGCACAACAAAGCAAATATGATATAATAGGCATCACTGAAACCTGGTGGAATGAGTCTCATGATTGGAATGTAAAAATACAGGGGTATAACCTCTTCAAGAGAAACAGGCCAAACAGGAGAGGAGGAGGAATAGCATTATATGTCAGGGATATTTACACCAGTGAAGAAATCCAGGACAACAATCCTGGAAGCCAGGTGGAGAGCATTTGGATAAAAATTAAAGGGGAAAGAAACAACAGGGATGTTATTGTGGGAGTCTACTACAGACCCCCGACTCAGGCAGAAGAACTGGATGATGCCTTTCTAGAACAGATGGCCACACACTCAGAAAGGAGAAATATAGTAGTGATGGGTGACTTCAACTATCCGGATATTTGCTGGAAGTCAAACTCGGCAAAATCCTCAAGGTCTAGCAAATTCCTCACTTGCCTCAAAGACAATTTCATTGTCCAAAAGGTGGAAGAGGCAACGAGGGAGTCAGCTATTTTAGATCTGATCCTAACTAACAGGGAAGACCTAGTTAATGGGGTGCAAGTGGTTGGATCCTTAGGCGGGAGTGATCATGTCCTCCTCGAGTTTATTATACAGTGGAAAGGAGAAGCCAGGCATAGCCAGACACGCATTCTAGACTTTAGGAAAGCTAATTTTACTAGACTTAGAGAAATACTGGGGGTGATCCCATGGACAGGAATACTAAAAGAGAAGGGAGTTCAAGACAGATGGGAGTTTCTCAAAAGGGAGATACTGAAGGCACAATTTCAAACTGTGCCAATGAGGAGGAAAAATGGGAGGTGTCTCAAGAAACCAGGATGGATGACTAAGGAACTTGCAAGTGAACTATGTTTTAAACGGAACATGTATAAGAAATGGAAAAATGGGGAAATCACCAAAGAGGAATTCAAACAAATAGCTAGCACGTGTAGGGATAAAGTCAGAAAAGCTAAAGCACAGAATGAGCTCAGGCTTGCTAAAGGCGTTAAGGACAATAAAAAGGGCTTTTGGGGGTATGTCCATAGCAAAAGAAAGAAGAAGGAAATGATAGGGCCACTGTGCAGAGAAGATGGAGAAATTCTAACAGGGGACAAAGAAAAGGCAGAATTACTCAACACCTTCTTTGCTTCAGTCTTCTCAGAAAAGACAAAGGGTGCTCAACCTGAGGATAATGGAGCAGAGGACAGAATAGGAGAATTTCAGCACAGAATAAGCAAAGAGATAGTACAGAAACATCTGGTTAATCTAAATGAATATAAGTCTCCAGGACCAGATGAATTACATCCAAGGGTATTAAAAGAACTGGCAAATGTAATATCGGAACCATTGGCAATAATCTTTGAGAACTCCTGGAAAACAGGAGAAGTCCCAGTGGACTGGAAGAGGGCAAATGTTGTCCCCATCTTCAAAAAGGGGAAAAAAGAGGATCCCAACAATTATCGTCCAGTTAGTCTGACATCAATACCAGGAAAGATTCTGGAGCAGATCATTAAACAGAGAGTCTGTGAACATCTGGAAAGTAATTTCATAATAACAAAAAGTCAACATGGGTTTCAGAGAAACAGGTCATGCCAGACAAATCTGATCTCTTTTTTTGATAAAATTACCAGCTTGGTAGATGAAGGGAATGCTGTGGATATAGTATATCTTGATTTCAGTAAGGCCTTTGACAAGGTTCCCCATGACATTCTTGCAAACAAGCTGGTAAAATGTGGGCTGGACAAAGTAACTGTTACATGGATTTGTAATTGGTTGACTGGCCGAACCCAAAGGGTGCTCAACAATGGCTCCTTTTCAACTTGGAAAGAAGTGACCAGTGGGGTGCCACAGGGCTCTGTCCTGGGTCCAGTGCTATTCAATCTCTTTATCAATGACTTGGATGACGGTATTGGGGGCATAGTTATCAAATTTGCAGACGACACCAAATTAGCAGGAGTAGCTAATACTCCAGAGGACAGGATCAAAATTCAAAATGAATTGAATAGACTAGAAAGCTGGGCCGAAGCTAACAAAATGAAATTCAATGCGGAGAAATGTAAGGTACTGCACTTAGGGCGGAAAAACGAAAAGTACAGATATACGATGGGGAACACCTGGCTGAAGGAGACTACGTGTGAAAGGGATCTAGGAGTCCAGGTAGACCACAAGTTGAACATGAGTCAACAGTGCGATGCAGCAGCTAAAAAGGCCAATGCAATTTTAGGCTGCATCAGTAGAAGTATAGTGTCTAGATCAAGAGAAGTAATAGTGCCACGCTATTCTGCTTTGGTCAGGCCTCACCTGGAATACTGTGTCCAGTTCTGGGCACCACAATTCAAAAAGGATGTGGAGAAACTGGAGCGTGTCCAAAGGAGGGCAACTAAAATGGTGAAAGGTCTGGAAACCAAGCCCTACGAGGAACGACTTAGGGAGCTGGGGATGTTTAGCCTGGAGAAGAGAAGACTGAGAGGTGATATGATAGCTGTGTTTAAATATTTGAAGGGATGTCATATTGAGGAGGGAACAAGCTTGTTTTCTGCTGCTCCAGAGACTAGGACCCGAAACAATGGATGCAAGCTGCAAGAAAAGAGATTCCACCTCAACATTAGGAGGAACTTCCTGACAGTAAGGGCTGTTCGACAGTGGAACACACTCCCTCGGAGAGTAGTGGAGTCTTCTTCCTTGGAGGTCTTTAAGCAGCGGCTGGATGGTCATCTGTCAGGGATGCTTTGATTGGGAGTTCCTGCATGGCAGGGGGTTGGACTGGATGGCCCTTGTGGTCTCTTCCAACTCTATGATTCTATGATTCTATGATTCTATGATTCTATGATTCTATATTATATAAGGGAGGACAAAAAGACAATGGATTCAAAACAAGGCTTGAAAAGTACATAGAGAAACATGCCTTGGGAAACTAGATGAGGAAGAAAAAAAAACACTAAACACAAATATCTCCATGATGGAGGTCGTGGAAGCAATAAAAGGATTAAAATTAGGGAAAGCACCAGGACCAGATGGTTTGATGGTGGCATATTACAAAGTTCTGCAGGAAGAGATAAACTTACCATTTCATGCATTACTTAATCAGATAAAACAAGAAGGAATCTCTGATTCATGGTTGAAAGCTAATATTACTTTAATACTTAAGACTGACAAGGACCCGTCTTCACTGCAGATTTATAGACCAATCTCCCTTTTAAATCATGATTATAAGCTATTCGCAATGATAGTGGCAAATAGATTATAGAAAATATTACAAGTTATGATAAAGGAAGAACAATGTGGCTTCCTTCCTAAAAGACATTTGAAACAAAACATTAGAACAATGATAAATGTAATAGAATATTATGATAAAAATCCTGGGGGGAAAAGCTGCCTTAATATTTCTAGATGCTGAAAATTGGGATTTTATGATACATACTTTGAAAACAATGAATTTTGGTGATTTTTTAATGAATTGGATTCAAGTAATATATAAAACACAACAAGCTCAGGTAATTGTGAACAGAGAAAGAACTAAAGTTTGTCAAATTACAAAAGGAACAAGGCAGGGATGCCCAGTATCGCTTCTGTTATTTATTTTAATTTTAGAAATTTTAATCAAGCAGATAAGGGAAGATGATCAAATTAAAGGACTCAAATCAAAGGTTATAAATACAAAATCTGGGCCTATGCTGATGACTTGGTACTCATTTTAGAGGAACCAAATGACAACATTGAACATGTGATGAAAATAATTTTGGAATTTGGAACATATGCAGGTTTTAAAATTAATAAAACCAAATCTAACATTCTGACATTGAATATGTCAGAAAAAGGATAAAATGTTACAGAACAAATTAGGTTTTCAAATTTGTAAAAAAGTAAAATATTGGGGTATTATACTTTCAAAAAAGAACTCAAATTTATTTGATGACAATTATGGCATGATATGGAAGAAGATCAAATAGGACCTGGTAAAATGGACAAATGTAAACCTATCATTCATGGGCCGAATTTCAGTGCTTAAAATGACTATCCTACCTAGGATAATGCTCCTGTTTCAAAATATACCAGTCTTGTTTAATGATAACCCATTTAACCAATGGGAAGCTGATATTTTGAAATTTATTTGGGCCAGGGAAAACCCCCGAATAAAATGGAAAATCTTAAAAGATGCTAAAGAAAGAGGCGGACTGGGAGTCTCAGATCTTAAACTTTACTATTATGCCTGTGTACTTTACTGGATTTGTAATTAGATAACATTCAAGGATGCTAAGATGCTAAATTTAGAAGGCTTTAACAAAATATATGGATGGCATGGTTATCTCTGGTATAAAAGAGCAGACATGAATAAAGAATTCAATGATCATATAATTAGAAGAGCTCTGTTAAGAGTAAGGACTAAAGTCAAAAATAAGATATACAGAGAATTACCGAACTGGCTATCCCCACAAGAAGCATAGATGATAGGTCACAAAACGCAATTAAATGAATGCTTGAGATATCATTAAATCCTCTACTGGGAAGGGAGAACACCAAGAATGAAAGCCTGTAACAAGATTGAAAAACAAGGTTGTCATTGGTTTACGTATCGCCAGCTGAGGGAAAGATTTTAAAAATACCTCAAGTTAGAAGGTTTTAAAAAAGACTGGGATGAGTTAGATGAGGCCCTGACAGAATCAATGAAAGGAACCATATCTAAAATATACAAGGAGCTGTTAAAAATTGAGTTAGAACCAGAATTAGTTGAAAGCAGCATGATAAGATGGTCACAAAATTTCGGCTACCAGATCCAGATGGACAAGTGGGAGAGGGCCTGGAACCAAGATTTAAAAAATAAGTTATGTATGGACTTGAAAGAAAACTTCTATAAAATGCTGCACCAGTGGTATATGACACCTAACAAACTGGTGAAAACTAGAGGTAGCGAAATAGGCAAATGTTGGAAATGCAAGAGAAAAGAGGGATCACTATATCATCTCTGGTGGACCTGTCCGGTTGCATCGACATTTTGGAAAGAAGTACACAAGACTTTACAAATAATACTACATATACCGATAAGAAAGACTCCAGAATACTTTTTGCTAAATATGGTAGATGGGGAAGATGATAGGAAACATTTAAAATTTATCTTATATTCAATTACAGCAGCAAGAATAATATACGCATGAAAATGGAAAGAGAAACATATACCGACAATTGATGATTGGTTAATTAAATGTGTAGAAATGATGGGACTAGATAAACTGACGATGCGTGTAAATAATACTTATAAGAGAGGATGGGATAATGACTGGACCCTCCTGATACAGTATTGTAAGGCAAAATGGTCTTAACTGATAAGATCACCAGGATAGTGATAAAAAGTGTTATAGGATAAATGAGAATTGCCATGAGTTCTGTATTGCAATTTGCAGAAACGAGGAGTTGAGCAAGTTGAACTATTGATCTCAGCAATATGAAGGTAAAGAGTGCTGAGAAAATGGTTTGTACAGTAGGATAGTGATTGAAAGGAAGAATATAACTATAGAAATGCTCGGTGTAATCACAAGAGTTTGAGAAAGTTGATGAGAAGACAAAAGATAATATTTGTTTTTGTTGCTGTTTGTTTTATATCGAGTATGATATATATGTTATGCTTGTAAATGTAAGGCAATAAAATATATATTAAAGAAAAAAAACAAAAAAATGAAATTTTGAAATTTTAATTTTGAAAAAATTCTGGGTCTTTCTTTTCTCCTTCCACTGAGCTTCATCCCCACTCCCACCATTTCTTAAAACATTTTAAAGGGAAGCAGGTGAATGCCACAGCCTGTTTCTGCCAAAAGGTAGGTGTTTGAGGAGCAGTGGTGTAACCCCCCCACCAATTTGGTGAGGTCCTCACCCTCTGCACCCTGTAGTGACACCACTGTCTCTAGCTTCCTCTGATTCATGCTTGTCACATTCCTTGTTCGTATAATATGTGTCGTGCAGCTTCAGACTTTCTTTCATCTCTGAGCACATCAACAACTGAGCGTCCTTTTGGCTTTCATCCAATTGCATCATTAGCTACAGCACTACTTGCAATTGTCGGCTATGCCACCCCAGTACTTCTTTGAGTGCTTCTGATCTGGGAGTGTCATCTTCTGGCACTATTTCTTGTCTTATTTTGGATTGTCTCATTGATGGGGTTTTATGATAAAAGACATGCCTCCTTCTGTATAGTACTAACAAATGTTGGCTATGGTGCCACTACCATTGTCTCTGGGAAATCCTCCACCAGTGTCCACCCCCCAGTACTGCTGCCCAGTAGCTGTTTGGTACATTTAGTCTGGTTCTTCAGCAAAGGCCTCTCTGACACTGGAGATTCTACCAGTAGTACTGCTGCCATCAGCATAGGCTCTTGCCTCACAGGAGCTGCCTTGATGTACTTACATACATACTAACCTATGACTAGACCTAGAATAACCACAAAACATGCAATCATACATACATCTCTCTCTGTGTATATATAGTTTAAAATTACATCCATGGATTCCTGCTGAACTTAATGTTTATTTCCAGATGTTAAATGCTGCAAATCAACTACATAATAACTATGTCAATTTAGCACTAGCAAACTGAAAATGTGCATGTTTCCTGTAGTGCCTATCTAGCATGTAATATATTAGTACAGCAGTTTCCTCAATACTGCATGATGAGTTGCTCATTAGTGCCAATTATTACAATGGAGTATTTCAGTATGCACTAATTGTTTTATGAGATTAAGTGCTGCAATAGGTTACACTAGCATTTATAACAGTAAAAAGGCATGTAAAAGGATTTCTATGTAAGGTCAGGGATCTGCTATAACTGGCCATCCTTGGTCATGCCATTGTCTAAAGCAGCAAAGGGAGCTGTAGCTTTGGGGCTTCTCCGCTTGACAAAGCCACTAATACTGGGTGAGTAACCAGGGTTCCTTCCCTAAGAAAACTCTATGAAATTCATGGGTTCACCAGAAGCTGACGGGCAACTTGAAGGCACATACACACACACACACTATCAGGGATGTTCTATGTCAACAGATGGAGGCTTAAGCTACTCATGCAGTTGCTTTGATATCTGCAACCTTTGCACTTTCATAGATAAAATGGGGTTTAGATAGGGTAAAGGGTAACTTTCTCTTACTCTGGAGTTGCATTTCTTCAGACCAGCTATTGCTGAAGCACTGTTAAGGGAGAAAAGATCAGATAAAGTTCAGTAAACAGCATTTTATTGTTTTTATGTCAGAGTTCTGGAAAACCAAAAGCCAAGTATTCAAAGTTTTTGTTTTAATCTTAGTTGTTTCTGTCATTATTTCAGAATAGATAAAAATGATTCCTCCCTCCCAGGAGTGGCCCATAGACCAGTAATATAGTAAAATGCTGGCATGGTGAATCAAAAAGTTGGATTTATTTCAACTATTAAAATTATTCTAAAGAGTTCATGGAGTCCCAGAGAATAAACCATGTTGGATTTTTATCTATTGCAGCCTACCCAAACCTGAAGTTGAACTATAACTTCCAAAACACCTAGAAGGAATGGCCAATGTGAAAGTTTCATATGAATTTTTGAGAATAAAGTGCCAATTTGTGTGCATTATATTTAAAAAAATCTCAGCACAATGAGAAAACTGGATGGAGCAGGTTTATGATTTAGGAGATTATCGCATTTAAAAAAAACTACGACTTATCCTCGACGGGATACAGTTGCGTTTCAGATGAAGAGTGGGTATTATCACATTTAAATTGCTGCTGTTGCCGCCAGGTGACTGCAGCTCACATGCAGCCTGGATCTCAGCCGCACTTATCTGGCTGCTTTTCGCCAGAGCCGACTTAGATGCCAGTGTTCTGTTACAATACTGGCATCTAAGTCGGCTCTTATCTGAGAGATTTGATCTGCAAAGAAGTTGTTAAATGCATCACAGCAGGCTGTTGTCGGGTTAAGTAGTGGGTTCTGTATTGGTGAAATCCACGTCAGCTCCCCTACCACCCTAAACAGTTCAGCTGGATGGGACTATGCAGACACAATAAGTGCAGAGAAGAAAGTTTTCTGCGCTGCATATATTGCCTCTCAATAGGAACAAAGAAATTTCCTATGACAAGTTGTGTCAGATAAAAGTCGAGTTCTCTGCCAGATGTGCTCCAGTTGTTGTCCAATCCGCTTCATCTTCCTAAGCTCTTCCATATACCATGGCTTAAGGCAGCGGTTATCAAATAGTGGGGCGCGCCCCCCCAGGAGGGGCGTGAGGCTCCATAAAGGGGGGGTCCATTACGGCTGGAGAGAGGGAGATTGTCCCAGCGCAGCCCCAGTAGCAGCCCAACATGCTCTATCCTGATTGGTCAAACTTGCCCATGTGACTATTTACAGTCACGCGGGGGGGGGGGGCGCGAAATGTTTTCTTCTTTCCTAGGGGGGGCGTGACAGAAAATAATGGAGAAGCACTGGCTTAAGGTTAGAAGCGGGTTGGAAAGGACGCTTGGGAGCGATTGTGTCGATAGCCTTGGTGATATCAGTTTTCCAGGCATTGACCAAAGTTTCGACAGAATCACCGGCGTTACCAACCATTAAACCCTCTAAGGCTTTCTGGAATCCAATTGGTTTCATTAGCCTTTGAGGGCAGACCATTCTAATAGGTCTCCCATCCCTGGTGGGGCGGACAGTGGCTCTTAGTTCAATCTTGACCAGGAAATGATCTGTCCATGACAATGCGGTGGTTTTAATAACCTCCACCCACGGATATTCCTGTTCCGTACTAAAGACTGCATCGAGGGTATGACCCGCACAATGCCCGATGACCAATTGGGATAGGCCCATGTTTGTCATGGATCTCATGAACTCCCAAGCTGCCCCTGTAAGATTTGACAAACTGGTCTCGAGTGGGATGTTGAAGTCGCCCAGAACTAAAAGTAAGGGTGACTCCAGTAGCAACTCTGAGACCAGCTGTGTCAGCTCAGTTAGGGAGTCTGATAGACAAAGAGGTGGTCAGTATACTCGCAGAATCCCCAAACTATCCTTGGTCCTCAGGCTTAGGTACATACACTCAAAGTGGACTGGGTTCTGGACAGGTATCCTGATCAAGGTTAGGTTGTTCTTATGAACCAGAGCCACTCCGCCCTCCCATCCACTTCCCCTTACCTGCTCACTAACAGAGTACCCAGCTGGGAGGGCCTGCGTCCAAGTCATAGCACCATCCTCTCCCAGCCAGGTCTCTGTAAAGCAAGCCAGGTCGGCATCCTCATCTAAGAGGAGGTCATATATAATATGGTTCTTATTCTTATCTGACCTGGCATTGCAAAGGAGCAGGGTAAGTTTCTGTAGAATGATTGGTGTGCTCTCCAAGCCACTCCAGGAAACAGAGTAAACTGAAGGTGGGATAGCTTTCAAGCATCGATCCCGCCTTCTTTTGTAACAGCCCTTCACTCTGTTCCCACCATACCTTCCCTGCCATACCTTCCTTTCCTCCACACAAACTCAATTTCCACCCCCAGATGGAAGCTCCTGCCCAGGACCCGGCTCTTGGCCTCGCCGCTGCCACCGCTGTTGAAAGCAAGAGGGCTGGGGCGGGCTAAATAGCCTCCACCTTGGCCTGGCTGCCACAGCTGCCGCTGGTGATGGAAGGGCTGGGTGGACTAGATGGAAGCCCCCACCCTGGACCCAGCTCTTGGCCTCACCGCTGCCACTGAGTTTCATCTTCACCTTCAAAAAGAATGTTGTCAGGCAAAATCCTTGGAGCGTGTTGGAGGCTTAACTTGAAACCTCACAACTCAGCAGAACCCTTAATAAAAAGTTCAGATATTTGAGGGAGGCCTCAACACTAAATAAATAAACAAATAAATAAATCAGGTTTTACTTTCTTTCCTTCTCTCACACCCATGCTGTTTAGTGCTTCAGTTTAAACACAATATGTATTTATACTGGACAGGCTTTTTAAGCAATAGTACATTACAGAGCCAGGGAGCATTAACAGGAGATTCAGATAAATTGTGGATTACAACATCTGAAATTTTATGCATATGTCTTTAAAAGCAGCCCCTGCTGACATCAGTGAAACATATCATAAGATCAGGATGTATGGTTCTGTTGTCATTTCACAAGGTAGTTTTTGTCTGCTGACAAAATATTTGCTTAGGTTGCAGAACTGTAAATGATAATAATTATAATTATTGATGATGAATTAAAGTACATTAGTCTCCCTAATCTGGAACAAATAGTTCTCAATAAAAAGAAAGTCTGTGTTTAAGTAAATGCCAATGAATGAAGAGTTGGCTAGAACAATAAAATAAGGAAAGAAATACCTTTCTAGTCCAGAGAGAGAGAGAGAGAGAGACCTCTCCAGTCTCATGTTCTTAGAGTTTTCATATTCCACTTGCCCAAATCTGGTCTTCTATTTTGCATATTATGCAAATTATTTTAATTATGCCTCTTATTATTTGCATTCTAGTTATGCAAATCGGACACATTAATTGTAGCAACTTTTTCCCCACTGTATTTCAAACTTCATACCATTTTTATGGTTACAACTCATCAGAGAGAATTGGTATAGAATTTTTTTTTAAAACAAAATATTTTGTTTACTGAGACACACAGACAAAACATCCAAAAACAAACAACATATCTTATACATCTATCAATGTCTTCATATATATTAGAAAGAAAAAGAAATTTATAGACGTAACATTTCATAACGTTTCATCTTCCTTTTCTATTTCTTCTTTCTTCTTTTTCTTTTCTTCATTTCTTTCTATATTAAAAGTCTTCTATTTTACAGTGTATTTATAGCATACAACATACATATATCTTACAGATAACATTTTTACTTCCCCACTGGATGTATTCACTGTTATTGGCTCTATCTTATCTTCTTCTCTTTATTTCCTCTCAACTTAACCATCAAGTTAAGTGGATACAGAAATGTTTAAAGTGCTGGACTTGGAACAGGGAAACCATGGTTCAAATTGCCGCTTGCTCATGGAATTAACCATGTGACTGTGGGCCAACATGACCTGTACATTTTTATTGCAGTACAAATAAAACAACAGCAATAATATTAACATTTTGCCATGCACAGAAACATCCAGTGACATTCTCACTAGAGCACTATTTTAAATATTTATTTATTTATTTATTTATTTATTTATTTAAATTATCATCACATTTTCATTGATGGCAAAAAGCTATTGAAACATGAAAATACCACAGGAAGTTCTTGAGAGAGGCTGCCATTTGATTCACAGAGTAAGATACAGAAGAAAGTAGGAGCAAATGGCAGTAATTTAATTGGGGAGGGAAGCATGGTCAAATTTCCTTCAGAGACACAGAATAAATATTTTGCTATAATTAGAAACCATTCTACTTTTACTATCTTTTACATATTTGACTTTTCATCAAATGTACATGCTAAGAAGTTCATCTATGCCAGGATGTTGGTTGTTGTTGTATGCCTTCAAGTTCTTACTGGCTTATGGTCACCCTAAGGAAAACCTAAGGAAAACCTATCACAAGGTTTTCTGGAGCTGAGAGTGTGTCACACACCTAAGGTCATCCAGTAGGTTTCCTTGGCCAAGTAGGAAATCAAGCCCTGGTTTCCAGAGTCATGGTCCAACACTCAAACCATTACACCATGTTGGCTCTATAAGATGTTGGTGCTCCAGTTATTGTTTGTTAATGTCAGCTAAGGTAATGAAAAATGTTTGTTCATTTTGCATTTCCATTGTCTCTCAGCTCCCTACTTATATCCTCCCACCCCAATTATACATATTTGCTAACTGAGGCAATACTATATGCACCTGATGAAGAGAGCTGCAGTTCACAAAAGCATCTTACTATTTAAGAGTAGGTATTGTTGGATAGATAAATATAGATTTTTGGAAGGATAAAGATAGAGCAAAGCAAGAGCAAAGCAGCTTCATTTATATACCGCTTCATACCGCGCTATGGAGTGTCTAAGTGGTTTACAACTGTAAGCTCATTGCCCCACAACAAGCTGGGTACTCATTTTAGCAAACTTGGAAGGATGCAGGCCTGAGTCAAGCCTGAGCCCTGGCTAATATTGAACTCTCATCCTTGTGGTTTATGAATGAGTGGCTGAAGTACAGGCATTTAACCACTACACCACCAGGGCTTCTTTAGATTTTTGGATAGATAAAGATAGATAGATCCTGTTGGTTTTCATGCGAAGTCCCTCATTGCTGAAAAACCCAGGTGAACTTGTTTCTTGCAGAACATTTTGACAGAAGAGTGCCTCCACATTTTGCCTCATATCTCAGCTTCTCAAAGAGTTAGAGAGACTTACTTTAATAATATGAAAGCTTGGAATCCAGACCAAATGCCAGTCTAAATGAACACTGGATGGCATACCTAACAATGGGGGGAAACCTGGCTATCTGAGTGATATGCCAACCCTATGCATTCTGTACCCAAAGTGAGCACTAGATATCTCAATGAGGAGCCCACAAAGAGCTCATGAGTACAACAGCACCCTGTGACTCATGTTCCCCAGCAAACAATATTCAGAGAGATGCCATCTTAGATACTGGAAGTAATATGTAGCCATCATGGCAAGTAAACATTCATAACATCCTCTGTTGTTTGTGGGTACTCAGTTATTGGTAGCATATGAGAAATGAAACAAGGTGAGCCCTGCAGCCAGTAAAATCATACTCCTATACATGTCTATGTAGAAGTAACTTTCAAAGAGCTCAAGTGAGGCCCATATAAACAGATGTAGGACAGAAGCTTCAATCATCATTTTATAACAGTGCTGAATGTATTATCTTACTAAAAATAGATTATATGAAGAGAAGTGTAGTCCACTGACTCCAACCAGGTATATTGTACTCATTGCTGCCTAATGGGTATAAATGACATATAGAGACTATTGTTGTAATATATATTATGATGAAAGGTGAAAAAATAGAGACTTTCATGAGGAGCTGACCAAAAATCTTTGCTCCAGTAAAGATTTTATAATATTTTTATTTGCAATCTGGATGGTTGGCTTTAGGGACATAATTTTCCACTCAGAATTTGAACCTAAACTTATGCTGCCATGAACTAATGACCTCACTGTCTTGTTCCTATTGTGAAGAGCCCACAGTCACATCATGGCAGGAATTTCCACCTACATCTGATTTATAAAAAGATCTTACTTTTCCTAGCACTTGAGCCTGAATTGAGCCTACATTTTCTGTTCTTTTGAAAGCAATCTCCTCTGGTTGTTTTCTCAAGTAAATGCATGTGAATATACACAGCATGCTCCCTGAATCCTTTGCCATCACCTTTGCTATTTGAGTGCTAATAATTGTATTCTCTCACCACTGAGCTTGAATAATTCTTTCCTAATATTCGAAAACTCTTCTGTAGCATAGATTGGGGAGAAAGGAGAGGGGGAGCTTTTATGGCTAGGCAGGGGCTTGTCAGAGAACACAGAAAGACTGGGTGTCAGCAGATTTAGAAACCAAAAGGCTTGCAGGAGGGCAGGGAATTCCTCGCTCAGGTTGTTTTTAATGGCTGCTTTCTTGTTTTTCATCCAGTAAACAGTAAGTGGAGAACTGTAATCTGGCACTGTGCAATTAATGCTATTTTTATAACCTGGGCTGTGCCACCAAAATCTTTCATTTGGCTTTGGGCATAATTTTCTTGTGGCTGCACATCCAAGATGCACAGAATTCCTGATATATGAGGCTAACAAGGCAGAGGGCCATGTGTTGAATCACAGTTGGGATCAGCACACCAGCATCTATGGGCAGAGATACAATAATAAACATAAGACTTTCCTTTAAAAACTTTAACACAAGGGTAGGGAACATCTACCCCCTGGGCCAAATTTGGCCCATTAAGTTTCCCCATCCAGCCTGTTGCCCTTTCCCCCAATCCTTCCCATTTTCCTTGCTTCTGCTGTTCCCGCTTCTCATCTGTCCTCTATAGATGAGTTGAACTGTGCCTGGAGGGTGACTGTGGGGACAGGGAGATTTCAATCTCCTTTCCACACAATCTCCTTCCAGTCTCTCTGATCTCTAAAATACAGCTGGAGAGTGGAGGAAATGGGGCTAGGGAGTATGAAGGACAAGATTGCTTTCCTTTTGCATTGAGAGAGTGGTGTATTCCTGTACTGTGTACCATAAAAAGCCAGTCCTTTTCTAAGTGCACTGCTTAGGAGCATAACAAGATGGCAATGCAGAAAAAAATCATTTCTTCCTGCATTGTTAACTCATGCTAGCCTCTCTATAGTGGTGGAGCCCCAAGAAAGGCCAGCAGCCGGGATGGCTGGGGAATGCTGGGGGTTGTAATCCAAAAGGTAATTTGCTGAAGCTTTGATAAGAAAGCATTGGCCTGTTTTTGGCTTTGCCCATGTTTCCTTTTCACTTAGTCCAATGTTATGTGGTTTAGTGTTTGGTTAAGAATTCTAAATACCCCTCCCCCAAATACAAATTCCAGGATTGTATAGGATGACAATTAAAGTGAAATATAGTATTATATTTACGTAGTGTGAAAAAGACCCAAGGATGTGCTTCAGGTAGGTTAGACCTGAGCATTGCAACAAGTGACCTGCAGGCTGTTTGCAGCCCTCATATTCCTGTTTTGTAGCCCTCACAGCACTGCTGTTATCGCAGAATTGGCTTCCACCACTGCCCTACCTCTACCAATACCCACCTACCCAACCATTTATCCCACCAACTTCAAGACAGCTTCCTCACTTCTCTTCCTGTTGCTACCATGTGGACTGGCAGGGATCTATGATGCAGGAAGACAATGTAGCATCCCTTTGGACCAGGGAGATTTACTTCAGTTGCCATCAAATTGCAACAGCCACAAATCTGTTGGCAGTGAAGTTCTAGCTGGCTTCCAAAGAGGTCCAATAGTTGTCCCCTAACCCTGGAGAACTGATCACCTCTGCATTTGAAAAAAAGTGTGGGCTCAGAAAACAAACAGGTTTCTCTGGGTGTTGATGAACAAAAACATTAGCCAAACTCTGTTTAGGAGTTTATGTGTGAGTATAATCACTGGAAGCACTGGAGATCAGGCTCAAACTGAGTCAGTAATCTCACCCACAATCCATGTAAAAATTAAAGCTATGGAACAGGACAAACAAACTTCTTCAGTAAAAGTAGTAATAATAACATGTTAACAAAACTCATCATGAGTCTATTGACTTGCATCATGGCCTAGCACAGCAAGGCACATGTAATTAGCAAGAAAAGTTATCTGTAGTTCTCCATAAATAAATCTACTCCAAGGAGATGATGAGAGGACTGGGGAAGGAGTAAACAAGAAGAAGGAGAAAAATTGGAGTAATGCAGCTTACAGGGCAGCCACTCTGTCTCCAAAGAAGGCTTTTTAATTCAATGGTATTTTGCGACAGAACTTTGCCTAGATTTGTGCTTTAAAAATGGGGTTGGGGTGCCTTATGGTGCTATGGTTTTGTTTCAAGTAAGTGCTGGTGGAAAAGTTGTTAAGCCTGCTATCCATTTCAAAGGGACTTAGAAAGAATCAGGTCAATTAGATATTACAACTCCAAAGCATCCTAAGAAGCAGTAGGAAGAATGAAGGAAGGGAACAGCTGTGTCTCAGAATGCAATAACTGATGTCAAAATTTAGTCTTTTGTGCAAGAAATGGGTGCAGTTCCAGGACTCCCCATGAATTCTTTTACTGCCAAACACTGACATGCATGACTGCTATAGCATAAGCTTTATTGGTGGTAACCGATTCAACAATGATATGCAGTGGAAAACATTGCAGCCTTTTTGCTGAAGGAGTTCCCTCACAGCCAGTGGTAGAATTGGGCCCCCAAACTAATTCTACCCAGACTGTCCATCAGCTAGCATTTAAATTCCCGATTGCTGACTATATGGCATTACCCACAAAGGTGGGGTATTGGGGTCCCCACCAAGAGTGACAGCATCTCCTTGGTATTTGGGGGGAATTTGTTAGCTCAAAAGGAGGCTGTGAGAGGTGAGTAACCTAAGGGAATCTTTCCACCTATGTATACCAGTACTACCTGCAGAGAGAGACTGGTATCAATGAATAAAAGAGTCTTATTTAGAAATGTGCAATGGTGAACACAATTACACCAATAGAACCTTAGAACTGTACAAGGCTAGCAGAAAGAAAGATGTGAAAGGCTGGATAGTAAGAAACTGGGAGATAAAGAGGGTGATAATTACCAGTTCTGAAGACAGGTTCATGGAAGACGAAGTGGGGCTCAGATGGTGACACATTGAGTGAGAGAGACCCCCTGTACACATAGAGTCCATGGGTAAACTGTGACCGCAAACTATGTGCAAGGAGACTATGGGCCGTTGCAGACCAGCCCAAAGGGCTGGCCTGGGGGTAGAGTTGGGGCGGGGCAGCCACACACCGGCTACTCCAACCTCACCCTGATGCCATCCTGATGCTGCGTGACCCATTTAATCTTTATTTAGCGCTATTTAGGTCTTTCACATGCTTTTGGGCCAGTGCACCATTTCCACATGAAACTTCCTACTGTTTCAAAAGTCATCATGACTTCTTAAAAACATATCTGACTCTAGCTATCAAATCCCATATTCAGCACAAGAGGGGTATAGGGTATGCTAACAATGGAGAACCTGGGCTGGGGTACACTCCCTCCCCCAGCTGAGGCTGATGGAAGATGAGCCCCCAAGGATTATATAGCGCAGCCAATGGCAAGAAACAGTGGGAACTGTACCTCAATAGTATCTGGAGGATCCTATGTCCATTAGCCCTGCCACAGAACATCAGTTTATCCTCTAGTGCTGTTATATTTACCATTGTCATGCCTCACTGGCTGACAAATTATCAATGATCATGCCGGGATGCAGCACTGAGCAAATGATAGCACCACTGATGCTAACATCTTTCTAGTTCCACTCTGAAAGAGGCCCCCTCCCACTAAAGCTGTTATATAACAACCTTGTTCTTGACAATTATTTGGATGACAGCTTGAAAGACTCTATTTTTAGTCTCTTTGCTCAGCTTCCTCCACACACTCACCACAGGGAAAAATATTTCCATTCTGCCATGAGAACAACACGGCTCTAGTAATTAATTGTGAGAATATCAAAGCCTTCCTACCAAAAAAAAAAAAAAAAAGAGCACACTGAGAATAGGAAGGGGAAAGCATTGCTTTGTGCAGCTGATTTGAGTGCAAAACAACCTCCTGATGCTCTTTTCAGAAAAGAAACAATATGGCAAATGAGAAGGGCAAATTAAAGCCAAAGGGAACTAAGCAAATGGGATCAGGGGAATGACTCAGAGTGTTTCAGGGAAATGAGCCTGTTCAGATGCAATCTAGTGGCTCTTCAAAAGGAACAAAATCTGCTCCCAATCCTGGCCAAGGAAAGGTACTTTTTCAAATCAAGAGGTGTGAGAAGAATGCTTAACACTTTTGCTGCGGTCCTAAATACACTGCAGCCCTTTCTGTCATGTTTAAATATTTGAAACAATGCCATAGGCAAGAAGGAGCAAGCTTGTTTTTTGCTGGTCCAGAGACTAGAAAGTTTATCTCATGGGGGAAAATTGGAAGTATAAATGGTGATTAACCTGTGATTAACCCACAATTGTGCAAATGGTTTTCACACGACGTCAGCACACAAAGCACTGTTATCCCATGCAGAATCTGTGATTAACCCGCACTTGCACGCAATTGCATGAATGGTTTTTACATGACGTTGAGACGAAATGTGATTAAAGTGCCATTATCCCATGAAGAACCAGGCAAGAAACAACAGTAACTCATTCACGGAATTTTCCCGTGAATGACTTTTTGCTGTTTTTTGCTTGGTTATTCCTTGATTCTTCAGGGATAATGGCACTTGTGTTAAGGTTGTTTTAAGCACATTTTAATGTCAATTGCACAATTTTCATGGGTTAATCATTTTTTAGAGTCCCAATTTCCCCCATGTGATAGACTCCTAGGATGCAGAGCAATGGATTAAAAACTACAGAAAAGGAGATTCCACCTAAACATTAGGAAGAACTTACTGACAGTAAGAGCTGTTCAACAGTGGAATAGTCTGCTTCAGAGTGTGATGAAGTCTTCTTCTTTGGAGGTTTAAAATGATGGCCATCTGTCAGGAGTGGTTTGTGTTTTCCTGCATAACAAGAGGTTGGACTGGATGGCCCTTGTAGTCTCTTCCATCTCTATGAGTCTATGAACACTTTCCCAGGAATAGGCCCCACTGAAAGCTCTGAAACTTCCTTTTCATTAGCCCTGCATTCCCAACCTCCAAATATCTTGAGCTATAGTGCTTTTCCTCCAAAGGAGACAGCATGATGAGAGCTGTAGTTCAACACATCTAGTAGGCAGTTTATTGTGGAATGCTGGATTAGACATCTATAGGGTTTGTTTGTTTGTTTAAAGTATTTCTGTATCGCCTCCCAGCCCAAAAGGTCTCCTAAAGCAATTAACAAATTAAAACAATACAAAGGCAAAAACATTTTTAAATCACATTAAAATACTCTTTTAAGACTCCCAAAAGCAGTCTGGAAACAATCCTAGGGTCCTGTTTTGAACCCGTTAAAACAACCATTTCAAACACTGAATGGCAACTAGTTTTGGCTGCCCCCAGGGAGTGTAAAAAGGAAGGGGACGTACCCTCCCTTGGGAAGGGAGTTCCACAGTTGAGGGGCTGCTACAGAGAAAGCCCAGTTACATGTACCCACCAACCTAACTTTACAAGGTGTTGGGACATGCAACAGGGCCTCCCCTGAAGGTATCAATATGTAGAGCTACATTGGGGTAGGCAGGCAGGGAATAGCAAATAAATTTTAAGAAAACTGATGGTGACATTGAAGAAGCATAGAAAATACGGACACTTGTCCTGGTGTCACATCAGCTCCGGGCAGAGCTTTTGTTTATCACTTTCTATGCCAGCACTCAGCTCTTGCCCACTACACAATGTCTTGTTTTTGGGACTGCTCTTGAGCCCCAGCCACTTTAATATGGTCTCAATGATGGATGTCCTAGGCTGCTGCCATACTGCAAAATTAATGCAGTTTGACACTACTTTAATGGCCATGGCTCCATGTTATGGAATTCTGGGACTTGTAGTTTTGTGAGAGATTTGGCCACCTCTGTCAAGGAGCTCCGGTGCCACAACAAACTACAAACCCCAGGATTCCATAGGATGGAGCCACGACAGTTAATGTGGTGGCTTTGTTGTTGTTGCTGTTGCTGTGTGCCTTCAAGTCATTTCTGACTTATGGCGAGTCTAAGACAAATCTATCATAGGATTTTCTTGGCAAGATTTGTGACTTGCCCAAGGTCACCCAGTGGGTTTTCATGGCCAAGTTGGGAATTGAACCTTGGTCTCCAGAGTTATACTCCAATCCTCCAACCATTACTCTTAAGCAGGCTGTTGTGAATCCATTAAAGTGGTGGCAAACTGTATTAATTCTGCAGTGTGGCAGCAGTCCTAGTCCAAGACATCTGCAAGGTGGCAAACTGTATTAATTCTGCAGTGGTGGCAAACTGTATTAATTCTGCAGTGTGGCAGCAGTCCTAGTCCAAGACATCTGCAAGGTGGCAAACTGTATTAATTCTGCAGTGGTGGCAAACTGTATTAATTCTGCAGTGTGGCAGCAGTCCTAGTCCAAGACATCTGCAAGGTGCCAGGGTGAAGAAAGCTGCTTGAGATGGCCCTAGAAGACTATAGATGACATCACAAGCCCTGTGACCATGTCAGCCATGTCTGTTTAACCCATCAACAAAGAAATGTCCTACTACTTACGGAGTATTACCTTACCTTCTGGAGCGAGGAGAGACCTGTGGATGTCTCTCCTCACTCCAGGAGCAGGAACAACTACCCATCCATCACGCTAGACACAGAGGACCAGCAAGAAGCCTTCACAGCCTATTGACTTTTAATTATTTCCTGACCAACAGGAGTAACATGTCTTTTAAAAGAGGGGGCTGCTTTCTCTGCCCATCGTGGACTGTAAATGATCACTCTCTGAACAGTATTTTTCCCAGCTTGTTAAGCTAGGCTCAACAAAAGGAACCCAGCAGCATACTAAGTGCAGCAGTAACATTCAAACCATATGAAAGAAAATGCAAACGATAACTTCCTGGGTGTTTTGATTCATTAATCTCAATTATTTCCACAGCTGGAGATGTGCAGTGCCTGGATTCCCACAGATAATTCAGTGATGGAGATAATGAGGGTAAGGCCCCAAATGTGATCAGCTACCCTTTATTATTAATGGATTCACAACAGCCTGCTTGTTATGTCAGTCCTGGATAGCTTCCTCACACACTTCAGAGTCAGATCACTATATATCAGGGGTAGGCAACCTTTCCCCTTTAAGGGCCGAGGGACTTCAGCTCCCAGAATCCCAGGAGCTATTGGCCAACATGGGACTATTGGCCAACATGGCTGAGGCTTCTGGGAGCTGACGTCCCTCGGCCCTTAAAGGGGAAAGGTTGCCTACCCCTGCTATATATAGATGCCTTGCCTTCATCTTCTCGACACCACCAGCAATTCTAGTTATACATGTAGATCCTAGTAATAGTTAAGGAGCTATATAGCTTTGGGGTGAAAGAGAAGCAGTATTTAGACTTAGGGTTCCTAGATCTCAAGACTTGGGCCTGCTTCTCAAGTCCTCAGAGCAAGGGGAAGGAGTCTCAGGGTGAGACTGCTGCCTTGAAAAATGTGTGTGTGTTCCTTATTTGTTAGACTTGATATTTGTTTATCTAAACTCCGTGGTTGATAGAACTGCAGTTGATGCTTTACATATCATGCTTTAAAATATCATTAGTCTGCTGTTTTTAACATCACCAGGACTATCCCCTGTGACATTACACAATTATTATTATTATTATTATTATTATTATTATTTTCTTATATCCCACCTTTCTCCTAATATATGGACTCAAGGTGGCAGTTACAAAGAGTCACCCCAGGTCTTGGGTTTTGGCCTTGAAATCTCAGGGCTTAGGGTAGACCTGACCTGGCAATCCTGTTAGGTAATGTGCTACCTAGTTCCAGAATAGTCCTACTCAAAGACATAGCCTTGTTAATCTAGTATACAAAGGGACCTTATAGGACCTCTAAAACTAATATAGAGAGGAGCTTATAGTATAAGCTTTCAAGACTCTTCCACAAACTCTGTCTATTTCAGCATTTTTGTTTTATCAGCAACAGTTTTGTGCATGGCCAGTATTAATATCATTGTCCTGTCAATGTTTTTATGTTATTTAATTCCCTTCTGACCTCAGTGTCTGCTATCAGTCTTGTGCACTGCATTCCACCTGGAAGTTTGGATAACACTTTATGCATCTGATGAAGTGGGATACAATCCATGAATGCACATACTGTAATAAATGGTTGAGGTGTCATGGGACTCTTATTGTTACTGTAACAGACACATGTATCTTTTTGGAAATTCTCATAAATCCACATTTACAATGATCAAATACATAAAACAAGGAAGGAAGTAATAGCAATTAATAGCCTTTATTTAAGTGCTGCAGTCACATGCCTGATGAACAAACACATGTCTGCTATGAAGAATTTTCTACATGTTGATAAATCTTGTAAATTTGCAACTGTGTGTTAGATCAGCACACAACATACATCACTATGGACCTTATCAAACGCTGGCCACGAAGCAAAAAGTAACAGAAAAGTAACCGAAGTGAGAATAAATTCAGTTCTATACCGAAACGAACTGAATTTCGCCCTGGCGGCCATAGCGCAATGAATACGAAGGCTCCAAAGGGGATTTAGCGATCAGGCGCCGCGGGATGCGGTTCACGTGGGAAGAAGGAAAACACACACACACACACATTTTCTTCTCTCTCTCTCTCTCTCTCTCTCTCTCTCCCTTCCCGCCACCCAAAAAGCCAGCGTCGCAGAAGGCGCTTCTGTGGATGGCAAGGATGGGATGAAGGAGTCGGGAGGAAAGGCAGCCAAGGGGACCGAGGAGGAGGAGGAGGGCTGGAGGACTGGAGGAGGGAAGGGGTGTTGGTGGGGAAAAATGCGAGAGAGATGGAGAGAGAGAGATCGCCTCCCTCTTCCCTCCTCCTCTCCTTCTCCTCCTCTTTCTCAATCCGGTTTGCCTTTCGCCAATCCCTTCCCCTCGCCGGGATTTTCTGCTTGGGAGAGCTCTCCCTGCTTCCCCGCCCCGCCCACCATTGCGCAATGAATACGAAGGCTCCGCTTGTACTTCCCCAACAAACCGAATGTCAAAATCTCCCTACTCGCTACGGATTAGCTTCGGGTTCTGTGGAGTTTCGGGGCAGCGTCGTGTGTACACGCGGGGAAACAATACAGATTAGCTCTGTGTTCTAGGGCAGCGTCGTGTGTAAACACGGGGAAATAATATGTATTAGCTGCAGGTACCCTTTGGATTAGCTCTGCTCTAGACCCCATGTGATAAGGTCCATAAAGGAGGAGAAGAGGGGTTGTTTTTGTGTTTTGTTTTCATTGCTCAGAAACAGCTTTGTTATTTATGTATATCCAACAATGAAAAATGCCTGCATTTCTATCATTACTTTTAAAAAATACACAATGTTATTTTCCCAAAGTACAGGTCTATACTGGTATGATTAAATGATAGATGACAAAGCAAGAAAGTAAGCAAACATGTCCTCAAATTAAACTAAATAAATTGAAAGGAAAGATGTTTTATTAACAGTGGCGAGATTAATCATAGCAAAAAAGTGGAAAGATCAGGGAGATCTACAAATACAAGATTGGTAGAAAGAGATATGGTAAATAGCAATTAATGATAAGTTAACTTGTGGAATTAAGGTAAAAAAAAAAGGAATAATGAAGAGAAATGATTTTGAAGCAATGTGGAAAATATTTGTACAAAAGGCTTGAGTAAAGGAGGGAGGTGTTTTACCTCCACAGGAAGAGTTACAATTTTGGAGGGGAGAGTAATATGAAGATACTAGGCTCTGGTGATGGGGAGCACTTGAGGAAGGGGGGGAAAAAAGAAAGAAAGGGAAAGGGAAAGGAAAGAACAGAGAAAAAAGAAAAGAAAAGAAAAGGGGAAAATGAATTAGTGATAAATTAACAGTATTATACCTTTGTGGAATTGTGAAAAGTATATGGTAAAAAGAAGACAGTAAGGAGAATGAAGATAATAACAATTTTATGTGTTGTGGGTTTTTTTTAAATTTACTGGTTTAATCAATATTAAATGGTTTTACATGAATTAGATTTAGATAATGCAGTAAAGAATGAATAATTAATGTGATCTACCATATATATGTGGACTATTATGTAAAAGTTTTTTTTAAATATTATTGTATGTAGGTTGTAATAAAGAATTTTATACCCAAAAAAGAAAAAAGAAAGAAAGAAAGAAAGAAAGAAAGGAAAGATGTTTTGGCTAACTCTTCCATTTCATTAATTAACAAATAAGACCCATCTTTCAGAATTGGTTATTCTAGTGATAATTGAATTCTCATTTATATTATACTAAATAATTTTAAACATTAATGCTATTTCCCGCATCTTGCTCAACTTGTTATTGTTGGACTATTTTTGTTCTGTCAGAATTGGACAACATATATTTTAGCTGTTGTAAGTAAACTAACCCATAATCTGTAAATCAACACTCTCTACAGTTGTAGTCAAGATGTATAATAGTATAGCTTTTGAGATTTTGGGCAAACTGTATGCTGTTAGATGTACTTTGTTGTTCCAAAAATCTACTGATTTTTTGCTGCCATTTGTTTAAATATTTTTGCCCAATTTCCAATGGAAAAAATTGACATAAGGAACAAAATCTTTAGAAGAGCTGCCATTGAAATTGCTGAAACCTATCTGAGCCAAGGCAGTGAATACCTCATGCTGTCTTTATCAATCTGAGCTGTAAATCACAGATCACAGTTATAGTCTTTTGGGAGATTAATACTGACGTGTATCCATAAACCTAGGTATTTTATTGGAATATCTGCTCAGTCTAACTGAAATTTCAATTAAGGAGGAGCAGGTTGTCTAAACAGTTTAAATTTCAGAAAGGAGGTTGCAGGTCCAGGGCAATGGGGTGGCATGGGCAGAGGAAGACAAGACACACATATACAAGGTATGGTTGGAAACCATATTGCCTATAGCTGTATAATGCTAGCCTAGCTTTAGACACCAGTGCTGCCACCACCCATCTGGCAGGGTGAGAGCCACAGAATGAAAACTGTGGGATCTACTCAGGAACAAGCATGTATCAGCTGAGAAGTATGCAGGTTTGATAACCCCCAGGCTGGGCCTGACCCTGGCCAGCTGCACCTTCAAATTCCCTTAAGAGAATTCCCACAATTAAAGCATCCAATCTCATGGCCATCCAATCTCAGTTTAAAGACCTCCGAAGAAGGAGAATCCAACTCTTCAAGAAAGTCTGTTCTATCATCAAATAGTTCTTACTGTCAGGAAGTTCTTCCTAATGTTTAGGTGAAATCTTTTTTCTTGTAATTTGAGTCCATTGGCTTGTGTTCTGGTCTCTGAAGGAGTAGAAAACGAGCTTGTACTATCTTCTACATGACATCCCTTGAGATATTTAAAGATGGTTATCATACCACCTCTCAGTCTTTTCTTTTCCAAGTTAAACATTGTTATTATATACCTTCAAGCTGTTTCCAATTTATGGTGGCCCTAAGATGAACCTAACATAGGACCTTATCACACGGGGTCCAAAGCAGAATGAATCCAAAAGAAATCCCATCCTAATACGTATTATTTTTCCGTGTGTTCACACGACGTTGCACAGAACCACTAAGATTCCAGACAGAACCCCGAACAAATCTGCAACGAATTGAGATCTTTTGAATTTCAGTTTCTTCAGGAAGTACAATTGCACTACTGGAATCATTGCGCATTTACCGTGGGTCCGAAATGCATATGAACAGGCAATACGTATTGTGAAGCATTTCCCCGTCATGACCCATGGTTCCTAGCGAGATTTCCCATAAGTCTGCGAGGAAGCATCTTATGATGTGTACTTCCTGTTTGGATCGGGCAACAAACAGAACAACAAACGGGTAAACATGTCCTCTCCTTTACCGGAATTTATCACTTGTGTGTGAACGGAAAATACGTGCCCAGAATGCGCTTTCTTGGAAGCGCAATAATTGCGCAACGACTGGAATTGCGTGTGATAGCCATTTATGTATTGACGCGGCTCTTTCAGTTCTTTTCGGTATAGTACTGGATTTATTCTTATTTCGGTTTATTATCACTTTGTGGCCCACATGTGATAAGGTCCATAGGGTTTTCTTGGCAAGATTTGCAGAAAGGGGTTTGCCACTGCATTCCTCTGAGGCTGAGAGAGTGTGATTTGCCCAAGGTCACCCAGTGAGTTTCCACGGCTGATCAGAGGCTGGTTTCCCAGAGTCCTAATCCAACACTCAATTATTCTTCAGTGACAGAATTCATACAAAACAATTAGGTCGATATAGAGGTGGACTCTATCTCACCATGACCGTACCATTATTATTTCTCTGATGAAGTAATCTTACGCAGCAAATTTCGGACTTTTGTCATACTCCATGACACATTGTGGTTTGTTTGTTTTTTGACAACCACAATTTCAAACAGGGATCTTCAAACCATTTTCGCAACTCAATAGAGCATTTTTCTTGAAAACAAGGCAAAACTATTAAAACGATGGGACAGTCAGGAAAGAAGGAAAAATGATACTGTTCTATTTAAAATGGTCAGCCTACTCTTTGCCCATACAGATTCCCATCGTCCCTGTTACTGGCCAGTCAAGTCTGTAAAGGGGAGGGTATTTTGTTTTGTATTTTTGGACTGTAAAAAACCCCCCAAAACAGAACAAAAATAAAACTGTCTAGTCTCTATGTCTGGGCTGGCAAGAAGGAAAATTTAACGCACACAGCATGCATCAGACCAAGGGCCCTTAAACACTACATAAGTATCATGCTCTGATTCCAGAGCCATGGCAGCATCCTATGGAATTCTGGGATTGGATGTTTAGGGGTGGGCATTTCCAAATCTCAGTCAAGGAATTCCTCTAGGCAGGGCCTCACCAGATAAGACCACAAACCACAGGAGCCCATAAAGTGTGAAAGGGCCCCTAGTTTAAGATGCAGTATACCATGTTCATGCAGGTATTATAAATATTTAATCAAAATCCAATATAAAACTTCTAACTGACATGGAATGAATTTTAAGTGTGGTGTATGGTAGCGATTGTTGACTGGGGTTCTTGTTTTTTCTCCCTCTCAATCTCCAGATGCCTGTGATCCTAGCATCATATGTCAGGTTGTCTTGTTGTGATTTTTATAATTTTATTTTGCCTTGTTTATATATACAGTCCATGTGTATGGGGCAGCCTTTATGTGTAAATTGCTGCAAGAAGCCTCTCTGGCCATTGGAATCCACTTTTTCAAGCTCTGCCACTTTCATACAAAAATAAAATTGTGTGAGAACTGACAACTCTGCTATTACACAGTATGACGAAGCCTAGCAAGGATATTTTACATTTACTGTTGCTTCCGCTAACACCGGACAGAAGGATTCTATTTGGAAAGAGAAGAATGTTCTAAAATACTCAGAAATGGTTCAGATATGTGTCCCCTGAGTGTTGGGGAACCTTGTCAGATATGTTGGGGAACCTTGTCAGATATGTGTCCCCTGAGTGTTGGGGAACCTTGTCAAAGAGAAACCTAGACTGATGAGAATATTTGCATTGAGACTTATTCTGTACAAAATTTATATATATTTCCCAACATTTTCTGCATGGGACTGAGCAGAGAGGTTTACATCCGGTTTGGCATCATACATCATCTGAACAGCTAGGCTTCAAGTTGGTTTGAAGCCGCTTTATTTTGCCAGTGTGGACAACACCCATACAAAAGACCACTTTCTATGCAGAAAATGTTATTTTCTACACAACACACACAGAGAGTCTGAATTTTATAAGTTCCTAATTATGCATTTTCTAGAGTGTATACAGAAATTTCTGCACAGAAACACTATTTTCTGCACAGAAAATGCTATCTGCACACAAAAACAAATTGCAAATTTTGTATCAAATGAGTCCCAGATGACAAATAGTCTTCAGCAGTTGCACCGTTTTCACAGACTTTCTCAGAGCAGAAAACAAAATGGCTAAACGTAATCATTGCTTCCTTCATGAGCAAAATAAGTGTAGGATCATATGCCTAGGATTCATCTTGCCCATCAACTCTTGCAATGAATGATGAATGGAATGCCCTTGAAAGACCTTGTCTCTGGACTCTTACATTCTAGACAAGTAAGACCTGGTGACACTGGAGCTTGCAGCCCAGAAAAAAGACTTGTTGAACTCCCATATTTCTCCAGCAAGCAAAGCCAGTAACTTTTCAAAACTCTGTAAACAAACAGACACCCCTACAGTAGAAGATAGAGAGGGCCTTGCTCCAGCATGATTATATTAGATTCAGTTAGGTCATGTAAACAAAGTGATCAATGTTCAGAATAAGCCAACAACCTTCATGTGACATTCAAAAGAAAGGAAACCCAACTCCTCCTCCCAGAGCACTTCATTGTTAACAGACAAGGATACATTTAATTAAATCAACCCTCTGATGTCAAGGCATTCTGCCTTCCGAATCTATGTTGGACCTGGAAGAGCCATGATCTTCTGGGTGGGTGAGCTGTTGTGCCAGAAAGAATTAATGTATACATAGGGATAAGTTTAAAAAGTAGGTGTCTTCTTGGGCTTTACTTCTTTAACAGAAACTTTGGTAGAAGAGATATAAATAACATGGAAAGAATAGGAATAAGTTCCTATACCACAAAAAAGAAGAGCAATTTGAACATATGTTAGAAAACTTTTTATTCAAAAACCAACATTGTGCACACTTGAAACAGCTTGTCAGGTAAGCCTTGTATAAGTAAACAAAACATTCTCAATCCACTAGGGACCACCTTGAAAACGTCTTCGAAAATGTGTCCCGGGATAATTGTTTTTTTCACCAGTTTCCACTTCTCTTAAGATTTCCATTTGGGAATTGTGTTTTACCTATGTTTTATCAATATGGCATGGTAGCTGATAAGGCAGGCTAATCTTTCCATTTTACTCTTCACACATGGTCAGTAAATGATCTTGAAAGCAGCTGTTTACCTTGCTTGTTGTATGTAAGCACACACCTCTGTAGTGGGACCACCTAGATTGCATCCGCACAGTAGAAATAATCCAGCCCGACCCCACTTTTACTCTCATGACTCAATGCTATGGAATTTTGGGAACTGTAGTTTTAATAGGCATTTAGCCTTGTCTGTCAGAAACCTCTGGTTCCACAAGAAACTACAATTCCCAGAATTCAATAAGATGGAGCCATGGCAATTAAGGTGGTGTCAAACTGGATTATTTCTGCCCTGCGGATGCAGCCCTTGTGTAGAATCTCGTTCTTTCCCAGCTCAAGCCTTATCGACTTGTTTACTGAAGACACACTGTTGCAACCCAGTACTTAAAGTCTGTCTTTCTCCAGCCCTCCTTTACCATCTTCCCAATACCAGTGCTGTGGGGTGAAGGGGAGACCCTTCCAGCTAAACAGAAGAAAAGAAGGGTGGCTCGGATGGAGTCCCTTAAAATACTTTGTATGAAGGTGCTTCTTTGTCAGAAGCTTTGTTAACTGAAGAATGCTGGCACTTCCAAAGCATCAGCCAGGAAAAGCCAAGGGAGAGGATTGCTTATGGTTATTTCTGTCATTTCACATCTCCTGTGATTATTTTCAGGAACCCTGAACTCTTTATTGCAAGATATAAAGACTAAGGGCCGTTGCAAACTGGCCCAAAGGACCAGCCTGGGGGTCAAGTTGGGGAGGGGCAGCCACACGCCGACCGCCCCAACCCCACCCCGACGCTGTCCTGACGCCCTCCCAGCACAGCTTTTAAACATGCTGCACCGAAAAGGCACTGAAGGGCTGCGGTGCCAGCTCTTAGGCAGCCTTTTGCCGCCCCTAAAAGAAGTGGCATTTTGCCACTCTTTTCAGGGTGGCAAAAGGGAAGATCGGGGCCACAGCGTGAGGTTGATGCGGTCCCAATCTGCTGCTTCCTCTGTGCTGCCCCAAACAGCCATCTGCATCAGCCCTAAGTAACCAAAGCAATATACAAGGTTTCTGAAGTTTGTTTGCAAATGTATTCCAAAGCAAACTAAGGGGGGAGGCAGACTGGCACTTTAGGCCAGCCTTGGGGGTGGAGTTCGGGCAAGGCAACTGCACGCCAGCCGCCCTGACTCCACCCGACTCTGCCCTGATTCCGCACACCCATCCGCCCGGCACGCATCATCAGGGCGCCCTCTTGGCGCAGCATGCATACACGCTGTGCCAAAGGGACACAAAAGAGCCATGGCGATGGCCCAAAGGGCGGCTTTTGCTGCCCCAAAGGAGTGGCACCCATTTGCCTGCTCTTTTGGGGGCAGCAAAAAGGAGGATCGGGGCCACAGCGTGTGGTTGCTGCGGCCCCGACCTGCTGCTCCCAGGGGCGGCCCTTATGGGCTGTCTGCATTGCCCCTAAATCTACGCTCTTTATAGGGCAGAAACCACGCTGGTCTTGGCATTAGCAATGATGACAGAGCACTGAGGTGTGCTTTTGCCATACGGTTGCTAACTTTATATCCACCCACTGGAGCTGTGCCTTTTTAAAAACAAACCAATAACTTGATGCAAAGAAATTAGCAAGTGATGATGCTTCTCCCTCCTTACAAAAACTCAACTGCTGATTTATGAATGCTAAACTGGAAAATACAAGTCTGTTATGTACAGCATATGATAGCACAGTTATGTGATTGCTTCATCACGTTTGCCTTGAAATCCCACAAATCTGCTGAAATTACAATATGTGCCAATTACATATAGCAAGGTCTTTATCACACCAGCCTGCTGTCTTGCCACATTTTATGTTAGTTTAATGAAATGGAAAGATATCGGTTTAGGAACATTCATCATCACACTTCTCTACAATAGTGCTAAGGCACTGCTTTGGCATTCTATGGTCTCCACTGTCTCTTTCACATGGCCTGCATAACCCTACCCTCTACACTATTGGCCAACATGGCTGAGGCTTCTGGGAGCTGAAGTCTCTCGGCCCTTAAAGGGTAAAGGTTGCCTACCCCTGCTCTACACTAGGCAACCTTTTTGAGCCAAGGGGCGGGTTGCTGTCCCTCAGACAATTGGGGGGCCGAAGGACCAAAAATAAATAAATAAATAAAAATGAAAAAAAAAATTAAAAAATGCATGCACGCTCTCTCAGCCCCAGAAAAGCCATGGCAAACCCCCTGTGGAGATTTTGCCAAGAAAATCCCAAGAACAAGTAATAACAACAATAATCAATATCATTATGGCAGGCAGCCGCGGCGGGGGGCGGCCGCGGCGGCAGTAGGACCGGCCTGGGGCCGATCCAAAGGCCTCAGGGGGGCGCATCTGGCCCCTGGGCCTTAGGTTGTCTACCCCTGCTATAAAGTGTGCATTTTGGGTTTTAGGTTTTTTTCCTTAAAATAATTTTTATTCAATATTCAGTAATGACATGTACACATAGCTACACACTTACACAAACATAAACATACAAAGATAATCTCAGTTCCCCCTTCCCCTCACCCTTTAAAAACACTTCCTGCTTGTCTCTGTGATCTAAATATATTTCTAAATTTCTCAGTGATCTAAATATATTTCTAAATTTCTCCTGTTCTCTTTCTTACCAACTCTTACTCATCCTATCTAATCATATCATTTAAAAATCCTTTCTATAATGATAATAGTAGTAATGATATTATATTAATAATAACAATCATATTAATAACAACAACAATAGTAATAATAATGACAATCAACCTAAATATACTATCTAAGAATCAAGCCCTCTAATACCGGTATCCTCTCTTGTTCTTTTGTGAATTCCATAAAAGCTTTCCATATTTTTAGAAAAGACTCTGTTGAATTCCCCTTAGTATTTTTATTTTCACAGCAATTGCACAATAATGGCAATGTGGTGAAATAAAAATAATGAAAAAGAAAAAATAGAAAAAAGGAAAGGAAAGGAAAGGAAAGGAAAGGAAAGGAAAGGAAAGGAAAGGAAAAGAGTTTGTTTGGAAATAGCAAGGGAAGGGGAAGGAGGACTCACACCCATTCACACCACTGCCTGAGAATCAGAACTGCAACAGGAAGCATTTGTTGCACAAAAATTCATATTAGAAAAGCAGTGCAATTGGGAGGCATTGTTTGTTTTACACACCAGTGTAAAGGAGTGCTCCAAGAATGGATGGAATGCAAAGCAGCAGCAGGAAGGGCATGGCATTGTGTGATAAGTACTGGCCAAAGACGCTTTTATCCCATTGAAATTCCAGTCCCAAGAGTGAATTAAGTTGTGGGTAGGGCTTATGGACATTATCACACGGGGGAAATCCTGTGAGGAAACGGGGGTTTAAACTGAAAATAACCCGCAAAAGCGGGTATATTTTCAGATGACGTCGCATTTAAAAGCAGGTTAATCCGAACAGAAAGTAGTCAGAAACAGCTTCTTTTTATTTTCGGGGATCTTCTGAAAATAAAAAGAAGCAGTTTCTGACTACTTTCCATTCAGAGTAACCTCCTTTTAAATGCGCAGGAGGTTTTCACACGGGGAAAGCCGGCTAATTAATTGCTTCCGCTTTTGCGGTAACACTTTCATTTTAAAGCCGGCTTCTGTTCGGAGCTCCCCGTGTGATATATGATAGTGCACTGCATGTCCATTCCACCACAGGAAGCAACATTACCAATTCAGGTGGATAAAGGGGAGAAAGACATTGGAGATCTCTGTAATGAATCATAAAAAACTGTAGTCTAGAATGAGGGATGGAAGGAGAGCAAATGGGCCTTAGAATGTGACGCTTCAGATTCTAAAAGAAGCTTATCCTTCTCAAAAGGATTTTTTCTTGCTTTAAACCAGGGGTGGGCAACCTTTCTCCTTTAAGGGCCGAGGGACTTCAGCTCCCAGAATCCCAGGAGCTATTGGACAACATGGGACTATTGGCCAACATGGCTGAGGCTTCTGGGAAGCTGAAGTCCCTCGGCCCTTAAAGGAGAAAGGTTGCCTACCCCTGGTTTAAAGCCCCTGCTTTAAACACACATGAAGAGAAGCGTAGCCTGACTCCATCACCTCCAGCATTGCCAAATCCCAGTCCTTCCAAACAACTCATTAAGAGCTGCTTACAAGAGGAGCCAGCTCTTACAGCTCCCTTCAATTACTGCTCCATAAACAGCGGCACACAGCATGATCGGAAAAACACGAGGGGGAAAATCCACACAGCTATAATTATGCACTCACTAGGAGTCAACAGCACAGAGAATTTCTCCACAGTCGTCCCACCTGCATCCCCCACCAAACTATGTCTCTCGCTTTCTCTCCCCTCCTTCTTCCCTCTCTCTTGGGCACTTTGAGAGCCACTGAGAAGAGGTTTGGGCCCTGGTGAAATGTGTTGAGGTCTGAGAAGTTTGCTCATTCTCTCAAGGTCCCTTGAAATATATATATATATATATATATATATATATATATATATATATATATATAATTAAATAAAGACTAGTGGCCTCTGAGTCTCTATTTCTAGCCACTGCCACCACAATCGTAGATCTTGAGCTTCACCTATGGCTTCTTCCAACAATGCCGGACTTCCACCCCTCTCATTCCCTTCCTCCCACTTGCTGTGTTTCCTTTCCTCTCACTTGGGTCCCAGTTGTGCAGTCACTTACAGAAAGGGCAGAGTGGTTAAAAATCTTTTGTATTTTGAATACAGAATTTTGTACTGGAGGTCTGAACACTCTCCAAAACACAGAACTACTGAATATTAAAAGAACAGAGTCTACAGTATTTTGTTATATATGCATATTCCAGGTGGTCCTTGAACAGAAAGAACCAATGATATCTGCTAGGTATGAGTTGTTCACAACTCCAGTGATTTCTGCTGAAGGGTATGTATTTTTATATGAAAAATATTGTATTCCTGTGCAGTTTTTATGGGATTTAGTTAATTTAGTGTTGTCTTGTCTTTTTAATACCTGCAATATATTTGTACTTGTGTTTGCTTTTAGACCCTGAAAAGACCTTTTCTCATACAGGCCAAAACACATTGCACTATTTTAAAAGGAATCAACAGTTGATAAATAAATAAATAAATAAATAAATAAATAAATAAATAAAATTGAGCATCTTAGAGCATGTGATTCTGTCTCCCTACCATTTTCTGCATGTGCTTTTCAGTACTCTCTTTACCCCATCTAGATAGTCATGACCTACGCATTTGTCCTACCTTCCTCCCTGTTTTGTTGGCCTGAAGGCAGTCATATACATAGGATGGGAATTCAGACTACCATATAAACAACATCTAACACTGGACTTAAAGGAGTTATAACTGGCTGCCAGTGTGGTGTAGTGGTTACAGTATTGGATAGGGCCCCTGGGAGACCAGGGTTTGAATCTCTGCTCAGCCACAGCCACTGGGTTATCTTGGACAACTCACACTCTCTCAGCCTCAGTAGAAGGCAATAGCATGCTCACATTGAACAAATCTTGCCATGAAAATCCCATGATAGGGTTGTCATAAGTTGGAAATAACATGAAGGCATACAACAACAGATAGGGAAGGCAAGAAAGAAGAAGAAGACCACATGAGAGTTGCTCACTCAAAGAAGCCCATAGCTCTGGGTTTACAGGACCTGGCCAGGACTCTTGATGACTTGGGTGCTCATTCACAGGGCATCATAGGTTGAAGATGTCTGAACAAAAACTAACACAAATAAATGGTGAATGAGGATAATGGCAGATAATGACATCTGCAAGGTTAGTGAAGGCTGACATACTTTTTTTTTTCTTCCTTTTCTAACTGCCAAGGAACACTCTGCAATGTTATTATTTTCCCCTGTTCTCGTTCTCTTTTGGGCCATTTGCAGAATTATCAACAGATGCACCTGGCACCAATTGGCAGTGACAGAGCTCATGATTTATCCCTTACTTCAAGGGTGGGCAACAGTGGGAGGCTATGGGGCTGCTTTTAACAGCAAAACGTGAGCAGATGCCATTTCATGTTCATTTCCTGTTTCATAAAAGGTCTCTCCTGGGCATAAATTGGCCCAGAGAGGCTACAAAATGTGATGGGAATGCACCCCTTACTCTCTAGTATACATTTTGGAACATGTTGTTTTTTGAAACCTGGGAGACCTGAGAACCACAAAAACAGATCTGCAGGCTGAAAGCTGCCCATGGCATGCACTTTGCCCACTTCTACTTGGATAGGTGGCAGTATGCAAAAGGCAACAGGTGGCAATCCACTGCATCCTTGGATAGTGTGGCATATCCCTTTGACTTCTAAACCCTTCTGAAGAACAATATTCTCCCTGATGTTCTGGTATTGTGTGGCACTGTGGCAGTGTTTGTTAGAATTATGGTTTTGGTTAATTGGTGGTTAAATCAGTTTAGCAGCAGCAGCAGCACGGCAACAAGTGTGTCCTCCACAGGTATTTGGTAAAAACAACTAGATCTGAGCTTCTGGCAAATAAACAGGATATATAGGTAGGTAAAAAGAAAACTTACTTTATTGTTAGGTTCTAGGTTCTACAAAAATAATTAATTAGTAGAGAAAACTATACTTTGGCACTGAGGTCCCTAGATAGCTGACCTCCGTGTGTGCAAGTAAGAAGAAAAATATCTTTAGGAGCAAAGCCTGGTTTCTGCATCCATGCTTGGTAAGAGCAGAGAGGAAAGTGTGCTACCAAAGAATCATAAAACTTTATTACCCCAGGAAGAAACCCCAGAAAGAGGAGGGGTATGGGAAGTGACCTCTTCACAGACTCACTGTCCAAATGACCATAGAGATATACATCAGTATTTCTGTGTAGAAGACACTGCCCCTTCTCAGAGGAAAACATAGAACTACACACAAGCATTGGTGCTGATACTCCAACACCCTTTCTCATCAATGCTTGTCTTTATGTGACAAAATTCATCTTATTTCTCAGGAATTGATATCCGCAGAGATCTCTTTTGATGTATAACATTCATGTGCTATTTCCATCCTTGCAATGTAGGAAAAATGTAGAGGTGCTACTCCTCTTTTGTTTCAGATGAGCGTCTGAGCTGTGGTTCTGGAACCCTGTCTGCTTCCTTAGCGACATCCAGTTCCAAACCTGGTTCTCCCAACCTCATTGTGGACTCAAGTTATTCAACAAATCTGAATTTCCTGCCATGTGTTTACTTGCTCCAGAATCTATGAGAATAACATCATTTGATTTGTTTACAGTTGCTAGCAAACTCATATGATTCTTAACATGCCTGAAATCATTTGCTTTCTGTTCCTGCTTTCGCTGGCTTGTAAATTGAGGAGAGCTACCATTGGCTGAATTTGATGATTTCTGATTAGCCCTACAGTCTCTTTGAAAATGCCCTCTCCAGCCGCAAGAAAAGCAATGAAGATCTCCCTTTCTTGTTAATGATCCATATGGTGTTTCAAATGTAAATCTGTCTTGCCTTTGTTGAGCTCCAGCAGTGAAATTCAATGCAGATTGCAGTTCTGGCTGAGAAAAGATCTCCCTTTCTCCTTCTGGATGTTCCGTTTCCATGATATATAGGATTCCTTCTTCATCCATCTGAAGTTTCATTTGTTGAAGCCAAATATTAAAATTATCCTCAGCAAGTTTAGGTATCAAGGAGTGGCCATAAACCACGGATGCTTGAGCCTTCTTTGCTCACACAAAACCTCCTGTTTATAAAGCTCGGGGTGGGGGGGAATACACTGGCAACTTCAATTGTGCCAAAAATCATTGATGCTAATACTCCAACAGTGTTTACATAGCCAAAGTCCCAATACTTCAATATCTCTTCCTCCTACCCATAGCCTTAAAGGGATGAACAAGTCTTGTTGAGACAATGGCAGAATGAAAGTTATAGTAATTGCAGATCAGTACTGAGCTGCCACAAGCTTAAAGGCACGAGATCCAATCTGATCTTGGAAGCTAAGCAGGATCAGACCTGGTTAGTATCTGGATAGGAGACCGCCAGTGAATACCAGGTGCTGCAGACTATATTTCAGAGAAAGGAACTGGCAAAACCACCTCTGAATATTCCTTGCCAAAGAAAATCCTGTGAAATTCATGGGGTTACCATAATTCAGCAGGTGACTTGAAGACACACTCACTCAACTGAGCTGCATCCTGCTTTATACAAAATAGTAGGAGTAATAGTAATTTAAAAAACTTTCAGGTCCTTGCATCTGCCTATTCTTTTCTTTCAGGTAGGCACTACTTGCTGGTCCTCAGCCCACACAAATAGGTTGGGACATTATGAGAATGATACAGGATGTTGTACCAGCATGATTGACTTCTGCTTTTAGCACTGAGCTGGAGAAAAAGATAGCCTTTCCCAAGGAACATTTACTCTCACATCCTCCATGAGATCCTATACTGCTACTTTGTTGTTGTTAGCTGCTTTCAACTCAATCTCGACTCATGGTGACCCTGTGAATGAGATGTCTCCAAGCCCCCCATCCTCTATCCTCTACCTCCCTGCTCAGGTCCTGCAGGCTCAGGCCCACGGTCTCCCTGGTTGAGTCTATCCATCTGGCATGTGGTCTTCCTCTCTTTTTACTTCTCTCCACCTTCCCCAGAATCATTGTCTTTTCTAATTATTCATGCCTTCTCATGATAGGGTCAAAGTATGACAGCCTCAGTTTAGTCATCTTGGCTTCAAGGGAGAGTTCTGGCTTGATCTGTCCTAGGAACCATTTGTTTATCTTTTTAGTTGTCCATGGTATCCTCAGCACTTTTCTCCAGCACCACATCTCAAATGAATTAATTTTCTTCCTATCTGCTTTCTTCACTGTCCAGCTCTTACAGCCGTACATGGTAATAAGGAATACAATGGCTTGAACGATCCTAACTTTAGTGTTCAGCTGTATATCTCTACACTTTAGGATTTTGTCTTGTTCTTTCATAGCTGCCTTACCATTCCTAATCTTCTTCTGATTTATTGACTACAGTGCGGCTTCGTCTCAAGATATAAATGTTTGATACAAGGTAGGGGAAATATTTAACTATTTATGTTTCTTCCCCGGTGGTCATTATTTTTCTTTTCTTTAAGTTTAGCATTAGGCCTGCCTTTGCATTTTCTTCTTTGACTTTCTTTAATGATTGTTCCAAGTCTGTGATGTTTTCTGCTAGTACGGTGCCATCTGCCTATCTTAGTTTGTTGATATTCCTTCCTCCTATCTTCACTTCTTCTTCTGTGTCCAAGCCTGCTCTTTGTATGATATTTTCTGCATACAAGTTGAACAGATAGGGTGAAAGGATACAGTATTGCATGACCCCTTTGCCAATTGGGAGCCATTCTGTTTCTCCATATTCTGTTCTTACAGTAGCCTCTTGTCCTAAATACAGATTCCTCATCAGGACTATTAGATGTAGTGGCACTCTCATTTCTTTAAGAGCATTCCATAGCTTTTATGATCTATGCAATCAAAGGCCTTGCTATAGTCTATAAAACACATGCTAATTTTATTCTGTAATTCTTTGGCTCAGTCTGTTATCCAGGGGTAAGCAACCTAAGGCCTGGGGGCCGGATGCGCCCCCTTGAGGCCTTTGGACCGGCCCCAGGCCGGTCCTGCCGCCACCCCCCCGCTGCCCTCCGCCGCCACCGCCAGCCATGATGATATTGATTATTGTTGTTATTACTTGTTCTTGGGGTTTTCTTGGCAAAATCTCCACAGGGGTTTTGCCATGGCTTTTCTGGGGCTGAGAGAGAGTGCATGCGTATTTTTTTAATTTTTTAAAAAATAATAATAATTTTTTATTTTATTTATTTACTTATTTATTTATTTATGGTGCTTCAGCCCCCCAATTGTCTGAGAGACAGCAATCCAGCCCCCGGCTCAAAAAGGTTGCCTACCCCTGCTGTTATCCATTGTATGTTTGGATGTGGTCCCTGGTGCCTCTTCTTTTCTGAACTCTGCTTGGACATCTGACAATTCTCTCTCCATATATGATGAGAGTTCATGCTGCAGAATTTTGAGCATAATTTTGCTTGCATGGGAAATTAATAAATTGCGTGGTCCTATAATTGATGTAGTCTTTTGTGTCTCCTTTTTTGCAGATAAAAATGTATATTGATCATTTCCAATTTCTTGATCACTGTTTTGTTTTCCATATTTGATGGCATATGTTGGTTAGCACTGGAATTAATTTTGTTTGTATGACTTGTAGCAGTTCAATTGGAATATTGTCTTTCCTGGTGATTTATTCTTTCTAGTTTCTCTAAGTGCTTCTTCTATCTCGTTTTCCAAAATTTGGGGTTCATCTTCATATATTACTTTATATAATATAATTTCCAGAGTATAACTCCTTTAATACTGTACCTAAAATTTCTCAACCATAGCATGCTGGTTGGGGATTCTAGAAGTTTTAAACTTACAAAGTAACTTTTCCATTATCTGCAATAGAGATAGTCAAGAACTTTTTCTCATGTTATTTGTGGTTTAAAAATTACCAAAAATCAACGAATTTCTTCCTATTGTAATTTGAAAGAAAACAAAAATGATATTAACCTGAATTTACAGACTTGCCTGTAAAGTCCAGGGCTTTTCAGTGTTAAATATTCTGCCAGGTAGCTTTGAATTGTTTAGAGGCAGTGTAGTGTAGAGGTTTGAGTGTTGAACCTGGACTCCAGAAAACCACGGTTCAAATCTCTGCTTAGCCATGGAAACTCACTGTGTAACCTTGGGCCAGTTGCACACTCTCAACCTCAGAGGAAGGCAACAGCAAACCTCCTCTGAGCAAATCTTGCCAAGAAAAACCAAGGACAGGGTTGCTTGAATATAAAGACAACAAACTATTGAATTACAATTATCATCACACACACACACCATCTCTTCTTCATCATTAATATTTCTTTCTGGCAGGCAAGTACAAAATGGCTGGGCCCTGTTGTGTCTCTTGGATTTGGTTTGTGATGATACAGAAAAAAAAATACTTTGCTGTTTTTGAAGAATTTACCAAATGTGTGAATGTCTACATGTTTGTGACAAAAAGAATTTAAGTTTTAAAAACATTTGAACGTAAAAGAAAGTGAAGATGACAGACTTCCTCATCTATCATTGCCATACCTGGACTATGACAAGCTGGCCTACCTTTTCAGTCAAATCTTCTTTTACAGGATCATACCCCCCTCACTTTCCTGGTCATAGAGCAAGAAACAAAGTGCGAGTAACCACATGGTTTGCTCACTTCACTGATGTTCACCTTGTTCTACATTGTCCCTAGCTATCTGCCCCAAACCTTGCCAGATTTGTGATATTGAATGAAATTTATGCGGCTTCGTCTCAAGATATAAATAAATCAAAAATTAGTTATAAATCAACTAATAATGATTGTAAAACCACCTTGTGAAACCTCCAACAGTGTTGTGTCTTCTTTGTGGCCTCTACTGAGTTATTCTGGTTTGGATTACACTTGCCAGAATAACATTCTGGCCTTGACTTCCACCCCACTCCCTTTGCAAGATCTCTTTTGCTGCATGTTTTCAGCTCTTGCAGAGAACAATGGTCAGCTGCCCTCCCATGCTGTCCCATTCATTGCCCTGTACCACTGCTAAGGTCAGAATGAAATGCCTACCCATGTTATCAATGCTGGTCGCCTCATTCCAACCTCAGAGTGACTTGCACCCACAGCAGCTGCAGTGGGTGGTTCACAGGGGGCCACAAGTGAAGGCAGCTACCAACATCACTGCAAAGAGAGCCAAAAACCCACCGTTATTTAAATGCAGGTTAGGGGGCGGAAGCCCTGAATTGGGTGAGGGTGTTGTGAAGGCAGTCTGCATCCAATTCAAGGTTTTGGCCCTGCATCATGTAAACAGGACTCAGTGAGCATGCAGAGGGGGAATTTGTCCATATAGACAAGTCCTTCAAAGCAGCAGAGGGCACAAATAGACATTGACTGTACCTTAACTTTACAGCAGAGTGAAGGCAAATGTGTTCTTCCATTCCAGTCCTTAGAGCTATCATAGTCCTTTTTGCCATTTAGCTATCACCTACTATCTTTGCTCAGTTCAAAAATATAGCCATGTTAGTCCGGATCAGTATGCAAAGGGATATTGTAGCACCTTTAAGACTAACTGAGAGAAAGAACTTGGTAGCATAAGCTTTTGTAGACGTCTACTTCATCAGGTGTCATTGCCCAAGGGATCCCTTGTCACTTCTGTGATATACATTAACTACCATGATATTTTATACACATAAAGCTTACAGATAAAGAATCTTTTAAAATTTAGCCCTTTGGGGTTTAGCAGTTTTACTAGTATATAAATTTTGTGTGGCCATTTTCCTCTCATATATATATATATATATATTATATGTTCTTGGTTGAGACATGCAACATTCTGAGATGTGCAAATACTGAAAGATAATTGCATTCAGGTTTGCATACTAATCCAACAAGTGCAAATCTGATCAGTCCTTAAAACTGAATGGTTTGGGGCCAGAATGTCTGCATGTTGTCTCCTCTTGTGTGAGCTTGTCCAGAATTTGAGATCACCATCAGACACCCTGTTGTGTGTTCCACCACCTTGAAAGGCTAGGTGGCAGGCAGCTGAGACTGTACTGTTTCATATAGTCTTTGGTCCTTGAAACCTGGAATGTTTGTTCTCATTATTTCAACTGTGAATGTTTTTCAAACCTCCTTTTAAAAAAGTTTTTTGGCCCATTTTTGAAGAATATTTTAATTTTTTATTATTTGCTATACATCTCCTTGGGAACTATTGCTGTGAGGTAATAAATACTTAAATACAAATAAAATAAAAATAAATTGTGAACCTAATGAAATTCACTCCTATCTACAATTCACAGTCAATCTCATATTTAGATGTTGATCAAATTAATTTCAGTATGGTCACTGTCAGGGCCAGTTCTGCCATCAGACAGAGTGAAGCAGACACTTCCGGCTGGAGAGTTTGAGTCCTCATAAGAAGTTGTTCATTGTTTACTTTTGCTGTCATTGTATTTTTACTGCTAGAGAAAGCAGTAAAAGAAGTGCTCAGAGGATTTCCTGCCTCCTGTACCAAAATAACTTGTCTGCCTTTGGGTACAATACACCTTATCAGGGTGATAACATTCACTGCTCTCCTCCAGGTAGTAAAACATCTGGGGCCACTGTTCCATGTGCCTTCATGCTATGCTCTGAGACATGGTTAGCAACAAGGGTTCCCACTGTCTCCAAAATCCATTGCATCAGTTGCAGAATCTCTATTTTCATTCTACCAAATGGCTGGCCACACCTCATGTGACAAATACACTAATGAAGCATGCTGTTCCTGTTTCACAAAACCCACAGGAAAGGATGACGTAGGAAGTGCTACATGCCGGAAAAGGTCTCTGCCCTGTGATGTTCAAAAAAGGTGCATAGTTAAGATGGCCAGCAGGAGCTGCCCAGCCCATAAATCAGTCCTTTGAACTATTTATAGTTTTAGTTGGGTTTCCTTTTCAGACTTAAGCCTCCAGCTGTTTGCAGAGGAAAAGATAAAGCTTTCACAGAGAAAGTCAAGATTCCTGATTGTTTCTGTTTAGTCGTTGCAAGATAGACACAGGCCTAACTACACGTAGGCAATACTTGCTGTACCAGCAGGAAGATGTGTAGGAGTGAACTAAAATGATCCAGGTTGGTTTGGAATTTTTTGCCTCCTGTCAACATTTTCCTAGTAATACAACATCCCGGGATTTAACAGTGTCAAGGTCTCTATGTCTTTTGATAGGAGAAAGGGCTTCTGCAAGCAAATATTTATTCCAGGCTTCTGGGATGCAAGTTTGTGCTTGTGTCTGTGTGTGTTTTAAGTAGCTTTATTTGACATAAGGTCATCCCTGTCTCATGACATGCGCTTCCCATGAAAGCCCCAGGGACACCTCACTCCTGACTGCTTCAGGGTGATCCTGTCACCATGACAAATCACATGGAAAGGAATAGATTTTAATGACCCAGAATGTCAAATGTAGGTAAAAGGGAAAGATCACGTATCATTAAAAAAAAATTAAAACTTCTCTGGTGAACTGGCAAGAAATGTGTTCTTCATGGTTTTTAAATTCCTTTCATACTATGCAGTTATAGCACTATGATTCCATTTAAACTTTCAGAATCTTGGGATTGGTAGTTTGGTGAGGCACTAGAGCTCTCTGGCTCTAAGTACCGTACTCCATTCTAAATGGAAATCCCAGGATTGCATAGGATGTTGCCATGACAGTTAAAATAGGAGTCAGTGCTAGAATTGTATAATGTGAGAGATCAAGTACATGTACAAATATCTATCTTGATACAGAGGCAGATGTTCACACCCCAAAAGTAAGTTCAATCAAAGCAGGGATTAACACTAAACTCAAAGAGAAGCATTGCAGATATTGTTGTACTGTAGTTCCCCACATTCCTCATGAGTGGCTAAGTTGGCTGCTAGGGCTGCTGGGGGTTGCAATCCAATAAGTTCAGTAGAGACATAAGCTACACTTACATTTCTGTCATATGGCAAATGTCCTCCAAATCTTGCCACAATATGATAGGGTCACTTTAGGCTCACTATAAATTGGAAATGACTTGAAGGCATACAACACAGAAACACACATTTAAGACACAATCTATTGCCTTCTCATGCTGACCTGTATTTGTATTCATCTCCTCTCAATACTAGAACAGGTTGCCAAGTTCTGAAGAATTGCAGGTTGACACTATTCTGTGTTGGGTCAAAATGTTGGTACCCCCAAACCTCTCTTTCCAAACACAGGGACCCATTTAACCAGTTAAATCTGTGCAGGCTTGAAGCTGTTATTTCTCAACAACACTCTTTCCACTAACCTTTGCAGTAGACGTTATATAAGCACATAAAATTATCTGATTATTATGGTTTCATTTTCTTCATTTCACAGAGAGAACTTTTAGACAGGCTCATTTCCATAACAAACACAAATGCTGTTTTGCTAAGGTTGAACAGTACTCACCAGGGAACATACACACTGTTCTGTGAATTGAGCCCTTCATATTAATCAGAAGAGCTGGGGTCAGAGTGTTTTATTTGTCACATTTTAAGCCAGCTGAAACACTTTCTAGAATAGAAGGTTTTAGATGAACCATAGGAGCATTTTGAAACTACAGAGCTTATCACACTGATAATAAAACAGGCTTACCTGAGCTGGCTTAAAATTTAAAATGGATAGCATCCTGATGTTATCAGAAGGATTTAGCCACCAGAATCACTGCCTGGGTCCACCCTGGATCCATCCCCGCGTGCCTTATTTCGAAGCCGGGACTTTTCTGGCTTAAGGAAATGGCTGCTGGAGCGGCCCTGTGAGCGGGGATGGACCTGGGGTGGACCCAGGCAGCAATTTTGGTGGCTAAATCCTTCTGATAACATCCCGTTTAAAATTTTAAGCTGGCTCAGGTAAGCTGGTTTTATTATCATTGCAATGAAATCCTACCTATATCCTAGCTAACTGTGGGGTGTTGATTCCTCCCTATGATTAGTTCAGCCTAGCTAAAGATGCAGGCAAATAATTAACTCCTTTTCCTAAAATAGACTTTTCTTTTTCTCAGCTGAAGAAAAGGGAGTGTAAATGCTTTGCTTAATCAACTCTAGTTAGCTTTTCTCAGTTTCTCATTCCCAACATTTATGTATTGGCCCAGGTTATTTTATATTTCAATACACAGATTTGTTACACAAAGTGTACAGGATCCAAATAGTTCATCCAAAAGGCCAGCTTTCATAGAATCAGAGTTAGAAGAGACCACAAGGGCCATCTAGTCCAACCCCATTCTGCCATGCAGGAACTCAAAATCAAAGCATCCCCAACAGATGGCCATCCAGCCTCTGTTTAAAGACCTCCAAAGAAGGAGACTCCACCACACTCCTTTGGTTGTTGTTTCTTTATTATTTACAAGATTTTTTTTTTACTGTGCTTTTCCATTACAAGTAAGAATATTATAAGAAAGAAATTATAATGATGTAATAAAAAGCCCAACTAAACAGAATGTGTAAAAAGGCACATGGCAGGAAGGCAAAACAAAGATACTGCAAGCCAAAATGTATGTCTAAACAGAAAATCCATTACAAGGCACCAAATTGTCAGTAAATGAAGAGCAATGTGAAGTTTTTAAGACAGATGTTCCAGAGTCTGGCCATTGCTATGGAGAAGGACTCTGTTCCCACCAACTGGCAATGGTGACACATTCAAAAAGGGCTCATCAGCCAAACACGAAAGACAGACAAGTGGATGCAGCCCTTATTTATATAAACGCTTAGGGAATGGCAGCTGGAGATTTCCATGTCAGTGGTATGGTGAATCCACTCTGGATCTTTTAGCCTTATTTTGGGGTTTACCACCTTGCATAGCTCCTTAAAACTTCAGACTAAAACATGGAGCTGATTTGCTACCTCACCAACCAGCCATTGCTGTATTTAGTTCTAACGGTACTTGGAATTGCACCCCAAAATGAATTATTAGTGATCAGAGAAGTTGATACAGAAATGGAATGATTCACTCCTTCATACTTATGTTGGTCAGAAGCATCTTCTTGTTTCTTCTGCTAATTGTCATTTAGCTTTCTTAGAACACTTAATTGTAATTAAAGGTTGGCTTGGTTTCCACTGTTTGTTTGTTGTGTGCCTTCAATTCATTTCCAACTTATGGCACCCTTAAGGTAAACCTAACACAGGGTTTTCTTGTCAATATTTTTTCCAGAAAGGATTTGCCATTGCCTTTCCTAGAGGCTGGGAGAGTATGAATTGTCCATGGTCACCCAGAGGATTTTCATGGCTTAACTGGGATTCAAATCCTGGTCCCATGGAGTCCTTAATCCAGCACTCAAACCACTGCATCATGGTGCCCCCATGTTTCCATTGACCATAGTCAAATTAATCAGTTTGTCCAGATTCAGCCTTTTTGGCTGAAGGGCAGAGAATAAAGTCTCTAAATAAATAAAAATAAGATGTGAAGTCGTAGGCTTTCATGGCCGGCATCCATAGTTTTTTTATTGGTTTTTTTTTTTTTCGGGCTGTGTGGCCATGTTCTGAAAGAGTTTCTTTCTGACGTTTCACCAGCATCTGTGGCTAGCATCTTCAGAGAAAACTGAAATGGAAAAGCCTGGTTGTATATATACTGTGAGACCCCGGGTAGGGAGGAGTGGTTCCCAGGTGAACTGTGTGTTGTTCTGTGTTGAATAGGTATTGTTCTGTGTTGATGGCATCGCTTCAGGCTATGCAATCCACAGAACAATACACAGTTTACATGGGAACAGCAGACATATCCTGGATTGCACATATCCTGAAAACCCACAAAAAAACTAAAAATAAGATGGTTGCAACAATAGGCATACAGTGTCTAGAACAGATCAAGGGAAGTGATAGTACCACTGTATTCTGCTTTGGTCAGGCCTCACCTGGAATATTGTGTCCAGTTCTGGACACCTCAATTTAAGAAGGATGTTGGAGTATGTCCAGAGGAGGGCAACCAAAATGGTGAAGGGTCTAGAAGCCATGCTTCTAGAGTGGCTTAGGGAGCTGGGAATGATTAGCCTGATGAAAAGAAGGTTAAGAGGGGACATGATAGTCATGTTCAAATATCTGAAGGGATGTCATATTGAAGTGAGAACAGGCTTTTTTTCCACAGCTCAAGAGACTAGGACAAGCAGTAATGGATTCAAGCTACAGGAAAAGAGATTCCACCTAAATCTCAGAGGGAACTTCCTGATGGTCGCCACAGCTGTTCGACAGTGGAATATGCTGCTCCAGTAAGAGGGAACTCACTTGTGGGGTCCCTCAGGGGGCTATTTTGTCTCTGATGTTGTTTAACATCTATATGAAACTGCCAGGTGAGATTATACAGAGTTATGGTTTTTACCAGTTTGGTAGATGAAGGGAATGCTGTGGATATAGTATATCTTGATTTCAGTAAGGCCTTTGACAAGGTTCCCCGTGACATTATTGCAAGCAAATTGGTAAAATGTGGGCTAGACAAAGTAACTGTTACATGGATTTGTAATTGGTTGACTGGTCGAACCCAAAGGGTGCTCAACAATGGCTCCTTTTCAACCTGGAAAGAAGTGACCAGTGGGGTGCCACAGGGCTCTGTCCTGGGCCCAGTGCTATTCAATATCTTTATTAATGACTTGGATGACGGTATTGGGGGCATAGTTATCAAATTTGCAGACGACACCAAATTAGGAGGAGTAGCTAATACCCCAGAGGACAGGATCAAAATTCAAAATGACTTGAACAGACTAGAAAGTTGGGCCAAAGCTAACAAAATGAAATTCAACATGGAGAAATGTAAGGTACTGCACTTAGGGCGGAAAAACGAAAAGTACAGATATACGATGGGGGACACCTGGCTGAATGAGACTACGTGTGAAAGGGATCTAGGAATCCAGGTGGACCACAGATTGAACATGAGTCAACAGTGCGATGCAGCAGCTAAAAAGGCCAATGCAATTTTAGGCTGCATCAGTAGAAGTATAGCGTCTAGATCAAGAGAAGTAATAGTGCCACTCTATTCTGCTTTGGTCAGGCCTCACCTGGAATACTGTGTCCAGTTCTGGGCACCACAATTCAAAAAAGATGTGGAGAAACTGGAGCGTGTCCAAAGGAGGGCAACTAAAATGGTGAAGGGTCTGGAAACCAAGCCCTATGAGGAACGACTTAGGGAGCTGGGGATGTTTAGCCTGGAGAAGAGAAGGCTGAGAGGTGATATGATAGCCGTGTTTAAATATTTGAAGGGATGTCATATCGAGGAGGGAACAAGCTTGTTTGCTGCTGCTCCAGAGGCTAGGACCCGAAACAATGGATGCAAGCTGCAAGAAAAGAGATTCCACCTCAACATTAGGAGGAACTTCCTGACAGTGAGGGCGGTTCGACAGTGGAACACACTCCCTCGGAGAGTAGTGGAGTCTCCTTCCTTGGAGGTCTTTAAACAGAGGCTGGATGGCCATCTGTCAGGGATGCTTTGATTGGGAGTCCCTGCATAGCAGGGGGTTGGACTGGATGGCCCTTGTGGTCTCTTCCAACTCTATGATTCTATGATTCTATGGTGCTGGGTGTTATCAGTACGCTGATGACACCCAAATCTATTTCACCGTGTCTCGTTCATCGGCCTCGAATTCTGATGGCATCTCCTCTCTCAATGAATGTCTTCGGGCGGTAATGGGCTGGATGAGGAAAATCTTTCCTTGGAGGCTTTTACACAGAGGTTGGATGACCATATGTTGGAGGTGCTTTGACTGGTGTTTCTTTATGGCAGGGGATTGAACTCAGGGGCCCCTGAGGTCTCTTTTAACTCTATGATTGTGTGGTTCTATGGTTCTATGATAGGATATGCTATATTTGTTCTCATAAAGCAAAACAATGATTGGACATGGGACTAATGAATGTATGGTTCTCCAGATGTTGCTAGACTGCAGTTCCCATTCTCCCATGCTGGCTAAGGTTGATGCGCGCAGCAGCCCAACAACATCTGGAGCACCACACCAGGAAGGCCACCCAGGTGACCTAGTGTAATCTTACATCTGTACCAGCTTAATGTGTTTCAAGGCTCACATGACCCTTTATCAAGGAGTATAGCAAAGACACAAGACCTTGGAACTTGGAGAAATGTAAGTTCTCCTTATACAGGTCTTAGATATCAAATAGGTAGGTTTACATTGATGATTTTCTCTCAAGTATCCTTAGCAAAACTTTCAAAGAGCTATTAGAACTGCACACCCAATTTTTTGAATAAATAGCATAATCTTCAGCTCCATCAATATTATACATTTCTCTACTGAGGTTTTCCAAACATCACCCTTTATACTGAATCATAATGTCTCTTGCAGCAGAACATCATCTCCCTGTCTCCTCTAACAAATAATAAATTGTGGCTTCCTATTGGTAGTGGGTTTTGCTCCACTGTCCTTGGAAGAGGTAATAAATTTTTTCCAGTGGGGAATTTTTCTTTGGGACATGTTAATTTGCAACTAGGGAAGCTGATGTTGTACAAAGTAACATCTTTAAAAGAAAAACTCAAGTATTCTATTAACTGTGTGCTGTATGCAAAGGGATCTTGTAGCACCTTTGAGACTGATAGAAATTGGTGTAGCATAAGGTTTCATAAACTTAAGTCTACTTCTTCAAATCCTCAGTAGACACACTATATAATATTTATCCCCAGCTCTTCTTCCATTAGTGCTATGGTTCCTTTGTAGAATTTTTTGTGCAAGTATTCCAGACCAGTTATAAAGCCTTTTTGTAATGAATTCTTAAGAGCCTGTGCCATTCAAACAAGAGTGAGACTGTGGAACATTAAAAAACTAAATAAACCAAAACATTAAAAATTCCAGCAAATCTGTTTGCTCCTGCCTTTAAATTACAGCATTGTTCTGTGTGCATTTTAGTCACCCAGATTATTCCTCCTCTTCATGATGAGCATATCTTTCACCTTAAGTTTCTTTTCCCCCGTCAGAGTGAATGATACAATTTCCTCACCAGTAAGTTAACTCCTCTGTTCATATGTGCATACAACTATTAAGGTGAGACTGTCTGATCTGGGAAGCTAAGTATAGTCAGCCCTGGCTAGTACTTGCATGGGATACCAGGTGCTGTAGCTTTATTTCAAAGGAAGGAACTGGCAAAACCACCTCAGAGTATTATTTGCCTAAGAAAACCTTAGGAAATTCATGGGGCCATCTGAAAGCAACTTAAAGGTGCATGCGTACACACACTCACTCAAATGTAGCAAGGTAGGCTGTTCTGGTTAGAATAACTGGATCAGGTGGACTAGGAATGAGAAGAGCCAAGCTCAAATCTCAACTTCATAAAACTCAATGAGTAACCTTCATCTAGTCTCTATGTTGCAACCTGGAGAGAATATTTCTCTCAAGGGTTCCTATGTCCCACTGTTCACCTATCTACTCCATACAGTAAAAGACAAATCTCTGCCTTGCAGCCCCAGAGTTTGGGGAAATGCCAGACAGTCATGTGGCTCCTTAAAGACTAACCAAGTTCTGTTTGGCCTAAGATTTTGTGGACTCCAGCTCACTTCATTAGAGTCCATGAAAGCTTATGGCAATGAAACTTGTCAGTCTTAGGACGTTATCACACGTGGGCTAGTTTCGTTGTTAAAGAGATAATAAAGTGGAAATGAAGCATCCTGAAAAAAAAGAGAAAATAGAACTTAGGGGGGTTGCAGACTGCCAGAAATAGTGCAAATTGAGTCCACTTTTAGGGTTAGGGTTAGGGTTAGTGCTAGGGAATCATGGGAATTGGTTTTTTTCTGAGACGTTGAGCCTTCTCTGTCAGAGAGCTCTGGTGCCACAATAAAATACAGTTCCCATGATTCCAGAGCCTTGGATGATGCCCAGGAGAGGGGGAAACTGGAGGTAGTTCCCATGCCCCCCATAAGCCTTTCCCCTTTGTAGGACCTGCAGGGCAGAACGTCATGGTGAGATGGATCTCCAAGTTGCTCCACAAGCACACCCCACACTTGCACCCACATCCACCCACAGCTGCTGTGAGGGAAGCCTTCTTTCCCCTCCTTTTCCCTCCATCCCAAATGCCAAACTTCTCCTCCGTCCCAAACTTTCCTCTCCTGGACTGCCTTTCTGTCCCTTCCCTTCCTTCCCTTCCCTGCATGGCACTGAGGAGGAGCCCGGGACTCTCCCTCCCTGGAGGCCCCTCCTCCTCCTCCTCTTAGCCCTCCTCCAGGTTTTAAAAGAGAATTGTCCGTGCGTATTTGCTTTTCAGATTAAATGCGCAATTACTGTAATTTCACAAATGCATTTCCTCTAAACTCCCGAAATTAAAAAGATCTCGGATAATACCAGTTTCTGTCCAGTTTCTGATCAGTTTCTGTGCGACGTCGTGTGAAATCATGAGGCGCAAATTCACTTTTTGTTTGGGATTTGTGTGGATTAATCAACAGATTTCCCCCATGTGATAACGTCCTTAGGATCCCACAAGACTCTTTATTGTTTTTGATGCAACAGGCTGAAACAGTTACTCCCCTTTGGAGAGCTTAGAAACCAGACACTTAAGGTAATTAGTTATCCTAATTCGTTATCATCATCCTTTCAACTATTCCTTATTACCATGTATGGATGTGAGAGCTGGACAGTCAAGAAAGAAGATAAGAGGAAAATCAGCACATTTGAGATAATGTGGTGCTGGAGAAAAGTGCTGAGGATCCCATGGACAGCCAAAAGGACAAACAAATGGGTCCTAGAACAGATCAAGCCAGAGATGTCCCTAGAAGCCAAGATTACAAGACTTAGACTGTCGTACGTTGGACACATTATGAGAAGGCATGAATCATTGGAAAAGACAATAATGTTAGGAAAGGTGAAGAGAAGTAGAAAGAGAGGAAGGCTACTTGCTAGATTGATGGACTTTATTAAGGAGACCACAAATATGAATTTGCAGGAGCTGGGCAGAGCAGTAGAGAACAGGGGGGCCTAGAGATGTCTCATCCATAGGTTGAGATCAACACGAAGGCAGTTAACAACAACAAAAATCCTTTCAAATCCTGGAAAAATATTAGTGCTGAAATAGCTACTTCAGCCACTTTTCTTTACAAAACCACCTGGATGCAATGAGTTGCTGACTAGTAGTATAAACCAGTGCTATGCAAAGTGATGGTCCAGGGATCATTGCCAGTCTACAAACTCTGGTGAGTTTCCAGGAAAGAAATAAGCAAGTGTATCCAATGGGCACAAATATGGAATGGGCCCCTGGCACTGTGTGTGTGTTTGAAGAGAGAATACAGTCAGTTCTCCATATCCATGGATTCTTTATCCATGGATTCAGACACCCACAGCTTGAGAATATATTTTTTTTAACAAAATATAAATTTCAAAAAGCAAACCTTGATTTTGCCATTTTCTTATGTCATTGTATCTACTGGGACTTGAGCATCCACAGATTTTGTTATCCACAAGGGGTCCTAGAACAAAACCCCAGTGAATACCAAGGGCCCCTGTAATTGCCAGTCCTCTGAATCAGATAGCTTTGAAGCACTAATACAAAACACAGACTCCTCCTGTCTGCTTGGTCATCATCTCAACACCTACAAGAAGTGATGGCTGCCGGCTCCCGTGTCAGTGGGGCAGTGAATCCATTCCACATTTTGGCTAGATTTAAATGAGGTCCTCAAGGGACTGAACCTGTTTGGGAATAAGTTTGGAGAGTCCTTTTTAATGCCTGGATTAAAACAAATTTAGAGTCACTGCTCCAGGGACATGGAAGCCACAAGCCATGAGATCATGAGGTGGCTTCCACCTCCACTCTTTAATGAGGCCACATTCCTGCAACTATAAAAATAACTAAATGTCACAGTGCAAGAGAAGCAGTGTTGTCTGTTGTGAAGTAACAAAGACTGTTACCTTCTTTCTTAGGAAAAGGAAGTAATTAGATGTAAATAATTCTTCATAACTAGTTTCTTCCAAGCCTTGAACCCATCAATATTTAGTCATAGCATGCTGAAGTGAAGACCACCACTAATTCTGTAAGCATATCTGGACATTTCTGATTCTTTCCACCACATCAAAATGCAAATTGCTTGCCGACATGAAAAGGCAGGCTGAAGCAGAAACAAATGGCTTAACTCAGATCCACAGCTGAAGCTGGTGTTTACACATTCCTGGATCATGGTCAAACTTTATGAGAACACAAGAAACTTTGTGCTAGATCAGAGCAAAGGCTTGTCCTATTTTTCATCATGGCAAATCAGATTCTTCTCTTAAAAACCTAGGGCCTTTTCATATTACACAATTATAGTGCTATGATTCTACTTTTAGCTGCCATGGCTCTATCCTATGTAATGGGGTTTATAGTTTGTTGAGCTTTCTGACTGAGAATTTTATGTGTTTGTGTGTATGTTCCTTCAAGTTACCTGTCAACTTAAACTTATGGCACCCCCATGAATTTCATAGGATTTTCTTAGGCAAGAAATTCTCAGAGATGGTTTTGCAATTTCCTTCTTCTGAAATACTGCCTACAACACCTGCTATTCATTGACAGTCTCGCATTCAAGTACTAACCAGGACTGATCCTGCTTAGCTTCCAAGATCAGATGAGATCAGGTTGGTTAGTCAGTCTTTTCCTAAACTGAAAAGGCCAAAATGTTGCCATGACAGTTAAAGCAGAACCATAGTACTGTAATTATGCAATATGAAAGGGCCTCTTAGAAGCAGATGTGAGGCAAGGGCAGGATAACTTTCCTTTTCATGTTCTCTGGCCTCACTACTCACTATTCTATTGCTTGGAAGAAGCACATTGCCAAGAGCCAGCATGGTGTCGAGATTTGAGTGCTGGACTATGACTCTGGAGATCAGGGTTCAATTCCCCCACTTGGCCATGGAAACTCATTGGGTGATCTTGGGTGAGTCACATACTCTCAGCCCCAGAAAACCCTGTGATAGGTTTGACATGAGTCAGAAACAACTTGAAGGCACACAATAACAGCATATAGCCACTGTGAATAGTAGCCGGTGATAGCTTTAGCCTTCATGAATTTGTTCAAACTCATTTTAAAGCCATCCAAATAATACATCTTTTGGCAGAAAGTTCCATATTTTTAACCATGCACTGTCCAAATATATACTTCCCCTTGTCTGTCCTTTAACTTCAGTGAATGACCTTGCTGTCTTCTAGTATTACAAGATTCTTGTCCATTTTCTCTAAGCCATGTGTGATTTTATAAACATTATCTGTTCATCTCACCATTTTTCCTAAACCACAACATTCCAAACATCATAACCACTTTGGGTCCCATATTAGATGAGAAGTGGGATCTCCTCGTGGGGAGTTGCTCTTGACTTCTATTAATTTTGGTTGACCTTTCCTATACCTTTCCCAGCTCTAGGATATCCTTTTGGTGCTTCAATGACAAACTAACAACGGTGTTTCAAGTGTATTCAGAAACCACAGATTTATATAAAGCTCAGCCATGAAACCCACTGTGTGACCCTGGGCAAGTCACATACTCTCAGCCTTGAGGAAAAGCAATGGCAAACTTCCTCTGAACAAATCTTTCCAAGAAAACCCCTTGATCGATTCATCTTAAGGTCACCATAAGTCCAACATAACTTGAAGGCACACAATGACAACAACTACTACTACTACACTATTGGGGGCTGTACTTTTGACCTTTTCCCTCATGATGATGAACAAGGAATTTGCCACACTGATGTTGCTCATCTTTTCATAAACAGGCATGAAGTATCCTGTGTGTAAACAGATAATTCAATACATGAAAGAGAATAGAAGATGGTTGCAAAACTGTTATGGCTTTGTCTAAAACATTTCTACTCTGTTTAACTTTTAATCCACTCAAAGCAGCTTTGCAAGAAATCAGGTTTTACAGTCGCCTTTTTTATTCTCCAAGGACAGTTAAAAACATCAGGAGAGCACTTCTTTTTTGGCCTCAGATTCTTTGCCTGTTTCTGAAACATAGAAATTCAAAGTATGTGAGGGGGTGAGAAACAGTCCACTAATTTCTTCGGAATAGTAGTTTTCAGAAATGTTCCATCATTTCCTCCATATTTATGAAAATCCAATTAGCACTGATAACTATATGAAAGTGAAGCTCTTCATAGTTTCACAGCAGAAAGAACACCATGTCAAAGCTCAGCCACCAGGCACAGGGCATACAGTGCATCTATATTGTAGAAATAATGCAATTTGACACCACTTTAAGTGTCATGGCAAATCCTGGGATTTGTAGTTTTGTGAGGCTCTAGCATGCTTTGACAGAGAAGGCTAAAGACCCTGTAAAACTACAAATCCCAGGATTCCATAGGCTGGGGTTACAGCACTTAAAGTGGTGTCAGACTGTGGAGCTTATTGCTTGGGATTTAAAATCAAATCAAGCCTCCCAGGCTGCAGCCGGGAGATGGGATGGAGATAGAGATTACCGCATGCTAAATTGCCACTGAATCACCTGCCGCCATCAGCCCAGGTCCCAGCTGGGCTCAACTGGCACTTTTTAGAAACCTGAAAGCGTTCCAGTTTCTAAAAAGTGCCAGCTGAGACCAGCTGGGACCTGGGCTGATGGCAGCCAGCAATTTGGCGGCGATTTAGCATGCAATAATCTCTGCCTCCCGACTGCAGCCCAGGAGGCTTGATTCAATTTAAAACCCCAAGCAATAAGCTCCTTAATTATTTTTACTGTGTAAAAAAAGTGTCAGCAACTAAAATGTCAGACTTTTGACAGCACCTGACCACGGCTGTGCCAGAAATTATCCTATTCAGTGGCAGCTGGTAGCTTCCATGCCAGTGGAACGTTGACTCCACTCTGGGTTTTAGGGTAGGCATTAAAGGAGTCATTCAAGGTGCTGAGCCCTAGCCTACAAATAGACTCAGCATCACTGGTCACTCCTTTCAAACCCAGAGTAAACACAGAAGGCATTCACTACACTGCTGTCTTGGGAGCCATTACCAGCCCCTGCAAGTGCTTCACCTACCTTTGTGATCCTGATGAGGTCTGCAATTGTATTGTCTGTGTTTTATTGCTAGACAAGGGGTAAATAACAGACAGAGCCTGCAGGCCCCAGAAAACCTCCTGCCCATTGCTGCCATTGTTCAATTCCCTGCTTGTTATGCTAGCTTCATCTTCTTAGCTCAGTGGGGTATAATTCCTCTGTCATTACAAAAGCATATATAGCAACTGTAAATTTTGCTCACATTACCAAGTTTCATGCCAGAATCAGGAAAGGGGCAGAGTACCAGGAAGATTTTAAAACCCAGTCTTAAGGATATTCATTTTCTTGGAATTAAATAACATTAAATTTGATGGTACTTACTCCCAAATGAAGTGTATTTTGAACTGGATTGCCATTCACTCATTCATTTTCTCTTTCCAGCAAAAATAGTGCTCAAGGTTGCTAAGAATAAATTAACACAACTAAATCAACCACATCAGTTAAGAATACATAAGAAATAGACATCACCCATCAGTAAAAATCAGTAAAATTATTTTCTTTTTTTGTTTGTTTGTTTGTTTTTTCTTTTCTTTTTTCTTTTTTGCTTTTATTGTGTTAAAATAAATTCTCATATAAACTCTTGTTTCCCAAGGCGGTTACAGCAGCATAATAGTTGAATTAGCATAAATTAATATTAACAATCTTGACGGATTAACACAGCGTTATCATAAATAATAAACAATGAATAACAGCAGCATTATATTTATCTATAACTAATTCCATATTTTTTAAACTTTTTCCCATTTCTCATAGAATTTTTGATCCGATTTATCTTTAATCATCAATGTCAGTTTGTCCATGATAATCAAATCATATACCTTTACTAGCCATTCCTCCTCTATATTCTCATTATTGCTTTTCCAATATTTAACCAATACTATTCGGGCTGCAGTAATTTACCCATAAGTGAAAATCTTGTCCAGGTTTTAGGCTTTGATCTTTATGGTTTTGTGATCAGACAAACCATTGTGCAGAAACTCTCCAAGCATCTTAGACTGCATCCCCACTGTAGGAATAATCCAGCCTGACACCACTTTAACTGCCATGGCTCAATGCTAAGGAATGCTGGAATTTGTAGTATCGTGAGCCATTTAGCCTTCTCTGCCAGAGTGCTCTGGTGCCACAACAAAATACAAATCCCAGAATTTCATAGGACCTTATCACACGTGGCCCACAAAGCGATAATAATCCTGAAATGACAAAACCCGAAAAGAAACCGCAAAGAAACCGTCATTACGCAAATGGTGATCACACGCAATTAGCATCATCGCGCATTTAAGGAAATACGTATCTGCCGTGCACACACTAGCGAGGAAATCCCATACATGAACAAGCAATGATGTTCTTGCACATGCACACTATGCTCGCCGCGGCTGTCACTCACTCGCCGCGGCTGTCACCCTTTCCCAGGTCATCCTCGGTGCAGCCGGCCCGCCGCAGCATTCACTGAGGAGGTCCTCCTTGGAGCGCCAGCCGTGCGGAGGGCCAGCTGCACCGAGGACGACCTGGGAAAGGGTGACAGCCGTAGCAAGTGACAGCCCCGACGCAGAGTCGCCGCTCCAAGGGGAACCCCCTCGGAGCGTCGAACCGACGCAGGGCCGGCTCTCCGAGGAGTCCCCTTGGAGAGGCGGCGCTAAAGGGAAATGCTCCCCAATACGTATTTGGTGATACGTATTGGGTGACCATACTTACGGCAAAAGCGATATTAATCCCATCGCGCAATTGTACTTCCTGAAGAAACCGAAATTCAAAAGAACTCGGATCATGCTGCATTGTGTCGGGGTTCTGTCGGGGTTCTGTGTGACGTCGTGTGTAAACACGGAAAAATAATACGTATTAGGTCGGGATTCCTTTTGGATTCTGTCAGGATTTGGCCCCGTGTGATAAGGTCCATAGCATTGAGCCATGGCAGTTAAAGTGGTGTCAAACTAGATAATTTCTGCATTGTGGATGCAGCCTTAGAGAAAATTTCACTCTGATTAGATTTAATGGTTTAGTCTCTTTTTAATTTTGCTTGTTGGGTTGCAGCATTCTATTACAGATATTTATTAGGTTGTGTTTGTATATTTGTGTGGCAAGGGAATTTGTGTCAATTTGTTTATTTGTTATTCCTTTTGAAGGAGACAAGAAATGAGAACCAGCAGTTTCAGCCTTTCACCTTTGGGCCTTTGCAGACTGCCAGAAATAGTGCAAACTGAGTCCACTTTAAGGGTTAGGGTTAGTGCTAGGGAATCATGGGAATTGTTTTTTTTCTGAGACATTGAGCCTTCTCTGTCAGAGAGTGTTGGGATATAGCAACCTCGCATGCTGGTCTCTCTAGGAATGTGTTTTATGCATGTCTGTGGTTGTTTTGTCACCCACTCATAGCCCCTCCTCATTTCCTGTGTTTTAACTGAGCTCACTTCCCCTACTGGCCTAAGTTTAAAATCCTTCTTTACTCTACTGTTCCCGCTCTTTTCCTTCTTCTAACATGGCTGACCTGTAAGCATGTAGAACTACTTATTCTCTCTCTTGTTTTTGCAACTAAAGTTTAACCTGTATATTTTTATATACATGACCTTTTGTAAGTAAAGTTTATTTTTATTATTCTACTCAAAAATGTCTGACTTGTTTTTATAGACACGTGGGTGTGGAGAATTTAGGTGGACCTAGTGTGTGTTCCTGCTCGCCATCTTCTGCAGTGGGTTGCTCTGCTGAAAAGATTAAACAATCTTTTCTTCTTTCTTGATAATCTTAACCGGTATCAAGCATACATTCCAACAGGTTATGGGGCCCAGGTGCGCTGAGCAGGAGGGAACAATTTAAAACTAGATTGTTCGGGTATTTTGCCTTTTGCTGTTTTTGGATGCTGCTGGTTTACTTAGCTGAGTAATTGATTATTGCGGTTTTGTCCACTCTCCCTTAATAACCCGTGTCTACCAGAGAGAGTTTTAATTTTTGCTTTTGAGCAGTTGATGCTTTTTATTGATACTGTGTTTTGAGCTTTGATTTTTGGCTGACTATTTTTGCAAAGATGTCCCTACAATCTTCAAGATTAAAGCTCACCCCAGATAATTACTCTGAGTGGAAAACAAGGTTAGAAGTTTTTCTTCAAGCCCATGGGGTATTTCACTGTGTGGACTCTCAAATCCCAACTACAGAAAAAGAAAGATTAGTTTGGTTGAAAGAAGATGCAATTGCAAGACACATTGTGCAAGAATCTCTGTCTAGAGACTTAATTTGCTTAGTACATAATTGCAAGACTGTCAGAGAAATGCTTTTAAAGCTTGAAGAAAATTTTGGAAAGAAGACCACTAAATCACTCTCTTTTATCATGAAAGATCTTATGAATCTTAGGCAGAATTCTAAACAACACTGTGAAAGACATATCTCCCATGTAACAGAACTGTTTGAAAAAATGACTCTTTGTGATTTTACACCTTGTGATAACCTTAAAATTGCCTATTTACTGGGAACATTGGGAAAAGAATTTGATGTCTTTTGTACAGTCATTAATGCTTTGCCAGAAATGGGATACAACCAAGTTTTAAGTAAATTGAGAGAGGAATGCATCACAGAAACAGGAAGTTACCACTATGAAAGCCAAGAAGCTTCTGCTTCACTTCACTATTTTGCAAATCCAGGGAGAAGAAGAGCCACTCCTACTGGCCAATCAGAGGTTACCTGCTATAGATGTAATAAAAAGGGGCATATCTCAAGAAATTGCTTGCTTCCGGTATCAAGAATATATTCCAACAGAGAGCTCTGGTGCCACAATAAAATACAGTTCCCATGATTCCCTAACCCTTAAAGTGGACTCAATTTGCACTATTTTGGCAGTCTGCAAAGGCCATGACTTTGGAGACCAGGGTTTTAATCCGTGCTCAGACATGGAAACTCACTGGGTGACCTTGGGCAAGTCACATACTCTCTGCCTCAGAGGAAGGAAATGGCAAACCTGCTCTAGACATATCTTGCCAATAAGCCGTCATCATAGGATCACCTTAGGGTTGCCATAGGTTGGAACGACTTGAAGGCACACAACAATAACAAAGTTAAGAAATGTTTTTAAATTGGGGTTGGCAATTTTGGCCCTCCAGTGTTTTAGGACTCCCATAATCCCTCATTATAGGCTATGTTGACTGGGCTGATGAGCATTGTAGGCCAAAAGCAGCTATGGGACCACAGTTCCCCATGTCCTGTTTTAAATGAAGTAAATAGATAAATGTTATCTGCTGGGGTTTGGTTCCAGGATCCCCCATGGATAACAAAATCCATGGATGCTCACGTCCCATTAGATATTATGGCATAGCAAAATGGTGTTCCTTATATAAAATGGAAAATCAAGGTTTGCTATCTGGAATGTATACTTTTAAAAAATATTTTCAAACTGTGGATGCTTGACTCCGTGGATTAAAAAAATCCGTGGATAAGGAGGGCTGACTGTATTGTGCCCCCGCTGTGTGCATAATGTAGCCTGATGCAAGAAATTACAAGGGATTTTTATTTATAATGATACAAACTATTATTATTATTATTATTATTATTATTATTATTATTTACACCCTGCCCCTCTGCATAATAACATTAAACTGACTGAATATACATAAAACAGAATAGAAATCAGCCTTCAAAATTCTTTGAAAGTACATTCAAAGATAAAGAAATGACAAAAATTCATTGACACTGCAGTTAGTACTGTCTGTTTCAATGACGAACTTCAGTCTTCATTGTCCTTAGAAACTGCAAGCAATGTGGCCAAGCTGGGAAGCTGTTAGGTCCAAAAAGAGAGTCTTTGAAACTACACTCAATGATAACATTTAAGTGACTCTGTGTACAGCAGCAGATGTTGTTGGACTGTAACTCACAGAATCCCTCACCAAGGAATTCCTCAACAAGACTAGCTGATTTGAAGTCAGGAAAAGAATGGAGCTGTGTGCTTGTTAACTTAAAAACTAAGGTGTTAACCTTGAGAAAGCTTCAACAACAGCTTCCTAGGAATCAGATACAGTAGAAGTGTAGAGGAGGATGTGTATTTTCCCATTATGAGCTGTTATATATTTATAAGGCAAAAACAAGACTGTTTATTATCAGGGCTCCCCAAATTGTTTATGTGACCCAGGATCGATATGAGCCCTACAAAGATCCAGGCATGTAGGGGTGGCAACTCTGGTGGGGCTGGGACAGGACAGGGACAACTAGTTTGCAAGGAATTGGGAAAGTGGTCCTTGCTTTGGGGAGATCCAGGGTAACTTATCCCATTCTCCCCATTGTCTCCATTGATCTCATGGTCAAACAATGCCAAATTTAGGTAGAAACTAAGGGCCTTTGCAGACTGCTAGAAATAGTGTAAATTGAGTCCACTTTAAGGGTTAGGGAATCATGGGAAGTGTATTTTTTTGTGGCACCAGAGCTCTCTGACAGAGAAGGCTCAATGCCTCAGAAAAAAAAACAATTCCCATGATCCCCTAGCACTAACCCTAACCCTTAAAGTGGACTCAATTTGCACTATTTTTGGCAGTCTGCAAAGTACTGCGCATGCGGAAATGAGCTGCAGCTGCCATTTTGGCAAACAAAATGGCGGCCGCGATGCGCCGTGGCAGGAGCATGTGGCGGGGTTGGCGGGGGCCGGTCGCCAGGAGTCGGCGGGCTGGGTGCGGCCCACGGGCCATAGGTTGCCAACCCCTGGTTTAAACCCTCTGATTATAAGAAGTGTCTAGACAGAGAAACCTAATTAAATTTCAAGTTTTACTTAACAGGTGGAACAACATATGTTTGGGTCATGATATGGGGCCTTTTAAACCTGTCATAAGGCCTTTGCACACTGCCAGAAATAGTGCACATTGAGTCCACTTTAACTGCCCTGTCTCAGTGCTAGGGAATCATGGGAACTGTAGTTTATTGTGGCACCAGAGTTCTCTGACAGAGAAGGTTCAATGTCTCAGAAAAAAATACAATTCCCATGATTCCCTAGCAATGAGCAAGGGCAGTTAAAGTGGACTCAATTTGCATTATTTCTAGCAGTCTGCAAAGGCCCATAGTTTAGTAGTTCCATATGCCTTAATCTTGCCCTCTACTTAAATAAAATAATGAAATGAAGCCACATAGAACTGCCACTAGACTTAGCAGACTTCTAACACCTTGAAAAACATGGGGATTGCATAGCACTATCCAATAAAAATACTTGAGTCTCCAATCTTATACCAACTTCAATGCAAGTAAGCCCCACTGAACTCAGTTGGATTTATTTCTAAGAAAACAAGAATAAGCTTGTGTGGTAAATGACCTGGAATAAACTTCTGTTCTCCTTTTTCAAATTTACTCCTACAAACTGGTTTGGTCAAATAAATCCTGGTAGAAACAGGCTTCAAGATAGGAGAAGGCTGAACAGACAGCTCTTACAGAAGTGGTTTTAAATCAATTCTGCATGGGAAACAGAACCTTATGGTGTGAGGGAGGATGAACTCTTTAAGGCCAGCCTGGGAACAGCTGCTGCCATTGATGCTGTTTTGCTATAAAATTATCCAGAGCTAATTGTCTTTAGGATTACACCATTTATGTTAATAATTACATCCGGTCGAACTTGAGTAGTTAATATAGCATTCTTTGTACTAGAGAGAAAATTCTAGAACCCCTATAATGACTGGGGGGTGGGATATCATTTTCTGAGAGTAAAAAACGGATTGTGGTTCCAGTTTCAACAGAGAACAGGGGGAAAAACCCACATGCAAAGGAAGCCACATTCCTAGCAGGCAAATATGAAGGATACAGGTGGCTAACCAGTCCTCAATCTGGATGTTCTTAAGTTGGGAGGCAGATTTGGATTTATCTGAAAGGGGCCATGCTAGGACAGAGTTGGGAACCTGTGGCCCTTCAGCCCCACTCAGCCTAGCCAGTGCTAAGGGATGCTAAGGACATTGTGTGATCCATAACTGGAGGGCCACAGATCTACACAGAATCAAAGAATCTTAGGACCTTATCAAACGCTGGCCACGAAGCAAAGAAAAAGCGAAGACTAACTGAAGTAGGAATAAATTCGGTTCCATAGCGAAACGAAGGGAATATCGCCCTTTTGGCCATTTCGCAATTAATACCAAGGCTCCCTTCTCTCCCGTCACAAAAAGCCGGGAGGAAAGGCAGCCATGGGAACCGGGGAGGAGGAGGAGGGCTGGAGGACTGGAGAAGGGAAGGCAGCCCATGGAGAGAGAGAGATCGCCTCCCTCTTCCCTCTTCCCTCTTCCTCTCCTCCTCTTCTTTCCAATCCAGTTTGCCTTTTGCCAAGGCAATCCCTTCCCCTCGCTGGGATTTTCGCCCTGCCCACCAATTCGCAATGAATGCGAAGGCTCCCTAGGTACTTCCTCTACAAACCGAATGTCAAAATCTCCCTACTCCTTACGGATTAGCTCCGTATTCTGCCGAGTTCTGGGGCAGCGTCGTGTGTAAACACGGGGGAACCATACGGATTAGCTCCGTGTTCTGGGGCAGCGTCGTGTGTAAACACGGGGGAATAATATGTATTAGCTGTGGATGCCCTTTGGATTAGCTCTGCTTCAGACCCCATGTGATAAGGGCCATAGAATTGGAAGGGGCTTCATGGGCCAATCTGGGTGTATGTTGCCATGGTTTTCTACTTCAATGTATTCCAGCCATGAGATCAGTGGTGAGAGGTTAGGCTGGGTGACCCTCTACCTTTTCCTCCCGCCACCTGAGTATTATGTTTGTTTTTACTGTTTTTACTCTTCTTCCGATCCTCCCCCACCACCATTTGCTTGCTTGCTTGCTTGCTTGTTCATGCAGAGATCTGCAATGTATGTTTGGGGGATCAGGGGAGAGAGATATCCACACAAGCAAGAGAGTAAATGATCTAGGTGCAGGGAATGTGAATGCTCCGCTCACACAAAGATGACACAATGTTGAGGGGAGAATTGGAGGGGCGGGGAAAGTAAAAACAGTAAAAACAAATGTGACACTCAGACAGAGGGAGGAAGAGGAAGGGGGCAGGCCAGTTTAGCCCTTCACCACTGTTCTCATGGATGGATGTTTTCTTAAATAAAAGATAAATAAAATACAATTGTATGTTTTCTTTCTCTGTCGTGTGCACATACATTTAAAGTTCCCTCACTCACACAATAGGATAGCAAAAAGAGAAAGGGGTTTGGATGGGGAAGCATCCAATAGACTGACAGGCAAATAATAAGGGCTATTGACTGATAGGTTGATGCATGCTGGTAAGTGGGAAAACAGCAAGTTTGCCAGGGGGAAATATGTGGTTGGTTATGCCAATGTCACTTTGAAGTGCTTTGAGTGTGTGGCCTTTAATGGGTTGCTGCAGGGTAACTGCGGACCAGAAGATTCAAGATGATGCCATCTTTTTTTCATCAGTGTTGATGCACCACAACCCTCTGCTCGGGGCAGGATCTCCAGCTAGAGTGTCCCCAGCAGGCACCTGTCCAGACTCTTTTTGAAGATATCCAGAGAAGGAGACCCCACCACTCCTGTAGGCTATTGCCAAGCAACTACTCTTACTGTCAAGAGGTTCCTTCTAATCTGCTTGGAGTACTGCTCCCATTTTCTTGGCCCTTGACACCTAAAATTGGGATAACTAGTGAGACAGAGTACAAAATGGCACACATTTCACAGACACCAACTGGAGTAACAGTTGAACTTTATTACAAGACTGACAATGGGGCATGTCCCATGCAACCCCTGAGCAGTGGCATCACAAGGGAGATGGGGTGTGTGGACCACACCAGGTGATACCCTAAGGGGGGTGACGCCACTGCTCCTCAAACTCTTTTGGAAGAAACTGACTGGCATTCACTTGCTTCCCTTTGAAAGGCAGGGGTCGGCAACCTACAGCCCGCGGGCCGCACCCGCCCCGTGGACCCCGCCGATCCCCGCCACCGCAGCCGCCAAGCGTACCACTGCCATTTTGTTTTCCATGGCATGCGCGAACGAGCCGCGGCCACCATTTTGGAAAACAAAATGGTGGCCGTGGCATGCGCAGTGGTGTCGCGGCCAAAATGGCACCCCGGAGGAGACCCACAGCGGCGCTGGGCCTTTCAGAGGCCCGTCACTGCCAAGGGAAGCCTCCTGGGGGGGCCCTGCGGAGGCACTGGGCCTCTCGGAGGCCCGTCGCCGCTCAGGGAAGTCTCCTGGGGGTCCCCCGCAGCGGTGCTGGGCCTCTTGGAGGGAGCCTTCCTGGGGGGCCCCGCCACCGCGCACATGCATGCGCAACGCAGGGGAGCACACTTGCCCCCAGCCCCATTTCCCCCCCTCCCGGCCCGTCGGCAAAAAAGGTTGTCGACCCCTGCTTTAAGGGATAGTGGGAGTGGGGTGAAGCTCAATAGGAGGAGAAAGGAGAGGGGCCCCCAATTCTTTTAAAAAAATTACAATTTCAAATGTTAAAATTTTTAATATATATATATATATATATATATAATTCTTTTTAGATTTTCTTTAAAAACTTCACATTTTAACCAAATCTCCACTGTGTATATGTAAAAACATTTAGGTTGTGTATATGATATTGTAATTTGAAGATATAATTCTAATTTTGTTAGTTGTTTGTGTCACAATAATTAACATTACAGTCAGTGATATATGGGAATTACAATTTATGAGTAACATTAGTGCAAAAAAGCATTACTAAGGATTCTGTAAGGTGTGAAATGGGAGGAGGAGATCAATGGGGGGGGGGGTGACACCAGGTTACCACACCAGGTAACACTGACTCTAAGGATGACACTGCCTCTGAGAGCATTGGAGTAGATTAGGGAGTACAAGGCAGGCTGTGTGGTATGCAGAGTTCTTTCCTACAAAAGAGGGGAATCTCTAATGTGTTGGGGAGGGGAGGTTCAGGAAGAACAACTGAAGGCTCCCACTGCTGACCTCATCACCTGGCAGAATGGGCTTTGAAAGAGATAAAGAGGAACATTATTATTATTATTATTATTATTATTATTATTATTATTATTATTTAAAAAGCTGGGTCCCATTTTGCAGGATGAAGCTCTTAATGCAATCTCTTCTGATGAAGCCAAAACCAGCTGCTGTACAGAACTAGTCTTTTTTGTAGCCCTTGTCCCTTTCTTTGTAAATAACCTTAGAAAGGGGAATAAAAGAGCTGGCTGTGCAGGTGAGAGCTTACGGGGATCTCATTTCTCCATGCTTGTTGGACTAAGCTTCCCTTACATAAAATGGTTAGTAACTGCACATAGTGAGCCAGCATGGCATAGTAGTTTGAGTGTTGAATTACAACACTGGAGACCAGGGTTCAATTCCCTGCTTGGCCATGAAACTCACTCGGTGACCTTGGGCAAGTCACATGCTCTCAGCCTCAGGGGAAGGAGATGGCAAACTTCCTCTGAACAAATCTTGCCAGGAAAACCCTGTGACAGGGTTGCCGTAAGTCTGATATGACTTGAAGGCACACAACAATAAGCAACAACAAGTGCACATAGTAGTCACTAATCAGGACTCCAGTAGGAGGTAAACTAGTTCTGCATAGTTCCTGCCTATTGCCTCTTCCTCTTCCTCCTCTTTTTTTTTTTTTTTTTTTTTTTTTTTTTTTGTTTTGACACTCTGGTAAAGTGCAAAGGAGGTGGGAGGAGTACAAATACAAATACATCTTCCACATATTTTTGGATGCAAGAGCCCCTGCATGATCCTTTGTATCATTTGTGAGCTGGGGATGGTAATCAAAAGACCTGACAGTATGCTGACTGGATTTTTGATAGCTGTCTGACTTCCCCTCTGTATCCTTTCCCCAACCCCTTTACCAGGCTGAGACCAAGATTTATTTGATCTGGATCACTTTCCTTTAACCGAGTAACATGTCTACAAGAGCGGTGGGGAACATGTGACTCTCCAAATTTTGCTAGACTGCAATTCCCATCAGCCCAAGTTAGGATAACCAGAGGTTGCCATACAACAACCTCTGATGGGCCATCTAGTCTCCTCTCTTGATTTGCAGTTGTGTTGTCTAGTAAGCTTTTCCCAGTTAGGTTGCTTTAGCTATGCATTTGCTTCCCCATCCCCTCTTCCCTTTGGTCACTTACATTTCACACTCTTTTGAGCAGCATGTCAGCTTGTATTACTCCCTTTTACATGACAAGGCCAAGGACACATGGGATACACTCACACCATTTATTTGTTTGGAAATAAAATGTGTCATTCCAGAATAGCTCAGAGTAGCAAGAGTAGCCTTTTTTGGTTCCAAATGAGGGCACTGACCATAATCCAGAAAGAAACCAGAGTAACTACTGTAAAGATCACTTCTCTGGCATTTCCAGAGCATGCTAATGCCTAACCTACATTGTCTTCCTGCTGCTCCAGGCATAAATCCAATTTTTAATCCCAGCTAGAATAGACCCATATAATCAATAGCATTTGTGTAAGTGCTGACTTACGGCTCAGCAGTCGATTCAATGCACCTATTCTAGCTGGAATTGCCAGTTCAACTTAGACCTTACTTCTGAGCAAAACACAGTCCCCTACCAAATGTTTTCACTCTCAATCTACAAGAAAGTGGCATAGTAGAACTCATTAGTTGTTGTTCCCCTTGCTATTTATGCGTGTTACACAGTTCAGATCCTCAAAGTGATCTTGCCCTTTTGAGTCTGCAAAGAAGGGAAATGTACATCTCACCCAATGTTCTTTCTTTCCTCAAGACATTACTGTGATAAGGAAAGCTACACCTGTTCCAATCCTGTGCAAAACAGTCGGCTCAGCTTTGGAAACTGTTCAGGTTATTAACTGGACTGAATCATCTTTTTGTTTCTGGTTTCAGGGAAGCTATTACACAGAAGGGCACCAAAATTGCCAATGGCATTCAGAAAACTGTCACAGAAAGCAGTTTCCAACAGCATTTAGCATCATTCATGGTCCTACTTCTGGATGCCAAGAACTTGTCCTGTCCTGTTTCATCCTGTTAAGGTGAGGATGAACTGGGAGCTTTGGATCTGGAGTGGGTAGAGGAATCTTGTTAAAGGAGTTATATAAGTCTAATTCATTTGTTGATTTCCTTCTCCTCTGACTAGGTTTCTAGGTTAAATGCTTAGAAACAGCTCCACAACCAGGAAAACATGACAGTAACTTGCTGTTTGATAATAGGTGAGTTCCAAAATCTCAGTTAAGAGCCACTAAACAGTCACATAGTAATTGCTCTCTATCCGTCCTATTAATACAAGTTCCTGATATTTTTGGTTTTTTAAAGTCATACCTTCTTGTCGATTCATGGAACCGTGGGAGAGCTCAGGGCCAGACTTGGCCTAGTTCTTCTAGTAAGCTTATTTCTAGAGTTTCATGAGGTGTCAAACAGTTGACAGATCTGGAAACTTGGCTCAGCTTCATACTCCTGGATAATTAAGAAATAGGATTGTGGGATTAGTTATGGGTGCTTATTCTTAGTTAGCGTGGGCAGGACGAGAGCCAAGGAAACTGTCCATTTCCTGATCCTATTACATGAGTCTATTTTTTGATAGCAGCAAAGCCAGTGCAGTCCACGCAAAGACTAGACAGACTTGAGGGGTTGGTGGTGGATGTGCTACTCCCATCTCCAGTGTTGGGACTATTAATATCATTCTAATGATATTTAAATCCAGATTTATGGGCAGGCTTTCTGCTCCCGCTTTAAAATGAACATGACTATGTTGAACCCTTGGCAGTTTTAAGTGGCAGTTTATTTATTCATTTTTAGGAAGCTGCAATCTATGAAAAGCTTTGATGATAAGGACAAGAAGTTAGTGCTGTACAAGGTCCAGGAATGGATAGGAAGCTGATACAGAGCAAGTGTGGCCCAAGATATTTTGCTGCCAGAGGCAAAGCAGCAAATGGGACACACACTCACCTACACTACCCTCCCATGTCAAGATGCTTAAATGCTAGGAAAGGTATTTTATCCAATGAAGTGAAAAATCTCAGAAGTGGCTCCTTCCTTTCCTGGCAATAAAAAAAACCTCAGGAATAACAAATTACATAATGAATCATTTACCATTTGCTGCACTTTCAGGATGCCTGAAACCTGCTGCCTAAGGCCTCTGCCTCACTCTCTCTAATGGTAGGGCCAGTCCTGGAATATTGAGATTTAAGCAGAAGTGTCACACTGGGTGCTTCCAGAGGAAAGTTTCATTCTATAACAGTGCTGTGCCTCATGCACAGAATTTAATTTTTCCCCTCTCCCAGAACCTTACATTTGTAACATTTGTAACCCACCTATCTTTCCCCACCATCCATGCCTTTTTTTCTTGTCACATAAAATATGTTAAGGAGAAAGACATCATAGCTGTGCAGGGTCTTTGGACCAGCAGTGCTAGGAGCTGTCTGTCTGGAAGCATCCAGAGTAAGAGTAATGAATTCGAGAAATGATCAAAGTGAGAAGCAGGATTTGTAGCAGAGGTAAAGGGGTGAATGTGAGACTCTGGAAGATTATTGTACATTTCCCTTCCCTCCCTTCAGGGCAATCCATAATAAGGATGGAAATGTGTGGACGGGGGAGCAGCGAGAAAAAGCCAATTTATTGCAATGCTGTAAAACAGGAGTGAGAATCACATGGCCTCCTGTGGACTGCAACTCCCAACATCACTCACCACTGGCTAGGACTCCAAGGAGGTGCGTTCGTTCCAGCAATATCTGGGGGGCCACATGATTTCTGCTGTAAAGGAAAAAGTGACATGACAGGGTGACAGTGGGCCTCATTTTCCAGGAAACAAGTGCCATTCTAAAGAATACAGAATTTCCTTCATTTATGGTATCTGGAGGCCATAGAATCTCCTCCGGTGATGGTTTCAGAGAGGGTGCTTCCAAATGGAAGGCTCTGAGGCATTGTGAACCTATTCCACATTTCCCTACTTAGTGTTTCCTCGTAAGAAAAAACATGGAGGACAAAAATAGCAAGACAAATGGAAAAGGAGCTGTTTGACAGTGGAACACACTCCCTCGGAGATTGGTGGAGTCTCCTTCTTTGGAGGTCTTTCAACAGAGGCTGGATGGCCATCTGTCGGGGATGCTTTGATTGTGATTTCCTGCATGGTAGAATGAGGTTGGACTGGATGACCCTTAGGGTCTCCTGGACCAACCATTTGAAGCACTGAAGACTAGTCTCTTCCAGCAGGCTTATCCAGATGGTTTTTGAATTGTGAATTTTAAATGACAAATGTTAGATGTGGATTGTTTTCATGTGAGCACATCTCATTTGTCCTTTTAAATTGAGGTATGTGTTTGCAATGCATTGTTAGTGATGATTGTTTGCAATCATTGACAGTGTTTTAGTAAATGTTTTGGGTTTTTTATTTAGTGGATGCTGTTTGATGACTGTGATATAAACAATGTATTTGGAATGTTTTTAATTAATAAAGTTTTTTTAAATTAAAAAATAAATAAATTGATGTATGTGTTTAACATGGGGAGAGGAGGGTAAGAAATAGATATATTATATTATATATTATTTATATTTTATCCTTAAAATGCCAAGAATAAGGCAGGACGGGATTAAAATTGCACAGTAAAGGCCTTGCCTGGAGGCACCTTCATGTATCTATTCTTTTAAAAGGGTTGCTCTCCACCCCTTCTGGATATGGAAAGTTTTATAGTTTGGTCCATCACCCCTACCCTCAGGCCCTGGACTCTTGGTGTTGTATAACAACCAGAAAGTGGGACAAAGGGAAATTGAAGTGGGGAAAAGGTAAAAGAATTTCACATGGTTCATTATGTAAGGGTCTCAAAGGGCACAGCCTGAGAGCTGCTCTGTTGGATTGTTTTGTTTGTCCAGAGCACTCAACTTCAATGCCATAGTTTTTGTTGGCCAAAAGTCTTTTGCAAGAGGACACAGCTTCCTGGCCTTACCATTTCCAGGAACAAGTGTATGTTTGTGTGCTCTTGGGCTAGGTCTCTATTGATCCCATCATCATCGCTGCTTAAATCTTCAAGCCTTGATCTCAAGTCCATCTCAATTCAGGACTGGGATAGAGAAGATGTGGACTACAGTTCCCATCAGCTATAGCCAATGATGAGAAATGCTGGGAGTTGTCAGAGCTTGAAAAGGTTACCTTTTGGATCACAACTCCCAGACTCCCCCAGTCAGGATATCCAGTGGCCATGCTGGCTAGTGGCATCCTTGGGGTTGTGGTGGATTTGTTCTGGGTTTTATTCCAGACCTTTTAGAGCTGTCCAAGGTGCTGAACCTATTCCGGGGCAGCATCCAACATCTTAGGAAGTTTGGAATAAAACAGATTGGCTTCACCACATTCCTGCCATGGAATCCACTGGCTGTTGCTGGCTAGGGGGTGGGGTGGGTTGATGGGAGTTAGAGTCCTAAAGAACCTCCCAACTCTGGGCGTTATCATTTACCAATATCCAGACTTATTCCAGATCTTTTTGAGCTGTCCAAGGTGCTGAACCTATTTTGGGGTAGCATCCAACAGAGAGCTGACAAGAGACCCTGTATGGCTTAGTTGTTGGAGGGTTGGACTATGATTCTGGAGACCCGGGTTCAATTCCCCGCCCAGCCATTAAACCCACTGAATGACCTTGGACATGTCACACTCTCTCAGCCTCAGAAGAAGTCAATGGCAAACCTCCTCTGAACACATCTTGCCAAGAAAACCCCATGATAGGGTTGCCTTAGGAGGGTCACCATGAGCCAAAAATGACTTGAAGGCACACAACAACAACAAGAGAAGTGACATTTCCCATCCATATTGAAGGGTCCTATTGTACTGGATAGCATGAGGAGACTTCAGCTATCATTTCATAATATTAATGTTAAATGTTAGATGAATCACTTCTTCCCAGCAAAGCTACATTATCAGTTGTAGGATGGTGTCATTGGTATGGCTTGCTTCCCCACCCACACAAATCCCAGGAATCCAGGATGAGACACTGAGAACTTTGATAAAGATCCTCTCTTGAAGAAAGATGAGCCAAACCAGAAGTGGGGGCAGTGAAACTGGAGGTTGGGAGTAATGCAGGTTAATAGTAAATGTGTTATTCTTTACTTTTTCCATAATGATGGCCAACAATCTTATTTTTAAGATTATAAAACTGACAACACTACCATTGCATTTTTAAATTTTTATTTATTTTATTTTATTAACTTTTATTCATTACTTCAAAATACAATGTCCAGCAGTGGGGGGGGGGGGGAACTTGGCACTTTGGGACTAATGTATATATTTGTACATGTTTTTCTTTAAAAATTAATTTAGAAATAATGTGTTATCAGTGTGCCACTAATAAGTAACACAACAGCCTTAATTCTGTTGTTAGTCCCGACTAGAGAAGACCTTTAAAAAATCTGTGAAATTTACATAAGTGTTGAGGGAGTAATCTGCAACAGCAATTTTTTAAAAATGAAATAAAATTCCAGTAACATTTCTAGGCTCTGAACACAAGGTTTATCTCAGATCCTTCCAAAGCAAGGGGCATGCTGAAGCCTCTCTATTACCACTCTTGTCCCCACACAACTGCTTTGTTTTATTCATCCATATTTTTTTCTTGAAAACATTTTTCCCACAAAGTGAAAAACAGCATTAAAATAGTTTTGAAGGGGAAAGTTTAGATAAAGTACGTAAAGCTCCCAATCTCTGTTCATTCAAGATCATACTTGATTGTGTCTTCCTACATGGCAGGGGGTTAGAATAGATGACCCATATGGTCTCTTCCAATTCTGTGAGTGTATCCCACTTTGATTTCCTGGGATTTGGTGGTGATTTCAGTCTGACATACTATTAAGTTTTTGATCTATTTTATTTATTGGTTTATTTTAAATGCCACTTTTCTCCTGTAAGCAACCCAAAGCAGTCCATTATTTCTTACAGATAAGTCTGAGGTATAGAAATGCCCAAGTGTCCCTCAAGCCTACACAGACTACCCTTCATTTATCACTGTCCACCACTATCTAGTATTTTTATACTAAGAGACATTCAGTTGAGGTTATAGTGGTTTGAGCATTGGACCATGACTTTGGCAGACCAGGGTTCGAAGCCTCACTCAAGCATAAAAACCCACTGGGTGACCTTGGGCAAGTCACACTCTCTCAGATGGTATGGTGGGGAGAATATCTTTTGCAGGCAGACAGGCTCCTCCTCCTCCTGGCCACCTCACTGGAATGGAGACATATTGGATTGCAAAAGAGGGGTCCCTGTTGAGATGCAGATGGATTTTAAATTTCCTGGACTTTGCAAATCTTCCTATAGCCACAGGGCCAGGAAGAGGAGGAGCCTGCCTGCAAAAGATATCCTCTCCACATATACCATCTTGACTAAAGACTGAAACAACATGTAGGCATCTGACTAACATCTCCAATTGTTTTTCTCCTGTTTGGTTTGCAACATCTTGCCTGATGAAGAAGCCCATGGAGCCTCAAAAGCTTGCAACAAGTATATTGCGCATTTTGGTTGGCCAATAAAGGTATCACTGTGTATGTAGTTCTGGCCTTTCCTCCACCTTTGTGCTGCTTGGTTAGAAGTGATTCCCAAACTTTCGTCCTTCAGGTGTTTTGGACTTCGACCCCCAAGATTCTTAGGGATTGGCCATGGTGGTTGGAGTTTCTGGGAGATAAAATCCAAAATACCTGCTGGACCAGAGTTTGGGAATGTTTGGATAGATCCATGATCTGTCTCTCATATACAGAAGGGTTTCATTCATGGAAGAAGTCTCTGTGCTTCTCATACCCCAATTCTCCCTATTCAGCAGAATCACCTGAATCTCCGTGTAGCATTTTCAGAGGGCTGGAGAGGCTGCGGTGGGACAGAGGGGTTGAAGGAGCCAGCTTCTGCCAGCCCAGTTGCATGTGCCAAAATTTAGATCCAACCTTGGGAAAGTTCCCAGAATCTCATTGGCATGATCACTGAGCTCTGAGTTTGTAGTTTTTATGTCAGTGCTAGGGTTTTCTATGACATAAATCTTTTAAATAAACGCATAAAATGTTATGTGGCTTTATGTATGGTTTCAACTAAAACATCACTTTGAGAATCACTGGGCTACATTACAAGGTACAATACAAAAGCCACAAACTGTGATGATAGCCATGACTCAGGCTGGAAATCAATTACCTGGAAATGTCTTGACTCTCTGCTTATTCTATATCACAAGGGAGTTGTGGGGAACAGAGAAGAATTGCACACACAACTTTTTGAGCTGAGCAGTTTGAAATCATCCTCATTATACGATCTTTTGCAAACATCATTATTAACCCTTAATCTCTGGAAGTAGGTTACAAAGCTTAAAACAAATAAATGATATTAAGACACTAGATGTAGAGATAATTCCCAGCTAAGTGATGTCTCAGTCCGAAATGGTATACCAAGAAGAGTTGCCTCCCTTTTATAACTAGGGCAACCTTCTTTCTGGCTCCACAGTTTCTTTTTAGGCTGAGTCAGGTGTCACTGGTTCTGTGCTACATTTTCATTTCATTTGCAGGAAACAATTTCTGGCATGCTGGGAACTGTGGCATGTCCTTTCTGGCCAGCCCAGCCTTCCAACCAGCTGAGATGGCCAGAAGCACTTGTACTGCTGACAGCAAATCCTCAAAAACCATGAGACATTCTCTCAAAATCATGCCCCAGTAAATCTAACATTCTTTTGAATTCTTCTTGGTGTGGTAAATGTGAACATTTAAATTCTGCCCAAAGCATTAGGGCTATCTGGGCTGGAGAATTTGGGGAAACTGGAGCTCCCCACCCACCCAAAACAACCTCTTCAAGCTCTGTTTGTGCCAGACATTTTGGATTTTTAAAAAATAAGAGGCTGCACAGGAAAATATTCTGCAACCTAGGGTTTATCCACACACTGCAGAAAATAACTTTTAACTGCCATGACTCTATCCTACAGACTCCTGGGATTTGTAGTGTGGTGAGGCACTAGAGCTCTCTGACAGACCAGGCAGAATACCTCACCAAACTACAAATCACAGGATTCTGCAGGATGGAGCCAGGACAGTTAAAGTAGTGTCAAACTGCTTTATTTTTGCATGAGGAAGAGCTTCTAGATGGCCACGTCTGTTCCTCATTCCTGCTATATTTCACCCTGTGCATCAAAAGAAAAGAAAAATGATAATAATACTGGCAGACACATTTCCATCCCACATAAATAAAATATTGCTCACTAGGGAGATGCAGCCTCTCAAATTTCTTGTCATTGAGGGATATAAAGGAAACTGTGTTTGTGCAGAAGCTTGCTGTAGAATGCATTTTGCCCTCCCATTGTAAGAACAGCTCCAGACTGAACATCCCTTTGACTCCACAGGAGCAATATTAACTGGAAAGCTCACATTCACATTTACCGAATGGGATCTTCCATCCTGTTTTTGTTTTTGTTAAAGGAACATTCCCCATCTCTGTGCTTCATCACCCGGGTAAGGATGCAGTGATGGTACGGAGTGCAAATACATTGGCACCTGCCCAGAAAGGAGGAAAGGTCCTTTTGGAGGCTGCTGTTGTTGCTGTTGTTGTTGTTGTGTGCCTTCAAGTTGTTTCCAACTTATAATAACCCTAAGGTGAACCTATCATGGGGTTTTCTTGGGCTGAGAGTCTGTTATTCACTCAGGGTCACCCAATGGGTTTCCATGGCCCAGCAGGGAATCAAACCCTGATCTTCACTACATTACACTATGCAATACCTCTACATTATGCTGGCTCTCTTGGGAAGGGGTGTGTGTGTTTCATCTCCCAGAATCCTCCAGCTAGCCTGGCCAGTGCTAATGCTGGTTGGGGATTCTGGGTTTTATAGTACCCAATGCAACTTTTCCAAGCTCTACAGCTTCCCTGTTGGAACGCAGGAGAACGCCTCACAGGGGGCTGAAGCCCTTTAAAAAGCCCTCCCCCCTTGATCAAACTGCAGGATGCTTATCAAGCCCTGAAATGAAAGGTACTAGTCCTGCAAGGCAGGAGGGAGGCTGTGTGCATCCTTTTTAGAGGAAGGCATCAGCAATGTTTCTCGCAGCAAGAATCGCCTTTAGGAGACGCTCTCGCGCCCTCTACCGACCGTGCTGTGGAACAGCCAGCGACACCAGCTGGAAGGCTGCTGCTAGTGGAGCATCTTCTCTCCCTTCACTGAGAGCAGGGTGACCAGGGGTCCTCCTTTTCCAAGACATGTCCTACATTTCAACTTTCTGTCCAGGAGGAATTTCAAAATGTCCTCTATTTTAAGCATGACTCAGGAACCTGCATTTACATTTATATGAGGGTTGGGGGTTTTTTTAAGCTTTTATTTGGTCATGTCCTACATTTTTCTTGAAGGCCCTCCATTTTAAGGTGCCTTGACCTCCTTTGCTATTAAGGCATCTGGTCACCCTGGCTGAGAGTCACACCAGGCATCTCGATTTTTTAAACTGAATGACCAGATGCTGATTTAGGCTGCATCCACACTGCAGTTTGACATCACATTAACTGCCATGGCTCAATGCTATGGAATTCTGGGATTTATGATTTTGTGAGACATTTAGCTTTGTCTGTCAGAGAGCTCTGGTGACACAACAAATTACAATTCCCAGAATTCCATAGCATGGAGCCATGACAGTTAAGGTGATGTCAAACTGGATTATTTCTGCAACCTCAGAAGAGAAAGACGACCAGGGACCTTATCACACAGAGGCAAATTGCTTAAATCCTGTGCAGAAACGAGATTTTAAAATCTGGAAAAAACCCACAAAAGTGGATTTTTTTCAGACATGTTTGTATAAAGGAGAGACATAAGTATTTTGAATGGCATATTGTTAATGCAACTGTTTAGTATGTTTATGCCTCTAATGTGATATGTATGTTTATATTGTGACAAGGACACAGCTGATGAAGTCTTAAATGAAATGGAGACTATAAATCTCGGGGTCTCACATTCTATTCTACTTCTAATTATTGTCCTTGAAGCTGATATATTACTCTTTGTCAGCGTGGGAGATCAAGCCAGTAAGAAATTGGAAGTTTGTCTGAAAAAAAGGGGGAATTTACATCTACTCAAAAATACTAAGGACTCCCTAGGACATCTTCATATTGTAAACTTGCTGGGCATGTCTGATTAATTGTTTACACATTGACTTGTGATATATGTTTTTGTTGGTTTTAAATATACAGCAACTCAGCTTGTCTCTCTACATAGAGTTTCCTGCATGCTTATTTAACTATAAATTTCTTGATACATATACCTATAAGAGCTATCAGCCATCTCTGCAAAACATTGGATACTGCCAAACTTTGGATTCTGTTTCATTCTGCCTCTGATGCAAGAAACTGTTTTGTTTTGTTTTTATTTTGACTGTGCTTGACCCAACCTGCCCTGTTGCCCAGGAGCACCCAAAGCAAACAAATTAGGATCCATCCTGGTATGTGTGGATTTTAAAAACAGTCTGACACAATTTGCATCATTTAGTACATTACACTCCAATCCTACCCTCCATGTATGCTAAAATACTAAAGTGAATACTAAAATGTACTCCTAGTACTACGCATGAGTGCATGTTACAGCTTTGTACACCAGCACTTCATCTGAGGAAGTGGGTTAAAATCCACAAAAGCTCATGCTAAAAAAAATCAGTTAGTCATAAAGGTGATGCTAGATTCTTAGGGGGGTTGCAGACTGCCAGAAATAGTGCGAATTGAGTCCACTTTTAGGGTTAGGGTTAGTGCTAGGGAATCATGGGAATTTTTTTTTTCCTGAGACATTGAGCCTTCTCTGTCAGAGAGCTCTGGTGCCACAATAAAATACAGTTCCCATGATTCCCTAACCCTGACCCTAACCCTAAAAGTGGACTCAATTTGCACTATTTCTGGCAGTCTGCAATCCCCCATAGTTACTTGTTGATAACTAATTCAGAATTATTTATTATCTATATTTATTTATTTATTTACTAAAATGTTTAAACTCCTCCCTATAGCAAGAGATCTCAGAGTAGCTTCTAAATTTGCCTTGGCTTGGCTTGAAAATCCAGCAACTCATAGAGTTCACCCTTAATGCAAGGTAAGCATCATGGACCCTAAATCCTTCACCAGCTCAGATTTTAATCAGAGCTAGAAGCACATGTCCATACATTGCCACTCCCATTCCCATCCAATACTGCCCTGGCTGCCATTCTAACAGCCATGGCAACTGAGAATAAGTTGCCCATGCTCTGCTTTTCTCTCACCCAGTGGGTTTCCATGGCTGAGCCAGGATTCAAACCCTGGTCTCCCAGTGCCATAGTCTAACACTCAAACCATTACACTATGCTGGCCCTTGCTTAATGTCCCAGCTTGGTCATGAAACCCATTGGGTGACCTTGGACAAGCCACACTCTCAGCTTCAGAGGAATAATAATAATAATAATAATAATAATTATTATTATTATTATTATTATTATTATTATTATTAATATCCGCCTTTAGCCATAGCCATCAAGGCAGCTTACATCTAAAATCAAGTACATAAAACAATCCCTACAAAACAATATAAACTGACACAATTAACTCCCCATTAAAAATACATTAAATACAAGTCTTAGGGCCTTTGCTGACTGCTAGAAATAGTGCAAATTGAGTCCACTTTAACTGCCGTGGCTCAGTGCTAGGGAATCATGGGAATTGTATTTTTTTCTGAGACATTGAGCCTTCTCTGTCAGAGAGCTCTGATGCCACAATAAACTACAGTTCCCATGATTCCCTAGGACTGAGTCAGGGCAGTTAAAGTGGAATCAGTTTGCACTATTTCTGGCAGTTTGCAAGGCGTTAAAACTAATTAAACAATAGACAATTTTAAAAACAGATTTAGACAATAGGCACTCTGAGGAAAGCGATGGAAAACCTCATCTGAACAAATCTTGCCAAGAAAACCCCATGTTAGGTTTGCCTTAGGGTCGCCATAAGTCAGAAATTACTTGTAGGCACACAGCAACAATGTAGTTGGAACTCTTGCTGAGAAAGACAAGAATTTCCCCTTTAGATTTCTCCAGTGTTGCTTGTTTTTTCAACCTCTGTGCAAACTCTGTGGGAGTTTGCCCATTGCTGCTATTTTCCTTCACATCTAGCAAGGCAGTGGAAGGGGAAGGCTTCTTCTGCTCATTCATGGACGTTTACAAGAGGTCCAGATGAAAGCAACATCTTCATTTTGCAGCCTTCCTATGTTTCCCCATTGTTTCTTCTGCCTTCTTTCTTACTGGAGAAATTTAATTAAGAAAAAAACAGTAAGATCCATTAAAAACCAGTGAGTAGTAAGAGGCATATTTCTGGAAGCACACGATGTTCAGTACAGGCCTCCCTCACCTTAAGTTTCATATTAATTTAATGCCTCAATTTGTTTGGAAAGCAGAGGATTAAAAGGATAGAGTTGATCCTTAAAGACAATGCTATTTGGAAAAGGAAGAGCTGAACCAGGAGCGGGCAACTTCCAGGAGTCAAGAAAACCACTCATCCTGCACTTACAATTCCTCCCAAGGGGTCTTTCAGGGGATGATCGACTTTTGGGGGACATGATGGGAAGTGTGGGAGCACAAAGATGTGTATTGTCCACTGCTTGGTCAAATGATAGAGTTCATCCTTAAAAAGAAGTCAACAGCTAAAACTATACAGGGCATAAGCAGCCTCCCACCCCCAAATTTACTAAACAGCTATGGGTCATTTACCGCTGAGAGAATGGGGATTATTCTTTAATGTATTTTTTAAAATTAGATTTTCTGATCTTGGGGGAGAGGGAGAATAGAAGCAGAACATATTTTGCCTGTGGGAAACAATGTCAGAGACAGACTGAACCCTCTCACGTATCAAAGGTTCTCATTTTCAGACACTAAATATTTTAGGAGAGTGGAATTTAACTTGCAATTTGGGAATCTGAAGATTGCATTGATACTTCAACCACCACTTACTGATTTGTTTATTTTGAGGGGAACAGTAGAAGAAGAGGAAGGATGGTAGAACTATTGTTAAGAAAGTGGCTGGACTGGAGTAAGGAAGAGAAAGCAGCAGAATAGTCATATTATGTAGTTTTTAAATTATGAAAAACTAACAGGTTGAGGAATAAACAGTGTGTCACAGGTTCAAATGCTACTGTGTTGGTTATTTCTTAGCCACAATTACTCCATATGTTCACTCCTGAATAAGTGTGATGGGAAAGTGAGAGGATGCATATGCCATTCTCACAGACCTGAAGCAAAATGCCTTCGGATTCTTGAAACTATAGCATCCTGATTTTCTCCAGATATACTATAACTTGAGGGAATGTTGCCTTTGTTGCAGTCTCAAACAGCCTGTTTGTCAAAACCTGAGTATCCTTGGATAACCTGTTCAGTCAGCATCTTTTAAACTCAGCATTTCAGTTTTTAAAAGTTCCTGTGCTGTTATACCTTTTAGACACCACTATATGTCTCATCTACAGGGTTACCATGGGTCAAGATTGACTTGATGGTGGATAACAACAACAACAAATATAGCCAAATGTGTCTTAGTAGTTTCCATTTTTAAGGATGCACAGTTCAGGAACCAAGGGCACAATTCTGACGATAATAGGGGACTAGATCCAATATTGCAGGCATATGACAACTGCATTTCCCTGGCTGTATCAATGAAAATATTTTCCAAAGAAAATGGACTACAATTACCAAATCTGCCACCTCTTTCTCATTCAACATGGCCACTGGTGTGGGGGTTGTAGTCCAACCTCATCCCCAATTCTGGTTAATTAACCATAATCCATTTTATTTTATCTCATGACCTACATTCATTACCCATGACCTTGTTACATATCCACTCTCATGATAAAGTGAAGTTGGCAGGAACGTGACACAGGCCAATGTGTAGCAATGCTCTAGTTGTAAACTCTCACATGGCCTAGGTTGTTTCTCTCATTGTTCACTTTTAGACAGCTGATAGTTTTGCTGAGTATTTAGTAATGAATGCTGCTCCTTGAGTTTTGAAGGTCCTCTCATTGTCATCATAATGTACGTATTCTATCAGCTTGTTCAGTCAGGAATTGTATTTTATCAGCTTGTTCAATCTGGAATCTCAGAATTTCATTCACAGTATTTATATGCAAGATTCCTCATGAAATAGTAATAGTTATTTTCACCATTACAGTGTTAGTTTTATACTTTGATTCTATCATCAATGCCTCACAAAAAGAAAAGGGGGGGGGGGGACTTATCTAGATCAGAGTTTAGAAAACTTAACTTTCTTGGACTACAGTTACCAGCATGGGCATAACCATAGTGAATGGTAATCTGAAAAGGTAATTTTCCCAAGCTCTGATCTACCTACTGATATAGGCCCTACCTGAAGTGAGGTGTATCCCATTGACTGCAGTAGAAGAAAGTTATTTTTGTATTAAGTTCTAACAGGCATTTAATGTTTTAAAAAGAAGAATGCATACTGTGTTTCTCAGAAATACACCCCAAAACTCTAAAAACAGCAGGATCTGTCACGTTCTGTGTACAGGTGTCCGTCAATAATATTGTGATGTTCTCATGATCCAGCAATCTGGAGATAAAACTTCCCTGATTGATCCAAATTAACCACAAAGTTTTCACGTAGTTTTATGAAATCATGCTATGGCTACTTAGAATCTATTACCAGTTCAGAGGGATGTAAACCCTGTGGCTGAAAAAAGGAAGTGGCACAGGAAGCTGGTACAAAGGAAAGTGATTCTCAAGGGTGACATGAACAAAAACTCTGGGCTGAGAAATCACAATAAGCAAATACTCTTGCTAAGCCTGTTTACCATCAGATGGAACAAGACGGTGGCAGTGAATGTGTCCCTGTTGCACTTTGAAAAGAAAAGCAAACACCCAACCAATTGTGTGTTTCCTGATCTGGAGACCTTCCACTTTGTCCCAAACATTCCCATTGGTCTGGGAATGAGAATATTTGATACAAAGGATGGATGAACTCTGGGAGCAGCGGGGAAAATAAAGGAGGGGAACTGCTCGTGTTCTGCCACGTGAGGAATGCATTCAGTGCAGTGTGGCTGGCCGCAGTGTGTGTTACTCAGTGTGCATCTTAATGTACACCCCCCACACACAAAAATGTATACAAAAAGGGCAAGGAGAGAGCCGTGAGGGTGCTGCCAGAGCATGATGCAGCAACTGAGGGCTCTTAGGCCATGTTAACAATAGCAACAACTATTAAAAGGTCAGGGGGAGGAAGGGAGGGAATGAGATATCTGAGCTATCAGGAAAAGATGTTATTTAAGATACAGTTGAGGGGAATGAACGTAAGCAAAGAGCTTTGGGCAGGATAGATAACGTACTCCGAGTAGGTTGGAAGAAAGAGTATTAGAGGGTGGCAGGGACAAGATTGTTTCTCCCAAACCACTGAGTTTCCTTCTCACCCCACACCCAGTTATCCTATTTTGTTTAAAATAGGCTGTTTTAAAAATTGGAGCTTCTTTTGCAAATGTCACAAAGTCTTTTTAGACCTACCATGAGGAAGCACTATTGTCTTGGTTGACTGCTTTGGGGGCATGATTTGTTCATTGGTGCACGTAACCATCCTTCCCTCTTCTCCTCCACCCTGACCTTTTCTAAAGAATTTCTTGAGGTTTCACTGTACAATAATAAGAGGTCTCTCTGCTTCAGAGCAATGTGGTCTACTGGGGTTTGAGTGTTGAACTAGGGAGTTGATCGCATGCAGTTTTCAGCCTGATCAATGCACAGAGTGGGATCGGGCTAGAACAGAGGGAAACAGGTTTTACTGCACATGAAATTGCTGCTGCACTGAAGGCCAACCATCACCTGTCCCTGATCTGGCCTCTGCCGGCCAATTTTGCTTCCCCCTTCCAGCCTGATCCCATCCCGTGGATGGATCGAACTGAAAATTGCGTGCAATAAACTCCTAGGACTCTGGAAGACCAGGATTTGAATCCTTGCTCAGTCATGGGAAGCCTCTGCAAAATCCTTGGCAAGTCATTTTCTCTCAGCCTAACTGCAATGGCAAACCTCCACTGAATAAATCTTGCCAAGAAAACTCTACAAGAGGGTCACCATTAAGTTAGAATGGTTTGAAGTTACATACAAACAACTGTCAGTTACACTGGACTGTTGTCCAGAGATTGGAAGGAAAGAGAAAAAGAGTATTATCACACTGTCATTTTTTAAAAATTAAAATATGTAGTATGCAGAATGATTCTAATGCTTATTTGGAAACACTGCTTGGGGGCGGGTGGAGTGGAGAAGTTGAATTGACAAGGCTTTTCTTCCTTCCCTTCTCTGGGAAGCTCCAGTTTTAGGGAAACAAAGATGTGAAAATGACACATTGCCTATCAATTTCTCCTTTGTTTTTCCCCCTCCAAGAAACTGCACCCACTATGATGTTCCAGCTCTTAAGCTGTAAGGAGTGGATAGACAAAGTTGCCCAGCCCCAGAAGCTGGGAAGTGTTCTAGTTAAGGAGGTTACCCTTCCCTGCCTGGCACAGTAGAAGCAGCAGTGACAGTAGTGGGCAGTCTAGGGAAGAGTATGCCTGGCTAGCTGACATTTCTGTAACACACACTGCAGTGAAAAGACGGTGGATGGATAATGGCCTTCCAGCATACCAATCTCTTCCTAGGGGTGTCTGGTGTCAGTGGGAATGGGGGTGAATCTGCTCTGGGATTTGGTTTGAATTTTAAAGCAGGTAACCAAAGTATTGCTGAACCCTATCCTCCAAATAGGTTCATCATCTAAGATAGCTTCCATAAAGTCTGAATGAAAAACAGGAGTAGATTCATTACCTCACTGTCATTGACAACTCTAGGCTCCCCTGATTCCTCTGGATAAGGTAATCAAGTAAAAGAACTACATCTGGTGTAAGTCACATTGGAACCAACTATTAGAAGAACACCACTAGCATAACCTCCACCAAATAAAAAGAGGGTAGCAAATTACTATCATTTGGCATATGGGAAATCCAAAAATGTAATCCAGGTGAACTAATGGATAAGACAGCCTCTTGGTGTCCTAAATTATGCCATCTGAAAGTAACAGCATCTGACTTTGGTTTATATAGCAGAATTGCTTTATGCTATCTGTATGCTACAGTGTAAGACAGCTCCATATAGGAGACCATTTGGCCTATTGCTGTGTTACACCATAGTTACTGTCTCTTGCCCTTCTGTTGGTGCCATGAAAGAAAATGAACCCAGTAGGAGAACTGGTGCAGAATCATCTAAATCAGGAGAAACAGGTTGCCCCACAAATGTTGCTGAGCTTCAGCCTCCATTGATCTGAGAACCAGTGGCCAGTGGACAGACATGATGGGACTTCTGGTTCAGCAACATTTGGGGAATCACAGGTTACTGATCTAAATGTTTCTTGAACAGAATTGTTTTCCTTCTCATCTTTTTGCCTCATTATTGTGACTGAGACTCAGCTCTCTTGGCACAAGGAAGAAGATAAGGCACCAAAATTAGCCATCTCCAAGATGGCTTCTCCACTTGTACTAGACTACAGTTCACATCATTCTACAGGCAATGTCCATGTCATCTAGAGATGATGGGAGACATAGTCCAAAAAACCCTGGAAGGCACCTATGATCTAGAGATATCTGCCTTCCAATACAACTGATGGAAGCACATTATAAAAAAGACACACACACACACACACACACACACACATATATATATATATACCATATATATATATATAAAACCAACCACATGATAAGTGCATGCGCCCTTGTAGAAATGTATGAGATAATACATAGATATAGAGACTCTGGCCATATTTTATTCTAATGCCCATTTTACCAAGTTATCCACTCCAAATTAATTATCCCAATTTTAGAGAAAATTCCAAGTAGATAGGAAAGATTGTATCTATCCCTCCACAAATCAGAGAGAAGGTCACTAGGTTTTATGACTCTTCATTACTACCAGTAGACAATTAGTATGAGGATAATGTAATGTAGGGATTTTAAATATATTTGGACTGTTTAAAATGTATGTATTATTATTTATTATATTTAAGAAATATCAATAAAACTAGTTTTAACCCATGGGTATTAGACACAAATTCAGTATATTAATGAATGTTTTATGAATTTTGGCTGTATTACACACACACACACATATGTATATATGAATAATCTTTTGGTTTATGACCATGAATGAATGATGTAGAGATAATTCTCTGTATTGTCCAGAAAACTACCCCTCGTATTTGGCCTTGGAACCTCCTTAGAGAGCCAAGGTGTGGCAACAGTTCCAACCCTGTATTGTATATTATGTACACAGGAAGTGCTCAAAGGCTTCCCCTGACTCACGGTTACAGTCATCCAATTGCACTCCCGGTGTCCACCTATGCAGGTGTCTCACTCATTGACACAGTTATGCACTTTGACAGCTCTTCTGCTAATAGAAATGGCTGGAAAAAGCTATAGCTAGCAGGTGTTTCCTTCTTATCAAGGCTTTATCTCAATATGGGAGCATACTAAAAGTTGATACATCACAGATGCTGATAAGCACAGCTTGGAAAACGCCACCATTTTCCCTGGTTCAAGGTGCTTCAAGATGAGCCTTTTTTCTATGCTGTCATTCATTCTTCCAACTTGACAGGAAGTCCAGATGTTACATTCCATTTTCAGGCCCATGTTTTCCCACTGCTTTTCCAATCTTTTCTGCGTACCAGGAAAAATCTGTCACAGAAAAATACCAGAACAAAGTTGCACAGTGCCTTTTCAGTGGAACCACCCTCATACTAACAGTAATTTCTTGAAAGTAGTAATCATCATAGGGATGTGAAAATCATCAGACCAGAATCAACTTCCATACCAACATATCTTCCTTCTGTGTGTGATTCTGGCTTCCATACCAACATATCTTCCTTCTGTGTGTGATTCCTGTTCCTTCTGCATGTTTATTCCTACATATGTTCAAGTGCTGTGTTGCACAGCCTTCAAGTCATTTCCAACTTATGATGACCCTAAGGTGAACGTGTTACAGGGTTTTCTTAGCAGGTATCTTCAGAGGGGGCTTGCCTTTGCCTTCCTCTGAGGTTGAGAGAGTGTCAATTGTCCAAGGTTACCTAGTGCTTTTTCATGGCTGAGTGGGATTTGAACCCTGGTCTCCACAGTCGTAGTTCTATGGTCAAAGCACTACACCATGCTGGCTCTTGTATCTCACTGTACTAGGTGTAAACAAGGGAATCTATGAGCCTGCCTTGAGAGTTGGCTCAAGTTTTAAGATCTGCAGGAGAGGCCTTTCTTTCAGTCCTACCACTATCAGACACATTGAGGGCATGGGGGAAAATCTTCTTAGTGGCTGTGCCCAACTTGTGGAACTCTTTTCCATGTGAGGTTTGGTTGAATCTTTCCTTGTTATCTTTCTGTCGGTAAGGCAAAGACCAAAATATTTAGGCAGAGTCTTCATTTTTCCATTGTTGCAGCAGATACAGTATGAATGGGGTGTATTGAGTCTGTATTTTATTATGTTTTAAATGTATTTTAAACAGTTTTTAGCTTGTGTTTTTAAAACAGAATGGTGGTTTATTTTTTAACTTTCTCGTTAAGATTTTTTTTGTCTCTATGGACTTTGATTTAAGTGGTTATAAGCTGCCTTGAGTAGTGTGCTGGAAGAAAGCTTGGGCAGTTATGAATACGTAACCTACAACTACAATTTAGGGGCTACATAGGGACCATGAATGTCTTCCAAACTCCACTTATCTGTAAGCAGCAAATGGGATCACCAGGGATCCATTCACTTGTTAATTAAGAAGCAGCTTTTTTTAATTTTATTTTTAGAGTTAACACTGCTTTTATTTATTTTTTAGAGTTAATCAGTGCATCCATAAAATGACACATTTCAGCTATTACTCTATAACTCTTTTTTTAATTAAAGAGGGGGAAATTTGCCTTTAAAACCATTGGACAACCTTGGCAAACAGCATCCTGGTTAGAAAAGAAAAGAAAGAAGAGAAAAAGAAATAAAACTCTTGAAAGGGCCCTAGTGCAGGTGCAAGAAATTGCTACAAATGCCCCCCAAAAAAGAATAAAACAAGTGGAAGCAGAGGCAACAACCACCAGCAAAACTCAAGGAGCTATAGTTTGAGGCCTCATGCTTCTTGAGACCAAAACAGAAGAGCCCATGGTTTGGCAAATCTAATGATAAACAACCTATAATGCAGAATAGAACACTTTATATGGCCAGATTGCATAATCTATATAATCTTTATTTCAAAAGAATAATAGTGTCTCCATCACTTTTTAGTTCAAATATGGGATCAGGTATGGGTGTTACTAGGGAGGTGCAAGCTGCACCTGGTGACACCCTAAGTGGGGATGACACCATTGTTCACCAAGCATGCCTTCTGGCAGAAACAGGCTGTGACATTCACCTGCATCATCTTTTTAAAACACCAGGGCTCAGCAGAAGTGATGGTGTGATGGGTCGAGGCTCAGTGGGAGGAGAACTGAGAGGCCTCAGTGTTTTTTAAAATTAACATTTAAAGTTTAATTTTTTAAAAAAATATATTATTTTAAATTTTTCTTTAAAAACATCACATCTTATCAAATTTTCACTTTAATCACATGAAACCACACACATGTAAATACATTTAAGCTATGCATATGATATTGTAATTTTAATGTATAATTTTAATTTGGCTAGGTGTTTATGCCACAGCTATTGCCATGACATTTAGTGATATACAGAAATTATGATTTATGAGTAACATTAGTGCAAAAAACATTACTATTCTGTATGGTGTGTGGGAGGAAGTCAATGGGAGGATGTCAACCATGAGTTACTGCACTGGGTGACGCCAACCCTACAGACGCCACTGGTAGCAGGATTTGTTATCCCAGTGGTGTGATATGGCAATGCAAAGGATGCATACAGGCTTGACCCTGTTTTCCAAGAAATATGTCTCTACAATTTGTCACTTTACATCTAATTAAACATATTTGAAATCAATACTATCAAGAACCCAACTCAAGTTTTCTCTGTACTAGCACTGGGGTGGGCAACTGTGCCCCTCCAGGTGTTTTGAGACTCCTGCTGCTGCTGCTGCTGCTGCTGCTGCTGCTTCACCTCCAAGTTGACTCCAGCTTTATTGGCTAGATTCTTTTAAAGGGGGGCTGCCATTGCCATTGAGGGTGAGAGAGTGTGACTTGCCCAAAGTCACCCAGTGGGGTTTCCACAGCTGAGTGGGAAATTGAACACTGGTCTCTCAGAACTCAGACCACAATACTATGCTGGCTGTCATTTCATTTTGGACTACAATGCCCATAATCCTTCACCATTGCTGGGTAGAGTTAATAGTTGTTAGTTTAAAAAAATACAGTTGCCTACCCCTGTTCTGGCAAGATGGAAAGCATAGATCGTTCAGGTGCTGTAATAGAACAGAGCTCTGTGATGGCATTTCTTCCCTGTCTACCTTCATCCCTTCTTTGTAATGCTTTGTACAGCATGGAAGCCACAAACAGAGAATGATCAGACATAGCAGTAGGCTGGGGTTAGAAGAAGCAACAGGAAGGAAACAAATCTGCTATTTAGCATGAGGCTTCCATCTGCTCTGGGTTCATATTCAGTCAACTCTCTTTTTCTCTGTCTCACTCTCTCTCACACACATTACAAAATCAGAACTGATTCTTGCCCAGAACAGAGGGTCTTGGAGATGTCTCATCCATAGGGTCGCCATGGGTCGAGATCGACTCGAGGGCAGTTAACAACAACAATTACATTGAGAGGCAGGAATTACAGAATCACAGAACAGCAAGAGCCCTCTGGTGTGTCACTTGTGCGGTCTGCACCACCGCACTCCTCCCTAGTGACACCACTGGCCTACAGCACTTGGTATTTGTTGGCAATCTCCCATCCAAGTACTAACCAGAGCTGACTCTATTCTGTGGGTTTTCTGGGCTATCTTGCCGTGTTCTTGAAGAATTAATCTTGATGTTTTGCCTGCATCTGTGGCTAGCATCTTCAGAACCAGCTCTGCTTTGCTTTTAAGATAAGACAGGGTCTGGTGTCTTTAGGGCATTTGGGACCATTCCTCTGTACATCCTTGTATATATACCTGAACCACTTCTGCCTACCATTTGCTGTACTGGGTTATGAGTAGTTTGTCACACCATCAGCTAGGACATCACATGGCCACACAGGACTCGGAGATTTTCAAGCTGCTCCAGCATGGCATAGTGGTTTGAGCATTGGACTACAACTCTGGAGACCATGGTTCAATTCCCAGCTCAGCCATAAAAACCACTGGGTGACCTTGGGTGAGTCTCACTCCCTTAGCAGAGAAGGGCAATGGCAAGCCTCCTCTGAACAAATCTTGCCAAGAAAATCCCATGATAGATTCACTTTAGGGTGTCCATAAATCGGAAAAGACATGAAGGCACACAATAACAACAATAAATGCAGTCATCACAGGGTATTCCATTGTTATGTTGTTCCTTTGTTAGAAATATGTATATACTGCCTTTTACTAACAAATATCAAGTTGTAGAGATTTTATTAAAAGAGAAATTGGATCAAATTAAAAGTATAACAACTGAGAGTACTTTTTTTTAAAAAAAAAGTGTCATTACATTAGTTATTGAAATCAACAAATAACAAATATGTTTTTAATAGACAGTGAAATATCACCAGGTACATTTGTTATACTGTAGTTGGCAGGGAAACCTAATAACAGAATTGATTTGTTATGGAAGATGTATCCCTTTAGGAAGCAACTGTCCACCTGGTTAATGCCATCTCAGTCTACCTTTCAAGGTTTAGCAAGACATGACCCTCCATCCATCCCAAAATCTATAATCCTATAATACTGTACCTTATAATTCTACAATAATATATGTAAGACCACTATGGCCATATGTGATGACTGGATCTCTTAGATCTCTCACACTAGATCTTTCAGATCCCCTCACACTGGGTCTCTTAGATCTCACCACATTGGGACCAGATATATTTGACCACCGGGTTACACAGGTTTCTTCTCCTGCCTTAACCAAAATAGTTTGAGGCTTCTTCTTCCTCAAAACTATCTCTCTAACCCTTGGTCCTCTCACTGACTTAAATGTTTCTGCTATTAAGTGTTGTTGATATTCTTGGTAGCATATTTTGATGTTCTATATAAATCACTTCAGGCCACTCCTTTGTGAACATGAAGAAAATAACTTTTATTTACATGTAGTACTTATGATAGCATCTTTTTCGGTAGTTGGTTCTCAAGGCTTGTTGTTACAATATAAATATCACTGCAATTGCTACCAATTGACTTTGTTCAAGTTCCCTCACAGACTTGTTCCCCACAGAATACACTCCTCTAATATCACTGGACTTCCACTGTCCTTTTCAAATCTTTCTTCCTTTACATAGGAACCTGTATCCTATTAAGGCTAAACTCTTATCTGCACCTCTGGCAGTTCTGACTACTCTCAGCAGTTCTTAACACACTGCCTTTCTTAATGGTTCCTCCTCCTTTTTATAGCTGTTCATCAGGCAGGCCCCCACCTTTTTGCCAGCCTGACTCCAATTGGTTTCTCTGAACATTTCTCTGAACATGATGAAGAGCCATCATTGCCTAGTCCCAGCAGCTGGTGAGGCACCCTCCCTTCATTCCAACTGCCATTGCTGTGGCCTCTGAGGGAGAGAAGAGCCATCATTGCCTAGTCCCAGCTGTGGGTGAAGCATCGTTCCTCCATTCCAACTGCCATTGCTGTGGCCTCTACAAGAGAGAAGAGAACTACACAGAACTACAGATCTCAGAATTCCATAGCATTGAGCCAAGGCAATTCCTTACATGATCTGTATGTACATTCTCATCTTGGCCATTATATTTGATGTGCAGTGCCCTCCTAGGCATGTTAACCTGGAAGTCCCACTGTTTCCACTGAAGCTCATTCTTCATAATGTTTAAGGCTGAGACCTAATATATGGTATTCAATACAAGCCTGGCCACATTAGCTCAACAGAACAAAAGTCCCATCATACTGACTGGCACTTACTTTCCCAAATAAGGAGGGGGAGTTGTGGATTGCAGCCTTTTGTCCCCAGTTCCTAGAGAGGAACAAGAAGATCATGGCGGTAAATTATTGATGAAGATCTATGTAGCAGGCACTCACAAATTACTTACTCTTTCCAATTCTCAGCTGAGCATTGTAAAAGTGACAATAGGCAGTTCATCATCCCAGTAAAAATCTATATATCTTTGTACTGTATTGTCAGAACATCTGAAAGAATGGTGGTATTTGTTTTCTGTTTTTCTTTGCCTTTAGCTTTGTTAGCTGTTCCTCAAGAAAAGGACTGTGACTTCTAGTAATGTTTGCACTGCACTTGGCATGAGAACATAGTGTGACAAGACAGATCTGACAATCCTTGTGTGTTCTGCTTGCTTATGGGTTCAACTCAAAGCATTAATTTTTCCAAACAAACCTCAGATGCCCTGGAATAACAGTTCCTCTGCAATGGCTCCTCTCTTTCTCTCTCTCTCTTTTCTTCATGTCTCTGTTGTAACAGATAGAGCTGCTGAACTCAGATAGCACTGAATCATTGTTCCCAGATGACCCCCATCCATATCTTGAGAGTTAAATGTCAAGAAGTGGTGTACAAAGCAAACAGGGAGTCTGATGCTCCCTGACCTAGTTGCTTCTGCCAAATTCAGTGACACAGAGTGATGCAGGATCATCAAAGCTGTTTAAACTAGGGAAAGAAAACAAAACATATACACATGCACCATGTCATACAAGCAGGCTTCCTATTACACTGTTAAAACCATCTGAGGAATAAAAATAACCAGAACCTAAGACTATGATAATCAATTTGGGTGTAATTTTACACCCATTCAATATAAGAATGTAAGAAGAACCATGCTGAACCAGACCCAAGACCTACATTGTCCAATATTCTGTCTCTGCTGTGGTTTCTCTATGGAAAGCCAACAAGCAGGACGCAAATCTAATAGCATTTTTTCAGTTGTATACGCAAGCAACTAGTATTCAGAGGCATGTTGCTTTTGATACTTTGATTGAGGTATATGATGTAATATGTAGCCAAACCACAAATAATTTCATCTTAAAACTTCCTCCTCCCGGGCGATTAAAGTAATGGATGTGCTCCTTGCTCAAGGCTATTTGCATGGCCATCCCTCCAGACTCCTTGGACCATCCTTTTTCTGGCCAAAAAAGGGTGAATTGCCTCCCCTTGAAGCCTTCAGGAATGAAAATTCTCCTTTAAATATGTTTTAGCACCCCCAGGCTAAAAAGTATACAGGATACACTGGAAACACATCCCAAGATGTTCAAAAAAGGGTTCTTTTATTGGTAAAAATAAAGCCTAAAGCATTTCAACTTGTGTATGCTCTTAAGGTATTCTTCAGGGGCTATTTAGATTCTACCTTCAAAAATTCGCAGGACCAGGAACTCTCAAACCAATTACTGTTAGTCAAATTATTATCCAGAATCAATTTGCTTTTTTTCGAAGCTAAAAAGCCCCAGTTAATATTGTCATTCCTTTAGGTTCTCTGTTTCATTCTTGTCGCCTTTTCTGTGCCCTTTCCAACTTTGTAACCTCCCTTTTTTAGATGCAGTGGCCAAATGTAATTGCACCAAAAACTTTTACAAAATTGCCAGTTCTCATCATGATCTCTTTCCCACCCACCCAATGATCTGATGTTTTCCTTTATCTCACTGTCTTGCCCACTAGATCTTTTCCTGCTAGTTCAGCTGTGCAGGTGTTGATTAAACTGGTTTGGACTGATGGGAGGGATAATCCAACAACATCTGGTAGGCCACACATGGCCCCTCTTATGTAAAGTTTATTTCACTCCAGTGAGCATCCTTTTAAACTCTCACTTGCCTAATTTGGAAAGATCCTTTTTGACGGATCCTTTTGAAGTTTCTCCACATTAGTCCTAGCCTGTATTTGGGTCTCTTTGTTTACACTAAGGGCTCATTCCCACTTACATTTACAGCGGTTTGTGAGGTTTGTGAATCGTATTGACAGTGGGTCATGGAATCGATCAAGGCCAATGCATAGTTCCCACTATGGAAGTGAGCCATGTCCTTAATCCTTAAGTTCCCTATGCCTTTGCACCAGAGCTCGAGGGGAACTAGGGGATGCAAGAAGGAGGGGCCAGTCCTGGCTCCCAGGCCACCCTGATGGGGGTCCCTCTCAGCCAAAGAGTCATGGCAGAGGAGCATAGAGGGTTCAGTTCACCAGCAGCTGAGATGGGCAAAGAATGAGCAAAAGGGCTCCTTAGCTCTGGGGTAAATCCTCCACCGGGTTTGCCCTGGAAGGCCATGCAGGGCTCCTCCAGCCCTCCTGGTCCAGGACTCCTCAGGGAAGATGGGGAGGCTGCGAGAGAGAGAAAGCAACCCTCCTGGCACTCTCTGGACCCCTGATCCTGCCTGCCCAGAACCCAGAGGCGCCCCAAGGCAAAGGTGGAGGCAGAAGCAGCCATGCCAGCAAGGAGGGAGGCAAGTGGTGTCCAGCCCAGGAAGGAGTCAGTGGGACGCCCACACACACTGATTGCCCCACAGTCCACTACCCAGTTACACCCCGCTGCCCTGCTCCAGGAAGTGCCCCCTGGAGCCCTCCCTCGGGGGACCCCTCCTCCCTGGCCCAGGTTGGGAGAGAGGCTCCCAGGACTGTCTGTGGGGCAGGGGCAATCAGGAGGGATGCATCAGGGACCCCCTGGTGGGTCTCCTGCCCCCTTTGGACCACTGGGCACCAGCTGAGCCCCCAAGGGAAGGAAGGAGGGTCACCCACCCCAACCACTCTTCTTGCAGCACCCATCTGGTTGGTGAAGTCCTTGGCGGAGCTATAATAATAATAATAATAATTATTATTATTATTATTATTTATTTATTTATACCCTGCCCCTCTGAACACAATCGGGGTGGCTAACAACAGTTAAAAATACATAGAATACAAGTCCAAAGGACCAACACCCACCCCCCTTTAAAAGAGTATTAAACTAAGCACAATTAAAACATCTTAGGTTGACACATAAAATTAATTAAAACCAATAACCAAACAAAGAATAACAAGCAGCGGAGATAACAAAACAAAGTCAACAGAGTAGCAGAAATAGCGGCGGCGATCAAATTGGAAGAGGGCAGAATAAGGGAGTTCCTGAGGCCGGGAAGTCTATTCTGGAAAGGTCTGCCGGAAGAGATCCATCTTAACAGCCTTTTTAAAGCTGTTTAGCATTGTAATCTGATGGATCTCATCCGGCAGGCTGTTCCATAATCTGGGGGCAACTACTGAAAATGTCCTCTGAGAGGTTGCAGACAGCCTAGATTTCAATGGCTGTAGCAGGTTCCTCCCAGAGGACTGGAGTGTGCGAGGAGGATTGTATGGGAGGAGGCGGTCCTAAAGATAGGTTGGACCCAAGCCATTTAGGGCTTTAAAGGTAATAACCAACACCTTATACTGGGCCCAGAAACTAATAGGCAGTTAGTGGAGGGACTTTAACATCTGAGTTATGTGGTCCCTCCTATATGTTCCAGAAACCACTCTGGCTGCCATGTTTTGTACTAACTGAACTTTCCAGACCAAACATGAGGGTAGCCCCATGTAGAGCACATTACAGAAATCCAGACGAGAGGTTACCAGTGCGTGCACACCAGTCTCGAGGTCCCTTACTTCCAGAAAAGGGCGCAGCTGGCGTATCAGCCGAAGCTGATAACAGGCTCTCCTGACCGTTGCATTTACCTGATTTGTCATCAGGAGCGACGAATCAAGGAGCACCCCCAGACTGCGAACACAGTCCTTCATGGAGAGTGTGACCCCGTCCAGGACTGGAGGTTGCAACCCAATTTTTGGTTTTGAGGCCGCTACCATTAGCACTTCCATTTTATCTGGATTCACTCTCAATCTGTTTTTCCTCATCTGGATTCACTCTCAATCTGTTTTTCCTCATCCAGCCCATTACTGCCTTAAGACATTAATTGAGGGGAGAGATGCCATCAGAATTCAAGGCCGACAATCAAGACACGGAGAAATAGATCTGGGTGCCATACTGATAACACCCAGCTCCATGACTCCGAATGATCTCACCCAGCGGCTTCATATAGATCAGGGGTAGGCAACCTTTCCCCTTTGAGGACCGAGGGACTTCAGCTCCCAGAAACCTTAGCCATGTTGGTCTATAGTCCCATGTGGGCCAATAGCTCCTGGGATTCTGGGATCTGAAGTCCCTCGGCCCTTAAAGGGGAAAGGTTGCCTACCCCCTGCCTTTTGTCTATATTAGCAAGTAGTGCAGGAATTACAAAACTTGTTTAATGTGGCTAACAGAGATTAATTATACCAGTGTCAACCAATCAATATTAACACAAAGATTACAATCCAGCAGAGTTAATTTTTCTCAAGGTTGCTGAAATCTAAAGTTCAGTACTGTGTTGGATTGTGCCTAAGGTTATTTTAATCCTGGAAAATAGTGATTAATATTGTGGCCTTTCCATTGAACTGGGTGAGTCAATTGAAGGGAGAAATATATTAGCCACAGGGGACTGGGCGACAGAATCAAGTTATTTCCTTTGTAAAATAGAGAGAGAGAAAAAAACATTTCTTTCAACAAAGGTATTTACAGCATTTAAAAACAAGTTCTATCTACAAAGCAATTTTCATGGAATCAGCATGACATTCTCTCCAGCTCCCGCTGTTTCTCACCATTTTTATATTGTCCTCTTGGTCTCAGAGATTCTTTACTGGGTGTGACTCCTTTAAATAATGTGCAATTAGCATGCAAAATACAGTAGATGCAAATCACATTCACTTGGAAGCAGCTCTTGCTGATACCATAACCTCACAGCTTGCTTGCTGAATATATTCTAAGCAGATACATTTCTATTTCTCCAGATAAAACAACACATTATGGTTAACTATCCTTTTTGAAAAGGGTGCTTTATGCTGGCAACATTCTTTTGGAGGAGGGGAAGCCATGTGGATTCTCCATCCGGATCAGGACCATGCTGTGTGTTGGTGGTAATTCATTTTCACGTTGCACTATTTGGCCATTGGCATACATACACTACTGTTTGTGGCACCACTGGGCATACACTGGCTGGAAATAGATTTTTAGCAGAGAGCCACAACTACTGATGCCACAACAACCCTACTTTTACGCTTTTCTCCAACTTTAATCAGTAGTTGTTCCACTTCATTGTTGCTTTCTCCAAGTAATATGATGTCATCTGCATATTTGTTTTTGTTCCTTTCCCCAATTTTCACACCTGCTTCCTCTGAGTTTAATCCTGCTTTCCATATGATATGTTCTACATATAAATTAAACAGATATTTGACTCCCCCCTTGCCAATGGGAAACCATTCTGTTTTCCCATATTGTGTCCTGACAGTGGCTTCTTGTTACTTCTGTTTTTGTTGCTTCACATCACACATTTTGAGCATACATGTTGACATTTTTTTAAAAAAAAATTAATACAGTTATTCAGAATCATTCTTTTAAAACATAAACATGATAGGGATGCAAAATACAGGTAATGCCAATTGGCTGCTAAGAACTGGCCACTGTCTTATTGTGTCAGATACCATTGCATAAACTATGTGCATTTCTCATCATAACCTGTGCAGATTTTCTTCCTAGAACAAGGAACTTTGCTCTATACTCACACAGCAAATTGCAGCTGATCTTTCACACCTTCATTTTTATCATACCCACACCCTCTTTCTTGATATGTTTTGTCCTAAAGATGCTTACCAGGATGGTAAATAATTACCAGGGTTTGTACCATACAGAAGCAAAGAGTGAATATTGTTTATGGCTTTTGCCTTTTAAGATCTATGAAATATATTGCCTGTACATCTTCCTTATCCAGGCCTTCTAAATCTCAGCCTACCTGGGAAAATGACTTAGCAAGTTCTATTCAGCCTCTTCTCCTAATCCCTAGCTCAGAGAATGGACAGCCTGCAGTTGAGAAAGTGACCTAAGATTGTGGCGATGTTTGTTTTCTTATATCCATAGTAACAGGACAGCAGTCTCTTGCCAAATTCTGTGTCTTTCTCCTAAATAGGCCTTACTTACAGCTTCTAGCATCAGGGATGATGGGACCTGGTATCCAAGCATCTAGAAAAGTGACAGATTGAGAGGAAGGCTGTTACAGAATAGACAGCAGGGGATGTGGGTTAAGCCAGTCAGTCTCCCCCCCCCCCCCCTTGTTTAACACCACAAGATAGGACTACACATCAGGAATATGGGCACTGGCAGTGAAGTCACTGGTTCTTCAGGCTGAATGGCTGTTACAGACACAAGTTCAGATTATCAGTATGCATTAGATATATCTGACCTTTGAATCTTCTCATCTCATCTCCCCTGGAAAACAGAAACACATACACACACTCCAATTTGAGACAGCATCTTTGCTCAGCATTGCATGTACTAATCACCAAGGAACATCTATGCAGCTATAACCTAGTTAGCTCAAGCATCTCAGTCTCCTATAGTGGGGCAATAATGTGGCCTTCCGGGTTTGTGGAACTGCATCTCCCATCATCCCTCACCATGGTCTTTCCTAGTTAGATCTGATGGGAATTGCAGTCCAGCTATATTCAGCAGCCCACATCTCCCCACCCTTGTTCTTTAGATAATCCTCCTTGTACAGACAGATCAGAAGAGCCATAGGAATACCTATGGTACACTGTGGTCATTTTCCATTCAGAGAGATCATGTACTCTGCTGAATTTTCAGGCTCTATTCATTAATTATTTAATAAAGCTATAGAAAAAATATACATAAGAAAATCCCTGCTGGATCAGACTCAGGGCCTTTACAGACTGCCAGAAATAATGCACTTTGAGGCCACTTTAACTGTCCTGGCTCATTGCTAGGGAATCATGGGAATTGTATTTTTTTTCTGGTACATTGAGCCTTCTCTGTCAGAGAGCTCTGGTGTCACAATAAACTACAGTTCCCATGATTTCTTAGCACTGAGCCAGGACAGTTAAAGTGGCCTCAAGCTGCATTATTTCTGGCAGTCTGTAAAGGCCCTCAAAGCCCATCCATTTAGTCCAGTATTCTTTTCCAAACAAAGGCCAGCCAGAGGCTCCTGGGAAGCCCACAAGAGTCCTCTGCCTCTGAATTCTAGTCTCAGCTGCTGGGATTCAGTGATAGACTGTCTCTGAAGCTGGAAGTTTTAAAGATCCCTCATTACACCTACATGCATTCCAAAAGTCACCACACCACAGATATAGATGTGAATGCATTATGACATTTTATTTCTTTCCTAATCATCTCTTTTGTGGGGTTTGCTTTTTGCCCATGTTAATGGGTTGTTTTTTGTTGTTGTTTTTAAATAACTAAATAAGTAAGAAAATAGCAAGACATAAACAAGTAACAAAGCTGCTAGTTCAGTGTGAAATGTTTAAAAGAAAATATGCAATGGATAGAGGGCCAGTGTAGTGTAGTGGTTTGAGTGCTGGTCTAGGACTCTGGACAACCAGGTTTTGAATCCCTACTCAGCCACGAAAACCCACTGAGTAATTTTGTGCAAGTCATATTTATACAGCCTGAGAAGACGACAATGGCAAGTCCCCACTGAACAAATATTTCAGAAAATCCCATGATAAGTGTACCTTAGGGTCATCATAAGTTGGAAATGACTTGAGGGTACACAACAACATATAATAGAGTAAGCAAACACCAATCAAACTTTTACTAAACAGTAAGAAAATGGGAAAAGTGAGAATGTCAGGAGTAAACCACACCCAAAAGGAAGCTTTTGAAAACAAAATTCAATATTTGTGTTCCTGGGCTATCTAGTATCCAAGGGTAGGCTATTGTTTAGCTCCCCCGCCCTCCGAACATATAGGGCTGCATTCTTCACTGCGCCTAGTCCTGTGAAGCAGCACTGCACTGTGTAGCTCTCTCTAGATATGCAAGCCATGATTTGAATGCCCAAATAGAGTCTGTAGCAGAGAGCATAATCCATTTAGTACAGATGTATCTGCTGTGATTGGTTGCAGCTCTCCAGTTGCTGGGCTTCTTTGACTGCATATGCCAGCAATTTAATCTGGGATCTCCTGAATGCAAAACATGCTCTATTCCATTCCCCCCAAAACAAAGTCAGGTCCTTTCAACATTGCCATGGCTCGGGATTCTAGAGTTCAGGATCCTGCCTCCATCTCTTCTATTTTCTATTGGGCTCTTCTTTCTCACTGAATTAATAGGCATGGGCTGACATCCTGTTAGGGATGTACATACACATACATTTCCCTTATATGACCTTTTCAAGTGCTACAGGCTTGGTATTCCCTTCTTCCCTCTGCAGTGCCCAAAGCCCCCTCTAAATTTACTAAGCAATCTCTGAAGCCCCCTGCACAACATTTCTGTGCTTCATAAACCCCTTTATAACATCCTACTCTTTTAAGGAGGAATTCTTGTTTGGCTGCCAAAATTCATCATTCTGGTTTGAGGACCCCCCACATAAATAGTCTTGGGCCACATGCAGCTCATTGGCTGCATGTTGCCCACTCTTAATGCAAAGGTGTAACTTCACAATTACCTCTATTAGGAACAACTGTTGAGTATACATTTGTCTTGTAACAGAGCAAAGGAATACATTTGTGATCCCAAAATAATTCTAAATATTTTCATTTCCATACATTACTGGAAGTAAACTGCACTGAACACAATCCACATAGATGTGCCTAGGATTGCAACCTAAGAACATTTTAGAGTCAGAGCATCTCTTCCCATATAAAATTCACTTTCCTTAGCATTCTCCAGAGAGCAATCAAACTGCAAAAAAGTGTTTACTCAGGAAATGTATTGTACAGGAAGAACATTTTGCCTCCCTAACCCAACTGTTATAGGGAAAAGAAGATTGCACAATGAATTGCTGCACTGCATTTTCTTTATTTAAAACATGGCTGAATTCCAGACAGGAACACACCAGGCTAACAGCCAAGGTAGATATTATGACAGCAATCGTACTTGTTGTTCATAAGCCTTTAGAGTTGGCATTGAAAGTGGAAGTGTGCTGGTTTTAATTTTAACTCCACCAGGTGCACAAAGGTAAGAGCAGCTAGTCTTCTGTCTCTCTTTGCATGTATGTGCCTTCGAGTCCCCTGTTGACTTGAATTTCATAGGGTTTTCTTAGGCAAGGAATCCTCTTAAGCCAGTTCCTTCATCTGAAATATAACCCACAGCACCTGATATTCATTGGCAGTCTCCCATCCTAGTACTAACCAGGCCTCACCCTGCTTAACTTCCAAGATCAAACAGGGTCTGATGCCTTTAGGGTATCTGCTGCATCCGATCACCCTATCTGTTCCACTTGTATGCAGAAAATATCATCAGAAGAGCAGGCTTAAACCAGGAAAGAGGAGGAGTGAAAATAGGAGGAAAGAATATTAACAATCTAATATAAATGGATGACACCAAACTACTAGCAGAAAAAAAATGGAACAATTATTAAAGAAGGTGAAAAAAGAAAGTGCAAAGGAAGGCTTAATGCTGAACATAAAGAAAACAAAAATAATGACTACAGAAGAACTACATAATTCAACCCTAGACAATGAAGAAACTGAAATAGTAAAAGATTTCCTGTACCATGAATCAAACATCAATCAGAATGGAGACTGCAGTCAAGAAATCAGAAGACTAGGAATGGGAAGGGCAACCTCAAAAGAGCTAGAAAAGATCCTAAAGAGTAAAGATATATAACTGAGCATTAAAGTTAGAATTGACCAAGCCATTTTGTTCCCCATCACCATGAGCTAGTAGGCTAGACAGTAAAGAAAGTAGATAAGCAGAAAATCAACTCATTTGAGATGTGGTGCTGGAGATGTCTCTGGAAACCAAGGGCCTTTGCAAACTGAGTCCACTTTAACTGCCCTGGCTCAGTGCTAGGGAATCATGGGAATTGTATTTTTTTTTCTGAAACATTGAGCCTTCTCTATGGCCCTTATCACATGGGGTCTGAAGCAGAGCTAATCCAAAGGGCATCCACAGCTAATACATATTATTCCCCCGTGTTTACACACGACGCTGCCCCAGAACACGGAGCTAATTCGTATTGTTCCCCCGTGTTTACACACGACGCTGCCCCAGAACTCGGCAGAATACGGAGCTAATCCGTAAGGAGTAGGGAGATTTTGACATTCGGTTTGTAGAGGAAGTACCTAGGGAGCCTTCGCATTCATTGCGAATTGGTGGGCAGGGCGAAAATCCCAGCGAGGGGAAGGGATTGCCTTGGCAAAAGGCAAACCGGATTGGAAAGAAGAGGAGGAGAGGAAGAGGGAAGAGGGAGGCGATCTCTCGCTCTCCATGGGCTGCCTTCCCTTCTCCAGTCCTCCAGCCCTCCTCCTCCTCCCCGGTTCCCATGGCTGCCTTTCCTCCCGGCTTTTTGTGACGGGAGAGAAGGGAGCCTTGGTATTAATTGCGAAATGGCCAAAAGGGCGATATTCCCTTCGTTTCGCTATGGAACCGAATTTATTCCTACTTCGGTTAGTCTTCGCTTTTTCTTTGCTTCGTGGCCAGCGTTTGATAAGGTCCTATCAGAGAGCTCTGGTGCCACAATAAACTACAGTTCCCATGATTCCCTAGCACAGAATCAGGGCAGTTTGCAGATCCCCACAGAAAACTTAGCATTATCTACATGGCTTGAAGGATAACACATCTCTAGGCCAGTTCACTTGCCCACTTGTGGCTTGCTTCAGATTAAGGCTAAGTAAGTCGTGTTTCATTCTTGGAAGGCTATTACCTTGCTCTGGATGAGAACAATTTTACAGACAAGTTGGAAGGAGGGAACATGTAGGTCCCTTTCACATTTCAGAGTTATAGCACTTTGAATCTACTTGAACTGCCATGATTGCATCCTATGGAATGCTGGGATCTGCAGTTGAAGGAGGGGCATTTACAATTCTCAGCCAGAGAACTCTAGTGCCAGAAGCCCCAGGATTCCATAGGATATAGCCATGGCTGTTAAAAGTGGAATTGTCATTCCGTAACTGCATAGTGTGAAAGTGGCCATAAATTCACAACACACTGTAATTTAATATGGTACACAGTAATTTAATATGGTCATTTAATATTGTCATTGACAGCAATAAAACTATTGATTGATATATAAGGCAATGTCAACACTCAGGAGATCTGTTCCCTTTCAGGTGGGACCCTGCCAGCCTGTGTCTGGGCAGTACCACTTTATGTACCACCATTTCCCACCTCAGATCTAGACAAAGACAAGAAAAATTACTCTAGCAGCAATTTCTTCACCGGATGGTTTCTATGTGCTCCATTCACAAAGGAAAATAAAGATGTTGTAATGGAACTAAAGGACCAAAGCCAAAAAAACCTCCAAAAACAATTAGAAGAATAAAGCAGATGAATGCATTTCACCTGAAGGAACTTATATTAGATCACAAACACAATAGGCTTGGTGAACTCAGTTTATAGTGTAAATTTCACACTGTCTTCTGGTGAGCTGTAAGTTCATGAAAGGGGGAAAGCAATCCAGAGTGACCATTTGAAAATAAGGAACACCTAGAGCAGTGGTCTGAATGTTGAACTATGACTCTGGAGACCAGGGTTGGATTCCTAGCTCAACCATAAAACCTACTGGGTGACCTTGGGCAAATCAATGCTCTCAGCCTCAGGGGAAGACAATGGTAAACCTCCTTTGAACAAAACTTGCCAAGAAAACCCCATAATAAGTTTGCCTTCGAATTGCTATAAGTTGGAAATGACTTGAAGGCACCCAACAACAAACAATTGAGGATCATCAGCTGTCAGCTAGAGGGAAACCATATTTCTGAGAATTGTTCTCTTTTCAACTTTTATATGATCATGTGAAGGTCTGGTGAAAAATTTAAACAAAGTTTCTGCCCAAAACACAAATTGAATGCTAAGAGAGAGAGAGGGAGGGAGAGGGAGAATCACAATAGAAGGAGAGAGTTTGGGGGCAGCAGAGGCTAAGGACCTTATCCCACGCTGCTCTCAAAAGTGGCAAGAAAGCGATATGAGCATCATTGCAGTACTATAGCGCTAGTATAAATATGGCGCTAGCGCTATAATAGCGCTATGGACAAGCTCACGCTATTGCAATGCCCGCTGAAACCGACATTCAAAAGAATGCGAATGATGTTGCATTCTGAGCGGTTTCTTGCCGGATTCTGAGCGACGTCGTGTAATCACACGGAAAACTATAGCGCTGTAGCGCCTGATTCTTAGCGGATTCTGAGCGACGTCGTGTAATCACTCAGGAAGATATAGCGCTAAAGCACCTGATTCTTAGTGGATTCTTGCTGCTTTTGGCCCCGTGGGATAAGGTCCTAAGTCGCCACAGGCCAAATCCAGAACAACAGGAAACGCTAAGCAACAGCATGGAGGACACCAAGCACTAGCCAGGAGTTCCCGGCACCCACAATACAACAGCCGATTCATTCTTGGGGAAAGATACTGCCACTCACTTCTCAGTATACAGGACGGGGGGCCCTGGCTACTATTTCAAGAAAGCATGATTTGGCTAAAACTTGGATTTCATTTAATTCTTCTGAGCACTTGTGCTGCTTTGCAGAAATGGTTAAGACCTTGTCTCTGTGCAGAGGGCACAGGTGTTTAGCATACAGAGTCTTACAGATCTCCAGTTTTAATCCAGAGCTCAGAAAGTTACTTTTAAAAAGTAATTCATTTTTTACTTGTTACTCTGCATTAGTGCATAGTAACATCGCTGTTAATGTTTGGTTCCTGGGGGGGGGGAGGGGAAAATCCATCTAAAAATAAGCAAGTGGCCTAAAATTTAGAAAATCCATTCAAAGTGCCTCTCAAATATTTTTAACCTCCAAAAAAGTAATACGGAAAAGTAATGAGGAAAAGTAATGAGAGGTTAGACTGGATGGCTCTTGTAGGCTCTTCCAGCTCTATGATTCTCCAATTCTAATCTTTAGAGAGATGTTGAGATTCTTTATAAAGCTGGGGAAGTAAAAAAGTTTTTCCAGTGTACTTACTTCCTGGTCTGGTGTTCCAGGAAGGAAGGACAGGGATTGCCTGCAGAATGAAGGAATATTCCTGATGCACCCACACAACCAGTCAGTGGCTGTTTGAGTGAGATTCAGTTATGAAGCTGTACCAGACAATATCTGGCAGCCATTGCACTACTGAGCAAACTTCTGTCTAAGGAGATAATGGCTACTTTCTTACACAACATTGTAAAAAAAAACAACACCTAGTTATGTTAGCATAAAGTCCCCATAGGATTCCAGCCAGGAAAAGCAATGGTTTTACTAGTTGATGATTTATAAGAAAAGGGAAAAAAACATAATGCTTTCAAGAAACATTCAGGGGTAGCTGTGTTGGCCATTTAGCAAACTCAAAACAAAAATTCATCAGTGATACCTTTATTGGCCAACCCAAATGCACAATATACTTGTTGTAAGCTTTCGAAGCTGCATATGCTTCCTCATCATGCAAGATATTACAAACCAAACAGGAGAAAAACAATTGGAAGTATTAGTCAGGTGTTAGTCAGATGCCTATATGTTGTTTCAGTCTTTTGTTAAGATGGTATATGGTGGGGAGGATATCTTGATATCCGACCATATACCATCTTAACTAAAGACTGAAACAACATGTAGGCATCTGACTAACATCTCCATTTTTTTCTCCTGTTTGGTTTGTAACATCTTGCATGTTGAAGAAGCCCATGGAATTTCAAAAACTTGCAACAAGTATATTGTGCATTTTGGTTGGTCAATAAAGGTATCACTGACGGATTTTTGTTTAATTATGCATTCAAGTAACATGTTACAGATAACATTGTGATTTCCAGGTTTTGGATTTAAATAAGTCTCACTGAGCATCTTTATCAATGTGTCAGTGTTAGGGGTGTTGTTTTTTTTTAATTTTTTAATTCACCTTCAGTGTTAGGGAACAGATGTTTTGGAAATAAGCATTTACAGCAATTGTCCAAGCTAGCCCATAGGCAGTGGCCTGCTTCTCTTTGTCAACAAGCCTCCTGCTTGATTTCTATTGTGAGATTAGAAGAGGCAGTTCTTCAGAGACTTGAGACGTTTTCACACGGGCTTTTGGAGGACGCTAGCCGGCCTCCGTCCGGCCCCACTCCGGCAAAATGTCAAATGTTTCATACGACGTCGCAGCAAGCCCCGCCCCTTCCGGTGCCATCCCCGGCGCTAGCCGGCGTCAGTCCGGGGCTTGCTGCGCGTGTTCACATGACGTCGCAGCAAGCCCCGTCCCCTTTAGCTCTAACTCCGGCATCAGCGCCGGAGTTGTAATTCCTTTTTTTTAAAGGAATTAGGTCGCTGCCGCTGGAGCCATTCCGGAGTGAGCGGAAGGCTCCGTTCCGGAATGGCTCCAGGCGGATTTGGACGTTTGTGTATGAAAACGTCCTTGGAGATGGTAATCAGTGGTTTCATTTTCCACTGATTTCAGGCCAGTGAAGAGCACATAGGTACCATCTGTTATTTTAGGAGCAGTGCATTAAATCTGCATCTCCCACTTAAGTGGTCTTATCTCAGCCTGCCAAATGACAGATTGAATTCCAGTGGGAAATGTTTTTAAACCCCACCCCACCCCACCCCCGGTATAATTATATTCTCCACTTAAACCATGAATCTGCACCACTATGGTGGCCAATTTTAGGGGGTCAATTGTATAGCATGAGTCAAGTGACGAGTATGTGCGAGCCAGACTAGAAGCATCCTATTCATATATAAAGTGGGAAAAGAGATTGCTTTGCTTTGTTTTGCTTTGCTTCATTATGTATTGTTATGGATAATTAAACATTCATAACTTAATTTAAAAAATTAAAAATACTAAAGAGTCACTGCAAGGGAAGGCACAGAACTGCTCCTTCCCATTACTTTACTTCCCCTCTGTCATTTTTTCCCCATACTTGATTCACTTTTGACCCTGGAGTTAGGAACGGAGAAAAGTGTTTGCAGTAATGGCCTGAGCCACAGAGGAGCGTAGGGTTATGTGATTTGGCTCTCTACATCACTGGCACTCGCTCTTTTGGGCTTCTCCATAGCCATGGTTCTCTTGGTCAAAACAGCCAAAGCAGCAGGAGGGGGCCAGCAGCGGCAGTGATCTGCTGCTGCCACCCATCAGCCAGCCAGATGGGAAAGGAAGGCAATGATGGCAGGAAAAGGAGGAATTTGTGGTGCCACTGCTATTACCAGTGGCAGCACCTCCATTTCCTACCTGGCCAACAGCCCCGTCAGACCCAAAAGGGGCTGCCAGGTGACAGAACCACCACACGCCCCCATTGTCCACAGTGGCAAACTGCTCAATCAAGTGTCACTCCTTCCTCTGAGGTGTCACCTGGTGTGGTCTGCACCCCCCTTAGTAACGCCCCTCTTTCCAGTTGGACTTTGGGCTCATCCAGACAGACAGCTTTCATTGCTATATTTTTAGCTTTCATTTTTGAGATCCAAACAACATTTAGGCTGCTGAAGAATTAATGTAGTCTGACACTGCTTTAACTGTCATGGTGCCATCCTATAGAATTCTGGGATTTGTAGTTTGTTGTGGAATCAGAGCTCTCTGACAGAGAAGGCTAAATATCTCACAAAATTACAAATCCCAGAATTCTGTAGCATTGAGCCATGGCAGTTAAAGTGGTGTCAAGCTGCATTAATTCTGCAGTGTAGATGCAGCCTCATTCCCAGTCACTCTTATCTAGTTAATGTAAGTTTTTATTCCTGAGCTGAATGTACCATATTCTTGATACATTTTTGAAATCTAGGTTCCCCTGAGCACTTACTGTTGTAGTTCATTTCTTTTGGGGCCAGTGAGTGTATGGCATAGTTCAGGATGTAGCTACAGGGGAGTAACAGTAAGAAAACAACAATTCTGCCTCTCCCTATGAAATTTTGCTTTAGTCCCCAAATCTCTAGCACTGCAGAGAGTGAGACACTGTAAATTGCTCACATCTAGAATTCTTATATTTGCTGTATTTACATTCCCTTGATAACTAGATCAGAAACCATCAAGAAGCACCAAAAATTGACATTTAAGTTGTGGAATTGTGTAGCCGAAATTGCATGTTGTTTTTTGTTTTGTTTTGTTTTTATTTGAATGATATGCTGAGCAACTGTGGTTAATCTTTAATATATTGTTCTTAATGACATCTCCAGGGCTTTCCCCTATGACATCACTGGGACCTCTGCAGCTTCAATAGAGCTGTTCTTAGATTTTGGCTGAAATCTCAGGACCTAGGAGGTTTCTGATCCAGCAACCACTATACAGCATCTTGATCCAACAAACTCCTTTTACTATTAGAGTAAAATAGTATTTTCTTAATGTGTCAAGGGCAGACATGGAAATGACATCCTACTTATCATACTGGCTGGTCCCATAGTGTGGGCAAAGAAGGAAAGGAAGACGGAAAGACTGTTTATGCAAAGTAACAAGAGAAGCATGCTTGGAACAGAGATTGAATTAGTCAGGGAATCAGAAACAAAGAGAGAGCTTTTCAGTTGAAGGTGGCTATTGGGAATCAAGCAAAGCTTGGTAAAGTTACTATTCTGGACTGGCCATTCTGGCTGGAGATTCCTGGGAGTTGCTGTCCAAAAAAGTAAATTTCCCAGTCTGGCTGCAGATTCCTCCCTCTGGAAATCTGATAAGGGGCAGAAAACTTGCTGCTTGTAGGAGTGCTTAAGCTGTTCATTTCCACTGATGGCCCTCTACTCAAAGTTTAGTAAATACATAGCCACCATTGTTTTGCATTGATCTCTTTTTTTCAAAAGAAGCCAAACCCAGTTGGGTGCCACCTTGGAACTGCTTGTGGAAATGTGGGGACAGTAGGTAGCATGAATAAAAAGTGCTAGATATAAATGCCTCCTAAAAACAGCCTCCCAGCATGGCCATTCTGCATTATGCAGAGAGAAGCAACTAGTGTTGGTTGCAAGAGGAGCAGTTACCACTCTTCAATTGTTCCTTGCAAATATTTTGGCCATTCTTCCCTCCCTTCAATCCACCCCGTCTCTTAGAAGGCAAAAGTTATTTGCACCACACAGTTTTTCTTGCCTATCCTAAATTAGTCCACAGCCCCCAAGTGAACAGCCTTTTCCCATTGCCAGTGTTGAAGGTTCAAAAACCAGTTCAGTCAGCTTGTTGACACAGACTGGATAAGGTTGCCATCTTGCCCTTTCTCTCAGGTCACAAAATGTCTTTGATAAGCTCAAATTACTTACGCAAAAACCTCCAAGGCTGCATCTAAATTGCTGAATTAAATCAGTTTGATACCACTTTAACTGCCATGGCTCAGTGCTATAGAGTTCTAGGATTTGTAGTTTGTGAGATAGCAGTCCTTTTCTGTCAGAGAGCTCTGGTGCTACAAATCCCAGGATTCCATAGGATGGAGCCATGACAGTTAAAGTGGTGTCAAACTGCATTAATTCTGCAGCAGCCCAAGTGTCTTGGACAAAACTTTTTCAGGCCCCAAGTGAAGATTTAATTACACTTTTTAGCATCCCTCTCTTAGCATCTGGCTCTACGCCGGTGGGTGACATTTACAGCAGTGATCTGAAAAGGATCTAGAAATCTAGGTAGAAGACAAGCTAAATAGGAATCCTCAGTGAGATGCCACAGCCAAAAGAGCCAATACAATTTTAGGCTGCACCAACAGAAGTGTGGTGTCCAGATCAAGGGAAGTATTAGTACCACTTTATTTTGCCTTGAGCAGATGTCACTTGGAATACTGGATCCAGTTATGGGCACTACAGTTCAAGAAGGATATTGACAAGCTGGGAAGTGCCCAGAGAAGAGCAAGCAAGATGAATGAAGGTCTGGAAGCTAAGCCTTATGAGCAATGACTTAGAGAGTTTGGTATGTTTAGCTTGGAGAAAATTGAGAGGTTATATGATAACTGTTTTTATCTGAAGTGATGGCATCTAGAAGATGGAGCAAGCAATTTTAGGCAACTATTTGCTAAAGCTGTGAAAAACAAATGCTAGTAGATAGGCAGGGCATCTCTTATGTTCTTTTGTGTTTCTGAAATTAGTGTTCAACATGAGCTTTGGGGGATGCTAGGCTGATTAAAATTCAAATGAATGCTTCAGAGACCAAAGAGCTGCTTCAAAAATGAATGTTCAACCAGATATAATTTTTCTACCATAGTACTCCTCTTACTAGATGTAATTCCATTTGCCTCTGAGCCCAGAGTGCCTCCATCCACGCTTCCAACAAACCTTCCCTGATTTTCAGGGACTGTGTCTAGAGCCATGGAGTGTGTACGTGCTTAGATACAAGCTCAAGGGAAATATTTATGGGAGGGGTTTTTTTTCTTGGCTCCAGAATTTTGTTTATTTTCTTAGGTAATTGGTTGGCAAAGGAGGGACTGCCACACCAATTCTCAAGTGATTCTCTGTAGTCTTTTGGAATGGGAATGAGACTCTGGCTCAAGATAAGAGCCATGTTTTAACAAACTGTGGCACCTTACCCCTAGGACCAAAATGTAGGAGATGTAAAACTAGATCTTCCTTTTTCTTTTAAGCAGTTACAGGTACCACTAACTCTGACCAAATCTTAATTTTCCTCTTTCAGATATTTACCCAGTATAAATAATCCCTCCAATAAAACTATTGCCAGATCAACAACAGATACAGTTAATATATTTCCTTAGTTTACATTTACAGTTGTATACAGAAAGGGGGGGACTTTGGGGAAGGGAGGAATTTGCATTGTGAAAACAACAGAGAGGATTAAATGGCCTTTATGCATTCCAAGGTATTCTGCTGCCTGAGACTAAAGATGAATTATCAACACCCTCCCCCATCTTTTGGGGAACATCCAGAACTGCACACTCAATGCACCTTGTTTTAAAGAAATGTTACAATTTTTTTTTAACCATCATCATAGCAGCAAATTCAGCAGCATGGTCAGGAGCTGGCAGAGGACTCAGAACAAAGTGGTATGCCACATGTGGCATGCAGATCTGCACTGCCTGGCAGCCCTCCTTAAGGCTGCAGATAGGGAGCTGCAGTCTAACCTGGAATTGAACCTGAGACCTCTGGCATGTCAAGCATGTGTTCTGCCACTGAGCTATGCCCCTTCTGCAGGTAGTACACAAAAGTATATTAGCAATAGGAAGCTTGTAATATGTGGAACTGTCCTGGAAAGGAATGACGTGAGCTACGGTGGCCCAGTTCTTCTCTTGATGAGTAGCCCAGGGGACTACACAAATTGACCTCTGCCCAGATTATTATGCTGATTTTAAAAATGGCACCAGACACGTTACAGTTGATGAGACTTTTATTATGCAATCACTCTGCCTTGTCCATTTCTCTTTTTCTCTTCTTCCACAAAAATATGTTAAAGAGGGACAATCAGAACAATGGCACAATTTTGATTAGGAGTGTTAGGAGCTGTCCATCTGGAAGCTCCTGGAGAGATGTAACTGTGAAGTGCTATCTATCTCTCTTAGAACTTGAAAACATTCTTGTGTTTTTTTCTTACAAATGAAAATGGGATCATGATTTAGCCTTGTTCACAGCTGATTTATCATACTTCCAAGGCTAAGCATTTAAAGGATCAAGATGCTTTCACTTTGACAGATATCAGCTTCAAAGTGCCTAAAAGACCAACTATTATCAACATAACTCATACAGCATGTAACGGATTCTCTCCTGACTTTATATCTCAGTGGATATTCTACTAATCTGGGTTATGCTCTGTCATAAAACGTCCAGAGAATATGAATGAAGATGGATACCTACTAAAACCCAGGATAATCGATTTCAGGGTTTTTCCAGAGTTTTTCTAAAACATTTGCATCCTTGTCTGTGTGAATAACCAATGCAATAGACCCAGGATAAAACTACAGCTGCTCCCATTTTCTGAGAGAAGAAGAGTGCTGAGTAACAGCTTGGTGATGTCAAAGAGAAGCTTCCCTCTGCCATTAAAAGTTGATGTCCCTCAGACTCACTCATATTAGCCAATGCAGGAGTTTAACCTGCCCAATGTGGATTTTTATGTGACATGATTGCATTGCAGAGGGGCAGGATAAAAATAATTTATTATTATTATTATTATTATTATTATTATTATTATTAATTGTGAGCTCAATTCTAGTAGTGAAAACAAATCCATGGACTGAACAGGCACCCAGGGGCATCCTGTTCTTGAATTCTTAGGACACTCCTGACTCTCAGAAATTGCTATTTTATACCTGGCTCTCAATGGCTGTCCTCCTAGTTTTTTTAAAAAAGGAGGGGGGAGATAGTTCCTACAAACCTAAAGCCTTACTCTTGCTATAGTCAAGTGCATTGAATGGTTCAGAATAGTCTTCGTACTGGGCTTTTAAAAACATTCAAGTAATGGGGATTAGTAAGATTTGCTGATGAGGTGGACAAGAGAGAGAAATTATTACATTAAAAATTATGTAATAAGATTGCACATTCCTGAGAAGGTTCAACCACACAAAAGTCTTGGGGGTTAGTCAGACAGTGAAAATAATCCAAGTAGAATCTGGGTTGAATCTTTGTTGTTCACATGCATCTCAAATGCATTCAATGACATTGGGGAGTGGGGGCTGCCAAAAAACCCACTTAACCCAGGATAATCAATTTCAGGGTTTTTTCCCTGGGTTTTTCTAAAACATTTGCCTCCTTGGCTGTGTTGAATAACAAATGCAACAGACCCAGGATAAACTAGGATAAAACTGCATGCCTTGAACATGTTTCAAATACATCCACATCATCAACTCCATCGTTATTCAAGTGCAGGCACATGTGAGCAACAGAACTCACAGAGGTGCACTTAGATACAAACCTGGAATGTGTGAGTGAGATTATTTACATACTCACACAAACAACATCTGAATGACTCCTTGGTCCAATTTGGTTTGATCCTTTCAGGGGTAGAGTTTCAGCTGCCCTAACCTTGTCAGGGGAGGGAGGCTTCTCTCTTTCTGTGACAATCTTGTTTTGGCCTTGGAATATTATTATTATTTCCTTTCCCCCCCCCAATTTTTGCTGAAGGATGCAAAAAAAAAAGGGGGGGGAGACAACTGATCAAAGAAGTATGCCCTGAAACCAAGCCAGCAGAAGCCATAACTTGGGTTAGGGTAACAGTAAAGGCAGAAAGCACAAAGGCAGATTTATAGCTGAACATCAAGAAGACAAAAATTATGATCACAATCTATATAAGTTTCAAGTAGACAATAAAAAGACTTTAATAGTTCAAGATTTTCCATACTTGGACTCAATTATCAATCAGAGCAGAGACTGCAATCAAGAAATCAGAAAAAGACTAGGACTTGGAAGGGCAGCTATCCTGAAGTGTAAAGATATATAATTAAATACTAAAGTTAGGATTGTCCATGCCATCATTTTACCAATTTCTATGTATGGTTGTGAGAGCTGGACAATGAAGAAAGCTGATAGGAAAAAAATCAACTCATTGGAGATGTGGTGCTGGAGAAAAGTGCTGAGAATACTGTGGACCACTAAAAAGGCCAATGGATAGGTCCTAGAACAGATCAGGCCCAACCTCTCCCTGGCAGCAAAGATGACTAAACTGAAGTTAGCATACTTTGGGCATGCCATAAGAAAGGACTCACTAGAAAAATATAATGCTTAGTAAAGTGGTGGAGGGCAATAGGAAAACAGGAAGACCGCTTTCCAGATGGATAGGCTCAACCAGGGAAGCCATGGCCATGAATTGGCAGAGTGGCTGAGGATAGGGTGACTTGGAAGTCTCTCATTTATAGGATCGCCATGGATCAAAGCTGACTCAAAGGTAGATAACAACAATCATCATCTCGGTTTTCCGTTTTAAGCAAGAAAACTGTACAACTTCATGAGGACCCAGCAAATTGTTCACTTATTCCACTTACGTTTTATTAAAGTCTTCTCATAGGGCTTTTCAGTCTTTGGTAGTTGAAAGTCAGAACCCAGGATTTAAAAATCAATGCAGGTGTTTAAGAAAGAGTGAGAGAAACAAATGAAGTTGTGAAAATGCCAGAGGCCTGAGTAAAGAAGCAAGACTTTAAACAGAGGCAACACTGCCACCTGCTGCTGCTCAGAACCCAGAGAATCATTGCAAAAGCAAAAAACTTGCTGCAACCTCTGTCAACACTCCAGTTCTTCTAAAAACTAACATCTTCTACTTTGAACAGATAACAGTTATACCAGCACTGAATTTGTTTACTTTTTTAATCATTTCAATCTCAGCCCAGAGAAAAGGTCCGGGACAATGAGAATTTATCGTTTTTATATCTTTCTCACCTCTTCTTTTCTGTAAAATATATGTGGAGTATGTTCTGTGCCTCCACACCTCCTTTGGGTCATTCCCAGATTTATATCCTTTCTTTCTAGTCCTAAAGCTTTTGTACTGAACTGAGCTATGCTTTGCATACCTGGAAGCTGTTGCACTGGTGCTTCGGTCACAGTGACCAGACGTCCTAACCATAAAGGAAGTCAAGGCACCACAAAATGTAAGACATTCAGGAAAAATAGAGGACATTCCAAAATAAAAGCTAAAAACACTCATAAATTCATTTCATATCACTTATTAACAGCTATATTACATATGCTGTATTTCATTATGCCCTCACTTGTATTTTTTGATGAACTTATCTTAACAAAAATGCCCTTGGCTTGCAATATACTTATGGAAATCTGAGCAAAACAAAAGCTTAATATTGTAGTATACTAGCAACAAACCCTTGACTGAAGCTACATTTAAATTATTCCTTTCATTTGGCCATTGTGCTGGAATTAAAGGGGGGAAAAACAACATTTGCATTGCTTCCTTAAACAGCCCATTGCCTAACACCTTTGCTGTCTTTTCCCCCTCTGAGATACAAATGCTCCCTGAGCTCTGGGTGCAAGTCTTGTCTGCTGCTGCTCTCAGGAAAAAGGAACTTTAGAAGGATCTGTCCTCTTCTCCCATTTGTAGCAAAGACAGGTGGCCAAGTAGCATTTCTTGCGGGGGGGGGGGGGCAAACATGGTGTTATTCAATGGGCTTCTTGTCATGCTCAAAATCAAAGATATTTCAGAATTTTTCTGGGCTGACGATTGAAATGCAGGATATGTCAAGAAAAAGGAAGACATCTGATCACCCTGGCTTCAGTACACAGAACTGAGTTATGGACGTTATCACACGTGGCCCAGAAAGCAAAAATTAAATGGAAATGAGGCATCCCGAAAATAAACGGGAAATAAACCTTGTTTCCGCAAACGTCATTACCTTAATTGCGAATTTACAGTAAGTGCATTGAACGTCCACACACAAGCGAAAATATCCCGTAAATGTAGTAGAAATGAGCCTCTTGCACATGCGCAGATAGAGGAATGCTCGCGGGAACCATGGGAAATGCGAAATGATCCTCATCGCGCAATTGCAATTCCTCAAGAAACTGAATTTCAAAGATCTCGGTTCTTTCCACTTTCTGTCCACTTTATGTCGGGGTTCTGTGCGACGTCGTGTGAAAACACAGGCCAATAATCCAGTATCGGTCGGGATTTTGTGTGGATTTTGTTTGGATTGGGCCCAGTGTGATAACGTCCTATGCTTTGCATGCCTGAAAGCTGTTGCGCTTAGGGTTGCTTCTGAGTAAAGAGTCATGGAATTGAATAGGGCTTTTCAATCTTTGGTAGAGGAACTGTCCAAATTGGTGAGAACCACTTTGTTTTGTTTTACCCCACGCCTTTAGTCCTGACTAGTTTTAGAATGTGCAAGCATTCCCAAATTAGAATTTGGCTCAAGGCTTCAAAAGGTTTCCCACCTGATCTACGCAATACTCATTGGCAGAGCTTCACTAATGGTAATGAAGCCATGCAATTCTTCAAGGGTGTAAAGACTCTCTATTGGCCTCCTGATGTGGAATGGTTTTGCTTGGAGGTAAGAGAGACTCCTATTTAAATCAGATATTGAGATTATACCGATAGGCAGATGCATAACAACTTGATGGGAAACATATATTCAAGGACTGTACAGACAGTAAAGAGTAAAGAGAAATAGAAGCCAGGAATATTTACAGGAATGGCAACTGTCCAATGGCAACTGTTAATTTTAAAAAATAAATAACTTTTAAAAATTGGTATAGTAGCACTATTCAGTGTTTCCCAGGTGCTACATTAAATAAACAGGATCAGCACTTGGATTTACAATTATTTTTAAAAAAATAATAATTATCCATCAAGTTCTACAGCTTACATACCTTATTTTCCTGCGTATAAGACTACTTTTTTACCTGCAAAATCTGTGGCTAAAGTGGGGGGGGGTCGTCTTATACACCGGATATAAGGATAATGAAGATAGAGGTACTAAAACTCTATATTTTGAATGGAAAAATGGGGGGGTCGTCTTATACGTGGGTCGTCTTATACGCCGGAAAATGCGGTAGTTATTTAATTAGTTACAGCTGTAATGTTTTTAAAATGTAACTCTTTATTTTTGTGTTTCTCATCATTGACTAAATGTTTCCTGAATGTACAAACATTTTTGCTTGTTCAAAACACTTTCCTCCAATCGGATTTCTTATCACCTCAACACTCATAAGTGCACAAGACAGCATCCAAAAATGTCCTCCATCATTTAATGACACCACACCCTCACTGATTAAGGTATCTAAAAAAGATACAGGTTATAATAATAATAATAATTTAAAAAATTATTTGTATCCCGCCCCTCTGTCAAGCAATTGGGGCAGCTTAAAACAATTAAAATTCCACACAATATATTAAAATACAATCCAAAAAATCCCCAAACCCACCTTCCCTTAAAATGTATTAAACCAATTATCATTAAAACAGCATAATTAAAACATCATAATGATAACTCAACTCACTAAAACAAAACAAAGAGAGACAGACAGAGCAGTGACTTCAGGTACTCTGGGGGAACCTGGGCAAGTCACATTCTCTCAGCCTCAGAGGATGGTGATGGCAAACCCTCTCGGAAGAATCCAAAGATATAGCCATGTTAATCTGTAGAATCAGTAGCTAGAGAGATCTTGTAGCACTCCATCTAACTGAGACTAACTGAAAGAAAGAAATTGACAGCATGAATTTTCATTGACTTCAGTCTGTATTTGGAGAAACTTGTCAAGAAAACCCTATGATTCACCTTAGAGTTGCTGTAAGTGAAAAATGACTTGGAGGCACACAACATCAAGAAAAAGGAAAGGAAAAACTACCCCTTAATCAATTAAATTTAAAATACCTTAGTTACACCTTTGTTATTGGAAGGAATGTAGTTATGCGGCAGAGGGATAAGGGATTGCAGTCCTCTCTGATAAAACTCCCCAAATGAAATGTTCCTTCAGCCCCCCAATTTTTAGCATGGAGATGTTAGCATGCCCTGCATACCCCTCCTTATATCTGGGATCCCCATATTTTCATATTCTCATATCTGGAGCCAAGCATGTTTGAGAAGTCATTATGACCTTTGGAATATAGGGAGGTTTCCCATGAACCCAAGGTGTAGACCCAAGGGCATGTGAGATCCAGGTAATGCTGCAATAAAAACTGAATGGGTTTGCTGATCATTCTGTCCTCCCCAGGCTTTCTCTCTGTATACTCTCTTGTACTGCCGACAAAAAAGGTTTCATAGGCCAAGGCGAGTGAGGGGGGGTTGCAGACTGCCAGAAATAGTGCAAATTGAGTCCACTTTTAGAGTTAGGGTTAGGGAATCATGGGAACTGTATTTTATTGTGGCACCAGAGCTCTCTGACAGAGAAGGCTCAATGTCTCAGGGAAAAAAAACAATTCCCATGATTCCTTAGCATTAACCCTAACCCTAAAAGTGGACTCAATTTGCACTATTTCTGCAACCCCCCTGAGTCAGTATCTCCTGCCCAGCTATCCTGGGGTTGTCTTAGGGCCTCGGCAGACGGCTTATTGAGCCGTCTTGGAGGCCCGGAAGAGGAGGAGCCACCGCACGCGCGGCGCTCCTTCCTCTTCCTGAGGTCACCCTGGGAGCTGCCAGCCCTCCGCACGGCCGGCGCTTCCGGGGCAACCTCCCGCCGCAGCGACCGGACGCGCTGCGGCGGAAAAGACAGGGAAAGTGCGCCCTATGCATTTAGGGCGCACTTTCCCTGTCTTCTAAAAGGAGCGGCAATTTGCCGCTCCTTTTAGGGTCACTGCAGGAGCGCCGCAGTCCGGCTGCCGCGGTCCCGCGGCGTTCCGGACCAGGACGTCCCCGACGCCCTGGTCTGCATCCCCCCTTAATCTAATTGCTGGTTTTCTAATCCTAAAGTTACATTCATCAACCAGTCAGGAATCCCATTATCAATTCCTGGGAAAACCATCAGGTCTTTGCTACATTGCAAGATATCACCAAGCACCTCCAGAGGCTAGATAGCAGGTATAAATACCCGTCCCAAATCTAGTCCTGTGTGTCCACAGAGTTTTCCTTCCTCACGATGTCTCCCTCAGACTCTGACTGGATCGCATCCCATTTTCTGTGGTCTACTCTTCCAGACAAGCAAACATCACCCCTCCTGCAACCCTCAATCTCCACTATCCATTTTCTATACCTCTATTTTGGTCAGCTCTGTGTGGTGTGTCTGTCTGAATCACTTTCATGTGTGTTTGATTTCACAATAAAACATTATTTATTTCATTAAACTTGAAGTTCTTTCACATTGGTACCAGTATAAACAGGTGAAAACAATCATCAGGTTACTCAGCCTCTCAGTGTTCTTGAGCAAAACAAATTCCTGAATTTTTAAGTGGAGCTGACACAATTGGTGGGAACTGTAATGTGCAGCTAGGGGAGGGCTGAGAGCTAGTGCAATGGAGTGGTTTGACTATTAGCCTATCACTATGAGGGACCAGGGTTCGAATCCTTATACAGCTATGGAAATTTGCTGGGTGATTTTGGGGGCAAGTCACACACTTTCAGCCTCAGTGGAAGGCAAAGGCAACCCTCCTTCCTGAACAAATTTTGTCAAGAAAACCTCATGATTGATTTGCCTTAGGGGCACCATAAATTGGACACAACTTGAAGGCATACAACAAAAGTGAGAGTTAAACCTCTACTTTTGATGTGTGTGTTTTTTCTCCCCCGCTCTCTGCTCACTCTCAGGACTTTATCACATGGGAAGCAATCCCATGAATAAAGCACATTTAATTCTGAAAATATCCTGCAAGAGCAGGATGATTTTCAGACAACGTCCATGACGTCACCATTATCCCATGAATAATGCAACAAAATCCTGCCACTTTTTATTTTTGGGATTTTCCCATGAATTAACAGCAGTGGGATTTTGCCGCTTTATTCACAAGTTAATTGCGGGATAATGGCTACGTCGGGGGACATCATCCGAAAATCATCCTGCTCTTGTGGGATATTTTCGAGATTAAATGTGCTTTATTCATAGGATTGCCTCCCATGTGATAAAGCTACATCCCTATTGAGAAAAAAAACCTCTGTGTCCATCTGAGAATCGCCAGCATGAATGAAATCAAAGACAGCATTTAAGATTTTGTGATTTTATTATTTTACCTGAGTGCCAGCCTCTATGCACTCAAATTCTCCTTTAGATTTAATGAGGCAGATACTCTGGACCAATTCAAGAAGCACTATGTGCAATTGCAACATACCATCTCAAAGAGGCACCATAAAATCTGCTGCAGTGCCAGGATGTTGTAGTGTGAGTCAGGAGGCACAACCACTACTTCAGGCTATGCATTTTCTAGTCTTACAGAAGCATATATACCCACCCCACCCTGCCAACAACCTTGCCCAAAATACATATTTTTCTTTAGTGTCTCCATTGTAGGGTTTTATCCTCTCCTCCCTCCTTTCTTTGTTGCAATACTCTGTTCAAGTGGTCAAACAGTGCAAACAACAAATATGAGTAGATGGATAAAAGAACAGTTTGGTGGTTGAGCTTTTTAGAAAGAGAGTTATTCATAACTCTTGGAACAGCTGAGTATTTTGTTCATAGTTCCATACATCCCTGTACTCACTTGTCCTCCTGCATTTAAAATGAAGTGGTTATTCTAAAAACAAGCTCCCAGTCTACATACTGGATGCCATATGAACATCCTCTGCAAATTGAGGACATCTTTAAATAATTGGCACTCCTATTAGCCTTTTTCCAAGCATTTTCCTTCCATTAGGTTTGTTACTTGCATTTATCTGTCACACCTGTATCTCTGTACCTGTTTTTATCTCATAATCTAGCAAGCTCTCTCACAAAATCATAGAATTATAGAGTTGGAAGGAATCCACAAGGTCATCTAGTCCAGTGCCAGCTGGTACTGTCATCCTTGACAGATGGTTCCTTCAACCTTTGCTTAAATTCCAACCTTGTTTCATTTCTCTCTCACTGAAAGCTGATTTTTTTACTAATAACATATTTTTAAAACTAAGACTTTGTAGATTATTTGTTGTGTTATCAAAAAGACATGCCCACCCCCCAACATCCTCTATTGCTTATGTGAGCAAACTGTGACCCAGATGTTTTTGGACTGCAATTCCCATCAGCACTGGCAGCACAGCCCAAGGTAAGGGATGATGAGAGTTGTGATGCAACATCATCTGGACAACCATTTCATTTTTGTTGTTGTGTGCTTTCAAGTCATTTCCAACTTATGGTGAACCTAAGGCAAACCTATCACGGTGTTTTAATTGCAGGTTTCTTCAAAGAGAGTTTGCTATTGCAAGACTGTGACTTGGTCAAAGTCACCTAGTAGGTTTTCATAGCCAAGCAGGGATTTGGACTGGTATCCAGAGTCATAGTCCAGAACTTAAATGACTATACCACACTGGCTCCCTTTCACTTTAAGACTCATCTTTGTTGTTGTTATTGTTGTTGTGTGCCTTCAAGTTGGTTCCAGCTTACGGTGACCCTAAGGCAGACCTATCATGGGTTTTTCTTGGCAAGATTTGTTCAGAGTTTTGCCATTGCCTTCCCCTGACGTTGCAATGGCAAACCGCCTCTGAACAAATCTTGCCAAGAAAAACCTATGATAGGTTCACCTTAGGGTCACAAGTCTGAAACAACTTGAAAGCACACAACTCACATTCATCTTTAAAATATTATGCTTCACCACCATTTATGACCTCTAGGTGATGTCCTCTCCCTTGCATATCTCTTAAAACCAGTATTTTGTGATGTGCATTTTTTCATGTACAAAATGCAAATGCCTCATTACCAAGAGTAATTTCTCATCTGCAATTTAGACTCATATTGGGGCTCTCCACAGGAAACCAGTGCCTCTCATTTATCTGGGACCATTACTTGTCAGTTTGAAAATAATTACAATAGCAGAGACCTCCATAGGTACCAGATGTCTCTTTTCCAGAATATCCATGCTCCATTGAACATAGCAGCTGTTGCTTATTTTAGAACATCAGTTGACAGCTCTACACGCAACAGATACATTTCGATGATAATGAAAGAGTCAGACACTTAGAATTACCAAGGCATTTCTGCAAAACGTAGAAAAGTTTCTTTCCAGCTGTAACTTCCAGGATTGTTTAACTTGTAGGGGCAGGGGCAGGAGAATTCAGAATGTCTTCTCTTGCCTCATTTTTCTGATGCCTTTCTGAATAATTCTCTCTGCAGTTGCTTGCTTGAAAAATGATTGTTAGGATCCTTGCATGAAATCCATGTTGCCAGTTCCAGAACTTAAACCACTACATCTCACTGGCTTTTTCAGATCCTCAGCCAGAGCGTTCCACAGCCTCATCAGACTACAAATCCCAGAAATCCATAGGATGCAGCCACAACCATTTAAGTGACGTTACAGTGCTATAACTAAATCGTGTGAAGCGGCCCTACATTATCTCCATTTGAATGTGTCAATCTCCCTTATCCAGAATTCCAAGTTCCAAAATATTCCAGAATTGTCCATATGGGTGACTGAGACAGTGACACCTTCATTTTCTGATGGTTCAGTGCAGCAGTAGGCAACCTTTTTGAGCCGGGGGCCGGGTTGCTGTCCCTCAGACAATTGGGGGGCCGAAGCACCAAAAATAAATAAATAAATAAATAGAAAAAAATTAAAAAAAATTAAAAATATGCATGCACACTCTCTCAGCCCCAGAAAAGCCATGGCAAAACCGCTGTGGAGATTTTGCCAAGAAAACCCCAAGAACAAGTAATAACAACAATAATCAATATCATCATGGCGGGTGGTGGGGGCGGTGGGGGGTGGGTGGCGGCAGCGGCGGCAGGACCAGCTGGAGCCGGTCCAAAGGCCTCAGGGGGCCGGAGCCGGTCCAAAGGCCTCAGGGGGCCGCATCCAGCCCCCGGGCCTTAGGTTGCCTACCCCGGTTCAGTGTATATAAACTTTGTTTCATGCACAAAATTGTTTAAAATATTATGTATAAAATGGCATTCAAGCTATGTATATAAGGTGTATGCGAAGCATAAATGGATTTCATGTTTAGACTTGGGTCCCATCTCCAAGATATCTCATTACACATATGCAAATATTCCAAAATAAAAAATAAATAAATCTGAAATCCAAAACACTTCTGGTCCCACGCATTTGTATAAGGGAGACTAAATTTTTAAGGTGTAAACACCTCTTGAGTGAAGGAGGGTAATGTTACCTGTTAAGGCTAATTTATTAGTACAGTGGTACCTCTACTTACAAAATTAATTCGTTCTGCACCCTTATCTGGAGGTGAGGGATTTGGAAGCTGTGGTACATGCCCTGGTAACCTCACATCTGGATTACTGCAATGCACTCTACATGGGGCTACCCTTGTGCCTAACCCGGAAACTTCAACTGGTGCAGAATATGGCAGCCAGGGTAATTACAGGAACATCAAGGAGGGAGCACATAACACCAGTGCTTAAATCCCTCCACTGGCTGCCGATTAGTTTCTGGGCACAGTACAAGGTGTTGGTTTTAACCTTTAAAGCCCTACATGGCTTGGGTCCATCTTATCTTAGGGACCGCCTCTCCCTATATGATCCCCCCTCCTAGACCTCCCAGAGGGCTTTTTCCACAACCGCTCCCAAACTTTGGAATGGCCTGCCGGACGAGATCCGTATTACTACTCTTGCTGCTTTTAAGAAAGCAGTAAAGACGGATCTCTTTCGGCAAGCCTTCCCGGAATAATTGGCAGCTGAGAGAGGAGTCCCTAATTCGCTATTCTGACTCCTTATGCTAATTTGGATGTTTTAATTTATTTAATATTGTATTTTAATTGATTTGTTGTTTAATCCTGTTTTAAGGGGATGGGAGGGTGGGATTATGGGATGAGGGAATGTTTTAACTTTGTTCTGTTTTAATATTGTTGTACCCCGCCCTGATTGCCGTGCAGAGGGGCGGGCTATAAATAAAAATCTATTATTATTATTAATTATTATTATTTCGTAGGTAGAAAATTTCATAAGTAGAAGCAAATTTAACATTGAAATGCCCTAATCCGTTCCAAGCCCATAGAATAGCTGATGCTGCAGCTGGAAGGCCGCCTCCTTCCAGCCGCAGCCTCGGCTATTCCTTGGGCTGACTCTGGAAGCGGAGGATTCCTCCACTTCCAGGATCAGCCCAAGGAACGGCTGTGGCTCTGACTTGAAGAAGGCTTCCTTCCAGCCGCAGCCTCAGCTATTCCTTGGGCTGATCCTGGAAGCGGAGCCCAAGGAATAGCTGAGGCTGCGGCTGGAAATTTTCTAGTTACAAAATGCTTCTAAAAATATTGTCTCTACATACACATATGTCTCTACAGCCATTCATATGTAGAGACATATTCGTATGTAGAGACAATGTTTTTTAGAAGCGTTTCGTAACTCGAAAATATCGTAACTAGAGCCTTTCGTAAGTAGAGGTATCACTGTACTGCATTTAATATAAAGGAAAGCTGCTAATAAAAGTGTTTGTTTGGAGTAGAGTACATATACATATTTCTGCCAACCTAGCAGTTTAAAAGCATGTAAAAGTGCAAGTAGATAAGTAGATAAATAGATACCACTTCGGTGGGAAGGTAACAACAGTGTCATCTTCGGGCAATGTTGGCTCTTTGGCTTAGTAATGGAGATCAACATTTCCCCCTACAGTTGGACACAACTTGACAACCTTGTCAAAGGGGAAACCTTTACCCTTAGCGAACATATACCATCGTAAGTTGTATTAAATAATATTGTATTTGTTATTCAACATAATCATGTCAACTGTGTGATCACTATTCCCAGTGTTACGGCAAAGACTTTTAATGAAGTACCGTAGATCTCTCAATGATTCTGATGTCAGCAATAGGGCATTTCCTTTGGAAGAATGTAAATGGGCATTTGGGTTTGCCACAGCATGGAGTAAGGGAATGCTTAAGCTGAGGGGCTGAGGTAGAGACAGCACAGACAACCACTTGTGTAAAATAGTGTAAATATATGACATTTCACAAGAGCAAATCATTGAATGACATAATGCTTGATTTAAAACAAGGGTTCCCAACCTGGGATGTCCACACCCCCAGGGAAGTGCAAGATGGGATTTCAGGGAGTGTGACAAAGAGTGGATTGTGTCCTTGAGTGATGAGTCATCACTCATTGTTTGTGAAATTAGAATTAATTGCTCAATTTAGATATTCATTTTATGCACCAAGTTACAAGCTTATTGTTTTTAAGTTCAATTTGTTCACCCGCAGTATTGTAAATGGTTCAATTTGTGGTTCAAAAATGAGAAATTGGAATTCTTCATCTTCACTTGTGATATTACTTTTGTAGGGGGTGCGAACATTAATCAAACATTTCCAAGGGGTGTGGGGCATAGAAAAGTTTGGAAACTACTGATTTAAAAGAATTTCAGTGATTGACAATGAATTTAACAATGAAGCACTCATCTTCTGTTGTGGGAAACAGGAAGGGTGAATCTCTCATAAAACCCAGACTCTCTAAAGGTTCCAAAACAAATCTTACTTTCCAGAACAAGGCACTGCTGAAGCTTTCTTGCTCCGAAGCAGACAAATATTTCAAAGTTAATATCGGCAGAGGTAGTAAGATGCAAAAAACGATGCAAAGCATCCTCCAAGTAGTCACACATTGTGAAAGAAGAGAATGCAAGCCACAAAAATAACTAAGTGAAAGTTAAGGTGACAGTATTAAGGCCCAACCTTGGAACAGGAAAGGTGAAAGAGAGATCATGGAGACATCCTGCTTAAATGCACTGTAGGAGGCATGTCCTTACCAACCACATCCTCCTGTCTGCAAAATTTAATCCCCTTTGCCGTTGCTAGTGAACTGGCCAGCTTCTCATTAAGCACCTTAGCAGCACATATTTGAATAATAATTGTTGAGGATTAAATCTAATGTAATTGCTTTAATTATAAAAGCTCAACCTTTCAAGGAAGAAACTGATAAGGAGAATCACAGCCTGACAGAATATTCACCATGCTATAATGGGGTGTGCGTGTTATGCCACTTCATGTAAAATTTAGTTCAGCATCCCTGCAGTGATTGCTAAGATAATACCATAGCCACAGGAATTTAAAACTCAGGGAGGGCGGGAGTTGCCTGGATCTTTTTATGACCTAGATCCCATACTTACTGATCTTGATAAATTGAGATATCCCTCTCTCATGCAAGGTTTGAAGCAATTCTTCTAAAAGAGTATTTTATGTCACATTTTTCTTAAGGCAGATGAAAGCTGAAGATCTATTGTCACACGACTGTATACCACCATTTAAGAAGAAAGGATGGCATACAATGCACAGTATACTTTAACCACAAATTGTCCAAAAGCTTTTGGGGGCATATTCTCACCACCCCGTATCCTGATTCTGTCTTGCTTTTCATAATCAGCCATAGTTCAACTTCTTTCATCTTAATGGCTAGCAACGTGAATTTGAAACCATCTGGGATAAAACAAGGGTTCTGTTGGGATTGCTGTAGAGCAGGGGTAGGCAACCTTTCCCCTTTAAGGGCCGATGGACTTCAGCTCCCAGAAGCCTCAGCCATGTTGGCCAATAGTCCCATGTTGGCCAATAGCTCCTGGGATTCTGGGAGCTGAAGTCCCTCGGCCCTTAAAGGGGAAAGGTTGCCTACCCCTGCTGTAGAGGCCCGCTGCCTGTCTCTGAAGCTATGACCAGGGGGCAATCCATACTAAACAATTATAGCACTATGATTCCACTTTAACTGCTATGGTTCCATTCTATGGAATCCTGAGGTATTAGCACTAGAGCCCTCTGGCTAAGAATTCTACATGCCCCCCGATAAAGTGTCAATCGCAGGATTTCCTAGGACAGAATTATGGCAATGAAAGTGAAAAACAGTGGTATAATTTTCTAGTGGTGGTAACTGGTACCCTGGATCTGTTCCAAATCCAAAACTCCCTGTGCTTATTTGTGGCTTTGCACCCTGACAGATCGGGCTTAATGGCATTGTGGAGTCAAGAGATACCTCCCTGGGGCAGAGCACATCAATTTCAGGTTTTGGGCATCCTTGCTTGTGTCCCAACTGGCATGAGCAATCCCAACACTCAACCCATCACTGCACTCATGCTGATACTGGATAGTGGGCCCAGAATGGGTGGTAAATGCTATCAAGACTTGGGGAGGACAAGGAGAGTTGTTGTTGTTGATGTTGTGTACCTTTCTGACTTATGGTAACCCTAAGGTGAACCTATCATGGGGTTTTCTTGGCATGTTTCTTCAGGGGGTTTTGCCACTGTCATCCTTTAAGGCTGAGAGAGTTTGACTTGCCTAAGGTAACCCAGTGGGTTTATATGACTGAGCCAGGATTCAAACTTTGGTCTCCAGAGTCATAAGTCCAACATTCAAACCACTACACCATTGACAAGGGGAAAGAAGTCTATAAATTCCCTGTCTCCAGGAGCATTTCTGTCTTTAACAGCATCACTATGTGGTGCCAGCAGCTGCATGGGGCCCCTTGCCACACAAGACTCCAATTGCACCACTGATTCGCCAGCCTTGCTTGACACCTCCTAGCCTTTCATGCTGTTGCTTCCTGCCCTTTCTAAGGGAGGAGGAACAGCAAACACATGCCCTCCTCCCATCCCTAGGAGTTGAGTGTTTACTAGGCTCAATACTAATAGGAGGCAGCAGTAACAGTCAAGTGGAGGCACATGCCCATGCCCAGCCACACCCCCCCTTGCCTCCAATACCTGAAACAAAAACTACTATTTACTCAAGGCTACAATACCATGAATTCCAAAACAAAACAAAAAATCACCAAAGAATTACAGAAAAAAATCAGCATGTTTCATAGACTATAGCAAAGCATTTGATTGTATAGATCATGAAACGCTATGGAACACACTCAAAGACATGGGGATGCCACTACATTTGATAGTCCTGATGAGAAATCTGTACCAAGGACAAGAGGCCACCATCAGAACAGAATTCGGAGAAACAGAGTGGTTTCCAATAAGTAAAGGTCAGGCACGGCTGCATCCTATCACCCTATTTGTTCAGCTTACATACTTAACACATTGTAAGAAAAGCAGAGTTAGAATCAGAAGAAGGAGTGAAAATAGGAGGAAGAAACATCAACAATCTAAGATATGCAGACATCATTATATTGGTGGAAAACAGCACAGACTTGGAACAGTTAATAAGGAAGGTTAAAGATGAAAGTGCAATGGCAGGTTTAATGCTGAATATTAAAAAAGCAAAAATAATTATCACAGAAGAAATACATAAATTCAATCTAGACAACGAGGAAGTTGAAATAGTAAAAGAATGCCCATACCTAGGATCAAACATTGACCAGAATAGTGATTGCAGTCAACAAATAAGAAGACTAGGAATGAGAAGGGCAGCTATGAAAGAACTAGAAAAGATCTTGAAGAGTAAAGACAAACAACTGAGCCCTAAAGTCAGAATCGTTCAAGCCATTGTATTCCCCATTACCATGTATGGATGTGAGAACCGGACAGTGAAAGCAGAAGACAGAAAGAAAATCAACTCATTTGAGATGTGGTGCTGGAGAAGAGTACTTAGGATATAAATGGACAGAACAGGTCAGACCAGAGCTCTCTTTGGAAGTCAAGATGATCACTAGAAAAAAGACTTTGGCCACGTAATGAGAAGGCATGGATCACTAGAAAAAAAAAACAATAATGCTAGGAAAGGTAGAGGGTGGAAGACCACAGACCAGGTGGATGGACTCAATCGACAGGTTATGGGCATGGGCTTGCAGGACCTAAGGAGAGCAGTGGAAAATAGGGATGCCTGGATAGCCAACAACAAACAATACCATTCCACTACCCCTCCACCACTGGTTTTCCATTACTCTCCCTGACGTCCAAGTCAGTCAGCATACTGGAGTCACTGAGTATACTGTCTGCTGTGGGAAAATGAGTATTTTGAGTATTCACAGCATGAGAAAATAGAAGAAATTACAAGGAGAGGTGGAAAGCAAGAGGTAAATCACACACACACACACACACACACACAATATATATATATATATATACTGCATATACATATATTATTTCAATTACACTTTATTTGACTCCTTTTGCATACAATACATTGACTTCCAGAAACCAATCAATAAGTAATAATAAATATTTACTCCTCACTCTCCTGTGCTGGTTTTGTATGCATTTAAGATACTAGTCTGTTTGTTTTTATATGCACCTGTATTAGAAACATGGATCAAGCAATTGTTGGAGGAAACACATATTTTCCTGCCTTCCTCAAATATAAGATGTGTTTCCTCCAATGATTGCTTGACTGTTTCCCGTCCCCATTTAAGGAAAACATACAGACCAATAATGGCTCTAAAACATGAAGATGCTGTTATGTAGCACATGGGGAAACGTGCTTCAAGACAGTTCAACAATAGCAGTAAATGCATATTTCTAATAAATAGGACCCTTGCAGATTAGAAGATATCATTTGTGTGTTTACTCAAATACAGTACTTATAAATTAGACAGAAATGTAATAAGCGCTACTGTGGTCCCATGCATTCAGCTGCTTCCCTCAAAAGCAGAAAGGCCACCAGAGAGGACCAACCTTTTAGTACTCAACAAATCCTGCAAAATGTAAATCAATTTACTTGGGAACTGTCCCACTGACTTATTATGGCTATTCTGAAGTGTCCAAAGGGCTATAGCAGGGGTGGGCAAAGTGAGGACATAAGGCTGTAGGTGGGCCCCAAAGGCTCTTTTTGTGGCCCTTGACAGAGCGAACTGCCTTTCCAGGAAGGCTTCAGGAGAGGCAATTCACCTTTTAAATAGAATGCAGGCCCTCCTGGTACTGTTTAAAATCAAATAATGGCCACTTCTAAAAACCAGACATGGCCGTTCTGTTTCTCATATGTTCTTTTTTCAGCAATTTTTGGCAGTTCCAAGGCCTCTGGAGGGCTCTAGAGGCAGAAAAAATGAGTCTCAGATTCACAACATAGTTGTCCACCCCAAATAGATAAATGGTTACAGCCTAAATGCAACAGGTTGCCTATTGTGTCATTACTCATGTCATTACTGTGGGATATTCCTTTCGCTTCTTGCTTGGATCACAGACCACCAGGGCTAAATACCCATGTCACTGTAAACTGTTACTGAACTTAGCAATGACAACTGCTGATAAATTTGTTAGCCTTTAAAGTAATAACAATAATAATAATAATAATAATAATAATAATAATAATATTTATTTATACCCCGCCCCTCTGCGTTGCAGTCAGACTCTTGGTGAGGTCTTCAAAAACCTTCTCTATATTAAAAACAAACTGAGACAAAAAAAGTTAAAGGAGCAAATATGGGGGGAAAGGCCTGGCTTTCTTAATTTTATACAGAAAAATCACTCATCTAAAGGGTTGCACAACTGAGAAACTACAATGACGACCCAGAAAAAGAAAGGCAAGCATATTTTCTATGCTCTCTACCAACAGACTTGAAAATGCATTCTGTTGGATGGTTATACCCCACCTGACAAATAATTTACATTGTAAGAGTACCATAAGCAATCCTTTTGAGTAATCTAATTGTACTTTATAATTACACATTTCATCGCTTATGTATTAACTCCCATCCCATTCCACCCCACCTCACCCAGGACATTTCACAGAATTCACAGAATTCAGTAAAAAAAAAAACTCAGTTATTTACATTGAATTACTCAGCAGAACGTGTAATTAAGAAAACAGCTAAGAAAACAGCCTGTTCCAATTCTAACCTGAATTTGATCATTTGTGCATCTATCTACATACAGTATTATTGCTTGGGTCAAGTCCCATCTAGATAGAAAAAAATGGCTCCAGAAATGGCTTCCAATGGCTCTATTTGATTAGCTAACTGTAGATGCATCCCCTTCCAGAGAATTTGCTCCCACTTAATACCAGGAATTGTCCCACTGACTTCAATGGAATCCACCCTCTGTGCTTACATGAACATGGGTATACTTACAGGCACTCAACTAAATAGCCTGTGAATCAAGCTGGAATCCTTAAACCACTTGTTACAAAATTGTTTGAATACAACCAGCCATCACAGAACATTTCACAATTTAAGTCAGGCCAGATTATAACCAGTCTTTCAGCATGTAATGACTGTTATGGTAATACAAACAGAGATGTGGAGGGATACCCACCTCATCTATAATAAATCAGCGTAAACACTGTAGAGTTGCACAGGCAGCGAAACCTTTCTGCCATTAAAAAAATGCGCCTTCCTCCTCTGCTGAAATCATAAATTAATGAGCTACATAAGCAGCACTTTAGCAAACATCTGGATCATCAGAATCTTTTGTTACAATTGCTTTTCATGCAAAGTCATTTATACTAAGAGGCGGGAACAGACCTTAGCTCTCAGTGTATGAAGTTTTGCTCCGTACTATATTTCCTATTATTTTAAATGAATATCATTGACATCATACATTCCAATTAGTCGGACATTATGCTAGATCACAACCTAGAAGTAGCCAGTACATTCTGTGATAGATAATTCTCTGATTTCAGGTCATATTCGAGTTTACATATTATATAAATAATTATATTACATGTATGCTATTAGAAAAGCTCAACTGACAGGCAGGGTGCATCTTTTCCAGATAATTCAGGAACCTTGGAGGGAATTGTCCCTCTTCTGCCTTTTCTTCAATTTATAAGCCCAAGAAACATTACAAAGGCAGACTGGGAGAGGGACACATTGGTAAGATCAAGTAGGCCTATCTAGCTAACATCCATGTTATCCAGTCCTATTTGGGTACACAATTAAAAATTAGGATAAATGTTATCAGAAACAGAGGGATCATGCCTGAAGAAAAAAGCTGAATGACAAATTTATCCAAATTTAACTTTAACTACTCCCAAAATACTTGGATCATAATGCAGACTTTATTGGACTTAATCAACAACATACACCTGAAGATGGCTCAGTATCCCCTTTGTCACTGCACTGACAGGCCTACAAATTAAATATATTACTCTGGTTTCTTCAGGGATTTTGGCACAGTCACCAAGTTCTTCACTATAAGATCCCTGAGAATTAATTAAAGTAGCAGTATTTCATCACAACTGAAACATCTAGCTGAAGGGTTCCGTTTGACAGAGAAAGTTCAAGCCAGTTTCTTATTGTTCTCCACATTCTGCACTGTAGCTAAAAACTCAAGGAGAAGTTTTGCCGTTTTCCTGGGCCGTTCCACAACAACAGTGTGTCCGCAATTTTCCAGAACATGTACTTGACAGTCAGGAATCGATCTGGCTAGTATGTCTGCTCCTGAAACATCGAGGACCTAAAGGGACAAAAAGGCTGAAATGCAAGAGAGAAAAACACACCACCTATCGGAACAAAATGGCTTCATCAAACAGCGTTAAGAAAGATCCTAACGGGATTCACATTCAGTCTTTCGGGATTCACATTAAATAATGTAATGAAGAACATTAACAACTTTTTCAGCAGCTCAGTGCCAGAGCTTGGAAATGTTAGTGTTTATGCTAAAATCCCAATGTTAAATAAACATTTAATTCACTGTCATTATAGCACAAACATTATATAAAATTGATTCACTAATTTATTTAATGTAGTAACATATTACTTTTAATCTCAAAAATATATATAAATTGGTAAAAATGACCCATACTCCCCACCCAAAACAGTAAAAAACAACATGAAATGTTAAAGGTTATTCAACCTTTTAATGCTTTTGTCAGTTAATAATTAAAAAAGCAATTTTTAAAATTGTTTCATCTTCATTCAGATAGAGGAAACATTTCAGAACCCAAAAGTCATATACTGTTGCAGAATTCTCAGAAAACTAGCCCTACAAAGTACATATTGTCACTTGAGCTGTAAAAAACATGCACCCCCAACATGTTATTATCTCCTGTTTGTTTGTTTTTAACAAACAAGAAAACAGCCAAGACAAACTCATCTCAACAAATCTATTACATTTCTCTTGGCTATCTTTTTTTCCTGGCAAACAAGGAAGGCTGACAGCTGAATGTTCTACCTCATATGAACATGTATTTCATTATTATGGAATACCCTTGATTGTGCACCTAAAACATTCCTATGGATATAGGGCATTTTTATCCCCTGAAATACTGCTGACTCATTGGAGTCAGGAAGTACCCTAGATTAAAGCATGCAATGGAAACTTTCTTTTTAAAGTGGATGAGAATTTTTTAAAATTACATATTATGTGTAACAAATTAATTTTAAATTAATCCAAGCTGTTCGGAAGGCCTACTCTGCCACAGGGCTAGGTACAAAAAAGCATTTTCTCCATCAACACTGCATTATTCCAGAACGGTTAACACAGCTGATTCAAGTAGTCAAAGACCTATTACAAAGACCCATGACAGGATAAAGTAGCCCGCTGTGAACAATTTGCATGGCATTTTTGCAGAGAAAATCACTCTCTTCTGTTCTCACTTGGACACTGTAGTTGATACACTCCCAGTAGATGAGACAAGCCACTATTTGTCCAGCAATTCTGAATACTCTTCAGTTTCTACAGCCTAAGGTCATGGAAAGAATCCTTGGAAAAGTCATGCCCACCATTTGTGCCTTTGATCCTTGCCACTCCTCCTGGCTTATAAGTCACCACTTCGCCTCTGGGTTCCCGAGGCTCTATTTTGCCCTCCACGCTATTTAAAATTTACATGAAGCTACTGTTAAAGGCTGCTTGGTTACTTGGGATTCGGTGCCATCAATATCCTGACAATGCCCAATTCGATTTCTCCTTTTTCATATAATTCCAAGGAAATTGTTTTAATTCTAAACCAGTGTCTTATGTCAGGAACGGTCTAAATGAGGATGAACAAATTGAACCTTAATTCAGACAAAACAGATAGTCCTAATCATCTGAAAGGCAAACCAGGGAATTTGGGATTTTAACTTGTTCTGGATGGGTTTACATTCCCCCTGCCTGAAGATGTAGATTCACTATTTGGGTGTACACCTGGATCCTGGATCAAGTTGCTCCAGTTTTTATAGTGTCCAGGAGTGCAATTACACAATTAAATTTAAATACATAGCCATGTTTGTCTGGGAAATCAATATGCAAAAGGACCGCACCTTTGAGACTAACTGAAAGAGAGAAGTGGGTAACATGAGGTTTCGTAGACTTGAGCCTAGTTTCCCAGATGCATCTGAGGAAGAAGGTTCACGTCTACAGGAGCTCATGCTGCTAGCCTCTCTCTTTCAGTAAGTCCCAAAGATGCTACAAGATTTCTTTGCATACAATTAAGCTTAGTTCACTAGCACTGTCCATTCCTAGAGATGTCTTATCTGGCCACCGTGGCTTACGCCTTAGTTGCATCCCACACGGATTAGTGCAATCTGTTTTATGTGAGGCTGTCTTTTAAAAAGTGTTCAGAAACTTCAAATAGTCCAAAGTGAAGACTGTTGACTGAAGCTGGTTGTAGGGCCCATACACCTCCCCAATTATAACAGAGTGAGTGACTGCAGCTATGCTTCCGCACACAACTCAAAGTGCTGGTTATACCCTAGAAAGCAGTATGCAACTTGGGTCCAGGCTTTCTGAAAGACTGTCTCCTGCAATACAAGTCTGCCTGGGCTTTCAGTGTGCATGCGTGCATAAAAGACATCTTAAATGGCTCTCTGTGTTCACCAGCACTAATGGAACAAAAATATCTTAGGGTGCAGGGCTGATTTATACCAACTCGAAACATGACTACAGTTGCTGAGCAACTACTGCTTTCTGGGGTCGGGGGTGGAGAAGAGCCAAAAGCCCTCAAATCTGCACTGATTTACAGAGGCAGGGAAATGGATTTTAAGAAAGCCTGTGGGGCCCTGCTATGTGCTCCACCTACTGAATAACACATCCTTAGATCTAACACTATCTCTTTGCACGCTCATCAAAACTCAACCTCACTTTTGTCCAGGTCTGCCCTTTAATTCTTCCCGCTGCCTCACATGCAGTCATTTCTCCTACCCATTGCTCATTCCTTCACTCTCCCTTTAGTTCTTTCCTGCAGTTGCAGTTTTTCTCCCAGGCTTTTTCCTCAATTTGCCAGCAAACCCTAGAACAGCATCTCTCCTTCTTGTCGTCATGGCAATCTCTCTCTCTCTCTCTGTTGTGAACTACAGAAGCGATGCTAATGGCTACCTTCATTCAAAAACCCCAAATAGAATCCAGATCAAATTGGTACACACACCAATCCTGTCCTCCTTGTGCCCTCATGCTGCCCTTCTCCTCCAAAGTCTTAACCATTTTGCACAGACACAGGGACAGATTAGATTCACACACGCTGCTTCCTCCACTCAGGCTGCCTCCTTTGTTTTAATGAACTTAGCAGATCTGAACACACACAGGAACACAAGCCCAAGGATCTGTCATCCCCAGCTAAATGAATGGGGTGGCATTACACATAAGACTTTGGTGTGTGCACTGCAATCTACACAGCGCTCTAAAGCAATTATTTTCTCTGAGCACTACTCTAGGGTAGGCAGGGGATTTTTAGTTTTTGCCTGTTACAGAGCAAACCCAAAATCTGGAAACAGCTGGCTGTAAATAAGCAGTTACTCATAACATTCCTTTTTTCCCCCAATAACAAAACTATAATTACATTATGCTAACACTGTAACTTAAGAATGGATAATATCACTCCTTTTGTAGTGCACCTCTAACCTTAAGTTACTTTGTAAATTATATTGTATGTAGGATTGCATTTACACTGCAGAATTAATGCAGTTTGATGCCATTTAAACTGCCATGGCTCAATGCTATGGAATTCTGGGATTTGTAGTTTTGGGAGAGTTTTAGCCTTTTGTGTCAGAGAGCTCTGGTACCACAATAAACTACAAATCCCAGGATTCCATAGGATGGAGCCATGACATTTAAAGCAATGTCAAACTGTATTAATTCTGCAGTATGGCAGCAGCTTAAGTAGTGGAGAAGGTATAACACATGCTTTAGTGATGGCTTGTGTTACTACTTTACGCTTACTGGTGCTGAGTGGATAAGGCAATACACAGAGGGAGACTGCCTTGGACCACATGCTTGTAGCATTCAAATGTATATTTCTAAACAACTAAAAGAACTTCCAAAAAAACTAGGAAAGCAAAGAGTTATTTTTTTAAATTATAATTATAATGAGCAACTAACCAGGAAAGGAGGGGCATGTGGGAACTACAACTGTAACTAATTACTTGGTAGAAGCAAGCCCTATGGAGTCAGCTGTGCAAAGATCATAGTGTGAGCGGTCTGACAATTGTTGCAGACACAGGAGTAATATTTACTGAAGGGGATTGGTCACAAGTAAATGATAAGCAGGCACAACTTGTCAGCAAGGTTCTCCACCTCATGAGTATACAGTAGGATTTTGGTCTAAATTTCCAAATTCGGGGTAGAGAGGACAAGTAGCAGTTTCTGGGTACATGCACATTTAGAAAACACACACACACATTTGCAACTAGCAGTGTGGGGTTTGGTCTATAAAAGCACACACAATATGTTTGCTAATCTTAAAATTGCCAGCAGGGCAGATCCTCCTTGCTTCTTTCTCCACTGGTTGCTCTGTGTACTTAGTTTTCAGTTTTTCCATGTGTGCTAAGGAGAGTAATGGAGAGGCAAACCAACTAATATACCTGATCTTGCTTTCCCCAGATGATCTGCGTTGCAGCTTTGATCTTGCTCATGTTTTCATAAAGGCAGTTTCTTGACTTTTCACCTACAATCTCTAAAAATACTTTCCAGAAGAGAAAAAGAAGAAAAGGGTGGGGAGGAGATCAATCTACCATCAGTTAAAGATGAAATTCTATGGGAAGCCACATTTTAACCTTTTACTCATACTTTTCTGGTTGGTGAAATGACAGGAACCAAGTTCTCCAGCACAAGCAACCAAAGGGGGGAAAATGCTCAACCAGAGAAATTCACACAAAGGCTAAGGGGTGGATTGTTTTGTTCTGTTCTGTGTTTTGGTCTAAAGTACTTCCCACTTTCTACCATCTTGGACTCAGGGGTACCTGTCCCTTCCAAGACAAACCTAGATGAGAAGCTTGAGAAGCTGTCTCCCACAAATACCTGCAAGTCACATTCTTCCTCTCCCAAATTCCATTCAGGCAGATTTATTTGTGTTAAAATATCACTACATCAGGGCAGGTGGAAATCTGTCTAAAACTAAACAGTAGAATTGTAAAAACTCGATGGGGAGGCTGCAACTTTGACAAAAACCCATGTCAACGTTATATCTAGTTTTGCCCTACAAATGAGCATGACATCAGCTTCTACCACAAAGATTTTGCTAATTAATACACAAATCAATAATCTAGGGCCACTGGTTGTCAGGGGCAGGAACAAACCTCTTGGAGTTCCAGCTTTACAGGCCTTCAGTGGTTCCTTGCAGGACCAAATTCTGGTGCCAAATTATTGCTATTAGACTAGAACTTGGAAAAGTTTTGGACTACAACCCCCAGAATCCCCTAGCCACACTAGCTGGTAGTGTCCATGTCAGTTGGAAGTTTCTGGGAGTTGTAATAGAAAAAAGTAACTTTTCCACACTCCATATTAGACACAATTATCAAATGGAATCTCAGCACTGCTTGTGGATTATATTCACAGCTCAGAAAAGTTATCATATTAGGTCAGAACTCCCACAATATCCCAGCCAGCTGGGAGCTGTAGTTTTAAGTCATAAATATTCTCATTTATGAAATCCCACCACATTCAGTCCCAAAGGTACATGACTGGTCCCCGTGGGGAAGAAAATGATAGGTATGATAGATCTGACAATAAGACATTGGTCTTATGTACATAGCAGCATCCTGCTTTTACTCTTATGGAAGCATATGCAATTCCTGGTGATCTCAGTGTTCAAAAACACAGTTACATGGGTCCTAGAAACAAATGACAGCGGGAGGGAGGAGGATGCAAGCACTTTGTAGATATAGGCTTTAGAGAACCTAACATCTGAAAACCCCTCTGCAATTCCCAAGTTAGAACCATTTGGAAACATCGTCAAATCAAGGCCAGAAGGCAATAGCATAATGCACTTACATTTTCGGTAAAAGTCATTGTGTGGGATGCGAACATCAACAAGGCCCTGCAGGATCTACAAATGCATAACAGTGTTTCAGAAGAACAGAACAGACATACCACCCCCATCTGCTACCATTCTTACTCTCTGGAGATGAGGCCAAAAGGTGATGCCTTCTCGACATGCCATGAGACTCAAGCTGACAACCAAGACTTTTGAAAAGTTAAGTATGTCAGTTTGTATGTTATGTAAACTTAGTTTAAGGGGTGAATCTCTTCAGAGATGGATGCAGCAAAAGGTTTGTGGCAGGGAGCCTTTGGAAAAAAAAGTTTTCCTGCATGGCAGGGGGTTGGACTGGATAGCCCTTGTGGTCTCTTCCAGCTCTATGGCTCTATAGTTCTTTTATTCACCTACAGAATGAAAGCCACAACAAAATGATGTCTGGTATCCTGTTGGTGAATTATGAAAGTCAGATCTACACCATCATAATTCACTTTTTGGGATTGTTGTAACGGGTGGAATTCTATTCTGACCACACAATGATCAACCCTCCCCATCAAAAAATCCCTCACCTTGTAATCAGCACATCACCCCTCTCAACACACCATTTCCATGTTGCTTAAGAAGATGAATGAGAATATGCCCCATTATTTCCCTATAGCTAAATATGCTGCAACAATTTCATCTGCAGGGACCTCTCAAAGATTTCCAGAGGTCTCTGCAGATGCCTGTTGCAGGGTGTCCAATTACAGGAAAATAGTTTGGTGCATCCCCATTTATCTGCTCGAAAACATGGAAATTGTCATATTATGTGTGTAGGGGGGAGCTGTTCTGCTTACAAGGCGAGTTTTGGGTGGCTACCACTAGGAGATATAGCTGTGGAGACATAGCTATGTGATTAACATCCATCTCCTGATGCAGGATCTCAGCTGATGTTTAAATTAAAGAGGCTGTATATGCCCATCTGGAGCATCATCAGCCTTGTTCAAGTTCTTGCTTAAATGCAGGAGGACTGTAAATGGAGTGGAAGAGACTCTACACACAAACACTGTCCCACCCTTATGTCCAACCCACTTTCCTTCTCTTCTCTTTAAATATACATACAGCCCCCCCACTTCATCTATCCTGAATCCTATTCACCAACTATCTGGATATTTGTTCATCTAGGAGAGAGAAAGTTTTACCATATGCAAGAATTTTTTTAAAAGAAGAAATTAAAATACACTCATCCCTCTACATTCACTGGGGTTGGGGCACAGGACCCCTGTGAATGTGGAAAAACCACAAATAACAAAAACACTATGTTTTTACCTGAGAGAACACCTCTTTAGGAATCTCTAGTCCTCCAGTGCAATTCTATGGTCAACGTCTGCCAGACACTGACCACAGAATTGCTCTAGAGGAGCTACAAATGCCTAGTGGAGTGTTCTCTCTAGGAATCTCTAGGTCCTTCAGTGCGACTTTTGGTTAAAGTTGACCATAGAATTGTGCTGGAGGACCCAGATATTCCTAGAGAGAACATATTAATAAAATCCATGAATAATCAAATCTGCAAATGTGGAGGGACAAGTGTAAATGTAATGACAATGTAAGGTCATTAGTGTGATAATACTCCAAAAAAGCTGTAGTACAAATAAGTAATTCTTCCAAATCTTGGTATTTTTTTAGATACTCAGGACTCCCAATCAATTTTGGGAAATTTACAAAGTAAACATAGCAACCAAGGATAAGTCACACATGTACTGTGTTGAAGGGATGCAACTTCACTTGTTACATAGACTTAGTAAAAACTCACCAATATCTGCCACATGCAAAAAATTGTAATGCATTAATTCAATAATTACTAACAGAGTTTCTCTCTCATAAGACATTTCCTAAGTATCCATGGAATTCAACAAGATCCTCAATTCAATGACCCTCTACCATTCATACATCTTACCTGTTGGGGCACTTTAAAACGAACATAAGAACAGAGTTTCAGCATGTCTGCCATTTCCTCAGGAGTGGATGGAATTAAAGGAATTCTGTCAATGCTCTCTGAGGTCTTCAATTCCTGCAGCTGTTTAAAGAATTTGGTTTCTGTGGCCTGCGGCAGCCCTGCAATAAAAAAAAATCCAAAAGAAGATCCAGATTAAAAACATTTTTTTAAAAAAAGGAAGGAAGGAAGGAAGGAAGGAAGGAAGGAAGGAAGGGAGGGAGGGAGGGAGGGAAAGAGGAGCGAAAGAAAAGAATACAAATTCCTCCAGTCCTCCTAGAAAAAAAAGATCAGTGTGAAACTAAACTGAATGAAATGCACAGCTGTAACTCAAAGTAACAAGAGCAGGTCTGATTATGTTTCCTGTTAATGTTTAAGACAGTGGTTCTCGGTCTTTGCTCCTCTGTATGTTTTCAATTTCAGCTCCCAGAAGTACCAGCCAGTATGGGCAAAATGAGTTTGAGAGATAAAAGTCAAAAACATGCAGAGTCAAAGACTAGCAGCTTACTAGTCTAGGATATAGTCTAGTAAAATATAATCCTTGTAGGATGTAGTCTACTACTAAACTAGTAGTAGATTATATGACTCTATACCCTAGTGCTGTGCATTTCACACCCATGATTGGATGCCACTGATGGGGGGGCTGCTTTATTTATTATTGTTATTTATTTAAATGTTGTTGTTGTTGTTGTGTGCTTTCAACTCATTTCTGACTTATGGCAACCCTAGGGCAAATCTATCGCGGGGGTTTCTTGGAAAGTTTATTCAGAGAGGGTTTGCCATTGCCATCTTCTGAGGCTGAGAGAGTGTGCCTTGCCCAAGGTCACCCTGTGATTTACATGGCCAAGCAGGGATCTGAACTGTGTTCTCCAGAATCACAGTCCAACACTCAAACTGCTACACCACACTGGCTCTCTTTGTTTGTTTGTTTTGGGGGGTAAAAACAGACCAGCATAAAAAGCCGGCTTCCAGCCAGCATGGGGGCATAGCGTATGCATGACATATGCCCACAAGATGCCTAGAAGCTGACTTCATGCCACCTGGTTGCCCACACATGTGCCGGCTTCTGGGCACTCTGGCAGCATGGCATTTACATGCTGCAGGAGCACTGTAAAGCTGCGGAGGGACAGTCAGCTTTTTGCCGGCACAAAAAGGACCAGCAATTTACTGCTTCTTTTTGGGCCTGCAAAAAGGCAGACTGGAGCTGGCAAAAAGACAGATTGTGGCTGTGGCACTTTCTCATTGGCAGATTCAAGCAACCCCTTCAGGGTGGTCTGTTTCACTCCTTAGTTGATTAGTTAAATTTAATTCTAACTTTTCTCCAGTAAGCTGAGGGCTCTCCTTCTCTCCTCTTTATGCTCACAACACTTTTGTATGGCAGCTTAGACTGAGAGTGACTGGCCCATGTTTTCCCAGCAAGTTTCATGCCTTAAATAGGAACTTGAAACTGGATCTCCCAAATACCAGTCCAACAGCCTAACCTAACTTGCCAGACAGTATTGCAAAAGGGGAGGGATTTAGACACAAGGTTTCTGTTTTCAGTGACAGATATATCTTTAATTGACTGTACAATCTCACCTTTGATGACTTTGATGCTTGTCTGAACTGACAGCAATGGGGGACTGCAAGACCTCAAAATTCCAGTTGTTTGAACCCAGCTTTCTCCAATTGTCTACCATGCGTACACAGAACACAATTCCATTGGACTCAAAGTTATGTTTTGGACTACATGTCTAAGAAAACCCTGGCATTTTCCAAGGTCCCCGTAGGCACGAGGAATTAGTTTGTGTCACTCACCTGCAGGGCATATGAGACTTAAGCTGCATACCTCTGCTGGGTACTGAGCAGCATAAACACCTGCAACATTTCCACCCATTGAAGTGCCAACTAGATGAAAGGGTTTTCGGTTCAGGTTGATACATTCAACAAACTGAAACACCAAAAAGGCAATAGTACATTAGAACAGTATAGTACAGTAATGATTTCACAAGTGGTGGTGGTGAAGTTCATCTTAAAAGCAAGATAAAACCTTGTAAGATGCAGATGCCTACCTAAGGACTAAGCAAGAAAAGATTAAGCAACTGATTTCTATGTCAGTGGGACAAAGAATCTGCTCTGGCTTATAGCTCATACTTTAAAGGACTCATCCAAGTGCCAAACTGATTTGTGGGATGGGGTTCAGTATGATGGATTAGTTCATTTAAAGTTCAGCCTAAAACCTGGGCCAGGTTTGTCTCCCCACTGACATGGAAGCCACCAGTTCCTGCTATCTACAGCTTTTCTTTTCTTTGTGATTATTAAGAAAGAATTATTGTTGCTTCTGAAAAACTTTGGCCTGGTCATACTATGGAGGGAAGAGTAGAAAGCCCCATGAGAATTGCACTCTGTATAAAACAGCAGTTTTTTTAAAACAATGATAGGCATATTTATGAATAGAGAAAGACACCTTCCAAACCTTTGTATCTGAATGAAGCAACTTGTCCCCATTTGTAAAAGGCACATTTACACACAGCTAATATTTGCTGATCTGGTTTTTCGCACAACCTTCCAGACAAGGATGGGGCATGGTCTCCTCTCACTTTAGCTATTGACATAGTGAGACCTAAATAGCTTCATGAAAAGCAAAAGACACCATTCCTGCCTTGAACACCTTAGGATTTTGCTTCCTTCTATTTCTACAAACTTTGTCTTCCCAACTCTACCAATACTTCCCTTGCAGGCATGGGTACATAAGAAGCAATTACTTAAAGTTACACAGAAAATAGGGATTACAATTAGTATCTATAAAGGATGGGTGACTCTGGAGGCCAATTCCACAACCATCACCAACCCAGTAGGGTTACACTCCCACCCACACATCATCACTAGTGTATGCTCACTTTAAACTTACAATGGATTTTCACTTTCACAGACACAAAATATGGAAGTAAAATTGTTTTCTTCTAAGAGGAAAAGGTTGTCAACTCAGGGTTCTGAAATCATGCTTTGATTCTGGGATACACTCAACACTGTGGTTTTCTACACTTCATCCATTCCTGTTTATGGAAATGCTCAGAGCTGAAGCAACATTCTGACAAATGAGTCATTCGTTAGGAGCTGAACCACTGACAGAAAAAAGGAACACATTTTTACAAGGTACGAAAAGCTATTCCTGTGATATTCTTGTAAGCCATCATGTTATTAAAGGAAGACAAGGCGGATGATTAGCCAAATAGAGAGATTAAATCCCTATGGAATACAGAGCAATTTATATTGACCAAAGCGTGAACATTTCCATCAACTCACTCCAACTTCTTTTGCTCAGTGATGAACTTAGATCTTCAGGGGGCAGGAAGAATTAAGCAGATTAAGGATTTGAAAGTCAGGATGCTGACAAGAAAATCTTATAAATCTTGGTTCACACCTGAGCTTAGGAGAATGAAGCGGGTTGGACAACGACTAGAGCGCAGGTGGTGGAAGACTCGACTCCTATCTGACAGAACTCGCCATAGGAACTTTCTTTGTTCCTATTGGGAGGCAATACGTGCAGCGAAGAGAGCTTTCTCCTCTGCACATATTGCGTCTGCAGAGTCCCGTCCAGCAGAGCTGTTTAGGGTGGTGAGGGAGCTGACGCAGGCACCCCCTGCGCCAAATCCCTTGCTTAACCCGAGGACGGCCTGCTGTGACGTGTTTAATAACTTTTTTGCAGATAAAATCTCTCAGATAAGAGCCGACTTAGATGCCACTATTGGAACAGAATCTATAGGCGAGGTGTCCAGCGACTCCGTCGATGAAATTATTTTGGATCAGCTCCAATCTGTGAGTACCGAGGACGTGGACAAGCTGCTTGGTAAGCTGAGGAAAACAACTTGCCCTCTCGACCCTTGCCCATCATGGCTGGCCATCCGGGGGGGGATGCATTGAGGAGATTCCTCATGGATATCATCAATGCATCATTCAGGGAAGGATATGTTCCATCTTGCTTGAAGGAAGCGGCTGTTAGGCCGCTTCTGAAAAAACCTTCCCTGGACCCCCTGGATATGAATAACTATAGGCCAGTCTCTTTGTTACCATTTTTGAGCAAGGTAATCGAGAGGGCAGTTGCTCTTCAACTGCAAGCTGTCTTGGAGGAAGCCGATTATCTAGACCCATTTCAAACCGGCTTCAGGACAGGCTTTGGGGTTGAGACTGCCATGGTTGCCTTGACCAACGATCTGCGTCTGAGCATCGACAGGGCTTCAGGACAGGGGTAGTGTGACCCTGCTGGTGCTCCTAGACCTCTCAGAGGCTTTTGATACAATAGACCACGGCATCCTCTTGGACCACCTGAAGGAGTTAGGTATCGGGGGCACTGCATTGCAGTGGTTCCGGTCCTTCCTCTCGGGTAGGTCCCAGAGGGTGCTGCTCGGGGACAGTAGCTCCAGTAAGAGGGAACTCACTTGTGGGGTCCCTCAGGGGGCTATTTTGTCTCTGATGTTGTTTAACATCTATATGAAGCTGCCGGGTGAGATTATACGGAGTTATGGTGCTGGGTGTTATCAGTACGCTGATGACACCCAAATCTATTTCTCCGTGTCTCGTTTGTCGGCCTCAAATTCTGATGGCATCTCCTCTCTCAATGAATGTCTTCAGGCGGTAATGGGCTGGATGAGGAAAAACAGATTGAAACTGAATCCGGACAAGACGGAGGTGCTCACGGTAGCGGCCCCAAAACTAAGAATTGGGTTGCAACCTCCAGTCCTGGATGGGGTCACACTCTCCTCCAGTGACTGTGTTCGCAGTCTGGGGGTGCTCCTTGACTCGTCGTGCCTGATGACAAATCAGGTAAATGCAACGGTACGGAGTGCCTGCTATCAGCTTCGGCTGATACGCCAGCTGCGCCCTTTTCTGGAAGTAAGGGACCTTGAGACTGTGGTTCACGCGCTGGTAACCTCACGCCTTGATTTCTGTAATGCGCTCTACATGGGGCTACCCTTGTGCTTGGTTCGGAAGCTACAGTTGGTCCAAAACATGGCAGCCAGGCTTGTATCCGGAACATCTAGGAGGAACCACATCACCCCGGTTTTGAGGTCCCTCCACTGGCTGCCTATTGGCTTCCGGGCCCAATACAAGGTGTTGGTTATCACCTTTAAAGCCCTAAATGGCTTGGGTCCAAGCTATCTCAGAGACCGCCTCCTCCCATACAATCATCCCCGCGCTCTCCGGTCCTCTGGGAGGAACTTGCTGAAGCCTCAAAAATTGAGGCTCTCAACTACCTCCCAGAAGGCTTTTTCTGTTGTCGCCCCCAGGCTCTGGAACGGCCTGCCGGACGAGATCCGTCAATTAACATCATTAGACAGCTTTAAAAGGGCTGTCAAGATGGATCTCTTCTGGCAGGCCTTCCCGGACTAAATATCCCGGCCTCGGCCCTCCTCCCCTTCAGCAGATCCTCCATAACCCTTCCCTTGTAGAAAGCTGCAGGGGTTTTATTGTTGTTTTGTTATAGTTTATTTTAAACTTGTTGGAAAATTGGTTTTAATTAAATCTGGTTTAATAGTTTTTTTAAGGGGGGGTGGGTGGGAAATACGTTGGTTTTAGGCTGTATTATTTTAATGTTGTGAACCGCCCGGATTGGGTCACCAACGGGCGGTATATAAATAATAATAATAATAATAATAATAATAATAATAATAATTAGACTGTGAATGCCTGGCGTGTGGAAAACTTTCAGAAAATGCTGTCTCCATTCAGACACTGTTATATAACAAGGAGGTCTGCTTTAACAACTGTCCACTTTTTTAATAATGTAATTGAACCTTCAAATCTTTCCACACCAAAACTTTAGTTACCCAAAACAATGAGACCTAAATTGGTCCTTAAACTCAGGAAAGTAGAAAGCAAAACATCACAACAACTTTCAATGCCATTTTCTGAGTCTTTACCTGGTGTATTCTTTTCACTTGCCCATAGATTGAGTAGTCATCTAGGGAGGAACGCGTTGTCCCCTCATGACCTGGCATGTCAACACAAATCAAGTGTAGGTTCTTTGGAAGGAACTGAGGAGAAGAAGCACAAGGTGGACTGTTTTACCAAGAAAATTAAAGGAAGTGTTTTACCAAAAACAAATCTGAATAAACTTCCAACCACTGGTATTACTATGAATAGTACACTCTCTTTCCCCACCTCATATTAATAACTAATTAAGTCAGCAAATGGCAGCCCCCACCAGGAATAAAGAAGAGCTCTGCCATCCACAGATTTTCTCAAGAGATGGTGCAGCATTCAAAACCTGCCAAAGGACTAACAAGAACCAGCATGGGAAATTGTACTTGCTTTCTTCTGTTTTCCCAGCCTGGAAATATCTATCTGGATTAAATCTCAACATCACTTTATGCAGCACCTTTAAAGTGTGGCTGACCAACTGCCCTAAGGGTTCATCTTCAATGCCATACTAAAATATATGAATTTTCAAATCACAAGGGCACTTTCCATGCTAACCTCAGTAGCTCTGGCTATGAATGGGGTGCTCCTTGACTTGTCGCTCCTGGTGACAAATCAGGTTAATGCGACGGTCAGGAGCGCCTGTTATCAGCTTCGGCTGATACGCCAGCTGCGCCCTTTTCTGGAAGTAGGGGATCTTGAGACTGTTGTGCACGCGTTGGTAACCTCACGCCTCGATTTCTGTAATGCGCTCTACATGGGGCTACCCTTGTGCTTGGTTCGGAAACTGCAATTGGTTCAAAATATGGCAGCCAAACTAATATCTGGCACATCTAGGGGGGACCATATTACCCCTATATTAAGGTCCCTCCACTGGCTGCCTGTTAGTTTCCGAGCCCAGTATAAGGTGTTGGTTATCACCTTTAAAGCCCTAAATGGCTTGGGTCCAGGCTATCTTAAGGACCGCCTCCTCCCGTATAATCCTCCCCGCACCCTCCGGTCCTCTGGGAGGAATTTGTTACAGCCTCAAAAAACGAGGCTGGTGACGACCTCCCAGAGGGCATTTTCTGTAGTTGCCCCCAAACTGTGGAATGGCCTGCCGGAGGAGATCCGTCAATTGTCATCACTTGACAGCTTCAAGAAAGCTGTCAAGACGGATCTCTTCCGGCAGGCCTTCCCGGATTAATCTACCAGCTCTGACTCCAGAATCTCCCTCCGCGATGCTCCCCTTCTGTTGACCAGGTTCTCTTATAAGCCTGCATTTATATACCTGCCGCACTTTCTTCCTTTTGTTTTGTTTTGTGTTTTTATATATGGAGGAATCCATTTTTTATATCTTGTTTTAATTTGGAATTGGTTTAATAACTTTTTAAGGGGGGGAGGGGGAGGAAATTGTTCTTAACTGTTCTGTTTGATTTTATGATGTAAGCCGCCTCGATTGCGCTCAGAGGGGTGGGGTATCAAATAAAAATTATTATTATTATTATTATTATTATGAATGCAATGTAAGTCAGCCACAGAAAAGCAGCCTGCAGGGGCAACCATCCTCTGTTTAAGATTACACGTAAATCAGTCACATTTTAGCAAAAGGACCAAAGAGTTCTTCCCTATCAGGTGGAACTGTTTTACTACCAGACAAAGAAACATTTACCTTGACCACAGACAGCCACATATCTTTATGGGCTGAGAAGCCATGCAACATGAGTATGGAGGGTCTATGGCTGGGTCTGCCACGGTAGGAATAGCAAAACTGGTAGTCATCATAGTTCACGTATCTAACTTGCATGCCCAGTGCTCGACGCCAGTACCTGGCAATAGCAAGAACAGGACAAAGGAGAAGGATTGCAGTGCAGTGATTACATCATAAGATTAAATACATTTGTAATCCAAACTTTGCATCATTGGATTCAAGGCATTGCTGTCCGCTTCTCCTCTCTTCCACTTCTGCACTATCAGACATTGGATTTTATCACATGAAGCTGCTAAAGAGGAATTACAACAGGACAGTAGCATCTGTGGATGTACCTTATCACATGATGCTGTGTCTGTCCTATAGCTGCTTTGTCTTCCATTCATTCCTGAATGCCTTTCATTGATGGGCAAAACCTGTCAACACCTCCTAATCGTGCTACTTTTCCACTATTGATTCATGTATGCAGTTCCAATATGGAGGCAGTCATGTGATGCGAGTGGGCATAGTTATGCTCATCTCCCCCTCATTATTCCCAAGCAGGATGTTTTTCTTTTCTTTTCCTCAATTTCTTTTCTTTTTTTTTACCTAATCAATTGCTGTGACTGTCCAGTTGAAAAAAATGCAGACCAAAAGGCATAAGGCAGTAGGGTGGGGCTAGGAAGGCTGACATGCAGACGACAGAGCCTAGGATTACAACAGCATCATGGCAGTTTTGAAGAGCTGTGCAAAAAAGACTGTCCCCAAACAAGTATGCTTGTGTTTCCTACACTCACATGATTGTGTTGTCTTAGCAACCTGGTGTCATAAAGTCTACTGTCCCACCCATAAGCCTCTTGCATAATACAGCAACACATTTGTAAGACAGAAGTATCCTAGTGTAATATATAGATGACTGCTACCATTCTGGTGCTGAGGTTTTCTGAACCAGCCTGTTAGTTTTGACATCACTTAGAGAGGTTGCGGGGTCTCTTTCTAATAATAATAATAATAATTGCAATCAGGGCAGCTTCCAACATGAAAATACGATACAATAAGATCAACCCAACCCTAACCCTCCCGACTCTTAAAAAGTTATTAAGCAACATTAATTTAACAATATTAAAATAGGCAAATGCCCAAAAATTACAGATTAAAATTATAATAATACAATAATTACGATAATTACAATAATTAAAGCTGCAGCGAATAGAGCGGCTGAGAATGGAGAAAGAAACATAAAAACTAATTCCGTGACTGGGAAGACTAGTCGGGAAAGACCTGCCAGAAGAGATCTCTGGACGTCTTCAAAATGAGACTGGATGGCTACCTACTAGGGTTGCTCTAGCTATAGATCCTGCATTGAGCAGGGGGTTGGACATGATGGCCCATACAGCCCTTCCAGCTCTATGATTCTATGACCCAAGAAAGCCAGGGTGGGGGGATGAATGGAACCTATTTGCTAGTTAACATTAATCCACCCAGGATAATAACTTTGATACTGCAGATCTAGCACAAATACTGCCTTCTTGTAGATACATAATGGCTGTGAAATAAATTACAACTTTTTGTTGTACACTTCTTGTTGTACACTTTTAGTGTAAGAACACATGAACTCAAGAAGAGCCTTGTTGGATTAGACCAAAGGCCTCTCTAGTATAGTGTTCTGTTCCCAGGAGACACCTCTGGAAACCCCGTAAAACAGGACAAGAGGTCTAGATCACTCTCCTCCTCACATTCCCCAGCTCCCCCAGAGATCTACTGTCCCTGATACTGAAAGTGATATAAAGGCATTGTATCCACTGTTAATTTAAATGACACAATTATTATAGCATGAACTTTTGTGGACTTTGAAAGCTCCATGAAAAGATCATTCTGTGGTAAATTTGTTAGACTCAAAAGTGCCACAGGGCTACTTATTGTCTTTGCTGTAACAAACTATCACAGCTCCTGCTTTAGAAATTATCAAATATATACCCAGTTATTAAATATATACCCAATGAAGCTGAAAGACAGACAGACAAAACAAAGTGCTTCCTTGCACAGTGTAGAATTAATTTATGGACTTCATTGTCACAATACATAATAAGAGTCACTACCAGTTCAAATCGCTTTAAGGGGAATTACTATTCTGCTAGTTGGCTTCACATAATAGGCATGTGATCAGCCATTAGGAGAAACAGAAGCCCAAGCTAGACAGGCCTTTGGTCTGATCCCACTGTGGGCTCTTCATAAATTAAATATCCCCCAATAATACCGAAGATGCAGTTAGGGACAATGCAAGAGAATTCTGAGGAGACTGAAAACAAGCTACCGTACATAAATGCAAATCAGCTTATAACATTTTGGCACAGAAAGACTTCTCAACCAGAGTACTCCTGTGGAGATTTTATCATTTGAAGTGCATGGGATATATAGCATATATACTCGACTATAAGTCAAGAAATTCATGCCCCAAAATTGACTCCAAAATCCTGGGTCAACTTCCATACAGGGCGATATGGTAATACTAATTTGAAATCTCCTAAAAAAAGTGCCCACCCTTCCTTTGTAGTCAATAAGCTTAAAAAAAAATGCCTCCTTGCCTCTCCATTTGCCTTCCATCCCTCCCTGCCACACACATGCTTGTATGTCTACGTGTCTTGCCTCTGGATGTCTTAGGCTCCCTCCAAAACAGCTGCTGGGACAGAGAGCGAAAGAGAATGCTGCCTTGCCTCTCCGTTTGCCTTCTTCCCTCCCTGCTATGTGTGTGTATATTTGTGTGTTGCTTGACTGGGGCTTGCCACCGGACACCTCAGTCTTCCTTCGTAGCCAGTGACCTTTGAAACAGCTGCTGAGGCAGGGACAGAGAATACCCTCAACTTACCCACGGGACATATCAAAATCCACAATTTTGGCCCCAAAACCCGCCTTCGATTTATACATGAGGTCAACTTATACTCGAGTATATATGGTAATCTGTTTTGAAAAGGTAGTAGATTATTTTATTTTGATAAACTTAAATGGAACGGATATAGCTTGGGAAATTATTTTTACAGTGTACACATCCCAGAATGCTGGTCGGACAGTGTTTGGAGAGTCCCACAGTCTAACACAGTAACTTTCCCAATTTCTGAATAAAAGTGTGTAATTGTCTCTGTTATCAGGAGTGGTTGCAAGTTGCAACCATGTGGAGCTGCTTATGGAATCAGTCAACAAACTGACAATCACATTACATGTTTAGGCAGTCATGTTAACTCTGGGCTACCCGCAACTACTTTTCCTGGCCACTGACCTTCTGGGGCAGAAAGAAATGCAAGAAACCCTCCTGGCCCATTTGAGTCTTGCCCAGTGAACCCAGTCTTATTGAATTATTCAGGTGTTTTCTAATCTGGACTATCTTTCTTTACTGAAACACTTAAGCAACCTCTCCCACCTCATATGGCTTTCTGGGTGTTACCACTTAAGATAGCTAATAGCAATCGTATAATTAAAGTGGCTATTAAAACCAATCATAAATAGCAGTTCTGAACAGGAGCGATGCACCAAAAACATATCGATACTGCAGATAAAGATGTGATAAAACTCTGAGAGCAAACATCCATCTAAACAAAAAGGCTTTGCCATACCACAAAATGTTATCAAAGCCTTAGCCTTCTGTGGCTCAGAATTTCATATTTTAGTGAACTGTGGCCCACTAAGGTGTTTTTCATCTCCAACTCATATAATTCCCACTATTAGCTGAATTATTAAGGACTGCTGGAACTTGCAAGTCAAAAACATTTGGAAGCCACAGTTGTGCACTCTTAATATAGGTCAGACTTTCAGTAAGCTTAGGCTTCTGCCTCACTCTTCAGCCTCGGCTCCTGGCTTGTTACTTACTCCCCATTTGACCCTCAGAGGAAGGCAAATCCCCGCTGAACAAATCTTGTCAAGAAACCCCTGTAATAGAGTTGTCTTAGGGTTGCCATAAGTCAGAAATGACTTGAAGGCACACAAAAACAAACTGCAAATCCCAGGACTCCGTAGGATGCTTGCCATGGCAATGAAAAAAGGAATATTGTTCTATAATTGTGTAGTGTGAAGGACCCACAGTGATGTCCCTTGATTCTGATCTCATAGTGTAACTCTTGGTAGCTAGCCTATTACTTCTATTCTATGGATTCTATTCCTATGTTTCACTGTTGTTGTGTGCTTTCAAGTCATTTCTGACATATGGCAACCCTAAGATGAACCTATCATGGGATTTTCTCAGCAAGATCTGTTCAGAGGGAGTTTCCTATTGCCCTCCTCTGAGGCTGAGAGTGTGTGACTTGCCCAAGGTCTCCCAGGGGGTTTTCAAGGCTGAGCAGGGATTCAAATCCTGGTCTCCCAGAGCCAGGCCCACACTCAAACCACTATACAGTGCTGGCTCCCACTACAGTATGCTAACTCTTATATTCCATATAGGCCAGTGATGGTGAAACTTTTCAGGGCCGAATAACTCAACTAAAAGTTTTTCCGGCACCAGGTGTTACCCGGTGCCGGGGACGGGACTTCCGCCCTCTGGGAGTGGGACTTCCGAGGTGCAACTTCTCTCTCTCCACCTTTTGCAGCCTCCAGCTGTCTCCGAAGAGACAGCTGAAGGCCGGGAAAGGTCCGGGAGGAGGAGGAATAGGTGTACACTTATTCCTCTCTCCATGCTTTTCCCAGCCTCCAGCTGTTTCTGAAGAGACAGCTGAAGGCCAGGAAAGGTCTGGGAGGAGGAGAAACAGGGGCACACGCACCTGTTCCTCCTCCTCCCTGCCACATGCTGGGCAAAATGGTGTTGTGTGCCACCTCTGGCACACGTGCCATAGGTTTGCCATCATGGATATAGGGTGTCAAAATATTGGGAGGGAAGGAATCGTGCCTATATTTCTTGTTGCTGTGTACCTTCCAAGTCATTTCCAACTTACAGCAATCCTAAAGTGAACCTATAATGGGGTTTTCTGAGGCTGAGAATTTGTGACTCACACAAGGTCACTCTGTGGGTTTGCATGGCAGAGCTGGGAATCAAACCCTTGTCTCCAGGGTAGTCTTGACAATCAAACCACTAAAACACACTTGTTCTCAATCTCTGTATTTACTAAGGCTGTATCAATTTAACTGTAAGCAGAATCATAGAATCACAGAATCGTAGAGTTGGAAGAGACCTCAAGGGCTGTCAAGTCCATGCAGGAACTCACAATCAAAGCATCCCCAACAGATGGCCATCCAGCCTCTGTTTAAAGTCCTCCAAAGAAAGAGAGAGACTCCACCACTTTCCGAGGGAGTGTGTTCCACTGTCAAACAGCTCTCACTGTCAGGAAGTTCCTCCTAATGTTGAGGTGGAATCTCTTTTCTTGTAGTTTGAACCCATTGCTCTGGGTCTTATTCTCAGGTTTGATTCCCTGTTCTCTGGAGCAGCAGAAAACAAGCTTGCTCCATCTTCAATATGATACTTTTTCAAATATTTAAACAGGGATATCATATGACCTCTTAACCTTCTCTTCTCCAGGCTAAACATACCCAGCTCCCTATCTCTCCTAGGCCATGGTTTCCAGACCTTTCACCAGTTTGGTCACCCTCCTCTGGACATGCTCCATCTTGTCAACATCTCTTTTGAACTGTGGTGCCCATAACTGGACACAGTATTCCAGGTGAGGCCTGACTGAAGTAGAACAGAATGATGCTATTACTTCCCTTGGTCTAGACACTATACATCTTTTGATGCAGCCTAGAATCGCATTAACCTTTTTAGCTGCTGCATCACACTGTTGACTCATGTTCAACTTGTGGTCTACTAGGACTCCTAGATCTCTTTCACACGTAGTTGTGTTAAGTCAGGTTTCCCTCATCCTATATATATGCATTTCATTTTTTCTGCCTAAGTGCAATACCCTACATTTCTCACTGTTAAGAAATGCACTGCCATAATTATCTATATCTACATGATTTAATTTTATCTCAATAAGGTTTGTTTTGCTGCAGCAGCAAATAGTTGACCCACTGATTGCTCCATTATTTTAACAGTGTGCTCTCCCAATTGCTGTTTTAATTTTCCAAAGTCATAATATACTTTTCAAAGATTCAAATTCACTTGAAGCAAAGCTTCCAGGGCATGGCCATATTAAAGTATCATAGGAAACACAACAAAGAGTCTTGCAACATCCCAAAGGCTAATGCCTTTTATTTGGAATACATTTTCATGTACCACATCTCATTTCATGGGACGTAAACAAGACTTAAAGAAACAAGGCTTGGTACATTTATACTTTTAAAAGAGAACTCACCTGCCTCCCATCTGGATTTGTTATCCTTTTAACATAATTTAGAATAGCACTATATACTATTAAATAAGACATAGAAGGGCTGGGCTTGGCTATGGTTGTTTTCACATGATTGCACTTTTTTTATATGCAAAGTGTTATAAAACTGTTATGCCAGTCATTTTTCCTTAAGCTTCTGAATTGAATCACTTTTCCAATTTTCAAAACAGGGAACCTGCTATACAAAGACATCCAGAACAGGAGGGAAGGAGATATCTGTAGAAATCTGCTCAGCTATCCCAAACCTCAATCAAGCCTTATCTATCGGAACACACCAATTCCAGTGACTTCAAAGGTTGTTTTGGGTGCATCTAACAGAGCTACCACTGATGCTATTATCAAGAGGATGCTGAGCATTAGTGCATCTGACCTCATTTTGCTGAGCATACTTTGACATTACAGAGCCATTTCAAAGCTGCTCGGCCATTCTAACAGAAGGCTGACTGTACTTCTGGGAAGTATTCACACTGGCAACAGCAGTACAAAACAGCAGCAATCACTGGAACTTGGCCTCATTCATGTCTCCTTTTTATTGACGTGCAAGAGCATTATTAACATCTTTTTTTAATAATATGCAAGCTGCTCTGGGAAGACTTCCAGCGGAAGGCTGAGGCAGTAATGCTTTCAGCTTATTATGAATTATTATTATTGCATTTAGATTTCAAATAATTAATATGTTGCTTCATTCACAAATAGCCATACACACCAGGCTTGCTGTGCCAGTGTGCACAAATCTCTCAACTTGTCACAAGCAAGACTGTGAAAGAAGGACATGGGGGTTGTTATCACTGTCATAACCACAATTATTATTCATTGTTGAGAAAAGAAGAACTAATTCCCACATTTCTACTCCCTGCTTTCCAACATGATGGTTGTTCCAGGTTTGCTGAGGAATCAAGATGCCATGTCTCTCACGTCTTCACTCACTCTCCTTCCCTGCACCAATCTTTTCTGCAATTCCCCTCCTAGTAAAACCACTGGAGCTTTCATGTTCCAATCCCACTGTGACAATGATTCCTGCTTAGAAATTCAAAAGAGCTTTTCTGACTGATTAACCTCTCAGCAAGCAATTTGTCCCCCCTCAGAAATGAATCAATGACATCTGTACTCACGGGGAGCTAATCTCCCAAGGCAGGCAAAGTAACCAAGGTAATATTGCACTGCCTAGCAACTGGCAACAAAGGCATCCCCTCCTAATAAGATAATGCACAATTCTCGCAGCGACATTCATATTAATCAAACATGATCAGCATAGATGTTTTGTGGGAAAAATCAATAGTTCAGTTAAAGGTTTACTTGTACTATAGTATCCACTTACATATTGCATATATCAGTCACTTAGTAACTGCACCCTGGTTCCTTCATTGACCTAAATTAATCCCTGACATTTTCAATTCACAGGATTTCAGGAAACAGGTGATAAAGAAGACCTTTGCCCAAGAGCTATGATAGTCAAATTTAACAATGCTGAGTTAGATGAATTAATCAAAAGACCTGGTATCCATTCATACTACAGAATTATAGCACTATTATTGTACCTTAACCACCATGGTTCCATGCTATAATTGTAGCCCTATATAGCACTATAATTGTACAGTGAGAATGGGTCTCAGATCAAAGTATGTATGATGAGGCTTCATGTGCAGTTGAAATGGGATTAGCCTCTTTGAATTATCTGCTAATCATGTTAGGCTGCAGGTACAGTGGTAGGAAAGAAGTATTCATATGGAGAGAAATTGCTTGAAGATCAAAGTGGGGAACCGTTTGCCTTCTAAAGGCTTTGACCTGCAGTTTCCATAAACCCCATATAGACAACCAGTGGTAAAAGATTGTGGGGACAGTGGTCCAAAACATCTGGTGAGCCAAAATGTTGTTTCCTGCTTTGAGCAAATGAAACAGGCCTTTAAAAAACATATGAAACAGGCCTTTAAAAAAAATCAATAAATCAGCACAGTAATGAATAAAAGGGTAATTGGTAAAAGCCTTGTCAAACTCTTGGTCAGTTTCAATTTGATGAGCAGGCTGGACTCTCAAGAGTTCTATGACCACCAACATTCCCATGTGCATAAAAGGTTTTGTCCAATTAACTCTTCCTAGAGTAAACTAGTCATATAATGCTGGGCATCACCATGACAAACAGGCGCCATATTTTCATAAAACGGTGACTTGAAGGAGGCACCTCCAGAATATAACCAAGTGAAGAACATCCATTGAAGCAAACAGAAATGCTGCATTATTTATTCTATATCAGGAAAACAGTGCCAAGTGTCTACAGAAGTGACAGAAAACAGCAACTTACCAGTAGTATATTTTGATCAGTGCTGAAGGCCACAATAGGAAGGAAGCTACAAATGCCAGAATGGGAATGGCTAGTGTGCCTCCAGCTATTACAAACATGTTTAGTACATCAAGGTCCATCTTGGCTCCTTCACAAGTCTACTTTACCTACATGAATAAAACAAGGCTATTAAAATAATGAGCAAAAGGCTAAAGGTACATATACACACATTATTTATGAACACACAGACAGCACTCCAGAAGCCCTGCTATCATCATCATCATCTACTTGTAAACACTCTAGGCTTGTTTTTAATCCATTTCCATCCATTAAATCTAGACCAAAACCAGAGTCAGTGAGGGAATAAAATGCTCCCAGATTACAGTTGCAGGGGGATATCCAACAACTTTGACATGCATGATCATCAAAGAAACAAAGGGACCTCATTCTTTTGACTCCTTTCTCCCCCACCCACCAGCCCCACAGATGACAGTGGGGCTACAAAAACATTCCAGACCAATAAGTGAACCATTGGGGAAGTCTGGATGCAAGGCAGAAGAAATTCTTCTCCATATTTAAATTGATCCAAGGAGAATTTCACAGTTACAATGCTCACTTCTTAATTTAAGGAAGAACTGGAACTGGAAGAGAACTGGAAGCCCACAGATTAAATTTCCAATCCCACAGATACAAGACCATGTGGTATCTCATAGAATCATAGAGAGTTGGAAGTGGCCTCATGGGCCATGGGCCCAACCCTCTCCCTAGTGCAGGAACTCCAACTAAAGCATTCCCAGCAGGTAGCTGTCCAGTCTCCCTTTGAAGATGTCCAGAGAAGGAGACCCCACCACCTATCTTGGCAAATGGTTCCATTGCCAAACTACTCTCACTGTCAAGAAGTTCTTTCTAATGTTCATTTGAAATCTACTCTCCTGTAATTTCAAACCATTAAACCTGGTCCTACCCTCTGCAGCAGCAGAGAATAAATCTGCCCCCTCCTCTCTGTGATGGCACTTGAAGTATTTAAAAAGTGCAATCATGTCACCCTTCAGTCTTTTCTTCACCAAACTGAACAAGCTGAACCCCTTCAACTTCACCTCATATGTTTTGATCTTCATGCTTCTTATCATCTTTATTGCCCTTCTCTGAGCCTGCTCCAACTTGTCAATAGCCTTCTTAATATGAGGCACCCGTATTCTGAGACCTTACTAGTGCAGAATATAGTGGGACTATTATTTCCCTCAACTTGGAAATTATACTTCTATTAACGCAGTCCAAAACAGCATTCAGCTTCTTTGCTGCAGCATCATATTGCTGGCTCATGTACAATCTATAATCAACAATAATCCCAAGGTCCTTTTCACATGTAGTATTCTAAGCCACATGTAGTAGTCCAACATGGAGAAAGAAGTGAAGGAACTAAAGGAGAGAGGGGGTGAGGATGGACTAAAGGAGGGAGGGCATGAGGGAAGGGAAGGAGGGAAACCCAGGGAGGCATAAGGGGATGGGTAGGAAAGCAAACAAACAACAACGGGAAGTCGTAGGCTTTCATGGCCAGCATCCATAGTTTTTTGTGGGTTTTTCGGGCTGTGTGGCCATGTTCTAGAAGAGTTTCTTTCTGACGTTTCGCCAACATCCGTGGCTGGCATCTTCAGAGAACGCACACAAGAAGAAAGATTCCCGGCTCAAACATGAAACCCACTGGGTGACCTTGGGCAAGTCACATGCTCTCAACGTCAGGAGAAGGCAATGGCAAACCTCCTCTGAACAAATCTTGCCAAGAAAACCCAAGATAGGCTGCCAACATTGGTTTGCCTCAGGGTCTGAAATGACTTGAAAGAACACAACAACAACAAAAACAACAACAACAACAACGCCACACAAAACAGCCTATAACCTCCAGGCCCCATGGTGGGACTGCCTGATACAGCTATGAGGGGGAGGGTTAGTAGCAGATGGCCCTGCCTTTGGGGATACGGAAGTTGGAGGCAAAACCTTTTTGATCCTCTCCAACTCAATTCCCAAGATTCTGAAACCATCATAAAACAATCTGCAATTAAACAACCAGATCTAACACAGAGGTTACTGGATTTGATTTCCAAGAAAGAAATATGCTTTAGATTGTGGCCAAAGAATTCTACCCCAAAGGAACTGGTTTTTCAATCTCATGTTCAGGGGTATTGATTGTAAATTGCCTTACAAACAAGAAAAAAATCAAACAAAGACCCATGCAGAGGGACACAATTAACAACAGCAAATGTGGGCCAAAGACATAAAATCCAGAAGGATCACAAAGAGCTGAATTAAACATGCCAAATTTAAAAAAACAACTGGGGAAACAATAAATATCAGCAAAGACAGGATCATGTCTTAACCCCTGGTTGATCTCAACAGTAGCCTCAGCATATGCTTATAACTCAAACTCACTTTCACAGCTTTTAAGTAGATAAGAAAAGCCCTCCCTGGTAAGGACCGAGGTCTATTGAATCATACAATCAAAGAGTTGAAAGAGATCTCAAGAGCCATCAATTCCAACCCCCCCTGCCATGCAGGAACTCACAATCAAAGCTCCCTGGCAGATGGCCATCCAGCCTCTGTTAGACCTCCAAAGAAGGAGACTTCACCACTCTCTGAGGGAGTGTGTTCCACTGCTGAACAGCTCTTACTGTCATAATGTTCTTCCTCATGTTTAAATGGAATGTCCTTTCCTCTAGTTTGAAACCCTTACTCTGGGTCCTATTCTCTGCAGCAGCAGAAAACAAGCTTGCCCCAGCTTCAATATGGCACCCCTTCAAATACTTAAACAGGGCCATCACCTTCAGACTAAACATCCCCTGCTCCCTACGTCTCTCCTCATAGAGCATGGTTTCCAGACCATTCTCCATTTTGGTTGCCCTTCTTTGGACACACTCCAGTTTCTCAACATCCTTTCTGAATTGTGGTGCCCAGAACTGGAGACAGTATTCCGGGTGAGGCCTGACCAAAGCATAATAGAGTGGCATTATTACTTCTCTCGATCTAGTCCAGCAACTTGTTTTCGCAGTGGGCAATCCCATCAGCCATAACCACCACACCCAATGGAAGGGATTATGAGAGTTCCAAAAGCATAACATCTGGAGGGCAGGTATTAGTGTCAATGAGGATCTACATAGTTGCATCCCACTGAAACTAACACTTGCCTCTCCAGAAACTAATACTTGTCTCTCCTTACACCAGAGGAGGAGATTTTGCTAGTATAGAACCATAGCACTGATCTCTCATGCAAGCAAAATCATACTCAAAATTCTGCAACATAGACTCGAACCAGAGAATTGCAAAAGAAAATTAACATGTTCTTTATAGACTATAGCAAAGCCTTTCACTGCATAGATCATGAAAGGCTATGGAACGCCCTTAAAGACATGGGAGTGCCAACACATCTGATGGTCCTGATGAGGAATCTGTAATCAGGACAAGGGGCTATTGTCAGAAAAGAACATGGAGAAACAGAATAGTTCCCAATTAGCAAAGGAGTCAGACAAGGCTGCATCCTTTCACCCTATCTGTTCAAATTGTATGCAGCACATATTATAAGAAAAGCAGGCTTGGATACAGAAGAAGAAGGAGTGAAAATAGGAGGAAGGAATATCAGCAATCTAATATATGCAAATGACACCATAATACTAGCAAAAAGCCTCACAGACCTGGAACACCTACCAAGGAAGATCAAAGAAGAAAGTGCAAAGGCAGGCTTAATGTTGAACATAAGGGCCTTTGCAGACTGCCAGAAATAGTGCACATTAAATTGAGGCACTGCCCTGGCTCAATATTATTATTATTATTATTATTATTATTATTAGGGAGTCATGGGAATTGTATTTTTTTCTCGGACATTGAGCCTTCTCTGTCAGAGAGCTCTAGTGCCACAATAAATTACAGTTCCTATGATTCCCTAGCACTAAATCAGGGCAGTGCCTCAATTTAATGTGCACTATTTCTGGCAGTCTGCAAAGGCTAAGAGAAAACAAAAATAATGACCACCAAAAACCTTCACACGTTCAACCTAGACAACGAAGAAATAGAAATAGTAAAAGAATTCCCATCCCTGGAATCAAATATTGATAGAAATGGGGACTGCAGTCAGGAATTCAGAAGATTATGAATGGGAAGGGTGACTATGAAAGAACTAGAAAAGATTCTAAACAAAAGTTAGAATCATACAAGCCATCATCGTATTCCCTATTAACATGTATGGATGTGAGAGCTGGACAGTTAAGAAAGATGATAGGAAGAAAATCAATTCCTCTGAGATGTGGTGCTGAAGAAAAGTACTGAGGATCCCACAGACAGCCAAAGTACAAACAAGTGGGTCCTAAAGCAGATCAAGCCAGAAACTTCCCTGGAAGCCAAGATGACCAAACTGAGGCTGCTATACGTTGGACCAGGGGTCGGCAAGTTTTCCTTACCGGGGGCCGGTCCGCTAGTCCCCAGGTCTTCCGCAGGCCGAGGGTGGGGTGAGGGGAAATGGTGCCCCACGTGTGTGCGCAGTACACCAGAAGTACTGTGCACGTGCATGCGCGCATGCACGCTTGCTCACACATGTGCAGTACTTCAGGCGTACCTGTGCATGTGCAAACGAGTCGCAGCCGCCATTTTGTTTTCCAAAATGGCGGCTGCGACTCGTTTGCGCATGCGCCGACTACTGCGCATACGCAAACGAGTAGCGGCCGCCATTTTGGGAAACAAAATGGCGACTGCGACATGTGCGGCGGCGGCAGCGGGAGTTGGCAGCAGCGGCAGCAGGACCAGCCTGGGGGCAGTCCAAAGGCCTCGGGGGGGCGGATCTGGCCCCTGGGCCGTAGGTTGCCAACCCCTGCTTTGGACACTTCATGAGAAGAAGGGACTCTGGAAAAAACAATAATGGTGGGGAAGATGGAGGGAAGTAGGAAGAGAAGAAGGCTGCATATGGACTCTATTAAGGAGGTCACAGGTATTATGGGGTTGCAGAATTTAAGCAGAGCATTGGATCACAGAGAGTCTTGGAGATGTCTCATCAATAGGGTCACCATGAGTTGAGATTGACTCGTTAACAACAAGTTAACAACAAGAACTCTAAGCCATATATCTCTCATTCTTTCCATGTGCATCTGGTCTTTGTAGTCTTAATGGAGAATTATGCATCTGTCTGTACTGATTTTCATTTCAAGGTGAACCCCTATCATGGGTTTTCTTTCAAGATTTGTTCAGAAGAGGTTTGCCTTTGCCTTCCTCTGAGGTTGAGAGAATACGACTTGGCCAAGGTCCCCCAGTGGCTTTTGATGGCTGAGCAGGGATTCAAACCCTGTTCTCCAGAGTTGTATTAGTCATATATTGTCAATATAGTATATTATAATAATATAAAATACTGTTTAATATGATACTGAAGAAGTATTACACTTTCTCAAGAAAATGTTAATAAAACCTTTCTTAAGTACTACTGTGTCATAACCCTAAGAACATTTTACACATGTTCACACATAAGCTTTTTCTTCTTGTTTGCTAGAGTAATTCAAAGTTATTGAATCCACGGCAAAATAATGTTAACTTTCTGCCATAGCATCAAAGAAGGAGACTTCACCACTCTCTGAGGCTTTGATCCTGACAGGGCCTCCTCCTATCCAATGTAACCCTGAGGAGAAAAATGGCTAGATTTGAGTTGGAACAGACACAAGCTAGATAACATACTGGCTGCTCCAAGACATTTTACCTAAACTTGGACAGCCCCCACTGGCCACCACTTTTGGCACCACTATAAAAACCTTGCCATGGTGCCTGATTAACAGGAAGCTATGGATCTGATATGTAGCACCCGGGTTATCAAACTAGGGAATTTTGGTGCTAAATATCACAGCCCTAATTGATAGTCAGGGTCCACTTATAGTGATAAATCACAATCAACCAGGAGAGACAAGTTAATTTTCACAGCCCTAATTGATAGTCACAATCCACTCACAGGTGAGAACAAAGAAAGCTTCAAATGTCTACACCAATGCATAGTGTTTGAGAAAGAAACAAGATGAGTTCGAAGTCCTAGTACAGGAAGATAAATACAACTTTACAGGCATAACAAGAGACCTGGCTCGGTCGAGGGAGCCCTCCTGGCGCCCCGCCGTTGGCACATGTGCGCACGATGCAGGCACCATTTTGTTTTTCATAATGCCGCCCCCCCCCCAAGCACGCACGCATGCGCACGATGGTGGGAGCGCCATTTCCCCCCCTTCCAGCCCGCCGGCAAAAAAAGTTGCCGACCCCTAGTATACCCTATTCAAAAAGAATAGCTGTGACAGAAAAGGAGGGGGAGTAGCATTATACATCAAAGACAATTCAGTTATACAGAAATCCACAAGAGTGATCAGTGGCAAAGGATAAACCCTGGAAGCCACCTTCAAAAAAACTTGAAACAACAACAAACGCGGGCTAGAAAACCACTAAGTATATGGTGTAGCTATATATGAACCTGTATGTAGTGTGTAAAAGATTATTTTAAAGAATTATAGACACAATAAAGACTGTCATAAACAATATTTCTGTTCCTATTGTGCATTTTTACACTCAACACCAAAGCATACATTTACATAGAATAACATTAATCAACCAACACAAGTTGTAGCCCAAGATCCAGCTCTCAGTCATCCCTCTGTGGCCTTTGATATCAATTCTATATCAAAAAGGGATTTTTAGGCCAGTAGCCCAAAAAGGGGCTCCCCAGCCCAGGAAACCAGCTATACCACATTGATCCAGATGGCTCAGCATGGGAGAAGTCCAAGGCACTTAGCCATGATGGGATCTTTCAAGTCAGAATTAGCATAATCCCTTGACTATAGGAAGGATGGTAGTGAGCTGGACTGGGAGACTGTTTTCATATGGCAGACAAAGGGAGTTTCCTCCTGGGAATGAAACTCATTTTGTTTGGGAACATTCACATCGATTATCCTGTTGTTACGGCATATCATGCCTTCTCCTGGGAAAGTCACTTAAGCCTATCAACTCCTGAAATACTGTCCTTAGGACCGATTTCTGGGTATAAATACATGTGCCTGAACAATAGCAATTTGGTCGAGTTTGCAATAAGGCAAAAGATTCAAACCTGGCACAGAACAACAATAGTAATAATATTACTATAACATAATTATAAAGTATTTATGATTATTATAAAGAAATAAATATACCCCTCCCAATTCTGGACCCCCTCGTACACGAAAATGACGGCTCAGTAATATTGGAGCCCCACTGAAACCAATGGTGCGTGCACAGTGCTGCATGCAGGCACAGCAGCTATTTTAAACATAGCCATTTGTCCCTCCCCGTGAAGAGCAAGACCGCGGACTCGAAGTCCACAAATCGGAAGAGACAACTGTATTCCTAATTAGTATTGCAGACAAATGTGCCAAACAGAAACAGCTCAATGCAGTTTTGCTATAGCAAATCTCTGTTTTTCCAAGAATGTTTTTATATCAGAGAGATGTGATTAGAAAAGTGAAAGAAGGGGGAAGTGAGCAAATTTAGATATTGACTGTTTTATAATGTAACATAACTTAAGATTCATAATGGCCTAGTAGAAGTATTTTATTATTTTATGGGGGGTGAGGGTGGGCTGGTCCCAGCTGAACAAATACAGGAGGTTTTGCTCTCCCTTGGCTACATGCAGGTAGAATGAAATTAGAGGTGTTCCACCATATCAGGGACTGGCAACCTACGGCCCCTGGGCCGGTTCCGGCCCAGGTCGCCAGACTTACCAGCCCAGGCAGACCCCTGCCGCCGCCGCACGTTTTTGCCTCTGTCTGGCCTTTATTAGATTAACAGGGGGAGTAATTTAAAAACACGACATTCTTTGTGCTAGCTTCTAAAGCTTCACAGAATGTTTCGGGGGGGGGACTGGTCTAATAATGGCATCATCTTTATAGACTGAGGAACACGTCTTTCAGACAATACTTTCAGTGCAAATGTGGCTCTGCCACACTCTATACACTGATACACTATACCCTGTATTTACTGTTTCTTGATCATTTCTCCTATTCTTTTCCTTCTAACAACATTTTACTAGGCCTGTAAATACTGATGAACAATGTTAGACAAGGCTGGTTCTCCAACTTCAGCCAGACAGAGCACCATTCTTTTCACCAGTGTCAGCAGATTCTCGCTCAATGCATCTTTCAGGAAGCATTACATAACCTACACAGCAAATTGCTTCAAGGGCTGTTCATCCAAAGACAAGACAAAACGAGAGCATCCAGATTCCAGAAATGCTGGGACAACAGGCCATTTCTGAATTAAGATTCTCTCCAGTTGTGAGAACTACATGCAAATACCTTTAAGGCTAAGATTTGCACAAACAAAACAGGAGTAGAAAAATAAATGTGCAAGGCAATGAAAGAATAAAGAAGTAATGAATCAAAAGCAGCTACAGAGTCACAAAAATGGCAAAAATTGTACTAGGTCGAATCTAAAGGTTCTGTCTAAATTGTCAATAACTAATTTCCAGTCTTATTAACAAATGTGGGAGAACTAATTAATCACTTTATCAGCAGAGCTTTAAGTATGACAGATCACACCATTTTAAGATAATGCATTTATTGATATAGAAATGTCAACAGAACAGTTTACAGGGCAAAATCTGCCCACAAAAAAAATACTGTGCATGTTACTCAGACATAATTCCACCTGATTTCATCCAAGTGAACGGCTATAAGGAATGCAGGCTTATTCTACAATATATCAGTCTGGGAAACGTCTTGAAATAGTGACTTAGGACTTCCGGGTTGGGATGGTGGACCGGTGAGACGCGTTTCACATCGTCTCTTGTGGGAACCGTCTAGCTACTGGTGGAAAAAGGTTGTCAGATATATATATATATATAGACACCCTGAATTGTCCTCCTGGTAAGGGGGACTCAGAGGGCTTAAGTTTGAGGCTGCAGGAAATATAAGTAAGAAAGAAAACAGAGAAAGAGCAAGAGAGAAGTAAGAAGTACAGGACTGCAGTGAGTTACGAGGCCACATCCACCTCTATGCTATCCCCCGAATTGAGGGGTTGAGGAACGCCACCATCTTTTTAATTTTAAATGGATAATACTGTTTGTGTTAAGCGGAACTGTGGGCATAAGATTGGACAAGACACCTCCCTGGAATGTAAGCAATTAATGGAGAATTCTATCCTCTTCTGAAAAAAAAATGCAAAAAGCTTTTTTCTTTTTTTCTTTTTTTCCTCTTCTTCTTGGAACTTTGAGCCTTTGTCTGTTTGGGTGGCAAATGGGACCCAAACTCTACGATATTTACATTTATTGACTATTGACTATTGATTTTGAGTGGAATTTAATCTTTCCTTAAATGTTGGGAAGCCAATTTTATATGATTAATTTGGGATTCTGACCAAACTTACAACTCACAGCAGCTGGAAGCGTCTGGCGGTGTTATACTTCTCGGGAGTAAGAGATACAAAAGAGAGAAGGGCAGAGCCGGAAGGAAGTCCAACTCCTTCGTCGAATAGGCTGCTGGGAAATGTAGTTCTGGAGCTTCCCTTGGCGCTGTTAATGATCGCTGGGAAGTGAAATCCGAAGGTTTCGGTGGTTTTTTTTCTTTCTTTCATCATATATACTCTTTTCCCCCCTCTTTTCTCATTCCTTTTTAAATAAGTGAAGTTTGAAGCCGTGCTGGAACCTGAGAACTGATCTGAAAGGGAAGGACTTATCTCACAATCGGGCTTCCTGGACTAATGGGGCTGGCAATGAGTTGAAAGATCATCAGAAAAGCGAGTCATTATTCAAGGCTACGGAAGGCTTTGGAGGACAAATTTGGGCTTGTTGTGCAGCTTACTTATTACCATTGATTGTGCTGAGAGATGGCGGGATAGGAGCCTGTGAAGAGCTCTTGAGGACGACATTCCACCTTATTGATCAGCTGAATGTTCATTTATATTTTTGGACTCCTTAGTGGTTTAATTTGAGGAGTTAATAACTGTTGGATGGTACCCTAGTTGTAATCAACACTAATAATAATAATAATAATAGTGTTTAAAGTTGAAAATATCTCTAATGGACTGGGGAAGGCATAAGAGGGGAACTTTCTCTGTAGAATGATGATGATTGATATCTGAGGGAATATGTTATATTTTCTGTTTATGTAAGTGAATATGACAGAGTCTGATAGTTTTGAAATAGAAGGTTAAAAGTAGACAGTTGTTAAAAGAAAAAGATAAAGAATTCCCTGGGACTGAGGAACTGTGGATATAAAATATCAAAAGGAGAAATAAGAGTTATAAGTAATTACAGGGGAACTAAATAAGAAGTGGGTCTATTTTATTCCTGTTTTTTGTTTGTTTGTTTTTTGCTTGGTAGGTTTAGGGGCCTATATTGGTGCCTAAATGGCATCTGGGAAAACTAGGGCCCAAGCTCAAGCACAATTACAAGCTCAACAAACTCGTAGACCGTCCTTAGAACAAACAAAAATAATAGATACTAATTTACACCTTTTGGAGGAAATAAGGAAAATTAGGTTGGATTTAAGTAAGGAAATCCATGATCTACGACAAGAAATGGCCGATTTTAAGACCGAAATAAAAAATGAGTTAAGGGAAGATTTGAAGAGTGTTAGTGGCTCGTTAGATAAGATCTCCATAGAGATAAATAGAATACAAAATAAAGTAGAAAAGATTGAGGCTAAACATGTAAATTTGGAGGATAACCTAAAAGAAATCAAAGGTAAACAGAAAGAATTGGAGGAAGAAAATATGGTCAAAATCTCAAGGCCAGGGAAAGATCTTTAAAAATAAGAGGGATTCCAGAACAAGAAAGGGAAAATCTATTTGGAAAAATAGTTCAGTTATTAAGTGATTACTTAAGAAAATCCCCTGAATTATGTGAAACTGAAATTGATAATTTGTACAGATTGAACTCTCAGGTTGCAAAACAAAATAAGGTTCCCAGGGATATTATGGTGGTTTTTGTGAGGAAGCAATTGAGAGATTCCTTACTACATAAACATAGAGAAGACCCGATGCAATGGGAAGGTAAAGATTTACTTTTGTATAAAGATATACCACCTGTGATCTTGAGAAGGAGGCGAGAATACACTTTCTTAACTTCCATTTTGAGGGAACAACAAATTGCTTATAGATGGTTGACCCCTGAAGGATTAAGTTTTTGGTTCCATAAGAAAAAAGTAGAAATTAGATCATTATCTGAAGCTAAAGATTTTCTTAAGCATTACAAAAGAGGCGATAGAGAGGAAGGTAAAGGAAACAAGAGCCTTAAAGAGATAGATGTTAAAGGAAATGATGATAGAGGGGAAAAAGCCTCTAAAAGGGGTAAGAGTGGGAAAAAGAAAGAATGGGAAGCTAAATCTTAGACAAGAGGGGGAACCACAAATACAGAGAGAGGAGAAAAGGAGAAAAAGCCCAACTAATTTGAATAATGATGAAGAAGTTCAGGAAACAGAAGTTTCTCAAGTAAATCAGGGGAATAATTCTGATGAAGATTCAGATTCAGAAGGAGAGATAGGTAGTGACTCTGAATTAGATGAAGAGAAGGAATAACAGGATGGTATTAAAGAACTCCAATAGGAAATCTCTTAAGGAATCTACAACTATGAATAAAATAAATAGCCAATTACCAAAGGCTTTGAATACTTGGAAATGTGCGTCATTGAATGTAAAGGGAATGAATGGCAGCGCTAAAAGAGGGAGAGTTTTCCAATATTTAAAGAAATTTAATTTTGAGACATTATGTTTATTAGAGATGCGTATTAAGAAAGCAGATGCCAAACTTCTATATAACCGAAAGTTGGGTAAAGTATTCGTTTCGGCCACAAATAAAAAGAAAAAAGGTGTAGCCCTGTATGTAAAAGAGATATATGACCCGGTGGAAGTACTAAATGACAATCGAGGACATTATGTGGGAGCCCAAATAATACTTGAAGGAGAAAAAGTCCTTTTATTGGGCGTTTATGGCCCGCTTGTGAAGAAAGGGAAGTTTGATACTTTATTAAATAAACTGGATGCTTTATCTTTTGATTCCTGTATATTAATGGGCGACTGGAATGGGGTTGTTAACCCACAGCTAGACAGATATTCCAGGAAAGATGTAAAACCCAATCAAGGTAAACTGCCCCAAAAGTTTTTTGATATGGTGGAAAGGTTAAATATAACTGACGTTTGGAGAGAATTAAACCCAGAAAAAGGGGATTTTACATTTTTACAATTTTACATTTTACATTTTTTTCAGATAGGCATAGGTCTTGGGCCCGGATAGACATGATTTTTATATCTAAAAATATTCTTTCCAGGATTTTAAGCGTCGAATTATGCTCAAGAGTGATTTCGGATCATGGATTAGTACCGTATTTTTCGGCATATAAGACGCTCCGGCATATAAGACGCACCCAATTTTTAACTAGGAAAATCTAGGAATAAAAGATTCTTAATAAAATACAGTCGGAGGACGCCTCCAACCCAGGCATGCATCCAAGGAAAGCAACCGGGCTTTCCTTGGAGGGACCCTGGGTATGAGGCGTCCTCCGACCCACGGAGGACACCTCCGACCCAGGCATCCGCCCAAGGAAAGCAACCGGGCTTTCCTTGGAGGGACCCTGGGGTCTGAGGCGTCCTCCGACCCACGGAGGACGGCTCGGACCCTAGGATCCCTGCAAGGAAAGCAACCGGGCTTTCCTTGGAGGGACCCTGGGTCTGAGGCATCCTCCGACCCACGGAGGACACCTCCGACCCAGGCATCCGCCCAAGGAAAGCAACCGAGCTTTCCTTGGAGGGACCCTGGGGTCTGAGGCGTCCTCCGACCAACAGAGGACGGCTCGGACCCTAGGATCCCTGCAAGGAAAGCAACCGGGCTTTCCTTGGAGGGACCCTGGGTCTGAGGCGTCCTCTGACCCACGGAGGACACCTCCGACCCAGGCATCCGCCCAAGGAAAGCAACAGGGCTTTCCTTGGAGGGACCCTGGGGTCTGAGGCATCCTCCGAAGCACGGAGGACGGCTCGGAGCCTGGTTGCTTTCCTTGGGCGGATGCCTGGGTCGGAGGCGTCCTCCGACCCAAGCATCCACCCAAGGAAAGCAACGTTTTTTTCCTTGGGGCAGTGCTGGGGTCGGAGGCATCCTCCGACCCCAGTATTGCCCCAAGGAAAAAAACGTTGCTTTCCTTGGGGAGATGCTGGTCCCAGGGAAAGCATGGTCCCAGGGAAAGCGACGCTCCTTCCCCCTGCGTCCTCAGTGGTTCAATGGGCTGCTCGGCCTCCAATCCCAGGAGCAGCCCATTGAACCACCGAGGACGCGCGGAGGGAGCGTACATTCGGCATATAAGACGCACAAACTTCCCAACCGCCATTTTGAGGAAGGAAATGTGCGTCTTATATGCCGAAAAATACGGTAATAGTCACGATAAAATCAAGACCTAGAGAAATAACATAGCGACTTAATGAGAATTTGTTAAATGACAATAAGATTTATCAAGAAGCAACTGTCTGCTTACAAAATTATTTTAAAGAAAATCTGAATAAGGAAACTGATATTTCTGTTGTTTGGGAAGCCGCAAAGGCGGTGATGCGTGGGTTTTTTCTACAAAAAAGTTTTTATTTGAAAAAAATAAAAAGACAGAAATTAAATGAATTGCAGGAAAACTTGAAACTAAAGGAGAACAGTCTTAATACCATCTTAATAAAGGACATCTTGACAGCGAAATTAAAGATTTGAAACAACAGATTTCCTCCCTGTTACTAGAGGAAAGACAGAAAGAACTAAAGTTTATTAAACAAAAGTATTTTGAAGGAAGTAATAAACCAGGTAAATGTCTAGCTTTTCGACTGAGAAAGGAAAGGGCCAGAAGACAAATAATATGTCTACAAGAGCAGGGGGAAAAATATATGGAACAAGATGATCTAAAAAGAATTGTTCATGACTTCTATGGAAAACTTTATAATAAAACAGAAGAGACTCAAAATGAAATAATTTCAGAATATTTAAATTCTTGTAAACTGACAATGTTTAATGAGACTCAAAGGGAACATCTAAACAGGGTGATTACTATACAGGAAGTATCGGAAGCTATAAAAAGAATTAAATCAGGGAAGGCTGCAGGTCCTGATGGTTTTCCTGCAGAATTTTATAAAAAATTTGCATCATTAGTGGCAGACCCTCTTGTCAAAGTAATGAATGATATCTTATTAGGTAAATATCCATCAACATGGGCTCAAGCCAATATAGCTATTATTCCTAAAGATAATAAAGACCCTGAAGATATTAAGAATTATAGGCCTATTTCACTCTTAAACGTTGACTATAAAATCTTCGTGTCTATACTTGCTGAAAGATTAAAAAAAATATTGATGGATTGGATTAATGAAGATCAATGTGGTTTTTTTACCACATAGGCGTATTAAGGACAACTTGAGAGTTGTACTTAATTTGATAGAAATACACAAGAAAAATATACCGCATTTTTTGCCATATAAGGCGCTCCGGCATATTAGGCGCACCCGATTTTAAAGGAGGAAAATCCAAGAAAAAAGGATTCCTCCCTTTAGCCGGAGGCCGGTTGTTCAATGGGCTGGTGCTGGGATCGGAGAACTTCTCCGATCCCAGCACCAGACCATTGAACTGAGGTCGCGGGGGGAAGGAGGGCTCCTTCCCCCCGCGACCTCAGTCTTTGAATGGGCTGGTGCTGGGATCGAAGCGATCCCAGCGCCAGCCCATTGAAAGACTGAGGCCGCCGGGAGAAGGAGGGATCCTTCTCCCCGCGGCCTCAGTCTTTGAATCGGCTGGCGCTGGGATCGAAGCGATCCCGGCACCAGCCCATTGAAAGACTGAGGCCGCCGGGAGAAGGAGCCCTCCTTCCCCCCCGGCCTCAGTCTTGGAATGGGCTGGTGCCGGGATCGAAGCGATCCCGGCACCAGGCCATTGAAAGACTGAGGCCGCCGGGAGAAGGATCCTTCTCCCCGCGGCCTCAGTCTTTGAATCGGCTGGCGCCGGGATCGAAGCGATCCCGGCACCAGCCCATTCCAAGACTGAGGCCGCCGGGAGAAGCATCCTTCTCCCGGCGGCCTCAGTCTTTCAATGGGCTGGTGCCGGGATCGCTTCGATCCCGGCACCAGCCCATTCCAAGACTGAGGCCGGGGGGGGGGGGGAAGGAGGGCTCCTTCTCCCGGCGGCCTCAGTCTTTCAATGGGCTGGTGCCGGGATCGCTTCGATCCCGGCACCAGCACATTCCAAGACTGAGGCCGGGGGGAAGGAGGGCTCCTTCTCCACGCGGCCTCAGTCTTTCAATGGGCTGGTGCCGGGATCGCTTCGATCCCAGCGCCAGCCGATCCAAGACTGAGGCCGCGGGGAGAAGGATCCTTCTCCCGGCGGCCTCAGTCTTTCAATGGGCTGGTGCCGGGATCGCTTCGATCCCGGCACCAGCCCATTCCAAGACTGAGGCCGGGGGGGGAAGGAGGGCTCCTTCTCCCGGCGGCCTCAGTCTTTCAATGGGCTGGTGCCGGGATCGCTTCGATCCCGGCACCAGCACATTCCAAGACTGAGGCCGGGGGGAAGGAGGGCTCCTTCTCCACGCGGCCTCAGTCTTTCAATGGGCTGGTGCCGGGATCGCTTCGATCCCAGCGCCAGCCGATCCAAGACTGAGGCCGCGGGGAGAAGGATCCTTCTCCCGGCGGCCTCAGTCTTTCAATGGGCTGGTGCCGGGATCGCTTCGATCCCGGCACCAGCCCATTCCAAGACTGAGGCCGGGGGGGGAAGGAGGGCTCCTTCTCCTGGCGGCCTCAGTCTTTCAATGGGCTGGTGCCGGGATCGCTTCGATCCCAGCCCCAGCCGATTCAAAGACTGAGGCCGCGGGGTGAAGGATCTTTCTCCCCGCGGCCTCAGTCTTTCAATGGGCTGGTGCCAGGATCGCTTCGATCCCGGCACCAGCCCATTTAAGACTGAGGCCGCGGGGGGAAGGAGGGCTCCTTCTCCCCGCGGCTCGGCCCTTCGCCCTATAAGGCGCACTCACTTCCCCACGCACGTTTTGGGGAAGACAAAGTGCATGTTATAGGGCGAAAAATACGGTAGATAGGAAGTTAGCCATGACCTTCATTGACTTTAAGAAGGCCTTTGACCAGGTTAATTGGTCGTTTCTTTTGTTACTGTTGGAAAAAGTTGATGTGGGTGATAATTTCATCAAGTGGGTCAAAACAATTTATGATATACAAGAAGCATGGATTCTCGTAAATGGTGAGAGAACAAAGAAAATTGGGATTGGAAAAGGTACGAGACATGGCTGCCCGTTATCCCCTTTACTTTTTCTAATGGTAATTGAAGTACTTAACAACAAAATAAGGGAGGAAAAAAAGATAGAAGGGTTTAAGTGTAAAGGTCATGAATTTAAGCTAAGAGCTTATGCTGATGATTTGTTAGTTATCACTGTCGATCCAGATGAAGGTATTAAACAGTTATTGAAAATATTGGAGGAATTCGGCAGAGTCTCAGGCCTTAAAATTAACAAAAATAAGACATCTATCTTGACTTTGAATCTCCAGGATGCTGAAGAAAGGAAGTTGAAAGAAGTTACAGGTTTTGAAATCTGCAAGAAAGTCAGGTATCTTGGGATAACTCTGACTAATAAAAATGTTGATCTCTTTAAGAACAATATGAACAGATTACGAAAGAAATGACAAGAGATTTAAAGACCTGGGACCAATTACAGCTTTCTTGGCTGGGAAGAATTTCTGTTATTAAAATGAAGGTATTACCTAAATTTATGTTTATGTTTCAGAATCTCCCTATCATTACTAATTTTAAGCCATTTAAAATCTGGCACAAAGAGATATCTAAATTTATCTGGAGTGGGAAAAGGCCTAGGGTAAGGCTAAAATTATTGCAAAATAAGATAGTCAATAGAGGATTAGCCCTGCCGAACCTGTTGGTATATTATTCAGCTTGTTGTTTAGAATGGTTGATAGATTGGTTTGTTTTGACTAATGAAAAGGTTCTGGCACTTGAAGGCCATGAGCTAAGATTTGGATGGCATCGTTATTTATTTTATGAGAAATATAAAGTCCACAGAGAGTTTAGCAACCACTTTGTACGCAAATCTTTGATGAATATTTGGCTTAAATACAAAGCCAAGATTAGCCCTGATTTACCCAGATGGGTATCCATACAGGAGGCTTTCCATCGACGTGAGGTGATTAAGAAGGGAACGTGGATAACATATGAAGATTTGTTAGTAAGGAATATCGGAGACCAGAATTTTAATTTCAAGAAACATGAGCAATTAACAGAAGAGGGTTACTCCCTCGGTTGGCTACTTTATAGGCAACTCAGAGAAAGATTTATTTGTGACCGGAAACTGTTGGGTATAAGGAACGAAAACAATAAATTTGATGAAATTATATTTTCGAGAAAGCATAAGAAAATTGCTAAGTTGTATGACTATTTGATGGGCTTCGAACTGAAAGAGGAGTTAGTAACAGACTCTATGATTAAATGGGCACAGGATCTAAAACAGAACATCAGTCTAGAACAGTGGGAAAGAATCTGGACTAATAGAGTAAGGTATACTGCCTGTTACGATTTAAGGGAAAATCATGTTAAAATGCAATTTCGATGGCACCTTATGCCTGCAAAGATTGGGAAAATTTATAAAGGTTCGTCGGACAAATGCTGGCGCTGTAAAAAAGAAATTGGCACATATATTCATATCTGGTGGTCGTGTAAAGAAGTCAAAAAATATTGGAAAATGGTACATAATATAGTTGAGAATATTTTACAAATACGAATGATTATGGATCCGAAGCTTTACTTATTAAGCATCTGTGACAACCAGGTTTTGGAACTTAAACATGGCAAACTCATTTTCCATATGACAACAAGTGCTAGAATAGTGCTGGCTAGGAAATGGAAAATGAAAGAAACTCCATTAAAAGAGGAATGGTTACATAAATTAAGAGAATTAGAACAGATGGATGCATTGACTAGCCTAGTGAGAGGATATAGTAGAGAGGAAAGCCAAAAGATTTGGGTACCTTTATATGAATATCTGAATAGATAAAATATAAAAGAAGAGGATAAAATTAATTAACCTAATTTCAATGGTATAATATAAGAAGGCAGGGCTTTAATTAATCTAATTAGCTGAGGTAAGCGACTATTTTATTTATATAAATACAGTTTAATGATTTGTCTTATTTACTAAATACGTATCTATTATTGTATTTATTTATTTTATTTATTTTTACTATAGGAAATTATAGGCAATGGCTTATTTTTAAATATACAGGAAGGTGAACTATAAATTTCTATTAAGATCTCTGTCCCAGTTCAGGAAGTAAAATACTAATTTTCGACTGAAGTGGATTATGATTATGTGGTTTTATGTTATATGTAAATATAATGTTATGTATTGATTTATGTCAATTGTTGGTGTATGTTTGTTTATATGTTTGTATGTACATGTATGTTTTTTTAACTTAATAAATTTAATTTAAAAAAAAAAAGAAATAGTGACTTAGAAATCATAAATGTTCTTCCAGAGCAGTCCAAAGGCCTCTCCATCTGCTTTCTGTTCTCACAGTAGCCAACCACAGCCCTACAAGAAGCCCATAAGCAGAACCTGAGAGCAAAGGCACCTCCTGTCCGCTGCAAGACTTCCGATTTCCACAGGCTGCCTACTTTTCTCTAATAGCTTCTGTAGCCCTGTTTGCTTTCTCACACTGGTGGCCTTTTGGCTCTGGAGGCATCTTTCCTCACCTTCTACACCAAGGGTCGGCAACATTTGTTGCCAGGGGGCCGGGAATGGGGGGGAAATGCGGTGAGTGGGTGGGCACTTGCACCCAGCCTGCGGGCCATAGGTTGCCAACCTCTGTTCTACATGCATTCCAGCTTAGCTTACATTGTCATGGTTTTCATGTTCACCTTCACTCTCTTAACTTTCCCTTTCTACTTCTAATAATCTGTTTATTATAGAGAGGGTTGGTGGGTTTGTTTATTTACTTTTTTAACTTTAGAGTTCAAATGTGGCTGTGCCACTCTATAAACCAGGGGTTGGCAAGCTACGGCCCGCGGGCCAGGTGCTGCCCGCAGAGGTCTTAGGACCGGCCCATGGCTGGTCCCACCACCGACACCGCCCTGCACGCGCTGTTGTACTGCGCGTGAGCACGGGCGCCATATTTTCGTCCAAAATGGTGCCCGTGCTTGCACACGCATGCACACGGCAGCGGCCGCCATTTTGGAATGCCCAACACGCCGGCGCCATACGCATGCGGGTGCCATTTTGGAAGGCCACACGGCAGCTGCGCCTTGCGAATTTGTATTGTGCAGCTGCCATGGCGCCTTTCCTGGGCCTTCGGAACGCCCCCCCACGCATGCGCCGTGCGAATTCGCCCAGCGCATGGGTGGGGGGGGTGTTCCCAAGGCCCAGGGAAGCCCCCCCCAGCCGTGCGCTGGGCGAATTCGCACGGCGCACATGTGGAGGCCGTTCCCACGACCCAGGGAAGCCCCCCCCCGCCCGTGTGCTGGGTGAATTCACACAGCGCACGTGCGGGGGGCATTCCAAAATGGCACTCCCCACATGTGCACGCATGCGCATGGCAGCGGGTGTCATCCACATGCATGCGGGGGAGCGCGCATGCGCACAAGCATGAGCGCACCCACTCGGCCCCGCCATTCCCCCACCCCCTCCCGGCCCCCCAGCAAAAAAGGTTGCCAACCCCTGCTATAAACGGATAGCACTATGGTCACCTTTTCCAATCATGTCAACAATACTTGAATCAATCCCACTACATCACCTCCACTCCAGTCATTTCCATCTAGAAAGTTTCTCTCTTCGAGGCAGGACAGACGTTGCCATGAGGCCCAATGAGGCAGGACAGGACAGGTGGCAAGCACAGAGGGGGCAAATGCACCACTTCCACTATTACCTCAGGAAGACCTGTTCTGATTTGCAAAGCACTCTTTTCAAAGCTCCCCAATGTATCAGAGGAGGAGGCTTGTTTTTTTATTTTGTTTTGTTTTTTTAATGTTGTGTGTCTTCAAGTCATTTCCGACTCATGGCAAACCTATCCTGGGGTTTTCTTTGCAAGATTTGTTCAGAGGAGGTTTGCAATTGCCTTCCTCTGAGGCTGAGAGCATGTGACTTGCCCAAAGCCATCCAGTGGATTTCATGGCTAAACTGGGAATCTCCTGATCTCCAGAGTTGTAATCCAGCACTCCAACAAGCCATGCTGGTTCAGAGGGTGAGGCAGGCAGTGGTATACTCTCCACAGCCCTCTCCAGGGGAAGATGGTGGTGGCAGTGGCAGTTCAGCCCCAATGCAATATGCCTCAGGCACCAGGAAGGCTTGGACCACCACCTCTGCAAAGTGGTGAAGTGTCCCAAGATGCAGTGTTTCCTTGTGTTTGTTTTTCCAATTGGGATGCCAATGGAGGCTCACTGGTGTTCTGTAATATCATAGGTTGAACACTGGTGAAACATAAAACACTCTGATGCCCAGCCAAAGGGCAGAGCTCCTACATCAGACCTCCAGGGAGACTTCCAGCAGCACCCTTAAGATGCTTACACAGCCCAGGGTCATCTGCCGGTCTCTCTTCCTCTCTTTCTGAACTATGTGCTGCCTTTTGTTCCCGTCACAGACAAACCAGATTATACAGGTAATGTCCTTAGCTGGAGGTGAAGAGAGATCTGATCTTTTGTTTCAAACTGCACGTGTATACCTTGTCCTCTCTCTGGGAAGAATCCAAGACAGTCACCTCTTCTGATCATCACCCAGCCTTTTTGGCCCAACTTAGTGCCAACAGATATCACATGACACACGTGGCAGGGCCTTATCAGTGGCACCACCCTAGATATGGAGCTTCCTTCTGTTAGAAAGATCAAGTCATCACCCACGCTCTTGTCTTTCAGGGGGCAATTATAAAGAGAGTTATTTCTATAAGCTTTGTGGGAGAGTAACTAGTCAAAGCTTCGTATCCATCAATTTTTTTTTATCCATGGATTCAAGCATCCACGGCTTGAAAATATTTTTTAAAAATATACATTCGAAAAAGCAAACCTTGATTTTGCTGTTTTATATAAGGGACACCATTTTACTATGCCATTGTATTTAAGGAGACTTGAGCATCCACAGATTTTGGTATCCATGGGGGATCCTGGAGACAAACCCCAGTGGATACTAAGGGCTCACCATAAATGTTTTATTGGTCTTCTTTTCCTGTCTGTATTGTCATTTTATGTCAGCAGACATTTGTAAATTTATTATTGTAGATATTTGCAAATCGTATTCTTTAACTATGTGTTTTTATGCAGAATGTTAACCAGCCTGTGCTCCAACAAGAAAGGGTGAGGTATAAATAAAATAAATCATCCTGCTCTGAATTCTGCAGGCTATAGACACTTTTTTGTCAAGTCTGAAGCTGGTCAGGTAGCTAGTCTTGCTTATATTAATATAAGAAATGCATAACAAGCTAAGATAGAAATTAAGAGTTGTCAAGAGCTGGTGCCTTTAAAAACCATTTCACCTGCAGCACTTAGCAAGTCAGAATGCTTTATTACCAGGCTGTGAAACCTCTGCCTGCTGATTCTGCAGGTTACACTGCTTTTAAGGCGACCAGCCGTGGTGTGTGTTTTTTTTCTCATGCACCCGCATCCCAAACCAATTGGCAACTGTGGTCACATGGAGCAGGAGGCAGTGAAAGGCCACTCTAGGTTATCCAAGTGGTATAGTTCCTTCACCCAAGAGTCTTTCAAAAACCACGTATCCCCTGACCCATAATGCTCATCCACTCACATGTTTGAACTGCAGTGTAACAAATTGCTCACTCAAGAGGCTTTCAGCTAACCTTCTTAGTCTGATTCTGATGGATGAAACTAAAGCATACAACTGTTTTTATTCACTGGAAGCTCCTCATGTAAGCAGCTGAAGCACAACATCTTAGATCAGCCTTCCCCAATCACTGTGCTTGGGAAAGCTGCTCCTTTTTTTTGGCCTATGCAATCTCCTAGTCAACAATCCTACTAACAGTTTTGGAAATTGTAGTCTACAAAGGGAATCTGTCAAGCCTCTGGCAATCAGGCACCCTGCCAGTGTGTCAAAATTACAACTCTCATCATCCCCAGGCAGCAGAGCCACAAGCTGTGCTAGCAAGTGATGGTGCAGCTTGTAGGACAACACATCAGGAGAGTAACCAGTTAGGGAGGATTATTAGGCACTCATTCATGCAACACAAGATGCACAAACAGGGAGAAACTGGATCATAATGTTGCGATTTCTATATCTTTTGTTTTTCCTTGACCAAGAACCCATTCATACCACTCAGATATAGCATTATGAGTCTATTTTAATTGCCATGGCAACATCCTGGAATTACTGCTGGGATTTAGGGACATGCAGTCAGAATTCTCAGCCACAGAGCTCTAGTGCCTCATCAAACTACAAATCCCTGGATTCCACAGGAAGCTGGCATGGCAGCTGACGTAAAATCACAATCTTTTAATTGTGCGGTGTGGAAGGCTCCCTGTTGTTACCGTTCTTCTGTGTTATAGATGTCACTGTTTAACTTTTGCATCTTACCAGACAGCAGCTACTCTGGCAAACACACTTTGAATAATGCTGGCTAGATCTTGGCCTGAGTTAAAATCGACTTGAAGGCAGATTAACAACAACAAAGATCTACAAAAGAGCCATTTGCTTTCCTGGGGATTCAAAGTTAGTCTGGACCAGCATGAAAAGGGATCTTGTAGCACCTGTGAGACTAAGAGAAAGAAAGAAGTGGGTAGCATAAGCTTTCACGGACATAAGTCTACAAAAACCTATGCTACCAGCTGATTCTTGAAGACATCTCTGCATATCTAAGAATTTCAGGCATGGTGCAGATTAACATAACTGGCATTCTACTCTAAATTAGTGTCCTGTGGTCATTTAAATGTCAAGGATGAGATTGTGAACTCATCTCAGAAGGTGAAAAATTTATAAGGTAGCAGGAACATTTCTTTCTTAACAATCAGGAGGTCTTTAGTAAATGTTTTTAACTTCTCAGCTGTCAACACACAGGTATGAGACAAAATTTTATGGACTATATGGCTGTTACATGAGATCCTTTGAACTGAAGATGCCAAGGATTAGATACGTTATTAAATATGGCCCCTCCCCATACATTTATCATGATGTGAACACAGATCATTTCAATTTATTTATTTATTGAATTTATCTCCCACCTTTCTCCCAAGATGGAATTGAAGGCAGCTTGCAATATTTTTTTTAAGTATTAAGCAAAAACATTACTTTACAAAAGCTAAACAGATTAAGCATTATTTAAAAACATGGTTAAAAACAGGTTAAAATATTTAAAACATATTCAAAACATAATTTCCAATAAAAGATTTTTAAAAATGGATGTTACTTCTCAATAAGCATCCCTAGAACAATACCCAGTTGCACCCAATTCAATGGCGGGAGGGTTAATCCTTCTTAGAACTCCACCCTAACAGACCAATCCTGGACCTTCATGTTTATTTGGGTATTTCCAAATCAATCCTCCCTAACTCAGGCACTTCTGATGGTGTTGCCTATGGTGCCTAGACAGCATGGTCCATTCTAGCTGGGGATGAAGGAAAATGCAGCCAAACACACCTAGAAGGCAGCAGGCTGGGGAACACAAATCCAGATCAAGTCCTATCAAAAACACTGTGTAGCTCGTTGTTTTTTTCCTCCTTTTGCAGAGCTCAATGAGATTTGTTCTCAGGAAGGTATGCCAAAGACTGTAACTTTGTAGCCTGGTCCTAAGCATATCTGCTCAGGTGTGCATCTGATAACAACAGGAGTGGGCAAAGTTCAGACCTCCTGTATCAGCCACAGCCACTACAGCCAATAAAGTGGTATGTTAAGATTTGCAATCCAACAAGAACTAGACTAGAGGGTCCTGCTTTGCCCACCCTGAATTACATCTTGAGATGATTAATGTATACCTATACAACTTGAGTCCAGACTATCTATCTGATGGATAATTTTGTTCTATACAAGCTTGCTGGGACCCCAAAATCTTATGGGAGAGGGCTATCTCTCGGTTCTGTTATTCTCAGGTGGAGACTCAAGACAGTGGCTTCTTGGTGGTGACTCCTAAACTCTGGGTCTCCCTTCTGTACAAGCCTCTAAACAGCTTCCTCCTTGCTACCATTCCATCCACAAATAAAGACTTTTCTATTCCAAAAGGTTTTTGGGAATAGACTTTCATGGGCCTTCAATAAGACTTTTGTGTTGTTTGTCTTTTTAAACTTTTTTTTAATGATACTGGTCATTTAATTACATTTTAATGACAATCTTTTATATATTTTATCTATATTGTATTTGTTTTAAAATGTGAGCTTCTCTGAGTCCTACTTCTGGCAGAAAGAGCAAGATATAAATAAAGTGAATGAATGAATGTACAGTACAAATGAGATCATCAGGCATTTTCTTACCCAAAGATTATTTTAAAACTAAAACTATGTAAGTACCCAGTTTTATGAAGGAATACTACAACAGGGGCCAGTACCACCACCACTGCAGCCACCACACATACATACACACAAATCCAGATTCTTTTCTCAAAAGCTTGTTTCAGAAGTCAGTCACATGTTTCTTTGCTTGTCACCCATCTGATTAATTGTCAGTCTTCCACTTTTTAATAAACCAAAGCTTTACATCAGGGACCTGACACACAGTGCAATGAGCAACGTATAACCAAACAATTCCTGACATCTTCGCTTTCTTGACTGCATCTAAAATTTCTTCTAGCCTTTCTCCATTTTGGCAATGTCCTTCATTAAATCCTAAAATTATCTAACAGTAAAATCTTCCTGCCCTCTAGGGTTTTAATGTCACGGCTGTGGAACATTTTTTTAAAAGAACTTTTTTAAAAAAATGTATTGAAAGAACAGTATGTTATTTATTCCACTTGCCCATTAGAATGCTTGGTTTAAATAGTGGCACTTTTACAAATAAAAAGGATTAATAATGATATTGCTCTGCTTGAGTGCCAATGTAACATCAACCCTTTTTCAGAGTTGTCACGGGTAGAAAACCCTCTATGAGCCAAGGAAGGAATCTTCTGTCTTATTTGGCTGATAACCCTGGAAGGTTCCAGCTTTTCTTAAACATGCAACCTCCATAACTGTTGAACTGTAACTTCCATAAGTTACAGTTCTTAAATCGCCCTCTCCTTTCCTCGGAACACCTGGCCCCAAGGGAGTCCCAAGGGAGCCGATAAAGCCTCCTCCAGCCTTACCACCGGCACCAGTGGAGGCTTGGAAAGTGGACTCTGGAGTAGGGCAGTGAGCGCTCTCTCCCACCCTCTCTTTCCCTCGGAACACCTGGCCCTTGTTATTTGTCATCATAACAATTAGGCCATGGAGCTAGAAATATCTTATGCCCCAGCCTCCTAAGTTTTCTAGTGGCCTTGAGTCCATTGCCTTCCCTGAGGCCGGGAATGTGGTGGGGGCGGCTATCAGAGTTGTGCAGGGGAACGGGAGGTATGGTCGCAACAGAGGGAACATATGTTGCAAAAGAAGACGGGATCGCTGCTTGAAAGCCATCCCGCCTTCAGTTCCCTCTGCTTCCCAAAATGGTTTGGAGAGCAGACCAACCATTCCACAGAACCTCACCTTGCTCCTCTGCAATGCCAGGTCGGTAAAAAATAAGACCCATGTTATACATGACCTTTTAGATGAGGATGCCAACCTGGCTTGTTTTACAGAGACCTGGCTGGGAGAGGATAGCGCAGTTACCTGGGCGCAGGCTCTCCCAGCTGGGTACTCTGTCAGTGAGCAGGTGAGGGGAAGTGGGCGGGGGGGGGGGGGCGGAGTGGCTCTAGTCCACAAAAACAACCTGACCTTGACCAGGATACCTGTCTGGAACACAGTCCACTTCTAGTGTATGTACCTTAGCCTGAAGACCAGGGATAGTTTGGGGATTCTGTTAGTCTACCGACCACCCCGTTGTCTAGCAGACTCCCTAACTGAGCTGACACAGCTGGTCTCGGAGCTGTTGTTAGAGTCCCCCAAAATCGAGGCTTTCGAGCAGGCCATCGTCGGGTTAAGTAAGGGATTTGGCGCAGGGGGCACCTGCGTCATCTCCCTCACCACCTTAAACAACTCTGCTGGATGGGACTCTGCAGACGCAATGCATGCAGAGGAGAAAGCGCTCTTCGCTGCATGCATTGCCTCCCAATAGGAACAAAGAAAGTTCCTATGGCGAGTTCTGTCAGATAGGAGTCGAGTCTTCCGCGCTCTAGTCGTTGACCAACCCGCTTCATCCTCCTAAGCTCTGACATATACCAAGGCCTACGGTTTGAAGCGGGATGGCAAGGACGCTTGGGAGCGATCGTGTCGATAGCCCTGGTGAGATTGATGTTCCAAGTATTGACCAGAGCGTCAACAGGGTCACTGACATTCCCAACCATTGAACCCTCCAAGACTTTCTGGAATCCAATTGGATCCATTAGCCTTCGAGGGCAGATCATTCTAATGGGTCCACCACCCCCAGTGAGGAGGATGTTGGCTCTAAGTTCCATCTTGACCAGGAAATGATCCGTCCATGACAATGCGGAGGTGCTTACAACCTCCACCCATGGATATTCCAGTTCCGTACTGAAGACCGCATCGAGTGTATGACCTGCACAATGTGTGGGCCCGTTGACCAACTGGGATAGGCCCATGTTTGTCATGGTCTCCATGAACTCCCGAGCCGCGCCTGTCAAACTGGTCTCGAGCGGAATGTTGAAATCCCCCAAAATCGAGGCTTGCGGCTACCTCCCAGAGGGCTTTTTCAGTTATCGCTCCCAAGCTCTGGAACGGCCTGCCAGATGAGATCCGTGAGTTAACATCATTAGACGGCTTTAAAAGAGCTGTCAAGATGGATCTCTTCTGGCAGGCCTTTCCAGATTAATTGTCCCGACCTCAGGTTCCTCCACTGCGGTGATCTTCGCGTGGCCCCATCTCGATGGATGAAGATCATTGCTGCTGGTCAAGCCGTGCCTTGTTATATCTCTTTTTAAATGTGTTTTTAAATTTTATATTGTTGGAATTACTGTTTTAATCCCTTTTGATTTAATGCTGTTTTAATGGGGGAGGGATTGTTTTGGATATTATGTATCTTTAACTGTTGTAAGCCGCCCAGATTGGGTTCCCAAAGGGCGGGATAAAAATAATATATTATTATTATTATTATTATTATTATTATTATTATTATTCACAGACAGCACAGTCACAAGTTTGCAACTTCCATCATCAATGATGAGAGTTGTAATCAGTTTTGAATCCACTGCAGGTGTCTTTGGGTAACCATCTAATTTCTGCTTGTGGAATGAAATCTTGCCTTCAGATGAAGTTCTGAAGTTGAATTTGCCCTGACTTCCAAGTTAGTTTTAAAAGGCTTGCAGCTGGTTTGGGGCAGGGCTCTAGAAGACCAGATTAAACCCTCAGCTCTTGTCTTTCCATTGCTGTGGGATACAATGGGATGATTATCTTTGCTCCTGGGTTTATGTCCTTCACACCTGATATGACTCCTGTTCTTTGTCTACTTCCACTGCATACGGTTTTGATTTCACAATCTTGGTTGTATTTAGGTCTACCTAGCTAGCATGGTGTAGTGGTTTGAGTGGACTATGACTTGGAAGGCCAGGGTTCAATTCCCAGCTCAGCCATAAAACTCATTGGATGATCCTGAGCAAGTCACATGCTCTCAGCCTCAGGGAAAGTCTCCTCTGTACAAATCTTGCTAAGAAATGTGTTTTGCCTTAGGGTCAGCATAAGTCGGAAATGAATTGAAGGCATACAAGACTGCCTGATACGGTTATGGGGGGGAGGGTTAGTAGCAGATGGCCCTGCCTTTGGGGACACAGAAGGTGAAGACAAAACCTTTTTGATCCTCTCCAACTCAATTCCCAAGATTCTGAAAGCATCATAAAACAATCTGCAATTAAACAACCAGATCTAACACAGAGGTTACTGGATTTGATTTTCAAGAAAAATATGTTTTAGATTGTGGCCAAAGAATTCTACCCAAAAGGAACTGGTTTTTCAATCTCATGTTCAGGGATATTGATTGCAAATTGCCTTACAAACAAGAAAAAAAATCAAACAAAGACCCATGCAGAGGGACACAATTAACAACAGCAAATGTGGGCCAAAGACATAAAATCCAGAAGGATCACAGAGAGCTGAATTAAACATGCCAAATTTTTAAAAAAAATATCAGCACAAAACAGGATCATGTCTTAACCCCTGGTTGATCTCAACAGTAGCCACAGCATATGCTTATAACTCAAACTCACTTTCACAGCTTTTATGAAGAAGAGAAAAGCCCTCCCTGGTAAGGACCAAGGTCTATTGAATCAAGAGTTGAAAGAGACCTCAAGAGCCATCAATTCCAACCCCCTGCCATGCAGGAACTCACAATCAAAGCTCCCCAAACAGGTGGCCATCCAACCTCTGTTTGAAGACTTCCAAAGAAGGAGACTCCACCACTTTTCGAGGGAATGGATTCCCCTGTCAAACAGCACTCACTGTCAAGAAGTTCTTCCTAATGTTTAGGTGGAATCTCCTTTCCTCTGGTTTGAATCCCTTACTCTGGGTTCTATTCTCTGGAGCAGCAGAAAACAAGCTTGCCCCAGCTTCAATATGGCACCCCTTCAAATACCTAAACAGGGCTATCACCTCTTAACCATCTCTTCTCCAGGCTAAACATACCCAGCTCCCTACATCTCTCCTCATAGAGCATGGTTTCCAGACCATTCTCCATTTTGGTTGCCCTTCTTTGGACACACTCCAGTTTCTCAACATCCTTTCTGAATTGTGGTGCTCAGAACTGGAGACAGTATTCCAGGTGAGGCCTGACCAAAGAAGAATAGAGTGGCATTATTACTTCTCTCGATCTAGTCCAGCAACTTGTTTTCGCATTGGGCAATCCCATCATCCATAACCACCACACCCAATGGAAGGGATTATGGGATTTCCAAAAGCATAACATCTGGAGGGCAGGTATTAGTGTCAATGAGGATCTACATAGTTGCATCCCACTGAAACTAACACTTGCCTCTCCTAACAGAGTTACACCAGAGGAGGGGATTTTGCTAGTATCTTGGCAGAAGGGACATATAAATTCTCTGCCTCTATCAAGAGCCAGCCCAGTTTTTTCCAGCTCCTACTCCTAGCATGGCTAGTTCCATTTTTAAAGTGCATATGAAATACAGAAATGTATGTTAATTAACAGATTTGCATTACTAAGCATCATAGACTAAGAACCAGAGGAACTATGGCCTGAAGCCAGGGACAAAATAAAAGAAAAATGCAGACACTTTCAATAAACAAATAGAAAGAGGGAAAAACCATAGAGGACAGAAAAAAACACTACAAGCAATAAAGAAAAGAAGAGAAGAAAAACAAAAGGGAGATAGGAACAAACTAAGAATTATGAATGCAACAATACAATGGCTTGTGTGGGAGGATAAAGAAAATTACTACGACTAATGCAGAGAAATAGAAGACAACAACAAAAGGGAAGAACAAGAGATCTATTTCACAAGATCCATGAAATCAAAGGAAAATTCAAACCAAGAACTGAGATGATCTATGACAATAAGAATAACATAATTCAAGACCAGGAAGGAATAAAAAGATGTTGGATGCAATACATAGAAGAATTATACAAAAGAGGTGACAAAATGAAGGACACATGGAATAAAGAGCCATATGAAGATGAACCCCAAATTCTAAAAAGTGAGGTGGAAACTGGAATAAGAGAAATAATGAAAAACAAATCACCAGGAACAGATGATATTCCAATTGAACTGCTGCAATCCACACCGAGAAAGTCAACTCTAGTGCTAACCAACATATGTCAGCAGATATGGAGAACAAAGCAATGGCCAACAGATTGAAAGCGATCAATATACATCCCCATCCACAAAAAAGGAGACACAAGAGACTGCAGCGACTATAGGACCATATAGCACTGATCTCTCACGCAAGCAAAATCATGCTCAAAATTCTGCAACATAGACTCCACCCAGGGAATTGCAAAAGAAAATTAACATGTGCTTTATAGACTATAGAAAAGCCTTTGACTGCATAGACCGTGAAAGGCTATGGAAAACCCTTTTTATTCCTTCCTGGTCTTGAATTATGTTGTTCTTATTGTCATAGATCATCTCAGTTCTTGGTTTGAATTTTCCTTTGATTTCATGGATCTTGTGAAATAGATCTCTTGTTCTTCCCTTTTTGTTGTTGTCTTCTGCTGACATATGTTGGGGCGGCGGCGGCAGGACTGGCCTAGGGCTGGTCCAAAGGCCTCGGGGAGCCGCATCCGGCCCCCAGGCCTTAGGTTGCCTACCCCTGGCCTAGACAATGAAGAAATAGAAACAGTAAAAGAATTCTCATACCTGGGATCAAACACTGATAGAAATGGGGACTGCAGTAAGGAAATCAGAAGAAGACTAAGAATAGGGATGGTGGCTATGAAAGAATTAGAAAAGATACTAAAATGCAAAGATATACAACTCAGAACAAAAGTTAGAATCATACAAGCCATCATTGTATTCCCTATTACCACGTATGGATGTGAGAGCAGGACAGTCAAGAAAGATGATAGGAAGAAAATAAACTCCTTTGAGATATGGTGCTGGAGAAAAGTGCTGAGGATCCCACGGACAGCCAAAAGGACAAACAAGTGGGTCCTAGAACAGACCTTCCAAGACCCTCTGTCCTCCACAGCTCTGCTTAATTCTTGCAACCCCTTAATATCCATGAGCTCCCTAATAGAGTCCATCCATCTAGCACAGGGGTTGGCAAACTTTTTGAGCCAGCGGCCAGTTCGGGGTTCCTCGGAACATCGGAGGGCCGGAGTAAAAAAAAAAAAAAACACCCGCGTTTTGTTTGCTTGTTTGTGTTTGTTTGTTTGTTTTTACTCCGGCCCTCCAATGTTCCAAGGAACTGCAAAGTTTGCCCGGTGTGGCCACGGGGGACCCCCAGGAGGGCTCCGGTGATCGCAATGGGCTCCAGTGCGCAAGCGCGTGCGACTCCGGGGCACGATTTTGTGTTTCAAAATGGCACCTGGAGTCTTGCATGACCTTTCCCATCACGGGGCAGGACAGGAAAGGTAGCACGACACAAAATGGCACCCCGGAGTCGCACGCACTTGAGAAAGGCGGCAGCGGCGGCAGGACCAGTCAGGGGCTGGTAGGAAGGCCTCAGAGGGCCGGGTTCGGCCCGCGGGCCGTAGTTTGCCGACCCCTGATATAGCATGTGGGCTTCTTCTCTTCCTACTTCCCTCCACCTTTCCCAGCATTAATTTCTTTTCCAGTGAGTCCTCCCTTCTCATGATGTATCTGACGTACAACAACTTCATTTTGGTCATCTTGGCTTCCAGGGAGGTTTCCGGCTTGATCTGCTCTAGGACCCACTTGTTTGTTCTTTTGGCTGTCCATGGGATCCTCAGCACTCTTCTCCATCACCACATATCAAATGCATTGATTTTCTTCCTATCTGTCTTAACTGTCCAGCTCTCATATCCATACATGGTAATAGGGAATACAATGGCTTGTATGATTCTAACTTTTGTTCTGAGTTGTATATCTTGGCTTTATAGAAGCTTTTCTAGTTCTTTCATAGCCACTCTCCCCATTCTTAGTCTTCTAAGGAACGTAGTCAGTTCCTCTGACATAGAAACACATTAACACAGACTAAGATGCAGAAGATAATAATCAAATGTACTTTCTAGCCAGCGTATCTTAGATGTCATGTATAACTGTGAAATATGGACAGTGAAGAAAGCTAACAGGGGGATCAAATAATTAAATGTGGTGCTGGAGGAGCATTCTTTAGATACCATAACTTTCAAAAAGGCAAACAAATAGATCTGAGAGCAAATAAAGCCTGAACTCTCCCTAGAAGCCAAAATGACTGAACTGAGTCTAGCGGACTTTGGACGCATCATGAGATGACATAACACACTTGAAAAGGTGATAATGCTCAGTAAAGTGGAAGGTAGTAGGAAAAGAGGAAGATCATGTTACACAGTGGTATTCAAACCTTTTACCCATGGAGCACCCCTTTACATCTATATGCAGACGTTGAGCCCTCCTCACTTGATATTGCATATGAATAAAAATATTTTGCGTATTCACCCATTCCTGTATATTCTTATTTTCACATTTTACAGTGGGCACCTGTTATCTGCTGGGGTTTGGTTCCAGGACCCCTCGTGGATACCAATATCTGTGGATGCACAAGTCCCATTAAATACAGTGGCATAGTAAAATGGTATCCCTTATATAAAATGGCAAAATCAAGGTTTGCTATTTGGATTGTATGGGGTTCTTTTAATACAGGGGTCGGCAACCTATGGCCCATGGGCTGGTTCCGGCCCGGGCCCCCATGCTTACCAGCCCCCGCCGACCCCTGCCGCCGCCGCCGCTGACAGTTTTGGCCACCGTGCAGCCACGCGCATCGTGCTGCCATTTTGTCTTCCAAAATGGCGGCCGTGCCGCGTTTGCGCATGCACAAACGCGGCGCAGACACCATTCTGGAAAAGAAAATGCCAGGCGTGATGCGCGTGGCAGCAGCTGCAGCAGCGCACGTGGCAGCGCTGGCGGCGGGCGCGAGAGAGCACGCGCGCCGCCATTTCCCCCCCCCAGCCCACTGGAAGGGAGCTGTTCTGCGGACCGGCCCCCCTGAAAAAGGTTGTCTACCCGTTTTAATATTTTCAAGCTGTGGATCCTTGAATCCATGGATACAGAAGGCCAACTGTATAAGGAGATAACATTGTTTAAGGACAGTCAGCTTGATGTAGTGTTTTGAGTGTTGGACTAGGACTTTGGAGCCCAGGGTTTGAGTCCCTGTTTGGCCATGGAAACCCACTGGATGTCACATGCTCTCAGGCTCAGAGGATACCAATGGCAAACCCCTCTGAAAAAACTTGCCAAAAAAACCTCATGATAGGTTTGCTTTACGGTCGCCATAAGTCAAAAACAACACAACAACAAAACATTGTTCAAATTAGAACAGCTTACATACATTCAATATTTAACTCAATACATGTGTAAATGTTGAGAGCCAGTGTGGCACAGTGGTTTGTTTGTTTGTTTCAATCTTGGACTAGGACTCTGGAGACCAGGGTTCAATTCCCAGCTTGGCCATGAAACCCACTGTGTGTGTAAGACCTTGGGCAAGTCACACACTCTCAGCCTCAAGGGAAGGCAATGGCAAACCTCCTCTGAACAAATCTCGTCAGGAAAACCCCAGGATAGGCTCGCCTTAGGGTTGCCCTAAGGTGGAAATGACTTGAAGGCACACAACAACAAATGTGTGAACTTTAAACATAAAAAAAGTTTGGGAGGAGGAATCACAGCCTCCAAGTCTCACAACTTGCATGCCCTATCCTAGGGGTCCTGCCCCACCGATTGAGCAACTTGCATGCCCTACCCTAGGGGTCCTGCCCCACCGATTAATAACCACTGATACAGATGGGTTGACTAGATAAGAAAGCCAGATCTGACTGAGCAGGGCAGTTGAAGAGGAGGGCTCATGAACATCTTTCATTGCTGCAAACTGGAGCTGACCTGACAGCAAACGACAACAACTGTGTGTGTGGCCTTACAGACATGAGGGAGAACATCACCTCATGAGTTGAAAAACCCCGAGAAGCCTTCTGGTAGGGGTCATTCACGAGATCATACACACCTATCTTTAATTAATCCTGAATAGCTGGTTATTATCAGCACCTGATCCTGCCCTCAAAGCACTAAAGCTGCTTAGAGGCACCACGTCAGGCATAAACAGGCACAAAGGAGTTCAGAGGCAGCATCCTCCTCTCTGCTCACCTGAGACAGGAGGAAGAAGCCACTATTTAGGACCATGCAGTTGTAGGATCCCACGGGTGCCAGCCCTGTTGTTGGGGTGATGTGCCTTCAAGTTGTTTCTGACTTACAGCAACCCACAGATGACACCTTAGCTAGCAAGGGAGAAAGCACAACACACCCAGATGGAGGATCTGAACCCAGATCTAGACACTGGTGCCTCATTATACATCAGTGTGGATTTGCTGCACATTTCCAAACTGAACAAATAACACTAGTGATGTGAGTGTTGTGTGCCTTCCAGTCATTTCTGACTTATGGTGAGCCTAAGGTGATGGGGTTTTCTTGGCCAGATTTGCTCAGAGGAGCTTTGCCACTGAGGAGGCTGAGAGAGTGTGACTTGCCCAGCATCGCCCAGTGCCAAGCTGGAAACAGAATGCTGGTCTCCAGAAAACATTCAGGGTATCTGTGTTGGCCATATAGCAAATCCAATAATACCCAAAACCCATCAAACAGAGTCTAGTCCATTACCCAAACCACTAGGCCACACTGCTCTGTAGCCCCACATCTGTCTCTTGGGGCATCTTGGGACACCGCATCCAATGGAGCCACACCAGTGGAGGAGAGGGCAGGGTGACCAGGTGTCCTTGCTGCAAAGGAGGACAAAGCACTGTGAATTGGAGGACACAGAAAATTGGAGGACATGGCCAACTGAAAGCTCGAAAGCACTCCTAGAAATATAAACCCTTGCTCAAAATGGAGGACCTTTTGAAATTCCTCCTGGAGAGGAGGTCATGAAGGAGGAGGAGGAGGACCAGAGAGATGGACCCAAACCATTCCCAAAACGCCAAGGCCAAAAAGAAAGAGATTAGAGGCCCCCTAACCTTTTAAACCCATTGCCGAGACCCGGCGTGGTGTAGTGGTCTGAGCGTTGGAGGGACGACAACTCTGGGGACCAGGGTTCGAATCCCTGCTCAGCCATCTGGGTGACCTTGGGCAAGTCACACTCTCTCAGTCTCCTCAGTGGCAAAGCTCCTCTGAGCAAATCTGGCCAAGAGAACCCCATGATAGGATCAGCATAAGTCAGAAATGGCTGGAAGGCACACAACACTCACACCAGTAGCATTATTTGTTCAGTTTGGAAAGGTGCAGCAAATCCACACTGGTGTATCATAAGGCACTAGTGTCTAGATCTGGGTTCAGATCCTCCATCTGGGTGTGTTGGGTTTTCTGCCTTGCTAGCTAAGGGGTCGCCTTAGGGTCGCCATGAGTCGGAGAAGACTTGGAGGCACACAGCAAAGGCATCCCTCTCCTGCCCCTGGACAGCCCCCAAGAGAGGGAGGATGAGGATGAAGATGATGGGGATGGGGAGGATGGGGATGGGGATGGGAAGGATGGGGAAGGGGAAGGGAAAGGAGAGGATGGGGATGGTGGGGATGGTGGGAAGGATGGGGATAGAATGATGAGGATGATGGGGATGGGGATGTTGGGGATGATGGGGATGGGGGTGAGTATGGGGCCTTGAGGGCTGATCCTTCAGCTCTGGACACAGCCGGCCCTCTGAGCCCATCATGAGATCAATGCACAGAGACCCACTGCGACACAGAGAGAGAGAGAGGCATCCATCCATCCCTTGCCGCATGGCCTTCCTCCCCCCAGCCTTTCATTCTGGCCCTTTTCCTTCCTCTGGCCATGGCAGCTAAGGCAGATGCTGAGCCTTCCTCCTCCATCCCTGCACACCAGCACTAACACACACACACACACACACCACTGTCTTTCTCTTTCCTGCATTGCGATCTCCCCCTCCCCAGAAAATAGAATCATGCACCAATTCCCCATCCACCCCGTCCGCACGCGCGCATCTTTACCCCGCTTCCATCTCGCACCTGCTCCAGCCACGCCGCCGCCACAGCCACAGCCTCGCTCGCTCTGCCTTTGCGCTCTCTCTCTCTCTCTCTCTCTCAATTGGGCCTTAAAGGCAAGGCTCCCGCGCGGTTCCTCGTCCTCCGACAGAAAAGGAGGCCGAGCAGAAGGGAGGACCAAGGGAGGCCGGTGCCAATGAGAGGGTTTTGCACTAAGCTGCCTCTATCCTGGGTTTAGCCAGGGAAGGGAGGGAGAGCTTCCCCACAGGCACTATCTATCTATCTATCTATCTAGTCTATCTATATATATGAGTGTTTTGAGCTTTTGTATAATGTCCAGGAGGGATTCCAAAAGGTTCTCCATTTTGAGCAGGACTAAGAAGCAGGGACTCACAGCTTTTGTTTTCTGTCTAGGAGGGAGGCCAAAAGGTCCTCCATTCTGAGCAGGACTAAGAAGAATTATATATAGAATACAAAAGCTCAAAACACTGATGTGTGTATATATATATATATATATATATATTATATTATATGTATGTGTATATATATAATGCTCATACATATAAAATGTATCTATCTATCTAGCTATCTGTCTATATATATATGAGTGTTTTGAGCTTTTGTATAATGTCCAGGAGGGATTCCAAATGGTTCTCCATTTTGAGCAGGGCTAAGAAGCATTATATATATGCGTAGAATATTGTTCAAAGGAAATGTTAATAGTTAACCACTCTAAAACCAAAGTAGTGGTCTTTGGACCAAAGAAAAAATTGCACCGGTGGAGCCTTGAGACAAAAACTATAGAACAACAATCTTATTACAATTATCTGGGTTTAAGATTTCAATCCAATTCATCATGGAAAACTCATTTTGTTGCTGCCAAGTTAAAATCATCCTCTATAAATTCTTTGTTAAAATTCCACAGACTTCAAGGAGGCCATTTAGTAGCACCCACTTTAGAGATTTATCAAAGGAAAATTGTTCCTCGATTATTATACGGAGCAGAAATTTGGGGATACAACAGTATATCAAATTTAGAACCTGTTCAGAATTTATTTTTGAGATCTCTGTTGGTTGCCCCTCAGTGTACCCCTGTCTCTTTTTTGAGAGCAGAAACAGGTCAAACTACCCTCCAAGCCAGTATCCATACAGCTCTTGCTTTTTACTGGCTAAAGTTGTTATCCATGGACGTTATCACACGGGGCCAAATCTGCTGGTTAATCCACACAAAATCCAGACCGAAACTGGATTAGTGGCCCGTGTTTTCACACGACGTCACACCGAAACTGGACAGAAAGTGGACCAAAACTGGTGTTATCCGAGATCTTTTGTAATCCGGTTCTTTGGAGGAAATGCAAATGCGCAATTAAGGTAATTGCGAATTTACCGTAATGTGATCGCCAAATGCGCATTGGGGAGCATTCCCTGCTGTTGCCATGGTTCCAGCGAGCATTCCTCTATCTGCGCATGTGCAAGAGGCTCATTTCTACTACATTTACGGGCTATTTTCGCTTGTGTGTGGACGTTGAATGCCCTTACTGTAAATTCGCAATTAAAGTAATGACGTTTGCGGAAACAAGGTTTATTTCCCGTTTATTTTCGGGATGCCTCATTTCCACTTCATTTTCGCTTTCTGGCCCACGTGTGATAATGTCCTATGAGTGGTTCCAGGCTCCCCAAAAAATGTTTTTTGGAACAATTATCGGTCAACTCTCCAAGTTTCTGGGTATATTTAGTCAGGATGATACTGCTGATTAATGTGGACTCACTTCCAAATTATGCCACCCGTAGAGTTAAGCAACTGATTAAAGAGAAAATTCACCTTGCTGCTAAATGGGCTGATTTACATTCTCTCTCAAACACTCCTCTTTCCTTTAGGCATCCATTATACAAGACATCGTTTGGACTAGAGCATTACTTTATTAGCCTTACCCTGGCCCCTATTAGAAAAGCTTTTACAGCCCTTAGATACCAATGTATTGTTAAGGAAAAAGCAACATGGGATATACAGTAATAGAAATAAAAATATGTATGTGAATGTCAAAGTGACTAAGCAGGAGCAATCAGGAAGATACACAGGTGAAAAAGATAATATAATTAAGAAGCCTTGAGAGCCAAGGACAAAGTTATAGAAGGTATATTGAGAACACCTGTGATAGATTGCAAACACCTGAGACTCATTAAGTGGTCAAGGTAAAGTGATGAAACACTTGGGTTGGTCTTAGGTATGGGATGATCCATGTAAACCAATCAAAATGAATTACACACCCACTGGGTGGAAACTGACTGGTGGATGGTGTCTAACAATGGCTATAAATTGCAATGTTTGCTAATGTACATAGTGGAGTAGTTTTGGAGATATTGTGAAGTGTAGAGATTGTGATTTGTAGGGCATATAGTATTTATGTATATAGTAAAATAAAGTAGATCTTTTATATACGACTACTGAGTTGTCTGGTATCTTGAGGGAAGATACAAGAGCCAGAGGAATCCTGGAGAAGTTTAGAGACATCTCAGGAAGAAGAGAGAGAAGGCTTGGAGAGTTTGTCAGGGTCTTCAGCCTATTCTCTGAAACTCTGCTGCTTGGGAAAGAAGCATCAACCACTGATCAAAACTGGTCAGCTCTTCTGCATAACAAGGTGGTGAGTTAGAGCCAGAGGTGAAGAGCTACAACTCCCATCATCCCTGACATGTATGCCTTCTGCCTATTTGACGGGCAGATATAATAACACTCCTGTCCATCTGAGACTTTGTATTTGTAATACTGGGGCAGTGGAGGATATTGTACATTACCTTTTGTATTGTCCTCTTTATACATCCCCTAGGAAAAGGTTTCTTGAATGTATTTTACATTCCCTGTCCGATAGATCTTGTCTGCACCAAATTTGTCTTCTTCTGGCTGGCAATGATGTATTTATCACTTGTATGGTTGCAAAATTTGGTTTAGCTGCCAGTAAGATTAGAATCAGTTCTCTTAAGGGGAATGATGACTAAAACCTGCTCAGTTGTATCTTTCCATTATCATTATTAATGATTTATTACAATGTTTTATTGTATTTTGCTGATAGCCCTCCTCACCTATCTTTCCATGTTGTCAGTTTTTGTGTAGTATGTTTTATTTAGTTATTTAGTATTAATACTGTTTTGTTCTTTAAATGTTTTGGGGGTTTTTTTAATGGATGGATTTGTTTTATATATTTGTTTTATATTGTGACGGCTTTTAGCTTTTAACAATAAACTTCATTCATATATATATATATATATAATGCTCCCAGGCTATGGAATGCCCTGCCGGAGGAGATTCGTCAAATAACCAGTTTGGAGAGCTTTAAAAAAGCCGTCAAGACGGATCTCTTCCGGCAGGCCTTCCCCAAATAGAACTGACCGTACTCAATTTATGTCTCTCCCTCTTTTTAGGCTGTTATGTTTTACGTTTTGTTTTATGTTTTTATGCTTTTATGTTTTTATGTTTGTTCTATCTTTTATAATTACTGGTGCTTTTTTTATTTTTAGCATTATATGTAATTTTAAAGGGGGCTACTTGTTTTATTATGTCATTATTGTTTACTGTGGGATTTGTTTTATTTATGCAATTGTGAGCCGGTTTGATTGCCGAGGCAAAAGGCAGGGTACAAAAATAAAGTTTATTTTGAGCTTTTGTTTTCTGTCCAGGAGGGATTCCAAAAGTTCCTCCATTTTGAACAGGACTAAGAAGCATGAATTTACATTTCTATGGAGTTTATTACATGGGGGAAATCACGTGTGGAAATGGGGCTTTAAATCGGGGGGAAAAACGCAAAAGATTTGCAGACAACGTTGCTGTTTAAATGGAGTTAAAATGAGGTTCACCCGAACGGAAACTCGTCAAAAACTGCTTCTTTTTACTTTCGGAAAATATATATATGCATTTTATATGTATGTGTATGAGCAAAATGGAGGACCTTTTGGAATCCCTCCTGGACAAGAAACAAAAGCTCAAAACACTCTTACATCTTTTATTTTCTGTCCGGGGGGGGTTCCAAAAGATCCTCCATTCTGAGCTTGACTCAGAAGCATGAATTTATATTTCTGTGTGTTTTGAGCTTTTATTCTCTGTCTAGGAGGAATTCCAAAAGGCCCTCCATTTTCACCATGATTAAGAGGCATGGAATTGCAATTACATTGTTTTGAGCTTTTGTTTTCTGTCCAGGAGGGATTCCAAAATGTTCTCCACTCTGAGCATGACTGAAAAGCATAGATTTATATTTCTATAACTGGTTTGAACTTTTATTTTCTCTCCAGAAGGATTCCAAAAGGTCATCCATTTTGAGCAGGGCATGGGTTTAAATTTATATGAATGTTTTTAGTTTTAATTTGGTCATGTCCTCCATTTTTCTTGAAGGGCCTACATTTTGCAGTGCCTAGTTGTCCTCCTTTGTGCTTAGGGCAGGGCCAAGGAGAGCATCATCCTCAATCTGAAGAAATTATATTGCAACAGAGTAACAAGAGTCATTATTTCTTATTTGCATCCTGTCTTTGGTACATTTTGGTTGGACCAAATAAACAGGGTGACCAGACATCCTCCTTTTCCAGGAACTATCCTCCGTTTCCACCTTCTGTCCAGGAGGAATTCTAGTATGCCCTCCATTTTGAGCATGATTAAGAAGCTTGAATTTACATTGATAGAATGTTTTCAGCTCTTATTTGGTCATGTTCACCTTTTTTCTTGCATGTCCTACATTTTGCAGTGCCTAGTTGTCTTCCTTTGTGGTTAGGACATCTGGTCACCCTTCAAATAAAAGTATAACTGTTTTGTGGATTCAAGAGTCATTATTATTAGCAACAGGAATAAGAACAAAACCAATTTCTATCTTTGGATATGTTTAGGGTGCAATGGTTAGGAAGGTTGCCCAAAGTTTTGTTTTTGGATAAAATGTAATCTGTGGCCTCCTTTTAATGTGGCCTCCAATTCTCAATACATGAAGAGGAGAGGTAAAATGGTCAAAATTATTCCAAAGAGGTGCTTTAAAAAAAAAAAAAACAGTCAAGAGTGTGTGAGTGGGAGTGCGTGGCTCTATCTGCACTGCAGAAATAATCCAGTTTGACACCACCTTAACTACCAAGGCTCAATGCTATCTGGGAATTGTTGTGGTACCAAAGCCACAGCATTGAGACATGGTGGTTAAAGTGGTGTCAAACTGGATTATTTTTACAGTGTGGATGCAGCTTTAGTCTGCATAGCACAAGAATGAGCAACAAAGCCCCCTCAGTGCTACAGAAAAAAAATCTCTTGGACTCCTCTTCAACACAAAATTGGACTTCTTTACAAAAAGTTTCCACATTCCAAGCTGAGACAGTTGAAACTTACTGCTCAAGCTGATCTATATGGGTTGTGATGCTAGCCACAGCCACCAAACAGTTCCAAAATCATTAAAGAGACAGATAAGATTTAGGGATTTAAATTAGGCCTGAGACTGGAACTATACTTGTTACGTATGATAAATTTAAAGGATAAAAGAGAGAAAAAACAGAGATTTAATAAGTTACATGATCACTGCGGCGAGAATTGTTTATGCAAAGTATTGGAAGATTAAGCAAATACCAAATAACTTAGAATGGCTAGAAAAGATAATAGATTTGGCAGAACAGGATAAATTATGGTAGCCAATTATATAAAGGGAAATTCAGAGATCTTTTTGCAAAGATGGAAGCCTTTTATGCTCCATGTACAGAAATTAAGTGGAGACCCTGCTATTATGGGGTTTGATATTTAAAGAGTAAAGTTATAGTTTTTATTCGATACGGGAAAGAAAGGGGGATGTATATTATATGATAGAGAATATAGAGAGTATATACAGCACATGATAGATAATTAATGAAAAATAAAAAGGATAAAATAGTTATTAACTGCCCTTGATTCAAGACCCTGACTCATGGTGACCCTAAAGATGAGACATCTCCAAGACTCCCTTATCCTCCACTGCTCTGCTTAGTTCCTGCAAATTCTTTCCCGCAACCTCCTTTATAGAGTCCATCCACCTAGTGTAGGGTCTCCTTCTCTTTCTGCTTGCCTCCACCTTTCCAAGTATTATTGTCTTTTCTAATGACTCATGCCTTCTCATGATGTGCCCAAAGTACGGCAGCCTCAGTTTCACCATCTTAGCTTCCAGAGAGATTTCAGGCTTGATCTGTTCAAGGACCCATTTGTTTCTCTTTTTGGCCGTCCACAGTATCCTCAGCACTCTTCTCCAGCACCACATCGCAAATGAATTTATTTTCTTCTTATCATTTTTTTTCATTGTTCTGCTCTCTCATCTGTACATGGCGATGGATAATACAATGGTTTGGACAACTTTAACTTGCTCAGTTGTATATCGTTAGTATCTTTTCTGCTTCTTTCCTAGCTGCCATTCCCATTCCTAGTCTTCTCTTGATTTCTTGACTGCAGTCTCCATTCTGATCTATGTTTGATCCAAGGTACAGGAACTCTTTTACTATTTCTATTATAAACCCCATCTTACCCCCCTAATACAAGACAGACCCTAAACAGAAGATGACAAAATGCCACTCCTTGTCACCAATGGTTCTCAGCTAAGACTCCTTGAAAGCATCTACAAGCCATTCTGCAAAATAATTGTACCCCCTTTGGGTGACAGGCCTATACTTGCTTATAGGCAGATCACCTTAAACAACAACTCATGTACAAAAGGCCATCTATTCAGGCAGCACCCGTAGAATAAAAACACCTCCAAAATCAGAGGTACATTTATTTGATCATGCTCTAATGTGATATATGCTATCCTCTGCCAGCAATGCCCCTCTGCATTCTAAATAGGATAAACAGAACAATCTTTACAAAAAAGGACAAATGCATACAAATCTAAAATTTTAAATGGTAGTATACGAAAAACTGGAAAATCTCGATCTCTGAGGCCATCTCAGGCTGTATCTGCATTGCAGAATTAAGAGAGTTTGCCACCACTATAATTGCCACAGCTCAATACTATCAAATTCTGGGATTTGTAGTTTTGTGAGATATTTCTATCAGAAAGCTCTGGTGCCAGAACAAATTATAAAACTCAGGATTCCATAGGATGGATTCATAACAGTTAAAGTGCTGTCAAACTGCATTAATTCTGTGTCACTGATCTCAAAGTAGCTATGGAGGATCAAAGGAATTTCAAGCAGATGTTGGAAAGGGAAACTTAAATTGAGATAAATTTAGAACATTTAATCTATTAGCAGAGTTTTAAATAGGTAGTAAAGGGTTATTTGCACACTACACAGATTAATAGGCTGGTTTCCATAACAGTAAGTGTATATTAACAAAACATTTTGTCAGGATATGACTCTGCCATTAACAGTGCAAAGTTTCTGAAAACAGAAAGTATTGCTTTGCACAAAAAGATACTATTGATATTTTTAGGCATTCTGGTTTATATTCAGGGGTAGCCATGTTGGTTATACAATAAGATACATCTTGAGCTTCCCTTATCCAGAATTCCAAAATCTGAAATATTCCAAAATCCAAAAATATCCACTTGAGGGGCTGCAACAGTAACATCTTTGCTTTCTGATGGTTCAATATACACAAATTTTGTTTCATGCACAAATTATTATTTTTTTAAATTGTGTATACAAATTACCTTCAGACTATGTGATGATGATACTTTATTACGGTCAAAGACCAGCATAAAAGAAACAAAAACATTAAAACAGTAAGGTTAAAATAAAATAATAAAATAAAATAAAATAAAATAATGCATAAATAGTAAGACTATGGACGTTATCACACGGGGAGTTGCGGGGAGAAAGTGGAAATAAACGGGACGAGCGGAAGACTAATTTATGGGATTTGTCCCGTTCCGCCTCGTCTGATAACTAAATTCGAATTTAAAAGGGGGTTAATTCGAACAAAAACCTGATCTTTTCAAATCCTCAAAAATCCCGAAAATGAAAAGATCAGGTTTTCGTTCGAATTAACCCCCTTTTAAATTCGAATTTAGTTATCAGATGAGGCGGAACGGGACAAATCCAGTAAATTAAAGACTTCCGCTCATGCCCGTTTATTTCCACTTTCTCCCCGCGACTCCCCGTGTGATAACGTCCTATGTGTATAAAGTTACATGAAACATACATGAATGTCATGTTCAGACTTAGGTACCCTCTCCAAGAGAAATATATATATATATATATATATATATATACACATTATATATATATATAATGTATATATATGGAAATATTTCAAAATTTGAAAAACTCTGAAATCCCACGCATTTTGGATAAGAGAGACTCAACCTGTATAACAAAATCCAAAATATACATTGTGGACTTTATTTGGTCAACCAAAACACCCAAAATTGAAACTCACTGGCTTTTTCACCAGGCAAGGATGAGCAAAATCATATAGAGGAACAGCGATGGTGTTGGATCCAAGGGCCTGCATCTTGTTCGAGATGTTTGCTTATGTTGGTGTTGAAGTGATCTTGAGGAAGGATTGGTGGAGGTAGAGTCCCCACCCCTTTTTGGTCATGCAGGGACTCTAGGGAAAATTACAGTCTGAATGTGGCTATCATAGGCATGTGTTTCCTCTTAAAACCCCTAAACAAATGCAATAAAACCCAGGCAATAAAATCCCTGTCCCCATTAGCAGCAGCAAAGCAACTTCTTCAGAGATCTAGGCCATCTCATTGCACACCTGCAAGCCACTTTATAGGCAGAGTATAGTGAGTCTCTCGAAAAGACTCTGCACTGTGATATCTGGAGGTTTAGGGATGTTAAGGGGAAACATATGCCAACAATAGCCAAATTCAGATTGTTTTAGCTTTGTTGGGATTAGTTAAAAGCCCCAGCAAGTACATCTGTTTGCACCCTCTAGTTTTTGATTTCCCTGTTGTGGCTAAGTTTGGAATCCTCAAAAAGAGAGAGAGCTGTGTTAGCGACTCAGTAAAACATAACAAAATCCAAATGATGCATCACAGTAATGCCTTCATTAGGCCAACAGAGAGGCAATGAAGTTCTAACAGCTAGCAAGAGTTTGTATTAGCGTACTGATGCCAGGATCTTTGTGTTAAGCTTTCTAAAGGTTTATGATCAAAGGGATGATTGTCCTTTCCTGAAGGTCATTTCTCTTGAATCCCACCTCACAACCATGTAACATATTCATTCATATCTGAGATAACCTAACATTTGTATGTTGTACTTCATCATCTAAGGAAGTGGATTGTGATTCACAAAAGCTCATGCTAAAATAAATCAATCTTAAAAGTGATAGAAGGGGTTTTGCTATTGCCTTCCTCTGAGATTAAGAGTGTGTCACTTGTCCAAGATCACCCAGTGGGTTTCATGGTTAAGAAAGGATCTGAACCCTGCTCTCTCAGGATCTTACTCCAAAACTGAAACCTCTACACCACAGGCTTGCATAAACTGTAATTGTTATTTCTACAAAGCTTAACTTGTCCATAAAGAAGTTTGAGTCTTCCCATAATAAACGTATGTGCGTTTTCCCAAATATTGCTACTGGTGAACGATGAAGGTGAGAACAGGATATAAGTCTCTCCCATGTTAGTCTATGGCTGAAAATCAAGACCCTGGACAGGGAACCTGGAAATCAAACTAAGATTTAACTTAGAGTGCATCTACACTGTAGAAATAATGCAACTTGACACCACTTTAAGTGGTGTAGTTCCAACTATGGAATCCTGAGATACAAAGTCTTTAGCCTTCTCTGCAAAAGAGTACTGGTGTCTCACAAAACTACAGAACCCAGGATTCTGTAGGATGGAGACATAGCACTTAAAGGGTGTTGAACTGCATTATTTCTACAGTGCAGATGCATCATCAGATAGCTTTGCTAAAATCTGAATTATGGAATATATAGTTTAGAGCCATAGAGAATTAACTGAGCAAATGTAGTGCCATATTTGAAGCAGCTTTCATCCTTGCCCCTTCTCCCCTTTTCTCCCTGTAGTTTATCATACAGTAGAAGTGTGTTGAGCAGAAGGCAGCTGTGGGAAGGAATCTGGTGTACCTTAATGTAGCCAATTCCGATGAGCCCATACTGAGCTGAAGTTATAAAATGCTGTAATGAATAAAAACATCCTTTTTACAAATCACAAGCTCTGTCATGTCCATGTTTCTCTTGGGAGGGACCCCTTGATCAATGGTAATAGTTGTCCGTAAATAAGTAACTTCCTTGGCTGATTCAGGGTCCATTCGCCACACTGCACTCCAAAGGGGAACCAAGTAGACGTCTGGAGTTCCAGAATTCACTCAACAATGGAAGTAACTCCCATAGAACTCAGTGAGATGATATAGAAATATATAGATTTCACTGTTTACACTGCAGTTCTCTGTATGTGCACTTATAAGGATCTGAGCTCAAAATATCACTTATACTGTGGTTTCTCTTCAGGATACTGATCTACCTGTTTTACAGAAGTGAAAACTAAAGTTCAAGATCACATGGCTAGATTTGTGGATAAACTCAAGATTTTGATTCCAGAACTAAGCTTAATACACTTATCTGTTGGAGCATATCTGGGGTTTCTGCAAGATTTTTATAGTCTTCCACAATGTATGTCTGCCTCATCACAGACAAGGTGACTACTTCAGGCAAAGAGGTGATGTGACCCTGAGACCTGGTGAACTATTTTCAGAGTAGACAACAGAGGGCTAGATGGACAAATGACCATCTATAAATCAGCATTCTATATTTTATTCATGATCTAATCTAATTAATCTCAACCTCTGGTCCTTTTGACATTTTGGAATTCAACTTTTAGAATTCCCAAGCAACATGACAATGGTAATGGATTATTGGAGTTAAAATCCAAAACTCTGAATATTTGGTATTTATGTCATGCAGAATGCAGCAAAACCAGTGCAATATGAGCAGGTGGAATAAACAGGAGAATATACCCAGAATGCTCTTGTAGGATAGTTTCTGATTCCAAGCTCATGCAGCTTGTTTTAGACCATAAATACTTTTCTGAAGTTTGCAAACAAGCGGCTTGCTTCCTGCTTTTTCAAATCCAGGAGGTTGTTCTATGTAAATATCTACATTGATATGCCCTATGAAATGCCCTATGGAAAGTCTGAGAAAAATATAAATTGAGAATCAATAAGGGAATACCATTGTATCTGTCACCCAACAAGGCTTTTCATAGAAATGATGAAATGTTAGAAAAAAATGGTTAACTTATAGAGATCTATTGATAAAAGATGGAGATTGAAAACAAGGGAAGAGCTTGGTAAAGAAGGAATAAAAAATAATTGGTTTCTATACCTTCAATTAAAAGACAGATTCACTGCCTATCAAAGAAGCAGAGATATAATATCAACGGATAGTGCAATTGAAAAAGTATTATTAGAAGAAAAAGAGCATATAATATCCAAAATATATAGGATATTGCTGCAATGGGACACAGAAGAGGAACAGGTTAAAGAATGTACGATCCGCTGGGCACAAGATCTGGGAAGACTGATTCTGTTGGAAGAATGGGAGAAGTTGTGGAAAATAAAAGTAAAACATACACTGAGTTATAATCTCAGAGAGAATTTTTATAAGTTGTTATATAGATGGTACCTTACCCCAGTAAAATTAGCAAAGTTTAAAAACAACCAAAATGATAAGTGTTGGAAGTGTCAAAAATATAAAGGTACCTTCTTCCACATGTGGTGGTTGTGCCCACTAGCAAACAATTTTTGGGGAAATATACATGATAAAATTCAGAAAATACTTCAACTCAAACTAGAAGAAGACCCTAAAATATTCTTGTTAAGAATAATGGAGGAAAAATTCAAAAAGAAACATGGAAAGAAATTTTTCTACATGATAAAAGCGGCAAGAATAACATATGCTGCTAACTGGAAGCAAAATAAAGCACCGGAAATAACTGAATGGTATTCGAGGCTATTAGAATATATTGAAATGGATAGATTAACTCAAATGTTAAGAAATAAACCAATTGAGAAATTTAATAAGGAATGGACAGAGGTAATCGAATGGATCCAACATGAAATGCAATCATAGAGGGATACGTAAGGAAATTAAATGATACGGAAATACTTAAAGTGTTAATCGAAATGTGAAGGAGACACAAAAGTTACTTAAATGGTTTAATGATATCAGAAATTAAAACAAGTATATGTTGTATCATATATACATATGCAAATAGAGTATATAGACAAGCATAGTTAAAAAAACATGTATATAGAAGAAAAACAAAGGTACAATTAGAAATAATAGCTTCAAAATATGGAAGTCAAAATAGATTTTCTTTTTGTAACAAAATACTAGAGATATTAATTTAACGTAGAATACCACAGTTATAGCCTCAAGGAAGTTGGTTTTAAAATGGAGTGATGTTGGTTTGAATGTAGATGTATAGGTATTGTTAGTGTAATATAAGGTGTATCGTATTGTATTGTCTTGTCTATTGTGTGATTTAAGGTTGTAAATGGGTGTAGTTGTGAAAGTTTGAGAAATATATGTTTATGTGTTTTTGTTTTTGTTTTTTTATGAAATGAAATTAATAAAGAACATTAAATTAAAAAAATGTAAATATCTACATTGATTTCCCCATGTAGGAAGGCTGTCTTTACAAACTGTGAAAATGTGGTGTCCATTCTCAACTTACATTTGCACATGCCACCTGACAGCCCCTTCCCCTTTCCTCTTCTTTAGCTCTTTGATTGTTTCTAAAACAGGCAGGATTGGTGAGTGTTTAAACTCAGACTACCTCTGGACAGATCTCTCTGCCTACTCCTATTTCCAAGGACACCTTGTGTGGCCTCACATTTAACTCTGGATTGGATATATAACTCATCCCCTGGCTGTTCCCTGCACAGTGTTTCACCAGACTGGGCATGAGCTGTCCGAAACCAGGACAGCTTCTCCATTGTACCACTATATCAGCATTATTAGTGTGGGTAGATGTTGCATTTATGAAGATGGCTGTAGTGCATGGAGGCTTTATGTGGGTGTGTATACACACAGATTCACACACATCGAACCCTGTCACCTTTAAATGGCAGATCTTACTGCTTGATGCTGTGACAAAAATGTACCAGTTAGCCTGTCAGCTACAGGAAGAACAAAATACCAGAGTGATAATTGCAGGGATGAAACCAAATTCCAAATGTTTCCTTCGATCCAGACAGAACTTGGAAAGTTACTTTTTTAAAGTAATTCATTCTGTTACTCTTTACAAAGTTTGAAAGCCCCTTGTTGTTTTTACTTGTTAACAATGATGAAAACAAGTAACTTGTTGCATTATTATTTTTTGTACTGCTTGTTACTTTTCCTTTCTGTTACTTTCCTTTGCTTTCTGTTACTTTTTCAGGTGTAAAACATAATATTGATAAGACAATGGGATGAAACACTGAAAAATGGGGCTTATTAAAATGTTTATTAAGATGCCCTTTGTAAGTCATATCTCAAAGTACCGTAATTATTAACTATTAACTTCTTGCACCAATAAAATATTTTAGCTTTTCTTACTTAAAATTAAAAAAATTCTTTTCCTTAATCATTATGTTATTTTTTTTAAAAAATGTGGCTTTTTTACACACTACCTACTCCAAAAAAGAGGTAACTTGATTTCTTAAAGTTCACTGCTTCCAAACCTTTGGCTCCAGGGCAAAAGCAAAGTTGTTCAGTTTCTTCTACTAGTACAAAAATGGAAGAGAGGTCACAGGGGAATGGAAAGAGGGATTGGCTATTGTTTCAGATGGTTAAGTGAAAATTCGGTAAATAGGATGCTTTTTTATAGAAAATGTAAAAAGAAAATAAAAAATTAATTTTTTTAAATGTAATTTTTTTTAAAGGGCCTCTCCTTTCTCTTCCCACTGAGCCTTACCCCACTCACACCATCTCTTTAAAAGGACCCAGGCAAACACTATAGCCCATTTCTGGCAAAAGGCAGATGTTTGGGGAACAGTGATGTCACACACACACCCCAGTGCAAATCTCACAACTATATACAGCTTCACCCAAATGAATTTGCTGGCCTGCCATATAAATCCCTATCTCAGCTCCTGTTTGGAACTTCTGAACATGTGGACAGGTCCTATAAATTGCTTATACCAATGTGCAGTGACTTTGGAAGGAACAAAAGGGGAAATTCTGCACAGACATTTTCTTGCATTTGTGCATGGTCACCATTCACTCAAGAGACATATGTGGCAGGGCCAGAAACCCAAGCCTCTGTGTTTGTTTTAGCACTTTAAATTCATAGTAACAAATATCAAGGCACTTAATCCTGAAGCCATACAGGTACAGATGTTTCCCACATCACTAGTTTCATCTTGCTAAGGCAGAATCCTACTGCACTTTATCTGGCAGAACCCTACTTGCACTTTGAAAGGGCTGGAAAGAGAAACCAATTTGTGATATATATATCTATATCCTTGCTAAGTGGAGAGGAGGAGACATTTGCTGAAAAAGGACAGAGAAGCCATTGCATGACTTAAGGCCCCTGGTTATTTTAATCTCATGCCAGGGATCAAGAAAAGGATCAAGAGTCATAATTTTTATGATGGGCCGTAATTACCTCTTATCTGCCATGCACTTTGATCCTTTTGCAAAAAACATAGCAGCCTATTCTCTAGCTGTAACATGAAGATACCTCTTCACCACAGTAACAACAATCTTTTCTATGAACCCTGCTTATCTTCCAAGATCAGATGGAAATCTGGTGCCTTCAGGGTATTTAGGCCTAATACAAAAAGCTACTATACTTATATTCTCCAATATTTCACAGATGAAGACGGGGGGTACGTAGGGCCAAGCAATATTGGGTGTGGTCAAGATGAGGAAGAACACACAAGCTAGGAGAGGCTGTTGCCTGAGCCAAGTGGAAAGAGTGAGATTCTACCCCTCTCCTCTCCGAGTGAAAACTACTTTTGCACTTTGGCCTCACTCTGCAACAATGTAAGTGTAAGAGGGAGGCAAAAGCAACCCCCTCAAAACAAATCTTGCCAAGAATGCCCCATGACAGGGTTGCCTTAGAGTAGCTATAAGTTGGAAATAACTAGAAGATACACAACAAAAGTAAGCCGAGAACAAAGGAAAACGTAGGAGGAGGACAGAAAAACAAAGATGTTTTAAAAGTGTGTGTGTGTGTGTGTGTGTGTGTGTGTGTGTGATGGGAATGGCATGAGTGAGGATTAATTGAAACTGTCTCTACCAAATCCAGACATTTGAAGAGTATGAGCTACCAGGCGCCGACTCAGCAAGCGAGACAGAGCCAATATGAAATAGACACAGTAAGTAAGGACTTTTGGATTAGACTGGTTTAAGCAATTATCTTCTTATCTGTCCTTCCCATCTGACTTTTGACTGCAAACATCTATAACAGCTATGGTGGCATGCAAATCCTGAGTGAGGCAAACAAGTTGACCAGCAGTGGGTAACTTGTGGCCTTTTAGATGTTGTTGGGCTGCAAGTGCCTTCAGACCTAACAAGTATGAACAATAGTGAGAGTTGATGGGAGCTGCTCTTGAACAGTATCTGGGGACACACATACACTCCCCACCCCATTTGAATGAGAAATCAATGATCATAGCTTTTAGTGGTTAACTTGAGAATATGTTAGTATTAGATGCCATGCCTGGCACAATGTAATTTAAAAACATGTTGCATTGTTCTCTAGCCAGAGTGTAATGTAGATTCCACGGGCAACAAACAAAAGGCTCTTTATACAAATGTGGAAATTTCTAAGTGAAACATTTTGAAGTTTAAGCCCTCAGTGAAAAATAACTAAGAGTTGGGTGGCAGCAAAAAAGACTCAGTACTCCTCTAGCTGGTCTATTAAATATGATATAGTTTGTACCGCAATGTAGTAATGTAAAAACAAAAGCATCATTTCTCATGTACCAAAACTAAATATCTCTGCCCTGCCTTAGCACTTTTTCATCTCTCTCTCTCTCTTTTTTAAAGAAAATATACTCAGCAATAACACCTGGGGATGGTTCACAGAGCCATACTATCCATGTTCAGTTTAATCAATGCAAAGTTGTTATTGTGTGCCTTCAGGTCATTTCCAAACTATGGTCATGCTAATGCAACCCTACCATAAGTTTTTCTTAGCAAGATTTCTTCAGAGGTTTGCCTTTATCATTGCCTTCCTCTGAGGCTGAAAGAGCATGACTTGCTCAAGGTCATCCAGTGGGTTTCTATGGCTGAGCAGGAATTCGAACCCTGGTCTCTGGAGTCATAGTCCAACATTCAAGCCATTGGGTGAAAAACACCAGGATTAATCAGAAATTATAAATGCTGACATCTAGTGGACACATTTGAAGGCACATATGCACAAAAAATGTTCCGTGCCAAGCGCCTAAAAACAGAGAGCCAGGGTGGTGTAGTGGTTTGAGTGTTGGACCAGGGTGATCAGATGTCATAACTGCAAAGGAAAAGGCACTACAAAATGTAGGACATTCCAGAAAAATGTAGGACATTACACAGTAAAAGCTAAAAACACTAATATAAATATAAATTAATTCTTCTTAGTCATGCTCAAAATGTAGAACATTTTGGAATTCCTCCTGGACATGAAATATAAAGCATGTCCTGGAAAAGCAGGATGTTTGTTCACTCTTTGTTGGACTATGACTCAGGAGACCAGTGTTCAAATCCCTGCTTAGCCATGGAAACTCACTGGGTGACCCTGGGCAAGTCACACACTCTCAGCCTCAGAGGATAACAATGGCAAACCCCCTCTGAAAAAAATTACCCAGAAAACCCCATGATAGGTTTGCCTTAGGGTGACCATAAGTCAGAAAATGACTTGAAGGCACACAATAACAAAGGCCCAAATACCCCCCCTAAAGGCACCAGATCCAGTCTGATCTTGGAAGCTAAGCAAGATCAGCCCTGGTTAGTACTTGAAGGGGAGACCATCAACGACATGCACGTGTGAAATGAAACAATCATGTCAGGTAAACCTTGTATTGTGTAAGTATTTTGTTTTGTTTGTTTTGTTTTTATTGTTTTGAACCTTGTAAAGTCCACTAGAAAGTTTTTTCCAAAAAGGCATCCAGGGATAATTTCTCATCCACAAGCTTCCACTTTTCTTATTATTTCAATTTTGTAGTCCAGATCTATGCTTCTTTTAACATGCTGGGGGCAACTAGTGATGCAGATTTAGGGGGGAAGCAGACGGCACAAAGCGCCGTTTTCGGGGCAAGGAAGGGGAGGGGCAGCCACACTGTGGGCGCCCCAACCCCTTCCCCAAAACGTCCTCAGAGCAGCTGGCCCTCCACACAGCCGGCGCTCCGAGGATGCTTTTCCGCCGCAGCATCCGCACGCGCTGCAGTGGAAAAGCCGGCGAAGGTGCGTCGGCAGCCTTTTGCGGCGCACCTTCAGCGACTTGTGGAAGGAGCGCTATTTTAGTGCTCCTTCCAGGGGCGGCGAAGCTGTGCTGCGGGGCCAAAGTGTGGGGATACCTTGGCCCCGCGGCGCAGCTTCCTGGGGCGGCCCCGTGCCACCCGTCTGCTTCCCCCCTTAGATGTTCACTAAGGGATTCTGGAGGCAATGGCTGTTTTCCTCGCCATTTGTAGGCAGACACATACTTTTGTAGTATGTGTTCCTCGCCTTTTCTAGGCAGACACTGACTGTAAGCAGTCAGGTCTTCTTAGCCGTATATTCTTTCTCCATGGATCCAAGTTTTTAAAATATTAAATATATATATAAATTCCAAAAAGCAAACCTTGATTTTTGTCATTTTATATAAGGGGCACCATTGTATTATGCCACCAAATCCCAGCATACCAAGGATCCACTGTACAGCTCCAGTAGGATCAACTACAGTAGAATCCCATTGTTTCCCAGCTTAACCTTTATTGCAGACAGACTGCTACAACCTGATACTGAAAGTCTGTGTTTTTCCATCTCTTCTTTACCATACTTCTAACCCCAATGCTGCTAAAAATCTTCCAGCTAAGCAAAGGTCAAAGAGGGAAAGGTCAAGAAGGGAAAGGGGACTGGGCTGGGCTGGGCTGGGCTGGGCTGGCATAAAAATACTTTTTTTAAAAAAGCTTCTTTATCTTTACCTGTAGTTCAACAGAGCAAACACAACCAAAGAAATGATCCCCCGAGTCAATTCATTGACATTTCACACATTTTTCTCTTCTAGTTTTTCAGGGTGGAAGCTTTAAATTAATTTTAATTGGTTTCCCAGTTACCTAGAAATACCAGAATGTCACCATATGATAATAAGGAATAAAACAAATTGCAGGATGTGTTGTAAGAGGAGTGAAAGAGCACCTATTTTCATCTGCTCAGGATCTCTGTTTCCCTATACCATGCTCTGATTTTTCAAGGTTATTTTTTTGCATCCCTATCATTATGGAGTAATTAATCTTTCTGACTAATGTTTTTCCAGATGCTGAGAGCTGATCATTCCACAATGTTCCAGAGAACTTTTTTTTTAGTGCAGTGGTGTAGTGAAGCCAGGGCCTGAAGAGCTAGAAAAGAGGGAAATTTTGATTAATGGGGATAACAATGTCATCTACCACCCCACACAGCAGGGGTGTGAATCATGCAGCTCTCCGGTTATTGGACTGCAACTCCAAGCATTCCTCACCTTTGGCTATGTTGATAAAGGGCACCAAGATGAGCAGTCCTACAATGATTCCCACCCATGCCCTACAAGGATCCCTGTTGCCTCTGGACTTAGCTGCAATTTTCATGGCTTAGGTGGAAGGATGTATTTTCCCAGCAGCAATATATCAATACTTTTTCACGTACTGGTGGGAGCGGATGAGGCAGGCTTCTCTGCTCCCCCCTTTTCTCTTGGTTTTATTGCTCACACATGTTCATTAAGGCCGGGTTCTGGAAGCTGCTGCCTTTTATCTTGCCTGTTGTAGACAGCAAACATGCTACAAGAGGATCTGCTAGAGCAGAATCCCATTCTTTCCCAACTCATAGCCTCCATTATATCGTTTACTGCAGATGCACCGCTGCAATCCATCTCTGAAAATCTGTCTTTCTCCTGCCTTTTCACCATCCTTCCAATGCCAATGCTGCTTTAAAAAAAAAAAAACACAAAAAAACTACTACCTAGATAGAAGACAAGGAGGGAAAGGGGGCCGAGTGGCCTTTATAAAAAGGAGTGTCACTGTCTGAGACTTTGGTAACTGTGGAATGCTTGTGCTTATATATTAACACATGCAGATTTTATGCCACTATGTGTCCTTTCTTTTGGCATTGCATTTCCTCTTTTGCAGAGTGGGGTTAGCTAATGATTATCCTGATTTATCTCTGTGTTTCTGCATGATTGTTTAGTAGGAAGTTGTGGTCATGCTTAGCTATGTTATGTTAGCTACCAATGCAGTCATCCTAAAGCGCTCAACAGAAAAGCACTAAGAGGTTTCCAGTCATTTCTTCTTCTGTTTTGTCCACAACTTGCCAGCCTGATGTTCTGCTGTCTGCTGTAAAGGAGAGCAAAGCAGCCACAATTCAGACAGTGAAAATAATCCTGGATTGAATCTTTGTTGTTCACATGCATTTTGCATGTAAGGTTTTTTTTTTTGGGGGGGGGGGCTGCCAAAAAGCCCACTTAACTCAAGATAATTGATCTTGGGGGGGGGGGGGTTCCAAGTTTTCCTGAAAGATTCGCATTGTTGGCTGTGTGAATAACCGATGTGAATAGCCCTAGGGTAAACTGGGATAAAACTCTGCATGCCTTGAACATGTTTCAAACACATCTGTGTCATCGACTCCATCTTTATTCGCAATGCTGACAGCAAAAGAACTCACAGAGATGCGCAGAGATGTTTTAAAAAAATTGTGTGAACAACAAAACCAGAATGTGTGAGTGAGATTATCCACATAGTCACATTGGGGGGAAAAGTCTGAATAACCCCACAGATGCCGGGAGTGGGGGGGATCCCATTTCCCTTGTTCAATTGCTTCTCTTTTACAAGTAGCCTGCAATCTTCATTAGAGACCTTTGCTAGGGGGAAAGCAGTGAGCAAGAAGAAAGTCTTAAATAGCCCTTTACTATAGCAGGCTAATGGGGTGGGATGTGTGGGTGGATGAGAGTTGTTCTTCCCCTTCACCCTCTATGTTTTCTCTTCTCTTCAATTTCCAGTTTAGATGTATGGCTTAATATATCTTATATCTGAGGGTTCATTTATCTCAGCATAATGCACTAGCAGTTAGTGGCATCCATGTCAGTGTGGCAGTAAAGGCACTTTGAGTTTTGATCAAAGGGGATGTTGAAGGTGTTGAACCCTGGATAGCTCCTTTAAAGTTTGGGCTCAAACCCAAAGTGGATTCACTGCCCACTGAGATGATAGCCACCAGCCAACACTGACTGTGGCCAACATCCTGTACTGTAGGATGCAGCATAAAAGTTCAGCAGTTGGAACTAAGCTTTGTTTATCCTCTCAACCCTCTTCCCTGGCTTCGCTGTTTACCCTGTTCAGCCTCCTCTTGGCAATTCAGTGCATGCTGGAGAGCAGGGAGGACCAGAGAAGCTTCTGGCTATGCCACCCATAGCCTAATGCAGATCAATGACATCATGTGCCAAGCTCTACTGAGGTCCACAGGAGGCTCTGGCAGATGATATCATTGTTGTACTTCTCCAATCTCCCCTGCTCTCTGCCAGCCACTTAGTGGCCATAGAGGTGATATCACAGCAAAAGAGTGAATATTGGGGGTGGGAGTTGGTTGTTACGAAGAGAAGATCTTATTACCAACCAAATGACAAAAAGAAGACATACACAAGCATACGCTGGACTGACAGCTGCACATGTCATTAACAAGACATCAGGCAGTGGCATCACTAGGTGTGTGTGTGGAGGGGTGCAGACCACACCAGGTGACACCTTAATGGGAATGATACCACAGCTCTCCAGACATCTGCATTTGGTCAGAAATGAGCTGTGACATTCACCTGTATCTCTTTAAAATGCTCAAGAGATTCTGTGAGTGGGCTGAGGCTCTGTGGGAAGAGAAAGGAAAGGCCCCAGGTTTTTTAAAAATAAAATTTCAAATTTCAAAATTTTATTTTTTAAAAAAAAATGTTTAATTTTAAAAAATATATATTTAAAAACAGCACATTTTACCAATTTTTTTACTTTAACCACATCAAACTAGGTATATGTAAACACATTTGTTCTCTTTGTATGATATTGTAAATTAGAGGTATAATTTTAATTTTGCTCTTTGTTCATGTCACAAGTATTACCATTACATTCAGTGATATGTGAGAATTACGATGTATGAGTAACATTAGTACAAAAAACATTACTAAGGATTCTGTATGGTGTGCTACGGGAGGAGGTCAATTGAGGTGGGGGATGACACCATGAGTTACCGCACCAGGTGACACCAACCCTAGTGGCACCACTGTCAGGCTGTGTGTGCTTATCCGGGATTTCTCCTTGATCCAAAATTCACTGATATACCACTCCTACATTGGTTAAGGGCCAATGTTTGAGTTTTCCTGAAGCCGACAATAACAAAGACAGTATTACATAACAGTAGCTATGGAGGAAAAGGAAATGATATTTTGAGATTTCCATTAACCCTACATGTTGATGTTTCCAGGAAAGGCATCTCACTTGAAAGGACACAGCTATATTTGCATTCAAAGCATCAATCATCTGCATGCTGACACTAAGCATTTCCGGATACAGATAAAGCAGTAAATGCTGAGAACCATAGAATCATAGAGGTGGAAGGGGCCTCATTGGCCACCAAGTCTAACCCCCGCTCCCCACTCAATGCAGGGAATCTATCTAGAGCGTCCCCAGCAGGTCAATCCTCTTTCTGAAAACATCAAGAGAAAGAGACCACACCATTTCACTAGGTACTTGGTTCCATAGCTAGACTGCTTTGACTGTCAAGACGTTTCTTCTAATGTTCATTTGAAATCTACCCTTTTGTAACTTAAAAGCATGTGACTTGGCCCTATCTTCTGGGGCAGCAGAGGAAAAACCCACGCCCTCCTCTTTGTAACAACCCTTTCGAGAAAAGTAAGCCTCACTGAATACAAAGGGGGTTACACCCAAGTAAGTGGGTATCCAATAGTAGCCTTATAATGGAATACTATAAGCATATATATCCTCTGCAGCAGCAGTAGGCAACCTTTTTGAGCCGGGGGCCGGGTTGCTGTCCCTCAGACAATTGGGGGGCCGAAGCACCAAAAATAAATAAATAAATAAATAAATAAATAAAAATTAAAAAATTAGAAAAAAATTTAAAAATTTAAAAAATATGCATGCACACTCTCTCAGCCCCAGAAAAGCCATGGCAAACCCCCTGTGGAGATTTTGCCAAGAAAACCCCAAGAACAAGTAATAACAACAATAATCAATATCATCATGGCAGGTGGTGGGGGCGGTGGGGGGGTGGCGGCAGCGGTGGCAGGACCAGCCTGGGGCCGGTCCAAAGGCCTCAGGGGGCTGCATCCGGCCCCTGGGCCTTAGGTTGCCTACCCCTGCTCTGCAGGCTTGTTTCTGGAAGCATATTACAAGACTCACATTATATATAATGTGCATTATAGACAGCAGCTATCATAGTACACATAGAGAAGAGTAGCATTAATAAGTGATCCAGCGTGGTATAGTGGTTTGAATATTGGATTATACCTCTGGAGAGCAGGTTTTGGGCGAGTCACACACATTCAGCCCCAGAAAATTTTGTGATAGGTTCACCTTAGGGTCTTCGTTAGTTGTAAATTACTCGAAGACACACAACACAAGAACAACATTAATAACCGTGTGTGTTTCCCAAGCTGTCTGACCAGCAATTATTTTTTTCCCAGTGTGCCAGGGACCAATACCCTATTTGTGCCCATTGGCTACTATTGTTTCATTCTTTCCCAGAAACTGCAATGCTCCCAATCCTGCAGGACAGAAGGCAGGGGAGAGGAAGTGAGCGATAGAAGAAGGCAATAGAAGAAGGCAAGGGAGGGGAGGGCTGAGGGAAAGAAGGAAGCAAAGGAAGGGGTGACAATTATTATGGGGCAGCAACAGTAGCAATGTCTTTCTTTTTTTTATAATATTTTATTGAGTATAAAAATAGATATATAACACAGTTAACAAATATCTATATGTTCAAATATACATAATTGATATGTATAAACTTAATACAATCTGATTACATATCCATTTTTCACTACAAAACTAAGGACCTTTACAGACTGCCAGAAATAGTGCAAATTGAGGCCACTTTAACTGCCCTGGCTCAGTGCTAGGGAATCATGGGAATTGTATTTTTTTCTGCGCCATTGAGCCTTCTCTGCCAGAGAGCTCTGGTGCCACAATAAACTACAGTTCCCATTATTCCTTAGCACTGAGCCAGGACAGTTAAAGTGGTCTCAATTTGCACTATTTCTGGCAGTCTGTAAAAGCCCTGAGGGCCTCTGCAGACAGGCCCTTTGTGGCATGTTGGAGGCAAGGAAGGGGAGAGGCAACCGCATGCTGGCCACCCCAACCCTTCCCCGAAGACATGCTGATGCCACATGCCCTTACGCATGGTGCGTGGTGTCAGGACCTCCTCCCGGCGTAGCGTCCTCACACACTATGCTGGAAGAGGCAGAGAAGAGCTGTGCAGCTGCTCTTGGGGGGGCCATTTGCTGCCTCTAATAGGAGCGACATTTTGCCACTCTTTTAAGAGGCGGCAAACAGGAGAATCGGGGCCGCTGTGTGCTAGCAGTGGCCCCAATCCTCTGCTTCCCGGGGCGGCCCATGGCCGCCCGTCTGCATCCCCCCTAAGTGACCAAACGTAATCATTCTCTAAATACTATATTCTAGTTGTTCCTTCCTATAGTTCTTTGACAGTAAGCACCTATTCTATATAGTCATAAAATATATTTTTCTATGTCTCTTACATATGTTTGTCAGCTTTTGCTAGTAAAATAATTAATCAGTTATAAACCTCCTTCATCCTTATTTAAAGTCATCTTTTATGTTTGGTATACCATAGTTACTTTGCTTCTTTAACTCCACCTTGCTTTTATATATTCTTCAGTCAGAGCCCACTCTTTATCCAGTCGCTTTAAATCATTATGTTTTACTAAAGCAGTTAACCTATCCATTTCTTTCTTTTCTATTAACTTCAATAACCAGTCATCAACAGTAGGTATCTCTTCTTTTTCCATTTCTGAGCTATCAACAACCTTGCTGTAGTGATCATGTAAAGAAAGGTCCTCCAGTATTTCTTCTCTATATTCGGGCCCAGTTTATTTGTCATATTCAGTAAATATAACTCCGGGCTTAACTCATACTTAATTTTTAACATTTCTTGTATTGAAATATGAATTCTTTTCCATTATGTTTTCATTATGGAGCATCTCCACCAGGTGTGGAACCACGATCTGACATTTTGTTTTCATTTCCAACATTTATTTGTTTTGGCATTGTAAATTCTTGCTATTTTCACGGGAGTTAAATACCACCTTTGTTCTATTTTCCAGAAGTTTTCCTTCAAATCCTGCGATTTCTCCGTTTTTTTCCTAGCATTTTCCCAGCTTTCTAATTCTATTGTTTTCCCAATATCAGTTGCCCATTTGATCATATTCTCTGATAGCATTTCAGTTTCTTGTTCTCTATCCATTAATATTTTGTATAATTTGCTTATTCTTCTTTTCTCTGGTTCCATCAGTATTTTATCCAAATCTAATGGTCCTTCTTCAAAATCCTGAAGTTTAGAGTCCATTTTAAATATTTCTCTTAGCTGTGTATATAGTAACCAGTGCATCCTAGGATCCAGTTGTTCTAATTCTTCCATTGTTTTTAACTCATATTTCTGTCCGTCTGACCTTTTGAGTATATCTTTGTATCTCAACCACGTTTTTACTGCTGTCCATTTTCCAAAGAATGCTTCATGTGGAGAAATCCAAAGTGGTATTTTCCTGTATATTCTTTTTTTTTTACTTCATTCCTCACATTCATAAGTGATCTTCTTACCACATGATGCTTAAATTCTTTATGGACCTTTGCTTTAACAGTAGCAATGCTTTTCTTTCTGCCTCAGGCAACTGGAAGACTGAGGCCACCACTGGGTCCTCTTCAGAGCGGGAATAAGTATTCTTATTTATGTTTAGCCAGCCCAGATGGTAAGCAGTTGTTTGAATTCATTGTCACCAAGAATTTGTCAAAATCTGTAAATTTCTTTGTATTTTATGGTGGAAAGAACATGAGATTTAAAACATGTTGAATATTGGGGAAAGCCAACACTGAAAAATTTATTCATTCCTAGAAATCGGTGTGTTTTGCCAAGAAAAATGGTTGCAGTAAAGCAGCCTTCTGCTGTAAGGTCCAAAACACTGATATCGGTCAAGGTTGTTTATGTTAGCAAGTAAAAATACTAGTCAGTCAATACTGAGTATCCAAGAATGAGATGTGGATTTGAAATGTCTTATAGAAAATAATACCTTGTTCATTCCACCATTCTTACAGTGTCCATTTGACATTCCTGTCACACTGTCTTGAATCTTGATAGTTCTTTCTGGCTCAAGTTTATACTTGTTATACTGCTTGTTATAAAGTAGGCCCTTGCTGCTGGGGTTTGGTTCCAGAACCTCCCCATGGATAACAAAATCTGCAGTCCACTTAAATATAATGGCATAATAAAATGGTATCCCTTATATAAAATGGCAAAATTAAGGTTTGCTTTTGGATTTTAAAATATATCTATTTTTAAGCCATGGGTTGTTGAATCAATTGATGCAAAATCCATGGATACAGAGGGCCAACTGATTTCCTCCTCCTCCTCCTCCTTTTCTTGAAAAGAATGTATACCCAGTTTGTTTCTATATACAAGCTGTTTCTCTTCAACCTCATATGTTTCTTGATCCTCCAAATAAGTTCAATTTTAGTTTAATTGAAAAAAATTGCCAGCCATTACTCTTTGGCCTATGCAATGTATGCAAAGATAAAATCAGAGCTTTCTTCTTTTTCTTTTCTTCTTCTTCTTTCCTTTTTAAGGAGTGGCACCAGTTTAGCATTCTCAAAAAGACCCTCTCTGGTGCTTTCCCTTGATTATCATCTCCTGAACTCAGATCCATTCATGTTGGGCTGTTGTTAGAGGAACCAACTGCACTGTTTATGCTACTATTCCCTTATCTCTAGCCTCAACTTCCTGTTTTTCTTACAGAGGATTAGAATAAATGCCAGGTGTCTACACAATAACTGCATCTGTTCCTCTTTGGAAATCCCTGTGTAGCTCCTTTGTTCTTCTATGAATTCCCCATGTGGCCTTGGGCTGTTATTTTAAGTTTTCTTTCCTTCTTTGAAACTTGCATAATATCTGTAGATGTAAGAACATGCCTATGTATGCATGCCTACATATGCCTATGTAGGTACATCACACTACTCCCAAGTAAGTATAAATTGAGCTTTTGGCCTGAATCCTATTGGTGAGTTATGTTCCCATAACTAGTGATTATACCAAATGGGGGTCACTGCACAGGGAGGTCTCCAGTACCTCCTTTCCCATCCTGCCCAGCTAGACAGTGGTCAAGAGTGGAGTTAGACCAGAATGTTGTCCCTCTGCTGTGGCAAATCTGGGGGGGAAAGGAACAGCTTTCATCTTCCTACATTTATGCTGAGGTCCAGAAGCAAAGGCTGTTCCTTCTTGTTTGGCTGCACAATGGCAACCAGATGATGCCCAGACACAACTCCACTCACCAAGTGGTTGGAGGGGTATATCCAGGCACTACCCAGGTGCCATTGAACTGCCAACATTAAGCATTCCAGCAAAGATTTATGCTCTGCCAGCATTTTAAAAAGGGTCTTAGCCTTTGCCCTTTTCCTTTTCTCAAGTCTGTAAGAGTCTATCTGTAAGGCAAAGTCCTCCAGCTTTGAAATTCCTAGAATCCCTATGCCCAGAATGTGAAAAGGAAGAGACCCATGTCTAATCTTTCTTTCTTTCTTTCTTTCTTTCTTTCTTTCTTTCTTTCTTTCTTTCCAGTCAGAGATGGGAATGGCCAGGAGGACTCATGAGAAACATCTGGGATGATGTCATTGATAACCTCAGAACTGATTAATGTAAGCTCTTTGAATGAAGATTGAACTAGAAGGTGCTGCTCTTACTAGCAGTTCAGTTCAGAAAGTGAAAGATAGATGGAATGAAGTAGTGTTACAGTTGCCAGATATCAGGATTAGGGCCTTTTCAAACTAATGTGGCATTTTTAACTTCTCTGTTGTTTAATTCTATTTTAAGGGGATGGGAGGGTAGGATTTTGGGATGAGGGTTTGATTTTTAACTTTGTTCGGTTTTTATACTTGTTGTTCCCCGCTCCGATTGCCACGCAGAGGGGCAGGTTATAAATAAAAATTATTATTATTATTATTATTATTTTCACTTTGAATATGGTAACAGGATTTTGATTCATGTACCAAGGAAAGGACAAAGGGGTAACCCCTTATGTTGTTGTTGTTGCTGTTGTGCATTTCCTGTCACACACAAGCTCCTTAGTAGTTTGAAAAAGACGACCTGCCCTCTCGACCCTTGCCCAACTTGGCTGGCAGTCCAGGGAGGGTGATACTATCAAGTTGATGCTGAAAAATGTAATTAATGCATCTCTCAGGGAGGGGACCCTGCCTTCTTGTCTTAAGGAGGCAGTGGTTAGGGCACTCTTTAAAAAGCCCTCTCTTGACCCCCTGGATAGAAATAATTATAGACCTGTTTCGCTGTTGCTATTTTTGAGCAAGGTGATCGAGAGGGTGGCTGCCAATCAACTACAAGTTGTCTTGGAGGAAACCGATTTTCTGAATCCATTTCAAACTGGATTCAGGACAGGATACGGAGTTGAGACTTCCATGGTTGCCTTAGTTGATTATCTCTGTCTGGGCATTGACAGAGGAAGTGTAACCCTGTTGGTGCTCTTGGACCTCTCAGCAGCCTTCGATACAATAGACCACGGTATCCTTCTGGAACGCCTGAGAGAGTTGGGTATCGACGGCACTGCGTTGCAGTGGTTCCGGTCCTACCTTTTGTATATGTTCCAGATGGTGTCGCTTGGGGACAGTTGTTCGGCCAAGAGGGAGTTCAAATCGGGCGTCCCTCAAGGTGCAATTCTGTCCCCAATGCTATTCAACATTTACATTAAGCCACTAGGCGAGATCATCCGGAGGCATGGGGCAGAGTGTTGTCAATACGCTGATGACACCCAAATATATTTCTCTAAGAAAAGCAAAAGCAAAGCAGCTTCATTTATATACTGCTTCATACCGCGCTATGGGGTGTCTAAGCAGTTTACAACTGTAAGCTCATTGCCCCCCAACAGTTGAGTACTCATTTTAGCAACTTTGGAAGGATGCAGGCCTGAGTCAAGCCTGAGCCCTGGCTAGTATTGAACTCGCAACCTTGTGGTTTATGAGTGAGTGGCTGCAGTACAGGCATTTAACCACTGCACCACCAGGGCTCTATGTCTCGGACTGATGCAGTGTCTAAGGATGGCATCTCTCCTCTGAATGCCTGTCTTGGGGTGGTAATGGACTGGATGAGGGAAAACTGATTCAAGCTGAATCCAGGTAAGACGGAGGTACTTGCTGTAGGAAACCCAAACCCAGGAATGGAGTTATATCAGCCAGTTCTGGATGGGGTCACACTTCCCTTGAAGGACTCTGTCCGCAGCTTGGGGGTGATCCTTGACTTGTCACTTCACTTGACAGCTCAGGTGGATGCGACAGTCAGGAACTCCTGTTATCAGCTTTAGCTGATACACCAGCTGTGCCCCTTCCTGGACCCAGAAGACCTTGAAACAGTAGTACATGCACTGGTAACCTCTTGATTGTACTTCTGTAATGTGCTCTACATGGGGCTACCCTTGTGCCAAGTTCAGAAACTTCAGCTTGTACAAAATATGGCAGCCAGGTTGATTACAGGTACTTCTTGTAATGACCATATAACATCTGTCCTGAAGTCCCTTCACTGGCTGCCAATTAGTTTCCCAGCAAGGTACAAGGTGTTGGTTATTACCTTTAAAGCCCTACATGGCTTGGGACCAGAATACTTAAGGGATCGCCTCCTTCCGTACTGTCCGTTCCACACCAAGATCCTCGGGGAAGAACCTATTACAGTCGAGAAAATCTAGGCTAACTTCAGTGAGCCAGAGGGCCTTCTCCACTGCTGCTCTAAAGCTATGTAATGATCTGCCGGAGATCCATCGCATCTCTACTCTTATAGTCTTTAAAAAGGCTCTTAAGACAGATCTCTTCCGGCAGGCCTTCCTAACTTAACTCCTCTCCCCGCACAAGGTGATCTATGTGGCTTTGTCCACCAAATACCTCCCCTTTTCTTTTAAATCTTTTGTATTTTTTTTGTTCTTAAATTGTGCTTGTTTAATTTTAATTTTAGTATTGGGATGGAGGGCGGGTTGGGAAGGGACTAATTTTGAATTGTATTGTATTCTATGTATTTATATTGCTGTAACCCGCAATAAATAATAATAATAATAATAATAATAATAATAATAATTTCCAACTATTTTTTTAATTTTTTAACTAGGATTTTAATATTTGCCTCCAAGGGTGCTATATTGCTGAACAACACTTATAGAACAGTTCTACAGTCAAGTCCAGCACTGGCACCTCATTGAATCCATGGGAATTTGGTGACATTCTATACACATTTAGTTTAATATATAACTTATTGTATTATGGGGTGTTTTTTGGATTTAAGTTGTGATTTCATTTGCAATACTCATTTGTGACTGGCCTCATAGAAGACAGAAAGAAGTGCATTGACTAGGGTAATTGTTTAATTTCACCTAATGTTGATCCTGGTGATCTTCATGTGGATGTATTTTTTTACAGAGTAGGCAGCCTGTTCCCATCACACTACCAGCATCTATATAGAAGTAATTGGATATCCTATCAGGTTCACTCATAATAAGTAGAGAAGTCTTATCTCAAAGTGGAAAAGTAGGACAAGGTTCAAACCACAGGCTATCTATATTTCACATGTGTGGTTATAATATCATAAGCAGTTTATCTTTAATTCCTTTCTTTCTTTCTTTCTCTTCAGCAGAGGAATTTCTGGTTCAGTAGAGGAATTTTGCTGAATACTGGTTCAGCAAAAGGTAGAGTCATAGTGTTGAGCCTGGACATGGTTTCCCTGATTAGCTGTAGTAGAACTGAGTGGATCAAGGCTGGATGGTTTCTCATCTTAACTACCAGAGTAGTTGTAAGATAATGAAATTCTTAGTGTGAATCACATGCAAAATCCCTAGAGTGATGTGGGGGAAAAACCTAGTTCCATAATTTAGCTTCAAGAGCCAGCTTTATCAGGAAAAGCCAGCAAAATCAGGAAGTCATTGGGTTAATCTTCATTATTTTCAACTTCTGCTTTTGTATACTTCTCCATTTTGTGTTTTATATGAATATTGTGGACAACAAGCAAATCTGCTTCCTCACCCTGAGAAGTACCCACTGATTCTTCAGTTACTAAATCAAAGGCAAGAGAGAGATGAAATGGGATTGCATGCAGAGCTCAGAAAAGATTGGGGGAGTTGGATGACAACTCATCTAAGGGCCTAAGCAGACTGCCAGAAATAGTGCACATTAAATTGAGGCACTGCCCTGGCTCAGTGCTAGGGAATCATGGGAATTGTATTTTTTTCTGAGACACTGAACCTTCTCTGTCAGAGAGCTCTGGTGCCACAATAAATTACAGTTCCCATGATTCCCTAGCACTGAGCCAGGGCAGTGCCTCAATTTAATGTGCACTATTTCTGGCAGTCTGCTTAGGCCCTAAATCTCCAGCCAGCATGGTTGAAGAACTTGTGGAGTTCCCATCCAAGATCTGTCTGCATTTGTGTCCAGTACATGCAAGAGCTCCCAGATTCACTCCTCACCATTTTCAATTACAAGAATTCTGGTTTACAATCAATGGCGAAAATGTTTTCTGAGGCTCATAAGAACCACTGCCACTGAGTATAGCCAATACTGAGACAGATGAACTAACTAATGATAAATTCATGGCTTACTTCATCAGGGTTTCTCTCCCACTTCTTACAGCTGGGACCTCCAATACCAGAAATGGGTCAGGATGGAAGAAAAGTGACAGGAGAGAGGCCATGATCATTTCTTGAGTGATAAACATGGGGAGGTTTCAATTTCACTCTGTATGCTCTCATTGCTCCCTAAATCAGGACCTTTCCATTTATATATGACTGGGACAGACTGCATTTTTTGCTGTCATGCACACTTCAGACCATATGCTCTCCTGAGGTTCCAACTGACCTGAGTCAATTGTGGAAGTTGGCTCTAATTTCAGGTAATTCCCAAGGCAGAAAATCAAGTTCCTCAACAACAGATGTTAATCTGAAAATAGAGAAATAAATGGACTGTAGAGGAAGCCTGTAATAGTGGCCGTGAAACATATAACAGTTAAATTCCATTGTGTTGTTCTGTAGAGTGAGCGTTGAGTGAGAGAGGCATATCTCACAGCATTTTCTTTTGGCTGACTTTGAAAGATGTTGCGCATCTCTCTGTTTCTGCTCCTTGCTTCCCATGCAGCTTGGAGCCTAAGAATTTGCTCTTTCAATGTGAGGTCATTTGGAGAAGCTAAGAGAACAAGACCAGAAATCTTGGACGTCATTGTAGAGGTATGCTGTTCACCCTCTGGAATTACAGAAATAGGTGGATGAATGCTGGGCCTTTTTATGTAACTCATCTTTCAGGATATATTATCTTTACACAATGGAATTCCAAGTTAGTTTACTGTTCAACACTAATAAATCTGGTGTGTTTCTAATGTGCAAGAAACCTATTTGCAGACTTGTATTTGGTAAGATTAATTTACACATTATGTCTAGAAGGAATGAAATGCAAAAGCTTTTGCAAATGTTCATGAGAGTATATCAGAGAATTGGATCTGGGAGAGAAATTGTTCTCTTCTCATCAATAGTCTCATCAAATACTGCTTTGTTACTAGCATTTTTGATTTGGTTTAATCGCCACAGTGATGTATCTGATCCCATTGGGGGGAAATTATCATAATAAGAGAAAATTGGCCTCATGCAGACAAAATTGTATAATAAAAGGAAACAAGTGACTTAAGCCCTTTGATACCATTCAAAAGCCTGATCATTTGATGTGCACAAGCAAGAATAGTACATACTCTTCATACTGCAATGCAGTTAGTTTGAAGCCTAAGTGCTTCTAAGTAGTAAATCAAATGTATAGGTGCAACCAATATTCAGAATCCTTCATTTCTAAGAAAATTGTGCATTTCGCATCTTTCTATTAGACAATGACAAAAGAAGGGCATGTGCAGCTTTTTTTGTGACATGGTTATTTCCATATTGGCTTGCAGACTTGTTGCTATTGTGTGTGTTGTTGTTGTTTTTTTTTCCTGTTTAAATGATGGGCAAAAAGATTCAATTGACTGAATGGACTGCATGGATTTATCTAACTATTCAGAATGCTGTATGTGGCTGCTAAATTCAAGACAACATTTGAAAGTTCCTAAGGATCTTCCGCCACAGTTAGCTATAGCCTCAAGAAGAAAGATACAGGTATCCCTGGCTACTTCATACCCCACTGATACAACATGAAGCTAAAGAAAGTGTACCTTCATATGTTCAAAGAAGCACCATGCAATCTAGATTGCAGAATGAACTGGGCAGAGTTTGGTCTACAAAAATACAATGGTCATAATCCCCAGCCATAGTTTTTTTAAAAAATAAAAAGGTTATACAGGCATACTTCAGGTAACAAAGATTCTGTCAGTGAAAATCCTTTTTACAGCTACCCACTTGCCCTTTATCTTCCTCATCCTCTCTCCATCTAGACTTTTCAACAGCATTGGCATAGGGAGGAGGTAACACAGGGTGGGTGTAACAGACATATTTAATGTTAGTTTACAGCAGACGTAAACAGTGCAATAAGTCTGAGTTTGCAAAGAGAAAGAGTCTGCTCTAGCATATACTACTGTAGCCGTGCATGCCTGCCTACAATAAGCAAGGCAAACAGTAGCTTCCTCCAGAATCCCCCACTGAACATAATAGCGAAGCATAATTGTTTTGTGAACAGCAAAACAAAGAGAGCAGATAAGCCTAATTCACCAGCCACCTCCAGCTTGTTAAAAAGTATAGATCCATCAGTGTGACCACCAAAATCACAAGAAAAGTAGAAGTTGGTGCAAGAAAAAGTAATCCCTGGATGCATTTTGGAAGAAGCTTTCAAATGATCTCTAGAAGATTCACCATGTTTTTGTTTACTTGTGTAAGACTCACCTGACCTTGTTGTTTCATTTCATATGTGCATATTATTAGTTTTGAATAAAACACTCACTGAAATATGTTGGCCTGCTCTTCTTCTTGTGATATAAAAGTCTATCTCTATATTCTTTCCATGATATGTCTGCCTCTGGTACCAAATTGTCTATTCAAGAAGTAAAGTGCAGAAACATACCATTAACCAAGGGATGCCTGTAATAGTAACCAGACTTACCTGTGATTCCTCATTAGAACTCAGTCACACAAGTACGCTTAAAATGGGTAATATAAACTTGTATTATTGTGACCTGGAGGTCATGTAATGCGTTCCCCCTTTTTAAAAGATCATTGTACCTATAAAATTAAGTTTCACAGGCAGGAGGCAGATTGTATCTTTTTACCATCTCCTGTACATTGACCACTGAAAGACCAGAATTTTAAAGCTTATAATTTCTCACGGATATAAATGTTCTGGGGCAAGCAGATCCTATTCATGTCATTAGACTTTACTCTTCTCATGCCTTCTAACCTTTCAAGTTTATCCAATGCAACATCTTTGCAGACACTGTTTATTTATTCCTGCAGATTATATGTCGCTGTGACATCATGCTACTGATGGAAATAAAGGACAACAGGAATAGAATATGTCCTTTTCTGTTGGAGAAACTGAATGGGTAAGGTACAGAACTGAAATATATTTAAACCTGCAGTGTCAGACACAGACCAAACACCCTTGGTTTGATGTACATCTCACAGTTGACACTCCATTTGCTTAATATTTCACCAGTTAACACATAAGCATGTCCCTTCCTTTTGGGGATATTTCATATCAAAGAAGAGTAGAAATGAAATCTGGTTAGGCACTCTGTCCCTCCTTTCCTTTCCTTTCCTTGAGAGCCAAAAGTAGCTAATTGATAAAGAAGATTACTACACGTGACTTTTAAATGCAATTCTTATTATTTTATTAATATTGTCTTTGGTAATACTTATCCCACAATGTTGCCTCCAACCCATTGCTGCTGTGTCTGCCAAGTGTGGTACGGGTGCCCTTTTTCATTGATGAGGAAAACCTGTCAATAGCTCCCAATTGCATGGCAGTCCCATAACTCCTTAAGTGAGACATTTTGTTGTCTCAGCAGTTGTAAAATTGGCAGCCACGTGGTGTCACAGTCTTCTCCTCTCTCCCTCTCCCCATTCTCCTCACTATTCCCAAGTAGTTCCTGAGATAAAGTTCAAAGTGAAGTAAATCCTGGAGTCCTCTGCTTCCTGGGCAATACAACCACAAGTCTGATCAATCAAGAGACAGCAGTCAGTATCAAGCAAAGAGCAAAGAAGAAATCCTCTCATGAGTGTAGATGAGGGGAGGGAGAAAAATGAGAACACTATCCCCAAATAAAAATTTTGCCTCCCAAAATGACTTTGTCCTTCAGCCCCAAATTTCTAGCTTTACAGAGAGTAAGACACTGAAAATTGTTCACACCTAGAACTCTTCAACTTGCTGTGTTCACAGTCCTTTCATCACTTCATCTGTCCCTCAACTGTATTTCTAAATTCTAAACTGACATTTAAACTACAGTAATACTGAAATTTGGGCACTGGAGGAAAAATTCCTTTGGGGCAGAGTTCTTATTAGGGAGGGACTCACCTTATTTTTCCCCCTCACCAATAGCTATGTCCTTCTTTTTACCCTCTATAAGAAAGTTACATTATATTAATTTGAATATCCTACAGTTTGGAGTGCCATCTCTAGCTACAGTTTTGAGTTACGAAAACAGGTTAAGCAATAGTATACCTCATTCCATCAGGGAAATGAACAGAAATTTCCCAAACATGTCTTAACTGCACAGTCCAACTCCTACCCATGTTGGGATGCATCTCTGGTCCCACTTCCACAGCTCCAATCTTCCTGGAATCTTGGCATCCATCAAGCCTCAACCATTGCCCCTCTCCCATCTTCCATGGGCTTGCAGGACAGAGCATTGACAGGTGGCCATTCTGGTTTTCACTGGGGTTCTGGTTTGTAAAAAATTATCTCAGTCAGAAGGTTTCAGACCCTTCCTCAGCTTATGAGATCCCATTGTGCAAAGGTTCCTCTATCAGCCATGACATCAGCTTGCCTACTGACTCTTTGTATTGCTTATTTGTTATCTGAACACTAAGCCAAGTAGGCAGCTGTGTTACTCAACCACTTTTCAGAGTTGTTGTACATAATAAAGAACATAATGAGATTAAAGATAATGGGAGAATGGGATTGTCACAGGAGTTGTAGTCCAAAACATCAAGTGGGTGCCAGGTTGCCTAGAGCTTGGATTATACACCCTGCATCTCCAATAACTAACCACTGAACTATTCCTTCAGATGATAGGGCCAGAAGCAGTGATCATTGTTTTGTTTCCTCTCTAAAGATATATGAGACAGAGATACAGGGGAACACAAAGTAGATGTAGACTAAAATCAGTTTCATTTTTCACCTCAGACGTTCACAAGAACAGTACAGTTACGTGGCCAGCAACAGACTAGGGAGAAAGAGCTATAAGGAACAATATGCTTTTTTCTACAGGTAAGTAAAATTGTGTGTGTGTGTGAGAGAGAGAGAGAGAGTTTAGAAAATGGCAAGAGATAAGCCAGAATGGCCTGTAGCTTGGCATGTCCTATTTACACATTTTATTCCTTGTAGACAAGGCCCTATTATATGCATACGAATCTTTGTATACCTTTTGAAGATGTTGTATAAATAAGAAATAACAGCCATAAAATACTGATTAGAGGCAACCAGACTGATTTGTCAGATAATAGGTTTTGGCTTAGAAGCCTGGACATCTTGAACTTCTTGTGAACTGTGAAACATTTTGTATACCATGAACCACTTCTTGTATATTAGGCTTAGTTGTACCAAATTAACTTGTGAACTTTTCTACAAGGGCTGGTGTCAGACAAGCAATGTAATCCTATGTGTGTTCACTCAGAGGTTCTGTACGTAGCTTCCACTGAGTTCAATGGCACTTATTGCCAAGTAAATATTTAGGATTGCATTCTACTTTTCTATATTTATTTATTTTATTCATTTATGTGCCACCTTTACCCCAATGCTGGGATTCAAGGCAGCCTAGAAAATATTAAAATGAATATAGATTAAAATACACACAAAAACATCAGTAAAAATAGATACAAGTTATTTTAAAATGCAATTAAAAGATCAACATAATTAAAACCATTAAAATCCATTTCAAAGTGAAGATAAAAATCATCATGACAGCACACTTTCAAAAGTCCATTGCAGTCAATTCCTAAAAGCTTTTTCATACACAAGGATAATATAGCTATTGCATAAAAACCATGCCAAAGAATGGATGAGTGACTTCCTTAAAGCATTCCTTTCAGACAACAAATCACTTTGCCTAGCTGTAATTTTTCCAAGAGTGTATGCAACCATACAATGGTTCCAGAAATTACAAAGCTAAGTAGGGTCTGTTTTCAACAGAAGGCTTCCCTCAAAAGAGGGATTCAGTAAAAGTTCCTAAGAAAAGCCATTAAGGCATTAATGTGCTTGAAAATGAAGAGCACCAGCTTGCAGTGCTAACAAATGTTTTCCTTTACCAATTAAGGATGGGAAAAAAAACATTCAAAAAGCTATGTTGGCTCAGACCAAAGGCTTACCTTGATCAACATGTGCACACACTGATGCACCAGGTCCATATGGATCCATGGATTAGGTGGGTCCATTTGGATTGACTTAATCCATGGTTAGCTCACAAACAGGACATGAGGGAAATGACATCCTCCCACCCCTGTTCCCCAGCAACCTGTATGCAGAGGCCTACTGCAACCTTTTATGGCAATTGATATTTCAAAGATTTACTTGGGATCCAACAACAGATATTCCTTGCAAATATGCTTTGGTTATTTGCAATTTCTCTTCTTTTCAAAAAGAGTCGAAAGAGAAGCAACACTCTTGGGACCCTCATGTGTCACAAACAATATGGGGGGGAGTCAAAGGAACAAATCAAAGTGGCAGTTTATCAACTACTACAATAAAGAATGTAGAAAGATTTCCATCTTTAAGATGATGACATATTGTTTGCTCTGGAAATTAAGCTTCATAATAAAATCCATTTATAATATATACTTTATATACATTTATATTTCTTTATGTATTTCTTTATAAGTATTTATACTGTTTTAAATTATGACTACATTTTAAGTTATGTATCCAGATTTAGTCTCAGGAGCTGTGATGCTGTAACTCACCATACAGTAATTGGAGAACTGAGACTCAACCAACAACCTGATGCCTGGTGGCTTCCTTGTCAATATGGCAATGAATCTGCTCTAGATTTTAATAATAATAATAATAATAATAATAATAATAATAAAATTTATTTATACCCCGCCCCTCTGCATAGTAATCGGGGCGGCTTCCAACATAAAATACAATACAATAAAATCAATCCCAAACCCAACCATCCCACCCCTTAAAAATTATTAAACAATAATCAATTAAAACAATATTTAAAATTTTGCAAATGCCAATGATTTACAATAGTGGTATTAACTTTAAAGAAGCTGGCCAAAGTGCTGAACTTATTTGAGATGTTCCTTTAAAAAGTTTGGAGTGAACCTCAAAGTGGATTAACTGGCCCATTGACATGGAGGCCACCAGTTGCCAAGAACCTTTTCGGCATTGGAGGGCTTGATGGGGTGGGAGTGAGGAGTGAGATTTGTGGTCTCAACCTCACATGTTTAAAGATAAATAGCAGTTACATGGGGTGCAGCTTTGCCAGGAGACTGCAGAATGGGGAGGAATCAGAGAGAAACGGTACAAGCACAAGGGGGAAGGCATTCTCAGAGAATAAAGAAAGGAACAACAGTGGGTTCCCCTGCATTCTCCCCTGCATTCTCTCTGACTACTGAAGGTGGAAAGGTCTCTTCCTAGGTACAGAATGAGTATCCAGTATCCAGAATTCCAAATCTGAAATACTCCAGAATACAAAATTGTCCACATGTGTGGCTGAGATAGTGACACCTTTGATTTCTGTTGACTCATTGTACACAAACTTGGTTTCATGCACAAAATTATTTTAAAATATCGTGTATAAAATTACATTCAGACTATGGACGTTATCACACGGGGAGTTGCGGGGAGAAAGTGGAAATAAACGGTACAAGTGGAAGACTTTAATTTACGGGATTAGTCCCGTTCTGCCTCGTCTGATAACTAAATTCGAATTTAAAAGGGGGTTAATTTGAACAAAAACCTGATCTTTTCAAATCCTCAAAAATCCCGAAAATGAAAAGATTAGGTTTTCGTTCGAATTAACCCCCTTTTAAATTCGAATTTAGTTATCAGACGAGGCGGAGCGGGACAAATCCCGTAAATTAAAGACTTCCGCTTGTGCAGTTTATTTCCACTTTCTCCCCGCGACTCCCCGTGTGATAATGTCCTATGTGTACAAGGTACACATAGCCTGAAGGATATGTGAAACATAAATGAACATTATATTTAGACTTTGGTCCTAACTCTAACATATATAATTTTGTATATGCACATATTCTAAAAGCCAAAATAACCCTGAAATCCAAAATACTGGTTGTCCCAAGCATTTCAAATAAGGGATACTCAACCTGTACAAGCACTGCCTAGAAAGCATTAGAAAACTCACTATTTGCTCTGATCATCCTAGAAGATCTGGAGCCCTCCACTGCAATGCTAGGTAACTGTTTACATTGCATCCCACTGTGCTGCCCAGCATGGCCATTGCCATGGCAAGTCACTCAATCTGATGTCAGAACGAGGCACTCAGTCATGTGATTGACACTGGGCACATCGTTCTGACCTCAGAGCGAGCAACTCACCATGCCAGTGGTGGCAGCAGTGGATGGCATTCACAGCTGTTCATATGAGTGTTTGACTATGCCATCCACTGCTGCCACCACTGGCATGGTGAGTTGCTCGCTCTGAGGTCAGAACGATGTGCCCAGTGTCAATCACATGACTGAGTGCCTCGTTCTGACATCAGATTGAGTGACTTGCCATGGCAATGGCCATGCTGGGCAACACAGTGGGATGCAATGTAAACAGTTACCTAGCATTGCAGTGGAGGGCTCCAGATCTTCTGGAGGGGGGGGGGACACTGGGGAAGCATTTTGGCCACAATACTCCAGGCTGCTCCCAGAGTATCCTTCCCCTTGCAGACCTGGCCTAGGGCTCTAGAAGACAAGCATTTGAATCCCAGCTCAGCCATGGAAACCCTGCTGAGTGACTTTGGGCAAGTCTTACTCTTTCAAGCTAACAAGAAGACCTCAAAACCTCTTCTCAATAAATCTTGCCCAAAAAACCCAAAACACTACAATAGGATTGCCATAAAATTGTGTTGACTTGAAAGCACATAACAACTTAAGTTATAGTTTGCCTTCTGTGCTACTCTCCATAGAGAGTCAGAATACAGTTGGCCCTCCACATTTGCAGCTTTGACTTTTGTGGATTTGATTATTCATAGACTTGATTAATATGTTCTCTCTAGGTATTTTATTCTTGTAAGCCGCCCTGATTTCTTTGGCAGAGGGGCAGGATAGAAATAAAATTATTATTATTATTATTATTATTATTATTATTATTATTATTATGATGATGATGAATCTCTGGGTCTTCCTATGTGACTCTGCCAGAGGTTGATCATAGAGTCATAATGGAGGACCTAGAGATTCCTAAAGAAAACACTTCTCTAGGCATTTGGAGGTCCTCCAGCACAATTCTATGGTCAACCTCTGCCAGATGTTGGCCATAGAGTTTCGCTAGAGAATCTAGAGATCCTAGAGAAGTTTTCTCTCAGGCAAAAAAGTGGATTTTTAATTTGCATTTCCCCCCACTTTCACAGGGCTCCTGCACCCCAATCCTAGTGAATATAGAGGGCCCATTGTACTTATTTGTTGTGTGCCCAAGTTAGGTTTGCTAGATGTTGTTTAAACCAGAAGACCAGCATTAGCCATTTGGCCTTTTTGCTTCTTCAGTGAAAAACTGGAAATGGGGAAAAAATCCTCTCTTCCAACAACAAGCCTCCTTCCATATCTTGCAGAAGATGTATTAGTGTCACATTTTGTTACATTCCGCCACTGTATCACACTGTCAAAAAGCACTACACTTTCTAGCATTTATCATACATATCGGCCCCCTGGGAGTGTGGAATCTGTTGCTGTTTTTTAAACATAACTCTGAAAACATAAAGACGAGGCTATGATGCTTCAGATCCAGGTTATTTCTGGAATGAAATTTCACTGCATTGACACAGCATGCTAGAGGTTCTCTGGAGCTTCAGTTCATTAGCAAAACCTCTATTACTCATCCAGAAAGTCAGACTAAGTCAGACTAATAAACCCATTTTGTGTTCTTGTCCTTGCTATGTTTTAATTGTGGATTTTAACTGTAGTTTTATCTGTTAGCAACCTCAGATTTTTTTTTCCTGAGTAGAAAAAACCCCAGTATATTCATAAATAAACAGGACTAAGTGATCTATACTGGAGATAATAATCTTCTATATGTTAAATTATATTGCAGACCAAAAATGGTTTCTGTGAAACAAACCTACCAATATCCAGATCTACAACCTGGCAATGAAGATGCACTTTCCAGGGAGCCTTTTGTTGTCTGGTTCTCCTCTCCAGGCACTGGTTAGTTATATGTATATGTATGTATGTTACTGTTATACTCCAGCTCTCCTTCAGGAACTCATGGCAACGTTCATGGTCCTTCTTCCCGTTTCTGTCCTCATAGTGACCCAGCAAGGGAGGTCAGGCTCAGAGACAGTGACTGGCCCAAGGTCTTCCCAGGGAATGGGTAGGTGGTAAATCCAAATCTAGGTCTTCTCAGTCTTAGGGTGGCCACCATTCTAATCTCCATATCACACTTATTCTGCTGCTGGTAAGCATGCAGTATATTCCCTTTCTCATAGTCATAACTGGAAAACCAAACACAGATACAAAGTGAAAAGGAGGACTGGGTAAGCTTCATGTTTATCTATTTCACTTGAATATCAATTTACTCTGACAACTTTACAATAGTTTAGTGTATAGTTTCACAGGTGATCTGTCATCCAAGTAGTTTACAGGCACAGACCTGCCTGGATTCAGCAGCAGTGGAGCTAAATGTTCAGCCTTCACAGCACTCTGTGGGCCACAGAGGACATTTGGATCCCATACTCTGTAGCTTATTTAACATGATAATTACGGTAATCTATCCCTCATTTAGCCTTCCAAGGAGCCATGGGAATGATCTACACAACTGTAGCTCTGTTATTCCACTTTAAGTGCCATGTTCCCATCAAAAGGAATTCTATGATTTGTAGTTTAAGGAAAGGGGGTTGGAATACTCAGCCAAGAAGCTCCTCTGGTTCCTCTGACAAAACTACAAATCCCAGGAGTCCAGTGGATGCAACCATGGTAAGTCAAGTGGAATCATGATGCTATAAATGTGTGGTGTGAAAGGGCCTCCAGATCATATTGCAAATTGAAACATTTGGTTGAAATGGACTTAGGCACTTAAGTAAGACAGGATGAAATAGTCTGGGCACTTCACAATGCATTATGTTAGGTTGAGGATTTTTTAGGCTTTGAAGATGGATAATGTGAAATACTCTTTTGAATTCCTGATCAGAATTCTGTAGGTGCCCTATGTACATGTTTCGATGGAAGCAGTGCGGAACAGCCACTCAGTTTAAGGTTACAAAACTAGTGCCATTGAACAAACAGGTGTGCATCATGTAGGGGTGCCAGATTTTTCAGACACCAATACAGAACAACCTTCTCTGCTGCCCAGCCAGCTCAATACTGGCTTCTATATGGACCTTATCACATGGGGCCAAATCCTGACAGAATCCAAAAGAAATCCCGACCTAATATGTATTATTTTTCCGTGTTTACACACAACATCGCACAGAACCCCGACAGAACCCCGACACAATGCAGAATTTCGGTTTCTTCAGGAAGTACAATTGCGCAACAGGATTAATATCGCTTTTGCCGTAAGTATGGTCACCCAATACGTATCGCCAAATACGTATTGGGGAGCATTTCCCCGTAGCGCCGCCTCTCCAAGGGGACCTCCTCGGAGCCCTGCGCCGATGCAGGGCCGGCGCTCCAAGGAGGCCCTCCTTGGAGCGCCGATCCGATGCAGGGCCAGCGCTTCAAGGAGGACCCCTTGGAGCACCGATCCGACGCAGGGCCGGCGCTTCAAGGAGGACCCCTTGGAGAGCCGGCCCTGCATCGGATCGGCGCTCCAAGGAGATCCTCCTTGGAGCGCCGGCCCTGCATCGGTTCGACGCTCCGAGGGGTCCCCCTTGGAGCGCCGGCCCTGCGTCGGCGCTGTCACTTGCCGTGGCTGTCACCCTTTCCCAGGTCATCCTCGGTGCAGCCGGCCCTCCGCATGGCCGGCGCTCCAAGGAGAACCTCCTCGGTGAACGCTGTGGCGGGAGGTCCCCCTCGGAGCGCCGGCCGTGCGGAGGGCCGGCTGCACCGAGGACGACCTGGGAAAGGGTGACAGCCACGGCGAGTGAGTGACAGCCGCGGCGAGTATAGTGCGCATGTGCAAGAACACCATTGCTTGTACATGTATGGGATCTTCTCACTTGTGTGTGGAGGGCAGATACGGTTCCCGGGAGCGCTTTCTAAAAAGCGTGATAAAAGCGCAATGAAAGTAATTGCGTGTGATAGCCATTTGCGTATTGTGGGGTTTCTATTGGTTTAGTTCAGGATTATTCCTTTATCGCATTCTTATCGCTTTGTGGCCTGCGTGTGATAAGGTCCTATGTGAGGCAGGCCTATAGAGGGCCCGCTTCGTCTTATAAGATGAATATCTCTCAAAAGAGTTATAGGCCCACGCGAGATCTCATGCCAACCCAGAATACATGCAAGAAGTAAGATTCCCTTATGTCCTGTTTTGCAGAAGACATGCCATACATGACGACTGAGGTCCAGTCCCATTTTGGCATGACTTGCTGAGAATAAGTGCCAGTTGCACTTCCAACAGACCAATCTCACAGCAGTTGGCATGCAATACACTGGCCTCAGAAAGAGATAATGTGTGTTGCAAGTGTGGCTGGCACCTGTTGTTCCTACTCTCAGTTCTACAGGGGACTGAGAGAATAATAATAATAATAATAATAATAATAATAATAATAATAATAATAATAATAATAATAAAATTTATTTATATCCCATCCCTCTGCAATGCAATCGGGGTGGCTTACAACATTAAAACTACAATAAAATGCGTACAAACCCAAAAAAACACCCACCCCTTAAAAAGACATTAAATTTTAGACAATTTAAAAGCATATTAAAATAAAACACAACACAGCACAAAGTAGTCATAATAGCAGCAGCACAAAGAGGAGGAATGGCAACTCTTAGGGCCAGGATCACTATTCAGGAAAGGCCTGCTGGAAAAGATCCGTCTTAACAGCCTTTTTAAAGCTGTTTAAGGTGGTAATAAGACGGATCTCGTCTGGCAGGCCATTCCATAATCTGGGAGTGGTGGCAGAGAAGGCCTTCTGGGAGGTTGCAGACAGCCTTGTTTTAATAGGCTGTAGCAAATTCCTCCCAGAGGATCTGAGTGCAAGGGGTGGATCATACGGAAGGAGGCAGTCCCGGAAATAGCTTGGGCCCAAGCCATTTAGGGCTTTAAAGGTCATTACCAACACCTTGTACTGTGTCTGGAAACTAATAGGCAGCCAGTGAAATGATTTTAACACAGGTGTAATATGGTCTCTCCTTGTTGTTCCTGAGACCAACCTGGCTGCCATATTCTGTACTAATTGAAGTTTCCGGGTCAAGCACACAGGTAGCCCCATGTAGAGTGCATTACAGAAGTCAAGACGAGAGGTTACCATCACATGGACCACAGTTTCAAGATCCTTAGTTTCCAGGAAAGGGCACAGCTGGCGTATCAGACGAAGCTGATAACAGGCGCTCCTGACTGTCACATTTACCTGATTTGATATCTTGAGCGATGGATCCAGGAACACCCCCAGACTGAGAACACAATCCTTGGAGGAGACTTGCTGATAATAGGTGCCAGTAGCATATGAGGCATGATTTGAGCCTGCTGTGCATGTCTGGATGGAGAGAAGGAAGAAGAGCGGCACTGTGCCAGTTGTAATCCCAACAAGCAGATTCCCAACATTTGGTATGTAAAGATGCTCAACAGTTGGTCTGTTAGAGGTATGGCAGATGCCCACAATTTTGTATCTAGTTTTTTCAACATGCATATTGGGATGACAAAAAATGTTGGTACAGTTAATTCCACTGGTGAAGCTAAATGAGGTGTTGACCTTAGCTGGGTGGCCACCTAAGAATTATCTATAAACTAGAAAAACCCATTATAGGTTTGCCTTAGGGTCACTATAAGGAGCGCATCATTTGGCTTTTTAAATCAGTTTACCTCTGTCCAACTTAAACTTAATTTGGGTGGCATCCTGATCTTATCAGATGTTTTTTGCTGCTGAATTTGCTGCCCAAATACAGCCCAGGTCCATCCTGCTTCCGGAGCTGCTCCTCGCATCTCTTTTCGGATCCAGGAGTTTTTCGGCTTAAGAAAATGGCTGCGAGGAGTGACTCTGGGAGCAGTGATGGACCCAGGCTGTATTCGGGTGGCAAATTTGGCGGCAAAAAATGTCTGATAAGATCAGGATGCCGCTCAAGTTAAGATTAAGCCAGATAGAGGTAAACTGATTTAAAAAGCCAAGTGATAAGTTTCTAAGTCAGAAATGACTTGAAGGCCCACAGCAATAACAACAGTAATACTAAAATGAAGGAAGCATGGTATATAGATGAAATACATTTTTAAAAAAGAAATAACATGATTCTGTTTTAAGAATTTAAAGATACATGAATGTGACATGAGAACTGACCCTACCAGTCACAAAGACAAGATGTGTTGTTAAGATCATTGTTGTTCTAGTAATTAAATTGCTGTAGTCACCAAAACATAGTGTAACATACACACAGAGGATGCCTTTCAAGGTAGTCAAGTACTGAAAAAGAAATTAACACAATTTTTCTGTCTCTAAAAAATTCTAGTCTGCAATGCTTGGACAAGTTTAGGTACCACATGTGTGCAAGATAAGACACTCAAACATCCACAATACCTAATGGTTGAAGCCAAATATAGAGGAGCAAAGCGGTATAGTCAGCCCTCTGTATCCACAGATTCTGCATTCGTGAAGTCAACCATCCATGGCTTGAAAATATCCCCCACAAAAAAATCTGAAAGCAAACCTTGATTTTTCCATTTTATATAAGGGACACCATTTTATACCCCACTGTATATAATGGGACTTGAGCATCCACAGATTTTGGTATCCATGAGGGGTCCCAGAACCAAACCCTGCTGGATCCCAAGGGCCCACTGTATTCCTGCAACTGGCTTTTCTTGATTCTTCCAGCTCACTCCTGTGTCTCCCCATCCACTCCTGTGAGTCAAAAGACCCTATTGAATGGCATGTGAAGGTGCTTGGAAAACTGCAACAGGACGGGGAAATGGAGAAATCAGCGAGTCTGCTTCACACAAGCAGTGGGCTTATTACATGTGTCAGTTTCTCTAATCTTGATAGGGTGATAATAAAAATGCCAATAACCTGCAACAAATATGTTTATTTCTTAAGTGATCCAGGAATTTGTGATCATCCCACTGCACACAACACCTGAAATGGCTGTGCAGGAGATTGATGAGCTTTATGATGTCTACCTGGATGTAAAACAGCACTGGAAGTCTAAGGTTAGTCCTTTTCACCCTAGTACCTTTTCACTACTGAATGTAATCCTGAGGTCAACTCTGATCAGAGCATGCAAGGTTCCTGTCCTGGGTGTTACAATGCCACTTCAGAATGAAAGGTCTAATTCAGGGTTTTGCAACTGCAGCAGGTGGGAGGGCTATTTTTCTGCCCTGGGATGGGTGCAGTGGCATGATCTGCCAAAAATACTGAAAGGAAAGTGGGGGTGGGGGGTGGGAGGAAAAACTAGAAGAGACCAAATATTCATTTCTAGTTTTGGAAAATGAAATTTTGGAGGAGCCTTTCCACACTGCTCAAATTATAGCACCATCATTCCACTTCAACTGCCAAGTTTCATCCTATGGAATCCTGGGAATTGAGTTTAGAGAGGGCCATTTATAGTGCTCACCCTAAAACTCTAGTGCCAAACAAAACTACAAAGCAAGATTCCATAGAATGCAGCCAAAGCAGTTAAAGTGGAATCATATTGCTATAATTGTGTAGTGTGAAAGGGCCCCAGGAAAGACAATTCACTCTTTTGGTGTGGAGAAAAATCATGATCCAGAAAATCTGAAGGAGTCAATGGCCACAAAAACAATTGGAGGCTCAGGGCTGCATTTTGCCCATCCTTGCTCATTTTTTCAGTCTATTCATCTCTCTCAGACCTACACACACACAGCCCTCTTCACTTTCAGATATTTTAGTTCTCTGCTGCTCATAGAGTTCTCTTGGTACTGAAAAATCTGCACAGGTAATTGTGGCTGAAAAGCAAAAGTTATCCATCAGTTTGTGAGCAAGTCTGATAATTGCCATACATTTCTGCACTCCATTCAGCAATCCTTTCTTTTCAAGGTTGTTTTTAACAATCTCACTGTTTAGAATTTCATCTTCATGGGAGACTTCAATGCTGGCTGTGGCTATGTTGCAAGGAAGCACTGGAAGAATATCAGGCTAAGAAATCACAAAGAATTTGTCTGGCTGATTGATGATCAAACTGACACAACGGTAAAAGCAAGCACCCACTGCCCCTATGACAGGTAAACTCACCACAGAGCTGACTCCTCAGTATTGCATGCAATTGCTGCTGTTATTAAGCTGGCTTGGACCTATGGGGACCCTATGAATAAGGTCAGCAGCAGTCCAACTCAGATCTTGCAGGCTCAGGGTTGTGTCTTCCTTGAAACATTGACCCATCATGCAGTCTCTTCTTTTCTCACTGCCTTCCACTTTTCCCAGCATTATCATCTTTTCCAATGAGTCATGTTGTCTCATGATATGGCCAAAGTACAATAGCCTCAGTTTAGTCATTTTGGGTTCTAGGGAGAATCCTCTGTACTATACGCTACTTGTATCTGAAATGCCAGATGTTTTCTTGTTAAGTTTTTTTAAGCAACACGGAAGTTGGTTTTGTTTTGACCTTAGGGAAATCATTGTCCCTACAGTGGAGATCGTGTGACCTTCAGTAGATTGGATTGCAATGCCCATCATCCTTCACCATGCTTACTAAGGCAGATGGAAGCTAGTGTCTAACAACTGGAGGGCTTCACAGTTCTCAGCCCTGGCCTAAGGCCATGTTGCCCATTCTGTATTGAGTGATTATTGTACACTCGTCTTTGACAACACTAGCTCCCTCAGCTTAGAAAGGGAGATGAGCATCACTCCCTACATTTAGTTACAACTAGACATTCATGTCAAGGGCGAACCTTTACCTTTACCTTTACCTTTACCTTTATACCTATACCTTGTTAGTGCAGCCCATACAGCTATATAGCTATGCATCAGAGCCTTTGCAACCAGCCATCCCTGGACTATGGTGCCTTTACAAGCTCTTCCTAAGGTGTCCAGACAGAAAACCTTTTGACCTTCATGGAGTCTGCCAGGATAATCACCTTGGCAGAATGATCAACATGAATCAATTCCCTCTGATTGCCCAACTCTTCTCCTTCTGCCCACTCTTTTATGCTTGCCAAGATTGCCTCTCTTCACCTCATTTCTGACACAGCTGGCAAACGAGGGCTTCGTCTTATACGAGTGTCCTCCTGAGTCAGAATGCAGCTTCCTTTCCCAGCAGTGTGTCTCAGATAGTGCCCAAATGATTAGTGATCTCTAATCACAGACTCTAATCATAGGACTCTAATCATAGTCCTGCCATGATGAGCAACAGTAGAAGTTCTCCTCCAACTGTTCTTTGCATTAAGGTCTGTACAGACAGGCAGGTTAAAAAAAAAAATTTCCATGGCTCTCTCCAGTGGTATGACCTTCAGTAAGCTGAGAAGCAAAAGCCTGATCCCAAAGAATGTACAGTTTACATCTGTTGTTGTCATGGACCTTCAAGTCAACTTCAACCCAATCCCAATCCCAATCCTTTCTTGAGAAGATTTATTCCAAGGAGATTTGCCTTTGTCTTCCTCTGAGGCTGAGAGAGTGTGGCTTGCCCAAGATGACCCAGTGGGGTTCCATGGCTGAGCAGGAATTGGAACTCTGGTCTCCCAAAATCCTAATCTAGCACTCAGACCTTTATACCATATTGGCTCTCCAACATTTGTGTACCACCATAAGAAACATTGCTTGAGAATGCCTAGCAAAATGGTAACAAATGGAATCTATAGGATGATATCTTAAAGTTCTAAAAATAACTGCATGCTATAAAAATACAAAGAATGGCCATCTTTGTAAGGGGGGGGAGTGTAGTGAGACATGCAACTGTCTACATTCAGAAAGCTGTGGTTAGTTAGGAGGTCTCTCAATGCACTTCAGTAAAAAAAAAATAATAAACTATGATGCTAGCTCAACATTAGGAAGAACTTCCTGACAGTAAGAGCTGTTCAACAGTGGAACTCCCTCCCTCAGGAAGTAGTGGACTGTTTTTTAAACAGAGGCTGGATGGTCATCTGTTGGGGTGCTTCGATTGTGAGTTCCTGCATGGCTGAAAGGGGTTGGACTGGATGCCCCTTGTAGTCTCTTCCAGCTCTATGACGCTATGATTAATCACCTAGCAATGTTTAAAAAATTAATGTGTGGGTAAACTGACACAAGAATGGAGAAGCTTCAAAAGCACCCTAAAGATCACACAAAAACTTTCCTGGATCTATCCAGGTCATCTAAAAATACTGGAAACTGATGAAAGTATAGAAAAGTGCAACCACATTTGCACAAGAAATTATGAGTCACTAGGGAGACAATAAAGGTAGAAATAGGTATTTAGGATTCCCTGATGTTCCTTCTTTGTGTAGTCTACTCTGCTGCTTCCTGACCTGTGTAATGGTAATGTTAAGCTTGATTCCACTTTCTCTTTTACAACTTTTCCTCTCTCTGGCTGCATCTGCACTGAAAAAATAATGCAATTTGACACTCGTTGCTTCACTTGACAGCTCAGGTGGATGTGGCAGTCAGGAGCTCCTGTTATCAGCTTCGGCTGATACGCCAGCTGCGCCCCTTCCTGGAGCAGGGAAACCTTGAAACAGTAGTACATGCACTGGTAACCTCTTCATTAGACTACTGTAATGTACTCTAAAAGGTCTACCCTTGTGCCAAATTTGGAAACTTCAGCTTGTACAAAATATGGCAGCCAGGTTGATTATGGGTACTTCCCATAATGACCATATAACACCGATCCTGACGTCCCTTCACTTGCAACCAATTAGTTTCTGGGCAAGGTACAAGGTATTAGTAGTAGTAGTAGTAGTAGTAGTAGTTTAACTTCCATGGCTCAATACTATGGAATCCTGGCATCTGCAGTTTTGTGAGGCATCAGCACATAACAACCCCTACCTCTGTAAAATTACAACCCTAAAAAGCTTGTAAAATTACAAATCCCAGGCTTCCATAGGATGGAGCTACAACACTTAAAGCAAAAGCTTGGCTTACTGTACACCTTGGCTACATCTACACTGCAGAAATAATGCAGTTTGACACTGCTTAAACTGTCATGGCTCCATTCAATGGAAGCCTGGGATTTGTAGTTTGTTGTGGCACCAGAGCTCTGAGGCTGCTAAATATATCACAAAATTACAAATCCCACAATTCCATAACACTGAGCCACAGCAGTTAATGGTGTCAAACTGCTTTATTTCTGCAGTGCAGACGTAGCCTTTGTTTTAGGAGATTATCACATTGACTTTTCAGCCCAATCCGTGCATGGGACAAGATCGGGCTGGAACGGGTTTTATCGCACACAAAATAGCTGCTGCGCTGCCAGCCGACTATCACCCATCCTTGAGCTGTGTTCTGCTGACCAGAACGGTTACTGGAGAGCTGCTGCTTCTGAACAGAGAGTTGGGTGGACAGTGTAATGTTGAATGACATAGCCAGACTATTATGCTATGCTATGCCAGGGACATGGTGGCCTAGCATAGCATAATCATCTGGTTATGTCATTCAACATTACACTGTCCACTCAACTCCCTGTTGGGCTGCTGCAGCCTTTATGTGACTGGTGGAGAATGCAGGGTGAGGAAAGACCTATGTGTTTCCATAGCCAGACACAGAATGATTAAAGATGAACTACATCCAAGGATATTAAAAGAACTGGCAAATGTAATCTCATAGCCACTGGCAATAATCTTTGAAAACTCCTGGAGAACAGGAGAAGTCCCAGCAGACTGGAGGAGGGCAAACATTGTCCCCATCTTCAAAAAGGGGGAAAAACGAGGATTCCAACAATTTTATCACCCAGTTAGTCTGACATCAATACCAGGAAAGATTCTACATTAAACAGAGAGTCTGTGAACATTTAGTAGGGAATGCCATAATCACTAAAAGTCAACATGGGTTTCTCAAAAACAAGTCATGCCAGACTAATCTCATCTCTTATTTTGATAAAATTACCAGCTTGATGCGGTAGACATAGCATATCTTGATTTCAGGCTTTTCACAAGGTCTCCTATGATATTCTTGCAAACAAGATAGTAAAATGTGGGCTAGACAATACAACTGTTAGGTGGATTAGTAACTGATTGACTGACCGAACCCAAAGGGTGTTCAGCAATGGCTCCTCTTCATCCTGGAGAGAAGTGACCAGTGGGGTGCCACAAGGTTCTGTCCTGGGCCCAGTGCTATTCAACATCTTTATCAATGATTTGGATGAAGGAATAGGGGGCATGCTTCTCAAATTTGCAGATGACACCAAATTAGGAGGAATAGCTAATACCCCAGAAGACAGGATGAAAATTCAAAATGACCTGAATAGATTAGAAAGCTGAGCCAAAGCTAACAAAATGAATTTCAACACAGAGAAATGTAAGGTACTGCACTTAGGGCAAAAAAATGAAATGCATAGAGATAAGATGGAGGACACCTGACTTAACGACACTACATGAGAAAGGGATCTAGGAGTCCAAGTAGACCACAAGTTAAACATAAGTCAACAGTGTGATGTGGCAGATGAAAAGGCCAATGCAATTTTAGGCTGTATTAATAGAAGTATAATGTCTAGATCAAGGGAAATAATAGTGCCACTGTATTCTGCTTTGGTCAGGCCTCACCTGGAATATTGTGTCCAATTCAAAAAGGATGTTGAAAAACTGGAGCGTGTCCAGAGGAGGGTGACTAAAATGGTGAAGGGTCTGCAAAACCTTGCCTTATGAGGAACGACTTAGGGAACTGGGTATGTTTAGCCTGGAGAAGAGACAGTTAAGAGGGGATATGACAGCCCTCTTTAAATATTTGAAGGGATGTCATATTGAGGAGGGAGCTAGCTTGTTTTCTGCTGCTCCAGAGAACAGGACCCGGAACAACGTTTGCAAGCTGTAGGAAAAGAGACTCCACCTCAACATTAGGAGGCACTTCCTGACAATGAGAGCTGTTTTACAGTGGAACACACTCCCTCGGAGTGTGGTGGAGTCTCCTTTGGAGGTCTTTAAACAGAGGCTGGATGGCCATCTGTCGGGGATGCTTTGATTTTGAGTTCCTGCATGGCCGGGGGGTTGGACTGGATGGCCCTTATGGTTTCTTCTCACTCTATGATTTCATCTTCTGCTGAGGTCCTCTGGAGGTCTCAGCAACTGTTATAATCATTCTGTATCTTCTCCAACCCACCCACTCCCTCTCTACCAGCCACAGAATATCCATGGGGGGGGGGGAGCTGCAATGGTTTCACTGTGAGTGCAAGGCAGGGCTTTGGTCATTGCAGAGAGTCAAAGAGAATATCAACCTCCACAGTGACCAAAACAAGTTGTAAGGTGGATCTATGCCTGTTTGGCTACTATCAGATCACAACCACTGTCTCAAATTAAATAGCTAACAACCAGCTGCCCTTTTATGACACCTAAAATTTGCTGAATGCTAGGACTAGTTCTGTACAGGAGGAGAGGTAGGGGTTGTTATGTGCATAGTAATCAGAACATCAGCTTTAGGTTGTGATTCCATCTTTGTGTTAACCTGAGCCACCGCTCTAAATTGCTCAATTTTCCTTTCTGAAACTAACAGACGTCTTCTATTACTGCAGAGATGGCTAATACACTGCGGTCTTGTTTTCACCTTTTATTATAGGATTGTGCTCCATGGAGATAAGCTCATAAATGCTGCCGTGCCAAACTCAGCAAGTATCTTTGATTTCCAGAGTGCCTTTGCAATGACTGAAGCACAGGTTTGTAACACATGGACTTGATTTCTTTTTTCTTTCCCCATAGTGTGCATCTGCCAGTGATTGAGTCTGCAGCTGTGCTGTATCTGAACTGGGAGAGCAAAGTAAAGAGTAGGACCAGGTGCAGGGTGTGAGAGAATGAGATTCCTCAACCAGGGAAGAACATGCAACAGGAAGAGCCAGGAAAGTCAGGAAAAACCAGGATACCCAGAATACAGTTGTTGGGGGCTTTTTAAAAATGCCATATTTCTTCTGGGATTTAGAGCCCATCCATATGGTATCAAGAAGGTAGGCCTTTGGACAACACATTGGCAGAAGGTGCCCATCAAGATTGAGAGTACAAAATGGCCAATGGAATAAGCAGCCAAAAGCAACAAACAGGACTCTCCAAATTTGGCTTTGTCGCCTTCTTTGCAGTGGTACTGCAATATAATACCATGTGTTTGTGTTTGTGTGCCTGCCTTCAAGTTGCCTGTCAACTCATGGTGACTTTATGAATTTCATAGGGTTTTCTTAGGCAAAGAATACTCAAGGAGTGGTTTGCCACTTCCACACCTTATAGACATTTAAGGTCTAACTGAACTAAAAAACGTTATTGCTTCTGGAGGCTTCCAATCTATCATTCCCTTGACAGAGAGGGAGCATCCCACCCCATGGACTGATAAGGAGGCAGGCAGGACTAGACTGCTGGGGGTAGCGTGAGTGGGGAGGGCAGTTGCCCATACGTCAATTGGTACAACCAATCCTTAGCTGGTCCAGGGTCATTTATTTACCAAGATTAGGGATCTATGTGGATGAAGTTGTGTACAAACAGTTGGAGTCACATAACTTTAGCAGGATGAAGAAGAAACAATAATGTTTTAAGAATATGAATGGATAACTTCCCAGAGGTGAGGCATGAACATGAGACACACTGACAGCCTATCAGACACTGAACTACCATAACTGATTGACAACTGTAACAGTTCTATATGATATAAGAAGGTGCCAGAGTGCCTTCTCACACCATAAAGCCCTGCAGACTGGCCTCCTGGAAGATCTATTTTGCAGCAGTGCCAAATTTGAGTAGAACATTTCTGTCAGGAGCAGCCAGTGTCAGAGCAGATATAAAAATGGCAGGGGATTATGCAAAGGCATCAAGCTACTTAGCACATCCAGCTGTGTTGGTGGTGTCATGGAGTGGTAGAATGCATCCGTTTAAAGTAAAACAACATATCAAGAGAAAACTGATATCTCTCTCTCTCTCTCTCTCTCTCTCTCTCTCACACACACACACACACACACACACACAGTATGTAAGTGAAGGAAACAATGAATAATTTCAGCAATTTTAGGATTCATTCTATGCAAAAATTTGCATGTGGGAAGGTTTCCACAGAAAACAGCATTTTCTTCACATTTTCTTCTACCATTTTTCAAATATTTGAAAACATTATTTCCAGCCCTAATGTGCAAGTTGTGTTCATCATGTGCAATCATAGGCCTTTATTTAACTCTCTTTTATTATATATTCCCCTGTGTAGCTCACACAGAAGTGCAGGTCACATAGTTTAATGGTAGATGCAAAGTATAATTGACTGCCTCATATTGGTGCATGTTATTCAGATGCATCCATAGCCTTCCTGGATTATGTTTGGGTCCTTTTTAAGCAAACAGGGAGTTGTACAGCTCAAGATTAGCCCTTCTGATGAAGCAGAGTTAGGCAACTGCTCTAGGCCAAGATCCAGTGGTAATGCACAAGAACATACAGCTCCACTCCACCAGGGAAGAGATACAGCAACATCCACTAAAATACTATTCTGGCTGAGGGTTATGCTGGTGCATATCACCAGTAGGTTCCAGCCTTAGGTAGAAGATGCTGCAATGCAGCAGTGCGATAACACTTCCCTCATATCTCTCAAGTCCTCTATCCATTTTCATCTGTTGAGTAACGGAACTGTGTGCAACATGAACAGTATTGCACCTCCTAAAGTAGCTAGTTACCCTCAGGGGTGGTGCAGGATATTGTTCCATTTCTATTGTTGAAGCAAGGTTGGATTGAAAGTTTATTTGGTTTTTATATGTGAAGTGGTGTGGTGATATCTTGCCTGTTACCCTCAGACAGTAAAATGTCTTAGGTCAGCTGTGAGACAGCTTTCCTACAATGATGGCTGTGTTTTCCTTGAGTTAAAAGAAACCATCGCCTGGTGGAGATTGGTCTCTGCATGGCTTCATGTCACAGCAAATGGCAACTACATATTCAACACAGTATGAATTTTATGTCTAGCACTTGTGTAATGTATTAGAACAAGGACTGAAGTGCATGTTGTCTAATTACATAATGTATTCTGTGACATTATTTCACAGGCTTTAGCCGTGAGTGATCACTTTCCAGTAGAGTTCCAGCTGAGAACCACAAGATCCTCTCCAAGAAGAAAGGGAAGACATCAGAGACATTACAGAAATCAGAGATACCTTAATGTGCCACTTGTTCAAATTGCAAATCTGCAGAAAGCAAAATCTTAAACTATACACTCACAAGAAAAGATCAATGTTCATATTAACATTTTAAGATGCATATCTCCCTCCAATATGAGATATGTCACAAAAAGCAAAATGAAATACTTTTGTTGTTCAGAATAAGCTTAAATAAAATAAAGGTGCAAAAATTAGCTTTGACATAAACTAAAGACAAACACAGGGCCTAAGCAGACTGCCAGAAATAGTGCACATTCAATTGAGGCACTGCCCTGGCTCAGTGCTAGGGAATCATGGGAACTGTATTTTATTGTGGCACCAGAGCTCTCTGACAGAGAAGGCTCAGTGTCCCAGAAAAAAATACAATTCCCATGATTCCCTAGCACTGAGCCAGGGCAGTGCCTCAATTTAATGTGCACTATTTCTGGCAGTCTGCTTAGGCCTACAGTGAGACAACCTGAATGACTTCATAGTACCTACAGCAGGGGTTGTTTGGAGGAGCCATTTGTTCAGAATTGCTTGTGGTCTCTTGTTAGTTTATTGTTCATTTAGTTCCTTCAGCCAAAAAATAATAAATAAAGCTAAATGCCAAGAACTAAGAATAGAGCTGTACACACTTTTTTTTCAATATTCTCATCTAATTGTAGATACACACAACTGCATCACCTCTTTGAAGTCAGAGACATGTATAGTTGATTTGGGTAGGGCACCAAAACAAAATCCATGGTACTGAGTCAACAAATGACCTTCCCAATCCCACTTAGGTTTAGGCCACAGAAAAAGGCATACTTTGGTCAAGCACAAAATTGCAGTCTGGGTGAACTAAGGTGCACATATGAAGTCCCTCAAGTAATTCAATTCATTAAGCGGTTTATGTTTGCCCTTACAGTTATGTGTCTTGGGATAAAGGGGAAATAGACATGAAAGATGATCATAACTGAAGATGTGCAGATGCAATTAGTGTTGTGATGCTAAAAGAGATTGCATTTCGCAGCTTGATCTTCCTTTGATACTCAAGAGTCTTACTGTATAAGGTGACAGTGAAAGTTACCCTCAAGTCAGAATGATTAATGACTCTGGTGTATTTTTTGTCATTTTCGCACATTCTGTTTTTTCTTCACTAATTTTTGGTGGTTGTTTTCCAACAAAGCACCCAAGGCTATGAAAGTGAAGTACAAGGTTCTGGCCCTATTGTTAAAATAATTATATCCAATATCCAAGGACAAAATCAATTTGAATTGTTTTTAAAAATTAAGAGAATAAAGACTACAATCATATTAGACCATTTAAAAATTAAAGTAGCTGATAAAGTTTTAAACAATTTAAAATAACTCACATGCTCTAAATGCTTCAATAAATTATGTTTTTACTTAGTGCTGGAATGACAACAGCATTGGTGTCAATGGAGCCAATAATGTGATGGTATTCCATACCTGGGCTGCCACAGCAGAGAAGGCCCTTTCCCATGTCCTCCCATATCATACTGCCCTGTGATGGGATATAGAGGAGGGCCCCTACAGCAGACCTAAAAGCTCAGGCAGCCATATATAAGGAGAGGCACCATACCACTGATGTACATTTGAGGCCACAGATTCTCACCCTCCTGTTTGGATATTGTAGTGTATCAGTGGGAGCTTAAACAGCAACCTAGCAAAAAATGAATGCATTTTTCACTTTGACTCTCCAGCATTCATTGTGGGAGAACATGAGCCACAATAGCCCATACTGGTTTCATGTGTCAGCCACATTGACCAGAGACAGAGCGTAGAGTCATCTCATACCTACATGTATTGAACGTGTTGAAGCAGATTTCCCAGTAGGCAACATTAGCATCATCTGAACACAACTCATAAGCTGTCCTGTTTCTGGAACAGATATGGATCTTCTATACAGTAAAAATAAAAGAGCCTTGCTGGATCAGACCAGAGGCACATGTAATCCAACATTCAGTTCCCAGAGTGTGCAACCAGATGCTCCAACTGGAATTCCACAAGCAAAGCACAAGTGCAACAGCACCTTCTTGATCAAGTTCCTCAACAGTGGACTGCTTCTAATACTGCAAGTAACACATAGGCTGTACCTTCACTGCAGCATTAATCTAGATTGACACTGCTTTAACTGTCATGGTTCAATGCTATGGAATCCTGGGATTTATAGTTTGTTGTGGCACCAGAGCTCTATGAAAGAGAAGGCTAAATCTCTCACAAAAGTACAAATCCCAGAATTCCATAGCATTGAGCCATAGCAATTAAAGTAGAGTCAAATTGCATTATTTCTGCAGTGCAGATGCAGTCATTTAGTCATTATGACTAATAGCCACCAATTGCCTCTCTCTCTATTGTCTGTGGATGTTTACATATAGCCATAAAGTGGCCCTGCAAGCAACCATGAGCACAGTCAGAAGTAAATTTCAATGAGTCAACATCCAAATAAGTGGGTGAAGGATTGTAACCTCAGTCTTTAGGCCAAACCAGTGTGGATTAATCATTCAAAAATGGATTTACAAAATTACAGCATTCTGATTCTACTTCAGCTGCAACATTTGCATCGTATGGAATTCTGTAGTTTCACGAGGCACTAGAATTCTCTGGCCAAGAATTCTAAATACTCCTTCCTAAACTCCAAATCCTGGTATTTCCTAGGCAGTTAAAGTGGAATCATGGTGCTATAAAAGTGTAGTGTAAGATAGCTCATAGCATTTCCTGGTACTAACTAGCTTTATTGCAATCATAATGCCTGAAGAACAGAAATGGCACATGGAGACTTTGACATGATCAATGTCAAAACCAAAACAAAACAAAAAACAACACACAGGCCAGAATCCTGCTTACCTATTAAATGTGTGCTCCCCTGTAGAAGTAGTTTGAGATTTCTGCCCAATGCAGAACATCTGCATTCAATTTAAAGTTGCAGAAATAAACTTGTACATGCAGTGTTAGTGTGCATGTGGATGATCATTCCATGCACATTTTTGTTCCACATTTGGCTGCACTTTCAGGTGTATATTCAATTGTGTAACACTGCCATTTAACACAAGGATTGTATAGCACAGCCAACGCAGAACTTTGCATGAGTCCAAAGCTCAAACCACTACAGCAGGATATGAAATAATCACCTTGATTCCTTCTCAGATACCTCCATAGTACTGTAATGCAGACAATGGCCAAAATGTTATTTATTGCCAATGAAGTATAATGCTCCATAGTTACACAAGAAGTCTAAGAGAGAGAGAGAGAGAGAGAGAGAGAAGAAGTCCGCAAGGGAGGGCAAGAGCATCTCAATGCACCTGCCCAGACAATCAGTAGCTATTTTGGGTCAGGGACAGAGTTGTGCACACCCCTGTCCAGCTGCCATTGTGCAACCTGGACAGAACCATTGCACAGCACAATATGAGATACTATCTTGGACCACATTTGAAAAAGTTGTTATGCTGGCATAGACCCTACGTACATCAACATAAGTCGCTAAAAGGTTTCCATGGAAAGCCTTTCTTCAGTATTGTGATATTTTTGCTCTCTGCCTCTTCTTTTCTCCTGGCCAGCCTACAACAAAACAATGCTCAACTTCCAGTTATATATATTTTGGTCTGATTCAGTTGTAAAGGTATGAAAAATGACAAAAGGGAGTTTAGCCATGTCTTATGATGGTTGATTTGATATAAAAAACCCTTCTTTGGATCCTTGTCATAGCCCTGGGCTGGGAGGAGCCTTTACCACCATGAACTCAAAGCGTGCACATCATATAGGCACCCCAAAAAGGTGACATCTGCATTTACAACAATTTGCAGATCAAAAAAGCCAGGCTTAGGAGCTGCAAAGCAGTACATTCACACCTAAAGGATTTATGAGTGCTAGCCAGGATGTGTCCGGCTGATGATAACATTAACATCTCCTCTCTTTGGAAATTGTCTACTTCAAAGCATAGCAATCAAAATCCCTTCGATATACAATAGCAACTCTTCACCTCAGGCTAGATTTAAGCGTATAATGCTCCCCAAAATCTCAGGCGTATTGGGGTCTGGCTAGATTTCATGGTAACACCACACCACTGTGATTTCTGCCTCTTTCCGTTGACTTTTCTTTCATAATGGTTGAGTATCCATCTTCGTTCATTGTTGGAACAGCCTCCTTCAGGTAATTATCACCATTAGAACACCTTGTGTTTCCTATCCAAGCTAACTACTTTTCTCCTGAGTTCTTGTGTGTATGTGTGTATGTTAGTGTGTCTTTGTATGTTTGAATCCCCAAATAAATTACAGTTCTTTGGAAATCTTTGTCTCTATCAGTCCATTCCCTAGCCACCTCCGTAAACATAGGACAAAAGATCCCATAGAAGCCTTGGACTTTAGTAATTCCCCAGGTTCAAGGTCTTCATTACACATGGCAGTCTGGAGAGTCAGATTAGAAATAAACACCTCATTTCCTCAAAGCAGTGTTTTCAAACATTCACTCATTGGAAAAAGTAAGAAAAAAGCAGATTGGCACAATAAGATCCTTATCCCATAGGGAGGATATTCTCTGGCTAAGAGTACAATGGAATATGTTGCTGGGGAAACACAACACAGGAACTGACACTTAATTCTGTGCTCTGTTCTTGTCTTAATCACCAAAAACTCAAGGCAAAACAAAGATAGAAACAGAACCTGCTAACTTCTTCACACCAACCACATCAGCTATGTTTCAATTAAAGGTTACTGTTTTAGAAGAGCTAACCTGCTCTTTGTACACGTATTTCTAAAAAGAAAAACCTGATTTTTCCACCAGATGTAAGATTCTCTCTAAATCTCCACCGCCACCATATGTGAAGACAAATCTCACTGCTGCCACCAAGAGTGAAGGCTTCCATCTCTGCTATCAGTGTAACCCTCTCCTTCTTTAACTGTCATGGCTTCATCCTATGGAATCCTGAGATTTGTAGTTTATCATGGCATCAGAGCTCTCTAACAGAGATGGCTAAATATCTCACAGAACTACAGATCTCAGAATTCCATAGCATTGAGCCATGGCAGTTAAAGTGGTGTCAAACTACATTAATTCTGCAGTGTAGATGCATCCTGTGCAAAGCCCAGGCTCCAGAGTTGACATATATTTTCATACAGCTGCAGACAGCCTGGGACAATTGCAGCATAATCACCTGTGTAGAAACAGTTGCTGGAACTGGCTTAAAGGGAGACAATAAGATAGTCTATTGGGCAGGAAAGGAGACTGAATTCAAAATCACTGAGAAACAAATTCTCCCAGTAGTGAATTTCTCCTTAGATTATTTAAACTCTTCTTGCCATAGCAACTGATCCAAATATACTAAGGATCATAATTGGCATCATTCCTTTTCCCTTTAATTACGACTCTTATTATGAATCTCCACATGAACCCCTCTTTATGTTAGAGATTTGGGGAGTCATACAAGCTCATCACCACATCTGTACCCATTTTCCCCTTACAAATATTTATATTTATGTATGTACTTAATATGCCACCTTTCCCCCCGAGAGTGGGACCCAAGGTGGCTCACAGACAAAATCATAACCATACAATTTTAGAAACAATTAAAATCATCTCATTTAAAACAGTATAAAATTATTTTAAATGGATACAAATGACTAATTTTTTTTAAAAAAATAACTTTAATTTTTTTAAAAACTTGGACCTCTCCTTTCTCCTCCCACTGAGCCTCACCCCATTCATACCATCTCTTCAGCATTTTAAAGGGACATAGGCAAATGCCACAGCCAGTATCTGCACAAAGGCAGATGTTTGGGGAGCAGTGGTGTCACCTCCACTTAAGGTGTCACCTGGTGCAGTCCGCACTCCCAGTACCCCCTTAGTGACACTACTGCATCCCGCCCCAACAGCATCTGCAGCAGGAAGGCAGCACAGACATCCTAGGTAGCAGAGTAGTGTGCCAGGCAGCTTGGCCAGAATGGGGAGGGCAGTGATGCAGTCTGGAGGGGAGAGTAGACAGCAGGCACCCCTCTATGCCTGCAGCTGATGATAATGATGCTTCCTCCAACCTTTCCTTCCCCACTCTCTCTTCACCTGCAAGGGGGCAGTGGCAGCGTCCCCCTCTTTTTCCATGCCCCTTCCTCCCCCTTCTTCAGAGTCAGGGAGGGATCCCTGGTTGCCCTAGTCCAGGCCCCCTCCTGCCCCATCTTTGCTCCATGGTAGTTCCCACTCTCCAGAGCCGTGGGGTGGCTGCCTAGCTGGAGGGAGATCTCATGTTACTGCACCTACCCTAGTGACACCACTTCTTGTTGTTTGTGTGCCTTCAAGTTGTTCTGACTTACATTGACCCTAAGGTGAACCTATCCTGGGGTTTTCAAAAGATTTGTCAAGATTCGTCCAGAGGAGGTTTACCATTGCTTTCCCCCGAGGCTGAGAGTATGTGACCTGCCCAAGATCACCCAGGGGGCTTCCTTGGCTGAGCTGGGAATCAAACCCTGGTTTCCAGAGTCATAGTCCAACACTCAAACCACTATGCTGACACTACTGCCAGGCCCTAGTTCCTTTGTATTTTCAAATGGAAAGCATTTCTTCATTCTCTTAAATGTATGGAGGGGGTTGTATTACACCATTTTCCCCACAAGGTGGAGAATGAGCTCTTTTCTGTTTGAGAAGGAGGCAACACTTTAGCTATAAGGCAACTGCAATGTTTTATTTGTGTAAGGTCCTGCTGAGATTAACTAAATCTAAATGAACTTTTGTGCTTGTGTTTCCGCGTGTGCCATTAAAACAACAACAATGGTGTTTGTGTGCAAAATTACACTTTACAGCTACAGTTGTCCTCTGGAGAATGGGAGGCCAGGCCCAAGATGACAGCCATGTTTTCATTTGCCCAGCGCAATCCTGGCTAAGCAAATACAGAGCTCAGATAGGAAACACTGAGGTTTCAGTACTTCATTTCTGACTCAGGACAAACGCTCATTTTCTCTAGTGAAGTCATTTCCTTTGTGACTCAGCTGGGAATATTTGCAGATAATGGTTTGCAGAAATTTTGTCAACAATTAAATTCTTCCTTTCAAATGGCTTCATTCCACTTAGGAGGAGAAGCCAGAAAAGCACAGCCTCGCCTTCTTCGTCCATTCCAATACTAATAATAAAAAAATGTAGCTGTTGGCCTCCTATAAAATAGAATCACATCTAAAATAAAATGAATGCCTCCCATGTGGTATTTCTGTGTTTGTCTTCCATGGTCTCCTCCCTTTATTTATCCATAGAACTCAGTGCTTGCAACTGTAATATTTCCGTTTTATGTTATGTTGTGCTAGAAGAAAAATCTCCTTCGAGTTCTATTTATCCTTGGCATCACCATCTTACCAAAATATACCCATTCATAACTAGGCTTTGTGGAGAAAATGGTGTCTATGTGTTGTTTGTCTTCAAGTCGTTTCCAACAATGGCAACCCTAAGGCAACCCTATCATGAGATTTTTTTGGTAGTTTTCTTCAGGGGGGAGCTTGCCACTGCCATCATCTGAGGCTGAGAGAGTGTGACTTGCCCAAGGTCACCCAGTGGGTTTTCATGACCAAGGGGGGATGATGAGTACACATTAAATCTCTGTTTTAATATCCTTGGAGGAGAGTTGGTGGCGTGGTGGGTGAGAAAGCAAGAGCAGGCCTTCTTAGGGGCCACTCCCAGGTTCTCAAAGGCCTAGCTTGGGGAAAGCTAGGTCCATCCCTTCCAGCTGTCATCCTCCTTTTTCAGTTTTTAAAATGTCCCAGTTTCTTTATCTTCCTCCTACCTTCCCACTTTCTCCTCAGCTTCAGTACTTCAGTTGCTGCAAATCAGGTTCAAAGTAGAAAAGCAGCTGAGACTGTTAATTCAGCTGGGAGGAAAGGAGAGGAAGAGGCAGAATCCTACCATTCTCTGTAGGCTCAGGCAAAAGCAAATTGCTACAGGTTCTCCTAGCTTGTCTCTTCTTCCTTGTTAATAACTTTTGCCATCGTGTCCAGGGGTAGCCGTGTTGACCATATAGCAAAGTACAATAACATTCAAAATCCACAAAACAGCGATACTTTTATTCAGACAACCAAAATGCACAATATGCATGTTGCAGGCTCTGTTGTTGTCAACAACCAAATATCTTGACAAAATACAGGCCTATGTCTAATATTGGCAGCATTTTTTCCCTTCTTTCTTCTGTATTATTCTTAACACCTTTTGCCTGATGAAGAAGCCAGTGGAGCTTTGAAAGCTTGCAATGTGTACATTATGCATTTTGATTGGCCCAATAAAGGTGTCACTGTTTTGTGGATTTTGGGTGTGATTTATTTTACCATCATGATCACACTCTGATGTTGCTTGGCCATGCATGTCCCACTTTTCATCTGTGAAATATTGGAGAGAATGTAGATCTGCTCCTTCTCTGTTTCCCTTCCTCAGGCTGACAAAGGTGTTGCATAGTAGTTTGAGAGCTGGACTAGACTCAAAGGAGACAAGAGTTCAGATTACCATGCAACCATGAAAACCCCTTGTAGGTGACCTTGGCCAAGTCATACTTACTCACCCTCGGAGGAAGGCAATGGTAAACCTCCTCAGAGTAAATCTTGCCAAGAAAACCCTGTGATAGGGTTGCCATAAGCTGGAGTTTACTTGAAGGCACAAGACCACAAAGACATTTTGAGTGTAAGTGGGTCTGTTGCAGAATAGGATTTCAGTCAGTGGAGTGCTACCCTTGAGTGTGTTGTCTTTTCAAACTGTCTTTCAAACTGTAACCAGGATGGAAGCTCTGCCCAAAGACAGTTAACTATAGGTGAATTAAATATTAGCTCAATAATTACACAGTCCTGGGATCATCTCTGTATACAGAAGTGGGAGGCAAAGGACTGCAGAGGCAGTTTCTCACTGAAATGTATTTTATTTTAAAGGGGGGAAATCAACCCACACACTTCACAATCATTGTCACACACACACAAGAACTGAGAAACAAAGGTGTTAGCATGAAACAGAATTAGGCCTTCTAATGGAGATACTGTACTTATATGGATGCTGCTCCTCTTGAGACTGGATCATAGAAGGAGGAAATAGGAATTCAATCACTCCTGGGGCCACTGGGATTGGGAAGTGAAAGAGGGATTTAACAAGGTGAAAACTGGCAACACTTCTGCCTGCAAACCAAGCTACTCCAACGAACAAAGGAGAGGTCTCCTAATTTATAGAGATTTTGTGCCCTGGGGCAAAGTCCAGACTCAATGTGGCCAAATGGTTCAAATCTTTGACATGGCTAAGTGACACTTCCAGAGGTGTAACATGGAGGTGTGAATGGGTCAATCACTTACAGTGCCGGGTAGATGGAATTGTTTACTCCAGCCAGAGTTCCTATTGTTTCCTGGCCAGACTTTTCCTCATCTCCTCCCAACATGTCCAGAACATAAATCCTCTTTGGCAACTCCTAAAATAGCCGACATGACCTGATCACTTACATCTCATGGCATCCACTTTAGGATCATTGAGGCTGAGTTTATAACTCAAATGAAGAGGGGTAGGTTCAAGCTTCTCTGGATGATAACAAAATAAATTCTATTTCTTATGTTTATATGGATTATCATCCTCCCACTGCTAACACATATGATGTATTTGAAAGCATGTAATAACAACAAAATACCTGGGATGCATCCGCACTGCAGAAATAATCAATTTTGACCCATATGGATGCACTCCCACACACAATGAATCCTAAATTGGGGTAGTATATTGTCATACTTGATTGGGAAGCTTTTGGGCATCAGAAGGCTCATTCAATTTTTGAAGTGAGATTTGTTACTTTAAAAAAAAAAGACATGGCCAGGAATTAAGAGGACAAAACAAAGCTGTGGTCATATGTTAAAGTTCCCAAATCTGTAACATTTCCAGGGCTTATATCACCCTGTACATCTTTCAGCCTGTCTCGCCATTCATAGCATCACACAACCAAAAGAACAAAAACAAGCAAAATGTCAGGATGGTGAATAATGCCAAAGTAAATGCAACTGTTTGGCGTTTTGCCTTTTTCAAATGCCAGAATAGAAATCTAATAGATTCTTCTGTTTGTAACCTACATTCCCCTTCAAAGTTTTTGACATATCAACAATACAGAAAGTTTTTATATTCTGCTGCATTAAGGGTTTTGGGGGGCACAAAAGGAAAAAGGAAAGGAAAGAACATTTTGTGTGGTCAGCAAGGAAGGTTATTTTTGTTTTATGGCTGGCTGCTGCTAATACCACCCAGGTTCTCTTTTCATGCTGCAGTCCATCTTCAGTCTGTATATAGTTTTTTGAGTCACACATTTTCCACAGTCCTGTAACAAGAATTTGTTTATATCTATGTATATTTTATTAATGTGTGTGTGTGTGTGCGCGCGCGTGTGTGGCCTGAACCACCAGACTGAACAGATGTACCGGTATTGTCTCAAAACTTGTAATAATATGGGTACAAATATCATGTCTTTTTGAGGCTGGAAGCATTCTGTCACACCAGTAAACACTGGCTTATAATTTCCATCTCACAGCAATGTTTTAAAATGGATTAGCTAAGGCTGCAATCCTAACTGCATTTACAAGGAAATAAGTCTCATAAAAGTCAAAGGGAATTGCCATGGATGGCACTGTAAAAGATAGGCACTATATTACTCCCATATAGCAGAGCAGGAAGCTGAAGCAGGAAGCTGAAGCAAGTAGATAATGTCTCGCCCAAGACCAAGTACATTTATAACTACAGAGTTTATAGCTATAGAGCCTCTCCCATTCAATTCTGCAAATGTCTGGCCACGGTTAACACAGAAGGCAATGGAAAGAAAGAGAGCAATTCATACTGCAAATGAGCATTCTAGCCAATATCATTTGTTTTAACTGAAATAAGTACTGCTCTAAGTATCATATGAGGGGGGGGAGCTTTCTGACAGTGGTGTCACTAGGGGGGTGCAGGGAGTGCAGGGGGGATGGATCACACCAGGTGACACCCTAAGGACCACTGCTCCGCAAACATCTGACTTTGGGCAGAAAAGAGCTGTGGCATTTAAGTGAAAGGGGATGAAGCTCAGTGGGAGGATAAGAAGAGCCCCCGTCTTTAAAAACACAATATATAGATGATATGATGAAAATATTTAAAATACAAATGAATTTGGACCCACAGATGTATTTGTTGGGGATGATAACAGAAGATAATGTGGGGAAAAACTATGGGAAACTGGCCTTTTATTTAATTACAACAGCAAGAATCATCTATCCTGCAAAATGGAAAACCAAAGAAATTCCTGATATTAAAGACTGGTATAGGAAAATATACGATCTAATGGAAATGAACAAATTAATGGATTTGATAAAGGGAAGAGGATATGACACCTTCAAAAATGATTGGAAACTACTGATAAACTATTGGCAATTAGAAGAGGGGACCAAATTTGTTATAGAGCTGGACTAGATTAGAAATAGATTAGAAAACTATGATGAATGGCTGATAGGTTATTGTATAGTAATTATAATGACGGATATCATATAAAAAATAATAGAAGTGTTGGATATCATGTATGATGTAAGACCAAAAAAAAAATAGATAAACGAAGTTTATTGAACATGGGCTGAATAACCAGACAGGTAGGCCTACAAGTGGAAACCAGCACAATAAAATAAAAGCATTTGCGGATGACGTCACAATAATACTAGACGATTTAAAACAAAGTATTAAAAAATTATGGTCAACACTAGAAGAAGCAAGTGATATGATAGGCTTCAAGATCAACAAACAGAAAAGTGGAATTTTAGTCAAAAACTTTTCAAAATTAATCCTCAAAATTAGATGAGGAAGAGCTTAGAATGAAAACAGACCTAAGAATAATAACAAAATATTTGGGCATAATAATGACAAACCAAAATTCGGACCTTTTTGTAAATAATTATACCAAAATATGGAACCAAATTAAAGAAATGATGAAAAGATGGAAAACATTACAACTCTCATTAATGGGCTGCATTGCCATTATACAATCATATGTGGTCTCCAAAATGCTTTATCTTTTCCAAGCTATCCCAATATTTATCCCAAAAACAATCTTTAAGAATTGGACAAAGGATGTGAAGGAATTTGTGTGGTTAGGGGAAAAACCTAGAATAAAGATGTCAGTCTTACAAGATAATAAATGAAAAGGAGGTCTAGGATTGCCAAACCTGCAAATTTACTAAAATGCAGGAGCCCTCACATGGATTAAAGTATTAAAAGATAGGAAATTACTGACGCTGGAAGGGGTAAATCTATATAAAGGTTGGCACTGGTACCTATGCTATGGAAATAAAATAGCAGATAAGAAATTTAAAAAACATTTAATAAGGAATGCACTAATAAAAATTTGGAATAAATATAGGTATCACTTATACCTTAAAATTCCAAGATGGGTCTCACCTCAAGAAGCCTTTTATAAAACAGAAACATCACATAAAGGGAAATGGCTCACTTATGAAGATCTAATAATTAAAACAGGTAAAGATGAAAGTATTAAAAATTATACAGAATTACAAAGAGAAAATGCAGAATTACATTGGCTAGGATATTTCCAGATTAGAGAAAGATTTTTAAAAGATATGCAAACGACTGGCATAGAATCAGGGAAAAAAGAACTAGAAAAAAATCATTGAAAAAGGATAAAAACACATGATAACTCGGATGTATAAGATGCTATCAGATAATGAACTAAAAGAAGAAACCATTAAAGAGTGCACAATAAAATGGATGCAAGATTTTAAAGAGAATATTGATTTAAATACTTGGGGGAAAAACTTGGTCAAATAATGTGAAGTTTACAAAAAGTGCACACCTGATTGAGAACTTCTATAAAATGTTATATTGATGGCATCTGCACCCTAAACGATTGGCAAAACTAAAGGGAAAAGAAGATTGCAGATGCTAGAAATGCCAACAAAAAGATGCGAACCTTTTCTACATGTGGTGGACTTGTAAGATAGCGGTTTTGTTTTGTTGGAAAATACATAAAATCTTACAAGATATATTTGAAATAAAGATAAAAATGGACCCCAAGCTATATTTATTAAATATAACTGAGGAATTAAAAGGGAAATGAAGTAAAGACGATATTGGGGTAGTATTATATATGGTAACTGGAGCTCGTATTACTTTTGAATATATAATAGAAAAATGGATAAGGAAAATAAATGACATGATGCTAATGGAAAAGCTGACAATGATGATAAATGGTAAACAAAAACAACAATACAACAAGAAATGGGGAAAAATAGAGAAACTCTGGAAATAGTAAACTAATACTGGAAAAAGGTATTATGGATATATATGAGATATACAGAAATATGTATAGATATAAATGTTTATTACTGTTAAGCATTGATTACTAATAAGTATTAACAAGTGACGCTTATAGTAACATGTTAGCAGGAATGTATAAGACATGTCTTCTTTCTTATTCTCAATACTAATTAGTTGTAGTATTTCGTATGGTTTCTCATAACCAACAGTTGAATCTTCTTTTTTAGCATCATGTAATATTTGAAATTAGTGGTGACATTTTCATCTGTACTTAATACCTCTTTTGATCACACCTATGTAAATAGGTTGTTTTGATTATTCCAGTACTTGCTTTACTTGTAATGATTGATTCCTCGTGCCCCTTTCTAGAGCAATTGGTGTTTGGCTTATGTTAATAATAATAATAATAATAATAATAATAATAATAATATTTATTTGTAACCCGCCCCTCTGCTCGGCAATGTTGCAGAATTTTCTGACAATGTTTATTACATGCTGAATGATAGTTAGCATTATGATTCATGTGCCAGGCAGAATCTGAGTCCCAGTGATTCCTTCTGTGTTTTGTCTGCTGTCTTGAGTAAAAATAAATAAAAAATACAACAAAAAAAATAACAAGACAGGTCAAGTAAGGAAGTTGTTTTTAGTAGTATTTGTTTTATTGTATGTGTTTGTGATTTCTATATGTAACAGTTGTGTTATTTTATTTTTTTAATTTGTGTTATATGTGTACATGTGCATTTTTTATGGTTTGTCTTTGTTTTTTCATTTCTTTATTTTTAATCAATAAAAAATTGTTAAAAAAATTAAAAAATTCTTTAAAAACATCACGTTTTAACCAAATCTTCACTATGTATATGTAAATACATTTAGGCTGTGCATATGATATTGTAATTTCAAGGTATAATTTTAATTTTGCTAGTTGTTTATGTCACAACTATTAGCATTACATTCAGTGGTACATGGGAATTATGATTTTCAAGAAGCATTTCTGCAAAAAAGCATTACTAAGGATTCTGTATGGAGTGAAATGGGAGGAGGTCAGTGGAGGGGTGATACCATGAGTTAACAGAATGGGTAACACCAACCCTAGTAACACCACTGCCTTCTGATACTGATTTTCAATGCTGCAATTACTGGGCCAAATGATTACTGTAGTTATATCATTTATTCACCAGGTGGCAATGGACTTACTCTCATAGGGATAACTGAAATCTGCAGCATCCTGTTGATGCCCTGCTCTTAAAACAGAGAAAAATGTTCTTATGAGTATCACACGGGGTCTAAAGCAGCCCCATGCCTGCACCATCGCTGCATCATTCTGGATCCTTTGCCCCTGTGATCATACGACGTCGCAGCAAACCCCGCTCATCCCTGCATCATCCCTGCACCATCGCTGCATCATTCCAGCTCTTTGTAATTCCTCTTTCAAAGAGGAATTACGGCTGCACGACCAGAATCATTCCGGTATGGTTCTGGATTGATTCCATGCTGCTTTTCTTGCTGCTTTGAGACCCCTGGTGTGATAACGTCCAGTGTCTTGACCAGGGGTAGGCAACCTTTTTGAGCCAGGGGCCGGGTTGCTGTCCCTCAGACAATTGGGGGGGCGAAGCACCAAAATTAATTAATTAATTAATTAAAATTAAAATTTAAAAATTAAAAAAAATTTTAAAGCATGCACACACTCTCAGCCCCAGAAAAGCCATGGCAAAACCCCTGTGGAGATTTTGCTAAGAAAACCCCAAGAACAAGCAATAACAACAATAATCAATATCATCATGGCGGGCGGCAGCGGGGGGCGGAGGCGGCGGCGGCGGCAGGACCAGCCTGGGGCCAGTCCAAAGGCCTCGGGAGGGGGGGCGCATCCAGCCCCCGGGCCTTAGGTTGCCTACCCCTGGTCTTGACTAACATATCCCCTCAACTTTCCACCACATGTTGCCAGAAGTCAGGTTTTAATCTTAAACCAAGCACAATGACAACAATCCTGTACCAAAACACTTCTGCTTTTACAATGCTGAATAGAAAGAATGAAAAATGGCAACATCTACACTGTAGATATAAAGAAGTTTGACCCCACTTTAAGTGCTGTAGCTCCATCCTATGAAACCCTGGGATTTGTAATTTTTCAAGCTCTTCACAAGCTCTACCAAAGAGTGCTGGTGCCTCACAAAACTACAAATTCCAGGATTCTGTAGGATGGAGCCATGGCAGTTAGAGTGATGTCAAACTGCATTATTTCTATAGTATAGATGCACCCTAAATCAGTGTCACACCTGAATCTGGATGAAAACCTGACTTCCTGCACAACACTTTAGCCCACAGATGGAAAGGATTGCTTTTGTGGGGGCCACCACTTCCAGAATCTCCTAGTGCTAATAGGAATTTTGGCAAATGTAGTTCTACCTTTCAAGCTGTGCTCTAGGCATCCTGCTAAAATGGATCCTCAGACATCTCAGCTCCTCAGCAAATTAGTGCCAACTTAGCTTATTAATATTCATGCATGTGCTGTGAACGAGCCAGATATTAAAAATATATTTGTTATGTTGTTTGTTGTGTGTCTCCAAGTCATTTTTGTCTTGTGGCAACCCTAAGGAGAATCTATTATAGGGTTTTCTTGGCAAGTTTCTTCAGAGGACGTTTGCCATAGGGAGCCTTTATCTGAGGCTGAGAGAGCATGACTTGCCCAAAGTCACCCAGTGGAGTTTTTATGCTCGAATGGAGAATCAAAGCCTGATCTTCAGAGTTGTAGTCCAATACTCAAACCACTACACCATACTGACTTTCCCCATATTTGTTGTACCCTCTATTTAACAGAATTTGACATGTTAATCATAGGGATTTAAGGCAATTTAAAGGTCAGTTTATATTAAGTCTCTAGGAAAATAAATGCTATCAATTCTGACAAAACAAATGTAAAGATGTTCTTAAAACTGAGATTTAATTATGCTGGTTAGATAAGCATTTTAAAATAGGCATCTAAGGGGGGATGCAGATGGCGAAAAGCGCCGTCTTGAACCTAGAGAAGGGGAGGGGCAGCCAGGCACCCCAACCCCTTCGTGAGGACATCATCGGAACACTCACCATTGCACATGGTGAGCGCTCTGATGACATCCTTCCGGCTCAGTGTCTGGACACACTGAGCCAAAAGGAGCGTGGTCCTAATCCACGGCTTCTCAGGGCAGCCCACGGCCGCCCATCTGTAGAGGCCCTTACTTTGGATTAAGATGACAGAAAGCTCTTTGGTGCTTCCTTTTTGGCCTGTTCTCCATAAGAGTCTCAGGAACCCGCACTCACACTCAACTTTGAGACCAATTCCTTCTTTATGGGCCGATGCAGACAGGCAGGAAAAGGTGACCTGAAGTTGCCTTTTCTCTAAGCTGCAGCAACTGCACTGCCTGCCCTCAGGATGCCCTAAATGGGGATGGAGCAACCACACTGGGGGAGTCAATGCAGCTTTTCCAAGGCTGTATTGAAGCCCTGCCAACCGCACTGCTGACCCCGAGGATGTCACAAAGGGAAACAGAGCAACAGCACGGGCTGGCAGCAGCTGCTTTAGTTTTTTTCGTTCATTCAGACACATGCACATGTGCACAGGAACAAATCTCTGTACACCTGCGCACAGGCTGATATACAGTCTGTCACTCTCTGTGTACAAAGGTGACTGAAGTTTGCCATCCCTGTGCAGGATCTGTTATAGGGTGGTATATAGTCTGTCATTTTGTCTGTACAAAGGTGACTGACGTTCAGCATGCCTGTGCACCTGTGTAGGACCTGTCATACTCCCACAGATCATGCAAGGATTCACTGACCTCGGCTTCCCCCAAGGAGTGAGTGCCATAGACAAGTGCCATTGTCTGACTGTGCCACCCTTGGGGTGAAGGAAAGAGTTTGTCAACTGAAAAGACACCTACACAAAACATTTGTCCTCCACAAAACATGCCCCACACAGATCAGGGTGAAGGGGAGAGGTACATGCAAGGGAGGTTTGTGTGGATAGACTGGATACATGTAGCTGGTGGTCATGCAAGGGACATGGTCAACAGGACACATGGACAAACGTTACTCCAGGAGCCCCCCTGAATCATGCCAGGAAGTGGTATGCAGGTCTTATGCACACCTGCACAGAAGAGGTTGCAAAAAGCACTTTCATGCAAACTACTGTGCATGCTGACAGCAAGTGCACATGCGACAGAATGCATTTATTGTCATAATAGAGAACAGTTGCTAGGGTGCATGCGCAGGGTTACAGTTAGGATTAGGGTTAGGGTTACAATTAAAGTTAGGGTTAGTGTTAGGATTAGGGTTAGGTTTCTAATATTCAAGTGCACCTGCAGCGGTGCATCCACACCTGGAAGTATAGGGTGCTTTAAATTAAATCCTGCATCGTAGGGCACATGCTCTGGATCGCTGACTCAATTTCCGCTGCACATGCGGCAGTGCATTTTTACAGCTGTTTATGTCCCACTATGATGTCTCAGATCATGAGGTCTTCCTTCTTAAAGATGAACTCCATTGGAAAACAAAAAGGTTTCTCTGTGAAGTCAATCCCCATCTGAAACATGGGCTACAATAGCAAGATAGTCCTTACTGGATCTGAACGAACGGTTTGTCAAACCTAGTATTCCTGTTTCCTACAATGGACAGTCAAATTGTTGTTGTTGTTGGTGTTGTTGTATGCCTTAAAGCAGTAGTGTCACTGGAGGGTGTGGGGGTTGCAGACTGCACCAGGTGACACCCAAGAAAGGGATGACACCTGGTTGGCCCCCACCCCCTGCAGCCACTCCTTGGGGAAGGTCTCCAGCCCATGTGGGCGGCTGTTTCCTCAGCCACACAGCCTTTTTTTCTGGCTGTGCAGCTGCTTTCTCAATCCTTGCGGTCATTTCCACAGGCCTTGAGGGCTCTCTGGTCCTCAGGAGAGGGGTCTCCATCTGGGGTGGACAGCAGGCGGCCCTCTTCCCGGCTTCGCTGCCATTTCCGTAGGCCTTGGGGAGGTCTCCAGGTCTTGGGGTAGGGGTCTCGGGCCCGGGTGGGTGGCAGACAGCTCCTCTGACCCTCCTTGCTGCTGCTTGGTTTTCCCCTGAGGAAAGCCAAGCCGCAGTGAGGAGGATCGGGGCCCACATGTGCGCCAACTCCGTCATCTCCCAGAAGCCCTGCCCACTCCACTTTGGGGGCCTGCCTCCTCTGCACCAGGTGACACCAAAGTTAGGTACGCCACTGCGTTCAAGTTATTTCCAACTTATGGTGACCCTAATGTGAACTTGTCATGGAGTTTTCTTGGCAAGATTTGTTCAGCGGAGGTTTTCCAATGCCTTCCCCTGAGGCTGAGAGCATGTGACTTGCCCAAGGTCATCCAGTAGGTTTCATGGCCAAGCCAAATACTTCTAGGAAATCCACAAGCAGGGGATGAAGGTAACAGCATTCCACTCTATCTATTGTCTTCATTCCCTGGTATTCAGGGAGATAGAGATAGATAGATAGATAGATAGATAGATAGATAGATAGATAGATAGAAACAAACTTTCCAAGAATTTTTACCTGGATGCCAACTGGATGCCACTTGATCCTAAAAACCTTCCAACTAGCATGATACAATATAGCAAGATATCATAGCCTTATACAAGTCATGACTTCATGGCTGATTTGGTACAGTTGTGAAGGATGGCAACGATGATGGAAAAATAAAAATTCGCACATGCAGTTTTAGATGACAGCATGTTTTCTCAGTCACACCATCTATCCACTAGGTCAGTTCTATAAAGTGTTGTTGTTGTAGTTGTTGCTGGTGTAGTTGTTATATCTATCCCACCTTTCTTTCAGTTTGGGACTCAAAGCTTAAATCAAATTAAAAACCACAAAGTTAAAAATTCACAAAATACAAATTTGAAAAGAGATCAATCAAAATTTTAAAACCAGATTGAAACACACCGTTTAACAAGTGTATATACACACATGCACACATGCACACACACACACACACACTAGCACAATAATTAGCAAGATTCAACCTGTTCTTTAGATAAGATGGCCTTATATAAGAATCATCAACAGATGATATTCCTATATCACTTTTACTTCAATAGATTCACAATTCTTCCCCACTCAAATTTATCTTGACAAGAATCTTGTGAGGTAGGTCAATCTGAGAAAGAGGGGTGAACCTTAATCTATCAAGTCCTGGCCTATGACTCTAACCACTACATCACACTCTATACTATTGGATAGAATAGTTAGCAAGTTGTTACCGGCTCTTGAATTCTTGGGATGGACTATAAGTCAAACAAACATACAACAGATGTATACTAGGGAGGTGAGGGCCAAAACCTGATGCTCTGATTTGGTCCAGCAACTGGCACAAGCTGAATTGCATGACTTTGGTTAAGGCTTTACTGAGAGCAGATAATAATATCAACAACATATCACATTATGGGCTGAAATTTTCATCTCTTATTCCTATGTGGCTTCTTGGACAACATTCCTGTAGTAAATCATCCAACTAAAAGTATATTTTATGTTGTTATCAAATTTCAGTCAAATAATAAAATGAGACAAGACTCAACAGCCTGACTGCACAAAATTATTCACATTTTGTGGAAAAAGAAGCCGCCTCTTAAGATACTATACATTAGCTCAAAGAAATTTATGATCTCGTTCACTAAATTTATTTTGCAGCACTCCATTTTATGATATTTTGTTCTAGTCAATCAGTCTCTGTGGAGCCATGAGTCATAGGACCTCTTCAACTTATCCAGCCAAAGCAAATAAAGAGGGTGGGGTGGGAAGGAGAAAGGAAAGAAAGAAGGAGATAAATGTTTATTGTCATCTAGGTTACAGATCAAATAGGAAAAAAAATAGCAGACGCCACACTGTCCATTACAGAGCATATACAGAATGACAGAGAGTAATACTGCAACACCATTTCTCTTAGCGCAATGAAACATCTTTCATTTTTGGGAATCTCCGCTTTCATCTAAAACACTTGTTATGCCCTAACTTGTGGAGACAGCCTGAAAAAGCACACCTGCCTTGTGAGGCCTTTCAGCAGGAGCAATCCCAAGGCAGACTGAGGTTTATTCAGATGGTGAAAATGATCCCCATAGAAAATGGGTTGAATCTTTGTTGTTCACATGCATTTTGAATGCACTCAAGTAAGTTGGAGGGGGTGCCTAAAAGCCACTTAATCGATCTCAGGGGTTTTTCCAAGTTTTCCTAAAAGATCTGCTTTGTCGGTTGTGTGAATAACCGATGCAAGTAGATCCAGGACAAACCGGGATAAAACCCTGCATGTCTCAAATGTGTTTTGAATACATCTACATCATCAACCCCATCTTTGTTTAAGTGCTGACACATGTGAGCAACAGAACTCACAGAGATGCACATAGATGCAGTTTTGATTTTAAAAATAGGATGAACAACAAATCAGGAATACGTGAGATTATTCTTATAGTTGCACTAAAAAAAAAGGCTGAATAACCCCATAGACTCCACTTTGTTTTAAATCTCACATTGTCATACCAGATGAGTTTTGGATGTAACATGGCAACTGGGAATAATGGAGTTGTCAAAGTTTTCAGAACAAGGGAATAGATTCATCTGTTCTAGGGAGTGAGAACTATATTGCGGATCTGAAAACCAGTCTTGAAAAAGAAAGGATTCAGATAGCCCCAAATTCACTTCTTTGCCTGCTTAGCCTCTCACTTTTGCTGCCAATGTGACCCAGGCAGCCAACAGCAGAGACTCACAGATTAGTCCATCACTCCATCTCTGAGCTGCACTCTGAATACAATAAAGGAAATCCTGTATGTGTGGCTCTCATGTGCTGTTTTAAAGAAACCAGGACATCCTCAGAGTCAACCAAAATCACAGAGTCCTCCTATCTCTTACGTTTGTGTCTGCTTTTACTGGTTTTATTTGCCAGCTGTTAATTGTCCCCACAACAAGGAACTGACCAGCATATTAATGTCTAACTTAACAAGTAATTGCAGCTATAAATCCTCATGGTCTGCATTTATCGTTATACAAACAGCAGAGCTATGGGCCCATTTCCCTCCGTGAGAATGACTAAAGGCCTAAGCAGACTGCCAGAAATAGTGCACATTAAATTGAGGCACTGCCCTGGCTCAGTGCTAGGGAATCATGGGAACTGTATTTTTTTCTGGGACATTGAGCCTTCTCTGTCAGAGAGCTCTGGTGCCACAATAAAATACAGTTCCCATAATTCCCTAGCACTGAGCCAGGGCAGTGCCTCAATTTAATGTGCACTATTTCTGGCAGTCTGCTTAGGCCCTCTGTCAAAGATAGCAATGTGATAGCTCAACAAGGAGATGATTTCTTACAGCCAGACTGTTGGCTGACCCAGATGGGTGTTTACTCAGAGGCAGCTGCTCTCCGAAGCCTCAGGCAGTAGTCTTTCACACTTCCACTACCAATAGACAATAGTTAGGAATAGTAAGGTAGTGCAACCGAGGTTCATGGGGTAAGGGTGGGGGGATTTTTTCATTATTGGGATAGGCCATCACATCAGCCACCATCTTCAGACTTCATCCACTTCAGAGTTCCACTTCCTTGGACTTCTTAGTTCTGTCTAAGTTAGCTAATAGCTGATATCATACTAGTTGGGAAAGGGGATGGGAATTGACTTTTCCCCCCAGCAACAATATTCTCTTGTAAACTACATCTGTAATACAAAGTGCATTGGGGGAGTTTGGTCCTGAATGTGCAGTTAAGATCCATTCACTTCACAAAAGACCCTCTCCTTAGGAAGATGAAAATTGCTATTGCTGATTTGTGGATGAACAGAAGCTGGAACAACCAAGTTGCTTCCAATATTGTATTTATTGGGAGGACACGACTGCCATGATGAGTGCCTGCCCTTCAAAATTCACTATGATGTCATCAGTCAGGACTAGTGTCTGGCACAATCTGTCATAGAGCTATGCTCCCTTGTTTTTTATGCAATTCTAAAAAAAAAAATAGTTACAATAATAAAATAATAATAATAATAATAATACAATTTATTTAATACCCCGCCTATTGGAAAAATTCTCTTACAAGTTTGCAGCCCTTCTGGAATTTCAAACCATTCCATGAACCTCATCTTATGAGTGTAAATTGATTCACCTGGCTGGCATGCTTGTGGCTGATGCTTTGCTTTTAATTCATTCTTGTTCCTGGTACTAAAGGTCTTTCTGCAGGGAACAGCTGCAGCCTGCATAAAAAAATCTACCAATAGAACAACTGCAGTCACCCTCTAAACTTGCTCCAAAATGCACTCTGTATGTGTATGTATCTTCATGTTGCATGTCAATTATGACAACCCCTTGAATTTCATAGGGTTTTCTTAGGCAAGGAATGCTCAGAGGTGGTTTTGCCAATTCCTTCCTCTGAAATATGGCCTCCAACAACTGGTATTCCTTGGTGGTCTCTCATCCATGTACTAACCAGGGTTGACCCTGCTTCCAAGATCAGACAGGATCTGGTGCATTTAGGGTATTTAGGCCCTGCAAAACAACTGATACAGTGTAAAAGTCGACCCTCATGTCTAAGTCAAGGGATGGTTTTAGGGCCAAAATCATGGATTTTGATATGACCCATGGATACGTTGAGGTTAAAATTTAGGGGAGGAGAAGGTTTTAACATCAGATTGAGAAGGAAAGAAAGTGGAGGGAAATGGGGTTGTTTGGCAGTCAGAAAGATCCGAAGGAGAAGGAGGAGGATGGGGAGAGAAGGTTTTAACATCAGATTGAGAAGGGAATCAACACAGACACACACACAGTCCTGCCTCGGCAGCTCTTTCAGAGATCACTGCCAAAGCATGGAGAGTGGGGCATCAGGGCTGCTTTTTTAAGGACCTTTCTAAGCAGTATTATTATTTGTTTTGATTGTTAACTGCCCTCCTAGTGATCCAGACCTATGGTGACTGTATTGACCCATACATAAGTCGACCCCAGATTTTAGGATCAATTTTTGGGCATATTTTTTATTTATTTATTTATTTATTTATAGTTCGAGTATATATGGTATATACTTTCTTATTAGTAGCCAAAAGGACTAAACTGAGACAGTTATACTTTGAACATAACATGAGATGGCATGTCTCATTCGGAAAAGATAGTAACTTTTGTTAATATTGGAAAAAGGAGGAAAAGAGGACAACTGCACTATAAGTGGGCAGACTCAATCAAGGAAGCCACTGCTCTGAATGTGCAAGACCTAAGCAGGGCTGTTTATACCATTAAGTCAAACCTGAGTTGAAGGCACATAAGACCAGCAACACAGATGATATATGCAGCCTTGAGACACAACTAGGAAGGGCAAAACATATGGTCCTCAAGGCCCTTTTACTGCCCTCAGTCTCCCAAAACCATACTGCTGGACTTTTTAAAAAGCAGGAAATGCTCATTTTAATGTTTAGGGTTAGTTGGTTGGTTTTTACCATTTTTTTGATCAAACTTTGGCAGGAAACCATAATAATTTAGTATTTCTGGTCCACTACCTAAATTGATTGGCACATTTTTCTGCCCAGCTTCAGCAACACAGCAATGGTGGGAGTGTAGTCAACAGTGGATTCCCAGCCAGGAATTCACGGTGCCTCATCCTGTGGCCCCCATTGAGCAAGAGGACATCTTGTGTGTTGCTCTCTTATGTGGTTGGAGCAGCTGTTGCATAACAGGACACCTTGTATGGCGGCCTCTTGCACATCATTACAATTCTCTTACTTGGGTGCATATCATATGAGCAATGTAGCTCCTTCATCATAAAGATATGCATTGCAGCCTAGGATGCAGGAACTTGGCAATTGTGTATTAAAGAGACAATAAGACAACAGCAAGCTTTAAATCTGAAAGTTAATTATTAGGTTGACTCCAAATTAGTCATGGATACAGGAGACCAACTGAAATAGCTAATACCCTTTTTATTTTCATGAGTCTACTCTACTCTACTCAACTCTACTCTACTCTACTCTAAATCTATGGCCAGTTCAAAGAGTCTGTGTGATCCAATACCAGAACAAATAGCCATGACAAGGCAGAATTGTACAATTATTTCTACATTTCAACCAGCATTAATATTTATGACAGTTTGTCAGTTTTTGAAGGATGATAGAAAATTCCATTTCTGAAGTAGAAAGTATCCTTTACAATTCGGGATTTACCATAAATTGGAGTTCTGATGTCTTTAACAGCATCTCCTGTGGGGGGAAAGGGGATATCATTAATAAAAAGGTAGAATGGGTAAATCATAAAAGTGGTGATGATTATGATGGTGGTGACTGGAGGCAGTGCAATATGGTGGTTTGATTGTTGCCTGAGGAGACTGAAGACCAATGCTGGAATCGCTAGTCAGCCATAAAAAAAACCCAGTGAGCAACCTTGGGCAAGGCTTAATCTGAAACTTAAAAGAAGTCAATGGCAAATATCCTCTGAATAAATCCTGCTAAGAAAACCCTAGGATAAGGTTGGCATAAGTCTGAGTCAACTTGAAGACACATAGCAACTATTATTCAAAGATATAGCCATGTCAGTCTGTAGAATCAGTATTGTAGCACCTTCGAGACTATTGGCAGCATGAACTTTAGTAGACTTCCTCAGATGCATCTGGTGGAGTTGAATTGACATCCTCACACATATATGTCAATTTGTTATTGTATAAAGCATCATGCACATTGAAGTCACTAAATTTTTTAAAAAGAACTTTGTCCAAATGTTTCCCATATCATCAACTGGTTTAGATTTGGGTATACAATCAACCAGACAAAGTGCATCATGTAATAATGTTTTAGTTGCATCTCTTGGAAGAATAACTTGTTTGAAAGCTTTTTCAGTACAGAACCAACAGCCAATAAATGTGATTTTCAGATTCCCTTGCAAAATAGTCACACCATGTCAGTTGATAAGGAACGAAAGCAATAAATGTGTCACCCATTTCCTGGCTTGTGCTGAAATCTGGATAAGGCATTTAACAGCCATGACTGACATACATCCCCTGAGTTCTCCATCTGTAGCTGGAAGAATGACATATGGTCTGTCTGCACAAGCCATCAGTACTTGCAGTTTAGGAACACTGGTGTTAATTAAGGAGGGCCTGAAATCCTGCTATAACTTTTAAGTGAGTGGAGGATCTCCTTTCTGATCTAAACATCTATTTACTGAGGTTGTTTCTTAGTTCCCAATATAGGCAATCCATGGGGCCCTTTCAACACTGCACAATTAATCTTTACACTTCAACAGCAGTTTAGAGAGGGGTGTCTAGATTTCTCAACCAGAAAGCTCCTACAGTGTCTCCCCAAACTACAAAGCCCAGGACTCCATAGGATGCTAAAAATAGTAATATAATTGTGTAGAAAGGGCTCACAGTCTTAACTGGAAAGGGCATCAGATCCCAGTGATGTGGAATAAGGAGACACTCCTGGTCTGACCATGGGATACTCGTGGCTCCCACTGGACAAAACTATGCTTAAAAAATAATAATGTACAAAACAGTAGGTCAGGCCCAAATACACAAGTGAACATGGATGGCCAACTCCTCCTCCTCCTTCTTATCTGGAATGGTAGCAGACTATGCAGAACTTCAGCTGCTACAGGCTGTCCCATCATTTCATTTAAAAAAACTTCACCTGCTGAGTTTCTGCTTGCCAAAGAGCAGTCAGACATGGATTTTTAAAAATTAAATATTACATGAACAGGACATATAAATACAATGGAAACTCTAGCAAATGTACCCACATGTGCTCTATGGGCCTTTACAGACTGCCAGAAATAATCCAGTTTGAGATCACTTTAACTGTCCTGCCTCGAATCTAAGGAATCATGGGAACTGTAGTTTATTGTGACACCAGAGCTCTCTGACAGACAAGACTCAATGCCTCAGAAAAAAACTACAATTCCCATGATTCCCTAGCACAGAGCCAGAGTTAAAGTGGCCGCAAGCTGCATTATTTCTGGCAATCTGTATAGGCCCATTAAGGACATGATCAGTCTCATGGAAGAAAATGCAATGTTATCCAGATCCTGTAGTAAACATTTTAAATAAGCACCTTACTTTTAGCTTGGCTTCTGTATATGAAACAAGAATGCCTAGCCTAGGTCACTCTCTGCTGCTGGGATCCCTCCTATCATATGAACTGCACAGGGTTTTCTTAGGCAAGGAATACTCAGAGGCTTCCTAGAATCATAGAATAGACTAAAGTCTCCTTCCTCAGATGGTTTTAGTCTCAGAGGTGGTCCAAGATCTCTATATCTTTGAATTCTATTATTATTATTATTATTGTTATTATATCTTTAACTGAAAGAAAGAAGTTGGCAGCATGAGATTTCCTAGACTAAAGTCTACTTCCTCCAAGATCTCTATATCTTTGAATTCAACTTCCTCAGATGTATTTTATTATATTTGTTGTGTGCCTTCAAGTCATTTCTGGAGAGGAGAAGCTATATTTCAACCTTCTGTCCAGGAAGAATGTCAAAATCTCCACCATTTTGAGCATGACTAAGAAGGATGGATTTATATTAATGTGGGTTTTTTAAAAATTTTATTAATGTTTTTGGCATTTAGCTGGTTGTGTCCTCCATTTTTCTTAACTGTCCTACATGTCCTCTGAAATGCTGTACGCCGCCCCGATTGCCTAGCAGAGGGGCGGGATATAAATAAAAATTATTATTATTATTATTATTATTATTATTATTATTATTATTTTGTCCCAGTTTCGTGGAAGAGAATTATGGCAGCCCTACTCAGAGGAGGTTTTGCCAGTTCCTTCTTCTGAAATATAGCCTACAGCACCTGGCATTCATTGGCACTCCCATCCAAGTATTAACCAGGCCCAACTCTGCTTCGCTTCCAAGATCAGACAGGATCTGTTTTGAATTAACACATGAAAAGAGAGACACCTATCCCTGTCCCCTCATCATACTTTGCTCATATGGAAAACAACAAGACTAAAGAGGAGATGCAGAGCCTCCATGTGAGCAGGAACCCTGATTTTCCAGCATGGAAGACTCGCCACATGACTACGAATGTCCCCTCTTCAAACATATTACTTTCCATGCAAAGAAAGCAACAGTGGAGATGGTTGGGGTTAAGCTATCCCTTTTTCATGAGTTGATTCAAACTGGGCTTCTGTAATGTCATTTGTTCAACAAACCAATGGAAGGAGAAGGAAAAGAAACACAAGAGATCTCTTGAAATTTGTAATTGCCTCTAAATAATTTTTTTAATCAACTTGCTTCATGCCTCTCCAGTTTAGGGTCAACAGACTGAAAACTGGAGACAGTCCTTGAATCTTTAATGGTTGTGTAGAAGAGGGAAGTGTTTTTTGTTACCTGGTTGTGTGACAAACCACATCTGCTTAAATCCACTCTTCTACACAACCATTAAAGGTACAATTCAAAGGCCTAGCCATGTTAATCTGGAAAATAACTATGCAAAGGGATCATGCAGCACCTTTGAGACTAATGAACGATATAAATTGGTAGCACGAGCTTAAGTCTATGAAAGTTAGTGCTACCAACTTCTTTTAGTGATCGTCAAAAATGCTGCAAGACCCCTTTGCATACAGATTAAAGGTACAGGATCCCTCTCCAGTATTCAGTCTGGCAACCCTACATGTTGTAAAATCATTGTGTTAATCAGCCACCAAGAGTGTATCTCCAGTACAACCCAAAGTTCAATACTATTTTAGTTGCTACGGCTCCATCCTACGGAAATCATGGATTCATAATTTACTAGGAATTCTCTGGTCCAGAATTCTCTTTAGTTCAGCATTAGAGCTCTCCAACTGACCTCACCAGACCACAACACTCATTGCAAAGGGGTATTAAACTGCTACTATGGTGTAGTGCAGATGCACATTGTTCCACTTACCTAAGTGCCAGCCATAGTCCCAGGATGATAGGATCGGGTAATAAAACTTTTCCTCAGGGCTCTTCCTCTTCCTCTCTTTGAGGTAGTGTTGCCTCCCTTTGCCTTCACGAGAGAAGCCCTGGTACAGCAGTTGCACCGTTTCCGGCGTTGGGGCCCTCATCTCGGGCAAGGGCTCCTGAAGGGTGGCATCATTTTCTCTTTCTGGTAGCTTCTTTCCTTCCTCCTTTTGCACAGTTATTTCTTCACAGGGAGAAGAATTCCCACTATCATCTGGGGGGCGGATAGCAGGCAAGAAGCATTTCTTCTGGGAAATCCCATAGTTAGGCACCTGCTGTGGGTATTTGGACCCATATTTGGCCTTCCAGCTGATTCTGCAAAAGGCCTCCTTGTTAACCAGTTCCCTCCATCCATCCTGCTCCTGTGTGGTTAGCAGCCTTCTCATTGCTTCAGAAGGATGACTAGAGCCTGTGCAATGACTGGTGTTTGTGTATGTGTGTCTGGTATATGTGAACAGTTGCCTGTTTCTGGTGTCCAAGGAAACCTGCACAAAAGGGCCAGTAGCTAAGCTCAAATTACAGCAGCCACCAAACTGGCTGGCAGCTTACAGGATCCTGTTTTCCTCCCTCCTCATCCTCATCCTGCTGTTGAAAGACATAATAAAAGCTGATTTTGAGACTTTGAAAGCTTGCAACATGTATATTGTGCATTTTGGTTGGCCAGTAAAGGTATCACTGTTTGGTGGATTTTTGGTTGGATTTGCTATATGGCTAACACGGCTACCCCTGGAAGTTTTCTGCTTTTGAGAAGGTTTGTGGTGGGGGAAGAACTGAGAAGAGTTTGTCACTAAAATGGGATCAAGACTATCTTACAACTCAGTTGGCATGCTGTGACTGCAGGACTTGTAAATCAAAGTGAAATCACTATCCTCTCTTATTTTCACACCTCCATTGGTGCTGATCTATAAGGAATACACTCTCACAGAGGGAGAAAAGTTTAAAAATATTTAAGCAACACTCATTTGGAAATGGGTGGAATCAGTTGTAGCTGAGTTTTACATAAACAAGGAATGGATTTGCCCAAGTGGATTGCCCTGGTTTTAAACTGGGCTGGAATTGGCCCAAAGGAAAGTAAAATGAAAGTAAGGGGAAGCGACCAAATGTTAAGACTCGCTAGAGCCATCCCATGCCTTGCCATTTCCTGAAATGAATGAAAACTGGCTGTATGCCCTGCTTTAACACACCCCAGGATTTGTGTGTACAAAGCAGGTTCGTTTTACTGGTTGTCACTGTATCTTACATTTTAAAACATTCAAACGTCTTCAGAAAATCCTTTTACATACAGTAGTCATTGTGATTGCTGGGAAGTAGTACAGTAAGGGGATAAACCTTTTGCAAAGAATGTAGACACACAAATGAAGAAAGAGAGAGAGAACAGCCACTGAGTGAAAGGTTAAATACATGCAAATGTATTTTCTGTATCTCTCTTGTCCTGTGGTGTTCATGTGAAAATTTCCCTTTAAAGCTAAGCATAGAAGTAAATTCAAGAGCATGTGTAACCAGAGATGGGGAACGCAGCTGTATAGAGAAAAATCTCATACCAGTCATTTGGTTTCCTTCTTTAATGCTTTAATCACAGTGCAAGAACTACCACACCCAAAAAGAAATGGGAAAATCTTAGACCTTGGGAGTTCAGCAAGCCATGATTTAAGAGATATAAATACCAGGGCCTCCACTCCAGATTCATGAAGTATCCAGTGAGGAGACTAATGTAGAGGGAAGAAAATATTCTGAACAACAGATTCAAAACACTGAATTTTCAAACGGTCTTGAGCCTAGGCGTGGTATTGCAAAAACAATGCAAACATTCACTTTTATCCAAGTGTATAAACACCACACAAGTCTGAGAATCTGGCTGCTATTAGAAAGCATGGTGCAGCTCTTTTAGGACAACCTACAAGAAAATATTCCAACTGCAAAAATAATTAACTTTTGTCAGATGCTAATGTCCGTTCCAATGACAAGGGATAGATTTCACAAAGGTATCTTCTCTATAGCTCTGTAATGGTGAACAAGCTAGGGATACAAAAACTCACAGGCAAGCGAGGCCACAGACCCTTTGCTGCCTGAGGCAAAACTATTCCCGTCCTTTTCTATGTATGACTGACTATAGCCATTGAATTTTTATGTCAGTATTGACCATCTCCATCATTCCTGGGGGCAGCAGGTTAGCTCTGGACACAAGACCAACTTGTGATGTCCATGCCTCTGTGTCCTCCAGCATTTCAGCACCATCCCCCCTGTTCATTGGGAGCATCTGCCCAGATGTGGGGACTCTCTTCTCTTTTTGACAAACAATTGTACTCAAAATGCATTAAATGTATTGACAAATTGGGTAGTAATTGGGCTGTTACTGATGTAAGACATGTACTATTGTCATGTGCAAGATGGCAATGGCAACCCCCTCTCTGAAGAAACTTGCCAAGAAAACCCCATGATAGGTTCTCCTTGGGGTCGTCATAAGTCAGAAATGACTTGAAGGCACACAACAACAATAATAAATTACTCAAAAATAATAACAATAAATTACTCATTAGCTTTAGCTTTAAAGGCAGCTTAAGGCAGCCCAGTTTGAAAGTGTTGTTGCCATGTTTGGGGCGGGGGGGAGGCTGAAGCTAAATCATAGAACATACGTTGAGTATATTTATCAAAACTTATTTCCCTCTATTGATGCATCTGTTGTTCCAGGTCTTGTGAAATTTGTTGTCACTCAAAAGAAGCAATAACCCAAAACAAGAAACATTCTGAATCACAGGCTCTTCTTGATCAGGCCCTTCAGTAAAATTCAGATTATGTTTAACACTAAACTAGGGCTGCATCTGCATTGTAGTTTGATACTGCTTTAACTGCCATGGCTCCATCCTGTGAATTTCCGGGATTTGTAATTTGTTGGGGCACCAGAGCTCTGACAGAGAAGGCGAAATTATCTCACAAAACTACAAATCCCAGAATTCGATAGCACTGAGCCATGGCAGTTAGTGGTATCAAACTGTACTATTTCTGCAGTGCAGATGCAGTCTAGGACTTGTTTTTGAGACAAAAAATATTTATGCTACCATCTGTGTTATCTTCTCTCCAGAATGCAATGGACTCTTTTGAATACAATGAACTCTTTCATTGAAGGTTTTTAAGCCTAGGTTGCAGGATTTATTTTGTGCATTTTGGTTGGCCAATGAAGGTATCACTCTTTTGTGGATTTTGTTGTATTTGGCCCTTAGTGGCACCATTAATTCCTGTAGTTTGTAGATTGCAACATATTAATGTCCAAAGGTGGGCGGAAGTGGTTCCTGGGCTCATATTGCCTAGCTCCACTTCATTTAGACAGACTTTCAGGCTGCAAAACGGTCGGCAAGTTTTATAGGATTCTTCTTCAAACAAAAGCAACAACATTAAAAGGGGAAGGATGAAATATGGCAAAAAAGCCTTGGTGGGCTATGCTGCAATTGCAGAAAAAGTAGAGAATTTGGCATTTGAAAAGCAACGCTCTGTCATAAACCCATAGCATGGTACATATATGATTGTGATCTAAGTGTGGGAGTGGGCAAAGTCTTGGGTCCCAGATATACGAGGGGGTATCATAAAGTTTTAATTATCACCTTTAAAATTGACAGAAAGTTTGTTTTGATTTGTAGTTGTTAACATTTCTCTATATAGTCGCCATCCAGATTTACACATTTTTCCCAGCGTCTCTTGACCCTCCAGATTTGAAACACACACACTATTACGATACCAATGGAATAGTCTTAATTTCAATACCAGATTTGGTTCTTGCACAGAAAATCACTTTAGGACAGGGGTAGGCAACCTTTTGGAGACCTGGGCTGGTCCCCCGAAGTCCAGTTCTCCGCTGGGCTGAGGGGGGGGGAATGGCGGCACGCTCGCTCAAGCATGCATGTGCACCTGCCGCCGCCGCCGTGCGCGACCCCCTAGTGCGCAGCGGTTGCGGGCAGGCGCCGTGGCACATGACGCACCCGCCATTTTGATTTCCAAAATGGTGGCCGCGATGCATTTGCGCATGTGTACTGCGCATGCGCAAACGAGTTACGCCCGCCATTTTGGAGAACAAAATGGCGGCCGCCACTCTCGGCCGCCATTTTGATTTCCAAAATGGCAACCGCGACTCGTTTGCACATGCGCAGGACTACTGCGCATGCGCAAATGCGTCGCGGCCACCATTTTGGAAATCAAAATGGTGGCCGTACAGACGGCAAAATGTGCAGCGGCAGCAGCAGGAGTCTGCCTGGGCCGGTAAGTCCGCCAACCTGGGCTGGAACCGGCCCGGGGGCCGTAGGTTGCCGGTCCCTGCTTTAGGAGCTGTGTTAAATCACAAGGCAGCAAAGGTTAATAGCTAATGAATGTTCACATAGCCCATGACTGCATTCAGTAGGTTTATGAAGTTACAGTTATATCCTTCTGCTGATGATGCAACTCTACTAGTTATCTGGAGGCTGTCCATGTGTTAGATTAACCATTTGGAAGAGTTTTCATTAACCCTCACCCCTAGGGACAGAGGGGATCAGAACTGGCAGAACATATATCAGCTACAACCAGATTTTTACTCAGAGATCAACATGAGATGCCAGACTGTGTGTCCCTCTAGCTCAAGTATTGTTTTAGGATGACTGCCAGCATCTGACCAGGGTGTCAAGCACAGGTTTTTCATGCCATTTACTAATTTAATCCATAGTTTATGTGCTAGTTTTAACACCTAAACTGAGTAGGCAGCAATGATGAGAAATAATAGGAATCAGTCTGAAAACTTGTGGAAGGGCACACGTCTCCCAATCTGACCTAAAATATTTAGTATTTAGCATGCCAAAGCAATAGGACATGACTAGCTTAGAGACAAATTGGGACATCCCTAAAATTTTAGGAAACTAAAAGATTGCATTTGCTGTTATTACTGAAAGCAAGACAACAGATAGAGAAGGAGGAAGGGAATAATTTTGCTCTGTATTTAAGATCTCCTTGCTGCTGTTAGATATCTTGCTACTTTGTGTTTTTAGGTTGCTGCTGTTGTGTGCCTTCAAGTCATTTCCAACATGCAGCAACCCTACCACTGGATTTTCTTGGCAACATTTGCAATTTGCTTTTGCCTCCCTCTGTGTTAATATAGGAAAAGATATAAAGGAATCATGTAGCACCTTTGAGACTGCAAGGCTTTGCATCTGAAGAAGTGGAATGGAGTCCACAAAAGCTTATGCTACAGATTTCTTTTTTTCAGTCTCAAAGGTGCTACAGGATGCCTTTGCATCTATTTATGCTGAAACAGACTAACATGGACTATGCCTGTGCTATTGTAGGTTACAGTTCCTACCAAGACCAACCAACAGAAATTTTACATACTGGTGAAAAGCAAATTATTCCATTAGACATAAACCACAGTAAAACCAATATCGATAAGCCCACCCAAGTTGTGTTTTTTTTAACATGCACATTTTATTTCATGAAGCAAACATTTGTAGTTTTTAATAAGTTATGAGATACAATATTACAATCCTGCATTTATTCCAGTTTATTTTGCTTTTCTTTAATAGTTTACAATGTAGTGAGTATTTCACATTAAGGCACACAGCACAGTTAAAATCCTGTTACTCTATTTCCCCACCAAGAAGCTGTGCTTAACTTAGTGCACTGATATACAAACTACAAAAATAAAGTTGACCAAGTAAAAAAAAAAAATTGCTAAACAGAGGGAAAGGAGCAAAGTTACTTGCAATTAAGTCTCTTCCTCCACCAGGCACATTTAAAGCTCTGAGAAAATTCCACTAAAAACCACAGCAGCTTTGTAGTAACTATTACTTGCATGTTGGAATTGATCTTTGAAACCCTTTTTGTCATTTTCAGTGTTAGAACAGACAGGTGCCCATTTCTTTCTGCCAAAACAATGAAGGGGATAAACATCTGCATATGAACTCCTTGGACTTAAATTCTTCTTTGAAAGGGCTCAAGTTACTTGCCTTTTTAAGTAGCTGAGAAACATTCAGAGAGTCATTTCATGGTTAACTGTTTAGACTAGTTTTCACATCATCTTTATTTGGGGTTATGTCCCAAGGTACTTTTTGACTGGACTGGACTGTGTTGGGAAATTAAACCAGTAAGTGAGCTTCATGAACATTACTGCAGTTATTGCAGGTTGCATAGGATGCATCACAACTGATCTTGAGCACTCACAAAGGTTCATCTCTGTGAGAACATTAACCTAATTTGGCATCATGTCAAGAACCATCATGGTTTAAAGCAAGCCAGCATTATAACTGCACAGGAGGACAGTAGTGATCAAGGCTTCTAGCAACAGCTCAATACCCTCTTTTGATTCCCTTTAAGGAAAAAAAAGCAAGCAGTTCTAATTTTCCTCAAATGTAAACAGCCAAGCATTCTGTAAAGCACTTTAGTGTTTAGCTGTTAACATGATTTTGAGTTTCACTATTACGTATTTTTTTTTAAAATCAATCAAGTATACAAAGGCACATTAAGTACCACTTTAACTTCATTTCTTTACAGAAGATCTTTTAACTGGCAAAAGCCAAAGTGATATTCTACAACTAAATGAAATGTTTCCAGTCTAAAAAAATCCATCATAAATCAGTAGTTTAAGATACCCAATTATCCATGATAAATTCCAGTTTAACTTGTAAAATCTAAAATCCACACACACAAAAAGACAGCATCTTTCAGTATTACATGATTTTGTACTGATTCAGAAAAGTACAGTCGGAATATGACAATTACACTGTATAGCAGTGATATTTAAGACAAAAGAAGGGGGTACTTTAAAAACATTAATGGGGAACATTAAAAATGTGCACACAGGAAGATACTTTGTTTCTTGTAGGACCGCTCACAGTATTGTATTGTACAATTTAATTTGTGGAGAGTAGTATCTTTTGGAAAGTGAACTTAGGGAACAGTAACATGGAATGGACTTCCAGGAATGTGTTCTTCACCCCACTTTACAGCTAGAATGTAGTCACCCTTCTCCTTCACAACATATGTTACACCGTACTGATGGTTTCCCAAATGTTTCACAGATACTTCTTCACAAGGTGTTGTAGGTCCATGGACACCAACCAATAACATATTCGAACCTAAGGCAGAAAGCGAAGGTTAGCATTACAGTGAGAACAGAAAATACTGCCACCAAGATTAAACAGCTCCAGAGTGTCAATAAATATTAAGTATTTTAGTATGTTTAGACAGTGTATAATTAGTATGCATGTATATATCCATATATATGCATGTGTGTGTGTGTGTATATATATATATATATATATATATATATATATTTACTTACTAATTATACAGACAAGATATATCTATAGACACACAATACCAGGCACATTTCTTACGCAGCCCGACATGTGACACAATAGTTCCAATATTTTTTTTCTTTTCTCAGCAGTCTGTTCATTTAATTCCTTGCTGTGTACAATAATGGGTGACTTGATATTCAACTGTCAATGACAAATCGGACATTCTCTCTGGGATATAAAACTTCTCAGGTGCAAAGTTCAAGTTTGGTCACTAAACTAGTAAGAACCCCCACACACATTTTTTTCTGAAAGATAAATTACCTGCTTTGCTGCAGTCTACAGAGAAAGAATTTTTCTGGCCCACAAAAGCTCTAGAAAGCCCTGCACCTCTGGAGATAACTTTGCTTGCATCAGATGAAGATTTGGGAATGGCACTGTAGCAGGTATCAGTTGTTGACCTGGTGACAGATTCCACCATAATAGAAGACATTTCATTTGAGACACCTGGGCTAACCAATCGCTGACCTAAAAATGGAAGTGAAATAAACAAGAGTTCAGTTTAGCAGTATGCCTGAATCCTGGTGTTAAGTCAACAATATAAGAATTTACAGCTATCTGAAACAGGCATCACAGACAACACAAGGATGCCTCATTCCCATCTTCTGCACTTTGAACCCCACCGCACCCCACCCTGCCCAAACTGTGATCACAAGGGAACTTTCACAACTGGCTCATTTGCCTTACCTGTCACTTTTGCTTTGAAAGGGCTGCCAGCTATGTGATTAGGTCCTCCATATTTAATTCCAATTAAGTAGTTTCCTGGAGCCATAGGTGTGTACATGACATTATAGCCCTCGGGTGCTTCCTGACAATCCATTTTTACCTTTGATGGGCCCTCAATGGTAACAGCAAGGGTACCTGGGCCAGCTTTGGTAGTGTCTATAGTAAACATGGACTGCAATCCTGGAAGCAAAGTACAAAACTTAACTTAATCCTATTAAGATATTTGATCTTACTTTGTGTTTCAAATGTACTTTTTATTTAATATTACAGTAAATGACTTTAGAGTCCCATTATTGGCTAGAAAGATAGCATATAAATCCAATAAATAAATACTAAATATATAGGGGGGGGGAATCCCACAAGTTCAATGATTGACTCTATGCCATCTTAGCAGCCACACATTTGTCAAACATATACCACAGATGCAAGACCATTAAAAGCTAAACGTCTGAAGACAAGAGCAATACAAAACAAAAAAGTGGATGTATCTGTGCAAAAAGCTAACTTTAGAACACGACTGTTATCCGAAATTAATCCAAGTCTTCATAGCTATACAGAACCCTGCTACAGTGCCAACATTGGTAGGAACACAGTATCCAAAATATTAAGCATCAGTGATGGCCAATCAATACTTTGTTGGTTAACTGACAAGTGATACTTGCCTCACCTGCCAAGTTTCAATCAATTATAATTTCTCCAAAGCGCACTGAGGGAGCAAGATATAGGCACCATCATTTAATACAGGACTGGGGAACCTCTGCCCTGCCAAGAATTTGGACTCCCAGTCCCTTCTTATTGGCCATTCTGAGGCAGGCAGATGCAAACTGCAGACCAGAATACCCACAGGGCCAAAGTTTGCCCACCCTGGCTTTAAAGTGTCCTTTTGAAGAAAGCCAATAAGCTCAAGACAATTTTGTCCTTCAGTGATTCCTTGAACGAGTGCTAAGCCAGAGTGTCATACCTCATGAAAACTGTTCAAATAGGTTTGGCTTCTTGTCCTGCAGTTGCCTAGATATTAGCTTTTTCCTAATTCAGTTCAAATAAAAACTCATGCTAGCTGATTACAAGGAATGCTGTCTTCCTGGAGGCTAAAACACTGTTTAGCATTCTAATAACATAAGAAGTGGGAGAAAGTTTACCTGTTATGCCGTTCTCAAGGCCTGGACCATAGGCAGTAACAAGAGCTGGGCTTTCTACCTGACCTGGCTCTCCAACTCTGACTTTGAAAGGACTGCCAACAACATGGCTCCCATTGAACTTCACATCAATAGAATGAATACCATTTTCACGTGGAATGAACCGAACAGCATATTTATCTGTAACCCATATACAAAAAATTGTTATTTATGAGTTCCTATCATCCTAAACTAAAGCATGTCAGCCTTCAATGATTTATATGCCTGGCAAAGAATGCTTCTGTTCCAAAGTACCGACTGCTTGAGCTGCGTGCCTCATCCTGCCTAATGGTAGTGCCAGCTCTGCCCATGCAGAGGGCATGCACATTTAAACTAACATCACTATCAATTATAAGCATGTTTATTTTTTCCCAAGAGACAAAAACGACTGGTAGAAATAGAAGCCAATCTGAAGTCGTAGGCTTTCATGGCCGGCATCCATAGTTTTTTGTGGGTTTTTTCGGGCTGTGGCACAGCCCGCAAAACCCACAAACAACTAGAGGCCAATCTGTTTTGAAAAACACTTGTTCACATCCACTGACAACCAAGTTTCTTTATTCCACAGTAAAGATTAGTATTATAGGACATGTAAGTATTTCAGTGAGGCAGTATGTTTTAGTGGTTTGATTGTTGAACTTTGACTGGAAGACCAGGGTTCAAATCACTCCTTAAGTCATAGAAACCCATTGGGCAAGTCAAATTCTCAGCTTTAGCAGAAGGCAGCGGCAAGCATTCTCTGAAAAAATCTTGCCAAGAAAATCCTAGAATATGATTTCCTTAAGTTGGCATTGATATGAAGGCATATAACAACAGCAACATCAATATTAGAATATATTTTGCTCTACAAAATAAGTGACTAGCCTGATGGTTGCTTTGGAAACATTGCTAATGTCTTCCAACAGATGCAAGGCCCATCAGAATTATCTCAAGAAGCTATAGACATTGCTAGAATCAGCCTGAAAGTTATATTAAAACATGACAGGACACAATGATGAGTGTGGCAGGATGGGAAGTGGGACCAGCTGTTGCTTTACATAAAAGAGCATACCACACTGAGCTATTAAGATGTCTGTGACATTTTTCAACTTGATGTGCTCCCCTATGTACAAGCTTACTTTGTCTTCACACAAACCACACAAACTCTTATGGTTTTACTCACAAGTGTCTTACTTTTGTTTATGGAAGTAGTTTTCAAAGTTTTGTAAAAGACAGCTTCTTGTACTTGGGTTCCAAAATAACTGCCTAATCACCATTGAACATGTTTCTTTATTTGTATGTTGTGGCATCTGTTCAGAGACACTGGACTGCTGTAATATTTTAACGAATTCTATATTTTCACCAGGTTTTCTGCACTTCCTTACCTTGCTCCAATTCAGAAACATGACATTCTTCTACAGCTCCAATTGGGCTATGCACTTTAGCATCAATCTTGCCCTTTGCCCCATTAAGTCTAATTGCGAAGGCTGCTGGCTGGTTAACTTTCAACCCAGACTCCTAAGAATGTGACATTAAGATTATCACACACTCTGACATTTGGCTTACAAGAAAAACATATCGCAACAATTCAGTAATTCGCTGCCTCTGAAGGAGAGAGAAACTTTGCATCTCTTTGTCTAAAAAGCATAATAGAACCAAGATGCCAATTGTAGTATCCCAGTTGTACTGTGCCATGGTAGTTGTGCTTGTGGGAAAAGCATAAACCATGCTGTTTGCACAAACATTTCTGCTCAAAAACCTGAGTACATTCGCCCCTCCATTTTCACGGGGGATTTAATCCAGACCCCCTCACAAAAACTGCAAATATTCAAGCCCCATTGGCTTGAATGATTGTGCACTCCTGCACACGTCCCTGTGCGCATGCCATTTTATCCCTCTCCTCTTGCCGGTCTGCAAAGAACCAATACTGCGGACTCAAAGTCTACAAACAGGGAGGGACAACTGTACTTTATCCTAGTAGATATGAAGGCCCTACTCAGTGGACAACCTTCAACCCTCCGCAAGACTTAAACTAGAAAGAAATGTCCTGATTTTTTCATGTGGCTTCTAGAGACAAAGTGATATTATTTTCCTTGAAAAGCTGACTATATTCCTGAAAGAAAAAAAAACAAGACAATGCTGAAGAATGAGCCCTCCTAAGATTGTTCCAGAGCTTTGAGAAATTACTTTTTTGGGCCACACTCCCAGAATCCCAGTGGCCATGATGGCTGGGGGATTCTGAGTTGCAGTCTAAAAAATAATGTTTCCAAGATCTACTTTGCTCTGTTTTAATACAGCTCAAGACTCTGGCAGGAAACTATTACCAAACATGTCAGGTTTAACTAAAAGGTTTGTACTGCTCATATATTCAGTTCTGTTAAGTCTGCTTTGGTATAACTCAACATTCACTTGGGATCTCCCATCATCATGTGCAGCTTAATGTATTGCCAAGAACAAAAAGCTTTTCCATTCCCATCTAGTAAAGTACTTGTAGTTTTCTGTTCAATGAAACTATTCTTTACACTGTGCTACTGGACATTTCTGGTCGTGGTGAACCTGAAGCACACATGAAATGCTGCACAGTATTGATTATTACATATATGTACATATATATAAGGACACAGTCCCAGGTGATATATCTGTGTGATTCCTGCACTTAACCATTGGGAAATTCAAGTTACATCACTGGGAGTGTTAGAGCATAATGTTTTGCTTTCAGTACATAGCTTACCTGTGATTCCATTTACAGCTTTATCCTCAAGAGAGAAATTAACTTGAAATGAGCAAAAGCTTAAAACAAAAATAGGACACTAAAAAGTGTCGGGGGGGGGGGGGGAAGGGAAGGACCTTGTTTGTGGAAAAAGATCACCTCTTTTAACCCACCCTCATGCCCATCAGTTTTATTTCTCTCTTCAGGGTTAAAATGAGCTGACACCACACATTCTGTCAGGAGTCTTTAAATGAAACACAAGAAAAACATCAGTACCACAGCAACTAATTAGCGTCCTTGTAACTCCTTCGTTCCTTGATGATTTTGTTAGAAAACTGTACTGACATACCAGGAACCAGTGCACAAAAACACAGATTCTGTGTGGCTGTGTAATCTAACTATCTAACCATCCCACCTTCAAAGTGAAGAAAAGCCAACACATACTAGCTGGAGCTTGGCTGAAATCAATTCTCTCATCCAGATTCATTACAATTTACATTTAAGACAGGTCTAAAATGTTGTTTGCACTAAGTTACATGCAAACCACAAAAAAAGATAAAGGGCTATACATAGACTCAAGCTTTTACAGAGCTGACATTCACTCCACCTTTGGCAGCTGTTGAGGAACTGTGCGAACCACAAACCTGTGGTTTTGTGACACCTGCACAACTGTGAATGACTGCTTTGTGCTCACCCCTGAGCTCAATCTCTTTAACCATGTGCATTGTTAGAACACAGCTAAATGCTTCAGTGTTGGGCAACAATCCTATAGCTCCAACAGTGTACTTATGCTGGAAATGGAGGCAGTGGGAGCAGCAGGAAGAGGTGGCAACTCCTATTTCATGAATGCCCAGCTTCTAGGGTGCAGTGAGGATCCTGAATACCAAGCATTCAAGAAATAGGCACCTTGGAGCCAGTCAAATCTCCTCCCACCAGTATTGCTCTCCCACTTGTGTGAGCATGGAGAGTGGCAAGCTGGTTGGAAAATGGTTTGTTCCATGCCTTGTCTTCATGTGATGAGGCTATATAGTCAACTGAAAACTATTATTTCCAATTGCTGCCAAATTATAGCCTTTACACTGAAATGCCTGAACAGACCTAAACTGAAATACTTAAACAGGTAATGTCACAGCTAGCAATGAGTAGTGGTTTGACTGCTGGTCTAGGAATCTAGAGACCAGGGTTCAAATCCCTGCTCAGCCAAAGAACCCCACTGAGTGATCTTGGGTAAGCTACACTGTCTCAGACACAGAGAAAGGCAATGGCAAACCATCTTTGAACAAATCTTGCCAAGAAAACCTCAAGACAGAGTCGCCATGAGTCAGAAATGACTTGAAGGCAAAACAGCAGTCCTACTGGAAAATATAGCAACTAGCTGTCCTGAACAGGTACTGTGATCTATGTCAGGAGCTGTTCCCCTACTGGACAGCCTGATTGCTTGCCAAGGATTTCCTCCTGAGAAGTTCTGCTAGTAAGTAAGAGCTTGAGAACAAGGATGAAATCAGCCTGTGGTAAGCTGCACAGATATTTCCTTGTGTCTCACCTGAAGGCTCATAACAGTGAGCCTACGTGCATCATCTGAAGGTGCTATCACAGGAACCAAGTAGGGACTCTCAGGAATATGCTCATCATTGAATTTGATGGACACCTCATAGTTACCTGAAAAACACAAGAACTTCACTAAGCAAACAAGGAATCTGAACTGTACCTCAATTCATTAATATTGCAAGTCATTAATAATTAAATTTTATACCAGGCTCTTGAGCAGTATATGATACACCACAGGATCCATCCTTATGGTCTTCAAACACAATTTCTGCTTTACTTGGGCCTTCTACAGCAATAGAAAGCCCTCCAGCTCCAGCTTCTCTCGTCCATATGCTGAATTCAGCTGTTGACAAGAGACAACAATCAGAAATAGACATTATCACCTTCCAGTCCCTTTCTTGTAACTACTGGGACAACATTCCGAAAATGCATTGCAACCAGTCCAGAAGTGTGTGATCAAGGCTTACCATCAACCAAAAATGACAAACCATACTATTACTGCTTTATAGTTTTGAACCAAGATTGTATATAGCACAACACAGCACAATAGTTCTTCACACAGAACTATGCTATATCTGGACATTCAATACCCACCTGGACTTACTGTTGATCCCACTACAGCCCCTCATCATGGCCATTCCATTGTAAGAGTGGTTGGAGATTGGAGAAACATTTGGCTATGTCCCTCTAGCCAGACACAGAACGATTACATCACCTGCTGAGATCCACCAAGGCCATCCAAAGTTCTCAGCAGATAAGGTAATCGTTTCATGTCTGGCTACAGGGACATAACCACACACATCTCTTGAGCCCATTCCAACCCCCCTCCATCAGCCATGGAATAGCTGGTGAGGGCTATAGTAGCTTAACAGTAGCAGGGAGGGACTTTGCTCTTTGCAGAGGAAGAGAATACCAATAACCTCAACAATAAAAAAAAGACATAGGCAGGCATAAAGTTGGTTTATGACACTAACAGGACATGAACTATTATTACTCACTGCAAGACAACCAGACCCTTGTCATGTATGTAGAAGGTGTATCAGCTTACCTGGGATGCCTGCCTCTGCTCTTTCAAGTCCTGGACCACCAGCTCTGACCTTATTGGCTCCTCCTTCACCAAGAGGTCCAACAGTGAACTGGAATGGACTGCCTGGCACATGCTGCCCTCTGTATTTCACATCAACAGTATGGACTCCCATTTCTTGTGGTACAAAGCGGACACAGTATGTGTTTTTATCATGCTCTACAATTTCTGCATCTGTAATTCTCCCTGATGGGCTAGTTACCCTGGCTGACATGTCACCAATATCAATTTCTAAAAAGAAAGGAAAAGAGCCCAGTGTTAATGGAGAGCAGGAAGATTTTGGTTTTGATCATGCTGCACTCACTGGCTGCAAAATATCAAATATTTTATAGTGGGGGACTCCATCCACATTGGCTGTTTTGAGAACCTCCTCATGTAAAGCCTCCTATGGATAGATTCACCATGTTTGGTTAAGTCTGCAACTGAAGTTCTTAACTATTCCAGGTGAATGCCTTCTGACTGAGAACATTGACTAGGGACAGAGGGCTTACAAAGTACACACTAGCATTTAAAAACAAAACAGTGTCATGTGTAAAGCTCATGCATGTATCCATTTTACCAGGTATAGATTTATACATCAGGGAACCTAACTTTCAGAGGTACATAACCATCAGACATTTTTTAATATCAGAAGAATATAATATGGATGAGCAACCAACTGTTTACTCAAACCCGTTCAGTAGCAGTGAGCACTCTTTGAATACAAGCCTACAAATGTTTTAACTATTTTCCTAGTTACATGGATGGCCTTTATTAATTGAGACTTGAGCATTACAGACTACACAAAATATCTGCAAAAAATACCAAATTACATATTTATCATTTATAGGGCCTTACTGAAATATGGGGTGCACATGCAGAACAAGAGAGCCAGCATGGGATATTGGTCTGAGCATAGGATTAGGACTCTGGAGATCAGGGTTCAATTCCCCACTCAGCCATGAAAACCTGCTGGGTGACACACACTCTCAGCCCCAGAAAACCCTGTGATAGGTTTGCCTTAGGGTCACCATAAGTCAGGAACAACTTGAAGGCACACAACAACAACAATTGCAGAACAACCTCAGTACTAAACATACCCACAACCACTACAGAACTATGTATGTAATACTTGTGCAGGTCCCAAAAACAGACTGACTGAAAACTTTGTCTTCTGATGTTAGTTGGGGCATCAGTGAAAATAGGACACTGCAGTTCTCTCAACTGAGTCTGGCAGCTTCCCCTCTGCTCAGCACACAGGAAAGTGGGACTGAATTGATATGAAAGATAGGACAGTCTCTCCAGACATACAGCCATCTGGAACCATGTAACTATAAGATGGCAAAAGGGAAAGAAAGAAGAACACAAGACAGGAAAAGCAAGATTTGATTAGAGTACCAGAAAAAGGAAAGCAAAAAGATGGCACAATATATAGCAAAAGGAAGAAGCATGCAGAAGGATAACATCTAACCTGAATTTCTGACACAGACTGTGTAGTATTTGATTGAAGAAGAGAAGATTACATGCCAAGATTTTAGATATTTAGTTTAGGGTATGCTAAAAAAAGGAAGACAACTTGTGGGTCTCATTTTAAAAGAAGAAGGAAAGAATAAATAAATACAAGTTGTGTGTCTTTTCTACAGTTACCTCTACATGAAAAAAAAGACACTAAGACATATTGATTGCTATGGTAGCAATTTCCCACCCATCTACACACCAAAAAGGGAGAGGACAACTCAAGAAGCAACCTTACCCCAATGACGGAGTACAGCCTTAATTCTAACAGGTAACAGAATTAAAGTTCTGGGTTAGTAGGTAAAGCACTAAACTTCATTTGATCTAGACTTAAAGCCAAGTCTCTCTCATGGGGGCTGAGAAAATTAACAAGGAATTGTGTGCACTCCATATTGGAAGCATTAATAAAAATTAAGTGTATTTTTCATGGTGACTGGCAGTGTTCAGACTTTCCATTTTCTGAATACATAGAACCATCTTGAGTCTCATTCTTGGAAGAAAGATGGACAGAAGCTGAATAAATAAATGTTAAAAACTAATTGAGCCAAACACTGAGAAAATTCAATGACTTATTTGTTCTTGTTCCAGGGGAAATAAATATAATAGAGAAGACTTATTAAATGAAGCTCTGTATGTTTTATAGCCCTCCCCCCCCCCCTTTAATCAGATGCCATTAAACTATACCAGAGGCTGAAACTTACCTGGAATTTTTAAGTTAAGATCACACAAGCTTCCAACAGTGGCCACAGAAGGAGCCCTTTGGGCACGGGTGATGCTTTCCTTCACCCTTCCTTCTCCACTTATTTTCACAGTGAATGGGCTCCCTTCAATTAGAACAAACAAGATCACACTAAGTTGCATTTATCAGAGCATCAATAAACCAAACATATATATAGGCAGCTGAGAGGGTTTTTTGAGAAGTATATTGGCTACAAAAACTTATTATCACAGTGGCTTAGAATCTTATCCCACTCAACAAGGAAATTAAGCAGGAGACAAGTAAATAGGCATGGCCAGCTATTCCTGTGCTCTCTGAAACTGGAAGAATAAGCACTGTGCTGAAGTAGGAGACAATCTTACAAACAACATAGGTTCAAGTGACTTTACAAGATGCATATATCTTATCATGCAGACTTTTGCCATCAATCTACTCCTTCAAGTATTTTCATACCCTAACAGTAAATCTTGACAAATCACCAACACAATCTATACTACATGTGAATCACTACTCATAAGGTTAGCAGAATAGCAGCTCTTACCTTACCCAGTTTTTCTTTTCCTCTTACCTGGGATGTGCTCATCAGCAAACTTAGTTGACACTATATAAACACCAGGAACAGTTGGGAAATATGACACCCTGCAAGTCCCATCCTCTAGATCTTCTGTCTGAATATCCACTTTGCTTGGTCCTTCCACTGCCAGCGATATCCCACCATAGCCTAGAAAAGAGCAGCTGCAATGAGAGCCAGCAACTATGAGGAGCTCCTAGTTCAAGTGTTCCCTTAAGTGAAATCTTTATTAAGTGGATGTTATAGATTTCAAATGTCACAGGCAAATCAGTAAGAGATGTAACTTTGCCAGATATTCTGCTTATGTTTTCGCAGACTTGGAGTCTGCGTCCCTCATCCATTCGCGGGTGGCAAACAGAGACAGACAAAATAGGGCATGCACCACCATTCAAGTCAATGGGGCTTGAATATTGGCGATTTTCCATTTTCATGGGGTAGGTGAGTGATCCAGAACAGATCCCCACGAAAATGGAGGGGCAACTGTACTCCCATGAATTTTAGCTTTCAAACATTATCAGAATGAAAGAATATCGAAACCTGTTCTATGTAGTCCCTAATATTACTCACACCACACATACAGTGTGTACAGCCCATGAACAGGGGTGGATGGGTAACTGTACAAAAATAACCATACAGAAGTCAAGTGTTCTGTCTACTACTGATAACACTAGATGCTTTCAAACCATTGCCAAATTTCAGGAAAGAAAGAACAAGAGATGTCCAATTGTAAGAGTCAGCCAGGTTGTCTGAAACCACAAGGATTACATTTATAAAGTTATGCACCTGAGGAAGACTGCATTAAGCAGTATATACCAGAATTACTGCCACACATACATTTATCTGTATTTATATGCTTGTTGTCATGTATCACACATTTATAACTTTCTATCTGCTCGCCTTAGTGTTAACTGAGTAGTTCTACATATATATGCTTATTCTCTTCCTGTAATAAATTTTAAAATACAGTATTGACTTCTGCATGATTATACAAATAGCACAGGTATCACATGTTTTATCCTCTGTGGGCTAGATTTCAGAGGAAAGAATTGGCAGAACTATGAAAACCCTAGAAATTCATGGGGTTGCCATAAGTCAACAGGAGACTTGGAGACGTACACAAAGACAGTGAGAGAGAGAGAGAATTAAATTTGCTGGTCAAATGAAGAAGCCATTAAATGACATCTAGTTCTCTTCAGCTGTTGGAATCAGAGCATACTATGTCCTTCACTCACACAAGGGTCAGTCATTCACACAAGGGAGTAGCATTGTGCATTAAGCCAACATGAGGTCATTGCTAGAAGAGATTTGCAAAATGGAATACTACCACTAACCTGCATCTCTTGTATCTACAATAAAGTCACACATTTCAAACGTGCGTCCTTCCACCAAGCCACGTCCAGAAACTCTCGCTCTTCTCGCATCACCAATCTCAGACTGAACCACCATAATGGATACTGGGCTGTTGGGTACATGACTTCCATTCTTCATAATACTAACCAGGTGTTCTCCCACCTCCCGTGGAATGAATGAGATACCTGCCAGAATGAAGCTGCTGGTGAGACAAATTTATATCTTTCCACTTTATAAAAAAATTCCTATCAATTCTTCCCCCCACTCTGCAAAATAAATAAATAAATAACTACAACAAAAATCAAGAGGATAACCTGTCTTAATGTTAAGACAGCATCACTACTCTCACATTTCCAAATTAGTCACACATTCAAGAAGCTTATTGCAGCTTCCAACTGTGACCCCAATTAATGTGCCAAAGGCCACCCACCTGTATTCACAAAGCTACTAGGAAAGCCAGACACACCAATGTAGGGTCCTCCAGAGAAAGCCTAGGGGACTTACCAATATGGTTATTGGGTAGTCTTTTCAGAAGGCAAGGTTCATCTCTGCCAGATGGGGCTTTAATACTGGCTGTCAAGAGGCTAAGATCAGTCTCATTAATGTCCAGCAAGAAATCAGCAGCAGAGCCAAGCTTAACTTGAGAACGCCTCCTATTGTCATCTTTAGGAAAGAAGATTCCCCATTAGGAAAATATATACTAAATAAATCTTCAGCAACATGCTTGCCTATCACTTTAACTTAATATTTTGGGTTAAACCACTTGTGTGCCTTTCGGCTTTGAATTTAGAGACAAAGCATCAGTGAAAAATGGAAAGATGCATCCTGCTCATCTGTTTCAGAGGTTCACAGGGCTGCACCTATGCTCCAAGAAACTGGAAATCTAGATGGGCAATAATTGAAGAACACTTCTTAAACTAACAACTCAGAAGCTTTTATAGATAATAGATTTAATTTCAATGTTTATACTTAAATCCTAATAATAATAATAATAATAATAATAAAATTTATTTATACCCCGCCCCTTTGAGATCAGTCGAGGCAGCTCACAATAAAATACAGTACAATAGTAAAAACAAGTTACTTCCCACCCACCCCTTAAAAGATTATTAAATCTATTACAAATTAAAAACAGACAAAGTTAAAACAACAATCACAATATACGGTAAAACAGAGGACTGCGGCAATGTAGCAGATGGCTTTCGGGGAGGCAGATAGGATTCCCCTGAGGAAAGGAGGGGCCCGAGGAGGGGCCTAAGGCCGGGATTTTCTATCCTGGAAAGGCCTGCCGAAAGAGATCTATCTTGACAGCTTTTTAAAAGCTGTCTAAAGATGTTAATTGGCGGATCTCGTTGGCAGGCTGTTCCACAATTTGGGGGCGACAACAGAAAAAGCCCTCTGGGAGGTAGCCGAAAGCCTAGATTTTTGAGGCTGCAGCAAATTCCTCCCAGAGGACCGGAGAGAGCAGGGAGGATTATAGGGGAGGATGCGGTCCCTGAGATAGTTTGGACCCAAGCCATTTAGGGCTTTAAAGGTGATAACCAACACCTTGTACTGGGCCCAGAAGCTGATAGGCAGCCAATGGAGGGACCTTAGTACTGGAGTAATATGGTCCCTCCTAGATGTTCCCGATACTAATCTTGCCGCCATATTTTGCACCAGTTGTAATTTCCGAACCAAGCACAAGGGTAGCCCCATGTAGAGCATGTTACAGAAATCTAGACGTGAGGTTACCAGTGCGTGAACAACAGTCAAGATCTCTTACTTCCAGAAAAGGGTGCAGCTGGTGAATCAGCCGGAGTTGATAACAGGCGCTCCTGACTGTCGCATTTACCTGATTTGTTTTTAACACAGAGAAAACTTTATAAAACCTTGCCATTGACACATGGCAGACAGCAGGGGTGGTAAAACTGCAACCCTCCAAATGCTGGCAGCCTGTAGCTCCCAGCAATTCTCACCACTGGTTCTGCTGACTAGAACTGATGTGAACTGCAGCAACAACAGCTGAAGGGATACACTTTGTCCAGACCTGGCACAGAGACTGAGCAATTTAGTATTCCACCAAACCAAATTGTCTGTTCTCAGCATGGATTTATTTTTTATTTTTAAAGAAAAGTAAGCAACCTGAACAGAATAACTAAGTGTCAATGGTAATCCCTTTCCTTACATGAATTTACACTACAATATGCTAGATTATGAAACTGTGAGCAAGTGCAACAAATGGTTTTAAATCAACTCTTCATGAATAACTACTCCATTTTAAAAGTTGCTCATACCTGTGATTTTGGCAACGAATGGGCTTCCTGCAATATGTTTGTCATTGTACTTGACTAAGATGTTATAGTTTCCTGGAAGTGTTGGCAAGTAAGTGACTGTACAAGTACCGTCCTTGTTATCAATGCAACTGATCTCTGCTTTTGAGGGACCCTCGATTGCCAAGTCCAAACCACCTGTCAGAAATGAGGGGGAAGAAACGTTTCTAGGATTTTGCAACTTCCATTTCCCAAGAAATTGGCTGCAATCAGACAAGTCAAGATTAAAAGGAATTTTCTGTTTCAGATATATGGAACCCAAATGAGAAGGCAAACTGTAATTACACCTGTGTGGGACTATTCTGGAAAGGCTTTGAAAGGCTCACAACTAACCTTCTGTGTATCAATATTCTTCATGTGCAACTCTTGTTCAAAAACACTGAAGTACAGCAAATAAGCAATTTTTAATTAACAAAAGTCTATGTCAAACTACTTTTCAAATCAGCTCTAAATATCCTGTATAAAAGAGCATGATGGACTAGTTGATTTACAAGATCCTGTGCCAACTCTAATTCTATGGAAGTAGTGACCATTATTACTTCTAGAATAGTTGTGTTTGGTTAAAGGACTCACTGATATAAATCCAAGCTCAACCATGTAGCTTATTTTGTGGCTTTGGATAGGTTTCAGCTTAAAAGGGTCATTTCAAGTTTAGACAGGACATTTATAATGCACCATATAGACTGCAAAGTGCTTCAGATATACAAACCAGTCCTGCTGGCAATATATAAACATGGTGCCAGTACGTTAATGCATCCCTTTAATTTACTGAGTAGCTTCATGTGTAAATTAACATGAAACTGGGCGAATTAGGGTGAAACTGATGAATTAACTCTATTCACCTCCTTTCACTCTGTTTATAGCATTTGGCTTGCAGCTTGAGTTCCAAATACCCATGCCTAGTTTGAGGTTTAAGTTTCCAAAACAAGGAGGATTCCCTTTGATATCAATGAATTTGAAATGAGACAGCTCAGTGTTTACCTTCACCAGCATCTTCTGTGACTATGGTAAAGGTTGCTGGCTTGTTTGCTACACCGTAGACAAGGCCAGGTCCATATGCAGTCACATTTCCACTGTTTGGATAGTTCACATAGAACTGTAGGGGGCTCTCTGCAGAAAACAAGAAGACTACACTTAACACACACCAATAGACTTTTGAACAGGCTATTTCACTTCTCCAAAAGAGGGGGGAAAAGTTTTTTTATCCAATAATTTTAAAACAGGGTGGGGAATGTGTAGACCTCCAGTATTTAGGCTGGAATGCCCATCATCTCTCACCATTGGTTATGTTGGCTTGGGCTGATGCACATGATAGTATGGAGGGCCATACTGGAACTACACACACACACACACACACACACACACACACACTGCATTTCTCTTTTGTGTGTTATTTTACTAATGTAACTCAAACAACATTTAGAGTGCAATACATTCCACTTCCTTGGCTTAAAGGCTCTTTTTAAAAGAGTTTAATTTACCCTCTGGTGTCTATTGTAATTCCTTTGTATATTTCCTTTTGGAGTACTTCATTCTCTGCTGGATAAGGTCAAAGATGCAACCAAGTAGGACACAAAGTGTCCTCTCCTGCTATTATTTCAGGAGAGAAATAAAACACCCTTCTGGTATTCAAAGGTATGCTGCCTCCAGTCCTAGAGAGTCTTATAAACCACTCTATAGAAGCCATTGTATACCATAAGCATCTTGATGAGTTTCCAGGCATGCTGCTCAGTTCCACTGATTTAATCCTTATCCAACTTGGGTTTCTAGTTTCAACTGATGCTGGCTATCCACACACTGACTAGATGCAAATTCCACTAAAACACAGCCTACATACAACATTTACTTATTAAATTAATCTCTCATCTCTGTACAAAAAATTTAATGATACATGTTTTATCGGAGGAGGGGGAACAATTGCATGGCTTTTGCCAATGAAACTTGGAATGAGCCAAAGTGTCATCAAGCCATCAAGCCATGCACTACCACTGAGTTCATGAAAAACCCCAAACCATTTTAGGAAGCCATGCTGGATATCTAAAGAAACCATACATGTTGTAAGGGCTTCTAAAGTTGTAGTTTTAGCTTTGCTTCAAAGCTCACACCACCCTGAATCTATGTATAGCCCTGCACCAATATATATATATACTGGTGCAGGGCTATACATAGCTTCAGAGTGGTGTGAGCTTTGAAGCAAAGCTAAAACTACAACTTTTGAAGCCCTTACAACATGTATGGTTTCTTTAGATATATATATATATATATCTTTATATATATCTTTATATATATATCTTTATATATATCTTTAGATATATATATATATATATATATATATATATATATATATATATATATATATTGGTGCAGGGCTATACATAGCTTCAGGGTGGTGTGAGCTTTGAAGCAAAGCTAAAACTACAACTTTAGAAGCCCTTACAACATGTATGGTTTCTTTAGATATATATATATATCTTTATATATATCTTTAGATATATCTTTAGATATATATATATATTGGTGCAGGGCTATACATAGCTTCAGGGTGGTGTGAGCTTTGAAGCAAAGCTAAAACTACAACTTTAGAAGCCCTATATATATCAACTTTAGAAGCTCTATATATATCAGTATTTCCCTATCCATTCTATAGAGCCCAATGTCCCAGTTTACCAAATGGAGTGCTCTTTTAACTTTTTATCTACAATCTGGACCTGCAGAATGCCTTTACCAACAGGAAATTAATACTTACTGTAGACCAGAGTAAGAATTATTGTGAAAAGGATATTCATCTCAAACTACACACTAGACAATGGTCTGCAACTACAAGGGTACGAAATCACCAAGTCTGCCCTGCTCCTTAAAGGGACAGGGAAAACACAAGCATACAAACCAGAAAAACCCCACGAAGGATTCTTGGCTGTATCTATACTGGGGTAGGCAACCTTTTTGAGCCGGGGGCCAGGTTGCTGTCCTTCAGACAATTGGGGGGGCGAAGCACCAAAAATAAATAAATAATATGCATGCACCCTCTCTCAGCCCCAGAATATGCATGCACCCTCTCTCAGCCCCTGTGGAGATTTTGCCAAGAAAACCCCAAGAACAAGTAATAACAACAATAATCAATATCATCATGGCGGGCGGCGGGGAGCAGCGGCAGCAGCAGGACCAACCTGGGGCGGGTCCAAAGGCCTCGGGGAGGGGGCGCATCTGGCCCCTGGGCCTTAGGTTGCCTACCCCTGATCTATACCAATACACCATGACTTCACATGCAAAATCTAAGCTACTGGGGACTTACTTTCTATTTAGCTTTTTCTCCCATACAATATATATATATACAATTTAAGTGCCATGTGGTAAACCCTAACTTAGGGCCTTTGCAGACTGCCAGAAATAGTGCACATTAAATTGAGGCACTGCCCTGGCTCAGTGCTAGGGAGTCATGGGAACTGTATTTTTTTCTGGGACATTGAGCCTTCTCTGTCAGAGAGCTCTGGTGCCACAATAAATTACAGTTCCCATGATTCCCTAGCACTGAGCCAGGGCAGTGCCTCAATTTAATGTGCACTATTTCTGGCAGTCTGCAAAGGCCCTTAGCTAATACTGTTTGGTTACAAAGAAAGGTCTCTGTCGCACCCACAGGGTCAACATCGACTCAGGGGCAATTAACAACAACAACAACAACAGGGAAGGGTAAGTCAGAAGGATTTTTATTCAAGTTTTTTTTTCATATAACCAGCCAACAATATGATGCAAGCAAAGCAGTCAGTCTGCCATCCTAGTAAATTCTCAAATTTGGTTTAGCTCTTCATGGCCTCATACCTTCTGCAAGTTACCATTTACCCAAAAAAAGGCCTAAGATTTTACACACATATCAACTTTCAATAAGTTTGCACTCAAATTATAAGTATCAGTTGGATTATACACAGAGTCACAAATCCAATTCCACAAAAGCCAATTCTGTTTTAAGTCTCACACAGGCAGCGAACCCACTAAGAATTCTTGCTACAGGGCAAGCAATGCAACCAAAAACCAGAGAATTGAAGTGGGTCACCATCCAAAATAAGTGTGGCATAAATGCAGTACTTCTCCTGCCCTACTCTTCCAGCAAATTTTGCAAGGCAATATACACATTGACACTCACCTGGAATATGGTTGCCCATGTATTTGATATGCATTTCATGCAATCCAACCTCAACAGGAGCATATCTAACTGTGACAGTGCCATCTTTGTTATCCATAATGTCAGCTGTTGCAGTCTTCCCCGAGGGCATATGGACTTCCCCTCAAAACAGAAGGATTAAATAGAACTCAAATGCACAATACTTTTTTCTCAAAATCAAAAATACATCTCAGGATATTTTTATTCTCAATCCTGCACTGTATTGGAGTTCCTTCTTGAAGTCTATCTTCCAGACAAGGGTGGAAAAAAATGATACCAAGTACAAAGATTGCTCTGCACCTCTGTTTAGGGACTTCCTTCTCCTCCTTTAAGGCATGCAGATACATTTATTATTTTATACGGTGAACAGAGTACAGCTTCCAAAGTTTTTAAGTAAGCCACATACTTCAGGACTGGTTTAGAGACAGCTACATTTATTGTGCATTTGGGCCATGTAGCATTTGCCATCGTCCAAAATAAATGTGGACATGACATTTGTAGTTTGCTATGACCTATAGATTTAGAGTTCAGATAAGTCTGAAAGAGCTTGAAGGCACACAACAACAATTAGAGTTGTTGCTCTGGAGAAGGCTCAAGAGAAGATTAAATATGATGCATCCACAATGCAGGATTAAGGACAATATCAGCTATTTCAGAAGGGTTTTGTTTTCCATCCTCCCTCCAATTCTCATTAGGATCATGTGATTAGGATGAACAATAATTCAGGTTGACATTTATTGTAAAATTAGTTCTATACCTCACTTGCATAAAGAAATAACAGGGCAATTAACAGAGATAACAGAGAGAGAGAGAGAGAGAGAATGAATATGCAAGGAATTTTATTTGAAGTCAACAAGCTATATAAAACAGAATATTTAATAGACAGTAATCAAATGAGTGTGGAAAGTTATTTACCGGTTATTTCTCCTTTTCTTACTGCAAAAGGAATGACCATATCAAAGGGCTTAAACCCAACTCCATTAATGCCACCATCAGGTACATAAGGTTCTTCTGTGACCTAAAGCACAAAAAAGTTACTGTCATTTTTTGTGTTCTACTCAAAAAAAAGTCTGCTTGACTTTTTTGATGAGTTCAGACAGTTGCAATCCAGAATGAAGATATCATTCAGCTGCAGAGGCTGACCATAACACACTTTTGCTCCCAATCATGCTTTTAAATGGAACATGTTCAGAAGAGAATGTTTTTAAACACACAAATAAAGGTGTGAAGATGCAAGACACTTGGACATGTACAAAACGTAGGATAGCTCCATCTGAAAAAAGTTGACCATGGTCTGGAAGAAAGTAACTTTTTAAAGAAGAAAAGACATTTGAACTTAAAGGCCAAAGCAGCAAAGTGATCCTGCAGCAATACTCCAGAAGGTGCTGTTTGCCATCTTACAGCAAGAAGGAAATCAATATGGAGTTCCCTAAGGAAACAGTCCCAAAGCTGAAATGATTGTGATGTTAGAAGTTGTTCAAAACAGCATTAGCATGGCAATGAAGGAAGATTTTGAATCAAATCTGAGCTTTCCCAAGATAGAGTTCTGACCATCATTAAGATATGACATGAAAGCAAGCTGAAGCAACCCCAAGAGGCAGTCAATTCTTGAATGGAGTGCGGAAGAAAGTGTTAAAAACAGAAACAAAATTTCTGTACCCAGGGTTGGAATCCAGGGGGACAGGCTTCATTTAATGGTTCCTGAGACAATACTGCAACTTCATCTGCATCTGCATCTGTAGCCTGGTTAGTGGCAAAAGGCAAGTTATAGGGTTTGTGGGTTTTTTTAAAAAAAATCTTCCTTCAATACAGCTTGTAAAAAATACCAAAAGCTAATATACATATAAACAAATATTTATTGATTGATTTATTGAGCTTCTATCCCACTGTTTGTCCAAAATGGGATCCAAAATGGCATACACAGAGTTCTAGGGAACAAACTGAAGGATGGCAACACTAAGTCCAAAGTAGGATGTAAGAGTTGCATGGCACTTTGAAGCAAGCCAGTAGCGCCAAGTGAAATTACAATGGCTACTGGTTTTGCACACAGCCTCCCATATGCCTCACCCCAAAATCCCACCAACATCTTGAGGGAGGAATGGGTATATACTGTAGTAATGTGGCTGACAACAGCACTGAGTGGCCAGATATGGTCATGGAGCCACTAGTTTCCAAAAGCTGATCCAGAACCACAACACTACTAAAACAGAACCAGCTCTGTTTCTTGACTATTGAGGCCAAGGACTTCCTTCACTCTAGTCAAAAAGGAGCAGGATGTAGATGGAATATCTGGAAGACTAACCTTTACTCTTCCCTAAAGGTTGACAACTGGTGGCCCATAGCCAATTTAGCTTCTGAAAAGACATTGCATGGCTATTCAGTTACTAAATAAATGAGGGAGAATCAGGGTTGGCTGGTTTAAACCAGTCTGACTTAAAACAAATGACTTTCTAAAAAACAAAAACACTTTTTAAAATTGATTATTCTCATATATATTCTAGCTCTCTTATTGGAAGAACAACTGTTTTAATTTAAACATTTTAACTTTGACAGTTTATTGGTAGTTTTTAATTGTTCACTAGCATCCAGTGTCAGTTGCTTGTTTTTAATCATTTTATTCTATAATTCATGAAATGCTATTCAGAAACAAAAACTTCAACAAACTTAACTTCAACAAAAACAACTTGCTTTAAAAAAGCACTTTTTAAAGAACAATTATTATTTAAGCTAATGGCCATGACATCTGATGTGCATTTTGCCATTTAATTTCCTGATTTAGCCCTATATTAGTGTAATCCTATACTTCTATATATAGGCTACCAACTTGTCAATTTAATTCCCAAAGGTTTATTGAAAGATGTAAATTATATCAACACACAGTAACTTTGTATTGTTAATGCTAGAAAGCATTAAAACATAGTTGAACAAGCTTTCTAATGCATAAACTAATGTTTCACAGCATTAATAAACAGGATTTTTTTCATTAAAAATTAATGCAAAAAATAAAACAAAACACACCAATATTTTGTTTTGAAAAAACTCTTATTTTTTCCCAACCCTGAAGAGAATGTATATCAGACAGCTGGGATGTGGGGCCCATCCTAAAACTTCTCAAAATAATCTCAAGCAAAACTAGTTCCTGGCTATAATCTGAGATATTATATTAAAAATGTGAGCAAGAAGTAGAGGGGTTATTTTTGTAAAAAAAATTGTCAGGACTGAAAGTTGTTCCTTGACCGGATATGGGGGCTTACTGTAGAAAAATAAGTTCACTTAGGGGGGTTGCAGACTGCCAGAAATAGTACAAATTGAGTCCACTTTTAGGGTTAAGGTTAGTGCTAGGGAATCATGGAAATTGGGGTTTTTTTCTGAGACATTGAGCCTTCTCTGTCAGAGAGCTCTGGTGCCACAAATAAACTACAGTTCCCATGATTCCCTAACCCTAACCCTAAAAGTGGACTCAATTTTCATTATTTCTGGCAGTCTGCAACCCCCCTTATACAGGCACAGCACTCTTGGTAGCTTTTATTTAATCTCATCTTACTGACTGCATTCATCACATGCTTTCATGCCTGTTTGCTCCCAGTAACAAAATCACCAGGTACTCAGTGCTAAGCAGACCTTCTGTTCGCTTCCTATTGACTACAACATTCTTGAGTGCCTGGGATTACAGCATATAAATTGCAAGATTAAACAAACAATGGATGTTGAGAAAGTAAAAAAAAAAAGGGAAATGTTCACAAGTGGTGTAATATTTCTCATATGCGTACCCTGGAAAAAAACACTATTTTTGCCACACAGAATATGGACAAAACATTTAGCCTAACTGTACTATGAATTTGAAAAGCAGGCTATTTTCAACATGTGCCAAGCTCTTACCACGACAGTGAAGGGGCTGTTTGGAATATCCACTCCACCAAAGCGGACATAAATTACATAGGTTCCTGGTTTAACAGCTGTATAATAAATGTCATATGTTCCATCTTCATTTTCGATGACCTCAGCTTCAGCCTCCGTACCGTCTGGTGTCAGGACTGTACATGTCACTTTACCCTTGCCTGCAGATTTAGCATCTACTACAAAGCCAACTTCCTCTCCAGTCTTCACTGTGGCTGCAATGCCAGGACCTGGAAAGTAATTGGCATGAATGTCAGACCAGCCTCTTCAAATATTCTGCCAAGGAAGAAGCATGCTTTTTCCTGTTGGATATCTGCATCGTTGCAAACACAGCAAGCTAAACTGAAATTCCACCTTCAGAAACAAGGATATTGATATAAAACTTTAGAACAGGGAAATGCTCACCAAGGGCCCCTCCAAGCTATAGATCAAGTGTCCGATTGCGGTCTGTGAAGTTGGAAGAACCAGAAAGAAATTCAGCTGTACTCAAGACCCGTTTCTCATTTAACTGGCATTCCCATTAGTGAACAATTTTGCCAAGATCCATACAGATGACATACACAAACATCCAGTCTTTGAGTCTAGATCAATTTTTTTTTAGCAAGAATAAAGAAAGTGGGAATCATGCAGCTTTCCAGATTTTGAGGGGACATCAACTCCCACCATTCCTTACCATTGGTTTAAACTGGCCAAACACCCACCCTAATCCAGAGGTGCTTTTGAGGTTTGCACAATATAGCAATGCTTTTCAAGTGAAATGTTATTAAGAAATCAAATTGAATTCTTCACAAAGGAAAGGTTTGTGAACATTGCAGAAATCTAGATCAACTACATTGTAGCCTTCAGGATTTATCCAACTGTTTGGTGATGCAAATCCTTACTCACCTTTGCTGTGCTAATTTCTAGTTGAAAATGGGTTGCTGCAGCATAAACCTTTTCACGAAATGGGGATTTTTTTGCCATCCAGATGTTCTAGCACAGAACTCACATCAGTCCCACCCAGCACATAACCAAAGATAACAGATTGTGAGAGCTGTAGCCAAACATGTGGAGGGCCAAAGTCTTGCCACCTGTGCCCCTTATACAAATTGCTCTTATCCTTGAATTTACTCTGCCATCTCAAGACCTTGAAACAACCACAAGATCTGTTTTTCCCCTTCCCATACATGTACATAGAAAGAGAAAATATACAAATGGGTCATAAAGGCCAATAAATAGCTGGGGATAGGTAAAACGCAGCCTATAGGACATTCATGCTCTACAAGCCTGCGTGGGATCCCCAAGGGCAACCCTTCACCAAAGAATGTTTTTGAAAACATTGAGGTTTTTAATTTGTTTACTCAACAGTAGCAGTGTGGAAGGGGATGGTTTTGCAATGTATTCCACATCTTCAGCCGCATTAAGCCCAAGAGAGGCCCCTTGCTAAAGCAGGAAGTCAACCAGATGTCATCAACAATATGGTGAAATTGCATCCACCCTCGCCTAGGGAGCAGAGGGGACATTTAAAAAAAAAGATTGAATAAAACTCATTTCTTGCCTCTGATATGCAGGGTGACTCTGCAAATGTGTTTAATACGTCTTTACCAACATTGGGCAAGTAAACATGTCACACTAAGCCAAAAATCATAGCTTAGTAAACCAGAATTGTGCACAAATGGCATAAGCCTTTGTTTATATAAGTGGAATAAAAAAGCCAGAATTTACTACTGAAGACCTGAGATTGTGGTTCTTTGAATGGACACCTGTGAAGTCACAGATATAGGTTGTTCTGCATCTGCACAGAACCTAGTTAGGAACTTCTAAAACTAAGCCATTTTTGGCAACAACCCTTGTGAGTCACAGAAGTCACAAAAAAGAAACACAGGTCCTAGTTTGGTCATAAGAAAAAAACTACATTTAACCATCAAATCCTGGCTGCTCAAGCTGAGCAAAAATAAAAATGAGATAGCTGAAGAAGGTCTATGTTCAGTAAATTATATTCATGTTTCTCAAGCCAGTATCTTGAGTTTAGTGTGACATGTGAATTTCTTCAATGCATGGACCTTAACATGCAAATAATGGACACAAGAGTCACATGTGGTCAGAGGTCTTGCTATGAGCAAATGTGAAATCATCCAAGAAACCAGCAGGTTTTATTTAATGTGTCCTTCAATCAAGCTGCAATACCTGAGGGGATTGTGCCCAAGCTTTGCAGTTACTTCTCTGATCATATTCACCAACTTCCTCTTTATAGTAATTCGCTGCCCAGGAAAGTCCCATCTAGAACCTCCAAGTATCAATTTGTCTTGCCATGAACTGTTATCATATGCTTGCAATTTTGTTTTGTTTTTTTAAGTATTTTAAAAAGACAGAGTCCTATACAGATTCAAAATTTCCAGTGAAACCTCTCTGCTTAATACAGAGGGGAAGGATGATCATCTTGAGTCTTTTAATCCAGTTTGGTATATCCATGTAAGGTTTGCAGGATGTCTGCATGGTTTACCTGGCTCCCATGCTCTGGGCAAGACCACTTGCTTTGCTCAGTACTTAAAAATGGAAATTAAGAGAGACCCAAGTAGGATTTTACCTGTTGCCAGACACTTGCTAGCATCTCCCGCGGGTGATACACGAACTCGATATGGTGAAAGAGGTATATCATCCCCACCATATTTGATGCCAACGGAATATCGGCCAGTCTTGTCAGGGATGTAAGTTACTGCATATGTGCCATCATTGTTATCATGGATATCTGCCCTCTTTGGTTTTCCATCTTGGTCCTGAATGTCAAAAGTGACACCAAACAGTGTCAGAGGCAAGCCACATTACAACCAAAAGGCATAGTATTATATCTGAAGGCTTCAAGATTTCAGATATACTTGCTTGTTTAGGCTTGACCATTTCTGCCAACACAATCATGTTATTTTGAAGGGCTGCTGTTAAGTAACAGAAGGTCAATTTAAGGGAATTGATCTATCAAATGATGGTTTGTTGCAGTTCATGAAACCCCACCTCATGATCAGAAAGTCTTTGGAACTAGGCTTTTGGAAGTAAACATTCACATTCCCCAGATTTTGTATGAAACATGATGCATTAAGAGTGTGTATATGCAGCTTATGCTTGTGGACAATGCACTCAATATTACACTACATGCACCAGCAGGAAGCAGTCATATTAACCTACTGCTTCTTCGAGTCAGTCAAAGCTTAGGAAAGACAGTCACCAGTATCACTGAGAAATTTCTACATGCAGTATCTATGCTGCGCAGTTTAAAACTAAGGGCTGTGACAGTAAAGTTCCTTGGGTAAAATATGTTAATTTGACTATTATCCCTTTATATTTTAACTTTTTTCCCATAAAACATTTTTTCAATAGTGTGCATTAGACAAAGGATATACCATGTTATTCTGCCAAGTACATATTCAGCTCTTAAGGCAACAGACTTTTGACTCACTGCAAGGGTTAACTAGCACTTCTCTAAACAGATGCCTGTACTTGAAAAAGCTTCCAACAAAGCTGTCCTGAAACTGAGCCCAGAACCACTATGATTAGCTCCCAAACATGTATTGGCCTTGTACAAAACCTTGTATATACTCATTCATGGTGAAAACTGCAGACTGGTTAGTTTAGAGAATTTGAAGAGGCCAGAAATATTTTACACTGAAAGCACTTTATCAAGTACTGTGTACAGAACATCTTTCATTAGGATCCACAAGTTTTGCCTAAAAATTTCAGAGCCAGCATACAGTGGCCGTACAACATTGTGGTAATACCCAACTTTGGGCCTTTACAAACTGCCAGAAATAATGCAGCTTGAGGCCACTTTAACTGTCCTGGCTCAGTGCTAAGGAATCATGGGAACTGTAGTTTTTTGTGGCATCAGAGCTCTCTGACAGAGATGGCTCAATGTCTCAGAAAACAATACAATTTCCGTGATTCCCTAGCACTGAGCCAGGACAGTTAAAGTGGCCTCAAGCTGCACTATTTCTGGCAGTCCTGTAAAGGCCCTTACTCTTTTTAAGGAAAGTTCTGGAGGAACTGTTCTATGGAAGGTTAATTTGTTCTGTGCCAGCTATTTAACCCCTGCTGATATTCTACAATTTTATCAAGAGGCAATGTTTACCAATCAAGGATCTCAAATATTTATAGAATTTCACATGTGAAGACTGAGCTTATCTACTGAAGGAACACACATTAGAAAGAAGACAAAAAGACATAATATCTTACAGTTACGTGTACTGAGAGAAGTCCTTGGCCGGCATCTTTAGCATCAACAACAAAATCAGCAGGTATGCTGGCTGGGACCCCATGGGCATTAAGGCCAGGCCCATTAGCTGTCACCTTACTGGCATCATATGTTGGAAGCACCTTCACTTTGAAAGGACTGTTGAAAGAAGGAATGTTTTTTCTCCAGCATTACTAATCAATCTCTTTTATCTAGCAGTTGTCATAATAGCAAATGGCATGAAAGTGAGAGTACATGCAGGTTTAGTATGCCTACCAAGGTTGAACATCAATTAGTCCCATAGTCTTTTAGTACTAACTACTCAAAGCTATTACATGTACAAGCTAAAATGGGTATTTTGAGAAAGGGTAGCATAAGTCCAAGTTGGCTTTTCACACTATATTCAGAAGCAGACATCAGGCAAATTAGACTGTATGCAATATCACACTACACTGTTTCAGTGCTATTATTCCACTTCTACCTGCTTCCTGTGGAATCCTGGGATTTGTAGCTTGGGGAGGGGCATTTAGAATTCTCAGCCAGAGAGGTCGTAGGCCTCACTAAACTACAAACCCCAGAATTCCACAGGAGGCAGGCATAGCAGTTAAAGTGGAATAGTAGCATTATAACAATGTCGTGTGATATTGAATTCTATTATCTCTCTCCACCAAGAGAAATGAAGCCCTGCTAATACAGGCCAATTGTTCAGAGTTCCTTACTATAATTAGATAACAAGGTTTAAGAAATGAATTACAGATGCAACCACCACCCTCAATATGGAAACCAGCCAATAGCTACATTTCATTAAAATTCAACTGCCTGACTTTCTTCCTCTTACCTTCTAGGAATCTCTTCATCTGCATATTTTACTGCAATTGTGTAAGGGCCCTCCTGTGTTGGCGTGTATGTTACTGTATGAGTGCCATCACCATTGTCAACTATGTTAACTGGTTCTGCCAAGCCTAAGAAGGGAAGACAAAGGAGACCACATTTTCATTCATTTAGCTGCCTTCTCACCAGGGCTTTAGTTCTGTATGAATAATCTTGTCATTTAGAGCACAAGCACATAACACTGATTTAAAGCTCTGCAAGAAATCCGCACAGACATCTGCTTTGTGGGCTGTTCAGATAAAGCCAATTTATTCCTTACTCCTATCATTCCCAGTCTGTGACCTCACCAATTAGAAAGAGGTGAAATCACAAGCAGTTCCTTGGTTGGCACAAGTCCAACAGCTGTAAGCTAAGAACCCAGTATCAAAGAGGGACTGGAAGAATTTATTGTTCCAAAATTAGGAACAAGCTGGTTAGGTCAGTTATCGGGCATACTTAACATATAAGCTTCCAGAAACAAGGAAGAACATTTTTGTTTTCTACTGTTATCCACTACTACTGGTTAAGCTCAACATCCAATCCAGAATAGTGGCTTGTCAATTTAGAACAAGTAGTGGTTTTATTGAGCTTGACACAAAGAAGTTTAAAGAACTGAATAAATTCATCACTACCAAGCAAGTGTTGGGTGATCTGCCAATTCAAGACAGAAACATTTTAAGATCCACCCCAGAAATCAAGATGTGTGGATCTGTACATGCAGCCATTTCCAAGGATTAGTTGTACATACATGAAGCTGTGATTAGGCATGTATGAAGTCACAATTTAGGTTATATTAATGGAGGGGGAGAAGGAAAGAATGAAAAAGTAGTGAATTATCTCAATTAGAAGCTAGTAGCATAGCACCAGAGCAGAGTAATTTAATTAAGCTAGTTCACAGTAACAGAGTGCATCTATTGAGATTGGAAGATTTTCTTAAAGACAAAAGTAGTTAGTTAGTGAAAGTTCAAACCTGTTTCGTTAGATTCAACCTGTGGGTCACCTTTAAAGAACTCAGAAATTGCTTTCAGGGGACTGCGCCATGACTGGGAATCCGGCTCATCAGCTAAAATCAAAAAACTATTTACTTAATAATCCAAAACCATAACTCCTTGACAGTTGTTCCTTGCAAAAAGATGTTTGGCCTAAAATGGATTACAGAACAGCCAAGCAGCTTCTCGTGCAATAATCATGTTGGGCCATTCAGCACATCTTCATGGTATACATTTATTTTGAATACCTTGGATAGTTATTTTCAAAGGCACAGTGAAGAAATGGTGGTGCATATGAAGTCAAATTAGACCCAGCAGGGACAGGCCTGAAAGAAATTTGTTCTGAGAAGTCTACAAAGTTCATACTGGAAGTCTAAGCACTGAAAGACTTCTAGGTATTCCTGTATCTGGTACAAGCATATGATGTTCAATACATTTGATTTCTATATTTCATAGGATATTATGTTAATTAACAAGCATCTATCTGATAGTAATAAAACCCTCTTTGGCCTTCTCTTCTCTTCTCCTCCCCTCCCATTCCTCTAGTCCTAAACCATGCCTTCTTCCAATCATTCCTGCCCTTTCATACACATACTTTCTCAGACTCAGACTTTCACTTGCAATCTGTCTTCCTACAATACATACATTTTCCCTGGCCTCAGGCCTTCACCTCTATGCTGACCTCTCCTCCCAGCCCCCAAATTCACATTTCTCTTGTCCTTAGCCTTTCACCTCTATCTTTCTACTTATTTCTCTTATGGAACAATAACATTTCAGATGAAGACAGCCTGAGAAGTAAAATCTAATATGCTGCTGTAAGTGCAGCTCACTGAAATTGTGTCAGATTAACCATCTCACTTTCTTCTGTAAATTACAACATCATGTACATTGAGCTTTTTTCCTCTCCACTTCAGCTGGGAGATGATTCCAAGTGGTAACTCATTCGGTCCACTGCTTCCTATAGAGGATGGCCTGTTACTGGGGTTGTGGGTTTAGGGTAGCAGTGGGCAATTGGTGGTCCTCCAGTTGGACTCTAACTTCCAGCAGATCTACTCATAATACTCACTGATGAGGAAGCACAGGGACTGCAGTCTTCCTCCACATTGCCTGTATTCAGACAAAGTGCTCTCATTCCAAGGCTGTTTAAATAGCACCTTAAGGGTTTCCAAACAGAACTTGCTTCAGGAACATCTTCACTACTGTAGCTAGTAATTTTCTGTAGTGCTAAAAAGCAGAGCTTGGAAAAGTTATTTCTTGGACTACGATTCCCATAAGTCCCCTGACAGTGTGTCCATCGTAGTTGGGGTGAGAAGGATTCTGGGAGTTGTTAATCTAAAAAGCAACTTTTCTAAGCTCTGCTACAGAGTAATAACTAAGTTGCCCAGAAGAATTTAGCATATCTCTCAAGTGTACTCAACACTAGTTCTATTGTTCATTTGGGTTCCACTGCCACTAATGGAGCTGAGCAGGAACGCTAATTCCTAGCTGTAAATATGAACTCACATTTAAAAGTAGTACCAATACTAAGTTAAAGCATTACCTCTGGGGCCAGTCACTGCAACCTCAAGTGGTGCTATTCCAGCCTTACTGGTATCCACAGTAAAGGCCTGGGGAATTTTGGCACGGACTGCTGTTCCCAGGCCTGGTCCTGAAACTTTCACTTTGTAGGGGTCAATGACATCTTTTACAGGAACCTTGAATGGACTTCCTGCCAACAAAGCAGAGGCAAAAGATTAGCCTGACAGGGAGTCCACTAAAGCTTAAATGACCACGAGGGGGACATCAAGGATAGCAGCCACCTTCTCAGTAGCAGAGCTCCCTCTCACATTGCTCATTTGGCCCCAACTCTTATCACGAAATGCCCACTTTTATTTAACAGCAATAGCTTTTGTATGAGCTGTACTTATATAGTGAAGCCCATTCCTTTGTGAAGAAGGGCAGGATATAAGAGAAAATGAAAATAAAAATACACAAACTGATTGATAGTTTCCCAAAGCAACAAGATGTACAGGAGCAAAACTGTCACACCTACAGACTGGCTTCTGTGAGAGATCATAAAGTTGCTAGTGGGGCTGAAATTAAAACCTCACACAGGCCCCTAGGGACTGAAGCAGCTCTGTGGGATAAGCTGATGGCTGGGAAGGAGTCCCAGAAGCCAGGAAGCTTAAGGACAAAGTCCAGAGACAAGGTGGCTGGACCCTTTGAAATGTTTGCTAAACTGAGAAACAAAAATGTAAGGAAGGGTGAAAAGTGAACACAATGAGCTAGTATGATATAATGGTTAGGGTGCTGGAGTGGGACTTAAAAGAGATGCAGGTTCCCCAATAAGCCAGGATACCCACTGGGAGATCTTGGGCCGGTCACTTCTTGCAACCTGACCTATCTTACATGGCTGATGTGGGGAGGAAGAGAGCCCTAAAGGGTGCCTTGAGCCCACTGGAAAAAAGCTGGATATAAATCTAAGTAATACATTTTTAAAAGGAAGGAGTGAAAGGGTAGCACAGGAAACCTCAATTATTATTGGGAAAGTTCTTGCTAAGCGATATGTATATACTCAAATATAAGTCGATCTCATATATAAGTTGAGGGCAAGTTTTGGGGGCAAAATTATGAATTTTGATATGACTTCTGGATAAGTCAAGGATAAAACTTAGGGGCATGTAAGAAAGGATGTAAAGGACAAAGTTTAATATCTTCATGCAGAAATGTCTTATTCAGATCCTTCTAAGCCCAAGTCCTCTTGGCACTCCTTTGAGGAGAAGCACCAAAGAGGGGCCACCACTGCCATTTTTCCACCCAAGCAGTCAAAAAGGCCAGAAGCAGTAACATGGTGAAAAGAGTAGAGGGGGTTGGTGCTTCTTTTGGGAGCTGTCAACAAGCTCTTACCTTTTGCCACTCTATACAAAAAAGGGGAAGAGTTAAAATACAGTACTTCTACTGACCCATGGATAAGTCAACTCAGCTTTTTGGGGCCAATTTTTTGACAAAAATTTATAGACTTATACATGAGTATATACAGTACTTCAGCTTTTCCAGGTACAGTGTATATTAAGATACAAGATCCATTAATATTGTATTCAAAATTTTCCCCTTCCCCTCCCACACCCCAAGACTCAAGGTGGCTTACAAATTAAAATTATTAGAATAGAAATAATAAAATAATAATAGAAACATTAAAAAAGTCAACATTAAAATAGAATGAAACTATTTAAATTAAAACAATTTAAAATTTAATACTCAGAAAGGATATTAAAAACAGTTAAAACAGTGTGATTAAAAACAGTGCTGTTGTTGTTGTTGTTTTCACACAGTGCAGGCGGTCTTACCAGGGATATGTTCACCCCCGTAAGTTATGTTGACATCATAGTCTCCTGGAACATATGGGATATATTCTGCACTACAGCTGCCATCCTTGTTATCTTTACAGCTTATCTTGGATTCTGAAGGCCCTTCAACAGTTATTCCAAGGCCACCAATTCCAGCCCCTCTGCAAAGACAGCAAAAGCTTATATGCTTATATTACTAGTTATCACTTCACTTTTAAAGTCTACTACAGTTGGCCCTCCATATCCATGGATAAACTCTTTATCCACGGATTCAAGCATCCACAGCTTGAAAATATTCCCCAAAAATATAATTTCCAAAAAAGCAAACCTTGATTTTGCCATTTTATATAAGGGATACCATTTTGCTATCCACTGTATAGATTGGAACCTGAACATCCACGGATTTTGGTATCCACGGGGTGGTAGTGGTGGTGGTCCTGGAACCAAACCCCAGTTTGTGCTCAGCTACTCCCTCTCAAACAGCAGCAAATCTATCCAGTAAGGTCTCAAGAAGGGTGATAAAAACCCTGAAGTACAGATAGGTCTTAGTGTTGATTGGCTAAAGATTACTTGCATATTGAGCCTGATTTAGCCCAAGGAATGTTGAAGTCATAAATGAGGATATTTGTTGGCAGGCATGTGAACCACATGTTAAGGAGATCTGAGAAAATACATTTAAAAAATCAAGCAGCAAGTCTGAGGTGTGTGGGTGGGTCTGCCAGGAAGAATCACTTAACAGCTATCAACATGCCAACGACTAAGCTTGAGGCAATGCCAAAAGCAGCTCTGAACTGCTTTATGATATTTGTTTCTCCTCTATGGCATGTTCTAGTCCATGACAGTTAGCCTGGAAGGGAGTGGCAAGCACATACAGTTACATTATGTGCATCTACAGTCACACCTTGCATTTTATAAAGCATATGTGCACACGCTCACATAAAATGATTCTCTAACATGGCTTAACTTCCCATGTGATTATTTCAGACTATAGCCTGTGATGCTTACCGAGTGACAACAGTGAATGGGTTGGGTTTATTTGTGAAGGCTTCCTGTAGCCCAGGTCCTTGGGCTACAACACGTGAAGGATGACATCCTTCTGTGACATCCACTCTGAAAGGACTGTTTAACACAGGAACATCATCATATGTCACTTCAACAGTATGAGGGCCTGTAAACAAAATATCAACATACATTTGTGGGACTCTTCAATATTTCTGTTAAAAGATTACATGGCAGTGTATACCCACAAGTGGTATTCTCCTTGCCTCAAAGAAATACTTTCTTGATAATCTGGGGAAATTATCCTTATATATACAGTTGGCCCTCCATTTTTACGGGGGATCTGTTCTGGACACACACCCCACAAAGACAGAAATTTGGCAATATTCAAGCCCCATAGGCTTGAATGGGGCGTGCCCCTGCGGGGGGGGGGGTGCCCCATTCATTTTCACGGAGGTCGCCCCTCTGTGAATATACAAAACCATGGACTTTATGTCTGCAAGAAAGGAGGGGCGACTATACTTCAAATCAGGTGAAAGCCACTGGTTATCTTCAAGAGAGAGGTTACGTTATGTGCTCCAGAGCAACAAAGCCCTACAGGTAATCTATACATGTGAAATACAGAATGGTATTGCTTACTCAGATCTATTTTTCTACCCCACTTCCTAATGTCAATGGGAATTAGGAGTATTTACCTTTTTCATATGGAGTGAACTCTACTGCATATGTCCCATCAGCATTGTCTTTGATAAGGCAGTCTGTCGAAGCTCCTGAGGGATTAGCAATCTGTGCTTTGATATGGTCTCCACCAGTTTTGGTCAAGGGCCTAGCATCTACAGTGAAATCTGTTGTTGCTTCACGGAAGACATCTGCAGTGTAAACAGTTTCCACTGAGAACAATTTCAGTTGAACAGAACAATGCCTTCAACCCACAGGTAGACACATGTCTTCACAGAAATTAGTTCAACCCTCAACAGGGTGCCAAAGATAGTCAAACAGTTTACAATGTAAATATAACCCACCCACTGGTTCCTCCACCCAGGTTTCCCTTTCATCCATGCAGTTTCTTTCAAAATTGCTAATCTGTTAACCATCACTGAAATGCTTTCCTAGGTCATTATGAGTTGCTAGCATGACCAGAGAAATGAGTATTTAGTATTGTGAGAAGTGCGAATAGGGTGAAGTGTCAAAGGTACATCTGAGCATGCACTGCCTTACATCTGCATATGCTGCAAATAAGTTGAGCTGGAACCATCCAGTCCAACCCCTGCCATGCAGGAACTCACAATCAAAGCATCCTGGACTGACGGCCATCCAGCCTCTGTTTAAAGACCTCCAAAGGAGACTCCACACTCTCCAAGGGAGTGTGTTCCACTGTCGAACAGCTCGTATGGTCAGGAAGTTCCTCCTAATGTTGAGGTGGAACCTGATTTCCTGTAGTTTGCATCCATTGCTCTGTGTCCTATTCTCTGGAGCAGCAGAAAACAAGCTTGCTCCATCCTCAATATGACACCCCCTTCAAATATTTAAACAGGGCTATCATATCATCTCTTAACTGTCTCTTCTCCAGGCTAAACATACCAAGCTCCCTAAGTCTCCCCTCATAGTGCATGGTTTCCAGACTCTTCACCATTTTAGTCGCCCTCTTCTGTACACACTCTAATTTATCAACATCCTTTTTGAATTGTGGTGCCCAGAACTGGACACAGTATTCCAGGTGGGGCCTGACCAAAGCAGAATACAGTGGTACTATTACTTCCTTCGATCTAGATTCTATACTTCTACTAATGCAGCCTAAAATTGCATTGGCCTTTTTAGCTGCGGCATCACACTGCTGACTCATGTTCAACTTGTGGTGTCCTAGGACTCCTAGATCCCTTTCACATGTAGTCTCATTCAGCCAGGTGTCCCCCATTGTATATCTGTGCTTTTCGTTTTTCCACCCTAAGTACATTACCTTACATTTCTCTGTGTTGAAATTCATTTTGTTAGCTTTGATCCAGCTTTCTAATCTATTAAGGTCATTTTGAATTGTGATCCTCTCCTCTGGGGTATTAGCTATTCCTCCTAATTTGGTGTCATCTGCAAATTTGATAAGCATGCCTTCTATTCCTTCATCCAAGTCATTGATAAAGATGTTGAATAGCACTGGGCCCAAGACAAAACCCTGTGGCACGCCACTGGTCACTTCTCTCCAGGATGAAGAGGACCAATCCCTGAACACCCTTTGGGTTTGGCCGGTTAACCAATTACAAATCCAGTTGCCTTGTCTAGCCCACATTTTACAAGCTTATTTGCAAGAACAGCATGGGGAACCTTGTCAAAGGCCTTACTGTAATTGAGATATGCTGTATCAACAGCATTCCCTTTGTCTACCAAGCTGGTAATTTTATATTTAAAAAAGAGATCAGATTAGTCTGGCATGTCTTGTTTTTCAGAAACCCATATTGACTTTTTGTAATTATGGCATTCCCTTCTAAATGTGCACTGACTCTTTGTTTAATGATCTGCTCTAGAATCTTTCCTGGTATTGATATTAGACTGACTGGACAATAATTGTTGGGATCCTCCTTTTTTCCCTTTTTGAAGATGGGACAACATTTGCCCTCCTCCAACCTGTTGGGACTTCTCCTATTCTCCAGGAGTTCTCAAAGATTATTGCAAATGGATCTGAGCTTACATTTGCCAGTTCATTTAATACCTTTGGATGTAGTTCATCTGGTCCTGGAGAATTAAATTCATTTAGATTAACCAGGTATCCCTGAACTACCTCTTTTCTTATTCTGTGCTGCATTTCCCTCATTGTGTCCTCTACTCCATTTTCCCCAGTTGAGTAATAAATAATAATAATAATAATAATAATAATAATAATAAGTTTTATTTATATCCCGCTCATCTGAGTACCCTTTTCCTTTTCTGAGAAGACTGAGGCAAAGAAATAATAATAATAATAATAATAATTTTTATTTGATACCCCGCCCCTCTGAAAACAATCGGGGCGGCTTACATCATAAAAAATCCAACAATAGTTAAGAACAATTACCACCCCCTCCCCCCCTTAAAATATAATTAAACTCAGTACAATTAAGACCATAAAGGAGGTAAAACTCCTCCTTTAAAATGACAATACATAACATACATAGACAGACGACAGAACAACAAAACAAAATGACCGCGGAGAAGGTGTTGAGTAGTTCTGCCTTTAATCTGACCCGTTAGCATTTCACCATCTGCTCCACATAGTGGCCCTACCATTTCCTCCATCTTCTTTTTGCTGCAAACATACCCCAAAAAGTGCTTTTTATTGTTCTTAACCTCTAGCAAGCTTGAGTGCTTTAGCTTTTCTGACTTGCCCCCTGCATGGGCTCGCTATTTGTTTGAATTCCTCTTTGGTAATTTCCCCATTTTAGAAAAACAAACAGGCTTACCTTTTCCTTCAATTCCTGGCCCAAAAACTTGGATTTTGCTTGTGTCCACAGCAGGATCAACCTTGACCCGTGCAGGGAAGTTTGGTACTGGTTCTCCACCATACTTCATTTTGAGTGTGTACATCCCAGCAGAAAGGGGCACATATGTAACTGCATATGTCCCATCTTTATTATCTTGAACCTCAACATCTGCTTTAGAACCAGAGTCTGACACAGCTTCCATATCCAGTTTCCCAGGTCCAGCTTCTGAACAGTCCACATTTAGCAACCCAGCCTCACCTACTTTACCATGTTCAAGTCCAGGGCCTGTGGCAATTACTTTGGACACATCAAATGGCATTTCAACGTCTGCTCTGAAGGGAGAGCCAGGAATATGGACCTCTTCAAAAAGAATGTTCACAAGGTATTCACCAGGTTTTGTGGGCAAGTAAGAGACTGAGCATGTGCCATCACCATTATCAGAGCACTCTATCTTGGCTTCACATGGTCCTTCAACTGTCAGTCCCAAGCCACCGGTTCCAGCTCCTTTGGTGTCTATTGTGAATTCTGCAGGCTTTCCAACAAGGCCACCTTCAAGGCCAGGACCATAAGCTCTTACCTAGAGAGTTTAGTAAAAACAAATGCTGAATTGAATTACTCTGTAAGTGAACAGCAGGCAACCTGGTGCCCTCCAAGTGTTTTGGATTACAGATATTATCATATGCATCTGCCATCATGGCTAATGGTCAGGGTTTGTATTTTTAGTCCAAAATTTTTGAAGAATAGCAGGTTGCTTACATTTGTAGAATTCTCTGCAATCTTAAATTTAAGGTATGAGAAACAAATGCATCCCTGACTATTCAAATGCACATCAATGCAAGTCACCAGGGTTGCAAGTTCAACATGCTATTTGCTGTTTTTAGAAGGTAGCAATACTATTGCATAATAGTCTAATCAGCATATTGCCATGCTTTTATCAACTTGATTCTCATTAGTCTAATTGGTTTTGAAAGCAAGGGGGTTAAATAAACACGAGAAAGAAAAGCTGCAATGATCAAACCTGATTTTTTGTTAATTTATTTTAAAGTCCCATCATTTCTTCAACAGGAACATGAGAAGGAGGGGCTTTTCATTATGAAAGCTATTATAAAGCTCAACATACATTAAAATAGCACACAAATTTAGATTATGACAAAATAAATCCAAGTGAGATTAATATGCAACTACAACTGATCCAGAATACTTATTACTATAGCAGATATATTGTGGCTTTATAAGAATTTGCTCTATAGTGCAAAACCTGTGTTGATTTCTCAGACAATAATACAGAAATAGTGACTATTTCAGAAGGAACTTCAAGTTCTTTCTGGGGAAAAAATAGGAAGCATTCAGCAAGGAATTTAAGATGTTAAGTTATAAACTTAAACTACTTTATGTTCTGTATAGAATTCTCCACTAACACAAATCTAGAATCGTCCAGAACATGTTGTGTAGTTTCTGTATCAAGATACCTAAAGGTCAAACTTGAAAACAGCATAATGTACATGACAAACATATTACTGATGTGTGTAATGAAAGCACCAAAGTCTCATCCAGTCATATAAAGTAGGACTAGTTAAATTTTTACTTACTTTGGTGGGATCAGGTGGCAGAGTAGCTTCCACAGTATAAGGGCTTCCTGGAACTGGATTCCCATCATAATTTACATCAACTACATGAAGGCCTTCTTCCCTTGGAATATACTTTGCAGTGCAACACTCTTTGCCTACCACTGGTTCAATTAAGCATGGCACAGGTTGCCTGGAAGGGCTGGAGATTGAGACATCCAGTTTGCCCTGTCCACCAGCTCCTTTAGTGTCAATTAGAAATTCTTGGTCCCGTCCTACTTCAACTCCTTTGGGAAATAAAGATAACATACTGAAAAGGGCCTTTTTCTACTGACTGCAGATCATATTCAGAATTAATAACAGTAATCAAAACAGCATGAAGAATCAAAACAGGAATAGGAGAGGGATATGCCTACATATCAAAACATTATTAGATGTGTTTAAATAACTACCCAAAGGAACACTTGAATGAAGTAATATTTATGCCACAGCTCGTTTTGCACTATATCAGTAATCCAGGTAAAGTGAAATTTGGTGGAGTAAGTCGTGTTTGTTATAAACAATTTAAACAGCCACAGAAAACAGGAAACGCAATGTAAGAGCTGAAAGGGACCCTCTGTATAGACCATTCCTACACAGTCCTGTCGTAAATATTACTGGGTTTTTTTTTCATATTTGAGCACAAATTGGAAGAAAAGGCAAGATGTAAATAAAATAAATATTCAGTCAGGTATAGAAAGGTGAAGCAAGGTCATTAAGTGATTTGCTACTTTTTAGATAATCTTGGTTCCAGTTTGCCACTGAGGGAGCAAGGAATGATAAAGGACTCTACTAAACTCTTAAAATCCTAAATAAGTCCTAGTGTATCACCATTTGGGATTTCTGGACTGGGGGCAGGGGAAATCATGGCTTGGATCCAAAACAAGTACATTTCTGCCCATGGAACAGTCCTTCCCATCCTCATTTCTATTTCTCATGGCTAGTTCTCCTCAAGCATCTTACTATATATTTAATGTAAACAATTTATTATAGCTGAAATCTGTAAAATCAGAAATTGCAAAAGAAAACATCCCCTGAAAACCCAGTCCTGAAAAACAAGTGTATGATACCATGGAACAGGCTGCAAATGAAAAGGAGTTGGTGACAATTGTGGGATCATAAACCCTGAGAGAGAGGGGGAGAGTGTGATGGAAATACATTCTCTACTAGGGTCCCTTTAGAACCAACTGTATGTTTCTAGCAAAAGGTAATTCAATACAGATACAGCTTTGTTCAAGGATCTAAACTGCCTGTTTGGGTTCCCAATGGTTTATGAGTACTAGGCCAAACCTGATCTATAATTAAGCCTGCAAGTTACATTTCATTACTAGTACAATCAAGAAATCTTACTCCAGCATACTTATCTCAATGTTGCTCCTTACATAGTTCTATTAAACAGCACACATCACTCAAAACTTGTGATTTTAGTACGTCCACAAATGCTAGAGAACAAACAAACTAGTTACAACTCTAAACTCAGATTCTTTCTGACATCTTGTTCTCTATTTGGGAATAGTTCATACTGCAGCTATTTCTCAATTCTAATCTAAATTAATAATCACATTTTAAAAGTTACTTACGGTTCTCTAGACCATTAAGTTTAATTTTGCTCAGATCAAGTGGAGCAGCAACACCAACAGTGAAAGGACTTCTTGGGATGGGGTCACCACCATAATTCACCAGAATGTCCATGCTACCCTAGAGAGGTTGGGCAGATTATTAATTTCATTTTATATTTAATACTCAAGATATCCCAGGAACCACAGCATTCAATTGTTGGACATTTTAATATTCCTTGAAAGCATTATTCATACTTCCATAGACTGGGCAGGTAGAAGCTAACCTAAAGCTCCAGATTGCTGCTCAGAACTGCACATAGTACATGCAAACATGGCTATAAAACCAGCTAAATACTTGGAAGTAGAAAACACAAACTGGTGGAGGAAGCACCTTTTAGACGTTTGCACTAAATGCTACTATGCTTGGCCTTCCAAGGTGGTTTGCTGTGTGTGATTTAACTGAAAATCCAAGCTCTTCTCTTACTCATATTCACCAGCTTTATGCTTTATTTATTCTAAGAATATTGTGTATTGAAACTTTGAATTTTAAACTTCAGAAATCCACTGAAGACCTTGCTATTTTTATCTATAGCACTGTAAGGCAGTTGCATTTCATTTATTTCCAGTTTTCCACCATCAAGGATTCTATGTTCTGCATAACAGCTGGATTTTAAGAAATGAGGGAACTAGTTTTATATGTAGCTTCCTCCCAGTAAGTAGTTCCTTGCTATGTCCCTGGAACATGAGTCCATTTCAGTATGTTGAACCAGTTTGAATGTCTACAGCATCCATTCACTTCTAATCTTCAGACTGTTATGAGTACAGACTCCTTGACTTAAACATTAGCTTCTTTTTCCTCCCCGCTCTCTTCCCCACAAACTGATTTGCTCTCTTTAGCATCTTGCTTGATTATGAATTATGAGTATTATATAAAGTCTGAACTGAGCTAATAAAAACATGACATTAATATGGATTTTGACACAAAACATATTTCTAAAGTCTAAAAACAAGGATCAAAGAAGCAAAAGGTCTAAGGAAACAAATTAGAAAGTTAAGGTTTGGAGTCTGTTTAACAGAATATCATTGCATGAAGAAAACCATGTAAACATGACTCCTAATAGCTTAATCCTGAGAAACAGAAATCATTCAAACCCCAGTGCTCCACACCCAGGAAGATCATTCCACTTCAGCATCAAGGGAGGCCAGGTGGGTCCCATAGTCTGCCTACTATCTGCCTCCTGGTTCCCCTTCAGCCAGCTACATTTGCCAGCTACATTCTGAACTGCACCCTATTTGTCCCAATCAAGACAGATGAACAACTTCACTTTTGCTTGCTTCTGTATAGCAAATTAATTAGGTGCTAAGAAACAAGCAGTATTTCTGCCTAGAAACTGCCATGCAGCCATCTACAATGTTCCTGAATGGGTACACATAAAATGAATCCAGAATCCTTGGTTTTCCTTTGTTCCTTTTTTGTGGAACACTAATAAATTTGAAGGCATGGAGAACAGCTATAGAAAGGATTCTTAGAAATTAAGATTTTTCAGCTAAGCCACTTGGGCAAGGGCCAAAACCTTAAACATGTTAACTCCCTGTGACTAAGGTGCATATCATGTGGCAGTTCTGGGACTTAATCCCTTGGATAAGCCCTCGAGTATGAGAGTTACATTTTCACAGGGCTAGAAGCAGTTTAATGTTTGATAGCTAGTATTTGTCACGGCCATATTTACTGAACTGACACAGCCAAGAACTGCCTGCAATGTTTGCTTACTCCACCCCTTATTCAGTTTATCTTGCTCATTCTCCCCTCCCATTTCAGAGCCTTTGTCAGGTTAGTTTCAAAATAATACATAAACAGATGTACCTATGGTGCCCTCTTCAAACAAGGCAGCACTTCTGAACAGCACCACCACCTACTATAAATTTTCAGACTTTGGCAGGATGCTGGCAGAATGCCATTATTCAGCTTCCTGAGTTTATCTGGACTTCCCTTCTCTATGTTGGGAGGCCCAAGGACATATATTCCATCATACACAGAAACCAATGATAGCATTTGTACCACTTTAGGCTGGGGCTGGGCTGGAGTTGTCATATTTATTTATTTATTTATTTTAAAATGCTTCCTTCACGTAGACGTAGAAATTCCCTGCATGAAGAACAGGGTTGGAATGAGGAAACTGTGCTCTGGGGGCATGCATGTGTTCCCTCATCCTCTTTTGTACTGCTAAATTCCCTCCAACTCCCCAAAGGACCCAGGACTCCCACCAAAATAAATTTTCTCTGCCAAACATGCCCCAAAATGGTCAAAACATTATGAAGGCACACTGAAATAGAATGGTTTTCCTTTTTTGCATGCCCCACAACACACACACACACCCAAATGGCAGAAAATACAGGAAGTACAAACTGGAGGTAGATGTGCAGACTCTTCCAGGTTATATTTTCAGATGTAAATGCACTGGTGTGGCCTGCCAAGGAAGGATGTGGAGGTGAAACTTGGCCCTTGTTGCAACTGCCAATTCCATTACAGGCTTCTCCTGGGCATGCTGGTATATGACAGGCAGGGTCTTATGTGGGATATCATTTAAGAAATAAGCCTTCTGCTGAACTGGTACAATCTACACTTCTATCACAGTCTGTACAACATATAAAATGACTTAACTGTCATTAATGTGTGTCTTGGACCTGACCAGATTATGGGGGAAGGTTGGCACCTTCTGGACACAGTCAGCCAGAACAGTTCATTGCCTTCCAAGGGACACATTTAGCAACAGTCAACCATGCTTTTGAAGACAGCCTCTCAAGCTCACCCCACTCTGAACCCTTGCAAGTTGCTGGAGTACAGTACACAGCACCTCTGTTTCAAAAGTCATAAAACTTTTTTTATTAATACCAGCCAGTATCCAGAAGTAGCAAGCCAAAGAGAAAGTTGGCATAACATATTTTTTTAGCCAAGATCCAACTAAAGCAAAGCCATCTGCAGAATATGGGCATCCAAAAGTTCCTAGGATGGGCAAGGTACCAGATGAAAATGGACAAGATTGAGGTGCAAGAAAAAGGCACCAACCCTACAGTGCTACAGCAGCAAAGCCAATGCTAGTTCTTTTAAAGATTAGAAAAAGATGTTCACAACGTAATCCAAAATGGTCTGCTTTATTTGTTCTTTGCCGTTTTCTTGAAGAAGACATCCAAGGCCAACAGCAACTTCACTCATCAGAAACATGTACCAATAAACAATCATGCTTCAAACTCCCAGAACAGCTACAGTTACAGTTCAGAATGTGAGACAGGGAATATAAAGCAACCCTGGAAACATATCTGATCAATGTTTTTTGTTCAGGTCAGGAAGTCTGCATATGCCACCAGCTTGCTCTCTACAATGTGTTCAACAAAGGAGGCATTAGCAACATCCTGCAAAACTCAGAAACATTTTTCCCATAATAGCATCCATTATAAACTCCTGATGCCTTGTATTAGGTTCACATTCCTGCAGGTTACTTGGATAATCCACTTTTAACACTTTAAAGGAAGGCCTACCTGCTGTACTGGAGTGTATCTTACAGTGTGGGAATAATCATAGTTGTCAATGATGTCGAGATCTTTGACAGCCTCTCCAGCCATTGGTCCATTGAACTGAACATCAAGAGGGGCTTTTCCAGCTCCTTTTGTGAAGACAGTGAAGTGCGTAGGCTTCCCATTCTCCACACCTAAGTAGGAGGAAAAGGAAAAAAGAGTGAGGTGGCATTCATCACTGTCACCTTAAATATGTTCTGGAACAAGGCATACCAGACCTTTAAGGACAGAATACTGAAGCCAGGTGATTACCAAACGCAGAGCTTTGAAAAGCCAGTTCAATCACTGATCACACCATCTGGGAGATTCTGCAAGTGATATGTTAAAAAAAACAAAACCTTTTCCAACCTCTGACCAAATGTAACACTGAGGCCTCAGGTACAGTTGTCTGCTATCAATTTACTTATATGTTCCTGATCTAGAACCTACAAATACAATGGAGATCAGAAAATAGACAACTGGAAGACATTTCCCTTTGGCTTATCAAGTTAGCAGAAATCTCACCTGATTTGCTGAGACCAGGCCCTTCAGCTTTCACCTTGCTTGCATCATGTGAGGGCTCCACTTTCACTCTGAAAGGGCTAGTAGGGATTTCCTTTAAGACAGAAAAAAAGTTTTAAATACAAACAGTAGTCTTCTGTTAGTACTACTACAGATATCTTTCCCACGTTCCTTGCATCTTCATCTATCCAAATTTATCGACAAGCCAAATAATTTATTTCCTTCTAAAATAAAATAATAAATGCTAATAAAATAATTTAGTAAGAGAAGTGTCATTTTTTTAGAATTTTGCATTACACCTTAATAATCCATTTCATTCTGGGGTATTCAAGATTATTAATTATTAATCATTTTATTTTATTACTATTAAAACATGCCTCTGCTAGCATGTAACATTTTCCCCTCATTTCACAGACAAAAGCTGCTAGTATATCTATCTATCTATCTATCTTATATATACACACACATACAATAGCTCTCAGCATCCATAGCGATTGGCTGTACCGGGTAAGGCTGATGGGAGCTACAGCCCAACAACTCCTGGAGGGCTGAATTTTGTCCACCCCTTCTTGGTGTGTACTAATGAAGAAATAGGGCTGATTTTAAGCAGAGTTAGCAGAAAATGATGCCAAGCTCAAGATACCCGTTCTTACAGTCTTAACTGTGCTTCCTATGAGGGCATGAGGCAATCCAAGACTATGGCATTTCCTGGAGCTAAATTTTAAAAAGAAACACTGATTCTTCTCTGAAACCAGTTCTTGACTACAATGCCAGAGAACACTGAATACATTTCTCCTTCTCCATTTTATGTTAAACACTATATTAAGCTGCAAGTTTCCTTCCTAAAGAGCAAGCTCCATGCTAATTTCATTTTAGTCCTCAGATATTAATCACCAAATGCAAGGCTTTCAGAAACAACATCTGAACATTGAAACGAGAAGCAGACATTTTCATCTGCTACAACTATCACCAATTGTATTATACTGTATAGATCTGATGCATTTCATAGTTCTTTTTCACTGTTGCAAACCACCCTAAGCATTGTGACTACAAAAAATGGAAGGACGGGAATAAACTTTAGATCAACCACACAATAAGGCTAACACATAAAGACAATTAATATGATTACAGTATGATGGGACCCTTAGCCCCTTAATATCTCCCTCTCCAAACAACAACAACATACCTCTCCAGCAAAAAGGACTTTGACAGTGTAGCGCCCAGCTGCAGGAGGTGTATACTTCACAGTGAATGTATCATTAACATTATGTATGATGCCAAATTCTATGTCTTGTTCTTCTTCACTTATTACATTAGCATCACATTTGATGCCAACACTCACGTCGCCTTGGAAAAAAAGAAAAAGATCCATTCATGAATATACTTTGCAATTGCTCTCTTAACTACTCATTCCTTCAACGTTTATGTGCTTAAGACACATAGGGGCTGAACAGACTGTCCCTAGAAACCAGGATGGATGACTAAGGAACTTGCAACTGAACTATGTTTTAAACGGAACATGTATAAGAAATGGAAAAATGGGGAAATCACCAAAGAGGAATTCAAACAAATAGCTAGCACGTGTAGGGGTAAAGTCAGAAAAGCTAAAGCGCAGAATGAAATCAGGCTTGCTAGAGAGGTTAAGAACAATAAAAAGGGCTTTTGGGGGTATGTCAGTAGCAAAAGGAAAAAGAAGGAAATGGTAGGGCCACTATGTGGAGAAGATGACAAAAAGTTAACAGGGGACAGAGAAAAGGCAGAATTACTCAACACCTTCTTTGCTTCAGTCTTTTCAGAAAAGGCAAAGGGTGCTCAACTTGAGGATAATGGAGCAGAGGACAGAATAGGAGAATTTCAGCACAGAATAAGTAAAGAGATAGTACAGAAACATCTGGTTAATCTAAATGAATATAAGTCTCCAGGACCAGATGAATTACATCCAAGGGTATTAAAAGAACTGGCAAATGTAATATCGGAACCATTGGCAATAATCTTTGAGAATTCCTGGAAAACAGGAGAAGTCCCAGTGGACTGGAGGAGGGCAAATGTTGCCCCCATCTTCAAAAAGGGGAAAAAAGAGGATCCCAACAATTATCGTCCAGTTAGTCTGACATCAATACCCGGAAAGATTCTGGAGCAGATCATTAAACAGAGAGTCTGTGAACATCTGGAAGATAATTTCATAATCACAAAAAGTCAACATGGGTTTCAGAGAAACAGGTCATGCCAGACAAATCTGCTCTCTTTTTTTGATAAAATTACCAGCTTCGTAGATGAAGGGAATGCTGTGGATATAGTATATCTTGATTTCAGTAAGGCCTTTGACAAGGTTCCCCATTACATTCTTGCAAGCAAGTTGGCAAAATGTGGGCTAGACAAAGTAACTGTTACATGGATTTGTAATTGGTTGACTGGTCGAACGCAAAGGGTGCTCAACAATGGCTCCTTTTTAACTTGGAAAGAAGTGACCAGTGGGGTGCCACAGGGCTCTGTCCTGGGCCCAGTGCTATTCAATATCTTTATTAATGACTTGGATGACGGTATTGGGGGCATAGTTATCAAATTTGCAGACGACACCAAATTAGGAGAAGTAGCTAATACCCCAGAGGACAGGATCAAAATTCAAAATGACTTGAACAGACTAGAAAGTTGGGCCAAAGCTAACAAAATGAAATTCAACACGGAGAAATGTAAGGTACTGCACTTAGGGCGGAAAAACGAAAAGTACAGATATACGATGGGGGACACCTGGCTGAATGAGACTACGTGTGAAAGGGATCTAGGAATCCAGGTGGACCACAAGTTGAACATGAGTCAACAGTGCGATGCAGCAGCTAAAAAGGCCAATGCAATTTTAGGCTGCATCAGTAGAAGTATAGTGTCTAGATCAAGAGAAGTAATAGTGCCACTCTATTCTGCTTTGGTCAGGCCTCACCTGGAATACTGTGTCCAGTTCTGGGCACCACAATTCAAAAAGGATGTGGAGAAACTGGAGCGTGTCCAAAGGAGGGCAAATAAAATGGTGAAGGGTCTGGAAACCAAGCCCTATGAGGAACGACTTAGGGAGCTGGGGATGTTTAGCCTGGAGAAGAGAAGGCTGAGAGGTGATATGATAGCCATGTTTAAATATTTGAAGGGATGTCATATCGAGGAGGGAACAAGCTTGTTTTCTGCTGCTCCAGAGACTAGGACCCGAAACAATGGATGCAAGATGCAAGAAAAGAGATTCCACCTCAACATTAGGAGGAACTTCCGGACAGTAAGGGCGGTTCGACAGTGGAACACACTCCCTCGGAGAGTAGTGGAGTCTCCTTCCTTGGAGGTCTTTAAGCAGAGGCTGGATGGCCATCTGTCAGGGATGCTTTGATTGGGAGTTCCTGCATGGCAGGGGGTTGGACTGGATGGCCCTTGTGGTCTCTTCCAACTCTATGATTCTATGATTCTATGATTCTAAGGGGCGGTGTCCCGCCGCCCCTTTCTTTAACGGACTGGGCCCACAGCAACTGCACACTGCCCCCCCAATTGGATGCTTTGCTGCTCTAAAAAGAGCCAGCACAATGCCACTCCTTTTTAGAGTGGCAAAAAGCCACCCTTGCTGCTGCTGCTGCGGCTTTTTATTGCTCTTTTGGCACAGCGTGTGTGGACGCTGCACCAAGAGAGCACCCTGATGCCTCCCGCCATGTGGTGGGGCGCACAGTGCAAAGCCAGCGTGGGGGCAGAGTCAGGGCGGGCAGCGTGTGGTCGCCACACCCCCACTCTTCCCCCAGGTGGGCTCTTTATGCCGGTCTGTTCAGCCTCATAGTTAGCTTTGCCAATCCATCCCAAAAAGATCCAGTTTTCTGGAAGAAGACAATCAAGTGCAATCAAGTGTTCCCTTTCAACAGCAATAGGACTTACTTTTCTAACAGAAGAAGCCCAACACTAGTGCTCAGAAGTCAACATCATTAAACAGGCCTGTTTTACCTTCTCCTGCTTCTGTGCAGTCTACTGTGAAGTGGGTAGGTTCATTAGCTTTCAGACCAGTTCTCTCCACTCCTGGTCCTATAACTTTCACCTTGTGGGGATGGCTGCCTTGTCCAATCTGGACCTAGGAGGCACATACATTTTAAAAGTTAATTTGGAAGACAAATACAGTCCGACCTCCACATTTGCACCTTTGACATTTGCGGATTTGGTTATTGCAGATTTGATTAATATGTTTTCTCTAAGAATCTCTAGGTCCTCCAGCACAACTGCTGGAAATTGACCATATAGTTGTGCTGGAAGACTTAAGAGATTCCTGGAGAAATAACTTCTCTAGGCATTTGTAGATCTTCCAGTATGATTCTATGGTCAACATCTGGTGCTGATGATAAGAGTTGTGCTGGAGGACCTAGAGATTCCTAGAGAGGTGTTTTCAGGTTAAGAACAGTGCTTTTTATGTGTGATTTTTCCACTTTCATGGGGGTCCTCTGCCCCTAACCTCAGCAAATGTGGAGGGACCACTGTAATTCACGTCAAGATATTGTTAAATGGTATGATCATACCCTTTGTTAACACAGTCCTTTCTTTGCATATGGTCCTAAATACTCCCAATATCATTTCATACCCTACTGAGAGGATTCAACATTTGCTAAGAGTTAACACTAACTACCATCACCACCACATCCCAGTTAAGGTAAGTAAGGGTGTATATACAACAATGGGATAGGCACATTTGAACTGGAGAACAAACCTAGTAACAGCTATTTTAACTGCTTTAGTACCTACCCTGTAAGGGCTATTGGGCACATTTGCTCCTCCCCAAGTAACAGCAATTGTGTGCTTGATTGGTTTTGTGGGAACATATGAGCAGGCATAGATGCCATCTGGCTTGCTCTTCATTTGGATATCAATAGGATTTCCATCCCCATCCTAAAAAGAAAAAGTAGAGCAAAGACCCACTTGAATCACAAGATACAGACTAGCAATTTTAGAGTTAGGGAAGCTGGTTAAAACAGAGCCTATTGAAACACAGTCATGTTTTTCCAGCTACATTGTCCTTCCCTCCTGCCGCCCCCAACCTCAATGTTCCTGACATACAGGGCCATGTTTTACCAACTGCCCTATGGGAAAGATCCCAGGAGAGGGAGGCAGGCAAGTACAGATCAGTGAATGTCTACTCCTATTTCATCTGGACACTTGATTCACCACCCACCCATGAAGCTACTTCTTCTTAACTGTTCTATGGAATGGAACCTGATAATACACGTTTTTTCTGGGATTTTATTAATGAATGCTAATGGTAAGCTGCATAGGAAGGATCTGCATCTCACGGAGATCTGTTCCAGACCCCCACCCCACCCACAAATACGAAAAAACGCAGGGTCTCAAGTCCCATTAGACAGACAGGAATTAATTAATTAATTAATTAATATTTTCTCTATCAGCCCCTTATCCCAAAAATGTTATAGGCAAATAACTTTGTCTGGTTCAATTAGGGTTAATTACATGATTGCTGAAGTTGCAAAAGAAAGAGAACTGGCTCACATTAAATTTCTCCACTGTCTTCCCGTCTGCTCTTTGATGACAGAGAACATGCCTCATGTCCCTCACCATCCTCTTTTCTCTTTTAGATTACTTTAGAAAGGATCAGACTATTGCTATTCAAGAATGTGTTTCCCTAATGATGTTTCTTCTGTTGAGGTTACCAAACTTATTTTTCTGCCTGCAATTTGGTTCTTTCAAAGTGAAGGATTGGGCACCTCTGCTGTGAATGGAGTAAAGACTCTAACAGACTTTTCATCCCCACAATAATCACTCTTAATCCAGCCCCTCTAACAATTCTCACCTTACTGGAGTGTTGCTGGAAATGTTTTCCCACCACTTCTTCCCATACCATCCAAGTAGTGTGTACACACAGTACATGCATGAGTGATGTGGGCAATAAGACAAATCCTCTACATGCAGGAAAGGGAAACAAATGTCGCTTTGATCTTTGGCCTTACCTGTGCATATATCTTCAGAGGAGCATTGCCACCTTCTTTTGTGTCAATTGTAAACTCTGCAGGATTGTTCACAATACAGCCAGTTCTCTCCAGCCCTGGACCATAGGCTTTTACCTAGGAAAGATTAGAAGAAAATGGAGAACATGCCAAGACACCCTTGTAGACTTTTGTACTGCTTAGCCTACAGAGGACACAGTTCATTCTCAAGACTCAGATACAATATTTATTTGGCCTATACAGAACTTGGGCATGTTATTGGTGAAACAGTGTAGTTTTATAATGTTCTTGGCAACTTCCTATAACACAGAGAAAACAAATGCCTAGCTTTGTAATACTCCAAAGAAGAAATTTCTCCAGTTATGCACCTCTCAGATTAACCTGGGACATATTTGTATTTCCTACTGCCATGCCACTGGTTGAAGTAGGAACATGAAGGGAATATTGGCTTAGTGGTTTTTAGTGTTTGGAGCTGTTAAGATGGATTTCCTTATAATTGGGTCTTGGTCTTGACCTTGAATGCATTCACTAGGTCATAACTTATTCAGAAGGCTTTGGTATGACTATAGCTTCCTGAGAGAGGTAGTTCCTCATAATCTTACCTTGTCAGAGTTAAAGTCTGGAGAAGCTGGTTGGATGAAAGCCATGTACGGACTGTCTTTGATGTCTTCATCATCACACATAATGTGAATGGCATATTCACCAGGCTCCTTGGGCCAATATTTCACATCACATGAGCCATCGTTCTGATCATCACATTCAATTTTCGCCTGAGATGGGCCCTCAATGGCAAAGCCTAAGAAACAAAGCCAACAATGGTACTGTTAGAAGTGGCCAGTGTTAGCTGGTAAGAGTCTAAAAGAACACATGCACATTCAGCTATCTGTTCATAGTCAGTTTTTCCTTCTGTATCAGTAATCCCTCCCAACAGCAAGTTTGAGCTAATCCCTAACTGCACTCAATGTATAGAAGTGTTCTTTTACAGAGTAACCCCTAGCACTCATTGCAGGGATTCCATAATCCCAGAAACACTTCCTATCATTTTTGCCAGAAAATCCTTCACTTTGTGGTTAACAGTCAGGAAGGATCTTCAGGGAACACCAGGGATCTCCAAATAAAGCAAGGAAAGAATCCTGCCTAAAACCACTCACTGCTTGTCAGAGTGGACAATACTCAAGTCAAATGGACCAGTGGTCTGAGTCAGTATAAAGCAGCTTTCTGTGTCCCTTGTATTATAAACAATAAGATCTATTAGTGTGGTTTGAGCCTTGGGCTATGGACTGTGGAGACCAGAATTCAATTCCCTGCTTCTCTGCCCCACAAAAATCCATTGAGTAACCTTGGGCAAGTCACTCACTCTCAGCCCTAGAAAACCCTATGATAGGTTTGCCTTAGGGTTGCCATAAGTAAGAAACACCTTGAAGGCACACAACAACAACAACAACCTATCTGAAAGGCAGGGTAAGCAAAGAAGGTATCAGGAAAGTCAACCTTCCCATCATCTTCTAGTATTACTCTTTCTAAAACTGAGACATGATGAAGAACAGTTGGTACTGCTTGAAGTATTAGAGAAGGCACCAAAAACTGAAGATAGACTAGCGAGTAGTGGCTTAGCCACATATGGAAGGAAATCCATGCTTGCTTCAATTTCTAAAACTTACACTTTCCTCATGCAAAATAAGGAGTTGACAAATGTAATACAGTATCTATTTGGGGAATAAGCAGTGCAAGTTTGGCAATTCCTTACCCAAGGATCCAACTTCTGGACCAATGGATTCTACCACAAAGTCAGCAGATTTACCAACAACTCCTTCATGAAGACCTGGCCCCCAAGCTCTTACTTTCTGGGGACCTGCTTCAGGACCTACTTGAACTTCGAATGGGCTATGAGGAAAAACATCAGAAAACACAATTAATAGAAACGAATAGACAGACATGGGCTCAAGTACAACTACAGAGGAGAAGAATCTGTATTGCTGACCCCAATCCACAGAAGCAGCTGATGCACTGGATCCAGGCCAAAAAATGTCTTTCTGCATCCCTTCTTGCCTATTTTAATCTCTTCCCAATCCCAATATGTCAAACCTCTGCCCATTTGAATTTCATGTACTGTAAATGATATTCAAAACTTTAAACAACTTGGAACTTCAAAAGTTGAAGAGTGCCTCTCCCTATACACACCTGCCCATAATCTGAGATTCTGCTGGAGGGACTATCTCCCAGTTGGGATAACAACCTATGAGGAGGGCTGTCTTTGCTATGGCACCCTGGCTGTGAAGTACCCTGCCTCTGGAGGCCCAACCAGTGCCAACACTGTTGCCACTCTAGCACCAACTAAAAACATGACTTTTTATTAAAGCTCCTAGGGCCTAAGTGATTTTATACAAAGCTACACATCTACATGGGTTTAAAATGTTTGAACTGCTTTTAAACTGTCCTGATTTAACTTTAATACATTTAATTTTTACTGTTTTAAACTCTTTTAAATTGGTCAAGCTGATTGTACACTGCTCTCTGATCTTTAGATATACAGCAGTTATAAATATTTTGGCAAATAAAAATAAAACAGAACAAATCCCAACCAATAGAAAATCAGTTAGAATAGGAAGGACAAGACATACTGAGACCAGATATTGCCTTGTCTAAACGTAGATGCTAGAATATTGTTGCTGTACTTCATTGCACTGCCAGTTACTCCCAGCTAGTAGGACTACAGAACACACAAAATTGCATTTACTATGATGAAATCAACTTTATCCAACTAAATTGCCAAGAAAAACATGGACAGACAGTGACAATGTGGGAGCTGAGTCCTGACTTGGACCCTAGTAACATGCAAGGTTCTGTCATTTGATTTTGTTCTAAGCAACAATGGCAACTTCTATTGCCTCCAAAATTTCAATGCATATGCACTGCAGGAAAAAAAAAACATGAAAATTTTCTAACTCACCTTTTGGGGATGTTGTGGCCTCCCCACAAGATCGTTACCATGTATTTTCCTGGAATTACTGGGTAATATTCAAATGAATATATACCATCCATGAATTCTTTTTGTTTCACAAGTTCCTCCAAGCCCTCTGTAGAAATACAATTAATTTAGCATTAGCCTTCAGTAGTCTCAGTCTAATTTCTCTAGTTTGGGGTTATTGTGCCTTCTAATATTTTAAGATGAACTGCCAAGGATGTCTTTTTTTTTTCTCAACCAGAAATAGTATGCAATGAAAAACTACTCCTAGTCATTTAAGAAAGATGACATAAACATTTCCAGAAAAGAATGATGAGTGAATGCATTGCATTACCATGCTTAATTCATTCCCCTATGTTATTCCTTAGTCTACAACATTATGTATGTCATATGTTAAAACAAGGAAAGCTTACACTTCATCAGACCTTATGACCACAAGTATTTGGAGAATGCCTATTTGATTTAGTTTTCTTGAGATAGTCTAAATATGCTGAAGTTTGTTGATACAAGCCTATTGTCTTTAGCACACATTTGGCAGCCTTTCCCCGCCAATGCTCAAGCATCATCTTGTAAACATTACAAGACATTTTTCCACAAGCCCTCCTCCTCAAATCCTAATTATTTGTTAGACATTGAGGAGGACTGTCACTTGTTTTATTGGGGCCCAGAAAGCATCACATCTATTTAAAGGTCCTGTCTTTTAACTGCTGAACTTGGGACATTATTGAAAACACAAATGTATTAGTATTATTTTTCTAAAAAGTAATGTGCTGCTCATAATTATAATATTCATAATAATAAATTCACAGAAATACTATCCCAAATAAGTGCACATTATTGGTTACACTGACTAAAGGATGGAAAGATGGTAGCAGTTACATTGTTTTGCATAATGTTGCTTCCTCATTGCTACTAAAAGTAACATCTCACAAGTAACATTACTTGAAACATGTTACTTCCAAGCTCTCTCTAAAAGTATGAAAAAAAGTTGTTCTGCTGTATGGATTAGCAATCTCCACATAAGTATAGATTTGTTAAACTGAGATAGAGGAAAAGGGACTTTAACCTGGGTACATGATTTTATAGGGACTTCAAATGAAGTTTCCTGAAGTTACTAAGGGCCTAAGCAGACGACTAAAACAGTCGTCTTGGAGGCCCGGAAGAGGAGGAGCCACCGCACGCGCGGCGCTCCTTCCTCTTCCTGAGGTCTCCCTGAGCGCTTCCGGGCCACCGGACGGCCGGCGCGTTCAGAGCGATCTCCCTCCGCAGCGACCGGACGCGCTGCGGAGGATAAGTCAGAGAAAGTGCGCCCGCCGCTTTTAGGGAGCACTTTTTCTGACTTATGAAAGGAGCGCCAATTTGGCGCTCCTTTCAGGGTCGCTCCAGGAGTGCCACGGTGTGGCTGCCATAGCCCCGCAGCGCTCCGGACCAGGGCGCTCCAAACTCCCTGGTCTGCATCCCCCCTAAGTTTGCTCTGTCAGTTCAGAGAGAGGTAGAAGAATGAATCCTTTGGAAGGCTGAAATGGTTCTGCAATTAAAAAGTTTCATTACATTCTGACACTGAATGCAAATTCCTCAATCACTTTCCAATTTTCACATTTAGAAAAAGACTTGAGGGTAGTCAAATCATGACAGAAGGAATATCCTTCAAAGCAGTTTTGCTATGGCCACACTAACAGCTCCTTTGTGGCAGTATTACTTGCCTAACATACAGGGAATTCCAAGTTTGGGACAGACTTTAGTTTCTCCCCTTGATCTTCAGTGCCATGTTCCAAAAATAAGCTAAACTTTTCTGCTATAGTTTAGAATTCAGAGACCTAAGTGCTGTATAACTAGTTCTGCACACCCAAGGGGCTAGAGATTTGGGCTCCCAGAACAGGAATTCCTGCCCACATGTGAAACCAAGGAATTTCTCCAAAACACACACCCAAGCTATATAAAGACTGCTTAGCCTGCCCCAGAGTCAGCTTTATTATTTCTTGAGCAGGGCTATAATGGAAGCTTAGCATATCAACAAACAAATTTATACATAGACACACAATCCTACCTCCCTTCTCACCAAAAGTTACTTTATATATACCAGTATGCTCAAAGCAGAAGTTCAAGACTTATCAAATCCAAAAAAGGAGTTTCCCAGCTCAAGTTACTTCTGCATAAACATGTAAAGCAGATGCTATTACACTACAAGAACTAGCCATTTCATATTTCCAGCCATGTTTATATTTTTACTCTTGTGCAATTAAATTAGATATGTGGAAAGGAAAAGGAGCTCCATTTCACTTCTGGAGTTCCCCTGAGGGGCAAAGTCAACATGCAGATAGTAGTAACACAGGCTGATTGATATACTTTTAAGCCCTTTGCAAACTCCTTCAACCACACCCCAGAGCCCAGGTAATGCTAAGCTGAACACTTACTTGGTCCTTTTACTGCAACATGGATATCTCCACTCCCTGCGGCTTTCGTATCAACCTTGAAGTCTGCGGTTTCTCTGATCCGAACTCCTTTAGGCTGGAGGCCTCTGCCACTAGCACGGCAGGCATTTGGATTGCAGGCTACAAGCAAATTGCAGACAGACATCAATGCGGTCTTTGATTCCTGAAGATATTTAACTCAACCAAGCCAGTCTGAAACAGCTTCTCTCAGCTTGCTTTAAGATGGATGAGATTCTACTTTATGAAATGCAAAACCTGAATGTCATTCTGTAGTATTAAGGAAAAAGGTCGTGGCTGTCAAGGCACATTATATTGACATAAAAGTAAGGATTGCAGTTTGGGATTAAACTATACTTTGTATTATGAAAATTCCACTGAAATAATCTGAATGCCAACAAAGTTTCTAAACATCTGAGATTGTTTTTTGCAGTTTAAAAAAAGGGTCCAGTTTAACAATAGTAAAAGGTATCTTAATTTCCAAAGCAATAAACTTAGTGGGCATGTTAATGTCTCCTTAAGCCATGTGCCTTAAAGGATACATGCAAGTGAAACCACCTAATGTGAACCAGATTTTCAGAGTAAGTCCCAGGTATGGGTCATGAGTGGAAGATGAAGGAAGACATGGGGATGGTAATTATAAGCCAGAGTTCTCCAAACATTGTACCCTGGATTGAGACAGTATTGCTGTGCTGATTCTGTTATATATGCCATGCAGAACACCAAGCAACCACCAGACCAATGGAAATGTGGGAACCTGAAATGCTAAATTAGCAAACCAGATCTCCAAATAACGGTATGTGCAGATGTGCTTCAAATGAGCAAGATCATGAGGTGGGAAATAAAAGGAGTGTGTAATGGCCTATTCACAACTACACTGTGAGAAATACTCGTATACATAGTTTTTTGTGGGTTTTTCAGGCTGTGTGGCCATGTTCTAGAAGAGTTTCTTTCTGACGTTTTGCCAGCATCTGTGGCTGGCTTCTGAAGATGCCAGCCACAGATGCTGGCAAAAACGTCAGAAAGAAACCCTTCTAGAACATGGCCACATAGCCCAAAAAACCCACAAAAAACTATGGATGCCGGTTATGAAAGCCTATGACTTCACACTCGTATACATGTTTTGCTGAAGACCTGTACCATCAGGAAAGCATGCCTCTATGCATGAAAGGGAGAAATATGACAGATACAATGTGGAGCAGGCAACATACAGGATCAAAGTCTACATTAAAGACTAAGCTAATTACTAACTCAGTCTTTCTCATCTGTTTCATTGTAGCTGTTAGCTACATCCTTAACAGCTGCTTTGGCCCATAGAGTGAAACATTATGGGAGGTATAAACTCCTTAAAAGAACTTAAGCTATGAGCCTGCGTGTTAATATTTGTGTAGCCATGATATTGGAGTGTAATTGCCATGCATCCTGAAGGTCTCCCAGATGAAAAGTGTGGGTTTCAAACAGCCCAACTCCATACATTTCTTTCTGGAGTTGGTAACTATCTCCTTGGAGGAAAAGACAATTCACCATGTGACAACTGTCCTGCTCCAAGAACACAGGCAATTCTCTTCCTTCAGCCAGTCTGCATTTACTACTTGCTCTATGCCTATCTGCTCACTCAAACAAAATGGGGACACTCCAGCAAGCTGAAGTTCAGATTCAACTGTCTCGCAATGAAGTTTGACAGTTTGTGGTTAAGCATTCTGACTTTTTGCAAGACACTTTGCAGGCAGCCCATATGTCTAGCAACCTGCTTACAACATTTTGTACAATCCAGTAGCTTTTGCTTCAAGATGAAGCCTAGGTGTTTAGTAACCACACCCTGCCCCAAACACACCCATGATCACCCTGTACACTCTCTTACCGACAAAGCTTGCCCAACTATGAAGCCAATAGCAGTGTAGTCCTTATCCCACAAATTGAGAGTAGCTCAGGAGAGGTGAGCAGAAGTCTGAAAGCACAGGAGCAGGCACAGATGGAATAGAAAAGCCAAGTGTCAGTTCAGAAGGAGGAGGAGGGGAAAAAGAGTTGTGATACAAAGCAAAGTGAATATAGTAGTTATAAGAGATATAGCAATGAAGAGCTTCATTCTAAAAGTGTCAAAAGAAGCACTGTGGCCATTTAGGATGGCAGACTAAACCCAGTTAGTTATGCAAGACATCAACACTTAGAAGCGCTTCTTTTGGAAGGACTTCCAGGCAAGAATAATTTAACTGCTTGATGTCAATTTAGAAGACAAATTTACATTTTAAAAACAGAAGAACAGAATAAGAGTTGTACTTAAACCCAATAAAAAAGCAAGGAGATATACATCTGTTCTTAACACATACCTTCACCAACAATAATCCCCCAGGGGCTTTTTGGAACATGCTCTCCAGCAAACATTACTCTAATAGTGTGAGGACCAGCTTGAAGAGGCTTGTACACACAGCGGTACACCTGATTGCCTTTGTCTTCTACCATAACTTCAGCTATGTTATTCCCTTGAGGGTCTTCAACATCTACATCCATATCACCAACACCAGCTCCTACAAAACAATAAACATGACCTTAATATTCATCTCCTACAATTAGCTTTGTCTTCTCATTCTGAAGCCATAAACAGGAACAAATAAAGTACAAAGAGATTGGGATTTCAAGAACAAGACAATTTAGGAAGAACTGCAGTCTTTGTATAAAAGGCCCACAGTTTAGTCTCCCCCCGCCACACACACACACACACACACACACAAGCATATGAAGTTGAGTTATGTAAAACAGAGAACAGGAGAAACTCAAGATTTGTAGCTTTACAAGCTGAGTTGCATGGCAGAAATTACACACCAAATGGATTCTCCTTACATTCAGCAAGACGTTGGCCATTTTCCAAAAAAACAAACAAAAAAACCACTCCTATATTCATTTAGACCAGCATTTACCAGTTTTCCTACCCAAAAAGTTTCAGCAATTTTAGTTTTGTAATATAGTGGAACAAGACTTGCTTCTCTTGTTAGGAAACTCTTAGTTATATTTAGCAATTCAGCAAACAAAAAAGGTTATTACAAATTAAGCTTCTATGTAAGGGTAAATTGCAGTAAATGCCTGTACACCTAGTACTCAAGCCAAGCTTGTGAGATCAGTCTCAAGTCGGCTCTAAGAACACCTTCTACCAGAATCTTTCTCCATCTAGCTTAGTATGATCTGGCTGACAACAATTCCCCAGCATTCCAGATGGGTCTTTTCTATCACCTGTTCTCTGATCCCTGTACAAACAGAGATGCCCATGATTGTACTTGGGACTTTCTACAACTGATTTTGACTTTACAAGGACTGAGGCACTCCAGAAGAAAGGGGGTGTATTCTGGCCCTGGCATAGCTGCAGCGAACTGGATCCATGCTTAATTGGGAACCTAATTCTAAAGTTGCTCACAGGATTACCATGCATGCTGTGCCTGCATCTGCAGCAACAGCTAAGAGCCACTTTAAGAACCTCTGAACTACATAGTATATTCTATGAAACAAGCTTGTTCCACCCCCATTTTGCCATGAATTCTCAAGAACAACAAGAAAAAATGTTAGATTTAAGGGAACCGTTTCATAAATCTTGCACTACAACCCCACACTTTGTGGAAAAGGAAGAAATAGTACTTAAAAACTGTGTGCCAACTTTCTTTCCAAAGTTCACCACCACCAAGCAAGATTTAGCAAAATGAGTATGAATTCATCAGTTCAGTGCCTGCATTTTAATGTTGGAACCAGCAGTGCTAGAATCAGACTCTTGCACTAGAGTGGTAAAGCCTAGATGTCTGAATGAGACAAAGTACATTTCTCATGGCTAAAATAAAAGTGCTGACAAATAGAATGTGGTGATGAATTGATTACTTCAAATAACCAAAGAACCTTAACTGGCAAACAATTATCAAGCTTAGCATCATGCATCCTTTCCACCTTCAGATATATTGGGTGATTCAAAAAGAATGGTGCAAAAGTAAAGCTGTTCTTATTCAGTTTTGCATCATTGTTCTTGAATCACTCTTTATTCTGTGCAGTACCATTTGAGCCATATTCAAGAGAGTTCTACAAAAACAAATTATGACCCAGGATGAAAACTAAGCCTAGTATACCTGCCCAGATGATAGATTATACAGTGAGAAATATATGCCAATCCTGTTTAGCACATCTTACCTGCTGTATAAATGTCAAAATAAGTAGGTTTATTGGCTATATTTCCTGTTACTTCCAAGCCCGGCCCCTTGGCTGTTACTTTGCTGGCATCTCCCTGGGCCTTGTCAACATTGACTTCAAATGGGCTCTTTGAAATGTGCTGGCCAGCAAACAGGACTGAAACCTAGAAATACAGTTAATAGTGTTCACATAAAATATGCAAGATCACAAACTGGCCAAAACTATTTGTTTGCCCACTCAGAGAACTGCAGGAATTATGACTTTGTACACTGATGTTTAGCTGTTAATTAAAACACTTAAAAACTTCTAGATACAGGTATCTCTAGGCATGTATGAAGTGTGGTACATGGGCTACCACAAGCAGATAAATCTCACATATTTCAGAAAGTCTGTTTATTCCAGTCTACCTAACTTCATGAATAGCCATCACATCCACTACTCTCCTTCCACCCACACACCACAACTTGTTAGGAACTGCATGAATTGTTGGCTGCTGCTCAGCAGCGCAGCCTGTCTCAAAACTGACATGGGGGGAGCAAAAAGTCTGTCTTTCGCTGTGTTTTTAAAGTTTTAAATTTAACCATTGGGTACCCAGTAATGAAACAGCTTAGCAATTTTGTTTAAGAAATCTAAGTAAGTATGCGCCATCTGAGAAGGTTATTCTTTTTACCACATAAGTACTGTATGATACTAACATCAAGATACATCAAGAGGTGTACCTAATAGCACCTCACCATGTCCCTAAAGGTTCCACAGGCTGCTAGAAACAATTCCATAACTGGGACAACACACCTAGATCTGTGGCTACAATGTTTAGCATGCCTGGAAATTTACACACTACAGTATACAGAATACTACTGAGAAAGAGACCATTTTTCATTGTGGACAATGACTTCTCGTAGGAAGTAACACAAATGCACTGCCAAGCCATTTAGCAGGTTAGATTATACAAGACTAAATAAAGCCAAACCCTTCCCATTTGATTTGGAACAAGCCAGTTAGAAAGTCAACTTTCAAGATGTGTTTCTTTCTCAGCAAAAGAGAACTCAAAAGAATGCAAATACACAAAGACACAGTTTAGCCATTTCTTGCTTTAGACTGGTGACTGGGCTTTGCTTCATCTGCATATTTTACCGGAACAATTAGCAGACCAGCCAACTAGCTTTCTGACATGACCAACTACCACCATTACAGAAGTGGGGTAAGTTGTCACTCTCAAGTATGGCTACTGTACTAATTAGTGTAAGATAGTTGTAACAATGTCCTGACTAAATGTCCTTATCATCTGAACTCAAGTGTCCCTCTAAAAATCTCTAGATCTTCTCACCTTATGTGGTCCAGTAACCTTTGGCACATATTGAACAGCATAGGTCTTGTTCTTGTCATTATCGGGGATCACCTTTGCCTGAGAAAAAAGCAAGCCATTAGAAAATCTTTCCAATCAGCATCTCTCAATAGCTCTTGTCAACTTAAGGCAGACTTTACATTTGAAATGGTAGTTTTGCAAACATGCTCCTCCACAGCAGAATATGCTTGTCAACCCTAGCCTTTTTCTTGTCAACAACTCACTGCAACAGTCTCTCAGGGACAATGTAGAGCCCTTATTTCTACTAGGACATTGCAAAAGGATGTGTTGCATTTTTTAGTCAATGTGCTTAAGTGTTTGATTAATTCAATATATGTGTGTGATTGTTTTCACTTTTTGGTGTTTTTATCTGTATCTGTTTTTAATCTTCTTGTGAGCAGCCCTGAATCCCAGTTCTGGGAGAAAGAAAAGATATAAATCAAAGACAAGATGTTCAAGAATTAATGAACTACAAAGAATCCAGCTTTCATCTCTCTTGTTCCCACTTAAGGTTCCTTTTGATGTTACTTTAGCCAAGTGAGAACCACATTAGTACAGATTCTCTCTACATGGTTATGGAAACATCCAAAATGATGAAGGAAGAGCTATCAAGCATAGCTCCTTCACATACAAGCACCATCCTTTCTGGAAGCCAGAGCAACATGGTTGGAAAAGAACACATGGTGGACTCCTCCCACTGAAACCAAAGCTTCTGATGTCCTGAACAGGTCTAGTGAGCACACATTCTACAGAAAGTGCTTCTGTGTCATCAAATCAGAAGTGGACAATTTCAGTGGGTCCAGGGCATCAAGTACTCCTGACTGAAGCCTGGCAGGGACACACACCCTTGGCTCCCATGCTGGTTGGCAGATGTAAAAAAACAAAACAAAACACTTCCCATTTAAAACAAGATGTGTAGAGAATGTGTTTTAATGGAGAACTATGCTTACTGGGTTCTTTTTTAAAACAGCAGAAATATGTAGGCTTTTATGAGTGATACAGGAACCACAAAAATCAACAGCTACAGCTTTGCAGGTTGGCTATGCCTTCAATGATGGCCAATTCAGTTAAGTAGCTCTTTCTTTCACAGCCATAATTAGGAGCTTCATATTATCAAGGGCCTACCACAGTAAAGTCAAATCTGGTGGAAACATAAGCCAGCTGTATTACACCTAGATTATTTCTGTATCTGACCTACTACTGCCTGCTCTGACTAGCAGCAGCTCAATAAAAGATTTCCTCCCCTGCAACACCTGCTATCCAATCCTGGTAAGTAGGGAGGCTAGGATTTAAACCTGGAACCTTCAGTATGCATCCTGCCAGAATTATGACTCAAACTCTAAAAACTCTCTCAAACATTCATCCAAGAGATGTAAAAAATTCAGGCAGTGAACCAACTCCCTATCTTCCCCAAGGCCTCTTGATATGCACACCTCTTCTCTGTTGCCTTCTGGGTCCTCTATAAAAACCATGACTTCACCCTGGCCAGCACTAATGGTGTCCACAGTAAAGTTGGCAGGTTGCTTCACCATATTTCCATGTGGTTCAATTCCTGCAAACACATAAATGCAATTGTCAGAAGGCATAAGAAGTCACTTATTAAAACCTCAGTGCAAAGACAGTATTGCCAGGACTTACCAAGATAAAATTTTGAGAGCTATCCCTGCTTTTAAGGAGTAGCACAATAGAGAGAGAGATTCTAGTGCCAAGACCCCGTTTGTCCCCAGCACTTATCTGAATGTCAAACATTACCACTAAACATGGAGGTTGTATTTTTCAATTATTACAGCTAAAAGCCACTGACAGACAGGGTCATAAAGGATAGGTTTAAGCTAGTGGACTAGCTTATCATCTAAGCTAACGGACTAGGAACCTTTGTGCAGTCATGGATATATTTTGTGACATCCTTCAGTTCTGAACCTGTGATTCTTAGCTCTCATATTTTTAGATGTGTTTTTTTCTTCCATATGCAGGAATTTCATAAAAACCACTAGTATACTGCCTTTTTCTTCTCCACTTGCCATCCATAAGAAACAAAGTGACATAAAACAGCCTAGATTAGGTGTGGGATCTGGTGCCTTCCAGGTGTTAGATTCAAGTCCCAGCAGCCTTACCCACCATAGCCAACAGTTTCAGACACACAACATCCATTGAGTTTGAAGTAATAAATTGTATTAACATGCAATTGTTTTCATCATAAAAGCAAGGTAACACTTTCATGTTTCCCTATTTTTAGTACTACCTTCTTTAAGCAATTGTGACCCTGCAACAGTCGTGGTTTAAGTTTACATCATAAAAAGATATGCAGGAGCAAGGACAATGGGACAAGTCAGGAATATGGTTCAAGGAAACCTTAAAGACAGACATCAGCCTTGCCAAACTGGTTTACAAAGATTTTGGGAATTCATGTGAATGCAGGAGTGGCTCTTGGACTATTTCCACATTTCTGAATCTCACCACTGCAGCAAATGAATACAATAGAACTTGGAAATCTGACTACAAATCAAATTTAAATAATGCAAAAATCAACATTGTTTTTTTAAGGGTTATGAATGTTAATGAAAAGTGAAGTATTCTGAACTTTACCTCTGCCATATGCTCTTGCCTTCTTTGGATTAAGTTTAGGTTTCAGAGGAGCACCTGGTTTCAGCTTGGCTTTGGGAAACTGTGACAGGTACGTCATCACAGAATGCTCATCCACATCAGGATGTATGATTTCTTCAGGAGTGATGACCTGGTAAACAATTACAGACACATTGAACCAGGATTAGAGTTCACCTTGTACATTTCTACTCCTATGAATCACTGTTCCTTTGAATCAGGAGTAAGGAAAGGGCAGCCAGCTAGCTGGCCACTAGTTGCTCCCACCCACAACTCTTTTTTTTTTTTTTTGTACAAAATCCTAAAATCTCCAAACCTTCCTAAAAAGTTTATCACCCAACAAATTCCATAATTTAAATTTAAATTTTTCTGTATCTTTGGAAATATGGCCAAAAGAAAGCTTTCTTAAGAGCAATCAGACCTTTTAAAGATTACCTAGTGTTCTATTCATACATATCTTGGCTTCTCAGCTAGAGGTATTTTACAAGAAAATAACTATTACTGCTAATCAAGAGAAGAAATGAGGAAGTTATGATATCATCTGTACCAGACAGTCCACTACTTGAGGAACTTGTACTCAATACAGGCTGGTCCATAGGACAAGTACAACATCATAAGGTTCAGGCGCACTACCGCATTCCTTATTACCAGTCCATTGGGTCGCACTGGCTGCGACCTTCCATCTCAGTTTTGTCTTTATAAAACTCAGCAAGTAGCACATCAGAAAAGGTCCTCTCTCCCTCATTCTCACTAGTTGGAGACAGAGAAGGACCCCTCCAACAAACCTCAATCCTTGGGCAATTATATCCAAGAAGACATACCTTTTAAAGTAACTAGGTTAAGAGGTCTTTTGAGGCTTTATATATCATCACCAATACCTCAAATTTAAGACCAGAAACAGACTAGCAGCCATCAGAACCTTTAAAACCGGTGTTAGATTGTTTATATAAGATGTTCCAGTCAACAATGTAGCTGCTGTCATTTTTGAAATTGGTGAAGTTTCTAATTTATCTTCAAGAGTAGTATACACTATAGTAGCCTGAATGGGAGATTACCAGTGCAAGAACAACTGTGGACAAGTCATCCCTCTCCACAAAGGGCTTTAAATGCCAGAGCAGTTCAGGCACTCCAAGCTTCAGGATCTACTTACATTTCTAGTGACAGATGGATCTAGGAATACTAAGAGGAACTCAAAGCAATATCCTGTACTTGCATGGAGAAAATCAGAAAAGCTGAAACTGAGAACAAGCTCAGGATCGCTTGAGAGATTAAAAATAATAAAAAGGGGTGTTTGGCTATGTAAAGAGGAAGAACAAAGAAATGGCAAAGTTAGCGCACAAAGAATATGATTAAACACTAATAGGGGACAGAGAGAAGACAGACCTGTTTGGCAGAACTGCTAGACACCTACTTTGACTCAGGTCCAGAACACACTGCAGAAATAATCCAGTTTGAGATTACTTTTACTGCCCTGGCTCAGTGCTAGGGAATCCTGCGAACTGTAGTTTATTGTGGCACCAGAGCTCTCTGACACAGAAAGCTCAATGTCTCAAAAAATGACAGTTCCCAGGATTCCCTAGCATTGAACCAGAGGAGTTAAAAGAGCAGTCTTCTTCCAAAAGGAAAGGCGTGCTCCATCTGGTGCAAACAAAATAGATGATGCAGTAATGGACTGCAAATCAGAATACACAGAGGTAGTAGAGGAGTACCTAGCTATTCTAAATGAATTTAAGTCTCCAGGGCCAGATGAACTGCACCAAAGGGTACTAAAGAAAGTTTCAGGTGTACTCTCAGAACCTCTGTACATGAATGGTCATAACCAATTTGAATTTTCAATAAAAGCCAGAATAACCACCGGAGAAAGCAATAGCAATAGCAAGCACATTTTTATACCATTTATCAGTGCAATTAAGCACTCCCTAAGCGGTTTACAATGTGTAAGCTAATTGCCCCAACAATCTGGGTACTCATTTTAGCGACCTCGGAAGGATGCAAGCCTGAGTCGAGCCTGAGGCCCTGGCTGGTACTGAACTCACAACCTTATGGTTTGTGAGTAAGTGGCTGCAGTACAGGCATTTAACCATTGTGTCACCAGGGCTCTTCTAAAAGGAGAAAGGAGGCAGATACTATCAGATACCAGTTGCTAAAAGTGATTGTAATGTTTATTTCCTGCCACAGGTGTATACAGAAACTTTAGCCCTTTTCATACCTGTGGTACACCCAGCCAGTCATCTGCTTGCTGCATGGCTTCACGGGCATTATCAACAGGCTTCTTAGGGTCCCAGGTTTCCCAATCTGGGCACAGACCTAAGGAAGGGCATATAAAGATTGAAACTCTAGGACATAAACACAAAAATTGGCAAAGTTTTCAGGGGAATTATTCATCTGAGATCTGAAGTTCACATATCTGACAGTTCAGTTCAGAAAGGAACCCAAGACCACAAACATGATGCAATTAATCAAACACAGAACTTGAAATTTTAAAAACTGAATTTTCAGACGATATCAACAGAGGATTTAGATGGGGAACTAGCTAGTGTTAAGAGGTCACAGTGGCTCCCTAGGGCCCTTGGGAGGCAATTTACCCAAAATTGAGGGATTTACCCTCAAATGCACAGGTCTCAACTTCATTTTTGGCCTTTTCTGGGCCATTTTAGAATAAGAAAAGTGTTGGAAAATTTATGTTTATATTCTCCTGTCCCTCATTATATAGATAGTGACTCACTCCCTCTCTCTCATTCTATCATGTGACTTTGGTCACTGAATCTTGGAGGCAGTTCAACAGCTCTCTCCCAAGATTCTAAACTGCTTCAAGCAGTCTGTAAGTTGTCCCATCTTCTTGCTAGCCAAAAGATAGTAAGATTTATTTCTCTTTACCCAAACCATCACCAGTTAGATTAGGTTTTTGTTATTTTATGTATTTATTTATTAAAGTCATTATTGTTTTTTTTAACTGCAAACTGCATGTTTATTGTTTTATGGAGTAAGTCCTTATTTTTTAGGAAGACAGACTTAAAATAATAGTCTGACCACACTTTGGTTGTTCTGCTGATGAAATCTCAACTCTAACAAGTTTAATTTTCATACTTGCATATTTTTGTTTTGCTTTAAAAGGGTTAACGCCCTGGGAAACTCAAATTGCATCCCACAAAAAGGCCCTCTTTTCCCAACAGAGACTCACTCAAAAGTCAATTGCCAAGTCACTTCCTCTTGGGAAAAGGCCTCACCTGTGCCTAAAAAGCCCATGCAATGGCAAAATATAGAAGACCATCCCCACCTTCTCAGAGGGTGTTTGGGGAGCATTTGGAGGCAAACAAAATATTCAAAAGTATTTTTTCATTTCAAAAAACGGAGTGCTGTCAGTTGTATATGAGCTGCAGGCTTCACCTTTCCCACTGCTCATTTAGATAGACCAGGCAGAATTAAAAGCAGGGTAAGTAAGCATCAAGATGTTGGACTTCCATGAGCCCTAGTCACTAAAGCCAACCATGAAGGCCTATGGAAGTTGCAGTCCAACAAAGTACGAAGACATTTCCTATCCGTGCTCTAAATAATCCTAACAACAGCAAGACAGTAACTTTGAAATATTCTCATTTTTTTTTCCTGAAGATGCTAACCACAGATGCTGGCGAAACGTCAGAAAGAAACTCTTCTAGAACATGGCCACACAGCCCGAAAAACCCACAAAAACTAAGTCTCTTCATTTGCTAGTGAGTTGTGTGCAACAGTAGTACTGTTACAGCATTAGCAGCCATTGAAGTGATGCAACAGCTGTTAGAAGAGTGTTGCATTTTCCTCTAAACATTCTGAATACTGTGTTTTGCAAAAATAATTATTAGAATCAATGCAATATTTCCTGATGTTACATACTGTTGCATATGACTAACTGAACTTTAAGAAACCTGATTCACAAAGAACTTTATTATATACTGCAACCTACAGACCCCCCAGCAATTTTAAAACTTTACAAATTATCCCAAGGTGTATCCCTCAGGGTCCCTCAGGGAGCTATTTTGTCCCCGATATTATTTAATATCTATATGAAGCCGCTGGGTGAGATAATACGGAGTTATGGTGCTGGATGTTATCAGTACGCTGATGACACCCAAATCTATTTCTCCGTGTCTCGTTCGTCGGCCTCGAATTCTAATGGCATCTCTTCTCTCAATGAATGTCTTCGGGCGGTAATGGGCTGGATGAGGAAAAACAGACTGAAACTGAATCCAGACAAGACGGAGGTGCTCACGGTAGCGGCCCCGAAACCAAGAATTGGGTTGCAACCTCCAGTCCTGGATGGGGTCACACTCTCCTCCAGTGACTGTGTTCGCAGTCTGGGGGTGCTCCTTGATTCGTCACTCCTGATGACAAATCAGGTAAACACGACGGTCAGGAGCGCCTGCTATCAGCTTTGGCTGATATGCCAGCTGCGCCCTTTTCTGGAAGTAAGGGATCTCGAGACTGTAGTGCACGCGTTGGTAACCTCACGCCGCGACTTTTGTAATGCACTCTACATGGGGCTACCCTCGTGCCTGGTTCGGAAACTGCAACTGGTACAGAATATGACAGCCAGGCTTGTGTCGGGAACATCTCGGAGGGATCACATTACCCCGGTTCTGAGGTCCCTCCACTGGAGGGACCTCAGAGGGACCTCAGAACCCTCTGGAGGTCCCTCCAGAACCCAATGGAGGGACCTCAGAACCGGGGTAATGTGGTCCCTCCACTGGCTGCCTATTAGTTTCCGGACCCAGTACAAGGTGTTGGTTATCACCTTTAAAGCCCTAAATGGCCTGGGTCCAAGCTATCTCAGGGACCGCCTTCTCCCATATAATCCTCCCCGCACTCTTCGATCCTCCAGGAGGAATTTGCTACAGCCTCAGAAATCAAGGCTTACGGCTACCTCCCGGAGGGCTTTTTCAGTCGTCGCCCCTAGGTTCTGGAACGACCTGCCAGACGAGATCCGTCTATTAACATCTTTAGACAGCTTCAAAAAAGCCGTCAGGACGGTTCTCTTCCGGCAGGCCTTTCCAGACTAATTATTCCCGCCTCGGACAAAAGCAGCCGCACCAATGATGATCCTTACGTGGCCCCATCGAATAGATGGTTAGGATTGTTAAGTGAGGCTTTTTTAATGGATTCATTGTCTGTATTGGGGTTTTAAACTCAATTGGTGTTTTAAATTATCATTGATTTAATATTGTTTTAAGGGGGGGAGGGGGGTATGCTGTATTATATATGTTTTATTGGGGATAGTATGTTTTATGCTTGTAAGCCGCCTTGATTGGATTACCATTGGGTGGGATATAAATACATTTTATTATTATTATTATTATTTATTATCCCTTCATTAAGGGTTCCTGACCTTTATCTAGACATTCTAATTCCATTTCATAGCTACAGCTTCTAGGTCAGGGCAGGACTTCTTATAACAAAGGAATTTCATTTACACTGAAGTTGATAAGATAAAGCATCTGTCTTACTAAAGGAAGAAAAAGGACACAATAGGCTTACCTGGAGCACAGCTATCAACAAGGGCACCTAGTGCTTTGCCATCTTGCCAGTTTTGGTTAAAGTTTGTAATTGGCAAATACGGGATTTTGTTCTGAATCCATCCCAAGAGTCTCTGTTTGGGAGTCTGTTTCTTGGCATCATCATCTCCTTCATCTTCCCAGACTGGCATAGAGATTGAATAATGGAGGATAAGGGTCCATACTAATCCTAAGATTAGCTTCAGATTCCCGTCAACAATAGCTTTACTATCTGAAAAGAGAATAAGCAAGTTACTATTCATATTACCCTTAAGAATCAAGTTTATCAAGCTGAAAGACAACATTTCTGTTGCAATTAGAGGTTTTTGCCCATATACGTCTGTATACAAGAACAGATAATATTGCAGCCAAATCTAGGCTACATAATCATACATATTATGTAGAAGGCCTATATACTTTACATATTATGCAGAAATCGACCAAGATGTTCTAGTGGATCTCCAGGTGAGGTAAAACTGATGCGCAATAGTTTTACTTTCAATGGTAGAATATGAAAACCCCTTATTTATCTCCTAAATTAGACTGCTGAATTCAAAAGGATCGAACAGATGTTAAGCAAAAGGTTCTGCATGCAAATTCCACCTCTAATACCACATGAAAACCCCTGAGCCCAGCATACACTCAGAAGCACCTTCTGTTGTCAGTGCTCACCTTCCTGGACCACTGTTCTGCATCTGCTTCCAATTAGAAACTTGAGGATTACAGTGAAAAGTGAAACAGACCCACTCCAAGACTCAAGTCTGGAAAGATGATACTTAGTCCATGACTGAAGCAGCTACTAAGATCCTAGGTACAACTGTCTATACTCAGCCTCCACGTTATACCAAGATCTTGGGAACTGAGGAACAACCAGCTCTACTATCCTCATTCCAAGACCTTTTTGTGGAAGATGAAATAGTGCTTATACAGATTGATTATACAGCTATAGTATTGTCAGCTGGCAAGTGTACTTTTTTGGTAATAGCCCCAAAAGGCAAAATTAAGTCACTTGGTACTAGTGTGTCAGCTCCATGAGAGCTTTGCTATTTGTTGTTGTTAACTGATGTCAACTTTGACTTATGGCAACCTTATGGATGAGAGACCTCCAAACCACCCAGTTATCAATAACCCTGCTCAGGTCTTGCAGACTCAAGGCCATGGCTCCCTTAATTGAGTCTATCTATCTGCCATCCAGTCTTCCTCTTTTCCTACCTCCTTTTACTTTGCCAAGCCTTATTGTTTTTTTCTGGTGAGTCATGTCTTCTCATGGTATGTCAAAAATACAACACTCTCAGTTTAGCCATTTTGGCTTCTAGGGAGAATTCAGGCTTGATTTGCTCTTGAACCCATTTATTTGATTTATACCCTGCCTTCTTCCCAGATGGGGCACAAATATTTCATAAAGCAGTAACAAGCGTTGCACAAAATGCTGCCAAAAATTGTGAAATGATTCAATAACAACAGTTGTTCAAAGCCCAACATCTGCCTTACACTCATCAGCAGATAGATTCCAATCTTTCCTAACCATACCTGGAGATTCTGGTGATTCAACTTGGGAACTTTGGGAGTAAAGTATGTGCTGTGTCACTAAACTATGGCCCTTATGTTCCAAGAGACAGACATTACATGTGGTAGGGGGGGGAAGAGACAAGACTGGTCCAGACTGTTATCAATCCTCTTCAATCTATCAAACAAAATCAGCTTTTGAACAAAGTCTCCTTTCTTCCTCATTGCTTATGCTAGTCCACTGCTTATTCACATCTGTATGAAAATTTTACTTTTTACTGAAAATATTTCCTATCACTGAACTGAGAGTAATCTTGCAAGCTAGAAATTCCACAGTGCCCCATAATAAAGTTTGACTTGGACACTTCAGTGACACTTCAGTAAGTGAACCAGAAAGCAAAACAAGCACCTTCCTAAAATGGCATCATGCTGAGAAGCTGGACTGTAAAAGCTAGCCTCTCTACTAATAAGTTCAAAAGCAAGAACAAATGCTATTTCCTCTAAATGGAATTGCTCTCATTATCTCTAAGGTGGTATATCAGAAAGGTCTAGAAATCGAGAACTTAATAGGCAAAGGGAGAGTACATAAAAGTTACTATGATTAAATGATTTTTGTTCACCAGTGTCTATCAACAAACTAACTTAAGTCACACCAAGAAAGTTTAAAGGTATTTAGTTATGAGAACAGGTTTGGACCATGCAAAACAACCCCTAGAAATGCCTAATTTGCTCTAGAACCCACTTATTTGATTTCCTTTTCCCTTTATGAACCATTCAGTTATCTGCCAGACCTGCCTTGCTAAAAGATGGGACTTTCATATTATTCTGTCTAAAACAATACACTATTTCACATTCAGCTTCATTCAACCTACACACCTTCTCCCACTACAAAGTTTTATTGTTATGTTTCTGGCCCCAAGCACTGATCTATTGCACAGGCAATTAACAGTATAATTTATATCCAGCCACTGTAGTTTGTTAATTACAGTTTTAAACTGCTTAAGCAACAAACTATTAATCTGAGGTCATTAAGGTATATGGCCTAAGGAATAGTGTTTAGCTGAATTGCAGCACTTAAGTACAGACATGCAAACTATGGTTGTAGGGCAGACTTCACTGCTGAAAGTACGTTAGGTCTATGGTCTTATCCTACTCTTTGGCATGTAGATTCAAAGTTGTTATATTCCAGATAAATTTATCACTTCAGAGCAAGCCCTAATGTGTGCAAAAACTGAAAGAATTCATTATCAGTTTTATTCAAAGCAGCACGCTTGATAGAACTCCATCAGTAAGCCAGCTATTTCATACATAGTGTAGACATTTCTTTCACTTGGAGGAAGTCCAACTCCAGATATACACCTGCCGAGATCTGTTGGAGGGACCCACCTCCAGGGGTGGGGTGGGATACCCTGTGAGAGGACATGAAAAAGAGCCTTCTCTGCAGTAACACACCAGATATGAAGAGGCCTGTCCAGCGTCAATGCTGTTGTCATTCCAGCATCAAGTCAAAATATGGTATTTTAATTAAAGCCCTTAGGACCTAATTGATTTCATCCAAATTTGCACATGTGTCTTTCAGCTTCAACAGTTTTCCTTTCTGAGTTATTTTGGGACTGACCATACCTACCAGCCTGTAATGATAACCATACTACTGTCTTCACATTCCAGATATGGAAATTAGTTTAAATCATGAGTAGAGGAATAGATTAACCGGTATCATAATGTGCAGCAAGTGCCCTACATCTCTGAAAAAGTTCAAGCAGAACAGAATAAGCATTGCAGGTTGCAATTACTCTCAGAGGGCTACTACTATTTCCTAATCCACAGCAAGTGAAAAGAAGAGACTTTTGTGTGAGTTTACATAGCAATTTTGCTAGTATCTGGAACGAGTGGGATCCCAAAGTTACGAATTTTCTTTGCAAGTGTTCTGAAGGATGAACGAGTCAAATACATGGTAATCATGTCTTTGCTTTTGCAATGTTAGTTCTACAGAAGTGTGGAGTTCAAATTTACTGAAAATTATTCTAATACACCTTTCATCATTATCCAGGCATTTTAAGATGGCAACAATACTTGGCCCTACTCCAGCTCACAGCCCACTGTGAACTCATGGCTGATCAATACTGAGCGACTGAGCAATCTCAGAAGTATGTACTTGCATCTCTGAGAATTAGTCAGATCCTGGAGACCAGTGTTAAATATTTACCAAAAAAAAAAAAACCTCAAGCAGAAACTCAGGTTTATTACTGACATTTTCTTGTCAGTTAAATTAGCTCTGAGATCTAAGCTGCAACCCAAATAACTCCTTTAAACATAGGCAAGGGTGGCACCTAGTAGGTAGGACCTTTTGACTCTCTAAATATATTCCCCCAATGTGTAATAGTACAAACTGTTTTTAAAGTTCCTTTAAAATATGTGGCACTGTTTGCTCACTATTCAGTAACACTGCCATTCATAACAAAGTTTACAGCTGCTTAGTCACATAATTGCCTGGATTGGGTCCTGCTGCCTAAAAACTCTTAGCATAAGAGCTAAATAAGATTATTATTTTTTAACTTTGTCCTGCTGCAGTACGGTACAAGGAATTTGCTGTTAGACAATTAGCGGAAACATGATAAGCTACTGTAGTCAATTTCCTTGACAACTGGAATACACAGAAGAGCTGTGCTTTTTACAGACATCAAGCAAGGAGATCAGACTCATGAGCAAGAGCCATGAAAAAGAGTTTCATTTTGAGAGAATTGGGTTAGCTGCCCATTTTCTCTACAAAGCCTGGCTCTGCAGCTTATCTGGCCAGAACAAGGTGGGATAGCACATACAGTTTGGAAGTAGCACTGCTGAGCCATCCCTGGTTTGATTTGGTTTGGTTCTTTCAGATCCACTAGCCATCAACAAGCTTTTAAACATACTCATCTGGACTTGCTAGACTAAACAGTTTTTCAGAGAACAGACCAACTGGAAGTCCAAGCTTTGTCACATCCATATATGAAATTAAAGGAACGGCTGAACTACTGTCCCACTATACTGTTAATTGCTCTGTTCCCATAGATTTTCCCAAGGCTGGGTCCAGATGAAATTTCATTTGGGCTTGCTTTAGAATTAGATGGACAAAACTAAGAATCTCACTGGTTAAGATGAAGAGCCTTGGAGCAGCCTAGGCCAGTGATGGCAAACCTTTTAGAGATCAAGTGCCTAAACTCAGTGGCATTCCCACAAACCTATCCTTAAGGTCACCTTAAGTTGGAAACAACTTGGAGGCACACAACAGCAACACACAGATTAAAGCAGACATCTTGCACACTACAGTAACAAGAACAACAAAATATGTAATATAGAGAGCCAGCGTGGTATAGCAGTTTGAGTGTGCGACTCTGGAGACCAGGGCTTGATTCCCAGCTCAGCCATGAAACCCACTGGGTGGCCTTGGGCAAGCCACACTCTCTCAGCCTCAAATGATGGCAATGGCAAAAATGACTGGTTCTCTGAACTCATACCCAAGTTGCAAGCCTCTCCTCTGGTGGCGGCGACAGCAGCAGCGGCGATATCTGAGGCCAGTGAGGTGCCTCCAGGACCCTGGAAGCCGAGGGCAGCCGGAATCAAAAGAATGGTTGGTGGGAGAAGGGAAACAACCCTTCCTACCCACCGGGTTTTAAAAACTCACTGCCGCATCTCTTTCCCACCAATGGAACACCTCTGCTGTTTACAAAGGTTTTATCCCCATGCCTCCTCTAGCCAATAGGAATCTGAGCCACAATCTTGGTCAGTCGGAAAACACATGAAAAGTTCTCCCACTCCCTCTGTGGTGATGGCTCACGCACCCAGAGAGGACTGTGAGTGCCCCCTCTGGCACGCGTTATTATTATTATTATTATTATTATTTATTTATTTATTTATATCCCACCTTTAGCCAAGGCTATCAAGGTGGCTGAATGCAATACAAAGAACATGCAATACAAAGAACATTCACCCCCCCTAAAAATATATTAAATTCATAACAACATTAAAATTTAACTTAAAACAAAATTACAAATTCAATACGATTAAACAGGGCACTCTGATTATAAAGGAGTGATCTAATGGTAGGGGAGAGATTATAGGAAATATCATTCTGGGAACACCTGCCGGAAGAGATCCGTCTTGATGGCTTTTTTAAAGCCATCTAAGTTGGTTATCTGACGGATCTCCTCCGGCAGGGCATTCCACAGTCTAGGAGCCATGGGTTTGCCACCACAGACTAGGGTATTCACTAAAATTTCTAGTAAACCTTAGGGTATACTAGCAATATCAGCAAGGATTTTTGATTCCCAGCTGTTTATCAATAACAGCAAAGAGCTGACACCACCACCATCCTCATTAAAAAATATTAGAGAGAGATGAAGAAAGCTTGTGATTAAGTGTGGCTGGGCTATGAGCTCTTCAGCTCAACTCAGAAACAAGTTTCTGGGCTTAAAATTCTTTTCCTTTAAGTGGACGTTAATTCCACCAGGCTCCAGCTAGCAGATATTTTTAGACTAGTAAAATACAAAGTAATACCCATCTTGGATATGGAGAATATGGAATTGTCAATTTATTTTTTTCTTCTTTGCCATGAGCAACAGCTGAGAACATCGCTAACGTTTATTCATTCCACTGTAAGCCATTCCGATTTCTATTAATGCTTTGATAGTAACTAGTGTGGCGATTCAACCGCACTAATTCACTTACATGAGTTTCTGACATAGTTTCTGTAGCACAGAAATAGGATATGCAATTCACTTTGTTTGTTCAAATGTTTCAATAAAGTTATTGGTTAAGACTTAACCACTAAGCAAATAAAACACCTTGCCCTCCTTGTCTAGCCTTGATTTGGAATTACTGTCCTGTCTCCAGCAGAAAGGATACAGCTATGTCACAGTTGTTATGAACCTGGCACCCATAGACTATAGACATTTCTGATAATCTTTTAGAATTCTGTCCTCGCTTATCCCTTTGACTCAGAGTAACTGAACAGCCATCACATCTCCACTTATTACACAATGCAACAGAAATACGCCCAGAGAATAGAGCTTTTAAAGAACTACCATATCTAGTGCCCTGCCTGACAAAACATGCCTGATGGCACAGCTTGGACTGAGCTTGATTTGTGGTCAAAACCTATGCTGGATTACAGGCATTTAGAAAATGGATGCCTTAACTAGTTTTTTGACCATGTTCCTGCTGCATTCTGCAATCTGCAGTGGTATTCCCCCCCCCACCACCAGGATTCTGTACAACCTCTTTGATGCTTAAAATTGCATATAGGTTGGGTATCCCTTCTCCAAAATGCTTGGGACCAGAAGAGTTTCGGATTTGGGAATATCTGCATATCCTTAATGAGATATCTGGAGATGGGACCCAGGTCTAAACACAAAATTCATTTATGTTCCGTATATCTTCTACACATATCCTGAAGTTAATTTTATACATTTTTAATTTTGTACATGAAACTCCTCCCTTGAAAAAAGTTTGGATTTTGGAGCAAAGTAGGGGTGCTCAAGCTGTACTGCATTTTTGCACATTGCTCACTACCACTTATTACTTTGTGAGAAACAGAAAGGGGTTTGGTAGTTTACAAAGTACCCCAAGTTGCAACACTTCCTTAACTGAAATGGGCTGAGAACTACTCATCTAATGGTACAGCTGTTTTGTGGAAAAAGTAACATGTGAGCTTCAGTATAAGCTATATAGGATACAGAAAAACTCTGCTTCTCTCCGCACCACCAAATCTGTCATCACCACCCTAGGACAATCTGTATGAATAAGAAGGGGTAAGGCCCCAACCTTATAATTTTAGATTATATGTTTGTTCACTAAAATGAATTGCAACAAGGAGGCGTATTGCCTTTGGTCCTCTTAACTTGTACTTCCCCGCCCCTTTCAAAACCAGTATTCAGTTCAGAAATTGAATAGAGATTACAACATGCCTTAAGTAGGCAGAGAAGGTTCTGTTGCAATTCACTTTGTATGCTCACATACACAACTTGCACTCCCTGTTAAAGCCATTATTCATAATCTCTATGGGGAAAAGCGTATCTCTAAATCAGTTGGAGGGGTGTATGTCATTTTCATTCCAAAGAGAACACTGCCTATATCTGAAACCATTAAGAGTTACTTAGCAACCTTCATGGTAAAGAAACAAGTTACTGTAATTAGTACCACTTCATACATCCGCTTTTTTAAGATTATTTTTTATTAATTGTTAACACAAATAATCTAATATACAGTCAAAGATAAAGTAATGAGAGGATGAAGAGAAGAACAGAAAAAGAAGATAAAAGAAGAAGAAAGAGAAAGAGAAAAAGTAGTGAGAAAGAAAAAAAAGGAGGGGAAGACATACACTAATACATAGTAGGGTTCTGCCCCCCTTTCCCAAATCCTGACTGTAATGAAAAGAAAAATTTAATAAGAGAAAAAATATATACGATTCTACCATTACAGATCCAACTAAATTATCTTACTAAAATTGCAAATAACCATAGCCACATATTATTACAGCCGCTCCTCTGTTCTCGCAGACTTGAAGTCCACGGTTTTGCATATCATGGAGGGGCGACCTCTGCTAAAATCAATGGGGCACACCCTATTCAAGCCTATGGGCTTGAATATTGGCCAATCTCCATTTTCGCAGGAGGGGTGTCCAGAATAGATCTCCCGTGAAAATGCAGGGCCGACTGTTCATTGTTAGATTTCTTGTCCATAAATGGTTTCCAATCTTTCAAAGTCTTCACTTGGCTTATCCTTTACAACCCATGTTAATTTGGCCATTTGGGCTAATCCAGAAATTTAAGCAATCACTGGTGCTTCAGTTTGTTTCCAAGTTTGAGCAAACAATATTCTCACTGCGGTTATCATATATTGAAGAAGTGATCCATATTTATTATCCAGTTCTTCATTCATCATGCACAACAAAAACATCTCTGGTTAACATTGCAAAATCTAGCTTTACATTTTTTTTAGATTAACATATAAATTTCAGACCAAACATTTTGCCTTCTTACAAGTCTACCAAATATGAAAAAAGAGTCCTCCTTATCTTGACAATCCCAACATTGATTTGAAACATTCGGGGCCATTTCTGACAGCTTGTTCAGGGTTAGATACCATCTATATATCATCTTATATATGTTTTCTTTTAAATTACTGCACAAAATAAATTTTCTATCACATTTTCCCCCAAACATTATATGGACCTTATCATGTACTCTTTTATGGGCTCTTCTGTCATCTTCTGCTTCAAAAGCCATTTATACACTCTTTCATGATATGGTCATTATCTTTAGGTAAAGGTATCCCCTGTTGACAAGGTTGTCAAGCCGTGTCCGACCATAGGGATTCTCATCTCCATTACTAAGCCGAAGAGCCAGCATTGTCAGAGACTGCTCTGTGATCATGTGGCCAGCATGAAATTTGCACAGAATGCTGTCTACCTTCCAACTGAGAAGTGGTACCTATTTATCTACTTGCATTTGCATGCTTTTGACCTGCAAGGTTGGAAGAAGCTGGGACTAGTGACAGGAACTCACCCCATCATGCAGCACCTGGGCCTTGAACTGCCAACCTGCCAATCTTGCAATCAACAAAGTCAGCATCTTAACCACTTGAGCCACTGCATCCCATTCATTATCTTTACACAACTCTACATAACTCTAAATAAAACTCATTTTTCTAATCTCTATGGCTACATTTCACTTGTTTTGATTATGGCTGTTCTTAAGTTGCATATAAGCGAACCAATGAAGATCTTTTGCCTTCATGAAGAATCATTTCTCTTGATTTAAGGTTTCCATTATCTTGTTCAAAATACAAAAGATCATCATAGCACAGTCACCTCCAATTTTTAACCCATTCTTCCCTTTAAAAAGGCTTCCTGTGGTAACGTAGCCATTATCATTTTAGGAAACAGCTTCATAAATTCTTTCACAGCTATATTAACCTCTGGACCGAAGCTAACAAAACTTCATGCACAACAAGGTTCAGAAGGTCAGCACAGAAGAAAAATGTATCCAGCATCAGGTAAATCAACATGAAATGGACTTTAATTGGTATGCTTTACTTTTAGAAAATCTAAATTCATCTCCAGAATTGACAGTGCAGAAGCTTTCTTAAAGATTAATTATACTCTGCCTCAAAAGGATAGTAACAGACCCAGATCTCAAACGTGCTGCTGATGGAGGCAGAAAATTTATTTATTTTATTTCCTTTGTTTCAGGTCCCCTCAATACTAATATTGGGTGTGGCCTCTGTCTGTATCTACTCTCTCTCAAGACATTAAGAAAAATCTCAAGCTTTGCTTATATCTAGAACATCAAGACTGCCTTATGTTTCCTCTTAATGATTCTTATCATCTGTAACTGATGAAAAAGCCAGCAGGTTTCAAAAACTATTTGATCTATTTTGTGCACTAATGCCATGATGTGCCATTTTGAATTTTGTTGTAACTCACAGAAAGGGCAATCATTTTTCATTGTTTACGTCTACACTCTGCCAAGTGATCACCACCATTAGTAGTAAGAATTTAATTCTCTCTGCAAAATTAAACGCTTCTATCAACAAGCAGCTATTCCAAAGCACACAACTACTGAAAGCACATGTGAAATCTAGCAGCAGAAATAGCCCTAAAGAATGTCTCTGTCACTCCACATCCTTGTTATCAGAAGTCACTTTCAGGATACACCATGTAGAAGAGCTTGCTTGTCTCAGACTGATGCAATGAGCTTTGGGTTCAAATGCTTCCCCATAAAGTATTTACTAAGCATTTCATGCACATTGCCACTCAAGTTTCTAATCCTCATATGAAAGGAACACAGTGATCCACCTCGCAAGAACTTTCATGCCCAAACACAGATGTCCACATCTCTTTCAAAGCCTGCCTTCCTTCCCATCACACTACCATCACCCCTTTCGTCCTCTAGCAAATGAGGGGAAAGGACAACTATAGTCTGTGCTAGGCTTAAAGGTCCCTTGAAAGAGCCAAAACTGTCAATGCTTTCAAGAGTATCCAAGGCAAGGTAAAAGAAGGAGAATTAATGTTCTCCTTCTGTTGGGTTTGACCCATTCTGCTGCCCTGATTCTTGCCATTCTTCGGCAGCTGTGAACCAGGATCATAGCAGCTGGCCTCTCTAAGGGCACCAGAGGAGTGCCAAAGCCTTTCTTCTGTTTGTGTTCTGGCGCATGGACTACTGTGGGGTGGAGACATCTACATTCATACCTAGCCATAAAATGGGTACAAGATACTTGAGGGGGGGAGGACCCAGAAAACTATAAATGATGAAATAAGATACACTGGAAACTGCTTCTTGCATTAGTCTGGAGGCACAGGAAGAGTCATTCCCATATCATAAATATTCGTATATAGGATTACTGGGGGAAAAACTTTGCCATCAGAAAGTTTTAAAAGAAATACTGGGGTATACTTTAAAGCAATCTATTCCCTCCCCAGTTTGCCAGGGACCAGTACCATATGTGTGCCCACTGGCTACAAGTGTTTCTTTCAATCCCAGAAACTCATCAAGAATGAGCAGCCAATCACTCATGGATCTGTATAAGCCTATAAACTACTTTGAATAGGACTGCTTTAAAGCACCCGTGACATTGTTGGTTTAAAAAGAAACCATTTTGAAGAGATTGTCTAGTTTAGAGTCACCCCCATGAGAACAAACGCATGAGTAAAGCCTCCCCTTGCACATACAGTTGTCCCTCCCCGTTCGCGGACAAGCAGCTATAGATAAAACGGCAGTGCACACTCGTGTGCAGCCCCACACATGCACCACGGACAGGCGCACTATTATTTTCAATGGGGCTCGAATATTTGCAAGCTGCCATTTTCACGGGGGGGGCCCCTCCGATTCCCCACAAATTGGGAGGGACATCTGTATAATCATCCATGTGAATACATCAGGCCTGTCCAGGCATCATGACAAATGGGGATGGGGGCAAACTGCATCCCTACAGATGTTGTCAGAATGCAACTCATGGTAGCCCTCATCAGCTGGGCAAGAGGGATGCTAGGAGTTGCAGTCTAGCAATATCTGGAAGACTGCAGTTTGTTTGCCTCTATTATAAAACCATGGAGACAGACAGGACAAATGTTGCTGGTACAAGCAGTGCAAATTCTCAAGCAGAACTTCATCCTGAAGAGGAACTATTGATTGTATTCTAGAATACCTGTATTTGTATATACATACATAACGAGATATCTTGGTGATAGAAACCAAGTCTAAAAACAGAGTTCAATTATATTTCATATACACCTTGTACACATGACTTGAAGGTAATTTTATACAACATTTTTAATAATTTTGTGCATGAAGCAAAGTCTGTGGAGACTGAACCATCACAGAATCATAGAGTTGGAAAAGACCTCAAGGGCCATCAAGTCCAACTCCTTGCCATAGAGCCCTGGTGGCGCATTGGTTAAAATGCCAGTACTGCAGCCAAAACATTGTGAGTTCTATCCTGCAGGGCTTCAGGCTCTCAGCCTTCCATCCTTTCGTAGGTCAGTAAAATGAGTACCCAGCTTGTTGGGAGCAACTGGCTTACAGAGTACTTAGCACTATTAAGCAGTATAGAAATGTAAGTGCTATTGCTATAGCTATACAATCAGAAAGCAAATGTGTCACTCAGCCACCCATGAAAACGTTTTAGATTTTGGAAAATTCTGGAATTTTGAATTCCAGGTAAGGGCGTCACAACCTGTATTATTTAGAAAGCATGGGTAACGAAGTAAAGATCCTCAAATATGAAGAATAAACAAACATAGCACAAGAAAGTTGACCTATGTTATGTAGGTAGTACTTTAGAATTACTCTCTCATACTCATCACATTCACATTATACTCTTACAAAAGTATGCCAACTCACTGTGTCTTTCTCTAGCTCATCCAAAAACATTCCTCCAAAATTTCCAGTAATCTTGGCAGATCAAATGGGATGTATGTGTGAATGGATGCACAACTTCAAGTTACCTGTCAATTCAGAGCAAGCCCATAGATGTCAATTCAGAGCAAGCCCATAGATAATGGGATTTCTTAAGCACAGAACACTTCAAGGTGTTTTGTCACTGCCTTCTCAAACAGAATGGAGTCTTTATTCCTAAATTCAAAAATGGATGCCATTTTTCTACAGATGTCTTTCATTGCTCTTTTCATCTTTGTTCCTTTCATCTCTAATCATATTAAGCTTTCACTTAGTGCTATCATCAAAGTATCATTCCTCATCCACAAGTAGTCAGCAATGCCTTCCACACAGTCTTCTATTTCCTGGCAATATTCATTAACTCACTAATAAGCTGTCATTAACAATAAGCTCTTCTGGGGAGGACCCTTTTTGCTATTTATGAACACAGAAAATATTAATTCTCTGCTAAATTCTATGTGCTGACATGTAATTTTATCAATGATGCTTAAAATGTGCAATCAATAGCAATTAAACTTTAGGACAGTTAAGCCATGTGTGTAACTATATAACCTTTCCCTCACATTTTTACCAAAGTAAGGGTGACAAATTCCTTATTGTAACAGGATAAGATGGGAAAAGATCCCACTCCAAGAGATCATTTCATATACCATTGTATATTACTTATGCAGTTCTTGCTTTGAATTGTGTAAAAGACTACAGTTTTCCATAATTTTCATCAGGAATTCCTCCCATACAATTTGATCCCATTATTTTTCCATGACACTAGTCTATAAAACCATTATAAAAAATTCTGACACCAATCTCTGTAATATTGACAGAGACAATACAGTCCAGTCGGCCCATCCACAGCTTGAAAGTATATATATTTTTAAATTCCGAAAAGCAAACATTGATTTTGCCATTTTATACAAGGGACAGACACCACTTTACTCTGCCATTGTATATAATGAGAAAAGCATCCATGAGTTCTGGTACCCATAGGGGATCCTAGAACCAAACCCCAGCAGATACCAATGTCCACTGTACATTCTTCTTCAGTAAGAACAAGGGGTCAGAAACTCCAAAACACTTTTTCATTTAGTCTGTTGTTAGATGAGATCCTTAAAATAAATAGATCTTTGACACAATAGATCTTGTTCACACCATTTTAAGAAGTGGCTCTCTCTACATTTTGAAACTGCAGATACATCAAAACAGATAAGGTGTGAGACTGTAGGACAAGATGCAACTCACTGATGTCATCCAGCAATATTTTCTTAATGTGGATTAATTATTTTGTATTTGGTTTTTCAGAGTGAGAGTCACCAGAAACAGCAGACTACTCTGAAGGGAGTTGTCCCTTGCCTCCATGCTAGTTCATGGGATGAGATGGCTTGGTTTGTTTGTACTTTGAAAAAAAACACTACAATGTAATAATTCACTTCCAGAGGTAGTCTTGCGGCCCCTAAATTAGAACACGTTATAATGTAATTCTAATTTAGGGGCCTCAAGACTACCTCTGGAAGTGAATTATTTTTAAAGAATCTTCATGAATCTAGGTTGTTTTCCATTCCCCCCCCCACAAAAAAAAAATCTTTAGCATTCTCTGCCAATACAATTTTTAGTCTTTAAGATATCGTAAGTCTTTTAACTGCGACAAAAACTAGGATGGCTTCTTTAGCAACTTGCTTTTTCAGAAACCAAGCAGAGCCAGAATGCATAACTGGAATCAAGCAGTGTAAGCATTTTCATGCAGCCCTCTCAGCAAATTTGGACAAGTCTTAGCTATTACCCAGAATACTGTGAGTAGACACATCCAACAAGACCCTGCAGTGGTCAATGAGACATCTGTGGCATAGTTTAAGCCTTTATACATCCAGTCATCACTAGGGCCAACATTATGCCTACTACTTTCAGCTCCTTTATTAAAAAAAAAACCTCAAGTTTTTCAACAAGTCCTGGTCCAAGGTTCCAAGGGCTTAGTACAGAACTTCAAGATATACAGCCATAGCAGTTAGTCTTCTGCAGCTGTACTACATAAATACTTTCCATCTTTGATATGAAAGAACATTTTTAACCCCCGCAATTATTGTAAGAGTGGTAGCCACACAGGCATTGTGTGAAACATTTTGCCTTCCAGGATACTATATGTGACCACCCCTACTTGCAGGGTAGTACCCTGCAAAGTTGAAATAGTACTGGAAACTTTCCATCACCTGCCTCCTACTAAAGCACACCAAGTACCAAAAAATGGGAAGTTTGTTTTCATAATTTACTTTGGTCACAGTGGCTGCATGTTAAGCAGGACTGAGCTTTTAAGTTATGCTACAGTAGTTAATAACTGTTACGTGAGTTACTAACCTGTGACACAAGTGAGGTTGTGGCACACCTAGACCACAGCAAGAGGACTGATGTGTTGGCCTTGGCATGGCAGTCAGGCTGTCGCTCCTGCTCTCTAGCACTCCCTGCTCCTAGCCTGTTGAGACAGACTAATGCCAAGCCAGGGGTACAATTAATCAGAGCTCAAAGTCCTCCTTTTTAGAAGCCCCAACCCACCGGCCAGGCTGGCTGAGGGATTTTGGGATGCAAACTAGAAAGGTAAACCGAGCTGTAATTGATGAGTGCTGGAATTCTTTATTGTGATTCAGAGGTGACAGGGGAGGGGTTGTCACACACCTAGACGTTTAACTTGCTTCACCTTCAACTCGACTCCCCATCCCACCCTGGAGTAGTTATCACTCCACATTTGCCACAATGGTCTGAATTAGAGCATTTTAGTTATGAGTATCTGGCAGCAGTGGTCTACCAGGAGTCACACCTGGTAATGCTTCCTTTTCCAATAAAGTTTTTCTGCACCCCACCCTGACGAACTTTGCTTCCATTTATTGCTAAAACAGAAACTCCAACTTCCCTAAGCTCTTCCTGTATCCTTACAGCCTGCTCCAGCATGCTTTGGATAAATGACATCATTAACAAACTTGTTATACTGACAATAAGTCCCAGGAGAGCAGGCCCCCACTTATACTTAGCAAAGCACATTCCCCATTAGTGAGGTCACTTCTTGCTCCCCATGTATGTGAAAAGCCCCCAGAAGCTGTAGATGAGATCAGTTTGCCTTGTTATTCCCTTGACTGAAATCCTGCCTTGTGAAGCGTCTCTGAATATTGATGCAAGTATTCCAAGGAGATTTTCTTGGCAGCTATTCCAACCTATATCTGCAAATACACAGAGTCACTTACTGCTGTTTGTTTCCAATGCAGGTTTGGATCTCTACTTCTTCAATACTTCTCCAGTTAATTTTAAGGCATAATCCCAATGAGGGGTCCTGAAGGGTACGTACCAACAAACCTACCTAGATCAGAAAAAGCATCAACCTCTACTAGGTTTCAGCTAGGAGAGATTTATTTATCTAATTCTGTACAACCTGAGGGTAAACAGGTCAAGAAAGAATGTAGGAACCATGGCCACCAGCCATACTGTCTGAGGGATAAGGGGAACTATAGACCAAAATGTACTATTTCTACGCTATGAGCAGTAGGCAGTTAAATCCTGGCTAGAATGCTCCTGGGTAGGGGTAGACAACTTCCATAAATCTGGGGCCACACATGTCTCCCCACACATGTGAAGATCCACACACAGCCCCACCATTAACCAAATATGTCCCTTGTATCCCCTCTAGGAGACATATTTCTAGTTTTTGAGGCTAGGCACACCTAAGATTCCTGAGTGCTACACATGACCTGTCCAAACTTGCTCCAATATTATGTATAGTTTCACATAATAAAGACCCATTCAATTGTTGTATGGTAGGTCAACCTATAGATAAATCCCATTGATTCAAGGAGCTAATTAGAGTAACAGGCCTCTGACTCCAAATTCTGCATTTCTTTCATTTATAGCAGTATCTCGGTAAAAAGGTACTTCCACATAATATGCTAAGTCCACCCCCTTCAAATCTGCCACTCAAGATTGCTGTCACTCATGTTCACTCATCAACCTGCTTGCACCATCCTATTCCTAGAAAATAATGGAGTCTCTACTCATGGGCAAATTGCTGTTGTGTGCCTTCAAGTTGTTTCTGACTTATGGCAACCCTAATTGTACCAATCAGCAAGTATGCACTAGGAGTGTATGGATACAGTAATAATCTGGGGAAATGAATTTTTGCACTGCACCAATTAGAAAGGGGAAGTCTTGCCAATGGACATGTATTCCAAAGGAAGAAAGCCTGTTTTGGTCTTCAATACTCAGCTTTTTCCAAAGACTCACAACACAGCAAAAGCACCAACAACTGGACCTAGAATTTGCCAAATGAAAAAGCAATTCAACAGGAGCAGTATGCTTACTATCTTCATTTTTTAAATAGCATACTTCTATTACCACAGACTTTATTTTGAAGCCAATATAGATAATTCTGTATGATGATGCAACTTCCATTGTTAAAGTGGAACAACCAAGCTACGTTGTTCTTTTACCAGGAAACATTAGTGTTTAGGACACTAAACACTGGGATTTCCTACTCTAAAGCAAAAAGAACAGCACTTTTACTTCTCCTCAGGAAAAAAAAAGGCAGAGAACGTTGGGTCTAACAAACAGTGGGATCCAACAGAGCAAGCTCCGCTATCCTGTCCAGCAATTTCGCCACAAAATAGTAGGTGACTGGCAGAGACAGGGGAGGACACTTTGTGCTGCCCCTCATACCTTTCCTACCCTTCCATCTTTCACCAGGGGAAAGGCAAGCAAATGGTCTCCACAGGAAGGTGAGCTGGCAAGTACAGTGGGCCCTTGGTATCTACTGGAGTTTGGTTCCAGGACCACCATCAGCCCATGGATACCAAAATCCGTGGATGCTCAAATCCCATTATATACAATGACATAGTAAACTGTGTCCCTTATATAAAATGGCAAGATCACAGTTTGTTTTTTGGAATTTAAAAAAAATTTTCAAGCTATGGTTGGTTGAATCTGTAGATGCAGTCAGTGGACATGGAGGGCCAACTGTACAAGTTTTAGAAGATCCATCAGACATTGTAGACCACAGATTATTCTGAAACAGCATCTATGAAGCTCGCACTATAAAAATGCTAAAAAGAGTTAGCCTATCCCTAAATTTGCTGAGGCAATTTTGTGTTTCCACTAAATACCTCTTTCACAGGCCACTTGCTTTGCTCTTCAACACAGGCAGGCCAGTTTCTCAATTTGACATTTGAGAGGCTGTGTCAGAAAAACAAGTCTTCCATGGAGACCAGGCAGAAGAATGCTGGTTCTGTGGGCATAAGCAACCCACATGGTTTACACTGATATATGCCATATTTCATATTTCTTCTGGTGCAAGTAAACATCTTTAATATGAGTGAAGGCTTTCCAATAGGACAAGAATAGCACCAGCTCAGACTGAGGCTGCAAGAATTATCAGTATCGCTTTTCCAATTCACCAGCCTCAGACAACAGACTCTCCCTGAAGCCGGCAGTTATCTCTGAAGACATTTTGGCTCTGAATATGTGGGCATAGTTTGAGCACAAATTATCTCAGCTTGAAACCAGCAGTTTGCCCTCTCATTTCCCCTTTCTCAAAACCCTCTCATTTGATAATACTGAGTCTTGTCAAAATATATGGCTTGTGTGGACAAACTGCTATTTGTAGTTTTATGTGCACAAATCAAAATTACATCCTAGAGAGTTTTTGTGAGGATGCAGAAAATAAGGAATGAATAGAAGAGTTCCTTACTAAATATGCATTCTGTAGATGTATGAACATCTTTTGTGTTTGTGCAGCATCTCCTCCTGGAAGAAGAAAAACCAGAACCCCACTAAGCATTCCCAAAAACGGTGATTAATACAGCAGGCCCAAATAACCACACACACACACACACACACACACACACACAGGGGGGGAGTTCAGCAACTCTGGCATCAGTAAGTCCCAACACCTTCCTCTCACTGTGCTGTTAAAGAGTTTTCCTTTTTAGACTATTATGCAAGAACTGATTAAACTACAGCAGAAGCCTCTTGTGTTTAGCTTTTGCAAAAGCCAAAGCCTTACAGACAGCCTGCCCAACTACTGCTTAGCATTTCAGGTAGCTAAGCTTTCAATAAGCCATCTGGCTAATCCTATTCAATTTGACAGTTTGGTTGTACTCCATGAAACCTCTTCAGAAAACAGGCCCTTTTGTGCCATATCAGTCACTTTCTCCATGGCAAGCAAGCCACCAGCTTGTGCCTGAATGGGAGACAGGACTGATCAATTTATCCAAAAATGGCAAAGAAATCTCAAGCCAGTTCTGTCATTCAAGACAGAAAGAGGTGACCACCACAGGCAACTAATTTTTAAATGTCAAGAAAAAGACAGAATTATTATTGCTATGTTGTTGTTTTTTAAACTGCAAGGCATGGGTAAAAGCCCTTGCAGATCTCCTTCTTCAAGTACCTTCTTCAAGACTGGCTTAGAGCTTTATCTGCTTCAAATCTGATGTCAGGGAGCCATTTACAAAAACAGACTGGAGTGACAATGAAAATGGGTATTCTATTGCCACAGGCTGCTTTCTTAACAGCTTACTTTATTCACCCTTGCTTTGGTTCTCATTTATTCTTTTATTCCAAAATGTCATGTACTTTTGCTCCACGTCATAAAATCCATCCTAGAGGCATCTGGTGAAATTTATTCTCAATGAAGTTTCACGAGATTCAGACTCAACTACAATACCCTGCCTTGGATTGCTGGCAGAACTAGGAGGTTCCATGCTAGCGACAAGGTCTAGCAAGCTTCCAAGACTAACATCTTCAGTATTAGCAAGCATGTTTACTCACACTGGATGTGGGTTAAGATGCTTTTAGGCAGCTGCCGCCAGGCAAGGACTACATAGATAAGTGAAGCTATTCAGATATGGTTCAGCCAAATATCTTCTGAGCAGCACACGCCAAGTACTATAGCCACAGTGGACAGGGGTTTCCAGAGCCAAAACCAACACGTTGGAAGTAATCAGAAGTGATTACTGTTTGGGGAAATCCTTGACTACAATGTACACTTTGATTCAGTTTTTCCATCTGAAGCCATCCAGAGTCACCACACTCACAGGACTGGTGAGAGGAAATCCCATTCATGCAAATACGTGCAAGTCAGCCAGACTCCATCACAGCCAGCATGGGGGGGGGGGGGTTATGAAATATCAAGTGCTCTAGTTCAAGGAAAACATCTTACAATTCACAGCCTGTCACATCTCTTTAAAACTTGATGCCATGAGCTACCTCCTCATTGCTGCCAAATTTCAAAACAGCTTGATCAAATTTATATTGCCAACTTGGCACGTGCAACATAAACCCCAAAGCCAAGCATCCTAATTTTTAGCTACCTAATGGAAGGTTAAAGTGATAGTTCACTCTTGCCACTCGTACTGTGAGAAGCAGATTATTCTATAGGTCAACCTAAAGAATGAAGAACCCTGATGCCTTTAAAAAAATAGATAACAAGAATTTCCTTTGGCCTTGACAACATTCACCATTAGCTTAGAAGTGTTTGTGGGTACTGTGCCAAGAGAAAAGTAGGATATAAATTAAACAAACAAAATAGTAACAATAAACTTGTTAACCTCCTGATGTATAGCACTACAACTTCTATCATCCAACCAGTATAGTCACAGTCATGCTGTTGAGGAAGTCTGCCATCTCCACCCCTCACAATGTTTGATACCACTGCAATTTTGTCATGTTTTTTAGCTGCCTTTTCACTTAGAATTTGAGGAAATCCAGCTGCTCCCTGTAAAACAACTGGCACCCTTGTCACATCAATGAAGCACAAAACCTACTCATCTACTCTTATATATATAAGCATTTGTCAGTAAATATTGTTTAGTTTGTTTTCTTAACTGAAATGAATTAAATCTGTACAACAATTCCCATATACCACTTGCAATTGGCAAGACAGAGAGGCACACTGGTCTTTATGGTTCAATTTGGCCACATCTTCAGTAATTTAACTGCAAACAGTAAGTGATCAATAAAATTCCTGGGAATGTATTAGGCTAACAAAAGCATTGGCTGCCATCTGGCAATTCCGTTGCTCTTCCAAAGGAGGCAATGAGGCAACAGCATTCTTCCTGGCTACTATAAACATTAGGGGGAAGCTACCCTAGCAGGGAACCCTTTTTGGGGAGGAGTAGATTCTTAAAATCCACAGGCACACAATACCTTTATTAGGACCAACTAAAATTCCAGAGGACCATGTGAGCATTCAAATTCTCCAAAATTCTTCTCAAAGAAAGAAAGAAAGACCCATTCCACACAAACAAGAGGTATTAGAGGTCTGCTATACCTAGCTAAGATGGTTCATATTGAAAATAGTGTATTCATTGGTCCCTAGCCTTGGGTAACCATGAGGTTTGGGAACTCCTTTTTTGCAGAGCTCCTTTTGCAGAAGTTTTGTTTTTGTTGTGTGCCTTCCAGTTGTTTCTGACTTATGGCAACCCTGTCATGGAGTTTTTTTGGTGTTGAGAGTATGTGACTTGCCCATGGTCACCCAGTGAGTTTCCATGGCTGAAAAGAAAATCAAACCCTGATCAAATTGTAGTCCAATGCTCAAACTACTACATCACTCTGGCTCTCTTTGCAGATGTACCAGTTACCATATTCATATTAGCTTGCCATGAAGATTTAAGATCACAGATTCTATGCTGATACAAGATATTCTGAAACAGCTAGCCATTTTCACAGTGATACCTAATGAGAAAGTTATTTAGTAGCTCCTGTCCCTTCCAAATTACAGGCACATCCCATCTTAACTAAAGGGATGCTTCCACAACTTTTCACCTGAACTTAATTTGGCTATCAACAACTTCAAGTCGGAATCATCCCCATGCCAGAGTGCTCCTTTGCACAGCCACACGGATGCAGAATAAGCTTTCTTGGTTACTGGCTTAAGTTTCAGTTTCTTTTTTTACACAGAAAATTCCACCACTTGACTTCATCCCTGAGGAGACCATCAAGGACTCAGAGTGCCTGGGAAAAGTTTATCCCACACAACACACATAATACTTTTTAGGGAATTCAGAAAAGAGTGAGGCCAGAAGTATTTTCAAGCTGCCACCCTTTATGGAGAAATTGCAGGGGGACATGATGCAGACCAGCATCTCATCCTATCACTCCTGTTTCTCAAAATGGAAAACTTATAATGGTATTCAACCATCCAGTCACCCCAATTTAGTTGCAGTCAAGACCTGCAACTATTATGGCACTTGGATTATGCCCAAGTGCTATTAATCTGCTAAGAGGCAGCAAACAGGTTTGTTACAAAGGACATTAAATCATTTTGCAATTCATCCGTTCAAGTAAAGATTTCTTCTCATCTCTTCACCAAGTTTGGCATCCTACTGTGACAGATGAGATCAGTAAGTATAGTTAGTAACTGGATGGTCAGGTTGACACCACTACCTTTCTAACATTGCAGATGAGAATGTTGGCTTAAAGCCCAGCTGGCTTGTCTGATCACGATGTTGTTTGTCAATCCCCTTGAGCTATGTCCAAAACACAATGTGCAGCAATAAGAAATGTACCCTAAACACAGATTGCCTGGGTGGCCTTTCTTCCTCTACAGAAGGCCATGTGAAGGCATTATAGCTTTTACACTTCCAAAATGCACTGCATACTGAATTAGGGGGGTTGCAGACTGCTAGAAATAGTGCAAACTGAGTCCACTTTTAGGGTTAGGGTTAGGGAATCATGGGAACTGTATTTTATTGTGGCACCAGAGCTCTCTGACAGAGAAGGCTCAATGTCTCAGAAAAAAAAACACTTCCCATGATTCCCTAGCACTGAGCCAGGACAGTTAAAGTGGACTCAATTTGCACTATTTCTGGCAGTCTGCAACCCCCCCTTTGTCATGCCACAGGGCTCAGTACTACATCTCTGGCTAGTCCTAAATAGATGCAGTGGGGTACTATGGATAGCCAAGCCATGGTTTCTCCAACTGCTGTATCAGACATCACATCCAAATTAGGGTCAGCATATTTTAGAAAGTCATCTACTTTTTTAAACTGCAGGAGTGCACAAACGGGATCTGATCTAGACTAAGGAGGGTTGCAGACTGCCAGAAATAGTGCAAATTGAGTCCACTTTTAGGGTTAGGGTTAGTGCTAGGGAATCATGGGATTTTTTTTCTGAGACATTGAGCCTTCTCTGTCAGAGAGCTCTGGTGCCACAATAAAATACAGTTCCCATGATTCCCTAACCCTAACCCTAACCGTAACCCTAAAAGTGGACTCAATTTGCACTATTTCTGGCAGTCTGCAATCCCCCTAAGAGGGGAATAGAAGGTCTTTCCATTTTCCCTACAGCATGATCTTGATTGGGGCTTTTGGATTAAAATGTCAACTGCTAAGAAAACCCATCAATTAAGAGAAACTGGGCCTTTTTTTTATCATGTACATTTAAGACACAGGATCCCAAATCCAGTTTATGACTACTGCAGTTCTCTTACATAATCCAGATATTTTTAAAGCTGCCCACCTCCTGTGCTAGAGTCCCAACACAAAAACAAGTTGAGTATAAAGACAGAGGAAAGACATCTACTTGCTAAATCATTAAAAGCAAGCAATGGCATCATGTGGCACTGCAGATGCGCCAGGACTGCAACCCCCATCAGTTTTAGTCAGCACAGCCCAGGATAAGAGTACTACAAGTTGTACTCCCAACACCACCTGGAAGGCCACATTACAGATACATGTCAGTCAACAAAGTAGATGTGTTGCTGGGCATGACTTTTTAATAGAAACATTGCTACCATAGATGGAAATAACATGAAAAGAACAGGGCTAGTTTCCTATATTACAAAAAAGAAGAGCAGATCAATATGTTTCAGCAAAAGAAATTATTGAAAACTAACAATATACATATGTAAAATGAAACAACCGAGTCAGGTAAGCCTTACATCAGCAAACAAAAATGTGTTGAGCCTTCTAAAGACTACCTGAAAGCTTCTTCCAAAATGCATCCAGAGATGATTTTTCCCCCACTGGCCCCCATTTTTTTTAATGGTGGTGAAACTTATAGATACATGGTTTTTCATCATGCTGGGGGTAGCTGGTTAGGCATGCTAATCTACTCATGCATCCTCAATAAGTGCTTCTGGGGTCAGTTGCCATTTATCTTTTCTGTTGTAGATAAGCACACACAGCTACAATAGGATCATTTAGAGCAGAATCCCATTCTTTCCCAGATCTAGCTTTATTGAACTGTTTACTGCGGACACACTGCTTCAACCAACACTGAAAGTCTGACTTTCTTCAGCCCTCCTTCCAATGCTGCTAAAAATATCCAGCTAGATAAAGAACAAGGAGGAAAGGTAGATGGACTTGACTAGACTAACATAAAAATACTATGCTTCTTTGTCAGAGGCTTTATTAACTGAGGTATACCTGTATTCTCACCCCTGCCTTAAAGTGACATATAGATTAACCCTTAGATCACACTATGCCAGGCGACTGGGAATTACAACTATTAACTGCAATTCAGAACTGTCCCTGGGGGAAGTACACAGCTTTCATCCATAAGAATGGGAGGGGGGTGTTTCAGAAATAAATTGGGCTACTCCTTGGGTAAGTCACATGCTCTCAGCCTCAGGGGAAGGCAATGGCAAACCTCCTCTGAACAAATCTTGCCAAGAAAAATCCATTATAAGTTGCCTTATGGTCACCATAAGACCTGAAGGCACATAACAACATTTAGCAATTATTCTTTTCTGACTGGCTTCTTTTTCCAAGTACAAGTATCTGTACATTGTATAGAGAACTCTGACAGCAGGGAGAAGGAAAGATTAATACTTCTTGCTAACATTTAGATGTTCAAAGCAACAGTCATAGCTGAGTGATGGAGGAAATTATTTGCATGCAGAAAAATCCAAATTTGGTCCCCAGTATAGAAAAAAATATATCCTGAAGAAGTCAGTCACCAATCAGTGTCAAATGAAACTGAGCTAGATAAACCATGTACAAAGTTAAACTGTGTATGAAGTTATTAGCTGGACCCTGTATATAGCATGAATGGACAAAGTGTTGCCTGTGAGCCAACTGCAGACCCCCTGTGCCATTTCTGTGGCTCCAGAACCCTACAAAATTACCTCTAAGGGTGTGGATGGCATTTCCACCATGTTTGGATGCCCCCCGGAACAATTAATGCCTAGGAGAAGCCTTTCTTGAAACAGTAAGTGAAGAGGAAGCTACTTCTGCTCACTTCTTGTTATTAAATAAGGGCTCTCCTGAGCCTGAAATGGCCCAGGAAGGCCCTGAAATATGGTGGGAATGCTATCCATGCTCCTTAGAGGGCATTTAGTAGCAAAGTGATGGGGGGGGGGCTGGGTATAGTGGGGGCATGCAGCCCCTCAAGTCTCCTGGGGGACTAAGGCAGCCCCCTAGATTTCTATGGCTGTCAATCCTCCATTCTCATGAAGCAGAAATGAAGCAAGAAATCCTCCCAGTTTTGACATAATGTGCAAACAAGTCAGGAAGGTGGAGTGGGATACAAGAGTAAGATGTACAAGCAAATGACACAGCCATCTGGCTGAAGCTAAGCAAGTCCCAATCTGGGCAAACCATGGAGGACAAACTTTCTGGGAATCTTAAGCTACACCACCCCAAATTCCACAATCAAAAGTAGGCAGGTCATAGGCACACTCAATGACATAGTTTTTTGTGGTTTTTTTGGGCTGTGTGGCCATGTTCTAGAAGAGTTTTTGATGTTTTGCCAGCATCAGTGGCTGGCATCTTCAGAGAAGATCTTTCTCTGAAGATGCCAGCCACGGATGCTGGCGAAATGTCAGAAAGAAACTCTTCTAGAACATGGCCACACAGCCCGAAAAACCCACAAAAAACTATGGATGCCGGCCATGAAAGTCTACGACTTCACACTCAATGACACTTTTCTTCTAAGCAACAGTTGGCAGATTTAAGGTTACTAGCTACAAATGGTGACCAAAATCATGAGCTCCCATGTAAGAATTAGTGGGTAAGCCTAGCAAACAATGGTTGGGTGAAAGGAAAATATTTCATGGCACCAACGTGTCCTCTCAGCTGAACTAACAGTTTCATATTCCAGGAGCCTTGTCCTTTTATTTCCAATATGATAGCTCAATAGCCCAGAGAGTTATGCCTAGCCTAGTTTTCTCCTCCAGGACTCTGGAGAAGCAGGTCAGACTTAGTAATGAACTGACTACTACTTTGTCAATGCCCATTTTTCAGACTAACATAACAATGTCATTCACCACAGATAGTTCAGGTTTTTTGTTGTTGTTTTTTGCAGGACACGGGTTATATTGCCAGTAACAGCACAGTCCAATTCACTCTTTTTGGCAGCTTGCTGAAGAATCCACAGGATTAACTTCTCATTAAATCTGTCAAGCCTGTATGATTTGCTTCCTTCTCAAAGGAGAAGCCCCTCAAAATAAAAGCAAGTGAGTAAAAAACAAAGTTTTGGTGTTCTCATGTACAATTGCCCCTCAACAAAGCTGAAACACACATTTAGATCCCCTGACAAACATGAATAGTGAAATCCAGTCAGCGCACAGAATAATCACTTCAAGCACAGGCATCACCATTTGATGTCCTTGAATCCCAGCCTCTGAGCTGAGCACAACAAAGAAAAGGCTTTCAATGGTTGTATTTTATCTGCATTGATTTTATGTCACCTTATCAAAATCCAAAATAACAGAGGAATTATAGTTTGCACTGCAAAAAGTACACTTGCAATAAGCCACTGAAACTCTTGTGAGCTAGAGTCTGAAGATAAGCAATTTATTTACAACCTAAGGCCTAAAGGAGTTTCCAGAAAGAATGATTAAAGATTTAGTCATCAGGTGGGGATCAATCCCTGAACCTTGTCCCCTCCACAGGATGTTTGTTGTGTGTTAAATCACCATTCAATCACAGGGCTGGAGAAATGAGCAGACCTCCCAATGCTCCTGGAGTGCAGTTCCCAACATTCCCAGCCACCAAAATACATGTTTTCTGCAGCTCCAGAGACTAGGACATGGAGCAATGGATGCAAACTATAGGAAAAGAGATGCCACCTCCACATTAGGAGGAACTTCCTGACAGTAAAAGCTGTTCAACAGTGGAACACACTCTTTCAGAGTTTGGTGGAATCTCCTTCTTTGGAGATTTTTAAACAGAGGCTGGATGGCCATCTGTCAGGGGTGTTTTGATTGTCAGTTCCTGCATGGCAGAATGGGGTTAGACTGGATGGCCCTCTTCCAATTCTATGATTCTGTATGTCCATAATGAAAGATTATGGAAACTGCAGTCTGACAACATCAGGAGGGCTACCTGCCTTCCAGTCCCTGCAATTTCTAATAGTAAAGGTGTTGAGATTCCATTCTGATAATGTGTCAGCATTTATTATAAGCCCTCCCAAAAAGGGGAAAAGCTCATAAGTTTAAAGCATGAATACATCTTTGAAATGCTAATGTCACAGTATTTTGAATTTAATTTATTTTCAAATTTTAATGTCTACACTCTAAGGAGCTCCAGTTCCAATACTATTTAAAAAAACAGTTGAGAGAAATGTCTATGTCCCAGCCTTTCAGCAAATGTGCTATTAGGTACTGCATTAAAAAGAGTAAATACTGCACTGTAAAACTAGAACAAAAAATCCAGTTACAAAAATAATTTTAATTCCCAATGTATTTTTTTTAAAAAAGCTCACCATAGGGAACAAATACAAGTGAAAACTGAAAGTAGCTACACAACTGCCCAAAAAAAAAAAAAAAAAGGTGCTGGTCAAATCTGTCTGCCTTGCTTTCTCAGGAACTCTTCAGGGAGAGAGAAAGTAGTAATACTGACAATACACTGGTGTGACTATTTTCTTGCACTGGGGAGCCACAGGGCATGATCTGCCTATTTAACATCTTTCCACAGTCATTCAGTACAGTCATTAGTGACTTGGAAGAAGAGTCATCAGCCTGCAAATATCACCCAGCTATCTCTGTTACACCTTAGTCAGGAGTGGCAGTGCATGACCTGAGCCAGGATGCTGGGCTGGGCTGGGCTGGATGATGGCCAACCAACAGGATTGTAAGATAGATGCTCAGTGCATAAGTAGTACAGATAAGGAATAAAGTAATTTACCTGTACTTGATGCACATCCCCTGCAGCAGAGTGTGAATCATGCAGCCCTCCAAATTTTGTTGACTGCAGGTTCCATTAGTCTCCATGGTGAGGAATACTGGGATCTTGGAGGGCCACAAGATTTCCACTTTATCTACCCTAGAGGAACATATAAACAGTCCCAAAATGCTCCTGCATTCATCTCGGAAACACTTAATACCACCTTCAGTTGATACATAAGATTATTACTATTCCTGGACAAGAATAACCTTGACACAGTGGTCCATACATTGGTAACCTCAATATAAAACTAAAATAATGTGCTTTAGATTGGTCCAGAAGCTGAAGGCAACCCAGATTCTTCTTAGCCTCTTTGGTATTTCCTTTTCAGTATTGACAGGAAGAGCCAGCCTGATGTAGTGGTTTGAGTGTTGGACTATGACTCTGGAGACCAGGATTTGATTCCCTGTTCAGCCATGGAAACCCACTGGGTGACCTTGAGCAAATCACACTGTCTCAGCCCCAGGAAACCCCAAGGTAGGGTTGGAAACAACTTGAAAGATAGGAAACCAATGTCACCCATGGTAACACTATGGTCACATGGTAACAACACACTATTCCAAAGTCACATAGGCTGGGTGATATCATCCTTTCTAAATTGCCAGGTAATACTTTTATACAGGAAAAGTTCTAGCTATGTTAAGCAGGTGACCACCTGGGTCATGTGGCCCAACAATCCTTGAAGCCATGAGCTGGAGTAGGGGCCACATACTTTTCTCTTCTTCCCTGCAGTCCCACATTCAAGCAGATCTCAGGTTAAGAGAGTTCAAGCGGCAACACAGGGGAAAGTGTCTTTGCACAAGATCTAGAAGAGTCACTGCCACTGAAAACAGACAAGACTAGTTGGGCCCAGCAGCAGCTGGGAGCTCTCATGTCAATGGGACAGTGAATCCAGGCCATATTTTAGTCCAAGTTTTGGAGGAACTATTCAAGGTACTGAACATATTTCAGAAATCAGGTTCAGCACCCTGGATAGCTCATTTAGATGAAACCCAGAGCAGATTTACTATACCACTGACATGGAAGTCACGAGCTACCACTGAACATGCCTATATACTGACTCAGTAAAAGACATTCATTCAGTTCCAACAGATATTCAGGATTCTCATTCTGGTCTGTTTTTTCCCAAACTCATGGATACTGACTTTTATTAAGCCTGGTCTGATGGAGGCAGCATAGGATTTCAGTGTTTTGCTCTTTGAGGGAAAAGGCAGCACACCGTGGTGAAGTGTGCTATTATCACCAGCCACATGGAAGTGGAGGAGGCATCCCATCTATGCTGCAGTTATGTAAGACTGATTTTTGTACTGTGTGTGTGTGTGTGTGTGTGTGTGTGTGTGTAATATATATATATATATATATATAAAGTAGGGTGTGGACATTAGCTGTCAGCAATGAAACCACCTTCTGTACTTAAAAGCTACTACAGTACTGTACTTCTGTTCACTAGGGCAACTGCATATAAAGAAATCCATAAATCAAACATTTCAGTTGAGTTACTCCACCCAAAAACCCAAGTAGGGTACACGTTAGCCAACTGCAATGCAATTAACACACTCAGACACACACCCTAGTACTGATAATAGTACAACTCTTATGTGATTGAACTACTGAACACCTACTGTGAAATGGGCCTGGCAGAAATGCCACACAATGTCGTCTTCTCACTGCTGCTTATCAGTGTTCTTGTTAAACTGAGTCAGTCTTTACTTAACCAACATGGGTGCGAAAGATTGCATTTTTCTTTTTTTAAAACTCTTTGCCATCAACAGGCAACTTCCAGTACCACTTAAACTGTGATGGTTGAACTATGCACAGCATGTTACATGACTACAGATCTACACCCTGACACAGGCCAATACGTTACAAACGGTTTTACTCAGTGCTATGGACTTTTATTCCATGCGTGCTTCCAAGCTATGCCATTAAGGCAAAGTGCAACACAACCCTGACCAGCAGCCTTCTGCATTCAGTGCAGTAATTTTTAATTACGTGACCCAAGTGGTCTGGTACATTGGAGGCAATATGAGTGCTTGCATGAGTGATGTCTTCAGATTGTTAGTGGTGCCACTAACTAGCAACTACCATTTTATTGCCCATGAAAAAACATGCCAAGTTTACTGTAGGAAAGAGTTCCCACATAAAAATCTGGCAGCGTACACTGTGCACAGCACATCATAACCTGAACTTTGTAGCAGCAGCTTCATTTCATTCAGCTTTGGGAGTGGCACACTCAATCATGCAGGAATCACAATGGTAAATTCAGATGAATTCCCATTTCTGGTGTAGTCACTTGACTTCCAATTGTCATATAAGCAAAAAGCTACACTACAATTTGCTTATGGCAAATGAACCAGAATGACTTGGTAAACTCTCAGTTATTAAATTTGATAACTAGTCATTAGTTGCATGTAACTGCCAAGACACACAGGTGTTTATAGTCTTCTAACAAAAAAGTGGGGTGGTTGTTAATATGTCTCTTGTCTGAAAAAAAACTTTTGATTATCAAGGCAGTCTGCTGAATTTTACGTGAGCACAGCTATATGAAGAGTTAAGAGGCCAGCCAACATTACTGATATAGTTTATTATGGAGGGAAGCATGAAAGCATCCATCTTCTTCTTGTGCTATACTGACACTCAAAATGCCAAATTTTAGACTGGCAATCAGGACATCTGTAGGTCACAGGTTTGGATACAGTTGGTTGAGACCAATGCACTGCCAAACAGGATCATGCCACAATTCCCATCAGTGTCAGGAATCAGATGTTTGGGACTAAAAATAAAATGGCTTCATGAGATGAAAACCTACCCAAACTGTTAACATGGCTTACTTTAAGACACCCAGATCCAGATAAGATTACGGTTAAATTGCATTCTTATGGATTCTGAAGTTTTTCTGGTTGACTTTGGCTGCTATCATATACTACCACAAATTATGCAGTCGAGTTTCCCGCATTTGGGGAAATCGCAGGGGTCAGCACACCCGGAGTAAAGCACACCTGGGAGTAAAGCCCATTTAATTCAATGTGACTAAGCAGACAAAGGAACCCACATATAGGACTTTCCTTTCCCCAAGATTTGCTCTGGCATGTTCTTTAACCCACCCTAAGTTTCTCCCAGAGGTGTCCTCCAACCTTTCAGAGCAAACTCTGAAAACAAAAAGGGAATCTGTCTCAAATCCTATTCCACCAACAAAAATTGCTTGGTTAGATGGATGAATAATCAAATACCATCCTTAAAAGTTCCCAAGCTATTACACAGTCTATCTTCCAAGTATATACAATTGCCCCTCCATATTCATGGCCTTGACACTCTTCATTTCGATTATTCGTGAGGTCAAGGCCACTAGCCCAGGCATTCCTCCTCCCACTCCCTCCTGGGCTTTTCCCCTCAGGAGAAAAAGCCCAAACGCCAACTCTATGTTTTTCCCAGCCAGCCAGCCAGGCAGCAATCCGGCGATCTGGCTGGGAAAGGAGGAGGATCCTACATCCACCCAAGTCCCTTTGCCTGCCCCATTGCTCCCTGGGCTGTGCATGAACTTTGTGCTAAAGCGAGGACAACCATGTCAACCTACTATAGTGTCTCCTAGCACTCCTATTCAACAGCTTTATCAATGACTTGGATGAAGGAATAGAAGGCATGCTTATCAAATTTCCTCAAGAGGACACCAAATTAGGAGGAGTAGCTAATACCCCAGAAGACAGGATGAAAATTCAAAATGACCTGAATAGATTAGAAAGCTGGGTCAAAGCTAACAAAAATGAATTTCAACACAGAGAAATGTAAGGTACTGCATTTAAGGCGGAAAAATGAAATGCATAGATATAGGATGGAGGACACCTGGCTTAACAAGACTACGTGTGAAAGGGATCTAGGAGTCCTAGGACACCACAAGTTGAACATGAGTCAACAGTGTGATGTGGCAGCTAAAAAGGCCAATGCGATTTTAGGCTGCATCAATAGAGGTGCCACTCTATTCTGCTTTGGTCAGACCTTACCTGGAATACTGTGTCTAGTTCTGGGCACCACAATTCAAAAAGGATGTTGACAAATTTGAGCGTGTCCAGAGGAAGGCAACCAAAATGGTGAAGGGTCTGGAAAGACTTGGGGAACTGGGTATGTTTAGCCTGGAGAAAAGATGGTTAAGAGGTGATATTATAGCCCTGTTTAGGTATTTGAAGGGGTGTCATATTGAGGATGGAGCAAGCTTGTTTTCTGCTGCTCCAGAGACTAGAACACAGACCAATGGATGCAAGCTACAGGAAAAGAGATTCCACCTCAACATTAGGAGGAACTTCCTGACAATGAGAGCTGTTCGACAGTGGAACAGACTCCCTCGGAGTGTGGTGGAGTCTCCTTCCTTAGAGGTCTTTAAACAGAGGTTGGATGGCCATCTGTCGGGGATGCTTTGATTGTGATTTCCTGCATGGCAGAATGGGGTTGGACTGGATGGCTCTTGTGGTCTTTTCCAACTCTATGATTCTAGCAAAGGCCCTATAGGCACCTAAAGAGGCTGTTAAGGGAAGCCTGGTCTTTTAACATATCTCAATGCCTGCTCCCTAGACTGTAATCAACAACAACTGCTTAAAAGTGACCTTAAATTAAGCTCATGCATCCCTAGAGGAACATACCTATTGCACCAAATCACCAACATAAAACCACATGAATGGGATTTGGGAGATCACACCCTTGTTTTAAGCCTACACAAGGCATATATTCCCAGTATTCATGTTGTCTCTGCAAGTCTACTATAATCCAGCATATTGCTGCTATACAGTTTGTATCCTACTGACCCAGGAGAAACATACAAGCCATACTTTGCCAAGACGTTAGTCATAGCACCACTTTAGGATAGGAAAGCACATCTCCTATGTGCAATACAGAAGGTGTTCAGTCTTGTTCTGTAGAAGACATTCTCCCACCCATGTCAACAACTCTGTCAACTTTCTACTAGTTATACACTAGCAACACCCAGCATGAGTAGGACAAAAGTACACATGATTTCAATTGTTACTTTAGTTGGCACTTTGCACAATATATTTTACTGTTAATATTTAAACTGAAAGAAAGTAGAGTGAAGTAATTCCTGGAAACGCAAGTTGCAACAGCTGTCAGAGGTATTTTCCCACAAGGAGACTCATTCAGAGATCAGCAAGGTTCCCCGTCTCAAAACATATGGGTTACATACAGAAAACCAACATTCCTTCTCCTTTGCTTTTCCTTGAAGCCTCAAGTCTATTTACACAGACACAAGGTCTCTGAAATTATGCTTCAGGTCTGTAATTCAAGGTCACGTTTTGCTCATAACAACATAGTTTTATACTCCAGAGACACAACTGAAAAGAAAACCAAGGTACTTCCTTACTTGAAATTCAGATGGCCTTCCACCAAACAGGGTAACAATTATTTAAAAGTTATGTTTCAGCTCCCACAGGTAGGTATTAGTTTTATTTTCCTTTGCTTGTTAAGCATACTAATTCTAAGCTACCACTTGGCTGCTGATTGAGAGCACACAAGATTTGGTTATAGGAATGAATCACTGCTAGCGTCTTAAGTTTTAAGTGATGGGTTTCATTTGCAGAATGTGTATTATGCCTTTATCACTACTCTTCCTTTGGGAAGCTTAGAGTAGTATCATTGAGTAATCTTAAAGTATTCAAGAACTGACTAGAATGAGACTTGCTTGGTTTAATAATTCAAGAGCAATGTGTATTTTTTTAAACTATCTTCTGGATCCCATTTACTTTAAAAAAAAGATCTATACATGTTCTGACAGCATCAAATCGCCAATGAAGATTCGTTAGAGTTGTTTCGCAACTGAGAGCGTCTTGTTTGCCGAAGCGTGAAGTCTTTATCTAGAAAAAAAATCCTGCCAGAAAATGTATTCCCTACATCTTTTCATCTTGTAACAGTGGGATCTGTTATTATTCTAATGCTATGAACGTATATCCAAATTCTAAAAATGGAATAATAGGGAGTGGCTAGAAGGGGCACAACTTCCACCCTGGATATCACAGACTTCATTAACATTCAAAAACAGGTGGTACAACTAACTTCTGAGATATTCTGCCTTTGGTATTGTTGTTGGGTGCCTTCAAGTCATTTCTGACTTATGGTGACCCTAAGGCAAAGTTATCATGGGGTTTTCTTTGGCATGGTTTATTCACAGGAGGTTTGTCATTATCTCCCTCTGAGACTGAGAGTGTGTGACTCTATCCCAGCCTTATATGAGCTCTTTCCATTTTATATATTTCTTCCAACTTTAACCCAGATGTTTCAACTCATGTATTCATTAAACAATTTATTATACACTTGCTGTGTATCAGGGTAAAGCCTGAATCCTATTCATAGTTCAAGAGTTAGACCCAGTGAATCAACTTTTTGAATGGTGAATTAATAAGTCCCACTGATTCAATGAGGTCTATTTTAGTTGAGACCACCAACAGGAGTTAGGACAGGGTTACTTATATGACTGGGAGGGTGATCAAGATGAGAGGCTCATTTAGCAAAAACCTGATTTCTTTTGTTAGAAAATGTATAAAGTCTTCTTGGACTACAATCCTGCAAACACTTACTTGGGAGTAAGATCCAATCATGTCCTTGGACCTACTTCCCAAGGATGGTTCAGGGACAAAAGCACACATTTTTCCAACTCCACTTTTAAAGAGTTATGACTGGCAACCCAAACACATACATACACATACTGCTAAGTGTCTGGCAATACAATAAAACCACTAAGCTGCAGGGAACTACAATACAATACCAGTAAATTTCACAGCCAGAACAAGAAATATTTCAACCAAATAGAGAGGCACGCCTACTGAGAGCAGGAGGGCTCACACTCTCCTTAACTTCTGATACACTACTACTGCCCTTAACTATGAATGAGTTATGAATGAGTTATGTTCCACAATAGGGGATGGGACCCATATAGCCTTTCAGATCTTGCAGGACTGCAGCACCAAAAATAAATAAATAAATAAATAAAAATTTTAAATTTTTTTAAAAATTTTTTAAAAATTTTAAAAATATGCATGCATACTCTCTCAGCCCCAGGAAAGCCATGGCAAAACCCTTGTAGAGATTTTGCCAAGAAAACCTAAAGAACAAGTAATAACAACAATAATCAATAGGTACACACATGCATATAGCATAGCATATACCCAACTGTGTAACTTCAATCATATGTTGAAAGCTACTCTACAAGACTATAAAATGGAAAGAAGGGCAATCATGTGGCCTGCCAGTAGCCTTCTGCAGATTTGCTGTATCCTGTCCCAACTGTCTAATACAAGGGTAGGCAACCTAAGGCCCGGGGGCTGGATGCGGCCCCCCGAGGCCTTTGGACCGGCCCCAGGCCCGTCCTGCCGCAGCTGCCCCCGCCCACCATGATAATATTGATTATTGTTGTTATTACTTGTTCTTGGGGTTTTCTTGGCAAAATCTCCACAGGGGTTTTGCCATGGCTTTTCTGGGGCTGAAAGAGTGTGCATGCTTTTTTTATATATTTTTATTTATTTATTTATTTATTTTTGGTGCTTCGGCCCCGCAATTGTCTGAAAGACAGCACTCCGACCCCCGGCTCAAAAAGGTTGATACCCCTGGCCTAATAGTTCAATAATGGAAGCTTCCTCAACCCAACCCAAATTGCGCTGCTAAAAAAAAATATGGGAGAAGTGAAGTTGACTTTTTTGTATGAAAAGTTGAATATCTTAGTCCTGATACTGACCACAGATTCCTGGGCTGGCTGATTTGCTCTGAAGCATCATAGACCTTAATTCTTAGTACCTATCCACCTATTTTGAATCTGGCACCAGTGAGTAGACCTCTGGGTTCAAAAGTCAGAAAGAAAGGAAAATCTACAAAAATCTGCCTGCCTCTATCCTAGCAATCTGAAGTTTGTTTATGAAGCAGGAGATAAACTAGCTGCAGTCTACTCCATAACAACTAAGTCTTCTTGAATGCAAAGTACTGAAACATCATATTGCCTGTGAAATATATGAAATATACATGAAATAGCTTCAAACTCAAGAAGCTGATACTTTCAGTATCACAGTATTATTAGGCCACAGTCTATTACTATACTACAGGCACTTTAGAATTTGTGAAGAATTTTAAATCAATTTATTAACCCATTTGTACCCACTGTGTAACTAGTGCACACCCAACAGCAGGATTTGTTTTTGGTGATCCCTGTGTTCTTCAGAGCAGAAAGTGAGAAGGAGAAAGGCTGGTGCGTTTTTGTTGGCAGTTTTTTAATTGATGTCTTTCGAGCGACACAACATTACTTGTACAACAAATCTCCATAACCTACGCTGTTCTTTCTTTTTTTTTAAAAAAAAAAAATTATAATAATGCATGCTTCTCTTTGGAAAGCAGACCTGCAGTAAAAAAGCTGAGCTCTCCGAAGCAGAGGCTGGCTTTTTAAACAGTGCAAACCCTTCATAAGCCTCCAGCGTAGAAACCCAAGTCCTGGAGCCAAAAGGAAGTGGCTCTACCTGCTGGGAGGGGAGGCACCTCAGGAAATCCTGTCTGAGCAGCGCCAGCCGTTTCTCTGCTTTCCCCTGATTAGATTTAGCCCCTGCTACTATGGAGCAGACAGACAGCCTGGTGTAGTAGTCTGTGTGCTGGACTACGACTTTGGAGACCAGGGATCGAATCCCGACTCAGCCATGAAAACCCACTGGGTGTGACCTTGGGTGAGACACACCCTCTCAGCCTCAGAGGATGGTAATGGCAACCCCCCCCTGAAGAAACTTCCCAAGAAAACCCCATGATACGTTTGCCTTAGGGTCGCCAGAAGTCAGAAACAACTTGAAGGCGCACAACACACACACACACACCATGGAGCAATGCAGACCAGAGATACACAAACTGGGGAAAAAGGAGGCAGACAAGTATCCCGACCCAGAGTATTCCAACAAGCACAAGCACCACTCCCTCTTAAGGCAGTAATGTCTAAGCCAGTGATTCCCAAACTCAGGTGCTCCAGGTGTTTTGGAATTCAGCACCCAGAATCCTCAGTCAACTTGGCCAATGGCCTGGGATTCTGGGAACTGGAGTCCAAAAACATGGAGGATGAATAGGGTCGCCCCAAGGAAGAAGGAACAGGCTGGGCACCAAGTGGAGGGGATGCATTGTGATCCCAGCCCACAGGCGCACACACACACACACAAAACATTATTATTATTATTATTATTATTATTTATATCCTACCCCTCTGCAAATGCAATATTGAGAACATATCCAGGGGTACCTCAAAGTGTGGTCAGCCAGAGTGGTTTGGGCATTGGGCTAGGGCACTGGGGGGCAGGGTTCGAATCCTGGCTTGACCACTGAAACCCACTGGATGACCTTGGATGAGTCACACACTCTCAGCCTCGGGGGATGACAACAGTAAACCCCTGAAGCAATCTTGCCCCAAGATAGGTTCACCGCCTAAGGGCTACCATAAGTTGGAAACCCCTCGAAGGCAGACAACAACAACAAACCTAGGGAATTCCAATCCCTAGAAATACTAATAAACATGTTCAGGGGGTAGCCGTGTTGGCTATATAGCAAAGTATCTTGAGATACTGGAAACATATCCAGAGATACCTTGAAGTATTGCAAACATATTGTAAACATATCCAAGGAGCACTTCGAGATACTGCAAACATACCTAGGGGGTATCTTGAGATTCTGCAAACCCATGCAGGGGTATCTTAAGATATTGCAAACATATCCAGGGGCACCTCAAGATATTGCAAACCTATTCAGTGGTACCTAGTACCTTGAGATATTGGAAGTAAGGCTACACCTGAATTGCAACACCTCGAGACATTGCAAACATATTTAGGAGTACCTTGAGATTCTGCAAACATATCCAGGGCCACCTCAAGAAGCCTGAGGTAACTCTCAACTTCTGAATCCCAACACCTTGCGACACTGCAGACACATTCAGTGTTACCTTGAAATATTGCAAACATACCCAGGGGTATTTCGTGATACTGGAGGTACCCCCCGAATCCCAATCCCTCCAGATATTGCAAACGTATTTAGGAGTAGCTGCGTTGGCCGTATGACCAAAGTACAACCACGCCCAGCATCCCCAAAACAGGGCTACCTTTAATGGCCCAACCCAGATGCACAAAGGCATCATACATTTGTAGAGATATTGTGTTTGTCTGTGTATGTGTATGAGAAACCAAGGGGTGCATCTCATCCTCAGGGCAAAAGCACCAGGACCTACTAAAACAAATGACAGTACTTGCCCATAGGGAAACTATACTTGCCCAAAGGGAATCATTGGAGAATAGTTGCTTATAGGGAAAGACAGGAGAATACTTGCCCATAGAGAATGAATGGAGGATACTTGCTTATAATAAATAATAAAGTTTATTTATACCCCACCCCTCTGTCAAACAATCGGGGCTGCTTATAACAGTTAAATATTACACAAAAAGTATAGGGAACAGTATAAGAAAAGACAGGAGAATACTCGCTTATAGGGAATCATTGTAGGATAGATGCTCATAGGGAAAGATAGGGGGGAATACTTGTCCATAGAGAACCATTGCAGGATACTTGCCCACAGGGAATCATTTATAGATTTTAGCAATCATTTATAGATTTATAGATTTTAGCAATCATTTATAGTTTTAGCAAGCCAGCCTCTATATTCTCTATGGGCAAGTAAGTATATTCCCCATTGATTCTCCATGGACAAGTATTCTCCTATCTTTCCCTATGGCAAGTAAGTGTCCTCCAATGATTCCTACTACGGGCAGGTATGCTCTCCCTTTGGGCAAGTACTGTCCTCGGTCGTAGGGCGTCCCAGGAGACACCACCCCAAAGAAAGAAAGAGAGAGGGAGGCCGGTCCCTTTGGGCCCTTTGGGTCCCCCCCCCTTGTCCCCGCTGCTGCTGACCGATGGAGACGAGCTTGATGCTCTCCCTGTCGAGGAACTCGAGGGCGACGGAGACGTTCTCCAGCTGCATCTGTCGGAAGGTGGGTCTCTGGTGGTACTTGCGGTACATGCGCTTCTGGCTGAGGACCTCCAGGAGGGCGATCAGGCGCAGGCCGTCGCTCAGGTCGAACTGCAGGTTCCCGATCCGCTTGTTGACGACGCGGAGGTGCTCGTTGCACCAGCGGGTGAAGGTGTTCTGCTGGATGCGCTTCCAGGGAGCGTCCTCCGCAAGGTCCTTCTCCGTCACAGGCATGATGGCGGCGGCGGCGGCGGTGGCTGTGGGGGACACCTCAGACCCTGCGGGACACGGGGACGCCTCCGCTTCCTTCGGCTTCTGCTTCTCCTTCTGCCTCAAGCCGGGGCTGCTCCTCTCCTCAGTGCCGCTGCTGAGAGCAGCCTGGCCCCGCGCCTGCGCACTCATGGCGGGGAGGAGGCCGCTCCGCCTCCTCTTGGCGGTTTGAGGGACTGTCCCAACCGCCGAGGCCAGCCTCGATGAATGGCCCTTTCCCTCACTCCCTCCCTGGCTCCCAGGTTAGAAGCCGCCAAACCGCCACAGCCCGGCGCTCTCGGTTAGCTTAGCAACTCTAGGCCGCTCCTCCGCCTCTCCTTCTTCTCCTTCCTCTTCTATCTCTCGCCTCCGTCCGCACCTCTCTCTCTCACACCACGACGCTCCCGCTATGGAAGCGCTCCAAGAAGAGCCCCTCTTGTGAGGGAAGTTAAATACCCCGCCTCAGCCAGGGAGGGAGGGGCCAGGGGGAACCAGGCCTCTTCCTCCTTTTCCAGGACCTGTCCTCCATTTTTCAGGCTTCTGTCCAAGAGGAGTTCCAAAATGTCCTCCATTTTGAGGGTGACCAGGGTTGGTCCTCCTTTTCCAGGACTTGTCCTCCATTTTCAGGCTTCTGTCCTGTAGTTCCAAAATGTCCTCCATTTTGAGCATTAGGTGGCCTTCCTTTTCCAGGACCTGTGTCTTCCATGTCAGCCTTCTGTCCAGGAGGGGTTCCAAAATGTCCTCCATTTTGAGCATAGCTAAGAAGCATGAATTTATATTTATATATGAGTGTTTTGAGCTTTCATTTGGTCATGTCCTCCATTTTTATTTTATTTTTTTTATGGGCCTACATTTTGCGGTACCTTGTCCTCCTGCGTGGATAGGACACCTGGTCAGCCTGGGCTCAGGATAACCAGACATCCTCCTTTTCCCTGACATCTCCTCCATTTCAACCTTCTGTCCAGGAAGACTTTCAAAATGTCTTCTATTTTGAGTATGGCTAAGAAGCCTAGGTTTACATTTTTAGGAGTGTTTTCTGCTTTTATTGGGACATGTCCTACATTTTTCATGAGCATCCTACATTTTGCAGAGCCTGGTCAACCTGCCTTAACAGTTTGTTGTGGTTGTGTGCCTTCAAGTAGTTTCTGATTTAGGATGATCCTAAGGTGAACCTATTACGGGGTTTTCTTGGCAAGATTGGTTCAGAGTAGGTTTGCCATTGCCTTCCCCTGAGGCTGAGAGAGTGTGACTGGCCCAAGGTCACCCAATGGGTTTCATGGCTGAGCTGAGAATCGAACCCTGATCCCGAGAGTCATAGTTCAACACTCAAACCACTACACCACACTGCCCTCCCCAAAAAAAATTTCCCATTGCAGGATCTTCAGAGGATGGTCTGGTGGGATACACAAGCAGGGAAATCCATCAGCTGAATCCCATGTCTTCCTCTTCCTTGTCGTTTCACATTATCCTCTCCCCTTCTACACACAAGGAGACAGTAACAAGAATGAGGCGGAGGAACACAGCCTCCTCTTTCCCTGACCTCTCTTTTGGAGCATTACTATGGATTGGGTCCAGAAGGAAAAGGTAAGTAGTGGGCAACTGTGAGAGGAGGGATAAGGAAGAAGATTTTCCAGATGAAGATGCCAAGCTCCGTCATCATCCCAAAAAATCATGAGCCATTGCTGGATCACAGTACAACCCACTGGTGGATCCCCTGTGTATATCTTTTTAAGACCAGTGTTTTAGGCTAGGCTTTTCACTCCTTTTTTTTCTTAACAAAGGCTGCATTTGCACTGTTAGCAAACAACAGCAAACTGAATATACTGTAGTAGAGTTTATTCTAAGGAAATATACACAGCTAAGATTGTTTGGCAGGAGTATTTCCACTGAAGGGTCCTATGTAGATATTTTAACATTTACAGCTTAAATTACTGTACAAGTGCTGCAGGGCGGGAGGAGTACAAGCACATCTACTGGCTTCACCTGTGAATGCCACATGTGGATTAGATCTTGTGCCTAAAAGCAAAATGTGGGAAAGTTGCTTTTAACTCCTCCCAAAATCCCCCAGCCAGCATGACTTTCTTACAAGCAATGGGCCAGGTGGCTCACAAGACTGAAACCATGGAGGAACTTTGGGCAATGAAGAGTCCGTTACCACATGCTGTTGTGTCGTTGTTGTGTGCCTCCAAGTACTTATTGGTTTGTGGTAATCCTAAGGTGAACCTATCACAGGTTTACTGCGGCTGACAGTGTGTGACTTGCCCAGGGTCACTCAGTGGGTTTTAATGGCTGAGCAAGAATTCAAACCCTAGTCTCCAGAGTTGTAGTCCAATGCTCAAACCACTTCACCATGGCTGCATATACAGTACAGAAATAATGCAGTTTGAACCACTTTAACTGTAATGGCTCCATTCTATGGAATTCAGGGATTTGTAGTTTTGGGCCTACACAGTTTGGTGACATAGTGCAGGTACTGCAGCTACAAGGATGTGAGTTTGATCCCAGGGCTCCAAGGTTGACTCAGCCTTCCATCCTTTTGTAGGTCAGTAAACTGAGTAGCCAGCTTGTTGGGGGCAATTGGCATACAAATTGTAAACCACTTAGAGCAGGAGTAGGCAACCTTTCCCCTTTAAGGGCCGAGGGACTTCAGCTCCCAGAAGCCTCAGCCATGTTGGCCAATAGTCCCATGTTGGCCAATAGCTCCTGGGATTCTGGGAGCTGAAGTCCCTCAGCCCTTAAAGGGGAAAGGTTGCCTACCCCTGACTTAGAGAGTGCTGAGTTCACTGATAAGCGGTGTAGAAATGTAAATGCTATTGCTACTTAGCCTTCTCTGTCAGAGAGCTCTGGTGCCACAATAAACTACAAATCTCAGAATTCCATAGCATGGAACCACAGCAGTTAAAGCAGTATCAAACAACTTGAAGACACACGACAACAACAAAAAAGCATCAAAACTGCTCCCCCATCCTATATTATACTCTTGAAATTTATGAAAACGTGAGGTAATCAATTTGGGGGGGTGTGTGTGGAAGGACTTCATGAGCTGCATTCAGTTCTAGTAGGCAAAACAAAGTCCTTGGTTCAGAATTCTGTAACCCCCATTTTACCAGGCCTCAGTTAATGGGTCTCAGGGCTCCAGTAACAACCGAAGTAGACCCAAGTTTGAGTACTTGCGTCTAGAAATGTAATCAATCAATTGATCAGTTTCCCTGATAGCAATTAAATTGAAGGATGGTGCCGCCATATCCACACCACAGTAGTTAAAGCACCCCACTGTCACATTCAACGTACATGAATTCTTTGTGGAGCTCTCCCATGTTTGTTATGGATTTCTTCAGGAGAGAAGAAACTCTCCACATGACCAGCAGGAGTCAGGCAAAATGGTGTAATGGTTGAAGAAATTCGCCACACGAAAATAATCTGCCAAAGATATGATGTTGCACAGGACCAGCAAATATTTTCAAGAAAATTTTTCAGATAGTAACATAAGCCTTCCTGTTTGTAGCAATACATACCAGAGAAAGGAAAATGCATATGGAGAAACAATTACAAGTATATTAACTCTGATATCATATATACCATTATAAACAACACAAAACGTGAAACAACAGTGTAGCAAAACTGGGAAGGATTACTAGTGACCACCTGAAAATAAATGAATTGAAACTGTCTAGGGCAAACAACAATATTTAATCTGGCAGCAAAAAGAATACAGTGTCAAACACATCTCTCTTGGAAGGGAAGATGTCGCCATAGAGAAGACCCTGTATTTTGTGTTATGTGTTATTTTGTTCTATTTTATTTTATTTCCCTCCTTTTCCCACAAGGTGACTCACATTTAAAATATTACAATTATAAACATAAAAAATTCAACATTAAAATGGAATTAAACTATTAACCATATTAAAAACTATATCCTTTTTAAAAGTTAAAGCATTACATGTTAAAAAGATACAGCTCTTGCAGTCCTTTCCTTAAAGCCTTCAGTTCTGAAACCTTGCTTGCTGACAGAAGCACAACAAGGAGGAAGCCATTTTAGCCTCCCTAGGGAGGGAATTACAAAGTCTAGGGGCAGCCCCTGAGAAAGCTCTCTCTTGTGTCCTCACCAACTGTACCCATGAAGGTAGTAGGACTGAGAAAAGGGTCTCTCCTATGGATCTCAGGGTCCAAGCAAGCTCATGTGAGGAAATATGATCTGTCAAATAGTCTGGATATAAGTCATAGGTCTTTATAGGTCATAACCAGCACTTGGTTACATGCATAATGCACCTCTCCTAAAGGTGGAAGATGGAGAAGGATTTCCTCAGATGATCTTAATGCAGTGTCATTTGCAAGAATGGGCAAAGTTCAACCCCCTGGGCTGTTTTTGGGGTCCCTTATCTTTTCCAGACTTCCTGGAATACTACTTTCTGGCCCCCAAAAAGGTGAACAGTCAGTTCTAGAAGCTTCCAGGAGCAGCAATTCACCTTTTAAATAGTATTCTGGCCCTTTGCACTGTATATATTAAAAATAACTATTTTGTAAAATGACAAGTGTTTTCCTGCTGCTTCCATGTTTTCCTTTTGGGGCATTTTTGTTAGTCTCTGTAGCATCAATAGTCCCAGGAAACCAAAACCATCTTCTGGACACCAATTACCCATCTCTGCCTTAAATGCATAGGTCTTAAGCTTAAAGCTGCTTTTGCTTCTCATGCTGAGCATACTGTTGATGCTGGTGCCTTGATTCCAGAAACTGAGCTCTTAAAGTATGGTGTTGTCCTATACAGCCTTCAGTGGCTGACAGTGTTGGTCTTGGCTGATAGGTCTTGGACTGAAAGTTCTCAGATTCAGCTGTTTCTGGGGGGTTTTTTGGGGGGGAGGGTTCAAGGTTCTTTTACACCATGGATTACTTACCTGCTGGTTAATGATACCAAGCCATGTAAGCCTAGGCCTTCTAGATACCATGCGGAACAGAGACCTCTTTTAACAGTGGTTTATAGATGAAATTCATGCGGTCGCCATACATTGACAGGAGACTTGAAGGCACATAAACACGCATAAAAGAACTAAGTTCAGCTAATGAGACTCCTCCTGTTCGGTTACAATCAGCAGGAATTAATGTAATCACCATCATTCTCTGGAAGCAGGTGAAAAGGGACCATGAACCCACTTCTTTGTATGGGCAGCCCCATGTCATCCTCCTAGGTGTGTGTCAAATCACCACAAGCAGCAGGTGCAGTCGCAAAGCTAGAGTCATTTCAAAAATGTCCACAAACAGGTTAAGGTTTATGTTTATCTGCCAACAAATCCCACTTATCAAAGGGAATGTTGCTGACCAGAAAGAGAGGAGGGAGACTGAAACTAAGGGGATGTTGCCGTTTTATAAAAGAGCGAGACTGAAAAGCCTCTCCAAGGCCATCAGCCCCAGTTGTCACAGGAGAGGGGTCCTGACACCTTCAGAGATATTCCAGGTTCCTCCTTTATATTGAAACTGTCACTGAAAATAATGCATCTGGTCCTTTGCAGCTGTTATTTTTGTTATGTACTTTCAGGTTGACTCCAATTTAGGATGACCCTTTCTTGTTGTTAACTGCCATCAAGTCAACTGCGACTTATGGTGACCCCATGAATGAGAGATCTTCAAGTCACCTTATAACCAACCATTCTGCTCAGGTCTTGCAGACTCAGGGCCGTGGTTCCCTGGATTGAGTCCATCTATCTGCAGGTCTTCCTCTTTTCCTACTGCCTTCTATTTTGCTAAGCATTATGGTCTTTTCTAGTAAATGAGGTCTTCTCATGATCTGGCCAACATACAGCAGCCTCAGTTTAGACATCTTGGCTTCTAGGGAGAGTTCAAGCTTGATTTGCTCTAGGATCCATTAATTTCTCTTTTTAGCAGACTGGTATCTGCAGCACTCCTCTCCTGCACTATATCTCAGCAGCACTCCTCTCCTGCACCATATCTCAGATAAGTTGATCTTCTTCCTATCACCTTTCTTCATTGTCCAGCTTTCACAACCATACATAGAAATGGGAAATACAATGATATGGACAATTCAACTTTAGTATTCAATAATATATCTTTACAGGGAATTCTCTAATTGCTTTATAGCTGCCCTTCCATGTCCTGGGCTGAATCTGCGCTGCAGAAATAATATAGTTTGATACCACTTTAACTGCCCTTGCTCCTTGCTATGGAATCCTGGGATTTGTACTTTGTTGTGGCACCAATGCTCTCTGACAGAGAAGGCTAAATATCTCACAAATCCCAGCACTCCATTGCATTGAGCCATGGTCTCAAACTCCATTATTTCTGCTTTCTTCTTCTGATTTCTTGACTGCAGTCTACATACTGATTTATGACTAAGCCAGGAAAAGAAAATCTTTAACTATTTTGATGTCTTCATCATCCACTTTAAAGTTATAAAACCCTATCCTAGGGTTTGGGGCAGATTTATTCAAAGGAGATTTGCCAAATCCTTCCACCGGGGCTGAGAGACAGTGACTTGTGCAAGGCCCCCTGTGGGCTTCCATGGCTGAGCAGGGATTTGAACCCTGGTCTTTCAGACCCCTAGTTGAACATTTATATCACTATACTGACTCTCCTGGTCCTTTTTTTTTTTCCAAACCTGAGAAGATTTCAATCTACATACAGTTTTCTACTCAACTGCTCGCTAAGAGGTTAACATATTTGCCTGTATATATGTTCTGAGAGCCAGCGTGGCATAGTAGTTTCAGTGTTAGACTATGACTCTGGATATCAGGGTTTGAATACGCACCTAGCCATGGAAACCCACTGGGTGACCTTGAGCAAGTCACACTCCCTCAGCCTGAGAGGAAGGCAATAGCAAGCCCTCATTGGACAAATCTTGCCAAGAAAACCCCAGGATAGGTTTGCCTTATTATGGTCGCTTTAAGTCAGAATTTATTTGAAGGCACACAGCAACAATATATATGTTTTGGCTGGTTCTTCAACTATTTCTGCCCCTTGAGCCCCCCATCACAACAATTTAGCCCATGAGTCTGATCCTTTCTGAGAAAGACATGCTGGTTCTTCTGAGTTTGGATTAATCAATTGAACTCTGAACCTATCTCTCTTTTTAGTCAGAAGCTTGCTGTACAATGATGGTCACTGAAGCACTTACTGTATCTTTTGAGCAGCTGTTTTCTCAACCACAAGAAGAGAAATGAAGAGCCATCTGCAATGGGCGTAGCTGGCACATGCCCAAGATACAGACATACACAACATGCCCTATGACTAAGTGGCCTATGCAACAAGTAGCCAGTTGTCAATAATCCAGCACATATTCCTTTGGGTCCCCTGAGTAAAAAAAATGAGGCAGGGTGGGAAGGGCTTCAGCAGCATTCATCTGTAATTGTATATTTTTGTTTTTTAAAGAATTGGTATGATCCCGGAAGCCCTTCCCTGAAGTTTAAGGGACTATGTCATACTTGGACAATCCCTTTCCTGTCATCATGCTAGTTAGGAACAGCCATTGCACTTCCTAGCCAACCATTCAAACAGCGCAAAGAGCAATGCCTGTGAGGTGCCCTCTGAGCTGATGCCAAATCCAAGGTGTTTATGAAAGTGGGGAACCAAGCCACCCCAGCCTCAGTATGTCTCCGGCCACTTGGGGAGGGGGGCCAGCTGAAGTGCAAGACTTGTGGCTATTTGGACCTCAAGTGCCACTTTTCAAAGGGCATCTGTGTAGCTGAGGAAATGAAGGGTGGTAATTGCCAGACTCTCTCTTCCTATGTCATTCCAAATAAACATCTAAAAGCAGCCCGGGTACACAGCACTGGAGTAGCAAAACACATGCCTTTCCCCCCCCCCCCCTAACAATAACAAACAGGGAGGCAACAGCTTTGCAAAACAGTTCCTTTATAATGGTGCTTATCAGAAATCTAGTCTGGCAAATCTGTGGGTTCCATCCTTTGGGGAGCAAGGTACTATCCAGCAATGCTCTGTTTTGGCCACAACTTTTCCCCAGAGGAATAAGGGCAAGGAAAAGTCCAACAGTCTTGTCTCTCTGTCTCCTCTAGTCCACATTGTGAGGGGGGGGCAGTCAATAGCACCAAACAAACATATCCCTGACAGACTCAGCTTCAGCCAGACAACCAGGCGAAAATCCAGGGATCACAGCTCAGGAAGGCCACTTATTTTTCACCCTGACTGACTAAAATACAGCATCACAATGATTTAAAAAATACACAAGGGAGTAGCCACACTGCAAAACTAAAGCAGTCTGACACCACTTTAACTGCCATGACTCTAACCTACAGAATCCTGGGATTTGTAGTTTGGTGAGGTATTTAGCCTAGTCTGTTGGAGAGCTCTGGTGCCTCACCAAACTACAAATCCCAGAATTCTGTAGGATAGAGACATGGCAGTTAAAGTGGTATAAAACTGCAATTCTGCAGTGTGAATATGGCATTCCCTCCCCAGTACAAATAAAGAAGATGGCTGGACTTGACATGGAATCCACCACACCTGAGGTACGAAGTTAGTTTAGAGTCTCCTGAAAGGTTTTGTAGCATTGATGGGTCTGTTTTCCAAAAGAGAGAAACAGCTGGAAACTCACAAGGAACAGACAGAAAGTTGTCACTGCTTCCTTCCAGCACCAGTAAAAGGCAAACCTGAACAAATCTTGTCAAGAAAAATGGGTGATAGGTTTGCCTTTGTGTTGTCACAAGTTGGAAATGACTTGAAGGCACACAATAACAAAATTATACACACACAAAAAAAAAAAGTTTGCAAAGGTTACTTGACCAGGTTGTTTCATTTCATCTGGGTGTATATTGAATGAAAAGTTTTTGTGATATAGGAACCTATCTCTATTATTTTCATGTTATTTCTACCCCTAGTTCCAAATTTTCTATTAAAGAAGTAATGCCAAGGGACACATCTAATTGCTAATGGAGATACACCTGTGGTAGGCTATCCCATGCATTTGATAACTTTGACATCTGTACTCATTATTTGTTCTTTAGGAGATACATGATCGTGCTGCCTGCTGCAACTCATGGTTATGCATGTCCCTGGAGTAATTCAGCTCCTGTTTTTCCATTTCTTCTTAGGAAGTGGGGGAACAACAATGGTTTCGTCATGGAAGATATATACATTAAGACAAATAAGAGGTGCAACCTGCAGGTGCAGCTAAAAGGTTTGGACTTGATGCGCTAGAAAGTGTGATTTAATAGATAAACCACTGGCTCAGCTCACTAGGCAATCATGGACAAATTTGTTCATGGTTTTTGAGAATTATTTTCTCATTTGGAAAAGGGAAATACTAATGAGTAACCCAAAGCAACTTTTCTGGAGAGTGTAGAAAAATGCAAATTATGGTCTCTTCCAGACAGGGCAAATGTGTCAGGAATTATTTGCTGCTGTAGTGCTTTGGGGAGTGGGATGGGGGGTAATCCAGATTGTTTTCTGTTGTCCCAGATTATTTTCTGGCAATTCTCAGCACCAGCTGCAGCATTTCATGCCCACCTTCAAGTGGGATTCTTTTTTAATTTTGAAACATAACAAAACAAAGATGTATTCTTTTCTTGCCTCCTTTTTAAAAACAAAAATTCTTAGTTATAATGAATGCACCAGTAAAATGACACTGAAACAGCAGGAGCACTATGGGAGTTGGATGACATGTACTCTCAGAAGTGCCCACTGGGCATTCCTGTCCAGGTTCCATTGGAACTGGGCAACAAGTCTGTGAACAATCAGTGCCTAGTGAATGGATGAGAAAGAAATGTCTTATAAAATCATGGTGCTGGCCATAACCTGAGCGTTTGCCCTTTGGTTTGACAGAGTGCTTTGTGGGGTTCTTTTGCCAGCTTCACCTTGGTGTTCTTATTATGAGGAATCTCCATAAAAGTCTTAACTTTGTACAAAAATAATTTAAAATGCAATAACTTGTGACATTGGTTACTTAATACTCCACTCTTAAAACAAACCTCTAAAGCAGGGGTAGGCAATCTTTCCCCTTTAAGGGCCGAGGGACTTCAGCTCCCAGAATCCCAGGAGCGATTGGCCAACATGGGACTATTGGCCAACATGGCTGAGGCTTCTGGGAGCTGAAGTCCCTCGGCCCTTAAAGGGGAAAGGTTGCCTACCCCTGCTCTAAAGCATACCTTATATATTTTAAAGATTTTGAAACTCTTTTCAGAAACAAGAAAGCAACATCAAAAATGATAGCAACCACATTAAAATGACAATGAGCTGAAAACTGAAAGAGTATAAAAGTAATGGAGTAACTGTCAAAGTGGAAAAGTACAATAGCGCAAGAAAGCAGATGATGAAAAAATAATAATATCAGGTGGTATCCTTCATTGTTATGGATTTGTAACTGAGGCTCCATCTGCACTGCAGAAATAATGCAGTTTGACACTGCTTTAACTTGAGTTTAGTGAGGCAGCAGAACTCTCTGACAGAGAAGGCTAAATATCTCACAAAACGACAAATCCCAGAATTCCATAGCATTGAGCCAGGGAAGTTAAAGCGGTGTCAAAGTGGATTATTTCTGCAGTGCAGATGCAGGCCTAGAGTTATGGATCCATAACTGCTCTGGAGTCAGATATGCTACATAATCATGATTGGGGCACTATTGTCACTGGTGGAAATACCCCCCTAGAATCCATCTCAGACTTCAGGGAGACACTCCGAGTGACATAAATCTGAGGTATAGATGAGTGGAATGTTTGAAGACGATGTGACTAGACCCTTCCTAAGCTAAGCTATGGTATGATGAGCAGAAGCTTCACTTGCATAGTTATGAAGGTAAGTTAGGGTCTCAGCCATCATCTATTAACATCTTTAAAATATAATAAAATATGCACTAAAAATTTTAAAATGTCATCCATCAAAATTGTTGGGGAATTTTTTTTAATAAATACTTTAAAATAGAACAGGAGTGAGGGATGTGCCCCCTGGAAAGAGGATTCCACAGTCACAGAGCATGTCTCTGGTCACCTAATGTCCAGATAGAGACATTTGGAACATGGCCTCTGCAGAAGATCACAATCCATTGGCGGCTTCACATGGATCCAGATACTGTACAGCATGGTTAGTCTAAGCTTCCCTCCCCTTCTTATGCATACTGCATAAGAAGCCACATAGGGCTGGTACCAAGTAGATGCTTCTCCATCAATCAAATACATGGCACCATGTATTATTTGTGCAACCTTGTAGGATGTGGCCAAGTGGCACCCCAGCATTGCTAGGAGCAGGGGAAATTGGGTCTTTTCTGGCTGTAGCATGCGGAGGGGGTTCATCAAAATCACCCCTCTGCCCTCAAAGAAGTATCTGCATTATTCTCTTGGAGCATAAGGACAAGGACAAAAAGGGAAGATTTTTTTTAAAGGAAATGTGGCAGCACCTTTAAGACTAGCTGGTTTTTATTTTCATATGTGCTTTCATGGATATAAACCTACTTCTTCAGATGCAGTACTGAGCGGTATTAAGGCCTTGGGCATAAAGCATATTTATATAGTTGTGGGAGTGGAATAAAATGTAATAGGATCCAGAAAGGTGTAAATCATGTCCCTTGCCCTAAAATTTCAAAGGGCCATGTAAGGTACCATATATTCTCAGCTATAAGTCAACCTCATGTATAAGTCGAGAGCAGTTTGGGGGATGAAGTTATGGATTTTATATGACTTGTGGATAAGTCGAGGGTAAAACTTTTGGGCATGTAACAAAGGATGCAAAGGACAAAGGAAAGGAAAATGATGCCCAAGCACACTACTGTTTTCCCACCCAGACATTCAAAAAGGCCAGAAGTGGCACCACAGTGCAGAAGATAGAGAGGAGTGGTGCTTCTTTTAGTGCTTCTTCTTCCAGGATGGACTAAGCTCTTGCTTTTTGCCATGCTGCTTAGAGAAGGGGATGGCTCCTTTTTTGATAAGTGTTAAAATACAGTACTTACATTGACCAATGGATAAGTCAGCCCAGGTTTTTGGGGTCAATTTTTTTACTAAAATGTCTAGACTTATACATGATTATATACAGTAATCAGAACTTTTAGATTTTTACAGTAATCAGTGTAGGGGTTACCAGGGAGCAGTAGCACACCACCCCACTCCATCCCAGTGGCCACATTGGTTGGCAGAGAGGGGCAGCTGGGGTGGTCTTGGGATGGCCAATGAGTGACCACCTCACCTGCTGTTCTCCTTTCTCTGAAGTGTCACTTGGTGCAATCTCCCCCCTCAATTGCCGGTAATGCCTATAATGGAAAGCAGATCAACAATGGAACCTGGGGGCAGGCAATTTCTGTCTGAAGGTCTTGAGTTACACATTGGATAGACATCTACTGGGGATGCCCTAACTTTGGATTTCATAGATTTAGAAGACACAGGAAGCGTGTAGCCTTCAAGATATTATTAGACTGCAAGTTTTGGCAGCTCAGACAGTGTAGCCAGTATTGAGAAATGCTAGAAGTTGTAGTCTATCAGCATCTCAGTGCCATATAATTCCTACCTCTAGACTAGAAAATCATCACTGTGCCCTTCAACTCTCTTATTCTATTCAAACCAAGCACCTTGAATTGTACTCAGAAACAAATAGGGCCGTACGTTGCAGGTGTTGTTTCTTTAAAAATGCTAGTGATGGATGTTCCAAGCTAACACATTTGGAACCAATTGCAGTATATGACAAATCTAAAGGGCAACCCCACATACAGCAATAGTCTAATATGCCAATATGAGTAAATATCACCCCACCCCTCACATCAGAATCTTGTCCAAGTTTACTTGCAGTATGGCCTGGGCCTCCTTGCGTCTCATTTTCAGAGAAAAGGTGAAATATAATTAAAATGTTTGATTGAGTGATTGATTGATTCTGTTCAGTAAGGATTATTTCTAGGCAGTGGCATCACTAGGGGGAGCGTAGGTTGCACCAGGTGACATCCCAGAGGGGGGTGTCACCTGGTGGGGTGGTACACCTGGGGGGACTGGCATGGCTACTGGGCAAGCAAGAAAGGGTGCTTTCCAGCTTGCCCAGTAGTTGCACCAGACTCCAATGGGCCCCTCCGGTGACCACCTCCCTCAGCAGCAGCAGATGTTGGGGGTGGCGGTGCCTTTGGAGTCCCCTGCAGCAGCTGCCACGCAGGACTCTAAGAGGGGCACGGCAGTCTGGCTAGGTCAGGTGGGGAGGAGCTAGGCAATTCAACCCACCTCCCCAGACCAGGTGACACCAACCCCAGTGATGCCACTGCTTCTACATGTATGCATTTAAGAGTTCTGCTGAAGCAATATTATTCAAATATACCTGCAGGAAGTGACTGCAGTCTCAAATCAGATGCATGGGATTGCAGCCATATTTTAGGTACCTTTCAGTGCCCCAGAATGTATAACTGCTTGATATTATTCCATAGTGGTCAGTAGTAAGTTAAACCACTTCTGGTTCATGACTTTCTAGTTCACAAGCTACCAAACATCATTTTGGCTTATGTATTCTATATACTAGCATATAATCAGCTAGGCACCATTTAAGTCAATGAAGAACCATTTTCCCCTGTGGATCTCTCCTTCTTGTTGTAGATCAAAGTAAGAGCTGGAGCAATGTAGGTGGCAGCTCTTTGGCTTCATTGCTCTACACAGAGATGTAGTGGACCTCCCATGAACAAATAAATATACATATGTAACATTGTAATCACTGCTTTGAAACTGGATGGTGCTCGAGGGAGGGAGAAGGTGAAATTCCTGCCCTTGCAAAAATGCAGAGATGGGCCAAGTATTCTGTCATTGATCTTTAGGGGAGATTGTTTAAATGGGCAGGATTCTGTCCACCCCCACCTCCCAAAATGCTGGCTATGAGCACTAACATTTGCTTATGAACTGAATTTGAATGCTCACAAGCAATGAGCACATGTTCCAAGTTATGTTTTCATCAAGAGACACTGAAACAAAACATACATTGGCACTATGCATCTAAATTTGCTGGAATATCTTTCTGGCACTGTATATTATTACAAGTAAACTAGCACACAGAGAAAGACCTTGGTTGTATATTTTATGAGCAAATGTTTGTGTATATGTGTACATTAAACACATATGCATTTCAGCGCTTCAGTCAGCATCAGATCCTGTTCCTTTTTATTTGACTTTTACAGCAAACACTGAGGAAGAATGTTTTCCTATCAATCCTGGCATTTTATACAATTAAGAGATGTATCTTTTAGAGGCATTTTCCTGTATGGTAATCTCATTTCTTCCTGCAAATAATAGGGAGATGTGCTCCTTTAATTAGTAAATAATCTAGCCAAAAGATAGTCGTGGAAATATGTTTCCTTATTAATGACATATCTCCTGGATAGCTCTATTGACTGGCTGTCAACTGTTCAGAGCATTGTAAATCAAGATATCCTGCTGGGTTGCTGGCATATATAAGAGTGAAAGAGACCTCCAATGTTGTCAAGTTGTATTCATTACACTGAGCCAACATTTTCTAAAGCTAAATCATACAAGCCACAGACATTTGCCCAGCCTTTCTTTGAACCCCCTGCCCCTCTTCCTCTACCACATTCTAGGTTCAGAATTAATCAGGCTTGCAGTTGAATCTCAAAAGGAATGGGGCAACTCCATCTTCACCCTCTTGCACCCTTCACCTAAGGAAATTGTTTCAGTCTTCCTAACTGTTAGGCTGGCCCTATTTTCTATACAAACCTATAGTTATTCTTTAAGGAAAAAAATAAAAAAGTCATATGAGTATTAGGGTATGAAAGAACTAGAAAAGATCTTAAAATGCAAAGACATACAACTCAGTACAAAAGTCAAAATCATATAAGCCATTGTATTCCCTATTACCATGTATGGATGTGAGAGCTGGACAGTCATGGAAGAAGATAGGAGGAAAATCAACGCATTTGAGATGTGGTGCTGGAGAAGAGTGCAGAGGATCCCATGGACAGCCAAAAGGACAAACAAATGGATCCTAGAACAGATCAAGCCAGAGATAATCCCTACAAGCCAAGATGACAAGACTTAGGGCCTCTGTAGACTGACCCAAAGGGCCGGCCTGGAGGCAGAGATGGGGCAGGGCAGCTGTACGCTGGCCACCCCAACCCCACGCCAATGCTGTTCTGACACCGCACTCTGTTACACAAGGCATGCAGCATCAGGATGCTGTCCCGATGCAGCATCCTGACGCACTGCGCTGGAAGGGGCGAGGAAGAGCCGCACACCAGCTCTTAGGGCGCCCTTTTGCTGCCTCTGAAAGGAGCGGCATTTTGCTGCTCTTTTTGGGGCAGCAAAAGGGAGGATCAGGGCCACGGCGTGGAGTAGCCGCAGCCCCAATCCGCTGCTTCCCAGGGCAGCCCAGAGCCGCCCGTCTGCAGCCCCTCTTTCACTGTCATACTTTGGATACATCATGAGAAGGCATGAATCGTTGGAAAAGACAATAATGTTAGGAAAGGTGGAGGGAAGTAGAAAGAGAGGAAGGCCACATGCTAGATGGATGGACTTTATTAAAGAGACCATGAATTTGCAAGAGCTGGACAGAGCTGGATGCTTGGAAATAGTTACTTGTCAAGTCAGGGATTTTGAGTCCTACCACTCAACCTAGAAGGATATGTAACATTTTTCAGGCTCCTAGTGTGTTGCATCCAATTAATGTTTCCTGATATTGAAAATGTCATTTTCTGCCCTAAGATATTAATGGTAGAATATTTGATAACACATAATAATGTGCCTGTATATGTTGCCGTGAAGTGGCCAACAGTGACACCATGGTGTTAGAAGTAAAACAGTGTCTTTATCTGGTTTTGCCATCAGTTTTAAGAAATTTCATTTTATTTAATTAGTTCAAGCGTATGTATTTTTGCCTGTATGAGCTGGAGGAAAATGATGAAAGAGAAGTGGGTGTCTTGTTGTGGAATTGGGTGTAATTTCAGGTCTCTCCATAGGTTCTTTTGGTGCTGGACACTGACACATGTTACTGCTGTGCCATAAACTATATTGATGGTAAATTATGGATGAGATGGTAACAGCACATAGGAGCATTCCAGTCCTTTCATTGATGGGGCCCAGAAACCTTCATAGCAAAGACAGAACTGGCTCCTAAAGAAATTCTATCTAGTCTATCGCTTGGCCAGCAATCAAATTCCCCATTACTGAAATAAATGGGGAACCTCTGGCCTGGAGTACACACCCCTCCTGGGTGAGGCCAATGAAAGATGGACTCTCAAGGATTATATCATACAGAAGCAAACAAAGAAAATCAAAGTTCACAAGTGTGGCCCATGTTCCCCCAATAGTTATGAGAACTGTACAACAGACTAGCAACAGAGAAAAATTGACTTCCTCCATCTGTTCTCAGCCTTCATATTTTTCCCCAACTTCAGACTGCTATGCAAGTGCAAAAAGTATGCAACAAGGCCATTCATGAAGGTTAACTCTTTCATACTATTGAACAGTTGTCAACATTTGGCCATGATGCTAACAAAACCCATCTGCATGGTGGCAGAGGCCCACCTCACTACACTGGGTTTTCAAACTGAGCCATAGCTAAAACTCTGCCATAGCTAAAACTCTGCAAGGAAATGTGAATGCTGGAGACCTGTGTTTATTCTTTCCTGAAGACAAGAGAGGTTAACAACAATTTCATTCTCATTATTTCATTAAGGAGTGGTTTTTCAGCTCTGCTTCCAGTGGAAAAAGGGTGTGGGAGAGACAACTATTGTTGGTATTCACTGATTCTAGTAGAATAAGAGCACATGATTGTGGCTGAGTAATGCAGTCTGAGGTTTGCTTCATACTAACCAATGCTTATCACGATCTTTTTGTGATTACATATTCCTGGAGTTCTCTGTATCATAGTCTGTTTGTAGAACAGCCCTGGGGCATGGAGGAGCCAATGTCTCTTTTCCTTCCCAACAGTTGACATTCTGCAGCAACAGCTTGGCATGATCTTGGGAGATAAAGTAATCAAGATTAATATTAAGAGGCTAAAGTAACATCTGCAAAGCTTTAAGAGGCCGAGAACTGAGGTTGCAGCAAAAGATATTGGTCTTTATCTTACTGGCCAATAATAAAAATAAACCAAAAGCTTCATTCCTTATACATTTTACACAATTATGCTTGCATGTGTTTTAAGTACTGTAGCAAGAAAATAGATGGACACAGAAAAAGTATATAGCAGTTACCCTGCAGGAGTAAAGAATTAGCTTGTAACAAGGCATCTTGCTTTGGAAAGGCATCTTTGTCAGGTGTCAGAAGCAATCATCTGTACAGAAGAAGAAATGGCATTATATGCCTTATTTTTCATTCTTAAAAAAAAAAAAAAAGACAAGACCTCCCTGGAAGATCCAACAGCTGAGGAGAGATTCATGCCTTATTTTTAGTGGCTTTTGTGCAGTCTGAGTATGACATCTGAAACAACTAGGGCAAAAAATGTTGTGACCAGATGTCTTTAGAAGATTAGCAGTTGATTTAAAATATTTATAAGTTTTCAGCCATGTAAGAGCCTTGTGCAAACACAGCCCCCCTTTGTACATTTTCAGCAAAAGCACATCTATGACAACAGCCACAGAGTTCAAATAATTAACACATTTGGTGCATTACTTTGCATTTTAAACTACTTAAGCTTTACAGTCATACATGCCTGTGATCTACATATTTTATATATACATTTTAACATTTGGGAGTCAGAGCTTCAGAGAACTTAAGAATTTACCAATGTGAGTGATATCTGTTGGATACAGCGGGGGCTTACAGTACAGTTCTACACACATTTAGCATTGTCTCCTCTAAACTCACATGAGGTACCCACATGAGCCAACACTAGAAAAATATATTCCTACTTCACCATTAAGGAGGCCACACCCACATAACTATAAAAGTAACTTAAAAGATGACAAATACACTATAAAAGGAGTAAAGTTATCCCTCATTAATAACAGTTGTCATGTAACTCGGTTAGACCTTAGCTGTTGGAGAAGAGTTGAGTTTTTGTTGTGTGACTTCAAGTCGTTTCCAATTTATGGCAACCCTAAAATGAAACTATCACAGAGCTTTCTTGGCTAGATCTCTTCACAGAACATTTACTTTTCCCTTCCTCTAAGGCTGATAGAGTGTGATTTGCCCAGGATCACCCATTGGGTTTCCATGCTTGAGTGGGGATTCAAACCATGGTCTCCAAAGTCCCAGTTCATCACTCAAACCACTACACCATGCTGGGTCTCTGATGATCACTAACTATAAATCAGCAGTTACTTTTAAACTCTGTAATCCCAAATTTTGGTTATACCTTAGTTATTGTAAAAAGACATAAGCTTATAATTAGTTAGTTATTTGTAATTAATTATTTCCATGGTCTGGAATTTCATATGTTATGGAATCTAATTGCACCACAAGAGTACCTACTGAAAGCAGAAACAGTGGAGGGAATGGGCGGATAACATTGTTCTGTTGTGTTAGGGGACAGATTAAAAATGGGAAGTGTACCCTTGCTCCTACTGTTATTTTACCATGTGAAATAGAAAGAGAATGATAATTGCCTTTCATCTCTAGTTAGCTATCCATAACACCAAGATAAAGAATTATGATCAATGTGGTGATTTGTTCCGAGTTCAGTGGATACAAGGCAAGGGCCATAAACCAGATAATCAAAAAGTAATAGAAGGTGAAGAAAACCATACATGTATTTATGCTACTAGGCTAACTAGGCCATGGGCCTACTTTGAACTGGAAAAACAGAAAATGATAGATAATGGAAAGAATAGGCCCAGTTCCATTATACCCGTCCAACTGACTGACAAAAAACAGTTTCAGTCAAGATGTGCTTTAGTCCCAAGTAAATTCTGCTCCTCAGTACTGAATTAATTGCTATTCAGATACACAGTAGACACATGGCACAGTAGTTCTGGTGACTATAAATCATATTTTATACACAGGGCTTCTGCTGCTGCTGAAGTCAGCAAGACAGTGAGTAATTAATAAACTCTCATTGTCAACAAGCAAATATCACAGCTAAGTTTGTAATGTCAAATCAATTATCTGCCAGTAAGCTTGTCTGTGAAAATACAACTGCTCTGTTATGAACAGTTTAAAGTTTTCAACCTACATCTGCATGCTTGATATGATTGATTACACATGAGTAAGCCTGTTGAGAACAAGTAGACCAACTGTGAACAAAGAATTTAACTTTATGATGGCATTTTCATGCTGCAGTCCAAAGGGATCTGTTCAAGCAGCTATTGTGAGTACACAAAAAATGTCACATGATGTGGAGGAATGAGAGATTATAGTAGCTTTTATGTATTCACCAACATTGCTGCAGACAGCCTAGGCACTGCCAAAACAGGGGACATATATCACAAAAAAGGATAAAGTATGGTCGATAAAATGTGCATGTATTAATTTTAACTTGTAAGTCCAAGTTTAGAAATAATATCTACATTTTTATTTAATCATCCCACCACAGAGGCTTTGACTAGTAGACTACTGTACATTTTCAGTGTTGCCTTCAAGTTGTTTCCAATGTATAGCAAGCCTAAGGCGAACCTATCAAAGGGTTTTCTTGGCACATTTCTTCAGAGTAGTCACCCGCTTATTGTACAGGTTAGGGACCAGAGCATTGTCAAAAAGTGGAAATTGTTGAAAAGTAGAACCCATATTATTGTATAGTATATTATACTATTGTATAAGCACAAATATATGTATGAATACCTGTATAAAGCTGGATTATACACACACAATGGCACCATAAACAACTTCTTGTGCTGTACAGTATACAGTACACAGACTGAATGAAAATATGACTGAATGAAAATATGGTGCCAAGTGGGGAGAAAAGCGGTCACAAAAACATTGTGCAAAGTGACATCTTTTTGTTCAGTCTGTGTACTGTTTACTATAGAACTCATTCATGGTGTTGTGTGCTTATAATACAGTGCTGTACATGCTTATATTTGTACTTATATTTGTTGAGAGAGCAGAGCATGTGTTCAGTAAATAGGTTTTGGTAATAATTTAATAGCATCAAAACAGTGTCTCATTGAAAGGCAATCTATCAAAAAACAGGGGGCCGCCTGGACAGTTATAGCACTATGATTGCATTTCAGTTGCCATAGCAGCATCCTATAAAGAGCTGAAATTTGCAGTTTAGGAAGATGAATTTTGAATTCTCAGCCAGAGGGCAGTTCTGGTGCCTCACCTGACATCCAAAATGCTAGGATCCCATAAGATGGAGCTATGGCAGTTAAAGCAGAATCAGAGCCCTATAACTGTGTAGTGTGAAAGGGTTGACACACCTGCTGCCTATTCAGTCTCCTGTCCAGGCATCCACTGTTGAGTGTCAAGGCCTCTGCTCTCCTTTCTGATGGTTCTCTTCTTTTAAATTAGACTTGGACAAAAGAGCTTTTCAAAGATATTCTCTTCTGTAAAATAGATAGTCACTCTCACTCATAAATATATATATATATGTTGGCACTGTGCAGAACTGCTAATGAATATATGAAAGTTGAGGCAGAGCCTACTGTCCCAATTCTTTCTTGTTGCAAAGGGCCAACCCCTTTGTGACTAGTAAAGTTGCCCTTTTTGCTGTCAAAGCAACTACCCTGAGAAAGCAAGAAGTAGAAAAAGGATTAGCCTAGTTTTTTTCTTGTACATAGGAATTGAATGACCTTTTAATGATTATTTGTTTTAATTGTATATAATTTCTGGTATTTTACTATTTTAGCTGTTTGCTTGCTTTTGCCATTTTGAAATGGTCTGGACACTTACTCAATAAAGAATATTTTGATTTACTGTCCCAATTCCTCTTCCCCCACCTGTAGGTTTGAGGCTATTGGCCCCACAACAAGAATTCTGTCTCCAAAATGAATTTTTTCTTCAGTCCCCAAATTTCTAGCATTGTAAAGATTAAGACAATGGCAGTCATAAATACTTAGAGCTCTTCTATTTGCTGGGTTTGCATTCCCTTAGTCATGTTGCCTGCCCCCTAGCATGCCTAAACTGTATTTCCAAATACTCAACTAAAGTTTTATGTTACTGCAATTCTAGAAATTAGGGGACTGAGGAACATTTCATTGCTCCCCCCCCCCCCCCCCCCGATGCACCCTTGAGTATAGTGAAGCCAGGCCTGAGTACTTGAGCGTTTCTTGGGAAGTATGATATAATCTATCCACGCTCCTCTCAGGCTTCCTCATTCCTGCAGTCCTCCCCATGAAGTCTAAGGAATGAATGCTCCCAACAAAGCCATATTGTTGCAAACAATCCTTGTTGTTAGGCAAAATATTTGGAGGGTGACTTGATCTTGAATGAGTAGTCAAGATCCACTAGCTGTATCTAGTCCAGGTGGAGATGAAAACTGCTATAACTGGTTTGTTGATCTGGAGCAACACAGCTGTTTGCAGTTTTGGATCCTCATGCAAGGCGGAAGTGATCTGTCTGTGAGGTCGGTTGTGCTGAATGCCTTCACTTCAACATTTACCACTATGCCACTGAGTATTACAATGATTGCACAAATATTTCAATAGTGGTGAATTCAGTGGAAATTATTTTCTTTTAAAGTAAAAACGCATGGACTTTGTTGCACTAATCTGTGCTAACTGTGGGGGGTTGCAGACTGCCAGAAATAGTGCAGATTGAGTCCACTTTTAAGGTTAGGGTTAGGGTTAGTGCTAGGGAATCATGGGAATTGGGTTGTTTTTTCTGAGACATTGAGCCTTCTCTGTCAGAGAGCTCTGGTGCCACAATAAAATACAGTTCCCATGATTCCCTAACCCTAACCCTAAAAGTGGACTCAATTTGCACTATTTCTGGCAGTCTGCAACACCCCTGTGTTTCAAAATCTGAATTATACTTGCTATTTTCAGATTTGTTTGGAGTGTTTTTGCTAGTCAATGAGTCCTCAGGAGTGTCGTGGGACAAAAAAAAAATTGGTCCCCAGTTTGTTTAATTTGTTGTAGAAATAAAGTGCTTTAGAACTTTATTGTTTTATATTTTACCACATATGAAACAAAGCCTCTTGATTTGTTTACCATTCTGCTGTGGTTTACAGAGATAGCTGAAGACATTTTGCTGCTTGAGAACAAGATGCTTCCAGCCTCTCCTTCCTCCTTCTGAAACTGTCACTTCTAGTATGTTATCTATGCTAGCAGTTTGATACCACATTAAGATACCGTACTACAGTATGCAAAGGGATCTTGCAGCACCTTTGAGACTGAGGGCCTTTGCAGACTGCCAGAAATAGTGCACATTAAATTGAGGCACTGCCCTGGCTCAGTGCTAGGGAATCATGGGAACTGTATTTTATTGTGGCACCAGAGCTCTCTGACAGAGAAGGCTCAATGTCCCAGAAAAAAATACAATTCCCATGATTCCCTAGCACTGAGCCAGGGCAGTGCCTCAATTTAATGTGCACTATTTCTGGCAGTCTGCAAAGGCCCTAACTTAGGAGGGAAGCAGACGGGAGGCACAGGGCCGCCCCAGGAAGCTGTGGATCGGGGCCGAGGCATCCCCATTCCTCGGCCCCGCGGCGCAGCTTCGCCGTCCATGGAAGAAGCGCTAAAATAGCGCTCCTTCCACAAAACGCCGAAGATGTGCCGCAAAAGGCTGCCGGCGCACCTTCGCCGACTCTTCTGCTGCAGCATGTGCGGACGCTGCAGCGGGAGGGCATCCTCGGAGGGCCGGCTGCTCCGAGGACGTTTTGGGGAAGGGTTGGGGCACCCAGCGTGTGGCTGCCCCTCCCCTTCCTTGCTCTGAAGACAGCACTTTGCGCCGTCTGCTTAGCCTCTAAAAGAAAGAAGCTAGTAACATAATCTATTGTAGATTTGAGCCTACTTCCCCATGTATCTGAGGAAGTCAGCTCAAGTCTACAAACACTCAAGTTACCAGCTTCTTTCTTTCAGTTAGTCTCAAAGGCGCTACAAGATCCCTTTGCATACTGATTTTCCAGACTAACACAGCTATGTCTTTGAATTAAGATACTACAGTTCAATATCACTTCCAAGGCTTCATACCATGGAATCTTGGGATTCCATGTTTGTGGAGGTACTGAGAATGCTCTGCTAAGGAGCTCTAGTGCCATAGTCCAGGGCAGGGGTAGGCAACCTTTCCCCTTTAAGGGCCAAGGGACTTCAGCTCCCAGAAGCCTCAGCCATGTTGGCCAATAGTCCCATGTTGGCCAATAGCTCCTGGGATTCTGGGAGCTGAAGTCCCTCGGCCCTTAAAGGGGAAAGGTTGCCTACCCCTGGTCCAGGGGGTAAACCAGAACTCTGTAGCAGATAATTGTGTGTTTATAAGCAAACTACAATCCTTGGATACTGTAGGATGGTGTCATAACAGTTAAAATTGTATCAAACTGCTAAAACTCTGTAGTTGTAGATTTTCAAAATCTGAACCAGGCAATAATCCCCATCCTCAATATCTACTATTTCTGCAGAAAAGACACATAAATTTAGACTTATCTGGCTACAAGGGAGACTATCGCAAAGCTAAAATAAAATAGTTTACCTGAACCAAATTTAATCTTATATCGGGCTGCATCCAGACCCTCTCACCAAGATTTTGCTGCCAAAGCCGCTACCCGAATGCAGCCCGGGTCCATCCCCGCTCCCAGGCACCTCTTTTTAAAACCAGGAGTTTTCCGGCTTGAAAAATGGCTGCTGGAGTGCTCTTCGAAGTGAGGATGAACCCAGGCTGCATTCGGGCGGCGGTTTTGGCTGCAAAATTGCTGTGATAGGATCCGGATGTAGCCCTATTTAAGATTAAATTCAGTTCAGGTAAACCATTTTATTTAGCCATACAATAAGCTCCAAAGACAAGCCAGAGTAAAAGTAGAGGAAAAGAGATTAAGCCCATGGTTTGGTATGTTAGTGGTAGAATGTCAGTGGATGTAAAGGACAGATAGCTGGAGGGGTTTTTGTACTTTTAATTAACAACTTTATGATGAAGAAATTCAGCAGATGGAGCTTTCCCCATCTTTGCAGTGGCAGTCTGACACCTCTCAATGTCTGCTGTCTAAGAAAACCACTCCACTCTACTTCATAGTAGGACTGGCCCTTCGTCTGGAGAGAGGCTTTTGTTTGCTAAATTTTTCATTGCTACACCATTGTTAAAGAGAAAGGAAACATGGCAGTGCAATTAAAATGGTTGCAGCAGTGATGACATTTATCCTGCCATGGAGATATGAAATGAAAAAAGCTTAATTGGCTAAATCTCTCTCTCTCTCTCTCTGAAATTTGAACTGACAGGCACAAGGTGTTTAGGTATATTGAAAACATTAGGAGTGTGATGTGGTATACCTCAAATGGCTCCAAGATAAGCAAGAACAATAAAGAACATTGACATAAGGATCACATGGATTTTGCTAATCCCTATGCTATAGTAGCCCTTTCCATAGAATGAGGGAGGCAGATAAAAGCAAATAACTTGGACATGATTCTAAATCAGCTACTTAGCTATGTAACCACCTTAGTTGCACATGTAAGTAGCATCTCCTGGCCTGACCCCTCCCCAATCCAGATTTATAGGGCAGCAGCCAGTGTGAACAACAAGGTCTGTTCTTCAATTGATCAGGACACAGCAGACTGACATTTCCACCCTCCTCTCTCTGGTGCAACAGACAGAAGCAGGATCCCTGTCCTAAATCCCCCTTGCACTGGCGCTCAATCAACAGGAGAACAGACACCCATTACTTGCAGTGCATGCTGCCCGGTAAATCCAGATTGCGGGACTTTCACAATCACTACGTATTCCCTATACTATTGTATCCCTACTATATTACGTAGGGATCTTGAATTGAACTATCACAAATGTATAATGCATTTGCAACTGTGATTGTAAATTCTAGCCTATATCTTTAATCCAGAGCTTGGAAAAGTTACATTTCAGATCTCTGAGCCAGGATAGGAGTTGTAGTCTCTAGAAATAACTTTCCCAAGTTGTGCTCCAAGCAAGGATCAAATGGCAACCTGAACTTTTGGTAGTTGCCAAGCAGGTCAGACCTGAGGGAGAAGGCCCTGCAGGTGTGGGTTAATAATGGTCATAAGACAACAGTGGAGAAGGCGGCACCTTGCCAAGCCTGACAAATGATGCTTTAACCACAGAGACATACATACATACCCCAGGGTGCTGAGCAGAGGCCTAGGAGTGCAGATGGGGCAAAGTGATTCTCTAAAAATAAATGTTTGCATAAAGGGAATTTGAGCAGGTGCAGCCAAGCCAGGATGACAAACACTGGACATACTGATAAGGCCATAACTCAGTGGCTGGACAATATACTTTGAAGGTAAATGACCCAAGGTCCAGTGCCCCACATTTCTGACTATGGATGGGTGGATGGTGAGTCAGACTGACAGATAGTTAGGTATGCATGCATGCACACACCATTAGTGCATATTAGGAAATCATGAAGCCTTCTGGATGTTGTTGGTTGCAAGTCCCATCAGCCTTAGCAACCATATCCAATGGTGAGGAGCGCTGTAAGCTGCAGTCAGACAACTCCTGGAGCAGGGGTCCCCGAATTACGGCCTGCGGGCTGAACCCAGCCCGTCGAGGCCTTTCAACCGGCCCATGGTCAGTCCTGTCGCTGCCGCCGCCACCACCTTTCTCGCGGACGCGTGCCGTGGGGCACCATTTTGGAACAAAAATGGTGCCCGGAGTCATGCTCATGCGTGCGCGACTGTGGTCGCCATTTTTTGTTCCAAAATGGCCCCCGGAGTCATGCGCATGCAATGCCAGGCGCCATTTTGGAACAAAAAATGGCGGCTGGGTCACAAGCGAGCGAGGGGCCAGCCTCCTCCTCCACCTCTTCCTCCTCCGCATAAATAGAAGAGCGGGAAGAGAGCATGCAAGGGAGGATAGAGAGCCAGAGCCAGAGCCATGAGGACAGAGGTTGGTTCGGTGGGGGGGAGTTGCCATTGCTATTGCCTCCCTTGTTGTTGTGTGGCTTCAAGTCGTTTCCGACTTACGGCGACCCTATCCTGGGGTTTTCTTGGCAAAATTTCTTCCGAGAGGGTTTGCCATTGCCTTCTTCTGAGGCTGAGACAGTGTGACTTGCCTAAGGTTACTCAGCAGGATGGCGCTGCGCTGTTCAGAAGGGATTTGCCTTTTCCATCTTCTGGGGCTGAGAGAGCATGACTTGCCCAAAGTCATCCTAGCAGGTTTCCATAGCCGAGCAAGGAAAGGCAGAGTGACCAGAGGGCCTCCTTTCTAGGACGCATCCTACATTTTCTGTCTCCTGTGCAGGAGGGAGAGGGATTTCCAAAATGACCTCCATTTGGGGCATGTGCATTTATCTATGAGTGGGTTTTTTTGTTTTTGTTTTTTTAAAAAGCTTTTGTTTTGTTTTGTCCTACATTTTTTCTTGTAGTTTTGGTACTTTGCTGTATTTCAGTTAATACATTTTTTTTAATTGGATGATGAGATGAATAAAAAAATATATCTGGAAAATAGATAGATAGATAGATAGATAGATAGATAGATAGATAGATAGATAGATAACCACACTGTCTCTTTTCCTCTGTTTTATTAGCCTAGCATAGTGGTTTGGTTTGGGTTTCAGACATAGGAGACCAGAGTTTGAATCCTTGCTTGGCCATGGAAATCTACCAGGTGGCCTTGGGCAAGTCACACTCTCTCAGCCCCAGAGGAAGACAAAGGCAACCCCTCCTTGGAACCAGTTCTGCCAACCTATGATAGGTTTGCCCAGGGTTCCTCAAACTATTCAGAAGAAACTGTTCAGAAGAGATTTGCCTTTGCCATCTTCTGGGGCTGAGAGGATGTGACTTGCTGAAGGTCTGGCAGTGCAGTCGGTTTCACTGGTTGAGCAGGCATTCAAGGTAGCATTGTATGTTGTATGTATGTTGTCTGCTGTGTAAGCCCCAGTTCACACAGTTGTGACCTCTGAGCTGTGTGAGTTCAGCCATATGCTTTTTGAAGGTAGTGTGAACTGGAAAGGTGGTGGAGGAACCGGCTTAATCTGTGAGGACTGGCAAGGCTGCATTGATTTACACTGATCAGACTGCATTGATGAGCAGTGCAGTCTGTATGTCTCTGTGTGGGCAATTTTATTGCTGGTATATTGTTTTTGTAGCGCTCTGTGTGTGTGAGTATATATATATATATATATATTCCGCCAGGAATATTTATTTTATTTTATTTTATTATTATTTACTCCAGCCCTCCAATAGCCTGGGGGCAGGGCTTTGCGGGGCAGGACGGGAAGAGAAAGGCCTCATGCGCGCTCACGTGTGACTCCGACCTCCATTTTGGAATACAAAATGGCGGCCAGAGTCGCGCACGAGCAGCCTTTCTCTTCGTCGCCCACAAAGCCCCACCCCCAGTCGCAGGGCAGGACGGGAAGATAAAGGGGGTGCGCGTGCGGGGGCGTGCACACGCACCTCCAGCCGTCTTTTTTTTACTTCGGCCCTCCAATGAGCTGGGGGACGGCGAACCGGCCCCTGGCTCAAAAGTTTGGGGAACCCTGGAAGGTCTTATGATTCTCACCTCTACAGTATATCCAGTAAAAACAAAAATCCACCACACTGATTTCTTCATCAGGCAAGGTGTTAAAAACCATACAAGGGGAAAAAATTAAGGATGTTAGTCATAGGCTTGCCTTTTGCTGTCTTTGTTCTCAGTTCAGATGGTATGGAGGGGTATTTCTTGCAGGGTGGAACACTCCTTCTGGCCATGTGGCTATTGGGAGATTCTCAAAGTCCAGAAAATTTAATATCCATTTGCAACACAAGAATAGGGGGTGGGATGGCAGAGAAGCATCCACTTATGTTCCTACACTTGGAGTCACAGCACAGACATCACCTTCCAGAATCTCCAGAGGACCTCCAGAAGATCCAAAAAGATGTGAAGTCGAAGGCTTTCATGACAGGCATCCATAGTTTTTGTGGGGTTTTTGGGCTGTGCGGACATGTTCTAGAAGAGTTTCTTTCTGACGTTTCACCAGCATCTGTGGCTGGCATCTTCAGTCTGGCATCTATCAGTTATATGATATTGTGTAACAATATGTTTAATGTAATTAATTCTCTGAAGATGCCAGCCACAGATGCTGGCGAAACGTCATCCAAAAGGATGCTTCAACACTGTACTTCCAACTATAGGAACACAGCTGAATGCTTCTCTTCTGTTCTCCCAGTATCTACCAGCCCATAAATTGGCACTAAGGGACCTACAGCAGGCTAAAAGGTGGATTTGCAGGCTGAGAAGGGAGAGGTTTCATAGTTCCATTTGTGTGGAATTTTATGATACATCTCCTGATTCAAAATCCAGACTTTATTTCAGTATGAGTAATCTGATTTTAGGAGAGTAACTCCTAACTGTGAGGGTGAAGAGAGACCAAAAGTAAGACAGGCCTCAAGTTTTTGACATTTGGACAGAAGAGGGATTTTGAAGACATATAGCTTTTCATAATGCTATTGGCAGGCTTTGCCCAGAGAAGCACACTTATGTGCTGTCTCTGTTCTTTCGGTACCATCAATGGCATTGCTTGGGCTGGCTTCATTCAGTATGGGTGGTGCCACCCGGCCAGACCACAACATCACACACACACACAGGCCTCCGAAGTCAAGTGTGGCTTTTGCAGTGTGGGGCTCTGGAGGCTCCTTCAGCCCCAGCAGCTGCTATACTGAAAGGCATGGCACTCCAGAGGGCCCGCTTAGGCCTTTCTTGCCCAATAGCCATATCAGACTCTCTGGTTACCCCCTGGGTAACAAACTCCCTCTGGAGTGTCACCCAGTGCCGTCTTTACCCTTGCTCCCCACCTCCCTAGAGACGCCACTGGGTGCCATGCAGAAACTTCTCATCTTCCAGGCATCTGGACAAAATGAATGGCATGGTCTTGATGCCCCTTTTCTGCTATGCCCTCCTGTGGACAAATTAGATGGACAAATTTAGTAAATCTCCATCATCTTAATGAATATGCTATTATTTTCTATATATCACAGGATTTTATTTTCTTTTAAATCACTTTTGGGCATCTGTCAGTTATATGATATTGTATAACAATACGTTTAATATTATTAACTAATGGATTCAGAATTCAAAATTTTACAAAAATTCCCAGGGCGAACAGCCAATCACTATTTATCATTACTACTCGAGGATGTAGATCCACAAATAACTGAGAACATGGCCCGATTTTGTGCTGTAGTCATTGCTACACGCAAACAAATTATCAAGGACCATAACTTCTCTTAAATGAGGGAAACGAGATGTTAAAAGATCCCTTCCTTTATGTTGGCGTGTAATGTTTCCTGTTTACATGTATATTTGTTTTAATTTGATTTTATTTAGATTTAGCAGTTTTGTAAGTGTGATTTTATTGGCTAATATTTATATAATTTTGTGATATTTTGGTCAAAGACCATAAATAAATTCTGAATTCTGAACTAATTGATTAACTTAAAATATAAAGACCTTTCTGAAAGATAAAATATAAAAGGGAATTTTATCTATTAGTGCTAAGACAAAGAACCTGTGGCCTTCTTGCTGTTGTTGGACTACAACTCCCATTATACCTGGCCACTCACTGTAGTAGGAAGGACTGATGGGGATTTTAGTGCCACAGCATCTGGGCCATACTTTCTGCACACTGTATTAATGCCACGGTAGTAGTGATTTGAATGTTGGACTAAGCCTCCTAGAGACCAGAGTTTGAATCCCCCGCTCAGCCATGGAAACTCACTAAGGACGTTTTCACACTGGGCTCCCTAAAGCCGGCTGGAGCCCTTCCCCTAAAGCCGGCTGGACAAGGTGCCGCTGATACCGGAATGACTCCGGCGGCGGCAGGCTAATTCCTTTTGCCACCCGGAATTACCTGAAGCCGGAGTTAGCCAGGAATTAGCTTGCCGCTGCCGGAGTGAGGCCGGACTTAGGGCTCCGTGTGTTTGAACACACGGAGCCAAAAGCCGGCCGGATGCAGGGATGACACCGGAAGGGGCGGGGTTTGCCGCCGCGTGTGTGTGAACACACGGGAAATGGAGCCGGAGTGAGGCCGGCAGGAGGCCGGCTAGCGTCCTCAAAAAGGCCAGTGTGAAAACGTCCTAAGTGATTTTGAGTAAGTCACACACTCTTAGCCTCAGAGGAAGGTAACTTTCTCTGAACAAATCTTTCCAGGAAATCCCCATGATAGGTTCACGTTAGGGTCATCATAAGTCAGAAATGACTTGAAGGCACCTAACAACTGTATTGAGCCCTGGTGGCGCAGTGGTTAAATGCCTGTACTATAGCCACTCACTCATAAACCACAAGGTTGCGAGTTCAATACTAGCCAGGGCTCAGGCTTGACTCAGGCCTGCATCCTTCCGAGGTTGCTAAAATGAGTACCCAACTGTTGGGGGGCAATGAGCTTACAGTTGTAAACCCCTCAGACACTGCATAGCGCGGTATGAAGCAGTATATAAATGAATCTGCTTTGCTTTGCTACTGCCTCCAAATCAGGTTAACAGAGAAGGGGAATGATACTTTGCTCCTGCCATAATAATAATTAGGCATACAATTTTCAGAGAAGAGGGTGCTTAGCCAAACATCTGGAAAGGCACTAATTTTCAAGCATTGGGACAGCAACTTAAGCATTAAAAATAAAGGTTTTTTTACATTTTGAATGTGGAAATGAAGTCTTTTATACCTTGAAGAGTGTCAATTCTTGAAGATTAAACTGCACTTAAAAGGAACAATTCAGTGGCTGATTCAAAAGTTGCCAGCCCCAAGTCCTTATCCAGCAGGGTGTGAGATGTATGTATATCATATTATATTGACAGTGCTTTACATGAAGAAAAAAATCCTGTGACAAATAAAACTATGTTTGATGTTCTTCCAACTAGCACATAGGCAAATTCCTGGCCCTCCCACCTGCTGAGCTGTAGAAGAATCAATCTGCTCCATTAGCCTAGGGAAAACAAACAGGTTCCCAAGGCAATTACTTCCCTCTTCGGTTTTCAGTTGCTTATTTTTGCTTGTCCCCAGTTCTACAACAACATGTCTGGAGGAGAGAAATCAACACATTTTCCTTTGTGGCTCTGCAATCCTTATCCCACTTTTGCATTATGTCATATCAAACACACTGGAAGACTCCTACAAGCAGTAAGAAGGATACAGTCCCCAACCACGTGACCAAAGTGTACACAGAGTGAGTAGGAACAGGTACATTTCACCCACATTCATAGCTGGCTGTTGAACTGGTTTGTATATGCATGTATGCTTTACTTAATGTTGGGGGGGGGGGGGAGTCAGGTTCACTCAGCCAAAAAGCCAACACTACCACATCCCTGTGCAATGATGGAGCCTTCTGTGCTATTCCATTCGCCTCCTTTGTATGTGAAGGAGCTCTTATATGCACCCTGATGTGGGATCATAGAGGTTCTCCAAATGAAGGAGGGTGCTGGTATAAAGGAGAATTCAGGCAGAACCTATGAGACTCATCAACAGCAACATTCACAACCCTGATAAAGTAATAGAGCCTCTATAAGACAAGAGTGGGCAAATCAATGGAGTGAATGTAACCTTACCCGTTCTTGATATTATATTTTGTTGAAGTTCTCTATTTGCATGATGTGTACAAACATTGCAAGTAAACATTCCCATGCTCTTTTTCCATAGTGCAATAAAAGGAACAATTTAATTTTATTCCAATTGCAGTCATTTTGGGTATGTTACACCCAGACTCACATAGCCAGAGAGCCCTTGCAGTGACCCACTACATTCTACGAATCCCTTTCTGGGCCTCAGCTGTCTTTATAAGATGTGAATGTGTTGCCTCCTTTGTGAGAACAGATCAAAGCTTGTAAAGTATTTTGTACCACAACTTCTGTTTCAGCCAAAACGTTTATGACAGCCAGCAGTGGTGAAGCCAGCCCAAGAGGGCCTCCTCTCTTTAAAAGACAACCATTATCTCTGCTATTTAGTGCTGGTAGTGCCTAGAATGAGTGTAGACACCCCTCTGCCTGTACCTCTCCACACACTTTGCTATGCAGGAAAGGAGAGGGGGAAATAGCCCTGGCAAAGCCTTTCTCTTTTTACATTCTAGGGTCACTTGAATCCCTGCTAATCCTTCTCTGTTCCATAGCAGTACTGTGCAAGTGAGCAGGCAGCCTCTGGTAGCCCTAACTGATTGGCAGCCCAGGATCCTGGTCTTCCCAGGCCAGCTTATCACATGCCTACATTTACTGAAATGTTTGCAGGAACTTCAATTCATGTTGTCCTTCATTCATAAGGCTCCCCTGTTTCACCACCACTTCTTCCATTTTTTTTTCTTACCTCAGAAAATCTAAGGAAAAAGGATGGAATAGTTGCAAAGTGCTTTCTAACAGCTTGCCTCTTGTCTGAATCTGCCCCAAGGACGCTGGGGATATGAAGATTAATTATAAGGTTAGAAAATCTGATGTATTGAGGAAGAAGAAGGAAAGTATCTCATGCTACTTAGATGTCTAAATATTGCATCCTCAAGAACAGCCATAGTTCCTGGTGTTTGGTTTTTTTAAGGTACATAATGCATTAGATTTCCACAAAGGGGTAGGCTAAACAACTAAAGTTGAAATTGAATTCAATAGTCATTTTGTGAGAAACATCACATATACAAAAAACCTTGATATGCATAGGTCATAGAAATATAACATGGGTGCCATCTGCTGTCTGTAGATGAAACCAGCAAGGCAATACTTAGGGAAAACCAGCAATTCAAGTATCTACTAGCTTTTATCTGCAATGTTAAATTCTTTACATGTCCACCTAGAACTAAGCCTTCAATGGGATTTATTCCAAAATGTTTATAGGTTTTAAAGCGGAAGAGAGCCTGGGCCTCCTATATCTTCCACAACAGTTTTTCACACATGTGCCCTTGCATTCTGCTTGTAAGGTTGTACTCCAAATTATCTTTGTTTTTTATAAGTGCTTCCATGATTATGAAAAGTCTGGACTGAGAAGCAGGTGAGGAACTATGATCCCAGTACAGTTTTTGTTGTCCAGTTGGAAGGCCTGGACTTGGTATTTTTGTTAGATTTGGTATATTCTTATAACTCTTATATTGGTTGGGGGGGGGGGGAAATTAATTGGAAACTGGCTAAGTATTCATTTGATGTCTGCTCACTCATTATGAACTGTGAACAGAAGAAACAGCATGACTGGTAATGTAGTCATATTTCCCTAAGACTCTATATCCATGATTTTGCTATTACAGTAGACTCTTCTCTTGTTACTGAATTTTTTAAAATGCTTGCTCAGATTATTCCTGAACTGAATGTTTCTTTTTATCACATTTCCCTCTCATATTTAATCCTGGGAATAAGTGTCTGTTTTGCCATTATGTTCAATATTGGTTCACTTCTGATACTCAGTAGGAACTCCATGCCTTTACAAATTTGTTCTAGTTGCTACTGTAATCCCACCCAAACTCAAAAGAGAGGCACAGACACTTACCAATTCAAGGTATTCCAGGGCTTTTTCTTTGGGTGCTATACAAAGGTGCCCCATTGTTCAGGGATTCATACGTATAAGCCAACGATGAACCATTTTCTTGGTGGTTTGAGAGTGGAGTCATGCCAAGATTTTCTCAATGGTGGTGGGTTCCTCTGTCAGTTTCCTTCTTCCTTTTCTTCAAGGCACTGCTTCCCCCTTGCTTGCCCTCTCCTTCTGTGCTCTGTCATCACAGCTGCCCAGAGGAAGACCATAAGAGAGGAGGAAGTGGAGGCAGCACTGTCGTCTCACATTTTTGCATGCTTTTGGAGGTTGGGTAAGCAAGCAGCAACAATGAGGAGCAGGAGGCTCTAGAGCAAGGGTGGGCCATTGTGTGTGTGTGTGGGGGGTGGCAGCTGGCAAATCCTCCCCACAGGACCCACGCATGGGCCACATCCCACCAAGCCCAAATACTTCCACTGTCCTCTGCAATTCCTCTCAAAATGGTTACAAGAACTTCCAGTTGCCATTTTGTGAAGGACTGCAGAGGAAAATGGAAGTATTTATGGTAGTGCATGATTCAAGGTACTCATGGAGCTGCTGCAAGGGTATCTTTGCATATTGTCATGCATTTGTGGTATGGGGGCAAAAATTGCCTGACAATTTGTGGCCAACATTTTTAAAAAAGCATGATTGTGGTTCCAGAAGGCTTTGGGATTTGGTGGGGACCTTCAGGGTCCACAAAAGTGGGATCTAAGGATTGCATGTGGCCCACAAGCTGCAAGGTGTCCACCTTTGTCCTGGAGAATGGCATTAGCTTCCCCCACAGGAATGTGATGTGGGCCTTGGCAGGTGCCAAACAGTAGCCCTGTCCTTGCATTTCCTCATGGCAGTTTCAGAAATTATAGTGAAATGCCTTTTAGTCTACATGAATCTTCTATGCATGCAGTCGATGCAGGGCAGAATTTAGGATAGAATTATTAGATTTTTTTAAAGAAGTAAATATAGATTCTGGGCTTAAAGAAATCAAACAATGAGTGTAAGAAGCTGCAGTCTTGATTTAAACAAGAGCATGGAAAAGTCACTCCCAGAATCACCTAGCCAGTATGCCTAGCAGGAACTTTTATAATCTGAAAAACTAATACTTCCAAACTGATTTGAACATACAAGATTTCTGGGTATCAGCTTTTCCTGCAGTGGTAGTACCAACAAAGGTTCAGCAAGAAGTCTCCTGATGCTTGTTTGCATTCCCATTACAGATGCAGGATATAGAAAAACTGGTTTTAATGTTATTTGTGAAAGCAGATGCAACGCAGCAGCTCTCTTGTCAGATTGGTTTATTAGCTTTCCAGGGAATCAGGACTACATATCAGTTGATCAGCCTTAATCAAGGGTAGAAAATTAGGAGAGGATTAGGGAGTATTTTGTAATGTTTCAGGAATGTGATTATGTAATTTCTAACCCACTCACCTCACAATTGCCTCATTGCTCTTCTCCTGTGGAAAACACTATAAATGTCCTCGCAGTAAGTGGAGTGGGAGGAAGCCTGATGCTGAAAGTGAAGCACAGAAAACTGCTGAGGACTCTTTTTACGGGAAAGATCTGTATGAGTGCTACAATGGGCCCATTGAAAGAAGATTGCAACCACATTCCACATGACCCAAAAAGCAGGGGTAGAGGAACCTGTTCTGTGATGAGTACAATTCATTACTGTTTGAAGAGAAAAGACAAGGGAGGAAACAATATTCTACAAATAGATATTATACTGCGAAACATGTGATGTGACATAGTTACGTATTTGTTTATATTTGCTTTACATTTATATCTTATTATATCCAGATTTAGAAGAAACTATTACCTCCATAGCAACATAGTCGGCTTGTTCCAATGCAATTGAAAAACATAGTATATTGTAATTTAGCATTAAGAGACCAAGCATGAGTGAATCTCAGACACGCTTTCTTTCTTTCTCCCTTCCCATCCAGCATAACAACAGCAAGGCAGCTTCACTGCTTTGATAGATTACTCTGTCATCCAAATTCAACAAACTATGGTTAATTTTAAATATGGTTTGTTGAAGCAATCTGACTTCAAACTGCAGTTTAAAAAACTGGCTTGTGTCAACAAGCCACAGTTCAAATTAACCATGGTTTGGGATTTGGACAGAATGTTACACTAGTTGATGTAAAATGGAAACAGAAGTTTCCAGTCCCCTCCTTTCAGCCACCATGGAGGAAAAGCTGCAGCTTATCTTCCTCACTCTGAACCATGGTTTAGTGTAATGTGAAAAACAGTTGTGGCTTAGACAGAAAGGGACCTTCACAAGAAGATCATATAATACTTAGACTGACTTCTTGGCATGTTTGAAGATTGTACCACATATGATTAATAGAAAGATATACAAATCATGTGCTGGCCTGTTGTTCTCTAATTGATAAATTCAGCAGTACTTACAAATTTCAATGAAACTCCATGACTACATGCTGAAAAGTTGTAATTTAAGAATTTAGAGGAGTCAGTAGTGCATAACTCTTTTCCAAACCCTGCTCCCCATGTTTACTTCAACCACCATTCCCCAATCAACTCGAGACCTTTCCAGTTGAGGGCCATAGTCCAATGGTGGAGCACATACTCTACATGGAGAAGGTCCTAAATTCAATCTTGACGTAGAGCTAGGGGGGAAAATCTGTACTTGAAATCTCAGAGAGCCACTGCAAATCACTGTGGACCAGGAGTGGGAATCCTCTGGATTTCCAGATGCTGCTGAACTCGCCTCCCAACAGACCTAGCCAGCACAGCCAATGGTAGGGAATGTTGGGTATTCAGCCAAACAAGATCTGGAAGGCTGCATGATTTCCAACCTGATGTAGATGATACTGAGCTAAACAGAACAATATTATTCATTTATGTTATTTATTTATTTATTTGTTTGTTTGTTTACTGTATTTATACCCTGCTCTTTAGCCACAAAGGCTCTCAGAGTGGCTTACAGATAGTTAAATAAACAGTTCTAAGCCCTAAGGCTTACAGCAGGAGTTGGCAACCTACGGCCCGCGGGCCAGTTTCGGCCCAGGTTGCTGGACTTACGGGCCCAGGCGGACCCCTGCCGCCGCCGCCGGCTGGTTCGGCCGCCGCCCGGCCGCGCACGCTGCGACCGCCATTTTGGTCTACAAAATGGTGGCCGCAACGTGTTTGCGCATGCGCAGGATTACTGCGCATGCGCAAACGCGTCGCGGCTGCCATTTTGGAGACCAAAATGGCAGCCGCAGCGCCAAGAACGCGTGCAGCGCCCGGGAGGAAGCCCGTCCCCGCCGAGAGAATCCTCCCCAGGGGGACCCTCGGTGGCGACGGGCTTCTAGGAGGCCCTTCACCACCGAGGGAAGCCTCCTCGGGGGGACCCTCGGTGGCGACAGGCTTCCAGGAGGCCCTTCGCCACTGAGGGAAGCCTCCTCGGGGGGACCCTCGGTGGCGACGGGCTTCCAGGAGGTCCGTCGCCCAAGGTTCCCCCTGGGGAGGATTCCCTCGGCGGGGACAGGCCTCCTCCCTGGAAGACCTTCCCCGCCGAGAGAATCCTCCCTGGAGGTCCGTCGCCCGAGGTTCCCCCTGGGGAGGATTCCCTCGGCGGGGACAGGCCTCCTCCCTGGAAGACCTTCCCCGCCGAGGGAATCCTCCCTGGAGGTCCGTCACCCGAGGTTCCCCCTGGGGAGGATTCCCTCGGCGGGGACAGGCCTCCTCCCTGGAAGACCTTCCCCGCCGAGGTAATCCTCCCCGGGGAGGATTCCCTCGGCGGGGACAGGCCTCCTCCCCTGGAAGACCTTCCCCACCGAGGTAATCCTCCCCGGGGAGGATTCCCTCGGCGGGCACAGGCCTCCTCCCTGGAAGCCCGTCGCCACTGAGGGAATCCTCCTCGGGGGGACCCTCGGTGGTGACGGGCTTCCAGGGTGAATTCGCCCAAGGATTGGGGCGGGAGGGGCTTGGAGGGACCTTTCCAAGGCCTCCCCGCTCAATCCTGAGGCGAATTTACCCAAGGATCGGGGCGGGGGGGCCTTGGGGGGACCTTTCCAAGGTTCCTCCTCTTGATCCTCAGGTGAATTTACCCCAGGATCAAGGAGAGGCACCTTGGCAGCGGTCCTCCAAGGTGCCTTCGCTTGATCCTGAGGTGAATTTGCCAAAGGATCAGGGCGGGGGGGGCTTGGAACGGCCCCATGACGGCTGTGAGGGGTGGGTGGGCGTGCACGCGCACGTGCGCGCACACCCCAACCCCGGTACAACCGGCCCCTGCACCATTTCCCCCCCCTCACCCGGCCCCCCGCAACAAAGACTGCGGTGGCAGCGGGGGGGTCACGCATGGTGGCGGAGGGTGTGTGCGTATGCGCACGCACATCGCCATTCCCCCCCCCTTGGCCCAGCCGAGACCTGGGCTACGGGAGACCGGCCCAGGTCTCAAAAAGGTTGCCTGTCCCTGGCTTACAGTCTAAAATGACATGACACAAAAAGAGACGAGAATGGCAGTGAGGAAGAGGATCAGGCCCAGCAGTTCTTCTCTCCCTCCAAGGCCTGGACCATGGCAGATGGACTGTCTCCCCATGTAAGGGAGGGAGGGCTCTTCTTCTTTAGGCTAGGCCTGATAGAGCTGGGCCTGCCTTTTCACTCCCTCCGAGGCTGGAGGATTATATTATAGCTTGGACCTGCCATATATTCCTAAAATACCTGCCATATATTCCCAAAAACATATTAGTTGATGTGTGCCTTCAAGTTGCTTGTGAGTTATTGCAACCTTAAGGTGAACCTATGATAGGATTTTCTTGGCAAGATTTGTTCAGAGGTGGTTTGCCATTGCCTTCCTCTAAGGATGAGAGAGTGTGACTTGCCCAAGGTCACTCAGTCGGTTTCCATGTCTGAGTGGGGATTGGAACCCTGGTTTCCTAGAGCCCTAGTCCAATACTCAATCCTCTGTACCATACTGGTACTCAAAATACATGTTCACTCTCTCAAAAATAAATTTGGAATCTCACCAGGAAAGGAGTGATACTTTTGAGTGGTGAAACCATTTGCAATCATTCCTATTTTCTTTAAAAACTGCAAAAAATTAAAAAATGATGCCTTTGCATTTGTCTATAAGAGAGATAGTCAAAGTTCGGCTCTTCAAAAGTTTTGGCTTACATTTTCCATTTGCTCCAGCCAGCCTGGCCACAGAAATAGAGGTTGTGGTCCAAAATATTTGGAGAACCAAAACATCAGAAGAACCCTTGGGATACTTAGGCCCTAAGAAGTTTTAAAAGCGAGTTTGGGTGTCCATGTCTCCCATGTGTATGCTATTTTAATTAGGACAGTCCTCTTGTTAAAAGCTTCTTCTGTTTGAAAGACTGTCCAGTCGAGGTTGATTTTAAAGATAAATAACTGTAAGACGGGAGAAGAGGGTTTGTATAATAAAAGCATTTTTGTCCACTAATTGTAAAACACAATGCAGACAGTAATATAATGCTTCATCCCCCATCTGGTTTTACTTCCTCTCTCTTTCATTACTGGTTTCCAGGATTTCCTAGTTTACATAGCACTCACGCTATGTGCCTGCATACTCTGAAGTAATATCCATTGGTTAACCAGATAAACACAATATCCTAGGTGACGTACACAGAAAAACAAGTACAATTAATGGTATTATACTGCAACAACTGGACAGAGCATTGTAAAATAGATACAAAATGCCATTCAAACCATAAATGCCACCATATCTGAAAGAGAAATATCTGCTTTATAGCATCACATTTTCACGTAATAAAAGGTGTAAAAAGATCATCCCTGCTCTTGCTGCAGCTATTGCCAGAGTAACCCACTCTCCTATTTATTTCCCACACCATTATTTGCACAGTAAACAGATAATATGGGTAGAAATAGATCATCCTACAATATTATCTATAAGAAAATAACAGTAAAAGCAAGCATAGAACACCCAAGCCACATCATAAATACAAAATTCTGTTCACTTGAAAGTCTCTGTGCCATTCCTGTATAAAATGCTGAAGATAGACCCTAGCTATGAATTGTCACCTAGAGGGTTAATCTTCAGCAATTACCTGTAATAAACTCAGATCTTCCATTTGGAAAATCAAATTCTGTTGTGCCCAGACATTTTAGAATGACAAAATGATCCACAAATGGAAAATGAAATGATACCAGAAATGTTCAATTTCTTGGATTATAATTTTGCAAGGATTTTAAAATTTAAACCATGAAAGTCAAATTCTGAACCTTAAGAGGGCACAAATTAATACAGTTAACATTCTTTTTCATGTTGTGCACTTTTATTATCCCACAATTATTGTGTCTCAAGTAGGATTTTTGGAGATATATGCAGCCTTTTCTCCTTCTGTTACAGCCCAGTATCTGAGCCTGGAAAATAATCCCCCAGTCACCAAGGCCATGCTGGCAGGAGAATCCTGGGAGCTGTAGTGCCAAAAGTAATGTTTCTTATCTCTCAACACTTCAATTCCTAATGATCAACTAAAATTATATATCACATTAAATAGCATGCAGTTGACCTTCAATTACATTCTTGCTCCCAAGTACATTAGCCATTTGTACAGCTATTGGCAATCTGTCTCTCTTCCTCTTCCACCAACACTTTCACCGCTTTCTCTTCCTGCCCCCATTCCTTCACCATAGTTCCAGCCCCTTAAATTAAGCTCCATTTAAATTAATTACTTTGACTTTCAGATGAATGGGCTTTTTGACAAGAGCACCTCGCTGTGAACTTTTGTTTCTCCCATTTTGCCCCTTGAGGTTTTTGTATTTTTTCATAAGGGTTGCCAGGCCCTGTGTCTTCAAGTTTTGTATCATCTTCAGATGCAAGAGTCGAAATCCTGAGCAAGATGTACAGCTGCAGCTTGCTACCATTTCCAAGACTTATTTTATTTGTTGCTGTAACTTGCAAAAACTCTATGGAAGAAGATCTATGCATTTTCTTATTTAGCTAACTCTTTGTCTCTTGTGACACCAGGACTCACCCTCTGCTCTGCACTCATCTTCTGACTAGAAGCAAGTCGGCTAGATTCAAGTAGGCTAGCTCCTTATCCTGTCTCCCCATCTAAGTGAGAAAAAAATAGTCTCCTAATTTCACCTTGATCCGAGAACAACTGTTTTAGGTAAGATTTCTGTCTTGATTTCCCAACAGGAAAATATGTCCATTCACCACCACTCCACATGTATGTTTGAATGACAAGCTGTGAGTAACTATGGTTGTACTTAATGTCTGTGTATATGTTTTTAAGTTACATACATAGGGTTTTCTTAGGCAAGGAATACTCAGAAGTGGTTTGCCACTTCCTTCTTCTGAAGTAATAGTCTACAGCACCTGGTACTCATTGGCAGTACCTAATGCACAATGCTTCATAACATCGCCTGCAGCTGTACCTACACTGCAGGATTAAAGCAGTTTGACACCACTTTATCTGCCTTGACTCAGAGCTTTCTGACAGACCAGACTGAATACCTCACCAAACTACAAATTCCAGGATTCTGTAGGAAAGAGTCATCACAATTAAAATGGTGCCAAACTGCTCTATTACTGCAGTGTGGATTTGTTGTTGTTGTGTACCTCCAAATCATTTTTGACTTATGGCGACCCTAAGGCAAACCTATCATAGGACTTTATCACACATGGGAAATCCTGTGCAGAAACAGGGTTTTAAATAGAAAAAAAATCCACAAAAGTGGGTAGATTTTCAGATGACACCGCTGTTAAAATGTGTTTAACCCGGACGGAAAGTGGTCAAAAGCTGCTTCATTTTACTTTCAGAATAAACACAACAATGTGTGTGAAAATCTACCTGCTTTTGCAGGTTTTCCCCACCTTTTAAATCCCATTTCTGCATGAGATTTCCTCCATGTGATAAGATCCATAGGATTTTCTTGGCAAATTTCTTCAGAGGAAGTTTGCCATTGCCATCCTCTGAGGCTGAGAGAATGTGACTTGCCCATACACCCTTGGAAACCTCAGGGCCTGGGACAATTCTGAACTGGTAAGCCTACTTTTCATCTACCACTGAAGAGCAAAGAGGAAAAGTCTGTGTCATTGGGATACCGTAGTTCAACATTTTAATCCTTATAACTGTTCAGCCCAGCATTTGAGAACAAGCGAAGAATCACCCTGGCAAACTCCGCAGGAATAGTTTATCCTGCTCCACCAGCACATTCTCATTTTGCTTCTTTTGGCTTGTTACTCATTCTCCAACATGAAAGGCTGTCCCCATTAATAATTACATTTTTAATTAGATGTCCATGCTTCATAATTAGACGGGGAAACATCAAAATGATACATCAGGGAGAGGGCTGCTTTCATTTGAGTGAAAACTAGGGAGATATGGTAGAGTTGCATGAAAAGCAAACTCAAGGCATCTAGGATACATAGCTTTGTTTACAAGTAATGTTTGGCTGCCTGGAGATAGCTTGGGTATATAAACAAAACAGCACGTGTGATGTGGTGTGTCTGTAACCAAATGATTCAGAGGGAGAGAAGCCAAAATGGCCACACATTTTCTTCTGTGGTGGAAATCCAAATAATCACGAGGAACCAATTCACCACAGTTACTATTAGGACTGATCTTCTGCTGGCTCTCACTGAGATTTGCCAAGGATTGAACTTACTGTTAGCCTCCATTAAAAGATTAGTACAAGATGGGTGGAATATGCTTCTCTAGTGCTACAAACCTCAGGTGTCTATTTAAACTTAAGAATTAGGATTTGACTGAATTTACTTCGTTTCAGGACAAACAGTCTGGATCACAACCTTATGTGTCTTATTGAGAGGCTACAGTTGTTGAGATATTTTGAAACCAGGTTGTACATCGGTCCTGTTTGGAGACTGCACATAAACAAGTTCTTCACGCATTAAGCAAAACTTGGGAAAGGTTAGAGTTTTTAAAAACTGGATTACAACTCGAATCCCCCAGTCACCATAGCCACTGGTCATTATATTCTGGAAAATTCTGGGAGTCCTAGTTTAAAATTTAACCTTTCCAATCTTTGGCAGGGAGTTACCCAAGTTTATGTTTGCAGTCTCCATGGCTGGGTAATGTTAGGCTTAAGAGTTCCAACATATTCAACATATTCTCAACAGCAGCTGCTTCAGCCGTTCAGACCTGAGTAGGGTCTGTTGTCATTTCATTTATGGCAACGGCAAAAGTTTTGCTGTTGGCATTCTTTTAAAAAAGGGAATTCTTCGCTTTCCTGTGACATGCACACACACACACATACTTTCAGCTGCAAATGTCAGGAAGGCAACTTGCAAGGTTCTCCTTGTCTTTAATTATTGAAGTAATTTAATTCTGTTTTAATGTACTATTCTTGTATGTTTTTAATTGTATAGTTTTTTAATGTTGTAAACTGCCCTGAGTCCCAGTCCTGGGAGAAGGGCAGGATATAAATAAATATAATAAATAAATAAATAAATAACTCACTTGGGTTCCTTTCTTTAACACAATTCCCTATCCATCCCTAAAAGTCTGTTGCCTGCTATTTTCCTTATATCCCCAAGAGATTCAGACACACACAAAAAATCCATTGTTTTCCAACACATTTGTTTTCCCTGATACTTCTAAGAGGAAGAATTCGATACAAAAAACAAAAAAGGAAGTATCAGTTATCTGCATATTACTATTTCATACATTTGTTTTGCTCAGTCAGATCCAGGGTTGGTCCAAGATATTTTGCTGAGGCAAAGCAATAAATAGTTGTTGTCCCCCTCCCAAATCTTTAGGAATCTAAACCAAATTTAATTGTACCTAAAGCAGGCCAAGTTATTTTGGCACGTGAGGCAGAAAATCCCACAAGTGCTTTTCCCCCTTGCTGGCAGTAAAACTACAATTATAACATATTAAACACTAAGTATTTTGCTGTATTTTCATATGAAAATATGTTGACTGAGGCAGTGGCCTCACTTTGCCTAACAGCAAGATGGACCATGTCTGGATATATCAGGCAAATACTGTATGGAGAATATCCAGAAGTAAGCACCACAAAAAGCCAAATTCTCTCAAATATTTTTTTTTTTTAGATTGCCACAATTTTGTCAAGAATTTATAATACAAGTATGACAAGTGGTCTCTTTTACATATTTTTAAAAATTGAATTACAATAATATCAAGCTTTTCTTGGACACTTGTGCCTCACGCATGATCAGAAAGTGAGTTGGCTTGCATTGGTATAGCTCTGTTCTGTGAGGGCCTGATCGATGTGCCTTGAACTGAAAGGGTCTCTGATACTGCAGCACAAAAGGAATTCTTAATATCAACATCAGAGGCTAACTCAAACTTCAGCCTCATAAAACAGCAGTAGCTGCACCCTATTCCAATTCAGAGCTGTAGCAGTCATTGATCACAAGTGGTTAACATATTCTGTTCACCATTTGATACTGGAGTCAGATGAGATATGTCCTTGCAGGAACCAACCCTAAGTTGGCAATACTATGCAGATTTACCTGAGAGTAGGACCCACTGAACTCAGGGAAATTTAATTTTGGGCAGTGTGTGTGTGTTTGTTGTGTGCCTTCAAGTCATTTCTCACTTATGGCGACCCTAAGGCAAACCTATCATGGGGTTTTTGCATCTACTGAATTACACTGTAAGTCATGCCATCAAGAGGTCAGTAGGAATGGGTATTATCATGAGGTATGTCTTCATATGATGATCCTAAGAGGAATGTGAGAACCCTGTTTTTCATCCAACCATAAGGGTAGACAATGTGTAATGTATGGTGGTTATGATTTCCAAGGCCTTTTGGGAGGGTTCCTGCCTATTGGGAAATGTGAAAGATAATAGTTTATCTCATGAAGAGAGTAATTTAAGTTGGCAAACAGAAGGTGAGCAACAACCAGTTCCACACTACCCAAGCACACACAGGATCTTGCAGATGAAGACCACAGGCTAGTCTTCTTGGTAAAATATATCATGAACTAACTTTACATATAGGTAAAGAAATTACATGTAATCGAACAATGAGAGGCTCTGCAAATGTGGTCTTCAAATATGGAGGAGAAAGAGCAAAGAACTACATACATAAAATGGAAGATGAAAATCTGAGATTAGATGCAATGCAACTGAAATTACCCGCATTTTCCGGCGTATAAGGCGACTGGGCGTATAAGACGACCCCCAACTTTTCCAGTTAAAATATAGAGCTTGGGATATACTCGCTGTATAAGACGACCCCTCTTCCAATGGGGGAAAATGAGAAAGTGTTGGGGGGAAGGACTGCCAATATACTAGGTGATGCATTCTGGGGTATGTACAATTTGCGGCCAAGTAAGTGACCCTGGGCATGTCACACACTCTCACCCTCAGAGGATGGTAATGGCAAACCCCATTTGAAGAAACATGCCAAGAAAACCCCATGATAAGATTACCTTAAGGTTGCCATAAATCAGAAAGGACTTGAAGACACACAAGAACAACAAAAAAGTCTGCAGTTGTTTCATAGGTAGTACATGGGAATAGGAGTCAGCATGGTGTAGTGGTTTGAGTGTTGGACTACCACTCTGGAGACCTGGGTTTGATTCCCCACTCTGCCATGAAACCCACTGGATGAACTTGGACAAGTCACACACTCTCAGCCTCAGAGGAAGGCAATGGCAAACCTCCTCTGAACCAGTCTTGCCAAGAAAACCCCAGGATAGGGGTTCACCTCTTATCTGCTGCTGCTTCCTCCTCCTGCCTCACATCACCCCATGCCACCCCTTCCTCCCCCCTCCTCCTCCTCCTCTGACCTGGGCTTCCTCTCTTCCTCCTCCTCCCGCCTCGTGCCACGCCATCCCTTCTTCCTCCTCCTCTGCCACCCGGTGTATAAGACAACCCCCGACTTTAGAGAAAATTTTCCTGGGTTAAAAAGTAGTCCTATATGCCAAAAATACTGTAGGTGTTGCAGGAAGATAGAAGATGTGACTAACACCAACAAATGGGTAATAACACGAATATATAATAAGCCTAAACTCTTAAAGTGATATGCACACTAGCAAGTCATGAGTATAAACATGCTATGGATGCTGTCTCTAACACTGCCACCATCATTGGCTGCTGCCACACCCAGAACCCCACAGTTGAACACAGTTGAACACTGATAAAAACCTGGACTTTCTCAACTTCCCTTTCAGAAAGGAAGGCCACCAGGAATATACCACGCTTATGCTTGCTGCCTTAGATTCTATGCTGGGAGACAGATGGGATAATAAATTGAATAAATAAATAAATTTTAGTGCAATGGGACCAACAGGGGTACAACCTCTGATGGGTAGGTGGCCCAATATGTCCTCTTGTCTTCAGTACCTTTACATCCTTGTCATCATTGTTCTTACACCTCTAACTCTGTATTGTTTGGTTTCCATAGTGCATGATATATAATAATTAAATGTACTAAATACACATAGTGCTTTATTAAGAGATGCCTCTCCATCTTCCCCTCACATGCACATATACAAAAGTTGCTTGAGATTCCACCCGCCGTTGTCTGACAGCTATATAAATAGGACATGATTTTGTTTCCTTCAACAACACTATGAGTCAGTCTCAATTCCAGGAGCTTATGTTTAGCAGCTTTCAGTTTGGTTGGCTGTTCTTCTTCTGAAATCGCAGAGTATAGTTATTCATCAATTATTTCAAGCCAAGAAATTGCAGAAACCAGAAAAGATGTTGAAATAATCACTGGTCCACTCCTTTTTAATTGGATAGTGGAAGAAAAACAACAGACCTCATATTGGTTTCAGGAAATTCAGATTGCATTAGTTGTCATAACTAATACATGTGTATTATTGATAAATGGATAACGCTAGCTTATTAGAACTAGCTGGAGATGGACAGTATTGTCCTGTTTCCTGTGAAATTAAATTGAATGCCTGGTGTATTGCTTTTGAAAGTCGTATTTCTCTTTCGTATTATTGTTGTTAACTGCCTTCCAGTTGACTTTGACTCATGGAGAACCTGTGGACAGTGGTGTCCCCACCTTGGTGTCTCCTGGTATGGGGAAGGACTGCTAGGGGGACAGCAGCAACCAAAAGGGCATGCTTTGGCCGCTCCTTTACCGCGGCAGCAGAGGCTTCCTCGTGAGGAGGCTGCCACCACCTCCACAGTGAAGCCAAGAGGATGCACTCTGCCCTTCTCACCCCGCAGTGAGAGGAGGGCCTGACTGGGTGTCACCCCTCTTCTAAAGCGTCACCCAATGAAGGTCGCACCCCCTAATGACACCACTGTCTGTGGATGAGCATCTCCAAGACTCCCTGTCCTCTACCTCTCTGCTCAGGTCCTGCAGGCACAGGCGTGTGGTCTCTTTAAGTGGGTCTTAACATCTGGTGTGTGGTCTTCCTCTTTTTCTACTGCTTTCCACCTTTCCTAGCATCATTGTCTTTTCTAATGATTCATTTTCCCACATGATGTGGCCAAAGTACAACAGCCTCAATTTAGTCATCTATTTCTCTAGTCTGCCCAAATCAAATTATTTTGATGTAATTTTCTAGTGTTCACAATTAAATAAGAAAAAAAAAACCCTCACCTTGCAACTTAGCAAGGAACTATTGAAATTACGCTGGAACTATTGAAATTACACTGGATAAACCAGCCACGCAAGGGAAGACAGATAGACTGGATAAAAGTGGATTATGCTATGCATCTGACACAACATGCTACTGGAGCAAGATATTTTTAGTTTAACCCAAAGGAAGTTTATGCAATCATATATGGATAGCTTTCCACTGTTTAGACCATGCAAACAAACATTCAAAACCATTAGTTGTTTCCTTTCAAACAGCAGCTGATCTGTGTAAACAAGAAGAAAGGGTATATATATATATATATATATATATATACATATATATATACCTCTTCCTTAAAGAAAAGGAGAATGAAACCAGAGTATAGTTCACTCAAATACACATAGAAGTGTCATTCTAAACAGGGAAATTCTCCAAGCCTTCTCATGATAAGGTCTAAAGATCATGAAGCTGTTAAACAGAGAAGTCACAATATTCTATGTAGGTAAAACTTCCCAGTCACAGCTTTTATTCAGGATTGAGTGGGAGTTGTTTATTGTCATATGTAAGCAAATACATAATGAATCCCTCAATCTCTTTCTAAATTTACAAAGCACATACCATTCTGGGTCTCTTGTGACCCTCTCAGATCTAGGCTACCACAAACCATTTTAAAAAGATCTATGTTTAAATCCACCTCAATGCATTGGAAGTAGAGAAAAGAGCTATAGTAAGTATCTACGCACAATCCTAGTATTAGTATTTTTCCTTAAACTACCAGAGAAATGGAAATGGTTGGGGATCTCTGCTGAGCCCCAAGAGATAATCTTGTTGACTTTTCTTTATCCAAAACTTCAGTTTTCCATATTATGTATTTCCCATCTTTCTATTATGTAGTAATGTTGTGTTTCCTTGGAGATCGGATCTAAGGATATTACTGCAGCAATAATAAAACCAGCTTACCTAAGCCAGCTTAAAACTTAAAACGGGCAGCATCCTGATGTTATCAGAAGGATTTAGCCACCGAAATCACCACCTGGGTCCACCTTGGATCCATCCCCACTCCTAGGGATGCTCCAGTGGCCATTTCCTTAATCTGGAAAACTCCTGGCTTCAAAAAGAGGCGCGCTGAGTGCCCCTGCAAGTGGGAATGGACCTGGGATGGACCCGGACCACAAACTCGGTGGCTAAATCCTTCTGATAACATCAGGATGCTGCCCATTTTAAATGTTAAGCCAGCACAGGTAAGCCAGTTTTATTATCACTGCGATAATCTCCGATGTGTGTCTTGAGCTTCAGCTCCTGAATTTCTCTGGTTAAAACAACAGGTAGTTTGGTTTCTAAGCTGCCACCCCCCCCCACCCCAACCATTAAATCATTTTGCATCTAGGGACGTTATCACACGGGGGCAAATCTGCTGGTTAATCCACACAAAACCCAAACAGAAACTGGATTAGTGCCCCGTGTTTTCACACGACGTCGCACAGAAACTGGACAGAAAGTGGACTGAAACTGGTGTTATCCGCGATCTTTTGAAATTCGGTTGTTTGGAGGAAATGCAAATGCGCAATTAAGGTAATTTCGAATTTACTGTAATATGATAACCAAATGTGCATTTGGAAGCATTTCCCTGCTTTTCCCATGGTTCCAGCGAGCATTCCTTTATCTGCGCATGTGCAAGAGGCTCATTTCTAGTACATTTATGGGCTTTTCTTACTTGTGTGTGAACGTTAAATGCGCTTACTGTAAATTCGCAATTAATGTAATTCCATTTGCGGAATTAAGGTTTATTTTCCGTTTATTTTCAGTTCCACTTTATTTTCACTTTCTGGCCCACGTGTGATAACGTCCTAGGAAAAAATGTTTAATCCTTTCCTTCAACGAAAGTCTAAGTTATCTCGGAGGAAGTGTAGGGCTGGCCCATCTGTTAGATAGAGTGGGCAGCTGCCCAAGGCAGGAATTTGGGGGTCATGAAAGGGCAGCCCACCATTTAGTAATTTAATTTGTTATTATCATGTTGTTATTTTTCTTCCATAAATAAGGAGATTTGCTGCAGAAAAATTTGGTTTCATGTTTCAAATAGCATTCGGATTCTGTGCATCATGATCTGATAGACTAGAGGCAGTTCTTCCTCAGGCAGCAAAATGTTGTGGGTCAGCCCTGGAAAAAGCCAGTTCTAAGTGCAGTGCTTTTTTCATATAGTTTGTGGCACAGAAGAGCAGTAGCAACTGCTCATTTCAATTTTGAAATGTGATGCACTGCAGTAAAATCAAGAAATTATCTCATTTCATTTCTTATGCATCTTTCTAGGCCATGACACCTGAAAAAGCACTTGGCAAAAGCAATGAAAGCATAACCAAGGCCTCGTACATTCTGGGATTTGGCCAACATTTCAAGCAATCTGCTTCCAGTGGCTGGAGTCCAGAAACCACTTATTAGCACTTGGTCCTCCTGTTGAAAAATTGGGCTACTTGGAAGAAAAAGAATGCTCAGATTACTGCCAAGGGCCATTAAAATTTGTATTTCTTAGCTCATTTCTTGTTGGCATTAGGCCAAAGGGGCTATTATTTTTCCTTCTTCTTTCAAGAACCTCCAGTTTAGGAAAAACTAGGACTGCTGGATTTTAGGGGGAGGCGGAGGAGGATTCCTGTTTATTTTTGACAGGGCTCCTGAGGTTTCAGCCGCTGCCACACAGACAAAATGTAAAAAGTTATATTTTATTTATTAATTCTGATATTAATAAATGATATCTGTTCAGATATCAGAAAAAATGAAAAACAGAATGGCCAGCAGGTTGGTTTAGCTTAGTGTTTCATGTTTCAGACAGTTTAAACTAATGCTGATACAATGCTTTGTTTTATTTTGCAGTTTGATGCCTGCAGACACAACACACACAGAAAGCTAGACATCTTAGATATCCAAGCAGGACTTGCAACAAAATGTTGTGGCATGGAATATTTTGTTTAGAATTTCAGCCCACAATATGAAAACCCCTTTAGAAGATCCCTTGTTCAGATCAAAGGTATTGCTACAAAAAGCCCCCCAAAAGAAGACTGTGGCCCACAAAATAGGGCTGCATGTGGCCCACAAACAACACTTTCTCCATTCCTTCTCTAGAGACTGCAGTGCAGTGTTAAATAAACTCATCTCAGTGTTTAGAAAATTCCAGCATCGATGGGAGATCAACGTTTCCCTCTACTTTAACTCCTTTGCTTTGTGTCAGCCAGAGAATAACTTATTGCAAAAAGTAGAAGGGAACACAGCTAATTCAATCCTAGCTGGGGAATTATTCCCAACGCTAGCAAGAATAATCTCTCCCTAAGAAGTGGTTTATGGCTGTGTTCCTTTTCCTCGCCTCATTTCCCTTTCATCATAATCTGAAACTTTTTCTTCATGGTGTAAATCAAAGTATTTGCCATGTGAATCAGTCAGGACTGTTTTAAACATTTGAAGAGAAAGGTTCTCACTACAAATTCACCAGAAAGGTTGTAATACAGATTACGTCTACCAAATAACATGGGAAAGCTGCCTTTAAATGGAGTACAGGGGGGGCAGAAACAAAACAAAAATGTGTCACACTAGCAATAGCATTTACATTTCTACACTGCTTCATACTGAACTAAGTAGTCTCTAAGTGGTTAACTTGTGCCCCATTCACACTTGCATTTTTGTGCTGGGTAGATCCAGACATTTGTTGATGCAATACTGAATCTGACCCAAATAAAGTTCACACTACGTTTACCCTGATCAAGTCTCTCCGGTGCAATTTAATCCTGTCTAATTTACACTGACCAAAGTACCAATTAAAAACGGAGCCTCTTATCAATCGCATCCAATCATTTTGGGTTTTTTAATTTTTGTTCTGTCAATCAAATAATGCATATCAATGTCACACTGTTTGGCCAAACCACTCCTCATCCTTGGAGGATGGGGAGGACAAGCCTTTTGGAGGACCCCTTGCCATGAAACTACCATGAGAGCTTCTCATTGGGGGATCCCCCCCTGCCAGCCTCGGATGGGGAAGGCAAGCCTCTCAGAGGATCCCTTGCCATGAAACTCCACTCAGAGCTGGCAACTAAGCGTGAGGACAAAAATGGTGCTTGCCACTCAAGGTAGACCTGTGGGATGGGATGGGATGGGATGGGATGGGATGGGATGGGATGGGCATGTTCCACCCCTCTGCCCATTAATCCCTCCCTTCAGGATCAAAGTTTGCAACAAATATTAAATTAAGAACTATTGATTATTTGTTTTTTGAGCACATAAGAATTTACTGACTTCAACAAGAAAATTTATGGTTCCAAGTAAATCAGTATATCCTCAACTGCATACTGTTTTGATGAAGTATTCCATGCTTTGTTGTGTCAGCACATGGAACTGGAATGGCTTTAATTGGCATTTTTACCATTTGATGTACAGGGGGCCCTCCACATTTGCTGGGGCACCGTACCCCCGTGAAAGTGGGAAAAATGCAAATAAAAAACTACTCTTTTTTACCTGAGAGAACACCTCTCCAGGAATTGCTAGGTCCTCCAGCACAACAGTATGGACAACATCTAGCAGAGGCTGGCCATAGACTTGCACTGGAGGACTACAAATGTCTAGAGAAGTGTAGGAATCTCTAGGTCTTCCAGTGTGACTCTGTGGTCAACTTCTGACAGAGTTGTGCTGAAGGACCTAGACATTCCTAAACAGAACATATTAATCAAATCCACAACTAATCAAATCCGTGAATAATCAAATCCACAAAAATCAAAGCCACAAATGTGGAAGGCCAACTGTACTTGTCCCAAGGCACTGAATAAAGTTACAGCCACCAGGGCAGGATCTGTGATACTGTCACCAGTATGACATTCCTTTTTCACCCCCTTAGTTGGAAATGTAAGTTGTTAGTACTATTTTGTGATAATAATTTAGGCTAACATCCTTTTAATGATTTAAACAGGTAAAAGTAATTGTTTTGGTTGTTGCAGAGGTCAGAATTCTCTATCAACCTTGTGCAACAATTCAAAGATAGCTGTGTTAGTCTGGGGAATCAGAGTGCAAAGGGATCTTGAGACTAACTGAAAGATAGAAGCTGGTATGTCTCAAAGCACCAACCTCAAAGGTGCTACAAGATCCCTTTGCTTGTGTAAAATGAAACTCCTCCCCAGACCCACTTTTTAGCTGCTGCCGCCCCCTAAATGTCAATTTAGTGGTTGGTGGAGAGCAGAGGAGGAGCAATGAAGCATCCTGATATGTTTGTATAGCTCAGGGGTAGGCAACCTTTCCCCTTTAAAGGCCGAGGGACTTCAGCTCCCAGAATCCCAGGAGCTATTGGCCAACATGGGACTATTGGCCAACATGGCTGAGGCTTCTGGGAGCTGAAGTCCCTTGGCCCTTAAAGGGGAAAGGTTGCCTACCCCTGGTATAGCTAAATGCACAATTTAGGAGCATCTTTTGGGGATCAGGACCTCCAGAAGATCTAGGAAATCATGGAGTATGCCTCTTCATTGTGTGTCTAGCTATAGGAACATAACCAGATACGTTTCTGATCCAGCATCTCTACCTTAGTTTTTATCTCACCACATAAAATAAGCTTAAAGTTGATGTTCTTCACCAAGAAGAAAAACTGTCAAAGACAAGAGACCATAGTTTGGGAGAAACAAATTCCAGAAACACAGATGGACGACTGATGGGAACTCTTCAAAACAAATGCAGTCCAACCCTTGAATCTGGTCTTTGATGAAAGAGTTACATAGAAATATAATTTAAATGTCATGACACCTCTATTAGTCAGCTACATTGTTTTAATTTTTAATATCAAACGTTTCCCCTTCTGGGACTATCAACTTAAATATAGCAAAATGATTCAGAATCATTTCTTGAAAAACACATTTGACACAACGGGAAGGAAAACAACTGTGGTATTCCTATCTCCATTTATTCCACTTCTGTGACATCCCTTATTTTATGATAGGGACACATTTTCTACTTACAAAGACTGGGAGGTGATAGGTCTGTATAGGCTAAAAGGCTTTTCCAGTAGCTCAAGACATGTCTGTTACCAGATTAAGGAGCATGGTTTCTACTACACCTATCCTCTCTGAAGGACTTTAAAAATAAATAATGAGGCCTTTAATTAAAATTGAAAGACTGCAAGACAACTCAATAGATAATATTACAAGTCTCATGTCTAAGCAATATACCCTCATGATAGAAACAGACAATATACCCTCATGATAGAAACAGACAAATTTGACTATGACCAAACTGCAGAGCTACAATTGACATGTGCTAAAACAGGGGAAGGCAACCTTTCCCCTTTAAGGGCCGAGGGACTTCAGCTCCCAGAAGCCTCAGCCATGTTGGCCAATAGTCCCATGTTGGCCAATAGCTCCTGGGATTCTGGGAGCTGAAGTCCCTCGGCCCTTAAAGGGGAAAGGTTGCCTACCCCTGTGCTAAAATCTGGGCATAGACATAACAGGATAGGTTTGGGAATCTATATGGAAGCGCTTATTTCTTCACAAATAAAGGGACATAGCTATTACTTGAATTCCCCTGAAGTAGAATCACTGGAGTAGGGAGGCAGACGCTTGCAGTCTTGGTGGGAATGGGCTAGAGCAGGGGTAGGCAACCTGTCCCCTTTAAGGGCCAAGGGACTTCAGCTCCCAGAATCCCAGGAGCTACTGGCCGACATGGGACTATTGGCCAACATGGCTGAGGCTTCTGGGAGCTGAAGTCCCTCGGCCCTTAAAGGGGAAAGGTTGCCTGTGCCTGGCCTAGAGTTATCTGCTTTAGGAACCAAATCTGACTACAATAAGTAAAATCATGTACCAGAAATTGGCTTACTTTCCCTGTTCTTGAGCAAAGATAATTCAATTACAAGAATTTAATTGCATTACTTTGTTTGGCAGCACGGTTAGAAGATAAACAGCATTGGAAAAACATGACTGCTGTCTGTTTATCTGAAAAGAATTTGGTCTGTAGCTCCTATGGATAAATCCGCTGATAAAAGTTAGTAGCACTAAAATGACACAGACAAATTACTTTATTACATTATATTTTCCATTTTTAAAAAATTATATCACTAATTCTTTGGACTCTTTCTCACTAGTAACTCATGTTGATCTATGGAACAATGTTTTGAAAATAGCAAGAAAACAGTTCTCCTTATGGATCTTTTTATTACACATAAGATGGCTCAATACAGAGGAAGGTGCATACACTCCAATGGGAATGTGAGTCCCATACTGGGAGTAAGTCAGAATATTAAATACATATATACACACACAGACTCTTGAATACTTCACTAGTGGAACTTGATAAATATATGAAAGTGCAGATATATTCAAAATATGCATTCCTTTCTCTCTACTTTCCTTTCCAGATCTATTATGTGAAAGCTTGTTACCTGGGTAAGCAACATTCATGTTTCTGTTTTCTTCTTATAAAATCTCTCAAAACTTCCATTAACAATTCAAAACAGAACAAAAACAAGGTTAAGATAGTGGGCAACTGCTGCCTCTAAGGTTTATATCTTCAATGGTACTGCTTAGATGTTGCACGGGACTGAAATCTGGGGTAAAGTGGAGGCTAAATAGCAATGGGAGACTCCCCAAAATTAAATTTTGAGGAAGATCCTACAACTTTTCTCCTTGAACACTACTACTGTCAGAATTGATCTGCTCTATCTCAGCTCTTGGTTTAGGCTGAGGCAAACTGAGGAACTGGCCAATGAAGCTGAAAGGTGCCAAGAAAATGGTTGTGTCAATGCTGCTGAAGAACACAAATTCACTGTGCCCTTGCTGGGCAATGTCACCCATGCTCCCATTTTGTTGAGCTGCCTGATTATCTCCATGTCTCCTGTATCTTTCACATAAACAAGATTGCTGTAGGCAAGAAGGCATCTCAGGAACATAATTCTGTTTAAGAGACTTTATGATGTTTAGTGGTTTCTGATTTTTGGTTTGTTTAAAAATAAAGCAGATTAGAAGTCGTGGTGCCCTTAATAAAAACATGTCTTGCTACAGAATACACTGGAGCCATATTATCGTTGGGTAATAATAATAATACACAAACCAATCTGGAGACAACCTTGAACAAGAGACAAGATGAACAAGACTGCTACTGCAGTTCTAGTTATTCATGAGGTTCCCTCTCACATATGTGCTGATGAATGAATTCTCCAGCATAGCAGCAGCTTTTTGACTGAATTGTAAAATAAATCCTCATTAGACAGAAACATTTTCTTTTTGGGGTCAGTCCTTTGTATCACATTTTTTCTGTAGTAAAGTGGGTAGCACAGCAGAAAATCAGTCCAACTCTATTCAAACATTTTGGTCCAAGAGCTTACCATCCACATTCACGGGTTTAAGTGTCCATCCACTTGCTGTAAAGCCAATAGCACATTTGCAAATAAAATAGCAGGAAATGGCATGTTGAAATTGATTTTCAGAAACACCAAACATTGTTGCATATTGATTCCAGGTGTCTGTTGAGTGTCTCTCATATAACTTCTGCATTTGTTCAGCAGACGTCATGGAAATATAAGGGGAGTTTTATATACACCAGAATGTGTAATTGCTGCAGTGCGATGAAGATTTAATCTCAGATTTACACACACAATCTTGTTTTATACAAAATGGGTAGCCTTTTGCCACAGATGGGGAAAAATTGGGTATATTTAGTTAGTCATAGAATCATAGAGTGGGAAAGGACCTCATAGACCAGCTAGTTCAACCCACTCCTCAATGCAGGATCTCCAGCTAAAGCATCCCCAACAGGTTGCTGTCCACTCTCTTTTAAAATTGATTTAGAACAATTTTTATGAGGAAAGTTAACACATCCATGGGCAGCAATTGGGTGGAGGCAGGCTGAGGGCTAGAAAAAGATGGATGAAATAGGAAAGCAAAGAGGCAGGCAGCCTGGAACAAGTTGGGAAGCAGAAGGGCAAATGTAGGCAAGTACTAAGGAATGACTATGTACTTCCTAAGTACTGAGTGTAGGCAAGTACTAAGGAAGAAAATCTGAAAGGAAAGGTAGTTGAAAGTCAATTAGTCTTGCGGAAAAGGACATGGGAAGCAGGGAACTGAGGGGGAAAAGAATAATTAACACAATATGGGAGCTTAATTTCATATCTCTTGGGAATGAACTAGGCAATCCTTTGCTTGAATGAAGCTTCTATCAAACCAAATTTACATGGGATGCATTTAATTGGAAATCTGATGTCAGGACCAGTGAAAATGGTTTACATAGCAATATGACAATAGCATGTACATTTCTATACAGCATCATAATGAAGTCATAACTCGCTAAGCAGTTTACAATCTGTAAACCAATTGCTCCCAACAAACTGGGTACTCATTTTATTGACCTCCAAAAGAATGGAAGGCTGAGTCAACCTTGGAGCCCTGGGATCAAATTCACAGCCTTGTGGCTGTAGTACTGGTATTGATCTCAAAGGGGCGAGGTATACATTTATTATTATTATTATTATTATTATTATTATTAACCACTGTGCCACCAGGGCTCCCTAATTTATATACAGTAAAATGAAATGGAAAACCTATTACAATAATTACATGATAACATTCACCCTATGAGAGTTGTCTCAGGCCTGCCGCTGGTTTCGTTTCTCCATACTTCCCACTCCAGGTCTCTCTGCTTTGGACTACAATGGCTTAACTCTGGCAGTTCCAAAACCACTGGAGAGTAGGTTGCCTATTGCTGCTCAAGACCATCTAATCAACAAGCAAAACTGGCTATAAATAAAATAAAATATAATATAATCAGAAGTGGGGAACCCTCCATACTTGCTTTTGTGAAAACTACAGAAAATGTCCTCCCAATCCAAAATTTGCTGCTTTAAGCAACTGCTTCAAAGCAAAGCTAGCCATGGCAAGAAGTCCAGTGAAGAAGCAGAACCAGGGTAGGATCTCAGTTTCTTAGAGAAATGCTTAATATTGTTTCAGCCATACTCATGGAAAGCTACTCTATTACATTTTCTTAGTTTTTGAGCTTCCTGAAATCAAGCGGACCTCTAAGCTAAAGAAGTTACATTACAATTGCTTGGCTTTTTGGCTGCCGATACGATCAGCTATTTTATAGTGCCTCTACAATGCTGTTATTTTACTTTATTTTACTGATATTTAGACTTTACTTTTTTATTTTTTTACTGATGTTTTGACCAGTTTGTTGATGATTACCGATTATATTGTACTATCATGTACTATAATGCTGCTATTTTATTGAATTTGTATATTTTTGTATTTTGGCACTTGTATTTTGTATATTGATGTATTTTTACTGCTGTAATCCCGCCTTCGCCCACAGGGAGAGGCAGGAAATATAAATTATTATTATTATTATTATTATTATTATTATTATTATTATTATTAAACCAATTCAAGGCATGTTTGCCTTTCTTTGATCCTGGAGATATAAGGAATTGGTGATTAAAGTTACTAAATGAGGACACATTAAAATTGTGGCACTATCCACAATTAAGAATTGCAGCTGCCAATACAGTGGCTGGCATTTTAAGATATTCGGGGGGGGCGTTCACACTACTTTATTAACCGGTTTGCAAACCAGTTTAAAAGTGGGTAGTTCACACTGGTGGCAGATTTTGCACACTCGAATAGGGGTGGACCCAGGGCAAATCCCCCTCATTCCAGGTTTTCCAATATCACGTTTTCCCCTGTGTCTTTTGGGGGGAACAACAGGTTTTGTCAGGGTGCTGCCAATGTGAACTTGCCCTCAATCCCATTTGGGGCTTCCTGAAGGAAGGGATTTATGGCCAGAGGGTGGGCAGAGGGGTGGAACATGCCTATCCCCTCTCACTGGTCAGTGTGAACTTGACAGGGTTAAATTGCCCCAGAGAGATTCGGTTGGGGTAAACGTAGTGCAAACTTTTATTTGGGTCAGATTTGGTACTGTATCAACGAATCTTCCCAGATCTACCCAGCAGGTGTGAATGGGCCCTAGTTAAATGAAGTTTAACATAATCCATAGTGAGTAGAGGTGGGGAGGTAGGTGCATTCTTATGCAGTATTTATCAATTTGTTGCTAAGGCTATGATAGGTATGTAGACTAGGAGCTACATTAGCAAATGGTGGTATGAGGTTGCTAACATTGCAGTTTTAGGCATGACTATTCAGTTCCATTGACTTCAATGGGATTTGGTCTTAAATGTGTTTAACAGGTCTGACTAAACCAGGGGGTGAGCAACTGTGACTATCCAGATGTTTTTGAACGGTAAATCCCACCATCGTTCCTAATAGATCGACATGTAAGTTCACATTGTCCATGTGTTGCATAAACAATGCTGGAAAGTTGTCAGTTCAGTCTCATCAATCCATCAGCTGCTTTTAGAGAAGTACTTGTATCTCCGGCTCCCAAGTGCAATATTGAAAGAACTATACTGACTTACCCTCCAAAATGCTAGTCAATATAGTGAGATGAAAAACTATTGGTAATTGTCAAATCAGCTTTGATTCATGACAGCCCTGACAGACCCCAAGACATCCTGCTATGTATGGTCTTGCAAACTCAGGACTTCTTTAAGTCTATTCATCTGTAATATAATCTTCCTCTTCTCCTAGTGCTTCCACTTTGCCAAGGATTATTGTGCTTTCTAATGAGTCATTTTGTCTTGTGAGCTGTCTGAAATACAACAGAATCAGTTGAGTCATTTTGGCTTTTAGTGAGAGTTCAGGCTTCATTTCCTTTAGATACCGTTCATTTGCCTTTTTGCCAGTCCATGCGATCGATCCCTGGAAGTCTCCTGCAGCACTACATTTCAGATGAGTTGATTTTCCTTGTTGGCTTCCCTCAGAGTCCAGCTTTCACACCCATACATAGAAAGATATATGAAAGAAAAATTGACTTACCACACAACAGTTTCAATAGGCCTACTCCAGCTGGGAATAGCAGTCAGATCTAGGCCTAAATTATAATACAGAGGTAATGGAAAGGTTCTAGGATCAAGACTCTAGGCTAAAACTGAAATTATTTATCTATTTTATTTTATTTATCTTGTTCCACTGCAGGACTCATGGTGTCCAAATGATTATAAATCATTTAAATTTAATCAGTTAAAAAATTAAGAGAACAATAAAAAGCAATTAAACTTGTCTGTCTTTGCCTGTTGATAGAAGGAGACCAGAAGGTGGGGACCAGTCCAGTTTCCCATGGAAGGGAGTTCCACAGGTCTGAAGCAGATTATTTAAATAAGTGATAATGGGCAAATATTTTGTACTACCAGTTTAACAGATAAATTCTTTTTGGCTGCATCCATACTGCAGAAATAATCTAGTCTGACACCACTTTAACTGCCATGGCTCAATGCTATGGGATTCTGGGAACTAGTTTTGTGAAACACTTAGGTCCAAAACACACTGCAGAAATAATCCAGTTCGAGACCGCTTTAACTGCCCTGGCTCAATGCTAGGGAATCCTGGGAAATGTAGTTTTGTGAGACGTTTAGCCTTCTCTGTCAGAGAGGTCTGGTGCCACAATAAACTACAGTTCCCAGGATTCCCTAGCACTGAGCCAGGGCAGTTAAAGTGGTTTCAAACTGGATTATTTCTGCAGTGTGTTTTGGACCCCGTTTTTGTTTTTGTTAGAGAGCTTTGGTGCCACAAGAAACTACAGTTCCCAAAATCCCACAGCACTTAGCCATGGCAGTGGAAGTGGTGCCAAACTGGATTATTTCTGCAGTATGGATGCAGCCTCTGATAAATGCATTTGTTTATAAAGTACACGATTTCTTTTCCTTCCACAATTCATAATTCCAATGAACTTAAGGAGCTTTTCTGAGGGCAGAAGAAGGCAGCTGACAAATTAAAATAGCATATATATTTAGTGATGACAAACCGAAGCAGTCAAGGGGCACAGAAAAGTCACTTTTTGACCATCAAACTGAGAGAAAGAAAAAGTTGAGATGTTTTGTATCCTTTTTAACAACAGTACTAGCTAGCTTACAGTGCTAACACAATGCTGTTATGATGCTGATTTAATGGTGTGGTTTTGTGATCTGATGATAATTTATGAGCATACCCTATCCTGAGTCTTAGAATCAGACAATAAACTAATGCAGCATTGGAGAAAGCGTTTTTCATGCATAGTCTTACCAGTCAGAATGTACCCATTGCTTGAAATAAGAGTGTACTATCATTCTCTATTGCCCAAAACCCATATCATAAAATATATGGTTGTTAAAAGAAAGTCAACTCAAACAATCATAGGGAGAGTAAAGTTATTTTATTAAATCATGCACATCACGTGTGTTAGTGCAAATAGTTCAATCTGTACTCCAGAAATTCTATTGTTTCTTTTATATCTTTACAAAATAGATTTAAAACAATTATTTACTTTTAAAAATGTAATTCTGAAGTTAAGTATTTTCAGAATAATATTTGCAATAACCTATATACAAGAGGTACTGAGTACCACTGGCGTGTATATGTGTAAGTGTGTGTTGCGTGTGTTACAGCTTCCTGCAACTGCAAAGAATGAAATGAACAAAAATGACATTTTCTACATCTGTGTACTAACATTCCCTTAAATCTAAATGATCCTCCCATTAACAAATCCCAAATAGCTTAAGACAGAAACTTTAAAGTAAAATGACCCTCAAAACCACAAAGGTAAATTATAACTAAAATCTATTTAAATATTTAATTAAATCTGTTGATTGCCATTCGATCCATTAAACCAAACTCTGAGATAGTCTTCCTGTGAAATTTCCATGAGCTGAATTATTTCACTTTGCAATTCATTTTATAGAATTATAGACCTTAATGAATAGAGCAGTTGTGTTGTGTAAGCCTGCACTTCACTTGGTTTTAATAGATGGCTCTATTCATAAGTCAACACTAACTGGAGACATTAATATTAAGGCCATATAAACTGTGATGTAAAGCTTCTAATTATTGACAGCACATTCTTTCAGCTTAAGTTGTTGCATAGAGGACCAATTAGATTATTCTAACTTTCCCAAAGGCTTGTGCATTTTTTTTCCTTTTTCTTCTTCATTTCCTTAACAGTAGAATCACTCAAGCACTTCACATAATGAAGTTTTGCCAATGAAAGCGCAATTAAAGAGACAAATATTATTTCTCCAGCTCAGTTTTGATAATATGTGACTGGAAAAGTCATCTCTATAATGTGATATGTGAGAAAATACATTGGGTTTTATATAGTGTCTATATACATGAGATTTAATAAATTACATTCAAACTAAAAGTTGGATCACTGCACTATGTCCATCAGAAAAATCAAGATTTTGCTCCCAGAAAAACCTTAGTTCACTCAGGCACACACATGCACACACCTGCACACAAAAAGTCCAGAATGAGGCTTTCCATTCAGTTTCTTCTAGAGCTCTTTAAGGCTGACAATGAATTGTACTATTTCCCAAGTCATCAACAAAATAGGACCTTCACTGAAGAAAAATATTTGTTTCCGTCAGAAGACTTGGAAAAAAAGAAAATTGTTCCCAATAGCTCAGTGACTCACAGCAAGTAAAAAATAATAATGGTATGTTAATATACAAAAAAGTCAAACTGAAAGGCACTGAGCACACTGCACCTGCTTCCAAGTATTTAAAGGATATTTGGCATGGGTGTCCAAATCAGAGAGAAAAATGCATTGCTTTCAATCTGGCAATCAGATTTTTAATTAAATTATCCACACACCTAACCACCATAAATAATTTGGTACCAAGAAGCCTACTTTAGGCCACCATAACAGTATTTCGAACTCAAACATACTACCTTAAGAATTACATGAAATTGTAAGCAACAATATTGCTCACGATAGAATAAAGTAATAATTTTATTCCCTCTTTATAGGCAGATACATTTTGTACAGTTTAAAGCAATGACCCTACTGCTGCTCTGAAGCCAAACTTTGTGGTACTAAGAGGTTATTAAAAAAAAAAAAAGGAACAGGATGAATCTGTTTTCCCCCCAGTATGTGAATGATGCCAGCTTCTAAAAGGAGGACGGTGTATGGTTTCAGCAACGGTTCTCATGGAGAAGCTCTGGTTAGGCCTGGGTACAGCACCATGGCTGTCACAGCTACCAAAGCTGCCATCACGGGCATCCAAGGCCACTGTCTCTGTGTGGAGGGAAAAAGAAAGAAAAGAATCAATATCTCATTTGCTTTAGTGGACAGTCAACAGTTAACCCCTTTAAGTATCTGTGAGTACCTAAAATGGATCCCATCTGATCTAGCTTTAGAGAATTTCAACTGGGTATCAAGGATGTAAATAATGTTGCTTTATGTGAAGGAATTCCAATGGACATGTCTCCATGATGTGACTTCTTCAGATTGGCAGCTGCGTAGTTTCATATTTTAATAGAATGCTTCCAAATAAACCCTTTGTAATCTAATTCACTAACAGGATTCCTTCTTTGTGTCATGAGGTGAGTTTTACTTTATTTAACTTTTTTTTTTATTTTGACCTAGGTTTAAAGGAGACCTAGAATGCAGCAATGCTAATCTTACATGCATATTTGTCATCACAGCTGCTTTTTAACTTACATTTTGACATGTATGAAGAACATAATTCCATATTCTTGCAGAATATATTTTGGAATGTACTAGAAATCAGAGCAAATATCTGATGGGTTCATCTTGTTTCCCCCATATCTTTTTCATTACAAAAGTGAGAAAAATAAAAAGCATTCAGCCCCAAGAGAAATATCTGAAGTAGTTGAAAATAAAAAAGAAATCTAAGGACCAAATGCAAATATGCAAACTCCTAATTTGTTACGTTTAATTAAATAGTTAGATTTTCTCCAAAACCCTCTCCTTGCACCATCTTACAAAAGACAAACGTGTTAGAAGAAGAACAGTCAGAAACACTTAGGTTATAACAGGACACTGTTAGCACTAGCACAAGGATACCAGACAGATGTTAAATGATTAGTTTGCTTGTTTTGCCAGTATTACATATAATAATGGCTTATTAGATGAAGGGTTTGTGTCAGGTACATAAATACCTGTTTTTCACCATGCACTATTACAAAAATGGCACAAACAGGTGACAGGGACGAACATACATGGACTGAATAGTGCTTGTAGTACCTTTCTCTACCACAATGGGCTGTAACACCAAAACAGGAAAGCCAGCATTAGGCCGATGAATACGGCTGGGACGGGTGGTAATATGGAAGGCTAAAGGGAAGGGAAGGGATGTTAAAATCATTTTGTGCTATAAAATATCAATTAGGTAAAAATGATTTAGATGGGGGAGAGCTCAAAGATCACGTTTTGCTTCAACTGAAACATTAAAGACATCTAACAAGACACAACTAGTCTGGTATACAAAGTTAGTACACCACTGTACAAAGTAAACATGGATACTGAAAGATAAAGCATTTTTCCTTCCAAGTCAATCCTTGAAGTATTTCATTTAGTATTTTAGAACAAAATGAGCTCAGACTCATTTTGAGGCAGAAGGATGCCCTAGTTAATAGAATACAGCTATGTTTTATATGCACAACAAATTACAGAAATTCAACCCATAGTCAACAGAGTATTCAGGAAATAAAAATACTAATCAGCATTTGCTATCCATTTAAAATGCTCTTCCTCAAGTATTCCTTTTCCATCTTACAAATTTAATAGGCTGTATACTGTGTAGATTTTTTTTTTTTTTAAAAATGGGGGCCACGTCACATAGAGTCATTCCTGTAAAGCTATCATCTCCATGTAGGAAAAATGGAATACCAAAAAAGTGACCACCATCAGTTGTGAAAAACAGATACATTTATGTGCCCATAAATCCTCTCAACAAACAAGGATACTTCCTCTACAATTAGGACTTTGATGTTACCTGTTTCAGACATTGAAGTTAATTTTTTAAAAATCTTCCCAGGGAAAGAATCAACTCTCAGTGCTTTATGCTGTGGCACTGAGATACCAAAGACCACATTTATTTCGGTATCCCCTACAATGTTAGATTTCTCTTTATGTGCTGCTTATGTCCATGACTCTGTTAGCATTTGTTTATCTGAGGCTGAGTCCAAAAGAGCAACTACAGTTATCCCTCCATATCCATGGATTTTTATCCACAGATTTAAGCATCCGTGGCTTGAAAATATTTTTTAAAATAGAAATTCCCAAAAAACAAACTTTGATTTTGCCATGTTATATAAGGGACACCATTTTACTATGCTATTGTATTTAATGGGACTTGAGCATCAACAGATTTAGGTATCATGGAACCAAACCCCAGCAGATACCAAGGGTCCACTGTAATTACTCCAACTAACCTGAGACTATAGTAAAATGTGAAACAGTTCCCTTCTCATGGCACTCTGCTGTCATTTGTTTGTAATCCAATAACTCCTCACTAGGTCTGAATGAGCCTGAGCTTTTCAACTGTTTCTACAAGTTAATACCTGATGAGACAATGAGGTGTTTTTCTTTCACAGAAATCAACAGGAATTCCCTGTATACCTGGTATTCAGACCACTGCTTGTGCGAGACCCGCTTGGACAGGCAGTGAACTCTGTTTCTTGTCTACACAGTTTGAAAGCTATCTGGTCCAAGAGAATGGGAAATATCAAATTGCTCTAAGTATGTCCATCAAACCCTGATGAAGAAAAGCAAGGATGCATGAGGACACTGACATTTTAGTTCTATACTGTCAAGGATAATATTTATTATTTATTGGTGATTGGCCCATATCTTCAATTTTGCACTTGGTAAATCCTAATGACTTGATAGCATGAAATAAGTCTTTTCAAAAACAGCATTCAGTTATGGCACCTGGTGCCTATTTTATAGTTTTATGACCTTATTCTCCCGTCTTTTAATCCTTTATATATTTCAGTGTTTTCCTTTTTTTTTAAAAGTAGTTTTAATCTCTGTTATATTGTTAGATATACTTTTGATGCATGTTTTAGGCCCTATTGCTTTTATACAATTCATGCTTTTAATTGTTCATTTTGGTAAGATTTTAGATTTTGTGTTTTTATTGTGTTGTTGTTGTTGTATGCCCTAAAGCAGTTTCTGACTTATGGTGACCCTCAAGTGAACCCATAATGAGTTTTTCTTGGCAATATTTGTTCAGAAAAGGTTTGCCATTGCCTTCCCCTGAGGCTGAAAGCATGTGATTTGCCCAAGGTCACCCAATGGGTTTCATGACTGAACAAGAAATCAAACCCTGGCCTCCAGAATCATAGTCGAACACTCACATCTCTAAGCCATACTGGCTCCTTACATTTTATTGTGCATCATCCTAATATCTGTTACCTATAGGGTGACTAATACATTTTAAAAAGTCAAGAAATCAGCAGCAGTTGTTAAGTACAAGCTCACTTTATAAAAACATATTCATATGCTCTCTCAGTAAGAATCTCATGTAAATACTTCCTTAACATAAATTTGCTTAGCCACTCCACATCAGAACAAGAAGCAAGGAAACTGAAGATATGCATGATAAACTTGTATTTGTAAGAGCCAGCAGGCCCAAACAGCAGGACGAACAGTGACTGGAAAACAAACAAACAACTTGCCAGCAAGACTAACAATAAGGAAAATTTTGTCTACAAGAAATGTTTAAAACAAATATATCTAGTATATGGAAAAGCATTAGGTGATCCTGGGCAAGTCACTCGCTCAACCTCACAGGAAGACAAAGGCAAACTTCCTCTGAACAAATCTTGCCAAGAAAACTCCGTGATACAGCCTTGGGGTTGCCATCAAGTCAGAAACGAACGGAAGAAACACAACAACAACAACAACAACGTTGAAATAACCAATGCTGATTCCACCTAAGTAAGTAGTACTGAATTGAAAAGATGGGCTGGATCATAACATCACTTATAATTCCAATTCAGTTTCTTGTATGCTATTACCTATGTAACTCATACTCAAGCGGGGAATTAAGTGGCTTGGAAAAACATGGAGGTTTGCAGTAGTACAAATCTTTAAGAAGAGGAAAATATGAAAGGGAGAAGAACCCAAGAGCAACCCAGTGAAAACTGAGCATTCTCAGGGGCCACACCATACTAATTATTGGGGGGGGGGGGGAAACTTGCAAACTAAAAGAGTGGCATGAAGTAGCTGGAGAAGGGCACATTTATTTTATAAGGGCAGAGAGAAACAATAAGAAGCACCTCATTAGATGAAGAGAGCATTTCAGTGAGACACTAAAATGTCTTTTCCAGCTATTTCCACATTTTCTATGTGGATTCTATACCAAATACATGGGCTGGAATGATCATGTAGCAAGTGGCATGGATATGATTGATGGGTTTCATCATGAGGTAGCAGAGGTTGAAGTCAGCACAGAATGGAAAAAGCATGTCTTCTATATTCAAAGGTATGTGCTAATTTTAAAATGGACTGATGTCCATACTGTTATCTCTAGACACTGAACACTAGATTAAAACTTTGCAGTGGCAAGACCTTAATTTTGGATTGGTTTGGGAAAATGTTGAGCCATTTCCCATTTCTGAAAAGCCAAATCCTATATCTGCTCCTCTTCCATTAATTTAAGCCAGTCTTTCAATCCTGCAGTTCAATCTTGATTTTTATCTGAGCCTGTGAAGAATTTAGAGCCTTGTCTCTTATTTGGAGGTCTCAACAAGAGTCAGGTGAGCTTTGCCAGCATAAACGTCTTTTATTTAAAAAATTTAATTATTTAATATAACCAAAACCAAGTGTTTGCCATGACCTTTAAAATGAAGGACATCCTACTATTGCCAGCACGTGGAGATCCTATTCTATCCATTAATTACATGTGATACCATGAGAGGGATAAATATATCCAAAATAATAAAGTGATCAAAAGAAGCCAAACATTAATTTCCCTCTTACTGTAAGCAACCAGATAAATAATTATTAACTGGGGATCTGAAAGCAAACCATAAAGAAATTCCCAGTCTCTTTTTCCCCCAAGAAAGGACACTTTCAACTACATGCAAAGGGGTAAGGCTGCTCTCCCTTCAGTTTTCTTGCAACTTAGAATTGCTTCACATGTAGTAAAGTGGTCTTTGAATCTACTGCCATCTTGAAGCTTATAGAGAAAAAATCCAAGGGTAAGTTGATTTGAGCCCCAAGGTTTTAAAGTTCAAAATACCTTTAAGGCTATATTTTTTTTATAAACTCTTTAGTTTGCTGTCAATATTCATCTTCTTGCTGAATATTTTTGGCTGATGAGTTATTTGATGTATGCCTCTTTAAATTAGCCACTTTCTCCATACATAACCATAATCAGCAATTATATTTAATAACATAGCAATCCAGGAATGAGTCTCGTATGATAGGGAAAATGATCCTACTTCAAGCCAATCTGTTGGCCAATACAGAGAGAGGTTTTCCTACTGCCAAAAGCTAGATCAGGTGCTGTCATCAGAATGTTTTTGATCCCCAGAAACCAAAACATTAGTTTAGATATTCAGGCCCACCTGATCTTTCTATGTAACTGATTCAACAATTTTATGACTGAAACCAAACTCTGTGGAGGTTATGTCAGAAAATTCAATGGCAGACAACCTAATCTACATAGATTCTTTATTTCAAAATATAACATGTAATATTTGTTCAGCTGTAGGTATAACATTAGCTTGCTTGTCTAGTAGAGTAAAAGAATTCTGTCTTTGATTTAGGGCAGGTGTTCCCAAACTTTTTGACTCATGGAGCCCCTTTTAGAATTAATTTCTATGGCGGAGCCCCTAAAAGGCCTATCCTATGTCTTACAAGTTAATGGTGTTTAGGAGTGTTACGGGGTAGGGATGGGGGGAGGGAGATGGGATAGACTGTAATTTTCCTGAAGCAGCCACAGAACACCTGGGAAATGCACAAAGAGCCCTAACTGCTAAATCAGCGAACTGCTGATTTAGGGGATATCCTGAAAAAACAAAAGATAATACAACAGAAATAATGATACTGATATTGGCAGCTTTTCTGGAGATGTATGAGATGGAGGGAGATCGAATTTTCAGAATTAGCTCTCGGGTGGCAGTGCAAAGGAAACTTTCAAGGGACATTCTTTTTTATTTCTCAAGGAAGTAAGTAAAAGATTTGGCTTTACAAAGAAGTAGTAAACAAAAGATGATAATTGAAAATAAGGAGGTGAGAGACTTCCGGTTGGCTATGGCTCCCCGCTAGGACGTGTGTTGGGTGATCTCCTATACCCGTCCTTCTTTGTGGAGACTTTGGACCCCCGCAAGAGCAGATCGGGTCCAATTTTTTGACACCCCTGGAGGGGGAGTTCGGAGGGGGCTCAAAGCAGGTTCTCATAGGTTCGGAGTCGGCGCTTCGGCAAGATTTTCCTTTTGTCGTAACTGCCAGGCTAGAACCAAGAGGACTCGAGAGCAATCCACGGCTCCGCAGTAAGTTTTTGGCTTTGCCCAGGGGAGCTGCCAATTTTTTATTAAAAAAGACAAGATTATAAGATCTACATTACGGTGATGATCACTGCCGGGATTAAGATATAGACCTGAAAAGTAGTAACATCTTGGAGACAAAGAGAGAGCCAAAGAAAGATTAAAGAATTCATGAGTTTTGAAAGAGAAAGAGGAAGAGTTTAGTATCTATTTTGCTATGAGAGTGAAAGGAGTGAAAGGAGCGGAGAGAAAGTGAAACTGAATTGCAGAAGGAAAGCTCCTATTTTATTAACAGAATCGTATAATATTAACAAAATTTGATTGGTTTTTTCCTTTCCCTTTTGATTATTGGCTTTGTTACCTACTACTGATTATTATTTTTGGGACTTTGAATTGTTTTTCGGACTTTAGCAATACTGAACGGGTTTGAAACACTAAGTGGCTTTCACCAGATTGAACTATATTGAACACCTGGGCCCGCTGGCTGATAAGGTGTCCTTGGATAATCTGTCCTTGGCTTGTATTTGCTGTACAAGATAATGACAACCAGACTCCAGGCGCAAAAAATGGCGTCCCAGTCACAAAGAAGCCTTTCAAATGAGAAACCTAAGACTACAGATCTGAGTTACCTAATTCTAGAGAAAATTGATGCCATGTCTAACAAATTTTCAGGACAATTTTTGGACTTTAAAAAAGAAGTCCGTCAGGAGATACGGGTTGACTTGAAGGAGATCAATCAAAAAGTAGATGTAATTATAAGTGAAATGCAAAATATAAGAAAAAGAGTGGAGATTTTGGAACATACAAATGAAAGGTCGGAGCGGCAACTGATTAAAATAGAAAGTAATAGAGAAGCAGACCTAGATGAATTGGCTTTGCTTGAGCAGAAAATCAGAGATAAAGCTATTAAAATCCGGGGGTTAACAGAAATTAAAAATGAAAATCTATCAGAGAGGTTGACGACAAAGCTGGCTGAATTTTTGGGAAAATCAGATCAACAACTTTTGCTTGAGATCGATACTATTTTCCGTGTTAACTCCACTGTGGCCAAGCAGAGGGGATTACCGAGAGACATAGTTATAAATTTTGTTAAAAGACAAACCAGAGACTCTTTTCTAATGAAACATAACAAGGACGCTTTTCAGATTGAGGGTGAGAACATAAAAATAATGAAAGATGTCTCAGGTCGCCTTCTAAGAAAACGACGTAACTACTCATCAATAACATCCTTTCTGAGAAGAGAGAAAGTTATACATAGGTGGGAAACACCTGAAGGATTGACGTTTTGGTGGGGGGAAAAAAGAATAAGAATTGCAACTCCGGAACAAGCCTCGGAATTTTTGAGAAGAATGACAGACAAGCAAAGGAAATATGAGACTAAGAGAAAAGACCAGAACGATCCAAAATCACCAAATAAAGGTGAGGAGGAAGAGGAGAAAGTGAGTGACAGAAGTTGCAAAGGAAAAGAATGGGAGATGGAAAGAATGGGTGTGCGAAGGTGACGGAAGCATAGATCTCAGGAGGAGTTACTGGGAAGAGATCATGAACTCTGTGGTAATCAATTATACGAGGAAGATCTTATTGGTGATACAGTGGATGAAGATGATGAAGAGGAGGAAGAGGTTGAGGAGGAGGAGGAAGAGACTGGGAAAGAAACAACTGTAATTGAAAGTCTACGCTCTGTGGATCTGGACCGGTGCAGAACTGAGAGATTTTCGTTGGCTACTTTATCCCCATCTGATTTAGAGGAATATTTTGATAACTGAGGTTCGTGGGGTTTATAACTTATAATTGTTTAAAACTGGTTCTGTTTCTTTTGCTTTTTGCCTTTTCCTCTCCTTAGTTTAAGTTTAAGTTAATTCATATTGCAGATTTAGATATGGAATATTCAAAATATCTCAAAATCCTTTCTTTAAATGTACAGGGGTTAAATACCCCACAAAAACGGAAGAAGATTTTCCATTACCTTCAGAAATTAAAATTAGACATATGTTGTCTTCAGGAATGTAGGATTAAAAAGAAGGACGTTAAATATTTGAGAAATCCGAAATTGGGTTTGGAATTTATAGCTGCATGTCCTTTTAAAAAAAGAGGCGTTACACTTTATGTAAATTCGATTTTTGATCCAAAACTGATTTTTTCCGATCCTGATGGATATTATTTAATGGTTGAAATTATAGTAGAAGGCAAACGACATTTGTTAATAGGGTTATATGGACCTCTTGAAAACAAAAACAGATTTTATAAAAGGTTAAAAGACAAAGTGTTGGATTTGGATCATGAAAATATAATAATGTTGGGAGATTTTAATGGAGTAGTCGATCCTTTGATCGATAGGAAATCTGAACAAAAAATTAAGTTGAATCAAGGTCGACTGCCAAAGGAATTTTTCAATTTGATCGAGCTGACAAATATGAAAGATGTTTTTAGAGTTAAAAAAGGCAACGAAAAAGATTTCACCTTTTATTCAAATTGTCATAAGTCTTATTCTAGACTAGATATGGCTTGGATGTCTAGACATTTATTAAACACGGTAACCAAATTTAAAATAAGTCCAAAGATATGGTCCGATCATAACCCGATATTATTGGAAATGAAAATTGGACAGACCAGGTTTAATTGGAAATTAAACATCAATATTTTGAAAAATGAGGAAATAAAGGATTCCGTTAAAAAGCAGATTAAATGGTTTTTTTAGGAGAATGTGGGTAAAGGCGTCCCAATACATACGGTTTGGGACGCACACAAAGCTGTAATTAGAGGAATTCTAATTCAGAAGGGTTCTGAATGGAAAAGGAAAAGGAGAGAATATGAGGAAAAGCTCACCTTGGAGTTAGAAGAAAATGAACAAAAATTAAAGAAGGATCCAAATTCTGAGGACATACAAGAAAAAATTAAAGAAATACAAAAGCGCCTTTCTATTTTAACAGTGGAACAGATAGAAAGAAAAATCAGGTATCTAAAACAAAAATACTATGAATTGGGAAACAAACCTGGAAGATTGTTGGCCTATAAAATTAGAAAAGGGCAAAGAGAAATATTGTGCAAATTAGGAAAGGTAATGAGATATTGAGCACACAGGTCCAGATTAAAAAAGTTTTTCAGGAATTTTTTAGTGGCTTATATAAGGCTAAGGGGATACAAGAATCTGTGATAGAGAATTACCTGAATAATATACCCTTTTTTAAAATAATGAAAGAGCAAAGGGATTTACTTAATCAACCATTCTCTCAATCTGAATTAGAAAAGGCTATTGGATCATCTAAAAATTCAAAGGCTCCTGGGCCGGACGGCTTCCCAAATGAATATTATAAGGCGTTTGTGGCTGAATTGTCATCACCGCTTTTGGAAACAATAAATAGTATTTGTCAAGGCCCGATCCCCCAATCATGGAAGTCTGCTAATATCTCCTTGATTTTAAAACAAGATAAGGACAAATTCGACCCCAACAGTTACAGACCAATTTCTTTATTAAATACTGATTATAAACTTTTGGCTTCTATATTAGCAAATCGACTGAAAAAGGTGTTAGGTAATTGGATTCATGAAGACCAAAACGGCTTTCTCCCATCCAGAGGTTCAAAACAAAATTTTAGAAACTTATTAAATATAATTGATTTTCATCAAAAAAACATACAGAAAAAATTGGCTTTGATTTTTCTGGATGCGGAAAAAGCCTTTGATAATGTTAATTGGAATTTCATGATTGGGGTTCTTCAAAAAATAGATGCTGGAGAAACATTTGTAAAATGGGTACAAAAATATATTCGGAACAAGACGCTTATATTTTAATTAACGGAGACAAAACATCAAAATTTGAAATTCAAAAGGGTGTAAGGCAGGAATGTCCCCTTGCTCCTTTATTATTTATCTTGGTATTGGAGATATTGCTTAGTCAATTAAGAAATAGCAAAGAGGTCACCGGTGTTAAAATGGGAAAGCAAAATTATAAGCTGCGAGCGTACGCAGATGATCTGGTCTTAACAATTTCTGATCCATTAAATTGTATGCAAAAAGTTATGACTTATTTACAGGATTTTGGTTTAGTCTCAGGGTATAAAATAAATATAAATAAGTCCGTGTTAATGACGATGAATATTGGTGACAGTGAAATTGAGAAGTTAAAGGAACTAACGGGGTTTAATTGGGGAAAAAAACAAAATATTTAGGAGTTTGGCTAAGTACGAAAAATTCAGATTTATTTAAAAATAATTATCAGAAAATATGGCAAGGGATCAAAGAAAAAATGAAGAAATGGGATCAATTGAATCTTTCATGGACGGGGAGAATGGCGGTAGTCAAGATGTCCATACTCCCAAAAGTAATTTACTATTTCCAAAACATCCCTGTAATAGAAAATGAAAAAGTCCTTAAAAGCTGGAATAGAGATCTGTTGAACTTTATTTGGAGGAACAAAAAACACAGAATTCAGGCTTTGGATTTGTATGATACAGTTGAACGAGGGGGTTTAGCCTTCCCAAATTGTATCTGGTACTATGACGCCTCGGTTCTCGATTGGCTTAAGGAATGGCTGTTGCTTAAAAATCAACGAATACTTGAACTAGAAGGAGCAGATTTGACTTATGGATTTCACTCGTATATCTTCTACGATAAATTTAAAAAGGATGCAAATTTTAGAAATCACCATATACGAAGGGCTTGTTTGAGAGTATGGTTAAAATACAAAACTAAATGGTGTCCTAAAATTCCGCTTTGGGTTTCCCTGCTGAAGCGGTTTTAATGAAAACGATCTATAAGGATTCTAATTGGGTAAGATATGGAGATCTAATTCACTATGAAAACTCCGAGTATCGATTTAAATCACAGGAAGAACTAAGGGAGTCGGGATGGAATTTTAACTGGTTTGCATATAGGCAATTGCTTGATCAATTTAAATCAGATAAAAAATTGGATAGGATAGGCGACGCAGAAAAGAATTTTGAAAAAGTATTATTGGGTGAAGATCTTAAAACTATTTCAAAATTTTATAACGTGATTAGGAATTGGGAAACCGAAGTAAACACAGTTAAAAATTACATGGTAAATTGGGCTAAAGACTTAAAACAAAGTATAGATTTGGAAGATTGGACCAAAGGGTTCAAAAAAGTGAAAAAAATGTTGCTCAATTCAGATCAGAGGGAGAATGCTTTCAAAGTCATGAGTAGGTGGTATTTAACTCCATATCGTTTGTCAAAAATCTACAAAGGTTATAATCCGGTATGTTGGAAATGCGGGAAGAAGACAGGCTTCTACTTTTACCTATGGTGGAAGTGTGAAGTCGTCCAAAAATATTGGAAATTTATTAACAAGGAAATTATGACTATATTAAATTTGAATACAGGTTTGGATCCGAGATTATATCTACTTAATATTATGAAGAGCGAAATGGAGAAAAAGGGTGGAAGACTACTTTTCTTAATGATCACTGCAGCCAGAATGTTGCTTGCAAGTTATTGGAAAAAGAGAGAAATTCCAAAGGTGGTTGAATGGAGGCATAAAATGTATCAAATATATGAATTAGAAAAATTGTCCTGGCTACGTCAGAATAAATCCATAACAAAATTTCATCTAGAATGGAAATTATGGTACGAATATGAAGACAAAAGATCAAAAGTCCAGATAACCTTTTTAAAAGATTAGAGATATTAGAAATTACTTAAATAAGAACAAAGTGGGTAACATACAACTTGATTATATGACTGTATAAACGTTGGAAAAATTGTAGTTAATTATAGATAAAATTATTAAATGAATGGTCTCTTTCCAACGATTTATCAATTTTGGCTCAAAGCGAATAGTAATTGTGTACCCGTAAACTTGATTTTATGTTATCTTTTCGTTATCGTTGTTTAGATAATCATATAAGTGATTTTGTGATAATACAAAGATTTTAAGATATATGATTTAGGTTTAAGGTATAAGAGAATTGAGTATTTTGTTTAGAGAAGAAGGATATGCATTAAATGTTTACTCCTTGAAGTTAGTTTAATAATGAGCTTTTGAGGTCTAGAAAGAAACTTTAGAAAGATAAGAAAATCCAGTGCATTGATTATGGAAGGTTTTTTATATTTTTTTGTGTGTTGTTAAGTATTTGTTATTATATATTGTCTATGTTGTTTTCATTCATGTTTGTATGTTTGAATTGTGTATTGTTTGTTTCTTTTTTTCTTTTTTTAATATTTGGTTTGTTAATAAAAATATTAAAAAAAAAAAGAAAGAAAATAAGGAGGTGAATGCCATAAAGGATATTCCAACTAGAATTTTGAGGAAGAGACAAGATTATGCTTTTCTGACTGACGTACTGGAACAGTATGTGATTCTTTCCAGGCAGGAAAAGCTAGAGGAAGCCTCATTCTTTTTCAATAAAAAAAACATGTATTGAATTCAGTTATGAAAGCCAAGGAATTTTTGCAGAGATATGGGAAGAATTTCAAAGAAAATGAAGCTTCATATCAGAGGAGATGGGAAGGCAAACCAGATTCTTCAGGTCATGAATCCAAAGCTAAGACAGATAATGGGATGACAACATGACTTCAGGAAAAGGTGACTTGGGTACAGACAATGATCAACCAGTGAAGTAAGAATGGATTTGAAGTATATTTCATGGAATATTAGAGGCTTAAACTCACCTCAAATAATGAAGTAAAGTTTTTTATTTCTTATAAAAACATAAAGCAGATGTGATTCATTTATTTAAAAAAAACATATTAAAGGATCAAAAATTAAATATTTACACCACCCTAAATCAGGAATGGAATATGTGGCATTTATGAACAAGGGGGGTGGAGAAGAGTTGCGATGTTGGTGAGATCATCAATTCTATCAGAAGAAACGTTAGTTGATACACAGGGTCAATATATGGGAATACAGATTCAAATCCAAGAAGAAAAAAATCTTGAAGTTAGAGTTTATGTTCTTACAAAAAATAGGTTGTCATTTTTTTGTAAATCTCTTACAGATTTTGCTTGAAACTCCTTTTGAAAATCTGATATTGATTGAAGATTTTAATGGAGAGGTTTCTCTGAATTTAGATAGAAAATCAGAGGAGGTTATTAAATTAAACTAAGGGAAACTAGCAAAATATTTTTTCTTTTTTTTAAATTTGACAGAAATTGTGGGATCAAGGGATGGATGGAGAGTGAAACAGCATAAAGCCATAATTATTTTTCAGAAAGAGATTGTTCATGTTCAAAAACTGATACGTTTTGGATATCTACAGCTTTAAGTATAAGAATGGTTAAAACTGATAATTTACTTAAATTACTTCAAATCATAATCCAACTGTGATGCATTTGAAAGGCAAGAAATTACATACAACTGGGAACTGGATGAGTTTACTCTTCAAAGTGGTAAGATTTTGGAAAATGCAAGGAACAGATTAAAATAATATTTTCAAGATAACATAGGCCCAAAACACATGGGCCAAAAGAAGCAGCTTCCAGCTGCGTTGGAGGCACACCATTTATAATACACATGTCTCCAACGTGGCCAGAAAACACATCAAGTTTTTGCTCCGGTCCTTTAAACTGGAGCAAAAAGGAGCTAGGATAATCAGACACCTGGTGGCATGGCTTGGGGCCAGCAGCCGCGGCCCACTTTTGGTGCAGGCCATGCGGTCGCCATGGACCCAATCTGCTTGTGGCTGGAGTGACCTTGGTCTGCACTTTCCTGGCAATTGATGTAGATAATTATAGACTGACTTTTTTACTGAATAATGACTATAAATTATTTGCCTCAGTTTTTGCTGTGAGACTAAAAAGGATATTACAAGATTATATCCATGAAGACCAATGGGGGGGGGGGGGTTTGCCAAAAAGGCAATTGAGACACAATTTAAGATATGTGCTAGACATTATTGGAATGTTAGACAGACATAACAAAAACCAAGATGCGTTGATTTTTATGGATATAGAAAAGGCTTTTGATAATTCAAATTGGGACTTTTTATTTCCATTACTTGAAAATATAAACTTTGAATACAATTTTAATACTTGAATAAAGGTGATTTATATCATCAATCCGTAAGAATTTCCATTATTGGACAACTAAAATTTTTGACATACAGAAGGGTATGAGACAAGGCTGTCTGTTTTCACCATTATTGTTTATTTTGACATTAAACACTTTACTAAATAAGATCAGAAAGGAAGAAAAATCAAGGGGTTAAAAGAAAAACAAGATTTGGAGAGGATGTTATGATAGTATTGGAAGAGCCATAAGAATCAATTGTGCCTTTGTTAGAGATATTAAACCATTTTGGATCTGTTTCAGGATTTAAAATTAATATAAAATTAATATACAAAAGGCTAAGTTAATAATATGACAAAAGGAAAAAATTAGGATGTGGACCTTTCATTTGATTTTACAGTTGAGACTAAAGTGAAATATTTAAGTATCATTTTCACAAACAAAAATTCCAATTTATTTTAAAATAAATATGAAAAGACTTGGCAGGAAATTAAACAGGATTTACAAAGATGAAGTTATCACTGATGGGATGAATTTCAATGATTAAAATGAATGTATTGTCAAAGATTTCTTTTTGGTTTGAAACCATTCCTATTTTAACTAATGAATTGAATTTTTTGAAGTGGCAGAAAGATTTATCTAAATTCATTTGGCAAGGTAGACTGAAATTGTTACAGGACCGTAACAATTTCAGTCTAATCCCTGGACTACCAGATTTAAAACTGTATTATACTGCCTATTTGATAGTTTGGTTAAAAGAATGGATAACGTTAAAGGACTGCTAAACCTAGAGGGTCATGATTTGAGATTTGGTTGGCACACTTTTTATGGTGTGATAAAGTTAAAGTTAACAAAGATAAGGCGGACTCATTTAAGAATATAGAACAAATATAAATTAAGACTGTCACCAAAAATTCCACTTTGGATTTCCAAACAGGAAGTGCTGTTTAGAAGAGATAAAAGAAGAGATGAAAAGTGGGTTACTTACCAAGATTTAATTAAGTGGGAAGATAACAAGGCTAAATTTATGTCAAAGGAGGAGTTGACCAGAAGGGGATTCAATTCATTGCTATCTCTATAAGCAATTACTGGAAAGATTTAAGGTAAGGAAAAAATGTTTGAGGTTTCACAAAGAAAACATTGAGTCTGAACTGAATTTGATTAGGAAAATATATACAATGTTTCTGAAAGTAAAATTGGAAGATGAACAGGTAAAAGATTATTATTAAATATGCCCAGAATTTGGGTTATAATATTGAGATGGAACACTGGAAGAAAATGTGGACAACAGGATTGAATAAGTTATCATCCTAAATATGAGGGACAATTTTTATAAGATGATGTGAAGATAAATACTTGATACCAGTGAGATTGTCTAAAATGTATAAAGGATTCAAAAACAAATGCAGGAAATGTGGTTTACATGAAGGTATTTTTTATCCTATGTCGTGGTCTTGTAATAAAGGAAAAGCTATTGGAAACAAATACAAAAGTTAATGCAATCTATTTTTAAATGTAGAATTGAGTTAAGACCAGAGTTGTTTTTGTTGGATATATAAACAGATAAATTTAAGGTATAAATTAGTGATGCATTATATGATTATAGCAACAAGACTGTTTGCCCAGAATTGAAAGTAGATAGTCTTTCTACAGAAGAGGAGTAGGACTAAGTTCTTCAGTTGGTTGAGAAGGACAAGTTGGTGAAGTTTATCACAGAAAAATACTGGACAATTTTTAAAAAGATTGGGGACTATTTTTGTCTTATATGAAAAACTATGAATAACCCTCCCCCTCCACGTGGCAGCCATTTCCAGTGTGGGAGGGGTGGGGAACAGGAGAGCTCTTCCCTCACCCCTCCCACCCTGGAAAGTGTCCTTCAAGCCTTTCTAGGGGGGCAGGAACTCAGGGGAAAAGGAAGCCCATCACCAATGCCTTTCCTAAAACACACTTAGGTCCAAAACACACTGCAGAAATAATAGTTTGAGACCACTTTAACTTCCCTGGTTTAGTGCTAGGGAATCTTGGGAATTGTAGTTTATTGTGGCTCCAGAGCTCTCTGACAGAGAATATTAAATGTCTCACAAAGCAAAAGTTCCCAGAATGCCCTAGCATTGAGCCAGGACAGTTAAAGTGGTCTCAAACTGGATTATTTCTGGAGTGTGTTTTGGATCTTAGTTTTTGCAGCTGGTCCTCTTTATTATGATTCCATTTCATGTAAAGAAAACCACTAATATAATGTCCCTTGAGCATCCTGTAATCAGATTCACGCCACTGGATTATACAGTGAAAGTAAAGAATGCTACAAAGAGACAAACAGCAGAAAGTCACTTCTGTGAGCTCTCTGACTGGCTAATGTGGATAATGTCTCAGGGCCTTTACAGACTGCCAGAAATAATGCAGCTTGAGACAACTTTAACTGTCCTGGCTCAGTGCTGAGGAATCATAGGAACTGTAGTTTATTGTGGCACCAGAGCTCTCTGACAGAGAAGTTCAATCTCTCAGAAAAAACTACAATTGCCATGATTCCCTAGCACTCAGCAGGACAGTTAAAGTGGTCTCAAGTTGCATTATTTCTGGCAGTCTGTAAAGGGCCTCAGTTAACCTCAGGTTAGTTTCCTAAAGTTTTCCATCTCTATTGAGGACCCTGACAATACTGTGAAGCCTACTATGGCCTATTGCACTTTGCAAAATAAAGTAATAAATGTCCAAAGCCTTAGCCTGCATGTCTAATTAATACACACACACACACACACACACACACAAACACAAACTCATAAAATGGAAATGAAATTACCAGATTCTCACAATCCTTTATATCAACTTACATGGTTTCCTTTTTCTTGAAGCAGCTTCAGATTTTCTTTACATTGTTTAAGTTCATCTGTGATTGATTGCTTTTCCTGCTCAGTGATTTCAAACTTCAACTTCAGTTCTGAGAGTATGGTCTGTGTCTTTTCATACTAAAGACAAAGAAAACAAATTATCTACAGATTCATTTAAGCTAGATATTACAGCTTCTCAAAGTACTTCTCACACTGGGTTTTAAAATGGAAATTTGCAGAGACAGTTTAAGATGTATTTATTCAGAAAGACGATATCTGTTTGCACTGGCAATAAGTGTGTGTTTGTTAGACACAAGGATCAAAGTGAAAGCAAATGCATGAATGCACATCTATTCCCTGTCATAAAGACTGTTTTACATATGATCTTTGAATAAGGTTTATCCCATATTGTTATTTTTGTTTTATTGTTAACTGCCCTCGAGTCGATCTATAGATGAGATCTCCAAGACCCTCTGTCCTCCACTGCTTTGCTTAATTCCTGCAACCCCTTAATACCCGTGACCTCCTTAATAGAGTCCATCCATCTGGCATGTGGCCTTCCTCTCTTCCTACCTCCCTCCACCTTTCCCAGCATTATTGTTTTTTCCAAAGAGTCCTCCCTTCTCATGATGTGTCTGAAGTATGACAGTCTCAGTTTGGTCATCTTGGCTTCCAGGGAGTTTTCCAGCTTGATCTGCTCTAGGACCCATTTGTTTGTCCTTTTGGCTGTCCATGGGATCCTCAGCACTCTTCTCCACCACCACAGCTCAAATGCATTGATTTCCTTCCTATCATCTTTCTTAACTGTCCAGCTCTCACAGCCATACATGGTAATAGGGAATACAATGGCTTGTATGATTCTAACGTTTGTGCTGAGTTGTATATCTTTGAATTTAAGAATCTTTTCTAGTTCTTTCATAGCCACCCTCCCCATTCTTATGCTTCTTCTGATTTTCTGACTATAGTCCCCATTTCTATCAATATTTGATCCCAGGGATGGGAATTCTTTTACTATTTCTATTTCTTCATTGTCTAGGTTGAACTTGTGAAGGTCCTCTGTGGTCATTATTTTTGTTTTCTTTATGTTCAACATTAAGCTTGCCTTTGCACTTTCTCCTTTGATCTTCCTTATTAGGTTTTCCAGGTCTGTGAGGTTTTCTGCTAGTACTATCGTGTCATCTGCATATCTTAGATTGTTGATGTTCCTTCCTCCTATTTTCACTCCTTCTTCTGTGTCCAAGCCTGTTTTTCTTATAATATGTTCTGCATACGAGTTGAATAGATAGGGTGAAAGGATGCAGCCTTGTCTGATCCCTTTGCCAATTGGGAACCATTCTGTTTCTCCATGTTCTGTTCTGACAGTAGCCCCTTGTCCTGATTACAGATTCTTCATCAGGACTATCAGATGTGTTGACACTCCCATGTGTTTAATGGCATTCCATAGCTTTTCATGATCTATGCAGTCAAAGGCTGCTATAGTCTATAAAGCACATGCTGATTTTCTTTTGGAATTCTCTGGTGTGCTCCATTAGCCATCTATGCTTACAATGTGGTCCCTCATGCCTCTTCCTTTCCTGAACCCCCTTGGACCTCTGGGATCTCTCTTTCCATGTATGGTTGGAGTCTATGTTGCAGAATTTTGAACATAAGTTTACTTTGCTTGCATGGGAGGTCAGTGCGATGGTTCTATAGTTGCTGCAGTCTCTTGTGTTTCCTTTCTGTGGATGGGGATGTATATTGATCGCTTCCAATCTGTTGGCCATTGTTTTGTTTTCTGTATCTGTTGATACATGTTGGTTAGCAGTAGAGTTACTGTTGTTGTTTTTAAAGAGGAGGTGGTATGTCAAAAAGTAAGAAAAACATATCTTAAGTCTGCTTGATCTGTTCTCTCTCACCCAGTCTGATGTTTGGTAAGTTCCATCATACCATTTGTTTAGTGTTACTACACATAACCATGGGAACAATAAGTAAGACTTTTAATTCTGACTTAATTTTCAAACAAAACAGGACAATACTATATGCTATGCATATAGACCTCTATTTTCCATGGGATACTTAGAAATCTTCCTATGAAAATGTGTCAAATTTCATTTTGTGTTTTACAAATCATCATGCAACTATTAATATGGATGCATGAAAAGACTGAAGCTTATTATGACACAGCCCCTCACACTGTTTCAACTAATAATACTACGATAACACTGTTCAAATTTCCAGATAGGAAACTAATTTTTAAGCTAAATATATCAAGTCATAAGATCCTTCTGCTGGAAATACAAAAACATATGCTGTTTGGCTCAGATTTATTTCCTTTTGAGATTTGATTTGTGTGATGATGCGACAATGTATTTAGATTGTAATAAGCTATTCTTGAAAACAATCCCAATGAAATTCAACTACATTATACTACTGGCTGAGAAAAAAATCTCTTGTCTTGTGCAATGAATAGAAACATAACCATTTATAAAGTTACTGAATTATGAAAGTAAGGTCTAGCGCTAAGATAGTCATATTGTTTGTCCAGAAAAACATATTTTTCTTATTCCATGTGAAAAACTATATAGCTTATTTCAAAATACATCTCCATCACTTTAGTACAAAAACAAATAATTACTTCACTTTTTACTGGAATATCATTATTCATAAGATTATAAGTGACCACACAAAACATAACAATTTGAGCTGAGTGGTTCTAGCCAGGCATTCCTCTGAAAAAATGGTCATAAAAGAAGCAAAGGTTTATGTAAAACCTCTACATCCACAAGTGCAGTTTATCTAGCCAATGCAACATTAGACTATTACTTTTATGTAGATGGACAAGCAAGCAGCATTGTTTGCTTTAAGGTGAGCAGCTTGTGAGAAAAGAATGCATTGAAAGATTGCAATGTATCTAACAATGCAGATAACTTTCTGGTGACTTGCTGGCCATAGTTCACAATCTTGTTTTCATTATATGATTATTTTTAAGATGTCTTGCTATTTTATAAATGAAAGTGGGATTATAGTAATAATTCTACCAACAATAACAACCATAAAAGTACTTTAATAGAAGTAACACATTATTAAGTGTAAAAATTATTTTTTTAAATGGATGTCTATATAATTCATACAAGACCAAGCAGAACCAGTACCACACAGATGGAAAGTAAGGAAACAACTTTTCACATTCAGGGAGGGTGTATTCCAACTATTCTTTAATTAAAAGCTCCAGAATTCTGTACTTTAAAATTCTACAGATGCCATAGGTCATTTAACTACTATGAACGCCATCAGCACCACCACTCCAGGAAAGAGGTCTGCTGCCTGCTTGCTTGCTGCTCTGTCTCTGTCCTGGTGGACCGCTGCTTGCTCTAGATACCCGTGCTCCCTACAGAACAAGGACCCAGGTACTTAGCCAACTACTGCATAATAAGCCAGAGGATCTCCTGTCTCCTTGCAAAGAATAGAGACAGAATAGGGATTTTGTTAGTGTATCAACTACCCTGCTGTTCAGTAGTTTCGCTTCATGAGATGGCCAAGTTGGTCTCGGCAGTGGTGTTGGAGTCCCTTCAGCTTGTTGTACTGGGACACTTTAGCATCCATGTGGAGACTGCTCAGTGAGGAGCAGCTCAGGTTCTCAGCCATGACAACCACTGGGCTGTCCAAAGTAATATCTGCCACCACCCATGCTGCAGGACACACTCTGGACGGAACAGGATGACCATGATCTGGGTGTGGAGGAACCTTCTGTAGCTCTGTTGTTATGGACTGATCACTACCTGGTGGGGTCCAGACTCACTGTGACTCACAGCTTCTGCAAGGGTGGGAGCCAATTAAGATGGTCTGCCTCAAAAGACTTAGGTGTCCAGATGATTCCTGAGAGCTCTTGGGAAGGTTCCTCTTGCCTTAGCAGATAATCCTGATGAAGCCCTGACTGATCTCTGGAACAGGGAAATGGCCAGGGTGGTGGATACAATTACCACTCAATGTCTGCTCCCACAAAGTGGAGTCAAGAAAGTCCCCTGGTTGACTAGGGAGCTCGGAGTGATGAAATGTGCAGAATGGAGATTAGAGCAATCATGATGGAAGACTCAGAGCAAGTCTGATTGAACATGGACTAAAGCTCATTGGAAGGTCTATGTCATGGCAATGGTAGCAGACTTGGAGTGAGTCTGACTAAACACAAACTAGAGCTCATTGAAAGGCCTGTGTCATGGTGGCGGCGGCAGCAGAGCTGTATGGGCCTTTTATACTCTGGCCCACAAAAAGAAATAAAGACTATTCAACAGCCTATTATGATGAATTTTCAAGACACCTTGTAGACAAAATTGCTCAGATTTGCACAGATGCTATAGTTGAGATTGGCACCTGCTTGTCCTGTACTCCTGTATTCAGTTTGTGCAGCCTAAGGATATGGACGGGATTCATGGAGAGTGAGAGCCACCACATGTATACTGGATTTCCTGTATACCTTCCTGTTTTTAAAAGCAGCTAGCAGGGGACTGGCCAAGTGAGCAAAGGAAGTGGTGAATGTCTCACTGTAGCAAGAGAGGTTTCCATCCTGCCTAAAAGAGGCTGTGGTGAGGCCGTTACCTCCCTGGATCCCACCATTCTGAATAATTATCAGCTAGTCCCTAATATTCCATTTTTAGTAAGGTTCTGGAGCATGTGGTTAACTCACAGCTCCAGGGGTTTCCGGATGAAACAGTTTATCTAGATCCATTTCAATCTGGCTTCAGACCTGGCTATGGGACAAAGACAGCTTTGGCTGCCTTGGTGGATGACCCTGTTGGTTTTGCTGGACCTCTTAGCAGCTTTTGCTACCATTGATTATGGTATCCTTCTGGGCCAATTCCCTGGGATGAGATATGGGGACATTATTAACAAAGGTTTCAGTCTTTCATGGAGGGACAAACTCAGAAGGTAATGCTGGGGGACTTCTGTTCAATGCCCTGGTCATTGGCCTGTGTTCAGGGTTTTGTTCTGTCTTTTGTGCTATTTATCATCTACGTGAAACTACTGTGAGAGCTCATCCAGATTCTTGGAGTGCAGTATCATCTATATACTGATGACACCTTTCCTTTCCATCTGAGTCCAAGGAAGCTGTCTTGGTACTGAACCAATGTCTTTTGTCAGTAATGGACTGGATGAGGGCAAACAAATTGAAACTTAATCCAGAGAAAACAGATGTGCTCCTGGTTGGTTGTAAAGCAGATTAGGAAATAGGGACCCTGTCTGTATTGGATATGGTTACACTCCCTTGAAATCTTAGATTTACAGCTTGGGTGTTCTCCTGGACTCAACTCTGAGCCTAAAAGCCCAGGTTTCTGCAGTAGTCAGGACTGCATTTGCACTGCTAAAACTAGTATGTCAGCTATGCCTAATCCTTGAGACATCACATCTGGCTACAGTGATACATGCCTTGATTACTTCCCGTTTAGACTAATGCTGGTCATGACCTATAAAGCCCTACATGGCTTAGGTCCAGACTATTTGAAAGACCATATCTCCCCATACAAACCTGTCAGAATTCTAACATATACAGGAGAAGACATTCTCTTGGTCCTACCACCTTCACAGGCTTGTTTGGTGAAGACACGAGAAAGCTCAGTGGCTGCTCCCACCCTCTGGAACTCACTTTCACAAAAGGCTAGGCTGGCCCTCTTCCTGCTGGCGTTTTGCTGGGAGGCAAATACCTTTCTGTTCAAGCAGACTTTTAATGTATAAGTAGGGCACCTTTTTAATTGAGAAGTTTATTTTTGTATGTCATTTAAATAAGTTTATATTGTTTTATGTGATTATTTTAAAAATAGTATGTAGAGAGATCTTGTAGCACCTTTGAGACTAACTGAAAGAAAGAAATTGGCAGCATAAGCTTTCGTAGACTTCAGTCTACTTCCTCAGTCTATGAAAGCTCATGCTGCCAATTTCTTTCAGTTAGTCTCAAAGGTGTTACAAGATCTCTTTACATACTGATTCTACAGACTAACACAGCTATATATTTTTTAAAAAGTTAAAAAAATATTGTACTCATTTTTAAATGACTATTTCTGGGAGCTGCCTGGTTACCACCTTGGGAGAAAGACAGCATACAAGTAAAATAAATAAATAAATAAATAAATACTAACACTCTAGCTTTGGTTCATTCTAATTTAGTTTAAAAACTAATAAAGGCTGCTGTAGTATACCCAAGCTAAAGCTGAATAAAAGCTACTATGTTGACAAAATGTACAGTTCTACTAGCCGTTGCAAAAAATGAAAGAAAGAAATGATATGCAGGTAACAGCTGAAATGGCAACATGAGAAGGTTAATGATGGAATAGAAACATTATCTGAAGATTCACTTGTAATTTTTCTTCTGGATGAGGCATTTCTTGGATGGTTTAACTATTTACTTCATGTTCTTCCTATAAAGCTCAAATTCAAAAGATTCTAAACAAAGCTACAGCACTCAATTGTTGTGTTTTTCTAGTGGTTGAGGAAAATGAACATTGGTTCAAAAATCCCCCAATGTGAACATTATCTACCTATAAAGATGAAGTTGTATCAAAATTTAAGGACTTCATTAAAGCTCTGTTTATGGTGTAAAGAGGAAAGGAACAAGATGTTACCTGCTTCCATTCAATTAAAAAGAGATATGGTAAAAAGCTTTAAACTCAGCATCCAGATTCATGCTGGATGTGACAAAGTTACATTACTGTCAGACAAATTATGTCCTTTGATGGCTTCTTATGAACACATGACAACATGGTATCATGAATTACTCTTTAATGTTGGAAGTCTGTAAGCATTATCAAGTAATAATAATTAATAAGTAAGCAATAATAAGTAATGCTAAGTGATGTTTCTCAATTCCCACAAAAATGTTCTTATACAGTAAATGTGGGAATTAAATCTTGCAGATGAATTTATCAACTCTGATTACGATCAGAGATGCATATTCAAATTTCCTCTGATAAAGACGAAATCACCAGCAAAATATAGAGCAAATTCAGCTAGGTCAGGGGTAGGCAACCTTTCCCCTTTAAGGGCCGAGGGACTTCAGCTCCCAGAAGCCTCAGCCATGTTGGCCAATAGTCCCATGTTGGCCAATAGCTCCTGGGACTCTGGGGGCTGAAGTCCCTCGGCCCTTAAAGGGGAAAGGTTGCCTACCCCTGAGCTAGGTTGTAGAGTGAACACGTAATACTTAAAAAGCTCTGGACTGCATTTCAACAAGTATAAAAGTATGTTTGAGACATAATACGTAGGGCCCCTTCATAAGTTTAGTCAGACACACATCCCTGGACTTTAGATCTCTCTCTTTTATAACACCTGCCATGCATCACTGCTTTACAATTTTCCTGAACTCCAAAAGCAATCTGTCTCACATTGGCATTGTTTATTCATAATATTAAATTATGGTTTAAAGTTACATGCATGAGATTCAGAAACTATGTGCTCCTCCATTTCCTGTCCTCCTATTTGGCATGGCTGTGTGTACAAGCATCTGGTTCTGTATTCTACTAATCATAATTACTTATTAAGTCCAAATCAAACACGGGCAGGCTGTAGTAAGTCTTAAACACTGTTTAATAAAGGAAGGAATATTTTATATCATGGTTTACATTCCTGGCTTGTTTCCATAAACCACAGAAAATTCTAAATATGGCTTTTACCTTGAAAAATGTGTGTAACTGTGATTAACTGAAATTTGAAATAATAGCTTCTGAGCTAATCCTTATAATCATGCTAGGATAGGTTAGGAGAATGGAGAGGCCTGAGCTTTGTTTTAAAGCTAAACAATGGCTCACTATTATATCCAGCCAATGAGCAGACTGCTACTAGAGTGTTAATCCTTACTAGATGACCACAGTCTAGAAAAACAAAATAATAGATACAAACATCCATGTAGGTGAAATCAGTTTGATATCTACCTCATTTTGAGCATCCTTGGCTTGGTTTTCTGCCTCATGAAGAAGGGTTTTTAGACTAGCGGCATCTCGCTGATGTTCTTCTTTCAAGGAACCCATTTTATTTTCAAGCTCCTTTCGAGTCAGTTCAAGAACACTCAAGTCACTAGTAAGTGCCAAACTCTGTTGCTGAGAGCTGCAAAGGACAAAAAGAAGAGCAGGGTATAAATACTCTAACTAACTGACTAAATAATAATAATTTTATTAAGCCATTATATTTAATGGGGTATGACCCCCCCCCCCATGGGGATCCTGGAACCAAACCCCAGCAAATACCAAGTGAGGTGAACAGAGGTCCAGCTGGCCAATCAGGAGGCAGCTGAGAGGCAACCAATGGGAGTTCAGCTGGGAGTAGTATAAAAGCCCAGGCTGATAGAGAGAAGAAGAATATTTGGGTCAGAGGGTGTGTTGGGAAAGCTAAGCCAGTGAGAGGGCTGTATTTAAGGTGTTCCTGAGGGAACTGAATTTTAGGGAGATAGAGTGTAGAAAGGGTAAACTCAGAATGCACACAGAGCTCTGGAAGAAAGAGTTACTGTGGTGTTCTCTCCAGTTAGATATTATTAGCCAGTGGGGCTGAGATACTGTGATTGAATTTGTAACATATGTTATAAGTCTGTAACTAAGAAAGATTATAATAGCAAGTCCTGAAACAAGTTATCTTTATTGCATGTTGATGTAAAATAAACTTTTCTTTTTTTATTCCAACATCACTTGGCCTCTGTTTTAGTCACAAACAAAACACACTACCAATATCTTGTTATTCTGGAGGTGGGACTACACTAAAAAGCCAGTGTGAGTCCCTGACACTTTATTATCATTATCACACTACTGCCACCTTCCTACTTTTACACTTTAATTCTAGCTAGCTGTACTTTGGGAACTTGTTATTCCCAAAGTACAGCTAGCTAGAATTAAAGTGTAAAAGTAGAAAGGTGGCAGTAGTGTGCGCCACATCAAGGACCCACTGTATTTTTTAGGCAACAGGCAACCATCAAAATGATCCTTAAAATTGCAAATAATGGCATCATTGTGAGGAAATTAGAAACTTTTGCTCATATTTTAATAACAAACCATTTGCCATATCATCCAAATCCAGACAAAATTTGTTTCGCTTCAAGTATTGTAAATTGATACAAGCCAGTTTCAAACTATTTATTATGATGCTGCCTTGATTCATCTAATTATAGTCAATATTCACCATGATTTTGAGTTTGCATGTCACAGTAAATTGTTGTTAATATAAAATGAAAGCTAAAACTTCCAATAGCTTCCTTCAGCAGCACCTAAGTGCATAAGCTTATGACTTGCCTTTGCAATAGATAAATAGCTATAGTCCTCCCTGACAGCAAACACAGAGTGCTGACAGTAGCCTTAAACAGGGCTACTGAAAAACAAAACATGAACATGCTAGAGAGAACACATGGAATATTTCCTATCAATTACAAAATAATTGCAATTACAGAAAAAAAGGGATGGTGAAAATGTAACTTCCTGTTTGAAGAAATGGCTGACAGGAATACCAAATAGGAAAATTCCTGTGAAGAAGTTAGGACAGGGGTAGGCAACCTTTTTGAGACGGGGGCCGGGTTGCTGTCCCTCAGACAATTGGGGGGCTGAAGCACCATAAATAAATAAATAAATAAATAAATAAATAAATAAATATTTTTTTTTAAAAAAAACTATGCATGCACACTGTCTCAGCCCCAAAAAAGCCATGGCAAAACCCCTGTGGAGATTTTGCCAAGAAAACCCCAAAAACAAGTAATAACAACAATAATATCATCATGGCAGGGGGCGGCGGCAGGACCGGCCTGGGGCCAGTCCAAAGGCCTCGGGGGGCCGCATCCGGCCCCCGGGCCTTAGGTTGCCTACCCCTGAGTTAGGATATGTTACAATTATATTTGCCATAAGATTCTACGGGCAATTTTTCCACAGTTAAATAAAATAGGGTATCAAGTCATTGCAGAGAATATGAAGTAGATCTAATTCAAGTGAAGTTTATCTGGAAAGTATTTCAGGAGTGGTAAAGTACATCCTGTATGGTCAGCAAGACTTTAAAATTGTTGGGACCACATCCCTTTCTACTTTAGGACAGAACAGCAATACCTCAGAAGCACAATACATAGTTTGAATGCAAAATGGTCCAATTTCACTCTTTGGCATCTTACTGAAGGCTAGGAAGGCTAGGAAAGACACTGTATGAAATCCTAAAGAGCACAGTACTGAAAAAGATGTACCAACCATCTGACATAAAGTAATTTCCTGAGTTCTGATGTTGTGTAGCAACTACTGAGCCTAATGCCCTGATAGCTATATAGGGCTAGTCAGGCAATTCTCTGAATTGTACTCAAATTTCATTAATAGGTATTACCTTTAAGTTACATAGACAAGATAGTCTTACTGAAAATATTCATGTCAACTGACCTTCACATTATTTGCATTTGATATTGTAATGTTTTTTATTTTGATTCTTAAAGATGTATTTTAGGTAGCAAGAATAATTACTTTTACTGAAGTAAACTTAAAACACATCTTCAGAACCTGTTCGTAAACAGGTAATTTTTTTTTTACATGAAGTTTTATTTTTAAAATAGTGGCCTCCCTCCAACCTTTCAACATTCTGGCTCTTCCTGATGCCTACAAGCAACTGTTCCCTCTAGCCCAGGGGTCCCCAAACTATGGCCCGCAGGCTGAACCAGGCCCGTCGAGGCCTTTGAACTGGCCCGCGGCCGGTCCTGCCGCCGCTGCGCAACGCGGGGTGCCATTTAGTGTTCCAAAATGGCACCCGGCGTCACGTGCGCATGCACACAACTCCAGGTGCCATTTTGGAACACTAAATGGCACCCAAGTACTGCACATGCGCGCGCGCCTCCAGCCTATACAAGATCTATGGGGACCCCTGTGGGGACCCCTGCTCTAGCCATTCCCACAGCCCTGAAAAGTGGGAGGGAGGCAAAAAGAAGATGAGGAATTCTTGATCTAGGTTTCATAGAGCATACAACAGACAGATCAAAATCCCTAAAGTCACTATATGTACTGAAAAAATTCTTTTAGTGGATGCAGAGACTTCTAGTTTTATGCACCTCTTCCACCAAATGTGAAGACCTCCTGCTATCCCCCACACCATGGAATCAAATATGCGGACCTTCTAGATACTCTCATGGTTCCCGTACAAGACTTTGTCTAATCCCACAACTGGAGACCACCAGCTTTAAATAACTACTGCCACCACAGGCATTATGTGTCTGAATTCATTATACAGGTGTATAATACAAAAAAATAATTCATTTAAACATAAGTTTAACATACTTGTTTAAAAAGTTTAAAACCTAACTGACCTTAAGGAACTAATCAACATCTCTTGCTCATATTCCTAACTCTCATCTCTCATTCATTGTCCTAAGTGAATGACCTGAATCTAACCAACATCTGTCCTTGACCCTGACTAACTGCCTCTACAGACCGGTCAAAAGCGCCAGCATTGAGGTAGAGTGGGGGCGTGGTGACCACGCTGGCATAACACCGACCGACTGACAAGACAGCGGGTGGTGTTACAGAGCTTCTTTGGCGTGGCAACCACACGCTGAATGATAAAAGGAGCGCAAAAAAGTGCTTCCACACCAGCAATGGTGGCTTTTTGCTGTTCTAAAAAGGAATGGCATTTTGCCACTTCTTTTTAAAGCCGGCAAATGCTGGACCAAGGCATGGCGTGCGGTTGCTGTGGCCCTGATCCAGCGAGCAAACAGGTGGCCAGATGCCGCTCTATTGGGGCCGTCTGTTAAGCCCCTAATTTTCCTAAATTCTTTAATTCCTAATCCTGACTGACTCAGTTCTCACACTGACTGACTCTGATATTCATTGAGCCTTTTTAACATCATTTCAAACATTAAGCCAATCACCAGTCAATCTCAACATTCTATACTCCCACCCCCTCTAAAAAGATGCTTACCTTATTACATATACATAACCAAGTTGTTGTTATGCATGCTTTCAAGTCATTTCTGACAATGGCAACCCTACGGCACACCTATCATGGGGGTTTCTGAGGCTGAGAGCATGTGACTTGCCCAAGGTCACCCAGTGGGTTTCCATGGCTAAGTGGGAATTTGAACCCTAGTTTCCAGAGTCATAGTCAAACACTGAAACCACTATGCAATACTGTCTCCTCTACATAACCATATTTTACCTTGTTTTCACTAGAAAACATACTTTCCCCCTCTTTTCTTTCTTTCTTTCTTTTTTTTAACAAACATCCGCATCATCACTTGCTGTTCTATACATTTTGTGTTTCCACTCTTCTTTTCAAGGAGGGATGTCCATTTTCCAGAATTGAAAGCCTTCTTTTTTACCTGTTACAAGTACTGCCACTGCTGCTGCTCATATCATTAGGATAGGGATCTACTTTGGAGGATAGATGTGTCCTCACATACATGTAAATGTTTGTGAGGGGGGGAACAGTGTAAGGTTTGCAAATACTATCTTTTTCCAAAAAGAACAAATATGTCTTTTCTTTTAGAAACGCTTTTTTCACAATTAGTATCTAATAAATAAGATAAGGCTCTGTTTCACCTATTCAATATCTTGATTAAGCAGCACTTACTTATGTAGCTCCTTCTCCTGTCGCTGAAGTTCACCCGCAAGCAAAGAATTCTCCTTCTTTAATGAAAGACATTCAGCTTCAAGAGCAGTCCACTCCTTTTTCAACTTTTCAAGTTCACCTACAAGCAAGTAAAGCTATGTTATCCATGAAAATTGGCCAAGAATATGTTCAAAGATCTCCAGCAGGATCTACAGACATATATTCAAATACAGTTGCCCCTCACCGTTCACGGACTTCACATCCACAGTCCTGCTCTTCACGGGAGGGACAAGTGGGGAAGGATATAATGGTCGTGCTGTGCACATCCCCCATGTGCACCATTATTTTCAATGGGGCTCAAATATTTGTGAGCCACCATTTTCGCAGGGTGGGTGGGTCCAGAACATATGCCCCATGAATTGGGAGGGGCTATGTAATCTGAAATGTCACATTAATTGTTATGCTTATTTTGTGGCTTTTAAATGTCTGAATAGTAAGTAACTGTACTGCACACAGATTACTGTAGAGAGAATAGTTGGTATTATTATGTGCTGAGCAAATTTTACAAATGAAACCATTCATACAGTGTTAGTAAATAATAATAATAAAAACAATAATAATTTTTACCCTGCCCCTCTGCAGAGCAACTGGGGCAGCTTACAACATTAAAATTTACATAAATGCAGTCCCCATCCCATCCCAACCAACCCCAAAACCTACCCACTCCACTAAAAGGTTTAAACATGTAATAAAATGCCAGGATAAATCATAATCCTATTCATCAAACCAATCTGAACTGAAAAAAATATGATTCAACACAAAAGCATGAGCAAAATATGAAAAAATTAAATGATTATTAAGACTTTATGCCACTGTAAGTACACATGGAAGTACTGTAGTTATCTTTAGGATTTCATCAATAATTTAATAGAAAAAATGCATTTAAAGTATCATCTTAATGTCATAAAGCAGCTCATTTTGAACTGGAATTAAATATCCCTTTCTTTTCTACAGACATCAGTCTTCTATGTACTCATGGCATAATTGCTATCAAAGAAACTACAAGAAACAAGGGCCACTAAACTGATATACATAAAATGTACAAAGAATCCAAACTAAGTATTGGGAGCTTGAATACTATTTGAAAAATATTAATCAGGCCAATTTGCACTGAATGAAATTAAATGAACTTTGAAAGAACCAGATAAATGTGGCCATAAATAAAGACCTTTACAACTAATTAGCACAGAAGCTTCTATGAGCAAATTAACCCATACACAACATTTTGATAAATTATGTAACAATGGCATCATAACAGAGTGACAGACCACATTAAATTAGTGCCATAGTACATTTTCTTCAAAGGCTGCACTATGAGCTCTTCCACAGTATCACCAATTTTAATTTTTCTGGTGGTCCACCCTAACCAACAATTCAGAATCAAAGTACTTCACAGATGATATACATAGCTAAACTAAGAATGCTTTGATATGGTCTACGCATGTAGTATTACTTAACATTTCATGTCTTTTCCAGGAAAGCGGGGGCAGTTGCTAGAAAAAGGAGTTTACAAAACCATGTGCACAAAGTCATATGCAGTGCTAGGGATTGCGGTGAAAGCGTCTACACAGAACAATTATACTGACAGAGGCCACTGGTTACTGCTGCACAAAAGCCTGTCAGGGACTAACCTCTGATATTGTCACATTTCTAAAACATGAGGTGTTGCACTAGCGGAGGACAGAAGTGACAAAAATAATGCCCTGTACTGCCAATACAAAAGACTACAGGGCAAAACATAAGAATAAAATTTGTTTAGTCCACCATCAGCTAGATACTCCTAGGAAACCCAGTGAGAGAACATGAAGGTAGCAGTGTTCCTGGTATTGCACCTCCTCCCAGTAAGTGGAATTGTCTAATCCCCTTTCTCAAGTTATGAACTTCTATAATTATACACTGTGTGAAGAAATATCTTCGTCTCTAATATACAGTCTATCAATTTCAGTGGGTGACAGCCTGATTTCTAATATAACAGGAAATGGGGAAAATGCTGCCTCTGTGACCTATCTTTATACTGTGTGTTATTTAAAAAAACTCTTCTTCTCAGTTGTCATTTTTCTAAACTAAAATGTCTCCACACAGAAGCATTTTTGTACCTGAGATGCAATGCAAAATTAGAAACTGTCATCTTGTCCCCTTCTTGATTTAGATTAATGATATATAATGGAGATAATTTAATCTGAACCACAGGGCTCTAAAAAAGACTTGCAAACAATAACACTGAACTTTATACATTTCGTTAATTATGAAGCACCTCTGCTATACCTTGTAAACGGGTGGCTTCCTCTCTCTTCTGCTCCTCGCACTGCTGGCATCGTAACTGAAAACTGGCCTGGAGATTAACAATCTCTTTTTCATATTCAGAAGCCTCTTTGCGCCACCGTTCAAGCTCAGCTCTTACATTCTGAAGCTCTTCTTGTAAAGCAGTGACATCTGTCTCCCTTTCCGTTGCAGCCTTTTTGGCCACTTGATGCAGTAAAAGAATCTCATTCTGAGCACTAAGCAACTCATTCTGTGTACTGGAGATCTCATTCTCCTTTTCCTTACGAACACGTTCAATGTCTTCCTGTAGCCGGTACAGCTGAGCTGTGAACATATAGGAAATCAGATTTTCTGAAGCATTTATTAACAGCTAATGGAAATTTAAAGTTACTTTAAAAAGAAAAAAGATCCATACAGGAAAATAAGTTGCAAAACAATACACTTCATACTAACTCTTCAGTCATTCTACACTATTAAATAGCATTCTTTTAAGTGTGAAGTTGAAGGGATGGCATCCATGGTTTTTTGTGGATTTTTCAGGCTATGTGGCTGTGTTCTAGAAGATTTTATTCCTGACGTTTTGCCAGCATCTGTGGCTAGCATCTTCAGAGAATGCTGGCATAGAAGTGAGTGGGGTATATATATACTGTGTGGCCCTTGGTTGAGAGAAGGTGATTTACATGTTAATCTCTTGTGTTGTTCTGTTGTTGAATGGCAAGGCCTCAGGGTGGGAGGATATGCAAGGAGGCATTGTGTCTATTTAATTAGTGATCCATTGTCTGCTGGGAAAACCCCTGACCCTAGGTGGTTTTCATTTGCACATGCTGGATCTTGATTTTGATGCTTTTCCGGACTGGCAGCCAGACTTTGTTTACTTTAAGGGTTTCTTCTTTCCTGTTCAAATTGTCTAGGTGTCTGTGGATTTCAATGGCTTCCCTGTGCATTCAGACCCGATAGTTGTTGGCATGGTCCAAAATTCCAGTGTTTTCGAATAGCATTTTATGCCCAGGTTGGTTTATAAGGTGTTCTGCTACTGCTGATTTTTCTGGCTGACCCAGTCTGCAGTGTCTTTCATGTTCCTTGATTTGTGTTTGAACACTGTGTTTGTTGGTCCCTGTGTAGATTTGTCCACAGCTGCATGTTATGCGGTAAGCATGAGATTATCACGTAAATTACCTTCTCTCAGCCAAGGGTCACACAGTGTGTGTGTGTGTGTGTGTGTGTGTGTGTGTGTATCCCACTCATTTCCATGCCAGCATTCTCTGAAGATGCCAGCCACAGATGCTGGTGAAATGTCAGGAATAAAATCTTGTAGAACATAACCACATAAACTGAAAAACACACAAAAATATTATTTTAAGTATTTAGATTTTAAAAAATGGAAAGTGAGGTAAACTAATATTTTGCATAAAGCCCAGCACTGTAAAAATTGGAAGACTTGGATGGTTATATCTTTAGAGGGCCTGAGTTGTGATAGTGTTGAAAATGTTGCACTGCTTGCCTGGATGGGGATCTGCCTGTTTGAAATCCAGAGAAGTGGTCATCAGAACATGTTGGTTGTCAGGGACTTGTACACTGTCGCCTTATCCTGCATTTTAAACAGGAACAGAAGCTACCAATACTGTTATAAATAGTAACAGTTTGGGAGAACAATAAAGGGGCAAGAGTGATACCTGCTTTGATCTTTTTTTCTCTGATCACAAGGAAAGGTGATAGTATGCCACTCTCCAGATGTCTTCACAGTGTGTTTTAATCACTATTGGAAAAGTACCTCCTCAAACAAACTGACAATGGCGCAAATCTATAGTTTCTCATTAGAAAGACAAGTGTGAATTTTTTTTTCAGCAGACATGTTTTTACAAGAATAATGAAAATGAAAAAACAGACTCAACATAATCGTGATGTTGAGAGTAACAGAGACTTGTAAAAATGATAAACTGCAAAGCCAAAAGAATGAATTACAAAGAGAAGTGACAGAGATTCATCCCTGGTTGATTCAAAAATGAGACTGGATCAAGTCATTCCATGGTTGACACAAATAGGTCATTATTTTCCACCTGAAAATTCTGTCAAAGTAATGGAAAATCTCAACTGGAACTGATACACAGCCAGAAACCTGGTATTTAGATGTGTGAGCCTTTCTTACTGTTATTTTCAATCAGTTCTATTTTAAATATATATTATTAACTGCATGCCAAAATAAAATATTTGGCTGGTTGGTTTTACATAAATAGAAAACTTACATTTATAAAGACTATATTAGATAAAACTTATATGTAATCATAATCATAATAATAATTTTTATTTATATTTCCCGCTTCTCCCTGCGGATCGAGGCGGGATTACATCAATAAAAAGTAACAGCAATATATAAAATACAGGAATACAAAAAATATATAATACCAACAATAAAATATCAACATGATAAAAATTTTAATAAAAATAACCCAATTGTCATCCACACTCAAAAGCCAAGTAATCAATCAAGATAAATTAAGGGAATCATGTGGGTAGGCCTGCCGGAAAAGTTCCGTCTTGAGTGCCTTCTTAAAGGTGTCTAGATTGGTAGTAAGACAGAGCTCCTCTGGCAGGCTGTTCCACAGCTTAGGGGCTGCAGCCGTGAATGATCTTTGGGAAGTTACATTAAGTCTGGTTTTTTGATGGTCAAGCAAGTTCTTCCCAGATGTTCTGAGAGTGCGGGGCAGATTATGCGAGGAGAGGCGTTCCTTCAAGTAACTCGGATCCAAGCCATGTAGGGCTTTAAAGGTAATAACCAACACTTTGTACTGCGCCCGGAAGCTAATCGGCAGCTAATGAAGCGATTTTAGTACAGGTGTTATATGCTCCGACCTAGATGTTCCTGTGACCAATCTGGCTGCCGCATTTTGAACAAGTTGAAGCTTCCGAACTAGGTACAGAGGTAGCCCCATGTAGAGCGCATTGCAGAGTCTAAACGAGAGATTCCCAGAGCAAGTACTACTGCTTCAAGGTCCTTTTGGTCCAGGAGGGACGCAGTTGGCATATCAACCAAAGCTGGTACCAAGCACTCCTGGCCATCGCATCCACTTGAGATGACAACTGTAGAGATGAGTCCAGGAGTACTCCCAAACTGCGAACTTTGTCCTTTAGGGGAAGTGTGACCCCCCATCCAGGACAAAGCTCCCTCCCCAGACTTGGGGTACCTATCATGAGCACCTCTGTTTTCTCTGGATTCAGCTTGAGTTTGTTTTCCCTCATCCAGCCCATTACCGACCCAAGGCAGGCATCCAGAGCAATGATGCCATCCTTAGTCACCACAGTAGTCGGAGACATAGAGAAATAGAGTTGGGTGTCATCAGCATATTGATAACACCGTGCCCCATGTCTCTGGATGATCTCTACCAGCGGCTTCATGTAAATGTTGAACAGCGTGGAGGACATAATAGCACCCTGCGGGACACCAGATGTCAGCTCTCTCTTGAAAGAGCAATTATCCCCCAGCCTCACCATCTGGAATCTGCCTGAGAGGTAGAACCAGAACCACTGAAGAGCAGTGCCCCCAATACCTAACTCCCTCAGGTGTTCCAGAAGGATACCATGGTCTATGGCATCGAATGCCACTGAGATGTCCAAGAGCACCAACAGGTTCACACATCCCCCGTCGTTGCCAAGATGGAGCTCATCGACTAAGGTGACCATGGCAGTCTCAACTCCTGAAGCCGGTTTGAAATGGGTCCAGATAATCGGCTGCTTCCAAGATAGCCTGGAGCTGGAAGGCAACTGCCCTCTTGATCACTTTACCCAAGAATGGTAAAAGGGAGACCGGCCTATAATTATTTTCCACCAGGGGGGTCAAGGGAGGGTTTTTTTCAAAAGCGGTTTGATCACCGCCAATTTTAAGTCAGATGGAAATTTTCCCTCCCTCAAAGATGCATTCATTATTAGATGTAACAGTGTTTTTACTGCATCACCCCCCTGGGCAGTCAACTATGATGGGCAAGGATCAAGAGGGCAAGAGGGCATGGTAAGATTGCTATTCCAAGTATAAACCAAGGCTTTGACAGAATCGCTGTCGTTCCCAACCATAAAACCCTCCAAGGCATCCTGGAACCTTTTGGGTTCCATCAAGCTTCGAGGGCGGACCATTTTAATAGGTCCTCCACCTCCGAGAGGAATATGGGTAGCAGCCTTCAGTCCCACCTTGACCAGGAAATGATCCGTCCATGACAGGGCAGAAGTAGGGATGCTTGCTTGTCAAACAGTATCTTTTTGGTATCTGGTGACAACATATTTTTACCTTTCTCAATGTTAATGTGTTTCAGGACCAACATATTGCTGACCTGTTTATTTAAAAATGTTTTAAAATTATTTCTGGCCACTCTGAGAACCTTTGAGCATGCGGAAAATGCAAATAAATGTATAATTAGTAGATTAACAAATGAAATCTATAAAATGTTATAGAGAAATTGCACTATCTGATTATTTAAAACAGCAGTGGGCAAAGTCTAGTGATTTAAGGGCTAATATTTGGCAACGAGGTCCAAAATCAGCTTACACTCAGCCAAATAAGTCTTAAAATAAAAACAATATTTATTTATTTTATATTCTGATTTTCTGCTTATACAGGATCCAAGGCATATTACAAACCTATAAAAAAACAGGGTGCAATTTAAAAAAAATTCCTATGAAAGCTAAAAAAAAACCCAAACAAACGACAATTAAACTAATGGGAATTCCTGAAAGCATCCAGGAGTTGAAAAAATGTAATTTCTGCTGGATTTGTTTTCTCAGTAAGCAGCTTCATTTATATACCGCTTCATATTGCACTATGGGATGTCTAAGCGGTTTACAACTGTAAGCTCATTGCCCCCCAACAGTTGGGTACTCATTTTAGCAACCTCGGAAGGATGCAGGCCTGAGTCTAGCCTGAGCCCTAGCTAGTATTGAACTCGTAACATTGTGGTCTATGAGTGAGTGGCTGTAGTACAGGCATTTAACCACTGCGCCACCAGAGCCCTGTACAGGTTAGCGATCAGGAGTGCTTATGGCAACAAAACAGCTAATAGGCCAAAAGTCTCACACTTTTGACTAAAACCATTTTCTTACTGATAAGCTAGCATCATTACAAAATTCATGTAGATATACCTGGAAGCTGCCATATATGTACCTAGGCTTCACAACCTCCTCTTTATTTGGTCTCTTCCATTGAAAGTTCCCCGCCTCTGGCCCATATGAATAAACCCTTTGAAGCAGCTTCCAATGTAAAACAAGGACTGCAATTAATATATCGGTATGTTTGGGCTTGTATATATTTAGTAGTAGTACTAGTACAGCAAGCATGATGGTGATTAGAGAGAACTTTTCACAAACTACATAATATGTTTATTTACATGTTTACAGCAATCTCACATGTAATGCAATCACTCCTCTCTGTTAATTTGACCAATCATTATTCAGAGTAGAAGTTTTGTTCTGTTTTCAGAAGAATGTTTGCAATTGTTTGCCCCTTTCAATGGCATCATCTCCACAGTAATCTTTTGTATTATAGAAAATATTATTTTCTTTTACCTTGGAGTACTTGGATTTGCTTGGTGGACTCTTCAGCTTGCAGTCGGTAAGCTTTTCTCTCTTCTTCTAAGAGAGCTGTAAATAAAACGAAAATATCTTAACATTTTAATTAGTTATTTTTACTGTTAGATAATTTGAACATTCAAAATTAGTTTTTAGACAGGTTATTTCAAGTTTAGTAGTTCATAACAAAGCCAAGAGAAGGAAATTAATATATTTAAATGACTGAATTATTTTGCTAGTCATTAATAAATGTTTAAGTTCGTACAAAATGTTCTACACTAATTTTCTTCCATGACATCACTATGCTATGGATCATAATGACACAGATCATAAGAAAAGTGTCTTACCCTGTTTACACTGGCTATATTATACATACATTTATACTTAAATTACAATGCAATCCTATACATGTGTACTCAGAACAAAGTCAAAATGAATTCATTGGGACTCATTCTCAAGTAAAAAGACAAAACAGACAAAGGATTGCAGCTCTTTTCTCCCTTCATTAAATGTAGAGCATAAAAATGTACTATGGATATAGATTTAAGTATCTTTTATATCAGTAATATATTTGGGCATACACTTTCCTGGATATTCTGCAGATTCAAAGGAATCTTAATCTCACCTTGCAGTTCAAAGCATTTTTGTTTACTTGTCCTAGCTAGCTCTTGGGCTTCAACCAGTTCCTTGTGCAGCTGCTGAATTTCTTGTTTAGTCTCAGATTCTGATAATGCACCCTGCAATTCATCTGCTAAAAGAATATTTTTCTTTAAAGCATCTTTAAAGTTTTGGCAATAACTTAATTTCAATTAACTTGATAAGACAGGATCTTAAAGAGTCATGCAAAATGAGTTAGCTACATATCACTGAATTAGACAATGGTTAAGAGATAAAATGTTGTTATGAAATCAAATACCCATACAGTCAAGTCCTACATGCCAAAATAAAGTGTACATCAGCAGGGATAATGAAGGCTGGTAATTCTAATTAATTAATTCTGTAATGTTAAGATTTCAGACAAGTGCAATTTTCATAAATATGTTCAAATTAACATGAAGATAGCTGACATTTCATTTCAGACACTGATTTTATTATTATTGCATTTATTATACCAAAAAAGAATACTTAGTATGCCAGATACCTTGTAGAAGAGAAGGTGAGGCCTACTATGCCCTGAGGAGCATCCTGTGGGTAGCCACAGGCCTTCCCTTCTATTCTATTAAGACAGTAAACAGTGACATTTGCAAACTCTTTGATTCACTAGAACTTTCAGTCTTGAGATATGGGTGCAGTGAGGCTTGGAGACACCTTGAACCAAATAGATCCATCTCTCACCCATCTCCAAAATAAGCTTGGCACCCAACAGAAAACACTGGGTCCTTGTTCCACTTTGGAAATGTTTCTGTCCCTGCCAGAAGTTATAAGAAGCTGAGTTATAAGTTCCTCTTCATCCCCACTGTTGACAACGCCTTGCTTTTTTATTTTCCTATACACAGTAAGATTAACTGCATGTGGGGTATCAGTGCAAGACAACCTTTACACTTTTCACAAGAACAATGTTAAAATATGAAAAGTTGGGGAAGAATATCAATTATAGGTTTAGCATGAACCCCAACGGGATACTTAAGATCATTTTTATTGTAGCAGAATGGGTGGCATTGACTTCTGAAGGAAAAGGTAAAACAATGCATATGAGAACACAATTGTAATAAATTACAGCTACTCTCCATGACATCAAGTGGTACAGCTTCCAATGAAAAGGACTTCACTGGAGTGGAGGGAGAGATGAACACTATTCCTACATGCAGACCACTAAGAGAAGTACAGACTACTAAAACGCGCCTTATAAGGCTTTCTCCATTGCCAGGATAATGACCACTGTGCTAATCTAAATAAAATACATAAATTAAAATATAAATAAATCAAAGAAAAAAAGCATTCAGTTGGTAAATTCTAATCTTAAAACTGTCATAAAAATGCAGTTGGCTCAAAGTTCACAGGTCTGTATAAATGCCAACCGACAAAGTAGATGAGACAAAAGAGATACATTTCTTCCCATCTTAATCTCTGCTTCAAAATAAGTGAAGGTGGGGCAAGGACTGAAGTTGCAGCATGCAGGGAAGTGTGAGGTCCACACCAGTTGCAAAAAGTTATTTCCTTCCTTTTTTCTTCTCCTACAACTAAGAGAAATCTTCAGGGGCTGAATTAAGAAATGGCATGTGTCAAAAGGGGCTAATCTTTTCTTGCAGTAAAAAAAAATGTGTTTACTTCATCTTGCAGATGCCTTTAGGCAAAGAACAAGAAAATGGGAGAGTGAATCAAGGATCTCTAAAGCCAAATCTTATTTGGCCCATAGTTAATGGTGACTGGTACACTGCAAAGCCTTTCACAAGGGATCACCTGCTTCCGAGTAGGTGGAAGTAAGCAGTGATTGAACTGAGCTTGGAGCTGCCATGCCATTCCTGTGTGACCCGTGACTATATCTATGAAAGTGTCTGCTCTTCAGTTTTAATCACCTGATGAAAACTCAAACATGCCTCTGCAGCACTTACACAGATATGTACACTGACTCATTAAATTACAGCGACAAATGCTGCATTAACTTCAGCTGAACTTAGATAAGACTTCTGTGCAAGCAATACAAAAACTGAGAGGAAAGTGTATTATTAGATGACTTTGTAAAGTATCAAACTTGTTACTCCAATTTTTCACTTTTATTGAGCGCTGTTTTTAAAAATAATGAAATTAAAATGAATTAAGTATTGCACTTAATTAGATTTGGTGCATCCTCATGAGCAGTTTTGCTTACAAAATTGTTAAGAAATGCTTCACAAAGTATGTACCTTATTTTCCTGCGTATAAGACTACTTTTTTACCTGCAAAATCTGTGGCTAAAGTGGGGGGGTCGTCTTATACGCTGGATATAAGGGTAATGAGGATAGAGGCGCTAAAACTCTATATTTTGACTGGAAAAATGGGGAGGTCGTCTTATACGTGGGTCGTCTTATACGCTGGAAAATACGGTATTCTAGATAATGCCTTAAGGCTACACTCCTATGCTGTTACACTGCAGTAAACTTCAGCAATCTTAATAAAAGCTACTTCTATACAGGAGTCAGCTGCTGGCTGCACCTATTCATACTGCATCAATTCAGATATCCAGAAACAATAAAAAAATTCATTATTTTCTACAAGCAAAACTTATTTTTTTCACTCCGCCATATTTCCAATTTAATATTCTTCATTATCAAAACTTTAAATATTATATTAAGAGAAAGATACAGGAAACAATTTGAAGAAAATCAGTAACTTACCTTTTAAGAGGGCTACTTTAGCAATAGGTTCATTTAGTTCATGGTCATCCATTTGAGCATCTAAGGGGAAAAATGAAAATATTTTAGCATTATTTGAACAATCAGCAGAGTAGCAACATAAGTTTGCCTGAAAACAAAGTATTTAACATCTTAATGTAAAACTTAAAGTTTTTATTTTAAGACGATATCTGTGTACAGTTAAACTTCACCCCAAACTTACCTGTAGTGTCGTCGCTGCTTTTCTCTTTGCTTGGGCTAAGAGTATCTGACAATTCTGCTTCTTTAGCTTTTGTTTGATTTTCTACAAAATAGGGTAAAAGCCTCTGTTACAATATATAGATATAGATATATAGATATCTAAGCAGTATTTTTTGTATTGTTTCAAGTTGTATTTTTGTCTTGTAAGATCAAAATCAATGTTTTTTCTTATGTCTTTCCATTCCTGTTCCCAACTGGATTAAATATCTCTAGGTCACATATTTAATACTAAACAACCCAACACAGGATGCAGTTGCCTCATGCATAGTTTAGCCTTTTGTTTAAAACTTGGACTTTGGCCAGCTGGAACCTAGTGTAAAGTTTGTTATTTTGTTCACTAATTCAGGGAGCAAATCAGGAGAGAGAGACACACAAAACCAGTTCCAGAACAATGCAGATATTGTAACATGCTAGAAAGAAAAGAGCTATTAGGAATGAACACTGCTTTATAGCACGTTGTGTTGGATTAGGCAAATGCTTGCATAATAATAAGAGGAGGCATCATGTATAAGTAGCACAAAGTTTAAAATAACCCAACATTTACAGTTATGCAGACCAATATGAACAACTTTTCAAAAGGACTGTTAATAGGAAATGAAGTCCCACGTAGTCATGATGAATTAAAAACTAACTCCTTGTCTCCTTCTCAAATTTTATACACCTGCCCACTCACCCACAAATTATGCCTTGAAGGATATCTGAAGCATTTAGGGCTGACTAAATATTGACCAATTATGAGAAGAATGAGGACTTGATTGTGAACATTCTTCATTTCTCATACTATTGCATTCTATAAATTTAAATACACTTTTTGTAACTAAATTTCATCTAGAAAGATGTAACAAAAAATAAAGGTAGGAACAACCTAAAAGAAGCAAAGTATGAATCATCTGGAAGAACTCATTTAGTTTTAACAAAGTACTCAGAAATGGAATTATTCCCATACTGAAAAATACAGCCATATCACAGAATCATAGAGTTGGAAGAGACCTCAAGGGCCATCCAGTCCAACCCCATTCTGCCATGCAGGAATACACAATCAAAGCACCTCTGATAGATGGCCATCCAGCCTCTGTTTAAAGGCCTCCAAAGGAGGAGACTCTACCACACTGTCGAACAACCCTTACTGTCAGGAAGTTCTTCCTAATGTTGAGGTGGAATCTCTTTTCCTGTAGTTTGATGTATCTGCCATTTAAATATGTTAAGGAAAAAGCAACATGGGATATACAGTAATGGAAATAAAAATATGTATGTGAATGTCAAAGTGACTAAGCAGGAGCAATCAGGAAGATACACAGGTGAAAAAGATAATATAATTAAGAAGCCTTGAGAGCCAAGGACAAAGTTATAGAAGGTATATTGAGAACACCTGTGATAGATTGCAAACACCTGAGACTCATTAAGTGGTCAAGGTAAAGTGATGAAACACTTGGGTTGGTCTTAGGTATGGGATGATCTATGTGGACCAATCAAGATGTATGTACACACCCACTGGGTGGAAACTGACTGGTGGGTGGTGTCTAACAATGGCTATAAATTGCAATGTTTGCTAATGTACAGTGTGGTGTAGTGTGGAGTAGTTTTGGAGATATTGTGAAGTGTAGAGATTGTGATTTGTAGGGCATATAGTATTTATGTATATAGTAGAATAAAGTAGCTCTTTTATATAAGACTACTGAGTTGTCTGGTGTCTTGAGGGAAGATACAAGAGCCAGAGGAATCCTGGAGAAGTTTGGAGACATCTCAGGAAGAAGAGTGAGAAGGCTTGGAGAGTTTGTCAGGGTCTTCAGCCTATTCTCTGAAACTCTGCTGCTTGGGAAAGAAGCATCAAACACTGATCAAAGCTGGTCAGCTCTGCTGCATAACAAGGTGGTGAGTTAGAGCCAGAGGTGAAGAGCTACAATTCCCATCATCCCTGACAAGGGTTATGGGCCCAGACACTAGAGCAACCAGCATCCACAGAAGCTGAAAGTTCCAGAGTGTGGAAGAAAGTTTTGTGGAGCTTTGTGAGTAAATCATTTTGTGTTTTGTCTGCTGTGCATACTCAGAGGGACTGTGTCAAATTGAGTCACTGCACAAATTAAGATGGAGATACTAAAGTTTAGTAAATTAAATAGAAATAACTACTCTACCTGGACGATATATGCCCAATCTCTACTTATAAAGGAGTCTCTGTGGTCGACAGTTGAAACAGGGCTGGCAGCTGATGCTAATGCAGCCACTCGAGAAAGAAACGCTAAAGCAAAAGCATGTCTTTATCTCATGCTAGAAGAAGACTTGATTAACAACGTAAGAGATAAAGTGTCCGCCAAGGATGTGTGGGATACTTTGCAGAGATTACACACACCTTCAACTGCGTTTGCAAAAATGCTGTGGTCTAAAAGAATTTACAGACAAAAGATGACGAAAGGACAGTGTGTAATAGAACATTTAAAAACAATGCAGGATTTATTTGTGCAAGCTGAACTGAGAGGAGTGGAAATTAGCAAGGAGCAGCAGTGTTATATTTTAATAGAATCGCTGGACTCTTCTTGGGACAACATTACAAATAGCTTGCAAAATTTGCCAGAAGCTGAGCTGAACAGAGACTTAATTGTTGCCAAAATATTGGAGGAAAATTTGAGAAGAAAGTCTGAGCAGAATGACTCAGCAAGTTTGAGGACTGTGCCAAAACAACAAACGACACCTGATCTACGAAAGCAGGAAGAAGCAGCTTATACCAGGGAGCAACGGAGGTGTTTTTATTGCAAGAAGATTGGTCATCTGCAGAGGCAATGTAAACAATTCGCTGCTGAAAGAAGCAAGCAAAGAGAGAGCAGATGGCAGCCGCGGCAGTATCACAAGCAGTCCAGATCTCCATTTTTGAAGGACAGTGGTAACAAAAAGGGGTTTGCAACCATGATTAAGGAAAAACAAAATACTAATTGTAAATGGTTGATTGATTCAGGAGCATCATCTTCAATGTGTAACAATATTAATTTGATAAGTAATAGAAAATCAGCTAATGTAAATGCTGTAGTTTTAGCTGATGGGAAAGAGCTCAGCACTGTAAATCAAATGGGTACAGTTTACATTCCAGGGCTAAAGGAAAACTTTAATGATGTGTTACATGTAAAGGAGTTAGAAAATAATTTGTTATCAGTGAGCAGATTAACAGACAGAGATTACACAGTTATATTTGAAAAGGACATGTGTAAGATAAAACTGAATGGGGAATTGCGAGGCATAGGCTTGAAAAAGGATAAACTTTACTATTTGGAAGACAATATTGATAGCTACAGTGTTGAAAATGCTAATAACATAGACAATAGTCCAATACACAAAGACTGTATACATGAACTCCATAGAAAATTTGGTCATGCTAGTTTCAAATGTTTAAAGAAGTTAATCAGTATGTGTCCAGATTTAAAAGTTGCTGAATGCAAAATCACTTAGATTGTACTGTATGTAATCAGGTAAAGGTCAGAGCTTTTCCAGTAGCCAAGAAAACCAAAAGAATTGCCCAAAGACCATTTTAGTTTGTACATGCAGATGTTGCCCAAGCTAATTGTTTATCTTTAGGGGGAAGCAAATATTTTCTGGTAATTGTTGATAGGTATACAAGGTTTGCTTTTGTAAGAATATTGGAAAACAAATCTGACGCTGGGCAAAGTTTAAAAGCATGGGTGAGAATGGTGGAAAGACAATTTGATATTAGAGTAGGCACCATTGTTACTGACCGAGGAGGAGAATTTCTAAGTAATCAATTGTTCAATTGGTTTCAAAAGGTGGGAATAAGGCATGAAACTACTAATCCCGCTTGTCCTAACGAAGATGGTTTAGCGGAGAAAAGAATACAAGATATAAAAAGGATAACTGCTTGTTTGATGGCAGATGCAGAGGTAAAAGATAGTTTCTGGGCAGAAGCAACTTTGACAGCAGTACATATTAGTAACAGACTGTATCATTCAGAAATTGAAGACATTCCCTACAGGGTATTGTATGGGAGAGTGCCAAATTACAAGTATTTGAGGGTCTTTGGACAGTTTGCTTATGTTTACATTCCAGCTTGTTTCAGGAAGAAAGGAGAACCTAAAGTAGAAGGCTTAGGTTTTTAGGTTATTCTGGAAATAGCTACAAGTTTCATTTAGGTGGAAAAGAAGTGCAATATTCTAGGTCTGCTAATTTCGAGAGACATGCCGGTTGGGACAAACTGCATGCCAATAAAGAAGTTTTCTTGAGGTTAGGAAGTTCAAATGAGCCAGAAACACAAACTGAACCAACTTCAGGAAACGGAGGGGTTTCAGTTAAGCCAGAAGCATCCACTAGCAGCAGTGATAGTTCTTCAGATAATGAGACACAATCTAGACCCATTACTACTAGAATGACTGAAGACAAGAGATTTAGTCATAGAACTATAACTCCCAGTACAGAAAGTGAGGATGAAAGAGGCAGATCAGCAGAGTTTATTCCCAGACGTAGTCACAGAGTTAGAAAGCCTCCAGATAGGTTTATTGTGACAAATGCAAGAGCTTGTTTAGCAGTGGAAGAGCCTGAAAGTTTTGAAGAGTTGGAAAGTTTGTCTAGAGAAGAACAGGAAAGATGGATTGATGCAATGGATGATGAGTTTGGTTGTCTGGTAAATGAAGATGTTTTTGAAATAGTTGATAGACCCAAAGACAAGAAAGTAATTGGTTGTAAGTGGGTATACAAAAAGAAAGAAATGCCAGATGGAAGTATTAAGTATAAAGCTAGGTTAGTAGCTAAGGGTTTTGCACAACAGCGGTATGAGAACTATGATAAGACATATTCTCCAACTGCAAAGCCAGAAAGTCTGAGAATGGTTCTAGCTGTAGCAGCAAAAAGAAATTTAGTTGTAGAACATTTTGATTTTGAAACAGCCTACTTAAATGCTAGTTTAGATGAAGAGATATTTATGGAGCAGCCACAAGGTTTTGAAGAAATTGGTAGTCAGAAAGTTTATAAATTAAAGAAAGCATTGTATGGGTTAAAACAAAGTGCCAGAGCATGGAATTTGTGCATTAATGACGGGTTAGTTAAGCTAGGATACAAAAGGAGCGTTGCAGATGCATGTGTCTATACAAAAGGAGACATAGTGTTAGTGATCTATGTAGATGATTTGTGCGTGGCAGCAAAGTCAAGACAGGAGATTGAATCAGTAAAAAGAGAGTTGTCTAAAAAGTTTGTTTTGAAGGATCTAGGTTTATTAAAGTCTTATTTAGGTATTGGTGTTGAGTGGACAGAAGAAGGACATTGTTTGTTAAGTCAGAGAAAGAAAATTGAAAATTTGATTGAAAAGTGTGGATTACAAAATGCTAAAATAGTAAGAGCTCCAATGACAATTGGTTTCGTATCTGAAAAAACAACTAGAGATTTTGAAGACAAGACTTTATTCAGGAGCATAATAGGATCTTTACAATTCATATCTTGCCACACCAGACCAGACATTTCATATGCTGTAAATGTATTGTCTAGAAGAGTTAATGATCCAAAAATTGAAGACTGGACAGCAGTAAAACATTTATTAAGATATTTGAAAGGAACTTTAGATAAGAAATTGGTAATTAGAAACAGTAATTCAGATTTAGATTGTTATGTAGACAGTTCTTTTGCATCAGAATTAGGAGACAAGAAGTCAGTTACAGGAATAATAATCAAGTACAGTGAAAGTCCAATAGTCTGGAGAAGTAGGAAACAAACAAATGTAGCGATAAGTACGACGGAAGCAGAATTCGCAGCTTTAAATGAGATAGTAAATGAGGTACAGTGGGTTGAGCAGTTATTGAATGATTTAAATGAAAGTTACAAGATACCAGTAGAAATTCTGGAAGATTCACAGTCATGCATAGCAATGGCTGAAACTGAAAGTTTGAAGAACAGAACAAAATATGTTGGAGTAAGATATCAAAATGTGCGAGACATGGTTCAGAAGGGTAAAATAGAATTGAGATATATAGAAACACAACACAACATAGCAGATTTGTTCACAAAAGCATTGACGGCGGAAAAACATGAAAGACTGACACAAATGGTTGGAATGACATTGTAAGACACATACAATATTTTATTTCGGAGGGGATTGTTAAGGAAAAAGCAACATGGGATATACAGTAATAGAAATAAAAATATGTATGTGAATGTCAAAGTGACTAAGCAGGAACAATCAGGAAGATACACAGGTGAAAAAGATAATATAATTAAGAAGCCTTGAGAGCCAAGGACAAAGTTATAGAAGGTATATTGAGAACACCTGTGATAGATTGCAAACACCTGAGACTCATTAAGTGGTCAAGGTAAAGTGATGAAACACTTGGGTTGGTCTTAGGTATGGGATGATCTATGTGGACCAATCAAGATGTATGTACACACCCACTGGGTGGAAACTGACTGGTGGGTGGTGTCTAACAATGGCTATAAATTGCAATGTTTGCTAATGTACAGTGTGGTGTAGTGTGGAGTAGTTTTGGAGATATTGTGAAGTGTAGAGATTGTGATTTGTAGGGCATATAGTATTTATGTATATAGTAGAATAAAGTAGCTCTTTTATATAAGACTACTGAGTTGTCTGGTGTCTTGAGGGAAGATACAAGAGCCAGAGGAATCCTGGAGAAGTTTGGAGACATCTCAGGAAGAAGAGTGAGAAGGCTTGGAGAGTTTGTCAGGGTCTTCAGCCTATTCTCTGAAACTCTGCTGCTTGGGAAAGAAGCATCAAACACTGATCAAAGCTGGTCAGCTCTGCTGCATAACAAGGTGGTGAGTTAGAGCCAGAGGTGAAGAGCTACAACTCCCATCATCCCTGACAAAATAATGTTTTCTTATGCATAATGAGTAACTTATTATATTGCATATTATAAGTATGTTGTAAGCCCTTTATGACAATAAAGGTGATATATAAATGAATAAAATAATCATAGAATCATAAAGTTGGAAGAAGCCTCATAGATCATCTAGTCCAATCAGCTCTTCAATGCAGGATCTCCAGCTAAAGCATCCCCAATAGGCAGCTGTCCAGACTCTTTTTTAAAGACATCCAGAAAAGGAGACCCCACCACTTCACTAGGCAATTAATTGCACTGCTAAACCTCTCTTACTCCAAATAAGTTCCTTCTAATGTTCAAGATATGTTCTCTTATAACATAAAACCACTAGCCCTCATTGTACCTTCTGGCCTTCTCCCTCCTCTCTGTGACAGCACTTGAGATATTTAAAGAGTACAATCATGTCACCTCTCAGCCCATGCCCAGTTCCTTCAGCCTTTCCTCACATTTTGTTCTCCATCCTCTTATCATCCTTGTCATCTGAACTTGCTCCACACTGTTGCCTTGAATCTCATTTTGGGAGAAAGGCAGGATGTAAATCCAAACTATGTGTGTGCGCACGCGGCGTGCGCACACACACTTTAAAATAAGGTGCCCAGAACTGAACACAGAATTCCAGATGAGGCATGACCAGTACAGAATATAGTGGGACTATTACTATTATTATGTTCTATTAATGCAAACTAAAACAGCATTCACTATTTTTGTTACACCCTCATACTGCTGGCTCATGTTCATTTATAATCAGCCATAACCTCAAGGTCCTTTTAGTATGTAGTACTGCTGAGCCGAGTATCTCCCATCCTATACCTGTGCATTCAGTTTTCCTGGCCTAAATGTAGAATTTTGCATTTGTCTCTACTGAATTTCATTTTATTAATTTCTGCCCAATTTTCTAGTTTATCAAGGTCATTTGGAATTCTACCTCTATCTTGCAATGTGTTATCTACCCCTCCCAGTTTTGTGCCATCTGTAAACTTGATTAAACCACATCACCCCATCATCTAGGTCAGGGGTAGGCAACCTTTCCTCTTTAAGGGCTGAGGGACTTCAGCTCCCAGAAGCCTCAGCCATGTTGGCCAATAGTCCCATGTTGGCCAATAGCTCCTGGGATTCTGGGAGCTGAAGTCCCTTGGCCCTTAAAGGGGAAAGGTTGCCTACCCCTGGTCTAAACAGTGGAAAGCTATCCATATATGATTGCATAAACTTCACTATGGAAAAAGAAAAGGAAGGAACACTGCCATTCCTAGATGTCCTAGTCATTCGCAAACCTAACCAACGTCTGGGACACACGGTATACAGAAAACCCACACATACAGACAGATACCTGCACTAGAACTCTAACCATCACCCAGGACAAAAAAGAAGCACAATAAAAACACTGGTAGACCGGGCAAAACGCATCTGTGAACCCCACTTCTTGGAAGAGGAATTGAAGCACCTAGACCGGGCTCTACAGGCAAATGGTTACTCCAGCTCAGACATCAGAAGAGCTACCAGACCCAGAAAAACCCAGAGGACTGAAGACAAGAAGCCACCCAAAGGGAAGGTATTTTTACCATATATCAAAGGAGTCACAGACAGAATTGGGAAGCAGTGAGGAAACACAACCTCCAAACTGTTTACAAACCAACCAAGAAAATCCAACAAATGCTGCGCTCAGCGAAGGACAGAAGAGACCCTCTCACAGCTGCAGGAGTTTACCGCATACCATGCAGCTGCGGACAAGTCTACATAGGGACCACCAAACGCAGTGTCCAAACACGAATCAAGGAACATGAGAGACATTGCAGACTGGGCCAGCCAGAAAAATCAGCAGTAGCAGAACACATGATAAACCATCCTGGGCATAAAATGCTGTTTGAAAACACTGAAATTCTGGACCATGCCAACAACTATCAGGTCAGAATGCACAGGGAAGCCGTCGAAATCCATAAACACTTAGACAACTTTAACAGGAAAGAAGAAACTCTTAAAGTAAACAAGATATGGCTACCAGTCCTATAAAATAAGAAAATCTGCACTCAGCAAATGCAAAGAGAAGACCAACCAGGGTCAGCAGACAACAGCAGACAACATAAAGGAGTCTCCTTCCTTGGAGGTCTTTAAGCAGAGGCTGGATGGCCATCTGTCGGGGATGCTTTGATTGGGAGTTCCTGCATGGCAGGGGGTTGGACTGGATGGCCCTTGTGGTCTCTTCCAACTCTATGATTCTATGATTCTATGATTCTATGATTCTATGATTCTATGATCCTTGATTACATTCCTCACCTGGAAGCCATGCCATTAACACCAGAACAACACCTATTCAACACAGAACAATACACAGTTTACATGGGAACAGCAGACATATCCTGGATTGCATAGCCTGAAGCGAAGCCATCAACACAGAACAATACCTATTCAACACAGAACAACACACAGTTCACCTGGGAACCACCCCTCCCTACCCAGGATCTCACAGTATATATACAACCAGGCTTTTCCATTTCAGTTTTCTCTGAAGATGCTAGCCACAGATGCTGGCGAAACGTCAGAAAGAAACTCTTTCAGAACATGGCCACACAGCCCGAAAAAACCCACAAAAAAACAAAGAGAATTACTACAACAAACAATGCAGATAAATAGAAGCCGACAACATAAAGGAAAAACAAGAGATCTCTTCCATAAGATCCGGGAATTCAAAGAGAAATTTAAACCAAGGATGAGGATACTCTATGATCAGGAGAGGAATACAATACACAACCATGACAAAATAAATAAATAAAAACGATGAAGACAATACACAGAAGAGCTATGTGAAAGGATGAATGACACATGAGAAGGAGAAACTTACCAAATTTTGGAAAGTGAAGTGAAAGCCACACTTAAAGTAACTGGGAAAACCATTTGCCAAGATCGTTTTTGGCCATACAACCATATCCTCAACCCTTATCCATCCTGGACGATAACATCTAGTAAAGAAGGAGTGTCTAGTTGTGTCCAAATGATTAACAATGCTCAGGAAAAAGGATTGTCCCAATAGTTTTGAAGTTCCTTATGAAGAACCCTTCACTGGAATTCATTACTGGTCTGTGGAGAATCTCCCTTTCCTGGGTAAGCCACTTGAGCAGATGCTGGCTGTTCAGCATGTGCTGCAATTTACTGACTAATTTACCAACTAGACAGCTTTTTAAAACAGCTTATCCTTCTATTTGGGTCACTGGGGGAGGGGGAAATGACCTTCACTGGGAGAGGAACAGATTGTGTGTGTCCCTATTGTTTGTGTATCCCTATTGTTTTTTGTTGGACCATCCAGCAGCTTTTGAAATTATCAAAATAACACTCTTCTGCATCAAATCACCTTCTGGATCAAATCTGAACTAGATGGCCAGTTCCAGAATGCAGTGATAGGATACTGTTGTTTTTGGTACCATGGCTCTTGTGCCTTGGTCTTTCACAGGGCTCAAGTTTATCCACACACACACACACTTCTTTACACCGAGGAGGAGGCTGAGAAGAGGAGTGGCGGGTGTGTGTGTTTGTTTGCCTGCCCTCCTCCCCCAGTGCAACACCTGGTCTCAGAGGGAACCTTCAAAAGGGGCTCCCCTCCTCTGCCCGACCACCGGCTACACCGAGGAGGAGGCTGAGAAGAGGAGTGGCGGGTGTGTGTGTTTGTTTGCCTGCCCTCCTCCCCCAGTGCAACACCTGGCCTCAGAGGGAACCTTCAAAAGGGGCTCCCCTCCTCTGCCCGACCACCGGCTACACCGAGGAGGAGGCTGAGAAGAGGAGTGGCGGGTGTGTGTGTTTGTTTGCCTGCCCTCCTCCCCCAGTGCAACACCTGGCCTCAGAGGAAACCTTCAAAAGGGGCTCCCCTCCTCTGCCCGACCACCGGCTACACCGAGGAGGAGGCTGAGAAGAGGAGTGGCGGGTGTGTGTGTTTGTTTGCCTGCCCTCCTCCCCCAGTGCAACACCTGGCCTCAGAGGGAACCTTCAAAAGGGGCTCCCCTCCTCTGCCCGACCACTGGCTACACCGAGGAGGAGGCTGAGAAGAGGAGTGGCGGGTGTGTGTGTTTGTTTGCCTGCCCTCCTCCCCCAGTGCAACACCTGGCCTCAGAGGGAACCTTCAAAAGGTGCCCCCAGCATTCCCCCGTCCAACCACTGGCTACACTAGTGCAGCTGCAATGGTGAGGGCAGGCTTGGCAAGAAAGCCAAGCCTAGGATATCATCTCCCTCCTCACCACCACCGTGGAAGGGTGTGTGCCCTATCCAACTTTGATTCCATCCCCTTTGTGGCGGCAGTGGAAGAGAACATCCCTGGAGGCTTTTTAGCCCATCCCTCCACCCATTTACCATCTGCAGTGGCAGCGGTGGAAGAAGACCTCTTTGGAGGCTATTTAGCCCATCCCCCAGCCATTTACTATCTGTAGTGGTTGTGGTGGAAGAGGGTCCCTCCAGAAGCTATCTAGCTCACCCCTTCATCCAGAGCAGCTGCGGCAATGCAATCATGTAATCATCTTTTTCATATTGGATACTGTATATTTTATATTGCATATTCCTAATAATTGTCTTTAATTTGTTTGGTTTGATTTGTTTTTGGGGGGTGAGTGGGGGTGGAAATGAGGGATGGGATCTGATTTGATGTGACTTGTTTTGATATTTTGAATACTGTACGCCACCCCGATTGCTTAGCAGAGGGGCGGGATATAAATAAAAATTATTATTATTATTATTATTATTATTATTATTATTATTAATCTACATAAACTTGCTGGCAGATGTTGTCCAGGACTGGGTGAGATCAATATTTATTCATAAATATTTGCTGAAACAAATATGTTTTTAGTATTTGTTTGGAAAATCAAAATAATAAGTATCTTTGAAATTTAAACTGGAAGGGAGTTCCAGACAGTAGGTCTATGACACTAAACCCCCTGTTCTGTGCCATTCTGCCCTGCATCTCTGATATCTTCAGCACCAGCTGGAGAAACGATGAACACAGCATCCCAACAATGAGATAGTAAAGCAGTGACTCTCAGTGGGGTGGGACCCCTGGGGGAGCAAGAGCTGCTGAAGGGGTGTGTGAGACTTAGAGGCCCTGATCCCTCCTCCTTCTTCCCTTCTGCTTTCCAAACCTTTTCTGCCCTGGAGGAGAAAGGAAAGGCAAGGAGAGTGCTTGGAACCTCAGTCTGAAGGAGAGATATTTCCTTGTAAGATGTTAAAATATGAATATACTTCAATGTGTGTGTGAACAAAAACACACACATACACTAAACAAACAAAGTATTTTGGTGCATATACTACATCAAGCGAGGGATGTGTGTGATGTTCAGATGTAGATGTAAAGGGGGTGAAAAGGGTAAAAAGTTTGAGAACCACTGCCTCAAAGCTTACAGGCAGGCAGTGCAGTTCCCTCAACAAATGTGTAAACCAGTGGCCATAAGCCACTGCAGTCACCAGCCTGGTTATGGCAAGCTTTTGCAGTTGCAGATTCTGGACAAACCTCAAGGGCATGCCACTATAACGTGCACTGCAGTAAACTGCACTATAGATAAGACATACTTCTCTCTTCTTTTCAATCAAATCCAGGAACCTAGACAAAGTAACAATTTGGGAGAAGGCTAATAACCTAATATAGTTGTCCCACAACGTTCGCAGCTTTGACACTCACGGTTTTGATCATTTGTGAGGTCAAGGCCGCTATGTGCATGTGCACTCCTCCCCCTCCCAGGCTTTTCCCCTTCAGAGGAAAAAAGCCCAGGAGGGAGGAAGCAGCCGGTAGGGTGTGCGCATCAACCCCGCTCCTTTCCAGGACAAAGAGCTACCTTTCTCCAGGCAGCTCTCCATCCTGGAAAGGGGTTTGCAGGGCCGATCCTCCACCTCTTTCTAGAACAGAGAGCTACCTGGTTCACCAGGCAGCTCTCCATCCTGGATAGGCACTTGCGGGGTAGTCCTCCATCCCTTTCTAGGATGGAGAGCTGCCTCGGCAAAGGCAGCTATCTGCCTGGAAAAGGGGTGGGAGAAGGAGCACATACTCCTGCTGCTCTTCCCCTGCCCACTCTTCCATTTAACTGGCTTCCTGCGGAGGGGGAGTTATTCAAGGTTTTTCCACATTTGCGGGGGTCTTGTGCATGTGGAGGGATGACTGTATTTCATCCAAAGAGAATTAAGGACATGTTTTTAATGGCTTACTAGCCTAGGGTAGATAAATAAATAATAAATAATTTTTTTATTTGTAGCCCGCCCCTCTGCTAGGCAATCGGGGCGGGGGACAGCAATAGTTAAAACAGAACAACGTTAAAACATTCCCTCTCCCCATAACCCCTACCTCCCCCCTCCCCCTCCCCTTAAAATAGAATTAAACCGAAGAATAATTAAAATACAATGTTAGTTAAATCAATAAATTAAAAACAAGATTTTCCGAGGAGACAGACAAATGGGGACCCCTTTAAGGGCCGACCGTTATTCCGGGAAGGCCTGCCGAAAGAGATCCGTCTTTACTGCTTTCTTGAAAGCAGCAAGAATGGTAGTAAGACGGATCTCATCCGGCAGGCCATTCCAAAGTCTGGGAGCGGTTGCGGAGAAGGCCCTCTGGGAGGTCTGGGACAGCCTAGTTTTTATTGGCTGTAACAGATTCCTCCCAGAGGACCGCAGGGTGCGGGGGGGATCATGTGGGGAGAGGCGGTCCCTAAGATAAGATGGGCCCAAGCCATGTAGGGCTTTAAAGGTCAAAACCAACACCTTGTACAGCGCCCGGAAACTAATTGGCAGCCAGTGGAGGGATTTAAGCACAGGTGTTATGTGCTCCCTCCTAGATGTTCCCGTAATTAGCCTGGCTGCCATATTCTGTACCAGTTGAAGTTTCCGGGTTAGGCACAAGGGTAGCCCCATGTAGAGTGCATTGCAGAAATCCAGACGTGAGGTTACCAGGGCGTGTACCACAGCTTCCAGATCCTTACTATCCAGATAAGGGCGCAGCTGGCGTATCAGCCGAAGCTGATAACAGGCGCTCCTGACCACCGCATTCACCTGACTAGTCATGTGAAGCGATGAGTCAAGGAGAACCCCCAGACTGCGAACACAGTCCTTTACGGAGAGTGTGACCCCGTCCAGGACTGGAGACTGTATTCCCAGATCTGGTTTCGGGCCCGTGACTGCAAGTACCTCCGTTTTGTCTGGATTCAACTTCAATCTGTTTTTCCTCATCCAACCCATTACCGCTCTAAGACAGTCATCAAGAGGAGAGGCGCCATCTGAAGTCTGAGTCGATGATCTGGTCATGGAGAGATATATCTGGGTGTCATCAGCGTACTGAAGACACCGAGCTCCATGCCTCCGAATGATCTCACCAAGCGGCTTCATGTAAATATTAAATAGCATTGGGGACAGGATGGCACCCTGAGGGACGCCACAATTAAGCTCAATTTTGGATGAGCAACTGTCCCCAAGCCTCACCCTCTGAGATCTGTCCGAGAGGAAGGAACGGAACCAGTGCAGAGCAGTGCCTCCAATTCCTAACTCCCTCAGGCGATCTAAGAGGATGGCATGGTCTATGGTGTCAAACGCCGCTGAGAGATCCAAGAGCACCAACAAGGTCACACTACCCCTGTCGATACTCAGGCGGAGGTCATCGGTCAGAGCAACCATGGCAGTCTCCACTCCATATCCTGTCCTAAAGCCGGTTTGAAATGGGTCGAGATAATCGGTTTCATCCAAGACTGCTTGAAGTTGGGAAGCAACTGCCCTCTCGATCACCTTGCTCAAGAAAGGGAGCAAGGAGACTGGTCTATAGTTGTTTCTATCCAGGGGATCCAGGGAAGGCTTTTTCAGGAGTGGCTTAACCGCCGCCTCCTTTAAGCAAGATGGTACCTTGCCTTCCCTGAATGACGCGTTGATTGTGTCCCGGAGGAACACCCTCAACGCGTCCCCCCCCCCGGACGACCAGCCATGATGGACAAGGATCGAGGGGGCAGGTTGTCTTCCTCACACTTCCAAGCAGCTTGTCCACGTCATCGGTACTCACAGATTGTAATTGATCCAGTAAAGTGCCATCAACGGAGTTCCTGGATACCTCATCTACGGATTCTGCCAAAACAATGGCGTCCAAGTCGGCTCTTATCCGAGAGATTTTGTCTGCAAAGTGAATATTAAAGGCCTCATAGCAGGCTGTCGTTGGGTTAAGTAGGGGGTTTGGCGCAGGAGATACCTTCGTCAACTCCCCCACCACCCTAAACAGCTCTGCCGGGCGAGACTCTGCAGACGCAATGCGTGCAGAACAGAAAGATTTCTGCGCTGCACGCAAAGCCTCCCTATAGGAATCAAGATATTTCCTAAGGCGAGTTCTGTCGGATAGGAGACGAGTCTTCCGCCATTCGCACTCTAGTCGTTGTCCAACACGCTTCATCTTCCTAAGCTCCTCGGTATACCAGGGCTTACGATTCGAAGCGGGCTGGAAAGGATGCTTGGGAGCGATTGTGCCAATAGCCCTGGTGAGATCGATGTTCCAAGTGTCCACCAGGGCTTCAACAGAATCACCGGCGTTGCCAACCATTAAACCCTCTAAGGCTTTCTGGAAACCAATTGGTTCCATTAGCCTTCGAGGGCGGACCATTCTAATGGGTCCGCCACCCCCGAGGGGGTGAGTAATAGCCTTCAACCATTTGCCAAGATTGTTTTTGGCCATACAATCATATCTGTAGCTTGGTGGATCTTCTAGATCCAGCCTTTTAGATCCACAGCACTGAACGTCCTTAACTTTTTTAGTTGAGATAGGTACAAACTGTCACACAACTTAGCAAGACGATTACTGATACTTCAGTAACTCACAGGCCAGATTATTGTAATAAGTTATGCATGGGAGTGCCTTTGCTGAACTGGTATAAAGCATAGTAGCCAGATTGTTAAATGGAGTTGACTATACAGAACCAATGATGCCAGTATTTAAAAAAAAAACGCACACACACAACGCTGCACTGGCTATCCTTTTGTTTCCAGGATCAATTTTAATCTAGCTTTAATCTTTAAACCTCTGAATAGCTTCTACTAAAATCTAGGTAATAAAGGTGCCAATGGATATCGCCATCTTTTGAGTAAGTGGATAGTTACCAGAAAAAAGATGATGACACTTTTTAGCCTCCCTTGTATACATGTGTGCCTTTACTATCTAGAGCAAGTCTTTCTGATTCTCCCCTATCTTCCAGGTTCTTCAATAGCAATAGCAATATCATTTACGTTGCTATACCACTTCATACTAAAATAAGCAGTCTCTAAGTGGTTTACCACATGTAAGCCAATTGCCCTCAACAAGCTGGGTACTCATTTTACTGACCTACGAAAGAATGAAAGGATGAGTCGACCTTAGGGGCTCCAACTCACAAGGTTGTGGCTGCAGTACTGGCATTTAACCACTGTCCCACCAGGGCTCCTGGTCTTCACAGTGTCCATGATTCATTAATAGTTTTAAATGATTAGATGTGTTGAATGGTTTTAGTGTCCCTTGTTATTTCTGTTGCTTTTATGGGGGGGGGGGGATGTTAAAATGTTACTAGATTTCTTGATGGTTTACTGTCTTGAAAATATTAACCTGAACATGCTTTTTGCAGCAGTGTAATTCATATTGCCCTATATGGACAAAGAAAAACCAAACAAATGGCTTGTCTGTGAGTCATGGTGGTGAGTCATCTGAGACACAGGCATTAAAAACAACAGTTGAACGCCACTGGATTTCATTCTCTACTTATACCTATTCCACTTCCTAATTCTGACTTTAAGCTTTATTATATATAATTTTACAGGGGTTTGTATAAAAAGTTTAAAAAATGATGAATGTATTTCAGCAGAGGATAAGTCATCTAGTTTTTCAGTACAGCTAACTATAAGGACACAAAGACCTTTCAACATGTAGTGGATGCCCCAAGGAGGATTTTACTTAATATGTTTCCTGGATATTAGACCTTCATGCTGTATAGAGATGTTTGAAACTGAGACAAGTGAGAAAGTAGTTTATGATACGTCATGGCAATCTGCTGCTGAAGAAAATTCAACAAGTCTACTTGGATGGGTAGCCTACTGTAGCTTTTAGATCTCAACCATTAAATTATGTTTCAAAGTCATTCGTTGAAATATTTCAAGGGAACCCAGACATACTGTCCTGGTAGGCAACTCCCAGCAAAGGAAGGAGCTCAGAAATGTCATGGATCTCATACATTAAGGAGACAGCATGTTTTGCTGAACCTTCTTAATGAAACCACCAATTATTTCAGTATAAGAATAACCACTTGCCAATATTAAGCTTACAAAGCTATCCTACACCGAGTCAGACTATTCACTCATGCAGTCTAGCAGCAGATCTCCAAAGTCTCAGAAAGTGATCTTTTCTATCACTCAATTTTTTTTTGTTTTTTAAATTGAGATGACATAGATTTAATGTCACATTCTCTGTACACAATATGGGCTGTCCTCCTGGTACCTTTCCTTGCAAAAATGCAGCTATTCATGTTTACTAATTATATTATATTATATTATATTATATTATATTATATTAATATATTAATTATATTAGTCAATTTTAATAACTAGATTCTATTAGATGACAAACTCACTTTTTATCAGGGAGGACTTTATAGATTTCTCCTATTTTTATATTATAATTTTATATTAAAGTCTTGAACTTTATTTTACATTTTATTTTAAAACATCATCTCTGGATGTTTTGAGGATAGATGAAATGTATTACACATCAATGCAAAAATAACTCACCATTCTTCAAGATAATACTGGCATGTAAGTATTAAATTACACTTGCATTTATTGTCTGCATTCTTTTCCAAATATGGCATGCCGCCTGCACTTTGCACAAATGGAACACACAGAAAACCAGTTGCGTACAGACTTTGAAAACTGTCAGTGTCAAGAGATTTAAAATGAAAGCATTGATCTGTGAGTAAAATAATTTGATGAAATTATTAAGAATTCAATGAAGACATACACAGGGTTCAGGGAATTTTTTGCAATAAACTCTAAAACAGCAAAAGTTAAAACCTTGAATAAAATATAGTTCAAATGAGTTGGAAATTTTAATAATAAGTGATTATATCAGATTCTATCAGAATTATATCAGAAGGGAATTTGTTTGTAGGGGAAAATATCTGAACAGAACCCATTTCTGTATTTAAGGCTGAAAATTCCAAAATTCCACCTGTAACCCCCAAAGTACATGTTCGACATTTTTCTCCATTCATTGTTTTCTATCATGAAGGCATTTTTAAATACATAATTTGGAAGTAGGGGGTTGTTGTTTTCAGAAATGGGAGACAAAACCAGTAAGGATTTATATCGAATTACTTCAAACATTCCTCACATTTATGAAGAAAACTTCAATGTTCAATCCAAGAATTTATTACATGCCTCAAAAATAAATAAAATTAAAATGTAAATTAAGAAGTCTAACCTTTCAGAATCTTTGTTTCATCCACTCTGGAAAGATGTCCTTCGTCTATGAGCTTGTCTGCTGAATAAAATAAGGGTTACTATCCAAGCTGAAACTGCACAAGCATTTCTTTGTACACGTCTCATTCTACATTCCATGACCAAATTTAAACAAGCAATTACCTCACACTTCTCTGTACTAGTCTCAGTGAGTTTTCCCCCCCCCCATCCAATGAACCAATTATACAAAACACAGTTTTAGTTATCTATGTAAAATTCTAATTTAAATCTAATTTAAATTTCATTTAAAATATTGTGAAAGTTTTTGCAAACCAAAGCCATTAAATGGAAACACAGGGACATAAAAAGAAGTCCTGCTGGATCAAATCAAAGGTCTATCTAGTCCTACATTCTGCCCCTACAGTAGCTAAAAAGATCCCTATAAGCAGGCGCAAGTGCAGTAGCACAATGCCCCAGTACTTGGTATACAGAAACATACTGCTTTCAACAGTTTATAACACCAATGACTGGTAGCCACTACTACTGCTTATCCTCCATGATCCACTGCATGACCACAAAGATATTTATATATTTTGAGGAAATTCCACAACAGAAGAGTTTTAAAAGCTTGTGTAAAATACAATTCACAAAGAACACAAAACAAGTACATATACTCATCACTGAAAGTATCTGAACAAAGAAAAAAGAACTCTCCATACACATTATTTACTACCACTGATTCACTTATACTCCTTTCTGTATATTCCTTACTGTAAAAGCATTATTTTAGGTGCTCAACAGAGATCTGCATTGTTCATGCAACACAATACACAGAGGCAACATTCCATTACAAATGGTATCCACAAATGAGCAACATGATGAAGAGATCTGAAGACAGTACACAGAATGCTGGTAGGCCATCTAGTTCACACCAGTACAGAAATTCTACCACAGACATACCTTATAGTTTTAAGAGCCCAACTATCTCTACAACTTTATTATTTTATTTAATGTGTGTTCCACTTTGCTCCTGACAACTTAAGACATCTAATAAGATACACTGAAACAAAGTATAGCTACTTTTATCATATACCTCTATAGTGCATTTACTTCAGCCCAACTATAGCCTCCCACTGTCTAAATTGGAGCAGGAAGAATAGAACAAGATTCCTCTCCCATGTAGTTGGTAATAAGTTAGCATTTCAATACTAGATTTTTGATTATTTTCTTGTAATGATCACTAGTACAACTAGCAGTGGGAATGAAAGACGACTGGAACAAGATGTACAGTCTTGGTGCTTTGTTAGCAAACTAATGAGGCAGGGAAAACACACAATACAAGAACAGGCAGGAAAAGAAAATTAAGTTAACATGACAAAGTGGAGAAATCAGACTAAGAGGCCAAATGAAAGTATCAGTAGAAAGAACAGATAACAAGAAGAGCAGTGAACTGAGGTATGAGAGAAGAACAAGAGGTAGCACAAGACAGATGAGGCAGAAAATGGGATGATCACACATTCTGTACTATCCTGAAGGCAGAAACAATAACAATATGGTAAAGAAAATGTGAAATCTGTGGAAATAATTTACACAGATTTCAACTATTTATTTTAGTTATTCAATGTATTTTAATGATGTCCCCCAACTGATGACTGTGGCATTACAATCTGAATGTATGAACAATCTTCAAAGACCAAATCTCAGCCAACTGTTTTCATTTAGCATAGTTCATATGTCCATGTGAACGATTAATTGATGAGATGCATTTTACTACTTCTGATGATGTTTCACGTATCTGAACAGGCACTAACTAACTCTTTCATCTGCCTTTTTGCTAGACAGGTTAACAGAAGGAAGGCTAATCAGGATAACTGAACAAGACAAATGCCAAAACTTATGCTCAAGGCAAAGTCTGCAGTGCAAGCAGAAACTATTCAAGCTAAGAAGGGACTTTAGGCATCTTATCATAAATGGACAGACTAAGGAAAGCTAGGCCATATTTCACCTTATGGAAAGAGAAACTGATGCCTGACGCTTGTGTTATGCTTTCATAATAAATCTTGTCTATGTTTTTATGATAAAGCTTGTCAATGTCTGCTCAAAACAGATCAATTACAGAAAAAATAGGACTTCTGTAAGTAAACGAGAAACTGAATACAAACTATGAAGCCCATGCTATATCTGTAGAGAACTTGCATAAAATAATGCTTTGTCATCTAGATGCCTAAGATTACATATTGACCAAAGGATTACATAAAACAAAGATAAATAGATGATTTATCTATTGTTTCATGTCAAGTCAATAGGTAATAGATAGGAAATGCATCTTGCCTAAATTACCATCAGACAACCTTGAGATCAAAATACTGCCATGCATCTATCAAACTAATGTAATACTGTCCACTAGTTCGGTATACTGACAAAAACATGATGTCAGCTTGATGCGTTATATAAAGTGTCAGAAATAGATCCATTTTGTCAACTAATGCACCACTAGGTTACTCAATCTGATGGTTCCCAAAAGGTAGAAAAGTGATTTTACATTGTATTTTATCATAGCCATATAATTATTCAATGGATAGGCAACTTCTGTGAGTGTAGGGAAGAAAATACACCATGCTGTTGTATCTGTCAGTGAAATTTGGAGTTGTGAAAGAAACAAAAAAAAAATTCACCATAAAGGGCCTCCTATTCCCCCTTCAAACAAGATAACGGGAGAGTGTGTACCTTATTGGTGGGAAAAACAACATGCTTTTAAAATTAACATTCCCCCAGGTTTATTTACAGCTGCACCACTTCAACTTCAGCAGCTAATTTGTTGTGGGGTGGCAAGAGCAGGGACTGCTTTGAGGATCACAGACAGACTGTTACCAATCATATTATTATTATTATTATTATTATTATTATTATTATTATTATTATTTGTATCCTGCTTTTTCCCCAGACCTGGGAAAACTAACTCCCCAATGTTTTTTTGAAATATGATAACAAAGCAGTACCTGCCTAGCACACTGATTAATTAGGAGCACAATTAATTGTTTTGTTTTGCATATGCAAAATTATATGCTTTGATTTTGAGTTCCTGCTTGGCAGGGTATTGGACTGGATGGCCCCTGTGGTCTCTTCCAACTCTATGATTCTAGTCTGCCCTCCAAATTTGTAGGGGTTAGGGGTGCAAGACCCCCGCAAAAGTGGAAAAAAACACAAATATGAATGACCAGTGACACTGCAGACCTGGTGTCACCCAGTGCCTCCCCTGCCTTTCCCATTCACCCACTCACTTAGGGAACTGCCTGCCTAGCACTGCCAGGTGGGGGCTGGGCAAGTGAGGCAATAGAAGGGAGGAGGAGGAGCATGCAGGCATCCTTCTCAGCTGCTCCCTCCGGTTTTTTTTCCCTGGGATAAAAGCCTGGGATGGAGGAGGAGTGCATGCACAGCCTTCCCAGCTGCTCTGTCCTGGGCAATAGCCTGAAACAAGTAACAGTGGCATCACTATGATTGGCGTTATCAGGTGTGGTAACTCATGGTGGTATCACCCTCCCATTGACCTCCTCCCATACCACATAATATAGAATCTTCAGTAATTTTTTTTGTAATAATGTTACTCTTAAATTGTAATTCCTGTATATCACTGAATGTAATGGTAATAATTGTGACATCAATAACTAGTAAAATTAAAACTATACTTTAAAATTACACTATCATATACACAACCTAAATATATTTACATATAATAGTTTCAGGTAGTTAAAGTGAAAATTTGGTAAGATGTAATGTTTTTAAAGAAAATTTTAAAACAATTTAATTTTGTAAATTAAAAATTAGTTTTAAAATATTTATTTTTTAAAAAAAATTTAAAAGGTAGGGCCTCTCCTTTCTCCTCCCGCTGAGCTTTGCCCCATTGACACCATCTCTTAAGCACTTTAAAAGGATGTAGGTGAACACCACAACCCTTCTGCCAAAAGGCAGATGCCTGGGGAGCAGTGGTGTCAACCCCGCTTAGGGTGTCACCTGGTTACATTCCTTGTAATGATTCACAGAGCCTTAGCAGGCATGCGAACTGGTCCTTTCAGTTTTAAATTCTTCTCCTTAGCACCACTGATCAGATTTGCACAGATCTTTTCTAGAGACTTCACATTACAACTTGTCATGGTAATTCTGATTCACAGAATGAATTGCTACCACAGGTGCTTTCCTATAATTTCTGAATGCCATGGCTGCTCCCGGCTAAGCTTTCCTGACTGACTTATTCCTGGCTGAAGTGAGTGAGCGCATAAGGCCCAGCGAACAGCAGTGAGTCAGGAAACAGCCCCACTTGCGTTCAGAGAGAAAGTTCTTAGCAATTATGAGAAACTAGGATGAAGTTGACTAATGTGTATCTATTAGTGTTAAAGAGATAGAAATAAGAAGAAAAATCAAGGGCTCTGTAATTTACAGAGACTTTACTGTACAGTTGTTCTTAAAGAGACAGGAACATTTGTATTGTTGACATGGGAAATCCTGGAAGTCTTCAGTCAGTGTAACAGATCTATCAATACTTTAGTACAAAGATTTTTAAAAAAATTCTCATAACTTAGCAAAATAAATAAATAAATCCTTTTCGGAAAAATGAAACCAGCAGCAGAAAATAAGCAAATAACAGAGCTGCAATGTCTAAGCTATATTACTGAATATAATAAAATTGTGAATCTTTATCTTTTTGCCCAACTATTAATAAAATATGGTGATGGAAGGAGAGACAGAGATAGAGACAGAAAGTCAGGCCTGGAAAAACTGTGAAAGACAAGCACTGAAATTTGAAAGGAGATTTTTAAAATGTTAAATGTGTTATTGGGGGAAGCTATGTCCAATATTATTTCTGTACAGATCTGGCTTCTCTACTTATTAGAAGCATTCTCCAGGGGTAGGCAAACTGTTCCCTTTAAGGGCCGAGGGACTTCAGCTCCCAGAAGCCTCAGCCATGTTGGCCAATAGTCTGGGATTCTGGGAACTGAAGTCCTTCGGCCCTTAAAGGGGACAGTTTGCCTACCCAGCAACCAAAAGGTTTAGGGGAATACTCTGAATCTGTCTCAAAATGAATACAAGAAACTGTGAAATTGAGAACAAGGACATACTTGATGTAATCTTCTGATCTACTGCTTTCTTAAGCATCCTAAACAATTATTTACAGATCACATAGATTTTCTCCCCAACCCTTCTGGTAACTATCCCCTTAACTCTTCTTATCTAAGGCAGTATTTTCTCGTTATGCTATAAGCATCTTCTTTAAAACATATAACGTATTTGCTACTTTGGCTTTAAGCACCTGATGGACATATTGATTGACATCACACAGTTTTATCATACTGAACAGGAAAACCTGCACATCTTCCCCAAACCTAAATCTGCTTTTGGATATCTGTATTTCACTATGGAAGGATATGCAAGTTCACTCATCTACAGCAGCATGCTGGTACTCAACAGTAAGACAGCATGTATCTCAAAGGAACTAGGACTTCCTCAAGTAACTCAGATGAATCCAGACACCCAAATACATACACATAAAGAGGAGGAGCTGGATGCAAACTCATGGAAAAATTAATACAACCCTCCCTCTTTAGCAAGATGTGGATTACTTTGTGCATGACTTGCTTAGATTTCAGCTCAAAGAGACTGGTTCTGCTGGTTCACAAAATGCCCACAGCAGGGGTAGGCAACCTTTCCCCTTTAAGGGCCGAGGGACTTCAGCTCCCAGAATCCCAGGAGCTATTGGCCAACATGGGACTATTGGCCAACATGGCTGAGGCTTCTGGGAGCTGAAGTCCCTTGGCCCTTAAAGGGGAAAGGTTGCCTACCCCTAGCCCACAGTGTTGAATAAAATGCTTGGTAATTTGTGTGAGAAAATTAATTTTGAAAATGAAGGATAATGATCACCCAATTGTTTCAGTTAACAATTTAACATTTACTTGGGAAACCTCATCCCACAAAAAAACTGACACTTGGTGCCATGCTGGATCTACTACAGCTATTTATGGTTGCAGAATCATCATAGCTAACATAACTATTTAACTAGGTGTAGCTATTTACTGATATAGTAATACTAGCTATAACTAAAGTACAATTGTTAACCTGGAAACATATATTAAAATACACTCATTATAGTGATCTGTGACTTTTGAATTGTTTTTTAAATTTTGTAGTTCTGATCATATCTCACAAAAATACCACTAGAACTCCATAGATGATAGATGATGTTCTTTTTATAAACTTTTTAGTGAATGTGATGAATGCTGTGTACTCACTCTGGCACTCTATGAACTGATGAATAAAAGTGCAGTCCCCTCCACTCTTTGAAAGAAAGAGCTCTAGTAAAGAAAGAAAAACCTTTAAGTTCATATCTCCATCTTGAGCGCTCATAACAAAATTTATAAGCCTCACAGACACAGGGGAAGGGATGACTCCTTAAAAAAGGCACAAAAATAAAAACAGAGGATACAAAAATATCCTAACAATAAACAACAGTGAAACACAGAATATACTGAAGATATAAATATGCATACTTATTAATCCCTATGATATACAACAATGCCTGTTAGGTATGTTGACAGGTCACATGCACCAAATACAGTGCACTTTTTTTTACAAATCACCATTAGTTTAATGGGAGAAATCTATTTTTGCCCTAATTCAATTTTATGTGAGTAATGAATAAATATTCCCTCAAAATTTATCATTCCAAACTGAATGTACTTCATCTTTCAACAAATCCAGTTTCATATATTTGCTTACCACTGGACTTTACATAGCATGTTAAGCATGATTGCAATTGCTCTGCCTATTACCTAAAAACCTTCAGAAAGAAAGAGTAACTCTTTTTAAAAAAATAAATGAACTAATAGATTAATAAATAATTCCAAATAAACTCCTCCAGTGCAGTCTTTACATATTTAAGAAGAATGCTGATAAAGTCTGTTGGACACTTATACTCTATCATCTGTTTTATATAATATAGCACCAATTTCTCAAATGGCTTGTTTTTAGCAATACCAAAATAGATTAATATAATCTGTAACTGATGTATCATATCTTCATCTCTCTGCAATAATACCATGATTTACCTAGTATATTTTCTTAATATTGTATAGACTAAGATGTGTAGAATAAGAATAATGGTGACTGGTGTAATGTTTTAAAACAACGATGCTGTCCAACTTTCTCCCCATTCATCTTCAAATATCAGTAGGCAATTCTCTTTTAAGATTTTTTTCTTGGAAGGCATTGTATCTGCCATTTAAGAACTGTACTTTTAAATTTCTAAGGGGCTCCATGAACAAGATTATGCCTCACTACAGTCTAAGAGGAGGAAATTCACTAATATGTTTTATTTGTGTTATATTCTTTTCAAAAACCTGATATGACATGCATTTTAGAAACATAACAATCCCTTGAGGCCTTTTTTCTTTCCAAAAGTACAGACTTTCCTAATGCTACCCATGGGATTCATAGGTGAGTAAAATCTAGTTTTCCATGTCCAACTGCATTCCAATGCAACACTTGCCAATTTACCACTCAGGCATCAACAAATACTGCCACTACATTTATGCTTTGAAAAGAAAAAAATGAGTTCATTTGAACAGGACTTTCAACAACAGACAGGGATGAAGAGAGAGGTCTTCTAATGCACCACTGCAGAGACTCATGGGACTCTCTAGCCTGTTTCCTTATGGTAGGGCAGCAACAATCTTCAGAATTTGCCCTGAGGCAAAGCATCATGTCCAAAGCAGCCAGGAGGGCAGGTGGTACTGTGAAAGGAACTAAGAAACTGGAGGTGTTGGGCAGAATCCTAAAGGAAGTTGGTGAAATAGCAGTCAAAATTACAGAAAGTGCAAGAAGAAGAATGAGTGAATTTTTGAAAGGCAATACTAGGATGTGATATACTTCTTTTACACAGAAGGAATAACAAAAGCCACTGTACCACATGAGCTACAAGAGAGAATAAGACTGGGGTAGCCTGCCTGCCTTTGCTCATGGAAGAATGATGGCTTCAGTTACAATCTGATAACACTGCTGAAACTGAAGATAAAACAAGGGTGAGGAAAATACAATAACATTCAGAAAAAGGTTTGTTAGGAAAACTGAGTAGGAAGCAAATGAAAGTTGCATGGGAAAAAGAGATCCTGATAGTTAAACTGTGAAGAAAACATGGACATTAAGTGACATTAAAAGAGAGCTGGGGCACAGAAGGGGAGATATGAAGCTCACTAAACAATTAAAAGGCCATGAGGAACTTCCTAGAAAGGCTTAAAGAACAAGAGTGCAATTATTGTGCCTCTATAATGAAAAGGTGCTTGAATAGGTGTGAATGTAATTTGGGAAAACAACTGAGATTTGTTTTGAAGTGCTTATAAAAGCAGGAGAGACAACTAGACTTTTTAAAAGAATTCAACTCCTTACAGTTGAACAGATGTACACATCTTGTCCTCTTGAATCTTAGCTTTGAGTAGGAAACAAAATTGTTTGTAAAAACAAAACCTCCAGGAAAGGGCTATTCAATGAGGCACAATTTGCCATTTCTAAGAAATACTGTACATACATTACCTGCTGAGATCAAACAAGGTGGTGATTGTGACCTAAAGCACTCATGACTTTGGCCTCATTTATTTGGGAAAGCAGGTAGTTTAGTGAAGGATGGAAATTGGTTTGCCTACCAAACCCTCAGGGAATCTTATCACCAAACCCTTGCCCCCCACCAAAGATTTGGCTTAAAAATGGGTATCGACTCACAGAAGCCTCGAAGGGACCTAGCTATGTGCTGTAATTTTTTGCCACACACCCCTCACCCACACACCACACACATTCAGAAGTTACCCTTGGTTGCTTCTAATTAAAAAAAAGAATAGTCACAGCATGTAAAGGTTCTGGGTTATATACAAAATAGTGCAGCCCACAGACCATATGAAGTTGTCTACCCCTGATTTATGGATTTATTGGGAGCAGTCCACAAGAAGTGTCCTCTCACACTCTTGCATGCCTTTAAGTTTCAGGTTTTCTAAACATATTAGTCATCATATGTTATAATGGCTAACTCTCCCTGAAATGAAATCTCAGAAGGCTTCTAAATTCACTTTGATAACCAGGTTTCAATAAGGTTACCAAAATGAGTATGGAGAGAACCAAGAATCATTTAAATTATAGCTACCAATTGTCACATAATATCAAATTGGGTAGAAGGAAGTAGGGAGAATGCAGATGTAGGAGAGGATGCACAGAATTCTGTGGCCCAATCCTGGAGACCTCAGTTCTGTTTTTTCTATCCTAATTCTCACCACATCTTTACTACAGCTGATGTGGACTAATGTTGAAGGACTATTTAGGGAAAAGTTAATGCTCAAAATCATGACAGCACTAAATTTTTAATGGCAAGGACAATGTACCACATAAGCAAAGAGTTATATTAGTGTTGACAGGCAATCAAATAAAAGGTTTTGAGGTCTACAAAGATATGCTACACACTTAGCTGGGAGAAGTCCCACTGAACTCAATGGGACTTATCAATTGGAAGTTAACTTCTTTACTCATCCTTATTCAGTTTTGGAGATGTTACTAGCACCCCAAACAAAATGTTTTCAGTGTTTTGATATATCTAATAGCAGGAGTTTTACATGAATTTAAAGGAGACTACAATTGTCATCAAAGTTAAAATATAAGTGTTATAGAGATTATTATCTTAAATTGTTGTGTGGGTGTTATCTGCCTTGTATGATACAGTTACTTCCCGGTAGTCTGACAAACTGTCATATTCTGTAGACATGGCACCTGTTTATTAAGATTTTCTTTGTTGGTAGAGAAAATTTCAAATCAGACCAGTGTCTCAATATGTAAACCTTGTTCACTAGATTCTTTAAATTTATAAGGAAACACCAATAGTTTTGTCTACAGTACTTTATTTCTTTTATGTTTTAGAATAAAAGTGAGCAAATAAACTAATAAATATGCTCAAAATTAAAAAATAACACTGGAAGAAAAACTGTTGTTATTCAGGATACTCTACCTTTTTCTGTGCTTCCATTAATTTTAGGAATGAAGTCATCAACTTGTATGCCTAGAATTAACAAATGATATTAATTCTGAATATGTAAAATATGCTTACATATACAGGTGACAATTTCCTGTATCGCTTAGAGCTGAATTGAAAGCCCCACTGACCTTTGCTGCCTCCATTTCCAGGTGGCAAAAGTGAGGCAGCCATTTAAATTATTTTCAATGGATAATTTCAATGGTAGAATTGCAAAATTTATTATGGTTCTCACTCCTTGCTACTACTGGCCTTCATTTCTCATACTGTCCCCAGAAATGAGTGTAATTCTAAGATGCAAATATGGAAAGAATGATAGCCTCCTCTGAAGGCAGCCACCTTCCTACTCTGCCCACCAAAATGCTCTTCAGAGTAACAGTAACTCTGGGAGCATTCTGAGGAACTAAACTGTGTTGCTTAGAAGAACCAAGCTGGGGGAAGGAAAAACCAGTGAATTGTGTGCTCCTACCCTTCAAATGTAAGAACAAAGAAACTGCTTTATACCAAGTCAGCAATTTGTCTATCTAGCCCAATACTGTATACACTGCCTGCCTACCAGCGGCTCTTGCTTGGAGTACAAAGATAAGAAGTTTTTTCCAGGCCTCTCTGGGTAAGTAAAGGACTCAATTCAGACCTTTTGCATTCTTCAACACTATTCCATGATCTGCCACTGTGCTACAGTCATCCTTTGAGCTATTTACCTACTCACCACCAAAAGAAAAGAGTGGAGGCAATTACACCTTCCTATTCTGCTACAAATCTGAACGAAATTTCTGAATGTTTGGCAAAGTTCTAGCATGCTTTTATCATCCAATTTACAGAAAAACAAGAGAACAGAATTTATGTCCTTAGGGACAGATATGGTTACATATCAGATATGTCAACGCTAAGGAACAAACCTAAATATAATGTTAATGATGTAACAAGAAAAACCCCAAAAACAGTAATACTGTGACTGTAAAAATGCTAAAGAAGCTCTTTCTGATAAAATACTATAAAAGCAGTGCCCTCTACTGGCATTTTCTTGAAACCATTTATTAACTAGTTTATCAACTGTTCAGAAATTAAGCTATAATAAGAGGAAAGTATATTTTTAGATATTCTTGCTCTGTACAATCAATTAACTGTTTTGCTATTCTAAGAAAGGGATAAAAGTTAATCATTCAAATTCAGCATTAAGCAAAGTACTTTAATATTAGACCTACCTAAGCTGTTGTGTTCTTTAAGAGCTTTCTCTTGAAGATGTTCTAACCGGACTGTAAACAGAATTCCAAAAAATATATATATTTCACAATTTAAAAGAAAAACGTATAATAGAAATATGTCTGGACTACTGAACTGACCTTGCAAAGCAGTTAGCCGTTCATTGGTGAAGTCATTATCTGCTTGCAAAGCCTCTATTTTTGCCTGAAGTTCCTGCTCTCTCTCTTCCATCTCTTCTATTTTCTGTTGTAATTCCTTCTTCTCAACCTGTCCCTTTTGCTGGATTTCTTCTTGTCTTCCTTCAGCTGCCTATATAAATAACAGAGAAAACTATCCATACATCAAATCAATTTAAGGAGAAAAAATGGAGATGTGCCTTGTTTTGCTAACAGCATTTCACAATACTTCTTCTGTTATGTAAAAAGCCAATTTTAGAACAGACCAATGTAGGCTTCCATATACATAGTAAAGTGCAAGTTTTGTCTGCCCATTGTCATCTTACAACATAAAACGGGAGGTGAGCACAATTCACAAGGGCCTTTCACTTCAAAGCCATGTGGTAGAACTGTCTAGTCAAATGTAGATTTAAATTTAAATTTAAACTGTCTACATCTTTTAATCAAGGGCCCTATTTAATTTCCAAGAGGTTAGGGTGTGTGTGTGTAATTTCAGTGGTGTGAGGCCAAAGACAAAAGAGAGGAATTTAAATTACTTGCAGTTTAGTTTGTTACTAATAACTAAGCCTTATAGAAGCATGCAGAATCGGATAATACAAGGGCATAGAAAACACAAAAGAACAGTGTCATGGGAAAGGGGACACAGCCATTTGGGGAAGCCTAGTGAGCTGGATTCAAACCCCAAGAGGGCTGGATTCAGACCAAGGCCTGACGTTTTCCACTCCCGATGTAAATGAGCATATCTACAATCAGCATCACATTACTCATCATACTTGTCATGAAGTGTTCATGACAAGAATGTTCATACTCTCAAAGGGTATGACAGGTTTCTATTCACCAAATGACAAACTAAGTCCATCCCACTATACGAAAGTATATTCTGTACTGTACCATCACCAAACAATACTTTTGGAACATTATGTTAATTACCATTGAAAAACAAATTTTATTGTTGTCAACTGCCCTCGAGTCTCTCCCAACTCATGGCGATCCTACACCTCCTAAAATGGCTATATATCAACTGCACCAGACAAAATAAATATCAGATTTCCACATGTAAACATTTTTATGTTTATTTATAATATATAAAGTTTAGTGGGGTTTCCTCCTGTTCTTTATCCTTTAAGTCTGAAAGCTGTAAAACTCCTCCTGTGAAAGTGTTATAGTAACAGTAATACCCCTAATCCCACATAATTATTTCTATGCCTGATTCTAACTATAAAGTTTGCCCAGTTTTGTAGCATTTCAGTAAATCCTAAGAAATGTCTTGTTCAACTATGCATTTTGGCTTTCTTTTGTTCTAATTGAGCAACATCTTGGTTTTACATTAAATTTTGAAGTCTTTTGAAGAAAATTAAATTCTGAATACAAGATAAGGATGTACAGTAAAAAAACAATGAGTGAATAAATTACACTTAGAAATAAATAAGCTTCTTTGTTATTTTTTTTAAAAAGTTTGTTATTTAGACTTTTCATTATGAAATTAACAAAATTAAAAGTATAAATTACTGTAGTGAGATGTTAGATAAATAATTATTTAAACAGCTTCTTCAAAGGCCAGATGACTGTTGAAATGAATATAGGTGATTGCCTAGAAGCACAGAACTCTTGCCATTTAGAATACTGTATTTGCCCAAAATGCAAAACAAGTTAGTATTTAAATGGCCCTTAAATTAAATAGCTATATGCCAGAAATCTTCAAATGGCCACAACAACACAAAACTCTCTGTGCTAGACCACCATTAGCAACTGGAACACTTGGGAGAATTTGGGAAAGGACTGACATTGTTACACTCCCCCCAACATTTCCTTCTTGCTGTTGCTGATCTCCTTTGTGAGACCTGTTCTAGTCCCACTACTTGGGACTGCACACTGAACAAGAATTGTCATTGCCTTTGTTGTGATTGGTTTGCATCCATACTAGACTTTATTAGAAGTAATGTTTTTCCACAATTCACTGGAAATGGGGTTTAAATGGTAGTTCTATGCAGCACTTATTAGGGCACTACCTAAGATCAATACCTAAAATCCTTCTATAAAGTTTACTAAGTTGTCCTGGATACTGTGAGGAAGGGAATGCTATATACACAATAAATAAATAAATAAATAATAGTAACAAGATGTGCTGAGCCCTGATAATATCAGTTCCTGTTCCTTCTATGTGGCAGCAGGAACTGACATTAGAAGGATTCTCTACTAATACCTTAGTCATACTCAACAGAAAGTAACAAAACTGAATTCTAGGTAAAAAGGTGAAGTATATATGTTCTAAAATCAATCAATCAATTAAGGGCTAAACCTGCAAATAAATTTTATTTTCTTTAAAAATGTAAGACACAGTTGCCCTAAAAAGCCTCAATGACACTTATTCCACACAGTGGACAGCTATTTTAATATTGTTTTTTAAAAAAACTATCACTACAAATTAGGTATAGGCAAAAAAGGAAGATAATAAAGAAGATGGTGGAAATGTAAAAAGATGGCAGTAGCATTACCAAGATTCTCTGTAAAAAGTGAGCAACAGATAGCAAATGCAGAAGGGAGGGATGACTAATTGTGAAAGCAACTTCTGTTTCAGCAACTGTAAACTAATGAATCTATGTAATCATCAGTACCTTTAGTTTGTCAGTTAAATCTTTAATTTCATTTACAGCTCCATTGTATTTGTTAGCCAATTCCTGCAACTCTTCCTGAGTCCGTTCATTCATTTCTTTCAAGTGCGTACATTCATCTTCGGTGTTGCTTAAACTTCGCTGTAAGAAGACAAATTTCACCTTACAACTAGAAAAGTTTCTTTAGTCTATTTTTAACACTGTCAATAATTGCAAAAAGTTACAGAACTATAACCACTTCCCAAGGTAAATGCACTGAACATCAATCAAAGCATTCTCTCTTAAAATGGCATCTGAAGCATGTTGCGGCAAACCTTCTAGAATGTGCTATTCATTAGAATTAAATGTGTTCAAAAGATCTCACTGTAATATAACCCTTCTCTGAGTATTTACTGAAACTGGTTAATTATTGACCTCAAAATTTACCTCTACAGTTGTAAATAACATGAGTGGTAACTAAATCAGCTAACCCAAGCTCTAGTTCAGTCTTCCTCAATTTGATGCCTTCCAGGCTACAGCACTGACCATTTTATGTTAGCACTGGCCATTTAGTCTGGGCAAGTTGGGAGTGTAATCAACAAGCAACAGGTTGGGAAAGGCTGTTTTAGACAGAAATCAAAACTTAATATGTTAAAAATAAGCAGCACTACAGTGACACACAGTCCAGTTCTACAATCGTTAAAGAGATCTCCTTAGTTATAGGGCCTCCACTGCATGATGAGTATTTGCAGCATCCAAAGTTTGACAGCCTTTGAGACTGAAGCCAATCGACCATCAGATCCGAGGGCAAGCAGCACCTCTGACAAGAAAACAGTAAAAAGTTGATTATCTATGTTGCTTCCTTTTTGAATTTTCATTCATTCTAGAAATTAACATCCAATGTAGTGTGATGTCTAGAAGTGCTTGGATCAGGTCTGGGAAAATCAAGTTTAAATCTTGAGCTAAACAGTTCTCTTTGTGGTCTTGGGCACTACATGACATCAGTGACTGCAGAACCACTGCTTGCTTGATAGTGTAAAGTATTAAGGTATTAACTGAACATACATCCTCTGTTGAAGAAAGGGCCTGTTCAGGCATTCTTAAGCAGATTAATTCAATATACAAGGAGGAAACCCCTGTGCACTTCTGATATCACTTTGTTCATGTGTAAACAATTATATTTGAAGGAAAGAGACTCTTTTGTCTGTGGAGGCTCTCCACACCAACCAAAAACCTGTTCTTCTCATATCAGATTTCCACGGCCAAAAGAGAACTGCTTTGGCGTGTGCTGATAAATTGGTAAAATGCCAAATCTACTAATACAGCATCAAAAGGTAAAGGTATTCCCCTAGACAAGGTTGTCAAGTCATGTCCGACCATAGGGGGCGGTGCTAATCTCTGTTACTAAGCCGAAAAGCCAGCGTTGTCAGAGACTACTCTGTGATCATGTGGCCAGCATGATTGTACAGAACGCTGTTACCTTCCCACTGAAGTGGTACCTATTTATCTACTTGCATTTGCATGCTTTCAAATTGCTAGGTTGGCAGAAGCTGGGACTAGTGACAGTAGCTCACCCCACCATGCAGCACTGTGCCTTGAACTTCCAACTTGCCAATCTTGCAATCAACAGAGTTAATGTCTTAACCACTTAAGCCACTGCATCCCTTACACTAACACAAACTAACAATAGGCAATATTAATGAATTTTAACAATGCATTTTAATGATAAGGAATTCTGGATAACAAAGGTTCAGATAATGAGACCTCAGCTATAATCCATCTCCGTAACTGTTTCACCTTCATGCAGTGTTATTCTGTAAAAACTTATTTTAAAATACTTTCATTGCTTTTAAGCAACAATTCAAGTAATTAGCACTAATATATTTAAAACAATTGTTCTACTATGCATTCACAATTAGTAAACATCCCACCAACCTGCAAAGTGTAACCCAGGGGCAGGCAACCTTTCCCCTTTAAGGGCCAAGGGACTTCAGCTCCCAGAAGCCTCAGCCATGTTGGCCAATAGTCCCATGTTGGCCAATAGCTCCTGGGATTCTGGGAGCTGAAGTCCCTCGGCCCTTAAAGGGGAAAGGTTGCCTACCCCGATCCAGACTTTGGCCTGAAACAGATAGGCCACCTTCCAGCCGATATATACATGACGCATGCCCCTGGACCAGCCAGAAGCTGCGCTGGGGCCGCCTAATGCAGCCCAAAAAGGAGCAGAAAATAACCACTCCTTCCAGCAATCCATTGAGGATCATGGCAGCGGCCAGCCCTGGGAGTGCGGTGTCTGGTTGCCGTGGTCCCGTGTACATTCAGGCATGCGCACGGCTGGGGCAACCTCTGGCCGCCCCAAGCTATCCATCTGTTTCAGCCCTAAGAGAACATTTTAGTCCTCCAAAGTCATATTTCACTTCAGAATTCACATGCAGCTAGACCTACAAACAGACTTTTAATGACTGTGATACTTGAAAAACTGTATGCAATGTCCTTGCGTTTCAGCCACTTGCCATGTACAATTTTTGTTTTGTTTTATACAGACAAAGACATCTGAGACAAAAAAAGTATCCCAACAAACCTACAGCATTTGTGTTGGTTACAGTTTTTGGCAAAACAAAAACAAAAACAAAAACTGAAAGCTATTCTAAACAAGTATTTCACCTCATGTGAACATGAATTTTCTGGCCCTGGGTGCTAGGATATTTGAATACTCTATAGGGAATTAGAATTTTGCACTCATAAATGCTCTTATGGACACGCGTCATTTTTATACCCTGCAAGGAACTGGAATTTTTATTGAGGTCAGAAAATAACCAAGACTAAAGCACTGAATGGAAGGGTTGTTGTTTTTTTTAAAAAAAAAATCAGCCTGGATGAAGATTAAATAAACATGATTTAGCTTTATTATTTCCCACAGTGACAAGAAGAAAGAAATATGGAGCATGGGAGCCCAAATCTCATTCCCGTTTTCCCTAGAGACAATAATGGAGGGGGAAATATCTGTTCATAGCCTTAGACACCTTAGGACAAAACTACAAAAAAAAAAAAAGGAAAAAGGAAAAAAGAATGAAACAAACAAACAAGATCTTAAGCACAATGTTTTATTTACATGTTATGTGGGAGAAATAATTTTTGTGTTTTGAGAATGTGAACAAAATACAATTAGCAAATACCTCCACTTCAGAAAGTTTTCTGACCACTTCAATTTTTTCCTGAAGGACCCGCCTCAGGGACTCTTTGGCAGTTGTCTCATAGTTATGTTTATCTTCTTGTAATGCTATAAGTTCCTTTCGTAAACTGTCTTCTGTTTGATTCTGTTAAGTATAAACAACATGATGGCCAAGATTAAAAACCCACAGGTCTTCGTTTATTTTTTTAATAAAGTATTGCATTCAATTAGGAAAAGATCTGATCCATTTTAGAATTCCACACAAGTACTGTGTCCTGGAAAATATGGCACTCCATTACAAATTTCTCACTGGGTTCCTTAGGATACCTGAACGTTTTTCAAATGCCACAATGGCAGCCTGACCTGCCTGCAGATTTACCTCTGAGTAGATATATCATTTCAAACAGTGAACTGCTATGCCTCTCATAAAGGTAAAGGTATTCCCCTTTGACAAGATTGTGAAGTCGTTATCACAAGCGCTGCTTACTTTTCTTGTTGTGGCAACCCAATGGGTATTACTATCCCACTGCTGCCACCAATTTGTTACGTATCATACCATTTTTATTTATATCCATGGGTTTACTCCCCAAACTTGGTTTCTATATTTGTTAGTAGCGTGGATAAAGATTCCAGGTTCAGACAAGCTTGTATTAAAACAAAAATGTAACTTTATTTGGATGATGTTTAACAATGTTTCATTTGTTACAAAACTGCATTCACTTGTGCTTGTTATACTAACTCTAGAGAACACCAGTTACTATTCTTTAGGACCCTCACACCATCCTTATTTATAGTTATCCTTTTAATCTTACTTCTATAATAGCCCTCAGGCTAACTAAATTCCCAGAAACTCCCTCACTTGGAGTTCTGTATTCAAACTAAGTCCTGCACTACTGGACTTTTCCCTCACAGTCCCTGTCTTCTGCACTGTTACACATCCAGACCCGGTCTGACTCCAACTGTCAGTAACGGAATTCTTTATCACTTACAGCCCAAAATTCTATTGGCTGTCGTCAGGCCACTCCTGATTGGCTGTTGCTAGCTAGGCATAATTCTGCCTGCTCTCCACAGTCGTGTCCAACTGTAGGGGGCAGTGCTCATCTTCATTACAAACCAAAGAGCCAGCATTGTCAGAGACTGGTCTGTGATCATGTGGCCAGCATGACAGCATAGAACTGTTACCTTCCCACCGAAGTGGTACCTATTTATCTACTTGCACTTTTACATGCTTTTGAACTGCTGGGTTGGCAGAAGCTGGGACTAGTGACGGGAACTCACTCCATCACATGGCACTTGGGCCTCGAACTGCCAACATGCTGATCTTGCAATCAACAGAGTCAGCATCTTAACCGCTCAACCATCATGTCCCTCATGCCTTTCATAAGTAGATTATTTTTATTTAAGATGGAAGGGCCCAAATTGGTGGGTGGATGGTATTGGACATAACACTAATTGCCTCATAGCTATGGTTAAAGGTCAGAAACAAGTGTTAGGAATGCATATGCTATTTTTAGAGCTATAGTTACACACACATGCACTCGTACACATAACCCTTCAGAAAATCATCAACAGATGTCTCTACTGCCAGCAATGCTAACCAGAATTCCAGAACAGACAAGCAAGCCATGAACCCAGGATTAAACTATAATTGTTGGTCCTGTTTAAATGATAAATAATACTAACTATAGTAAGGGGGGTTGCAGACTGTCAGAAATAGTGCAAATTGAGTCCACTTTAAGGGTTAGGGTTAGGGTTAGGGTTAGGGTTAGGGTTAGGGTTAGGGAATCTGTATTTTATTGTGGTACCAGAGCTCTCTGACAGAGAATATTCAATGTCTCAGGGGAAAAAAAACAATTCCCATGATTCCCTAACCCTAAAAGTGGACTCAATTTGCACTATTTCTGGCAGTCTGCAACCCCCCTAAGATTTATTCCCTTATTTCCTTTAATCTGTAAAGTGAAAGAGAGCAGACAATTCACCTGAGCAAGGAGAGGCAAGAGAACATTGTGTTTCATTGGGTGCTTCCCAATCTCTTAATCACAATTAAGAAGTAGGTAGCACTACATCTGCTGTGGCCATGATAGTTAAGTAAAGTTTAGAAACCACAGAAGCAAAAAAGGGAATTAAATGATTCAGCCTGATTCCTGTCTCACTCTATGTCCCTCTCAAATAACTATTTTCTTGCCCATTCCTCTGCAGGAATCCTTGGTTGCTGACCTGCTCCAGAAAGTCCACCAAGTTCCTGAACAGGCCTAGCTATAGGAATGAGACCTACTGTAACACATCATGTTAGAATTACATACTGTTTGCACTGAGACTGAAGACATTTGTGACTCACAAATATCTTTGATCATCCTTGGATATCAGGAACTACTCTGCTTTCATTATTGTAAGAAAGTTCTGGATTAATATCCATTGTAAACCACTTTTGCTCTCATAGCTTAAATGTAAAATATCACTTAATTTATAGGTTGTGATTTTTCACAGTTTAATTTTTGTAATTCTTCCTGACTGCAATATCTGATTCCATTTCTCCCTATATTCTTTAGTCTTACCTTTATTATATATATGTTGTTGATTAACTACAAATAAAATTTATCAAGTTGCTAAATGGAAGACTTAGTGATTTAAAATTATGCTTTAAAGATTTAAATTTTAAAAATTTAAATTAGAGATTATAATTGATAAGGACAAGATACGACAACCTTTCGTTTCTAAGAATAAAAAGAACAAGCCCCATGTTAGCACTTCTGAAGGGGTACTAACCAGATTGTGGTTAGAAATGGTGATGGCTTTTTAAAAAAGAATTAGACAAGTTACAGAAGATAGGTCTATCAGTAAACATTAAGCATCATGCTAGAAGGACAGAACCTGGAAGAAACTGCTCGGAGAAGTCATCTGGAGTTTTGGGGTGCAGTGCCACCAATATGCAGATGACACCCAATTCTACTATTCCTTTCCACCTCAATCCAAGGAGGCTGTCCTGGTCCTAAATCAGTGTCCGTTATCAGTAATGGACTGGATGAAGGCAAACAAATTGAAACTTAATCCAGAGAAAACAGATGTGCTCATGGTCAGTCAAAAAGTAGATCAGGTAATAAGAATCCAGCCTGTGTTAGATGGAGTTGCATTCCCCCTGAAAATGCAGGTTCACAGTCTGGGGGTACTCCTGGACTCAGCTTTGAACATGGAGGCCCAGGTTTCTGCAGTGACCAGAAGTGCTTTTGAACATTTAAAGCTTGTACGCCAACTGCACACATTCTCTGACTGTCAGATATGACCACAGTAGTACATTCCTAAGTTACATCCCATTTGGACTACTGTAACTCACTCTACTTGGGGCTGCCTTTGAAGAGTGTTTGCAAACTTCAGCTGGCCCAAAAGAGCTGCAGCCAGCGTGTTAATGGATGCAGGTTACAGAGACCACACAATGCCCTGTTGAAACTGTCTGCCAGTCTGTTTCACTGTCTGCCAGTCTGTTTCCATTCACAACTCAAAGTGCTGGTTATAATCTATAGAGCCCTATATGGCTCAGGTTCAGGCTATTGGGCAAACTGTATCTCCCTGTATGAGCTGGTCAGGTCTCTAAGATCATCAGGAGAGGCCCTTCTCTCAGTCCCACCACCATCACGAGCACTGTTGGTGGGGACACGAGACAGGGCCTTCTTGGAGGCTGCCCCTAGACTGTTGAACTCACTTTCCAGAAAGGCCAGAATGGCCCCTTCCTTGCTGGCCTTCTGCCAGCAGACTTAGACCTTCCTGTTCAACCAGGCATTTAATGGGCTGGGGTGTTACATGTTTTAAAGTGTCTTAAACATTTTTACCTTTTTAACTGCATTTTATTCTTTTAACATGTAATTTGTTTTAATATTGTAATTATTTTATTTTATTTTATTTTAACATACCTTTTTTGTATGCTTTTAATTGTACTGGTTTTTTAATATTATAAGCTGCTTTGAGTCACAGTTTTGGGAAACGGGTGGGATATAAATAAATGTAATAATAATAATAGCTAACCTCCACATTCAGATAATACACCTCTGAATCCCAATGCAGCTGGGAAGAGGTTAACAGTGGGAAATCTCTTCCCAGCCAACTTATGGGCTTCAACACTGGATTTGCCACCGTGGAAAACAGGATGCTGGACAGACCAGACCTTTGGTCAGATACATCAAAACTCCTTTAAAGTACTAAATAACTACACAAATATATACTTTAATACTCTTAGATTTTTCTGAGAACTGAAATGCTATATATCTCAAGAAGCAAGGTACTTACTTTTGAACATGCTTGTAACTGGTTTCCCATAACCTCTAACCGTGATAGTAGTCTATCTTCATCTATCAATGCCTGTTAAAAATCCAAACTCATTTTTAACTTTGCAAACATATAGCAAAGCAAATATATACAATAAGCATTTCATAAGGAAATGATTTTCATGTGGCATATGCAATATTTGATCCATGCCTAACTACACCAGATTCAAGTAAGTTAGTTGTAATCCATAGTTCCAAAAACTGAAATTGAAATGGAAAGATTTAGTGAAAGGGGCCCACACAATACCTGCCAGCTAGTATCTGATGCCTCTTGAGTGACAGCAAGCAATCGTTGCAAAGTGGCCAGTTTCTGTTCCAACATTTGCTCCCTGTGTAAGGCTTCCTACATTGAACATACACAAAAACAAGTCAGTTCAAAACAGTAGCAGTAGTAGCCTTAATAATACATTACTTTAACTATTTTTCTTTACATTTTAATAGCATATGCAGTCTAAGGAAAGTAAGCCATGAACAGCAAACCCTGACTTATGCCATAATGTTTGCATCTAAGCCTTTGGTGTTTTGGGGGCCACTGGCTTATACATTGTAAACTGCTTAGGGAGTGCTAGTTCACTGATAAGCGGTATAGAAATGTACTTGTTATTGCTATTGCTATTTTTGACTGAATTCAGACATTTCTCATACTAGTGTGATTTTTTACCATGTAGTGGAGCCAGGGAACTAAGCAGATAGCACAATGTGTGGCATAACTGCCACACAGATGCCCAATCTGAGCAATTTTTCATGTTTATGTATGCAACAGGGCATTTGCTGACATATGTCACAAGGACAGTACTGCAGTCAACGGGAACAACTGCATTGAAAGTTTTAGCTGTATTAATATGGGTCCTTTAGGTCAAAGTATCTGGAAAAGCACCAAGATATTGTTTTTATTCTTAACTGCCTTCATGTCGATTTCAACCCATGGCAACCCTGCTGATCATACATCTCCAAGACACCCTGTCCTCCACTGAAAACTCATGCTTGTGATCTCTTTAATAGAGTCCATCCATCTAGCATGAGGCCTTCCTCTCTGTCTACTTCCTTCCATCTTTCCTAGCATTATTGTTTTTTCCAATGATTCATGACTTCTCATGATGTGTTCACAGTACATCAGCCTACATTTTGTCAATCTGAATTCCAGGGATATCTGGCTTGATCTGCTCTAGGACCCATTTGTTTGTCTTCTTGGATGTCCATGGAATCCTCAGCACTCTTCTCCAGCACCACATTATCTCAAATGAATTTTGTTCCTATCTTCTTTCTTAAGCTCTTGGCCAGCTCTCACCTCCATACATGGTAATAGGGAATATGATGCCTTGTATGATTCTGACTTTAATGTTCAGGTGTACATCTTTACACTTTAGGATCTTTTATAGTTCTTTCCTAGCTGCCCTCCCCATTCTTGATCTTCTTCTGATTTCCTGGCTGCAGTCCCCCTTCCTATCAATGTTTGATCCCAGATATGAGAACTCTTTTACTATTTTTATTTCCTCGTTGTCTAGTTTGAATTTGTAATTGAGATAGATAGATGATAGATAGATAAGATAGATTAGATAGATAGATAGATCAAGAAAAAAATCAGTAGCAACAGTTTGTGCTTTCTTGCTTTTATGATAAAAGCAAGAATAACTGAGTACTATGGTGCATCCTCTTATGCCTACCACAAAAGGCTTGTAGGGGGGAAGGTGCTAAAAGATTCCTGGGTGCTTAAACATCCAAGGATTGGGAGTGAGGGGAAATTTCCTGAAGCATCTAGATCTGGCCAATGATGGCACTGCTAATTCATCCTTTGGTTACAGATAGCAATCATTCTTATGTTCTTACCAGCAGTAACCTATGCAACATGCTGGATTTTTAATGCGAATATGAAGCTTTTGCCTTCTCTAAGACTCATTAGAAAATATGACAATGCTTGGTAAAGTAAAAGGCAGTAGCAAAAGAGGGAGACCACACTACAGGTGGATTGATTTAATCAAAGAAGCCATGGTCCTGAGATTGCAAGACCTGAGCAGGCCAGTTAATGGGTGAGCTACTTGAGGCCTCTTGTTCACAGAGTCACGGTAAAATGAAATTAGCTTGGTAGCAATTAACAATAAGCTTGCAGGACTGAATGTATTCCCTGTAGGTCTCTTAAACTCCATATTTTCTTACATTTCCACCTGTCTATCCTTTGAAAAATTACCTATGGAAAATTCTTAACATACTTATTTAGAAAGAGTGGAATGAATGCATTTCAGATCCATGTGGCATTGCCCCTTTTCATTTCCTTTGATCTATCTCTTCCTAGACTGTGGGCAAAAGTGAACAGTTCTTAATGTCTCTCATTTTTCTGAGTTACAGCTGATTGCTTCATCCTTATTAATCTTTATCTAGAGAAGTGGTCCCAAAACTTTTTCGGGCTGCCACCCCCTTTCCCCTTTAAGCAATAACCCTAGTGTCTCCCATACCAATTTGTTGAAATTAGGTCTACAATTCTACTGCAAATTTAAACAACAAGTCTCGATCTCTTCTCCCTTTGTACCCAGTTACCCTGAGAGCAGCAACCGAGCAGCTGGCTCACCAGTGACTAAGAAGCCTCTCACACATACTGGCCTTGAGGTAAAGGCCAAGACAGATGAGAGGCTTTGCAGTTGCTCCTCAACTGGACACTGTTCTTTTTACACCTGGTCACCCTCAGAGCAGCAACTAAGCAGTTGGCTGAGAGGCCTCTCACCCATTCTGGCCTTGTGACACAGAGCAATGTGGGCAAGAAGCTTCTTGGTCACTTCTCAGCTTGCTGCTCCCAAGGTGACCAGGTGACCGGACTCTCAATCCTTCTTCGCTGAGGTGGAGAGGGGCTCAGCTAGTGTGTATAGTGGGTTTACAGAGCCACACGCTCTGGAGGGAAACTGGTATGGACAGGGAAAGGAAGAGACTACAGGAGTTGCTACAAGACGAAGGACTCTTTCCAAGAATTAACCCCAGATATTCCTTCCACTCGTTCCCCAGAGACATGTCTTTCTCACACACAAACATTGTTTTTTCTGTTACTTCTTCTCTCTGCCTGTCTGATGAAAGATAGCAGGAGCAGGTTACTGGCAAAGCTCACAAGGATTAAGCAGGGTACAAAATGTGAAAGCTCCTCCTTGCCACTACTGGTTTCCCACTGCCATGTGCTCTAACAGCTTGCTCCAGTCAGTCAGTCAATCTGTCTCAAAATGGTGCCACTCCAAGCCACAGAAATGATGCCCTGTACCCAAGCCTCACAAGAGTTTCCTGCCACTACTAGTGAAAGACGCAGCTAAGAGAGTGAGCTTGCACAGACAGGTGAAGAGCAGGAGACACCATTACATGAAGTGTAGCTTCATGGTGGTTTTAAGGGATCCTGAAAAACTGTTTGCAATCCTCATCCCCACCAAGGTCCTAAAGGTCATTGGTTTCCCTTGTCTTTCTTGCACACCAATACTTTAACTGAAGGCACCCTGCTGCCTCCATTTCCCCTCACCCCCCGCTGCCTCCTTTCCCCCTCAATGCCCCCCCAGATCATTCCACCACCCCTTGGAGGGGTATATCGCCCATTTTGGGAACCACTGAAATAGAGGTTGTATATGCTGATTTGCAAGTCTTTGGCTTTAGTGTTACTCTGTGCAAAAAAAATTAGCAAGTGGTTTTCTTTTTTTTCTTTTTTTTTAATTTTATTTATATTAATCAACTTTCCATACATTTTTATATACTTTTACATCTTAGCCGTTTGTTTTTTTTAAACAAAACCCCCTAAATATCCCCTCCGTGCACCCCACCCCCGGAGCCATTTCCAGCTTTATACTCCATCCAAAATCTTAACTCCTCCCGTGGAGGCAATTTCCCGTCTTCCATTCTTAATACATTTTCAATAAATTTTTTCCATATTTCATCAAAATCATTTCTTTTCAATAATCCTTTTTTCACTTTCAATCTACATGTTAATTTATCATTAATTGCTATCTTCCAAACTTCCTTATACCAATCCTCCAATTTCACACTTATTTTTGTTTTCCAACTTCTTGCTATAATTAATCTCGCAGCAGTAAACAAATTTGTTACAAGGTTTTTTTCCTCCTTCCATTCTACATCTATATATTGATAACAATGCTATATTCGGTTTTCTATCTATCTTTATATTCATAACCTTTTCTATCTCTATTATTACTATTTCCCAGAATTTTTGTACATATATACATTGCCACCACATATGTAGGTATGACCCTACTTCCTGACAACCTCTCCAACAATATTTTGAATTTTCTTTATTTATATTATGTAATCTCAGTGGTGTCAAATACCACTTCCAAATCAATTTATAATAATTTTCCTTAATTCGCACCGATAAATTTTTCAAATGTCTTTGTTCCCAAATCTTATTCCATTCATTGTCAGAGATTTTGCATTTCAATTCATCTTCCCATATTTCTTTTAAAATAATTTGATCTAGTTTTTCCCTTTTATTATCCATTAATATTTTATAAATTTTGCTAGTTAAGCCTTTCATATTTTCATTTTCCTCCATTCCTTTTCCTTTCTGAACTATTTGTTCAAACTGTGTATATTTCCCTTTTTCTATATTTTTTTCTTCAAATTCTTAAACCATTGTTCTATTTGCATAAAATGTAACCAAGACATGTTTATCCCCCTAAGTTTTTCTTTTATATTTTCTTTTCCTATCTTTAATTCTATCCAATTTTCTATTTTATCTATTTTCCTTTCCTTTAATTCTTTATCTAATAAATCTTTTAAATTTTTGGGGAAAGATTTTTCCATTATTATTGGTGTTATTATTGAATTTTCATTCATTAATCTTTTTTTATATTTATTCCAAATTTCTAATATATTTTCCATAAATGGATTTCCAATTTCTTTAATTTCTTTCCTACTAATTTCTTTAAAAAAAATTTTCTCTATTTTCATATCTATCTCTTTTCCCCCCATTTCTAACCAATCTAAATCTGGTACGTCCAGCATTCCTTCTATTACATATCTTAAGTGGTTAGCTTCATAATATCCTTTTATATTAGGGAGGCCTAACCCTCCTTTTTTCTGAGACTCATACCAAAATTGTTTATTTAATCTACATCTTTTCCCTCCATTACAATATACGTTTAGTAACTGTTGCCATTTACTTAATTCTACTTCTGATATTTTTAGTAGTATCATTCTAAATAGGAAATTTAATTTTGGTAAAATTTTCATTTTAACTAACGCTATTCTTCCAAACCATGATAATCGAATTTTCTTATATTCTACTATTTTTTTTTCAACTTCTCTCCGTAATACTAAGAAATTTTTCTCTTCCATTTCTTTTAAATCTTTTGTTATAGTAATTCCTAAATATTTTATATTACTTTTTATTCTTATCCCTAATTCTTTTTGCTTCATAAGCTCTGATACTTCCTTTTTTGTATAATTAAATAACATCATTTCTGTTTTATTCCAATTAATTTGAAGTCCTGTTATCTCACCAAATAAATTCAAATGTTCCTTAATTTCTCCTATTTTATCCTTTAAATCTTTAATAGTTAATAATGTATCATCAGCAAATAAACTAATTTTATGTTTTTTTTTCCAATCCTATTCCTTCCAAACTACTATCCTTCCTTATAACATTTGCTAACATTTCTATAACCATTGCAAATAATATTGGTGACAACGGGCATCCTTGCCTTGTACCTCTCGTTACTTTTATTTCCTTTGTAATTCCATCATTAACTATTACTTTTATTGAGTTATCACAATATAGTTGATCTATTAGTCCCTCATTTTTTCTCCCATTCCAAACTTTTTCATAATTATTTTTAATGTTGGCCATTCCACACAGTCGAAAGCTTTAAATATATCTAATGCTAAAATTCCTGCTTTTAATTTTTCTCTCCCAATTACATGTATTTTACTCAAAACTCTTCCTACTAAATTAGACATTTGTCTTCCCTTCACAAAACCACATTGATCTTTTCCTATATATTTATACACACATTTATTCATTCTTTTTGCTATTATTGCTGTTAATATCTTTGCATCCTGATTTATTAATGATATAGGTCTATATGACCCTGGATCAGTTGGATCTTTATCTACTTTTGGTATTAATATTACTAATGATTGAGACCATGATAAAGGTATTTTCTCTCCTTGTAATATTCCATTATATAATTCTAACAACTTTGGAATTAATATATTTTCAAACACTTTATAATATTCAGGTCCCAAACCATCCATTCCTGGACTTTTGCCATTTTTTAATTTTCTAATTACCTCTATTATCTCTTCCTTTTCAATGGGTTTTTCCAATAGTTCTTTATCTTCCTCCATTATTGTTTGTCCCCAATTTTCTTCTACATAATTTTCTATTTTATCTATTGGATTTTTTCCTGCTTGATATAATTCTTTATAAAATTCTTCGAAATTTTTTATTTTTTCTTTCATCATTCTACACATCATCCCAGATCTATCCTTCACTATATTTATCATACTTTCCATTTTCTTTTTCTGAGTGGCTCTGGCCAACATTTTTGAATTTTTATTACTATATTCGAAACATTCCCTTCTTAAATAAATCAAATTTTCCTGTACTTCATCTATCTCTATCTTTTGCAGTTCCTCCCTTTTTGCCCTCAATTCTACGTAAATCTGTTTATTTCTATTAGCTATATATTTATACTCTAATTGTTCTATATCTGTTTCTAATTTTTTTTCCTTTCTTCCTGTCTTTTTCGAAGGTTATATGCTTCTTTCATACATATTCCTCTTGTTACTGCCTTCATCGTGTCCCATAACAATCCTTTTGTCACTTCCTTATTATTTATATCCCATGTTTCTTGCCATTCCTTTTCAATTTTGTTTACTATATCTTTATAATTCAATATCTTAGTATTTAACCTCCACCTCTTTATTTGTTCATAATCTTTCTTAATAATAAATTCTGCACTCACCAAGGCATGGTCACTTACTTTTATACTTGATATTTCACTATCTAAAACTTTAGTTATCATATTTTTTGAAACAAAAATGTAATCTATTCTAGTATATGTTTTATGTACAGCAGAATAATATGTATATTTCTTTTCATCCCCTTTTACTAGCCTCCAGACATCTTTAAATTCCCTTTTCTTCATTATTTTATTTAAGTTTGTTATATTTCTATGTTTATCCTTTACTGAGGGGTTAGATTTATCTTTAATCTTATCCATTTGCATGTTAAAATCTCCTGCTATAATTACATATTGCTTCTGTATTCTTTCCACTTTCTTTAACACTCTTTCATAAAACTCTTCTTGTTTTTCATTTGGTGCATATACATTCACAAGTGTATAATTATCTTCCCCTAGTTCCCCCTGTATTATTATATATCTTCCTTCATCATCTTTTATTACTTTATTTATTACAAAATTACATTTTTTTGCAATTATTATTGCTACCCCTTTTGATTTTGAATTTCCAAATGCTTTCTCATAGTTCTTTGTCCAATTCAGTTTCAGTTCATTTTCCCCCTCTTTCCGTTGGTGTGTTTCTTGAATAAAAATAATATCTGCTGAATCTCTTCGTAATAAAGCTTCAGTCCTTCTTCTTTTAATCACTGATCCAAGACCTTTGGTATTTAAAGTTGAAATTTTCAGTTTATCTACCATAATACCATTTATTTATTTCTCTAATGGCTCCATTTTGTGTAAACCCTATCCCTTCCCTCCTCCCTCTATTTCCCCTCCCTTCCCTCCCCAAGTCCCATTTACCTCTCCACTTCTTCTTGCTAGAGCGCATTGCTCTAGCCCCGGTCGCCGAAGCTACCCCTGTGGAGAGGGGTGACGAAGACATCCCAAGGCCCAAAGAAACCGCCCACCCCCCGAGTGCTCATAAAAACAATAAATTTAACTTTGTGCTTAATTGCAGTAATTTCTCTTTTCGTCTATGGGAGTCCGCTTCCTCCACATGCTCCCAATAATTCTTCTCCTCCCAATACTCCAACCTGGACGACAGCTCCATTCCCTTTAGATTTTTTAGACTCTCCAGTTGTTCCTTCTTCTTCTTTATATATCCCAAGATCTTTCAACAATTGTATTCCTTGTTCCACTGAATCAATCCTATATCTCTTTCCTGCTTTTTGAAATTTCAGGAATATAGGATGTCCCCAAGTGTAGTAAATTCCCGCTCCTCTCAACATAGTAGTACACGGTTTCATCGCTCTTCTCCACATTTTCGTTTGAAGACAATAGTCGTTATAAATTTCTACATCGACATCTTGAAATTTTAATTTTTCCGGATTCTTCCTCACCATATTCATCAGTCCTTCCTTTTTATTGTAGTTAATTACTCTTACTATTACATCTCGTGGTGCCATCCTGTTCGTCACTGGTCCAATGCGGTGAATTCTTTCAAAGTCTGATTCAGTCCAATTTAAGGATGGGGAGATTTCTTGTAACCATTTCAAAAATTTTGATTGCAAATCATATTTTCTATCTCTTTTCTCCAACTCTGGTATATTCTTAATAACAAAATTGGTTCTTCTTTGATAATCCTGCAGATATATAAGTTTTTTGTCCATTTCAGACAATTTAGCTCTATTGGTTTCAATTTCTCTTTGTTGTCTCCCTTGTATAATCTTGCTTTCCTTGTTATCTGATTTTAATGTTTGCACATCCTCTTGTATTTGTTTTATATTTCTTTGTATTTCCATAAACTTTTCATCTGAACTTTTCCTTTCAAGTTGCATTTGTAGTTGAAATTGCTTTGTCATAGCCTCTCTTTCATTTCGTATTGTTGTTAAAAAGGTTTGCTTGTCTGCATCTCTTGCTTGTAATATTTCATTTTTCTGTCTTTCCAGAAAATCATTCATCTCTTTACGTCTCATCTCATTCTCCTGCTTCATAATTTCTGTAATCATAGTCCTCATTTGTTCACAATCCGTCGTTCCTGCTTTTGCTCCTGTTCCTGCATCTGTTTTATCTTTCCCCTTTCCTTCTCCCTGCTTCTCTGGGAGTGAACTTGTAGAAGCAGCCATTTTTTTAGGGGGGCCTCTTAACATTTCTTTTTGTTCAGTTTGTTCCAATCTAACAAGTCTTCCGAAGGCTCTATCTGAAGGTTTATCTTTCTCAGTTTGTCTTAAACCTCTCTTCCAAAGCTTTCCCCCTAATATTTTTGGCCTTTTTGACATATACACTTATTTAATATTCACTCCGTTTTATTCACCTCCCAGTTCCTCCCTTTTAAGCAATCAGCAGTGGATAATACTTTTATCGTCTTTTATCTCCTCTCGTTCAAGCTTCTAGCCACTTATGATTCGTGGGTTAATTCCATTCACTTTAAGGCAGTTACAAAGCTTAATTCCTTATCTCAAAGTCCAATTTTAACAGCCTCTAGCTGCCTCGTTAGTCTTTTTAATGGCGGACAAGCTTCCTCCGTGATTCTCCGTCCCCCACAAAACGAAAGTAAGCTATTTTAAGTCTACTCTTGAGATAATAATAATTTTTTTTTTTTACCTTTTATGTTCCTTGTATCTTCTTGTTATAAATTCATCTCAAAGAGTCAAAATTTCTCTCTTTGGGAGGTTTTTTTTACGGCAATTGTCTATTTCCGAGCACTCTGAAAGCCCAGGCAGTCCTTACCCGGCCATTGCTCAGGCCCCGCCCCCCAGCAAGTGGTTTTCTTAGGAAATTATAGTTTGAACACATGTAAGGATGAGGTAAAATAGTTACTGACTGCAAGTCCAGATGAAAGGACAAAACTGAACAGGTTTTAAGATGAGATCCCATCCTTTAGGTCAGCTTTTCCCAATCTGACAGTTTTTAGATGTGTTGAAGTTAATGAACTGTGCAGTTTATTCATAGCTAAAATCCATTGTGGGAGAAGGCAACATTAAAAGGCAGGCTTACTGTTGAACATTAAGAAGACAAAAATGATAACCATTGAGGATTTACATAAATTCAATGTAGATGATGAGAAAATTGAAATACAGTGGTACCTCTACTTACGAATGCTTCTTCTACCGAAAAATTCGACTTAAGAAACGCGCCTCCCAAAAAAATTTGCTTCGACTTAAGCGTTCCAACTTACGAAACTGGCGCGAACGAGCTGCTCTCCGAATTTCGTGGCATGCCATTGGTTAGCGAAATCTAGCAAAGCAGCACTGTATTGGCTAGCGAAAGAGGAAGTGCTTGCCTAGCGAAATTCAGCTAGGCAGCACTGTTTGGGCTTGCGAAAGAGGAGAGGAAGTATGGCTAGCGAAATTGGTGGCTTCTGAGATCCAGGAAGGTAGGACTTGTGGCTTGTGGCTTGTGGCTTTTTGGCTTCTGATATTTGTGGCTTCTGATCTCCAGGACTGTATTTTTGGCTTGTGATATTTGCGGCTTCTGATCTCCAGGACTGTATTTTTGGCTTCTGATATTTTTGGCTTTTGATCTCCAGGGCTGTATTTTTGGCTTCTGTGGCTGTCCTGCAACTCATTTTTATGTTTTTTGTTCCTTAAGGGAAATGTAACATGTTTGTATTAGAGGTACTTAACGAAATAACCCTGTATTATACATTTGTATTGAGTTGTAGCTTGAATTTGGGGGCCTAGAACGGATTAGGGCATTTCAATGTTAAATTTGCTTCTACTTACGAAATTTTCTACTTACAAAATGGCTGTCGGAACGAATTAATTTCATAAGTAGAGGTACCACTGTAGTTAAAGATTCTCCATACCCTGGATCAATCACTGATCAGAAGTGAGATTGTAATCAAGAAATCAGAAGAAGACTGGGAAGGGCAGTTATGAAAGCACCAGACAAGATCCTGAAGTGTAAAGATATAGAACTGAACACTAAAGTTAGGACTGTCCATACCATCATATTCCCAATCATTATGTATGGCTGTGAAAGCTGATAGAAAGAAAATCAACTCATTTGAGATGTGATGCTGGAAAAGAGTTCTGTGGATGCTGTGGACAGCTAAAAAGACAAACAAATAGGTTTTAGAACAAATTAAGTGTGAACTCTCTCTAGACTTTGGCCACATCATGAGAAGGCATGACTCACTAGAAAAGACAATCCTTAGAAAGGCAGTAGGAAGGCTATAGGAAGAGAGAAAGAATGTATATGAGCTGGATAGATTTAATCAACGTGGACACTGTCCTGAGTCTGCAGGACCTGAGTAGAGCTGTTGAGAATAGGGTGTCTTGGAGGTGTCCCATTTACAGGGCCACCATGAGTTGAAGGCAGCTTTAAAGGCAGCTAACAACAACATTAAAATGGTTGTTGTTGCCACCACTTTTGAAGGTGCTAAGAACAAAATATGCCCCTTGGGGGTCAGTGGTAACAACCTCCATGTCATTTTCTGTAAATCCTATGGTCTGGTCCCCAAGTCAGAATGTTAAATTAGCTAATTCCTTATAACCTAAATAATTAAACTATAATTAAATTTCAGTTTGTTGCACTGAAGGAAACAAATTAATGTACCCACTTTTAACATTTCAAATTATCAAATAATTTTCAAACTTAGTGTTGTAAGCTCTGCTAATCATGACTAGAATGCATAAATGACAAAACACCATTAGTACTCTACTGTTACCTGGTACTTCATTTGGAGTTATCTTAAGCTGGGGGGGGGGGGAGTCTGTTTTCTCAAATTTCAGACTTGGTGCATTCAGCTGCATATGTTCACAAAAACTACTATATATACTATGCCACTACTTTACACAGCCTCGGCCTTGTTCTTTATATCTATCATACCAAAACTTTTGATTCATTATATACAAATCAACTATGTCAAATATGCAGAGTATAAAACACAAATCACCTGTAGATACTGAGAAAGCTGAAACAGTTCCTGAGAATACATACTGGGAGTGTTAGCAGCAACCTGTGAAAATAGAAAACAGCTATGTTTATCAATTTGCTTTCAGACGTTAAGATTTCTTTAGAGCCCATATTATTTTAAACTCATAAAATGAACTGCATCAACATTATTCCTCCTGTTAATTTGGTTGTAGATACCTTTTATCTTAATCCATCCAAAGAATGCTCCACAATCTATCAAACTGAAGCCATGTTACTAGTACTTGCTCAGATTGTTTTGTAATTAAACTAATAAATTTGCAAATAACACTAGTACACTAAGATTTTTTGAGGGGGGATCAGCTCCTCCTGGATCAGTTGATGGAGATGCTTCTCTCAGCAGATGTACATATTTGGATCCTGGCCACAATGTTTTAGTACCCTCATGACAAAAGAACCTTTTGGTTTGATTTTAATAAAAAAATTATCTGTGATTTGTTAAAATACATTTTGTGTGTGAGAGAAAGCAATTTATGCAACACTCCCATAGCTCCACTGAGCAATCTGAAATACCAGTAATCAAAATGCCTTCTACATTAGTTTGCCAACAAAAAGAAGAAAGAAGAGACATTTGTCTGTCTGATATATTTTCTTTATATGTCAGGTATAGATAAGAATTATGTCATCTTGGCACAGCTGAGCAATTCCTAGAAGGGATGTATTAGAAACCTTGGAGGTGTACTGAAACAAGTTCTCCATAAAATGCTGACAGCTGCTCTGACCTTTAATGGCACTAGTACTTCTTTTGGAGAAGTCCAAAACACCACCTGGTCTTGCTGTTTGAGACCAGTTTTAGTTGATGTGGTCTGAGGATGCAGACAGTGCGCCTGGAGGACTGGGCTGACCTCTTTGTGCTGGCTATCTTTGCCCATCTTGCCCAGCAGCATATAGCCCAGGAGAATGATTAGGTGGGCCCCAGAAGTGATTAATATCTAATTAGTGATCGAAAATGATACATTCTGCCCTAGAGGATATGATTGTGTGATCACTACTTGCAGTCTATGCAGTGGAAAGATGAGATAATCCCCATGCAGTGGTGGGACATGATGAGCACTCCTTAAGAAAGCCTCTCTGAGCTTAGAAGATGGAATTGGCAGAGCACAAACACTGTGCTTTAGAGCAAAACACTTGAAAGGGTAATAGCAGCCCAACTCCAGGCACTTTGGAAAAGAATCAGTTATCTGCACCCATTTCAATCTGGGTTCTGATCTGGTTTTGGCTCTGAAATTCCCTTTGTTGCCCTAATGCAGTACTTCTCAAATAGTGGGGCGGAGGCTCCGTAAAGGGGGGCTTGTTTGACCTCGGCAAATACTGTACAGATACTATTTACAGTCGCGTGGGGGCGCGAAATGTTTTCTTCTTCCTAAGGGGGGCATGACAGAAAATAATTGAGAAGCACTGCCCTAACGTATGACTTCTATCAAAAGATAGAAGGATGTTATATGGTTAGTTCTCCTTGACCTCTCAAGAGGGCATTAATGCTTACTTTGTTGTACCGAGGAGATGCAAATCTCCGCGATGATGCAATACCAAATCGATGTTCTCACTATGTTTACTGCGGTTGAATCTCTCCAAGGCATTTTAACCTGGTCCAGCATTCACACTGGCACCGCTTCGCTTCACTGGCATCAGCATGGCAGCGCCTCATGGCCAGGAAGATCCCAGAGATCCAGATCGATTCGGTAGCACATTCGCACTACCAAAGAGCCAGATCGCTGTGACCTTAAAAAAAAAATGCGGTTAAGTACCCGGTGCAAAATGCACCGGGTTAAGTGGGTTTTTCACTGCCCCACACCCCTCCACTGCAAACTTCGCCAGGTGCATTCAGGACCAGTGTGAGTGTTGTGGAAATAACTCAGTTTCACACTGGGTTATTCTGTAGTGTGAATGGGTCCTCAGTGGCAGTGGATCACAGTATGTTGTTAAACTAGCTTTCTCTGGTGGGGGGACACTGATTCTGTTTCTATTTACAGGATCATTTCTGTTAGAGGATTTCTGCTTCACCTGATGGCTTGATATGATGGCATATATACGAGGGGGTATCATAATTATCACCAGGAAATTAAGGTATATTGATGAAATTTTGTCAGTGTCATCATTGGTCCCTAAGTGCATAATGTTGAGAAAATTGTGTCCTTTCTTTTTGTTACAGGTTGTGCCAGAAGTGACTAAAGTGTAAGATGGAGAAGTACAAGGGGGTACTGTAAAGTAATAATTATCACCCGGAAGTTATTATGGTATATTGATGAAATTTTGTCAGTGTCATCATCACCAAGTGACTTTTTCCCCAAAAAAATGAAAAATCTGTTGTGGGGTTGCTAATTTGACCACACAGATGATGTAATTCATGGTGGAAAGAGTGGTTTAAGGCGCAATCTGCAGACTTCTACAATAATGGTATTTGGAGGGTCAAGAAATGCTGGGGAAAATGCATAAATCTAGATGGTGGGGGGGGGAGGGGAAATGTTGTTTTACATTGTATGCTAATTTTTATGCCGTAAACCACCCAGATTGGACTACCAATGGGCGGTATAAAAATAAAATTTATTATTATCATTACAAATCAAAACAAACTTTCTGTCAATTTTTTAAAGGTGATAATTAAAACTGTATGATGCCCCCTCATATTATTATATCCCACAGGGTTCTATTCTACCTTTTTTATTAGTACTGATATAAAACTGCTGAATGAGGTCATCTGAGGATCTGGAATGAAGTTCAACTAGTTCTCTGTTGATGTTACGCTGTTTCTCTTTGACAGCAGAGTCAACAACAGCCATGACTAGATTCAGCAACAGGCTAAATAAAAGGCAATAAATGGAAGCTAAATCCTGACAAGATGGAGCCACTATATGGAAAATAAACCTTGGTTCAGGAGAAATGGTATTCAGTGCATTTGGGAGGGGTTGTCTTCCCCCTGAAAGAACAGGGGAGAATGCACATATAGGTAACATTCTCAACAGAAATTTAGGTGGCATCAGTTTTATCAGTTTCAGCTGATTTGCCAATTACTGTTATTTAGAGTCAAAGATAGTCTGACCACAGTGATCCATGTTCTGGTGAACTTCAAGGTATGTAATATCAAGCCAAAGATGCAACAATAATCACATTTCTTTTGTAAACACGTTATTTATTAAGTCTATTTCATCCCTTTCTTTTGACTAGAATACTCCAAGCAGGACTTCTATAAGTTTATATGGGATGGTAGGAGGAGATGGGTTATGAGCAAATATACTCAATCAATACCCTCATAGAATGATATTCAAAGTGCCTGCCTCATTTCTTAAGAGCTGTTTTGACATCGATCTGACAGAAGGAAAGAAATGTTCTAAAACTTACCTTATCAACAGGACTTGGTAATGGAGCATGAATGACACTGCAAAAGAAAAACATCACAATTTAAATAAAGCACTTCTGCCACTCATTACCTGCTAACAATTACTGAAAGTTACAACTGTCCAAGCCTCAGAGGGAGAGAAGAACTGCTGGACCTGATCCCCTTCCCCACCGCCATTCCCTTCTCCTTTTGTGTCATGTCTTTTTAGATTGTAAGCCTGAGGGCAGGGAACTGTCTAATTAACCATTTGCAAGCCGCTCTGAGAGCCTTTTTGGCTGAAGTGTGGGGTATAAATAAAGTAAACAAACTAAACAAACAATTTATTCAGTGCTCTACTTCCTAAGTAATTACAATAATGACAGCTCATTATATTTAAAGTGTTCTAATATGGATTAAATAAAAAGATTTAGGAAATGAATTACTTTTGCTATAAAATAATGTCATTCGACAGCCCCACAGGTATATAGCATGTTAAACACATTTCTTAATGGTGGCGCAGTGGTTAAATGCCTGTACTGCAGCCACTCACTCACAAACCACAAGGTTGCAAGTTCAATACTAGCCAGGGCTCAGGCTTGACTCAGGCCTGCATCCTTCCAAGGTCGCTAAAATGAGTACCCAGCTGTTGGGGGGCAATGAGCTTACAGTTTAGACCAGGGGTAGGCAACCTTTCCCCTTTAAGGGCCAAGGGACTTCAGCTCCCAGAAGCCTCAGCCATGTTGGCCAACAGTCCCATATTGGCCAATAGCTCCTGGGATTCTGGGAGCTGAAGTCCCTCGGCCCTCAAAGGGGAAAGGTTGCCTACCCCTAGTTTAGACACTCTATAGCATGGTATGAAGCGGTATATAAATGAAGCTGCTTTGCTTTAATATAAATGAGCATTCATGCTGTATATCCATATGGGTTATGCAGGTGGGGACAACCAGGGCATTGCCATATGTAAGTTCTTATATGATAAAATGATTCTGTCCCTGATACATAGAAATTCTGTAACATCTAAAGGCTGTTGGACATTAGAACAACAACTGTAAAGTTACACTTACTCTGACCGTAGCCTAGCTTCCATACCATCTGGGAGAAATAGTTTTATTGTGGACACAATGCATCCATGGGTAACTGAAAAGAACATTAACAATGTCAGTTCTAAGTAACAAATTAGTGAGAATTTATTAATTAAAAAATGAAAATTATTTGAACTGTTCAGCTTAACTGTAGCAATGCTATCTTACAGGAAAACAGATGCACAAGTGAAAGCAATTTTCCCAAATAGTTTGATGGGAGAGAAGTAGCTGGAACAGAGACATTTATGTCCAATGCCAGCTCCCACTTTCGTTGTAGATCCCATTCTGAATTGTTCAGACAGTATGCATGAAACTTCTTTCAGAAAACTGTTTATGACTAGGCAAAAAAAAAAAAAGTTAGATAATATATTTTTATCTAGGATCATACAGTAGATCATTTTCAAAATGCAATGATGGTAGGCAGATAAAAACTAAAATTAGACTGAAGCTATATCAGAAAAATAAAGAAAAAATAAGTAAATTGCAAACAAATAGTTCAGACATGCTATTCAATTAATTTGGCCAAAAGAAATGTTGCCACAATTATACAGCACATCTCAACAATGAAAGGATTACTGTAAGAAAGCTAGTCATGTTTGGCTTACTACTGGTTGATACTTAAGAAAACAAACAAACTCAAAGCACCTGGTACAGTATAGTGGCAGCCGGCAAGCCACCAATGAAAGAGTCCTTAAGTAGCCAACCATGAGATCTGTGGGGTTACACGAAAAGAAAGAAAACTAGCAAATTCCTTGTATCCGTGCAAAAAGACTATGCATGCATGTATAGTGGTGCCTCTGAATCTCGCTAAATAGAAAAATAGTCCTAATGAGAAATTAAAGATATTATGATGGAAACATGACATTCTCAACCCAGCATATCAGTCACAGTGACAACAAAGAGCTTAGAGAATATTTGTAAGAAGAATTCATGAGCAGAACAGGGCACTTAGCTGCATATTTCCTTCCACTTGTTGATTTTCCCTTGTAAGTTTGTTCTATCCTGCATCCTCTATTACAGGCCTGCACAACATACAGCCTGGGGGCTGCATGCGGCCCGCCAAATATTTTGGGCAGCCCACGAGGATGTGGAGTGACATCAAGGCTCCACTGCTGCTCGGTCTCTTCTTGAGGAGAGGACCATGGGGAGGAGGAGAAGGAAGGGTGAATGCTCATCCTGCAAGGCTCCTCTGCCATCTAGCTTTCCCTGGATAAGAAGGCCTGGCAGCGGAGGAAGAGAACAGGCAAATGCTTGCCCTGCAAGACTCTTCTACCACCCTGCTTTGTCCTGAGGAGAAGGCCAGGCAGCAGCAGAGGAGGACAGGGAACACTCACTTTGCAAAGCTCCTTTGCTGCTTGGCTTTCTCCCAAGGAGAAGGACCGGTAGAGGATGAGGAGCACGGGCAAATGCTCACCCTGCAAGGCTGCCTGGCTTTCCCCCGAGAAGGCTGGGAGGCAGAGGAGGAAGAGGAGCAAACACTCACCCCTCAAGGCTCTTCCATCGCTCGGCCTTCTCTTGAAGAGGCAAGGCTTCTCTGCTCCTTGACTTGAGGAGAGGATCAGGCAGAAGAGGAAGACGGCAGACTTAATATTAATTAGTTCTAATTACAGTTGGCCCTCTGTTTTTGAGGAGGATCCGTTCCAGACCTCCCCCCCTTGAAAACAGAGATTTATGAATATTCAAGCTCTATAGGCTTGAATGGGGTGCACCCACGCAGGCGGGCGCAGGCACGTATTCTCAGGAGCATGCCGCATTGTTTTAAATGGTGGCCACCCCCGCGAATATATAAAACTGCAGGCATGAAGTCTGTGAGAACAGCGGGGCAATTGTAATGTTATTAATTAATATTAATTAATATTTGATTAAAACCTATCTGTGGCCTGAAGAAGTTTAGCCTATTTTCATTTTGGCCCCTACCTCCTGCCAAGTTGTGCAGGTCTGCCCTATTATATCAGCAATGGGCAACTGGCACCACACATCTGTTGATGTAGCATCCAGTTTGACCTTTATTAGTTTATTACCTGCAATTCTAATACTGAAGGAAATTCCAATTTTATATCATTTCTATCATTGCATTTCATTGTGAAACAAAAATGTTAGTGCAAACATTAAGTACCAACCAGAAATCATGTCCTCCTCCATCTACCCTTTTTATATGCATGAAAGCAGATTCCTATGCATTCCAATTCAAAATACATGAAGGTAGGGATATCAATGCATTTTCAACTCCTATAAAATTGATACTTTCATCTAATGGTCAAAAAAGAAGTCAACCATACAATCACGAAACAAGAAGATGAGACATTAGGGACCCCTTGTGGCACAGTGTTTAAATGCCAGTACTGCAGCCACAACATTTATGAATTCGATCCTGAGAGGCTCCAAGGTCAACTCAGCCTTCCATCTTTTCAGAGATCACTAAAATGAATACCCAGCTTATTGGGGGCATTTGGCTTACATGTTGTCTCTGTATTGTTTTAATTGTTTTTTATTTGTTCATTGCCATGGGGAGCCCTTATTGGCTGGGAGGTGATACAGAAATACTTTAAATAAATTGAATAATAAATAAACTCTGAGCCAATTATAACCTCTTGTACATCAGAATATAGGATGTGGTTCTTAAAACTACTTAATTTTTCCAACAGTAAATTGTGTCATTTTAATACTGAAAATATTCTTGACATGAAAACAAACTGGCTTGGTAAGGTTATTCAAATGGTGGTCCCCACTATCATGACCAAACTAATTTTGAAATATATCTAACCTAGCCAAAGGAAAAATTATACTGTATCTTCCAGGCTGGCCAATTTTAAAAAGCAAGCAAACAAGGGTTGAACAGTGAGTTCATAGTATGGAAGCTTGAGTGTTAGTATAAAGTGTTAGGACCTGTACAGACTGCCAGAAATAATCCAGCTTGAGGCCACTTTAACTGTCCTAGCTCAATGCTAGGGAATCAAGGGAACTGTAGTTTTTTCTGGTGCCACAATAAACTACAGTTCCCATGATTCCCTAGCACTGAGCCAGGGCAGTTAAAATGGTCTCAAGCTGGATTATTTCTGGCAGTCTGTACAGGCCCTTAGACTGTGATGAAGAGCCTAGAAAACATGCTAGATGGTCCTGGACAAAACACATTATCTCATACTAATTTATTGTGGCAAATCTGAAGCCACACTGATCTTCATAGAGAAAAAACAAGACATAAATGCAACAAATAAGTAGTAATATCTCCATTATCTGGAATTCCAAAATCTGAAATACTCCAAAACCCAAACCTTTTTTCATGGGTGGCTGAGATAGTGACAACTTTGCTTTCTGAGGTTCAGTGTACACAGGCTTAATGCAATTTTAAAAACCAGGAGTGTTTTTTTATGTTATTTGGTTTAAACTATGTTTTAAACCAGGGGTAGGCAACCTTTCCCCTTTAAGGGCCGAGGGACTTCAGCTCCCAGAATCCCAGGAGCTATTGGCCAACATGGGACTATGGGCCAACATGGCAGAGGCTTCTGGGAGCTGAAGTCCCTCGGCCCTTAAAGGGGAAAGGTTGCCTACCCCTGTTTTAAACCAATCTGGTTTAAACCAGCCTACCCTGGTTTCATGTGCAAAATAATTTTAAAATATTTTATAAAATTACCTTCAGGCTATGTGTATATGAAACATAAATGAATTTAGTATTTAGACCTGGGTCCCATCTCCAAGGTATCTCACTATGTACATATATGCAAATACAGGTATTCCAAAATTCAAGAAAAAAATCGGAAATACTTCTGGTCCCAAGCATTTTGGATAAGGAAGGCTCAACCTATAATATCTAAGAATAAATATGTAGAGAGATCCTGTAGCACCTTTAGGACTAACTGAAAGAAAGATATTGGCAGCATGAGCTTTCATAGACTTCAGTCTACTTCCTCAGAAGCATTTGGTGGAGTGGAGGCCAGGCACAGACATATATATGCGAAGATGTCAATTCAAATCACAAATCTTTTGTGTATGGGAATGAAGTGGCAGGTCCAGTCTTAACGATGGTCGTTACTGCACAAAGACATAGGAAACCACAATATGCCAATATCTTCATGGCTGACCTAGAACAACGTTTTCTTAACTCCAGCACCCAGAAACCACTCCTCTACCTGATGTACATTGACGATATCTTCATAATTTGGACTTATGGAGAGGATTCACTCAAGACATTCTACCAGAGTTTCAACAACTTCCATCCCACCATCAACCTCAGCCTAGAACTATCTACTGAATAAGTTCTGGACACCACAATACAGCTACAAAATGGACAGATAAGCACCACACTAATCGCAAACCCACGGACCTCTACACGTACTTACATGCCTCCAGTTTCCATCCTCAACACACCACCAGATCCACAGTCTACAGACAAGGCCTTTGATACAATCTGCTCAGACCCACAAGACAGGGATTCCAAACTCAGGAATTACAACAAGCATTCCTCAGACTACAGTACCCACCACATGAAGTGAAAAAACAAATAAACAAGGCAAGATGTGTACCCAGGCTTGTTCTATTACAGAACAAATTGAAGAGGGAAAATGACAGAACCCCACTAGTGGTCACATACAGTTCCCAACTGGGACCACTCAGGTGCATCATCAAGGAAATACAACCCATTCTGGACAATAATGCCACTCTTTCAAGGGCTCTTGGTGGCAGACCTTTACTCGCCTACAGACAGCCTCCAAACCTCAAACAGGTACTCACCTACAGGAGGACACACAACACAGATGGGGACACAGGTAGTAAGCCTTGCCACAAACCAAAATTCCAACTCTGCCCACATATTTATCTAGGAAATGTCATCACAAGATCCAATAGCATCACCCACAATATTAGGAGGGTCTTCACATGCTCATTCTCCAATGTGATCTATGCTATACTGTGTCAGCAATCCCCTACAGCACTTTACATTGGGCAAACAGGCCAGTCCCTGCGCCAGAGGAATAAATGGACATAAATCAGACATTAGGAATGGGAATACACAAAAACCAGTGGCAGAACATTTCAATCTCCCTGGGCATTCTATCTCAGATCTCAGAACAGCGGTCCTTGAACAAAAGAACTACAAAGGTAAATTGGAAAGAGAAACAGCAGAATTGGAATTTATCCACAAACTACAGTCCCTTAGCAATGGATTGAACAAAGACAATGGGTTTCTTACTCACTACAGACACTTCAACACTATCTGATCCCATCCTCATAGAGGTGCCCTACATTCATCTATTCCTCTCACCACAGGCTAGTCCCATTGCAAAACTGGATCTGCCAATTCAGCCCCATGCACAAAGGCCAGTTTCCTATGTCTTTGTGTATTAATGACTATCGTTAAGACTGGACCTGCCACTTCATTTCCATACACAAAGGATTTGTGATTTGAATTGACATCCTCATATATGTGTGTGTGTGTGTGTGTGTGTATATATCTATATACACACACACACACACCCCGTATTTTTCGGCATATAAGACGCATTTTTTCTTCCCCAAAACGAGGGTGGGGAAGTTGCTGCGCCTAATAAAGCGAATATATAAGCTGAGACCTAGGCTAAAAGTAGGCCTCATTTCAGCCTGAGCCTCGGTGCTCCAGTGGGCTCCTCCCATCCCAGGAAGAGCCCATTGGAGCAGCCAGGACGGGGGTGGAAAGAGTCCTCTTTTCCTGGCTAGTTGAATATGCTCCTCCTCTTTCCACCCCCATCCTGGGTGCTTCAATGGACTCTTCCTGGGGTCAGAGGACATCCTCCCATCCCAGGAAGAGTCCATTGGAGTACCCAGGACGGGGGTGGAAAGAGTCCCCCCCTTGAAGAAATCTGCCAAGAAAACCCTCATGGTAGGGTCAAAATGAGCCAGAAATTACTCCAAGGCACTGGATTATTACCCTGGCCAAGTTACACTGTCTCAGCCTCAGAGGGTGGAAATGGCAAACTCCCTCCTCTGAAGAAATCTGCCAGGAAAACCCTCATGGTAGGGTCAAAATGAGCCAGAAATTACTCCAAAGCACTGGATTATTACCCTGGCCAAGTTACACTGTCTCAGCCTCAGAGGGTGGAAATGGCAAACTCCCTCCTCTGAAGAAATCTGCCAGGAAAACCCTCATGGTAGGGTCAAAATGAGCCAGAAATTACTCCAAGGCACTGGATTATTACCCTGGCCAAGTTACACTGTCTCAGCCTCAGAGGGTGGAAATGGCAAACTCCCTCCTCTGAAGAAATCTGCCAGGAAAACCCTCATGGTAGGGTCAAAATGAGCCAGAAATTACTCCAAGGCACTGGATTATTACCCTGGCCAAGTTACACTGTCTCAGCCTCAGAGTGTGGAAATGGCAAACTCACTCCTCTGAAGAAATCTGCCAAGGAAACCCTCATGGTAGGGTCAAAATGAGCCAGAAATTACTCCAAGGCACTGGATTATTACCCTGGCCAATTTACACTGTCTCAGCCTCAGAGGGTGGAAATGGCAAACTCCCTCCTCTGAAGAAATCTGCCAGGAAAACCCTCATAGTAGGGTCAAAATGAGCCAGAAATTACTCCAAAGCACTGGATTACCCTGGCCAAGTTACACTGTCTCAGCCTCAGAGGGTGGAAATGGCAAACTCCCTCCTCTGAAGAAATCTGCCAAGAAAACCCTCATGGTAGGGTCAAAATGAGCCAGAAATTACTCCAAGGCACTGGATTATTACCCTGGCCAAGTTACACTGTCTCAGCCTCAGAGGGTGGAAATTGCAAACTCCCTCCTCTGAAGAAATCTGCCAGGAAAACCCTCATGGTAGGGTCAAAATGAGCCAGAAATTACTCCAAGGCACTGGATTATTACCCTGGCCAAGTTACACTGTCTCAGCCTCAGAGTGTGGAAATGGCAAACTCACTCCTCTGAAGAAATCTGCCAAGGAAACCCTCATGGTAGGGTCAAAATGAGCCAGAAATTACTCCAAGGCACTGGATTATTACCCTGGCCAATTTACACTGTCTCAGCCTCAGAGGGTGGAAATGGCAAACTCCCTCCTCTGAAGAAATCTGCCAGGAAAACCCTCATGGTAGGGTCAAAATGAGCCAGAAATTACTCCAAAGCACTGGATTACCCTGGCCAAGTTACACTGTCTCAGCCTCAGAGGGTGGAAATGGCAAACTCCCTCCTCTGAAGAAATCTGCCAAGAAAACCCTCATGGTAGGGTCAAAATGAGCCAGAAATTACTCCAAGGCACTGGATTAGTACCCTGGCCAAGTTACACTGTCTCAGCCTCAGAGGGTGGAAATGGCAAACTCCCTCCTCTGAAGAAATCTGCCAAGAAAACCCTCATGGTAGGGTCAAAATGAGCCAGAAATTACTCCAAGGCACTGGATTATTACCCTGGCCAAGTTACACTGTCTCAGCCTCAGAGGGTGGAAATGGCAAACTCCCTCCTCTGAAGAAATCTGCCAAGAAAACCCTCATGGTAGGGTCAAAATGAGCCAGAAATTACTCCAAGGCACTGAATTATTACCCTGGCCAAGTTACACTGTCTCAGCCTCAGAGGGTGGAAATGGCAAACTCCCTCCTCTGAAGAAATCTGCGAAGAAAACCCTCATGGTAGGGTCAAAATAAGCCATAAATTACTCCATAAGCCAATGGCCTAAAAACTCCAAAGGTACCAGTCCATCTGATCTTGGAAGCTAAGCAGGGTCAGCCCTGGATAGTCCTTGGATGAGAGACCGCCAAAGAATCCCAGGTGCTGCAGGCTGTATTTCAGTGGAAGGAACTGGCAAAACCACTTCTCGAGTCTTCCTTGCCTAAGAAAACCCTAAGAAATTCATGGAGTCACCATAAGGCGACAGGAGACTTGCAAGAAATTTGGGCAGGGAATTTGTGCAATACCTGGCCCTGCTGCTGGCTTAAACTTACATTTACAACTTAAAATTGTTCTTAAACTGCTGTTAACATTATACAGTTGATATAAAATATTTTACTACAGTATTTGGTTAAGAATCTTTTTTTTTCTAGATTTTCCTCCTTTAAAATTGGGTGCGTCTTATATGCCGGAGCATCTTATATGCCGAAAAATACGTTCTCTCTCTCTCTCTCTCTCTCTCTCTCTCTCTCTCTCGATCTCTCTCTCGTATTTCCTGAGATTCATTTGGTGGCGTGGTGTCTGTGCCTGGCCTCCACGCTACCAAATGAATCTCAGGAAGTACACTGGAGTCTACGAAAGCTCGTGCTGACAATTTTTCTTTCAGTTAGTCTCAAAGGTGCTACAAGATCTCTCTACATACTGATTCTACAAGTTAACATAGCTATATCTTTGAAATCTAAGACTAAATGCAGTGTAAACTAAACACTGAGAGCCAGCATGACATAGTTGTTTGATTATTGGATAACAACTCGGGAGACCAGTGTTTGATTCCTTGCTCAGCCATGAAACCCACTGGGTGACCTTGGGCAACTAACATGCTCTCAGCTTTAGTGGAATACAAAACCTCATCTAAATAAATCTTTCTAAGAAAACGCCATGATAGGTTCACCTTAGGGTCACCATAAGTCAAAAGTGACTTGAAGGCACACAACAACTACACAATATATTAAATGTAGTTTGGCATTTGTATGTGTTGTTGGTTTCCTAATCAGCACTTGCATGGTGTAAGGAGAGCAACCTGGAAACCTGGGAACACAATACAGACAGTCCTCTACAACATGATTCTGAATGAAATCTGCCTCCATAGTTACTGCTTCTGGGACTAACCACAACTGTGGAAGGAGGGAATTGTGTACCTCTCAAACAAGCAACAATTACTGAAATCCCCTCTCCTGCACAACCATTAAAGGGAAGGGAGTGCTGTGCCTTATTTCATCTGGCAACCCTACCCAGAGGGAAAAGGATTAGTTCTGGAATGCAATTTTGGCAGCAATAATTTTAACTCTGTGTCATTACAATTTAGTCAATAATCAGTTTTGAAGGAACTGATACCTAGAGTTTAGAACTTCTCAAGTATCCTTACACATGCATCACTGTCTGGACAAATAGAAGGTAGAATAAACCAAACAAAAGATAGGTTTTAAAGTACCCACCCAACTCTATGAAGAAATCCCTGCAAGAACATATTTTACAACACTATAGTTTTGCTTTTCTTTCCATCTTAAATTTAAAGTTTAAATTTAAATTAAAAATAGGAGGGGGAAAATGATCCGTACCCTTACCTTTCCGCGTGTTCTCCGTCACATCTACGCCAAACTGGATTATATCGCCAGACAGAATTTCACATGGTGGACTCTCTTCAGATCCTCTGCTTAGTCTCTGACTATTTATAAAGGTACCATTACTACTCTTAGTGTCTTGAAGATAGAACTGTAAGGGAGACATAGGAAGACTGTAAGTCATATGCAAAGAAAAACCTAAAATGAAGACGAATATCAAATTTAAGGTTAGAATGGTACACAGGCCACAAACAAGCAAATCTAAACAGCATATGGATGGATGGATGGATGGATAGAGATAGATAGATAGATAGATAGATAGATAGATAGATAGGAGAGCCATTGTGATGTAGCGGTTTGAGTCTTGGACTAGAGTTTGGAAGACCAGAGTTCAAATCCTTGTTCAGCCATGGAATCCACCAGATGATCTTGGGCAAATCACAATCTCTTGAGGGAGGCAATGCCAAATGGCTTCTGAACAAATATTGCCAAGAAAACAATAGGGTTGCTTTAGGTCTGTCTTAATGCATACAAAACGCAAACACAATTTCACTGCATGGTCAGATAATATCAATCAGTAAGATAAAATTAATCTTCATTATGCTCTATGAGCAGGACTATGAAAGAAAAAGCATATAACAAGATTAATTAAAATGGATGGACAAGACAAGGAATAAAACAAATACCGTATTTTTCGCCCTATAACACACACTTTTTCTTCCCCAAAACGTGCGTGGGGAAGTTAGTGCGCCTTATAAGGCGAAGGGCCGAGGCCGCGGGGAGAAGGAGGGCTCCTTCTCCCCGCGGCCTCAGTCTTTCAATGGGCTGGTGCTGGGATCGCTTCTACCTCAGCCCTCCTTCCCCGCGACCTCAGCCCTCCTTCCCCCCGCGGCTTCAGTTCAATGGGCTGGTGCTGGGATCGCTTCGATCCCAGCACCAGCCCATTCAAAGACTGAGGTTGCGGGGGGAAGGAGCCCTCCTTCCCCCCGCGACCTCAGTTCAATGGGCTGGTGCTGGGATCGGGGGAGGAATCCTTTTTTCCTGGATTTTCTTCCTTTAAAATTGGGTGCGTCTTATATGCCGGAGCGCCTTATATGGCAAAAAAATATGGTTACATTTCCAAGGGGCGGAGGGTGCTTGCTTGTACAAAAGCTTGTTGAATAGCACATGAAGCTGCACAAAATCATAATAATCAACAACAATTATAGCACCACGAATTTACATGTTGATTTAAAGACTGGTATCTTTTTAATAATAATAATAATAATAATAATAATAATAAATAATGTTTATTTATAGCCCGCCCCTCTGCAGAGCAAAGTAACTTCTTAAAGGAGCTCTAAAAATACTAATTCCACTTCTGCATCTGTTATTGGACTCTATTCTTTCCTATTTTGCTGTTTAAATATCTAGAGATAGGTGTGTTGGCAATACAACAAAATATAGTAACATCCAAAATCCACAAAACAGTAATATTTTTACTGGGACAACTAACAATGCACAAAATACATGTTGCAAGCTTTTGAAACTCCACTGGCTTCTTCATCAAGCAAAGGTGTTAAAAATCATAGAGAAGAAAAAATGATGATGTTAAGAATCACAGGCCTACATTTTGTCAAGATGTTGCTGTGTGAGGCTGCACATCAGCTAAAATGGTCTGAAGTGATATCAATTCAGGGAGAGGCCATTCCCCTGTTGTGCCATGTGGGACACTGGGAAACAAAGAGTCAACTGTATTAGCAACAGAAAAAGTAACGTCTCTTGAGTTCCAGGCTGCTTCTGTCCTATGTGAGGCTGCATGTCCCTTTCTTGGGCTGAAAACATCAACCCCTTGGCTCCCTCTTCTTTAGGATTCCCTTGTTGCGGCTAAAATGAGACATCCTCAAATCTAGAAAACACATCCGGGGTGGTTGTGCTGGCCACACTGCAAAATACAACAACATCCTAAATCCATAAAACCAATCAAGGTAAAAAATACTCTAACAGCCTGCCCAATTCATTCACCTGTACAGTGGTACCTCGACATACGAGTTTAATTCGTTCCGTAACCTTGCTCGTATGTCAAATTGCTCGTATCTCAAAGCATCTCAATTTTCCCCATTGAAATGAATTGAAATGTAGTGTGCGGTGTAGTGTGCGATTCCTCGTATCTCAAATCTTGCTCTCATCTCAAAGCAAAATATTGCTCGCTCGGCGGCTCATATCTCAAAACACTCGTATATCAGGGCACTCGTATGTCGAGGTACCACTGTACTTCCTTTCCAAGGCACTACATGTTATGTGGGGGGAACTACTCATTCCTGTCACTTGATTCTACTAGCGTATGAGGTCAGGTCCCTGGTGGCGCAGTGGTTAAATGCCTGTACTACAGCCCCTCACTCATAGACCACAAGGTTGCGAGTTCAGTACTAGCCAGGGCTCAGGCTTGACTCAGGCCTGCATCTTTCAGAGGTCGCTAAAATGAGTACCCAACTGTTGGAGGGCAATGAGCTTACAGTTGTAAACCCCTTAGACATCCCATAGCGCGATATGAAGTAATATATAAAATGAAGAAAAAAAATAGTTCCCTCCACCTCAAGAGGCTGCTGATTGTAAAGCGGGGTTATATGAAAATGGAAAGACAGGATTGGGCAAGGCCACAGGGAATAGATTTAAAAAAGGGGGAAAGGCCAGTGTTGAAATTTAAAGGAACCTTATATTTAACACTAGCTAGTGGTCCAGAGATGAAAAGCTACTGTATGCAGGCAAATAAGCAGATTGAGGAAGGATGGAGTACTCAGGTTGTCTTTTCAGCCCACCATATAAATTTTTCAGGTTGTTGGACAATGAAAGCCCCTTCTTCCTGACCCAGCACAAGAATGCAGTTCTCTCTGCTCTTCCTCTAGCAACTGTCAGTAGGCTAGTTACAATATTTCCTTGTATGGTAGTAACTTCTGGGGGCTTATTTATAAAACCAATTGAAAGAGAAACATTTGAGAGATGAAGCTCTAGGCAGGAACGCAAGGGTTATAGATGCAATACTTTATTTGCATATCAAAGCTAACATTTTTTTGCTTGAGCACCACAAAATACTTCACTCATGGCTTAGATGACATATACAACTGTAGTACCTGAAATGTTTATAAAATTGAAAAATATAAAAGGCTTGTGTGCATGTTCTTTCAAGTCATCTGTTGACCTATGGAGACCCCATGAATATAGTCCTGGGATTAATCAGTACGAATTAGGAATATACACTAAACTAAAGAAAAAGCTGCAAACCGTTGTATCCTTTGCTTATATCTAAGCCCATGAATCTAAGTTTTTGTCATCTAAGAATTAAAAAATGGAGAATAGAAACCACAAATATTGTAATTAATAAAGTCCTTATTTGGACAAAAACAGTCATATGCAGTGACAATCAAAGGTATTAGCTGCATGTTGGTGAAGGGAGGATATAAAAACATTATTGATGCCATACTGCAAAAGCAGTTTTGCAGTAAGTGCATTAAAATTTGCCCTGGGAAAGAATGGGATTTTACTCTGGCAGCCACTGTGGTATAGTGGTATGAGTGTTGGACTATGATTCTGGAGACCATGGTTCAAAACCTGGCTGGGCCATATAAACCCACTGGGTGACTTTGGGTAAATCACACTCTCGCAGCCTCAGAGGATAGCAATGGCAAACCACCTCTGGAGAAACCTGCAAAGAAAACCCCATTCACCTTAGGGTCTCCACAAGCCCGAAATGATTTGAAGGCACACAATAACAATTCTACTGTAGCTAGGTACCTCTTTTTACAACAGGCAAGGTAAACAGCAGCTGTCTTCAGAATCTCTTACTCGCACCCATGAACAATGAAACAGGGAAAAGGGGGAAGTAAGATAAGCCTGCCCCACCAGCTATCTTCAAATAAGAAAAACCACATAGAGGGAAGAAGAGAACTGAGGAGGCAGAAAGGGGTTCTCCTACCCAGCTTGAAAACTGTTGCTGTGTGCCTTCAAGCAGTAGCATCACTAGGATTGGCGTCACCCGGTTCGGTAACTCATGGGGTCACCCCTGCCAAGGCCTTCTCCCATATCAGACCATTAAGAATCCTTAGGAATTTTTTTGTACTAATGTTACTAATTAATCGTAATTTCTGTATATCTCGGAATGTAATGGCAAGACATAAACAACTACTAAAATTAGTTATACCTTTATATCATATGCAGAGCCTAAATGTATTTACATGTAAACAGTTTCATGTGGTTAAAGTGAAAATTTGGTAAGGCGTGATATTTTAAAGAAAATGTTTAAAAATAAAAAACTTATTTTTTTAAAAAATAAAATAAAATTTGAAAATGTATTTAAAAACAAACAAAAAACAAGAACCTGGGTCCTCTCCTGTCTCTCCCACTGAGCCTCTCCCCATGCATCATCTCTTCCACTGAGCTTCAGCGTTTTAAAGGGACATAGGTGAACGTCACAGCCCATCTCTGCGACAAGGCAGATGTGTGGGGAACAGTGGTGTAACCCTCTTTAGGGGGTCACCTGGTGCAGCCTGCCCTCCCATAGCCAAGAGTGAAGGAAATTGTGTTAATACACAATTAACATGATTAATATGTTAATTAATTGTGGAAGGTGGGAGGCTCAATAAACCCTTATAAAAACAACATTTATTAGTTCTGCGGCTCACTCAGGATTTCATAAAATATGTCTTTAACAAATGTTTGCATAAAAGTAAATACTTTTTAATAAGCTTCAAGAATCTGGGTGGAAAAACAGATTTTTCTGAAAAGAAAAGGAAAACAGGTAACACAAATACTGCATTAACCTAGTGAAACAGCTACCTTTTTGTTTAAAAGTTATGGAATGCAATAGCATATATTTACCTATAATGTAGAGCAGCAAAATGTAAACTAAATGGTATTTAGAAATGAATAATTGAGATCTATGGCTTCAGTCCTATGTCAAAATAACTACAGGACACTATTCTTTTTTTAAAAAAAAAAAAGATTACGAGTTTAGATTTCTAAAGCATTTGAATAGATTTTGTGTGCAGTACAATTATGTTCCTAAAAGTCTTTCAAACATTACTATAAATTGGCAAATGACCACTATAAAAATGCTCAAATACCACTCCAATCCCTCTTCTTTAGTGTACTCATAGGTATTGTCTCTTTCATTCAGTATTGTTCTTGTCATTGTGCCTAACACCTACTCCCAGAACTTGATCTTTCCCAATAGTACTAAATTTGTTGAATTATCACATATGAGCCAGGAAGTATAGAAGCCAGGAAGATCATATAAGCATATCCCCGTAAGCAGCATCAAGTGAACAAACAGGCAATCAGAACATTAATACAATATGCTTCCTTTCATTATAAAAGAGTAAAATATCTGTGGACTACTCATAGTATTAGTTTATAATTCTTAGATCAGATTACCTCACTGGGCTATGGATTTATTTCTAATACAAACGCAGACTAAGTATCTAAATATTTGAAAAACTAAATATCTAATACAGTTTTTAAAATAGTGAACTTCCTAGGTTCCTTCATTTTACATTAAGCTTACGGCATTATTTCACTCAACTATTGCCAGACATTTTGCAGAAAGTTTTAATTCTAGTGTGGATTATATCCAAATACTAAGTCTTCATTCTAACTCCAGGGTGTGGAATAATTGAAAATGAAAAGGACAAAGTCAATGTCAGAGAGTTTCTTCAGGAATGCATTCCAGTCGTGGGTGGAACCAAAGGCATAATGGTACACCCAAAAATATCATCGTATTTTGGCTTAAAGCTCTTACTGCCAGTAACTAAATCTAAGGAGAGGTATTTCAACCTTTTAGAAAGGGGGCAGGGAACTACAGTCGGCCCTCCATATCCACAGATTCTTCATCCATGGAACTAACCATCCACAGCTTGAAAATATTTTTTAAAAAATGAATGTCAAAAGGCAAACCTTGATTTTGTCATTTTATGTAAGGGACACCATTTTACTAGGCCATTGTATTTAATGGAACTTGAGCATCCACGGATTCTCGTATCTAGGGGGGGGGGCATTGGGCACTGGCATCTTGGTACCAAACCCGAATGGATACCAAAGGCCCAACTATACACAAAAAAGCTAGGAAACCGTCAAAGGGCTTCATGGGGAAGGGGGCCCAGCCATCTGGGAAATTAAAGGAGGGCTGAGCTGAAGAAGCCAAAGGTCTCCTTCCACTCCTTTAATGTAAGCATTAATGTAAGCATTCAATTGTGGTGGACATTAGTCTCTCAGTTTTCAGGGCTATGGGTGAGCTTTCTTATCTTCACAATAATTATAGCAGAATTTCTGCTATATCAATATACAGTACTAGACAAAGAGAACATTCAAGTGAACATTTCTGTAATAACAGATAAGGAACCATCATTTCTCTCCTCTACAGTGTTTATACCACTTAACCTTTGGTTCTCAAATATTTTGGATTTCAAGTTCCAGAAGTCCCTACCATCATGGCCAATGAGCATGGATACCAAAAGTTATGATATCAATGGTCATAGATACCATCATGGCCAATGGTCATGGATACCCAGTGGATACCAAAATTCATGGATACATAAGTCCCATTAAATACAATGGGGTCCCTCATATAAAATGACAAAATCACGCTTTACTATTTTGAATTTATACATTTTAAAAATATTTTCAAGCCATGGATGCTTGAATCCGTGAATAAAAAAAATCCACGAATACGCAGGGCTGACTGTATATTTGAATGGCATGGTCAAGAGCTCCATCTATAGTGATTTAAGTGTATACAAGTCATGAAAATGAATTTGGCTCAATTAGGACCACCCACTTCATATAAAGGAACTCTATGTGCAAAAATCATTACACACCAAAAGACCATCCCCATATTTTCTTGATGTATAGACAGTGAGCAAGACTTTCTGCCATCGACATCAATGCCTGGCTGTTTGATCAGGCACAGATCAATGGGGGAGAAGTACAGGTAGCTTATATGACCCCCACATGGATTGTTTCAGCATATGATGAGATTCCGTGAGTTTCCTAAAGATCTGTGGCAACTGATAATGAAAACAGTGGCTAGATGACCATGCAATACTAATGTTTTCAAAAGACAGATATCCTCACTATTAGCACCCATCAAATTCAGACAACTTACAAAAAAAAAGAGGAGTAGTATATTATCCATTTTTTTTAAAAAAAAAATCTCGGCTTATACTTTATAACAATAAGATCCTCTACTCATGGAAAAATAGGTGTCCTAAATTTGAAAGAAATTAGCAAAATCAATGGCAAAAGAATCTGTCTTTAATTTGTTCTCAGACTTCCATCAGAATAAAAAAAATCAATACGGTGACAGGGGGTTTTAGGGCCAAAGAAAACATTACAAAATGGCAAGTATTCTCAAATTCCTCTTTTGAGTAAATTATTACGTACTAAAAATGGATTCAAGCAACTCTATGAATTTTTTCCCCCTAAAGGATAGCATAGAAATGCTTTTAGTAAATAAATAAAACTCTCTGTTTGGTTAAAGCAGGGGTAGGCAACCTAAGGCCCAGGGGCCGGATGCGGCCCCCCGAGGCCTTTAGACCGGCCCCAGGCCGGTCCTACCGCTGCCGCTCCCCGCCATGATGATATTGATTATTGTTGTTATTACTTGTTCTTGGGGCTTTCTTGGCAAAATCTCCACAAGGGTTTTGCCATGGCTTTTCTGGGGCTGAGAGAGAGTGCATGCATATTTTTTAATTTTTTTTAATTTGTTTATTTATTTATTTATTTTGGTGCTTCGGCCCCCCAATTATCTGAGGGACAGCAACCCGGCCCCCGGCTCAAAAAGGTTGCCTACCCCTGGGTTAAAGTTTCACTTCAGATATATTTGTTGTTGTTTTTATTGTTGAAAGATTGATTATTCATAAGACAGTATACATGAAGAGAGTTTAGGTAAAGACCCATGTTACAAGTTTGTATTGGCTGTAATACGGCCCACTGCCTATATTCTAACCATCTTATTCTAATATCCAGCCAGAAATACATGAATGACAGCAGGATTGGACCTGGCACACATGACCTCACCAAGGTTACCATAGACAGTATGTCTGCATTTACCAGCCTCTTGCTTGTATATATTTCAACATTTGAGACTGTAAGGATTAAATTCAATTGCTAGCCCACAAACAGAGTAAACCCACTGATTCAAGTAAGTTTATGCAAGTGCTGACTTATCGTTTAGCAATGGATTCAATGAACTATTCCATTTGGGACTAGCAACTGGATTTAAGCCTATATTTTAATAATATGAGGGGGTATTGTAAAGTAATAATTATCACCCAGAAGTTATTATAGTATATTGATGAAATTTTGTCAGTGTCATCATTGGTCCCTAAGTGCATGATGTTGAGAAAATCCACTCATTGTGTCCTTTATTTTTCTTACAGTTTCTGCCAGAAGTGACCAGATGGAGACGTACAAGGGGGTATCGTAAAATACTAATAACCCGAAAGTTATTATGGTATATTGTTGACATTTTGTCAGTGTCATTATTGTCAGAGTAAATTGTACTCTGGGTAGAAAATAGTATTTGGAAGTAATGCTGGGGAAAATGTGTAAATCTGGATGGTGGATATGTAGAGATAAGTTAACAACTACAAATCAAAACAAACTTTTTTTCAATTTTTTAAAGGTAATAATTAAAACATTATGATACCCCCTTGTATTGAACTTCTGAACTTTCCTTCACCCATATTTCCTCTACTTCATCCTCCTACTAAACCCCCAAGCCCCCTATGTTGCTTCTTCACCTCAGTAAAATCAATACAATAATACAGTCTATATCAGCACATTCTTCAGTGGTTTGTGGGTAGTAATTTAGATCAATTTGTTCTGTTTATTTTAACAAAAAGCCAGAAAAATGGTTTTAGACTGCTTTGTCTATTCTTTATTGTCAGTTGTCTACAAAACTGAATCAGAATATAGTTTTTCTACACTGATTTGTTCTATGGCTGAGAGATTATTATGAATTCTATCACTTTTTAGGTCAGAGAAAGCTAATTGTGCCAAATCATAGTACCTTTATTTATTTATTACTTAATTTATATCCTGCCTTTCTGCCAACACAGGACTCAGTGAGGCTCACAATTTGAGTTAAAAAAAAATACAGTTACAACAAAATACAGTTAAAACAACAAAAAACAACCAACCATATCAATAGCACTAATTTAGATAGTTTTTAAAAGCAGTTAAAATGTTAATATTATAATGAAAGTATTAATATAACAACAACAACATCAAATACAACACACCACGAATTAAAAAAATATTCTGCAACAAACAGCTAACACTCAAAGGCCTGGATAAACACAAAAGTTTGTCAGTGGAGAGAGAGCAGAGGCCTAACCTAGCTTCCTGTAAGAGGGAATTCAAAAGTCTGGGAGAAGCCACCAAAAAGTCTCTCTCCTGAGTCTTCTTCACCATGCCCATGGTGATGGTGGGACTGAGATAAAGCCATCCCTAGAAGATCTTAAATCTGTACCCTCAAAATAATTCAACTTTTGGAGTGAACAGATTTTAAGTTTCCACAGTTATCTTACTTGCTCTTAAACCATAGAATACTCTACTTTTAAATCAAAGACATAACTAATTTAAAGTAGGAAAGTGCATGACTATTCTGTACTGTCAAAAACCACTCTTTCTCTCTCTCTTCTTAACCTAGTAATCCATAGTCTGTCTTCTTTGGGTCAATTTTCTAGGAACTGAAGCTAAAGTTACATAGCCCATTCTGAAAAGAGCCAAATATTGATAACAGACTCTAGAACAGGGGTCGGCAACCTACGGCCTGCGGGCTGGGTGCGGCCCGCGGAGGCCTTTGGACCGGCCTGTGGCCGGTCCTGCCATCACCGCTGCCGCCGCCGCCACACTGCGTGCAAGCACGGACACCAATTTTGGCATCCAAAATGGCGCCCACGCTTGCACACGCGCCCGGCCCCAGCACCATTCCCCCCCTCCCAGCCCCCCGGCAAAAAAAGTTGCCAACCCCTGCTCTAGAATAACCATGCCAGTTCTGCCCCAGGAGAATCCTACAGTGGTGCTGATGCAGGAGGAAGCTTCCACTTCTGCATTATTCAGATATGCCACTAGAGCTTAACATTTGCTGGTGAAATAGCAAAAATAAATAAATTAAAATTCCTGCACTGTCCTTGGGTGCAAATGACTAACCTATGCTTTCTGACGTTATGAGACGAATATGCTGCAGTTTAAAATGTTAAAACTGTCAAATACTTTGAAGAAACCCTGTGAATTCACAAAGAACAGGACTCTCCAAATGGGTATAATGTACCCAATTTTGGATTACTGGCATCAGTGAAGAGGTACTATGAAATTCTGTACTCTCTCTTAAAAAACAATGAAACATGGATAAGTAAAGAACTGAGTCTGTTACAGAGCATTTCTGTACTAAAACAATAAACTCTGTGTCTGAGAATGACACAGAGACAGGGTTAAAACCCTGTCCTACTTCTTTAATAAAAATTGTTATTATCAGATTTCTCCTTCTAAAACACTCAAATGTAGCTTCTCCATCCACTTCTATTATCTTCTTCATATGTGAGTGAAACAACATGCCAGCCATCTTACACTCCTCTGGTTACAAACATTCAAAAGAATTATGATAGGAATAAGGCAACATAATGGATTTCTGTGGGTTTTTCGGGCTGTGTGACCATGTTCTAGAAGAGTTTCTTTCTGATGTTTCGCCAGCATCTGTGGCTAGCATCTTCAGAGAAGATGCTCTCTGTTGTTTCACTCACATATGAAGAAGATAACAAAAGTGGATGGAGAAGCTACATTTGAGTGTTTTAGAAGGAGAAATGTTTCTCTGAAGATGCTAGCCACAGATGCTGGCGAAACGTCAGAAAGAAATTCTTCTAGAACATGGCCACACAGCCCGAAAAACCCACAAAAACTATGGATGCTGGCCATGAAAGCCTACGACTTCACAACATAATGGACTTTGCCATGACAAAGTAAAGTTTGAAAAACACTATTTTTGAAGGATCTCACATACAAAAGCAGCTCCCTATTAATTGAGAGTTGAGAAAATGTCTCTGGGACATTTTTAACACAAATTAGTCTTATACAAGAAATTAAACATCAACAACTATACATATTTCTTCTTTCCTACAATTTTGCAATACTCTCATCCTGAAAGCCAAACAATCCCTGTTTGCTAGACTTTAGAAAGCTTTTGGAGATGTACTTATTCTAAGATTATTTTAGTGTATTTTGCTTTTTAACCAAACTTTTAATTTGCTACTACTATATCACCCTGAAAAGTGGGTTAGATAAACAAAACAAAATATGATAGTAATCTTAATCCATGAACCACTGCCATTATGAATACTCCTGCGCATATTTTCATACTCACATTAAATTATTCCTAATGATGCAAGGTTATAATATTGTCTTATATATTTTCATTCCACTGTATAATGAACACCTTAATTTCTTAGTAAATATATCCCCCCATCTACTTCAATTATATTTGTCAACTTTGTCATTTATGCTAGATCCAAATTCTCAATAAGTACTCAATAACTATATATGGGGTTTGTCAGATGCTTTTAGATTTTTACCATTTCTAATTCACATCAACCTATTCCATCTTTACTAGAACCTTACATTTGCAGTGATTTTTTGTTTTAAACCCATATTACCTGCAGAAATAACTGGTGCAGTCCATTCTACAAATACATTCTGCTGCATGTGTAGACAGGCCTTAGGTAATTCCTCTTACCATTAATTAGATAGATGCTATGAGCAAATTCATATCTGCATTAAGCTGCATATTTGTTGATCCCATCAGATGACTCTTTAGAATGTGATTTTCTGCTCATTAAACTGAACTCAATCAACAGCTTGGCAGTTGATGCATATGCTCTTGAGTGCAAATGTGACCTGGCAGTCTAGTTTTTAAAACGTCAATACATTTAAGGTTAATCAGCAACAAAGCCCTGAATAATATGTTTGTCTAACTGAACATCGTTATCCTTTCTTTATGCTTACACACATTTTTATGCTTATACTCTAGGAGAGACTGCTCACCTCTGTTTTGCTTGCCTGTGTTGCTCTCTTAGCACTAAAAGTCTTTTAAGACCTCTCCATATTCTATGGAAAATCAGACATAAATAAATGTGATCTGAGAAAATGCAACATTCATAAAATTAAGAAATCTTCACATAACCCAGAATCAGCAAAATTGGCTGAATTGATTAATATAAATGCATACTGAACTTTTCTTTCAAAAGTTCAGAAGCCCAGCTCAGTAAAGAAATATAGTATGACTCAAGATATCTCCACTTTGACCTGGAAAATATCTCAGTAAAGAAATATGACTGAAGTAATTTTGTTTGTCAGAAAATATATATGAAATCATGGACTAGGGAAGAACAGGTTGCTTACCTGTAACTGTGGTACTTCAAGTGATCATCTTTGACTTCACACAAAATGGGATCTTTGCACCTGCACAATGCAATTTTCAGAGATTCTAAAGCTGTAGAGCTGCAGTTTGGCATCTGGCTCACTCTCCTTCCCCTTAGGTAGTCCTGCCCCTCAGGCCTCAGTTCCATGTCCACAAAGTAGTAGAATTTAGGAAAAGACCATGAGACATGTATGAGAGGAGGAAGAAGGGTGGCATTGTGTGCAGAGATAGATAGCCACTTGAAGAACCAGTTATAGGTAAGCAACCTGTTCTTCCTTCATGATCTCTGTGACTCACCCAAAATGGGAGAATGGCAAGCTATTTACTCTCAGAGGTGGGATTGTCATGCAAGAGATGAAAAGAGTACCCTTTGCCAAAGGGCCCCTTCTATCCTTGTTAAAGGTGTCCATCCTGAAATGGGAGACTGGTGGAAGACTGCAATGATGTAGCAGTCCAAAGTATGTCCTGTAGGGGGGTCCCATTATGAAATGCAGTTGAAGTTGATGCTGTCCTGGTGGAATGACTATGGTAGGAGGTGGCCTCGATTGCCCGGCATCTCCTAAGCTAGAGTGTTGATCACTGGAAAAGCTTTGGGATGATACCAGTAGTCCTTGTTGATGATGTGAAAAGCATATGAAGAAGCATTGAGTCTTGTATACTGTAGTAATCATGTTGACACAGAGAGCGAATGTGATGGACATCAACTGAGTATCATTGGTGGGTAGATGGGTTCTACACAGATAAGGTAATGTTCTGATTGACATGAAAATGTGAGACGCTCTTTGGCAGAAATGTAATGTCTTGGTGGAGAACCATCTTATCCCTATGAAAATGGATGTAGGGTGGATTGAAACGGAAGTCACATAATTCTCCTATTCATCTTACAATGGTAACTGAAAAAAGAAAGACAGTTTTTCATGTAAGGTTTTTGATGTCAAACATAGCCATGGGTTCAAAAGAGGGTCTTAGGAGATGGGAGAGGACCTACATTTTCCCGGTTTTGTGGTAGAGAATTATGGCAACTTTAGCCAGGGCTATCTATATATCTAAGGGGAAGGGGGCAAGGCTACTGCCAAAACACCAGCTCTACAACTTTAGAAGCTCTGAAAACTGCACTGTGCAGGCCCAAAGATCACATTTTTGTAAGTCACAGAGACCACAAAGAAGGGTAAATATACGTGTAGAGATAAAAGCTATACTGCCCGTTACTTCCTTATATATGCCCAAATTCGTTTGTAACTCTCACAAGGGACAGCCAGCCAGCTGCTAAACAACTTCTTGACACAGTATTAGGGAATGTAGAACAACCTCTTGTCAATTACTGAGGAGGAATGTGAACATGAAACTACATCTTTAAACACATAAACCATGAATGCAATGGTCAGCAGCTACCAAACATGATGTCATACAAGGTTCAGTAGGAAAACCAACAGGCCAGACGGGTCTCATCCAAAATTTCTATCTTTACACTCATTTAGACCAAATTCAGAATTAGGTGCATGATCTCTAACACGCACACACACACACACACACACACTACACAGATTTATTTCTTTTTCCCTTTCACTGATTTAAACTGTTAGCTACTGAGCTGTGAAGGATACAGAAAAATATTCATATCTGACTATTTCCGAAAATAAAGCTTTAACATTTAATTACATTAGTTATAAGGGGACGATGACTTCCCCTCTTCTACAATACGGACCTTTCTTTAACATAACAAATAATGACATTACAAGGACAGATTACGTAACTAGAATTTTTAATATAGGATATAGAGTTTTCAAAAAAAATGCAACAAAAAATCTAATTTGCAAGTGAATGTGTGCGTGTGTTTTAGATGGAATTTTTTTTGGGCAACACTTATAGCAAGCTATTTGTCACCATAGCTACTAATTAATACTTACACTTTTCCTAAAGTTTTGTCACAGTTGTCTCCATAAGAACTGACAATTATTTTTGTCATAAATTCTGGACATCTCTAATATAATTATATTTTTTAACATTTTTCCCCACCACAGTTTTAAACAGAACATATTTGTCCAACTTTAAACATTATTTTCTTTATCAATGGGGGGGGGGGGGAATCAAGTCATTAGGTTCAACAAAATATCAAATAGCCCAAAAAGAATTTTTCAAAGCCCAAAAATATACTTTGAATTGACTTAACATAAGAAGTGAAGTCAAATTAGCTAGGCTTTTATGGATCCCCAAATGGAAAGTAATTTGATTCTCATTAACTACTGATATACCGTATATACTCAAACAAAGTCGAAAAATTCATGTCCAAAAATTTATCCCAAAATCCTGGGTCACCATATACACGGGTCAATACAGTAATACTGCTTAGAAAGGTGTGCCCTGTAGTGATTTCTGAAAGAGCTGCCCAGGCAGGTAGGTAGGTATGTGTGTGAGAGAGAAAGAGGAGATTCCCTTCTCAATCCAATGTTAAAACCTTCTCCCCCCCCCGCCCCCGTCAAATACCCCGTTTAATACCACTTCCTTTCCCAATCTGGTTAAAACTTTCTCCTCCAGCACCTGAGAAGTGGTGTTAGGTGGTCTGGAGAGATCCAGAGAAAGAGAATGAGGGAAGGAAGTGTTGTTTTCCCCTTTACACCCTTTGTTACATACCCCTAAGTTTTACCTTGACATTCACGGGCCACATTAAAATCTATGATTTTGGCCCTTAAATCTTCCCTCGATTTATACATGAGGTTGGCTTGTACATGAGTATATACTGTAATTAATCCATTAGCCATAAATTTCATCGACTGGAACACTAGCCAGAAAAGCATGGGAAACAGCAACCACCCTTGTTGAATATACTCAAACCTAAGCTGGAGAGTCCTTTCGGGTCAGTTTGTATGCCAGATGGAGGGCCGAAACCACCAACTTCACAAAGTGGTTTTCCTCTTTTTTTAGTACCTTCTACCTTACCAAGCATTATTTGCTTTTCTAGTGAATCATGCCTTCTCATGATGTGACCAAAGTATGATATCCTCAATTTAGTAATCTTGGTTTCTAGAGAAAGGCATGATTTGTTTTAGGACCCATTTCTTTGTCTTTTTAGACATTCATGGTACGCACAGAATTGTTCTTCAACACCATATCTTAAATGAATTGATTTTCTTTCTTCTGCTTTCTTCACTATCCATTTGGGAAATACAATGGTATGCACAATACTAACTACAGTATTCAAAAATATATCTTTATACTTTAAGATCTTGTTTAATTTTTTTCATAGTTGCCCTTTCAAGTCTTAATCTTCCTCTGATTTCTTGACTGCAATCTCCATTCTGATTAATGACTGTGCCAAGGTATGGAAAATCATTATTTCAATGTCTTCCTTGGCTACTTTAAAGTTATGTAAATAACCTGTGGTCATGATTTGTGTTTTCTTCATGTTCAGCTGTAAGCCTGTTTTTGCACTTTCTTCCCTGACTTTTTCCAGTAATTGTTCCAATTCTTCGTTATTTTCTCCTAACAGTATGGTGTTATCTGCATCTTCTTCCTCCAATTTTCATGCCTCCTTTCTCTGAGTCTTAACCTGTTCTATGTATATTTTCAGCATACAAATTGAACAGCTAGGGTGATAGAACACATTTTTTCATGAAGCTCTTTCCAGTTAGAAACCACTCTGTTTCTCCTTATTCTGTTCCGACAGTAGCCTCTTGTCCTGAGTACATGTTACACATCAGGACAATCAAATGTTGTAATACACTCATTTCTTCAAGACGATCCATAGCTTTTCATGCTCTATGCAGTCAAAGGCTTTACTGTACTCTATGAAGCACACGCTGATTTTCTTTTGGAATTCTTTGGTGCACTCCATTATCCAACATATGTTTGCAATGTGATTCCTGGTATCTCTTCCTTTCCTGAACCCAGCTTTCACCTCTGGAATTTCCCACTCCATATATGGTAGAAGTCCTTGCTATAAAATTTTGAGCATTACTTTACTTGCATGGGAAATTAACACAACAGTCTTTTGCATTTCCTTTTTGTGGAGGGACGGGAATGTATATTGAACATTTCCAATTTGTAGGCCATTGCTTTGTTTTTTTATATTTGTTGACAGATTTTAGTTAAAACTACAGTCATTCTATCTCTAGCTTAAAGCAGTTCTATTGGTATGCCATCTGTTCCTGGTGATTTATTCTTCCCAACTGCTCTGAGTGTAGCTTTCTCTTACCTTCTCAACATCTCAAAACCACCCATACATCTCAGAAATGTAAACAATGAAAAATGTGCAGAAACATGCTCTGGAAATCGAAAAGTATATATAATAAAAATGTATACTATAAATGCATACATTTGAAAAAATAGGCACAAAATTACAACTATTTTTTATGTAGGAATAAAAAAAAAAAAGTTCTTCTAAACATGCAGAACCAGAACAGAACAATGCTACTGAGACTGTAAAGAACAAAAGAATGAGTTGACAGATTTTCATATTGCTACCTGAAATCTAAGCTAGATCTTTATGTCTCTAATGCAGTTCTTAAGATCTTTGCATTGACACTTGGTTAGATAGGTTTCAATGTTGGTCACTCACTTCTAATCCACAACTGTGTGATTTTCATTCCAAGAATTGGGCTCTACAGTGGTCCATTCTTCATTTTCAAGGTTTCACAGAATCCGAGTGATCTCATTTCCATCTTTTTGCTCAAAGTGGATAGACAAGGTGGATATCCAGAGTATGTGTGCTTATGTGCCTTCAAGCTGCTGGTTGATGTATGGTGACCCCATTAATTTCATAGGGTTTTCTTAGGCAAGAAATACTCAAAGTTGGTTTTGCCAGTTCCTTCTTCTGAAATATAGCCTATATCACCTGGTATTCATTGTTATCTCCCATCCAAGTACTATCCAGGGCTTATCATGCTCAGCTTCCAAGATCAGAGATGATCTTGTGCCTTTAGGGTACATCCAGAGGGCAGCTCACTTTAATTTAGACAGGATGCCTTTTATGTTTATCTTATTTCATTGAGCCTGGAAATGAATGAATAGATAAATAGTTACCCGAATCAATTCATTCATGATGGCTGAGTGATTAAGTGCTTTTGGATAAAGGTGTTGTTTTCCTTAAGAGGTCTCTTTGTATCTGTGAAGAAACAAGGTTTTTTTAAAAAAAACATTCATCAAAATTATGTAGATTTTTATCCTGAAAGTGATTAATGCCATGAAACAGCATATGGGACTAAGTTTTAATATGCATATATTGAATCATGCATTGGAACACTCAATATATTTGTAGATTACATTATTAAGGTTCAGGTTTTGAAAGTTATTATATAAAACTGCACACTTCCACTGAGAGTATGAGTCATTATTTGGAAACTGGTCCAACTGCTGAAGGGTGCGGTCTCTACAAGTACAATGATATATATTTATAGTGCAAAAGTGTAACTTATTGCTGATTTTGAAAATATAATCTTCTCCCTCAGCCAAATAATGTCTATAATAAGAACAGTAAAAAGCCCTAGTAAAAGAATAAAAATTCCCACAACAAGCATTCTTTAAAAGCATGAAAAAGAACAAAAATTATCATTCCCTTACATACAGCTGAAGCATGCCTCCTTTGGACTCAAAAAATAATACAAGCTAACACTATTTGTTTGTTTGTTTGTTTGTTTTAATTTCTGCATCGCCTCCTAGCCCACAAGCATTCTCAAACTGATGAACAAATAAAAAGCAGTTAAAACAATACAAAGATAAAAACATTTTAATACAAATTAATATATGAACTCTTCTATATTTCCCATGGTCTTTATTTTTGTTTTCTTAACGTTCAACATCATGCATACCTTTTCACTTTCCTCCTTGACTTTCTTCATTAACTGCTCAACGTCTTTACTAGTTTCTGTTAGTAGTATTGTGTCGTCTGCATATCTTAGGTTGTTAATGTTCCTACCTCCTGTCTTCACTCCTCCAGCCTCTGTGTCTAAGCCTGCTCTGCCTATGATGTTTTCTGCATACAGGTTGATTAAATAGGGCGATAGTATGCAGCCTTGTTGTTGCTGCTGTGTGCCTTCTGACTTATGGCAACCCTATAATGGGGTTTTCTTAGCAGGATTTGTTCGGAAGATGTTTCCCATGCAACCTTGTCTGACCCCTTTTCCGATTGGAAGCCATTCTGTTTCTCCATACTCACTTGTGATAGAAGCCTCTTGTCCTGAGTACAGGTTACATATCAGGACGATCCAAAGTAATGTTACTCCCATTTTTCTGAGATTAACATTACGGCTCTAGAATACTCTGCCACCCCTAACCATGTCTTTCAAAAACACTAACCATGCTAAACCAATACAATCCTGCAAATACGTACCTTTTCATTATAAAAAATTATATTACTTAAAAAGCAGCTGGTCTCTGTGTTCATGTCCCCATTGTATAAAAATATGTATTTGCCACTTTTTACATTATTCTAGTAGATTTTCATGGGATGCCAGAAAATGCTCTGCAGAAAATCTAGCAGCCAGATACATTATGAACAATTTTTAGATGTTTCTAGCACCGAAGGAAAAAAGTAATATTTTAATGATAATTTCCATGATTATATCTAGCACTTATCCAACATTTCTATTTCAAATCTTGATCCAATACAAATCATTTTTATGAGATGAACACTTAGTATTAATCTAAGAAAAGAAGTTTTGTCTATTTTATTTTTCATTGGCTTCTTTCCATTTACAACTACTCTACTCTGAAATGATTCATCCTTCATAGTTTTTAAAAAATCTTATTATGTATCTCAGCAGAAAGTTCTGGACAGTACTGCCATTGGCTTTTTACTAGTGCCTTATAACCAGAGTAACAAAACTAACACCCTCCTTATGTTAGCTAATTCAAAATTAGCTAACATAATGTCATGCTCTGTTACACTGCAGTAAACACAGCTCTCTGTCCATTTATTTTAAAGAACATTTGGATTTACTTGATTAATACTGGCTTTGGTATGCACTTTTTAACATTCCTGGGAACATCTAGGCTTAAAATGTTCTCCAACTCCAAAGGTCACTTACAGCACTTTAAAGATTAACTGGCAAAAATTAAACAAGCTATCACCTTGTTTGCTCTGTAAGTCTAACAATGGTCTCATCTTAAAAAAAAAAAAAGACTGAATATGTATTAGAAGGTACGTATTAAAAAGAAGCAGTAGTTCCATCTGTCCCTGTGCTACATACAGACTGCAGAGCAGGGGTTGGCAACCTACGGCCCAGGGGCCAGATTCGGTCCCCTGAGGCCTTTGGACCGGCCCCAGGCCGGTCCTGCCGCCGCTGCCACCGCCACCATGCGTGTCGTGGAGGCCATTTTGTTTTCCAAAATGCCGCCACGACTCATTTGCGCATGCACAGTACTCGGCGCATGCGGAAACGAGTTGCGGCCGCCGTTTTGGAAAACAAAATGGTGGCCACGACTCGCTCACACCTGCGCATGCATGCACACATGCATGCACAAGCGCGGGGGGTGCCATTTCCCCCCCCCCCGGCCCGCGGAAGATCGGCCCCAGGTAAGAAGAAGTTGCCAACCCCTGCTGTAGAGTCATAAAAGCCACATAGTCTAAATGAGGTGTGGGCAAAATACAGCCTGAAGCTTCCCATGGCCATTTTTTTTCGTGGCCTGTAGCACCCCAGGGGTCAAAAAATAATTTTTGCTCCAAAATGCCAAAAGAAATCAAGTTTTAGATGTGTGGAGGGCATGGCTACCACATATGGAGCCCCTTCCCAACCATTCAGGGGGCAAAATGAAATGTTGTGATTTTTAAAAATGCCTTATAATGCCCCAAAATGCCTTCTTCGGAGCCAGGAAGATCCAAACACTGTCCTAGTTCACTTGGGAAATGAGAAGTTGAGTGGTTGATTAGCAGTCTAAAGGTCAAGAGCCAGGTCAAAACTGGAGGGAGGCACATAGAAGAGTAATCTAAATTCATGAACAGAGCCTAGTGAGCTGCCTTGAATGTCTCTCATAGAATGGGTGACTGTCATTGTTTCCAATAGTCATAGGGCATTTGCTGCATCTCTTACCTAGGGAAGATGATTGTTCAGTGCAAACAACTGGGGCCACACCAATGGAGCTAAAGGTGTGCCAAGACTCTCCCCAACACATCAGATCTGCTAGTATCTCTGAGGGAACCCTAACAAAAACACACACACCCATCTACCCTACAGGGCATTTGGGGGCAAAAAATTGATTTATTTTTGTTGTTTTTGCAAGAACAGATGCAGTGGAGAATGCAGCCCTCCAAGCTCTCCTGCATGGCTAAAATGACTCCCACAGTTGCCCACATCTGGTCTAGCCCAATGCTCCAGATCAGGGCACACTTTATATGACTACCTAACAGATTAGCTTATCAGTCAAACTTACAGTGAAGTACACACCTAAAACAGGCAAAGCAAGATATATTATGTCAGAGGAACATGTTGGGCAAGAACAACATTTAGAAAACCTTAAACCAGTAGACAGCACATGCTACTGGGTGGGGTAACCTAGGGTGGGGTGACTCCACTGTTCTCACTCCCACTCCAGCCCAGGACTTAGTTATTTTACTATTGTAGGTAACTAAGTTCTGGTCAGCAGGATGGCAACAAGGACACTAAATTAAATTTGATTGTAGATGACTTAATTGACTGAATTGATTGACACTTGGCACCAAGTTAAACCCTAAGAACACCAGTGACTGGGGATCAAAACTATTTTAGCCATTCCCTAAACACAAGGGATCTCGCTAAGAGCCATATTACTCTGGCAAGGCGTACTATTGTAAATAGCTGTCTCTTTGTCCATATTACTGTATATACTCATGAATAAGTCTAGAAATTTTAGTCAAAAAATTGACCCAAAAAACTTAGGTCAACTTATTCATGGGTCAATGTAAATACTGTACTTTAACTTTTATCAAAAAACTATCCCCTGGTGAAAGATGAGCTTAATCCCTCCTCAGAGAACCTAAAAGAAGCATTGACACATACACCCTCTACTCCAGGGGTAGGCAACCTTTTTGAGCTGGAGGCCAGGTTGTTGTCCCTCAGACAATTGGGGGGGGGGGGGGGGCGCGAAGCACCAAAAATAAATAAATAAATAATTTTTTGGGGGGGGGAAATTAAAGAATTAAAAAAATATGCATGCACACTCTCTCAGCCCCAGAAAAGCCACGGCAAAACCCCTGTGGAGATTTTGCCAAGAAAACCCCAAGAACAAGTAATAACAACAATAATCAATATCATCATGGGGGGCGGCAGCAGCAGGGCGCGACAGGACCAGCCTGGGGCCGGTCCAGAGGCCTCGGGGGGGCGAATTCGGCCCCCGGGCCTTAGGTTGCCTACCCCTGCTCTACTCTCTCAGCCAGCCAGCCTTCAGGGTTAGCACAAACAGTTATGCTGTTGGAATTCTATAAGTTCTTTGGCATCGTTGTCTTTTGCTTCATCCTTTACATTCTTTGTTATGTGTCTCTAAGTTTTACCTTCAATTTATCCATGGCTCATATCAAAATCCATAATTTTGGTGTCAAAACCTGCCTTCAGTTTATACCTGAGCTTGACTTATGGTCAGGTGTATACGGTAATTTATTTTATCCATTTCCAAAGCACTCCATGATCTCTTGCTTGCAATACAAGAATGTTGCTGCAGTACATGTTTTATTAGTTCAGCTTTCACTTTCACTTTCCTATTGCTGCTTTGGATGTACCGTATTTTTCGCCATATAAGACGCATTTTTCTCCCCCAAAACGAGGTTGGGGAAGTTGGTGCGTTTTATAAGGCGAATATACAGGCTGAGGGCAAACTAGAGAAGTAACTGCCGAGGCCACAGCTAAAAGTAGGCCTCATTTCAGCCTCAGCCTCGGTGCTTCAATGGGCTCCTCCCATCCCAGGAAGAGCCCATTGGAGCACCCAGGACGGGGGTGGAAAGAGTCCCCTTTTCCTGGGTAGTTGAATGGGCTCCTCCTCTTTCCACCCCCATCCTGGGTGCTTCAATGGACTCTTCCTGGGGTCAGAGGACATCCTCCCATCCCAGGAAGAGCCCATTGAAGCACCCAGGACGGGGGTGGAAAGAGTCCCCTTTTCCTGGGTAGTTGAATGGGCTCCTCCTCTTTCCACCCCCGTCCTGGGTGGTTGAACCTCTCAGCCTCAGAGAATGGAAATGGCAAACCCCCTCCTCTGAAGAAATCTGCCAAGAAAACCCTCATGGTAGGGTCAAAATGAGCCAGAAATTACTCCAAGGCACTGGATTACCCTAGCCAAGTCACACTCTCTCAGCCTCAGAGGGTGGAAATGGCAAACCCCCTCCTCTGAAGAAATCTGCCAAGAAAACCCTCATGGTAGGGTCAAAATGAGCCAGAAATTACTCCAAGGCACTGGATTACCCTGGCCAAGTTACACTCTCTCAGCCTCAGAGGGTGGAAATTGCAAACCCCCTCCTCTGAAGAAATCTGCCAAGAAAACCCTCATGGTAGGGTCAAAATGAGCCAGAAATTACTCCAAGGCACTGGATTACCCTGGCCAAGTCGCACTCTCTCAGCCTCAGAGGGTGGAAATGGCAAACCCCCTCCTCTGAAGAAATCTGCCAAGAAAACCCTCATGGTAGGGTCAAAATGAGCCAGAAATTACTCCAAGGCACTGGATTACCCTGGCCAAGTTACACTCTCTCAGCCTCAGAGGGTGGAAATTGCAAACCCCCTCCTCTGAAGAAATCTGCCAAGAAAACCCTCATGGTAGGGTCAAATTAAGCCAGAAATTACTCCAAGGCACTGGATTACCCTGGCCAAGTTACACTCTCTCAGCCTCAAAGGGTGGAAATTGCAAACCCACTCCTCTGAAGAAATCTGCCAAGAAAACCTCATGATAGCTTCGCCTGAAAGTCGATGCATACAACAACATCAACACGTTAAATTTTAAGGCTTACCTGTGCCCAGAGCCAGCGGTGGCACCATGTCTTGGAGCAGAGCCCAGTGAAGGGGCCTCAGGAAGGCCCAGAACAGCCCCGCGCACCGCAAGAGGGACTGGGGAAAAGCCCTGGCTTCGGTTTAAACCCAGTTTTTCCCATCCCCAAAGGAGGGACCCTCTGCTTTGGGAATTGAAAGCCAAGGATCGATCCTCTTTAAACCGAAATCAAAGCTCTCTTCTGGGTTGCTACTTCAATGGGGCAGTCCAGGAGAGAGCCCTGGCTTCAGTTTGAAGCCGGTTTTTCCCCATCCCCAAAAGAGGTCGCAGCACAGGGGGCAGGGGGCAGAGCATGTTGAGAGCAACCCGGCAGCCATTTTGTGTTGCTACACAAAAGGGCAGCTGGAGAAGCCCAGCAAAAAAATCCCGCCATGGCGGCAGTGCCGCTGCGGCGGCGGCTGTGGTGGCAGGACCAAAACGGGGCCGGTAACAAGGCCTCCCTGGGCCAGATCCGGCCCGCGGGCCGTAGGTTGCCGACCCCTGCCCTAAGAAATTCATGGAGTCGCCATAAGGCGACAGGAGACTTGCAAGAAAGTTGGGCAGGGAATTTGTGCAATATCTGGCCCTGCTGCTGGCTTAAACTTACATTTACAACTTAAAATTGTTCTTAAACTGCTGTTAACTTTATACAGTTGATATAAAATATTTTACTACAGTATTTGGTTAAGAATCTTTTTTTTCCTAGATTTTCCTCCTTTAAAATTGGGTGTGTCTTATATGCCGGGGCGTCTTATATGGCGAAAAATACGGTACGTACAGTCTGTTCGTGCCATACACTGGTTTGTCACATGCTGCTTTGTACAGCAAGTCTGGGAGGATAAAATGGTGCACACGCACACGCCACACTCAGCCATTATTTTCAATGGGGCTTAAGCATATACGTTTTTCCATTACGCGGAGGGGAGTCTGGAATTGATCCCTCACGTATGGGAAGGGCCCACTGTATTGACCTTTTATCTTGCTTGTCCCACATCATAACTAGCAGTCATAACTGGGTCCTGGTCTGCTCTCTTGCTTCTACAAATGAGTAGATCTTAATGGAACTCATTCCTAATCCAATCCTCTAACCCAGGGGTAGGCAACCTTTTTGAGCCGGGGGCTGGGTTGCTGTCCCTCAGACAATTAGGGGGCTGAAGCACCAAAAATAAATAAATAAATAAATAAATTTTAAAAAATTTAAAAAGAACAAGTAATAACAACAATAATCAATATCATCATGACAGGCAGCGGCGGGGGGCGGCAGGGGGCAGCGGCGGCAGCAGAACTGGCCTGGGGCCAGTCCAAAGGCCTCAGGGGGGCGCATCCAGCCCCCGGGCCTTAGGCTGCCTACCCCTGCTCTAACCAGACATATCAGTCTTAAGGATTTCCCCCCACTTTGGTCATCAGCTTGGATTTGTTACTTTGTTTCCTCTTGCTTATTACAGTAGGTCCTTCCTATCCATGGGGATCTTGCCCCCCCCCCACCGGTGCACAGGGAAAAGGCCGGAGCTCAAGCTCATATTAGTCAATGGGTGGTGATGTGTGCGCATCTGCATTGGCATGCCCATGGACATGCGCCGCCATTGGCTAATATGGGGGTGGGCCGATCTGCATGACCTCTAGTCCATGGATAGCTATCCTGCTGATATAGCAGGTTCATTGTATTTCTACGTATACAGGTTGAATCTCTCTTATCCAGAATTCCAAAATCTGAAAGCCTAAATAATCCAAAAACAAAAACTTTTTTTTTCATGGGTGGCTGAGACAGTCACAACTTTGCTTCCTGATGGTTCAATGTACACAAACTTTGTTTCATGCATAAGATTATTAAGAAATATTGTATAAAATTACCTTCAGGCTATGTGTAAGGTGTATATTAAATGTAAATGAATTCTGTGCTTATATTTGGATTCCATCTCAAAGATATTTCATTATGTATGTATATGCAAATAAGTATTCCAAAATCCAATAAATAAATAAAGAAAATCCAAAATATTTCTGGTCCCAAGCATTTCAGATAAGGAACATTCAACCTGTATTTCCAGTCCTTCTTTTCCATTTTATCTTTGTAAGAACAAGAGCAATAAATGAGGCTGAGGGAGACCAGCTGGCACAAGATGACCAAAGAATTTCCATGACACAATATGGATTAGAATCTGGATATTTATGACTGAGTCCAGCACTTACATGGACAACATGGTCTACATGACCCTGTTCTGCATTCTTTCTTCTATTAACAATTGTTTTGAAATTACTCGGCATCCATTCAAGCCCTACCCAAATAAGACAAAGGAAGCTCATAACAGATTTCCTTGTAAAAGATAAGCAGTGAAGCACATTTTAAAGAAAAATCAATTCCAAATAGAATGTAGTACTCAAATATAAGGAAACTAAATCTTCATGATATAATCTTTCTCTACCACAATCCGGTATCCTGCTTTCAGTATCAGCTTTTTCTTTGAGGCTTCAAACGATGGAGTACACCCACTGCCCTCAAAAGGCCACTACTAGAATTGCTAATAATGAAGTTTGTTGTTGTTGTTGTTGTTGTTAACTGCCTTCGCGTCAATCTCAACCCATGGCAACTCTGCTGATGAGACATCTCCAAGACCTCCAGTCCTCCACTGCTCTGCCCAACTCCTGCAAACTCACACTCGTGATCTCTTTAATAGAGTCCATCCATCTAGCATGTGGCCTTCCTCTCTTTCTACTTCCCTCCACCTTTCCTAGCATTATTGTTTTTCCCCATGATTCATCTTTTCTCATGATATGTCCAAAGTACGCCAGCCTAAAGAAAATTAATTGGCTGAACATTAAAATATGCAACAGGGAACCTGGTTATTTTTCCTAGCATTGATTTATATGAGGACAGAGTTCAGCTGAAGGATCATCATGCTATAAAGCAAAAGCCAAGAACACATTTGTGTTCTTCCATTAACATTCTAGCCCCTATCTAAAGGATGAAGCAAAGGAAAACAATGCTAAAGAACTTACAAAATTCTAGCAGTCTTAATTGTGCTCACACTGGATGGATGAGAGATTAGAAGGGGGTCAGTGCTTCCAGGACAGATTATACTCTTGCCTTTCAGCAGGCGATGGTTCCCTTTTTTATAACAGTTGGAAGTACTTACAGTGACCCATGGATAAGTCAATCCAGGTTTTTGGAGTCAATTTTTTTACTAAAATTTCTAGACTTATACATGAGCATATACAGTAAGTGTGTACTCAAAAGAGCAGCAAATAAATTAAGAGCTATTTTTAAAAACTTTTTGACCTGTGCTAAGGTCCCTTTGCGGCAGGATTGGCCCAGAACTGGCAGACTGGCATCTGGTCTGCCCGATCTTGACATGGGGTTTTTGACTTGCATTGTCCAAACAGGATGACACAATGCTGAGGGGAACACATGCCTTTTTGCCCATGTGGACAGCCCCTCAGAGGGAGGCAAAGGCAAACCTCCCCTGAACAAATCTTGCCAAGGAAACCTATGGATACATTTGCCTTAGGACCACCATAACTGAAGGCCACAACAATTATTTTTTAAAAAATGAATTTAAAATGAAAAATTAAAAGTATTTTTTAAAAACAAAATGTAAACAAAATATAGATAAGGTTTTCAAAATGATGCTAGTAAACACACCATTTCCCAATTTTCCATTACCCCATTAATGTAATGTTTACTGCTTAGCAATAATTTTTCTATTGTTTTTTCCCACTTCAAGTGATCCCTGACAGTAAGCTCTGCCATTATTTGCCATCTGGTTTCCAAAACCATTAAAGAACAAAGGCATTGTCCTCTTAGATGGAAAACAAATGAGCACCAAGATTGAAAGAAACAATTCTTAAGCTGCAGCTAAGATTTAGAAGTAATTCCAAATGGGAAAAGGCTGGGATTTTTCATCTACATTTAGATCAACCAGCAGCAGATAGAACAGATATAGGTGCGGAATTCATTTTAAGAAACAAAACTGTCTTTAAAAAAACAAAAGGCAATTTAAATTCACAGCACTTCAAACAGTGGTGCATTAAAGGTTAGCAGTACTTCTGAATAATTAGAACTAGAGCAAGAGCTAGTATTTCCTTTTCAAAGTTATGCACTTCTTTCTTTCTTCATTCCTTCCTTGTTATCCTACCTTTCCCACAATATGGGATCCAAAGCAACTTGTAAAATAGTTAAAACAAAGAAGAGAAAACAAAATGGAAAAATAAACAACCAATCCAAGTTTATAGCAGTATTTATAGCATGTACATTTCTATACCGCTTATCAGTGAACTCAGCACTCACTAAGAGGTTTACAATCTGTAAGGCAATTGCCCCCAACAAACTGGGTACTCTTTACCGACATACGAAAGGATGGAAGGCTGAGTCAAATTCGAAGCCCTGGGATTGAACTCACAACACAGTGGCTGCAGTACCAGCATTTAACCACTGTGCCACCAGGGCTCCTTCATTTTGGCTATAAGAATTTGCATAGTTTCTTCTCATAACTTAAGAAATCATTTATTTATAGGAAGACAAATTTAGCTTAGATACAGACACTTAAATTAAAAATACTTAAATGAAGAACATGGTATTTGTGGAGCTTTCTACATTTGTGGTAAAATCTCAGAAATTTGGCTGACTGAATCAGTACTAACAGTGCAATCTGAAGCATGTCTACTCAGATTTATTTAACAGCCACTGAGGTTTGACAGTCAATGGGATTTATTCTCAGGTAAATGTGCTAACGCTGCAACTTAATATGTCTAAAAGACAAATCCCAAAGAAGAAGAAAATTGTTGAAAGCAAATAATTATGGTCAGTGCTGTAATAATAATAATAATAATAAAAAAGGAAATCAGGACTACGGTTCAACCCCCTCCTTAAATCAAAACATGGGCACACTGATGGACAATGAAATGTATTAGATGAAACTAAATTAAAATTAAAAAAACACCTTTAAATGAAAACAATCCTCCCTATTATGCACTGATTCTTACATAGATAAAAGTTTTCAGTCTGTGTTATACAATATACAGTTACTTTCTAATCTACCCCATTCTCTCGTCACTCCAAATATTTCAAGCTTGACAAATTCCCTTTCCAACTGAAACAAATATACTCCATAATTCCAATGAATTATAATTGTCCAAGACAGATTATAACATGGGAAGCTACCTCGTAGAGAATCAGACCATTCATCTATCCAGTCTAATATTGACTGACACTGAACAACAGCAGCTCTTCAAGAATTGAAGCTGTAACATTTTACACACAAATCTTTCCATCCTCTCCCCACTCCAAGATCCAGATGCAGACTGCTGTCTCCTTAAATTGGAAAAGCAGTCTTTATTGGGATGACAAGAGAGTGGATGGAGAGAACGTACTCCATACCCTCACAGTGACAAAAAAGAATCACTTGTGTGTGGGTACACATACACATGTTGCTCCTGACCCATAAGCTAGCACCAGATGCATAAAAGGTTATGCCTTTGAGTTAAAGTATGCCTGGCAACAGAAACTTGGAAAGCCACTACAGGTCAACACAAACTGATAGTCTTCAACAGGTAGGTCAGCCCCAGCAGTGAGTCACAAATAACCCTGAGATATATTATATCAATGCTGTGTCATTTTCTTCTGTGAAAATGATGTATCTATCTCTTTACTGCTAGAGTCCAACACCATCCTAAATATATAGGCTCTTTAAAGTGGATATCATGTTGTCGGGTGGGGTTCCAGGTGGGTTCCAGCTCGTGACCTGAGTAAATAATATTGGGCTAGATAAATCAGTGAGCTGATACAATATAAGATAGTTTTATTGTGCTAAGGATGCCAGTAAACAATTCTTTGTTAGGCTGAAAGTTTGCCAATAATTTAAATTAATCTGCTACTATCTTAAAGATGGGAGCTAATGACAAAAGGTACACCTGGTAGCTAGGGATCATCTCCAGTTGTCAACATGCAATTCCCATTCAGGCTTAGAGGTGACATCTTTCTAGGTAAGAGAGAGAAGCAGCAGAACAGTTTAGGCAGCATTCATAGTTTGGATTAGGGTACTATTATTTTAATCCTCACGGGCAGAGATCCACATCCTCCCACTACCTGGCAGCTATCAAGTTCAGGGAGGGGTTCCTGCTGCTGTTGTCTCTCGGTGGAGCGGAAAGGGGAAAAGCAGTTCAGAGCACAGCTCATCTCTGCTCAGTGAGTGGGTGGGAGGGAGGGAGAAATGAAGGTGCACTATTAAGTACACCCATCTTTTGGGATCACACAGCAGCTAGATCTACATGGTTTGACTCACCTCCCCTTCATTCCTCACACCACTGGTGGGGGAAACAGCAGGAACAACAGCAAGAACCCCTCCTGGGTTTGACAACTGTTAAGTGCTGGGAGGTTTTTGGATGGCACTCAAGGACAAAGGAATACTCCCTGGGCCCAAACCAAAATGGGACCTAGGCACACGTAAGTCACTAACAGGATACCAGCTAACAGATGGAAAATCTTTGTGTGTATGTTCTGTCTCCTCCATAAAGGAGCCATAAATATAAATCTAGGAATCTGTTCTTAGTTGTTGCACTACATAAACTTTTAAATGATATGGCTACACATATGATATATAATTTATGACTTTATGGTAGTCAGATAAAAGACAACTTTCCCTTTGTGGAGCATTTAAAATTGTCCTCCATTCACAGAAAAATGAAAGCAACAATAGCTAACTATAAACAACTCACACAATAATTTCAGCTTCTGTAATGAGTCTCGTTTCTTAAAAAATATTGTACCTATCAAGGTAAGCAAAAAAATTAAATAAGATGGCAGCAACCAATCTTTCCCATATACAGTATTTGCCTTAAAAATAGTCCCCCATTACCCCCATTTAACCACCACTTTACTATAAATAGACAAATCTGTATGCAGTGGAGAATCCAAGACAAGTAACTAAGCATTCATTTTTAGCTCCTAATGTGAAGACTGTTCTACAACAAAAAACAGGGTTACATTATTGACTCTGAAGATTCTCAGAATGCCAAAACTAAGCTTGCCCAGCAATTATAATAGCATGAGGGATGTGCAGCTCAAAGAATATCGGTCTTTATCTTATGATACAGTACTTTTATGCAACAATTTTTCCTAGGAGATGGCTGATGAGATCCAACAGCCCACAGTGATCTGTTGTGCTATGGCTTCAAGAGAACCATGGAGGATATATGTTCACTGAATTAATAAATAACATAATTATTATATCTAATAAACTGAGTTTTTGTAAAAAGTAGGTTGTTAGATATAAAACTTTGCTATCTGCCCTAATGTACCAAATATACACTATAGCATCTCATTTGCTTGTGCTTTACATAGCTCAGTACATAATCTGTTAATACTATCTCCAGTCTTCTTAAAATAAGTAGCTTTATGTTGATCTGGTTCAACAAGCATTTCTCTTTAAAATACCACATTCTTCAGTTACTCTGTTTCACATTTTTTGTAACAGTTGATTGGGTGCTCTGCTACAGCCAACATACCAAAGAAATTATGGTAATATTTTTTAAAATTAAGAATATTCCTGCAGTTACCTTTGACTGCTGTCTTCCTGTCCTTGGAGGCAATTTCTAATCTTGCAACTATGGACCCACTTTAGGTGAACAACTAAGTTTCATAACTGCTTGGGGGGGGAAATACTTTGAAACCCATTTTCCACTAGCCTCCTTACTGTTTGGACAATGCGCCAGATTGATTGCAGCTGGATTAGACAGAATGGAAAATTCACATAATCCCTACATCTTGTCTCCTTTGAAATGGAAAGAAAAAGACTATTTCTCTTTTTTCCCCAACAATTCAAATTACTATTCTGTTTTCATTTTCAAACAGAGTCAGATATAGTCAGCCTACCATATCCATGGATTGAACCATCCACAGATTCAACCATCCGTGGCTTGGAAATATTCCCTACCCCCAATTTTTTTACAACACTTGATTTTGCCATTTTATATAAGAGACACGATTTTATGATGTCATGTATATAACAAGACTTCAGCATCCATTGATTTTGGTATCCATAGGGCATCCTGGAACCCAACTCCAGTGGATACCAAGGGCCCACTGTACCAACAAGTTAGTACAAGTGCAGGGTTTGTTTGTTTTTAAATGATGCAGAGTAATGGTATAATTTCATAATTTACATGAACTTAAACAGCATATATTCAGCCAGACAAACAACCAATTTTCAGCCTAGCATGTATGTTTCACTTTTTCATTGAAGTCAACAGGTTACTTCAAAGGAAAATATTATCTTCAGTTACTTAGGCTATTGGGAGGAGGGGTTCGTATCTTTCAAAAAGTACGTGCAAATTCAAAAAGTGTGTTGTTGTGAGCCCTCAAGTCATTTCAAAGTTATGATGAACTTAAGGTGAACTTATCATGGGGTTTTCTTGGCAACATATGTTCAAGAAGGATCTGTCTTTGCTTTCCTCTGAGGCTGAGAGAGTGTGACTTGTCCAAGGTCATCCAGTGGGTTTCCATGCCTGAGCAGGTATTCAAACCCTGGTCTCCAGAGTCACAGTCCAACACTCCAAACACTACACCACAATGGCTCTCAGATACTGTTCTACCACATGTAAAATCACCCCAAATATGAACAGGCAATTTCACCCACATTTATTCTGCAACTACCCTAATAAAATCTGTAACATAAAAATCAACACTAAACATCAAATGCACTTTTTAGTGGACAAGCCACAACAAATGCAACAGGGCACACACAGAGATATGCTGCAAATTCTGTCAAAGGAAAATATTATCTTCATTTGGCTATACAGATGAATTCAGACTATGACAGAATACACCTCCAGAGCTTAGGCCAAAGAAAGAGTTTATTAATGCTATATACACTTTAGTATTCCCTTGTACTTCTGATTAAGTGATGAATCAGAAACTACTTGAAGGCACACAACCACCACCAATTGTTTGCTGTGATATCTTTACCAGTGAACCTATGATTTGCATGGTTTGCAACAAGGCACAACTTACCTTGCAAGGCAAAATTTAAATCACATTTGAAACTCTAGCTTGGGGAAATCTGGTTTGCAAATAAATCAAATGTAAAAGTGGCGATCAGAAAGTGCAAGCATAGGGTTCATTCACAAAGTACAAAATTAAGATATGGCACTATGTTCTCCAGTAAGGATATAAAGAATATCTGTAAATTTTCTCACTTTTGACAAAAAGGGGTGTTTCAAGAAAAATTAACTGCTGGAAAAAGTTTTGCAAAAACGTACTAACGTGCCAAAAAAATTAAAAGGCACAAAACTCTTACAATTTCACCTAGCTTTTGAAACGTCTGTACTCAAGTAGAAGAACAAATAGTATATACAAGAGAAGATGTATATCTCTATTTTCTACCATCTTAGATATCCCACTCAGAAGAACTAATTTGGAAACCTATTGACCAAAATTATTTGACAAGACAGAAATGCTCCTGATCAGCTGGAAGTCAGATCAGGGAATAGGGCCCTGATGGTGAACATATGGGATGCGTGCCAAAGGCAGCTGAAGGCCAGGGATGGCGCAGGGGGAGGAGGAAGAGGTTAGCGCCTGTTCCTCTTCTCCCCCCTCGCCCCTCCCCTGGGCCTTCAGCTGTCTGGAGAGGCAGCTGAAGGCCTGGGAGGGCAGGGGGGGAGAAGTCCTGACCCAGAAGTCCCATCCCCAGAGGGCAGAAGTCCCATTCCAAGCACCAGATAACATCTGGTGCTAGAAGGCCTTTTAGTTTGGCCACTCAACCCCTAAAAGGTTCGCCATCACTGGAATAGGGATTCAACCTGTGCTGGATGTGGTTAAACTTCCTTTGAAATCACAGGTTCACAGCTTTGGCATGCTCCTGGACCTGGACTCAGACCTGAGCCTGGATGCCCAGGTTTCAGCTGTGGCTAGGAGTATATTTTCACAGTTAAAGCTAGTGTGCCAGCTGCATCCATTCCTTGAAAAGTCAGATCTAGCTATGGTGAGACATGTCTTGACTACATCCTGTTTGGACTACTGAACACACACTATGTGGGGCTGCCTTTGAAAACTTCAGCAGGTCCAAAATGCTGTGGCCAGGCTGTTGACTGGGACTGGGTACAGGGCTCATGTGGACCCTTCCCCATTGAAACACCTGCACTGGCTACTGGTCCATTTCCAGGAAGAAATCAAAGTGCTGGTTATGACCTTTAAAGCCCTTTAGGACTTGAGTTTGTACTATTTGAAAGACTAACTCCTTATATAAACCAGGGCGTGCACTGAGATCTCCAGGGGAGGGCTTTCTCACAGTCATTGGAAGGCATGGTTGGTGATTTTGTGGCTGCTGGGAACTCAGCCCTTGTGCTGGCTGCAGACTCTCCTCCGGGGGCTGCTGGAGTTGCTGCATCCCTAGCATGTCCCCTGGACTCTCAGACTCTCCATCAGAGCCTTCAGACTCAAGAGGACATGCCAGCATCCTCATCCTGGAGGCAGGTGAAGACGTTTTTATTTAGGCAGGCTTTTGTACTTTAATTATGGAGTTGCAGTATGTGAAGTGGTATGCTCTCTCTCTCTCTCTCTCTCTCTCTCTGTAGCTCAATCTTTGACTGAAACTGTGTTTTAAATATGTTTTAAATATTTTAGTGTTTTAGCTGTTTTTAATAGGGAGGAAGAAGGAATGTAGCTGCACCTGAAAGATGATTTGATTTTGATTTTTGAATGTGCTTTTGTGGATCTGTGGCCGGAGGTGACTTATGGCTCTGAGTTGTCATGGAGAGGTCATTTTCTAGTCAGGGCTAATATCACAGCTGCAACCTGCCCCTGGAGAGGTGGAGGACCTATTAAAATGGTCCACCCTTAAAGGCTAATGGATCCATTAAGATTCCAAGAGGCCCTGAAGGCTTATATGGCTGGCATCACCAACGACCCTGCTGAAGCTCTGGTTGAAAATGGAACCAAAAACTAACCAAGGATATTGACACTGTTGCACCCAAACATCCTCTCCGACCTATTGGTAAACAAGCTCCTTGGTATACAGATACCCTCAGGGAACTGAAATGGGAAGGACGATAACTAGAGAGCAGATGGTGGAAAACTGAACTTCTAAGTGTCAAGACACGTTATAAAGAACTTCTTTGCTCCTATAAAGTGGCAATAAGTGCAGAAAAGAAAACTTTCATTTCTGCACATATTGTGTCTGCAAATTTACATTTAGCTGAGCTGTTCATGATGGCAAGAGGTCTAACTCGGGCACCCTCCCCCCGAACCCAACTTTAGAACCTTCAGTAGCTCACTGTAATACTTTTGATAACCATTTTGCAGATAAAATCTCTCACATAAGTGCCAATTCAAACACCATCATTGGAATGGAAATCAATAATGATGTGTCCAGTGACTCTGTGAGTGGGATTATACTGAATCAGTATCAATGGGTGAGTAATGTTGATATGGGAAAGTAAGGAGGACTACTTGCTTTCTTGATCCCTGTCTCTCTTGATCGGTCATCCAAGGAGGAGATACAATTAGGTTTCAAATACAAAATACCATCAATCCATCTCTCAGGGAGGGTAATTTCCCATCCTGTTTAAAAGAGGCAGTGGTTAGACCACTGATGAAAAAGCTCTCCTTGGATCTTCTGGACCTTAATAATTACAGACCAGTATCAAATCTTCTTTTTGGGGGCAAGGTGATTGAGAAGGCAGTTGTCTTCCAATTCCAGGCATTATTGGATGACATACACTTTATCCACCCATTTCAAACCAGCTTCAGAGCAGCATATGGCGTTGAGACTGCTATGGTCGTCCTAGTAGATAATCTTCACCTAAACTCTGACAGGGAGAGTGTGTCCCTCCTGATGCTTTTGGACCTCTCAGGGGTGTTCAATACCATCAATCACAGTATCCTTCTGGAATGCCTGAGGAGGTTGTGAATTGGAGGCACTGTGTTGCAGTGGTTCTGGTCCTACTTCTCAGGCAGGTTCCAAATGGTGGTGCTTGGGGATAGCTGCTCGTCAAATAAGGAGCTGCTATATGGAATACGACAAGGTGCCATTCTATCTTCAATGCTATTTTAATATCTACATGAAACTGCTGGGAGAGACACCCAAATATACTTCTCCATGCCTTCAAAAACAGCTTCAGCTAAGGAATGTCTCCCCTAAATGAATGTTTGGAAGAGGCAATGGGCTGGATGAAGAAAAAAAAAATTGAATCCAGACAAGACAGAAGTGCTTACTATCTAGGGTCCTAATCTAGGGCTAGAGATGTGTCAACCAGTTCTGGATGGGGTTACAGTCCCCCTGGAAGACTGTGTTTGTTTGGGAGTGCTCCTGGATCTGTCCCTTCAAATGCCAGCTCAGACAGATACGATGGTCAGAAGTGCCAGTTATCAACTTCAACTGACATGCCAACTGTGACACTTCCTAGAATCAGAGGGCTTAAAGATGGTAATGAATACACTGGTAAGCTCAAGGCTGGACTTCTGCAATGCATTCTACATCTGGCTACCTTTGTACCAAGTCTAGAAACTCCAACTGATTACGGGTACATCCAGGAGTGATCACATCACATTGATCTTAAAATCACTCCACCGGCTGCCAATTGGTTTCCAGGCAAAGTACAAAGTGTTGGTTATTACCTTTAAAGCCCTACATGGTTTGGGTCCAGGTTACCTACAAGATCGCCGTACAATCTGCCCTGTACACTTGGGTCCTCTGGGAAATTTGCTCCCACTGGCCAGGACTAGATTGGCCGTGGTTTCCCAGAGGACTTTTTCATCTGTTGCCCCCTACTGTGGAATGATCAGCCAGAAAAGATACAACAGCTGAAATGTGCTGACCATTTTTAAAACAGCATTAAAGACATATCTCTTCCAATAGGCCCACCCAGTCAATTTTAAATCATGACTTTTTAATTGTATATGTACTCTAAGTGTGTTTTAACGATTGCATAGTGTATTTTAACTGTGGGTGTATGTGTTTTTAATTGTGTTTTGTATTTTAATATGTTGTACCTTGCCTTGAGCCTTGAGGACAGGTAGGAAATTACTACTACTACTACTACTACTAACAACAACAACAACAACAACAGTGAACTCATTCCTTCAGATTCATTCCAGCATGATATCCAGGCCACTGGATGTAATATATTACTATATAATCAGCATATTTAGAGAGGAGTAGGAATGGAATGGAATGAAATGGAATAGAATGAGATCCAGGAAGATACAAATCATGACCTTTGCCCTAAATTTTCAAAGGGCTCCTTAAGGTGATACAGGTCTTTCAGATCTTTACAGAAGTCATTTAGTGTTGATGTGTGTAAGCAGTAAATCTGCTTCTTTAAAGTCTGTTTCCTTGGGTTCAAAACCTTCTCTGAGAAGATTCCTTCTGTTATGTGTGTAATAGCAACGACTCTCACATTAACACATGTAGTGTCACTCCCTTTTGTTTTTAATTGGCTGTAAATCTAATACACATATAATTGTGGGAAAACACTGCTCACCTTATTAATTGAAAAGATAATCAACCTAATATTCTAAAAAGCTAATCGATTTGACCTAAAACGATAAATATCAAATTAAAGATAGTTCTTCTACAATTGTTCATTTTAGCTCTATTTAAGTCACATAGTCAAGTGTTTCAACTTCTAATTTCCCCCTCCCATTATGCTACTCTATCAAAATCTATTCAGGTTTCAAGAAAATTCTCACATCAAAATGTATGCAAATTATACCTGTCACCAAAGTGGAGACAGCCACAGAATTACAGCATAAGTGCAACTTATTTTTAGCTGAAGGAAGAAGAATTTTTAACTGTTGACTCACACTGAATACTGAAATTAGTAACTTTTAAAAAGTACAGCTCAAGTTAGCTTTTAAATAGCTAGTTAGCCTTTAAAACATATTTTTAATAATATCATAAAGTATTTGATGTTTTTCTTTTAAAAACATAGAATAATAAAAAAATCATTTAAAAATATGTAATTCAGAATACTGTAAAACTGAATAAATTATAAGAGCGAGTTGTCAATATTTGTGCTGCTTATAAAAGAAGAAACTGAGAAGAGATGGTCTTAACTGTTTGGAAATTTCTGTATATACTGATGGCAAAAAAATGTTTGTGGATAATGAAAAAAAGATTAACAGGCATTTCAAAGAGAATATTCTAAGTATAACTACTGTAAAATATAGCAGGAACTAAAGTCATCTTAGCAATTTTGCAGCAATCCTGTGCATGTTTTCCTGAGAATAACTGAACACACTAGCACTTAATGTTGAATAAACAGACTTAGGATTGTACTGTTAATCAGTTTTCTCCTTTAAACAAATTATTTTACAAATAATTCATCATCACATAAATCAGGAGTAAGAACTGTGTTACAGTGTGAACTCCCAACACCCCTCACTATTGGCTACAGTGGTCAAAAAACATTGGCAGTCAACAACATCTGAAGGGCTGCATATTTCCTACCCTTACATATACGTACATGTATACACATGCATATACTCCTAATACATTAAACACAAATCAACTAAAATGCCTTGGAAAGATAACATTACCTCAATTTGATCTCCAAAAACCCTTCATATCAAGAAAGAACTCTGCTACTGGAACAACCTAAACTTGATCAGCATTTAATAAGTAATGAGTTAAAATGAGGAAGTGATAGTGCACTTTTTAAAGTGTTCTGCAACCCAGGATGTGCAATACCTCCTGCTGATTACAATTGTGTAGACCTGGAATTCTCAGACTTTGTGAAAGCTGGCTGCTGTAAATAAAAATTAAATTAGACACCTTCTTGAATGTGCAAACATGTGCTCTGGTGTTTATTAGGGTACATATTTAATCTGTAACTGCCTACTGGATCTCCACGGCCAGATAAAAAATCTTGAGTAATTGGTTATGTTTATATGACAGCATAGTTTTTAGATTCTTGTGCATTGTATATGTTTTTAAAAAATGACACTGATTTAAATTTATAAAAGAATCATCCTGGATCACTTAAAGTGAAGTCAGAGAGTGAGCAGGCACTGGAAATTTTATTCACTTTAGGGTCTACATTCCAATTTAAGAAAGTTCTCAGGAGCCACTTTCCAACACTGGACATGACTAATGACATAGAGAAGAGCCAAGCACAGAGCAGGACCAGATTTACAAATTAAGCATGCAGATTCATACAAAGCTCAATATTATGCATGTCAGGAGCAAGTCCCAGTGGAACAGCTTTTCTGACTATAAGCTGCATTGTATCTAATTACTGTTCAATACCCTCTATATCAGGGGTAGGCAAATCGTGACCCATGGACAACATGCAGCCCCAAAGTGGAGCCCTTGAAGCTCCCCAAGGCCCCCAGCCATCCCCACCCCAAATTCAGGCAAAAATTGACCTTTACCCTCTCCACAGTTGCCTCATATTAATTGCCTGAAGACAACAGGAGAAACATACAGGCTAGACAGGAACCACCCCAGGCCACAACTGGCATGCTGGGAATGCCTCCTCTCTCTATGCAAAATTTTAAAATATGATGACTGCTCTTTGTGCCAAGATGAATTCTTATATACAGGTAGAGTCTCCCTTATCCAAAATGCTTGGGACCAGAAATGTTGTGGATTTATTTATTTTTCAATTTTGGAATTCCTGTATTTGCATATATATACATAATGAGATATCTTAGTTGCAGCGAAAAAGTATTCTCTTCTGTGAGTACTCTTTCAGTAATGTTACTTGTTTTTATGTTACTTGTTTTTAACTTCACTGATGAGAAAGCAGAAGATCAGGTACTAACAAAAACTTGGGTCCTCATGCCAGGGAAGGGAGTTGTTGCAAAAGCATTTCAATGGGAACTGAGTGGGTGCCTGCAGTGTTGACTTGAAGAATCTTTCAGATCAAACTGTACAACTGTATCTCATTATCTATCTTGTTAAGAGCAAAAAGGAACTTTTAACACATATACTTCAGATACAAGTAAAATGCCCACTGTTATTATGTGCCTTCAACTCGTTTCTGACTTATGGCACCCCTGTGTATCATAGGTTCTTCATGACAGGATTTGTTCAGAAGGGGTTTGCCATTGTCATCCTCTGAAGCTGAGAGAGTGTGACTTGTCCAGTCTAGTAGCTGAGCTGGGATACAAATCCTGGTCTCCCAGTGTCCTGGTCCAACACTCAAACCACTACACCACACTGGCCCTCATGGCACCTTAAAATGTTATGCAGACTAAAATCATAACCTTAAGAATATCTGAATACAGAAAGCAAGAAAATATAACATTGTATGTCAACTGTAACTTAAAAGTCACACTGCAAGGTAAGATAACAAAAGAAAATAAGGAGGCAAAACACAGATACATTTCTTCTGTAAAAAAATAAAGAAAACGTTACATTTCAGCCTGCAGGAAGGCACTCAATATATGGGATTTCTGACAGAACAACTAAGATGTCATTTTCTCCAGAGGAAAGAAGCACTATCAAAGTTAAAAAACAAAGCAACTACTGAGAAAATACTACTGACATAAAGCAGCTCGCTGTGTCTTACATCGAACAGAAACTAAAAAATATTGAAGAGCAGAGGGGATTGATTTAGCTCTTTTTCACAGTGCTCCTGTACAAGAAAAGATACTGCACAATAATACAATTATTACAATTAACTATTACAAAATGTGCAGTATATGCTATATAACACAAAAAAGCCTTAGGGCCTCATTCAATATGACATTCATTTCACATTCCATACAGAAGTAAGAATTGCTACTGTAAGCAAACAGACTGCTTTTGTGCACACAAATGGAAAAACATCTGTTTTAATACTCATAGAATCATAGAGTTGGAAGAGTCCAGAAGGGCCATCTACTCCAAACCCTTCCATGCAGGAATATACAATCAAAGCACCTCCAACATATGGCCATCCAGCCTCTGTTTAAAAACTTCCACCACTCTCCAAGGCAGTGTGTGCCACTGTCGAATACCCCCAGGAAATTTCTCCTAATGTTTATGTGGAATCTCTTCTCCTGTAGTCTGAATCCATTGCTCGGTGTCCTAGTCTCTGAAGCAGCAGAAAACAAGCTTGCTCCAGTCTCAATATGACACCCCTTCAAATATTTAAACAAGGTTATCATGTCACCCCTTAACCCTCTCTTCGCCAGGCTCAGTGTGTCTTGCACTGGTTGCTGCTCTAGAAGTCTTCCATCCTTCAAGGGATTTCTCAGGGCCAATTGCCAGAAGAAGGACAGCTAGTCTATCATGCATGATGTTTTGGAACACAACCGTGGTCATTCTATTCAATCCATGCTTAACATGGTTACCTCTTGACCCCATCCCTCAGTCCAAATAATTTCTTTCCTCCAAAATCACATACACACTATCTTCAGAGTTCTAAAGTTTACATTCCATGGTTTTCAATTCGCTAAAGAACAGTAAAAAAAACACTTAGTGTTTGCTAGGCTTCCAACAAAAGAAATAACTTTTCACCATAGTGTTTCCCTCAGTATCAGAGATTTACACAAAGAAACTGACAGCTTTATGAAAAGGAAGACAGCATCTATGTAGGCGAATTCACAAATGTCATCATACACAGCTTCAAAATTTTAAAGGGCAAAGTCTCATCCATTGTTGAAACACCAGAACTCAAAAGAGTACTTGAGATGGCTTGTCCTTCAATCACTATCTGCAAGTGAAACATTTTATTAATGAAATACAAATAATCTACTCTTATCATTTAAGAATAAAATTATGCTTAAATCATTAATACCTTCTACTGAGGTCTGACGAACTCCTCCATCTCTTGGCCGAAATCCTGTTAGTGACTTACACTGACATAAATACCATTATGCAAGTGGTTGCAATTTCTGGCAAATTGCACTAGGGTAGTATCCTAATCAGGGTTGCACATGCGGTATACCTGTTCTGTAGCAGGTAACCACAGAGCATTGCTATCCCATTCATGCAATTATACAGCAACACAATCCTGTATAGCACAGATGTAACATAACCTTGGCATAAATAAGCTGCTGTAAATTTAACTACTGAATACCCTTACCAAACAGGATCTTGGTGCATATATACTTAATTCTTAGTGAATAGTGAAGGTCATGGAAAAAGCACCATTCAAAATATTTGTGGCATCTTTACTTATTTAAACTGAACTGATTTACAGTTATTTAATTTGAAAGTATGATTGTGCACATTTAGGACTAGGACCCCAGTAACTCATATACAGTTGACTACATCATTTTCAGAACCATGCCAGATTTTAAAGTTATAATCTATCACAAGTACAAAAGTAATTTTAAAAGTTCCACCATACTTAGAGTATGATTTAGTGAATGTACAACAGATTTTGTTGTAGTTGGGTGCCTTCAAATTGTTGTTTCTTGGCAGGATTTGTTCAGAAGAGGTTTGCCATTGCCTACCCATGAGACTGAAAGCATGTGACCTGCCCCAAGTCAATCAGTGGGTTTCATGGCCAAGTCAGGAATTGAACCCCGCTCTACAGAGTTGCAGTCCAACACTCAGACCACTATGCCACACCAGCTCCCACTCCCCTAATTTTCTCTTCCAATGACAGCAATTTGTATTTTGTAGAATTCTGTTCCAGCGGGTCACCCAACTTTTAAATGTAGGGATGCTAAATGGCCCTATCGAGTCAGCCTTCAGGACAGTAGGAACCTTGTGAGAGCTATGCAAAAATTTTCTACCCAATTTTTAGCTGTTGTCCCCTTTCAGAGCATCTTGTGAAATCATGGTTTACAATGCTCTGAAGCACTCTATGAAAATTTAGAGAGGCCTTTTGAGTGGTATTGGGGTCTGCAGAGGGAAGAGAAAGTTCCCTTGTGCACAACTGTCTTCCATCTCACCCCAAGGACTGACAACAGACAGGGTTACAGCTTTCCATTGCCAGGCAATTTCCATCCAGGCAGCATTCATGATTATTTTGTGTAACAATTTTGTTCAGCTCTTCAGGAAACAAGATTAAATAAAAATCCCCTAAAATCAAGATTACCCATTGTCTCATTATTTTGCTAGCTGTTTGGTAAAGCTATGCCCCAAACCTGAAAATAACTTCACAGCTACATCACAGGATAGAATTAGCTTAGAATGATGCAACCTTGCTACCCACATGTCAGGGACATTCTGTACATTTGGTGAAGTTTAAAATATGCCTAGTACCTTGCTCCATTTGCCTCTGTCATTTTTAAAGGAAATTATTTTTAAAAAGAGATCTGTGACATATTTATACATTTCTCCTGTATGATGGAAGAATTTCATGAGTTTTTTCATCATTGGACTAACACCATTCATTCCCAGGTCTGTTTTTCTAGAAATACTATCAATACAGTGCTATGCAAATTTATTGATATCTCCCTCTATTTTAGTAGAGCTTATTCGTAGAAATGGATGACACATAGATTGGTAGAGGTGGTGCAACTATTACCGTATTTTTCGGCATATAAGACGCACATTTTCTTCCCCAAAATGGGGGTGGGGAAGATGGTGCGTCTAATATGCCGAATGTACGGAAAGGACGCGGGTGTTGGAAGGAGCGTCGCTTTCCCTGGGACCATGCTGGGGTCGGAGGACTCCTCCGACCCCAGCATCACCCCAAGGAAAGCAACGTTGCTTTCCTTGGGATGATGATGGGGTCGGAGGATGCCTCCAACCCCAGCATTGCCCCATGGAAAGCAACGTTTTTTTCCTTGGGGCGATGCTTGGGTCGGAGGACTCCTCCGACCCGAGCATCGCCCATGGAAAGCTTCCTTGGGGCAATCCTGGGGTGGGAGGATGCCTCCGACCCCAGCATCGCCCCATGGAAAGCAACGTTTTTTTCCATGGGGCGATGCTTGGGTCGGAGGACTCCTCCGACCCGAGCATCGCCCCATGGAAAGCTTCCTTGGGGCAATCCTGGGGTCGGAGGATGCCTCCGACCCCAGCATCGCCCCATGGAAAGCAACGTTTTTTTCCTTGGGGCGATGCTTGGGTCGGAGGACTCCTCCGACCCGAGCATCGCCCATGGAAAGCTTCCTTGGGGCAATCCTGGGGTGGGAGGATGCCTCCGACCCCAGCATCGCCCCATGGAAAGCAACATTTTTTTCCATGGGGCGATGCTTGGGTTGGAGGACTCCTCCGACCCGAGCATCGCCCCATGGAAAGCTTCCTTGGGGCAATCCTGGGGTCGGAGGATGCCTCCGACCCCAGCATCGCCCCATGGAAAGCAACGTTTTTTTCCTTGGGGTGATGCTTGGGTCAGAGGACTCCTCCGACCCGAGCATCGCCCCATGGAAAGCTTCCTTGGGGCAATCCTGGGGTCGGAGGATGCCTCCGACCCCAGCATCGCCCCATGGAAAGCAACGTTTTTTTCCATGGGGCGATGCTTGGGTCGGAGGACTCCTCCGACCCAAGCATCGCCCCATGGAAAGCTTCCTTGGGGCAATCCTGGGGTCGGAGGATGCCTCCGACCCCAGCATCGGCCCATGGAAAGCAACGTTTTTTTCCATGGGGCGATGCTTGGGTCGGAGGACTCCTCCGACCCAAGCATCGCCCCATGGAAAGCTTCCTTGGGGCAATCCTGGGGTCGGAGGATGCCTCCGACCCCAGCATCACCCCATGGAAAGCAACTTTTTTTCCATGGGGCGATGCTGGGGTCGGAGGACTCCTCCGACCCAAGCATCGCCCCATGGAACGCTTCCTTGGGGCAATCCTGGGGTCGGAGGATGCCTCCGACCCCAGCATCGCCCCATGGAAAGCAACGTTTTTTTCCATGGGGCGATGCTTGGGTCGGAGGACTCCTCCGACCCAAGCATCGCCCCATGGAAAGCTTCCTTGGGGCAATCCTGGGGTCGGAGGATGCCTCCGACCCCAGCATCGCCCCATGGAAAGCAACGTTTTTTTCCATGGGGCGATGCTTGGGTCGGAGGACTCCTCCGACCCAAGCATCGCCCCATGGAAAGCTTCCTTGGGGCAATCCTGGGGTCGGAGGATGCCTCCGACCCCAGCATCGCCCCATGGAAAGCAACGTTTTTTTCCATGGGGCAATGCTGGGGTCGGAGAGGACCCCAACATCGGACCAAGGAAAGCGTCCTGGAAAGCGTTGCTTTCCTTGGGCGGATGCCTGGGTCGGAGGTGTCCTCCAGAGGTCGGAGGACGCCTCCGACCCCAGGATCCCTCCAAGGAAAGCCTCATTGCATTCCTTGGGCGGATGCCTGGGTCGGAGGTGTCTTCCGACTGTATATGATTAAGAATCTTTTTTTTTCCTAGATTTTGCTCCTTAAAATTGGGTGCGTCTTATATGCCGGAGCGTCGGTAATATTAAATCTACTAATGAACAAGTCTATATTTTAATAACAGTTACCTATCTTTAGCAAAACTGAACTAAAGACATTTACATTGAAAACATAATACAAATTATTATATGTACAGAAAATCAGGTACACACAATTGGATCCAAAATACCAAATGTATGTCAAAATCATCTTTGGCCAAATTAGCATACACAGAAGCAGGAATTACTGATTGAAGCAAAACAATACAGAGAAAAACGTGTTGTTCAGATTTCTAGTCACAAGGTTTAACACAGTACAACTACCCATCCAAGGCATTGGCACAGCATAAGTGAAGACTATAACAGAAGTGATGTAGGGGCTGCAATTGCAAATTGTTTGAGAACAAATTAGCACCAAGAAACCAATTATCTCCCAAATAAGTTGCATGCTCCCCACACATCTTGCTTAAATGCTAAAGTATCTCACCCAAACACTGCACTGGAACTTGTTAATTGTTGTGCTGATATGTGTGTGCACACATACATGCATGCATGTTTCATAACATAGGTTTTAACCTGGTTTTAATTTTTTGATCATTTAATTTTGTTTTAACTTTTGTTTCTTATGAATTTTTTATTATGTGGGTTTTTCAAATTTGTTGTAAGCCACTGTGAGTCTTGAACTGGGGAAAAACAGGACAGAATGATAATGATAATGACGATAATGATAATAATCATAATCTTAATACAGTACAGCCACCAAATTTCAGCAATTCATGTACAGCAATGGGAGGGAGACATGGGAACTCCTGGGAGGCCATAAAAACTGTCAAAGGACTGCATTTGTTGCCCCCTCTTTGCATGGAGTTTGGGATATACTAGAAAATGCAAAATAATTTACTAATGCAAATAAATGTACTAATGATATTCTGGGGGATTTTTTGTAATTCCTTACAAATCACATAACAGTGCACTGGTTACTTTCAAATTTGGCCTGATGGATCAACATACATTTTTACCTTTTATGTTACAAAGAGAGGCCTTTTGGACAAATGCATAAACCCAGCCTCACCCATGGATCTCATTAAGAAATCGGTTGTTTGTATCCCTTTGGGACTTCAGCTAATTATTTTCCAGAAATTTAAATGGGTCACAATGATATAAGTGGGATCTAACTCACTCCATGAACTGAAGAATTTCCATTCATAGGAGAACTGTGTTCATGAAAGAATTCCATTCACAAAGAGGTTACACTGAGTACCACCTTCTATAATTATGTACTGATGAACCCAGCCTCACTGCTTTTTAAAGCATTGCCCTAGCATCTTATCTCTAAATCCCTATTTTGTCTGGGATGGCTGACTAAATAAAGCTAAATAAATAAATAAATAAAGCTTATTAAACTAAATAAAGCTTATTATGATCCAGAATGAGGAAGTTATCATGTGTACTTGTTGACTCGGTCTGACTCTAATAACAACTAATAGGAGAGGCTCTCATTAGGTATGCATCAATAGTGTAAGTCCTCCATACATGCAAATATCTCCTTGATTACTTAGTCAATAACATAATCATACTCCCAAGATATCAGCTGAATTGACAGATAACAAAGCCCAGATGAGGAGAAACTCCATACCTGAAATATTGCCACTGCTGGTAATCACAAAAATCAGTATGGTTACACATCTGCAATCAGTGTTTGCACATGAAAAGCTAGTGGAACCCAATGCAAAGTTTTGCACTTTGCTCAGAAACCCCAATTTTCTTTTCAATGTTACAAATACGATGGGCCTCCACGTTTGCGCCTTTGATTATCTGTGGGTTTGATTAATATGTTCTAAGAATCTCTAGGTCCTTCATCACAACTCTGCCAGAAGTTGACCATAGAGCTGTGCTGGAAAACCTCTAAGTTCCTACAGAAAACACTCCTCTAGGCATTTGTAGGTCCTTCAGCATGATTCTATGATCAACATCTGACAGATGTTGACCACAGAGTTGTACTGGAGGACCTGGGGACTCCTAGAGCGATCTCTCTCAGGTAAAAAGAATCATGTGTGTTTTATCTGTGGTTTTTCCACATTCATGGGGGTCTTTCACCCCAACCCCAATGAATGTAGTGGGACCACTGTAGTCCTTGTGGTATAGAACATTCCTAACCTACTTCTCACTTACCCACATTGATGTAGTAAAATTCTCCTCCCTCCCATATCCAAACCTAACTCTGTGTTCAGACTTTACATGGCCACTGATCTGCTTCACCTCTGTATTCCATCCAGCAGGTAGCAGAATCTACCTCCTACTTAGGTTCGCTTACTCTCCCCTGCCATCTCTCCCACTTACTCCTCTCCTCGTATTTCTTATTTTGTTCTTAGTACAATTAATCCTTTAAGGCAGGAAAGTGTAACTTCTTTGGGGCAAGGGGCCACACTGAAGTCCAGAATCCATTGGAGGGGCTGCACCACTGTCCAAAACAGCCTCTACCAAATCTGGGTTCCACATCACCCTCATGCTCTCTTCTGGAAGTGATGGAGAAAAGAAGAAGCTGCTGCAATTCTCACGGTGAAGATGGTGGCTGCCATCACCAATCCCACAATAGCAGGAGTATTATGAGGAGGATAAACAAAACTGGAGCAGAAGGACCTACTTCATACTTGGCATTACTTCCGCAGCCTTACACTCTAAAAGATGTCAGTGATCTTCAGTGCTCTGCTCATCTAGCCCATTTCTCCACTAGTTATTACTCATTTTCTTGTTGTTGTTAACTGCCCTCACATCGATCTCAACTCATGGCAATCTTTTGGATGAGACATCTCCAAGACCCTCTGTCCTCCACTGCTCTGCTTAAATCCTGCAACCCCATACCCGTGACCTCCTTAATAGAATCCATACATCTAGCATGTGGCATTTATCTCTTTCTACATCCCTCCACCTTTCCCAGCATTATTGTTTTTTCCAGAGAGTCCTCTTTTCTCATGATGTGTCTGAAGTACAACAGCCTCAGTTTGGACATCTTGGCTTCCAGGGAGGTTTCCGGCTTGATCTGCTCTAGGACCCATTTGTTTGTCTTTCTGGCAGTTCATGGGATACTCAACACTCTTCTCCAGCACTACATCTCAAAGAAATTGATTTTCTTCCTATCATTTTTCTTAACTGTCCAGCTCTCACATCCATATATGGTAATAGGGAATACAATGGCTAGTATGATTCTGACTTTTGAGCTGAGTTGTATGTCTTTGCATTTTAGAATCTTTTCTAGTTCTTTATAACCATACTCCCCATTCTTAGTCTTCTTCTGATTTCCTGACTGCAGTCCACATTTCTATCAATGTTTGATCCCAGGTATGGGAATTCTTTTACTATTTCTATTTCTTCATTGTCTAGGTTGAACTTGTGAAGGTCCTCATTATTTTTATTTTCTTTATGTTCAGCATTAAGCCTGCCTTTGCACTTTCTTCTTTGATCTTCCTTAGTAGGTGTTTCAGTTCTGTGAGGTTTTCTGCTAATATTAGGATGCCATAATACATTCTTACTCCACTAGATATTACCACTAGTATCCTTGTGCTTAGGATAAATATATAGACCAAAGATTTCTCTCCAAAAAGAAAACTCTTCCTAGGGGAAGTAGATTTTACAAACATACATACTTTATCCAGTTATCTTATCTTCCTGTTCCTCTCTCCCCACCATTTAACTGCACCCTTTCCTATCGGTACACATCCTGTATAGAAGAACCTTTTCTATCAAGTCACACATCACTTATATCAAGACTTTGCCCAGCTGTGATTAGGCAACCTGGGTGTCCCTCTGTTTCCTCAGCACCTTCCCACATTCTCATAGAACACGCTGCCTACATTGAGTCTCCTTCGTTGGAGGTTTTCAAGCAGAGGCTGGGTGGCCGTCTGTCAGGAGTGCTTTGATCATCTTTTCCTGCATAGCAGGGGGTTGATCTGGATGGCCTTTGTGCTCTCTTCCAACTCTATGATTCTATGTGGCATGCAAGCATACTTTTTCTTGTGTCTTACTTGGCTTTTCTTCTAAGCTTTCTTCTTGTTTCCATATTGTTCCCCAAATAAATCACTGTTCCAAGCTGTGAACAAGCTTGCATTCTACTGTATGCAAAGGTTATATATATCAGTATCAATGCCTAATCAATGCAAAATTTCAAGAAGAGTTACAATATTTTATAATAAGGCATATAGTCTTTGATTAATGCTTTGGTTCCAGTATATTCTTGTTTCCCCTTGATATAAGTGTACAATGTAACCCCTCCGTGGTGCATTATGATCTCGTTCAAGATCTTTATAAAACCAAGGGCATATGTGCATGTTTGGGGAGCTGTGCTGTTTTTCAGCAAAAAAGTGCCAACCTTTTTTAAAAAATTAGTGAGTTCAGTGAACAGATGGGGGACTTTTGGGGCCACATATGACCTGCAGGCTGCGCTTTCACTACCCAGCCACAAAGCAAGGTCATTGTGCCATTCTGACGTCTACTTTCAAACCAGACATTTTCTTATTTTGTAGCCCAGCAGGAATTTCAGTTCAAAACTACAATTGTCCCTTCCAATTTGCGGGGCATGCGTGAAATTTTATCCCTCCCCACTTGCTGTCCGCAAATGGCAAGATCGCGGACTACAAATCCACAAACAAGGAGGGACGAGTGTATTCTGCTTCCAACTTAGAATAGATTCTCTCCGTTTGTTTCAAAGGTAAGGGCTGAACTACGCAACATATTCATTTGCATGTACTAAACACTCACTCTGCTGTTAGGAAAAGCCACAAATGTACCTCCCACGTTTGAACAGATTAATATATACAAGGCTCTGAGTGGGTGAAAACATATACATTAACTTAAAATGTACAAGTTATTTTATTCTCAAACATTTGGCATAAATATACGCCTAGCACACATTTCCAAATAAAGGCACAAGGTATGGCATGGATCTTAACATTCATTTGTAAAAGAAACAGATTTCATATTGCCAGAACATCACATTTCTACAGCCTATGTGCTTCTCCTAAAACTTATTTCTGAAGTTTTAGAGACCTTCAGGAATGATGTAGATACAGTGCAAGGGACAATACATAAAAGCAGAGCTGGCAGAGATCCTACTTTATGTGAATGGTAAAGCAACATACAAATCAAACCTATATTAAGAGTTCTTTTCTGAAACACAACTTTGGAAGAGGATATTTGATTATTCCAATTTCAACCAAACAGCTTAAAATTAGAAAATATCAACTGATACTTAATAACTTGATTGTTGATTGCAATAATGGGCATGAATAATTTCATTAAAGCAAGAAAAAAACAAAAATCATTAAGCTAAAGTTTTGTGTTGAAGCCTTGAATACTTTATGCAGAAGAGAGGAAAAAGGATATCCCTCAATTTTTCTTCTATAAGACAATACTACAAATTCCATCAACAACAGGAATAACAGGGCAAATACACTCAAATTCACCAAGCCTGATAAACTTGTTTAAGATTAAGGACTTAAGAAATGATACACAAGGGACAAGAACAAGTATAGCATAAACATTGGAACAATATTTATACAATAATAATGCTATAAAGCAGGAAGTCAGTCCTTAGTTCAAATGTCACCTTAGTCATTATGTCAGTGATCTTAAACAAGGTCTAGTCTCTCTAATCACAATTGAACTATGAGAGTAATACTAACTTAATCTTGTTTCAAATATCCTGCCCCAAGCACATGCTGTAAGCTGAAAAGTCATTATTAATATTATAAGTCATCTTTGTCTGACCAAGCAAGTTATCTGTTAGTGAATATTTGAAACAAATTAGAAATAAATATAAAAGATAAACATTAAATAAAAGTAAATATTTTAAAGCTAATGTTAATTTATCAATTATTTTTAACAAAAGTAGTATGTTATAAATGCTGTTGACCATGCTAATATTAATGCAGATTTAATCTTTTCTAAACAGTTCACAGACACGTTGTCTATATGTTATTTATGTATTCACATACTATCCTTCAACTAATAGTTCCCGTTGAGTTTAAAAGGAGAGGATTCCAAGACCAAATGCATTATTTTAATTATATCAGAAAACTCAAAAGAAGCAAGCAGAATATTTGGAAACAAGAAGAAGAAGGCCCTTGATGTAGGTGGACACAATCCTGATAAGAGCATTACTGTTTACTCAGGAGTTTCACCCCTGTAGTTACATTCTTATATGACTATAGTTGTCCCTCCGTTTTCACAGACTTCGGGTCTGCAGTCTTAGTCATTCATGGACCGGCAAGCCTCACTGGCTAAAATGGCACATGCGCCCAAGGGCGCACACACAGGGCTACACACAGAAGCGTGTGACCATTCAAGTCAATGGGGCTCAAATACCTGCAAGTTTTCATTTTCGCCAGGGGGTCCAGAACGGATACCCCGCAAAAACGAAGGAGCAACTGTACTTCAGGACACAAAGCCTATCAGAGCATGCTAGTCAAACAGTTCCAATCACTGCTTTTTGTTTTTTGTTAACTGCCTTTGTGTCGGTCTCGACCCATGGCGACCCTATGGATAAGACATCTCCAGCCCCCCCATCCTCTACTGCTCTGCCCAGCTCCTGCAAACTCTTATTCATGGTCTCTTTAATAAAGTCCATCCATCTAGCATGTGGCCTTCCTCACTCTCTACTTCCCTCCACCTTTCCTAACATTATTGTCTTTTCCAACATTCATGCCTTCTCATGATGTGTCCTGCTATAGGCATGCAAAAGATAGATTCTGAAATGATAAAGAGATCCAATGAACACTTAAGTATCCCACCCCTCTGTCAAGCAATCAGGGCGGCTTATAGCAATTAAAATTCCATACAATGTATTACAATGCAATCCAAAAAATCCCAAAACCCACCCACCCCTTAAAAAAGTATTAAACCAATATATCCATTAAAACATCATAATAAAACATCATAAGATAAACTCAACTCACTAAAACAAAACAGAAAATAACAAACAAGCAGCGACTGCAGCCAAAAAGGAGAGAGGCAAGGATGAGGGGACTCCTGAGGCCAGGAAATCTAGTCAGAAAAGGCCTGCCCAGAAGAGATCCGTCTTCACAGCCTTTTTAAAGCTGCTTAAGGGTCGTAATCTGACGAATCTTGTTCGGCAGGCCGTTCCATAGTCTGGGAGCAGTTGCCGAGAAGGCCCTCTGGGAGGTTGCAGACAGCCTTCTTTTTATCAGCTGCAGCAAATTCCTCCCAGAGGACTGGAGTGCACAGGGTGGATAGTATGGGAGGAGGTGGTCCAAAGATAAGTTGGACCCAAGCCATTTAGGTCTTTAAAGGTGATAACCAACACCTTATACTGGGCACAGAAACTAATAGACAGCCAGTGCAGAGATTTTAATACCGGTGTTATATGGTCTCTCCTTGATTTTCCCGAAAACTAACTGGCTGCCATATTCTGTACTAATTGAAGTTTCCAGACCATGCACGAGGGTAGCCCCGTGTAGAGCGCATTGCAGAAATCAAGACAAGAGGTTAGCAGCATGTGCACCACAGTCTCAAGGTCCTTTAATTCCAGGAAAGGGCACAGCTGTCATATCAGTCGAAACTGATAACCGGCACTCCTGACCGACGCATTTATCTGATTAGTCATCTGAAGCGACAGATCCAGGAGCACCCCCAGACTGCGAACACAGTCCTTTATGGAGAGTGTGACCCCATCCAGGACTGGAGGTTGTATCCCTATTCCTGGTTTCGGGGCTGCTACTGTGAGCACCTCCGTTTTGCCTGGATTCAGTCTCAATCTGTTTTTCCTCATCCAGTCCATTACTGCCTTAAGACAGTCATGGAGAGGAGAGACACCATTGGGGCCAAGGCCGACGACCGAGACATGGAGAAATAGATATGGGTGTAATCAGCATACTGATAACACCCCGCCCCATGTCTCCAGATGATCTCTCCCAGCGGCTTCATATATATGTTAAACAGCATCGGGGACAGAATGGCGCCTTGAGGGATGCCGCAAGTGAGCTCTTTTTTGTGGACCAACTGTCCCCGAGCAATACCCTCTGGGATCTGCCTGAGATGAAGGAACGGAACCACTGGAGTGCAGTGCCTCCAATTCCTAACCCACTCAGGCGATCCAAGAGGATGCTATGATCTATCATATTAAAAGCCAATGAGAGGTCTAAAAGCACCAACAGGGTCACACTACCCCTGTCGATGCTCAGATGAAGGTCATCGGCCAAGGCAACTATGGCAGTCTCAACACATGGCTCAAACATTTTTTCACTGCTGCTTGCCATTTTGCAAATATAAGTAAAGCTAATTAATGTATTAGATTTCAAATATCCAAAGTAAACACACATCCCTTGCTGCCCTATGGTTATTTAAAAAGCCAATTACAAACTAAAACATCTATCTTAAATAAATAATAATTTTAGGTGATTCTATGTTGCTTCTGGGTCCATCAGTGTTTTGGCACATTCTTTACCTGGTGCCCTGTCTGACCAGTTCGTAATTACTCTTCCCAAAATGACCCTTCCCTCACACATTCTACTTGAGCTTGAGAAATAACTTTATATCTCTCACATTCTTTGCTCTGCTCAATGAGTCAGAGTAATTAACTTGCAGATACCAGATGACCAGGCCTTTGAAAATTTAGGGCAAGGGACATTATTTGCATCTTTCTGGATCCCATTACATTCTATTCTGCACCCACAACAGTATGAATATATTTTATACCTGAGGCCTTAATACACTCTATACTGCATCTGAAGAAGTGAGTTTATACCCATGAAAGCTCATGCTAAATAAAAACCAGTTAGTCTTAAAAGTGTTGCCACATTTTTTCTCCCCCTCCCTTCCTCCTTTTTATTATACAACTCTAGTCTCTATCAAGATGGTGGGGCAATTAGGTATGTTTATCACCCTGCAATCACACCCAAGTGTTATACCAGGGACAGGCAACCTTTTTGAGACCTGGGCCGGTCTCCCGTCGCCCAGGTCTCGGCTGGGCCGAGGGGGGGGAATGGTGGCGCACGCCGACGCCGACGCCGACGCCGCCGTAGCACGCGCGGCCACAACCGCCATGGCACATGTTGCGGCCGCCATTTTGGAAGTCCAAATGGCGGTCGCGACGCATTTGCGCATGCGCAAGAGTAGTGCGCATGCGCAAACGCGTCGCGATCGCCATTTTGACTTCCAAAATGGCGGCCACATCAAGCGCGGCCGAAAACGCCCCCCGACGGCGGCACGCGGCGGTGGCAGCAACCTACGGCCTGGGCCAGTAAGTCCGGGGCCCGGGGCCTTAACTGGCCCCCAGGCCGTAGGTTGCCGGTCCCTGTGTTATACAAACCTTCAAGATCCATGACCTGAATCTAAAAGACTGAAATACAGAATAAGAGTATCCAAATGCCTTTATCCAGGTATCATATCAGCAAAGGCATCTCGTTAGACACTTTTTTAAAAAAAAAAAGACATACTCAATGGCTTGATCTGTAACACTAAACAGAGATTTGGCATTATGTGCATGACTCTTGGGCTCCACAGCAACTAAAAACCAAAAATTAGCAATTCAGCTTGCAGTGTTTAACACAGGGGTCCCCAAACTTTTTGATCTGAGGGCCGGTTCGCTGGCCCCCAGATCTTCAGGGAGCCAGAGGCTCGCACGCACACGACTCGGGCGCCATTTTGTTTTCCAAAATGGTGCCTGGAGTCGCGCACATGCGCCCGACTCCGGGCACCATTTTGGGAGGAGGATGGTGCACGAGTAGTGTGTGTGTGCGCGCGACGCCAGGCGCCATTTTGTATTCCAAAATGGTGCCCAGAGTCGTCCACATGCGCGCGCCACTCCAGGTGCATGAGCATTACTCCGGATGCCATTTTGGAAGACAAAATGGAGTGCGGCGGCACATGCGAGCAGTGACAGCAGGACCAGCAGCAGGCCGGTAAGAAGGCCTCGATGGGCCAGGTCCAGCCCGCGGGCCGTAGTTTGGGGACCCCTGATTTAACATATGAGCCTTAAACTGTGGTTGATCTTAAGTTTCCCTTAAACTGTGGTTGATCTTAAGTTTCCCTTAAGTTAATTTTAACTTAAATCAAATCAGCTCTGGATTAAAACAGACTTGATTCCCTACATCTCTATTAAGACAACGACAGTTTACCTAGGATTACTCATAAAATGCACCTGGTTAAAAAGAAAAGTAAAAGATTCTGATTCTCTTTTTACAGAAAAGGGGAAAATTGAGATGTCTAAGGTTTGTTCATGTAATGGCAAATCGTATCTTAGCCACACATTTTAACATAAAGTGAAAAGTAGTCCAGCGGGAACGAAAGTGTGGTCTAGGGGCTAGAAGGAGAGCCTAAGTCTATTTCTGTAGCCTCCCAAACCATTTTGTTCCCTGCAAATACATAAAAGAAAAATGTCTTGATTTTCACTGAAAATGTCCCCCACAATTCTAAAAAAGTATAGAGCAATTTCACCTTGTTTTGGGGAGGCCAAGACCCTTTATTCAATCAAGAACTGAACCAGTAGTCAACATTATGGTGTGAGAAATGTTTCTAGAAATGAAGAAATCAGAAAAAAGATTTTAAGAATTCTGAGGGTAAGGGCGGTGTTGAGGGCATAACGGGGGGGGGGGGGTGTTCTCTGCCAATTGATGAATCCCCAACCACTCCTATGATAGTGCTCTACAGTTTGCCTGTTGATGTATCAAAAATTTAGAGAAGACAACACTGGAATTAACAATCCAAATGTTCCCAAACCTGCTACTTAGTTACAAGATTATGTCTTTATTTTGACACTAACTATTCATCATGATGCATATTCACTTCTGAAAATACATAATTAGTTTTCTTTTTATTGTTATTTAGCAAGGAACTGCTAGCAAACAACAGGTTTACCTAATTGATTTTCTTTCAATAAATATGAGTGAGGTAGCCAATGTGTACATTTGGATCTCATGATAAACCATAGTTTGCCAGTGCCAGGATCTGCCACAGCCATCATGATGAAATGCTGCCTGTTGTGGGTGGCCTGATCAGGATTGCAAATAAACATTCCCATGGATAGCCTGCAATGCAACAACAACCAAACTTACAAACAGGAATCTTCACAATAAGGAACTACAAACCAATGACAAAATTTGTTCACAAGCTCCCTGTTTAACACAGGCTACACGTACAGTTAGAGCTAACAGAATTTAATTGTTTAATTAAAACCAAACTGCTATGCAGTGGTCCCCAAAATGGGCGGTAATGCCCCCCTGGAGGCGTTGGAAAGCTCCAGGGGGGCCCTGAGGCAAAAAAAAGAGCAGTAGGGGTGCACTGAGGAGGAAAAGGGGGCAGCAGGGAAATGTGGAGATGGGGGTTGCAAGTAGGGTTGCCACTGCTGCTGAAAAGCCATGGAAGTCCGGGACTGAAGTTTTTCAAAAGCACCATATCTCAGATTCCTGAAGGCAGGAGTGAAACCTCAGGAAAAAAACTCATCCAGATCCTGCCCTTGAGGCTTTGGGTGGTACTGCACAAGCATGCCAGACCCAGAGCCCAGAGGCAGGAAGGGAAAGGAGACAAGCAAAAGCTTGGAGCAGCAAGGAGGCCTTCTTGTGTCCTAGTAAGTGTGTGACGATGCTGCATGCATGGTGGAACTTTCTGTTTACTTGGACTAGAGCTGCCCTTCTCTCCAGCACCTCCCACACACACATAGAAATGCTTGTGTGTGTGTGTTTGAAAAAGAAGAGGACCCTTTCTTAAGGTCCAGAGTACCTCTTTCCTCTTAGCTGCATGCTAATGGGCTGGAGCTCCCCTTTCTTCCATTTCCCTCCCCAATAGAAATGTGTGTGTCTGTTTGAAAAAATGGGGTGGAACATATGGGCTCTGGAAGACAAACAATGAAGTCCAGGAAATAACATTTGCAAATAAGTCCATTAGCAACACAATGAGAAACCTTTCTTTTTCCCTCCTGTGTGAAAATACCTGTCCCCCCTCCTTTGGCAGATAATATTGAATTTCTCAAGAAATTTCTGTGTTGCTGCATCTGAAAAAAACTTTCAATGCTACTTAAAACACATCAAATGCAGTCCCATTTTTTTTAAAAAAATTGACTTTTGTTGGAGGTAAAGATCTCAAAAAGTTAAGTATCAGCCCTTTGTTCCCTCTTGTTTAGGATTCCCATGTTCTGTCTAAAATGTAGTATCCTGAAATCTAGAAAGCATATCCAGGAGTAGCTGTGTTGGCTAAACCGCAAACAATAACATCCAAAATCCACAAAACAGTGATACCTTTCTCCTGTTTGATTTTTAACACCTTTGCCCAATGAAGAAGCCACAGTTGAGCTTTCAAAAGCTTGTTTCATCTATTTTGTGCATTTTGGTTGGCCAATAAAGGTATCACTTTTTTGTGGATTTTGGATGTTATTGTGCTTTGCTGTATAGGCTGGCCAGCACAGCAACCCCTGGATATGATTCCTAGAGCAGGAGTCCCTCTTAGTCTCACAGCTCTTTGGGAGATGTTCTCCCTCCCCCCTATAGAAGTGGGGGGGGGGGGACCCATCTTTGCTAAGTTCTCTTAAACGTGGCTAGAATTCAGATACAGGTTTACTTTGCATTACAGAAAGAATGCAGTTCAACACTGCTTTAACTGCCATGCCTTCTATGGAAATCTGGGATTTGTAGTTTTGTGAGCTACGTAGCCTCTTTCAGGGAGCTCTGGTGTGATAACAACCTACAAACATCAGAATTCCATAGCACTGAGCCATGGCAGTTAAAGCAGTGTCAAACCGCATTAATTGTGCAGTGCAGATTCAACCATAATTCATGTTATTCTGGAATATCAGTATGCTAAGGGATCTTGTAGCACCTTTGAGACTGTGTGAAAAAAGTTGTAGCATAAGCTTTTATAGACTTGCATCTAAGGTTTTGTGGAAGAGAATTATGGCAACCGAGACTGCAAGAAACTTCTGTTGCATACCATTTTGGGACAGGACAGAGAGAGGCTGAATGGAGCTGCGAGGAACAAGCTATGTCTGTCCAGGCTGAGAGGCAAGAGACCTAGCATGGCTCCTCCAGCTTTGCCTCACCTTGGAACAGAGCAAATGGGCCCTGTCCTTCCCCTTTTCTTGCTCCCTCCCTTCTTTGGACACCAAAATACTTTCCATGCCCACCTTTTCCCAGAAACTGCTCGGCTTCCCCCTGCAAGAAGCCCAAGAAGGAAAGCTTCTTTGGGTAAGAAAGCCACCAGCTGGTTGCAAGGCAAAAGGGAAGGGCAGGCATGTGCGCTTCTTTCCCTTTTGCCTTGGCTACCTTGCTTAAGCCAGCTAGTCAAAGCAGGAGGGGAGGGGAGGGGAGGGGAGGGGGCAGGCTCTGCCTTTGTTCCCCTTACTGTTGGATACTGTCAATGCTCTGGCGACTACTGGGGTTTCCTGTTCCTTCCCCCCCTTTTATTCCCCTCTCCCTCCCTTTGCCAGAAGTATGGAGGAGGTGGACAAGGAGGGCAGATGCAAGGGCATTTCTTGGCATGGGCTGCCCAGTTAGCCATGCAGCCCTTCCTTCCTCAGGTTGAAGTCCTGCTGAGGTTGCCTGCCCACCCGCCCTGTTTGCCAGGCATCCCAATAAAACAACGTTGTTCCTTCCATAGAGGGGCCTCCCTCTTTCATTTTCCCAAGCCACCACCCCACCTCACCTTCCTTCCCCCAAATACAAACTTGTGGGGCTCCAGTTGTTGGAACTTGGGCTCACTAGGAGCAATTGTTGTTGTGTGGCTTCAAGTTGTTTCGACTCATGGTGACCCTAAGGAGAACCTATCATGGGGTTTTCCTGAAAAAAAAATCTTCAGAGGGAGTTTGCCATTGCCTTCCCCTGTGGTTGGGAGAGTGTGACTTGCCCAGGGTCACCCAGTGGAGTTGCATGGCAAACAGGATTTCATTTACTTCATCTGCAAAATTACCCAAAAGCAGCCACTTCCCTTGCTTAAGCTACTTTCTCTCTTCTCTTCCCCCCCAGGTAGAATAGGGCCTAATACCAAAAAAATAGGCATAGGGGGCGCTAGGGCTGTCACGCAAGAGGAAAGGGGGTGGTAGCCTGAAAAGTTTGGGGACCACTGTGCTATAGTAATTGTGGTAATCAATTCAAAGACATAGACATGTTAGTCTGGAGAAATACGCAAAGGGATATTGTAGTACCTTTAAGACTCAAAAGACTTTTGCAGCATAAGCTTTAACAGACTGAGGACCAGAACAGTCTGGCAATAAGGGGCGGCTTGAATCTGCCCCTCCTGAAGATGGATTGAGGCCATGGCAATCACACACTGCACGCCCCAATCTGCCTTGAAGCTGGCCCAAAAAGGAGTGGAAAAGATCTACTTCTTTTTGGGCTGGAAAAAAGCTGGCTTTTGCGGCTCTGCTCAAGCCTGAAGCTGGCTTCAAGATGCTCTGGTGGCATGCAGCATGTAAACGCCATGTCGCCGGAGTGTCTTGAAGCCACTCTGAGTGGCTGCCCAACTTCTGGACGGCTTCAGGACAGCTTTGGAGCGTGCAGCATATAAACGCCGTGCTCCCAAGCCGCCAGGACAGAAGCTTTAAAGGGCCGTCTGTTCCAGCCGAGTCTACATTATCAGATGCATGGAGTAAAGTGTCTCTGGACAGACATTTATGACCATGAAAGAGCAGAGGTGTGTGTGAATACTAATAGAAATGCAAAACCTCTGGGTATGGTGACAAGGTGCAAGTTCAGTTTTAACTATTGCTGTTGGGGGATAAAATTGGGACGAAAGATATTGCCTAAAGCCAAGATGAGTAGATAATGATATGAATGGTAGAACAAGTTCTTAGAATATAGCATGATGCTGATGGAACCAGAAAGGAGTTGTAATAAAATGGTCAAGTTAGGCCTCATGAGGCTAGGATGTTAACTAGTGTTACAATATATGCAGGGTGCCAGGAAGCCATTGTGTCTATTGATGGACTGGAGTTTGTGGATATATCCCAATTCTGCTGTTTCTCTGTCCAACCTCCCTTTGAGGATTTGTTGTTGTTGTTGTTGTTCAAAGACTTCTGTTCTCAGGTCCAAGACAAAATACCCAGGAAGATTGAAGTGTTCTGCAACTGGGTTCTGTGTATTCCCATTCCTAATATCTGATGGATATCCATATATCCTCTGGAGCAGAAACTGGCCTGTTTGCCCAACACAGAATTCTGAAGGGCATCGCTGACAGAGGACTGCATATGTCACATTAGAATATGAGCAAGTGAAAATACTTTTGTTATGGGTGATGTGATTAGATCTTGTGATGACCTTACCCGAGTAGATGTAAAGACAGAGTGGATTTGTGGGAAGATTTAGTATCGGTCTCCCCATTCATGTCGCATCCTTCTGTAGGTAAGTAACAAGACTCGTCCCTCCACATTCGCTGGGATTAGGGACACAGGACACCATCATTTATAATCTTCTCTTAGATGAAGATGCCAACCTGGCTTGCCTTACAGAGACCTGGCTGGGAGAAAGCAGTGCTATAACCTGAGCATGGGCCTTCCCAGCCAGGTACTCTGTCAGTGAGCAGGTGAGGGGAAGTGGGCGAGGGGTTGGAGTGGCTCTGGTTCATAAGAACAATCTTAACTTGACCAGGATACCTGCCCGGAAAACAGTCCACTTCGAATGTATGCACCTGAGCCTGAGGACCAAGGATAGTTTGGGGATTCTGTTAGTATATTGTCCACCCCATTGTCTAACAGACTCCCTAACTGAGCTGAGAGTCGCTCAGACTTTTAGTGTTGGGCGACTTCAACATTCCACTCAAGACCAGTTTGTCAAATCTAACAGGTGTGGCTCGAGAGTTCATGGAGTCCATGACAAACATGGACCTATCCCAATTGGTCGCTAGACCCACGCATTGCACAGGTCATACCCTTGATGTGGTCTTCAGTACGGAACAGGAATATCCGTGGGCGGAGGTAACAAAAACCTCTGCATTGTCATAGACAGATCATTTCCTGATCAAGGCTGAACTTAGAACCACTGTCCGTCCTGTCGGGGGTGGAGGATGCTCCACCCTTGAAGGCTAATGGAACCAACTGGATTCCAGAAAGCCTTAGGGGGTTTAATGGTTGGTAACGCCAGCAATTCTGTCGAAGCTTTGGTTAATACCTGAACACCGATCTTGCCAAGGCTATCGACATGATTACTCCCAAGCGTCCTTTCCAACCAGCTTCAAATCGTCAATCATGGTATACTGAAGAACTCAAGAAGATGAAGCGGGTTGGACAATGACTAGAGTGCATCTGGCGGAAAACTCAACTCTTAGCTGACAGAACACGACATAGGAAATTTCTTTGCTCCTATAGAGAGGCAATACATGCAGCTTCTCTGCATGTATTGCATCTGCAGAGTCCCATCCAGCAGAGCTATTTGGGGTGGTAAGGGAACTGAAACAGGTTCCACTTGTGCAGAACCCATTACTTAACCCAACAACAGCCTGCTGTGACACGTTTAACAACTTCCGTGCAGATAAAATCTCTCAGATAACAGCCAATTTGGATGCCGGTGTTATAGTAGAATCAATAAGATTAGGTATCCATCAACTCCGCTTATGAGATTATACAGGATCAGTTTTAATGAGTGAGTACCGATGAAGTGAACAAGCTCCTTGGTAGAGTGAAGAAAACAACTTGCCCTCTTGACCCTTGCCCTTTGTGGCTTGCCGTCCAGAGGAGAGATGTCTTGAGGATGTTTCTGAGGGACGTCATCAATGCATCCCTTAGAGAAGGTTGTGTTCCATCTTGTTTGAAGGAAACGGTGTTCAGGCCGCTTCTGAAAAAACCTGTCCGGGAAAGCTGCCAACACGTGGCTGATAAAGACAGGGCCTCTTCCAAGACAACAACCCAGTGCAAGTGACGTACCACTGTTTGTTTGCAGCAGACAACCAACAAGTCCAGAGTTCCGAAAGGCAGGTCAGAGAGCAATCCAAGGTCCAGGGTTAACACGAGCAGATAGCCCAGAGCCGTTCCAAAGGTCACAGGATATAACTAGTCTAAAGTCAAGCCGAGAGCCAAGAGCTTTCACCGGGGAATCCAAGATAAGCCTTGACAGAGAGCTTAGCTTTTCCCAGCTGCTTATCTAGCCTCAGCTCCTCTCCCCCAGGTGTTTCTCTTTAGCTGCGCGTTTCTCAGCTAACCTTCGAGAACGCCGCAGCCCCTCCCTATCTGTTCTCCTCTGAGCAAAGGTAGGGATTTCAATCTCTTGCTCCTCTACTTCTTCCTGGCCTGCAACCTCTGCTGGGGAAAGGCTTTCTGCTGGAGGAAGGCTAGGCTGCTGAGGAGGAAGGCTAGGCTGTTGCTCAATGGGCTCCACACAGCTAGGTCCAGGTTCAGCTAGGTCTATGGGGGCTGGGAGCACCAAGCTAGGATCTGGCCCCACATCCTCCCCCTCAGAGTCCTCCAAGTCCTCCACCTGGCTGTCCTTGACAAAACCTTCCCTTGACCCTCTGGACATGAACAGCTATAGGCCAGTTTCTTTGGTACCTTTTTTGAGCAAGGTGATCGAGAGGGCTGTTGCTCTTTAGCTCCAAGCTGTCTTGGAGGAAACCGATTATCTGGATCCATTTCAAACTGGCTTTAGGACAGGATATGGAGTGGAGACTGCCATGGTTGCCTTAGCCGATTACTTTCATCTGGGCATCAACAGGGGTAGTGTGACCCTGTTGGTGCTACTGGACTTCTCAGCGTCCTTTAACACAATAGACCATGACATTCTCTTGGAACGCCTGAGAGAATTATGAATCGGAGGCATTGCACTGCAATGGTTCCATTCCTTCCTCTTGGGCAGATTCCAGAGAGTGATGCTCGGGGACAGTTGCTCAGCTAAAAAGGAGCTTAATTGTGGCATCCCTCAGGGCACCATCCTGTCCCTGATGCTATTTAACATATATATGAAGACTCTGGGAGAAATCATCCAGAGACATGGGGCAGGGTGTTATCAGTATGCTGATGACACCGAGATATATTTCTCCATGTTTCGGTCTACAGCTTTGACTTCAGATGGCATCTCCCTCTCAATGAATGTCTTAAAGTGGTAATGGGCTGGATGAAGAAAAACAGATTGAAACTGAATCCAGACAAAATGGAGGTACTAAAGGTAATGGCCCCGAACACAGGTATTGGGACACAATTTCTAGTCCTAGATGGGGTCACACTCTCCTCAAAGGACTGTGTTCGCATTTTGGGGGTGCTCCTAGATCCGTCGTTTCAGATGATAAATCAGGAGAATGCAGTGGTCAGAAGCACCTGTTATCAGCTTTGTCTGATACCCCAGCTGCGCCCTTTCCTAGAGGTTAGGAACCTTGAAACCATGGTACATGCACTGTAACTTCTCGTCTCGATTTCTGCAATGCTCTCTACATGGGGCTAATCTTATACCTAGTTTGGAAACTTCAATTGGTACAGAATATGGCAACCAGGCTGGTCTCAAGTAAAACCAGAAGAGACCATATAACACCTATTTTAAGATCGCTCCACTGGCTGCCTATCAGTTTCTGGGCACAGTACAAGGTGTTGGTACTTTTAAAGTACCTTTAAAGCCCTAAATGGCTGGGGTCCAACCTATCTTCGGGACCACCTCCTTCCGTATAATCCACCCCACACACTCAGATCATCTGGGGAAAATTTATTGCAACCTATAAAAACTAGATTATCTGCAACTGCCCAGAGGACCTTCTCGGCTATCGCTCCCAGATTATGGAATGGCCTGCCGGATGAGATTCATCACATGACCACCTTAAACAGCTTTTATAAAGCTGTTAAGATGGATCTCTTCCGGCAGACCTTTCCTGAGTAGATAACCGGCCACTGAAAGAGTTATGCCTGGCCCTGATTTCCGTTAGAGTTATTTTAATTTATTTGTCATTTATTGCTAGTCTGTTCTCTTTAAGTATGTTTTAAACTTTGATTGTTTAATTGTATTGAGGGGCCTACTGGGGGACAGAATTGTTTGTTTTATCGTGTAAGCCACCCCCGTTGTATCATACAGAGAGGCAGGATACAAATTATTATTATTATTATTATTATTATTATTATTATTATTATTATTATAGCTGGGAGGCTGTCTGTAGGCAAGTAAAGGCCGGTCACCAAGAGCCCTTGACAGCATTATTGTCCAGAACAGATAGTTCATTGATGATACTTCTATGTGATCTCACTATATATGACCACTAGTGGTGTTCTGCCATTTCCTGTCTTTGGTCTGCTCTGAAATAGAGTAGTTCTGGGTACAAGCCTTGCCTTGTTGATTTGTTGTTGTTTTTTTGGGGGGGCAGTTTCTTCATATTGTAGGTACTACAGCTGTAATTCAATGAATTTGGCATCCTTGTCTTATGGGACTGAGCAAAGGCAATTGTATCAGAAGGCTTGGTATTGTAAGGGTTGTTTTTAAAGCCTCAGATAAAGGATTTGCCATGTTTTTAGTGCTTTTAAGCATGCTGGAGATACACAGCCCAAGAATTTCAAAAGAGCAGTTATCTACCTTATAGAGAAGCATATGCTGTTGATGTAAAACAGCTCTAGAGCAGAAGACTTGGAAGACTCAAGGATTTAGTCAGAATGACGGTTCTTCTATATCCACATATTTCAACAAAAATCTACACATAATTCATCAAAAGAGCATTTACTATACTGCCCTCCATTTTCCTTGCAAGACAGTGGCAGAAGTTGTATTACAACATTCATTAGTTGTACTGTCCCTTCAAGTTATCAAACTATAGCAAACTTGAGAAAAATCTATCACAGGGTATTGTTGGCAAGATTTCTTCAAGGGGTAGGGATTGCCATTGCCTTCCTCTGAGGCGGAGAGCGTATGACTTGTCCAACATGATCCAATTGGTTTCCATGTCCAAAAGGGATTCTAATCCTGGTATGCTCGAGTCCTAGTCCAATACTCATACCATAACGTGCTTGCTCTCACCATATTGTTACCCCAATCTATAGACACAATACACACACCTCCAGGTTTCCATATGATTAACGTTATGTGAGGCTAAACACTAGACTTGTAGCTCCCCTCCTTGCCACAACAAAGAGGGCTGAACCCAGAAGCCTATTTTAAGAAAAGAAAATTCCAGATATCTACCATATAACACTATAGTCTGTCCTTTTGATTTTCCCAATCAGTTGACTAGCTTTTTGAGTGTTCTATGCATAAACTTCCTCTAACACAATGTTAAAAAGGGAGAAAAAAAAATCTACTCTTAAAATGAATGTGTGTGTATATTACATACAACAACTGGAGCATATAATCAAATATTGCAGTATAGACATATATTCTCTTCAATATTTTTACCAGAAACTTACTCCTTTTTCCAAGAAACTCCACTGCACTCAATCTCCCATTTTGAGTTTCCATTTCCCTGTGCAATAATAAGTCAGAATTCTTTAGTGTCAGGGTACTGGTGTGCTGTTTGGGAGGGTGTCCTCCCATGACTTTCCTCCTTAAATATAGTGTTGAACCTCTGAAAATCTTGGTGCTATCCCAACCATACTGACACTTCCTATGTGTGACTGATATGACTACATAGTCACTGAAGTCCAAATACTGGAAATAGAGAAAATAAAGGTGGCTTCGCAGGATATCTACATAAATATGTTTGGGAGAGGAGATAATCAAAGCTTTCCTTTTCAGGGATGACACTGGACACCAGTCAGTATGGAAGTTCTCATCTGGATGTTTCTGAGATTTCTTCCCCGTCCCTAAAATCTTCCCAAGGATTGTTTTAATTACTTCTGCATACCTCAACATCACCCCAGGTTTGCCAGTATCTCTCTCATGTACATAGCTGTTTTGGCAATTTAAGTGATGGCTTTTGGACAACTGAATCAGAATCAGAATGATGCTTCAAAATGAAAACATCTGCACAGTCACTATCAGCAGTGCCCTTTTGCCCTTCCACATCTTGCTCCAAAAGGCACCATAAGTTTGTTCTAAATCAAAGACATAACTATGTTAGTTTGGATTTGTATGAAAAGGAATACTGTGGCACTTTTGAGACTAATTGAAAGAGATTTGTAGCATAAGCTTTCCTAGAGGTCATGCAGATGGGCCCAAAGGAGCAGAGCTAGACCACTCGAGCACTAATTGTGCCAGAACCACGGCAACTGCACAGGCCCAGGCCCAAACCAGGCCACCGGCAGGGGAGGATTATATCCACTCTTATTTGGCCTGGTTTGCATGGTCTCACCAAGTAGTCTAGGGCCCGCAGCCCATCTGTTTTGGGCCCTAGACTACTTGCTAAGTAGATACATACAAAAACTTATGCTACAAACTTCTTTCTCTCAGACTCTAAGATGCCACAATATCCCTTTGCACCGTTTTTTCTAATTAAGGGGCAAAATAGACCGCCCTGAAAGAGCGGCTTACCGCCGCCCCTTTGAGTGTTGGATTGGGGTCATGGCAACCGCAAGCTGCAGCCCTGATCTGGCTATTTGCTGGTTCAAAAAGAAGTGGCAGAAAGCTGCTCCTTTTTGAGCTAGCAAAAAGCTGGCTTTTCCACCATGGTAGTGTTTTTTTCACATTTCTGTGGCACAACGCATGGAAACATCATGCCACAGAAATGTCATGATGCCACCTGCTGTGTGGTCAGCAGAGCGGTGTGACACTGGCTTGGGGGTGGCATCAGGGCATGCAGCATGCGTATGCCATGCCCCCACACCCCAAAGTCAGCATTTTTTGCCAGTCTGCTTTGCCCCTAACTCTCCCTAATTGTCTCTCAGAAGTACAGGTTTTGTAATACTTAGCCATTTTTAATGCAAGCAAGAAGTCATGAGTCCAAGAAAAGGTGGCTATTTATCATTGGAGTTACATGGCTGTACCCTCTTTGTTCAACCTCACACTGATTCTGTCAAGCAGTGACACTCAATTCTCTCCAACTCCAACCATTCTCCATAGTTTCTGATTTTGGATCTCAGTACAACAAACACCTGTCATACCAGTCTACTAAATACATATCTGACCTGCTGTATATCCCTTCTCCTTTGTCTCTAGCACTCCCCAGCCTCTCCTCTGGTGCTGAACTCAAAGTTCAGAGTTAGTGCATTTCTTTCTTATTTGTGCTGCCGTATATACTCCATATCTACCAAGCACCCACTGATGTCTTCAAGCTACATCCATTTCAGTGCTATTATCTAGCCCCCCCCCCAATTAGTTCAAAAATTTCTGCCTGCCACACTTGAGGGCTCTCCCAATTTGAAGGTATGACTACATCATTTACAGGACTGTGGATGCCTCAAATAACAAGGAGCCATATCCTGCAGTGAGAAAACATTACGCAATGGCTCAGAGCTATTGAATTAGGCACATTGGTTTGTCCTTCTGCAGCCAACAAGTCAAAGGGTGCTGTGCCAGGTATTCACTCCTGGAGCAGATGCCCCAACACTTCTCAGTTCTATTTCTTGCTTGTGTTCTCTCTATGTTTGTTATTTTCTTTGTGAAAGTTCCGATTTAAGAAAAACTATTCCAATGATCTCCATTCTAGATTCTGTTTTTGACCTGTATGAATAGATCTGTGCAAGGCTCTGGAGTCCTGAGGCATCCATTAGTCTCCCTACCATTATCTGTATCATCCAGATATGGATCGGACTGAAGATTGGCAATAAGTCTGAAGGTGATTAACTCCACTTTCTGACCCAAAGGCTGACCAATACCAGTACAGTCTATGTCCACAGGGAATAACTCAATAACGAATAATTCAATGACCATCTAGAGAGTAAAATCCTCCTTTCAAACTAGGTAAATATACCTCCTCCTCTTCTTATTTGTCCTATTATATCTTTGAATCTCTTCATCTTGAACAAAAGCATTCATAATTGCAACACTGTGTTCCAACTTTTCTTTTAATTCACATCTCAGTCATGCTCCCAAGTGATTAATATGTTTCAACCGCCATCATAATTCAAAATCTTGACCTTTGTCTATACCTGAGAGGTATCAAACCCTAGCAATGATGTGGTTCAGCTTCATCTGTGGTTCAGGGCTCCTGTATTTTCATTAGTTGGTTTAAAGGCTAGAACAGGGGTAGGCAACCTTTTTGAGCCGGGGGCCGGGTTGCTGTCCCTCAGACAATTGGGGGGCCGAAGCACCAAAAATAAATAAATAAATAAATAAATAAATATTAAAATTAAAAAATTAATTTTTTAAATTTTTTTTAAAAATGCATGCACTCTCTCTCAGCCCCAGAAAAGCCATGGCAAACCCCCTGTGGGGATTTTGCCAAGAAAACCCCAAGAACAAGTAATAACAACAATAATCAATATGATCATGGTGGGTGGTGGTGGCGGCGGCAGCAGGACCGGCCTAGGGCCGGTCCAAAGGCCTCAGGGCCGCATCCGGTCCCCCGGGCCTTAGGTTGCCTACCCCTGGGCTAGAAAATGACTTTTGAAATGTCTTGAAATACTTTCATTCAGTCAGTGTTTGGCTTAATACTATCTTAATGACAAATGTATTTTTTCCAATCAAACTTAAGAGAGCAATGAGATGGCCTTTTGAGATGTAGCAGTCCATTTTAGGGACTAATATGTGATTTTAGTTCTGAAGAACTAAAGCAATGTGACTATTACTGGATCAGCGCCAAGAATTACAGTATTAGCTCTGCAGCACTGGCTACATTTGGTGTCACTGCAGGAAAATCCTGATCAGTAGGCAGTAAAATCTCTCACCTAATAACTGGCGGAATCTCTTCTCTTCCAGATTCTAAAATTGGATGCTGCAATCACGAAGTTTATTTTAATTAAATTAAAATGTGTACTTCTCTCATCAGAACATAAACGGTACAAACCAATTCTTCCAACAGAATCATTTTTTCTCTCTCATCTATAAGTTACACTCTGCTTCAAAGCTGAAAAGATTCAATGTCTGAAAGAGAAAAACAATCCTTGTAGCACTAAATACTTTCAAAAACAAACCAAATAATTGTACCAGCTTCAAATTCAGCTATTTCCCTATTCCTTTGCTTGTCTCAATGGAAAAATACAGACAAAAATAATAACATTCTGCTAACCTTTTACCCTGGGCTAAGTCTGTGTTTTATAAAAACTGTTCAGATATGAAATTCCTTTCTGCTTGTTATGAATTTTCTTACATTTTATGCTTTATATTTCCTTTAATACTGAAAAGTCAAACATCTTCAGCTTTTAACTCTTTTGTTGTTATTGTTTCACACCAGATGATGCTTGTTATTACCCATGGATTTGCCTCCCATCAGCCCTGACATAAGACTGACACACAACCAAACAACGTCCTGATGATAATCTACTTTGCTTAAGTGTTAAAGGCAGGTTAGAAAGAATGTAATGTTTTCTATCTGACAAATGTTGTTAAAGGATCATTACAATAATAATGAACACGTGCTTACAGGTCCCATGCATGTACACAGGTATACAATCTGTTACACTTGTTTAGACTTCCTTCACTGTTTGACGGCCCTTGTTAGACCAGTATCCAATGACAGTTGCTTCTTTTTCATCACTTGATTTTATAGGGCAAAAAATGCCATTCAGAAGCAAATCCTTCAATTAACACAAGTTTAGCCAAAACAACTTTCTCTAAAAGAGCCCATTTTTAAGAACAATTATTTCAGCTAGTAGTTATAACAGCTGAACTGCACTTTGCTTCTTAATTTTCTGAGTTCTGTATTGGTGTAATCCTCCACATTAATGCAAAAAAAATGGCTTAAACAAAAAAAAAGTGTCTTTTGAGTTGTTTTTTAACTGGTTTTTTTCCAACCCTGGGGCCAGAGCATCTAACAGATTACCAAACAACTGAACAAAAGCTGTTTTGACAAGTTTCAAAAGGCATATAGTTGTATTTTTTTATAGCACACTTACTCCTATGTGCCTGATCCACCTGCTTACAAATACAACCCAAACTGCACACATGGGTTTTGTAAATACAACTCAAGTGAGCCCAGATACCTCCTATATTGGGCCTACTAATATTGCTAATGGTTTGACATCCTAAGCAATTAATCGTTGTTTCAAAGCAACCTAGTTCTAATACACACAAGATAATACAGCAACTGCTGCAGTGTCCAACACCTATTCTCTATGTAAAGTGACCAAAAATTTCAACCGGAGACTGGCAATATAGTCCAATTATCTCACATTCTGTACTACCATGGTGGCTTGTCAGAAGGACAACTGGCATGGTCTTTGTTATCTTTCAGTAAGGTTATCATGGATGGCCACAGGATGGTACAGCTGTTCTTCACACTAGGTTGATGGTTCTCAAACAGTGAGGCGGGACCCCCAGTGGGGCATGAGAGTTGCACAAGGGGGGCTTGAGACTTGGGAGGCTCTGATCCCTCTTCCCAAACTTTTTACTGTGTAAAATTTACATGTGTTGACTTGAATACTGAGTTTATAAAAATAAAATTGTTCTAATTTGAACAATGTTTTCCTTATGTTAAAATATGAATATACACGAATGTACGGATGAAATTATGGATGTACGGAATGTATGGATGAAGGGTGGGTTTGGGTTTGAAAGGGTTATTGTGTGATTTTATCATTGTAAGCTGCCCCGATTGCTTCGGTAGAGGGGTGGGATAGAATAATAATAATAATAATTATTATTATTATTATTATTATGAAATTACACATGCTAAATAACCAAAATATTTTATTCATATACTACATCGAGTGGAGGTGTTTTTTTTTTATGATATCCACATATAGATGTAAAGGAGGGGTCCCCAGGTTAAAAATTCTGAGTACCACTGAATTAGGTGAAAAGAAGGGCTCCATGTGGTCTGTAGTAACACTGCTAATACTGGTCTAGCTCCTCAATCTGAGCAACTTGTTGTTTAGATCTCAGTAGCTCTCCTCCCTTCTTACCTGCCTGAGTGGCTTCCCAGATTGGCTAACAGCTTGTCTCAAGCCCATCTGCTCCCTTTTAATATAGAGCACTGCACTGCCAAGTATACGTATGGCTATTATTTTCCCTTCTAAACCTCCAAGAGCTACTGGCTCTTAGGTTAAAAGAGCTGTATACATGGACTTTGTAGTTTTGCACTATGCTGAACAAAGCAGTGCCATGAGAATTCGCATGTAGTTCTCTCTCAGCTGCTTGCTACAAGTTAGGACAGAGGCCAGTGGCAGTCAAGAGAAGGGCAACCTACTGTAGCAACACCTGCATGAGTGTGGGTGAGAAACAATGGCTCAGGCATGTAAAACAGAAGATGAGCAATACCTCCAAAATATTTAGTTCCAAGATTCTAACAACCACCTCAAGCTTATCTCCTTATTAAGCAACAATAAAGCTTTACTAGCAACTCCAGTTTTCCAAAGTGTAACTACATGCCCTCTTATATATCACAACAAATTAAAACCCATTTGAAAATATGTTGCTGAAGCAAATAATTTACAGTCTCAAACGTCTGCCTCAATTTTCAAAGTCTAGTACTATGTAGTTGGCCTGTCTCTTTGAGCATTGGACTATGACTCTAGAGACCAATGTTCAAATCCCAGCTCAGCCATGTAAACCCACTGGGTGATCTTGGGCAAGTCACACTTTTTCAGCCTCAAAGGATGGGTAATGGCAAACCCCCCTCTGAAGAAATTTGCCATGAAAACCCTGTGATAGGTTCAGTTCACTTTAGGGTCACTGTTAAGTCGGAAACAACTTGAAAGCACACAAAACAACAACCCTTATAAAATAATGATCAATCATTAACTGTAATTTTCATACAAATCATGGAATAATTCTGACCATAGGAGATATAGCATGACATGTGCCATGTTCTAATCAGAACTGTAACTAATAATTTGGGCTATTTCAACCCATTCTGTCAAGCTGTCAGGTGCATCCTCTAAGTATGGATAAATGACATCTGCTAACAACTGAATGAAATCTTTTTTGTGAGAAAGGAAATCAGACTCTCAATTGAGAAATGGCTAGTGTTCTTTCCATATACACACAAGATATTCTACATTAAAGTCATATGAAATTCATGTTACACCTTATAAAACTGACCTTTCAACTTGCCCCATCATTTTTGTCATTGCACAATATACAGTTAAGACACAGAATAAACATTCTTACAATGCCCATGTCATACTGTGCCAATGAAGCAGTCACGTAATACTTTTGCTAATATATTAATTATTAGTCTTCTGCAGAACCAGAAATACTTCCAGAACTTACACAATAAAAACAAGGGATCATATTTGTTAAAACAAGTAAACACATGACCATATCAAAAATATATCTGTCAATTAATGAACTACTTAAGATTATCACTTCAATTCTAAGAAAGCTGTTTAGATAGTTACAGCGAAATTGGTTTAAGTGTCCCCGTTCAGTACCTAATGGACATAAGGCAACACTGCAAAGCCTGTAGCATTTAAACTGCAGCTGTTCTTACTGGAAAGGCCTACCTGGCATGAGCTAAAATGACATATAATGCACATGCACCAACTCTGTCTCGCTTTGCAAAGAAATGTGTGTGTGATAAAAAAAAACATCTCAAATCCTTCATAGTACCTGGTATAATTACTGTCATTCAGTAAAAGCTGGTTTGGATCCAGACTAGGTTAGCCACAGTTAGACTCCAACGAAATCAATAAATGTCAAAAGCTAGACACAACTTATATCCTAATGATTTCCATAAAACATAAGCAAGTAACCTAGTGTGGATCCAACCCATTGTACACAGTTCAATAATGTACCAAGGGAAGCCACAACAGCTAGAATAACTCTATTCACATGTATTTTGTCAAATGCATAAAATTAAACTGACCATTGTCAATGCTGAAATATTCTTGCCAGACTATAAAAACACCAAATAAACTACACAGACCAAATACATGTTTAGATCCAGTTAACCAGACACACAGTTTCAGATCCAGTTCAGAACTCTTCAGGAGGGGAAAACAGTAGAGAATAACTTTCAGAAAAATATTCATTTCTTTTCTGCAAAGGGTTTGAGGACAAAGTTATTATAATATCAAAGTATTGAAAAATTGTTTTACTAAACTGCATTCCTTAGCATGACAAGAACCAATTTCAATATTAGCTGAAGCATTTTATTTTGCAAAAAGTGGAACAATCTTGTTTAAGGACATTATCATCAGGCCATTATCAGACTTGGGCCAATAACAGTTTTGGTGCTGGTAGTGGACATAAATTTCCACCCTGGATATAGACTCAAAGTAAAAAGATTGATTTAACGAACCAGTATTTGCTATGGACTATATGGACCACTAAACCTGCTGTCCACACATATTATCAGAATATGGTGTTAAGACATCACTGGGGTAGAACACTAAGACTTCAGACAAAAGTAAAAGTAAATTCTCAACTCAAGTCATTTTCCAGTTCTGATTATGTGTCTACAATGGAACTATGCTTTATCTAACAGAACGTTGGAAAAAACCCTGGAATAACCATTGTAATACTCTTTGATCACAAATAAAGGCTATAAAATGATCAACAGTGCACAATCATCCATTCTCCTTGGACAAAATGCCACCAGTTGAATAAAAAGCAAAAAATAAAATACAATATAGTCAGATTATGATTTTGTTAGATAACACCAAGCCAGTTTTATATTGTCCCTATATTGGGAGAAAGGTGGGATATAAGAAAATAAAATTATTATTATTTTATGAAAACTCAGCACTAATGAAAATAATGCAACAACAAATTCATTATACTTCTTTTAGGGACTATATTGTGTCTTACCTTTCCTGTCTTCTGATCAAACCAGACAAGCGCATGGTTCCGAGACAAGACCTTGCAGTCAAAGGTAGCATTATTCTGAGCTGGTCGACATCGAGCCACCGAGCGGCCAATTTTGACAGGCTCATCCAGGTAGACATGGCGTTCTTGAAATGGGTGAGAGTTCGGGCGGCAAGTGAAGATAGCCAAGGCTGAAGGCATTGAGGATAGATATGTGGTGCCACACCAACCAGGGAAGAAGAGAAACTCTTCTTGATCCAAGCCACCCTCCACAGTTGATAAAGCAAAATTCCCCACAGTACTTCACATTAAAGCAGGGCAAACATTACCTGCAAGCGGGCTCTTAACAACTCACACTTTCAGAGTGCAACTTGGCCATAATCCAGCAAAAAATCCCCATTGCCTCCTTCGATAAGGCCCGCAGCAAAGCCGTGTGGTTCCACTTTAATCCATTTCTGTCGGTAATACGAACAAGCATCTGACAACTCAGGGAAGAAAAACAAAATCAGAACAAGGTGGGGATGGCTATAACTCCAAGCGAATGACTCACACACCGAATACTTCTTTGGGATGCAATCCCTCTTACTCTCTCTCAGTGCCCAAGAGTCTTCCTCAACAAAAGAAGAAGAAACCCTGCAAGATTCAAGGGTGGGAAAGGGAAGACGAAGGGAGCTAGAGGACCGCAGGAGGGCCACCGGGGATCCTCTCCAGCCAAATCCGGGAGGGAAGAAGACGAAGAAAAAGCGGCGGCGGCGGCGGCAGCAGCAGCAGCCCAGGGCCCATCTTCTCCACACATCGAGCCAGGAACCACCTCCTCAGGATGCCCCCGAGACTCGGGCAGAAAGCGCAGGCCCAGGCAGGGCTTTTCAGGGAGGCGACGGTTGGGTTACGAAAGGAGGAAGGAGAGCCTGACTTTGCCCCACGGAGGGAGGCTCTCGGCGGCGCCTGGAAAGGATAATACCTCGGTAGAGTCTTCCGGAGGGAGGAAACTTGACAGCAGGAGAGGCTCGGTGCGGACAGGAATGAGGAGGAACGGCAACGGCGGCGGCGGCGGCGGCGGTCTCCAGCAATGCGGGCGCCTCATCAACGAAGAAGGCAGAGAGAGAGAGAGCCCCCTCAGGGAAGCGGGGAGGCCGAGGAGGCCGCGGGCGATGCAGGTGGCGGCGGAGGCGGAGGGGCTCCCGCTTTCCTCTGCCCCGGGGAGAGGCGCCGACGCAGCCGCGGAAGCCTCGGCCCGTTCCCGCCGGAGGCCTGGAGGCCGCCCTCTTTCTCAGGCGGCCTTCGATGGAAACTTTCCCTCAACCTGTTCAGAGAGAGAGAGAGAGAGAGAAAGGCACCGTCAAAACAAACACCTCAGGCGGGGGCCCACTCGACGACCGAAGCCGAAGCCGACGCCGCCGCCTCCTCCGCCGCCACTGCCTCCCCACAAGCCCTCAGCAGAGGCGCTCCCCGCCCAGCCGCCCAACGGCTCTTACCTTCCCAGCAGCCGCCGCCATAGTGACTGGAAACCTACCCGGTGTGGCAGCAGCAGCAGCAGCCGCCGCGCTGCCGGGGAAGGAGGGAGGGAGGAGGGGGAGGAGCCGCCTCGCGAGGGGCCAGGCCACAAAACGGCGGAGGGCCGCCCATCCCCTTCTGCGCATGCGCTTGCCCGCAGAGCAGGCAAGAAGCGCGTGCGCGGAGGGAAGGAGCGAAGTTGGGGCTTCCGGCTGGGCGGCAGTTGGGTGCCCTTAGTTGGCCCTGTCTGCCTTCCGGGTATTTTTAAAGGAGGGACGGAGGGAGGGGTAATAGAGGATGAGGCGGTTGGAGGGGTGTGTTTGAGTTGCGACAAGGAGGGAAGGGCGCTACTGGTGGCGCAGTGGTTAAATGCCTGTACTGCAGCCACAAAAGGTTGTGAGTTCGATCCCAGCCAGGGTTGTTTCAGCCTGGCATCCTTCCGAGGCCGTTAAAATACCCAAATATCCAGCTTGTTGGGGGCCATTGGCTTACACTAAGTACTCCGCTTAGGGAGTGTTTACTGTGGAATAAAGTGGTATATAAATGAAGCTGCTATTGCTCCATATGCTGTACCGGCCAGCATGGTTTGAGTGTTGGACTAGGACTCTGGAGGAGATCAGGAATTCAAAGATCTAGCTGTGTTAGGGCCTGTAGAGACTGCCAGAAATAATCCAGCTTGAGACCACTTTAACTGTCCTGGCTCAGTGCTAGGGAATCATGGGAACTGTAGTTTATTGTGGCACCAGAGCTCTCTGACAGAAGGCTCAATGTCTCAGAAAAAAACTGCAATTCCCATGATTCTCTAGCACTGAGCTAGGGCAGTTAAAATGGTCTCAAGTTGCATTATTTCTGGCCCTTAGGGCCTTTGCAGACTGCCAGAAATAGTGCACATTAAATTGAGGCACTGCCCTGGCTCAGTGCTAGGGAGTCATGGGAATTGTATTTTTTTGTGAGACATTGAGCCTTCTCTGTCAGAGAGCTCTGGTGCCACAATAAATTACAGTTCCCATGATTCCCTAGCACTGAGCCGGGGCAGTGCCTCAATTTAATGTGCACTATTTCTGGCAGTCTGCAAAGGCGTCTCAAAGGTGCTACATGTTCTCTCTACACGTTGTGCTAAACTGTGATTAACAGGAGGCCCAAGTACTCGAAAGGCACCAGATCCCAGGTGCGCCCTGGTTAAGACTTGGGTGGGAGACCACCAACATATATGCCAGGAGCTGTAGGCTACGTTTCAGAAGAAGAAACTGGCAGAACCACTTCTGAGTATTCCTTGCCTAAGAAAACCCTGTGAAACTCATGAGGTCACCAACGTGAAAGCATATATATATATATATATATATACACACACACACACACACACACACACACCAAGGATATGTGCTCCATATGTGTGTGTGCGCAGGCCTTCAGATCGCCTGTGATCACAGGCTAAATCCAGTACCATCCCTCAACTAAAGAGGACCATGGAAATTACCAGGGTTTGTTAGTCACCATAAGTCCTCTTTACTTCAGTGAATGTACTCTAGTTAAAAGGAGTGTTAGATTTAGCTTTAGGGTTTGTTGTTGTGTGCCTTCAAGTCATTTTTTACTTACGCTGACCCAAAGGCCACAGGATTTTCTTGGCAAGATTTATTCAGAGGAGGTTTTGCCATTGCCTTCCCTTGAGGCTGAGTTTTATGGCAGAGCCGGGAATCGAACCCTGGTCTCCAGAGTCATAGCCCAACCTTCAAACCATGTAGGCTCTCAACTTTAGAATTGCCTAGAAATAAATCCCATTTACCTCAGTGAGCATTATTTCTGAATAGACATTTACCCAGAAGAAAGGCCCAAAACACATTGCAGAAATAATCCAGTTTGAGACCACGTTAACTGCCGTGGCTCAATTCTAGGGGGATTCTGGGAAGTGTAGTTTTGTGCGACATTGAGCTTTCCCTGTCAGAGAGCTCTGGTGCCACAATAAGCTACAATTCTCAGGATTCCCTAGCACTGAGCCAGGATAGTTAACGTGGTCTCAAACTGGATTATGTCTGCAGTGTGTTTTGGACCTAGGTTTGTGTCCATGGAGCTATAACTGTGGATTTGCTCACACTTAAGGAAGCAGACTTTATAATACTTATCAAAAGGGAGAAGAGATATTTGTATGAAGGCATACTGAAAAGATCTCACCAAGAAGGGAATGACCTAGAACAGCGGTTCTCAAATGTTGGGGCAGGATCCCCAGAGGGAAGGCAAGCTGCTTGGGGTGTGTGTATGTGTGTCTATGTGTGAAAAACTTGGGGAGCTCCTTCTGCCACCACCGCTGCTGCTACCTTCTCTTCCCAAACTTTTTTATGTGTAAAATGTACATATGTGTTGAGTTGAATATTGAATTTACTTAAATAAAACATTGCAATTTGAATTGCTGTTTCGTTAGAAATTGTTAAAATAGGAATATGCACTCAGATTTTGGGAAGTGGGTTGGGCCGAGAACTTTTCAGCACCCCGACGTAGTCCTGCCTCTTTCACTGAGGGCCTTTGCAGATTGCCAGAAATAGTGCAAATTGAGTCCATTTTAACTGCCCTGGCTCAGTGCTAGGGAATCATGGGAAATGCAGTTTATTGTGGCACCAGAGCTCTCTGACAGAGAAGGCTCAATGTCTGAAAAAAATACAATTCCCATGATTCCCTAGCAATGAGCCAGGGCAGTGCCTCAATTTAAAGTGGACTCAATTTGCACTATTTCTGGCAGTCTGCAAAGGCCCTGAATTTTGCAGGGGCCACAGAGGCTGTCGTTCTACTAACCCTTCTCTGGTTTTCTGGTGCATCTTACATCATCTCTACCACATGGAATACATTAAGGAGAAATGGAAGCACTACATAGCACTTCAGGCGTTTCTTAACGGAGCACTTCTCACGCTAGTAGCTGGAAGGAAATGTACAGCTATTCTGTGTTTTTCTCCTTCATGGGCTTCCTGCTCTATTTATTTAATTAATTTGTATTCTGTCTGTCTCCCAGTATGGGACTCGTGGTGACTTACAACATATTGAAACGCAACACAGCTAAACAATGTGGGGTCAACAAAGGACCAAATCAGTTGATCAAATTATATTAACAGAAGTGTTTATTTCTAAGGCTGGAGACTAAGGGCCTTTGCAGACTGCCAGAAATAGGGCAAATTGAGTCCACTTTAAGGGTTAGGGTTAGGGTTATGGAATCATGGGAAGTGTATTTTATTGTGACACCAGAGCTCTCTGACAGAGAAGGTTCAATGTCTCAGGGGGGAAAAACCAATTCCCATGATTCCCTAGCACTAACCCTAACCCTTAAAGTGGACTCAGTTTGCACTATTTCTGGCAGTCTGCAAAGGCCCGAACACAACGCAAAGAGGCAAATACTTAGCAGCAGTGAGTCCTCTAATATTTCAAAATGGACAAGTTCTTGGGGAGGGGCAGGTAGTGCCTAGTGGGTCTGGCAGGGAAATAGGGCAGTTAATGGTGGGTTTCACCATAGACATAACCCACAATAGGTGGAATCAGCTTAACCTGGCATTGTTGTACAAAAGGGGGTGGGGGAAGACCCATGCTCTACAAAAATACTCTTTGAAGCCATAATTTTATATAATAATAATAATAATAATAATAATAATAATAGTAAATTTTTATTTATAACCCGCCCCTCTGCTCAGCAATCGGGGTGGCGTACAACAATTAAATAACAATATTCCAGAAGGACCTCACTGCACAGAAACAGGAGCTGAGGCTGGTTTTTTAAAAAAGTTACATCTGAAACAAACAAACAAACAAAAATAACAACTTAAAATTAAAAAAATAACTTAGGTCCAAAACACACTGCAGAAATAATCCAATTTGGGACCGCTTTAACTGCCCTGTCTCTATGCTAGGGAATTCTAGGAACTGTAGTTTCGTGAGGCATTTATCCTTCTCCACCAGAGAGCTCTGGTGCCACAATAAACTACAGTTCCCAGGACTCCTAGCACTGAGCCAGGGCAGTTAAAGCGGTTTCAGACTGGATTATTTCTGCAGTCTGTTTTGGACCTTTTAGAGAGGGATAGAGCTCCTTGGATGCAGTGGCTCAAGTGGTTAAGATGCTGACTCTGTTAATTGCAAGATCGGCAGGCTGGCAGTTCGAGGCCCAGGTGCTGCATGATGGGGTGAGCTCCTGTCACTAGTCCCAGCTTCTGCCAACCTAGCAGTTCGAAAGCATGCAAATACAAGTAGATAAATAGGTACCACTTCTCAATGGGAAGGTAAACAGCATTCTGTGCAATCATGCTGGCCACAGGATCACAGAGTAGTCTCTGACAATGCTGGCTCTTCGGCTTAGTAACAGAGATGAGCACTGCCTACAGTTGGACATGACTTGACAACCTTGGCAACAGGGAATACCTTTACCTTAGAGCTCCTTGGACACCCATAACTCTTCACAATCAATCTCCACATCCAAAATGCCAGGACTACAAATAATAGTGTTTGGGGACTGTCAGGACACCTGTCTCTCTCTTTCCCACTTGTATCTCTCACGCCATTACTTTCATGACATTGGATCCAATTTTTAAAATGAGAGGTGAGGAGTGGAAACCCAAAGCTATAGGCCCACAGGTTTCTCTTCACTTCAGTCCCTCTGACCTCCAGTTCACAAGCTGCTGCCTGGCTGTGAGCTGTTGCCCCTGCAGAACTCATCATACACATATGTAGAGATGGAGAACGACAGGCACCAATCACTCTCACTACCCTTTTTCACACTCCCTCTGCTCAATATAAAGCATGAGATATCAGTGTCCTGTGTGGTTCAAATGCTGCAGTTGTGTTTTCTTTTCTACGTTCTGACTTCAAGGAGAGCAAGAGAGCTAGAGGACTGTTTTGGCATAATCCATTGGCACAGAAAGACTGTGGGTGCTCACCAAGATGGTTTTTGATTGCAATATTTATATTCCAACTAATGTCACTAATTATAGACAGACTCATTCATTCATATATTAATGTTGTGGTGGTTATTTTAACATAGCATGAAGACTATGAGCATCTGGTGGGACTGCTCTGTGGTCCTTGAAATGTGTGCAGAAGAAGGTAAGCATGCATGTGCAGAGAGAACAAGGAAGAGCAAAGAGATAAGCACACAACAGTGGAGAGATCATATGTGCAACAACCAGAAGACGAACATCAGTGAGAAGGTTGTATGATGGAGGAGCTCTCTGGGGGAACACATGGAGAGAATGGAGAGATGGGCAGATACTAGTGGGAAGGTGCTGCCCTGCCCACTCAAACCATTGCTGATCTTCTGTAGGTGGGGAAAGATATTTACATCTTGCTGTGACCAGAAAAATTATACTTGGGTACTGCATCAGCCGCTGTGAAACAAAACAGAAGGGGGGAGAGTATAAATCAGTATACTCTTGAGGGGTTGATACAAGATTGGGGAGGCAGATGAGGTATTAGGAAGGTGTTCCTGTAGTTCTGATAAATGAAACATGCTCTGAATTAAAAATGCATGCATACTTCAAGTGCATGTCCCACATATTTACTTTTAGACTGTCAAGCAGTATTGCCTGAGCTCAGATGAGCCCACTTTCTGTATGTCTCCTGACTGAAAAGCAGCTACAGCATACAAAGAGATCTTGCAGTCCCTTTGAGACCAAGATAAAGAAGCATAAGCTTTTACTGACGGTGTACTGAACCAGATGCAGAAATACAGCAAGCAGCCAAGGCAGAGCCTTCTTCCTCCCCCTCCCCCCCCCCCCCAGCATGATAAAATATACCAATTGTACGCCATGCGGATAAATTACAGAAGTACAGTGCTTTGCAGAAGTATCCATTTTGACTTTTCCACATTTTGTGGTGTTACAATTTGGAACTGAAATGGATTTAGTTGGCATTGTTACCACACAAGATACTCAATACTAAAGCTGCAAAATATTGTTGTTGTAACACAAACAAAGAAAAACAGCTACCATGTTTTGGTTGCATAAGCACTTGCCCCCATTGCTGTGGACACTTAAATAAGCTGGTGCAACCCATTGCCTCTAGGAGACACATTAAGTAGTGGAATGGCATCAAGAATGCCACTTGATTTCAGATTGAATACACTTGTTTCTGGATGGCCTTAGAGTTACTTTGTTTTTAAAACAGACTGATGATGTCCAAGGAGTTATAAAAACAGGTTCAGGATAAAGTAGTATAGAAGGGCAAGTTGGATTATTTTTTTAAAATCCCAAAATATGAACAGCTCACAGGCCACCATTAAATCCAGAGACTAAGACACAGAGCAATGGATGCAAGCTACAGGAAAAGAGATTCCACCTCAACATTAGGAAGAACTTCCTGACAGTAAGAGCTGTTTGACAGTGGAACACACTCCCTCAGACAGTGATGAGTCTCCTTCTTTGGAGGTCTTTAAACAGAGGCTGGATGACCATCTGTCAGGGATGCTTTGATTGTGTATTCCTGCATGGCAGAGGGTTAGACTGGATAGCCCTTGGGGTCTCTTCCAGCTCTATGATTCTGGACCTTATTGCATGGGGTAAAACCCCCGGCTTACCTCTCCTGAGTTGAATGCTAAATCAGAAAGTAGCTGGGACCTATCGCACATAATTCGCCACCGAATCCATCAGCCAAGTGTAGCCCGGGTCCCAGGCGTGCTTCGGGAGCTGCATTTCGAAACCGAGAGCTTTCTGACTTGGAAAAATGGCTGCTGAAGCACGCCGGGGACATCGGCAGTATTTGGCTAGCAGATTCGGCAGCGAATTACGAGCAATAGGACTGGGCTGCCTCCTGAATTGGCATTCAACTTGAGAGAGGTAAGCCAGGTTTATTACCTCATGTGATAAGATCCTACATGATTTGAATCCATTATTACAAAATTGAGATAATACGGTTCATCCACTGCTCTGGCTAGAGAAGGCTGTCCACCAAGAGACAGGATGAAAAAGATACTAGTCAGAGAAACAAGAGTCCAGTAGAGACTCTGAAGGAGATAGAGAGATCTGCAGCTAAAATGGGAGAAACTGTGTATGGACAGCTATCACAGATATTACTAAGGATTGGGACTTAATGGAAGAGTGGTGAGAAGAAACACAATGCCCATTTGGAGTTTGCAGAAAAAGCATGTGGGACATGCAGCAAAAAAGTTGGGGTTAATTGTCTGAGCTGATGAGGTAAAAATGTAACTTTCTGAACTTGATTCAAAATGCTATGTGTGGCCAAAAGCCAAAGTGTTTATTGCCCTGAAAACACCATCCCCTGAACAAAAAAATGAAGTAACAGCATCATGTTGGTGTGATACTTTTCCTCAGGGACTAGAAACCTGATCAGAAATGAAAGCAAGATGGATGGAAGCAAAGACAGATCAATTCTAGAGAAAAACCTGTTTAAGTCTGCAAGAAACCAAGGATTTGGCAGAAGTTCACCTTCTAAACCCACAGCATAAGTGATAGTGGAGTGGCTTATAAACAAGAGCTTCAGCGTCTTAAAATGGCCCAGACAAAGCCCAGACCTCAATTCAATTGAGAGTCTATGGAAAGACTTTAAAGTTTTCACGAATGGTTCTCAGCCAGCCAGCCAGAGCTGGAGCAATTTTGCCAAGAAAAATGGCAAAAATTACACAATCCAGATATACCAAGCTGATAGTGAAGAACACCCAAGAAGACTCATAGCGGTCAAAGGTGCTTCTAGCAAGTACTGACTCAGTAAAGTGAATACTTACATAACCAAGGAGTGCCAGTTTGTTTTTCTTTTACTTAATCTTTGTGCCATTACTTTTGTAATATTTTGTTCTGAGTTAGATCAACTTGATAGAGACTGAAAGTTTCTTTTTACCCACATGGTACATTTGATCAATAGTAAAAATAATAAATACTGTTATATTAAAAAGGACTTTTTAAAAAGAAGACCTTATGTGATGGTGGATGTGATGATGATGAAAATAGTAATATAACAATTCATATCATATTAACTCAGAGTGGCGTATAATTAAAATGTTATGTTCTGCAGGGAAAAATAATATTTTTTGCCAAATGTTGGCTGTCTGACATTTCTGAAGCACATTCACCAGCATAGAACCAAGTCCCACTGAATTAAATAGGGTTAAGTCCAGGCTGAGTGTGTAATGGACTGTACTCTTAATAGCATGTGACCTTTCTAGAATGTTGTGGAGAAATAAACTTAGCTTAAAAGACAAACATATTTCTCTGCCACCCGTGGCGTCCCCAGGGTTGGTGTCATCCAGTGCGGTAACTTATGGTGTCACGTCACCATTGACCTCTTCCCATTTCACACCATACAAAATGCTTAGTAATGCTTTTTTCCACTAATGTTACTCATAAATCATAATTCCCATATACCACTGAATGTCATGCTAATAGTTGTGATATACACAACCAGCAAAATTAAAATGATACCTTCAAATTACAATATCATGTGCACAACCTAAATGTATTTACCTATACATAGTGAAGATTTGGTTAAAATGTGATGTTTTTAAAGAAATTTTTTAAAAATTTCAATTTTCTATTAAAAAATACAATTTTGGAATTTTAATTTTAAAAATTCTGGGGCCTCTCCTTTCTCCTCCCACTGAGTTTGACCCCACTCCCACCATCTCTTAAAGCATTTTAAAGGGAAGCAGGTGAATGCCACAGCTCATTTCTGCCAAAAGGTAGGTGTTTGAGGAGCAGCGCTGTCACACACACACCCTTAGGGTGTCAGCTGGTGCTGCCCGCAACCCCCTTGTGACGCCATTGTCTCCCATTCCCCTTCCTCTCTGTTGATCAGAGCAAATCTACTCCACCATTCCATTTGCAACTAAAGATGGAAAAGGCAATTATCTTGCCTCTTGATTGGCTTTGTTAAATGCATTAGTCAATTGGTGGTCTGCCACATACATCCATATACCTTTCATTTTCCCATCATTGGGAAGAAAATAGAAGTAGCAAATTATTTTTAACCTTTTCAATGAACGAGTAAAGACATACAGAAAACTCACAATTAATATTGTTTAAATGTATGCGCATAGACACTTTAGTCAATGAAAAAATAATACATACAGAAGTACACATTAAGAAAAATGTGTAGGAAAGTGAACCCATAATGAAAAGTCCACCTCAAGTGCAAAGTAGAATAGATATGAATTTCCATGCAAGAAGATTTAAACAAAGGCATAAAACTTAATGCCAAAAGAAAAAAAATAAAGAAAAAATGCAGTTTAGATTCAGATAAAACTAATAAGAAACTAAGAGATTTTCACATCTGTGTTTGCAAGGGTGGTGTCATGTCTCATCCTCTGACTCAGAGGATTCAGACACAGAGTCAGATGTCTAGGAATTTACAGCTCCTGATGACAGTGGTATTTCCAAGTCTGGGGAGCTGGGGGGCAGAGGGGGGCCCTACTTCCCAGCAAGAGGTGGCAGACACTGAAGACACAGTAGCATCCTTTGCAGATCAGTGAAGAGGTGATGAAAAAGTACACTGCTGTAGTCTCAGGGGCCATCAAATAGGGGACACTGATTAGATACCTGGTGTTTTGGGACAGCTGCCTATAAATCTCCCAACAGCTACCTGGCATCTTTGTTGCTTGCGACTGTCTTATCTAGATGACTGACAGTACTCTTCAGTTTTCTAGACCGTGGACTGGCTACGATTTGACAACTCTGTTTACTCCTTGCTGGCTTCATGTATCAGGACTACTGACTTGCTGTCTTGACTTCTGGACTGGCTGATGATTGTCTTCTTGCTTCTCCTTTTCCCTTGGATAACCTGTGACTGACCTGTACTGGATTACTTCACAGCTCTTGTCTCTGTACAGGACAAATGGCAGCTTCCGGGTGGGTCTAAAAAACCTAAAAGGAGGACATAAAAGCAATAATGCATATTAGGAGTAAGATGGGATATTACTAATTAACTAAACATCCTCTATTGCATGTTTCTCTGGTATTCAGAAGCATAATGCTTCTCAGCATAGAGGTTTCATTTAGTTTTCATGGCCAATAACTACTGCTGTCCTTTATGGTTGGTATTCACAATGTTGCAGAAGTGACAAGTGGCAGAATTCCTGTACTGTTGGAATAATCTTATTGGCATATAGACTTGACTGGGCCATTCTACCCTATACTGGCAACTGTGGGCATACACATGTGTTCAACTTACAACTCCCTGCACACCTAACTAAGGACAAGATAACTACCCTGTTCGCTACTATACTACTTTAACTGCTGCAGCTACTTCTTGTGGAATCCTGGGATTTGCAGTTTAGGGAGGGATCTTTGGAATTCTCAATCAGAGAGCTCTTAGGCCTCACTAAACTGCAAATCCCAGAATTCCACAGGAAGCAGCCATGGCAGTTAATATGGAACAACAATAGTGCTATAACAGCATATTGTGGTATTGACATTATACTGACCATAAGTTGTGAGAGTTGCAGTTAAAAAAGCTCAACATTAACAAGAGCATAGTTGCCCATACCTGCTTTCAACCTACCAGTTCTCTGCCTCTGTGTCTAATAGTTCCTGCTAAATTTCCATTACATCTGCTCCTTTCATCTTTCCCCTACATACACACAGCTGTATATTCTCCAGGGCCTAACACATGTTCTCAGCTCTCTGTTCTCCAGGGCCTATCTCATTGCCAGGTCTTTTTTTCAGTTTAAATCCTGTAAGCTAATTGATCATATTTCCTTTGTCATAGGACACAATTTTCCTCACCTGTATATTTCATATTTAGCATGCTTTGTTTATGACTGATCATTAGAATGAAATCAGAGCTTAATTTGCAGGTCTGGTTGCTGAGACAATTATGAAATCCTGTTGTGGGAGGGAAAACAAGTTAATTCCATGTTCCTTCATATTTCTTGTCTCCTCTTCCCATACCATCAGGCCTTTCTGTAATTCCCCCCCCCCACACTTCTTAATATCAGGACTTCATTTTCTTCATACCTCTTCTTTCACTATGGAGATTATCCCACCACTCTAATAACCCGGTTTACCTCTTCCAATTTAAGTCTAATTTGGGAGGCAGCCGGGTCTTATCACAAGGATTTTGCCGCCAAAGCTGCCGACCAAGTCCAGCCCAGCTGCAGCCAGGTCCCTGGCACACTTCGGTGGCCATTTTTTCAAGTCAGAAAGCTCCCGGTTTTGAAATAAGGCTGCTGAAGTTTGCTGGGGATCCAGGCTGCAGCTGAGCTGGACTCGCCCAGCGGCTTCGGGGGCAAAATTCTTGTGATAGGACCTGGCTGCCTCCCAAATTAGACTTCAATTCGGAAGAGGTAAGCCGGGTTATTAGAACAGTGGGATAATCTTCGTTTCCTCTGTGCCCTCTTGCTTACTCCAGTCCTCAGGGGGCTGCCTGTATCACTAGAATTTATTGAGATTTTTTTTATCAATAATTTTCCAGTACTTTACAAAATGTGGATGAACCTTTCCCTGAATAGTTGGAATGTTATGACTTCACTAGATCATAAGAACATAAGAACTCTGTTAGATTGAATCAATGTCCTGTCTTCTAGTCCAGCATTCTGACCTCACAGTAGACAACCAGGTGCCTATGGGAAGCCTACAAGCAAAGTATGGGGATAATAACACTCTCTTATTTATTTTCTCCAACAACAGGTCTTCAGAGGCAACCTGCTTGTACCAACGGAGGTAATATATAGCCCCTATGATTAGTAGACGTTGATAATCTTATCTTCCATTAATTTGTCTAAAACTCTAATCCCCTTTTAAAGCCATCCAAGTTGGTATCCTTCACTATACCTGTGTCAGAGCACAATGCACTGTGGCTTTCCCTTGTGGGTTTCTCTAAGTTATATACATGGTAATGTAGTCTTTATTTTTGCCATTGAACTACACTATATAGACAATACACTATGAAATTCAAATAATCTCTTCTCATTCTTCTGTTTCCTGCTGCTGTTCTAGCTTTAAGGGCTGTTATTTGATGCAGAATGTTCTGGCTCCAAGATGACAACAATTATCTATGATTTCAGCCTTCAGTGGGAGTGTATTCCCTTCAGTTTTGTTTGTATATCTGCTTCTGCTTTCAAATACTTACATAATTTGTCAACAATCTCATTGTCTTTATTCTCAAACGCCTGCTAGAGAATATGCCATGATGGTGCATTTTGTACTGTATGCATTCATTTTTGGCTAAGGAGGTCATCATGTGTAAACATAGGTGTGTTTCTGTGTATGGAAAGCTGAAAGGCCAGTTCTGCAAATACATAAATGCTAAATTGCCTGACTCTAACTTCATGCATTTCTTCCCTTGATATAACAATCATGCAGCTTTGTTATGTAAGTAGTAACTTTTAACTTTGTATTATGAGCAAAATAAAAATGTTATAAATGATGCTTTTTACACATTAGGCAATGAAAAAGATGAGGGAGTTAAAATAATGTGGTGTCTAAAGCCTGTAGCCTAGTGAAGGAAATTTAAAAACATTCTAGATTTTCATTTGCAGAAATTGTCTTATTTCAATTTGGAGGGAAATAGGTGGATGTTGTACAACAGATGTTCTCTTTTGTATCCCTGGAAGTTGTTTTTCATGGTTAGTTGACTGACAGACAACTGCTTAGGTGATGTTGCAACCATAGAGATAGGAGAGGTTACCGCACATCTCAGTAATGATATGGGAGCCATAATATGTAATGGCAGGAAGACAATTAACTGGGCATGTAGAGAATGCATCTCTATCTTACCTGTATATATAAGGAAGATAGGGGTGGATGGAAAGTGTCAGTCTCAGAGCATTGGCCTCAGCAGCTGCTGAGAAGCCCTCCCTCCATTCCAGTTGCCATCACTGTGGCCTCTGAAGCAAAGAAGAGGAGGCAGCATCTGCTGGACTTAATCTCTCCCCCCCCCCGCCAATTCCTTTCCTTATGTCTTCTTTAGATTGTATGCCTGAGGGCAGGAACCTATCAAACTACTGATTTGTAAACTGTTTTTGGATGAAAGGGTGGGATATAAACACCATATTTTCCGGCGTATAAGACGACCCGCGTATAAGACGCCCCCCCCCATTTTTCCAGTCAAAATATAGAGTCTTAGCACCTCTATCCTCATTATCCTTATATCCGGCGTATAAAACGACCCCCCCCCCACTTTAGCCACAGATTTTGCAGGTAAAAAAGTAGTCTTATACGCAGGAAAATAAGGTACCTAGATAAATGAAGTCTCAGCATAATTAGATGCTTTTGTGAACATATTTACCATTTAATACATTTATTTTACATTTCCTATTTATCTATCTATCTCACTTTCCCACTTTACTTGAAGCAAGTAACTACACATTTTTTAAAAATCAAAGCAATATACAGTAAAATAAAGCATACACACTGGGCCTGCATTGTCTGGAATCCTGTGGGACACTGACTTTATGCTTCTAGTTTAAAGTGTGATCATGTAGCCCCCCCAGATATTGTTGGACTGCAGCTCCCAACTTTCCTGATCATGGGGTTAGACCTGCCAGGTATGCTAGGAAATGCAGTTTGACAGCAGTGGGAGAGCTGCATCATCCCCACCCATGCTCTGTTTTTTTGAAGTGGGACAGCCAACAGTTTAGCTTTATATAGCTTGAGATCTTGATATGTGAAAGAGCCCATCTACCTATATATGCCTGCCCAAGTAATGAGATATGCTCATTCTTGCCCAAGGAATGAGAGAGAGATTCTCTATTAGTTACTAGTTATTACTAGTTGAAGCTATACATTAAGGAAAGACATGGAAGAGGGCCTCTTCCATGGCAGTCCATTTCAAGGGCCTCTTCTCTACCATGGCAGTCCATTTCAACTTGTTACACTGTTTTTTGTTTTTATATTTTTATTCTGGTAAAATTATTTTATTATTAACAATTTGGAATTGTTTTTAATTGTTTATATTGTTTAACTTCTGCATCATGACTTAGAGCAGTGTGGTGTGGCAGCAAAGAAAGTGAATGCTATTTTTATTGTTTTTATCTACCCTTAAGTTGATCTCAACCCATGGCGATCCTGTAGATGAGATATCTCCAAGATTTCCTGTCTCCACTGCTCTGCTCAGTTCCTGTAAATTGATACCCATGACCCCTTTTATAGAATTCATCTATCTAGCATGCAGCTTTCCTCTCTTTCTGCTTCCCTCCAACTTTCCTAGCATTATTGTTTTCTCCAATGAGTCGTACCTTCTCATGATGTGGCCAAAGTATGACAGCCTCAGGGCGTTTTCACACGGGGCTTTAGGCAGATGCAATCCTACCTCCGTCCGGCCCCAGTCCGGCTCCTTTGCAAATTTTTCAGACGACGTCGCAGCAAGTCCCGCCCCATCCAGTGCCATCCCCAGCGCTAGCCGGCGTCAATCCGGGTCCTTGTTCCGTGTGTTTACACGATGTCGCAGCAAGCCCCGCCCCATCCAGCGCCATCCCCGGCGCTGGGCGGCATCATCCCCGGTCTTTGTAATTCCTTTTTTTAAAAGGAATTAAGTTGCTGCTGCCAGAAGCAATCAAGAGCCATTCCGGAATGCTGCTGCTTTCACCTCTGGAATGGCTCTTGATTGCTTCCAGGCGGCTTTGGACCCATGCGTGTGAAAACGTCCTCAGTCTAGTCATCTTGTCTTCCAGAGACATTTCTGGTTTAATCTGTTCTAGCACCCATTTGTTTGACTTCTTGGCTGTCCAAGGTATCCTCAGCAATCAAAAAAATTGATTTTCTTCCTATCCACTTTCTTAACTGTCCAGCCCTTGCATCCATTCATGGTAACATGGAATACGATGGCTTGTACAATTCTAACTTTTGTGCTCAGTTGTGTATCTTTATATTTTAGGATCTTTTCTAGTTCTTTCATAGTTGCTCTCCCCATTCTTTGTCTTCTTATGATTTATTGACTGCAGTCCCTGCTCTGATCAATGTTTGATCCTAGGTATGAGAACTCTTTAATTCTGTTTCCTCGTTGTCCAGGTTGAATTTGTGTAAATTCTCCATGGTCATTATCTTTGTTTTCTTTATGTTCAACAATAAGCCTGCCTTTGCACTTTCTTCCTTGACCTTCCTCAGTATTTGCTCTAAGTCTGTGATGTTTTCTGCTAGTAGTATTGTGTTGTCTGCATACCTTAGATTGTAGATTTTATTTCCTCCTATTTTTCCTCCTCCTCCTTTGTTCATAGAGAAGACTGAAAGGTGACATGAATGCAGTTTTAAAATACAGTGGGCCCTTGGTTTCCACTGGGCTTTGGTTCCAGGACCCCAGTGGATACCAACTGTGGATGCTCAAATCCATTAAATACAACTGCACAGTGAAATGTTGTCCTTTATATAAAATAGCAAAATCAAGGTTTGCTTTTTGGAAGTAAAATATTTTTAAAATATTTTCAAGCTGTGGATGCTTGAATCCATGGTTAAAAATCTGTGGATAGGGAGGGGCAACTGTACTTCAAGAGAGGTATGTCAGAGAGAGGAGGGGGCAGATCTATTCTCTGCTGCTCCAGAGGGTAGGATCAGGTCTAATGGTCTGAAGTTAGAGGAGAGTAGATTTTGATCTAATGTTAGAAGAAACCTCTTGACAGTTAAAACAGTTCAGCAATGGAACAAGTGGCCCAGAAAAGTGATACTGTGTCCTTCTCTGGACATCTTCAAAAGGAAGATGGATAGCTACCTGCTCGAGATGCTTGACTGGAAATCCTGCATTTAGCAGGGGGTTGGACTCAATGACAACTCATGAGGCCCCTTCAAACTCTGATTCTACAGCTCTATGAAATTGTACCTTTAGAGGACACAGTTCTCCTCTAAAACAAGAGATTTTAGGTGGAGAAATAAAAGTAACTGGGCTTTTAAAATGTAGGTCAGACTAGGAGCTGGGTTTGTGGAACAGAGTTTGAGGGCAAAAGAAAGTCAGTCTCAATGTGAAGTCATAGGCTTTCATGGCCGGCATCCATAGGTTTTTGTGGGTTTTTCGGGCTGTGTGGCCATGTTCTAGAAAAGTTTCTTTCTGATGTTTTGCCAGCATCTGTGGCTGGCATCTTCAGAGAATACTGTAATAGAAGGGAGTGGGTCTATATATACTGTGAGACCCTGGTTAGGGAGGAGTGATTCCATGTAAACTGTGTATTGTTCTGTGTTGAACAGGTATTGTTCTGTTGTTAATGGCATGGCTTCCAGGTGAGGATATGCAATCAAGGAGATTGTCTGCTATTGTCTGCTGGGAAAGCACCTGACCCTGGCTGGTTTCCCATTTGCATTTGCTGAGTGCTGATTTTCTTATTTTGTAGGACTGGTAGCCAATCGGATGTGGGCCCCCGAGGCCTTTGGACCGGCCCCAGGCTGGTCCTGCCACCGCTGCCGCCACCCCCCCACCGCCCCCACCACCCGCCATGATGATATTGATTATTGTTGTTATTGCTTGTTCTTGGGGTTTTCTTGTCAAAATCTCCACAGGGGGTTTGCCATGGCTTTTCTGGGGCTGAGAGAGTGTGCATGCATATTTTTTAAAATTTTTAATTTTATTTAATGTTTAATTTTTAATTATTTATTTATTTATTTATTTTTGGTGCTTCGTCCCCCCAATTGTCTGAGGGACAGCAACCCGGCCCCCGGCTCAAAAAGGTTGCCTACCCCTGTAGTAGTCCATGGTAACCACAGAACTCTTCTCCCGCACCATATTATAAATTAGTTTATTTTCTTCCTATCATCTTTCTTCACTGGCCAGCTTTCACAACCATACACAGAAATAGGAAATACAATGACATGGACAAACCTGGTCCTGGTATTCAGTTATATATCTTGAAATTTGATGAGCTAGTCTAGTGCCTTCACAGCTGCCCTTCCAAATCCTAGTCTTGACTTCAATGCCTGTTATAATTAATTACTGATTATGTAATCAATTTTTAACTGTAATTTCCCAAGTTTTGCTTGCAACAGAATGTTGCTTTGCCCTTGCCCAGTTTTGGTCCACTTTGGCCACTCATAGCCACCACTGGAATACCCTCCGAAATGTAAGCAAATTAATGCAACCCTTGGGTTAAAAAAAAATCTCTACTCCTCTCCTAAATTATCCAAACAAGGTTTACACTGTACATGTGAAAACACAACCATTATATACTTTTGCCTCTAAGGGGTTTTAGAATTTAATTTCAGCTAAAACCAACTGGAATTGCAAGGAAAAATGCATGATCAAAGTATAAGTTATTTAACAAATAGAATTAGAAACACATTGTTTTAATAGTACTCAATGGTTAAAGTCATGAACATATTTCAAAATATTTATTTCAATAAAAATAGCTATGAATCATGATATTTAAGTTGCAGAACAATCTTGCATAAGACTTGAGGCAAATCAGTGGCCAAGAAGGGAAAATTGAATTTAGACAATAATTTATGGAAAGTTATGCAATACAGACAACCAATTTTGACTGCATTAATCTACTTAGGCTTTGCTGTTGCCTGGGACATTGCCACTGATTATCAACATTTTTACCAGAATGCCTCCTATCATCCTTTCATAAAAAAAGACTAGCTAAAAATGCACGTGTAAAAATGCTTTAAAGAGAGACAAAGCTGTCTAGATTTATAAAATGTCTGGAAATGCGTAGTTGCTGTGGCACTCAGAAACACTGAAAAGGTAGATTTAAGTGGTTTTCTAGAGTACAAAGTCAGATGTTTTAAAAAAGTAAATTGTTAGTTGTTCTGTACTTACATTTAGTTGTCGACTGTGTATGAGTGGAGGTATGAATGCCCATAAAGAAACTGAGGAAAAACAATTTAGGAAGTGTGTTATGTTGTATGTCTGCTCTCTTGAGCTCTCTCTGGACGTTATCACACGGGGCCTAAAGCAGAAAGAATCCACACCCAATCCCGTCCTATTGCGTTTTTCCCCCGTGTGTTCACACGACGTCGCACAGAACCCCATCCCAACTCCATCCCGATGCGGCATCATCCCCGTTCTTTTGAATGCCGGTTTCTTGGGGAATTACAATTGCGCGACCAGAATGATACCGCAATAATACTGCTTTCGCCATATGTCTGATCACGAGATACGTATCGTGGAGCATTTCCCCGACATGACCCATGGTTCCCCACGCTATTTCCCATGGATCTGTGAGGAAGCATCTTATGACGTGTACTTCCTGTTTTGATCGGGCAGCAAGAACATCCTTGCTGGGTTCTGGAAGGGATCTTCTCACTTGTGTGTGAACGGCAGATACAGTTCCCAGGAGCGCATCTATCGCGGTTTCGTTAATTGTGCAATGATGCTAGTTGCGTCTGATAGCCATTTCCATCTTGTGGGGTCTATACCGGTATAGTTCTGGATTGATTCCATACCGCTTTCTTGCCGCTTTGAGACCCGCGTGTGATAACGTCCTCTGAGTACAAACTTGATGGGGTCTGAAATTGAACAATTATAAATAGGTGTGTGGAGGTAGGGGTTAGAAAACTATTATAGAGAAATGTTTTCTCTTGCAGGATGATGTTTTTTTTTTTTAAAAAATAGTGTTTTAAAATAATCTTGTTATGAGGAATGATTGCTGCTACAAATACCTCAAATCCAAAATTCAAAGATAGAAGTATAGTGATGTTAGCTAAGCTATTGTGTTTGATTGAATTACTGAATAATAACAGGCTGCTTTGAGGAGGAAAAGATTATACATTTTCCTTCTGTTAGCATCCTCCAGTTAACCTGCCATGATCCATCCCTTTCCAAGCAACCTAGTGACTCTATCCTACATTGTTCATATCCCTGAACTTCTAGAGGGGCTTTTGAAGGCATTTTCTATCCAGCAGTTTATGATCCAGGGTGAGAGGATGAATTTCAAGAGAGAAATTGCTTGGGCAAAGGTTGAAATCCTTCCCCATATGTGATGGATCCAATCCAGATTGGTCATCAAACACATATTTGAAAGCAAGTAATCTGAAACTGCATATTAAATCTTATCAGGAGGAGAATATGGAAAACATTCCTGCAGTTTACTTCCTGCAATTAAGTTATCTTAGAATCCAAGGCACAACAATCATATTTTAAAAGGGCAGGCTAAACCAGTAAAAAACACCAGCACAAGCCACAATTATAAGCTATAAATAATATATGTTAAAGTCTTAGGCTGCAATCCTATTGGAGCACCATGCTTTCATAAAAACTGTTACACAAGTGCAGTCCCAAATGCACTCAAGTGCACACAGTGCCCTCTCTTGCCCTTAAGAAAACTATTGAAACTGTAACACATCAATCATTACAACTGAAAAGTTAAACAATAAATAAATTTTAATCAGTTCAAAAAAGGGAGGGCATGTATAATTCATGATCTATGTTGATCAAAAAAGATTCCCTCCATATTTTTTCAAATGGTTGGGGGAGCCAAATGGAGAACCTATTCTATCCATGTAAACAAAAATGTTATACCACACTGATTCAAAATTGTTTGTGTCGTTTAGTGTTCTTAAAAGCCTCGGTTTCCTTTTCAGTTTGTCTGCCAAGGCTATAGTCCAGATTCCAGACTCTATCAAGCTGTAAAATGTGGTCTAGACTTGTTATTATTAGGTGGAATTAGGCCAATCCAAAGAGTATTCATTAATGGTTGCTTTTCATCCTGGAAATAAGTTACTAATAAAGTGCCACCGGGTTCTATTCTGGTCCTGGTGGTGTTCAACAACTTTCTAAATTATTTGGATTAGGGAATAGAAAAGCGTATTTATCAAATGTGGTGATGACACCAAATTAGAAGAGGTAGTTAATACCACAAAGGACAAAATAAGAATTAAAAGTGATATTGACAGATTGGAGAGCTGGGCCAAAACTAACAAAATGAATTTCAGCAGAGATATATTTAGAGTACTACATTTAGGCAGGAAGAAAAATGCACAAATATAGGATGAGTGATACCTGTCTTGAAAGCAGTACATGAGAAAAGGATCTAGGAATCTCAGTAACATGAATCAACTGTGTGATATGGTGACCAAAAAAGCCAATGTGATTCTATTCTGCATCAATAAAACCCTAGTGTCCAGATCAAGGGAAGTAGCAGTACCATTCTATTTTGTTTTGATCAGACCTCACCAGGAATACTGTATCCAGTGTACGGTAACACAATTCAAGAAGGGGACTGACAAGCAGGAATGCAACCAGAGGAGGGCACCCAAGATGATCATAGTTCTAAAAAGCAGCTTAGGGACATGGATATGTTCGGCTTGGAGAAAGGAAGATTGAGAGATGATATGTTAGCCATCTTTAAATATTTGAACAGATGTCATGTAGAAGATGGAGGGAGCTTATTTTCTACACTTCCAGAGACTAATGGGGGATGCAGACGGGCGGCCCTGGGCCGTCCTGGGAAGCGGAGGATTGGGGCCGAGGCTGCCCCATGCCTCGGCCCCAATCCTCCCTCTTGCCGGCCTTGAAAGGAGTGGCAAAATACTGCTCCTTTCAGAGCCAGCAAATAGGGTGCCCTAAGAGCTGCAGTACGGCTCTTCTGCACCCCTTCCAGCACAGCGGGTCAAGACGCTGTGCCAGGAGAACGTTCTCATGCCGTGCGCCATGTGTAACAACGTTCTCCCAGCACAGACGTCCTTGGGGAGGGACGGCTGGTGTGAGGCTGCCCCTCCCCATCCCTGCCTCGAGGACACTGCAAAGGGCCCGTCTGCAGAGGCCCTAAGTAGATTATCACACTACACTCTTAAAACGTTGCTAGTTCACTTTAGCTGCTCTGGCTGCCTCCTATTGCATTCTGGGACTTGTAGTTTAGGAAGGTGTATTTAGAATATTCAGCCAGAGGGCTCTTAAGCCTCACTGAACTTTGTTGTTAGCTGCCCTTGAGACAGTTCCGACTCATGGTGACCCTGTGGATGAGACATCTCCACTGCCTTGCCTAGATCCTGCAAGCCCTTCCCCATAACCTCTCTGATTAAGTCTATCCATCTGGTCTGTGGTCTTCCTCTTTCTTCTACCCTCTACCTTTCCTAGCATTATTGTTTTTTCTAGTGATCTGTGCCTTCTCATTATGTGGCCAAAGTACAATAGTCTCAACTTGATCATCTTTGCCTCCAAGGAGAACCCTGGTCTGATCTGCTCCAGAACCCATTTGTTTGTCTTCTTGGCTGTCCATGGTATCCTAAGTACTCTTCTCCAGCACCACATTTCAAATGATTTTCTTTCTGTCTGCTTCCTTCACTGTCCAGCTCTTGCATCCATACATGGTCTAAGGAATACAATGGCCTGAATGATTCTGACTTTGGTGCTCAGTTGTATGTCTTTGCTCTTCAGTATCTTTTCCAGTTCTTTCATAGCTGCCCTTCCCATTCCTAGTCTTCTTATTTCTTGACTGCAGTCTCCATTCTGGTCAACGTTTGATCCTAGATATGGGAATTCTTTAACTATTTCAATTTCCTTGTTGTCTAGATTGAATTTGTGGATTTCTTCTGTGGTCATTATTTTTATTTTCTTTATGTTCAGCATCAGATCTGCCTTTGCACTTTCATCTTTGACCTTTCTTTTTAACTGTTCCAATACCTGAATGTCTTCTGTTAATATTATGGTGTCCTCTGCATATCTTAGGTTGTTAATGTTGCTTCCTCCTATCTTAACTCCTCCTTTTTCTGTTTCTAATTCTGCTTTTCTTATGATGTTTTCAGCATACAAGTTAAATAAGTAGGGTGACAGGATGAAGCCTTGCCTGACAGCCTATTGGGAACCACTCTGTTTCCCCAAATTCTTGTTGTTGGTACAGATTCCTCATCAGGACTATTAAATGTAGTGTCTTTGAGTGCATTTCATAGTTTTTCGTGATCTATACAATCAAATGCTTTGCTGTAGTCTATGAAACACATGCTGATTCTTTTTTTGGAATTCTTTGGCACGCTCCATTAACCATCGTATGTTTGCAATTTGGTCCCTAGTGCCCCTTCCTTTTCTGAATCCTGCTTGCACCTCTGGAATTTCCCTCTTGTGGCTCTGAACAGCGGAGTGCTTGTGGCCAGCAGCAGCTACCATCTTGCCCGCCATGCACTGCCTGAGGAGGGAAGGAGGCGGAGCTGAGCTGAACTCAGCCTCCTATTCCTGCCTTGTTCTGGGCACATTTTGTTAATCTCCAGTTGGACTGGAGATTGACAAAATAGGAATCCAGGATTGGAGGGTCTAAAATGCCCAGATGGTCCAGGACATTTTTTAGACCCTCCAATGCGGGATTGTCCCAGTTTTTCAGGATGTGTAGTAATCCTAAGGGAGGGGAGGCTCTGATGTACCTGAACTACAACCCCCAAAATGCAACAGGAGGCAATCAGAGCAGTAAAAGCGAACAAGTAGTGTTTTAAGAGTGTGGTGCAGGGGTTGGCAACCTACGGCCCGTGGGCTGGGTCCGGCCCGCGGATGCCTTTTGACTGGCCCATGGCCGTTCCTGTCGCCGCCGCTGCTGCTGCTGTGCACACTCTCGCACGCATGCACACAGCAGCAGGCACTATCTTGAAATGCCCAACGGCGCTGGCATCATGCGCATTCGCACAGCGCCGTTGGGCCTTCCAAAATGGTGCCCTGCGTCATGTGCGCATTTCCGTGCGATGCAGAGCACCATTTCGGAAGGCCCAACAGCGCCGGCGCTGTGCGAATTCACACGGTGCCGGCGCCGTTGGGCCTTCCAAAATGGCACCCCGTGCTAGCCCCCGGCACCATTTCCCCTCCTCCTGGCCCCCAGCAAAAAAAAGTTGCCGACCTCTGGTGTAATGCGATAATCTACTAAAACACAAACCAATAGATCCAAATTATCCGAAAAATATTTTGTTTAATCATGGGAAGAATTTATAAGAACTGTTTTACTGTGAAACACTGCCTCAGAGAGTGATGGAGTCTCCTTATCTGGAGGTCTTTAAAACAGAGAGGGATGGCCATTTTGGGGGAGTGCTTTAGGTTGTGTATTCCTACATGGCAGGGGGTGGGGCTATGAGCAAGTTGTCTTGCTTCTGTCACCATGTTTGAGCTGTCAATAGCCACCTGATTAGTCATTTAATTGCTCTTTTGCTTGAATTCCCTCCCCCTCTTAAATTACTCTCAAAAGCTATGTCTGCTTTACCTCTAATGTTCCTGTTGTTAAAGTTGAGTCCAACATTTTCTTTTTTCATTAAAAATGTGGTGATCAAGTTATGGAAGCATTTTTTGTTAGAATATAGATGGGTTATACAGTCAAAGGTGAAATGTAGAGATGTGTATGTGGAAATTTCCTCATGAGAACAACATCTAGAAAAACAAAATGAATCTAACACCAGATGGCTACACAGACATAAACATATACTTTCCCAAAGGTACAACTTATGGACACAGACTTTGTTATGAGAAAAGCCTTGATAACAGTACGTAAACAATCATTAGGCTGGGGAAATAGTCACGTGGTGGATGATGGACAGCAAGAGGCTGGGTTAATATACATCATACAAACATTATCCAATCAACATAAGGTTAACACCCAGAAGGTGGAGTATGGGAAGGGCCTAGAGAATCCTTTGATTAAGAATGATTATTGTTCAAGATGTGAGAGAGTGTGTGGCTGGCAGTGGTTTTAACAACAAGTTGAGATACTAAACTTTTGGGATTGTTAAAGATGTAATCTTTCATGGCTGAACTGGTCAAGTTTATCACAATGGATTTTACTTAGTTATCTTATTTTACTTTATATGCATTAATAAAACTATACTTTTGGACTTTACAATGTGTCTTCTTGACTGAGGAAGACAGGATCCTGAAGAAGGGAAGCTGAGCCAGTTGATGGTAAGAGTTACAAAGTGGCTGTGGATCACAGGCAGCCAGCTTGTCCTGCAGATTCTGCTGGGTGCCAAAGAGCATCACTGCAACCCCCATCATCCACACACTGACAGTTTTTACATGGATCTGTTAAGGTATGTGGCCATCTTGCAGGCTTGTAAGCTACACACATCCCTCTCATGCTTTTGACTGTTGCAAGGCTATTCACAGTAGCAGGATCCAGCGCCACTATGCTGAATTATATTTATGCTCTGCCAAGAGCCCTGTGGCACCCCACTGGTCACTTCTTTCCAGGATGAAGAGGAGCCAGCCCATCGCTGAGCACTCTTTGGCTTTTTTTTTTTTATGTACCATGTCAGCATGTTAATTGGCATTTGTAATAAGCTATGTGGAATTCTTCTGGATATACATTATTATTTTTAGATCCTTATAATAAAACTTTCCTTTTATTTCCTAAATGTGGGTGTTTTCTGTGTTTATCTACCATTGTAGTCAAAAACCTTCCCAACTGGCAAAACTTACTATATACGGATATCTATAACACACTCTTATATTTAAGATGTATTTGTTGGCATTTACCACCCATTTCAATCAGGTACATGTAAGCAAGACTTGATCCTATCCCATAAATATGTATTTTTAAAAGATAGTGCATAATTTGGGTCTTTTACAAACAGGCAAACTTTTTTTATATTTTGTGCTCAGGTTTATATGCTGAAATACAAAATGTTGCATGAAGAATGTTGTTCAGGTTGTATTTTAATTAACATGTCTGAGGCAGTATGACCAGCTGAAGGAAAGGCAGCATTATTGGACGTTTTCACACGAAAACATCCAAAGCCGCCTGGAGCCATTCCGGAACAGATCCTTCCGCTCATTCCGGAATGGCTCCGGCGGCGGCAACCTAATTCCTTTTTTAAAAAGGAATTACAACTCTGGCGCTGATGCCGGAGTTAGAGCTAAAAGGGGCGGGGCTTGCTGCGACGTCATGTGAACACGCGCAGCAAGCCCCGGACTGACGCCGGCTAGCGCCGCTGATGGCGCTGGATGAGGCGGGGCTTGCTGTGACGTCGTGTGAAAAATTTGTCAATGGAGCCGGAGTGGGGCCGGACGGAGGTAGGATTGCATCCTCCTAAAGCCCCATGTGAAAACGCCCATTGTGTAGTTGTTCAAGATGCTGGGAAATCAGGGTGTGAATCCCCACTCAGCCATTCAAACCCAATGGGTGATTTTGTGAATAGCATCAAGAACAGCAGAACAAGGGTAATGAAATGAATGCTTTTTAAATAGTCTACTTACATTTCCAGGTGTGTGGGATGTATCTTCAGAATTGGAGTACTCGGCTGCAAAAGGAAGCAGGCTGATGGGGGCAAGTGAGCAAAGTTTTCCCTTCTCCACTTCTCTGACAAGCCCCAGGGAGATGGTCATTAACCAATGGATAGGGAAAAACCAGTTACTTTGCCAATTGAAAGGAAACCAAATGGAAATGTGCACCCCTTTCCCCCTGGTTAATGGTAAGAGCAGCTAAGCCAGACCTTAAGCCTACCCCCTGACCACCCAAAATCAGCATTAAAGTGGAATTGAATTATTGCACTACAAATGGTAGCAAGGAGGTAATTAATGGAGTTTTTGCACTAATTAAAAGAAAGTATTTCCAAACGATATGCCACTTGGAGGACAACAAAAGAGGGTTGGTGTCATGCAAGGAGCCCCAGCCAAAGATGCAATTGTCCTTTAGTCACTAAAGTTTAGTCTCTTGTGTGATAAACTCCAAAGACAGCAGTAGTCTCCTACAGGTAACTTTATTGGATGTTTAATTTGGTTTTTTACATTATTAATTTGAGTAGAAACCCACTGGGTGATCATGGGCAAGTCACACTTTCTCAACTTCAGGTGAAGGCAAAGGCAACCCCCTCTGAACCAATCTTGCCAAGAAATCCCTGTGATAAGTCGGAAATGACTTGAAGGTACACAAGAACAATCTGAATATAAAATCTAAATTGGTTAGAATTTACATAGTATTAAAATACCTCACTTCTCTCCTTATGTCCATTAATAACAACACCCACAAGGGGCACATTCCAGATTAAAATACTTTATTAGCCTCATTCATGAAACTGCCTATACAATATACTATATAAATCTAGACTGCAGAGGAAAAAACACATCCAAGTATGCTTGAAGGCACTTGTAATGAAAACCAAATCTACCCATAATCTAATTATTTTTTTATTTCACTAATGAATACGAGAATGTAATAAATATTTATAGAATGCTCGAGGTTGCATTGCTATGAGGCAGATCACAGCATGCAGGCAATTTCCTGTTTTCTTGTGTGTATTTTTGGGTCATGGGAAACATGCCAGCCAATGACATAGAAATACAGAGCCCCCTTCCCAACAAACCCCTGGACATTTTTGACTCTTTCTCATGGCTTAATTATCTGATTAGCTTTTCCCCCAACACCTTTTTTGTTTAAAAAGTAGTATGGGTAATCTTTGAGGCGCCAAATAAAATGTATAATGCAATAGTAATACTTATATTAACTAATATAGAATTTAAAATCCCTTTTGCCAACATGGCTAGATAAAAAGCACTTTCAGTGTCTTGATGTATGATACTGCTTTCAGCTATGTCCTAGGGAAAGGAAAAAGAAGCCTAAGGAATCCATCCATTCACAAAAGACTTGCAAGTGTTGGGCTAGGACTCTGTGTGACCAGGGTTTGAATCCCTGCTCAGCCATGGAAACCTATTGAGTGACCTGTGGCAAGTCACACACTCAACTGCAAAAGAAGGCCACAGCAAACATCTTCTGAGTAAATATTGCCAAGAAAAGCCTATGGTATGGTTGCCATAATTCAGAAACCACTTGAAGACACACAACAACCTGGCATCTACCCAAGACCAGATCTATATGTGGTTAACAACTCTTTCTCCACAGCTAGTAACTATATTTTGACTTCAGCAAGAACTAAAGTGCAGCAATATTGATTCCATCAAGAGACTCACACCTAAAGCAAGCCAAGACTCAGGAAGAGAGCTCATAAACCTCCTCTCTCATCACCAGAAGAGACAGCAATTCTGCCAGAATTCTCCTTTATATAATTCTCAGATGCTTGTTCCCATTTGTCTTGGCTTTTGGCTTGTGAATGGGAGTGAAAACTGAGATGCAAAATGAGCTCAAGCTTGACTCCCCTTTATTCAATATGTGAATGAACATGGTAAAGTTGACAGTCCACCAGAGTCACAGTCCATCTCCTGGAAAGGCATCTGCTAATAGAAAGATGATTTCGTGATCCATCCCGGTTCTGTCCACAAATGCTGACTTCTGCTAAGACCAAATTCACCTGCTAACATACAGATCCATTATTTCCTATTTCCAGCCACAAGGACATTGGAGTTTCCACTTTCCCTTTAGTTTTTGTTTTGCTTTGTTTTTTTTCATTTTTACTGTTTATGTATAGTTTTGCAAATTGGTATTCATGGCATAATGTAATGCCTGACTTTTACTTTTTAAAAACATAATAACGTTTTAAAAGGAAAAAAGCAAACTCAAACTAGATGAGTCACAGGACATGCCATTAGAAAGCACAGCTTGGAATAGTTATTTTTTTGGACAACTCCCAGAACATCCCATGCTGACTGCAGGTTCTAGGCATCATAGTCCCAAAAAGGGTAGAGACTTTCTCCCATTTCAGTGTGGTTCCAATCCATATTAGGGAGCCTCTACCAACCAGGAGAAAGTTCCTACTTATGACAGATCAGGTGATGAAGAGGACCTAGACCAGGGGTAGGCAACCTAAGGCCCGGGGGCCGGATGCGGCCCCCCGAGGCCTTTGGACCGGCCCCAGGCCAGTCCTGCCGCCGCCGCCGCCACCGCCACCGCCGCCCACCATGATGATATTGATTATTATTGTTATTACTTGTTCTTGGGGTTTTCTTGGCAAAATCTCCACAGGGGTTTTGCCATGGCTTTTCTGGGGCTGAGAGAGTGTGTATGCATATTTTTTTAATTTTTAATTTTTTTTAAAAAATTTATTTATTTATTTATTTGTTTATTTTTGGTGCTTCGGCCCCCCAATTGTCTGAGGGACAGCAACCCGGCCCCCAGCTCAAAAAGGTTGCCTACCCCTGACCTAGACAGACATTATATTTTCTTTTAAAAATACCCATATCACATATAATGCAACTATAATTCCAGAGAAGGAGAAATGCCTGCATGCCATTAACTGAACTAAATTGTTGCTGCAAATGTGCTCATTGCCCATGGACAGAAACCAATGTATACCCAAAGATCCATTAATGCAGATAAAGAGTAAATTATCAAATAGAAGCTACTCTGTCTTGGCCATATTATAAGACAACATGACTCACTGGAAAAATTGATAATGCTTGGTAACAGTGTTTTGGAGGTTGCCTTCATAAGATCACTATGAACTCAAAGCTGACTTGACAGCAACATTAGCAATCTAAAAATGTGACATGTCCCTATTATAAATCTCTCAGGAAACTTACAGAGCAATATTAAAAAGTGCACTCTCTCTGTTTAAAAAAAATCCCATGCCTTTTTATGTTCTGCTGGGAGCAGTGATTTGAGCAACTGAGTAACTGTGTACCAAAGTACTCTAAAGAAAAAAATGATGCAAATTTTGCAGACACACAGAGTCATCTTCAATGTGCGAACTTATGTGGGTGTTGTTCCCATTAACATTGTTGTTAACTGCCATCGACTTATGGTGATCCTAGGAATGGAAGACCTTTTAGTTGCCCTATAATCAATAGACCTGCTCAGGTCCTGTAGACTCAGGATCATGGCTTCCTTGATTGAGTCTATCCATCTGGAATGTGATCGTTCTCTTTTCCTACTGCCTTCTACCTTACCAAGCATTATTGTCCTTTCAAGTGAGTACAGTTGGCCCTCCATATTTGCAGTTTTGACTTTTGCAGATTTTATTATTTGAGGTTTTTGATTAATATGCTTTCTCTAGGAATCTCTAGGTCCCCCAGTGCAACTCTGCCAGAAGTTGACCATAGAGTTATGTGGAGAACCTATAGGTTCCTAGAGAAAACACTCTTATAGGAATTTGTAGGTCCTCCAGCATGATTCTATTATCAACATCTGGCAGATGTTGACCATAGAGTTTCACTGGAGGGCCTGGAGATTCCTAGAGAGGTGTTCCCTTAGTTAAAAAGAACAGTGTTTTTTATTTTTGAGTTTTCCACATTCATGACAGTCTTTCACCTGTAACCCTAGCAAATGTGGAGGGACCGCTGTAATGTCTTCTCATGTTATGGCCAAAGTATGACAGCCTTTTAGTCATCTTGGCTTCTAGGGAATGTTCAGGCCTGATTTGCTCTAGGAGCCATTTATTTGTCTTTTTAGCAGTCCATGGTATTTGCAGAACTTTTCTCCAGCACCACATTTCAGATGAGTTGATTTTCTTCCTATCTTCACTGTCCAGCTGATTAACATTACTGGTTGCATGTTTTAAAAAACGGATTGCAAAGTGAAATCCTTGATAATGTATGTGCACATAATCTTTTAGAAGTTTTACAACAACATGTAGAGAGAAGCTTACCTCAGTGCATGGGACTGCGCCAAATGTCATGACCTTCAAGTCCTTCAGGCTTGAGCTGCTGGATTTGGGTGTTGTTGTTGTTTTAAAACAACCTCATGCTATATATAACCAGAAAAGCAATTGGAAGGCTCTCTAGTGGTGAAACACTGTGGAAGAATGAGTATGCAAAGGGATCTTACAACACCTTGGAGACTGTGTGAAAGAAGTTGTAGTAAAAGCTTTTCTAGACTAGGTCTACATCCTCAGATGCATGGAGAAAACAGGAAGGCAGGGGTATGTTGCTGTGTCAAGTCATTTCCAACTTCTAGCAACCCGAAGCTGAACTTATCATAGGTCTGTCTGGAGCTGAGAATGTGTGACTCACCAAGGTCACTCAGTGGGTTTCCATGGTTGTGTGAGGAATCAAACCCTGGTCTCCAGAGTTGCAGTCCAACACTCAAAAACACTACGCCATGCTGGCTCTCTAGGCAATGGCTGTTGTGTGCCTCCAAGTCATTTCTGGCTTATGGCAGGGTGGCTAGATGTCCTCTTTTTCCAGTACATATCCTACATTTAAACCTTCTGTCCAGGATTAATTCCACAATGTCCTCCATTTTGGCAAGACAGCCCCATTGAGTAATGCCATGTTTGCTGTCCTTTTCCCCTCTGAGAAATAAATGTGCGCTAGCTCTTGGGGCAAATCTGCTCTGCTGCTACTGCTCCTAGGAAAAAGGAACTTTAGAAGGATCCATCCCTTCCCCTTATTTGCAGTGAGGACAGGATAATAAAATATAATAATACAGTTGCCCCTCCTTTTTCGCGGGAGATCGTTCTGGACACACACACAAAAAAGAAAACTATGCTTAATCAAGCCCCATAGGCTTGAATGGGGCATGCTTCCGGGAGAGCATTGGGGGGCATGCGCCATGGGCACGTGGTCCCATTCGTTAAAACGGAGGTCGTCCCTTCACGAATAAACAAAACCAAGGATCCCAAGTCCAGAGTTTTGGAGGGGCGACTGTAATAATAAAAGGATAATAAAGTGCAGCTATATACTATAAATATACCTGTAATATTGCTGTAAATAAACCATATGAAATAAATGCATATTTATATTAGTGTCTTTAGCTTTTATTTTCTAATGTAATACATTTTCTTGAATTAACATTTTGTGGTGTCTTGTCCTTCTTTGCAGTTTTGACACCTGGTCGTGCTGGCTTGTGGTGCCCCTAAAGCGACCCTAGTATGGGGTTTTCTTGGCATATTTAGACAACCCTACAGGTATTGCTGTTGTTAACTGCCCTCGAGTCCACCTTGACTCATGGTGGCCCTGTGAATGAGACATCTCCAAGACTGCTTTATCCTTCACTGCTGTGTTCAGCTTCTGCAGATTCAGGCCCATTAGAAAAGACAATAATGCTGGGAAAGGTTGAATCTAGAAGAAATGAGGAAGGCTGCATGCCAGATGGATAGACTCAATCAGTTTGTCCATCTAGCATGGGGTCTTCCTCTCTTTCTTGTATCCTCAACCTTTCCCAGCATTATTTTTTTTCCAGTGAGTTGTGCCTTCTCATGATATGACCAAAGTACGACAGCCTCAATTTGATAATCTTGGCCTCCAAGCAGATATCAGGCTTGATCTGTTCTATCACACGGGGCCCAATCCAAACAAAATCCACACGAAATCCTGAATGATACCGATTATTGGCCCATGTTTTCACACGATGTCGCACAGAACCCCGACAGAAAGTGGAAAGATCCGAGATCTTCTGAATTTCGGTTTCTTCAGGAAATGCAATTGCGCGATGAGGGTGATTCTGCATTTACCGCAAATGTGATCGCCAAATACGTATTGGGGAGCATTTCCCCGTCATTACCCATGGTTCCCGTGAGCATTCCTCTATCTGCGCATGTGCAAGAGGCTCATTTCTACTACATTTACGGGATATTTTCGCTTGTGTGTGGACGTTCTTTGCACTTGCTGTAAATTCGCAATTAAGGTAATGACGTTTGCGGAAACAAGTTTATTTTCGGTTTATTTTCGTAATGCCTCATTTCCACTTTTATTTTCACTTTCTGGCCCACGTGTGATAACGTCCATGGTCTCCATTTGTTTGTCTTTTTGGACATGCATGGTTTCCTCAGCACTCTTCTCCAGTACCACATCTTGAATTAATGAATTTTTATCCTATCCACTTTCTTAATTGTCCAGCTCTTGCATCTGTACATAATGATGGCTTGTACAAGTCTAACTTTAGTTCTCAGTTATATACTTTAGGATCTTCCTTAGCAATGTCATGGCTGCCCTCCCCATTCCTAATCTTCCTCTGGTTTCTTGACTGGGTCTCCATTCTGATCTATGTTTGATTGCAGGTACAAGAAATCTTTACCTTTACCAAAACATACTGCAGAAATAATCCAGTTTGAGACCACTTTAACTGCCCTGGCTCAGTGCTAGGGAATTCTAGGAACTGTAGTTTTGTGAGAATTCAAAGATATAGCTGTGTTAGTCTGTAGAATCAGTATGCAGAGAGATCTTGTAGCATCTTTGAGATTCACTGAAAGAAATTGGCAGCATGAGCTTTCAAGACTTCAGTCTACTTCCTCAGATGTATTTGGATATAACAACAACAACAATAGAGATCTTGTAGTACCTTTGAGACTCACTGAAAGAAATTGGCAGCATGCACTTTCGAAGACTTCAGTCTACCTCCTCAGATGCATTTGGATATAATAATAATAATAATAATAATAATGTAGAGAGGTCTTGTAGCACCTTTGAGACTAAGGGCCTGAACAGACTGCCAGAAATAATCCAGGTTGAGGCCACTTCAACTGCCCTGGCTCAATGCTAGGGAATCATGGGAATTGTAGTTTATTGTGGCACCAGAGCTGACAGAGAAGGCTCAATGTCTCAGAAAAAACTACAATTCCCATGATTCCCTAGCATTGAGCCAGGGCAGTTAAAGTTGTCTCAAGCCGCATTATTTCTGGCAGTTTGTTCAGGCCCTAACTGGAAGAAAGAAGTTGGCAGCATGAGCTTTCCTAGACTTCAGTCTACTTCCTCAGATGCATTTGGAAATTAAATAATAATAATAATAATAATAATAAAGAGAGATCTTGCAGCACCTTTGAGACTAACTGGAAGAAGTTAGCAGCATGAGCTTTCCTAGACTTCAGTCTACTTCCTCAGATGCATTTGGAAATTAAATAATAATAATAATAATAATAATAAAGAGAGATCTTGCAGCACCTTTGAGACTAACTGGAAGAAGTTAGCAGCATGAGCTTTCCCAGACTTCAGTCTACTTCCTCAGATGCATTTGGAAATTAAATAATAATAATAATAATAATAATAAAGAGAGATCTTGCAGCACCTTTGAGACTAACTGGAAGAAGTTAGCAGCATGAGCTTTCCTAGACTTCAGTCTACTTCCTCAGATGCATTTGTTTTGTGAGACAGCCTTCTCTGTCAGAGGTCAGGTGCCACAATAAACTACAATTGAGCCAAAGTACCTAAAGGGCCTTTGCAGACTGCCAGAAATTGTGCAAATTGAGTCCACTTTAACTATCCTGGCTCAGTGCTAGGGAATCATGGGAATTCTATTTTTTTCTGAGACATTGAGCCTTCTCTGTCAGAGAGCTCTGGTGCCACAATAAAATACAGTTCCCATGATTCCCTAGCACTGAGCCAGGGCAGTTAAAGTGGCCTCAATTTGCACTATTTCTGGCAGTCTGCAAAGGCCCTATAGCGGTCTCAAAAAGATTATTTCTGCGGTGTGTTGCGGACTTTATAGTTCAAGCTCCTCATTGCCTAGGAGGCTGAATTTATGTAGTTCCTCTGTGGTCATTAAAGTTGTTTTCTTTATCTTCAGCAGCAAGCCTGCTTTTGCAGGTACAGGGATGTATTATTAAACAAACGAACAAATTTCTGCCTCCTAGGGGACCCTTCTAATACGAAACCAAAACACAACCATTCCCAGGGCCAAGGATGGGAACTGGAAGGCCTCTTGCACTCCAGATACAACGCCTTTTCCCAGGAGAGTCTCTGAGGAATGTTATCCTCCTCATCCTCCTCCACCTCCCCCCCCCATACACTGCCCATTTGGACTCTTCCGCCTCCCTCCTCTCTCTTGGGCGGCGGTGGACTTTCCCACAGCGCAGGAGGAAAAAGGGGGAGATGTCGGCGGAATCCCCTTCCACTAAGTGACCGGGTGAGGGGGGGTGAGGTGCTGCGTCACGTGACCTCCTCCCTCCCTCAGGATTGGTGCCGGTGAGAAGCGAGCGAGACTCGGCGAGCGGGAGCGCAATGGCCGCCCTGAGGAGGCTGCTGGAAGAAGGAGACGGAAGAGGGCGCCCGGAGGAGGAGGATGAGATGGAGGAGGAGGAAGAAGGAAGCCGGGGAGTGCCTCCTCCTCCTCCTCCTCTGCTGCCCTGGGACCGCTTCTCGGCCTGGCTGCACTGCGTCTGCGTGGTGGGCTTCGACCTAGAGCTGGGACAAGCGGTGGAGGTGAGCAGAGCCGATGAAGAGAGAAAATGGAGGACGGAGGAAGAAAGGAGAGGGCGGCTTCTGAGGGGAAGAGCCCCGGGGGCGAGGGCGGGCGGAGGGCCCTGAGGGGATTTTGCCCCCCCGGATGGAGCGGAGCTCCATCCGGGGGGCAAAATCCCCTCAGGGCCCTCCGCCCGCCCTCGCCCCCGGGGCTCTTCCCCTCAGAACCGCCTCCCAACCGCCATTTCCCTCCCCTGCAACCGTGAACCCCACTTCCCCAGCCGCCTCCATCCTCTCTGTCTACTTTTCCCCTTTGTCCAGAGCAAGGGTAGGCAACCTTTCCCCTTTAAGGGCCGAGGGACCTCAGCTCCCAGAATCCCAGGAGCTATTGGCCAACATGGGACTATTGGCCAACATGGCTGAGGCTTCTGGGAGCTGATGTCCCTCGGCCCTTAAAGGGGAAAGGTTGCCTACCCCTGGTCCAGAGTGGCCAGACACCTCCTCCTCTTCCCCCCCACCCAGGAACTGCCCCTCTACCCCCACCTTCTTCAGTCCAGGAGGAGTTTCCCAACGTCCTCCATTTTGAGTATCACTAAAAGGAGGAGGATGTGTCTGGACACCCTGAGGTTAAAAAGAAAAAATACTCTTAAAAAAATGACTTCTCTCAACGTCCTCCATTTTGAGCATCATTAAAAGGAGGATGGGTCTGGCCACCCTGAGGTTAAGAAGAAAAAGCACTCATAGAAATATGATTGCTCCCAGTGTCCTCCATTTTGAGCATCACTAAAGGGAGGAGGATGTGTCAGGCCACCTTGAGGTTAAAAAGAAAAGGCACTAATAGAAATAAGACTTCTGCCAATGTCCTCCATTTTGAGCATTACTAAAAGGAGGAGGATGGGTCTGGCCACCCTGAGGTTAAAAAGAAAAAAAACCCTCTTAAAAAATGATTTCTCCCAACATCCTCCATTTTGAGCATCATTAAAAGGAGGAGGATGTGTCTGGCCACCCTGAGGCTAAAAAGAAAAAGCACTCATAGAAATATGATTTCTGCCAACATCCTCCATTTTGAGCATCATTAAGAGGAGGAGGATGGGTCTGGCCACCCTGAGGTTAAGAAGAAAAAGCACTCATAGAAATATAACTTCTCCCAACATCCTCCATTTTGAGCATCACTAAAAGGAGGAGGATGGGTCTGGCCACCCTGAGGTAAAGAGAAAACACTTAGATAAATGACTTCTCCCAATGTCACTCCATTTTGAGCATCACTATTTCTGCGAGTGGATTTTCTTTTTGCTTCAGAGTGACCAGTCACCCCCTCCTCCTTTTAGTGATGCTCAAAATGGAGGATGTTTGGGAATCCTTGCTGGACAGAGGTAAAAACACTCACCAAAATGAACATGACATGTCATGGAACATTTGGTGTTTCTTGTAAATATCATTGAATGGTATGTGGGAAATAGTGAATATAAGTACAACACTGATAAAGATGATTCTGAGAAAAACCTGTAGGGTACTTGTGAAGCAGATACTTAGAAGAAGCTTCCCATTCTGATTGACCTGGTGTCATATTTTAGGAATGAATAGAAAACAAAACAATTGCTGGTTGCTTTAAATCTGTGTTCTAAAATGCATATGTTACTGTCCAAAGCTGTGCTGGGACTGTGGGTTAATTAGAATAAGAGACTCTGGGCCGTTGCAGACTGCCAGAAATAGTGCAAATTGAGTCCACTTTAACTGCCCTGACTCAGTGCTAGGGAATCATGGGAACTGTAGTTTATTGTGGCACTAGAGCTCTCTGACAGAGAAGGCTCAGTGTCTCAGAAAACAATACAATTCCCATGATTCCCTAACACTGAGCCAGGGCAGTTAAAGTGGACTCAGTTTGCACTATTTCTAGCAGTCTGCAAAGGCCCTCTGTGTATATGAATTCAGTTATTTTCTGTAAGATGTTTTGGATGGGCTTTGCCATGAAAAAAAAGTGTGTGTGTGTGTGTGTGTTTTAAAAAGCATGTATCTAACTAATACAAATAAAAATTAGCACACATGTTTCTGCGCAAACTAGCTTTCCACATCTAAATCCAGGTCTGTTTGCTTTATGACACTGGTGTTTGTGCCTGGAAGACTTAAATTTTAAAAGGACTTAAATTTGTGTTTTTTGCTTGTGTACTCCCTAGCAGTTTTTCATGGAATTAGGTTAGGTTTTGTGGAGTTAGGTTTGTATTTAGTGCAAGTGTGTTCTAAAGGTAAAGGTAGTCCCTTGACATGAATATCTAGTTGTAACCAACTATAGGGGGCGGTGCTCATCTCTATTTCTAAGCTGAAGAGCCAGCATTGTCCGAGGACTACTGTGATGATCATGCATGACTGCACCGAACGCTGTTACCTTCCCACCAAAGTGGTATCTGTCTATCTACTTGCACTTTTAAATATTTTCAAACTGCTAGGTTGGCAGAAGCTGGGACTAGTGACAGGAGCTCACCACATCATGCGGGCACTTGGGCCTCGAACTGCCAACCTTCCGGTCATCTGATCATCAAAATTGGCATCTTAACCACTAAGCCACCACATCCCTTCTAGTGTGTTCTAGTCTTCCACTTTTACTGTCTTCTGTCAACATATTTTAATCATAGGAATGAGTAAGATTGTAAAGCTTTTGTGATGCGATCCATCATAGTGGTGTGGAGATTTTTTGTGCTAATACTACATCATAGCAATAGGTTGGGTGTCCCAGGGAAGGAATTATTGGTTCTGTCTGGTGATAGTCTGATTTCTAGACATATAAGACATACTATAGCCAATTAAAACCCAGTGGCCTCACTGGAATGGAGACGTATTGGATTGCAAAAGAGGGGTCCCGGTTGAGATGCAAATGGATTTTAAATTTCCTGGACTTGGCAAATCTCCCTATAGCCACAGAGCCAGAAGGCGGAGGATCCTGCCTGCAAAAGATATCCTCCCCACCATATACCATCTTAACTAAAGACTGAAACAACATGTAGGCATCTGACTAACATCTTCAATTGTTTTTTTCCTGTTTGGTTTCTAACATCTTGCCTAATGAAGAAGCCCATGGAGTTTTGAAAGCTTGCAACAAGTATATTGTGCATTTTGGTTGCCAATAAAGGTATCACTGATGGATTTTTGTTTGAATCCAGTAGCAAGTATTCTAGAATCAAGTACTGAAATCAAGTAATCCAGTATCAAATATAAGCTAGTATAACAATCTTATGAAAATCTTATGACTGTATATTGCAGTTGGAAAGACCAAATCTTTGTGTGCCACGCTCTGTTTTCTGTAGTCTTTGATAGGTAAGAAAAGAAATGTGCTTCTTATAAGAACTTTCTGCCATTTTGCTTATCTAAAAAGTCAATGTGGTGGTTAATGTTATGACTGAAAATAGGAAATATAAGTGAAACTCACTGGATAGCCTTGAGAAAACTCACGTCCATCATATCTCAGTTTAAGGTTCCATATACCGTATTTTTCGCCCTATAGGGCGCACTTTTTCTTCCCCAAAACGTGCGTGGGGAAGTGAGTGCGCCCTATGGGGCGAAGGGGCCGAGGCCGTGGGGAGAAGGAGCCCTCCTTCCCCCCGCGACCTCAGTCTTTGAATGGACTGGTGCTGGGATCGAAGCGATCCCGGCGCCAGCCCATTGAAAGACTGAGGCCACGGGGAGAAGGAGGGCTCCTTCTCCCCGCGGCCTCAGTCTTGGAATCGGCTGGTGCCGGGATCCAAGCGATCCCGGCCCCAGCCGATTGAAGACCGAGGCCGTCGGGGGAAGGAGCCTTCCTTCCCCCCCCCGGCCTCGGTCTGGAATCGGCTGGGGCCGGGATCGTTTCGATCCCGGCAGAAGCCCATTCCAAGACTGAGGCCGGGGGGGGAGAAGGAGGGCTCCTTCTCCCCCCGGCCTCACTCTTTCAATGGGCTTGTGCCGGGATCGAAACGATCCCGGCACAAGCCCATTCCAAGACTGAGGCCGGGGGGAGAAGGAGCCCTCCTTCTCCCCCCGGCCTCAGTCTTGGAATGGGCTTGTGCCGGGATCGTTTCGATCCCGGCACAAGCCCATTGAAAGAGTGAGGCCGGGGGGAGAAGGAGCCCTCCTTCTTCCCCCGGCCTCAGTCTTGGAATGGACTTGTGCCGGGATCGTTTCGATCCTGGCACAAGCCCATTGAAAGAGTGAGGCCGGGGGGAGAAGGAGCCCTCCTTCTTCCCCCGGCCTCAGTCTTGGAATGGGCTTGTGCCGGGATCGTTTCGATCCCGGCACAAGCCCATTGAAAGAGTGAGGCCGGGGGGAGAAGGAGCCCTCCTTCTTCCCCCGGCCTCAGTCTTGGAATGGGCTTGTGCCGGGATCGTTTCGATCCCGGCACAAGCCCATTGAAAGAGTGAGGCCGGGGGGAGAAGGAGCCCTCCTTCTTCCCCCGGCCTCAGTCTTGGAATGGGCTTGTGCCGGGATCGTTTCGATCCCGGCACAAGCCCATTGAAAGAGTGAGGCCGGGGGGAGAAGGAGCCCTCCTTCTTCCCCCGGCCTCAGTCTTGGAATGGGCTTGTGCCGGGATCGTTTCGATCCCGGCACAAGCCCATTGAAAGAGTGAGGCCGGGGGGAGAAGGAACCCTCCTTCTTCCCCCGGCCTCAGTCTTGGAATGGGCTTGTGCCGGGATCGTTTCGATCCCGGCACAAGCCCATTGAAAGAGTGAGGCCGGGGGGAGAAGGAGCCCTCCTTCTCCCCCCGGCCTCAGTCTTGGAATGGGCTTGTGCCAGGATCGTTTCGATCCCGGCACAAGCCCATTGAAAGAGTGAGGCCGGGGGGAGAAGGAGCCCTCCTTCTTCCCCCGGCCTCAGTCTTGGAATGGGCTTGTGCCGGGATCGTTTCGATCCCGGCACAAGCCCATTGAAAGAGTGAGGCCGGGGGGAGAAGGAGCCCTCCTTCTTCCCCCGGCCTCAGTCTTGGAATGGGCTTGTGCCGGGATCGTTTCGATCCCGGCACAAGCCCATTGAAAGAGTGAGGCCGGGGGGAGAAGGAGCCCTCCTTCTTCCCCCGGCCTCAGTCTTGGAATGGGCTTGTGCCGGGATCGTTTCGATCCCGGCACAAGCCCATTGAAAGAGTGAGGCCGGGGGGAGAAGGAGCCCTCCTTCCACCCCGGCCTCAGTCTTGGAATGGGCTTGTGCCGGGATCGTTTCGATCCCGGCACAAGCCCATTGAAAGAGTGAGGCCGGGGGGAGAAGGAGCCCTCCTTCTTACCCCGGCCTCAGTCTTGGAATGGGCTTGTGCCGGGATCGTTTCGATCCCGGCACAAGCCCATTGAAAGAGTGAGGCCGGGGGGAGAAGGAGCCCTCCTTCCACCCCGGCCTCAGTCTTGGAATGGGCTTGTGCCGGGATCGATCCCGGCCCCAGCCCATTCAAAGACTGAGGTCGCGGGGGGGGGGGGAAGAAGCCCTCCTTCCCCCCCCCCGCGACCTCAGTTCAATGGGCTGGTGCTGGGATCGGTCTCCAATCCCAGCACCAGCCCGGCCTCCGGCTAAAGGGAGGAATCCTTTTTTCTTGGATTTCCCCCCTTAAAAATTGGGTGCGCCCAATATGCCGGAGCGCCCTATAGGGCGAAAAATACGGTAGTACTGTTGCAAGAATGAAATGGGACAACATACTGAAAAGCTCTGTGGAATGGAAGTAGGAAACACTGTGTTATATTGATTCTACTCATACCTACAGGACTGTTTCCAGAGTGGCACTGGGGGATTCCTGTTCAGCCCCTGGCTATTAAGATGCTCCATCTTACCCCACATGCTGTTTAATAGCTATATGAAGCTACCAGGTATAATCATAGAGTTTTGGGTTTGGGTGCCATCAGTATGCTGATGACACCCAGCTGTATTTCACCTTGTTGGAGTAGTCTGCCCATTCAGATACTGGACCTGGTGAAAGTTAGCAACTTGAAGTGAAATCAAAAAGTCTTTTTTTATATATACCTCCAAGATATTTTCACTTTTTTTACTCTACCATTTGAAATCTGTTTATGGTATTTTGTTCAGACACTGCATCCCATGCTTTTAGAGTCACTTATTTAGACTATTGTGAGAGTGTCCCTGAAGAAGTCTTGGAAACCTCAGGTAGTGCAAACCACCACACTTAGCTACTGACTAGAGCAGGGGTAGGCAACCTTTCCCCTTTAAGGGCCGAGGGACTTCAGCTCCCAGAAGCCTCAGCCATGTTGGCCAATAGTCCCATGTTGGCCAATAGCTCCTGGGATTCTGGGAGCTGAAGTCCCTCGGCCCTTAAAGGGGAAAGGTTGCCTACCCCTGGACTAGAGCATGTTACAGATTACTTATAATGTAATATGTATTTTGGAAATACTGTTTCTGTGTTAAGAATACTATGAATTTAAGACTGAATCTTCCCAATACATTTTTAGTGCAAAATTTTAAATGTCAACTCTGTGCCTACATTGACAGTTATTGGGCTCTGTATCATGCACATATGTTGGCTGGAACACATATTTGAATTGAAATTATTCTTTTCTACATTACCTTCCATATGTCTAGAATTAGATGTAGGTTCATTGCTATATGTGAGAATAGTTTTAAGAGTTTACTTGCAAATAATGAGATAAACTACATTTTGTGAACATAAATTTGTAGAATTAGCGACTTTAATACTAAAGATAGCATTTTACCTTGCAGTAGGAAGTTAATGAAATAAGCCTATAAAACCTCATTATGATATCAGCTCTTAGGCCTTATCTGTTAAGTAATTGTCCATCTTCAAGTAGACAAGTCTTAAGTAACTGTGAGGATTGTCCTAAGAGAGATGGGTATAAACCTGCTGTTAAATCACTGTATTGGAGCCTTAGTGTCACAATGGTTAAATGTTGGTACTGCAGCCACAAGATTGTGAGTTTGATCCCAGGGCTCCAAGGTCCACTTATCCTTCCATCCTTTTGTAGTTTGGTAAAATGAGTACTCAGCTTGTTGGGGGTAATTAACTTACACATTGTAAACTGCTTAGAGAATGTTGAGTTCACTATTAAACAGTATAGAAATGTAAACTTTATTGCAGTTGCTACTGCTTAATATTATAATTCACTGATAATGACAGACTTTGGTTTCTTCACTTCATTTAATTAATATATTAATTTTGAAATGTATGTTTTGTGCTTTCTAGAAGGTGTAATATAGAGAATTTCAAACTGATAATTAAGAGTGATTCTGTGGAAGATGTAGAAGAACCATGTGCTACATTACAGAGGGCCCTTAGTATCTGATGGAGTTTGGTTCCAAGATCCCCTTGGATATTGAAATCTGTGGATGCTTCATTCCCATCATTTACAATAGGAATGCAAAATGGTGTCCCTTGTATAAAATGGCAAAATCAAGGTTTGCTTTTTGGAATTTTTGGGGAATATTTACAAGCTATGGATGATTCAATCCATGGATGCAAATCTGTAGATATGGAGGGCCGACTGTTTTAAACTGCCAATATCCCATGTTACTGATTGCTTCAGTGGAACAAATTTGAAGAAAAGGTAAACTGAAAGAAATAATCAGACTTAGGTTTTTGATGCTTCAGACATTTTCTATAGCAGTAGATCCTTTAAATACTGTTGAGATGTTTTAAAAATGCTTTGATAGAGTGGAAAGTTGACAAGTTCTAAAGCAAATACCTCTGGGTACAGCTAATATATGCATATCCGGCTCATTATCTTGATTTTCTAACAGTTGCTAAGTAATGAAAACCTTGTTTGAAAAACAAATCAAAAATATGAGATAATGAAATACTAAAATTTTATACAATCCCTTCAGCATAGTTTGGGTAAGCTTGTAAATTGTGGACGATTGTGAATTGGCAGCATACTTGTACATTCCTACCTGTATGCTGATTCTCTGTTTCTTGGAATTTTGCTGTGACACCTGAGTTAAGGCAAGTTATGCTTTAGTTCTAGTCTCCAAATCATGATTATTATTTTTAAGTGTGGTTTAAACTGCATGCAAAACATTATTTGGAGAATATTTGTGTTAGTTATTACCTGGTTTGCACGTCATTGCAAATTGGTTTGGACAGTTTAGAAACAAAAGGGAGAACTGGCACATGAAGAGAGCCTTCAGTCCATTCTTGATTCGCTAGTCCAGTCTTGCAAACATGATGCACTCCAAATGTTTTGGACTATAAGCTTCATAGCCAGAGAATGGTGGAAGTTGGATGTCAGGTGTGACAAATTGGCATTTTTCCCTCCAGTGGCCAGGGACTGGTACCATAATTGTACTGCCGCTGCCTCCTCCTCCTCCTTCTTACATTTTTCTAAAATTTTAATGTATAGTTTCTAAAATTTTAATGTATAGTTCATATCCAAGGTGACTTACAGTGTAGGATTTAAACAAACTACCTTCAAAACTTGCTGCAGAATGGCAGCCAGTGGCTCATGACCTCACACAAATCTGTGGAATACCAGTTTGAATACTACCAATCTAAAACGTCTGGAAAATCCCATATTGGAAAAGGCTGTTCTACTCTACAGTGTAGTTTGGAAGGGCGTCTGATGTGAATCATAAGCAATGAACATGATCCACAGCAATGTTCAAACATGTATACTTCTTCCTCCCTCCTTTCATATTGACATGAGGAAGGGTTTGGAAGCTTTTATTTCAGTTTTTACTTAAACCAGCCTAGGATCAAAATTGTGAGTAATGCTAATTAACTTCAGCTAGCCAGAAATAATAATTTGAAGTTGTTGGTTTTAAAATCAGTCACATTTAGTTCATAATCCCAAGTTACTAGAAGTGTCTAAATACTTTGTCCAAGTAACACTGAAAGAGAAAAGGAAGGATGTGTATGAAAGTCCCATGCTTTCTTGAGCATTATTGTGGTACTTGCATGCCTTTCTGAAACAAAAATGTTTGAACCCACAAATATTTTCAGGTTTGTTGGGACCCTTGGTAAAGCTGCAAAAAGGATCTGGAGTAGTGTATGCAGTCTGTAGACCACACTTTTCCCGCAGCTACTTTAGTGTAATGTACCATCTTGAACACATGTCCCTTTGTCTTATTTTGGGATGTTGGGTCTGGTTAGTACTTAGACTAGAGATAACCAGTAAATGCCTGGGATCCGTGGATATGGCTGGGAGAGATTACTGTATGAAATCCTGGATAGCTGCTGCCACTCAAAGTTGATATTACTATTCATAGGTTAAATGGACTAGTGTTCTGCTTCAGCATAAAGCAGTTTCCTAGGATTCACACATGCACGTGCAGCATGCATCACCTTAAAGTAAATAACAATATAAGGAGTTGTTAGCTGATGTCATCCTTTAACAAGATCAGTTTGTATCCACAAAGCCATAAATCTATTAGGGTCATTCATGTTTCAAGTAGTACCGTGATATGGTACTACTTATGATTATTGATTGATTAATCTTTGAAAATGGCTGCTCATGCAGGAACAAGCAGTTTTCTGTGAGTCAAATATGTTAAGGAACATGCAACATGGGACATATAGTGATAGAAATAAAATATGTATGTGAAAGTCACAATGACTAAGCAAGAGCAATTATGAAGCTATACAGGTGCAAAAGCTAATGTAATTTAGAAGTCTTGAGAGCCAAGGACAGAGTTATAGAATGCATATTGGAAACACCTGAGATTCATTAAGTGCACAAGGTAAAATGATGAAATATTTGGGTTGGTCTTAAGTATGGGTTGAACTATGTGAACCAATCAAAATGAATGTACACACCCACTGGGTGGAAGCTAACTAGTGGGTGGTGATTAACAATGGCTATAATAATTGCAATGTTTGTCAATGTATTTTGTGGAGTAGTTTGGAGATATTGTGGGTAGTTGAGGAGATTTATAGAGATTGTGATTTGTTGGGCATATAGTATTTGTATATAGTAGAATAAAGTAGATCTTTTATATAAGACTACTGAGTTGTCTGGTGTCTTGAGTGAAGATACAGAGCCAGCAGAATCCTGGAGAAGTTTGGAGACATCTGAGGAAGAAGAGTGAGAAGGCTTGGAGAGTTTGTCAGGGTCTTCAGCCTATTCTCTGAAACTCTGCTGCTTTGGAGAAAAGCATTAACCACTGATCAAAGCTGGTCAGCTCTGCTGCATAACAAGGTGGTGAGTTAGAGCCAGAGGTGAAGAGCTACAACTCCCATCATCCCTGACATGGGTTATGGGCCCAGTTACTAGAGCAACCAGCATCCACAGAAGCTGAAAGTTCCAGAGAGTGGAAGAAAGTTTTGTGGATGACAGATCAGAGCAAGCTGTTTACGCTGCACTGAGAAGCTTCGTGAGTAAATCATTTTGTGTTTTGTTTAAGCCCAGACGGGTCATCTGTGCATACTCAGAAGGACTGTGTCAAATTGAGTCACTGCACAAATTAAGATGGAGATTCTAAAGTTTAGTAAATTAAATAGAAACAACTATTCTACCTGGAAGATTTATGCCCAATCTCTACTAGTAAAGGAAGGTCTGTGGTCGACAGTTGAAACAGGGCTGGCAGCCGATGCTAATGCAGCCACTCGAGAAAGAGATAATAAAGCAAAAGCCTGTCTTTATCTCATGCTTGAAGAAGACTTGATTAATGATGTCAGAGATAAAGCGTCCGCCAAGGATGTGTGGGATACCTTGCAGAGATTACACACTCCTTCAACTGCTTTTGCAAAAATGCTATGGTCTAAAAGAATATACAGGCAAAAGATGACTAAAGGGCAGTGTGTGATAGAACATTTAAAAAACGATGCAAGATTTATTTGTGCAAGCTGAACTGAGGGGAGTGGAAATTAGCAAAGAGCAGCAGTGTTACATTTTAATAGAATCGCTAGACTCTTCTTGGGACAACATTACGAACAGCTTGCAAAATTTGCCAGAAGCTGAGCTGAACAGAGACTTAATTGTGGCCAGAATATTGGAAGAGAACCAGAGAAGAAAGTCTGAGCAGGGTGACTCAGCAGGTTTAAAGTCTGTGCCGAAACAACAAACAACGCCTGATTTGCGAAAGCAGGAAGAAGCAGCTTCTACAAGGGAGCAACGGAGGTGTTTTTATTGTAAGAAGATTGGTCATCTGCAGAGACATTGTAAACAATTTGCTACTGAGGGAAGCAAGCAAGGAGAGAGCAGATGGCAGCCGCGGCAGTATCAAAAACAGTCCAGACCTCCATTTTTGAAGGACAGTGGTAATAAAAAGGGGTTTGCAATCATGATTAAGGAAAAACAAAATACTAATTCAAAATGGCTGGTTGACTCAGGAGCCTCATCTTCGATGTGTAATAATATTAATTTAATAAGTAATAGAAAATCAGCTAATGTAAATGCTGTAGTTTTGGCTGATGGGAAAGAGCTCAGTACTGTAAATCAAATGGGTACAGTTTTCATTCCAGGGCTAAAAGAAAACTTTAATGATGTTTTACATGTAAAAGAGTTAAAAAATAATTTGTTATCAGTAAGCAGATTAACAGACAGAGACTACACAGTCATCTTTGAAAAGAACTTGTGTAAGATCATGGGCTGCGGTTCCATGAGGGTGGACTCCTGGCAAGGGATGGGCTGCATCTCACACCAGTTGGAAGAAACGTTTTTGCCAACAGTCTGAAGAATTTGATCAGGAGGGCTTTAAACTGAGTTATGTGGGGAAGGGAGACAGCACCCTGGAAGACAAAAGGACTGGAAAAAATAGTCAAACTGTCATAGAGGAAACAAAGCAAACAGTAGAGGGACCCAACAGTGGGAGGCAAAAAAACGTGCTAAGGCAGCAAGTAAAGGAGACATATGGTCTTAGATGTCTCTACACTAATGCACAGAGCATGGGAAATAAGCAAGATGAACTTGAACTCCTAGCGCAGCAAAGCAAATATGATATAATAGGCATCACTGAAACCTGGTGGGATGAGTCTCATGATTGGAATGTAAAAATACAGGGGTATAACCTCTTCAAGAGAAACAGGCCAAACAGGAGAGGAGGAGGAATAGCATTATATGTCAGGGATATTTACACCAGTGAAGAAATCCAGGACAACAATCCTGGAAGCCAGGTGGAGAGCATTTGGATAAAAATTAAAGGGGAAAGAAACAACAGGGATGTTATTGTGGGAGTCTACTACAGACCCCCGACTCAGGCAGAAGAACTGGATGATGCCTTTCTAGAACAGATGACCACACACTCAGAAAGGAGAAATATAGTAGTGATGGGTGACTTCAACTATCCGGATATTTGCTGGAAGTCAAACTCGGCAAAATCCTTGAGGTCTGGCAAATTCCTCACTTGCCTCGAAGACAATTTCATTGTTCAAAAGGTGGAAGAGGCAACGAGGGAGTCAGCTATTTTGGATCTGATCCTAACTAACAGGGAAGACCTAGTTAATGGGGTGCAAGTGGTTGGATCCTTAGGCGGGAGTGATCATGTCCTCCTGGAGTTTATTATACAGTGGAAAGGAGAAGCCAGGCATAGTCAGACACGCATTCTAGACTTTAGGAAAGCTGATTTTACTAAACTTAGAGAAATACTGGGGGTGATCCCATGGACAGGAATACTAAAAGAGAAGGGAGTTCAAGACGGATGGGAGTTTCTCAAAAGGGAGATACTGAAGGCACAATTTCAAACCGTGCCAATGAGGAGGAAGAATGGGAGGTGTCTCAAGAAACCAGGATGGATGACTAAGGAACTTGCAACTGAACTATGTTTTAAACGGAACATGTATAAGAAATGGAAAAATGGGGAAATCACCAAAGAGGAATTCAAACAAATAGCTAGCACGTGTAGGGTTAAAGTCAGAAAAGCTAAAGCGCAGAATGAAATCAGGCTTGCTGGAGCGGTTAAGAACAATAAAAAGGGCTTTTGGGGGTATGTCAGTAGCAAAAGGAAAAAGAAGGAAATGGTAGGGCCACTGTGTGGAGAAGATGGCAAAAAGTTAACAGGGGACAGAGAAAAGGCAGAATTACTCAACACCTTCTTTGCTTCAGTCTTCTCAGAAAAGGCAAAGGGTGCTCAACTTGAGGATAATGGAGCAGAGGACAGAATAGGAGAATTTCATCACAGAATAAGTAAAGAGATAGTACAGAAACATCTGGTTAATCTAGATGAATATAAGTCTCCAGGACCAGATGAATTACATCCAAGGGTATTAAAAGAACTGGCAAATGTAATATCAGAACCATTGGCAATAATCTTTGAGAATTCCTGGAAAACAGGGGAGGTCCCAGCGGACTGGAGGAGGGCAAATGTTGTCCCCATCTTCAAAAAGGGGAAAAAAGAGGATCCCAACAATTATCGTCCAGTTAGTCTGACATCAATACCCGGAAAGATTCTGGAGCAGATCATTAAACAGAGAGTCTGTGAACATCTGGAAGATAATTTCATAATCACAAAAAGTCAACATGGGTTTCAGAGAAACAGGTCATGCCAGACAAATCTGATCTCTTTTTTTGATAAAATTACCAGCTTGGTAGATGAAGGGAATGCTGTGGATATAGTATATCTTGATTTCAGTAAGGCCTTTGACAAGGTTCCCCATGACATTCTTGCAAGCAAGTTGGTAAAATGTGGGCTAGACAAAGTAACTGTTACATGGATTTGTAATTGGTTATCTGGTCGAACACAAAGGGTGCTCAACAATGGCTCCTTTTCAACCTGGAAAGAAGTGACCAGTGGGGTGCCACAGGGCTCTGTCCTGGGCCCAGTGCTATTCAATATCTTTATTAATGACTTGGATGACGGTATTGGGGGCATAGTTATCAAATTTGCAGATGACACCAAATTAGGAGGAGTAGCTAATACCCCAGAGGACAGGATCAAAATTCAAAATGACTTGAGCAGACTAGAAAGTTGGGCCAAAGCTAACAAAATGAAATTCAACACAGAGAAATGTAAGGTACTGCACTTAGGGCGGAAAAACGAAAAGTACAGATATACGATGGGGGACACTTGGCTGAATGAGACTACATGTGAAAGGGATCTAGGAATCCAGGTGGACCACAAGTTGAACATGAGTCAACAGTGCGATGCAGCAGCTAAAAAGGCCAATGCAATTTTAGGCTGCATCAGTAGAAGTATAGTGTCTAGATCAAGAGAAGTAATAGTGCCACTATATTCTGCTTTGGTCCGGCCTCACCTGGAATACTGTGTCCAGTTCTGGGCACCACAATTCAAAAAGGATGTGGAGAAATTGGAGCGTGTCCAAAGGAGGGCAACTAAAATGGTGAAGGGTCTGGAAACCAAGCCCTATGAGGAACGACTTAGGGAGCTGGGGATGTTTAGCCTGGAGAAGAGAAGGCTGAGAGGTGATATGATAGCCGTGTTTAAATATTTGAAGGGATGTCATATCGAGGAGGGAACAAGCTTGTTTTCTGCTGCTCCAGAGACTAGGACCCGAAACAATGGATGCAAGCTGCAAGAAAAGAGATTCCACCTCAACATTAGGAGGAACTTCCTGACAGTAAGGGCGGTTCGACAGTGGAACACACTCCCTCAGAGAGTAGTGGAGTCTCCTTCCTTGGAGGTCTTTAAGCAGAGGCTGGATGGCCATCTGTCGGGGATGCTTTGATTGGGAGTTCCTGCATGGCAGGGGGTTGGACTGGATGGCCCTTGTGGTCTCTTCCAACTCTATGATTCTATGATTCTATGATTCTAAGATAAAATTGAATGGGGAATTGCGTGGCATAGGCTTGAAAAAGGATCAACTTTATTTTTTGGAGGACAATATTGATAGCTACAGGGTTGAAAATGCTAATAACATAAACAATAGTCCAATCCACAAAGACTGCATACACGAGCTCCACAGAAAATTCGGCCATGCTAGTTTCAAATGTTTAAAGAATTTGATCAGTATGTGTCCAGATTTAAAAGTTGTTGAATGCAAAAATCATCTAGATTGTACAGTATGTAATCAGATAAAGGTCAGAGCTTTTCCAGTAGCCCAGAAAACAAAAAGAATTGCTCAAAGACCATTTCAATATGTTCATGCAGATGTTGCCCAAGCTAATTGTTTGTCTTTAGGGAGAAGCAAGTATTTTCTAGTAATTGTTGATAGGTTTACAAGGTTTGCATTTGTGAAAATATTGAAAAACAAATCTGACGCTGGGCAAAGTTTAAAAGCGTGGGTGAGAATGGTGGAAAGACAGTTTGATAGCAGAATAGGCACCATTGTTACTGACAGAGGAGGAGAATTTTTAAATAATCAACTGTTTAACTGGTTTCAAAAGGTGGGAATAAGACATGAAACTACAAACCCTGCTTGTCCTAGTGAGGATGGTTTAGCAGAGAAAAAAATACAAGACATAAAAAGAATAACTGCTTGTTTGATGGCAGATGCAGGGGTGAAAGATAGCTTTTGGGCAGAAACAACTTTGACAGCAGTACATATTAGTAACAGATTGTATCATTCAGAAATTGAAGACATTCCCTACAGGGTATTGTATGAGAGAGTGCCAAACTACAAGTATTTGAGAGTTTTTGGACAGTTTGCTTATGTTTACACACCTGCTTGTTTCAGGAGGAAAGGAGAACCCAAAAACAAAAGGCTTATGTTTTTGGGGTATTCCGGAAATAGCTACAAGTTTCATTTGGGTGGAAAAGAAGTGCAGTATTCTAGGTCTGCAAATTTCGAGAGACATGCTGGTTGAGACAAACTGCATGCCAATAAAGAAGTTTTTTTGAGGTTAGAAAGTTCAAATGAGCCAGAAGCACAAACTGAACCAACTTCAGGAAACGGAGGGGTTTCAGTTAAGCCAGAAGCACCAACTAGCAATAGTGATAGTTCTTCTGATAATGAGACACAATCTAGGCCTATTACTACTCGAATGACTGAAGACAAGAGATTTAGTCGTAGAACTACAACTCCTAGTACAGAAAGTGAGGATGAAAGAGGCAGGTCAGCAGATTTTATTCCCAGGCGTAGTCATAGAGTTAGAAAGTCTCCAGATAGGTTTGTTGTGACAAAGGCAAGAGCTTGTTTAGCAGTGAAAGAGCCTGAAAGTATTGAAGAGTTGGAAAGTTTTTCTAGAGAAGAACAGGAAAGATGGTTTGATGCAATGGATAATGAGTTTGGTTGCCTGGTAAATAAAGATGTTTTTGAAATTGTTGACAGACCCAAAGACAAGAAAGTAATTGGTTGTAAGTGGGTGTACAAAAGGAAAGAAATGCCAGATGGAAGTATTAAATATAAAGCTAGGTTTAGTAGCTAAGGGTTTTGCACAACAGCAGTATGAGAACTATGATAAGACATATTCTCCAACTGCAAAGCCAGAAAGTCTGAGAATGGTTCTAGCTATAGCAACAAAAAGGAATTTAGTTATAGAGCATTTTGATTTTGAAACAGCTTACTTGAATGCTAGTTTGGATGAAGAAATATTTATGGAGCAGCCACAAGGTTTTGAAGAAAATGATAGTCAGAAAGTTTATAAATTAAAGAAAGCATTGTATGGTTTAAAACAGAGTGCCAGAGCATGGAATTTGTGCATTAATGATGAGTTAGTTAAGCTAGGATACAAAAGGAGCATTGCAGATGCTTGTGTCTATACAAAAGGAGACATAGTGTTAGTGATTTATATAGATGATTTGTGCGTAACAGCAAAGTCAAAACAGGAAATTGAGTCAGTAAAAAGAGAATTGTCTGAAAAGTTTGTTTTGAAGGATTTAGGTTTATTGAAGTCTTATTTAGGTATTGGTGTTGAATGGACAGAAGAAGGACATTGTTTGTTAAGTCAGAGAAAAAAAATTGAAAGTTTGATTGAAAAGTGTGGATTACAAAATACTAAAATAGTAAAAGCTCCAATGACAACTGGTTTTGTGTCTGAAGAAACAACAAGAGCTTTTGAGGACAAGACTTTATTCAGGAGTATAATAGGATCTTTACAATTCATATCTTGCCACACCAGACCAGACATTTCTTATGCCGTAAATGTATTGTCTAGAAGGGTTAATGATCCGAAAATTAAAGACTGGACAGCAGTAAAACATTTATTGAGGTATTTAAAAGGAACTTTAGATAAGAAATTGATAATCAGAAGCAGTAGTTCAGATTTAGATTTTTATGTGGACAGTTCTTTTGCATCAGAATTAGGAGACAAGAAGTCAGTTACAGGAATGATAATTAAATACAGTGAAAGTCCAATAGTTTGGAGAAGTAGAAAACAAACTAATGTAGCGTTGAGTACGACTAAAACAGAATTCGCAGATTTGAATGAGATAGTGAATGAGGTACAGTGGGTTGAGCAATTGTTAAATGATTTAAATGAAAGTTTCAAGATACCAGTGGAAATTCTGGAAGATTCACAGTCATGCATAGCGATGGCTGAAACTGAAAGTTTGAAGAACAGAACAAAATATGTTGGTATAAGATATCAAAATGTGCGAGACATGGTTCAGAAGGGTGAAATAGAATTGAGATATATAGAAACACAACACAACATAGCAGATTTGTTCACAAAAGCATTGACAGTAGAAAAACATAAAAGACTGACACAAATGGTTGGAATGACATTGTAAGACACATACAATATTTTATTTCGGAGGGGATTGTTAAGGAAAATGCAACATGGGACATACAGTGATAGAAATAAAATATGTATGGGAAAGTCACAATGACTAAGCAAGAGCAATTATGAAGCTACACAGGTGCAAAAGCTAATGTAATTTAGAAGTCTTGAGAGCCAAGGACAGAGTTATAGAATGCATATTGGAAACACCTGAGATTCATTAAGTGCACAAGGTAAAATGATGAAATATTTGGGTTGGTCTTAAGTATGGGTTGAACTATGTGAACCAATCAAAATGAATGTACACACCCACTGGGTGGAAGCTAACTAGTGGGTGGTGATTAACAGTGGCTATAATAATTGCAATGTTTGCCAATGTATTTTGTGGAGTAGTTTGGAGATATTGTGGGTAGTTGAGGAGATTTATAGAGATTGTGATTTGTAGGGCATATAGTATTTGTATATAGTAGAATAAAGTAGATCTTTTATATAAGACTACTGAGTTGTCTGGTGTCTTGAGTGAAGATACAGAGCCAGCAGAATCCTGGAGAAGTTTGGAGACATCTGAGGAAGAAGAGTGAGAAGGCTTGGAGAGTTTGTCAGGGTCTTCAGCCTATTCTCTGAAACTCTGCTGCTTTGGAGAAAAACATTAACCACTGATCAAAGCTGGTCAGCTCTGCTACATAACAAGGTGGTGAGTTAGAGCCAGAGGTGAAGAGCTACAACTCCCATCATCCTTATGATTATTGATTGATTAATCTTTGAAAATGGCTGCTCATGCAGGAACAAGCAGTTTTCTGTGAGTCAAATATTATAGGGAAATCCATGGGACTTGTTCCTGAAGTTGCTTATCCATGGTATATTTGTCTACCTCAGATCAGGTTTTGAATTTTACAGATTTATATATCTGCTAACAATATAATGTTAGGGGGACCATTGATCGGGGGTGGGGTAAAGATTCTGCTAAATATACATAAAGCTCCTGAAAGCTATTTAAAATAAACCCTAAGATCTCTGGATTACAGCTGCTGACTTCAAGGGTATGTGCTACTATCTGAAAATGATGTGTACACAGACATGGTAGTGCATAACACTGCAGCTACCTTGCAATACTAGTAAATAATCTTACCATTTTTCCAACTAATTCACAGTTTGTCATTTGTAGGTAATATACCCTCAACATGCAAAACTTACAGACAAAGAGGTGAGTAAAAACTTTAAAAGACATTTATAAAATACCTTTTCGCCTCCAAAATGTAACTTTTATTTTTCTCCCCTAGAAAACCAATATTTGCTATTTGTCTTTCCCAGATTCTAATTCAGGTAATTATTTATTATATCTGCATGTTGTGTACATATGTACAATGAAATACTTCTGTTTTAGGATAGAATTGTGCTATAACTATATTCTAGTTAATGTTCAGTTTTATTAATGAAATATGAGTAGTAATAAAAATATGAGTGGTATAGATTAATGAAATATGATAGTAAATCATTTTTCCTACCTGAGGACCTCAAAATCCTTAACAAACAAGGATGAATCCTCTGAAAGCTGTTATGAATAAAGTAGATAATTACCCATACAGAGCTACTGACCCTCAGTTATCACAATTTTGATATGCCAGTGTGATAGCAGAGGTCTGTACAAGTATTCTCAGAAAATCCCACTGAGTCCAATGAGACTTATTTTCCAGGTGTGTGCCTATAGGAGCACCCATAAACTTGTATGGAAGTAGATCCTGTTGATATTAAACCTATGCAGTAGCTGAGAAAAAACTAGGAATAGTGAGAGAGCTGGGTATAGTTTAATTGCTAGAAACTTTATTTGGCTCAGGCTTGAAAGTGTTTCACCGTTCCATATGGAAAATAAACTTACTTATTTGTTCCACCAATAGCAATATTTAAAACATGGTGACTGGAATTATGTGCATAATCTATTTTCTGGTAATCTGATCCCACTATATTGCAGATCCCTAGAAGTCAGGTTTTCTTAGTGACTCTCACAGTCTTTCCCCTAAATATTTAGCTTATTTTAAAAATGTTTCTTCACTTTTAATTTATATATAAAGAGATTCTAATATAAAATAATGGACAGAATTCTGTTGGGTCTGTATCCACTGAATTTTAACATAAATACATTTTTAATTTATGTGTACCACAACCAAAAGTGGAAAAATATGTTAGTTCCCTGAATTGTATTAAGCTGAAGATAAACTTCCAAAGGACAGCTTCCAGAAATCTGAGTGTCTTACATACCTTGCCCCTAATCTTGAAGGTTTGTCCCAGATATTCCCCTAATGTTTTTGGCTTTAGAAGGCTCCTAGCAAACTTTGTGGGGTGTTGCCAGCAATTTTGCCAGGTTTTCAGGGGGCCTTGAGTTTTAGACCAGGGCCTTTTAAAAAAACACTGCACAAAAATGAATAAATACAAGAAGGCTACGGTACTATACTCAAAATAAAGGTAATGTATGTATTAATTTGTTTGTTGATTAAAAAATAAAATCACAGTGCCTTTCAGTTATCCTAGTGCCCTTGCACTCCTCTCTGGAATGCTAAAGGCGGTTTCCTTTTTGAAGGAGTAATTTGGTAGAGCACAGACTATCTGCTTCTTTTTATTCATAACTAAAGTTTTAGAGCTTATAACAGTGTGTTGCTGTGGTGATAATGATGATGATGAACAAAAATAACAACAAAAACAACAGCAACATGTAAGGGAAGAGGATAAAACATCCCTAACAAGAGTTTGCCCTTTTCAGGTCCTTCACTAACTGTAGTTGAGGCCACAGTGGGAACATATTAATGAAAATTTACTATTCTGTGCTTTATATAGAATTGCCAGATGACTAGACTTAAATGAGGGTGTTCACAGGCCTAAACCTGCAGAACATGAGCAGAGAGGTTGAGAATACGGTGTCTTGGAGATGTCTCATTCACAGGATGGCCATGAGTCGAGGTCGAATCAAAGGCAGTTAACAACAACAACAACAACAACAAATGCTTTATTTCAGATACCATGTATGATTCTGCATTCCTTCATTCGGAATGTTTTAGAAGTGCATCTTTATATGCTCCAAAGTACTGAGATTATTTTGTTTCTTAGACATGGGTCTGTATGATACATTTGTCAGCTTGAAAGAGAATGGCTTAATGATGTTCTGGGAAAATCTAATCATATTATAAATAGAGTTCCCTATTCAGCTTACAGTCACATCTTCTTTCTGAGAAAATTTATCAGAGGAGGCAGTCAAAGCTAATTATTTCAGTCTTGCAAAAAAAAAAAAATCAGTTGGATACAGCAGGGGTTTGCTTTTTGTTTTTACTCAAGCCGTTTATGCTGGGTCTTTAGCAGAAGGATAAGGATTGGATGTGTGTCACCTTTATGCTGAAGGAGGAAAAGCCTGATGTGGCCTTATTTTAACTTAGCAATTTTTAGTAGTATTAGGATATAGTGTTCAGAGGAGAGTCTTAGAGATGGAAATTCAGAGATCAACTGGTACTAAACATGGATTTACAAAATCAGCATTTGGATCTTATACGCACATTTTTCTTATGCTTTCTTTGTTTTTGCTGCTAAATATTACACTCATATATAACACTTGGAATATTAAAATTCTGTTTTCTGGGCCTTGCTGTGGTGCAGTGGCTATGACTTCCTGTCCCCTACTCAAATTGGATCAGGATCTCTGGTCAGGATTGCTGCCCCAAGAAGCCGTAATCTTAATCTTAATGCACCATTGTTTGCTTGCTTATTACTAACAAAAGTTCATCAAAATTCTGGCTTATCATTACATGTGAACTGGCAAGCTCTCTTTCGTAAAAAAGAAAAGGTTATTTTGTAGCGTTTTCAAGCATCAGAGGCCAGCTACAATGTGCCTCAGTCTTAATTCAGCTGAAGCACTGTAGTTGCTCTGCTTGTAACCACATGGAAGTTACGTTTGACCTTCTGGTGTTTTTACTTCCATAATAGGGTCAGGCAAATGCCTCCTAATAATGCAATAGTTACATATTTTCTTTAGACGTATTTCCAATTGAATATAGTACTTGGTGTTGTTATTTTTTCTCTCTTTCCTTCTTGGCCCAGGTTGCCTTGGAGATACACAGTTTTGTTTTAGATTTCGGCAGTCTTCTAACAGAAAGCTTTCATGGCATTGTCTGCTGGACCAGTTTGACAGAGACCTACCCATTTATTTAAAGGTTGGAAAGTGCTAAACATGGCAATGTTCTTTATTTACAGGAGGCACTGACTATCATTTCATAAGAATATTTCAAAGTTCATTTCAAAACTTGTTCTTCAAAGGTATTGCTGAGCAGATTTCTAATACTGTTTTAGATTGTGTGACAAGTAAAACAGCAAAACATTCTAATGTATAAAATGTTAATTATTCTTTGTGCTGGAGTGGAGGTAATGGATAGAAACTATTAAACACTTGTCCAGATTCTGTCGGTTATTTTGGAAATTGATCTGAATGTTCCTGTATTCAGTTTTATTCAGACTTCCTCTCTTCATTTAACTTTTTCTTTTTTATCTCTCAAAGAACTGCCTGATCATTGTGGAGGAAGTTCTATATCAAAAGTTTGAAATCCATAAACTTTGTAAAAGACGGTATAACTACAGGCAGTTTCTTATAACTTCATTTATAACTTATTTATTTAATGCAGTGCCCAGTTGGGTTGAATGGAACTGTGAAAGAACTGTTTAAATAGTTCACAGCGACATACATAAAGTAAATTTGTAAATACACTGAACTGACATTCTTAAGGAAGTACATTATTAAGATATCTGTTAGGGTAAAATATGTTGTTCTCTAAGTTTTCATGTGCACCTAAAAAGTATGAAGCATTGTGAAATATTTTGCTTTGCTTTTTAGAGCGATCCTGCATATTATTATGGCTATGTGTATTTCAGACAAGTACAAGACAAAACATTGAAAAGAGGCTATTTCCAGAAGGTAATTTTATTTTTAGGAAGATAGTTTATGGTTGCTATCCTTAATGCATTTACTACAGAGTTGTTGTTTTTTTATGGAAATCAATAAAATATATATCATGTAATGTGTTGAAGATGAAAAATTGACTATCCTGTAGCATTAGGCTTTTAATTCCTAGACTGAGTCTGGGAGAAGACAGGGAAAAAGCTGGTTTACCCCTGGGATTTCCCAATTTGTGGAAAGAACATACTGACTGCACCACCATCTCCCACAACGGCCCAACAACTGACATGCAGGCCACACCTCATGCTTTGTGGAAGGATCTACTATAATGGAGCATTCGTAGCTATGACCTGCGCCCCACCATCCCCCCCCCCCAATTTTGTTGCAAATGCATGTGCATAAGCACACAGATGGTCTGCCAGCAGCTACCAATTGCACCCATGTCATGCCCATTCACTGGCCCATTGGACACCCTGCACAACTGACTTCTTGATCATATGGTGCATTCATGCACCCAGTGACACACTGGCATAGCACAAGCATGGTGTCCCCCTGTTCATACCCCCTTTCTCCCCCCCATGGTTGTCTGTCGGACAGGCCAATTTGTTATTATTTAAATCCATTGTGTTGCTTATAACCTGGCATGTTTGTTGTCATTTCTCTCCATGGGGTGTGCAGTGGGTCAGTAGTGCAGCTGACTACTTCTGCAGTTGTGCACTTGCTTTGCAGGTGGGTGACAAAATAATTATGGCCAGCAGTGGCACCAGTGATTTGCCTGGCCCAGGGGGCCTGCTCCTGGCCACTTCTACCATTCTCCCCATCTCTGCACTGGCAGGCAGTTCATACACCAGTACAATAGTTTACTTTTTCTGGCTTGAACCAGAGCAAATTGGTACTTATTTTGCTCAGGTGTAGAGTCCCAGTTTAGATGTATCAACTAAACAAGTGTGAGTTCTGAAAAGGGGCAGGGCCATTTCTTTCAGCCTGCGCAGCTAACCCCTAAGAGCAATATGATAATCCATAGTAATAGCTGTAGTACAAAATTACTGAAGTTATTCATTTATTTACGGTGGTCCCTCCGCATTTGCTGGGATTATGGGCACAGGACCTCTGTGAATATGGAAAAACTGCAAATAAAAACACTATGCTTTTACCTGAGAGCACCTCTGGGAATCTCTAGGTCCTCCAGTGCAACTCTGTGGTCAACATCTGCCAGACATTAACAATAGAATTGTGCTGGAGGAGCCACAAATGCCTAGTGGAGTGTTCTAGGAATCTCTAGGTCCTTCAGTGCGACCTTTGGTTAAAGCTGACCATAGAGTTGCACTGGAGGACCTAGATATTCCTACAGAGAACATATTAATTCAATACATGAATAATTGAATCCACAAATGTGGAGGGATGACTGTATTTAAAACATTTTTGCTGTATCTGTTCTCAGAATTGCAATCTGTACTTAAGACAAGACACACAGGGAAAAGTGATGACAGGGATGGGAGCCAAATACAGTGCTTGTAATGACCATCTGGATAGAAATTATTAAACAGTCTTGGAGAAAAGTAAGCAGAGAAAATAGAGTGAATGAAGATTGTGTCTTTAGTCTGCAAGTTATACTGGTAATTATACCTTTTAGAGACTACGACATATAGGGTTCCAGAGACATATTAGTAAAAAAAGAGAAAACAACAGGTGGAAAAGTTACACTGCGTGTATGGGTGCATGTACAATTTGGCGTGAGGATATAGTGAGTGAGGTAAAGATTAAACATCTCTCTTCACTAAATCAGATTCTTCCTAAGGCTATTCATCTGTCTTATACCCCAAATAAGTCCATCAGGCATTTTTGCAGGCAAATATGTGTAGCATCTAGTTCATGCAGCAAATATATTAGTGTGCACTACAGATGATACTGTTTTTTCTTTAAGGGGTCTTTATGCTGAAATTATATGTGTGTGTTTGTGTGTGGGGGCATGTCCATTTAGAAAGAAACTGGTTAATTAATAACACTTATTCTGAATACCATTAGTGGGTTTTAACATGTGGTAAACATGAATTATTTTGTTTCTTCTGTGCTAGTCCTTGGTTCTGATCAGCAAGCTGCCTTATATCCACTTTTTTCATACTGTGCTTGGACAAATTGCACCTGAATATTTTGACAAGAACGACCCTTACTTGGAAGCAGGTTGGTAATACTAATTGTTTGTGTGTGTTTAAATATACAAATTAATGTACATTCCATATTTGCTTGATTCTAGTAAAATAGAAGTTGACCAGGAATATTTGGGTTCCAGAAGGGCATATCAGAGAAAATCGATAGGTTTTAGAGTGTTTCTGCATAGGTGCCTAGTTTGTCAGTTGAGGAAGGATGTGTCAGGATGATACAGTCAGATGGATAGTGTTAGATACAAGTAAAAATTCACTTGTGGTCTGAATCTTTGGTAATGATGGTGGTCATAAACTCTTTCTTTAGTTGAGGAACCAAACCCAAAGAGTACTCGTCAGTGGTTCCTCTTCATCCTGGAGAGAAATGGCTAGTGGGGTGCTACAGGTCTTGGTCCTAATCCCATTGTTGTTTTTGTTTTTATATTATTATTTTTGTTGTTGTTCTTGTTGTTGTTGTTAAGAACATACAATTACAATAAAACACTGATACAATACCCCCTTAAAAGACTAAAAACAATATTAACATAGACATATAAAATTAAACAGCATGCATTTTGGAACACGGATAGGTGTGTATAGCAGAAGATGTATAGCAGAGGAGAAACACATATGAAACGTTTGGATGATGGAATAGAGGGCATGCTTATTAAATCTGGAGATGACTCCAAATTAAGGGGGATAGCTAATACCCTAGTGGACAGGATAAGAATTCAAAATGACCTTAATAGGTTGGAGAACTGGGCAAAAAACTAACAGAATGAATTTCAACAAGGATAAATGCAAGGTTTTAGACTTAGGCAGGAATAATGAAGTGCACACATATAGGATGTATGACACCTGACCTAAAAACAGTACTTGTGAAAAGAATGTAGGGGTCTCAGTAGACCATAGGCTAAACATGAGTCAACTATGTGATGCAGCTGTCAAAAAGGTCAGTGCAATTCTGGGCTGCATCAACAGTCATACAATGTCCATATCAAGGCATGTAGTACAGATTGGATATTCTTTATCTGGAAATCCAAAATACAGTATTCCAAAATCTGAAATTGTCCACATGAGTGGCTGATGGTTTTGCTTTCTGATGTTTTAATGTACACAATATACACAAATTTTGTTTCATGCACAAAATTATAAAAAATATTGTGTATAAAATTACCTTCAGGCTATGTGTATAAAGTCTGTACAAAACATAAATGAACCTCATGTGACTTGGGTCCCATCTCCATGGTACCTTATTTTATAATGAGGTATCTTGGAGATGAGACCCAAGTCTAAACATGAGGTTCATTTATATTTTGTATATATATATATATATATATATACACACACACAAATATTCCAGAATCCAAAATAGTCTGAAATTTGTGTATATTGTGTACATTAAACCATCAGAAAGCAAAACCATCAGCCACTCATGTGGAGAATTTCAGATTTTGGAATACTGTATTTTGGATTTCCAGATAAAGAATATCCAATCTGTACTACATGCCTTGATATGGACATTGTATGACCATAACGTATGTATGTATATATATATATATAAAATTTTAAATACACACAAATATTCCAGAATCCAAAATAGTCTGAAATCTAAAACACGTCTGGTCTCAAGCATTTCAGATAAAGAGATACTGAACCTGTAGTGCCACTCTGTTCAGCTTTGGTCAGACCTCACCTGAAGTACTGTGTCCAGTTTGGGGCACCACGTTTCAAAAAGGATGTTGACAAGCTGGAACATATTCAGAGAAGGATGACCGTGATGGTAAGGAGTCTGGAAAACATGTCCTATAAGGAACAGCTTAGGGAATTGGAGAAGTCTGAGCCATTTTTAAAGGGATGCCATATTGAAGATAGAGCAAGCTTGTTTACAGCTCCTCTGGAAATTAGGCCATGAACCAGTGGATTCTAATTGCAAACAAAAAATGCTGTCTAAGCATTAAGAAGAACTTCCTGACAGCAAGATCTGTTCCGTGGTGGAATAGACTACTTTGAAGAGTGGTCTGTGTGGCAATCGGGGCGGGTAACAACATTTAAAACAGACAAAGTTAAAAACATTCCCTGGACCCATAGTCCAACCCTCCCATCCCCTTAAAACAGAATTAAACTAAGGAAGAGTTAAAATCAGCAGTACAATAAAACAATAAAACGGGAATCAGTGATATGAAACAAAATAAAAACTCATCTCCCAGCAAACAGTTGTTATTCTGGGAAGGCCTGCTGGAAGAGATCTGTCTTTACTGCCTTTTTAAAAGCAGCAAGAGTAGTAATGAGACGGATCTCGTCCGGCAGGCCATTCCAAAGTCTGGAAGCGGTTGCACAGAAGGCCCTCTGGGAAGTCTGAGACAGCCTGGAGCAGATTCCTCCCAGAGGATCGAAGGGCGCGGAGGGGATCATATGGGGAGAGGCGGTCCCTAAGATAAGATGGACCCAAGCCATGTAGGGCTTTAAAGGTCAAAACCAACATCTTGTACTGTGCCCGGAAACTAATCGGCAGCCAGTGGAGGGATTTAAGCACCGGTGTTATGTGCTGCCTCCTAGGTGTTCCTGTAATTAACCTGGCTGCCATGTTCTGCACCAGTTGTAGTTTCCGGGTTAGGCACAAGGGTAGCCCCATGTAGAGTGCGTTGCAGTAATCCAGGCGTGAGGTTACCAGGGCACATACCACAGCTTCCAGATCCCTCACTTCCAGATAAGGGCGCAGTTGGCGTATCAGCCGGAGCTGATAACAGGCGCTCCTGACCGCCGCATTCACCTGACTAGTCATGTGAAGCGACGAGTCAAGGAGTACCCCCAAGCTGCAAACACAGTCCTTAGAGGAGAGTGTGACTCCATCTGGGACTGGAGACTGTATTCCCAGATCTGGTTTCGGGCCTGTAACTGTGAGTACCTCCGTTTTGTCTGGATTCAACTTCAATCTGTTTTTCCTCATCCAATCCATTACCGCTCACTGGAGGTCTTAAAACGGAAGTTGAATGACTCTTTCAGGAATACTTTGACGGTGTGCCTGAATTACAGGGATTGGACTATACCTTGCAACCCTGTATTTTTCCCCTGTGATTTCTCTTTCAGTAATGCAATACAGAGCTTCTCAGGTTGTTAAAGCTCTGGGATGTAGGTCCTAGAATACAACAGCTCGAGCCCTCAAAGACCTGTTACGACTGAGGTTGATAATTGGCAGATAAAGTGTTGACCTGGATGTTGTTCTTTTACAGTATCAAAAGAAGGGGGCTAGTACACCATATAGTTGAGTTAAGCAGTGCTACTCAAAGTGGTGGTCACTGGACTGATGCCAGTCCATGAGCCATCAGTTGCTGGTCTGCAGAGAGCCAGGTGGCATAAATATACTACTTGTCCCTAGCATGTTGGGGGGGGGAATGCTAGTTCACACCTCAGATAGCCTGAGAAGCACTGTTATTAAGAATATATTCCATGTTTTGCAGCCTGAGGACAAGGAACAAGGGCCTGAAGGGTTGAGCTATACTATTTGATTTTTAGAAACTTGTCCATTCTGTCTTTTGAAATCAGTCTGAACTGAGCTGGATATTTTGCCTTTTGATGTGGGCACTGCTTCCCTAAAGGATGAGGAGGTCACTATAGCTTTGAAGGAGGTTGTGGTAATGCTTTTGTTGAAGAAAGCAAACTTAGAGTCTATCATTTCTGATAAGTACTACACTGTCAAATTCACCATTCTTGAGCAAGCTGTGGAATATGTGGTGGCCTCTCAGCTACCGGTAGTGTTGGATGATATTAATTAATTGGATCCAGTCAGATGTCAGGCCTGGTTATGAAATGGAAACAGACTTGATTGTCCTGGCTGATGACTTTTACTGTCTAACCCAAAGTTTGTCAGCCGGGTTCCATGAGAGATCATGACCCAGCTTTTTTTGAGTTGTAGATACAGTAATTTTTATGCAGTGGTTCCTGAAACCTGCATATTATTTCAAGAGGTCCTTGATAGTAAGAATGCAAGGAAACATTGGTCTAAGCAATAGATATTTATTGCAGTCCTATCAGACACTGTCCTGTCAGGTGTGTGTGCATGTAATCCTATATTTATCACAGCTCTCTAATAGTGGTATCCTTTTGTTTTATTTATCAGTGTGGAACTTAAATAGACACGGTGTTAAGATGATTCCAGCCCTGTCTGCACTGAGGGACTACTATTCCATCAAAAGACCATTGGTCTATGGTGCAGTGGGAAAAGTGTAGCCTTCATGAAGTCCCTGAAGCTGTTTTTGGATACTCAGTGCCCCTTGGACTGCTAATCCCCCCCCCCCCCCGAATGCTTTCTGAAAGCCTGGAGGAAATTTTGCCATGTTTTCAGGCCGTCTGGGTAGTTGTAGGCCCAGGAGAAGCTTTTTATTAAAAAATTGGAAATGACCTAGAAGTTGGGGGAGGGAATATTAGATGAGAGGCTTTGGGGGATAATTTTTTTAATTGGGTGCAGCAGGAGAGGTGCAGATCTCCAAGTTCCCAAGGGGGCCAGTGTGGCCTTGAGATCTGATGTGGGCATTGCCTTCTCCAAAGGAAAGGAGAAGTAACTAGAATTCTACTTCTGGATTCATAAAAATGCTTCTCTGGGGTGAAACAAATGGCATGCCAGGGCTGCACCTTGTATTCAAGGTGAGCTGTTCCTCTAGGAAGTTGACAGTGAGCAGTGATGCTTCAGTTGGGCTAAAAAACCCAAGATACAGTTGCTGCAGGAATAAGGCTGAAAAGCATCTGGGGGTCACACAAGGTAGGTGTGATGTGTGTGTTACCTATTCTTGCTTTTCATGGCATCAGACTGAATTATTTTAAGAACAATCTTGGCTCATATTGGTTTGTCTGGACTTTTAAGATCAGCAAGATAAGGCTTTCTCACTCCCCCAACTTGAGAATAGTTGAATGGGCAAGTACACAAGAGAGGGCACTTTCTGCAATGGCTCTACACCTCTGGAATGGCTACCATCTGTGGTCCATTGTGCCCCCTCATTACAAGTTTTTAAAGAAGGTCCTGAAAGCATGGCCTGTTTATTCTTTCTGATCTTTTCCTGGCTTATGTTTTATAGGACTGTTGATGGTTTTCACCAGCATATATTTTTAAGATATTTTTACTGTCAGAGTTGGCTACTTTTATTTCTAGTGTTTGCTTTCTTACTGGATAGGGTTTTATTGTTTAGGAGCTCTGTGTGTGTGTGCGTGCACACACACACGCCTCCAAATTACCTGTTGACTTAATGGCAACCCCATTAATTTTCATAAGGTTTTCTTAGGCAAAGAATACTCAGAGGTGGTTTTTGCAAGTTCCTTCCTCTGAAATACAGCCTACAGAAGCTGGTATTTAGTGACATTATTTTATCCAAATACTAACCAGGTCTGACTTGCTTAGCTACCAAGACCAGACCTTAGAAGGGATTTTATTTTAAAAGTGTCTTAGAATTTAAAAAAATAAATTATGTTGATTGGTCTTTAGTCAGTTTTTGGAGCTATTATTGTAACTTATTTGCCTTGTATTTTAAGGTCAAGGCTGATTATTTTTTATTGTCCATTTTCAGCTTGCAATGATGTTGATCGATGGCCACCACCAGTCCCAGGAAAAACGCTACATTTGCCTATTATGGGGATTGTAATGAAGGTAATTTAAAACGATTGTTTTCTTGTTGTTTGAGTCTTGCCATGTGCTTTGGTGTGTTTTGTTGTTGTTGTTTCTTGTATGTAACTACGTATGTAAAAAATTAGGACCAAAACTTATAGCTCTGATCTTATGCTTAAAAGGCTCACATTAAGTGAAAAAGGCAAGTTCTCAAAAGAAGTGAAAAATACACAAGGGTAAAATATTCTATACCTTATTTTTGTTGTTGTTGTTGTTGGACTTCCCAGCTAAAGGTATCATCTCTTTGCCTGTATAGAAAATGTAGGGCTAGCCAGTGATGAGCATCTTTAATCTCAGTTGATAAGGTTAGGAAAGATTTAAGCTCATGTTTCGTACTCTTCTGTTGAAATCCATAACATTGAACAGTGCTTAACATTGGCTGGATCATGTGCATAAATATCCTCTGGTTGTAGTGCCTTAAATAAGATTGTTAGTCCTATTCTTACTAACTGAGCATTGTGATATCAGAGACTCTGATCTAGTCTATATCGTGCTTAGGATAGTGTAGTGTTCCCCAAACTTTGGTTCTCCAAATGTTTTTGGACTTCAGCTCCCAGACTTCTTGACTGCTGGCCAAGTTGGCTAGGGCTTCTGGGAGTTGAAGTCTAAAACCCCGGAGAACCAAAGTTTGGGAATCACTAGGATAGTGTTTGGTTAGCTCATTGAACTCAGTAGCTTTATTCTATCTGTTTTCCTGAATATTATTCTTAGCTGTCTTCTCTGAATAGTGCAAATTGCTAAAAAGATGGAATAGCAAGAACAGAACTTGAAAGGTTACTTGTTTGCACTTGAAGTCTCAGAATCCACAGTCAGTTAATGATGTGTGGTTTTTGTGTGGTATTTGAAATTATTTCAGTAGCAAGAACCATTCATCACAGTATATCTGTACAAATGTAAAGCTGTTGAAGTATTGTTTTCAGAAGAGATGATCCCCTCTAATTTATAAGTGAATGTTAAGTTTAGTATTCAAAGCTTGTTGTTTTCTAAGACATATTGTATCTCTTTCCTAAGGTACGGATTCCTACGTGTCATGACAAGCCTGGAACAACCCAAGTATTACAATCCACATACCAGGTAGTTCACCAGCCACTTAAATGCTCATTCAAAACAAAGGACTGATTTTCAAATTTAAAATTAACAATGATAAAGGAATGTATATTTTGTAAAGTAGGAATAAAAATGCAGGTAGCAAAATGTAAAATGAGAACTGTAAAGTGGAATTTTGTAACCCTCCTTGAATCCCATTGTAGGAGAAAGGCTGGATATAAATCCTTGAAATAAATAAAGACATGAGAGAGAGCCTTCTCAGTGGTTGTTCCCACCTCTGGAATGCCCTTCTATGGGAGGCTAGGCAGGACCCCGCCCTGCTTACTTTTTGTTGGCAAGCCAAGATGTTTTTATTTAAGCAGGCATTTGATATATAATCATATCAGGATGGCTTTTATGGCGTAGGTGTGTTTTAGTCATGTTTTTAACTTTTGTATATTTTAATGTAATTTTATACTGTTTTTAGATTATTTTCATTGTTTTAAATTTTATTGTAAGTGTTTCAATGTTTTTATCTGTGGGCCTCCTTGGGTTCCTTCTGGAAGAAAGACAGCAAACACATGAAATAAATAAATAAATAAAGAGATGTCTTGGTAGACCCCATTCTACCTTTCTTTCCACTTCTGGTACACACAACTTTTATGTCACTCTTAGTGCTGCTCTGATCCAACATCTTTGTCTTTTTAGGAAGATACACAAATCTCCATCTCTTTGCCTACTGTCCATGAAGTAGATCTCTTCAGGTAAAATCTTAAAAGATATACTGGCTTAATTTTCTAAAGTCCTAAAGTTGGTACATTCCATTCATGGGAACTCAGAAATGGAAAGTTTTAATTGATTTACTGGCAAAAAAATATGGAGTGCAAGAGACATCTTTGCTGGTAATCCAAAACTCCAGTGGAAACTGCAAAATAGGCTGTGTGTTCATGGTAGTACTATAAGAATTAACTTTAAATTGTTGTACTAAGAAGAGAGGTTTTGTTTACTCTGAATGAGATGAGTAGGCAAGGAGATGCCCAGAGGCAGTTGAAACAGGCTTTAGCAGCTAATTGGAAAGTAAGTACATTTTTCAGTTCTCCATTGCTGCCTTAATGTGGGACATATTGTATCTCAGGGAGGTTCTGGGTAGAGTTTGCAAGGAGAGAGGCTGTAGAAGCTTCAGTGTGTTTATTCTCTCTCCTTCCTTCTAGTTCGTAACCCCTAAATCATCCCAGATTATATTTCCTTGTAGTAGATGCCACACAATGAAGCAATTTTTTCTGTGGTAACTGCCTTTCCACAGCCTGGTCAAAGCTGGAGAGGTGGCCACTGTGTGGCCTCTGCTTATAGTTCTGCTCACATTTTATCTCCACAACTTTGCCATCCCTGCCTCCCCCCTCCCCTTCAAGAAGGCTCAATAATCTTGCATATTTTAAACTGACAAGATGGTATGACTCAGAGTCACATTTTTCAGTTGCATTTTTCTTCGTTTTATTTGCTCTTCTTTTACTTGCACCAGAGAAAACAGGAGAAGAGCGAGTTTTTTTATTAAAAAAAATACTGTTCGTGTAAATCTGTTTCAGATGTTTCCTGCCAGTGTTCTTCCACATCCAGATGCTGTGGGAGCTTGTGTTGTTAGGGGAACCGCTTGTTGTCATGGCACCATCTCCATCAGAGTCTTCAGAAACTGTGTTGGCACTTGTAAGGTAAACATATGGAGGAGTTTTAAAAGCTGCATGACTGTGATCTCACTATGAGTCACAAAATGTGAAGGCTCTAGCAGAATCTTTAATCTCTTGTCTTTTGCTTAACAAAAATAAAACCTCACAAAAGTGAATAAAAACTTAAACAATCAGGTAAGCCAAGTGCTTGTAGGAGGTTTGTATTTTGGGTACAGGGTTATTGATAAATTCATGGCTATTTGAGTCATCAGTGGCTACTAGTCAGGATGGCTATGTATCAGTCCCAGTGCTATAAGGACTATGCTCTGTGTATAAGTTACAGGGAAATGTGAGACAGATTATGCAGTTGTGTTCATGTTCTGGTGTAGTTGTGTTCATGCCTTGCTGGCAGGCGTCCCATAGAAATGGGTCACTGTGTGAACAGAACGTTGGATTAAAAGATCCTTTGGTTTGATCCAACATGGTGTTTCTTATGTTCTCTTATAGCTAGAGGATTCTAGTCTTGGTTTCTACTTGTAGATTGTCCCAGAATGGTTTATGCTACCTTTTTATCTCCACGGCTCTGCTATGAGATCAGAAATTGTGTAAAATCAAAATTTTCCTATAGTGGAAGAAGACATCCTCTCAGTGGGCTTTTCCTCCCCACTTGCTCTGACAGGCAGGTATTTTAAGCAGTAAGATTTGCCTGAAGTTCCCCCTCATGTAGGAGATCATCTTACACAGTTTGTGCTGGATCTCCTTTTAGGTTTTTCATAGTGTGTTTCTGCTTTCAGTTAGCTATTCTTCTCTTTACTTGAATTTCCATATTCCATTCTTTATTCCTCACTTTCCTTGAATCATTTTGCTTTTTAGAAAAGGCCCTCTTTATTCATTTGTTACCTTACTGTTTCTATTTTCACCTTCTACATTTTCTCACACTTGACTGCTATATTCATGGATCCTCTACCACTTATGTTGGTGGGTCACTGGTAGGAGAATAACTTGTTGTCAGACTCACAGTCCTTTCTATTAACTCAGGACTCCAAAGAAGTATATGGGAGAATAGAGCCATACTGATTTTCAGTCTGGCACACCTCACAGGACTCAGTTACAGCTTGGTGTCCTCAGCACTGTTACTTCCACTGGCCCATTCTGGGCTTTGTGGGTAACCAAGGACATCTGAGGAAATACTACCCAGGACTCTGCCTCCCCTCTTCTACATGAATGAGTGATAGGCAATCCCTTCACCCTGATTTTGTCCACTGGATCTGTGTGTGTGTGCCTTCAAGTCACCCATTGACTTATGGTTCACCCATGCATTTAATAGGGATTTCTTAGGCAAGGAATACTCAGGGGCTGTCTGCCAGTTCCTTCCTGGTATTCCACCTGGTATTACTTGGTGGTCAACTATCCAAGTATTAACCAAGCCTAATCTTGCTTAGCTTCCATAGTCAGATGGGATCTGATGCCTTCGGGGTATCTGCGTCAGACAGATGATATAATTTTAAAAGTTTCAGTGCCTTCCACCTCCTGGGATCAGAGTACACTCATCACTCCCAATTCGCAGGGGATCGATTTTGGACCCCCCTGTGAATCGGAAATACCACAAATATTTTGAAGTCCTATAGGATGTAATGGCTGCACATTCCTGCACACAGTTCCTCACGTGTGCCAATTTGTCCCTCAGCGCTTGTCCCTCAGCGCTTGCCATCTGCGAAAGACCGAGGGATGTGAACAGCAAGTCCGTGAACAGCGAGGGACAAGTGTCATTGTCAGGGATGGGTGAATTCATTGGTTAACACTACAGCCCCTTTAATGGAAATGGAGGAAATGCTCCCTTTTCATCTGTGATGATTACTAGGACTTCTATGGCCCAGGGCTCCAGGGGGACAGTACTGGAGGAGCCTCATCCTCTCCTCCATCTTTGTTGCTCTTAAAGCAGTCTGCCATTTCGATGGGAGAGTAGGGCCATAGCTGGCTAGACACGGTTATCCTGGCTCTGTAGTGGGAGAATTGGAAAAGAACAGGAAAGCCTCCGCTTTGCAATCCAAACAATTAAAAATGCCAGTGATTGTGTAAACCCAGCCCCAGCTCTGTCATCACGGTCAGAAGGAAAACCACCAACTCAAAAGAGTTCCACCTGCATAGATGCCCTCTCTCCAAGGAAATTATGGTCATTCCTCCATAAAGATGTAGAAGACCCCAAAAATCCATGCAAAAACATTTCCCCAATTTCCCCCCAAAGCTTTTCTTCCCCAGAGAAATTGGGGGGGAAAGGATAATAGAATATTTTCTTTTAGAACAATGAATGAAGTGCTTAAGGTGCTTACCTATTTACTTTCCCAAATCATTTCCAAAAAACTCTATAAAAGAAAGACTTTTATGTAAGTCTGTGTACCATATCTGATCCTTACAATTCCTGGGTTTAGTTTCCTTTTTTCAGTTCTTTTTAGTGGGATTGAGTAGATTATGTCTGCTTGACACTGGACTTTTCTATTCCAAGGCTTTAATAATTGCTGATTTTTATCTTTTGTCTTTTATAGACTTGTTTTACACAGTTTAATGTTATTGCTTTTTAATAATAACTTCTTATGGTTTTATGTCTTGCATTGCTTTTGTTGGTAGTTAATTTTTGTAAGCCGTTTTGAGTCCCAGTTTTGGCAAAAGCATGGCATGTAAGTGAATAACTGAAATGGAAGAGGAAAAAGATGTCCTGATCAGAGATCTTCTCTTATTATTTTTGTTCATTAGATAGCTTTAAAGACTGAAGAGGATCTTGGTTGTTGTGCCTTCACGTCATTTCTGACTTATGACGATCCTAAGGCAAACCTATCATGTGGTTTTCTTGGAAGGTTTCTTCAGAAGGAGTTTGCCATTGCCATCATCTGAGGCTGAGAAATTGTGACTTGCCCAAGATCACCCAGTAGGTTTCATGGCAGAGCAGGGATTTGAACCCTGATGTCCATAGCCAAATCATTTTACCATACTGGCTCTCTGCCTGCTCTTGGTAGTGTGAGAGATTCTGCCAGTTTGAGCAGTGCCATAAACAGGGGTTCTGGAGTATACAGAAGGGCTCAGTGCTAGGGAATCATGGGAATTGTTATTATTTCTATTTCTTCATTGTCTAGTATGAATGTGTGTAAGTTCCCTGTGGTCATTATTTTGTTTTCTTTATGTTCAACAGTAAGCCTGCCTTTGCACTTTCTTCTTTGATCTTCCTTAATAGTTGTTTGAGGTCTGTGGGGTTTTCTGCTAGTATTATGGTGTCATCAGCATATCTCAGATTGTTGATATTTCTTTCTCCTATTTTCACTCCTCCCTCTTCTATGTACAAGCTTGCTTTCCTTACAATATGTTCTGCTTATAAGTTGAATAGGTAGGGTGATAGGATGCAGCCTTATCTGACCCCTTTGCCAATTGAGAACCATTCTGTTTCTCTGTGTTCTGTCCTGACAATAGCCTCTAGTCCTGGGTACAGATACCTTATTAGGACTATCAGATGTGTTAGCACTCCCATGTCTTTAAGGGTGTTCCATAGCCTTTCATGATCTATGCAGTCAAAGACTTTGCTGTAGTCTATAAAGCACACGCTATAAAGCACAAAATGATGAATAACCTCCCCTTTTTTCATAGAAGTGCCTTCTCCATTTCGAGAATGAGATTATTAGTTCAGCAGCAAGTATTGTTACAGTTGACAGAGAAAATAACAACACAGCTTTTTTAAATTCATCAGAATAAAAGGCATAATAAGTATTACATGTATACTTATGTTTAATCTTCTCTGTGTTTGTTTTTGCAGTTGTATTTCACCACTAAAATACTACAGTGATTTTAGACCTTATTTTACAATACATGACAGTGAATTCAAAGAATATACTACTCGTACACAGACTCCGTAAGTAAAATGAATTCCGCTTACAAAATGTTATTTAGAAATGTTGTTGTGTGCCTTCTGGTCATTCTAACTAATTTAGGTGACCCTAAGGCAAACCTATCATGGGGTTTTCTTGGCAAGATTTGTTAAAGGGAATTTGCCTTTGCCTTCCTCTGAGGCCAGTTTCCAAGGTCCTTAGTCCAAAATCACAACCACTACATCACTCTGGCTGTCATTTAGAGCAATACCTTGGTCATAATTCTGGCATAAGAGACTGTCTGTTCATCATGCTCAGAAATAACTCCCTTTGTGTAGTGGGACTTTCTGCTAGGCAGTTGTATGTAGGGTTCCAGCCTTAAAGGGACTAAGTGTAGACAAGAGATCTCTCCTTTGAAATCTTAATAGAGAGCTTTGTCCTTCAGTTTTGAAGCCATGCACTAATAAACTATTTTAATTGGATTTAATACTTAAGGGATGGGAAATAGAAAACAGCTGATGCCATGCTATAATCTTATTATTTCTCAACATTTAGAGCTTAAAACAATAGGTATTTTGTATTTAGACATGTAAAAAAAAACTTCATCTTCTGAGAATTAAAATTTCTTAATGATAGTAAGAGTAAGCCACTATTCTAATGCATAGTTCTGGATTGAAATGATGATGGTACAGAAAGACTTTCTCAAATATGTCTTAGTTTTAACCAAAATATAGCTGTTTCCAATAAAATACAAAACACTGCTGAAATATTTTTTGTCCCTGAGTAACCTGGTGAGTAAGACTGATTGCACAAGCTTCATTGGGCTGTCACAAATCAGTAACAACATATATTGAAATGGTATCATTTTAAAATTCCATCTGATAATGTCAGACAATCAAAGGGATGTGGGAACCAATTGCTGTTTCATGAGAAATGGTTCCCCTTAATTGAATACGTCAGTAACAACTCGTGTAAAACTTCGATTGCAGCAATCAGGATTTTGGAAAGATGTCTTGATAGATGTTCCAATATTAAACAACACAATAATTTTAGATGCCTTGTTTTTTATGTTGAATTATTTATGATGGTGTTGTATTAGCAGAGATCTTGTGCCAGAATGCCAGGCTTACATCCATCAGCCACCTTTGTCTCTGGATCAGAGCTGAGCTGATTTCACCTTCCTGGAATGCAGCCATCCTTCAGCTTTCTGTAGATTCAAGCTTTTCATTAAGCCAGACCAGAGCAAAGATTCTTCTAAGAAGGCTTTTTATTCATGATTACATAGTAAAGAGAAAACCATATACATCCATCTTCATACAGGTAGAAATATAAGAACGAGAGATCCAACACACACAGTGCATAATGTGTAAGAACAAAACAGGCTCTAAGCCAAACCCCAAACTCCTCCCATAGGTGGACACCTCCATAGACAATTTGCTGAATAGCCTCTAACCCAGCTTCTTGCTGTGAGTCATGTGTCATGTGATGCTGGTTCTCAGACAACAAAGATGATCTAATTATGTTCTATCTGCCTGTGCTCCCAAGCCACTGACCTTGTGTGAGTTCTGTTTACATTTGCCACCTGCAGGCCCAAAATCTTTCCAATAGGAATTTTCCCACATCTGTACATTTCCACTTTAACTACATATCCCAACACTCCTAACAGTTTAGTCATCGATATATGTACTGTTTTCATAACAGCAATTGCATTTATGTTTGCTTATTGATTTGCGTTGTTTGAAAAATTTTAATTACAAAAATACTATCTTAGAAAGTACACAGTGAGAAGAAATATCCTAATGTGGAAACCATCCTTGTGAGCAAGTTATTTTTGGAAATGAAATTTTATTTTGCTTAGCCAGTCCTGGAGGGGGGGGAGCCAATGTTTGGAATGATAACCCATTGTGTGAAATGAGAAGATCAAGAAACATGTGGTTTAGCATATTTCAAACAGAGTGGTTATCTTCCTTTGTGATTTCCACTGAATTTAGCTTCCCTATTTTGTAGACAGAATTCTCCAGTGGGATGTCTGTTAAATACTTTGGCACCCAAATGCAAGAACTGACCCACTTGGATCTAAATTAAAGGCTTTATAGTAGGGATGGGCAAAGTGCAGCCCTCCAGATGTTCCCATCACCCCTAGCCAGAATAGTTAAAGGTGATGAATCTGGGAGTTGCAGTTCACCAATAGCTGCAGGGTTTGCCCACCCCTACTTTACAATAATATAGACTTCCCCAACCTGATGTTTTGGAATTAAATTCTTGTCAATCTGAAATTAGCATGGCAAATGGTCAGGAATGCTGAGAGCTGTAGTTCAAAGCCTCTGGAGGGCATTAGATTGGGGAAGACTACAGTTATACATGAGGGCTCATTATTGATTCTGAAGAGCAAACAGATCTTACGGTAAAAATAATATTTGAAGGAACTGTGGCAAAATGGGTATTTCTAAGTGACAGTGTCAGCACTTTGAAATTGGATCAGCAGGGTATTTGTGTGCATGTGGGTTGGGTTTTGTTTGTTTGCTTGCTTGTTTGTACTTCTACTAGTCTTAGCTTATGCAAGCATCCCTTGCAGTTCATGTGTACTGCAGCTTTCCCTGGATGTTGAGGAAACATTTCCATTGGTTTGTAAAGAGTAGTTTATTCTTTGCAATTTTTTAATGAACACACCAGTTTGATACACATTATCAGCCTATCAGAGGAAAGGCAAGGACAAAACCCCTCTGAGAAAACCCATGATAGGTTCACTCTAGGGTCACTGTAAGTCAGAAACAACTTGAATGAACAGAACAACCGTAAGAGCTCAGAACCAGTTTGATGTACATCATCAGCCTCATTCTGAGCTCTTATGGTTGTTGTGTGCATTCAAGTTGTTTCAGACTTACAGCAACCTTAAAGTGAACCTATCACGGGGTTCTTAGCAAGGGTGGTTCAGAGGGGGTTTGCCTTTGCCTTCCTCTGAGGCTGAGAGAGTGTGACTTGCCCAAAGTCACCTAGTGGGCTTCAGTGACCATACGGGGATTCCAACACTGATCTGTAGAGTCATAGTCCAGCTCTCAAACCACTGCAAAGTGCATAGGTAGAATTTGTAACATTCTTTACAGAGTTCAGGGGTATACATGTTAATTAAGGGGGGCCATTCACTGCAGCAGCATTGGGCAAAGTGTGGTCCTTCAGATGTTGCTGGACTGTAACTTCCAGCATTCCTCACTATTAGCAATGCTGGCTATGGCCCATCCCGCCACAATAACAATAAAAGGCAACATCTGCTTGTTGACAGCAACCAACTGCCTCTGATGATCTGGGATCTAGGTCATGAAAGTCTATGCAGCTATAAATCTTTTGGGTGATGCAGGCTCTGGGGCCAGTATGGAAACTGAGACTTGCAGGCATTTTAGGCAGCATCCACTTGTGTGTGATTATGCTGTGATTCCAACCACTAGAGGAGGGAAGCTTTGGCAGGAAGGCCTTAAGGTGGTAGTGATCAGCTGTTCACACTGCCAGTGATAAAACAAGTTATAACAACACTTCAAGAAGTAAAAAGTGATATCACTTCAAGAGATGAAACCAAGGCATTCCCTGGCTCCTCAGAGAACAGCCAAGCAAGGGTTGGGTAATCCAAAACAAGCTGTAAAGAGGGCTTTGAGTACTCCCAACAGGACCACTAAGGAGGGACATGAACAGTCAGAACAAGTACTGTTTAACTGAGAAAGAAAGAGAATCACTGCCTCTTGGGTGTGCTTGTTGTATCTCTTCTTCTCCTTCCACAAAACTCACACCACCATGTCTTGCTGCTAACATTTTTTTTTTGGGGGGGGGGAAGGGGTTGCTTTGTACTTCCCTCTTTTGAAGAATATCTTTCCTGTCCCCATCTCTCCCCACTAACACCATGAAGGAAATATCTTTTGTTTAAATGGCCTGTTTAATGGCAATTAGTGTGCTACTCAGCTCTAGTGGTGCCCCATTAACAGGGTTCAATTTTGTATATTTCTTGAGCAGAATTGCACTCACAGAAATGGGGAGAAGGCATTTCCTCCCCAATTCCACCCCTTGTCTCCAAAAATTTTCTCCAGAGCATTAGGAGATCTTCTGGCACATCATGGTAGGGGATGCTGGAGACTATGGGAGGATCTGCCAAAAATCTCTTTCCTTTCCTGGATCACAGCTCTTTACATACCTGTGTACGGAATACCCCAGATTTCAGTGTACCATAGGTTCCCTTCTGGTTACTCTTCCTAAATAGTTACCCTTCCTACATGACTATTTTTCCTAAATCTAGTAACTTTGAATTTGTGAGAAGCTTACAGATCTCATTGAAGGATCTTCTACCTTTCAGGCCTTCTGTCATACTCGGAGTGACAAATCCATTTTTTGCTAAAACACTACAGCATTGGCCACACATCATCCGAATAGGAGATATTAAACTATCAGGTAAGGTTTTTAAATGGAATGTAGTTTTGTTTTGAAGTGTACAGAATATTGCAACTTAATGACTTATAAAATAGGCAAAATTATGTCAGAATTAAAATGGAGACAGGCCAACATGCTATTAAGTGCCTATTAAACTCCACCAGTGTACTTAGGCAGATGTCTCTGATGGCAGTTCTGGGCCTTTGCATTTGCTGTTTTGGTGGCTATTCTCTTGTTGGTCAAGCAGATCTGTGTCCATATGCCAGACCAGCTTTACAACAGCCTGTGCTGGCCCATTGCACTTTAGGTGAAGGACTTCCTTATGTAATGCAGTACTGGATACCTCCTTACGGAGGTGTGAAAAAAAACAACCACTGCATAACCCAATTACACCAGCTTAATGTTCCAGCATGATTCTGGATTTAGGTAACAAACTTTGTTTTTGGATTTAAGTAAGGAAACGGGTAGCTTGGCTTTATATTACTAATTTGATTTGAAACATGTTATAAACTGAAATCTTCAAAAACTGAATCTGGCTTGAAGCTGAAGTAGTGGCTCAGACCAAATAATCAATTTACTGGTGTGTAATCAATGCTAAATAGATTTCAGAGTGACATTGGCAGAATGTAGTAAATAGAAGTAATGACAGATGATATGGAAAGTACAGTCTTCCACCAGATCGACTTTTTTTTAATGTAAAGGAGTGTATTTCTGCAAGGTATAATACTCAGTTTCAGATATTAATGGACAGGTTTTGAGCGTTTATATAGCAAAGTTAATTATTCATTTAATTATGTTAAATTTGTGTTCAGAAAACCAAAGTGTCTTCACCATCCTAAAACGTGTAGGGCTGTGCTGATGGAGGAGGCAGAAGAGAGACAAGCTTGATGAGTACCAAGCTTTCCGTATCTGTCTTCACATCTTCCTCATTGTCCAGGACTTGCTATTTCCCCATGCTCTTTTTATGACATAACTGCATCTCAGCCAAAATCTGATGAAGCAAAACACTCATACATCCATTCTATCGGGGGGGTGGAGGGTGCTTCCTTCCAATACAGCTACTGTGCACCTTTGCCATCTGCTCTGTAGAGCTGGAAAAACCTCTAGAGCAGAGTTTTCAGTATGGAAAGATGAGGGAGAGAAGTCATGTTGAGGGCACACACGGGTTCTGTGTCCCCGACTCCCATCATTCCATTGACAGAACTGCATATTGGTGAATGTACTCCACTGGGGCTTAGCCCTTGTCAAGTTTGTTGCTGCTACCATCAACAGAGGTGATGTGATTCACAGGTTTTTCTGATCTCAACACTATGTGTGGTCATCCCTAAAGTATGGGAAGAGGCAGCCAAAGCATTGTCTGTGCAGGTGTTGAATTCTGGAATGATGAAATGCTCTTGAATTACCTTATATTTCACATTAGCAAGTAGAACCACATTGTCAATCCCCTAGTGTTTTCCCCCTTTGTTATCTTATTAGAGTAGTACAAAGAAAGCAGTTGGCTTAGCCCCGGGGTAGGCAACCTAAGGCCTGGGGGCCGGATGCGGCCCCAGGCCGGTCCTGCCGCCGCCGCCCCCCGCCATGATGATATTGATTATTGTTGTTATTACTTGTTCTTGGGGTTTTCTTGGCAAAATCTCCACAGGGGTTTTGCCATGGCTTTTCTGGGGCTGAGAGCGTGTGCATGCATTTTTTAAAAATTATTTATTTATTTATTTATTTATGGTGCTCTCCCCCCCCCCCCCCAATTGTCTGAGGGACAGCAACCCGGCCCCCGGCTCAAAAAGGTTGCCTACTCCTGGCTTAGCCTTATGATAGTTTCTTGGCACTTACATAGGAGGCTGCCTTATGTTGCATGAGATCATTAGACCTTCTGGTTAAATATACGTAGTCTGTGCCAGCAGTCCTCATCTTGGTGACCTTTGGATGCATTAGATTACAATTCACATCATCTTAAAATTGCAAAGTCAGGGAAGGATTATACTTTGTCAGGGAGAAGATCTCAAAAATTCTCAGGAAGACGTTTTTCCTAACCCTACTACTAGATTCCTTAGCTTGGAAATAACCAAGGATTAGACTAGTCTACGCATGGACATAAGGCATGTGGCGTGCCACTGAGAAAGGAGATTTGTGTGATATTTGTGACAATGTTCTTTAATGGCAGGGAGAACCTAGCCCAGCTTGTCTTTCTGTCAGGTTTTGGATTTCTAAGCCATGAAGGAGGCACATTTATCAGAGTACATTAGTACATTGCCCTGCTGAATAAGAGTAAAGAACAGTTATGTAAGGTTTCACTCTCTAAAGCTAACAAATTGGGGCTATAAAAGATGTTTGCCTTTTTAGATTTTGTTTGTTTTAGATTATCACAGTAAGTGCTGTCTTTTCCAAGACTGATATAGAAAACACGGTTAAGGGTAGTCTCTCATTGCTTTAGACATTTTTAAAAGAAAACAACTTTTTATAATTTGCATATAAAGTGGCAAACAACTTTGAGGCTATACAGACCGGCAAGAAACGCTGGCATCGGGGTGGAGTGGGGGCATGGTGACCACACACCCCAACTCCACCCCCCAGCCGGTGTCATGCCACCCCCCAACCAGATGGCGGGTGGTGTCATGATGTTCCTGCGATGCAGCGTTTAGATACACTGCACCGAAGAAATGCAGAAAAGATGTCACGGCAGCAAGGGTTTCTTTTGGAGCCGGCAAATCGCCAGATTGGGGCAGCAGCATACGGTTGCTGCAGCCCTGATCTGGCACTCAAAGGGGCGGTGCAGAGCCGCTCCTTTGGGGGCGTCTGTTCTCCCCTTTGATTTTGAATTGAATTGATCTGAAGTATTTCCAGCCACATTGTTTGGCTCTCTGATCATCTGAATGATTGTGTGCAAAGGGGTTCATAGTATCTGACTGTTCCAGATCTTAACTGTTCTTTTCAGTGCAGGTTCTAGGCACCAGTTTTATGCTATTTTATCTTAGGGAAAAGTCCCATAGAACTCAGTGAGATTTACTTCTGAGTTGGCATGCATGCAGTTGGGCTGCTACTTCTTGATTTTGCACTGGAATCCCTTGCATGAGCAGTCACTGTAAATAGAAGTGATTGTTACCCTCCGCCAGCCCCTGATTTAAAGCTTATGGAGAAGTGAGAAAGAACTCTATAGTACTGTTAGGTTTCAAAGCATATTGGAAACACAGCATAAGTTCAAGGATGAATCTCCTCCCATACTCTAAATCTGGCAGTAGTTGGACTGCCTCTGCCATCCATTACTCTGATGAGTACCTTTCTCCTCTTGAGCTGAAGGAAAAGGCTGGGTTGGGTACTGAACAGCAGTGGTGTTCTGACTGCCAAAACAACAAAAACCAGCCATCATCACCAGCTTGGAGTGGGAGGTGGAGGGATCTTGCCTTCTGTTGCATTGTTTCTTCCAAAGTATAGCATAATTGCAGGAGGTTTTCCCCATCCCATTCCCAACTCCAGGCTTGAGAGAGAGAAGATGGAGTTCTTCTTTTTACCTTTGCCAGAATATTTGCAGCAAACAGAATTGTGAACTGTTGTTAGACTATTAGTGGCATGTTTTAGCCCTTCTTGCGAGGGAAGAAATTTGCCAAGTGGTGGAATGTGGTTCCATATCAATTGGCTAGCGAGTCTACTCTGGATTTTAGTGTGCTTTTAAGGCAGCTGTCCAGGGTACTGAACTCAGTCACCAACTGGATAGTTCCTTCAAATTTCAGATGAAAACCCAGAGTTGAATTACCATCTCACTGATATGGAAGCCATCAGACCAACAGAGTTGCCTTGCACTCCCTGAGAATATTGGACTGTTTGATGCTACCTGAAATTCAGCAGTCAGAAGTAAACCACTGTCAAAGCCCCCATCAGCACATCAAACCACATTAGCGATAGCAAGTACATTTCTATACCACTTATCAGTGCACTTAAGCACTCCGTAAGCAGTTTACAATGTGTAAGCTAATAATAATAATAATAATAATAATAATAATAATAATTTTTTATTTATTTATAACCTGCCCCTCTGCTCGGCAATCGGGGTGGCTTACAGCAAGTTAAAAGTACAACAATTAAAACATTCCAACTCCCCACGCCCTCCACCCACATCCCGCCCCCCCAACAAGCTGGGTACTCATTTTAGCAACCTCGGAAGGATGAAAGCCTGAGTCGAGCCTGAGCTCTTAGGTTGGGATTGAACTCGCAACCTTATGGTTTGCAAGTGAGTGGCTGCAGTAAAGGCATTTAACCGTTGTGCCACCAGGCTCTTTGCTCATTATGCTCGTACTTTCAATAGTGTGCTCTAGATTGTTAAAGATTCTGGTGTTTAACTGGATATACTCAGAAGATGGTCCTTATTTTGGCAGGTGAAGTCCCAAAACAGGTGAAAGTGAAAAAGCTGAAGAATCTAAAGACATTGGATTCTAAACCTGGTAACAAGTTTCAACATTATAAACGTACTGCTTGTAGTATATAGTTTTGTGAGGAAAATGAGAAAAAAAACTAAATGTGTTTTTCTTTTTGTAGGTGTCTATACATCTTATAAGCCATACTTGAACAGAGATGAAGAAATCATAAAACAGTTACAAAAGGTAATATTTCTGCCTAGTTGTTGAAGCATTATGATGAAGAGGAGGGCAAAGTGGTCGTATTCTCAAGGCCTTTTGTGCAGACCCTTCCCAGTGCCCTCAGATTTTTTTAAAAAAAATTGAGATTTCCTGCTGAAGTTTGATGGCAAATGCACTATGTATGTGCCTTCAAGTTATCTGTTGACTTATGGTGGCCCCATGTGTTTAGAGAATTTAGTCCAGTTATGTGAATTATTTTGTTGTTGCTGTGTGCCTTCAAGCCATTTCTGACTTATGACGGCCCTAAGGCCACAGGGTTTTCTTGGCAAGTTTCTTTAGAGGGGATTTGCCACTGTCATCCTCTGAGGCTAAGAGAGTGTGACTTGCCAAAGGTACCCAGTGGGTTTCCATGACTCAGCGGGGACTTGATTCCTGGTCTGCACAGTATTAGTCCAATGCGCAAACCTCTATATCACACTGACTCTCCCATATGCACTATAGTCAATGGGGAAAAGAATGATATTAAGTAAGATATGAATTATCTTATACAGTCCCCCTTCGATTTTCATGGGGGATCCCTTCCGGACCCCCATGCAAAAACAAAAAAATGCATATATCCAAGCTCCATTGGCTTGAATGGGTGTGTGCTCCTATGTGCGGCCCTGCGCATGCACCATGGGCACACACACCATTATATCCCTCCCCGCTTGCCAGTCCATGAAAAGCAAGACTGCGGACTCAAAGTCTGCAAAAATGAGGGACAACTGTATGCTGTAGTCATTGGGATAATCAGTATCATAGACAGTATCATATTCAATGTTCATTGTTACAGTAAAGGTAATATTAATATTAGCTTAAACATATTTAAGGTTCATATAAATATAAATCTATAGAAGTTTGTATAAATATAAATTTACATAAATGTAATAATGAGTGAGAGAGAATTTTACTTGTGGGAAAGAATTTCACTTGTTAATAATGAAATAATTTTTCCAAATCCTAATTAATTATGTGTGTATTTGGAGAGGGTACTTTATTGTTATTTTTAATAATTAAATTCAAATGTAAAAATAATTGGAAAAGCAATTCCAGTTTTCTTTATTTTCAGCAGTTTTAAAACTTCAAATCTGTTCCCCTTAGGCCACAACCCTTGGGTAGTCATTCCTCAAGCACTTGCCTGGTCTGGCCCCTGTCTTTACAGCAATTGCTCACATCTGGTTTGAGGGATCTTGGGAGGGGGCAAGAAAGTGAGGAGGACATAGTTCTGAAAAACATCACAACATTTGTGCCATTCCTTAAGAGAAACATTTTTCTTCTTCCTTTCCCTTTTTATACAGAATTCTTTTTCTATAGCTCCCCCTGCCCACGTTCCATCTTATAAAGTGCAAACTCTGCATAATATAGTGCCAGAGAGAGAGAGAGAGCACTCAAACAGGCAGTGCACAAGTCAGGTAATAGGATGCATGGCATAGGGATTTCTCTCTCTTATTGCAGTGGTGGTGTGCTCTGATTAAGTAGTGAGCCCTGCACTTTTGTCACAGCAAGGTGAGTGGGATAATTTAAACTAAATGGCTTCTGGTTTACTGTCTTGCAACATCCTTGGTGCTATGTTTTGTGCTGAGTCTTTTCTGTTGAATTCTAGGTATGTAATCAGGGACAGAGAAAGTGGGGCCCTGAAGCCCCAATGCCTCTCAGTTTTTTTGGAATCAAAAAAATTGCTACAGATGCCTCTCCTTCACTGTGAACTCTCTTAAGAACTAGGGACAACAGTTCAGCCACAAATGTGTGGGGCCTGGGATATTGTAGGCCAAACAGGCCTTTTTCCCAAATCAAAAGTGATTTCCAGTTACTTCCTGGTTGAGGAAAGAATACCTCTTGAGCCTAAAAAAGGGAAGAAATCCTTCAAAACATGGTGAAATTCCCTCTCCCACTGCATGGTTTATATGGGGGCTTATGGTTTAGCAATTCAGTATCAAAAGAAAACAAATATTTGGAGAAAGGATGCAGCTCTTCCAGGTTTAGCAGAATGTTTGCAACCCTAGACGTGGTGTAGGTACCCAGCCCTACTTTCAATAACCAGCTTTAAATAACCAACTGAATTTAGGTTGCTTGATGCACATAACTATGTGCAGTGTACATTAGTGTAAAGCATATTTAATGTTAGATGTATTTATAGTGGGTCATAGTTCATTGTCTTCAACAAACTTGGGTTAATTATTGCACTTGCCTTTTAAAATTATTTTTAGGGAGTACATCAAAAGCGTCCTGCAGAAGCCCAAAGCATAATCCTTCGACGTTATTTCTTGGAACTTACCCAGAGTTTCATCATTCCACTAGTAAGCTTCTGTGAAATTTTCAGTTCTTTGTACTGAAACATTGTAGAGGTCTAGGGTGTTAATATATTCTTTTTACAAATATGATTTCATTAACTATTTTGGTAATATATTTCCAATAGCATAGTCTAGGAAAGTATGCATCTAAATATATTTCATACATAAAATAGCAGTTACCAATACTGAAGAAGTGGGGTGAGTCTTTCCCAGGTTTCTGTATCTACCTTTGCATTCTTTGTTTCTGTATTATATGGTGCCTCACTTTCTTATCCCCTTCAACGTTACACACACCATTTACAACATCTAAGAATTTTCATTTGTGTCCTCCAACTCCCTCACTTAGTTGTGGATGAGGGCAAACTCCTGATGAAGCATCACTGGTTGATTACATGGGAGTTGCCCTTTTTAAAAGGCAAAATCATCTCAAGGGATTCTGGCTGCTGACCAGTGATGTTCCATATATTTCCTTCTTGATAGAACTGTCTTGATTTCTGCTCTCACAGTTGTCTGCAGGATTGATTCAGGCAAGGCTAATTCTTTGCATAGCAGATTTTATACTGCCTTGGAACTTTCTACAAGAATTCAGGAGTTAAGTGTCCTTTCGGTTTTAATAGTGGTTAGATATATCAAGCATTGTAATGAAGCTGTCTCAGTATGACAAGTAGTCACGCAGAAAGCAGTCAGGTCATCAAGACGTTACTTGGGTTCTCCTGAAATGATACGTGTGATAGAAACATATCAGGCTTCTTTAGGTGATAATTTGCTGCTGCAGATTTCTGCATGCAGGGTGTGATCACTTGGGTTTGGCTCTGTAGGATCCAGGGTAGTGTGTACAGTGTTTGTATGTGCATAAGAGCTTTTGAAATCTTGGAGCCCTTTGGAGTACTCCGTGAAAAACAATACATCTTCCACAAGGAGAGAAAAATCTACAGATGCCACTTGTGTGTGAATTTGCTCTTAGGAATTAATTAGTATGATGGCAATTGGCTACATTTTATTAGAAAATAGTTCTTCTACTCAGCTTATTTTTAGATGCTTTGAACCAAAGGAAATATCATTTTGGATTTGTCAGATCAGAGATGAAAGTGTAAGGATTTTTATTTTTATTTTTTACACTTCATTTGCATTTTTTCTCTTTCCCAGGAACGATATGTAGCAAGCTTGATGCCTCTGCAAAAGAGCATATCACCTTGGAAGGTGAGAATGTCTTCAAACTGAACATTAATTCTGTGAATAGCTACTTCCTTGTGCTCTGCTTACTTACAATTGTGTTTCCCTTGTAGAGTCCACCACAGTTGAAACCATTTAACCAAGAGGAATTTATGAAAACACTTGAGAAAACAGGACCTCAGCTTACCTCTAGATTAAAAGGAGATTGGATAGGACTGTACCGGTAACTTTGTTATCTGAAATGTACATAAAGTACAGTCTGAGCTATATCCAAATAGTTTATGTTAAAATTCAAGCAACAGTTTAGAGCAAAACCTAGCCCCTAATATTAGCTGAACTGTTATGCAAAATATTGTTACAGTTAACCTCTTTTCTAGCTCATAGGAATTTCTAAATTTGCTTAACCCATGTTGCAAATTATAGAGCATTTCAAAACAATGTTTTTCATTTCTTGATTAACATATAACAGATGTTTTTATAATCAATTTAATTATATGCCAGTGCATGGTTTGGGAACAGAATTCGTAAGTTACTTTGCATTAAAAATCCATTGAATCCATTGCTGATTTTGAGTACACATTTCCTAACATATAGTCAAACATTGGGGCTGTAAACTTCTTGGTATTCTCCATCAGCATAAGATCCATGATGCTGGCATAGGGCATTTTTTGTAGTGGTGGCAGTCCCTCACCAGAGAAATTTGCCCTGGTGGTTTGTGGCAATTTTATCCTGTTGCTACTTCCTATAGCAGCAGTTATGCCAGTCAACAGGATTCTGGCATGCATCTCTACTGATATATCATACTTGAAACATCTGGCAATGATGGTTCAATATATATATGTGTGTATATATATCTCACATTAGTAGCCAGTAAGAAAGTTTCATCTCAAACTGAAAACAATAAGTACAGATTTGGGTGCAGATCAGTTCATTCTGTACCTAGCAAGAAGCATAGTTTAGCTATGAAAGTAACAAATCCAACATATTTTGTCATTAACAGTTGGCTGTATAATAAGCTGTTGTCATAAGAGCAAATAGACATGTTGTGCAGCAAGCTATTTTTATAGAGTTTGGGGGGCAGTCCACAGTGCCCCACATTCAGTACTGGTTACATTTAATTTTAGGTGTGTTTGGTTTAGAAGGCAGAGAACCGTCCAAGTTTGATTCCAGAACTAAATCTAATAAAACTAATTTCCCCTTTTGTGATAAAGGCATTTTTTGAAATCTTCCAACTTTGATGGTTGGTTCAGGACACGGCGGAAAGAAATGACACAGAAACTGGAGGCACTTCATTTAGAAGCATTATGCAATGAGGTTAGAAAAGTGGCTTTGCCTTAAACCATTTCTTTTTTGTCTTTCTGTGGGTTTTTAAAATACAAATATTTTTAAAGTACAGTCTAATTTGCAGGGTGAGTGGCCATTCCTTCACACACACAAGAAAAATGTCTATGTAAAGTGTAAACACTATACCAGTTTATATTGTAAATATTATTTATATTGTAAATATTAGGGACTGCAGATCTTTTCTTGGTTTTATTGTTTTACTGTGTATTATTTTATTTCTTTAAAATAATGTTTCATTGTGTATTTCATTGCGTTTGCATTTTAAGTTACATTATGGATCACTGGGAATCTGGGATAAATCTGAAAAGCATTTTAGAAATAAGTACAAGTAAATAAAATGATATCTTGAGACTCAAAGATGTTGACTATGTTGACTATTGTTGACTATTTTTAATGGCTGCTTTTGTATGTTGACTATTTTAATGGCTGCTTTTGTAAAACACATTGGTTTGCTTAAAACCAGTCAAAACACTGAGCAGTTTAGACATCACAATAAAGCAGTGGCATCTTGAGGGAGTGCAAGAGGCATGGACCGTACTGGGTGACACCTCAGAGGAGGGGCGACACCTGGTTGGGCCCTTCTCCCACTGCCAGGTATGTGTGTGTGCAGTGCTCCTGCATCCGCCACTTCTTCTCCACTGCCCTGGCTCTCTTTGCTGAGGAGGAAGCCAAGGCAGCGAAGAAGGAAAGGTGAGCATGTGCCTGCCCTGCCTCTCTTCACAAGGAGAAAACCAAGGCAGTGGATGAGAAAACCAAGGCAGTGGATGAGAAGGGACGATGTGCCCCTTCCATCACTTCCCGCTGCCTTACTTGCCCGGCAGCCCCCCAGCAGCTTTGACTAGGTAAGTGAATGAGGCTATAGGAGGGGAGGCGGGGCAGAGGAGGCAGACTTTCTGGGTCTGGCTGGGCAGGGGATGCAGGCAAGGGAGGGTGGGGCAGGCCACCACCACCGCCACCCTGACAGCCCTTTCCTGGCACCCACACTGGGTGACACCAACCTTAGTGATGCCACTGAGATGAAGATACAACTGTGAAGTATTTTTCCCTTAAGTGATAGCATGTTGTGTATCTAAACAGTTTCTTAAAATTATATTTTCCCCCTTTTTTATTCATAGGATTTGCTTTTCTGGAGTCAGAAACACACTGAGGTGGAAACAGTGGACCTAGTATTAAAATTAAAGGATAAATTGGTAGGTGATTATATATATATTTATACCTGGATTTAAAATATTTTTGTTTGATCAGAGTCACCAAACTTGGTTTGTTATCTGATGGCACCAAAATAGAGATTATAGTGAGGTTTTGGGTTTGATCTTTCAATTACTTTGCTTACCTCCTGAACAAACATATTTGATTTCTATACTTTTTGCTTTAGAATGTGTGCTTACAAATCAGTTTTGGCAGTTCAAACACTTAGTGCAAGCTTGGGATCAATCAGCCATTTTTCTAAAAATGTGTGTTTTCCCAAGAAAAAAGGAGGAAAACATTGGTTTTTCCATCCATAGGTTCAATATTTCCAGAAATTTTAAATCTCTAGTCTAGATCTTACTTACTTTCCTCCTAGGTGGGAGTCAGAAATATTTTGGTATTAAGACAACTGTCCATGAATACTTTCCCTTTCAACTGTCTAGATGACGAGAGAGAAAAACTCACATGCCCAGAACGACTAGAAGAAGTTCAGGGTGGATAGGGCTGGTGTTTGTTCAGGCAATCCCGACCAATTATCAGAAAAGGGTGTTAGGAGTAGGTAGTGCCCTGAGAATTTCTGCTGTATTTCTCAACCAGACTACAAGGGGTTTGATCATCTATATCCTGGAAGTGTCATACCTCGTCCAATTTGGCATTATTATTCCCTTACCTATATACCTCTGGTATCCTAGACTATAAGGGTGTTGACTTCTGTCTACCTTCAGCATTTTCTACTAGTTGTAGGTGAGAGTCAAGAAAGGTGTTTGCAGAATATTATGCTTGCTTGTTTGCAGCTCCCCCTGCTGGTCCCACAAAGTTTACTGGCTCAATATTCTTGTGGGACATCTTGTTGTTGGGGGTTTCCTTATTTAATTTAAAGCTGATGTCACTTCCATTGAGAAAGTATGGAGAAGGGAGTCAACTTTGGTTGATTGGAATAGCAAAACATGGAAGTTGTTTAACACAAAACAAGATATTTGGGCTGCATAGCTCAATATGGTCTACAATGAATGGCAGTGGCTCTTCAGTCTCTCAGACAGAATTCTTTCCCAATGCTGCTTGGAGATGTGGGGGATTTAGCTTGGGATCTTCCATATGCAGAGCATGTGCTCTGCTACTTTGCTGTGGCCCTTTCCCAAATAATAGGTTTCAATAAAAAATAATATTTGGGGGGTTCCTGTAGTTAGCATATTATCACTACCTTTTGATGACTGTGTCCATAGATGATGTCACCCTGAATGCTGAATGATCATGGAGCCTTCAAAATAACCATAAATGCTTACCTGCAGTTTCTGTGGTTATAGGCTGATGGAGAGAACTTACCAGTGAAGCCTGGCACTATGGAAAAGTTACAGAGGCACATTGATTCAATTATACTTGCACAGCCAGAAGATTTACAAGGTATTTTGACCAAAACTGGCTCAACGTGACCGGATACTTATGCAGCCAGAAGCACTGTATCAAACCTCTCAAATGTATAAAGGAGACACTCAGAGAATCAGTGGATGTAAAAAGTTTACTGTAATGGAAGCAAACCATGTTAATAATTATTTTAAAGCAGCCCTTAAGTTCAGCTTGAATATAGAAGGAACTAAACTACTTTTGTTTGTCAATTATGTTTAAAACTAAGTGCTCTTATTGTAATATCTGCATGCATCTTGTACTTTTACATGCAGGCCTGTAACATGATGCAGGCATTGCAGAGCTTAGTAAACTGGTGGTGCTCTGCCCAATTCTGTTAAACTCAGGGGAAGCAAGACTCCTGTTATTTCCAAAGACTCCCACTTAAGGTAATTGTTATTAGCTTTCCAGTGAGAACCTTTATTTTATCTGCTATGAAGATCTCAAAAGTCAGTTTACTAGTGTTGCAGCTGAGTTTTGATACCACAGAACTAACTGCCAAACCACAATTCAGTAGTTTGGGATGCAACTGTGTGGGCTTCCACACTCTTCACTCTTTTCCTCTTGCTGTCTTGGATCCTAACACTAGCTATAATCTGGTATAGTATGTCAACTGGGGAAATAATTGCTGCTAACCATTTTTCTCCAGATCATTGACTGAAACCTGGGTTTGAAACCTAGTAACCATAGTTTTTCAGATTCATACCTCACAGCAGGCTGCTATCTTAGCTGGTGGGGTTGGACTGTGGTACATGGCCACAAAGGAGTAGGAGTTGTGAGTGCCTGTGAAGGTGCTCTTGATGATGCCTGAGTGAAGTGAGTGGCTTGGAATTTTCAGTGTACAATAGAGCCATTATTTCTTTTGGTCACCAATTTTTCTAGATTAGCTTCAGTATCAAGTATTTACTATCTTCTATGCTTTTTAAAAAATATATATAATCTGTGTTTTCCCCTAGTTGCTGGGAAAGAAAATTCTTTGGAATGGTGGGGTAGGGCAAAAGATTTGTTTCTCCCCCACCCTAACATGCAGACATTTTAAAAAGTTTAGATTCAAATTAAATGGAGTTTTATCAAACTCACATTATCATGATAAGTCTAAACTTTAAATTGCAGTACTAAAATTCAAATGTCAGACTTTCATGAACTGAAAGTTTCTATATAGTCAATTTCCTCCCATGATGTCTTCATGCAATTGCCTCTCCTTGCTCCCTTTTCATGCTTCCTCAAAGGTTACTTTCTCTGAGAAACATTTGGATCCCTATATCTTATAATACGTTTAATTGAAGTAACAAGATATTCTTTCCATGTTTTACCATGACTCCATTCACCCTCTTCCTTTAATTCCCTGTGTCTGTTGTAGATTGCAAGTCCTTTAGAACAATGTTACTCCAAGTGCTTGTCCTGGTGCTTGTGCTTGTTCCTGAGCCACTGGCTGCTGGTCCCTAGCGAGTTGTCAAAAAGCAGTTGTAGGCACAGATTTGGTGCCAGTGCCTGGCATGGGGAGGAGGGGAATTGCTGGTCCCCCAGACCAGATGGTGTGAGAACCACTGCTTTAGGATAGGGATCTGTCATACTCATTCTTCGTAAAGAGCCATTTCCACTGATGACTCTATAGAAATAAACACAGTGTAGACTAATCAGATTTGCTAACATGATTGCTGTGTGCAGAACAGACTGCTGCACTAAAGTATGCATTTGGCATAAAGGAGGGGAAGAGTGTGGGTGGTCTTGTGTGATATCACTAGTGAAGATTTGAGATGGGAAGACTGGGATGCCTCAAGGGCAATTTGCTGTTATGCGAGATTTTTTTATTTTTATTGGGCCACCCATCTGCCTTGCACTTTAAATATCAAACATTTTTATTTCACTATTTTGAGGATTTGTGGCTGATCCTAAAGAGCAGGCAATATACAAAAACATTCTTTTTAAAGTATAGTGCAAGGAGGAAGAGGCTTGTCTTCTTACATTTCTGTAGACAGGGCTTTTGGAAATCCCAGCTAAGGTGGCAGCCAGAGGAAAACTGCCATAGACACTTTTTTGTGAAGGAAGTCAAGCATTGGGGAAAAGTGCTGCTCAAAGCTGGCAGATTTTGTCTGTCTTTCCCAGCTACTGCTGTGTGGTCCAGGGAAAAGTACAACCATTACCATAGAGTACCCAAAGGATTCCAGCCAATGTGTATACTTTAAATATGCATAATGAGCCATTTCTCACTGGCAATAAATAACTGTTGCTACATCTGAAACTTTAGAACAAAAACATAAGAATTTTATAACTCTATAGGAAATAGGATTTGAGACATTTCAAGAATACCAGTTTTACTGGGTACCAACTCTGTGTACATCACTGTTAAGAATGTGAATGCAAGAACATGATCAGGATTTATTTATGTTCTGTATCAGTAAATGTTTTATTCATTTGGATGAGAGATGTATTGCAGGCCTGTTGTGAAAAAATGCCTTTGTTTGATATTTTGTATCATTATTTGGAGTCCTTAATTTTAGCTATAAACTGCCATTTGTATTTTTAAGAAGATGTATTTTTAATATTTACTTACAGGAACTCCAGATAAGAAGCTGAACTTAAATGCTATAAAAGCTGACTTCTGCAATTATGCCACTATTGCATTAATATGTAACACACATAGTTTTGCACAGCTGATGAGTAGCATTTTAAAAATATGGTCACTAAATCTTCATTAACTGAAGCATTACATAGTACATTTGAACTAGCTACATTAGCTTATTTTTAAAATGTATTTTTTTAAAGGAAATAAATTCACTTTTACAGAAATTTTGTTTATGTTTATTCAGTAAACCACATGAAATACAATGCAAATGCTATGGAATTCTTTAAACTGTTCTTTGAGAAGTTCATTCTTGCTTATCAATCTCATTCTTTGCTCCAAAAGGGGGAAAGTACTCATATTAAAAAAAATGCCAATAGCACTCTTCAAATCATCAGCCATCAAACTTTAGGATTTGTAATCCAGCGCATCTACAAAGAGGCAGGCTGGAGAATATTAAAAATTATAAGAATAGCATAAAAAAAATCCCTGGCTTTCAATCCACCATAAGCATCTGAAGAAGTAGACTAAAGTCTACAAAAGCTCATGCTACAAACCTTTTTTCCCCCAGTTAGTCTCAAAGGTGCTACAAAATCTCTATACATATAAAAATAGCAGTTATGAAGGAGCTAATAACAGAGTATGCTACTAGGAAGTAACAGTGACAGCCAAATATGCTTAGCCTGGCACTTTTTAGAGATCTGATTGATTGGGATGGTGTGATTTGTAGTGCAATGAATTCATCTGGGAACTGTCAGTTTGGGCAACGCTGTCCTGAAGCATGGGATCTAACAAGCTGTTGCATGACATTCTCACTGATCAACAACTCCTTTCTCCCCCCTCCATATAAATATGTATGCAGTTTGCTGCATACCTTAGATCAGGGGTAGCCAACCTTTCCCCTTTAAGGGCCAGAATCCCAGGAGCTATTGGCCAACATGGGACTATTAGCCAACATGGCTGAGGCTTCTGGGAGCTGAAGTCCCTCGGTCCTTAAAGGGGAAAGGTTGCCTACCCCTGCCTTAGATTCTCTTGATTGGAAAGGATCAACAAGGAATTTTTTGCTTGTTCCACTGAGAGGACACTGTCTTCTATGGTACTGATATGCACCAACAATGAGCACTTGCTGCAGGGGTAGGCAACCTTTCCCCTTTAAGGGCCGAGGGACTTCAGCTCCCAGAAGCCTCAGCCATGTTGGCCAATAGTCCCATGTTGGCCAATAGCTCCTGGGATTCTGGGAGCTGAAGTCCCTCAGCCCTTAAAGGGGAAAGGTTGCCTACCCCTGACTTGCTGAATCAGATGTGGACAATTCTTAAATCAATGCATTTGAGAATGTGCAGAATCTAAGATATGCAGATGACACCATAGTACTAGCAAAAAACCTCACAGACCTGGAACACCTACTAAGGAAGATCAAAGAAGAAAGTGCAAAGGCAGGCTTCATGTTGAACATCAAGAAAACAAAAATAATGACCACCAAGGACCTTCACAAGTTCAGCCTAGACAATGAAGAAATAAAACAGTAAAAGAATTATCATACCTGGGATCAAACATTGATAGAAATGGGGACTGCAGTCAGGAAATGAGAAGAAGATTAAAAATGGGGAGGCTGGTATGAAAGAACTAGAAAAGACTCTAAAATATAAAGGTATACACCTCATGGATGTGAGAGCTAGACAGTTAAGAAAGATGATAGGAAGAAAATCAATGCATTTGAGATGTGGTGCTGGAGAAGAGTGCTGAGGATCCCATGGACAGCCAAAACAAGTGGGTCCTAGAGCAGATCAAACCGGAAACCTTCCTGGAAGCCAAGATGACCAAACTGAGGCTGCTATACTTTGGACACATCATGAAAAGAGAGGACTCTTTGAAAAAAACAATAATGCTGGGAAAGGAGGAGGGAGCTAGGAAGGGAGGAAGGCCACATGCCAGATGGATGGACTCTATTAAGGAGGTCACGGGTATTAAGGGGTTGCAGGAATTAAGCAGAGCAGTGGAGGACAGAGGGTCTTGGAGAGGTCACATCCATAGGGTCATCATGAATTGAGATCGATTCGAGGGCAGTTAACAACAACAAAGGAAGCCCTTATACTGGGAGGAAGACAGAATGAATATATATATATATATATATATATATATATATATATATATGCATAATCAAAATCTCCTACTCATTCACCATATGTGAGTGCTGTTAACCAAACAATTTAGGTCCTGCAGGAAGGCAAGACACAAAGCTAGTTTAATTTTCCAAGCTATTAGCAAATACTGTACTGCTACCCAAGAAATTAACTAGTTAAGCCTTAATCAAGCATGGCATCATGGTTTGAGTGTTGGACTACAAGTCTGGTGACCAGGATTTGATTCTCAGCTCAGGCATGAAACCTGTTGGGTGACCTTGGCAAATCACACACTCTCAGCCTAAGGAAAAGGCAACGGCAAACCTCTGAACAAATTTTGCCAAGAAAAACCCATGATAGGATCACGTCACCGTAAATTGGAAACAACTTGAATGCACACATAAATAATAAGTTTATTTTGGGAAAGGGACATTAATGAATCAGCACATAATCTCTGGTCCAGCACCTGGGCACCCAAGGTTGGGAACCACTGCTGTCAAAGGTAGTTGTGAAGGTGTGGCTTAGTATGATACATACTTAAGCCTCCTTTCAGAATGCATTCTTTTCCAAAATGTATGAAGATAAAATCAGTTTAAAACAAATTTACTGTATGTACTTGAATATAAGTCAACTTCATGTATAAATCGAGGACAGGTTTTGGGGCAAAAATTACAGATTTTGATATGACCTGTGGATAAGTCGAAAGTAAATCCTAGACACATACAACCAAGGATCTAGAAGACGAAGCAAAAGAAAACAGTGCCAAAGAACTTTTAAAATTCCAGCAGTCATAGTTTTAATGATGTAAGTTTTAGTGATTTTTAATGATGAGTTTTAATGATGTAAGCCGCCACGATTGTCTGACAGAGGGGCGGGATATAAATAAAATTTGTTGTTGTTGTTGTTGTTTGTGCTCGCCTAAAGGCTGGATAAAGGGGAGAGTAGAGAGTCAGTGCTTCCAAGGCAGATTACGCTCTTACCTTTCACCAGTAGATGGTTCCTTTTAAAATAAGAGTTGAAATCCACTGAGCCATGGATAAGTCTACTCGGGGTTTTGGGGTCATTTTTTTTTACTGAAATTTCTAGACTTATACATGAGTACACACAGTAATTGCAGTGATGACACAGTTCTTTTCAGGTACTTAACTACAGCATGAAGACTATGACGTTTGAGTAAGGGAAATCATGAAGCAGTGCCAGGAGGGTCAATATTGCTTTTGTAAGGTTATACCTACACCATTGTGACAGCCAGCGTGATATAGTGACTTGAGCATTGGACTACGGCTCTGGACATTAGAGTTCGATCCCCCGCTCCACAGTGGAAACCCAGTGACGTGTCCTTGAGTGAATCACATACTCTCAGCTCCAGAAAACTCTGTGATAAGGTCGACATAAGTTGTAAACAACTGGAAGGCATATAACAACAACAAATCTACAACAGCACTATACTTCCCTTCATTTTTGCTTCTTCTAGTCCAGATACTAATTGGATGTTTTTTATTTACTTCAAAGCACACTCAGACTGATTTTTGGCCCTGACACACACATTTCTCATCTCCTTGGAACAGAACCCACACATCATCCAAGAAATGCTCATTTTGGAAGGAAAAAAGGTAGGGAGTAGGTGGGTTATGTGAGGGATGGGGAATTGAAGGCATGGCACACAATGTGGGTTAGCTGTTTAACAAATGATTGTAACACTTTTGTTGGGTGAGATCATGAATTTGCATTAACTAAAAACATTTTCATTAATGAAGACAAATGAAAATGATGCACTCATAGAAATAAAGCAAAAAATAATAATCCAACATTTCAGATAACTGAAGTGGACAATCTGTGAATGTCTAGAATGATGGCAAATATTAGAAATCTATCCAGCCTTTTTGCTACATTTCTAAGTTTTTGAATAAAGCTCTTGAAGTGCAAAACTATGGGAAAATTCTGGTCAGGATACCCACGTGATTGACATATATATGCCATCATCATTATAGACAAAGGAAAGGAGTACCAGAACAGAGGTTAAGTGAGTATTTTTCCTCTGGTAGTATGACATGTTTCTATTTCTTTTTCTATTTGATGACTGCCAGATGTAAAAGCACTACTGTGACTCTTTTCTGTTCCATTATCCCCATTGCCATGTTAAGTTGCTGTAATGCAGGGTTACCATATAGGCTGAGTCTTCCTTATTTCAAAATGCTTGGAACCAGACAGGTTTTGAATTTCAGAGTTTTTCGGGTTTTGGGTTATTTGCATATACATAATGAGATGTCGTACTTTGGCTGCATCATGAGAAGGCATAACTCACTAGAAAAGACAATAATGCTACAGAAGAAAGAAGACGAAAGAAAGAGGAAGACTACGTGCCAGATGGATAGACCCAATTAGGGAAGTGGCGGGCCTGAATTTTCAGGATTGGAGCAGAGCAATGGAAGATGCAGCTAAGAGAGTGAGCTCATGCGAGATACCACCACTTGAAGTGAGGCTTCATGGTGGTTTTAAGGGGCTCTGAAAAGAAGTTGCATGCAATCCTCATCCCCCCTCTGAAATTCAAAATGTGTTTGGTTCCAAGCATTTTGGATAAGGGAGACTCAGCCTGTGTGGTAACTCTATAATACAGTAACTTAACAGGGCTGCTGGTCCTCCTTGTCTTTCTTGCACACCAATATTTTGACTGAACCCCCTTTTCCCCCCCTCACCACGCACCCTGCTGCCCCCTTTCCCCCTCAATGCCCGCCTGGATCTTTCCACTGTTCCTTGTGGTTGGCTTACCACTCACTTTGGGAATCACTGACATAGGCTGTCTGGTGTGCATCTACACTGTAGAAATAATGCAGTTTGACACCACCTTAACTGCCATGCCATTCCATCCAACAGAATCCTGGGATATGTAGTTTTGTGAGGTACACCAGCACTGTCAGAGAAGGCTAAATACCTGTGTAAAACTACAAATCCCAGGATTCCATAGGATAGCACTACAGTACTGAAGGTGGTGTCAAACTGCATTATTTCTACAGTGTAGATGCACCCTTGGAGTGAGAAACAGGCTTTGTCTCAACTGTCCCTCAAACCAAAGTCCATTATGAACTCAAACTGGCATGTTTTCCCCTGCAAATTAAAAAACAAAAAACAACATTGTGGATTCTTCCTCAGTCTTGCCAGGAGAAAACCAAGCTGATTCACTAGATTTGGCCTTCAGGCTAAGCAAACCGTGGGGCTTTTTTAGTTGTGGTGTAGTGGTTTGAGCACTGGATTAGGACACTGGGAGACCAGACCATGGAAACCCACTGGGTTAACTTGGGCAAGTCACAGTCTCTCAGCCTCAGAGGATGGACATGGCAAACTCCCTCTGAAGAAACCTGCCAAGAAAAGCCTGTGATAGGATTGCCTTAGGGTCACCAGATGTCAGAAAATGACTTGAAGGCAAACAACACATACACACATGAAGTTGAAATTCTTTGTGAACACCCAAATGTGCTAGCATTTCTGGATAAAACTGGGGTGATATGTCCTTTGTATTGTACGGAATATTATTATTATTATTATTATTATTATTATTATTATTATTATTAAGAATTGAGCTGTTATTATTTTTCAATACCTGGACTTGAGTAATAATAATAATAATTATTATTATTATTATTATTATTATTATTATTATTATTTATATCCCGCCCCTCTGCAGAGCAATCAGGGCGGCTTACAACATTAAAATTTCCATACATATATATTAATACAATTTAAACAGAACATAAAAATCCCAAATCCCACCCGTCCTTTAAGAAGTAAGGGTTCTTCTTATTCCAGGCCGGATGGTGCTGGGCCTAGTGTCTCTCCCCCAGATGACATCGGATGAAATGGAGGGAGGGCTTAATATTATTAGTCAATATACTCTTGCAAACATTAATTCCAGGTAACTGCAAGTCTAGCATAGTTGCTAATGGGCTGTTTTATTCAGACTTTTAGACAGTTAAGCAGATTTCAACTTGCCTTTGTTCCACTCTCTATAGAGGAACAAATCTGGATATTCACAGCTTGGAGTGGTTTTAATTATATAGAAAAATTCTCCTTTAACCTTTCCAGACCATAAAAGGGAGAATTATTTGAAAGGTGAGTTAAGTGCTACTTCCTCTAAGGCATGCAATGCACAATCATCACAATCTATTCTCCCGTTAGTAGATAGGAAAAATATATAGATGAGTTATGTCTCTCATATGAGGGGCAGAATTTGTAGAAAGATTTTAGCCCTTAGGATACAATTTTGGAGCCTAAACATTCCAGTTCCCTCTAATATAATTTGGTTTGTTGTTGTTGTGTGCCTTCAAGTCATTTCCAACTTAGGGCAACCCTAAGGCAAACAAATTTTCTTTGCAAGATTTGTTCAATAGTAGGCTGACCTTATTTCCTTGAGACAAAAACAGGACATTAGGATGGCAAAAACGGGAGGGGGTTACGTAATATTCTGCATTCAGGAAAAAGAGTAACAAAATTTTATTACATGAACATATTGAGCTAATTATTATTCTTCACTGACACAACTCAATACAAAAATGTAGGGAGATATAGAAGGGGGCTATATTTCACCGCCATCGTACCATTAATATTTCTCCGATGAAATAATCTTACAAATTTCGGTCTTTCAACAACTTATTGTAAAACTTCTCACACTCCATGATACAATATTTTTTTTACAACCACAATTTCAAACAGGGATCTTCAAACCATTTGAATCTCTGGATGGAAGAGGATCTGATCCACTTTTGTAAAGGGTTGAAGACCTTTCTCTTTGATTCATTGGATTAAGTTGCTGAACATGCCTAAGGTAGCTGAAATGGCAGTGACTAAGGAAGATTTTGTTTGCTTTGCTTTTAGCATAAAGGTATATTATTTTATTATTTTATAGTGTGGGATTTTATTGTTTGCTTTTTATTGTATATGTTTTGATGTACTGCCGTTTGGTGGAAAGGGCGCTATAAATAAACTTTTATTATTATTATTATTATTATTATTATTATTCACAACCTGCCTTGTGGGAGAAAGGCAGGATATAAATCCTTGAAATAAATATAAATAAACAAACATAACAGGCATTTTTCTTGAAAACGGGACAAACCTGATATTTACATTAAAACAATGGGATGGTCTGGAAATATTTTTAAAAACTGGTACTGTCCCATTTAAAACAATACATACGGTCAGCCTATTCAAAGGGGGTTTGCCATTGCCATCCTCTGAGGCTGAGAGAGTGTGACTTGCCCAAGGTCACCCAATGGGTTTCCATGGCCGAGCCAGAATTCAAAACCTGGTCCAACCCTCAAACCACTATATCATGCTGGGTCTCTGTTGGGTGTAGTTCTCAAAACGATGGTAACCCTCTTTTGGACTGTACAACTTCAAAGTACATGTAACAACAACACAAAAATATAAAGGAGAGTAACAAATACAAAATGGAAGCAATCATTTCAGCAGCCCCTTTTATGAAGAGGACCACAACACCCATGACAGACACCCCCCCTGCAGTCTGAGATGGTACAGTCCAGGCACCCCCTTGTCTTCTATTTGTGGGACCTACTAGGCCTACTAAGACTCCTTCCTAGTAAAATCCTTTCAGTCAAGCCACACAGACTACTGTACTAGGCCTCAACTTTGCCTTGAATAGCCTACGCCTCCCAGAAGCCCCTGCGGCAGCAAGACGAGGCAGAAGTTCAAAGACAAGAAAGAACGAAGGCGAAGTGTGTGCATGTGGACGGAGGGAGGGAGGGGTGAGGCTACTACACTTCCCAGTATACCGCGCGCCACCCGTTTGGGAGCCTCCGCCTCTCCCTCTGTGACTACGTTTCCCGTCGCGCCTCGTGGCTCCCACCCTTAAGCTCTCAAGGCGGCTGCCGGCGCGGGGCCCTCTGGGAGCCGTAGTTTCCCCGCCTGCCTGCCGCGCGGCCTCCTTCCTTCCCAGCCCGGCGGTGAGGATGTGGCGGTCGTGACGCGCCTGTGTCCGCGTTGGAGCCGGGGCGGCTGTGACGTGGCAGAGCGAGCGGAGGAGGAGGCGAGGCAGAGCAAGAAGCCAGTCTCGCCGTCCGCATCGCAGCCCTCGCTCCTCGCTCCATAGCCTTCCTTCTGTGAAGAAGAGGGGCGCCTCGGTCAGCGCTCGCTCGCTCGCTCGCCCCTTGGCCTCCCCTCAGCCACGAAAGCGGGGAGGAGGAGGAGGAGGAAGAGGAGGAGGCGAGAGAGGAAAGGAGGGAGGGAGCACCGGGGCCCAAGTCCGCCTCTGCCACCGCCGCCACCGCCGCCATGGGCCTCACCATTTCCTCGCTCTTCTCGCGCCTCTTCGGCAAGAAGCAGATGCGTATCCTCATGGGTGAGGTTCACACGGACACGCAAGAAGACACGGGAAAAGGAGGGAGGGAGGGCTTCGGCCTGGCCTCTCCTTCTCTTCCCCCCTCAGCGACCCCGCCCGCCTCAGGGAAGAGGGCCTCGACGCCCAAGAGAGAAGGGAGGGAGGCCCGGGCGGCCGTTGGGAAGTCTCCTCAGGCCCCCTCCTCATTAGGGGGGGGGACTCCCGAGAATTAATGATAATAATAGTGATAATAACGATAGCGATAATGATGTGAGTCTCCTCAAGTCCCTTCCTCAAGGGGGGTGGCGGCTCCCGAGAATTAATGATGATAATAATGATAATAATGGTAGTGTTAACAATGATGTGAGTCTCCTCAGGTCCCTTCTTCATGGGGGGGGGGGCTCCCTGGGATTAATGACAATAATAATGATAATAACGGTAGTGATAATGACAATAATGATGATGTGAGTCTCCTCAGGTCCCTTCCTCAGGGGGGGGAGCACCCGAGAATTAATGATAATAATAATGATAATAATGATAGTGATAATGATGATGTGAGTCTCCTCGGGTCCCTTCCTCATTGGGGGCTTCCAGGAATAATAATGGCAGTAATGATAGGGATAATGATGATGTGAGGTGGCTTGGGAGACCCCCGGAATCCCCTCAGGCTCCCTCATCATTGGGGGCTCCCAGGAAATAATAATAATAATGGTGATGATGATGATGTGGGTTCTTGGTATCCACTGGGGTTTGGTTCCAGGAACCCACCCACCCCCAATAACAAAACAACCCTCCCCAAAAAACCCAAAAAAACCCAACCCATGATCAACTAAGCTAGGTCGGAGGTTACCTGGAATGCTTTCTGAAAGAGTATATTGATTCATATGAAGTACTCTTCATATATGCTATTGCTACTCTTTTAAGTCCAGGTACTGAAAAAATAATGTTAGCGACAGCTCAGTTCAAAGCAGCAGCTCCATGGATGCTAAAGTCCCATCCCATAACAGTGGCATTAGTAAAATGATGCCCCTTATATAAAGTAGGAAAAAGCCAAGGTTTGCTTTTATTGGAGTTTATATTTTTGGAACATTTTTTCAAGCCATGGATGGTTGAATCCATAGATGAAGAGTCCGTGAATACTGAGGGCTGACTGTAATGTCACCTGAAAGCTGAGAGAGAGACACTTCAGAGTGAGGATTCATGCCCAGCATTTATTATTATTAATGATAATAACAAGGAGTTTTGGAGCTGCCCCCCTCTGGAAAGAAAGGGGGACCGTCATCCTCCATGTCCCTGAGGCCTCTTAGTTCTGCCTCATGACTCCTCCTCTTCCTCCTCCTTCCTCCTCCTCTTCCTCCTCCTTCCTCCTCCTCCTCCCAGGCTTCCAGGATGTGGCTTCGTTTCCCCAGCACTGGGCTTCTGCTGCTGCTTCTTATTCCTGCCTGTTTAAAAAGAGCCTGGGGCTTTTAGGGCTTTAGATCCTTCAAGGGACACAAGGCCGGCTCCCCAGTTGTTGTGGGGTTTGAAATGCTTTTTAATATAATAATAAGATGGGGAAAATAGTATTTTATTTTATATATCTTGAGTTCAGCACTACACTAATCAACACTGGAGGTCACTGAAATATATAAAGGTTAGTTAACTGAGCCACTGATAGCTTTTGAATGCTAGGTTAGGATTTTGCCCTAATTACATGGTGACTGTTCCAAAATATCATTGGTTTTGCATGCATTTTCTCTAGGACAGTAAACTTAATGGAGCATGTGTGTTCCCACTCATTGGATCAATAGCTTCACGAAGTCACAGTTCTGATTTTGAAACTAGGAATGTCTTATCCTTGCCCATCCCCCATCTAGTTAAGGAAATGTTAGAAGTGTCATGTCATTTTCTTGTGTTTCTTAGTCTAAAAACAGCCCTGAATTTTCTGAATTCTTTACTTTTACATAATGCACAAGAGGTCTTTTCTTTATCAATCACTTTCTTTGACTTTGCTTCATAGATCCAAAACACACTGCAGAAATAATCCAGTTTGAGACTGCTTTAACTGCCCTGGCTCAATGCTAGGGAATTCTAGGAACTGTAGTTTTGTGAGACATTTAGCCTTCTCTGCCAGAGAGCTCTGGTGCCACAGTAAACTACAGTTCCCAGGATTCCCTAGTACTGAGCCAGGGCAGTTAAAGCCATCTCAAACTGGATTATTTCTGCATTGTGTTTTGGACCACAGTCCTACTGAACTATGCTGGTGAGAGACCTGAAATGGATTATAGTTTATAAACATAAGTTTTGTCAACAAAACACAGAGATGTATCTTCTTCATTGTGGCTATAAACATGTTGCTCTTCCCCCAAATTTCAGATTTCAGAATGTTTGAAAGAATTCAACTTCTTCAATTCACAAATTGGGATGTTTTATAAAAGAGATTAAACATCAGGTACTCAATACTATTAATGTAAACAGAATTTCAGAAAACCGGTATATGTTCTATGGTTTTCTGTATACTTCTAGGATAATGTCTTCAGAGGTCAAGCATTAAAACCTACTTAGGCCCTATTCACAACACGAAATAATTCGGTTTGGAAACGGGGTTATTTCCCTGTCGTTCAGACTTGCACCAGTTGTACTTGGTGCAGTTGGGGGGGGCAACTGAAAAGCCCATTTAAACCGATGCATTTGGCACCAGATCCCTTAGTATTTCTTTTTTTAAGAGCTGCAATGATCCGCATCTCTGATAGTGGTGTAAGCTATCAGAATTCAGATCGCATAGGCACCATTCAGGAAATGGAGGCACCTCCATTTTGATCCAGAACGGTGGTGAATGGGAATGTCAAACTGGATTTAAATGCCATGGAGAGATTTGCTGCCTTAAAACGTAGTGGGAATGGTGAATTAATTTTTAATCAATTAACAGATGTGAATCTCTGTGCAAAAAACATAAGTGTGACTGGTCCCTTAGATAGGCTTGGCATAAATTTAGTGCTGCTCTAAGAGAAGTGAGGCATTGCCACATCATTTTCAGTTTTTCTCCCTTGCTCCTCAGTTTGTTTGTTTCCCTCTCCATGTGCGAAACTACTTCCACAAAGTCCCTGCTGTTCCTGTCTTCAGCTCTGTCATTTTGGAACAGAGTACAAGTAGGCTCTGTCACTCATCCTGAGAAAATATTTATTCCAAATACCTCTCAGGCAAGAAGTCCATGTGTCACTGCAGGTTTGCTCTGTGAATAGATTAACTGACTGGATGTCAAAAGCTAAAGGGCAACTTAAAGTATCCCTTTTGATATTCTTAGCTTCCTCCCCTCCCCATTACCTAGATTCACTTGCAACTTAGGGATCTCTCTTTTACTCCCCCTTTTCCAAACCAGAAAAAGGGAGAGGGGAAAGCAATTCCTTTTGTTTGTTGGGGGGGGGGGAGCGCTATGAAAAATATAGCAACAGAGAAAAACAGAAATAAAACTAACTTGTTAAGATGAATTATTACAAGGAAGAAAGAAAAATCTGGCATGAATATCTTCAAAAGGAAGGTAAAGACTCTCTAGCATGTTAAATTTTCAGAAAGAGACCTGAACTGATTTAGGATGATCAATGCCACCTGCAGTGTTAATCTTTTTCTTCATCTCTGCAAGGGGGGCAGGCTGCCACTTGCTGCATATAAAGAAAGGCACTCTTCAGAGGTATTTTGACTATGGTCTTCCGTGTTAATAAAAATCATATTTGGCTACTAAGTTCAAACATCCTTTGTTGAACACATTTTCTGTCCGTCTTTTTTCTTTGCTCAAGCTCAGCCCACACAGCTGTGTGTTACAATCCCCTTAGATACATACTTAAAAGCCGAAAACATTTAAAAGATGGAAGGCTATTGGTCTACCCCATGTTTTTTCCCACAGGACAGGATTTAGGACAAAAGTTGTCCATAAGTTACTAAGGGGGGAAGCAGACGGCTAAAAGCACCGTTTTGGGGGAAGGGAAGGGGAGGGGCAGCCGCACGGTGGGCGCCCCAACCCCTTCCCCAAGTCGTCCTCGGAGCAGCCGGCCCTCCACATGGCCGGCGCTCCAAGGATGACCTCCTGCTACAGCGTCCATACACGCTGCAGCGGAAGAGTTGCCGAAGGTGCGCCGGCAGCCTTTAGCGCTCCCTCCAGGGACGACGAAGCTGCGCCAAGGCTGCCCGTCTGCTTCCCCCCTAAATTAATCTTTGGTTGTAGAGCTATAATTTCACTTCTTACTTGTGGTAGCTTTCACCATTAGTGTTCTGAGCACTAATTGGAATTTCCAGTTTTGACACATATTAAGACATTGCAATGGACCCACTGCATCAGTGGACTAGTGAGCCATTCACGGATTGCCATACCCCATATTGTTCAGCGGTGGTGTGTTCACACAGATGCACTGAAATGGACACACACATGTCACTGCCCATTGAATATTGGGGCTCAACCATCCACATTTTTTCCAGTCCACGCGGAGGCCAGGAACCAAATCCCCACCTCAGATGGGAAGACTCCACTATTTAAGACATTTATGCCTGGCTGCTGAGAACCTCAGTGGAAGGGAATTTTCCAAGCCCATCTTCTTGAAGCCCTTTGTTTCACTCAAAAACTTCTCTGTAGGATTCTGCAAAGCATCTCTATCTGATTTTGGTCGAAGTCTCAATCCCATGCTCCACAGGAGGAGGACAATTTCTCTCAATTTGAGTTTGCAGAATCCCAGCCATATGGTAGATATTGCTAAATCTCATGTGAAAGATCCTGGACAATATTTCTAAAATACAGAAAAATATGTATTTCTGTATTATGTAATTTACACATTAAAATTAGCTTTCATATATATATAATTAACTTTCATATAAAGGAAAGCTAATTTTAATGTGCAGGATTACATAATACAGTCTTATCATTCAAGCAACTGAACCTGTCTTCGATGGGGCCAAAGTTCTTGGCCTTTTTAAGTTTTAACTCCTTAGGAAGCATTATTTTAATGGGGATTTTATTTAATGAGTTTCTGTTCAGTCCAAAGTGTATTTCATAATTTATGCAGTGGCTAAATTGTATAATGCTTCTTCAAGTTTAATTTTTCTTGGTCAGACTTTGCATTTTAATGTCTCCTAAAATAAAGATCAAACAGTTATAATGATTTTAAATCCAAAATGATTTGAATATAAAGGACAAGGACATAGATTGTGCTCTGCTACACCAGTTAGACATGAATTCTAGGAGTGCATTTTTTACTGTAACTCATAGAAAATTGCCATCTTATTACTATTTGGATATAAAAACTGACTTTATGATACAGGGGAAGTGATGAGAATAAAGCAAATTAGTTTCTGAACTTGGAATCAGTTAATAATACGTTCTGGTGAGATGAGGCTAACAAATCTTAGTTTGCAACCATACAAGACAAATCATGTAAATTTAAGGTTTATGATAATAGCTGCAAATATAAATTAAGTTTCTTGTTCAGCTACAAATTCTATAGTAGCTGTATGAGGCTCGCTTTCCTGGTTTTCTTAGACTTTTGGGGAAATAACTTTGGTGTAGCTATCAGTCATACTCTCATTGTTGCTGTTTGAGAAGTAGATAGAATTAATTATGACCAGTGGGATCTGCAGTAAAATATTGCAGTAGATCCTCATCTACAAAAGGAATGCTGCTATTCTAGCTAGCTATGCATTACTCCAGTATCCTCTCTTTACTCTTCCTTATTTTCTTTAATCCCCCCCCCCCAATATATTCCCTTGATAGTAAAATACATGCTCATTGGGATACTTGGAACTCTATTTGCAATTACCCTGTGTGTGCTGATAACCTGTCTTTTGTTTTTAAATTACCTGGTATTGGCCTTATAGCAATTTTGACTCATCACCTGAGTTTGCTATTGGATGAAGTGAAATGGAGACACCACATTTTCTTTCCCCTCTTGATGTTAACAGCCCTCAGATATGAATTGCTGTAGGTTACACTAATTGCCAACATACACTGGGTTCTCTGGCCTATTATTAAGGAAGCTACTGGAACTTGTTTTTTTAAACTAAAGAAAGAAAGAAAGGAAGGAAAGAGAGAAAGAAAGAAAGAAACAACCATTACCTCTTATGTGAGTTGGCTCAGGAAAACCAGTGAGATAATAGAAGAACATGGGAAGGTTTGATTTTATGTCTTGAGTGGTTTATATATTATATCTGAGCCATATCTGAGAAATGGAGGTTTAATTTTTTCGGGGGAGAAAGTCTATTTTTAAACAGGTTTAGAATTGGAAAGTAAACCTTGCTCCACTGAACCATAATCCTTCTTACATAATCCTAGGCGTCCTTTCCAACTCGCTTCAAATCGACAACCATGGTTCACAGAGAAACTTAAGAAATTGAAGCAGGTTGGACAATGACTAGAGTGCACCTAGCGAAAAACTCGACCCTCATCTGACAAGACTTGTCATAGGAACTTTCTTTGTTCCTATCGAGAGGCAATATGTGCAGCAAAGACATCTTTCTGCTCTGCACGTATTGCATCTGCAGAGTCTTGCCTGGCAGAGCTGTTTAGGGTGGTGGGGGAACTGACATAGGTTCCACCTGTGCAGAACCCTCTACTTAATCCAACAACAGCCTGCTGTGACGTGTTTAACAATTACTTTGCAGATAAAATCAGATAAGAGCCGACTTGGACGCCGGGTTTATAACAGAACGGACTGACGAGAAGTCCAGTAAACTCATTTCAGAAATTAAACTGGAGCACCCCCAAACTGTGAACACAGTCCTTCAAGGAGAGCGTGACCCCATCTAGGACTGGAGATTGTATCCTGATACAATAGGGGCTTCTACTGTAAGCACCTCGATTTTCTCTGGATTCAGTTTGAGTTGGTATATTGGGGGGGGGGGGGATTAAAGAAAACAAGGAAGAGTAAAGAGAGGATAGTGGAGTAATGCAAAAGCTCAGAGCTTTTGAGCCGGTGAGTACCGTGACATGGACAGGATGCTCGGAAAAGTGAAGAAGACGACGTGTCCCCTCGATCCTTGCCCATCATGGCTGGTCGTCCAGGGGGGTGATGCCTTGATGGCCTTTCTTAAAGAGACTATCAATGCATCCCTTAGGGAAGGAGTTGTTCCAGCTTGTTTAAAGGAAGCGATGGTGAGACCGCTCCTGAAGAAGCCTTCCCTGGACCCCCTGGACTTGAAAAATTATAGACCTGTTTCTCATCTCCCATTTCTGAGCAAGGTGATCGAGCGGGCTGTTGCCTTTCAACTCCAAGCACTCTTGGATGAAACCGATTTTCTAGATCCATTTCAAACCGGCTTCAGACCGGGATTTGTCGGAGTGGAGACTGCCATGGTTGCTCTGGTAGATGACCTTCACCTAAACATCGACGGGGAAGCGTGACCCAGTTGGTGCTTTTGGATCTCTCAGCAGCCTTCGATACAATAGACCAGGGGTAGGCAACCTTTCCCCTTTAAGGGCCGACGGACTTCAGCTCCCAGAAGCCTCAGCCATGTTGGTCAATAGTCCCGTGTTGTCCAATAGCTCCTGGGATTCTGGAAGCTGAAGTCCCTCGGCCCTTAAAGGGGAAAGGTTGCCTACCCCTGCGATAGACCATGGCATCCTCTTGGAACGCCTGGGAGAGTTAAGGATTGGAGGCTCTGTTCTTCAGTGGTTCCATTCCTTTCTCTCAGGCAGACTCCAGAGAGTGATGCTCGAGAACAATTGTTCTTCAAAAACAGAGCTTAATTGTGGTGTCCCCCAGGCCACCATCCTGTCTCCAATGCTCTTCAATATCTATATGAAGCCTCTGGGGAAAATCATCTGTAGACATGGGGCGGGATGTTATCAGTATGCTGATGACACCCAAATATGTTTCTCCGTGTCTCAGTCAGCAGCCATGACGACAGATGGCATTTCTCCCCTCAATCAATGCCTTGAAGCGGTAATGGACTGGATGAGGAAAAACCAACTCAAACTGAATCCAGAGAAAATCGAGGTGCTTACAGTAGAAGCCCCTATTGTATCAGGATACAATCTCCAGTCCTAGATGGGGTCACGCTCTCCTCGAAGGACTGTGTTCACAGTTTGGGGGTGCTCCTAGACCCATTGCTTCACATGATCGATCAGGTGAATGCGACGGTCAGGAGTGCCTGTTATCAGCTTCAGGAGATATGCCAACTGCACCCTTACCTGGAAATAAGGGACCTCGAAACTGTAGTACATGCACTGGTAACCTCACGACTCGATTTCTGTAATGCACTCTACATGGGGCTACCTTTATACCTAGTTCGGAAACTACAACTGGTACAAAATATGGCAGCCAGGCTGATTACTGGGAAATCTAGAAGGGATCATATTACTCTGATTCTGAAATCCCTTCACTGGCTGCCTATGGGTTTCTGAGCACAGTATAAGGTGTTGGTGCTGACCTTTAAAGCCCTACATGGCCTAGGTCCAACCTATCTAAGGGATCACCTCCTTCCATATAATCCACCCCACACCCTCAGATCCTCTGGGAGGAACCTACTGCAACTGAGAAAAACTAGATTAGCAGTAACCTCCCAGAGGTCTTTCTCTATCTTTGCTCCCAGACTATGGAATGCCTTGCTGGAAGAGATCCGTCAAATAACCAGCTTGGACAATTTTAAAAAAGCCATCAAGACAGATCTCTTCCGGCAGGCCTTCCTCGAATAGAATAGACTCTACTTCAATCTGTGTCTCTTCCTCTTACATCTTTACTGGTGCTAGAACACCAGTCATTTTAAACTTATTTTAATAGTTGCATTTAATTTAATTTTTTTTAAAGGGAGGGGATAACTTGTTTTTATCATGTTTTATTGTTCAATGTGGGGTTTGTTTTATCTATCTTAATGATGTAAGCCGCCTTGATTGCTTTGGCAAAAGGTGGGATACAAAAATAAAGTTTATTATTAGTTTATTATTACATATTTTTGGTAAATATTTTCTGAAAGCCAAGGTTTCTGTTTATTAAACTAATAATGCAATTCATGTTTCTAGTTGGTTTGGATGCTGCTGGAAAAACCACAATTCTGTATAAACTGAAGCTGGGAGAGATTGTCACTACAATTCCTACAATTGGTAAGAAAATAAGAATAATATATTTTGTAATTTTTTTTCCTGAAAACATCAATGTTGTTAACTTTTTTAAAAGTAATGTTTGTGACCAGATTAAATAGTTAGAATAGTTTGCCATAGGATAGCAATCCCTAGGATTTCTTCCCATCCTGTATTTGTGATACATATGATACACATGGCCGGGCTCACAAACTTTCATGAGAGAAAGATGCTTGTATGGGCAGCAAAGACAAAAAAAGTCTATCCTGAAACCATTGTAATGTCATGGTATTCAGCTATGTATGTCTAGAATGCCATATAGGTTTTAATAATGTGTGGCACTTGGTTGCTTTCAAGACCATTATGCTCCTCTGTCTATAATAATAATTTAGAAAAAGAATCCTGCAGAAAGCAGAACTGATGTACAAACCAAACCAACATATACTCTTATATAGACAACACTTGTTTTCTAAAACAATTCTATAAGTACCTGGGCTTTTCAGAACTCAAACCATGACTAAATGAACAAATCAAACAGTAGTGGGAATTTGTGATGCTTATTTTCTGTTCAGCTGATTTATATGACACTCCCTAGAAAATGAGATGCCCTTCCCTGGTGTTACGCATCTGGGCACTGTTGACTGGGCTCATAAAGGTCGACTTTAAACAAGGCTTTAAAGGAGCATTGAATGCTCAGTGGTCCATATTGTGTTAATAATTATTTGTTACCTTCTCTCCAGGTTTTAATGTGGAAACAGTAGAATATAAAAACATCTGTTTCACTGTTTGGGATGTTGGTGGTCAAGATAAAATTAGACCACTCTGGAGGCATTATTTTCAGAACACACAGGTATGTCTTCTAATATTTGCCAAGCAAAATTTGTTTTAACCCTCCCTTTAATAGACTGATATAAAGGTATAACCTCTATTAAGACTCTCTTGTATTACCATCTATTGTGCTTTCAGGGATAATTTATTTTATTTATTTAAGGCATTTATATGTCACTTCTCAGCCTGACAGGGCCCCCAAGGAAATACTGCATAGATAAAAACGTTTAAAGCAATACATAGACACAAACTTAGTAAGAAACCCAGACAAGGCATTTCCCACCAATCTTGGTAGGGTTGAACATATGGGAGGAGGTATTTTGTTAGGTACAAAGGGCTCAAAATTTTAGGGCTTGATATGTTAAAAAAAAAACTCATCTTGAATTGGAGTTAGGAGGAAATTGCCAACGATGTGCCAGAATTAATGACAGAACGTGTATACAACTCTTCTTCTTTAGTAAAGGAGCTACATAGTTCTGAATTAGTTGGTATTTTCAGATAGTCCTTTAGGGTAGCCCACAGGCAACATATTACACAAATTGGATATGAATTTTAGCTAAGCATGGGTGATATGAGAAAAATGCTTGTTAGAGAAGAGGGCCTATAACCAGTTCACCAAACAAACTCAACTGCATAATTTGTGGTCAAGCAACAAAGAGCAGGAGTAAGGTAGCTTATTTACTGTTCAGGGAGAATGTTTTCCCATTCAAAAGTGAGGAATCCTCTATTCCCCATTTTTTTAGGATCTACAGATTATCATTCCTGTCAGATTATTTGTATTCCTGTAGCCTAAGTTTTACATGACAACAGACTTTAACTACACCTTTCCCAACTTTACAGTATCCCATTTGAGATGGAGTGACTGGAATTTTAACAGTTTTCCAAGTATAGTCACATTATAGTTTCCTTTTCAGTTTCTTTTTTTTAATGACCCAGTATAGAATTTACCTTTTCACAGCGATCATACACTGAATCTATATCTTTATTAAACTCTTCATAACATTCCCAAGATTTCTTTCTTGGTCTGTCTCTGTCAGATCAGATAGTATCATTGTATATATGAAGTGGGATTGTTTTTTGCAGTGTGCATCATTTTACACTTTCTGGCTTTGGATCTGATTTGTCATTTTAAGGTCCAGTTTTCATTCTAACTACCCTAAATAATCAGCAGACTTGACCTTCTCCCTTTCCCCTAACTCCAGATCATTTATATCCATGTTAAGACATGTGTTTGACTCCCTTCTCTTTGGTTTTTTAGCAGATAGTGAAGGCTATTCCAACAAGCATTTTAAGAAACTTAGGATGTTGTTGTCCCCCACGTTTTTCAGCAGATAGTCAAGACTATTTCAACAAGCATTTTAGGAAACTTAAGATGTTGGTGTCCCCCACGTTTTTCAGCAGATAGTGAAGACTATTTCAACAAGTGTTTTAGGAAACTTAGGATGTTGGTATCCTTCACTCTGCTTCTTTACTGCTATGTAAATTGGTTGTAATTTACTAAATCTTTACTTATGTTTTTTCCTTGCATTTAACATATATTTTAATTGTTCTTTATGCTGCTTCAGGAGCCCTATGGGTAAAAAGTGGTATAGACAGTAACCTTAATAGTCTTCCATATGTAACAAAGATCCAAAACATACTGCAGAAACAATCCAGTTTGAGACCCTTTTAACTGCCCAGGCAATGTGATTCCCTTAGTGCTAGGGAATTGTGGGATTTGTAGTTTATTATGTCACCAGAGCTCTCTTGGCAGAGGGCTAAATGTCTTACAAAACTACAGGTCCCAGAATTCACTACCATTGAGCCAGGGCAGTTAAAGCGATCCCAAACTGGATTATTTCTGCAGTGTGTTTTGGACCAAAGTGAATGTTGATCCACAGGCACAGCACATTTATGATTGGAATCTATGGGCCATATTTATTTTGTCCTTTCCAGACACATTTTAGTCAGGATGCAGATCTTTTGGGATGGTTTAAAGTGAAGAATCAACTAGAACAGGGGTAGGCAACCTGTCCCCTATAAGGGCCGAGGGACTTCAGCTCCCAGAATCCCAGGAGCTATTGGCCAACATGGGACTATTGGCCAACATGGGACTATTGGCCAACATGGCTGAGGCTTCTGGGAGTTGAAGTCCCTCGGCCCTTAAAGGGAGCAGGTTGCCTACCGCTGAACTAGAACATCACATCCCTGTAGTTCATATCACCTTACAAGTGCTTGAGGATGGGAATTTGTGGGCCATCCTGGTTTTGACCTGTTGTCCCAGGTTACAGATTCAACTTGTCCTATATGCTTCCAACCAGACAGTGAAACTACATTTCCCTGTGATTTAGTGAGAAAATATGAGCAGTGAAACAGCAAGAGTATTTTAGAGCACAAGTGGTAGGAAACATGGATGAAACATAACTAAACGCATTGGATTCACTTGAAAGCCTTTGCTTTGCTGGGAAGAAAGTTTCTTCATCAATAAATTCATATCTGTATGCCACAGGGGTGGGCAAGCTTTAGGTGCGGAAGGCTGTTGTGTGCCTTCCAAGTCAATTCCAACTTATGGTGACACACACACACCCCGGCGAACTTATCACAGGGTTTTCTTGGCAAGATTTGTACAGAAGGAGTTTGCCTTTGCCTTCTTCTGAAGCTTTGACTTGCCCAAGGCTACCCAGTGGGTTTCCTTGGCTGAGTAGAGATTCAAACCCTGGTCTCCAGAGTTGCAGTCCAGAACTCAACCCACTGAGCTGCACTAGTTCATACAAATCCAGAAGGCTTTACCATGCAATTTTCAGCTGCTGCTGAGGGTTGCAGCTGTGCCATTTCAGCTATCATTTTGGCAACTGAAAGTGAAATTTGTTCTTCTGATCACCTCCCTGGTTGTGTGGATTGGGGGGGGGGCTGTTTGGGTGTGGGCAATCCCCTAAACAGCAAGAAGCAGAAAGGTGAGTACAAGCTCCTTTCTGATCCTGTTGTGACAGTTTGATGAATTACTTTCTAAATAGTATTATTTGCATTGATGTTGGCTTAGAGGAAATAGCAGAATTTATTAGATGTAAAATAATATTGTTTTCTTCTGAAAGCTATAATTTGTTAACTGTGGCTTTCAAACCAAACATCAACAGTATATAGTATTGATTACCTTCCCAACTTCTCTGTAGTGGTGGTCCATTGTGACAGAATAGCTCATATGGAACTTTAATCTTCAAAGTCAGGGCTATCAAAGTATCATGATACTTCGTTTTTTTACATGTGTTCACACTACACATGAAGGTAAAGTTACTGTATTTTGACAATGGTGACTTTAGATTTTATTTCAATAGTACTGCAGATCTGTTTCTCATCAAACTTGTTTAATAAATTCTTTTCAGGGTCTCATTTTTGTGGTAGATAGCAATGACAGAGAAAGAATCCAGGAAGCCGCAGAAGAACTGCAGAAAATGGTAAGTCTCTTGTTTTTAACATAAATCTGAGCGTCGTTTGCCAGCTGAGTTCTCCATAGCTAGAAAAGGGGAGGGAATTTACTAAAGCAGCAAACACCATAGGAAAACCAAGTAAAAGATATCCAGTTTCACTGTTGTGCCCTGAACGTGTAAGATTATATTTCCCTGATTTTTTGTTGTCATTGTTGAGTTTCATTAAAACCCTTCTTGCAGCTGTCACATAATTTAGCATGCTCAGTCTTGTCTGAGCTACTTAGGTGAACTGATGATTACTCAATCAGTTAGGTACTGAAAACTATTTGGGGAATGTAGCAGAACTGTATGCAGCCCTGTTTTCTTAATTTGCAGCTTTGAATATAGCAGCTGTAAACAGGGATTTAACTACTATGGTTTCCTTTTTCAGCTTCAGGAAGACGAATTGAGAGATGCAGTGCTGCTTCTCTTTGCAAACAAACAAGACTTGCCAAATGCCATGGCAATCAGTGAAATGACAGATAAACTAGGCCTTCAGTCCCTGCGTAACAGAACTGTAAGTACTGAGATTGTCTATATTCAGTCAACCTTCTCTGTAAACAACATGCTGATATTTAGTGTTCTTATTCTGATATATTTAGTGCAAGGGTAGTGAGCGTGTAGTCTTTCAGATGTTATGGAACTGCCAACTCCCTTCAGTCATAACATGCCTAGCTAATAATGTGGATAGGAGTTGCAGTCCAGGAACATGGAGAGGCCCACATGTTCCTTATCCCTGATTTAATTTGTTTAATCTTATAAACAGCAAGTGGAATAGTGCTTTTCTATTTGTCCTGAGAAGCATCTTGTGAAGGTTGGGGAACCCTTTGTAATGGCATCTTATTCAGAAGATTAGTAGGACTGCTCCTATTAGAAGTATCTGTCTATTCACACAGCATTGTTGGATCAAAGCCATTCTGAGTTCCTCTGTTTTAGTAATAAATCATGAAAACTTGTAGCATTTTAAATTAATGCCTCCTCTAGCACTGCTCCTTTATCTCTACATTTTTGGGGAAATTACTATTGTGCTGCCTTTGGCTGGCTGAAGTGCCATGGCAGAATATATGAAAGGCTTCCTTAAATATATGTAGGTAATAAGAACACCATAATAGTAGCAGAAAATATCAGTGGTATGGAAAAATTATTGAAGAAGGTCAAGGCAGAAAGTGCAAAGTCAGGTTTACATCTGAACATCAAGAAAACAAAAATTATGACTATAGATGATCTACATAATTTTAAAGCAGATAATGAAGACATCAAAATAGTTCAGGAATTTCCATACTTGGGCTCAGTCATCAATCAGAGCAGAAACTGCAGTCAAGAAATCAGAAGAAGACTAGGACTTGTAAGGCCAGCTATGAAGGAACTAGAGATAATCCTGAAGTGCAAAGATATATAATTAAATACCCAAGTTAGGATTGTCCCTGCCATCATATTGCCCATTTCTGTGTATAGTTGTGAAAGCTGGACAGTGAAGAAAGCCAATAGGGGAAAAAAATCATTTGAGATGTGGTTTTGGGGAAGAATTCTGAGAATACCATGGACCGCTAAAAAGACCAATGGATGGGTCCTAGAGCAGATCAGGCTCAAACTCCCTGGAAGCAAATACTGTCTGAGGTTGTTGACAACTGAGGTTCTCATATTTTGACTATATCATGAGAAGAAAAGATTCACTAGAAAAGACTATAAAAGCTAAAGGTATTCCCTGTTGACAAGGTTGTCGAGTCGTGTCCAACTGTAGGGGGCAGTGTTCATCTCCATTACTAAGACGAAGAGCTAGCATTGTCAGAGACTACTCTGTGATCATGTGGCAGCATAATTGCACAGAACACTGTGAAAAGACTATAGTCTTTATAGAAAAGTCTTTATAGGAAAGACTATAGTGCTTGGGAAAGTAGCAGGCAATAGGAAAAGAGGTAGACTGAATTATAGATGGATAGACTAAATCAGAGAAACCATGGCCATGAGTCTGCAGCACGGCTAAGGTTAGGATGACTTGGAGGTCTCTCATTCATAGGATTGCCATGTGTCAGAAGTTGACTCGAAGGCAGTTTACTCACCTGAGTCTAAAACAGCTCAGCCTCTACCTTAACATATGGCAGAATTGCCCCTAGAGGGTGGTGCATTTTGAGTAAAAACATGGGGAGGAATCAGATAGACCTATTGTGGGTGGAGGCGTGCATCCCTCTAAAGTCTGGTGAGGGCTGTGTGTGGCTGATGATGCTCAGATAGTTGCCCACCCCTGGGGTGAAAGGATAGCATGCCTTTGTGTTCCTGTCTAAGCAGCTATGTTATTTTGCCACTGACTTTTTGCAATGTGACAGGAGCTTTTTATTGAGATTTCAGCTAAAAGTTGCCTCTGTGCAGCCCTGTGTTCCTTGAGTCCACTCCTTTGTTGGCTGAGGAGACCATTATTTATTTTGGAAGCCTGTTTGCCATACAGGCATTTTGAGTTTTGTTACATAATAGATTGCCTGGAAATATCTTCTCAATTACATAGCAATTTCAACAGGTTGTAATATTTTTAAAGATGGATTGTAATAAAATTAAATGTTTCACTTCTTCCTTCTCAACAGTGGTATGTTCAAGCTACCTGTGCTACACAAGGAACTGGTCTGTATGAGGGACTTGACTGGCTGTCAAATGAGCTATCAAAGCGCTAACTGAAACTGGATGACTTTCGCACCAGGGACATGTTTGATATAAGTGGTCTAGGCTTGTTACATCAAAATTAGTTTGCATCTTGGTTACTATACAGTATCTGGAACTGGTTTGGGCAGGATATTACAGCATTTTGACTTATTTTGTTGCCAATTATTGTTCACCAAGCTACATGTTGCCAAGGTAACAACAAGCTTGGGTTAAAAAAAAAACTCCTTAATTTGGAAAAAGTGTATCTTCTGATTTTTACTTCTATTGTTAGCCTAAATGCCTGAATATAGTTGTGACTTTTGAAATCTGTTTGAATGCTTCTTGAGCCCCAATTAAATTAAGTATGTTTTAAAAGATTTTCACCCTTTCTTTAAGTTACGATATTATTTCATTCCGTAAGACACTCTGCTGAGTTAATCTAGCATTCCATTCATATTTATTTCTCTTCCTTATTAAAAAAAACAAGAACCTTCCTAATTTGTTTTGTTGGAGAAATGGTCTAAAACACTATTGAGATCTTCTGTGCTGAGGAACATTTTATTAACCTCTTGGATTCTGTTGACCCACTTTTGCCTTGTGTCAACTGAATCTGGTTGGTAGAATATTTCTGTGCTTTGTTCAACAAGCTCCTTGAAGTTTTTAATATTCAGCAGATTGTCTTCCTTTATATTGTATTTTTTTTATTGCATGTTGCTTTTTGGTATCAGCCTGTTTTGCCCAGTGTATAATAGTTCTGCTAAAGTCTAACTGTTTATTGGTGAACATATCTTCATGAAGACAGACTTTGGAAATTCTTCAGACTCGATGGATTAATTTCTTCATAACCTATTCAGAATTATTCCTAATAAAGATGATACAGATGTATAGCTTTGTGTATGCTCCTTGAATCTTAAGTTTGTGGAACTGATAATATGAATGTGTGACAGATTCTTTTTCAATAAACAGGAGTTTTTTCTGTACCTTGGAACACAAATACAGATCTGAATAGCCTTTGAATTGTTTTGAATTTGGCAAAAAATCAAGATGGGCAGTTAAACTTGTGTACAGTGTAACTGGTTTATCTTCAAGACTGAAAAATCCTGTAAAAGTGTTTTGAAGCTGTAAATCTAAATCCCTTTAAGATGTCCAGATATGAGAATACTAACAGGTTAAAATTGTAATAAAGTACAAACTGCCCAGATAATGTGTGTTTCATTCTTATTTTGACAGAATAATTTTGTTTAGTAGTGACCATTTTCCTGTGTTTCACACATGTATTCTCTGTATTTGACACCATCTAATCTAGTTGGCTTGAGTTGGAAAAACCACTTCTTCACTCAAACATTTTCTAAAACCTTGTTTTCTGACTACTTTGAACTAATTTACCTGGAAATGAGTCATCTGGAAATGCGGCACTGGAATCTTAATATGTGAAATTTACTAAATTAACTGAATGCCATATGGAATTTTCTGAATACCTATTTTCTCTTGAGAGAGCATATGACCTCATAATAAAGGATTTTAAAGTCTCTGAATCGTTAGCTTTAGAATGGTCATGGTATTTGTGAAGAATCAACGTTTTTACAAGATAGGCTCCATTGCTTTTCACACTTGGATATTTGTTATTGTTACATAAATGCTTTAAAACCAAGGATGGCATGACATCATGATTATGCAGTCTGATTTGGATAATATCAATCACTGCACCAACAGAACATTAGAGTACAGTACTAAGTGTGGAAGCAACAACCTGTTTTTATTTATCATGTCTAAATCATGCACTTCCTTCAAGGTGCAGAGAATCATATATCTGAGATCTTATCATAAAAAACATGTACGGTTGTGGCATGGTCATAACTACACAGTTTAATGCCTGAAGGTCAATTTTGACGTGCAGTCTTCTGCTAGTCTGCTGTTACCTCTTGAGCTTCAGTCTTCCAAATCTGTGAGTCTATGAATAACTGCTTCTTCCCATTGATGCGACCATCAAGCCAGTATTTCCTTATATTTAGCAGGTGCTGTGCTCACTACACTGCTGCAGACATTGCAGTTCTCATTTCGTTTTTCCTGCCATCCCTTTTCTCCTTTGTCATTAAGAGTTTATCTTGCTCTGCATTATAAATAAAAGTAATTGAATATCCAGACTGCATTGTTACAAAATAATGAAGTTAATACTCTGAAACAGAATGGCATAAGTTGAAGGAGCACATAAGATAGGCTGTATCTGCACAAATAATAGTTTGACACTGCTTTAATTGCCATGGCTCAATGCTCTGGAATCCTGGGATTTGTATTTCATTGTACCAGAGTGCTTGGACAAGTTGAATATCTCAAAACTACACATCCCAGAATTACATAGCATTGAACCATGGCAGTTAGGATGGTGTCAAACTGCATTATTTCTGCAGTGTATGTACAACTGCACTTCTCCTTGTTAGAATTGAAAAATAAATCATTTGTGACAAAAATCCTGAGTAACTTGCAAAATCAGTTGATGCTTTGCAACTGTTTTGTGATGGAATATCTTAAGTAGCTGGAGATCATAAAATGAGAAGGAGACAAAACAGGAGAGAACAAGATGAGAGGTGTCTTGGTACTACCTGATGTGAAAAAGAAAACTAGCTTGAGAATCATGGTGTGATAAAATTAAAAGATAATCTTCACTATAATTAGTTAAGATTTGTATTTGTAGCATATCTGAGTATAGCTTCAACAAAAATTATTTTCTCTCTGGTAACATGTATTCTGTACTACTTCGTGGTCTCTGTGCCCTCACACAATAGGGTTTTGTGTCTGTGCAGAGACTCATTTCGGAAAGCTGAAAAGATGAGCAGATTGGCCGTGTACTGAGTATGCTCAATGCCACGAATCTAGCTCCTTCAGTTCTCCTTTGTCCACCGCAAGAGAAACTGCTTTCGGATTCCTCTCCAGCTAAAGTTCCTCTCGTGTACGGTAGTTAGTTTTTTCTCTATTTTCTTGTGATTTTGTCATTTTCTTGTGTGAGCATTGTCCTAACAGAGCTTGGAAGTTGAAGGGTTTTTTTTGGTGAGTTTTTTTTTTTCACCTGGCTGGGCACCTTGCTTCTGGGCCTCTTATGGTCTCCAACTCTTTGTTCAAGCTCTGTGTTTCTTGTAATAGAAAGGTGCCCCTCACCAATGGACATTCTAAATGCTTTTTTTTATTTGGGTGACGGCCATGTTACTGAGCATTGTTCTATCTGCCACTCTTTTACCAACGCGGCTCTGCAGCAGGGCCCAACATTTAAAACTTTTTTGTTGGACATGCTCCCTTTCTGTTGCCGAGAAGCCGTCTTCTCAAACTGATCCTTTGGTTTTGGTGCCCATTTCGAAATTTCCGTAACTCCCTAAGCTCTCTAGAAAATCGGCTCCAGCATCATCTTCTGTCTTGACATCGACTTCTCCGATCTTGAAGGTCTTAACATCAATAGCACCTTCCTCAGTGCCGAGGCCCTCGATGTCAAGCGCTTTAGAGCTGGTCTCCTTTATGTCTGATGATGTTGCTAAGCCATCCACTGGCCAGTCTCCCTCACTGCAGGAGGTTCCTTTTGCCTCCCAGGGGAAGCAACTTCACAAGGCCAAGAAGAGATCTGATGACTCTGATGACCACAACGCCAAAAAGGCCAAGCAGAAGCACAAATCTAAGGCTTCTGTTCCACCTACCACAACTGCAGAGCCCTCTTCGACCTCGATAGCTGTTCCTGCCTCCTCGACCTTGATGGCTGCTCCAGATCTCAACGGCAGCAAGTGCCTTAGAATCTACTATGGCCTCCCTACTTCCGGCATCGACACCAACACTGGCATCTCAAACCCCCCATCTTGGTTGCCTTTCATGACTTGACATCAGGGGTTTTGACCTCGGCATCGCTGAGTACCACAGTGCCGCCAGCATAGATACCCACTGGGTCTCTACTGCCGATTTGTCCGCTGCCACCGGTACTTGTTTTGCAGATATTTGCCTCGCTGGCTAGGACTTACAGGCTTTCACTCTTGCCTTCGGCCTCTCAACACCATGAAGTGTCTCTAGCTCAATCTCACCATTCTCCGACACCATCATGAGACAGGATTGAATTGTCGTCTTCATCTTCAAGGCACTACTATTGAGACTTGCCTTATACCTCAGTGTTGTGTATTGATTGATATTGAGCCAAAGAATATTGGAGGGAACATCCATCCTCATATAGATCCTACTCCATCGTACAGGGATTATTACCACCATAGGGAGCTATACTACTCTCCCTCTACATATCAAGCTCACTCTTGATCTTGATCTCCACACGATGTTAATCGATCCCAGATTTGAGTCGAGACTTGACTACAACACCACAGGGTGCCTTCACCTTTGCCTTGCACCACTGCTATGGTGTCTTGCCCACCAGCATCTCCAGTTCAACCTTCAATACCAGCAGCTCAGATTCTGCTGTCAACGTCGATCCCAACTCCTATTCCTGTTGTGATTCCTATTGTATCCTCGATGTCGATGCCTCAAGCTATGCCTGCTCCTACCACACAGGCTCCTCAGCTTACTACTCCTGCCATGCCTCAACAGTCTACTGAGGAGTCGGTTTATGACACAGAATTGCCACCATGTTTACCTTCTCCTCTTACTGCATCACCTCAGGAAGAGTCCCCAACTGAAGATGTTCAGCTTTTCTCTGATGTCATTCAGAGAATGGCTTGGGCAATAGGGCTGCAGGTTGAGGTCGCTCATAAGCCATCATTGATACCACTGCAGTTTCACAAGCTGTCCTACCTTTTCTGGCCTCATTGTCAGACATCATGAACCTTTCCTGGGCAAAGCCTTCTTTTGTGCCACCTGCTTCAAAGAGGCTTGGAGATCTGTACAAGGTTCAACCTGACAAAGCACCTTATCTGTTCACCCACCCTGCTCCAAACTCCTTTGTAGTTCTGCCCCAGTTGACAAGGAAGGTAAATGTCTTGACATTTTTGGGTGATGTTTCTACTCCTCAGCTGCCCTTTCTGCCAAGGTGGGTAACATGCAGGCTTGCATGGGCACCTACCAGAAGTTTCTGTGGGACAAGATAATTAATAATAATAATAATAATAATAATATATCCTGCCCCTTTGAGATCAATCGGGGTGGCTAACAGCAATAAAATATAACACACAACAACAAAAACTAGTTCCCTCCCCCCCTTAAAAACTTACTAAATCAATTACAAGTTAAAAGCAACAATTTAAAATACAACAATAATATTAAAGACAATTCCACAGTACGGCAGCAGTTCTCAATTACATATTTAAGGAGGAACCTAGAGACCCTCTTAAGAGAGGGGTTCCTGAGGCCGGGATTATCTATCCCAGAAAGGCCTGCCGGAAGAGATCCGTCTTGACAGTCTTTTTTTAAAAAATATAATTTTATTAATTAAAATTACACAAATACAAAACAATACATCTAAAACCTTTCAAACATATACATACACACTAACTTATGCTTACTTAATTTACTTCATTTTACTTAATTTGCTTCATTTTAGCAATTTTAACATCAATAATAAATCTTAAGAAAAAAAGGAAGTTAAAAAAAAATCCACTAGATTTTTCCTTTGTTTGTCCATTCTTCTTCCTTATTCTCACTTGTTTCCTTCTCTATTTATTCTCCCCCTCACTCTCAGTTCCCTTCCATTCACTTTCCTCATTTCCCTTAACCATTCATCCTATTATTTCTCTTTCCTTTATTCCTTCTTAACTTCCTTTATCATCAACTTCCCTCCTCACTCATTATATCCTACAACTATATTAGTTACTCTTACCCTATTCAACTTACTTAACCTTCAATTTTATCTCATCTTATTTGTCTTAATCTTTCAACAACAACATTTTCTCCAATAATCCAAGGAAGATAAGCAGGAGGTCAGAGAGGGGATGAAAGGTTGAAGGAATGAATGAAAGGGAAAGATTGACAGCCTTTTTAAAGCTGTCTAAAGATGTCAATTGAAGGACCTCATCTGGCAGGCCATTCCACAGTCTGGGGGCAACAACAGAAAAAGCCCTCTGGGAGGTAGCCAAAAGCCTAGATTTTTGAGGCTGCAGCAAATTCCTCCCAGAGGACCGGAATGCGCGGGGAGGACTGTAGGGGAGGAGGCGGTCCCTGAGATAGTTTGGACCCAAGCCATTTAGGGCTTTAAAGATGATAGCCAACACCTTGTACTGGGCCCGGAAACTTATGGGCAGCCAGTGGAGGGACCTTAAAACTGGAGTAATATGGTCCCTCCTAGATGTTCCAGACACTAATCTGGCGGCCATGTTCTGTACTAGCTGTAGTTTCCGAACCAAGCACGAGGGTAGCCCCATGTAGAGCGCATTGCAGAAATCTAGACGTGAGGTTACCAGTGCATGCACAACAGTCTTGAGATCCCTTACTTCCAGAAAAGTGCGCAGCTGGCGTATCAGCCGGAGCTGATAACAGGCACTCCTGACTGTTGCATTTACCTGATTTGTCATCAGGAGCGATGAATCAAGGAGCACCCCCAGACTGTGAACACAGTCACTGGAGGAGAGTGTGGCCCCATCTAGGACTGGAGGTTGCAACCCGATTCTTGGTTTCGGGGCCACTACCGTGAGTACCTCCCTCTTGTCCGGATTCAATTTCAATCTGTTTTTCCTCATCCAGCCCATTACCGCCCAAAGACATTCATTGAGAGAGGAGACGCCATTGGGATTTGAGGCCGATGAATGAGACATGGAGAAATAGATTTGGTGTCATCAGTGTACTGATAACACCCAGCTCCATAACTCTGAATAATCTCACCCAGCGGCTTCATATAGATGTTAAATAACATTGGGGACAGAATAGCACCCTGTGGAACACCACAGGTGAGCTCCCTTTTACTGGAGCTACTGTCCCTGAGCAGCACCCTCTGGGACCTGCCCGAGAGGAAGGACCAGAACCACTACAATGCAGTGCCTCTGATACCTAGCCCCCTCAGGCGGTCCAAGAGGATGCCATGATCTATCGTGTCAAAAGCCGTTGAGAGGTCTAAGAGCACCAACAGGATCACACTACCCCTGTCGATGCTCAGACACAGATCGTCGGTCAAGGCAACCATGGCAGTCTCAACCCCAAAGCCTGTCCTGAAGCCAGTTTAAAATGGGTCTAGCTAATTAGTTTCATCCAAGACAGCTTGGAGTTGAAGAGCAACCGCCCTCTCGATCACCTTGCTCAAAAATGGTAGTAAAGAGACTGGCCTGTAGTTATTGATATCCAGGGGGTCCAGGGAGTTTTTTTCAGAAGCAGCCTAACAGCCACTTCCTTCAAACAAGATGGAATGTGTCCTTCCCTGAAGGATGCATTGATGATCTTCATAAGGAACTTCCTCAGTGCATCCCCCCCACTGGATGGCCAGCCACGATGGGCAAGGGTCAAGAGGGCAAGTTGTTTTCCTCACCCTACCAAGGAGCTTGTCCACATCATTGGTAGCCACAGATTGCAACTGATCCAGAATAACTTCATCGACGGAGTCGCTGGACACCTCATCTATGGTTTCTGTTGAAATATAGGTGTCTGTCGGCTCTTACCTGAGAGATTTTATCTGCAAAGAAGTTATTAAACGCATCACAGCAGGCTGTCGTCGGGTTAAGTAAAGGATTTGGCGCAGGGGGCACCTGCGTCAGCTCCCTCAACACCCTAAACAGCTCTGCTGGACGGGACTCTGCAGACACAATACGTGCAGAGGAGAAGGATCTCTGCGCTGCACGTATTGCCTCCCGATAGGACCAAAGAAAGTTCCTATGGCGAGTTCTGGCTGCTTTCATCCCCTTCTTGCTGGAAGAACAAAAGGCGGCTGTTCTTGACTTCTACACAGAGGGTCTCTCTTTGGTTAACCAGCAAATCCACTCAGCAAGGCACTCAGTGGACTGTGCAGCAAAAGTGATTTTGGGTGAAGTGGCACTCCATCATTATGCTTGGCTCAGATCTACTGATCTTACCAAGGAGGCGAAAAAAGTATCGAGGATCTGCCCTTTGAAGGTGACGGCCTTTTTTCAGCCAAAACCAATGAGTTTCTGGACATCGATCGATCTGAAAGATGCCTACTTCCACATTGCCATTTGGCCCCAACATCGCAAATTTCTTCGCTTTGCTGTGGATGGAGATCTCTGTCAATATACTGTCCTGCCCTTTGGCCTCTCCACTGCTTCCTGAGTGCATGGCAGTGGTCGTCTCTCACCTATGTGTCCAAGATATCAAAACATTTCCCTACTTGGATAATTGGTTGCTGGTGTCGTCCTCCCGCATACAGCTGTTCCGAGACGTCCACACCACTCTCTCTGCACCAACTTGGGCCTCACTGTGAATCCCTTCAAGTTCAACTTGGAACCAGTCAGAGTGATAGAGTATATCGGCATGTCTCTGGACTCTGTTATCGCTCAAGCCTACCTGCCCACCAGAAGGGCAGAAACACTTTGGGCCCACCTTCACTCTTTTTTCCGCATGGACCATCCTACAGTGAGAGACTTTCAATGTCTTCTAGGCCTCATGGCCTCAACCACAGTTGTGACCTACTTGGCGCACCTAACTTTCCGTCCACTACAAGAATGGTTTCTTTCTGTCTTTGACCACCTCAACAACAGACAGTACAAAAGGTGCAAAACTCTATTGTGTGAGGGCACAGATAATCACTTGAAGAACCACAGTTACAGGTAAGCAACCTGTTCTTACCTTTTTTGTTCATAGTAAAACCCAAAGCATAGTTCCTATGCATTCTGCACAAATAACATGACAGTAATTTTCATTGTATGTATGGATATCCAGTTGACTTGGTACAAGATGAAATATTAATTGGGTGACTGTTTGCTGGTAGAAGCACATGATAAAGAGATCACACTTTCACCTTGTTCTCTGAATAACCTAAAAAGATAGTTCTAAGCCTGATCTATCCCCCCCCCCCCAGCTACATGTATAAAGTTAGCAGCTAATACTATGCTAATTACATGGAGACAACAGTTCCAGCAGTATTCTACCTCTAAGGGGGAAACTGCACTTTTACATGCATGTGCAGTTTGGGTTGTAATAGCATGAACATTAGCACAAATGCTCTCATCTGCCTGCAAAGCTGGCAGTGATTCTGGCTTGGATCCATACCAGAAGAAAAGCATTTCTGCTTGTTCCTCTTTGCTGCAGCCCCAGATATCCCATCCTGTTATCTGAAGCTCCTTTGGTAGGAAGCATGGGAAAAGGGCTGTACTGCAGAAGAGCTGACAGGAAAGCGCTGTTCAAGTGGAATACAGGTTACCTTTCTCTGGATTTAACACAATCAAATTTTCACCAATACAAAGATTCCACGGGGCAGGTTTTTCAGTCAGAATGGAACAAATATGACCTTTAACAATATTATGGAAATGCTAGGGTAGCCTAGTTGTTCCGTCCCCATACCATTATTTTTATAAGCACCAAATAAAATATGGGAAATTAATGTCCCTAACCTAATAGGGATCCCCAATCAAACCTCAAACCAAGCCAAACCACCTATTGCTCAAGATGGTCTATATAAATACAGTGCTGTCAAATACTATAATTTATTGTGAAGTGTTTAAAAACCACAACTCAAAAGATTTGCTTACAAAATTGAATTGAACCAATGGCTGTTTGGTGCTTACAATTTTCACAAGTGAATTGTGGTCTAAGAATGTGATCAGAATATTTCACCCTTTATCCTAATTTTCAAATGAAAAAGTATGGTATTACTCTCCCAATATTAGTCTGGAATATCAGTATGCAAAGGGATATTGTAGCACCTTTGAAAGAAGTTGCAACATGAGCTTTCATAGACTTGATCTCTTTCCTCAGATGGATGGAGTGGATTCTATGCATCTGAAGAAATACACCAAGTCTTTCAGTTAGTCTCAAAAGTGCTACAAGATGCCTTTGAACATATATTACAAGAATAATAGGTTATTTCTCACAGGCTATTTCCCCCTCCTCATTCAATATAGATTATACAATACAGCTGAAATATGAAGACAGCTGTGTCCTTATTGACAAACATGAATCTAAGGGCCTTTGCAGACTGCCAGAAATAATACAACTTGAGTCCACTTTAACTGCCCTGGCTCAGTGCTAGGGAATCATGGGAACTGTAGTTTATTGTGGCACCAGAGGTCTCTGACATAGAAGGCTCAATGTCTCAGAAAAAACTAGTTCCCATGATTCCCTAGCACTGAGCCAGGGTAGTTAAAGTGGACTCAAGCTGCATTATTTCTGGCAGTCTGTAAAGACCCTACGTAGTCTTTGTGGGAGCCAGTGTGGTGTAGAGGTTTAGCCACTTGACCACGTCTCTGGAGACCTGGGTTTGAATCACACAACCATCGAAACCCACTGGGTGACCTTGGGCAAGTCACACTTTCTCAGTCAGAGCGGAAGGCAAAGGCAAACCTCTGAAAAATCTTGCCAAGATAGATTTACCTTAGATCACCATAAGTTGGAAATGACTTGGAAAGCATGCAACAAGAAGTCTTTGTAGGGTTGAAGAGGTTGGGTTTTTTGTTTTTGTTTTGCATTACAGTGGTTTGTTGTCATTATTTATTATCCACCAACACTAATAATAATAATAATAATAATAATAATAATAATAATTTTTATTTATAGCCCGCCCCTTTGCACAACAATCGGGGCGGGTTACAACATTAAAAACAGACAAAGTTAAAAACATCCCCTCATTCCCCCAATCCCGCCCTCCCAGCCCCTTAAAACAAGATTAAACTAGAAAAGGATTAAAATGCGATAAGCAATAAAAACCAAACCAAAGAAATCACACGCAGTGGGGACAAATAATAAACTGAAAAACTCATCTCCCTGGGCAGATATTATTCCGGGAAGGTCTGCCGGAAGAGATCTGTCTTCATTGCCTTCTAAAAGGCAGTAAGCGTGGTAATGAGACGGATCTCGTCCGGCAGGCCATTCCACAGCCTGGGAGCAGCGGCAGAAAAGGTCCTCTGGGAGGTCTGAGACAGCCTAGTTTTTATTGGCTGTAGCAGATTCCTTCCAGAGGACCTAAGGGCGTGGGGTGGTCATACGGGGAGAGGCGGTCCCTAAGATAAGATGGACCAAAGCCATGTAGGGCTTTAAAGGTCAAAACCAACACCTTGTACTGCGCCTGGAAACTAATTGGCAGCCAGTGGAGGGATTTAAGCACCGGTGTTATGTGCTCCCTCCTAGATGTTCCGGTAATTAACCTGGCTGCCATATTTTGCACCAATTGAAGTTTCTGGGTAGGCACAAGGGTAGCCTCATGTAGAGTGCATTGCAGTAATCCAGGCGTGAGGTTACCAGAGCATGTACCACAGTTTCTAAGTCCCTCACATCTAGATAAGGGTGCAGTTGGCGTATCAGCCGAAGCTGATAACAGGCACTCCTGACCGCCGCATTCACCTGACTAGTCATGTGAAGCGACGAATCAAGGAGTACCCCCAAACTGCGAACACAGTCCTTGGAGGAGAGTGTGACTCCGTCCAGGACTGGAGACTGTATACCCAGACCTGGTTTCGGGCCTGTAACTGTGAGTACCTCCGTTTTGTCTGGATTCAACTTCAATCTGTTTTTCCTCATCCAATCCATTACCGCTCTGTATACCACTATATAGTTAAGTATCACAAACAGGACATAAAAAGCATCATATTGAAAAGAATTTACAAGCAATAAAATACAAAGCTTGGTATGCTTAAGAGATTGGCAGTGAGTAGCAAGACTAAGGAATAAAGAACTGGATGGTAAAACAATTTTAAGAAATTGGCAGGGAAGTCAGGAAGAGGGAAGCAATCTTATTAATGAACAGGGAAGATTTATCCCACATTGAGTTGGCATGGCATGTTGTGAGACAAGAGCAACTTCCTTTGAACATAGGCAAAACATGTGGGCAATGTAATCAGATCAGTGTGCGTCAAAACAGCAAAACTTGTATGTGGCTATGCTACATAAGCAAGGGGAACCAGTGCTCTCTCCATCCAAGCAGAGATTACTGAGTATAATCTGTTATCAGTGACTCATTAAACCTGTATTCCCTACTTTGAGAGTTACTGCAACCTTTGTGGCTAAAACATACAGTGCTGGTAACCTCTAAGGCTGGATTTCGGCAATATGCTATACCTTGAACTGTCTTTGTACCAAGTCTGGAAATCCCAACTGGTTTAGAATATGTCAGCTAGATTGATTACAGATACATCCAGGAGTGATTACATCACATTGATGTTAAAGTGACTCCACTGGCTGCCAATTATTATCTAGGCAGTATTGGTTATTACCTTTAAAGCCCTATATGGTTTGGGTGCACGTTACCTACAAGATCACCTTCTCCCATACAATCTCCCATACAGGACCTTTGGGAAATGTTTGCTCCAACCAGCCAGGACAAGACTGGTAACTGTTTCACAGAGGACCTATTAGTCTGCTGTTTCCCCGGACTGTGACATGACCTGTCGGAGGAGATATGACAGCTGGAAACACTGACTGCATTTAAAACAGCATTAAAGACATCTCTCTTCTAGCAGGCCTACCCAGTCAATTTTAAGTCATGACTTTGTATATATAATTTGTATATGTACTCTAATGAGTGTATTTTGATGGTTTTATAGTACTCTAATGATAATTTGTATATGTACTCTAATGAGTGTATTTTGATGATGGGTTTTATAGTATTGTACTTTAACTATGGGTGTATGTGTTTTTGTTTTGTATTTTTACATGCTATACCACACCCTCAAACCTTGAGGAGAGGCAGGAAATAACATTTATTATGATTATTGTTGTTGCCAAATTATTAAAATTCCTTGGTTTCCCCCACCCCATCCCACATTTCTTTTAAGACAATCTGATTACACTCTTCATACATAGTGGAATTGTAGTTAGTTCTACTAAAGTAACTGAACTGCTTACATGTAGATTTAACATTTTGTTTGGTTCTTATGGACCATACTTACCACATTTTTGTAATGTAAGTGGCATATTCTTACAGGAAGGAAACAGCATGGCAGGTTGGCAAGATGAAATTACACTGGTGTAGATAGGTGATGATTAGGTTTTTTATAAGTAGGAGCACTGACGCGTAAAAAAGAGGAGCTCTGCATGTTAACTACAAACTTTCATGTTGATTGCCTTGGTGTTCAAAATCATGGCCCAACAGTAGTAGCCAAAATGCTTTATCACTAAACAAGCAATAGAAGCTGTTTTTCATTTGTAAACACACAACAGTTGCAATTAGTATAGAAGCGTGAATAAAAAATGTTTTTAGATGTACCATCTGGGATAGTGAGATTGTTTCATATGGTTTTCAGTCTGTAGACATGATCGTCCCTTTTAAGAGCTCCACTATTTCTGCGCTCCCATAAGTCCTCACCTTCCCTCTTGCTAAAAACTTGGGCCTAAATCTAGTTGCTAGACCCAACTAGAGCAGGCCCATTAAGTCATCTACAGAAGTAAGTCCTTGCAGACAATTTGCTTATTTGCAAGAAAATAAAGTGATGATTTCTGTACCTTCTCTTCTTTTATAAGCAGATAAATTGTTGGAACAAGCCAATTTTTAAGCAAAATGGTGCAGGCTCATATTTTTCCTGTGAGACACACAGACTGCTTTGTGTTCAGAAATTCAAAAATGTGTTGTCTTAAAGCAAGTATGGATAACATGTGGATAGTATGCACCACTTACCATCTGCTTGTGATCTCCAAAGCCAATTTTCTTTCAACATAAAAATAATCAACCTGCAGGAAGTATGCATTAACCCCAAATCATATTGTGTTGATCCCCAGAAACTTTTCTAGTGCACTTTAAAGATGATGATAATAATAATAATAATAATAATAATAATAATCATCATCATCATAAAAATGGGCTTCCAGCCATTACTGGTTTCATTGAGAGATAGCAGTGTGACATGCAGTTGGGCAAAAATTGACTCCCAGAGCCTTTGAAGTTACCCACTGTTGTTTTAAATCTGAGAGTTAGAAAAACCAGCCATGGACAAGCACTGTATTTTAAAAATTTGGTTTACACTATTGTACACTGCCAAAAGCCAGTTTCAATTCTTTACAAACATTTGCATATCACTGCTCCTTATTCAGAAAAAACCCCACTGCTCAAACATAGTCATGATTTTTATTTAAGCACAATAAATTTGGTTTACATGGACAAGATTCCCCACTCCCACCCCACCTCCCACAGATCACCTGAGAGCAGGTAAATCTGCCAAATAATTTTTGGAATGCTAAATTAATATGGATAGTTTTATGTGGGAAGCATACATTTTAGCAGCTTGTCAAGGAATACCTTCTTCCCAGAAGGCAGTATCAACACATTGACAGAGTACACTTTGTGCGTGCCAAGAGTTGTCAAAAACATTCGTTATTCAATTTTAAAAAATAAATTTAGTTTAAACAGAACAGTTCTAATCACCATTTTAAAACCACCTAAAAAGGGAATGGCACATTTCACCTTCAGAAGAGCATTCACTGTTGACAGCTTTTCTTATCAGAATAGGAAATGAAGCATTGGCTAAGAGCATTCCATCCATGAGAAGTATGAGAAATTACAAAGAACTGAGAATCTGGTATAAAGTTACTGATGGACACATAAACACTGTTTATATATATGTTCTTTGTAAAACGTTGCCACCAAATATCCAAAAAATAGCCAAAATGTCTTGCATAAAGGCAAGTTATAGGTGCCATTCCCACCCCCACACTTTTAAAGTCTACTTCCATTTTAAGTCACATATTAGTGCTATGTGATCAGAGGGATGTGAAACACTTGGTAAGGCCTGATGAGTAGTTACTTCTTCATGACTTGGCAGTGGAATTACTTGTTCAACCTCCAAAGCATTTGCATCAATGAAGATGTAGTCCAAACATCCATGAAAGCCTCCGACATAATTAGTATAGGCTGGTTCTCCACAGGCACTTTTAAGTCTGAATGGATGAGTTAGAGATATACTGCAGTATGGTTCTTCTCCATCTGATCTCCAGTCCTCATGATCTTCAGCAATACTGCCACTATTTATAAAACTGTATGTTCCAGTAGATGGTGTGCTATTAAAGTCACCACAGAATATAAGAGGCGTACCAGGATACAGGTCATGTATTACATGCCTAATATGTGCTAAAGCTATTGCAACTTGGATTAGACGGACGTTTCCACCTAAGGATGGCAAGACACACACAAAAAAAGACTTGTTTTTGCTGTTGTGTTCCATCAATACACTGAAAAGTAGAAAAACTTAACATTTGGTTTATTCAACCTATGTTCAACTATACCTGGAATTCTTTCCCTCCCACCTTTAAGTGCAACGGACAACTCCAATAAACTAAGCAGTCATTTTGTTCACTTTCAGGGGCTTACTTTCAATGTGCTGTATCCTGTCTCCTAACAAGTATTTAACCTAACTGGTGCTAAGATGGCTTTTCTCCCACAAATAGGCCCCCTTTACACTGCAGAATTAATGCTGTTTGACACCGCTTTAACTGCCATGGCTCAGTGCTATGCAATTCTTGGAATTGTAGTTTACTAAAATGTTGTGACAAACAAACTATATTTAGCTCTGATGCCACAACAAACTACACATCCCAAAATTGCATAGAATGAAGCCATGACAGTTAAAGCAGTGTGAAACAGCATTAATTCTGCAATGTGCAGCAGACATGGTCACAACATTTCTTCTCTCTGAAGGAGCACCCAGGTTCCAGCACTAGCCTAGAAAGATTCTTTCCCCACTGGCACTATTTACTTCCTCATTCAGTAATGATATAACTGGCTATTACTTCTTATGGCAGAAGTCACACAATGCCATAAAATTACATTACTGTACCTATATTACTACTAAAAAGGTAAAGGTATTCCCCGTTGACAAGGTTGTCAAGTCATGTCCGACCATCGGGGGCGGTGCTCATCTCTATTATACCGAAGTGCAGCATTGTCAGAGACTACTCTATGATCCTGTGGCCAGCATGATTGCACAGAACGCTGTTTGCCTTCCCACCGAAGTGGTATCTATTCATCTACTTGCATTTCCAAGCTTTCAAACTGCTAGGTTGGCAGAAGCTGGGACTAGTGACAGAAGCTCACTCCATCATGCAGCACCCAGGCCTCAAACTGCCAGCCTGCCGATCTTGCAATCAACAGAAAACAATGACTGAGCCACTTAAGCCACTGCATCCCTATATTACTACTACATTATCCCTATATTACTATACTACTACTACCACTACCACTGAGTTTATACCCATTCCCAGTATTCTAAAACGAGACCTTCACAAAGATTACTAAGAAAATTACCTTTTGGATGCCAGTATAGATGAGTGTTGGCAACACAGATTTTTCTTGAAGGGTCATTTATAGACTGAAGAATAGTGACCTGGAAGAAAGGTTCTTATGAACTCTCATACAGTATCAAAAAGGGACTTGTGGGAATATTTGGGACTTCCATGAACCAATCTGTGATATTTTATGGACGAACTAGTATTGTAAAATTACATCAGTTGGTCTGCATTTCATCTTTCTCAGTCATTCCCACTGCTGAACATTGTGTAACAAAATGTTACAATTTTCTCATCATAGTATCAATTTAAAGGTCACTTTTTTAAAAAAAAATGATTTCAGCTCTAACTCAAGCTGAACAATTTTTTGACAGCAGTCAACTGGGAAATAAGAACATTACTTCATCCTGGAAAATTGTAACATGCACATAAACCAGCTTTTGCGTTTGTCTTTTTTCACTCCAAAGTAGCTGTAGAATCATCTATAAATTAAGAGAACAAATACTCTTGTACTTTCAAGAGGAAAATACCTGTTGATTGTTTTTCTATCAAAGATACAGAAGTCCTGTCTCTTCTCAACATCTGGTCACGTATCCACCTTAACTTCCTTCCACCCCATCTCATTAAAGGCCGCATCACTGTTCCCTTAAGGCGGAGGGACGGGGACATGAGAGTTGCTGAAGAGGGGCGAGAGACTTGGGAGACCCTGATCCCTCTTCCTCCTCCTTCTCCTCTTCCCAAACTTTTCAATGTGTAAAATTTACACATGCATTGAGTTAAAATTTGAATTTACTTAAATAAAACTTCTAATTTGAACATTGCTATTTCCTTATAAAATGTTAAAATATAAATATACATTAATGTGCAGATGAAAATATACAAACTAAAAAACAATTTTTTTTATTCATGTACTATGTCAAGTGGGGGAGCACTACATCTACATGTAGAAGTAAAGGGGGAGGGTTTGATGTGTGCTTTCAAGTCATTCCCAACATATGGGTGACCCTAAGGCAACCCTAGAGGCAGTGTGGCCAAGTGGTTTGAGTGTGGGACTACACTCTGGAGACCAGGGTCCACTTCCCTGCTGGGTGACCCTGGGCAAGTCACACTCCCCCAAGCCTCAGGGGAAGGCAATGGCAATCCTCCTCTGAGCAAATCTTGCCAAGAAAAGGTTTCCCTTTGGGTTGCCTTAAGTTGGGAATGACTTGAAGGCACACAACACACACCAAAGGCAACCCTGTCCTGGGGTTTTCTTGGGAAGATTTGTTTAGAGGAACTTCCCTTAAGGCTGAGAAAGTCTGACGTGTGAATGAATCGTGGTGAACTGAACCCTGGTCTCCAGAGTGGTAGTAAGGGAGCCCTGGTGGCGCAGTAACAGTTAAATGCAGCCACAGGCTGTGAGTCCGATCCCAGGCAGGGCCCCAAGGCTGACTCAGCCTTCCATCCTTTCGCAGATTGGTAAAATGAGTACCCAGCTTGTTGGGGGTAATTGGCTTACACACTGTAAACCACACAGAGAGTACGGAGTTCACTATGAAGTGCTATAGACACGTAAATGCTTTTGCCAGTCCAGCACTCAAACCATTAGGTTCTAGGGTTGCCTCAGGGTCTCCCATAAGCCAGAAACAACTTGAAGGCACACAACCAGTCCAAAACCCACTGCAGAAATAATCCAGTCCGAGACCGCTTTAACTGTCCTGGTTCAATGCTAGGGAAATCTGGGAACTGTAGTTTTGCGAGACATTGAGCCTTCTCTGTCAGAGAGCGCTCTGGTGCCGCAATAAACTACAACTCCCAGGATCCCCTAGCGGTGAGCCAGAGCAGTTAAAGCGCTCTCGAAGTGGATTATTTCCGTGGGGGCAGGGCTTTTTACCTGGAGGACGGAGGAGCGCTGGAGGACCTTCTCCCGGACGTGGGGGCAGCCGTCCAGCCTCTCCCTGAGGGCGCCGTGCCGGGGGTCCTCCAGGAGGGCGCGGTGGAGGGCGACGTCGTGCTGGGCCAGGAGGCGGAGCTTGTCCCTCCGGTAGAAGGTGGCCAGGCCCTCGTGCTGCTTCTCCTTGAGGCGGAAGAGGCCCTCCAGCCCGAAGGCCTCCAGCGCCGGCGCCAGGCTCTCCCCGAAGACCGCCCTGTCCACCTCCTGGAGGCAGACCACGTCGGCGTTGTAGCCGGCCAGCTCCTTCTTGAGCAGGTTCTGCCGGTAGTCCAGCTCCAGCGCGTAGGGCGCGCAGTACGGGTAGAGGACGGTGCGGGAGAGCTCCGTCTGCGCGTAGGCGTCCGCCAGCACGTTGTAGGTGACGGCGCGGAGCAGGCCCTGCCCGGAGACGCGCTTGGTGTAGAGGTGCCGCCCGTCGAAGGTGCAGGCGCCGGGGCCGGCCTCGACGGGGACGCCGCTCTCCGCCTCCCGCGCCGCCCCCAGCCTCCCGCGGCCGTCCCCCGGGCGGCACCACAGCTTCAGCCGCCGCCCCACCTGCGCGTTGCTCGGGGTCAGCACCCGCTCCGTCCCGCCAGGCACCTCCGACCACGCCGCCTCCCCCTCCGCCGCCGCCGCCGCCGCCTCCTCCTGGAACCACCGGAAGAGGCAGTGGCCCGGCGCTCCGAACTCCGTGCGGACCTTGGGGCAGACCGGGAAGCCGGCCAGCAGCGAGCGCGGGAGCTGGAGCTCCGTCAGGGCCGGAGGGTTGCGCTCCACCCGGTACCGGGCCTCCCCGATCTGGAGCACCGACCCGTCCTGCCAGGCCTCCGCGTTGGGCACGTCCTCCGCCACCGCCAGGCCCTCCTGCGAGAAGAGCCGCACCGCCGGAGGAGGAGGAGGAGGAGGAGGCGGCGGCAGAGGCGGAACGGTCGTCGTCGTCGTCGTCGCCGCTGCTGTCCCCCCCGCCGCCGCCGCCTCAGCCTCGGCCCGCGCCTTCTTGCTCTTCTTGGCCGCCGCCGCCGCCGCCTTGCCGTGCCCTTTGCCGGCGTTGTTGGCGATGCGGGCCAAGGCCCGGCCCAGGGGCTCCGCCTGGTCGCGCTGCATGTGGCGGGCGCTGCCGTCGCCCAGCACGAAGGAGACGCTCAGCTTCGGCTCGGCCGGCACGCACCGCACCACGGCCCGCTCCATGGCGGAGGAGGCGCGGGGGACGGGGCCCTCCTTGGCCTCGCTGCGCCACCGCAGACCGGGAAAGGCTCTCAGCGGCCCCCGGAACCAGCGCCACATCAACCCGAGGCGGCCGCGCCGGCACCGCTCATCCCTCCCTCCCTCCGACGCCTCCCTCCCTCCTTCCTTCCTTCCTTCGCTCTCAGCGGCAGTTGGGAGGCCCCGCAAGGGCTGACGGGAAAGAAATGTGGCTGCTACTCATTCATCCCTCCCTCCTTCCTTTTCACTCAAGCAGTTGGGGGGCCCCGACCCGCAAGGGCCGACGGGAAAAAAAGTGGGCGCTACCATTCACCCTCCCTCCTTTTTCTTCTCTTTCTCTCTCAGCGGCAGTTGGGAGGCCTCGCTCCGCAAGGGCCGATGGGAAGGGCCGCGATGCCGCAGGGAGGGGGGGAGAGATGAATGCGGGTGCAGTAGGGAAATGGAGGCCTGGAGGGAGCGCAAGGGCTGCTGGGAAATGATGTTCGCCCTGTGAAGGGGCAGAGGCTAAACGAAGTCGCCACGAACTGCTGCCACCAACCGGTTTTTGTAGAGGCTTCACGCCATCAGGGTGACCAGGGCTCCTCACCGCAAAGGAGAAGGCTCCGCAAAATGGAGGACCTTCGAGAAAGATGGAGGGCATGGCCAAATGAAAACTAAAAACACTCATATTTCATGCTTAGTCATGCTCAAAATGGAGGACATTTTGAAATTCCACCTGGACAGTAGGCTGAAATACAGGGTGTGTCCTGAAAAAGGAGGACCTCCGGTCACTCTGAGCTCACAGAATCACAAAGAAAGGCAGCTAGGCACTACAAGATGGGGGACATTCAAGAAAGTGGACGACATGACCAAATAAGAGCTCAGAACACTCATAGAAATGTAAATCCATGCTTCTTAGTGATGCTGAAAATGGAGGACCTTTTGGAATTCCTCCTGGACAGAAGGTTTGAATGTAGGATGTGTCCTGGAAAAGGAGGACCTTTGGTGACCCTGCATGCCATGCTTATGATAAAGTGATGTACATTTATTTTTCACAAAGGTCCCACAGTATTCCTTGCTAACTTTTTAAGATCAAGAAATAAAAACAATGGAAAGGAAGCAGAAAGTGACAACTGATAGGAGTCCACTGTGGGGGCTGAGGGGTGGTTTAGAAGTGGCGGGAAGTTTCAGATCACAAACTAGACATCCTCTCGTTACGTCTCCGTTGCTGAAATATAATTTAGCAAATTTTGGGTGAAATGAATATTACAACACGCAGCGTGTATGCGTCTATGGATCGAGGGGTCTACGATTAACTTTTCCAGTATACAACCACCACCAATTTCTCCCACCAACACAACCAGTGTTGTTAGACCGTTTCACAATACACTCTTATAGTGCTACTATTCCACATTAACTGCTATGGCTGCCTTCTATGGAATTTTTTAGTGAGGCATAAGAACTCTCTGGCTGAGAATCCTAAGTGTCCCTCCCTAAACTGCAAATCCCAGAATTCCACAGGAGTCAGCCTAGTAGAATAATACCATTATAACCGTGCAGTGTGATATTGTCCACTGAGGGTGATTGTTCCTGATTAGACTGTTTTACCCTCCCCTTGGGTGTTTCCCTTCATAGTTTTTGGACTACAAACCATAGTGGATCCCCCAAACCCAGGGGTCTTACACACCACACAGTTATAGTACTACAATTAATAATAATAATAATAATAATAATAATAATAATAATAATAATAATTTTTATTTATATTTCCCACCTCTCCCTATGGATTGAGGCGGGATTACAGAATAAAAATGAATACAGTGTCTAAAATACAAGCAATAAAATAGTAAAGTCAAAATAACAATAATAAAGTATAAGAAAATATAATATAATAAATTAAAATAAAATAGTCAATCGTCATCAGAGTCTAGAAATCCAGAAGATCAGATGGATAGGCTTTATTATGCTTTAACTGCCACTGCAACATCCTATAGAATCCTAAGGGGTTGTAGTTTTGGGAGCCTCTAGAAGTGCTCTCTGGCTACATTGTTGTGTGCTTTCAAGACAGTGTCTATCATGGGGTTTTCTTGGCAAGATTAGTTCAGAGGACGTTTGCCATTGCCTTCCCCGGAAGCTGAGAGAGTGTGACTTGCCCAAGGTCACATTGTGGGTTTCATGGCTCAGTGGGGAACCTTGTACTCCAAGTCATAGTCCAACATTCAAACCACTAAGCCATGGTGGCTCAAAACTCTACATACTAAATTTTTAAAAAGGAGAGGACATAGATATGTCTTGATTTTCACTAGTTCCTTGCACCATTGACTGGCTTGTCTTTCAGAAAATTAGCCATGGTATCAAGCTGAAATCATCAATATGCCCTTGACTGTATCAAAGAAATGAGGGCCACCCACTAAGAGACCTCAATTGAAGAGATTGCACTTGTTTTGAGAGTCCATGCTAGTATATGTCAGAAATGATAAGTGGAAGCACATAACAGATGCAGTATTTTGTTTTCTTGGTTTGTAATCCATAGAGTATATTATTGTGTAACCACACTGCTTACGTGCAATATTAAATGTCAGGAAATATTCTAGAGCAGACTGAGCAGTTGATTAAACAGACTGTATGTGAACATTTAGAAAGCAATGCCACTGTCACAAAAAGTCAACATGGTTTCTGAGAAACAAGTCATGCCAGACTAATCTGATCTTCTTTTTTGATAAAATTACCACCTTGGTAGACAAAGGGAATGCTGTAGGTATAGCATATCTTGATTTCAGTAAGGCCTTTGACAAGGTTCCCCATGACATTCTTGCAAACAAGCTGGTAAAATGTGGGCTAGACTGTGTGACTGTTAAGTGGATTTGTAATTGGTTGACCGGCCAAACCCAAAGGGTGTTCAGGAATTGGTCCTCTTCATCCTGGAGAGAAGTGACCAGTGGGGTGCCACAGGGTTTTGTCTTAGGCCCAGCGCTATTGAACATCTTTATCAATGACTTGGACGAGGGAATAGAAGGCATGCTTATCAAATTTGCAGATGACGCCAAATTAGGAGGAGTAGCTAATACCCCAGAAGACAGGATGAAAATTCAAAATGACCTTAATAAATTAGAAAGCTGGGCCAAAGCTAACAAAATGAATGTCAACATGGAGAAATGTAAGGTACTGCACTTAGGGTGGAAAAATCAAATGCATAGATATAGGATGGGGGACACCTGGCTCAACAAGACTACGTGTGAAAGGGATCTATGAGTCCTAGTAGACCATAAGTTGAACATGAGTCAACTGTGATGCCGCAGCTAAAAAGGCCAATGCGATTTTAGGCCGCATTAATAGAAGTATAGTATCTAGATGAAGGGAAGTAATAGTGCTGCTGTGTTCTGTGTTGGTCAGGCCCCACCTGGAATACTGTGTTCAGTTCTGGGCACCACAATTCAAAATGGATGTTGAGAAACGAGCGTGTTCAGAGGAGGGTGACCCAAATGGTGACTGGTCTGGAAACCATGCCTTAGAAAGACTTAGGGAACTGGATATGTTTAGCCTGGAGGAGAGATGGTTAAGAGGTGATATGATATGTTTAAGTATCTGAAGGGGTGTCACATTGAGGAGGGAGCAAGCTTGTTTTCTGCTGCTCCACTAGAACATGAAACAATGGATGTAAGCTACAGGAAAAGAGATTCCACCTGAACATTAGGAGGAACTTCCTGACAGTAAGAGCTGTTTGACCATGGAACACACTTCCTTGAAGAGTGGTGGAGTCTCCTTCCTTGGAAGGTGTTAAACAGAGGCTGGATGGCCATCTGATGGGAATGCTTTGATTGAGAGTTCCTGCATGGCAGAATGGGGTTGGACTGGATGGCCCTTGTAGTCTCTTCCATGATTCTTTGATTCTATGGAATAACTTATTCTGAAGGAATAAAAAATTGGTGTGTGGGTGTCATCTTGTGTGTGCCACTGTCCAAGCTGACAATGAAATGAACTCAGTGTAGATGTAGATGGCATGCTCTGGTTATATGTAAAAGTTCCCAGGCTCAGTCTTATGCCAGCAGTAAGTAGCAGCAGCGTGTGTAAACATGTCTTCAAATCACCTGTCCACTTGTGGCAACCCCATGAATTTAATGAAACCCATCAATAGGGTTTTCTTAGACAAGGTATATTCAAGTGGTTTTCCCAGTTCCTTCCTCTGAAATATAGTCTTCAGCAACTGGTGTTCCTTGGTGGTCTCTCATCCAAGTCTTAACCAGGGCTGACCCTGCTTAGCTCCCAAGATCAGACTGGATGTGATGCCTTTAAGGTGTTTAGGCTCTTCCAAGTAGTGGTAAATAGTTTTCCAAGTAGGGCTATGGAAAGGCTTTGCTCTGGGGCTAAGGAAAGCCAGTGACAATGTTATTTTATTTATACCCTGCTCTTCAGCCGTAAAGCAGATGGTTAATTAGGCATTTCCTTGCCCTCAGGCTTACCATCTAAAAAGACATGCCACAAAAGAAGGGAATGGCGGTGGGGAAGGGGGATATAATTTATTTATATAGTGCTTACGATAAACAAACACTGAGCGGGGTGGATCAGTGGTCATAACCGGTATGAGGCAGCCCCCCACGGTCCTCCTCCTATCTGCCCTTCTTCCCCCTCATTTCAACAGAGGATCCTAAATGCTGCCTAAATGGACACCCGCGCAGTCGAAGAGGACACAATTTCCAAGAGTCGAGACTTCATTTGTGGCCTCTGACACCATTTTTCAACACCAGCTACCCTTCCCAGGACTCCATAGCCTTGACCCATGGCAGTTTAAGCGGACTATTTCGGCAGTGTGGAGGCAGCCTCGTCACTTCAAGGCTCAACGGCGGTGGCGGTGGCGCTCGCGCGGCCTCAGAGGGGGTGGGGCCTACTGCCGCCGCCATGTTCCCCGTGGCCATGGTAACCGAGGCGCTGTTGACTCCGCGGCCGTCCTTGGCGGTTTCCTCCTCCTCCTCGCTCCGACTTTATAGACTTTCTCCCTCCGTTCCCTTCTCTTCCAGGAGGGCCTCCGCCTCGCTTGGTTCGCTTTGGGGCCGGAGGAGACCCTCCACTCTTCCTGGGAGAGGTGAGCGACTGGCGCTGAGGAAAAGCCAGGACGCCTCAGGAGTTGTTGGGGGTCACCGTCAGAGGAGTCCGGCGGGGGCCTTGAGGGAGCTTCTTTTTTAAAAATAACATACTATTCCTGGTACCTTTAAAGAGACTTTACAGACTGCCAGAAATAATCCAGCTTGAGACCATTTAACTGTCCTGACTCAGTGCTAGCGAATCATAGGAACTGTAGTTTATTGTGGCACCAGAGCTCTCTGACAGAGAAGGCTCAATGTCTCAGAAAATACTACAGTTCCCATGATTCCGTAGCACTGAGCCAGGACAGTTAAAGTGGTCTCAAGCTGGATTATTTCTGGCAGTCGGTAAGAAAGAAATTGGCAGCATGAGCTTTCGTAGACTTCAGTCTACTTCCTCAGATGCATTTGGACCAAATGCATCTGAGGAAGTAGACTGAAGTGTACGAAAGCTCATGCTGCCTTCAGTTAGTCTCAAAGATGCTACAAGATTTCTCTACCTACTGATTTTATCTTTGAATTCTAAAACGATTCCTGGGTTTTACTAAATGAATGACGCTTGAAACTATCTCTGGGTGCCTCTGCACTGTAATTCACTTTGGTCCAAAAGACACTGCAGAGATAATCCAGTTTGAGACTGCTTTAACTGCCTTGGCTCAGTGCTAGGCAGTCCTGGGAACTGTAGTTTATTGTGGCACCACAGCTCTCTGACAGAGGAGGCTCAAGGTCTCACAAAACTACAGTTCCCAGAATTCCCTAGCATTGAGCCAGGGGCAGTTTAAAAGTGGTCTCAAATTGGATTATTTCTGCAGTGTGTTTAGGACTTTTGACACCACTTTTAACTTGTGCTTTAGCTCCATCCTGTGGACTCCTGGGATTTGTAGTCTTACAAGGTCTTCAGCCCTCTCTTCCCAAAAGTGAGTGCTGGTGCCTCACAAAACTACAAATCCCAGGAGTCTGAAGCTGTGGCAGTTAAAAGTGTCAAATTGCATTGTAGAGACACCCAGTGATAGTTTTAAGTGGCTTTCATTTAGTAAAACCCAGATGGCCAACCCTGGTCTCTCAGCTCAAACAGCCTTCTGGCTGAGTGCCAAGTGTAATTCTCCAACTGGAGGACTTTGGGCCTTTGTATTAATATTAATTAATACCCATGTGTTGCCGGCCTTGCACTAACTGAGACCAGGTTCTGGGACTAAGGTCCAAAACACACTGCAGAAATAATCCAGTTTGGGACTGCTTTAACTGCCCTGGCTCAATGCTAGGAAATTCTGGGAACTGTAGTTTTGTGAGACATTTTTTAGCCTTTTCTGTCAGAGAGCTCTGGTTCCACAATAAACTACAATTCCCAGGATTCCCTAGCTCTGAGCCAGGGCAGTTAAAGCAGTCTCAAACTGGATTATTTCTGCAGTATGTTTTGGACCAGAGTACCAGTGCAGCTGGAACATTGCACTTCTCTCCCCTCAAAACCAAGACACTGGGCCTATGCAGACTGTCAGAAATAGTGCAAATTGAGTCCACTTTAACTGCCCTGATTCAATGCTAGGGAATCATGGGAACTGTAGTTTATTGTGGCACCAAGCTCTCTGACAGAGAAGGCTCAATGTCTCAGAAAAAAATACAGTTCCCATGATTCCCTAGCACTGAGCCAGGACAGTTAAAGTGGACTCAGTTTGCACTATTTCTAGCAGTCTGCAAAGGCCCACTGTTACACTGACACTGAACTACTGTTGAGATCAGTGTCTTGGCTCTTTGCAAGGGACTGGATTTACACTGATTTACACTGAAAGCTGCCTTGCATGGAGTCAGACCATTAAGGGCCTAAGAAGAGCCATGCATGAATCCAGTGGTATCGCTAGGGTGTGTGTGGGTGACACCCAGTCAGGTCCTCCTCCCTCTGTGACCCTCCTGCAACTGCGAAGGAGAGGCCCAAGCGCACCTCCCCTAGCTTTGCCACAGTGGCGGAGGCCTCCTCACGAGGAGACCTCTGCCGTTGCAGCGAAGGAGAGGACCAATCACGAGAAGAGGGGCAATGTGCCTCTGTATGACGATGCATCAATGTTGACAGTTTTATTTTCAATTTTATCTACAACAACACAAGGATCTATTTCTTGGTTGCATAATAACAATTCAGATCTCAAGTGTGGTCTACCCCAGACTGAAGTACAGTATATCTACTTTTTTCAGACTCAGCAAGAGGCACCGAGAGCCAGGCTAGCCCTTTTTCATATAATGGTGCTCTGTCTTGGTCCTAGGTCTAGAAGGAGTGATGGAATGATAAGAACTGGCTTTTACAATAAATTGAGATTAATTTCCTTTGTTTTCAGAGGCAAGAAATCTCAGGCCCTTCCTCACACTTTAGATCACTATGCTCTTAATTTAAGTGATGCCTTTGATCCATTTCTCGATACATAATAGTCCTTATTTAGAAAGCCTTCTAAATACACAATAGTCCTTATTTAAAGAGCCTTCTAAATACACTTCTTGATACATAATACATACTAGTCCTTATTTAGAGAGCCAGCATGATATAATGGTTTGAGTGTTGGACTATGACTCTGGAGACCAGGGTTGGATTTCTGCTTGGCCATGAAACCCACTGGGTAACCTTATGCAAATCACAAACTCTCAAACCTCAGGGGGAAGCAATAGGAATCGTTTAAACCAGTGGTCCCCAACCTTTTTATTGCCGTGGACCGGTCAATGTTTGATCATTTTTCCTGGGCCCACTGGGGGGGGGGGTGCAGCGTCGCGTTATTAAATCAAAACCTGCCACCACCGCTGCACAGAAGACACAGTAGCAGGGCGGCCCGGTACCATTTGTTCTGCGGACCGGTACCGGGCCGCAGACCGGGGGTTGGGGACCACTGGTTTAAACAAATCTGGCCAAGAAAAACCCATCATACAGCCTTGGGATTGCTATAAATCAGAAATGAGTTGAAGGCATACAACACACACACAGTCTTTATTTATATCGACATAAAATGATAGTGCTTTCAATTGAAGAAATCTATGATCCATATGCTTATTTTTGTGAAATTAATTACGTGAATTTTGTGAATTTAAGTGAAATTTAATTAATCTGACCATTTTTCTTTTTGCTCGGAATTGTTTGATTGTTATTTTAGATGTCAGCTCCTAGTAAATCGTCAGACCCTCCTGATGATGATGCACAGGGCATTCGATTACCACCTATTGCTGTGCCCTCCACGTCCAAGGAACTGACAGAAAAGCAGAAAAAACTGATGAAATACAGAAGAGTCAAGGAACAGCAAAAGATACTTAATAAGATCATGTGAGAGACCTTTCTCTGTCTCTTATACATTATGTACTAAAAACATCAGAAAAGGACAGTGATTATATTCCTGTGCAATCTTTGTATTTTCTATCAGTATTCTCTAGTCTACAGGGTCAGAGAGAAGTATGTATCAACCACATGTGCTAGTGCTACTCTCCTACTGACAGGGCTACCAAATTTGAAGTAACTACTGTCACTAGCACTAGCAGGATATGCAGACTTCAGCAGGTGAAAATCTGTATTGTGAAATGCTTTACCTACTGATTTCTGTTAAAAGCAAAAAACAATAACAAGCTAGTACAGTTTCCTCTCCCCACTCACAAATTCACTAGAAATGTACCTATCACCCAAATTTACTGTTTTGAAGAAGCTTCATCTTCTTGCCAGTTTAAGATTAGGGAGATGAAGGAGAACAGCTATTAACCCATGGTTCATAAGCTCTTAAACTGTTGAAATAATTTGTACAGTTTCCATGCTCAGTGTACTTAGTAAATTATTAAGAAATTTTCCTTGATAGCCATGTATTTCTGAAGAACTTTATTGACTTTTCTGATGTTTTCAACATATGGAGAATCATCATCATCATCTTCATCATCATCATTATTTATATAATGCCATCAATGTACATGGCACTTTACAAGTTAAAGAACAATAGAACAGTAGTACCCTGCCCTCAGACTTTAAATCTAAATAAGACATGACGCAAAAGGAAACGGTAATGGCAGTGGGGGAGAGGGATTGAGAGCCTTTACAGACGGGCCCTTTGGGCTGTCCTGGAGGCAGGAATGGGGAGGGGCAGGTGCACGCCGGCCGCCTCAACCCCTCTCTGAAGACGTCCTGATGCCACACACTGTTACACAAGGTGCGCGGCGTGAGGACGTCCTTATGGTGCAGCCTTTTGACGCGCTGTGCCGGGAGAGGCGCTAAAGAGCCGCGCGCCAGCTCTTAGGGCACCCTTTTTGCCGGCTCTGAAAGGACCAGCATTATGCCACTCCTTTCCGAGACGGCGAAAGGGAGGATTAGGGCTGAGGCTTCTGGCAGCCTCGGCCTCGATCCTCCGCTTCCCGGGGCAGCCCAGGGCTGCCTGTCTGCATGCCCCCCTAAGTCCAGCAGATACTGCCTCTTCTTCTCTCCCTCCAAGGTCACAGCAGTAGCAGTTGGGATGGATAGAGGGCCCTTCATCTGCTTCTGGGCCTAGGCATGAGCATCACTAGGGAGTGTGGGGGTTCAGGATGCACCAAGTGACACCCTAAAGGGGGTGACCACTGCTGCTCAAACATCTGCCTTTTGGCAGAAATGGGCTGTGGCGTTTGACTGCATCCCTTCAGAACACTAAAAAGATGGTGTGAGTGGGGCAAAATTCAGTGGGAGGAGAAAGGAGAGGCCCCGTGGTTTGTTTGTTTTTAAATTAAATTTAAATTTATTTAAAAAATAATTAAAAATTTAATTCTTTAAAATGTCTTTAAAAGCATCACATCTTACCAAATTTTTACTTTAATCACATGAAACTATTTACATGTAAATACATTTAGAATTTGCATATGATGGTATAATTTTAAAATATAATTTTAATTTTGCTAGTTGTTTGTATCACAACTATTACCGTTACATTCATTTATATATGGGAATTGCCACTTATGAGTAACATTAGTATAAAAAACACTACTAAGGATTCTATGTGGTGTATGGGTTCCATTAAGAAGACTCAGAAGGTTAAGGCTTGCATCTGTACCACACTCCTCCTCTCTGCTTAATTAAGGGCCTTTACAGACTGCCAGAAATAGTGCAGATTGAGGTCACTTTAACTGCCCTGGCTCAGTGGTAGGGAATCATGGGAATTGTATTTTTTTCTGGGACATTGAGCCTTCTCTGCCACAGAGCTTGGGTGCCACAATTAAACTACAGTTCCCATGATTCCTTAGCACTGAGTCAGGGCAGTTAAAGTGGACTCAATTTGCATTATTTCTGGCAGTCTGCGAAGGCCCTAAGTGATGAAGCTGAAAGTGAAGCTGTCTCTGAGGTTTGTTTCGGGCACCTTCTAGTGAAAAGATGGATGCCTCCTGACGATGTGTGTTCTGAATACCAAAATGCATCTTTCAGAGAGTGCAGTCCACTTAAAGGTCTCAGTGGCCCCCTTCCTAGTGTATGTATTTGCATGTGAACATTGGGCATACATCTGCTGTTAGCATATAAAGCTGTTAGATTTAAAGAAGGTGATGTAAATACAGCAGCCTAAAGTATGAACAGCTGTATCACATGTTGGTGGATTGCTGGGACTTAAATAATGGGGAGGTCTCTTTTAGGGACAGGGAAGTGCCTGCATTTGATGATTGCTGAGAGAACAATGTTGGAGGGCAGCAGACTAAAGGCTAAGAGACCGTTTTTCCTACTGTATCTTATATTTCTTTTAAATTTATTGTTCTTAGTGTTTTATCCTTTCTAATGGTAAATTTTTACTTCAGAGTGAACACAGCCACAAAAGAGTACTCAAATGCCATAGAAGAATTTGCTAGAAGAGAGAGTCAACCTCCTATTCCACAATTGCCTTATACTGTAAGTTTCTAATCTATTTTAGGGTATAATTCATTTTTTGTTCTTTGACAGGCTTTTTTTAGAGTGTTATAGCTCAATCTGTGTTATATTCAGACACAGTGAATTAACTTCACTAACCCCTTGAGCAAAACACAGCCTTCAAGCTTTCAACTTCCCTGCTTGTTCTGTCCTAGGAAAGCCATGTGGTAGGCCTGCATTAAAAACCTTACCAAGGAGCAAGCTAAATTACTAACACTTGTCAAGAGCCTAAATTATGTAGGCAAATTTCAAGAGGCAACCCACAATCCAATTCAGGAGCAGTACAGAATTGCATGATAAGCACACGTTGCCAGAATCAGTCCCTGTTCAGAGTGACTGGGTTGCATCAGAATAATTTGCAAAATTCAAAGTCTCAGGCAAATTGACTAAACAGTTCTCTTACGAGGGAACCAGAAATTACAGCAAAAAGAGCATAGGAATCATACTAGCACAGACAATTGTTGCTGAACCATGAATGCTGTGTGTGGAAAAGTGAAGGGGTTTCATTTGCTCATCCAGAGGCCAGTCTGTTCCACTGAATGAAGACACTCACACAGTCTTTTGGAATGAAAATGGCCACAACTATTTATTAATTATACCTACAGTTAGTTGGCACATGCATGGGCATTGACCACCCCGCCTTCTGCCCAATGAGACCAAACCTCTGGCCTCTGTCAGGGAATGGAAGTGGTGCAATGGGGACTCACTTACACAGTGAGAACCCCTAAGCCTCACTTTGAGGGTGTGTGTGCTGGAAATGTGCCAACCCACACCTGGATCCACTATTTCCATTGCACTCCCCACCCTATTTCCCATAAGGGGACCCCCCCCCCCCCCGTCTGTTCCCTTTTCCAGGGTTCTAAAAACTCTCCCAGATCCCAAGCCCATGCCCTGCCCCACATAGTTGTGACAGAAACATGTAGAATCAGACAGTACCAAGGAATAATGTGTGGGAGGGTGGGCCAGAGCCCGAAAGAAACTGGCCCTGGCTGGCGGAACATGTGGCTGTATATGTCACCCTGCCTGACCAGGTGATGTCTGCAGGCATACAGTCTTCTTTCTGGTCGGGCCAAACTAGCCAATGAAGTGTGAGCAGGCAGCCTGGGCCTCACTGGATTGCTGCCTACCAGCTTCATCTTTCCTGGGGCCATAGGGCCCCTGGGAAGGAGACACCAGCCTGCAGCCATGAAGGAGGCTCCCTGGCTCCTGCTGTCTGCCCTGGATGGTAACTTTGGGCATGGGTGAGTACCTGCAGCCCCATATATGTGTTTGTATAGTATTTTAATTATATCTGGTTGTGTTATTTTTTTTTAATGGCAAACAAAGAGTGGTGCTTCTGGCCTCTGAAGATTTCATTTTGGCTATTTCATTTTCACTTGTGTGTCTGTTTTGCAGTAAAAATGAACCATTGTCTCTTTTATGGAAAAGCATTAGCTTGTTGTTCCTATATGCTTTGAATATGCCCTTATAATAACTTTCATGGAGTCACTGCAAGATCCATAGTAATTTCAGATAAGATTAAAGTAATACTTTCATAGTAAAATTATCTGGGGACTTGTTGCACTGAAGCACTATACATCCAGACCCCTACCCCCTTTTCCTTCTCTGTTCTTGCTTGTTCTTAATAAATTTGCTTAGATCCTTTTCTCTTTGCAGAACCATACTGTCTGAATTAACTACAGTGATGCAGGGTTAGCAAGTAGTGTGAAACATCAGGATAATCATACAGAGTAGGAAGTTGTGCTTTGGCTTGTAGTCTCTTGACACAAATGTTAATTTGAAGAAGGCAGATTCCTTTAAAAAGTAATGCCTATATCTTTAGCCATTTTAATAGTTTTGTTGCCATAAACAGTGTGGTTCAAGGATATATTTATTACAAGAAGCATATTTAACTTTAACACTTTGGATTATAAACAAAATAGCAGTTCTAGTGATGTCCCTGACGGAAACGTCTCAGTGCCATGGGGCAGTCAAGGGTAGAAGAGAAACCATTATTGATTATCAATGATAGATGGCAATGGAGGCACATAATGTCTCAGTCAGTATGGTGTCACCTTGCAGTTACTGACTTCTAGCAGCCTCTGTTAACATCAGCGTTCAGCATCTCCCCTGGTTCTGTTAGTCAGTGTGCTAGTAGCATGGCGCTGACTGAAATGACTCTCCATGCAATTATCTGTCAAAGTTATGTTTATTTCTCCCTACAACCAATTGCCAAGCACCATGATCTCTTAATGACTACCACAGCAAACAAATAAATTATTCTTCACCTGCTTTTGTGATCTTAACATTTGTTGTGATTTTTCAACAGATGAACAGTGAGCAGAAACAAATAAGAGTAAGTGAAGTATTTAAGTATTTTTAAAAATTCCTATTTCATGGTTTTTATGGTAAACTGCTACCTGAAGAATATGGGGATAAGGAATTAGTTTAAAAATCTGGTCAATGTTTATTTGTTGGTTTTTATATGCTCAAATAACAGAAATCCTTAGGTTCTTGTTTATGGGTCTAAAATTAATGCATTTTGTGAAAACCCTTAATTATTTAGATGTTCTGAAATTTAAAAATTTTCCTTGCCTGATAGCATAAAAAAGATTTATGACCCTTAGTGTTGTGTTTTTATTATATATGGGACTTATAATATTTTTGGGAATATCTTGGACTCATTGCTTTTTTAAAAAAATCATTATTATTAATGTTGAAGTTTGTACATTAAATTAAGTCATAGATGCCAATTAATCAGCAGACAGGATTTTTTTTTATTATTTCTGTGGTTGTGGATGGTTCTTTTAGCCTTCCAAAAATGACCATTCATGGTGAGTACTAATCTTTCATTCTTTATTTATCATAGTTATTGTTTATTTTTGCAATAACTTTCTTAGATCAGGTCTGAAAACTTTTGCTCTAACAAATAAACTGCTCAGGCTAAAGCTTTTTCCTTGTGGGCAGTACTGCAAAAATTGGAGGGCCTCCGTTGTTTCTGGGTGGGTAGTTTTTAGAATTGGAATGAGTGACTACATAGGATGCAGGCACTAATTGTCTCCTGGCAGTTGATCTCACAGCCATATTTTATGGCTAAAAATCAGAAGCCATTGTGTCCTGGAAGTCATTGGAGGTCTAGTTTCTGTTTTCAACTTATTTCAAGATGAATTCTCACAGTTTTTAGTAGTTTGGGATCTTAGGGGGGTTGCAGACCGCCAGAAATAGTGCAAATTGAGTCCACTTTTAGGGTTAAGGTTAGTGCTAGGAAATCATGGGATTTTTTTTTTCTGAGACATTGAGCCTTCTCTGTCAGAGAGCTCTGGTGCCACAATAAAATACAGTTCCCATGATTCCCTAACCCTAACTCTGACCCTAAAAGTGGACTCAATTTGCACTATTTCTGGCAGTCTGCAACTCCCCTTAGGTATGGAGTGAGTGTTAAAAGGCAAACTATTGATGAGGTTGGTGGTTTAGAGCAATTTGATCTGGTTTTTGGGCTGTGTTTTTGCCCAACAATTTGCAAGTTAATTTTCAGTGGGTGGGGCTTGAAGTAGCTTGAGGATTACAAAAATGGCACTGGGGGTCACATGCAGTCCACAGGTTAAATTTCCCCTAATCTTTTTAAAGAAGTTGTTCTTGTGGGCTACCGTCCTGGTTATGCCAGCTGGCTTCTGGAGTTCTGCAAGATTTCATCTTGCCCCATAGTTTTAAATATTAACATGGAAGTGCTGAATGAGGTTATCCAGAGATTTGAGTGGAAGTATCTTTGTGTGTGCTGGTAGTGCCTGATAGGTTGACAACCCTTCCTCCTTGCAGCCATCTGAACCATACATACCTTGGCTTTTGTAGTTTGTTGTTGTTGTTGTCATTGTTCTACAGACATTATGTGTTGTATTGTAAAAACTCAATAAAAATGTAATTAGAAAAAAAAAAGCCAGCCCTGTAGAAAAGTTTCCTTACCCCTTTGTGTGTTAGCTAGTCAGTCCATGAAGTTGATATGTATCCAGGTGAGGGGTATGCACTGTCCAATAAATCGCAAATTTGCCCTCAGAGAGTGTTGTCCATACTGCTGCAAGGAAGGACCTGCCATAACGGAGCATTTGTGGCAAAATGGCCTAGCCAGTTTCTTAATGTTTTTATTAAATAGATTGTATTGTTGGTAACCTAATGTGCTTGTCCCCATTTTGTTCCATCCTATTGGGTGAGTAATAGGTTGATGCTACAGCTGATCATTCATGAACTTGTGCAATCGATTTGTGGGCAGGCAGCAAAAATAAAAATAAAAAATGGACAGCAATGGGGCTTTAATCTATTCTACCTCCCAACTGGCCCCTCCCCCATCTCCACGCTGGCAAACAGTCTACAGGCTGGTGAGATAGTTCACTCATTCCAGCTTGAACCAGAGCAAATTGTAATTTATTTTACTCCTCTGTAAAGCCCCAGAGTGTGGCTTGGATTCATTTCCCTCCTATTTTGTGTCATCTAAACAGTGAGTTCTGAAACCAGGCAGGGCTACGTCTTTCAGCCTCTGGGGCCAACCCCTAAGATATGGCTTTTCAAGTTGGAGTTTTACACAGATTGGTTTGACTTGACTTGGGGGTGAGACAGACCACCAGATTGGGGCCATGGCAACTGCACACTGCGACCCCAATATGCCTTTTTGCACCAGCAAAAAGCCAGCTTTTACCACCCCACCACAGCTTTATGGTGCTCATCCTGCGTGTAAACGCTGCGCTGCCAGAGCACCCAGAAGCTGGCCCATGTGTGGGCAGCTTCACAGAGTGAAGCCAGCTTCCGGGCATCTTTGGTCCATGCGTTGTGCATATGCCACACCCCCAAGCCACCAGGAAGCTGGCTTTTTATGCTAGTCTGTTTCGCCCCTTCATTTGTTTTTCTGCAGTTGTGCTGAACATTTTTGTTTGTTTGGAAGAAGTTGGCTTTGTGAGCTCAAATTGGTCAAGCCTGCATGATATAGATGGTGTTGTCCTGTGGAATTATACTTTCTAACATTCTTTTTAAAGACATGATGAAATCATATCTTGAACCATTAGCCTTTTTATTCAATTCAGGTGTTTGTGTGTGTGTTTATGCAATACAGAAAGTAACTTGATTTCCATACTTTGTAAATAGTATTACATTTCGATAATGAGAATTATAGTTTGTCAGACTTCTTGATGTATATCATACTTGCTATATTAAATATAAATATTAAGTTAATTTGAACTAAAGCAAAGTTTTTTGGATAGATTTTTTCACAGAATCATAGAATCATAGAGTTGGAAGAGACCACGAGGGCCATCCAGTCCAACCCCCTGCCATGCAGGAACTCCCAATTAAAGCATCCCCGACAGATGGCCATCCAGCCTCTGCTTAAAGACCTCCAAGGAAGGAGACTCCACTACTCTTTGAGGGAGTGTGTTCCACTGTCGAACCGCCCTTACTGTCAGGAAGTTCCTCCTAATGTTGAGGTGGAATCTCTTTTCTTGCAGCTTGCATCCATTGTTTCGGGTCCTAGTCTGTGGAGCAGCAGAAAACAAGCTTGTTCCCTCCTCAATATGACATCCCTTCAAATATTTAAACACGGCTATCATATCACCTCTTAACCTTCTCTTCTCCAGGCTAAACATTCCCAGCTCCCTAAGTCGTTCCTCATAGGGCTTTGTTTCCAGACCCTTCACCATTTTAGTTGCCCTCCTTTGGACACGCTCCAGTTTCTCCACATCCTTTTTGAATTGTGGTGCCCAGAACTGGACACAGTATTCCAGGTGAGGCCTGACCAAAGCAGAATAGAGTGGCACTATTACTTCTCTTGATCTAGACACTATACTTCTACTGATGCAGCCTAAAATTGCATTGGCCTGTTTAGCTGCTGCATCGCACTGTTTACTCAACTTGTGGTCCACCTGGATTCCTAGATCCCTTTCACACGTAGTCTCATTCAGCCAGGTGTCCCCCATCGTATATCTGTACTTTTCGTTTTTCCGCCCTAATTTGCAGTACATTACATTTCTCCATGTTGAATTTCATTTTGTTAGGTTCAAGACCCCAGGAAAACATAAGTGTAATAAAAAGCCAACTTTTTAGTAGCAGAACAATGGAAAATCCATTGTTTATTGTCATGCAACACATATACTTTGATCATGGTGTATTTTGCAGACGAACTACCTCTTTCTGAAGAAATGTGTAGAAAGTAATCCAGTGGTGCCTATTCAGCAGGAATGGTTACACTCCATGCTCACTTTGGTACCACAAAATCTAATGGAAGGCAAGGATAGAGAGAAACTTGTGGAAGAGCTCTTAGATGAGGTAACAAATGATTACGAAATGAGCATGAAGAGATATATGGGTAAGTTCTACTGGTAGTACTGTATCATGGGTGTACTGGTTGTATTCCTCCTTCTCCTCCTTTTAATAAATGTTTTTAATTGATATATGAATAATAACAAATACCCAAACTGGAATACGCATATATAGCACATAAACACATCACCGTAAATATCCCCCAATACAAACCCAGCAATATACAAACATAACAAAATACTAAACATCTCATAAATATTTGTATCCAATTGAATCTAAAACATACCCCAAACCCACATTAAGGAACATTAAATGTAAACTTTGTTCCCCACATTCTCAAAATTGGTGGCAATGTAGTAGCTAGGCATCTTTCCACTTAACCACCCAAATATAATACGTACTTCTACCATTAATGTGGAAGAAGAAACAATTCCTGCAATTTATACATGAAAGAGGAGAAAAGATGATAATTCTTGGTTTTGAGATTTGATTTATTAGTTGTATATTCCATATAATGTATACACTGATACTGTGAAACATCCCCTTGCATCTATATATAGTTTTACAAGCATTTTTGTATAGCTTAAAGCATAGTTTTGTACTACACAAAATCTAGTAACAACATTGATATCTAACTATATGACAGATAGGTTCCCTATTATTTCAGTTTTCTCAAAGCATGCTAATGTGTCACTTGTCTCTATTTTTAATAAAGCACTTTATGTAATCATCTCAATGTTTACAACAACCTTACAGAATAGATCAGCATTATTGTCCTCATATTGTAGGAAAGTCTGAGTCTCAGATAAATTGACTAGCCTGCTTGTGGAATTTACAGAGGTACTAGATGGACATTGTAATAAGGATGCTGGATTAGATGGAATATTAGTTAATCCAGCAATGTTCTGCTTTACATTCTATGCCTTAAATCACTTTTAGCCTTTAGATCAGGGGTCGGCAAGGTTTTTTTTACCTGGGGCCGGTCGCTGGTCCCCAGGTTTTCCGCCAGGCCCGGGGGGGGGGAAATGGCAGCGCGTGCACTCACACACACCCTCCGCCGCCGCCGCATGCCACTACCATGTGCGTCGCGACCACCATTTTGTTTGCCAAAATGGCAGCCGCGACGCGTGTGGCGGCGGCGGGGGTCGGTCGGCAGGGGTTAGCGGGCCGGGTGCATCCTTCGGGCCATAGGTTGCCGACCCCTGCTTTAGATAATGGAGATTATCACACCAGGGGCAATTCAGCAATAATCCCGATAATAAAAACAAAAGACAACAGTAGCGCTATAGCGTTCAGTAGTTTCACACATTCTTGCTTTCGCACGATTCGGAAAATTAAAAGCCAAAGAATATTGTGATTGCTTTTCACACATACCCGTGAATGAATCATTAGAGCCCTGGTGGTGCAGTGGTTAAATACCAGTACTGCAGCCACTCACTCATAAACCACAAGGTTGTGAGTTCAATACCAGCCAGGGGCTCAGGGTCGACTCAGCCTGGTATCCTTCTGTAGGTTGCCAAAATGAGTATTCAACTTGTTGGGGGCAATTGGCTCACACTTTTTAAACCACTTAGGGAGTGCTTAAGTGCACTGATAAGCAGTATAGAAAAGTACTTGCTATTGCTACATTGGCATTGATCATTTTGCGCATCCTTGGCTCCCACAGTCCCTTTAAACCCAGGTTGCTTCCTGCAGTCCTTTTGAAGTTTAAAGATCCAGGGCTGCTTGTTTGTTACAGTTCTAACATGTTGTAAAGGTGCTGCATCTCAAAAATCAGCTTCACAAAAATTGTCTTTTGCTTTTGCTTTACCAAACTTCCACCTCCATTTCCCCCCCCTTTATTCCCCCCCCCCACCAAATGGAAGGGACAGGGAAAAGTCAAGGCAGTGACAGAAAATATATAAGAGGAAAGACTATAACTGAAAGGGACATTGTAACAAATTGTAACATTGCAACAACAGAGGAGTTTAAAAGTTAAAGTGAATAGTCCCTTTAAAGTCTAAAGAGCCTGGGTTGCTTCCTCCGGTCCATTTAGATCCCACATTGCTTCTCCAATAGCCTGAATTAAATGCGATTAGCTTTCTCACACTACCAATCGCATTTCAATCACGCTATTGAGAAACCATTCACAGGAATTCCCCATGAATGCTTTGTTGCTTGAGGATTGCTAGTTATTCCCAGGTTATTCTTGATTGAGTGTGACATTGTCTGCAAATCTTCCACTCGATTATGCTGGGATCTTGCCTTTTCCTCCTCCGCTTCCCCCTGTGTAATAATCTCCAATGCCACTTCTTGACACATGTTGGGTTTTCAAAAGCAAGATAACCTTTTTACTATTAAAATAGGGATCAAAATAGATCTCTTGGTACACCAGAGGTATAATTATCTAAAGTGTATCAGTCATTTCCCAATAATGCATGAGGGAAATCTTTGAAATAGGTAGGGAGGTGGTTTTGACTACTGGGATCCCCACCTCTCTGGCCCTATGTGTACCAGATGATGTTAGGAGGTATAGCCATACTCCATATGTAACAGATATAAATATGCTTCCAGCTGGTGCTGTGGCTGAAGACCTTGCCCTGCTCTCTCTCCAACCCTTCAATGCAAAAGAAGGTGAGGGTGGGGGAGCAAAGCTACAGGCAGACTTTAGTGATGGCTACAGGAACTCTCCTGCAGACTGCATTTTTGTCTCAGAAGCTTTTCTTGCCTCATGCTTTATCAAGGAGAACATGAGGTGAAGAAAATACCTTCCTATTACTTCCAGTCTGGGGGAAAAAACAACAGAGAGAATTTTCACCATGTGTTGTTGCTGGTCTTCCTAATGGGGGTTGAGTGAGTGGTACAGGAGAATCCCCATTTTTATCTCCATCACTGTTTGAAGATAACATTCCAAAAGGGGAGAGTGAGCAGAGTGAATAGAATGCTCAAGGATGGAGCTTTGCAGAAAACTGGTGTCCCAGGACCCTTTGAGGGCTGGACTGGCCTCTTATGGACTGAATTGGCCCATAGTTTCCCTCTTAAACTGTAAAAATTCAGACATTCTCATTGAATTGGAAGATAACAAAAGTGAGATGTTTTTGAAGTACTAATCTGAAGTTATATCTCCTAATTTATAATATTGTCACAAACTCCCAATATGTTCTAGTGCGAAGTGTTCTTGTGAAGCCCAGTGTAACATTGCTTGAGTATGAGAAAGAAGAACCTTTGCCAGTCGAACCTGTGTGAGTAAATTATCTTAATGAACATTTCAGGAGCTAATCAACCCATATGTTGTATGTATGCAAATCTGAGACATCCTGTGGCTATTTTTCTGTGGGTATTATCTGGATGATCATTGACTTTGAGCTGGTTCACTTTGAGCACAGTGCGTACATAGTTTAGCATTATGTGTGTATGCTGTACTTGCCCGCTCCTGATATAGAGCATATATTTGAAGGAAATGGGATTTTAAAACATTGTAAAGTATTTTTATCTTGCGAGCTGCCTTGGAGGTGGCATAAAAATGAAATGAAATGAAATAAATAAATAAATAAATTTTCCCTGAAGCATCAACATAAAATATTGTATGTTCTTAAGGCAAGGAAGTAGGTCTGCGATCAGTTAATCAGAAGTATGAATTCATTTGTGTTTATGTTTAATATCTTAATTTAATTTCTTTTTCCAGTGGACTAGATTTTTCCAGGCCTTGGCACATAAGCTTTTTACAAGCAAGAAAACAGATTTTTGAAAATTTACATATTCTTCACCCAACTCTAAGAATTTTACTGGATATTGGTTACAAAACTTTTTCTAAGTTACTTATAGTAGATCTATCAGGTTTCAGGTAAAGTTTAAATTATTGAATTAATATCCCAAATAGTTTACTGTATGTGTAATTCTAAGCAGATATGTTGTGTACTTAAATGTTAGCTTTCTTTGTAATTTTATGTAACAAAGATTTACATAATTGTGTCACATGACAGCAGAGTTCTCTGTATGTTTACTTGTAAATAATTCCAAGTGTGTTTGCTGCAATTTACTTTCTTATAGTTTGCTGAGATTTACTTCCTTATAGTTTCTGTTCTTACGTTTTTCTGAGATTTACTTCCTTATAAATACGTTTTAAATTGCAGCCTAATTACTTAACAAGCTGGGCATAAGGCAACCACAATAAAATATTTATGTGCTTATATCCTATTCACATTTTTCTATATACCAACAGTGAACTAATTTTCCAGGTAGGGATCCTTATGTAACCAAAAACATACCACCTACACATCCCACTGGGGTTTACAGAAGTATCAAATGAAACTTCAGAAAAATGGAGGAAAGATCCACAAAATCATATAGTGAAGTCTTACAGCTCTTCCACAGTGCAGAAATAAAGTAGCTTGGCACCACTTTAACTGTTATGGCTCCATCTTGTAGTTTGGTGAGGTACTGAGCCTGATCTGTCAGAACTCTAATGCCTCACAAAACTACAGATCCAGGATTCTGTAGGATAGAGTCATGACTGTTAAAATGGTGTCAGACTGCTTTATTTCACATTCTGAGTGTGCTTAGTACAGATAGAACGTTCTTAGTAAAGAATGAGCATACTAAGTGAGTTGAGAATGTTGACAAACCAACCAGGAGAAAAATTGAAAACAAGGGAAGAGAGTGAATGTAATATACTGGAAGAGGGTGTTTAATATCTGGCAGTCTGGTCAGGAACCCTGAGGAGGACATTGACATTGTAGCATTTCACTTTTTAAATTTGAATTTCAATGTTTTTCAATAAATGTGCCTAAAAATCTTCACTTTTCTTTTATACAAGTAAGATATATCTGACATTTTGATGCTTACATATTGAAATGTTAAATTTCTTAATTGTCGTATTTTATTACAAGTTATATAATTAATTTTGTTTAAAACAGTTTCAAATTTCATATTATGGCTATTTTAATTGCTTTCCTACTCACTCAGGGCTCCAAAGCATGTACAGTAAAATTTATTAATATATATATATATATATATATATATATATATATATATATATTAAAACATGATAACATATTTATTTAAATGTATTAAATATCAATAACATCCATTTCTATATTTTAGATCAAAAGGTCCTCTTGAATATGAATCACTTCAAAATGATGTATCTATAATCTGCTTAAAAACAGAAGAAAGGATACTGAACACATGGTACCCAAGGGTTATTAATCTCTTTACAAGAAAAGAAGCATTGGAAGGTGTAAAGTCTGACAAAGTTGACTCATTCTATAACTGTGTGGCTACACTTATGTCTAACCAGGTGAAGCTTTTAAAATTGTCAAATGTTTGCCTTTTCCAGACATTTCAATGGAAGAGTAATTTTGGACATATTCAAATGAATGTACTGTTTGTGGTAAAGTTTGTTGAAAGGAGTAGTAAGTAAAGGCTTATATATGAATAAGAAACTTTGTTACAGAGCACATTAATTCTCCTTCAATTGGAAGTAAATTTTATGTGGAAACCTCCCCCCCCAATAATTGTTGGAGGGACATAATATTCAATTACATTACTTATATGCAGTTATCAGTATTTTTCATTAAATAAATCAGAATTTTCTTTAATTTGAACATTGATGATAACCAGGCTATACATTATTTAAATTGAGAAATTTAGCTGTGAACTAATGAAACCCAGTCACAACTTAAAGGCTGGACATCTCCCAGAGCAAGAGGGAAGATAGTTCTGTTGATATCCCCTTGTTTATATATAAAAGTATGCAAAAGAGTTATGGGATAGTTTTCATGGTGCATGTGCTAAACCAGCCCCACCAGTGTTGCTGGAAGGGAACTCTAATCATCTCTCACCACTGACTTTGCAGTCTAACAAGATCTGGTCCTCTGTGCATCTGTTCCTCCTCTAAAGTTTAATTTTTTATTAATCTTTTCAGAATATGCATTTTAATATAATTACACATACTCCATATTATGCTAGGATGATGCCGGGGAAGAGATGTTAAGCCTAGGGTAGAAGAAAATGTACCTAGTGTTAATGAAGCATGAAATGAGGATACTGCGTCTTTCAGCTCCTTTTCCCTTGTACTTTGACCGTGTTCACTGTATGCTCTCCAGTGACTTGTATGCTCAAGCTTGATGGTGTGAGATGCATTATTATACCTCTGTTCTCCCCTTGTGATAAATCTTTTTTTGGGGGGGGGGGGTGAGTGTCAGGAAGATCAGAGAGCTTGACCTCTCCGCTGAGCCGGCCAACTTTCCGCCACGACACGATTGCCGCCGGTCGACTTGCTGGTTTCCTGTTCTCAAGATCCAACCAACCTCCAGAAACATAAGCATATACATGGGTATAAGCTTAATATTTTCTTTTATCATATGTAATAAACTCTACCTCTGATCTCTTTTTTAGCTGAAAGAATTATTGAAAAGAACTGTTGAGGCTTATGTTCAGCTATTTGATTTTGATGACCAACGATGGCTACTTTTGTTTAAGATGGAGCTGACTTTTGATGATGAGAAGATGGACTTCTATCCAAGCTTTCAAGATCTGGAAGATGCTATTTTGTTTATAGTTACTTTGATTTCTCAGACTTTGCAGGTTCAATTTAGTCTACTCATTTATTTCTTAAATTGCTTCAGAATGCTAGATATTAATATACTTATATCAAAATCTTAATAACTCCCATAAAGTTCAATTAAATTTGCAAATTGTATGTAGATGACCTTTATGTATCAGTGCTAAAAGTATTTCATCCAAGTGTGAAATTATCAGTGTGACTTTCTTATATGTAAAAGTTACTGTCCCTAAGTTACAGGTTGGAGACCAAAGATACTTACTGTTGCTTGTTCTGGTGTAGAATTTATTATATTTTATTTTAAAATAAATAGTGGTAACCACTATTTATTTATTTATTTATTTATTTATTTATTTAATATCCTACCCTTTTGTCTCAACAAGGAATCAAAGGAGTTTATCACACAGGGGAAATCCCGTGCAGAAACGGGGTTTTAAATTGAAAATGATGTTGCTGTTAAAATGGGGTTAACCCGAAAATCTGAAAGTAAAAAGAAGCAGTTTCTGACTACTTTCCGTTTGGGTTAACCCCATTTTAACAGCAATGTGTGTGAAAATCTACCCGCTTTTGCGGGTTTCCCCCACCTTTTAAATCCCATTTCTGCACGGGATTTCCCCTGTGTGATAAACTCCAAAGGCAGCTTAAATAAGGTTAAAATAAAATACCCTTAAACTCTGATTATACAAATTTTAAGTTAGAAATCTTGCAATAAGACCTATAATTTAAAACAGCATAAAATCACTTGAAAGATGTGACAATAAAGAAAAAATGTAGTGCACAAACCCTGTTTTGGACAACCCATTAATCATCAAATTCCTGTTTAAAGGAAAGGGTGTTTGCTTGCTGGCAAAAGGAAATCAGGGTAGGGCCAGCCTAGCTTTCTTTGGGAGGGAATCTCTTAGCCTGGGAGCAGCCACCAAGAAGGTTCCCTCGCATGTTCGCACCAGATGATAGACATGAGAAATCCCTCCTCCAAGATAGAATGTTTCAGCTAATCTGAATTAGATCATAATCAGCACTTTGAATTGTCTCCAGAAAAAAGCCAGTAGCTGAGTAGCCAATTAAGCTGTTTCACCAGTGGTGTCACACGTTCACTATAACGGGAGACATACAGATGCAGCCATCCATTATTTGGATAATGAATCCATTTTGGAATCAGATCATCCATGCATTCCAGATTGTGCTTGAGGAAAACCAACTTTGTCAGCTTGATGCAGAAGAGTGCTATGCACAAGGCTGATTGGCTGGCGTCTGTGTCATGAAAGATCATGTTCTTTTATACAGTTTTGAATTTTTTAAGGTATTTGTTTCTTGGAAAAGTGACAGACAAGTGTTCAGTTGAGTAATCTTGCAAACTGTGCTTTAAAAATAATAAAAGGTGAACAGCTTCCATAAAGAATGAGGAAGCTGCAAGAGACTAAGGGCTGAAGCAGATGGTCTGGAAGGAGCAGCATCCAGCCACAATTGGGCTAGGATCATGGTGACTGCATGGCTTGCTCCCAAAGTGGGACGCCACCACAGGTCCCATGCTGCATGGCCAGGAGTTGGATTTTTCTCCCTTCTTTTTGCTCTGGTCCTTTGAATCGGAGTGCAGCATCAGAGTGGCTTCTGGGTGCTTCTGGGGCATGTGTTGTTTGAACACCACACCCCCAAAGTGGCCAGAAGCCATTTTATTTGGCCCGTCTGTTGCAGGCCAAAGTTAGCATTTATATTCTCTTAAGCGTATTTGTTAAGATATTTCAAATATTGATCGAAGTTGGTCTTTCCCCACTGAAGAAAAAATGGCAATGCTCTACACAACCTCAGAGGTCCCATTTGAAGTGCAGTATACACATCAAGCTCGTCTATGGGCTGCCTCATTTATTTCATGAGTAGTGTTGCTTTATGTGTCTAGGAAATATATTGGAAGGCCTGTTGCCCCCACTCAAAAGAATCAGGCTATTACTTTGTATATGTATGTATATAGAAGAGAGATGCAGTGTATGAAGAGAGAAAAATCCTAATTTGGCATATGCACACTTTATAGTGTTGATGGAGTGTACTTATATATTAAGCTCCAGTATGCATTTATACTTGGTAATTTAAAAAACTACAGACAGCCTTTAATAATATTAAGTTGGTTTATTTATATTTTTCTCATATTTAATTCTTAAGATATTTTCTACACCCAATATTTGTTTCTGTCTCTGTCTCTGTCAAACCCACATCTTGGACTACTTTGTGAATCATAGAGTTGGAAGAGACCACAAGGGCCATCCATCCCAACCCTATTCTGCCATTCAGAAACTCACAATCAAGCACCCCTGACAGATGGCCATCCAGCCTCTGTATAAAAACCTCCAAAGAAGGGGACTCCATCACTCTCTGAGGGAGTGTCTTCCATGTTGAACAGCTCTTACCATTAGTGAGTTTCTCCTAATGTTTATCTGGAATCTCTAGTTTGAATCCATTGTTCCGGGCCTATTCTCTGAAGCAGCAGAAAACAAGCTCACTCCATCCTCAATATGACATCCCTTCAAATATTTAAACAGGGCTATCATATCATCTCTTAACCTTATCTTCTCCAGGCTAAACATACCTTCTAAGTCACTCCCCATAGGGCATGGTTTTTAGACCCATCACCATTTTAGTCACCCTCCTCTGGACACGCTCCAGCTTGTCAACAAGCAGAATAGAGTGGCACTATTACTTTCCTTGATCTAGACACTATTTCTATTGATGCAGCCTAGAATTGCATTGGCCTTTTTAGCTACCGCATCACACTGTAGTCTACTAGGACCGTTAGATCTCTTTCACACATAGGGAAAATTCAAACCACGGACTGGGATGATCTATGACAATAAAAATAATATAATTCAAGACCAGAAAGGAATAACAAGATGTTGGATGCAATACACAGAAGAATTATACAAAAGAGATGACAAAATGAAGGACACATGGAATGAAGCCGCCCCGATTGCCCTGCAGAGGGGCGGGATATAATAATAATAATAATAATAATAATAATAATAATAATTATTATTATTATTATATGAAGATGAACTCTAAATTCTAAAAAGTGAGGTGGAAACTGCAATAAGAGAAATAGTAAAAAACAAATCACCAGGAACAGATGATATTCCAATTGAACTTCTGCAATCCATACTGAAAGAGTCAACTCTAGTGCTAACCAATATATGTCAACAGATATGGAAAACAAAACGATGGTCAACATTTTGGAAGCAATCAATATACATCCCCATCCACAATAAGGGAGACAAAAGAGACTGCAGCAACTATAGAACCATAGCACTGATCTCCCATGCAAGCAAAATTATGCTCAAAATTCTGCACAACCATACATAGAGAGAGAAATTCCAGAGGTCCAAGCGGGGTTCAGGGAAGGAGGAGGCACGAGGGACTGCATTACAAACATACAATGGCTAATAGAGCGCACCAGGGAATTCCAAAAGAAATCAACATGTCACACAAGCCATTGTATTCCCTATTAAAGCAAAGCAAAGCAGCTTCGTTTATATACCACTTCATATTGCACTATGGGATGTCTAAGCGGTTTACAACTGTAAGCTCATTGCCCCCCAACAGCTGGGTACTCATTTTAGCGACCTCGGAAAGATGCAGACCTGAGTCTAGCCTGAGCCCTGGTTAGTATTGAACTCGCAACATTGTGGTCTATGAGTGAGTGGCTGCAGGCATTTAACCTCTGCGCCACCAGTGTATGGATGTGAAAGCTGGACAGTTAAGAAAGATGATAGGAAGAAAATCAATTCCTTTGAGATGTGGTGCTGGAGAAGAGTGCTGAGGATCCCATGGACAGCCAAAAGGACAAACATGTGGGTCCTAGAACAGATCAAGCCAGAAACCTCCCTGAAAGCCAAGATGACAAGACTTAGACTGTTGTATTTTGGACACATCATGAGAAAGCATGAATCTTTGGAAAAGACAATAATGCTGGGGAAGGTGGAGGGAAGTAGGAAGAGAGGGAGGCCACATGCTAGATGGATGGACTCTAAGGAGGTCACAGATATGGGATTGCAGGAATTAAGCAGAGCAGTGGAGGACAGAGGGGCTTGGAGATGTCTCATCCATAGGGCTGCTGTGAGTCAAGATCGACTCTAGGGTAGTTAACAACAACTCGTGAAGCCAGGTGTCCTCCATCCTATATCTATGCATTTCATTTTTTTCTGCCTAAGTGCAGTACCTTACATTTCTCCCCGTTGAAATTAATTTTGTTAGTTTTGGCCCAGCTTTCTAATTTATTAAGGTCATTTTGAATTTTGATCCTCTCCTCTGGAGTATTAGCTACTCCTCCTAATTTGGTGTAATGTGCAAATTTGATAAGTATGTCCTCTATTCTTTCATCCAAGTCATTGATAAGCATGCCCTCTGTTCTTTCATCTAAGTCATCGATCAGTGTTACTTACGTTGATTGTATGCTGATAAATGTGGCTTTTTACAGTTCTTCAAAATTTGGAGAAGGGCTTAAAATTTGTACCGATGTTGTCCACAAAACAAAAAAGAATAGCTAGGATCTGTGAAAATAGTGTAGCACAGATGTCATTCTTCCAGTGCTGTATATTTCAGAAGTTCTTTATCTTATATATTCTTTATACATGCTTTATACACATTATACATCTCTATCTAGTTAGAGTTCCTGGTCAACATAGATTTCAAATGTTCCCTTTGAGATTATCCTAAGCTTTGGGCTATCAGAAAATTTATAATACAGGAAATTAGGTTTATATAAATTAAGTTTTGTAATATGTCTTATTTTCCAATTGTTGTTTTTAATAACAACCTGAAGCCTGACAGCTTTCAAAATCAGGAGAGGCAAGGAGTATGGGCAGTATGCTTCAATCGTCCATGTAGTTTATCTAAACTGAAAGGTATCTGACACAACCTGACCAGACAGTATCCTGGCTGCATCCATTTCTGACTCTGTCGAAGCTGTGGTGTCCAGCTCAGAATGAATTCAAATCCTAGACTGATTTCTTTCCTATATTCAATTGGACTGTCAATGATTTTTGACATTGCCTTAGTTATTAGTTTAATTGTTTCATCATCTGCAATTCACCAGACTACTAGAAAGCTGATGTGGTCCTATGACTAGAAAAAGGCCAAATACCTCTCTTTCAGGCAATTGCAAAGCTTAAGGGAAATGTTATAAGAATCTTCTAAAAATGTAAAAGAAAAAAAATAAGCACATGCTGATATAATTAATGGCTATCAAGCACTGAATACAATCTATGCTTAAATAAAGATTTGATCCAGATAAAAAGGTTTTGTAGCCATTGGAATCTAAAGCACTGGATTTGGGTTCTTCATTTGTATCTGGATAGATAAAACTCCTTTCTAGAACAGTTGCTTTTTGAAAGTTCCCTCCTTCCATTGCCAGAGACCTCTTCAGAACAAGATTGCATGAGGTACAGTGGCTACCGGAAGAATATGTTGCACTTCATCCATTCATGAAAATACTTTTCACATGCATATGGGAGTGGTTCAGGAGTTCATGTCCTCCCTAATAACCCTGAAATGATATCTGGCACCCCTCATGTTGTAGGACACATTCTGGTTGTGTCTGCTGGATGGAATGTTAGTGATCTAGTTATGAAGCATACAGAGAAGGATGGATGTATCCCAGAGTATTTAGATGTGTAATAGTTGAAGGGAAGTAGTTAAACTGAATCTTCAGAGCTCCATAGTTTGGAGCTCCATTGTTGAATATATCCACAAGAAAGAGTATAAGGGTGAAATGGTAGAGTTAGTAGAGAAAGTAAAATAATTGACTGAGACAGATCCCAAGCAAATTGTAATCATTTAAAAGCAAACTAAAGGAGGATAATTTCTTAAAAATAGATGACACACAAAATGATCTTATGCATGCTTCCTTAAGTAGCAATTCAACTGAATTCATTTAGTGTACATAGTTTCAACTTTGTTTTAAGGACTCTCAAAAAAACGTGTATGTTATTACTTGATATGAGAACTTAAAGATTATGGGTAACTTCTGTGTGTTTTGAATAGCACGTCCAGACTATACATTCTTGGCTAGGAGGAACAAGTGCAGTCACAGTTATTGATACTGAACTTCCTGAGCATGTTATATCATGGGCATCGTCTGTACTGAAGAAAGCAGTTCATGAAAACTTGAAAGGCCCAAAAGCACATTTTGATTTTTATGGTGAGTAGTTTAAAAGCCAGCTTTCCAAGATAATCTTCTTGAATAATCTTGCAAAGTATCTAACATTGATTAACTTGTTGTGATTGTTGCCTTGCAGTAGAGAAGTATGGCTGGCTTGTAGATGGTGCTGCAGATGACCGTATAAGAAAATTTGTAGCAGAAGAACACAGTTTTGATGAATATGCAGAGGTAATTTTCAAGTATAATGTTCCAGTAAATCTGGCAGGCATCATGCATAAAATGTCTTGGCTACTCTTTGAGTCCTATTCCCTCCACATTGCAAGCTTAATTGAGATTAAGGGCAGTGAAAAATCTCTCCAGTACAGTGTTCTGTTTTAATTGTGGTTTGGCTTGTTCTGTGCTTGATTCTTTTAGGAAAAATATGTAATGTATTGAGTTCTATTTACTGTTAAAACTAAAAAAAAAATCCTTTCAAACATCTGTAGCAATTTGAGTATATTGGACATGGTGATCAGATTTCATCTTTCTGGGTAGTATGGATCCATTCTTGTACTAGCTGAAATGTTCAGTGGTGGTGGTGCTTGGTTTGTTGTGTTGGAGGACTTCAGTATCCATGCTCAAACTGCTTTGTCAGGAGTGAGTGAGGACTTTGTGTCATCTATAACAAACATGAATCTGTCCCAAGTGATATCTTTATTGTCTGTAGTCCCATTGTCATGGGCAGATCATTAGCTGATGGGGTTAAAATCACTGAAATTCAAGATTTTCCATAGAGATGGAGCTGTTAAGATAGTTTATCTCAAGAGGCTGATGGATCTGGATGGTTTTCTAATGGCTTCTGTTGGGTCAGCAGGTAATTCTGTCAATGCTCTGTTTGACCTCTGGAACAAGGAAAGGACCAGGGCAATGAAAACAATTGCACCCGAGAATCCTTTCCCATCAAGTGGAGCCAAATTAGCCCCTTAGTTCCCCCCCCCCCCCCCGCAGTAGCTGCTGATGACAGTAGCTAGAATGACAATGGGAGAGAACTTGAAGCAAGGCTAATTGAACACAGGCTGGAGCTCATGGAAAGACTTACTCTGTTACAGTCTGGATAGTAAATATTATTTTCTGACATCACTGCATTTGCAAAAAGCCATCCAGCAGATCAGGTATAAGTGATCAGAGGCCAAAGGCCAATTACACTACACCCACAAGGAGGGAACACAGACTACTCAATAACCTACTACGAACAATTTCCACTGCACTTTACAGATAACCTGGCTTGGATTCTGTAGTTCTGTAGAATTCTGGCTTGGATTCTGTAGTTCCAAGCTACATAAGAGAGATGGAATAAGATGAGCTTATGGGCCTTTACAGACTGTCAGAAATAGTGCAGCTTGAGGCCACTTTAACTGTCCTGGCTCAGTGTTAGGGAATCATGGAAACTGTATTTTTTTCTGAGACATTGAGCCTTCTCTATCAGGGAGCTCTGGTGCCACAATAAACTACAGTTCCCATGATTCTTTAGCATTGAGCCAGGACAGTTAAAGTGGCCTCAAGCTGCAGTAGTTCTGGCAGTCTGTAAAGGCCCTATGTTTTAGGGGTTAAGGATAATTGTTTGTCTGGGTTGTTTGGAGCTTTGTTTGTCTATTTGTAGTGTTTGGGGCCATGTGCTCTTTGTGAGCACATAATCTAAGGGGGGGAGAGCTTCTGCTGAGAGGAAGTGAGTCACTGACTTGGTTTGGGGTGGAGCTAACAGCTGCTTGCCCTATAGCTGCCATGAGCTAATTCTACAGAGAAACAGAATAAGCATATGGTCTAAGGGAGCAGGGCTTCTGCTGACTTGGATGGGTGTGGACCAAGCAGCCACTAGTTCTGTATAGGTGCTGCTTCACATTTCTGGAGCTAAGCTAGCCAGAAGAGGAAAACAGGTGTTTTGTGTGGGGTTTTTGCAGAGGACTTTGAGTGGAGGCTTGGAATACTGTGCATGGGTGGTAAAGCAGTTGCTGCAATGACCTGCAACATTCGTGCAATGTTTTCTTGCTGAGGGATGGGGTAGCGGGGCTACATCTGCAGCAAGTGCAAGTGGCCTGCTGGAAGAGAAAGTGTGCCAGCTTGAGGTGCATGAAGCTTTTTTTTTTTAGAGCATACTGTCCTGGAAGGACAATGTATGCGGTGAACCTTTAGGGAGCGGGACAGTTCTCAAATACAGGAGGCAAATGTTTGAAAAAAATGCAATACACAGAAGCAGAACTACCAGTATCCGTGCTGCATGTTTGAAACTACAATAGATTCCAAGCTCTTTCATAATCATCAGTTGTGAGAATCAGGCAATGTGAAATGCTGAGAGGGAAGAAAGAGAAGCTGGAACTGCTCAACACCTGCTTTGCCTCAGTCTTTTTCAAAATGAAAACAGTGCTCTGCCTGGTAAAGATAGAACAAATGATTCAGCAAGAGGACTGTAGCCCATAATATTCTTTCTCACCTCTTCTAGAAGGTATTGACACTTTCAGAAACAAAAGCAGAGGAGAGATCCCTCCATCTGAACTAACAAGGGAACAGTTTCCCAGGCATTCTAAGGGCCTTTGCAGACTGCCAGAAATAATGCAAATTGAGTCCACTTTAACTGCCCTGACTCAGTGCTAGGGAATGATGGGAACCAGAGCTCTCTGACAGAGAAGGCTCAATGTCTCAGAAAAAAATACAGTTCCCATGATTCCCTAGCACTGAGCCAGGACAGTTAAAGTGGACTCAATTTGCATTATAAGTAACAACAACAACATACCTTTATTTCAGCTAACAGGCCATTAGGCAACAGAGTATATATAAAACGTGTAAAACATGGTAAAATAGCACTGTAAAACAAATATTCATAAAATACTCGTAACGCATACATATGTACATATGTGTGTGTGTGTGTATACACACACACACACACACATATACAAAGTCACTCACAGATAGATTAGGTGATACTAGGCCATATGACACTGGGACAAGGTAGATATTTGTATGGGTATTTAAGGAACAATAGATGAGGCTGTTTGTTTTGCATGGGTCATAATCTTACGAGTTTTAGCAGCAGAGAGGAAAAACTTTGCCACTGCTTCTGTTTTACTATAAGTAAGATGGAAACCTTTTTTATCCCTTCATTGTGAGCCATCTTTGCACAGCCTGCTAGAGAAACTGCAACTATTGAAAGACACATTATTATTATTATTATTATTATTATTATTATTATGCTTTAGATCTTCTTGGTTAACTAGTAATTGACCAGTTATTTTGTTGTGGATCCCTTAAATATACAAACATGTGTATGTGACAACTACCCCAATTCCTTACCAACTGTTCCAGAAATTCCAAACTTCAGCTACAGCCTGAGCTGAAATCACAGATGTCTTGCTTTGTGTTTGATATAGCCCTCAGTAAAGCAATTATTCTTGGTGCGACATAGGACGTTATCACACGCGAGTCTCAAAGCAGCAAGAAAGCGGTATGGAATCAATCCAGAACTATACCGGTATAGACCCCACAAGACGGAAATGGCTATCAGACGCAACTAGCATCATTGCGCAATTGACGAAACCGCGATAGATACGCTCCCGGGAACCGTATCTGCCGTTCACACACAAGTGGGAAGATCCCTTCCACAACCCAGCAAGGATGTTCTTGCACATGCGCAGAAACAGGACAGCCGCGGCTGTCACTTGCCGCGGCTGTCACACACACACACACACACACACACCTTTCCAAGCCTGGAAGCCTGGTTGCTTTCCTTGGGATGACGCCGGGCTCGGAGGGCTCCTCCGACCCTGGCCTCGTCCCAAGGGAAGCCTGGTTGCTTTCCTTGGGATGAGGCCGGGGTCCGAGCCCGGCCTCGTCCCAAGGAAAGCAACCAGGCTTCCAGGCTTGGGAAGGGGTGTGTGTGTGTGTGACACACGCACGCACACCCCTTCCCAAGAGAGAGCCGCTCTGAACAGACGTCCTCAGAGTGGCTCTCTTTCTCGGCTTGGGTTGGGAAGGGACACACACCCCTTCTGAGCGGCTCTCTTTCTCGGCTTGGGTTGGGAAGGGACACACACCCCTTCCGAGCGGCTCTCTTTCTCGGCTTGGGTTGGGAAGGGACACCCCCCCCTTCCGAAGCCTGCGCAGGGCCTGGGCTCCACGATACGTATCTCGTGATCAGACATACGGCGAAAGCAGCATCATTGCGGTATCATTCCGGTCGTGCAATTGCAATTCCCCAAGAAACCGGCATTCAAAAGAACGGGGATGATGCAGCATTGGGACGGGGTTGGGAAGGGGTTGCGTGCGACGTCGTGTGAACACACGGGAAAAAGAACCGCAATGGGACGGGATTGGGTGAAGATTCTTTCTGCTTTAGGCCCCGTGTGATAACGTCCATAGCTGTGCTTGTGCATTTAATTTCAGCTTTGTAAAGGGTGATCTACTGCAGTCCCCATGTTCTTAGACTCCTCGTTTTAATCCTTCTCTTGCATGCTTGGGGTCCAGAGATGAGGAAATGGTTGCCTTGCCCTATGGAAAGAGCTGTTGCTTGAAGTAAAGTACCCTGGTTGCCCTGGAGTGTGCAGGCACAACCATGGCTTTCTAGGTATGGAAGAAAGAAAGGTACTGCTGGCCTCTTATGAGTAGTGCTTTGGAACTTTCTCTATATGTAGGTGTTTTGCACTGGAGGGAGAAGATTATGCTTTGCTGCAGACAATACTATGCTGCTTGATTCTACTTGTTCCGGTTATGTTACAAGTAGTTTTATTGCTCTTTTAGCAGCAGTAATAGACTACAAATTTATGTGGAAAAATATTTTGGAGAAGAAATTATCTCTTTGCTTTTTTAGATTTTTTGTTTTGTTCTAATTTACCATGTAAAAATATTTGCTCTCCTGTGAGTACAGTTCTGATCATGATATGCACTTACAGGAGGATTGGTGGGAAGAAATGTTTACCCTTCCATTTTCCACAGTTAGATAAATTTGCTTACATACAAATACTGATAAATTAATGGTGCATCACATTCAATTAAAATCCAGCATTGTTGGAAAATGTTAAACGTTTATATTCTTCATGGTGCTTTCTCAAAACATGATATTGTATATGTGTCAGTTTCATGATACTAGATTTAGCCTCTTCTTTCTTTCTTTCTTTCTTTTTTTTAACCAAACCATGTATGTCAGTTATGACTACCTTTGTTTTCAGTATTTGGAGATTTTTATATTTGTAGCTAAACTATTTGATTATAAAGCTCTTACTTTAAAATAATAGCGGATTAATTTTATGAGCTGTTAATGCATAAATATGCACAGGATGAAACAATAAATACTTTAGGGGGAAATAAGGGGTTTTGCTTTTAGACTATTTATTTTTATTGAATCAATCAATATGCTACTTACTGTATCCAAAATGATATCTCGGTTGTGTACTGATGTCATAGCAGGCAGAGACACCTTTTTTTCCTGTCACTTACATGAAAAGAGACTGCTCGTAAGATGGTACATGTTACCCATTGTTGTAAGACCTTGAATTTTAAAAATGACATGAAAATAGATCTGTTAAGGCAGCTTCTGAATGTACATTAATCTGAATTTACATTAATCAGGTTAATGTAAATAATTTAAGAATTATACTCACAGGTGACACCCACTGAGTTCAGTTGGACTTATTCCCAGGTAAGTGTGTGGAGGATTACAATAGTGCACAAATTTTAATTATTGCAGCCCACATTAAAAAACATGTTTTTGCTTTGCAGTTTATAGATGAATTCTTCACTCTTGCAAAGGAAATAATGAGCTTGCCAATGATAGCTCATTTCCCCATGGTGCGTTTAGAGTGTGAAGATCTCAAGCAAGGATTATGTGAAAAAGCAAAAAACTTTGCAAATCAGCTGTTGAATATAATAGCACTAAATCATAAAAGAGAAAATGAATCGTGAGTAAATTTATTTCTATAACCAATTTCTTTCTTTGAAAAGAATGTCCATGTTGCTTTATTGTTGCACATTGATAGCCTGGTTCTGAGCTCTTGTGATTGTGCCTTCAACTCAACTCATTTCCGACTTATGGCAACCCTAAGGCGACTGTGTCACAGGGTTTTCTTGGCAATATTTTGTTCAGAGGGGATTTGCCACTGCCTTCCTCTGACACTGAAAGAATGGGACTTGCCCAAGGTCACCCAATGGGTTTCCATGGCCAAGTGGGGATTTGAACCCTGATCTCCAGAGTCAGTCAAAGGTTCAAATCACTAACCACACTTGCTCTCACAATGGGATTTCATTGTGATTTATTGTTTTGAAATTTTATAATGATGTACGCCACCCCGATTGCCTGGCAGAGGGGCAGGATATAAATAAAAATTATTATTATTATTATTATTATTACTCTCTACTTTATAATAACTGCACAAAATGGGATTTAGTGCTAGGATCTCTAGTGCTAATACAGTGGCCATCTCAATTCTGGCATTAAGGAATAGCCTTGCCACTGCACTGGAGTGTATCACCAGCTGTAGTACCAAAACTTTACACCATGCAACAAACTATGTATCACCAGCTGTAGTACCAAAACTTTACACCATGCAACAAACCATCCACCAACTATAATATTTGGAGGGTGACAAGTTTCCATTATATAAATGGAAACAGTGTTGCTTATAGTCCCTAAATCCACACTGTAAAGATAATAGAAGAGGTTCCATACCCTAAAATCTCAGTGGAACTGACTGAGGGTTATTAAGAAAAACTGGAATGGATCTAAATAGCTCTGTCAAACTTTTCTTCTATTGGAGTTGGTGGTTGGCCTACTCTGAAAGAAGTTGCACTACCTTTGAATTAAGTGTATAGTTTGGGGATGCTCCTGGATCTAGCCTGACAATCCTCAGTTGGCAGGCATAATCATGAGGGGTTTTTTCCTATCTAAATATATCATCTTTGCTCTCTTTGGAGACCTTGCCTCAATAATAATTAAACATTCAATTTCCAATTAAATAATTTCAGTGCCAAAGAATTCTCTCACCAGACCAGGTCACTCTTTTGTTTTTCAAAATCTGGCAAATCTAACAGTCAGTTCTCATTTGGCCTTTCAGGGGTTATATAAGACCAGGTCATAATTCTGTTTTATTTCTCCTATGTATTTGTAGTAATATTATAATTGTTTTGTTCTGGGTTTTATATTGTACTATTGCACTGACTTTATAGCACTTTATGGATACAGCACTTGGCTGTATTGTACAACAATGAGAGAACTTTCTGGTTAGCAATGTAAAGATATACAAACAAATAATATATTTTTGCTTCAGAGTATAACCTAAATAATGCATCCTTTTAGAAAGTGAGCCTGACAGAACTCAGTAGAGCTTTTCAGAAGACATATATAGGAATACATTATAACCTGCCTAAACATTGCCATATATCAATCAGCCATTCAATTTATTTGTTTATTTTTAGGATATGTAATGAATTTGAAACTATTAAAGAGCGGGCATTGAAAGTTCCTGAGACAACTGAAGAAATGATGGAAAGCATAGTTTATATTGAAAAAGCTAAAACCATAGGTATCCAGAAGCTATATGAACGGATCAAGGTAGAAATTGTTTTAGATATGATTTTTAAAAAACTAATAAGAAATGGAATGATGATTTAAATTCAAGTTTGAGTGCTATTACTTATTACTAAGAGAACACATGCAAAAATTAACATCTGGTTATTGTCATTTTTCCAGGCACCTGTAGTATAACATCATAAATGAGTTTCAGTTCCCAGCTATTCTTCACTGTACACATGGGTTAGCTAAAGTGCCTCTGAGTGTGTAATACTATCTAGTGGCTAATATGTATTCTTGCTGTTTTCCTTATACAACAGCAGGCTTGCAACTCTCTGTGTTAGCATGTCTTGTTCATCATAGGATTAACTTCCCCTCTGCTGCCACAGTACCTCTTCCCAGTTCTCCTTCTGTACTTGCTTCTTCTTGCATTCCATTTTTCAGAAGTATTGTAATTTATTTTTCAATTTTGTAGCCATCTTATTACTCTATAATCAGCCATGCTTATCTTTGCTGAAATCTTCAATTGTAATCATAGAATCATAGAGTTGGAAGAGACCCAAAGGGCCATCCAGTCCAACCCCCTGCCATGCAGGAACTCCCAATTAAAGCATCCCCGACAGATGGCCATCCAGCCTCTGCTTAAAGACCTCCAAGGAAGGAGACTCCACCACTTTCCGAGGGAGTGTGTTCCACTGTTGAACAGCCCTTACTGTCAGGAAGTTCCTCCTAATGTTGAGGTGGAATCTCTTTTCCTGGATCTTGCATCCATTGTTCCGGGACCTAGTCTCTGGAGCAGCAGAAAACAAGCTTGTTCCCTCCTCAGTATGACATCCCTTCAAATATTTAAACACGGCTATCATATCGCCTCTTAACTTTCTCTTCTCCAGGCTAAACATCCCAAGCTCCCTAAGTTGTACCTCATAGGGCTTGGTTTCCAGACCCTTCACCATTTTAGTTGCTCTCCTTTGGACACGCTCAAGTTTCTCCACATCCTTTTTGAATTGTGGAGTCCAGAACTGGATACAGTATTCCAGATGAGGCCTGACCAAAGCAGGATAGAGTGGCACTATTACTTCTCTTGATCTAGACACTATATTTCTATTGATGCAGCCTAAAATCGCATTGGCCTTTTTAGCTGCTGCATCGCACTGTTGACTCATGTTCAACTTGTGGTCTACCTAGACTCTAAGATCCCTTTTACAAGTAGTCTCATTCAGCCAGGTGTCCCCCATCATATATCTGTCCTTTTAGTTTTTCCACCCTAAGTGCAGTACCTTACATTTCTCCATGGTGAATTTCATTTTGTTTGCTTTGGCCCAGCTTTCTACTCTGTTCAAGTCATTTTGAATTTTGATCCTGTCCTCTGGGGTATTAGCTACGCCTCCTAATTTGGTGTCATCTGCAAATTTGATAATTATGCCCCCAATACTGTCATCTAAATCATTAATAAATATATTGAATAGCACTGGGTCCAGGACAAAGATCTGTGGCACCTCACTGGTTACTTCTTTCCAGGTGGAAAAGGAGCCATTGTTGAGCACCCTTTGGGTTCGGCCAGTCAACCAATTACAAATTCATGTAACAGTTACTTCGTCTAGCCCACATTTTACCAGCTTGTTTGCAAGAATGTCATGGGGAACCTTGTGAAAGGCCTTACTGAAATCAAGATATATTATATCCACATCATTCCCTTCACCTACCAAGCTGGTAATTTTATCAAAAAAAAAGAGATCAGATTTGTCTGGCATGACTTGTTTCTCTGAAACCCATGTTGACTTTTTGTGATTATGGAATTACCTTCCAGATGTTCACAGACTCTCTGTTTAATGATCTGCTCCAGAATCTTTCCCGGTATTGATGTCAAACTAATTGGATGATAATTGTTGGGATCCTCTTTTTTCCCCTTTTTGTAGATGGGAACAACGTTTGCCCTCCTCTAGTCTGCTGGCACTTCTCCTGTTCTCCAGGAGTTCTCAAAGATTATTGCCAATGGTTCCGATATTACATTTGCCAGTTCTTTTAATACCCTTGGATGTAATTTGTCTGGTCCTGGAGACTTATATTCATTTAGATTAACCAGGTAATCCTGTACTATCTCTTTACTTATTCTGTGCTGAAATTCTCCTATTTTGTCCTCTGTTCCATTATCCTCAGGTTGAGCACCCTTTGCCTTTTCTGAGAAGACTGAAGCAAAAAAGGTGTTGAGTAATTTAGCTTTTTCTCTGTCCCCCACTAACTTTTTGCCGTCGTGTCCACACAGTGGCCCTACCATTTCCTTCTTCTTCCTTTTGCTGCGGACATATCCAAAAAGCCCTTTTTATTGTTCTTAACCTCTCTAGCAAGTCTGAGTTCATTCTGCGCTTTAGCTTTTCTGACTTTACCTCTACACGTGCTAGCTATTTGTTTGAATTCCTTTTTGGTGATTTCCCCATTTTTCCATTTCTTATACATGTTCCATTTAAAACTTAGTTCAGTTGAAAGTTCCTTAGTCATCCATTTTGAGAAATTCCCATCCATCTTGAACTCCCTTCTCTTTTAGTATTCCTGACCATGGGATCACCCCCAGTATTTCTCTAAGTTTGCTAAAATCAGCTTTCCTAAAGTCTAGAATGCGTGTCTGACTATGCCTGGCTTCTCCTTTCCACTGTATAATAAACTCCAGGAGAACATGATCACTCCTGCCTAAGGATCCAACCACTTGCACCCCATTAACTCGATCTTCCCTGTTAGTTAGGATCAGATCCAAAATAGCTGACTCCTTTGTTGCCTCTTCCACCTTTTGGACAATGAAATTGTCTTCAAGACAAGTGAGAAATTTGCTAGACCTTGAGGATTTTGCTGAGCTTGAATTCCAGCAAATATCCGGATAGTTGTCACCGATCACTACTATATTTCTCCTTTCTGAGTGTATGGTCATCTGTTCTAGAAAGGCATCATCCAATTCTTCTGCTTGAGTTGGGGGTCTGTAGTAGACTCCCACACTAACATCCCTGTTGTTTCCCTCCCCTTTAATTTTTATCCAGATGCTCTCCACTTGGCTTCCAGGATTGATGTCCTGGATTTCTTCACTGGTGTAAATATCCCTGACATATAATGCTATTCCTCCTCCTTTCCTGTTTGGCCTGTTTCTCTTGAAAAGGTTATACCCATGTATTTCTACATTCCAATCATGAGACTCATCCCACCAGGTTTCAGTGATGCCTATTATATCATATTTGTTTTGTTGTGCTAGGAGTTCAAGTTCATCTTGCTTATTTCCCATGCTCTGTGCATTAGTGTAGAGACATCTAAGACCAGGGGTAGGCAACCTTTCCCCTTTAAGGGCCGAGGGACTTCAGCTCCCAGAAGCCTCAGCTATGTTGGCCAATAGTCCCATGTTGACCAATAGCTCCTGGGATTCTGGGAGCTGAAGTCCCTCGGCTCTTAAAGGGGAAAGGTTGCCTACCCCTGTCTAAGACCATATGCCCCCTTTACTTGCTGCCTGTGCACATTTTTTGCTTCCCACTGTTGGGCCCTTGCACTGTTTGCCTTGTTCCCTCTATGACAGTTTGACTATTTTTTCCAGTCCTTTTGTCTTCCAGAACATTGTCTCCCTTCCCCACATAACTCAGTTTAATGTCTGTTTCATATCTTGGATTTAACCCTACCTTATGTACCTTATAGATCAAAATCTGTAAACCATCTAGGCTGCAGTCCTTTACCCAGTCCTGTAAATTTATTGCACTCACTATTTTTTTGCTTCTGAGATGAAATGTATAGGACAGCACTGTCAATAATCCTATGTAGATTTGTAGTAATATTGCAGAGGTCAATGGGACTGCAACCTCTGCTTATTATGTGAGAGCTTGCTTTCATAATAGGGCTTCATTAAAAAAAATAATTCCTGTTTAACGAGAACTGCAAAGTTGTTAACATTAAAAGGAAAATGTAGTTATTGGGAGCGTGTTATGGACTGTGGTACATTTCTATAGAGATCCCAATGAACCCAAAAAACTGAATGGATTCATTGTACTGTAATGGAATATCAGTATGATTGACCTGATTATCAACAAGGCCTTAGCTGACTGACAGAGCATTTGCTTTGCAGAGTCAGTGAGCTAGTTGGATCTCTAGTAGCAAGGTTGGGAGAAATGTCTATCTGAGACTTTAGAGAACCACAGCCAATTGAAGTAGATAATATTGATTTAGATGGATCAGTGATTTGACTTAGATGCTTATCACAATGCTGTTATACAAGTATAGTGGTGAATTATTCCCTCCTTTGCCTTAACCTTATCACATGATGACATGGTTTTCCAGGTGGTATTGTGCTGCAAAATCTTTGGGCTTTTTTTTTTTGCTGGAAATAATCCATTAATATCCCCACTTTCCCAATATCGTTCAGTAACCAGTTTGAGTGGGAATGTCTCATTGTACTTCATTGAGAGAATGACTGCCTAGTGCAGGGGTAGGCAACCTTTCCCCTTTAAGGGCCGAGGGACTTCAGCTCCCAGAAGCCTCAGCCATGTTGGCCAATAGTCCATGTTGGCCAATAGCTCCTGGGATTCTGGGAGCTGAAGTCCCTTGGCCCTTAAAGGGGAAAGGTTGCCTACCCCTGGCCTAGTGGGTGTGATGTGGGTATGGTCTGATCGTCCCTCCCTTGGGAGCTCCCAAGGAAATCTCCAACAGGGAAGCCTCAGACTTCTTCCAGTGCTTGTAGGGAGATGACAAAATTTCTCAAGAAAACAGATGTTTTTCATGATCTGTTTTCTGTGCTCTACACTATTTAAGCTCTTTTTCAATTTAAGCTCTTTTTCGATTAATTTATATACACAAACACACAGTTTGCTGTTGTAATGCAATAACAGTGTGAGCCTGACCTGACCTGTTAACTGTTGGAAATCAATATTCAGATGCCTTTACTACACTAGGATATTTTTCAAAGATCACTGCACTATTTTCCTGCAGTACCATGCAGCACAGTGCTACTACCACAGTGTTACATTTTAATATATACAGTATACTTGTATTTTCTGGCGTATAAAACAACTTTTTACCCTAGAAAAGGGTCTCAAAAGTCAGGGGTCGTCTTATACACCGGGTAGAGGAGGATGAGGATGAGGGGAGAAGGAGAAGGAAGCCAGGTGAGAGGATGAGGAGGATAAGGACAAGGAGAGAAGGAGAAGGAAGCCAGGAGAGAGGATGAGGATGAGGGGAGAAAGAGAAGGAAGTAGGCGAGAGGATGAGGAAGAGGGGAGAAGGAGAAGAAGGAGAAGGAAGCCAGGAGAGAGGATGAGGAGGATGAGGACGAGGGGAGGAGAAGGAAGCCAGGCGAGAGGATGAGGAGGATGAGGGGAGAAGGAGAAGGAAGCCAGGCGAGAGGATGAGGAGGATGAGGACAAGGGGAGAAGGAGAAGAAAGCCAGGCAAGAGGATGACGACGAGGGGAGAAGGAGAAGGAAGCCAGGCGAGAGGATGAGAACGATGAGGATGAGGCCTGCCGGTAGAGATCCGTCTTAACAGCCTTTTTAAAGGCTGTAAGAGTAGAAATGTGATGGACCTCCTCAGCTAGGTCATTCTACAACTTTGGAGCAGTGGTGGAGAAGGCCCTCTGACTAACCAAAGTTAGCCTAGATTTTTTTCGGCTGTAGTAGGTTCATCTCCAAGGACCTTAGTGTGTAGGATGGACAATATGGAAAAAGGTGATGCCTTAAGTATTCTGGTCCCAAGCCATGTAGGACTTCAAAGGTAATAACCAGCACCTTGTACCTTGCCCATAAACTAATTGGCAACCAGTAAAGGTACTTTAGGACCGGTTTTTATATGATCATTACGAGAAGTACCTGTAATCAACCTGGTTGCCATATTTTTTGCAAGCTGAAGTTTCCAAACTTGGCACAAGAGTAGCCCCATGTACAGCGCATTACAGAAGTCTAATCGAAAGGTTATCAGTGCATGTACTACTGTTTCAAGGTCTCCCTGCTCCAGGAAGGGATGCAGCTGGCGTATCAACCAAAGCTGATAACAGAAGCTCTTGATTGTCACATCCACCTGAGCTGTCAAGTGAAGTGACAAGTCAAGGATCACCCCCAAGCTGTGGACAGAGTCCTTCAAGGGAAGTGTGACCCCATCCAGAACTGGCTGACATAACTCCATTCCCGGGATCGGGTTTCCTATGACAAGTACCTCCATCTTACCTGGATTCAGCTTGAGTCGGTTTTCCCTCATCCAATCCATTACCGTTCCAAGACAGGCATTCAGAGGACAGATGCCATCCTTAGTCATTGCATCAATCTGAGACATAGAGAAATATACTGATAATACCCCGCCCCATGCCTCTGGATGATCTCGCCCAGTGGCTTCATGTAAATGTTGAATAGCATTGGGGACAGATTTGCACTTTGAGGGACACCCGATTTGAGTTCCCTCTTGGCCAAACAACTGTCCCCAAGTGACACCATCTGGAACCTACCCAAGAGGTAGGACTGGAACCACTACAATGCAGTGCCGCCGATACCCAACTCTTTCAGGCATTCCAGAAGGATACCATGGTGTATGGTATTGAAGACCACTGAGAGGTCCAAGAGCACCAACAGGGTCACACTTCCCCTGTCAATGCCCAGACGGAGCCCATGACAGTCTCAACTCCGTACCCTGCCCTGAATCTGATTTGAAATGGATCCAAAAATCGGTTTCCTCCAAGACAACTTGTAGTTGATTGGCGACTGCCCTCTTGATCACCTTGCTCAAAAATGGCAACAGCAAAACAGGGAGGGGATGCAAGCGCTGGGCCAAGGAAGGTGGGCGTTGGCCCTTTAAATCTCCATCTCTTCCAAGGCAGCGTGTGCCTGTTTGAGCTCAGGGCAGGACTATATAAGCCCTGCTGGAACACCGGCTCTAGGGACGTGGCAGCAGCAAGCGCTGGACCAAGGAAGGTGGTCGTTGGCCCTTTAAATCTCCATCTCTTCCAAGGCAGCGTGTGCCTGTTTGAGCTCAGGGCAGGACTATATAAGCCCTGCTGGAACACCGGCTCTAGGGACGTGGCAGCAGCAAGCGCTGGACCAAGGAAGGTGGGCGTTGGCCCTTTAAATCTCCATCTCTTCCAAGGCAGCATGTGCCTGAGCTCAGGGCAGGACTATATAAGCCCTGCTGGAACACCGGCTCCAGGGACAAGCGGTGGTGCTGCGAGCTGGAACATCTCCTCTGGCGCTAGCAGCGGCTGAGGTGGTATTTTGTAGAACAAATGTGAGGACTCTAGGCCACTGCTCCAGGGATGCCTCTGAAGGTCAGGAACAGAGACCAGGCGGCTGGGTGTTTGGCCATGGTGCACGCCCAAGGACCATCTGCCTCGGACCTTGCCACCTGTGGTGATGAGGAGGCTGGGCGTTTGGCCATGGCACACGCCCAAGGACTATCTCGCCTGAATCTTGGCGCCTGTGCTGACAGGGAGGCGCTGCAGGGCTACAGGAGCTTTTAAGCTCCACTTACCACCACTGACTGCAGTCCTGTGGCCTGGAGTTATTGCCCCCCCCCCCCTTGAGGCTGGGAATGTGGTGGGGGCGGCTATCGGAGTTGCGCGGGGGAACGGAAGGTATGGTCGTAACAGAGGGAACATATGTTACAAAAGAAGGAGGGATCGCTGTTTGGTAGCTATCCCACCTTCAGTTCCCCCTGTTTCCCAGAATGGAGAGAGCAGACCAACCATTCCACAGAACCTCACTCTGCTCCTTTGCAATACCAGGTCGGTTAAAAATAAAACTCATATCATCCAGGATCTTCTCCTGGATGAGGACACCGACCTGGCTTGCATCACAGAGACCTGGCTGGGGGGGGATAGCGCAGTTATTTGGGCACAGACCCTCCCAGCTGGGTACTCTGTTATAGAGCAGGTGAGGGAAAGTGGGCGGGGGGGCGGAGTGGCTCTGGTTCATAAAAACACCTTGACCTTGACCAGGATACCTGTCCAGAACACAGCCCACTTCGAGTGTATGTACCTTAGCCTGAAGACCAGGGATAGATTGGGGATTCTGCTAATCTACCGGCCACCCCGTTGTCTAGTAGACTCCCTGACTGAGCTGACGCAGCTGGTCTCTGAGCTGCTTTTGGAGACCCCCAGACTTTTAGTTTTGGGGGACTTCAACATCCCGCTTGAGACCAGCCTAACAGGTGCGGCTCGGGAGTTCATGGAGACCATGACAAACATGGGCCTATCCCAATTGGTCAACGGGCCCACACATTGTGCAGGTCATACACTCGATGCGGTCTTTAGTATGGAACAGGAATATCCATGGGCGGAGGTGGTAAGTACCTCCGCATTGTCATGGACGGATCATTTCCTGGTCAAGACTGAACTTAGAGCCAATATCTGCCCCACCGGGGGTGGTGGACCTATTCGTATGGTCCGCCCTCGAAGGCTGATGGAGCCTATGGGATTCCAGAAAGCCTTAGAGGGTTTAATGGTTGGGAATGCCGATGACCAGAGCTTCGGCTCTGGTTAATACCTGGAACGTCGATCTTACCAGGGCTATCGACACAATCGCTCCCAAGCGTCCTTGCCATCCCGCTTCAAATCGAAGGCCTTGGTATACGCCGGAGCTTAGGAGGATGAAGCGGGCTGGACAACGGCTAGAACGCAGGTGGTGGAAGACTCGGCTCCTATCTGACAGAACTCGCCATAGGAATTTTCTTCGTTCCTATCGGGAGGCAATACGCGCAGCGAAGAGAGTTTTCTCCTCTGCGCGTATTGCGTCTGCAGAGTCTCGTCCAGCAGAGCTGTTTAGGGTGGTGAGGGAGATGACGCAGGTGCCCCCTGCGCCAAATCCCTTGCCTAACCCAACGACGGCCTGCTGTGACGCGTTTAATAACTACTTTGCAGATAAAATCTCTCAGATAAGAGCCGACCTAGATGCCACTCTTGAAACAGAGTCTATAGGCGAGGTGTCCAGTAACTCCGTCAATGTGGTTATACTGGATCAGCTCCAATCTGTGAGTACTGAGGACGTGGACAAGCTGCTTGGAAAGGTGAGGAAGACAACCTGCCCTCTTGACCCTTGCCCATCATGGCTGGCCATCCAGGGAGGGGATGCATTGATGAGATTCCTTACGGATATCATCAATGCATCCTTCAGGGAAGGATATGTTCCATCTTGCCTAAAGGAAGCGGCTGTTGGGCCACTTCTGAAAAAACCTTCCCTAGATCCCCTGGATATGAAAAATTATAGGCCTGTGTCATTGCTGCCATTTTTGAGCAAGGTAATCGAGAGGGCGGTTGCTCTTCAGCTCCAAGCGGTCTTGGATGAAGCCGATTATCTAGACCCATTTCAAACCGGCTTCAGGACAGGCTTTGGGGTTGAGACCGCCATGGTTGCCTTGACCGACGATCTGCGTCTGGACATCGACAGGGGTAGTGTGACCCTGTTGGTGCTCTTAGACCACTCAGCGGCTTTCGATACAATAGGCCACAGCATCCTCTTGGACCGCCTGAAGCGGTTAGGTATCAGGGGCACTGCTTTGCAGTGGTTCCGGTCCTTCCTCTCGGGTAGATCCCAGAGGGTGCTGCTCAGGGACTGTAGCTCTAGTAAGCGGGAGCTCACTTGTGGGGTCCCTCAGGGGGCTATTTTGTCCTCGATGTTATTTAACATCTATATGAAGCCGCTGGGTGAGATTATACACAGTTATGGTGCTGGGTGTTATCAGTATGCTGATGACACCCAAATCTATTTCTCCGTGTCTCGTTCGTCGGCCTTGAATTCCAGTGGCATCTCCTCTCTCAATGAATGTCTTCGGGCGGTAATGGGCTGGATGAGGAAAAACAGATTGAAACTGAATCCAGACAAGACGGAGGTGCTCACGGTAGCGGCCCCGAAACCAAGAATGGGGTTGCAACCTCCAGTCCTGGATGGGGTCACACTCTCCTCCGGTGACTGTGTTCGCAGTCTGGGGGTGCTCCTTGACTCGTCGCTCCTGATGACAAATCAGGTTAATGTGACGGTCAAGAGCGCCTGTTATCAGCTTCGGCTGATACGCCAGCTGCGCCCTTTTCTGGAAGTAAGGGATCTCGAAACTGTTGTGCACGCGCTGGTAACCTCCCGCCTCGACTTCTGTAATGCGCTCTACATGGGGCTACCCCTGTGCTTGGTTCGGAAGCTTCAGCTGGTTCAGAATATGGCAGCCAGGCTTATTTCTGGTTCATCTAGGAGGGACCACATTACTCCGGTTTTGAGGACCCTCCACTGGCTGCCTATCAGCTTCCGGGCCCAGTACAAGGTGTTGGTTATTACCTTTAAAGCCCTAAATGGCTTGGGTCCAGGATATCTCAGGGACCGCCTCCTTCCATACAATCCTCCCCATGCTCTCCGTTCCTCTGGGAGGAACCTGCTGCAGCCTCAAAAATCTAGGCTCGTGGCGACCTCCCAGAGAGCCTTTTCTGTTGTCGCCCCTAAACTCTGGAATGACCTGCCGGACGAGATCCGTCAGTTGACATCTTTCGACAGCTTCAAGAAAGCTGTCAAGACGGATCTCTTCCAGCAGGCTTTTCCAGAGTAATTTGTCCCGGCCTTGGGCCTTCTGACTCTGCGTTCCTTCTGTGGCCCCACCACTTGTTGGTGAATGAGGAACGCTTTTGAGTCTGACCTGGGGCATTGTAATTTATTTTAGCTATGGTGTTTGTATTTTTTAGGTTGTAGGTTTTAAAATTTGTTAATGGATATTTTAATTATATGTTATTTAATACTGTTTTATTGGGAGATGGGATGCTTGGGAATTTGATGTATGTATTTTCTTTTATTGTAAGCCACTTGGATTGATTTCATTAAGTGGGATATAAATAAATTTTATTTATTATTATTATTATTATAATTATTATTATTATTAAATTTTATTATTTTTTAAATTACTATAATTATTTCTGTCCAGGGGGTCCAGAGAGGGCTTTTTAAAGAGTGGTCTAACCATTGCCTCCTTAAGTCAAGAGGGCAGGGACACCTCCTTGAAAGATACCTCTTGGGAGTCCCTCTTTCATCAGTTTTGCTCAGGTGGTGAACCCAGCCCAGGGGTCTCATGTAGCTATTGATTATCGGACAAGGATAGAATTAGTTCTGTAATTGGATGTGAGGGGATGGTGGACCCCATCACCAAAAGGGATAGAATGCTTTTCTGCTGTAGGCCATCTGCTGTTTCATCTACCACTAATAAAGCTTATCTTATAACAGTAATGTGTTCAGCATTGAATGAAGTCTTTGGGTGATCTGGAACTATAGCCAGTCCTGGAACAGAACCCTATTATTTTGATGTGGGTTTTTCTTTGAGTATTTTTAAAAAGTTAACATAAGAAGGAAAAAGAAGGAAGGGGAATCTAGTAGCACTTCAGATATATTTCAGAGAGATAGATTTTAGTGTTAGCTTTCATAGTCTTGAGTCCACTTCATCAGAAGCTTACGCTGAAATATATCAGTTAGTCTCAAAGGTGCTATTAAATCCTTCCTCCTCTCCTCTTTCCTATATGCTGAAACAGATTAATATGGGTATCTCCTTGAAAAGTAAAGAGTTAAACAATTGCCCACCAAGTGTTCACTTTCCCCTGTACTAAGAAGAGTAGGATAGAAGCATGTAACCAGACCTGAAATATACTGCTAGGGTTTCTCCAGATAATCCGAAAAAGAAATAATACTTGAACAGATTCCAAAAAATTGCATTTCTGTTTTTTTAAGTATTGCCAGGTTCCCGTTTGTTTAAAAGATAGAAATAAACAATTTACCGTACTGTCTTTTATAGGAAAGCCGACGACGAATGAATTATCTCCTTGATGTGTATTTATTTGATGGAGAAGATTTGGCTCTGAATGCAGCTGTCTTATTATGGCCTCAAAATATTAATCCCATCTTCGATGAAAATGATGATGTAAATATATTCTACATACATGTTTAAAAAATTCTTGGATTACAGGGCAGGAAAGACTTTTGTTACTTTTGAAGGCTGTTGTTAGTGAAGTTTACCATCAGTGGCCAATAGAAGTCATGCATGGTGCATTTGCTCTTCATTGTAAAGTGACTCTCTCTGTACATCTTAGGTTACAAGTATGATTAACATCTTTTTCTTGTAGATTATTGAGCAATCTAAACGTAAAAGTGAAAATGAATTATTGGCCAAACGTGAGAAATTGATACTGGAAATAGAAAGGCAGACTCGCCGTATGCAAGAGTTCACAGAATACTGTGATTTGGATCGCATGCAACAGGTCTGTGATAATGCTAGAAAGAGGGTTGTGCTTTTCACAATAAATATATGCATTTTAGGATAATTAATAAACAAGTTGGCAAAAAACAGAAAATGAATGAAGTTTTATGTAATACTAAGCTGATTATTAGGGGAAGCAGACAGGCGGCCCTGGGCCGCCCCAGGAAGCTGCGCCGCGGGGCTGAGATATCCCCACACCTTGGCCCTGCGGCGCAGCTTTGCCACCCCAGGAAGGAGCGCTAAAATAGCGCTCCTTCCACAAGTCGCCGAAGGTGCACCGCAAAAGGCTGGCGGCGCACCTTCGGCGACTCTTCCGCCGCAGCGTGTGCGGACGCTGCGGCGGGAAGGCATCGTTGGAGCCCCGGCTGTGCGGAGGGGCCGGCGCTCCGATGATGCCTTCGGGAAGGGGTTGGGACACCCACCATTCGACTGCCCCTCCCCTTCCTTGCCCCCAAAATGGCCCTTTGCGCCGTCTGCTTCCCCTCTAAGTTAAGCTGACAATCTTACTATAATAGAAATGTTTGGATGTTTAGATAATGACGTTAAAACAAGGATGGGGAACATGTGATCTTCCAGCTGTTGTACTCTGTAGCTATAATCATCATAGGCTCTGCTGGATGGAGCTGATGAGAGTAAAATCCAGTAAACTCTGGAGGCCACATGGCTCCCATCCTTACAATGCAAGCTTAGGGCTAAAGTAGGCATAATGGTGCAGCCACAGTCAATGATATAAACAGTAAGTACACTTTAGAATTGTAACCAGAGTTCTGTAAGCATGAGAGGCTCATCTGTACAAAGTCTAGCATATTACTAATGATGATAGAAGCAGTACTTAATAGGCTTGTGACACTTGCACAGCTACATTGCATGAAGGAATTGCAATAGCCATGGATGCATATCTGGAGGAAGAATTACACTGGCAAAATATTGTGATTTATCTGTTTGTTTGTTATTTATAGTGATTCTGTCCACTCCTCAAGGAGCCAGAAATCGGCTTCTTCCCCACAGGGTGACAATCTAAAAAGAGACAACACAAAATAAATTAGATGAGGAGAACAGAGAAAATAAAATAGGCTTTCAGTAGGGCTGGTGAAACCTCCCTACTTCTCCCTGCTTCCCATCTCATCTGTTGGCTACAGGCTGCTAGAATGGCTGCCCATTATGACAATTTACCTCCTCTCCTGATTCTTTCTATCTTGTCTTCTGAAGAGGCTCATCTCACTTTCATTCTTACCTTTGTATCTATCTTGTCTTTTTTGTGTTATCTCTTTTTTCAGTTCCTATTCAATAACAACAAAAAGCCCCTGCTATCATCACTGTCTTTACTTTAGTCGGGATCCATTAACAACACATAATTATAGCATTATTGTTCTACTTTAATTGTCATGGTTCCATCCTATGTAATCCTGGAAATTGCAGTTTAAGGAGGAGCATTTAGAATTTTCAGCCATTTCTGGCAAGAAGGAAGTCTATATAGATGGTGAGGTATGTGAGAGGATGAGAGAACATATATAAGAGGATGTGAAGAGAAAGGAAAAGGAAAAGAAGATGAAAGATAAAGGAATGGAGTATAGAGAAGGTAAAGGAAAGGAATGATGAAGGGAAGATAAAAGAGGGAGTTATTCTAGTGAGATGTATGTAAGTGAGACGGATGAGTAAAGGTAAAGGTATTCCTCATTGACAAGGTTGTCAAGTCGTGTCTGACCATCACACCAAAAATATTAATTAGTTTAAATTAATTCGATACTAATTGGGAAGAGACACTTCCCTCCCATTTTTCTGAGGGAAGTCATTCTCCCCACTTTCAACATGTAGACAGCCATTCTAAGGTTCCATCATCCTTTCTTCTTTCTCCTTACTCAGTGCATTTTAGATTCACCAGTAGCCAGGAATTGCATCAGACAAACCAGTTTTCAGTTTTGCTTTTATTAAAAATTAAAATCAGTGAAAGTACGGAATGTACAAGCAATCTAGCTCCCCACCAATAATAAAACAGACTCTCCAGAATCCTCCACCTCTTGTCCCTAATTTGATGAATTCTTATGAAAGCCTCCAGTTTGAGAAACCCTCAGGACAAGCCATAAAAAGTGATTTCACAGGGCATTGACCCTCTCAGTCAGAAAAGGTTTTTTTTTTTAGCATTTGTTTTTGCAGGGCAGGAATCCTGTATCTTTTCCCCAGAGCATTCTTCTGAGGAAGACAGTTGCAGCCCCAATTCTAGACTTCTTGTGCCTGTAAATCTTCCTGGTGGAGGATAATGAGCTAGATGAGCTCCCTTACCCATCTCCACAAATGACTGGTCTGATAGAGAAGACAGGGAGGAGAGTGATTTGGACTAAGTGAAGGAATCATTCATGCTAATGAATTTATTCCTCTTCTTTTGGAAGTATTGGTGACTGAACCTCTATGGTGCAGCAAAAGCTCTTGAGCAGCAGCCTTCTTTTTAAATTTCTTCTGAAGTAACATCGTGGGGAGCCATGATGTTTCTTAAGTCCAAGGTCTCCATCAGCTATGTTCCCTTTCCACCCACGTTCAAGTAAATTTGTAAAGTCTGAGTAGGGATCTCTTTATATGCTAGGAAATGTGTTAACATTGCACAGCTGTACACACTCCCAAAACTATGAATGACTTCATAAACCCCTAATGAATGCACCCATTACTGCCCTTTTGTTGGGAAGCCTAGTCTTGAAGAAAGAGTATGCTTGGAAAGATGCTGGTGCAAAACATTCAGTGTTATCAAAATTTAGAAGCCAAGACCTTACAGAAGAACTTCATTGAGTTTTACAAAGCATATACCGTATTTTCGTAGCTGACACCATTAAAAAATCACTCACCTTGCCTTTATTTTTAACTGGTAGTTATGTCTTTAAGAGATATTATTTGTAGTCTTATGGATTAATACATGATTAACTGAGTTGCCTAAGTTTTTCTCAAGAAAATTACATCTGTTTTTAGTATGTAACGGACATGAGAACACTGCAAAAACGCATACAAGATGCTGATGAAGCTGTTGTCTTTATTAATAAAGAAGAGAAGCTTTTAAATTGGGAACTGACAGAATACCCAGATTTGGAAACCTTAAAAGTTAATATTGAGCCCTATCAAAAACTTTTTGCTTTTATACTGAAATGGCAGCGGACTGAAAAACGGTAATGAAATACAGAGTTATTTAAATGAAAAAATGATTGAAATGTTTAGAGTGCTCCTGTTTGTTAAAAAAAAGTCCTTCACTTTCCTTCACTTCAGAATTATTTAGCATTAAATCCTGTTTGTTTATACAAGTATAGATTTTGCTACTGAGGCTGCAATTTTTTATTCCATGATTTATATTTTAGGCTATAGTTTGGCACATGCTGAGATACAAGTTCTTTTATATAATTTAGGTATGATTTATTTAAATTATGACAAGTAACAAAAAGGTAATACTTAGCTATGAGGTTTTGGAATTGTGTGGTATAGAGTGTGTGTACTTGCAACTCTCCATCTATTGCAGGCAATTTGTGCTACATGATCACAAAGGAAATATGTGAAGATTTTCATATTCCATATATATCTATGGACCTTATCACATGGGGGAAAAAGATGAGAGCATAGTGTCAATATCTCGCAATAACATGAAGATTTTCAGATGATGTTGCCATTACCACGTGATTATCCCGTGAATAAAGCAGCAAAATTGTGCCTTTTTTTATTCATGAGATTTTCTCATGAATAAAAAGCAACGTGATTTTGCTGCTTTATTCATGGGATAATCTTCGCATTATTATGAGATATTGACAGGAGCATAGCACTATGCTCTCATCTTTTTTTTTGCCAGATAAAGTCCTGTGTTAATGGGGGAGCATGTTGTTTCTTATTACTATGTGCAGATTTTTGAAGGGAAGAAGAAGGACAAGCTACCCCTCCATACTCCTCACTGAAACAGCCCCACCATGACACACAATGAGGCAGTTGTTGGTTGTTCATCTGAAGCCCATCGGGTGTTCTCCTCTATTGGAAGAAAGAACTGTATGGTCCAGGGGTAGGCAACCTTTCCCCTTTAAGGGCTGAGGGACTTCAGCTCCCAGAAGCCTCAGCCATGTTGGCCAATAGTCCCATGTTGGCCAATAGCTCCTGGGATTCTGGGAGCTGAAGTCCCTCGGCCCTTAAAGGGGAAAGGTTGCCTACCCCTGTTTTAACAGAACAGTGTGTTGTTGCTCATTGTAGGGTGTGCACCCTCAAAGAGCACCATCAGAACTATTCATGAATAACCTGCTACATTTTGCTGTGTAAAACAGTCAGCTAAGTTCTTTACTCATGATGAGCCAATTGTTTTAGGCTGGTTTCAACACCCTGTTTGCAGCAGAGCCTTCTTTGGATATTTGATTTGCTATAGCTTTGCTCTTCACTGAGAATAGTTTTTTCAATCGAGAAGGTCTTTGTTTCAAATGTGAATGAATTATCTATCTGGGATAACGTGAGTGACTCATCTGTATATTGAAATGGACAGATATAGATGTATAGCACACTTTATTTTAAAAATGTTTAGAATAGTTGATAAAATTGCTCTTCTAGATCTGCAATTCAGTGGATTTTCTGAAAGCAAGCCTATCCTGGATTTCAGAAATGCCTATTCAAACAGCATAGGAAACTAAGGGGCAAAACAGAGGGCCCCAAAGGAGCGGCTTGTCGCTGCCCCTTTCATCGCCAGGTTGGTCTGTACCGGCCCTAAGTTGCTGCTTAAATAATATGTTAGTTCCAGTTTGTTCCCCAAGAACAGCTCACCTGCCCTCCTATACTGTTAAGACTTTACAGTTCTCCCTCCAAATTTGCGGCCTTGAGATTCACGGTTTCAATTATTTGCGATCTCAGGGCCTCCACCCCCCAGACCCCTTCCCCTTGCCCCTCCCTCCCCTGAAAGCTTCAGAGAAATGTTTCCGAAGCCTCTCAGGGATGGGAGGGGTTGAGGAATGGAGTGCTCCTTTCCCTTAAGTCCCTGACCCCCTGAAAGGCTTGAGGGACACTTTCCAGGGTGGGAAGGATGAGGGAAAGGAGCGTTCCTGTTCCCCCACCCCTCCCATCCTAGAAATGCAGTTTTTCTGTATTCATGAGGGTCTTGATCCCCTAACCCCCCGTGGATATGGAGGGACTACTGTATGTGTCATTTTGTTAATGAAAAAAATTATTGTAATGAAAATAAAATCTTAGCCAAAGAGCACTAGTTGATAAATTGTTGTTGTGTGCCCCCAAGCCATTTTTTTATTTACAGCAATGCTAAGGTGAGCCTATCATAGGGGTTTCATGTCAAATTACTTCAAGATTTTTTTTGGGGGGGGTCATTGCCTTCCTCTGAGACTGAGTGAGTGTGACTTGTCCAAGGTCACCAGGTGGATTTTATGTTCAAGCATGGAATCAAACTCTGATCTCCAGAATCGTAGTCCAGGGCTCAAACCACTACATTACGCTGGCACCCAATTGATAAATACTATATGCATAACAAGAATGTATTTTCAAAACTATCAGAACATGGTTTTTGTTTTCATGATTTAGTTTTTATATATTATTTTGATGTTGGTGTACACTGACACAATTGTCATTTTATACTTGAAAAATTAATTTTGTATGATTTTTAAAACCTCTGGAAGTTTTCATAATGCTTACTAAGAAAGCCTTAGTATTGCCAGCCTGTTAAGAAAGTTATGAATTATGATTTTTAAAAAATAACATTGAATTTGGTTTGCACAATATAAAAATCTCCTCTGGAGACTAATAATGTGCTATGTTTCTTTTATTTAATTTATTTCTTGCTATTTTAGAAAGATACTTGTAAAACAAACATTTTAACATATGTGCTTAATTTGTAATTGTTTTAGCTTTTTATTCATGTTAGCTTTTATTTTTCTAGCTGGATGGATGGTGCTTTTTTAGACCTCAATGGGGAAAAGATGGAAACTGAGGTGGATGAGTTTTTTCGAGAAATTTATAAGACACTCAGGTTCTTTCAACAAAAGCTAAAGAAGGCAGAAATAGAAAGAAAGAAATCAGTGCGCAGAGCAGTTGTAGAAGAGAGAGTGGAGGAAGAAAAGAAGGACAGTCCAACTATTTCAATGTGTTCTGCAGTAATGGAGCAGATAAAAGATTTCAAAGTAAGTAGATAATTATAAGGATATAAATGTAAAATAATGTAATTATGATAACGTAATTACCTATTGCAGAGAGTTGTTTAAATTTTTATCTGTACATGCAGGAGTGTGTTGCACAAATATTCAGAAAATAAGCTTACATGTGGACACTTTTTAACAGATTTTGTCTGATCTGAACTTAGAAATGTTCTCAGACACTTTCATAGTACTAAATAATAAGACATCTTAGAGCTCTTTAGACAGTATGTGAATGAATGAAATATAATTTCCAAAGTACCTTATTTTCCGGCGTTTAAGACGACTGGGCGTATTAGACAACCCCCAACTTTTCCAGCTAAAATATAAGTTTGGTATATACTCACCGTATAAGACAACCCCTCTTCCAACGCACACCAAATAAAAATTTTAAAAAATCAGATTTGATTTCAATATGGTAATTTTAATTCAAATGCTTATGACAGGGGTAGGCAACCTAAGGACCGGGGGCCAGATGCAGCCCCCCGAGGCCTTTGGACCGGCCCCAGGCCGGTCCTGCTGCCGCCCCCCCCAACCGCCCACCATGATGATATTGATTATTGTTGTTATTACTTGTTCTTGGGGTTTTCTTGGCAAAATCTCCACAGGGGTTTTGCAATGGCTTTTCTGGGGCTGAGAGAGTGTGCATGCATATTTATTTATTTATTTATTTTTGGTGCTTCGCCCCCCCCCCCCCCAATTGTCTGAGGGACAGCAACCCGGCCCCCAGCTCAAAAAGGTTGCCTACCCCTGGCTTATGACATGCAGGTACTTAGCAGGAAAACTGTCACTTATAAAAACAACAAACTACAGCTCCCATGTTCCCTAGCATTTATCTCTACAGTGTGTTTTGGACCTTACTTTTTAAAAAATAGTCCAGATTTAAATGCTGCTTTAAAAATTATTTCCATCTCCCAGCTATGAGATGGTTGGGGGGAAATGAGAAAGTGTTGGGGGGAAGGACTGCCAATATATTAGGTGATGCATTCTAGGGTATGTACAATTTGCGGCCAAGTAAGTGACCCTGGGCATGTCACACACTCTCAGCCTCAGAGAATGGTAAAGCCAACCCCCATTTGAAGAAACATGCCAAGAAAACCCCATGATAAGGTTGCCTTAGGGTTGCCATAAGTCGGAAGGGACTTGAAGAAACACAAGAACAACAAAAAAGTCTGCAATTGTTTCATAGGTAGTACATGGGAATTGGAGCCAGCATGGTGTAGTGGTTTCAGTGTTGGACTACCACTCTGGAGACCTGGGTTTGATTCCCCACTCTGCCATGAAACCCACTGTGTGAACTTGGACAAGTCACACACTCTAAGCCTCAGGGGAAGGCAATGGCAAACCTCCTCTGAACCAGTCTTGCCAAGAAAACGCCATAATATGATCGTTTTAGGGTTCATCTCTTACTCCTGTTCTTCCTGCCCCCACCTCTGTCCTCCTTGTCCTCTTCTTCTCCCAAGGCTTCTTCCTGCCCCCACTTCTGTCCTCCTTATCCTCCTCTTCTCCCAAGGCTTCTTGCTGCCCCCATCCCTGTCCTCCTCTGTCCTCCTCTTTTCCCAAGGCTTCTTCTTGCCCCCACCTCTGTCCTCCTTGTCCTCTCCTCCTCCCAAGCCTTCTTCTTGCCCCCACCCCTGTCCTCCTTGTCCTCCTCCAAAGGCTTCTTCTCGCCCCCACCCCCCACCTCCTTGTCCTCTTCTTCTCCCAAGGCTTCTTCTCTCCCCCACCTTGGTCCTCCTTGTCCTCCCAAGGCTTCTTCCCATCCCCACCTCTGTCCTCCTTGTCTTCTTCTTCTCCCAAGGCTTCTTGCCGCCCCCACACCGTCCTTATCCTCTTCTTCTCCTGAGGCTTCTTTTTGTCCCCACCTCTGTCCTCCTTGTCCTCCTCTTCTCCCAAGGCTTCTTCCCACCCCCCACCGCTGTCCTCCTTGTCCTCTTCTTCTCCCAAGGCTTCTTCTCCCCCCCACCCCTGTCCTCCTCTGTCCTCCTCTCCTCCCAAGGCTGCTTCCTCCTCGCACCTCTGTCCTCCTCCTCCTCCCCCCCTCCTTCTTATACCCGGCGTATAAGATGACCCCCGACTTTAACCCCAGGTTTTCCTGGGTTAAAAAGTCATCTTATACGCTAGAAAATATGGTATGTTAATTTAATTTTTGAAACATGCTTTAATTTTTTTCCAATCAGGAAAATATCCCATTGGTGAGTATCCTCTGTAACCCAGGCATAAGGACTCGTCATTGGAAACAGATGTCAGAAATTGTTGGGTATGATTTAACACCAGATTCTGGAACTACCCTAAGAAAAGTTTTAAAGCAGAACCTTACCCCATATTTGGAGCAATTTGAAACCATAAGTATGGGAGCAAGCAAGGTAAGAACAAACATTAACTGTTCTATCCAGGCCCACAGAATCTACTGTGTATGACTCTAGTGAGACATTAATTTCCACCCCCACCCCCACTGTGCTTCAGGAATTTTCATTAGAAAAAGCAATGCACACTATGATGGAGGTCTGGGAGTCAATTTCCTTCCAAATAAGTTTATATCGTGAGACTGGAGTTAATATTCTGTGTGCGGTTGATGAAATTCAGACTATTCTTGATGACCAGATTGTAAAAACCCAGACTATGAAGGGATCACCTTTTATCAAGCCATTTGAAAAACAAATCATGGTATGTATAAACATTTTTTGTAAGTCAATTTATCTTTTTAATTTAGAGTATTCAAATATACATATTTAATTAAAATTAAATCAGTGTGTCCAGTGGAACATACCTTTTGATAAAAATGTATAGGATAGTGCAGTCTTACTTTATTGTTGCTTTGCTCTTAGAATTTTATGTATGATGAGATTCAGAAAGTAGCATAATTATGATCTGTCTCAGAATTTGCCAGGTAGCAATAGCATATTCAAATTGTTTTATATTTTAATTTATTGTGATAACCATTTAATCGAGGGGTAGGCAACCTAAGGCCTGGGGGCCAGATGCGGCCCCCCGAGGCCTTTGGACCAGCCTTAGGCCGGTCCTGCCGCCGCTGCCCCCCACTGCCGCTGCCTGCCATGATGATATTGATTATTGTTGTTATTACTTGTTCTTGGGGTTTTCTTGGCAAAATCTCCACAGGGGGTTTGCCATGGCTTTTCTGGGGCTGAGAGAGTGTGCATGCATATATATTTTTTTAAAAAATAATTTTATTTTTAAATTATTTATTTATTTATTTATTTATTGTGCTCCCCCCCCCCCCCCCCAATTGTCTGAGGGACAGCAGCCCGGCCCCCGGCTCAAAAAGGTTGCCTACCCCTGATTTAATCTGTTGATTTAATTTACAATAAACTCCCCAAGTAGGTGCATTTGAATATCCTAAAGCAGGGATGAGATGAGGAATGTATGGCTTCCAAGCAGTATGTTGCCCCTCTGGCCCTCTCCAAAACCCTCCATTTAAAAAAATAAATACTTAACACACACTGTTACCCATAGTGCTTTTAATATCAAAATATAGACTCCATTGATGACTTCCAGATGAACTCTGGCAGTTGGCATAGAGGTATGTGCCCATCGCGCACAAGGCATGGGCCAATCACCCTTAATCCCCAACACACCCATAGCCCCCAGATAGTCTAGGAGAGTTGCTGATGGAATCATCTGATTGCATTAAAACCATCAAGAGGTGCAATGTTTGATCACACTCCCCCAGGATATCGGCCCTTCGGAATAATAATAATAATAATAATAATAATAATAATAATAAAGTTTATTCATATCCCGCCCCTTTGAGATCAATCGGGGCGGCTAACAACAGTAAAATATAACATACAACAATAAAATCTAGTTCCCTCTCCCCCTTAAAAAGTTATTAAATTGGTTACAAGTTAAAACATACGATATAAAATACAACAATAATGTTTAAACAGTTCCACAATGCGGCAGCGATTTTTAATTACATATTTAAAAAATGAAAACCTAGAAGCCCTCTTAAGGGAGGGATTCCTGAAGCCGGGACTATTTATCACAGAAAGGCCTGCCGGAAGAGATCCGTCTTGACAGCCTTTTTAAAGCTTTCTAAAAATGTCAATTGATGGATCTTGTCCGGCAGGCCGTTCCATAGTCTGGGGGCAACAACCGAAATAGCCCTCTGGGAGGTAGCTGCAAGTCTGGCTCTTTCTGGCTGCAGTAAATTCCTTCCAGAGGACCAGAGTGCGGATTAAGACTATCAAGGACAATACAACCCTATACAGCCGGGTGTCATCTTTTAATTATCACCTTTTGCCTCGGGCTCAGCTTGGCCCCATAAAACCCCCAGATTTTGGCCAGTCAGTGTGCTATCTTCCTGGTCTAAACGACTCCACATCACTCTGACCCCTGAAGCTAGTCACCGGCATTTCTGCTCAAACAGACGTTGCGGAGCAGACTTGTCTCCATACCCATTTTTCCCATCCGGGCCCCGAAGGTGAGCCTAGTCTGTCGGTGAGTATATTTCTAAGTGAAGCCTGTATTCTATCCCCATGCTAACTGCTATTTTCCTGAGCCTGTATGAGTGTGTGTGTGCATGTTATTGTGTGACTTTACCCTATAATAAAACTAAAATATTAATTGGAAGGATCTGCCTTTGCTCCATTTCTGGGACTTCCCTGGTCCGCTCAGTATACACATTGGGAGGATGTTCTGCAGGGCTCCGTAGCCAGCCCGTCTTGCAATATTAGGTTAATCATAAATTCCCCTTGAAAATACCCTTGGCTACACACTTTATACCACCTAAAGTATGGCTGGTAATTTTGCTCAATTTGAATCTCGTGGGTTGTTTTAGGCCCAGATGAGGCCTGTATTTAGCAAGTAAACTGGAACCTGGTTTCTGTTTTTTGGCCTTGCTATATCAGCAGCCATTGCATCTGTTACCATGGCTGAAACAAATCCACTCTTGGTTGTATGTCTGGTCCTCCTATGGCGGCTCTAGGTTGTACAAAAGACATCCAGCTGCTGGGCCCTTTTTCTGACAGAAGTTCAGAACTGAGAAAAATCCCATATGGCCTGGACCAGCTTCAGGACTAGTCGCCATAAAATCCAGGTGGATTCATTGCCCCTTTGGTAATGGACCCACTGGCCACCTTGCTTTCTTGTTAAATTAAAACCTCTCCTGGGCCTAAAGCATCCCAGGCCTTAACCAAAAATGTAGGGAAACTTCGTCCTACACTTCCCAATTGCTGTGATGTTTTGAGTCTAGACTTAAAAAATATATATCAACAGAGACATAGCAGGGGTGTAGTGGTCAGGGCCATCTTTCAGGTTCTTGCAAGGGGAAAATGTGGCCACCCAGCTCCTGGCAATTGCCTAACCCATCTCAAAAGGAAGCTACTAAGGGCCGATGCAGACGGCCCGTTTTGGGCAGCAGAGAGCCACCCTGGGGACCAGCAGATTGGGGCCACAGCAACCCCACACCACGGTCCTGATCCTTCCTTTTGCCGCTCCTAAAAGAGTAGCAAAATGCATGTCTGCATGCTGCGCCATGCGTACGGCCACACAGTGTCAGGACGGTGTTGGGGTGGGGTTGGGCATAGGCTGCCCCGCCCCAACTCTACCCCCAGGCCGGCCCTTTGGGCCAGTCTGCAACAGCTCTATATTTTCTGTTGTGTGCAATTTATTAATTTAAGATTTTATTCCTTTATTTTATTCCTTCATATCCCAGCTAATCAATCCATAGATCTTCATAGTTTGCCATAACTCCTTAAGTAACAATATTTGCCATAATTTTAGGTAGTTTATATCACTGTGACTAAAACAGAATGATGTATCTGAAGTTGTTTGTCATATTCTGGGAAGCACTGATGATGTTAAAATATATATAAAATATTCTGGGAAGCACTGATGATGGTAAAATATATTTTTAAACCATGACAAAACTGATTGGTGAATGGAAGGAGCAATTGTCTACTTTCCATCACAAGTGAGAACTCTAAATGGGAGCATCAACTCTAAAGTGGCACAGGGATGAATAGAATGATTTCTAGTTCTGTGTTGTTGGGTTTTCTGTTTTGTCTTTAACCTACATAATATCAATATCTTTTTTCTAAGAGCTTTATTGTATATTTTAAGGAATGGGAAGAACGCTTGGTTAGAATTCAGGAGACTATTGATGAGTGGTTGAAAGTGCAAGCTCAGTGGCTCTATTTGGAACCAATCTTTTCTTCTGAAGACATTATGCAACAGATGCCAGAGGAGGGACGTCAGTTCCAGACTGTTGATAGATACTGGAAAGACATTATGAGATACTGTGCCAAAGACCCCAAGGTAAAATAGTAATTATTAGTTTCCAGCTATTCAGCAGATGAGGCAACATACAATATGTGCCTGAAATGGTGCACAGAGACTTTAAAGTTTCCTCTTTTTCTACAGCAGTTTCCACATCAAAGCCAATCATAAAAGATAATTGAGAGACAGCATTATTACTCTTTGTATCCTAGCCATATTTAAAAATTCAAAAAATGTATATTCTGAAGTTAGTTTAAAACTTTAGACAGATACCTGGCCAACAAGCATGATGTCAACATTTTTTGTTGATGATGTGCAGCTGTTTTTATCAGCTGTCGCCCCAGGAAAGCTCATGAAGGGCAGAAGGAAAAAGGAGGAGAGGCAAGTTGGAGTGGTGGGGTGGGGACAAGGAAAAAGAGAAACAGTGGCATTGTCTAGGAAGGAATGGGTGAAATGGAGAGGAGAGATTGGAAGATAGGGGCACTATCTGCTCTCCTTCCCCCTCCAAGCATTGCAACTATATAAATGGTGTATTTGAGTGTCTGAAGGGCCACCTCTGTTTCAGAAGTTGGTAGTTGGTGTGCTTAATGAGCCTTAACTTTTTCTTACTGTAGATTTTCTTAACTTTCTTGTAGGTTCTTGCTGCTACTTCATTGACAGGTTTGTTGGAAAAGCTTCAGAACTGTAATGAACTTTTGGACAAAATAATGAAAGGACTGAATGCATATCTTGAAAAGAAGCGGCTCTTCTTTCCCCGGTATGCTTTGTGTTGCTCTTGATTAAACTAGAAAAAGGAAAGTTTATGCCACATTGATATGCTAGATGCAAGGCAGAAAGACAAAACCATACTAACTTATTGCATTTACTTTTTAAAAAAAATGTATTTCAGATTTTTCTTCTTGTCTAATGATGAAATGTTAGAGATCCTTTCAGAGACTAAGGACCCTCTTAGAGTCCAGCCTCACTTGAAAAAGTGTTTCGAGGGCATTGCTAAGCTGGAATTTCTTTCTAACCTGGACATTAAGGCAATGTACAGTACTGAGGGGGAACGTGTGGAACTTATTTCAGTCATTTCAACTTCTGAAGCTCGAGGGGCTGTAGAGAAATGGCTAATACAAGTAGAAGACATAATGCTGAAGAGCATACATGATGTCATTACAAGATCAAGACTGGTATGTTTTCATTCAGTGGATACTTACCTTGTTGAAATGCTCCCAGGAACCTGACTAAATCTGACTGGCAAAGCTTTCTCAGTAATGGGGCGGGGGGGGGGGCGGGGGGAGAAGCTCTCTCCTTTAACAGTTCACACCCACTGTTTAGTCCTGGCTTGGCTTTGACCGGCAGGCAAAGGAAAAGCCATGGCATAAATTGTGAGGCACTTCATATCCTCTGAGAGTTCCCTCCATGCCTTGTGTAATCTTTTCAGAGATGTCAGGCATGCCTGCAATAGAGCCAGAATCAGAGGATTCTGTAGTTTCTTCAGACTCCGTGATATAGTCTCTGCCAGAGGATACACCAGCATTAAAAAAAACAAAACAACAACAACAACAAAAAAACTGTGGTTAATTCTAACTGAGGTTGATGGAAATAAAACCAGCTTCAGATCGTAATGAATGAAGCTGGCTTGTTTTCAGTGGCCACAGTTATGATTAACCAAGGTTTAGGGGTGATGAACACACAAAACTATGGTTAATCTAAAACATAAATGATAATTTTTAGTTCCTACTTCATGGCTACACAACAAAAGGAACAAATGAGTTGCTAAGCTTGAGCCTCCCTTAGACTTATTCTTGTCACTATTGTTTAGCATTATGAAGAGCTGTCCCTATCATTAGGCAGAGTGAGCTGACTGCCTCAGGAGGCAGGTGCTTTGGGACTGAGAGTGATGACAAGGTGTTGTATGAAAAAGCTGTGTGTGTGTGTCATATGGCTTACTGTATGTCCCTAAGCTACCCTGCTTCTCTCAGATATGGTGGGACAGATATGTCCTATTGCCAGTGTTGAAACAGATTGGAAATAAAATTTATCTGCTACTCTGGTTGTGTTGAGCTTTTTGTAAGCATAATAGCTAAAAGGATGCCATTTTGTCCTTTGCCTCAGACAGCAAAATGCCTTTGGCTGGCCCTAGTATTAATATTTTTTTTTAAATATAAATTTTATTCTTATTTATAAAGGACAATACAATACAACACAACACAAAGAATACATAGTTACAAAACATTAAACATATAACATATTACACACATTACCACATTAAAACATTACATACATTATAAACGAAACTTCCTGTTTTCCCTCCCTTACCGATTCATATATGCTTTCTTTAGTTTTCTGCTTATCAGCTTTTAACTTAATGTTTACATGTCTACCCGGCTTATTCCATACATGCCCTAATATAGTATAACTTATAATACATATTTAATGATTTTAATCATTTTTTCTCCATTATTTCCAATTTTTTTATTTTACCTAGCATTACGTATTTATACACTATAGTATAATATATCTTGAGTGACCTTGAACCTTCTATTTTAATCTTCTCCAGTTTTTCCAATTGTCTTTACAATCAGGAGATTTGGCCATTTCTTCTTTATATATGTCAATATTTTATCCCATTCTTCTGTATCACATTCCTTTGCCTTTTCATTTAGCTTTCTTGATAACATATCTGCTTCTATCATATCAAATAACTTAATAATCTATTCCTCAATTTGTATTTCTTTTTTAATTTTCCATTTTTTTGCATATATTAATCTAGCTGCAGTTAACATGTAAAAAATAATCTTGCCATAGTTCTTTTCTGTTCTTTCTTCTATCATATTCAGTAACAAAACTTCTGGACTAAATTCTAAATTGACTTCTAATATTTCTTTTATACCACCATTTATAACTTTCCAAAAGTTTTTTGCCTCAACACATTCCCACCACAAATGAAAGAAAGACCCTTTTCCCCTCCCACATTTCCAACATTTGTTTTCTCTATTCCCATATATTTTACTTATTTTGTCCGGAGAAAGATGCCACCTATACATAATTTTATAAAAATTTCCTTTTACATTCTAACTAGCTGAATACTTTAGCCTTCTTTTCCAAGATTTCTCCCATTGAGCTAATTCTAAAGCTTTCCCGCAGTTTTTTGCCCATAAAATCATGTTTCTTTTACCAAATCTTCTTCCAGATAGATTTCTAACAACTTCTTATATATTCTTGACAGCATAGCAGGGTTCTCAGCCCATATGATTTCTTCCAACTCAGTCTTTACACTTGCCATACCCACTGCTTTTTTATCTACCTGGAATCTAGAATTCATTTGGTGGTATAAGAACCACCCACAATTTAAACCTTCTGCTCTAATTTGCTGAAGTTGTTTCATTTCAAATTCTCTTCCTTCTTTCTTTAAGATCTTATCATATTTTAACCACTTCTCTTTCCTCTGAGAGTCTGTTCTAAACAGAGCCTCATGAGAGGATAGCCATAATGGGATTTGAGGACATAGTCTTCTTTTATATTTTTTCCATACTCTGTATAGGGCCACCCTGATAAAATGATTATTAAATTCATGATTAGCTTGAACTTTTTCATAAAACAAATATGCATGGTAACCAAATCTTAATTCCAAACCTTCTAACTTTAACAATTTTTTAATCTTTCATCTAGTCTTTCAACCATATAAAGGAACTGGTTTCAAAATAAAATGTTAAGTTTGGTACTGCCAAGCCACCTCTTTCCTCTGCTTCCTGCATATATTTTTGTTTGATTCTGGTTTCCCCCCCAGCCCATATGTATTCAGAGAGTTGTTTTTGCCAGTCTTTAAAAACACAATCATTTTTAATTGGAATGGTTTGAAATAAAAACAAGATTTTTGGCAAGATGTTTATCTTAATTACTGAAATTCTTCCTAGTAATGATAATTTTAAGTCTAACCGACTTTTCAGTTTTTTTTATATCATTCCATTTTTTCACATAGTTGTTCCTAAATATGTCCGAGTTTTTATTAGTCAATTATTATTCCTAAGTATTTGGCTTTTTTGGTTATATTAAATCCTGTTAATTCTTTTAGTTTTAATTCTTCTACAATAGTCATATTTTTAACAATTACATTAGTTTTCTCTTTATTTATTTTTAACCCGGAGATTTTTTCAAAATCTTTTAATTGTTTAAGCAGATGTTGAATGCCATCTAGTGGGTCTTCAAGTGTTACGGCAATATCATCAGCAAATGCTCTTAATTTGTATTGGTCTCCTTTAATTTTGACTCCCTTAAGCTCTGATGATTCCTTTTTTTTCTTTAATAAAATATCCAGGGTTAGAACAAACAGTATTGGAGACAGGGGGCATCCCTGTCTTGTTCCTTTACTAATCTGTACTGGTTTCGTTTTAGTTCCATTTATCAGTATTTTAGCTGTTTGTTTTTTATAAATTGCATTGATCCAGTTTTGAAAATTTGGTCCTATTTTCATCCGATTTAAAAGTTTTTTCATCAATTTCTATTCTAAGTGATCAAATACTTTCTCTAGATCTAATAGGGTCAATGCTATTTTTTTTCATTGTGGAATTCAAAGTCACATTCAATATTTGTCTTATATTTTCCCTCAGTTGTTTATTCTGTATAAAACCATATTGTTCTTCTGATATTATTTTTGCTACCGTAGTTTTAACCCTGTTTGACAATATGTATGCAAAAAGCTTGTAGTCTGTGTTCAATAAGGAAATAGGTCTGTAACTGTTTGAGTCTTCTTGGTCTTTTCCTACTTTAAGATTAATGTAACATTTGCTTCCTCCCAAGTGGGTGGGATTTTCTCTTCTCCAATGTTGTTCATTGTTAATAATAATGGATTGCATATTTCCTCCTTGAACACTTTATAATATTTGGATGTAAATCCATCCAGACCAGGTGTTTTGTCACTTTTTGCAATTTTTATTGCTTCCAAAAGTTCTTCCCTTGTAATAGGTTGATCTAATTTTAAGCTGAATTCTTCTTTTAAAGTTGGAATTTTACATTGGTCTAGATATTTCTCTATTTCCTTTTCATTTATTTCCTTTGCTTTAAAGATTTTACTGAAATGGCTGTGAAACACTTCTTTAATCTTTTTTTTGTTCTGTAAAAATCTTATCATCACTTTTTATTTTTACTGTTAAATTTTTGTCTTTTTCTTTTATCAGTTTCCATGACAGCTATTTTCCTATCTTATTAGCATTTTGAAATTGTTTTGCTTTTACACGTTTCAATATTTTTATTTCTTCTATGTTTATCATTGAATATTGCTTTTGTAGAATTTTTATTTCTTTTATTATTTTATCCTTATTCCTACTGTTCATTAATTCTTTTTCTTTCTTAATTATTTCTTCCATAATTTGATTTATTTTCCCCTCTTCTTTTTTTGTATCTGCTCATGTTTTTGTTTAAAGAAATCTCTTATCACTGCCTTACTTGCTGCCCATACAGTTCCTAATTTTACTCCATTTCCTAGATTATTTTGAAAATATTATTTCAAAATTTGTTTTCCTTCTTTTATAATATTATTATTTTGGAGTAGATAATCTTGCATTTGCCATCTATATTCTGTTTCTAAGATTTTTATCTTCATGTTAATTGGATTGTGGTCTGAATGCGTTCTAGGAAGTATCTGTTGCTGTTTTTTACTTTATCACATATTGCTTTTGAAACCAAAAACATGTCAATTCTTGCAAATGATTTATGCCTTTCAGAAAAGAAGGTATACTCTCTCTCTTTTTCTTTTTTTATATCTCCATATATCCAGTAGATTAAACATATCTGTTAAATCAAAAAATGTTTTTGGGAGTTTTCCTTGTTTCTCTTTTACTTTTTTACTAGATAATCTGTCAATTTGTGGGCCGATCACTGCATTATACCCATATATTATAATCTCTTTCCCATTTTGTTCTTGTAGTTTTTCTTTGATTTTCCTGTAAAACTTTGCCTTAGAATCATAGAATCATAGAGTTGGAAGAGACCATAAGGGCCATCCAGCCATGCAGGAACTCCCAATCAAAGCATCCCCAACAGATGGCCATCTTTTCTTTTCTTGTGGAGCATAAATCACAACCAATATTATTTTCTTATCTTGTAATGTTATTTCTGTGCCTAGATAATAGCCATTTGTATCATTGAACACCTCTTTAGTGGGTAGTTTTCTTGAAATATAAGTTACAATTCCTCTTTTTTTTTTTTTTTTTGTTTAAATGCTGAAACATACTCCACACCCAATTTTGGGTTTCTCAATAATCTTTTATCTTTATTTTTGATATGCGTTTCCTGCAGGTTTATTATATCACAATTCATTTGGCTTATTTTATGAAAAATTTCTTTCCTCTTCTTCTTATCATTCAGTCCTTTTACATTCCAAGAAAGGAATGTCAAATCCTTTAAATCCGTCCTCATTTTATTTTTGTTTTTTATCTCGGGGGTTTTCCTTTTCCGTTTGGTTTAATTGATAGTTTATTCTGTCTCTTCCAAATTTATATCAGCTTTAGTTGTTTCTTCTTCACTATTTAGTTCTTCTTGTTCTTCTTCTTCAGATTGGATTTGTATATCAACCTTCTCTTTCCCTTCATTGGATTTGATTGCTGATCTTAATCTGCTTTTGTGTATCTGTGTCTCTTGTCTCTCTACATTTTTCTTTATCTCTTTGTTGCATTTTTTCCAGAAATCCTTAGCTTTTTGGATGGAGTTTAGCTTATACCATCTTTACTTATATAAATCTGAAACTCCTTCAAGCTTTTCCCATTTATATATTATTCTGTTTTTATTAAGAAAAGAGGTAAGACATTTGTAATCTTTTCTCTTTCTTAATATTCTTTTAGGAATATCTTTAAATATTTTTGGCTCTTCATCATTGATTATCAATGGTTTATTGTAGCTCAATTCCAAAATTCTATCTCTTGTCTTTTTCCTTAAGAAATATATTACTATGTTGCTTGGCCAGCCTTTATCTCTGGCTACTTGAGAGTTAAGTCTGAACAATTTATTTATTTCCCAATTTATATCTTGAATAGATATTTCTGCATATTCTGAAAGTATTGGAAGAAAATAATCATACAAGTCTTCATTTTTTAGTTCTTTTACTCCTCTGATTTTCAAACAGTTCTCTCTTTCTTTATATTCTTCCAAGGCTTTTTGATCCAGGAAGAGCCCTGGTGGTGCAGTAGTTAAATGCCTGTACTGCAGCCACTCACTCATAGACCACAAGGTTGCGAGTTCAGTACTAGCCAGGGCTCAGGCTAGACTCAGACCTGGATCCTTCCGAGGTCGCTAAAATGAGTAACCAATTGTTGGGGGGGCAATGAGCTTACAGTTGTAAACTGCTTAGACATCCCATAGTGCGATATAAAGCGGTATATAAATGAAGCTGCTTTTGCTTTTGCTTTGCTTTGCTTTTTTCCAGATTCTATTTTTCAGTGTTTCTTGTATTTGCTATATCCTCTTCCATACTTCCTGTTTTTCTTCTAATATGTCCAATCTTTCCTTCATCTTACTTATACCCTTTGTAACTTCTTCTAATGATGTTTTTATATCCTTAAGTTCCATCTTCATATCCTGTTTTATATCTGCCCTTAGCAATTTTTTTCATATTATGTTCCATTTCAACTTGCATTTTTTTATCTCCTCCAATATAAATATTTGTTTGTTAGATTGTCTTCTATGTGTGTCTCTGTGTTTGAGGAAGCAAAGTTGTGACTTTGGAAGTTGCCATTATTTTCCCCCCCTCTTTATATTCATTTATATTTTCTTTGTCTTCAAAATAAATTCTATGCTTTTGTTGTTTTGTTAATTCAATTCATACATTTTCTTCATCAATTTTGGATCTATTATCTTTTTAATTTTAAATTTTGTCAATATTGAAGAGTCTGTAATTCCTTTTATTTTTACCAGGTTTCCCCTAACAACTTAATAGATCAATATTTTATATATTCACAGTTCATTTGTCAATTTTTAAATTTTCTTGTTTATTTAGTCCATAATAGTCCACTTTCAATGAGTTTCCTTATTCACTTATCTTGATTTAATAAATGAAAGCTTGATTTGAAACCTTGTCTCATTTGATTAATCCAATTGAAGTAGCTGAGTCTATTCCTTCCAATCAAGTTAATTCACTTGTCTTCAAAATGGAATCTAAGATTTTGTTGTTTCATTGAGTCAATTCATATATTTTATTCACCAGTTTTAAATCTAATTTTTTCAATGAATTTATCTTAGTTTAACAAATGGAAAGCTTATTTTTGGATTTTATCTCATTTGATTAGTCCAGTTACTGCAGCTGAGTCAATTCATTCAAGTCTAGTTGATTCACTTGCGTCCCTTTAACTTTTTATTTTGCTCCTCGGTAAGTCAAAGGTTCAAAATTATAATAACAGAGGGTTTTAATAGTTAATTATTATATGTGAAGTCATAGGCTTTCATGGTCGGCATCCATAGTTTTTTGTGGGTTTTTCGAGCTGTGTGGCCATGTTCTAGAAGAGTTTCTTTCTGATGTTTCGCCAGCAGCTGCGGCTGGCATCTTCAGAGAGATGCCAGCCACAGATGCTGGCGAAATGTCAGAAAGAAACTCTTCTAGAACATGGCCACACAGCCTGAAAAACCCACAAAAAATAATTATTATATGCTTCTCTCCTTATTTTCCGGTTTGTTTTTCTTACCCCTTCTCTCTTATTTTTTCCCCTTCTCTTCTTACTCTTCTTTTTCCCACTTTAGTTTGCAGCTGTTTATAATCTTTCCTTTCTCCTCACTTTTCCTTTTTCTTCCCTTTTCTTTTCCACTCCCTCCTTCTTAGTCTTACCTTCAGTCCTTCGAGGACCTGTTACTTTGTATCTTTGTTCTTTCTTTCTCCTGTCTCTCCGCTGTTTAAGTCCTTCCCCCCCCCCCTTCACCTTCCTCCTTCCTCCTTGCTTTCTTTCTTACTGTCTGTCTTCTTAACTCTTCCTGCAAGCTGGGTTTATCCCAGGTTGATAACTCAATGTTTCAGGTCTAAAAGTGGACGTTGTTCTTATATCTTCTCTAGTCTTTTTAGAAGAATTTTTGATTGTCGACTGGCATTTGCGGCTTTGCTGCTTCATCTGCTGCTGCGCTGCTGGTATTTTCCCCATGGCTCCTTCTGGCTTTCTTCGAGCTTGCCACCACTCCCCACTTTCTTGGGTCTGGGCGAAACTCACTCCCAGCCCATACAGAGTCTCTGTGGGGTACCACCAAACCCTCTATGCCAAGAGAGGTTACTACCTTGTTGTTTTCTCTTTCTTGTTGTATACAAAAGGATTAAAGGCAGCGCATAGCGGCGTTTCTCGGGAGCTCCTCCGAAACGCAGCTCACGCCCTCCCTTGCCAAACGGAAGTCCGGCCCTAGTATTACTTCTAAACCAAGCCAGAATGCCTTTGATTAGCAAGTGCCTAGGACAAATAGTGGGGAGAACCATTGCCTTTGGTCACTGTTTGTGAGCTTCTGAAATGCCTCTAGGTGGCCACTATTCGATAAAAAAAACTCTGGGTAGGATGAACCTTTGCATCAGGAATCTTTTTGTGGTACTTCAGGAGAATAAACTGTATACTGATTTATGACTAAATAGAGGAATAGTTAAAATGTAATCATACAAGCAGAGACATCTCCTGGAATTCTGAAAATTAAGAGTTGTATCCAATTAGCTTCTCCCACTGTCAGAAAAGTTTCCACCAGCTAAATGGGGAGGGATCTGTAGTTTCTTCTCCTGCAAAACTTTACTTGTGATTACCCATTTTTCAATGCGACTCCAATCCCCTCCATACACACTCAAAATCTTCTCTGGACATTTGGCTAGAACGGGTTCCTAACCTTTCTGACTCTCTGAGCCCTTTTTAGAATCAATTTCTATGGCGGAGCCCCTAAGAGGCCTACCCTATGTCTTGCAAGTTAATGGTGTTTAGGAGTAGTGTTACTTTTTGTTTCTTATTCTTTAATTTCATTCAATTTTAATTTCTTTCATTTTCCTGGAGCAGCCGTGGAGCACCTGGGAAATGCATGCAGAGCCCTAAGGGCTCCTTGGAGCACAGTTTGGCAATCACTAGGCTAGAGGATTGTCTGGAACAGCTTTGGAAGGGGTAAAGGGGAAGGAGAGGATGTTCCATTACTTAGGCAGATGTTTGCTCATATGACATTTTATACCACTTTATTAGATGTACATTCTATAAATTATTCTGCAGTGTCATCAGTTGTTAGTAATTATGTTCTTAGGCAATGTCATTAATTTTCATAGGCATATCCAGAAAGAAAAAGAAAAGACTGGGTGAGAGAATGGCCTGGTCAAGTAGTTCTCTGTGTCTCACAAATGTTCTGGACAAGTGAAGTACATGAAGCCATAGTCAATGGCTCAGAGGTATTATGCCACATTGCTTTCATATTTTCTTTTAATATTGCATATTGTATTTTGTTCACATTCAGTTATTAGATATTTTTAGAATGTTTGTGTTATTAAAACTAATCCCTTGAATTAATGATGCATGGTATGTTGGAAGCAAGGTCAAATCTTAATGTATGAAGGAAGTTTGTCTACTGATTATGATCTGGAAACAAAACATACAACAGAGATGTTTGTGATCATGTTGTGCTAATGTGCGCCTGTAATTCTAGCAATACATAATGCTTGATGAATTAACATAATGAAGTTGGTGAGCAGATCAAACACAATCAAGCTGATGAACAAATGAACTGCAGGATCATAAAACAGGGACTGCATCTGCATGCAGAAATAATGCAGCTTGACATTATTTTAACTGCCATGGCTTCATCCTGTGGAATAGTAGAATTTGTAATTATCTGTGGTGCTAGAGCTCTCTGACAGAGGAGGCTAAATATTTCACAAAACTACAAATCCCATATGTGAATGTTGGACAGTCAAGAAAGAAGACAGGAGGAAAATCAACTCATCTGAGATGTGGTGCTGGAGAAGAGTGCTGAGGATCCCATGGATAACCAAAAGGACAAACGGATGGGTCCTAGAGCAGATCAAGCCAGAAATATCCCTAGAAGCCAAGATGACAAGACTTAGACTGTCGTACTTTGGACACATCATGAGAAGGCATGAATCTTTGGAAAAGACAATAATGTTAGGAAAGGTGGAGGGAGGTAAAAAGAGAGGAAGGCCACATGCTAGATGGATGGGCTTTATTAAAGAGACCACAAACATGAGTTTGCAGGAGCTGGGCAGAGCAGTAGAGGACAGAGGGGCCTGGAGATGTCTCATCAGCAGGGTCGCCATGGAGTGAGACCAACGCAAAGGCAGCTAACAACAACAACAAAGTTAAAGCAGTGTCAAACTGCATTATTTTTGCAGTGTAGATATAGCCAGATAGGCTACTAATTATTCTCTGTCAAGATGTGTTTAATAGCAAAATAAATATTTTCAAAATCTGTTTTCATTTTGTAGGGCTTACAGAATTATTACAATACCCTTCAGCAACAGTTAAATGATATTGTAGAGCTGGTAAGAGGAAAATTGTCTAAACAGACAAGAACCACACTGGGTGCACTAGTCACTATTGATGTGCATGCTCGGGATGTTGTCATGGAAATGATTGAAAGTGGTATGTAATTAGTCATTTTTCTTCACTGTCATAAAATAAATAAGAATGGAGATATATTGAATTAGATATTGAATAAGAATGAGATATATTGCTCATTATGCATTATGTACTTTCCTCCTCTCAGAAATGACTACTTTTAAAACTTAGCCTCACATTGTTAAAATAATAATTTTGTTGTTTATAATGGTCTAGTGGTTTGAAAGTTGGACTACAACTCTGGAGACTAGGGTTCGAATCCTCACTCAGCCATGGAAACCCACTGAATAATGTGGGTTTTTGTGGGCTTCTTGGGCTGTGAGGATAGAAGAATTTCTTCCTGATGTTTTGCCTGCATCTGTGGCTGGCATCTTCACTGAGTAACCTTGGGCATTCCCTCAGGCACAGAGGAAGGCAAAGGCAAACCCCTTCTGAAAAAATCTTGCCAAGAAAATGCTGTGATAGGGTTGCCTTAAGATTGCCATAAGTCAGAAATGACTTGAAGACACAAACAACAACAACACATGGTATGACTTTACGGCTAAAGGAAAACTGGAGCAGGAAAATATATTTTCTAAAAATTAAATATCTCCTTCCTATTTCCCTGCTTCTTGATTCTCTGTTTATAGCAATAGCAATAGCAATAGAATATACCACCTCATACCTCACTAAGCAGCCACTAAGGTTTGCAGCTGTAAGTTAATTGCCCCAACAAGCTGGGTACTCATTTTAGCGACCTCGGAAGGATGCAAGGCTGAATCAAACCGGACCCCCTGGCTGGAATTGAACTCACAACCTTGTGGTTTGTGTGTGAGTGGCTGTAGTACCAGCATTTAACCACTGTGCCACTAGGACTCCTGTTTGTGTTGATGACAGTAACCAAAGACATGTTCCATGTTTATATTATTACTAGGTGTGTTGCATGAAACAGATTTTCAATGGCTTGCTCAGTTGCGGTATTATTGGGAGCATGAGAATGTCCGAGTGCGCATCATCAATTGCAATGTAAAATATGCTTATGAGTATCTCGGCAATTCTCCTCGGCTTGTCATCACACCTCTTACAGACAGATGCTATCGTACTCTGGTAAGCTTTTTAAAATTGAACTTTAAATAAGAATGATAAGGAATTCAGATAACTACAAGAAAGGCATATTTGCCTCTTGCATTTCTGTTACTAGCTTTGAGATATTTCCCTGACTGAAGTTTAACTTTTGCATTACGCACAGTCCCCAATAGCAAGTCTGTTAATTTAAGTCGGATTTAAGCATGACTAATTATTTCTAGATTGAGGACACAGTCTTCAGGGGCATGTAAATCCAGACAGAATTTCAAGACTAGTTTTGATTAATCACTAATAGGATGATGAGAAACAGCAAATATATATGCTTTTGTTCTAGACTGGGGATCACTTACCAGTGCAATGTGATGGTCATTTTCCAATTTATTACTAATTCAACAGAAAATTATACCTGTGCTGTCTTGCAGGCTGTTCATCAGTATTATGAAAATAAAATAGAATATGAGAGGGTTGGGTATAGGAATAAAGAAGAGAAATAGAAAAGGGGATTTTGAAATAGAGATAGTTGCTTTTATTTGCTTTGCAAAAATTGCTTTGTTTAGTGGTACTTTTTCTAGCTGTTTGAAGCATTCCAATGGAAAGGTGGTTGAATCAGAGTGAACAGCCTTGGAGAATCTGGAAAATAATTTTCTGCCCTCAAGATTTACCATAGTCCGTGCCTGGCCCCAAAATGTCAACAGTTACAGTTTTTCTGGCTTCTACAATTCTGCTTCTGCTTTTGTTTTGTTTGAGATCCTCCACACCACTTTAAATGAACAACAGTACTACTGGAAGCTTGCAGGAACAGAAAATTATCCTTTTTCTCATACACAAAAATATTTTTGGGCAAGGAGGAGAAGGGGAGATCAACAAAGCAGGGATGTAAAAAATGGCTGGGAGGTTGCACGAAGTCTGCATGCCATGCTGTGCCAAGCCCTGGGATAAATGCATCTCATGGTTTGACATGTGTATATGTTAGAGAGAAAGAGGAGGGAGGCAGGAAGCATGAAAATATGGAAAGAAGGATTTGATGAAAGGTAAGAATAGTGTGCAAGAAAACAAGAGAGAGCAATCCATGCTTTGTACTGTATTTTCACTCTGCCAGTTACAACTTGATATAATTTTGTTAGAATCCAAACAAATGGCAATTTAAAGTTTTGCAATATTTTTCTTAACTATTTTTATTCTTAGATTGGAGCATTTTATTTAAACCTTGGGGGTGCTCCAGAGGGCCCAGCTGGGACAGGTAAAACAGAGACGACCAAGGATTTGGCTAAAGCTCTTGCTGTGCAATGTGTTGTCTTCAACTGTTCTGATGGCCTTGATTACCTAGCTATGGGAAAGGTAAACTGAAGCTGATTCTAATAGTGTTGTTTACTGTTTAGAAAGCTTTCGTTGTTTTTCATATTTTTAAAGATTCCCAGTTTTAACAAAAAAGAAGAGTGATATACAAAATTTTGTTAACTTCTGTAATGATTCTCTAGAGTCCCACTCCACTCCTGCTGAGCTGGATCGGACCCCTTGAGACCACCTTTAATCCCCAGAACAACTTGCTGGCATCACACAATGAATAACCTGTTACTCCCTAGCAATGCATTGGGATGTTGCTGGGCCTTCTACCAGTAATTGCCAACCCAGTGAGGCACTACCAGTGGGATTATGCTGTGTGAGTAGGGTTGCCATAATTCTCTTCCACAAAACCAGGACAAAATTTAGGATAAAATGTAGGACAAAATATTGGACATTCAAGAAAAATGGAGGACACAACCAACTATTCGAATGGTCCGCCCTCGAAGGCTAATGGAGCCCGTTGGATTCCAGAAAGCCTTGGAGGGTTTAATGGTTGGAAATGCCGGTGATCCTGTAGAAGCCCTGGTTAATACATGGAATAGTGATCTTACCAGGGCTATAGACACGATCGCTCCCAAGCGTCCTTGCCATTTCGCTTCAAACCATAAGCCATGGTACACCTCTGAGCTTAGGAAAATGAAGCGATTTGGACAACGACTAGAGCGCACGTGGCGGAAAACTCGACTCCGATCTGACAGAACTCGCCATAGGAACTTTCTTTGGTCCTATCGGGAGGCAATACGTGCAGCGCAGAGAGCCTCCTCCTCTGCACGTATTGCGTCTGCAGAGTCTCGTCCAGCAGAGCTGTTTAAGGTGGTGAGGGAGATGACGCAGGCACCCCCTGCGCCAAATCCCTTACTTAACCCGACAACAGCCTGCTGTGACGCGTTTAACAACTTCTTTGCAGATAAAATCTCTCAGATCAGAGCCGACTTAGACGCCACTATTGGCTCAGAGTCTATAGGCGAGGTGTCCACCAACTCCGCCGATGTAGTTATACTGGATCAATGGTAATCTGTGAGTACCGAGGACGTGGACAAGCTGCTTGGTAAGGGGAGGAAGACAACTTGCCCTCTCGACCCTTGCCCATCATGGCTGGCCGTCCGGGGGGGGATGCATTGATGAGATTCCTCACGGATATCATCAATGCGTCCTTCAGGGAAGGACATGTTCCATCATGTTTAAAGGAAGCGGCGGTTAAGCCACTTCTGAAAAAGCCTTCCCTGGACCCCCTGGATATGAAGAACTATAGGCCTGTTTCATTGTTGCCATTTTTGAGCAAGGTAATCGAGAGGGCGGTTGCTCTTCAGCTCCAGGCAGTCTTGGATGAAACCGATTATCTAGACCCATTTCAAACTGGCTTTAGGACAGGCTTTGGGGTTGAGACTGCTATGGTTGCCTTGACCGACGATCTGCGTCTGAGCATCGACAGGGGTAGTGTGACCCTGTTGGTGCTCTTAGACCTCTCAGTGGCTTTTGACACAATAAACCACGGCATTCTCTTGGGCCGCCTGAGGGGGTTAGGTATCCGGGGCACTGCTTTGCAGTGGTTCCGGTCCTTTCTCTCGGGTCGGTCCCAGAGGGTGCTGCTCGGGGACTGTAGTTCCAGTAAGAGGGAACTCACTTGTGGGGTCCCTCAGGGAGCTATTTTGTCCCCGATGTTATTTAACATCTATATGAAGCCGCTGGGTGAGATAATACGGAGTTATGGTGCTGGGTGTTATCAGTATGCTGATGACACCCAAATCTATTTCTCTGTGTCTCGTTCGTCGGCCTCGAATTCCAATGGCATCTCTTCTCTCAATGAATGTCTTCAGGCGGTAATGGGCTGGATGAGGAAAAACAGATTGAAATTGAATCCAGACAAGACGGAGGTGCTTACGGTTCAGGCTCCGAAACCAAGAATTGGATTGCAACCTCCAGTCCTGGATGGGGTCACACTCTCCTCCAGTGACTGCGTTCGCAGTCTGGGGGTGCTCCTCAATCCGTCGCTTCTGATGATAAATCAGGTTAATGCGACGGTCAGGAGCGCCTGTTATCAGCTTCAGCTGATACGCCAGCTGCGCCCTTTTCTGGAAGTAGGAGACCTCGAGACTGTTCTGCACGCATTGGTAACCTCACGCCTCGACTTCTGTAATGCGCTCTACATGGGGCTACCCTCGTGCTTGGTTCGGAAACTGCAGTTAGTTCAAAACATGGCGGCCAGATTAATATCAGGAACATCAAGGTGGGACCATATCACCCCAGTATTAAGGTCCCTCCATTGGCTGCATATTAGTTTCCGAACCCAGTACAAGGTGTTGGTCATTACCTTTAAAGCCCTAAATGGCTTGGGTCCAGGCTATCTTAAGGACCGCCTCCTCCCGTATAATCCCCCCCCGCGCCCTCCGGTCCTCTGGGAGGAATTTGTTACAGCCTCAAAAAAGTGAAAAGTGACTATTAAAGATCAAGATAATTAAAGCTATTGTTATAACACACAGTGGATTCAATATTTAAAATTGCATATATATGAAGACAATGAGTGAACATTGAACTAAGGTTGAGTACAAACTGGAGATACTTTGGAAGTCAATTGTAAATATTTGTATTTAATTATTGAAAAAGAAATTAATATGTTAACTTTATAGAGATGTTTGAATAGTATATGTTAATAAAATATAAATTACGAAAAAAAAAAAACGAGGCTGGTGACAACCTCCCAGAGGGCATTTTCTGTAGTTGCCCCCAAACTGTGGAATGGCCTGCCGGAGGAGATCCGCCAATTGTCATCACTTGACAGCTTCAAGAAAGCTGTCAAGACGGATCTCTTCCGGCAGGCCTTCCCGGATTAATCCACCAGCTAGTGCCAGAATTTTTCCCTCCAAGATGCTCCCGTCTTCTGTGACCGGGTTTTTATGAGCCAGCATTTACACAACCGCCTGCACTTTGCCTTTTAAGTACTGTTTGGCATTTTTATGGAGGAATTTACCTCCTTATATTGTATTTTAAATTGTAATAGGTTTAATAACTTTTTAAGGGGGGGGGAGGGGGTGGAAAATTGTTCTTAATTATTGTTTGATGATTTTATGCTGTAAGCCGCCCCGATTGTGCACAGAGGGGCGGGGTATTAAATAAAAATTATTAACTAAAAGCCAAAAACAAGGCTCCTGGGCCTCCAGAAGGTCTGTCTGCTGCCTGTCTGCCCTGTGAAAGGTGGTGGTGGCAGCAGTGGCTTTAAGCCCCCCCCAAGCCCCCAATGAGACTTTACTGGGCTCTCGGGCCTCCAGAAAGGCCAGCCTGCCTCAGGAAAGATGGCGGCGGTGGCAGCAGTGTTGAGGCAGGAGGTGCGGGTGGGGTGCCTGGAGGGATTGCCGCTTCCTTTATGGTGGTATAGGAGCCAGCCTCACAGCAGCCTCAGACAGTGGGCTGGGCCTCCACTGCAGGCTCTGGGCCTCCTCTGTGGGCGGCATCTCTTCCTCCTCTTCCTCCTGCCAACTAAGGAATGCAGGATTGAGGGGTCTAACATGGCCAGCTGGGCTGGGACATTTTTTAGACCCTCCAATCCGGGATTGTCCCAGTTTTCTGGGAAATAAGGCAACCCTATGTGAGAGCAATACATTGTGCTATTAAAAGTCCTTGAACTCTGTGAATCTCGCCAGAGTGGTAGACAAGTCCTTGAACTCTGTGAATCTCGCCAGAGTGGTAGACACAGTGTTTTTTCAAGGCTTTAAAAATTGCAGTTCACGTTGTGCTATGGAAAAGCTAATTTCCAGAAGCATAACTAAATGTTGCTTTCATAAGTACATTTGATTCTTGTGGATATCTGTTAAATAGCTCCCAGAAAGTGTAACATGTTTCTCTATGACCAAAGCAGTGTTTGAACCATTTAAAAAGTGTTGTTATACAATTGATTTTCTTTTGTATTTACATATTCATGAAGTCCTTAAGCGCTATCTGGTTTCACTCTTAAGGGTTTCTTGGGTATGTAGATAAATAACAACTAGACCAAATCTGAACTGCATAATTTTCTATGATCCTGAATAAATTGGTGCCATTAGAAGCTAGGACATAGGGAAAAGAAGAGAACAGACTTGTCTTCTGTAAATCTCACCACACTTCTCAGATATTTGTGCACCTGGTAAGCTTCCAATGTTGGATCAGGGTTATTGCCATAGCAGGGGAAAATATTTTTGTTTCTCTGCATAAATAATTATCTAATTCATTTAATTTCACATGTTGCTTTTAAAAGACTAAATAACAGGTTTTACAAAGTTTTCCCAATTATATCTCATCTCATAATGTAGACATTTTCTTTACCTTAATGCAGCTAGGTTAATTTGTTGTTTTGTTACTGTACAAGTAAGCATGTATTATCATGGTGATATTATATTTTCTTTTAAATCCTTGAAAGATCATAGAATTCTCTGGTAAATGTTTCACCATTTGGATCTTAGTTTTTCAAAGGTTTGGCTTCTTCTGGAGCTTGGGCCTGCTTTGATGAATTCAATCGCATTGAACTGGAAGTGCTATCTGTGGTGGCTCAACAGATCCTTTGCATACAGAGAGCTATACAGATGAGGCTGGAGATATTTAATTTTGAAGGCACAGAACTGAAGCTTAATCCCAACTGTTTTGTTGCTATTACCATGAATCCAGGTTATGCAGGTCGTTCTGAATTGCCAGATAATCTCAAGGTAAAACAGCAAAATAAATAATCATATCAGATAACTGTTTTTAAAAGGTGCATAAATATGAGGTTGACTCAAGGGCAGTTAACAACAACAATAAACATGTTGCATTGGAAATTACCCTAAATAAATGCTAAAACTAGTAGCAGTGAAAATGGATTGAACTTTCTGAGAATGGTGGAGATTATAGTTTCAGGGCTTTCTTGCCCTGTCTGTCTTTCTGGGGCAAAACTCTGAGAGAAATCTGAGTTTTAAGGGTCTTCAGAGGGGCTTTTCCACACTAGCCAAAAGGCCTGTGTTCCCCCTGGCCTCCCATCATCCTGTTTGGATGACACAGGCCATTAGCTTCAGGCTAGGATTGGGCCCAGATCCTGAAGACCAGACATGGATCCGGGGGATCTGGCCCACTTCTGATGCAAATGGGTCTCAATGTGGTTGCTCTTGACCACAAGTTCTGTTTCTAGAACTGTGTCCATTAGACACATTGTCCATTCTGGAGAAACAGAAACTGTTTGTAGGACATGTTGACTTTTGTAAAGATCTTGCCATGTCCTCTTAAAGGTTGCAAAAGTGGCTCATGCAAACAGCTCTTGCTGAATATCAAAGGGCTTATTTACCTGAATCTGAGAGGTTCTGTTCTTATTCTGCTAGAACAGTACCAAATTCCACTTCTTTCCTTAGAGATATCCCTCTCTCTCAGCTTCGCTGAGTTGCTACCTGGTCTTAACCTTTTGCTTTTATATCGCACTATAGACAGGATGCTTGGGCAAAGGATGGTGCTTCTTTGGTTGAGCTGCTTTGTATCTTTGTTAGCCCGACATGGGTCTCACCTTCCTGGCAAGCCAATCAGTCAATTGTGTGATTCACAGAGACCTTGAAGAAGAATAGGGTACTTACTTGTAACAGCGGCTTTTTGAGTGGTCATCTATGAATTCACACAACCTTCCCTCCTCCCCTCTTCCCATGTGTGCTGTTTTGTGGTGGACCCCACAAAAGACGTACTGATGCATGCTTGGTGCGAGATGTTGGCAGGTTTTCCATCAGAGATTGTTCAGAGATTTGTATTCTGGAGAGGGCTATTACATAAGCATCAAGATCCAAATGTGTGAATTCATAGATGACTACTTAAAGAACCACAGTTACAGCTAGGCAACCTCCTCATTTCTTAAAAGGTTTAATTTGCATTTAAGCACACTTTTTCTTTAACAAGTAAGTGTTTGCTGGATAGCACACATATCACAAATACACCTATCTCTGGCTGTATCTGCATTGCAGAAATAATGCAGTTTGACAATACTTTAACTGCCATGGCTCAATGCTATGGAATCCTGGGATTTGTAGTTTGTTTTGGCATCTGACAGAAGGCTAAATATCTCACAAAACTACAAATCTCAGAATTCCATTCAAACTGCATTATTTCTGCAGTGCAGATGCAGCCTGAGCCAGTCCCTAAAGCAGTTTTATGAAAGTTTGTTAAAGGTCTGTTTCTGTTGAGGTGGAATATATATGTGTGTATGTGTCTATCTGTGACTGAAGACTGAAAACGGATATATACACAAATACATATATACAGGAACCTTTAAAAAAGAAAAATAAATCACATTCTCAGAGTAGCAAAGCAAAATGATCATTCTTTTTTTAAAAAATTTATTGATTAAAATTTCATACAATTAATAACATATGCTATTATTTACAATGTCTTCTAACTCAATAAAGTACATATTTCCCCCAAACTTCACTTACTGTGCTGGGAATACATTAGTGTTTTACTGAATCTTTTCAAAGTTCGTTTATGTATGTAAATTCATACAACACCCATCTTAAATCCACAGATTAATGCTGTTCATCTTCCAGCGACTATACACTATAATTACCATTATTATTTAATTAATCTTTAAATCCCCATGTTGCCATTATACCCCAATGTTTACTTATATATTCTATCACCTGCTCCCAATTGTGGACAAATTCCCCTAGTCTTTCATATTTCATAAGACATGTCATCCAATTCTGCCATTTCTACTAATTTTTCCATCCAATATTGAATTTCTGGCATTGAATTTTCCTTCCATTTTTGAGCAATCAGTATTCTTGCTGCTGCAATCATATAGTATAGTATTCTTTTTCTTTTTTGCTTGTCCAATCCTTCCACAATCATACTCAATAAATATAATTCCAGTGTCATCTCAAATTCAGTATTTCTTCGATTGTCTGATGTATGGAGATCCACATTTTTTTTACCTTTGCACATGTCCACCATAAATGATATAGAGTTCCTCTTTCCCTCTTACATTTGTAACATTTGTCATCTAATTTTTTATACATTTTGGATATTTTTTTCTGGAGTGATATACCATCTGTGGTGCATCTTATAAATATTTTCCCTTATATTTTGAGGTAATGACATTTTTATTGTCTTTTTCCATACCCTTTCCCATTTGTTTATTTCAATATTATGGCCAACATTCCGTGCCCATTTAAGCATAGATTTCTTAACAATTTCCTCTTAACAACATTTTATATATTTTGGATAATATTTTTTGGTTTTCCTTAATTAATATTTTTCCAATTCTGTCATCTTCTCTTCAATGCCAAAATTCTTGATCTCTATTTTCAAATTTTCTTTTATTTGCCAATGACATCTAATTCCTTTCTCATTAATTCTTGTATTGTCATTCTGTATTGAGCATTTTGAAAATTGATTAAATCCCCTGCTTTTATCCGTTTGTCATTCATAATATTTTCCCTTTTGTAAAAAGCTTCATGAGGAGAAACCCATATTGATGTATGTGGTGAGCATCTTGTTTTAATCACCTTCCATGTTTTCAATAAGACACTTCTTATATAGTGATGTTAAAATCTTTATTAATTCTTTCTTTATTGAACCAAAGATAGGCATGCCAGCCAAATTTTAGATCTTTCCCTTCTAAATGTAATAAATCCATATTTTCTAATGTTGTCCATTCTTTTAGCCACATTATACAACATGCCATATGATATAATTTAAAATTTGGTAAGCCAAATCCTCCTCTGTCTTTATCATCATATATTTTCATTTTGACCCTGGGTTTTTTCCCTGACCACATATATTTAGATATTTTTCACTTTGCCATTCCTTAAATACTTCATCATTATGAATTATGGGAATTCATTGAAATAGAAAGAAAATTTTTGGTAATATAGGGCCTTTGCAGACTGCCAGAAATAGTGCAAATTGAGGCCACTTTAACTGCCCTGACTCAGTGCTAGGGAATCATGGGAATTATAGTTTATTGTGGCACCAGAGCTCTCTGATAGAGAAGGCTCAAATGTCTCAGAAAAAAATACAGTTCCCTAGCACTGAGTGGCCTCAATTTTGCACTATTTCTAGCAGTCTGAAAAGGCCCGTAGTCATCTTAATAGTGGCTATTCTCCAAAGAAAATATAGTTTTAGGTCCTTCCATTTCATCAGATCTTTCTTAATTTCCTTCCAATTTTTTTTTCAAAATTATTTTAAAACAAATCTGAATTATTCTTTGATAATACAATCCCCAAATATCTCACCTTATTCCTAATTGCAAATCCTGTTTTCTCCATTATTTCTTTTTCCTCGTTTTTGGTCATATTCTTAATAAAAAACATCATTCTTTGATATGCTTTTCAGGTTCTTTTCCGAACAGTAGCCATGATGGTTCCTAATTATGCCCTCATTGCTGAAATCTCTCTCTACTCCTATGGATTTCTGAATGCTAAGCCATTATCAGTGAAAATAGTAATGACCTACAGATTGTGCTCAGAACAACTTTCATCTCAGTTTCATTATGACTATGGTATGCGTGCTGTGAAAGCTGTACTAATAGCTGCTGGTAACCTAAAGCTAAAATTCCCAACAGAGAATGAAGATATACTTGTAAGTGCCAAATTATATTAATTTGTCAAGATGAATGGTAGGCTAGAAATTGTTAAAATGAATAATAATAAATTAGAAACTTGACCTTAGGGGCAGTCATGAGCATCAAGACCTCAGTTGTTTTAGTACCTTAGTTTGTATTCTCTTGGGTATATTTTTTTCTATTTGTTAAATTTGAAAGCTTACTTAACTGTATGTTTACGTTTCACTTTAGTGTCATTTCTGTGTTCATTGACATTTTATGATTTTATAAATCAAAGGTTATAATCCAGTATACCAGGGGTAGGCAACCTGTCCCCTTTAAGGGCCGAGGGACTTCAGCTCCCAGAATCCCAGAAGCTATTGGCCAACATGGGACTATTGGCCAACATGGCTGAGGCTTCTGGGAGCTGAAGTCCCTCGGCCCTTAAAGGGGAATGGTTGCCTACCCCTGCAGTATACACTTACCTGGGAGTAAGGACCAGATTTTAATGGGAGTTTTGTCTAGACGTTCATAAGATAGTTTTGCCAGTGTGTCTCATTTGTTTGTTTAATGGGATCTGAAAACAGTCTGATTATAACATTTGTTATCTCACTGGTCACCAAGGTTGATTTGACCCATCTGGCTGGCTGGATGTCCCCTTCCATCCTCACATGTATCTCTCCCAAAGCTGCTCAGTGAAAAAAAACAGTGCACCATTTTTATATTTTATACTGTGGGCAGGGTTCAGTATTTGAACTCTACTTGAATTTCTTCACATAAGCCTTACTGGCCATGGTACTAGCTGTAATGACATATATCCATAGAATGGTACCATCAGTTCCGTGACATTACTGAATTATGAGAGAATTGTCCCAGGCTGGAACATCAAGAGGATGCCCTGTGCAAGGTCTTGATGTGGTTTTGGTCAAATAAAATGTGGGACCTCTTAACAAGTCTGCTAAGAAAAAGATAGTTACTAGACCTAAGACCTAAGTTACTAGTCCATGATGCTGGAACACAACATGAAATTTAACATAGCAGACTTGCAGACAGTGCATGCCCCTTACCAGCTACTGCTGTTGTGTCCATTCTGAAGGCTCCTACTATGGCCTGCCTGGCTACGCTGACATGGTCAAGCACCCCCTTCCAATGTCATAAGCTATGACGGGGTCCTTCAGAGTGGACGTAATGTCAGTGGCAGGTATAGGAGTGCTCCGGACCATGTGGTCTGCTGCCTGATGTGACAGAGTTTCCAGGAAACACCACTGCACATGGCTGTGCTTTTTAGACTGTGTTAAGACTCTTTGGGCCAGGCCTCGGCCAGAATTGCCAAATTGGCATTTGGACTGGCTGATGCTAATCCAGAGCTATTGGCCTGCATATCTGAGTAAGTAATCTGAACAGTTTGGGAAGGTGGATGGTGGAGATCTGCTTTGGAATAGGATTTCAGTGTGCTGAGCACATGCAATGAACCTTCAGAATGGGTTGGCAACACAGGAGCTGGGATTTGTTGCACAAAACAGTACCAAAAAATTACAAATCCTATAGGTTATGCGGAGATACTGCAGTGATGGCTTTAGAGCACCCAGTAGAAAATTGTGTTGGGTGTGTCAGGTATACGGTCATAGCTGATGGTGGTTCAGCATATGTTTTGAGGGGATGAGGACTGAGATATCTTGTGTCTCCCTGTCCCACAGTGTTGCCTTTTGTCAAGATACAAGTTCTGATTCTCAGTCCCATTAAAGCTTTGGGACACACACACATGAGCGAAGCACATGCTGCAGTGTTCAAACTTTTTTATTCTTAATTTGGTTATATTAATATTTATGAGGTAAACTCGAGCATAATTTGTATTCTGCTGTTATTTTTTGTTTTTATTCAGCTCCTTCGATCAATCAAAGATGTAAATGAGCCAAAATTTTTATCACATGACATTCCTCTTTTCATGGGTATCACTAGTGATTTATTCCCTGGTGTTAAGCTTCCTGAAGCTGACTACAATGTGAGTACATTCGTAGACTATGGTTCCACCTTAAAACTTTTGAGGTGTATTTCTATGACAAAGGTTCATTTTTGTTTTTTATTTGCAATTTTGCCAGCAAGTGTCCAGAGTGCTCTGAACCCAGACTTTGTATTAGAAGCCTGAATATATTGGTATCATTCTGCTAAACTTACATTGCTGAAGTTAGTACATAGTTTTCCAACTTCATATATGTACTGTCTATTGTGCTACTACTTGTATAGTGGTTAAATTCAGTGCATATGTACTGGCAAATATTTTTTTGCTTTTGTTTTGCTCTGCTAGCATCATGTTTGATTTACACCAGAATTTGATCTGTTTATCAAAGCTTTTTTTTAAATTGCCATCCAAAAGGTTTGTTGCTTTTGCAATCTTTTCTTTGAATGGTTTACTCCAGATAACCATTGCAGCACTGCACTACAGCTCTATGCAAACTATTTTGTGAGTAAATCCAATTAATCATAATAGGACTTAACTTGGGCAAGTCACCCATTCTCAGCATCAGAAGATTACATGATAGATTCGTCATAGGTGTCCTGTTGTTACAATGTCAGAATCAACTTGAAAGCATAAACAAAAATGCATAGGATTGTGCAGTAAGTTCCTTCCACTTTGTTCAGTTTTAGAGTATATACACACAGACCTAAAAAGACCTTGGATGTAATCTAGGCCATGTCTGCACAAGCCAAATACTACAACCTCCCCACATCCCCAGCTTCTGGTTCTGGTGTGATGTCCAGCCAGTTTGGCACCAAATCCACTTTACACTGAATTTTAAAAAACTTTCACCTTTTGCTCTGGTTGTTCTGGAGGCCTCCAAAATGATGGCTAGTGGCTGTTTACAATGTGTCCTGCTGTGCTGCTCATTGCCTTCGCTCCCTCTGAAGTCAAAACGAGGTGTCTGCCATGGGATTGACATTGGATGCCTTTCTTTTTGGCCTCAGAGGGAACGACTCAGGTAACCGGGGAGGGGGGGGGCACACACATTGGGGCAGCTTCAGACTGTTCCCAGAGTTGAAGTCGAAGGCTTTCATGGCCAGCATACATAGGTTTTTGTGGGTTTTTCGGGCTGTGAGGCCATCTTCTAGAAGAATGTATTCCTGATGTTTCGCCCGCATCTGTGGCTGTCATCTTCAGAGAATGGTGGCATGGAGATGTGTGGAGTATATATACTGTGTGACTCTTGATTGAGAAGATTAGCATGTAAATCTATGTATTGTTCTGTTGTGGCAAGGCCTCAGGGTGAGACGATATGCGAGGAGAATTAGTATCTATCTAATTAATGGTCCATTGTCTGCTGGGAATTAGCATGTAAATTAGCATGTAAATCTGTGTATTGTTCTGTTGAGGCAAGGCCTCAGGGTGGAAGGATATGCGAGGAGGATTAGTGTCTATTTAATTAATGGTCCATTGTCTGCTAGGAAACCCCCTGACCCTAGGTGAAGTTCATTTGCATTTGCTGAGTTCTGATTTTGGTGTTTTTGAGGACTGGACAATTTCAACAGGAAAGAAAAAACCTTGAAAGTAAACAAAGTAAACAAAGTTTACCTACCAGTCCTCAAAACAATTTAAAAACATCATAGAATATTAAAATACTATATATCTGTGAGTACATTGTAAAACTGTTCATTTCTCTATAGAAATATTACAAGATACTTTTTCTGCATAACTTCACCAACTTTGCTAGTTAAAAATATGTAATTTATTATATCCAGATTATTATCCTATAGCACTGTAAAATTTAGTTGTCTTAGTGCAGGGGTAGGCAACCTTTCCCCTTTAAGGGCCGAGGGACTTCAGCTCCCAGAAGCCTCAGCCATGTTAGCTCCTGGGATTCTGGGAGCTGAAGTCCCTCGGCCCTTAAAGGGGAAAGATTGCCTATCCCTGATTTATAATTTAGAGGGTGGGAAAGAGGAATTGTATGAGAATATACTTGTCAAACAGAAAGATAATAAAAAGTTACTTTTTAAAACTGTATTTCAGGATTTTTTGGAATGTGCACATGAATGTTGTAAAGAACATAATGTCCAACCTGTCAAAGTTTTTCTGGAGAAGATGATACAGACCTATGAAATGATGATAGTGAGACATGGGTAAGTATATTTAGGGAAAATGGCCCTCATAAATGTGGCTATAATTTAGTCCACATATTTTTAGTGCAAAGCGGTATTTAGACAATGGGACTTACGTACATATAACTGGGATAGACCCAATTTGGTGTAGTAGTTTGAGCTCTGCATCTCTAGAGATCAAGATTCAAATCACCACTTAGCTATTGAAACCTACAGGGTGACCTTGGGTAAGGTCACTCTTCTAGTGCCTCTGCCTCAGAGGAAGGCAAACAAACTCACTCTGAACAAATCTTGCCAAGAAAATGCTGTGACAGGTTCGTTTTAGGGTCTCCATAAATTGGAAATGACTTGAAGGGATTATGGGATATTGCCATGAGTACTCAAACACTTTATGAATCAGTTTTCTATGTGCAAGAGCATTTTACTTCATAAAAACCAATGGGAAATTACTTGTTTTCAGTTGTAGTCTTCCTTTGTAAAATGCTAATGGCTGAAAGTTTAAGCCACCATGGTGTTTGTGATGAATTGGGGATGCAGAGTTATTCTGTAGGCTCTGGTTCCTTTCTTTGCTGCCATAGAGCCCCATGTCCCCACTCACACTTTTTAAAAATCCTCAATACCATTGTCATAGTTGTTTCAATCTGGCTATTGAGATTTCTTATATATGACCAAATAATTCCCTCCTTCATGTAAAATACCAAAGTATTTAAGGCAGGGGTAGGAATCATGCCTCCCTCCAGATGTTGTCATTCTGCTACATTTCCCATCAATCCAAGGAAGTATAGACAATGATGGAGAATCCTAAGAATTAAAGTTATCAATTTGTATAACTTTTGTATATTAAGATAAAAATCAAGATCTACCACTGCAAATACTGCGCAAATACTCCACCAACATTTCTGTGGAATCTGAAGGGGCCCTTGATTCCCACCCTGGTTGAGAATGTGTTTGAAACTTTTATAGCTAATAACATAGAAGTAACATGATTAGGCATGCTAAGAGAACAGCCAAAGTACAGAATTATAATTTAAAAAGTAATCCTGAATTTATTAAACAAAATCAAAGTTTAGCAACATTAAAAATAAAAAGCATCTTGAAATGGTAGAATGGCATAAGAATAACATACCTATTCTACTTGGTCAATGAAATTATATGACAAGGAAAGTCCTAACAATTAGCTGCCAAACAGTCTGTTTGTTTACCATACTGTGAAATATGGAATCAAGCAAGATATATGAACAAACAGAAAATTGGCTTATGCTGGAAGATCCACCTGATACTTGGAGTTTCTCTGTGCTGGGACCCAGAGGTGGGAATCATATGCCCCTCTTGATTTGATGCTGCAGGACTATAACTCCCATCACACCTAGCCAGCTTAGCCAATGATGAAGGGTGATAGGAGATGCAGTCAAACAATATCTACGTAAATGGTTGCAAATTCTAGGCAAAGAAGAAGTTCTTTTTTTAGTCAAAGGGGAAAGTTCCCATTGAATTTCCTGCATTTGTCTCTTAATAAATAGAAAAAGTTTCATAGGGAAATGGGAAGGATAACCTGCTTTAGATTTGGGCCCATCTAGGATACTCTCAGCAATGGGCCAGTCTTATAAATCATAGATGGTAAATGGTAGTAGTTAATTGTAGATTTCTTTCACTTATGGTAATTAATAGGTTCTTGATGGTGGTAACATGAATGACACATGCTTGATACAGGTGACAGTTTGATTCCTGACATTCTTGTTCATACATCCAAACAACCAGGCAGCTTTCCAGTCTTTGAACTATGCCAGTTATCTGTTTAAGTTGAAACATTTTAAAATTCAGCAAGTTTCTTTTACAATATGATTGTAAAAACTCACTGTATTTCTAATACATCTTTCCTTGCCTTTCTCTAGCCCTTTCAGGAATAGAATGTTCTAGCTTTGACGGAATAAATGGTTAAATGTGTCTAGGATTAGTCCAGTAAAGTAAGATACTAATTAGCAACTTTTTATTTTTCAGTTTTATGCTTGTAGGAGAGCCTTTTGCTGGGAAGACCAAAGTTTTGCATGTGTTGGCAGATACACTTTCCCTTATGAATCAGCGTAGCTATGGAGATGAAGAAAAAGTGGTACACAGAACTGTAAATCCAAAATCCATTACAATGGGACAGCTTTTTGGACGATTTGACCCTGTATCTCATGAGGTATTTAAGATTTTTTAATTTGCAATAAAATAGTAAATATACATTGTAGGGGCCTTTGCAGACTGCCAGAAATAGTGCAAATTGAGGCCACTTTAACTGCCCTGACTCAGTGCTAGGGAATCATGGGAACTGTAGTTTATTGTGGCACCAAAGCTCTCTGACAGAGAAGGCTCAATGTCTCAGAAAAAACAACAACAATTCCCATGATTCCCTAGCACTGAGCCAGGACAGTTAAAGTGGACTCAATTTGCACTATTTCTGGCAGTCTGCAAAGGCCCATATAAACTATTGGCTATATTTATGCAGCTTCCAAAAATACTTGCATTTGGTAGTAGGTCTTGGCTAAACAAATTGTAGAGACTGTTGCTAATCATAAGACCATGCAGGCAATCTTACATATCTGCTTCCCCCTCCAGGTGAATTTACACAACCAGTGAATATATACTGTTCACAAGAATCCTAATTTCAGGCATTCACTGTGCTGGATTGTCAATAATCAGAATGGAATATATTGATCTCCAATATCTGGGCAGTTGTTGAATGTGAATGTGGTTGGCTCTTAGGAGCGAAACAAACCAGCAGTAAGAGCCGGCTTCCTGGGGGCATGGTGTTCAGACAGCAGCGTGCCCCCAGGCCACCGGGAAGCCACAAGGCTGACCGCACATGCAGTGGCTACACAGTGGACGTTTTCACACTGGGCTTTAAACAGAGGCAAACCTACCTCCGTCTGGCCCCACTCCGGCTCCAGAACCTAAAAGTTCAGACGACGTCGCAGCAAGCCCCTCCTCATCCTGCGCCATCCCTGCCTCACTCCGGGGTCTTGCTCGTCGTGTTCAAACTACGTCGCAGCAAGCCCCGCCCCATCTTGCGCAATCCCTGCACCATCCCTGCCGCTAGCTGGCTTTAGCCCCATATTTCTAATTCCTTTTCTAAAAAGGAATTAGAGGGGCTGCTGCCGGAGGCAATCAGGAGCCCTTCCGGCGGCTGCTGTTTTCGCCGCCGGAGCGGCTCTTGATTGCTTCCAGGGGGCTTCCAGGCGGCTTTAGAGCCGCCTGTGTGAAAACGCCCAGTGTTTCAGTGGCCGCAGAAATGCTGAAAAGCCGCCGCAGCAAAGGCCCCTTTTTCCCAGCACAAAAAGGAGTGGCTTTCTGCTGCTTCTTTTTGCGCTGGGAAAATGACGGGTTGTGGTGTGGCGTATGGTTGCTGCGGCCCCAACCCAGCGATCAAAGGGGCAGTATAACACCACTCCTTCAGGGCCATGTTTTGCCCTTTAGTCTGTTTCCAGGCACAATTCAAAGTGCTGATTATGGCCTATATGGCAATAAAGTTCTATATGGCTTGGGTCCAGGCTGTTTGAAGAATTATTTTATTGCATGTGAGCTAGCCTGGACTCTGAGGTTTCAGTTCTGTGTGAAAATTGCAGAGTATAAAGCTCTGCAAGCATGCCTCCATAGAGCTTCACATCTCATTTCTGACATGCACCCCCACATATTTTTAGAAGCTGGAGGAGAGTAGAGGAAAGATGGGCAGCATCTAGATGCAATTTTTCCACTTCTGCCTTGGTACCCCTTGCCCTTCTTCAGCCACTACACATCTGTGTGGATGCATGCAAGCTTGTGGACAAGAGGAGGCATTGTGGAAGGAGTTACTGAATACCTCCTTCCTCACCATTCCTGAATTTACATATATGGGTGTACAGCCTCAGATTATGTCTGTACATGTCACTGCCATGATTCTGGCCAGAGATCTTCAAGGGAGGCTCTTCTTTTGGTTCTGTCACTTTAAAGGCATGTTTGGTGAAGACATTAGGAGAGCTTTCTTGGTGGTTGCTCCTAGGCTGTAAAACGCCCTTCGAGGGGAGGGGCTAGACTTGAATCTTCCCTGTTCTCCTTCCAGCAGCAAGCAAAGACCTTTTTAATTCTGCCAGAAATTGACAGGCTGTTGAGGAAAAAGCTTTTAATGGAGGTGCTGTGTTGTTGTTTGTTGTTTGTTTTGTAAGATATATTGGCAGTGAAAGAAGCAGAAAGTGGGGGCAGTACCATTCAGGAATTATGTCAGCTGTGTGCAATGTACTTCCTTAGGATTGCCCAGTGATGGAAGATAGTTGGATGCCAGTGTGTGAGAAATGAGCAGACTATTTAAATAGCCTCAGTTTAATTGGAGGATGAGAATAGGGGTTTAGCCTACCAAGAGAGGAATACTGGGGAGAGCACATGGCACCTAGTGGGTTAAGCTTTGTTAACACCTATAGAAGAAGAGGCATGCTAAGAAGTGCAGCCTGGGAATCTTGAGGCCACAAGGGGAATGGGAGGGAGAGGTGCCACAAGGTTTGCTTGGGCAAAATAAGATAGTAGCAGAATGGATCTGGCTCAGGTCAGAGTGAGGACTACCATTCATCTGGTCTGGCTTAGGAACTAACAAGAGAGCCATAACCAGTGGTAGTCCTGGAGAAGCACAAGAGGGAAAGGTTAGAGAAGAAATTACTTTGAAACAGGGAGTCTGGACTAGTGGCTAAGAGTAAAAAAAACAGCTTATTCGTGGTCAAGGCAGGCAGCTCAACTTTTGTTGCATAAAGATATTATTACACTGAAAGACCCAAAGATCCCACAAAGCTGTAATGTGGATCAATAAACTTCACAGTGTTTCAGCCAGTTTTTGACAGCTCATTTGTCAGTGAAAATATGAAGATAAAAACTCTTGGGGTGAACTTCCAGTATACTACAGTGTTGTTGTTTTTAATTCCTTTAAACTCAACAATATTTTTAAATTATAATTTGCTAATTGTATTGTAACCTGATATATTCTTACCAGTACATGTTTTGTCTGTTTTTAAGTGTGTCTAATTTTCTTCTGAACCACTTGACAGAAAAATAGGGTATAAATAAAATGAATAAAGAAAATTGAGTGGAAAAATGTTGTAAAACAGTGTAATTTGTAAACATTTTATACTGCCCAATCAATAGGCATAAACTACTTCAATGAACACTGGAGAATGTACTGTATGTACAAGTCTAGAAATTTTAGTAAAAAAATTGACCCAAAAAACCTGAGTCAACTTATCCATGGGTCAATGTAAGTATGGCATTTTAACTGTTATGGGAGGGGGGAATCACCTGATGAAAGGTGCACCTGAAAGAAACACCAATCCCCTCTACTCTCTCATCTATCCATCCTTTAATGTGAGCACAAACAATTATGCCTGCTGGATTTTTTAAAGTCCTTTGGCATCATTTTTTGTTTTGTTTCATCATTTACATCCTTGTTACATGCCCCTAAATTTTACCCTCAACTTATCCATGGGTCATATCAAAATCCATAATTTTGGTCCTAAAACCTACCCTCGACTTATACATGAGGTCGACTTATAGTTGAGTATATATGGTATATAAATTGACAGCCTAAGCAAAATATCTTCATCCAGTTAAAAAAAAGGCATGAGAAGAACTATATTGGACTGGATAGTGACTCATGAGTTGCTCCTGGGTAAACTGCCAGCCCATCAGTTTCCCCTGAGTAATCTGCCAACAGGATTTGTGTGCAAAGAGTCACGAACATGTAAACTCTTGTGCTTTTATTTCAGAGCACAAAGCTTTTTTTTTTTTTTTTTACAGTACCAGGATACACACAACATTCTTTGGATACAAGATGAAACATTCTTGTTTGTTAGGGATGTACAAATATTAACTAGGAAAGTTCTGGATCTTTGCATCAATTTAGTTAAGATAGCTAGTACTGCAGATCACTGTACTTGATCCATATGTCTTGGCTGCTGAACAAATCTGTTTTGGAGTGAAAGCTTAAGCAATAATAAATAAAATAATAAATAAAACTAAATTTGTAAAACTAGTAAAAACACCAGAATGAGCACTGTTTGGTGGATTTTTGTCTGAATTTGTTAAATGGCCAACACAGCTACCCCTGCATTTTTACCAGAATGAAGATAAAGGATAGTCACTAATAAACATGAAAATAGTTCAAGGCAATAGTTAAAAAACACACAAATGCCAATCTGTGGAGGTTATAGTTCATATCCCAGACCCCACCTAAACAGGACTCTTAGCATTCTATTAAATGTAGGGGTGGAATGTGCAAATGTATACAATTAGAGGGAATGAAAAGCTTTACTTAACCAGCAGTGTACCAAATTTCTAGAATAAATTCACAATATCTAAGCTAACTTGGAGCTCTATGTATATTGGTGTTTTAGTGTATCTTCAAGCCACTTATGGCTATGTGTTAGCCAGGTGATATATGAAAATCCTCAATTATAGTGTCAATTTTATTTATTTTAATATTTAAATCCCTCCCTGTATTCAAGGATCTCAAGGTGGCATACAATCAATTTGAACACGTTAAAACAATTTAAAACAATAAAGATAATTTATAGGCTAAAACATATTAAACCATTTAACATTTAGAAAAGCACAGTTTAAAAGCAGTTAAAACAATTTAAAACTATTTGCATAAAATCAATAATGATCCATAAATTTTATTATACAACAATGTTTTTACTTGGTGCCAGAATGACATGTGAATGTGAATGTGTCATGGTATTAGTTTTACACCTGGTTTTTGAACTCATATTAATGGAAACATATTTATAGGATCATACTTTTCTTATTCAATGTATATCCATGAAAGCACTGGGAGGATGAATCTGTCTGTCTGTATAAGAGAACATATTCAAATACAGAGTACTTAGTTCTGATTTTAAAAGTCTTTTCTGATTTTAGTGGTCAGATGGTATAGTGGCCAACACATTTCGGGAATTTGCTTTAACTGAAACACCTGACCGTAAATGGGTTATTTTTGATGGTCCTATTGATACCCTTTGGATAGAGAGCATGAACACTGTGTTGGATGACAACAAAAAGGTAATATCTAAGTGAATATGTGACTAAAAGCAGTTGCAACATTGTTGAAAGAATTTGCTGTAGTCAGAAATAAAACATGTTGAAAATGTATTTGTGAACCTAAATCTAAAATGCCAGATATATGGTAACCATATCATCTCAAAATTGATAAATAACAACAGATTGTGTGTTGTGCGCAATTGGCCAGAGTTTTGTTTCTTGGTTGGAGGCATGTTTTTCAGAAGCATCTGGTAGAGGCACGAACTGATGTCTGGTGCTCTGATTCTTACACTGTAGTCGTTTATTTCATCTTTGTTTTTTAATTTTAATTTATGTGAAATAATTTTTTCATATCAATATTTTTGGAGGTTGGATTCTCCAAATTTTACAATAAAGCATCTCCACCTCACTCATTTCATGCTGAGGTTAAACAACTGGGCTAGTTCTGATGAATGAAGTTATAATAGATTTGTTTTCTTATAACATTTACATAAATATAAAATATTCTATGTAAAACTGGGTGGTTTTTTTTAGCTTTGTTTGATGAGTGGCGAAATCATTCAGATGTCACCTCAGATGAGTCTGATCTTTGAAACTATGGACCTTTCTCAAGCTTCAGTAAGTTAAATCTAAATTCAAATATTTTACTGGAATTAAAATAGGAGATATAATGAACATTTAAGAATATATTTATTATTCTGCTATAGCCTGCTACAGTCAGTCGTTGTGGAATGATTTACTTGGAGCCTTTACAACTGGGCTGGATGCCACTTGTAACATCTTGGTTGAACAAACTTCCTGAGCCCTTGGAGCAGAAGGAGTATCAAGACCTTTTGAGTGATCTTTTCAACTGGTTTATTCCACCTGCATTAAGAATTCGTCAAAAAAAATGCAAAGTAATTTGGGAATTTTTCTGAAATAATATAACTAGAATATTTAAAAGAAAAAGTGGATAAAGGCAGTATCTGGTCCATTCATGGATACTTTCCATCTTGCACAGATTGAGGATGTGGACAGGCTGTATGGAGAAGTGAGAGCAAATACCTATTGATTAGACCCATGTCCAGCATGGTTAATGAAATCTGCCAAGGCTGGGCTCATAATGTGGCTATCAGAAGCAGAGAATCTCTCACAAAGACATGGGTTCCTGACAGTTTAAAAAGAGCTCCTAGAGCAGGAGGAGTTTTATTATTTAGATCCATTCCAATCAATCTCTGAGCCTGGATTTGGAACAGAAATCTTGGTTACCCTTGTGGATGACTTGTAGTGAGGAATGGATGTAGAGAATGGTACCTAGCAGTCTTCAGCAGCTTTTAACATCATCAGTCATCATATCATTTTGAATTGTTTCTGTTAGTTGGGACTATCCCCTCAAAGTGTAGAGGATATTTCCTATCAAAGGAGGTGATGGGAAGATCCCACTGCACATGCACACTTGAACTCAAGCAGTGCATTAAAACATATGTGAGTTTACCTTCTGTATCCAGAACTTTTAAATGTTACTGTGATGTTCAGGTCTACACAAAGCATACTATACTTTAATCAGTGTAATATTGTAAAATTTACAAGGAAAGGAATATGTGCTGGAATGAATTTATGAAGCTAGTTTTCTAAGGCAATATGAAACAAAGATAATTCTCTCTTAAGGAATTACTAGAATTTGAATGGGTTTACATTAATAATTGAAATAAATTTTTAAAGGTAAAGTGTTACTTTGGTATGGTAAAAACTAATATAAATGTTTATGGAATTTGTATTTCTGTATCCATTATAGACATACATATACTGTTATTGTTTTTTTTTCTTCCTCTTGCAGGAGTTAGTTCCAACAAGTAATAGCAATAATGTGGTATCTCTCACTCGGCTTTTGGAAATGTTGCTTTGTGACACTGTGCAAAAGGATCCTAGCAATAAAAACATCCCTAAGTGGATTATGGTTGGTCTGAATTGAATATATATTTGAAATTTAAGTTAATTGGCTATATTTCTTTTGGACAATTATTCTTCTGAGCTAGCTTTTAAAATAATAATAATAAAAAGAATGTTCAGAAATTGGTTGATAAATTACTGTAAAATAGTATACATTCCAAAGGCTTTAAAATGAAATTTTCTGTGAGGGCATAATTGGCTGTTACAATAATAGGTCAATGAGCGTATACCAGGAAGACACTATTTAATAACTGCTTTTATTGTTTCTTGTAGGGTTGTTTTGCATTCTCTTTGATATGGTCCATTGGTGCAACCTGTGATGGTGATGGTCGGATTGTGTTTGATGGTTTCATAAGGGATATTGTCACAGGGAAATTAGACCAACATCCAGTACCAGGATCTGTGGGCAAATGGGAACATCCATTTGAAGAGAAAGGCTTGGTGTATGATTATATGTTTGAGGTGGGGATTCAGCTACAGGATTATTATTGGATGTTTGAAATTAATTTTTCTATAATTAAGATTTATATAACTGCTGGAGAGACCCCGCATGGTGTAGTGGTTTGAACATTGGACTATGACTCTAGAGACCAGGATTAGACTCCAGCTGGGCTATGGAATGCACTGGAGGTCCTTGAGCAAGTCACACTCTCTCAGCCTCAGAGGAAGACAAAAGCAAAGGCCCAGGATAGGTTTGCCTTAGGGTTGCCATAAATTGGAAATGATTTGAAGATGCACAGCTACAACATAACTGCTGAAAACAAGTGGGATAGCATGCAAATAGAATTTTAACATACAAACCTGTTCCCTCCCCAATAGATGAGCTGTGCATTTGTTTGGTTGTTGTTAAGTCCCATCATTCTTCAGAGTTCCATGGTATACATAGTTTTCTTGTGAGTCCTCATTCAAACACTGATCAGATCCAGAATTGCTTAACTGCAGTACATTTCCTGTATTATGTGCCTTCAGACTATGTCATTTCCTAAATGACTTTTTTATCATATATTTTCCAAAAGTACAACAAATAACAAGGAATTTTATTCTTCAATACCCCAAAAATAATCAATAAAATTGGGTTTGTGTTAATTGGCAAATCCATTATTTATGGTCACTAGCAACCACTCCTTTCCCTAAAATCCTTTCTAGCAACAGTGGTGAGGCATAAGATTTCTTGGAATGGAAGAGCAATCCACCAGCAATGGGTTTAAGCCCACGTGCCAACCAACGATGCAGAAGCCAACATTTTTTTCAGTTATGTTCATTAGGACTCCTTCCCTTCCCAGTCAGTTTTTAATTTTCCCATCTGCCAACCAGAAGGAAAAATTCCTTGCATGTTGAGTCAGTATTTTCTAAGCAATTTGATTAAAGAAAGCAGAGTTTAGCATGCGCAAGTAATGAAGGACAATGAGAAAAAAGCAAATGCAGTAAGAATTAAAATGACTATCATATCCTTGATGGTGGACAAGGCAATCTGGAGAGGCCAGAGGGCAAGGAATAAAATGCGCAGATGACTGCTGCCCAGAATGTCTCTGGCAGGGGAAAAACATCAGAAGGGAAAATAGATTTTTAAAAGCTATTTTAACATTAAGTAAAAGTGAAATAGAGGAAATAAGAGTAATGGAAGAAAAGAAGTGAGATAGTACACAGGATATATAGCAGAAAGATCAGAGGTTGATGAATACAGTAAAAGTTAAAAAGAAGGAGAGTACCACTTGAAAAACAGTAGAAACTTGCCCTCAGGGTTCGAAGAAGCAGTTTCCGACACCTCTGAAATATCAAATGATCAGTTCAGGGTGCCATGTTGAAAAATCAAATTTGACACGGGAGGGATGGTTTCCTCATCACCAAGCAACCTGCAACAACCTGTCACAACAAACCAGGTCAGTGTGTCAGCAGTTGTCAAGAGAAATTGAGAAGAACCAAGGCAGCAGCCACTTGAAACTGTATTGACATGATGCAGATTTCTGGATGTATTTGCAATGAATTTATATGGATGTACTTACAATGACATAAGGCTCATTAGACAACAATAAGCAACTAATGAAAGAAAGTGCTGATCAAGCACCCAGAAGGGTCTGAACACCAGTGCTGAATTCAATTCCTGAAGCACAGCAGCCCGCTGGTAGTAAAGTGCCACTGTGGAATGCCACATATTATGTGCAGACAGACATTAGCAGTATTGTTAAACAGGCAATCACAAATGAATTGGGAACAATTCTTCATAATCCAATAAATCAATTTGCAAGGTTAACTCCAGACAATTGGCAAACTCAATTCAATTTATTAAATATGATGAGTGGTTTCAGTGCAATGCAAGTCAAGGCAAAGAAATAATTAGCTAAGGGCAGTCTGAACCTACATAAACTCAAACATTAAAAAGTCAGATGCAGCATCAGAATGACAGTTCAACATCCAGGAAGAGGAAAATACATTTCGTTTGTTTGTTTGTTTGTTTGTTTATAATGATTTATTATATTGATGATAATGACACTGAAGCAACACAGGGATTAAAATCTAAAACATGTTTAAAGAAATCAAAGCATTCAAGGGATGCAAACACAGATAGTGAGGATGATTTAGAACCACACCCAGATTTATCTGAGGAAGTAATGGTAGTTGAGGACAGTAAAGATGGTCATTCTTCCTCCAATGAAAAGGAAGAGAAACAAGTGTCATCAAATCAGTTATTTCAGAGTGAGGCATTCAAAGGCCTCCTAAAAAACATTTTACAGACATATGGTTTGGAAACAGTTGAACAAAATTCAAAAGAGGTTAGGGCAGCAGGGTAGATAGCAGGGTAGCATCAGTGTTAAAGAGGCAAACAACCCAAGGGGTGGAAATGCCTATGCCAGAAATGTTTAAGGAACTAGTAGAATCTGTATGGAACATATCCTTGAATAAAAAGATATTCTTATTTGTATATGTGTGTATGTGTATATATATATATATATATATATATACACACACACACACACACACACATATATATATATATATATATATATATATAATTTCTTTTTATTTGTAAAAAAAAAAAGAATGTTTCTGCTAGTTCCCTTGGTTGATGAGCCAGTAATGGCTTTAATCTCGGGGGACAATTGTCCCAAAAGAGAGCATTGGTTAAGTTCAGTTCTACACAAAGTAGATGAGAGAAGGGCTGAATGATCATTGAAACAAAATCATGAGGCATCTGCTCTGGTGATTAGGGCTTCAGAGGCTACCTCAATGTTCACAAGAGCAGCAGTTCTGTGGATTCAGGATATTTTAGAAGCTCAGAATTTAAATGTACATGCCTTACATAAGTCTTTAGATAGAGTGCAGAAGATCATGAGGTATGTTGTGGATGCAGGTCATGATGCAACTGCATTTGCAATGAAAAATATAAATTTATTATCAGTAGCAAGAAAATTGCTATGGTTGCACCATTGGGAGGCAGATCAGAAGTTCTGTAATAACTTAGCATATGTACCATTAAAAGGATAATTATTTTTTGGAGAACAGGTGTTACCAAAAAGTTTGATTGACAGAAGGGAAAAGGAGTAGGTAATGCCCATACTTCCAAAAAGAACGGTTGAAGGCAGGTCATTTAGAGGTGGTTATTCCTTTCCTAAAGCAATGACATTTAGAAGACAGGTGGATTTTTGATATAGTCAGATACAGGTGTCATTTACAATCATTAAAACCACTATAGCCAACAGAGGCAGAACCAAGGAGGATCTTCAGCCTCTAGGTGAGGCACACCCCAAGATTGACAAAAAGGCAGCATTGGTAGAGGGAAGGTTGCTGCTTTTTGGCTTCCTGTGGACATTGATAACAAAGGTTAGCTTTATTAAATTTTGCAGATTATATAACGGGATAGCATGTATTAATCTGCATGGACAACATTACAATAAAAGCTTACCTTTGCAACCAGGGAGGACTGCATTCACTGCCTCTGGTAATGGAATCCAACAAACTTTTCAGATGGACAGAAAGAAATGTGGAATACACGGTGGCATTTTATCTGAAAGGAACTTTAAATGTAAAGATGGATTACCTAAGCAGGAACTGGATACATTTGGGGGAATGGAGATTACATCTGGAAGTATTCAAAATGAAGAACAAGAAATTAGGACCTTTTGAAATAGACTTATTCACTTGTGGCAAGTACACAGTAAAAAAGATTGCATTTAAGTGGAAGCAGAGATGCAGAAGCAAATAATGCTCTGTCAGTGTTACGTCTGAAAGGACGCCATTATGAATTTCCACTAATGAAAATCATTAAAAGAGTTCATTTAAAAATCTGAAAGGAGAAAGCAGCAGTGGTATAGTACTGATAGTGTCCTGGTGGCCAAGGCGACCATGATTTCCATTGTTGTTGCAGATGTCAATAAAGCAACTGTTGACTTTGCCAGGTTGCTAAGACTTCTTAGTCAAGGCCCAGAGTTACACCTCAGTCCAGGAGGGCTACATCTGATTGCTTCGACATTGAAAGAAGATATGGAAAGGTCCAAACTTATTCTGATAATGTAATTGAAACAATATTAACTTCAAGGCAAAGCTCGACTTAGAAAATATAGTGTTCAGGGACTGGTGTATGAAGCATTCTCTACAAGTTGAGCATGTGCAAATTCAGCACATATTACAGTTTTACAAGATAAAGCCAAATACTTTGAAGAGACAAGTGTCAGCTTTGTTTATAGTACGTAATTAAGTTTGATGGGGAGTCACTTTCTGGTCATCCACATATAAAAAAGATTTCTGAGGGGTGCAGCTTTAAAATCTTTTCTTATACGTCACAGATTTCCAACTGAGATCTATCTCTAGCACTGGTTACGTTGACTAGATCCCCTTTTGAGCCACTGAAGGAGGCTACTTTGATATTGGGGTGAAACAAACAGGCGGCAAGGGGCAGCCTCTGGTTGCAGTTGCACAATCAGCCTGAGACCACAACAACTGCACAGCCCACTCTCAAAGGAGGTTGCCGCCATGGTCCCAAACAAGCCACCACCAGGTACAGATTTAATCTGATTCTTTTTCTGGCAGCCTCAAAGCAGCTTCTGGCCACTTTGGGGGCATGCATCTTTTGAACGCCATGCCCCTGAAGCAGCTGGAAGCCACTTCTTTTGGTCCGTCTGTTTCAGGCCATTGTTATCTTTTGGGGTAGTTTTTCTGGCAGCAATTATTCGAGCATGGAGGGTGTAAGTTTGAGGAGGACACATTGGTGTTACTAAGGCATGAAGCATTTCTTCCAATATGTATGCTACAGAAGCTATTTATTTACCAAATTTCTACTCAAAGCCAAAGCATTCACTAGAATGAAGATGGCATACTTTGAATGTTTACAGGGCAGTGAAGATGTATTTAAAGAGAACATTACCATTCAGACGTACAGAATCCATATTTGTGTCATGTAATCCAAGAATATTAGGTCAGAAAGTGTCTAAAGGTCTTTACAGACTGCCAGAAATAATGCAGATTGAGGTTACTTTAACTGTTCTGGCTCAGTGTTAGGGAATCATGGGAATTGTATTTTTTCTGGGACATTGAGCCTTCTCTGTCAGAGAGCTGTGGTGCCACAATAAACTACAGTTCCCATGATTCTTTAGCACTGAGCCAGGGCAGTGGCCTCAATCTGCATTATTTCTGGCAGTCTGTAAAGGCCCTAAGATAGCAATATCAAGAATTGATTGAAGCATGCACTTTTCTGTGTTATAAATATGCAAAGCAGCTAAGACCACAATGTATGGCCTCATTTAACAAGGTCAGTGTCGACTACCATAGCATATGTTGTGTCATCATCTTTGGAGGACTTATGTAATACTGGATGGTTGGAGCAGGCAACTTTTATAAAACATTATAAATTAGACAAATTCAAGTCAGCACAGGCAGCATACGGTAGAACAGTATTGAAAACAGTGGCACTTTAAGAGTTGAGGTGACCTACCCAAAAAACAGGGGCTTGGTTAAACTCCATTGCTGATGGATTGCTCCTCCATGCCATCCCGAGAATGAGTGGCTGGTATTCACTATGAATTGTCATTTTGCAATGGCAGGAAGGAGCAATAATAGAAGAAAATGAAGGGTAGGCAGGATAGTGCTGGACTATAAAACTGACTGGAAAGGGAAGGGAAGGAGTCCTAATGTATATAACTGAAAAGAATATTGGCTTCTTTTTATGGGTATTGTGTATGTTTTTATGGTTGTAAGCCGCCCTGATTGGATTTCCAAAGGGCGGGATATAAATTATTATTATTATTATTATTATTATTATTCTGCATTGTTGGTTGGCACATGGGCTTAAACCCATTTTTGGTGGATAGCTCCTCCATGTCATTGCTGGTGGATTGCTCCTTCCTGCTATCCCAGAATGACAGACACTTCGTGGTGAGTACCAACCACTCATTTTCTTTAAGAAAGCTAGCTAGCAAAGGAGATGCCTTCTCTCCTTTCCTTTCTGTTCCCTATCAAGGAAATGAGTTGCTTTTCCAGAAAGTGAGTTTCTCAAGTGTCATTACATCATTCCTTTGCATTATGGAGAAAAATGAGAGAATGAAACTATCGTGTCTTTTCCCTTTTTGGAATAGAAAGTGTGATGTGGTTTTCTCTCCCTTCCCATTGAATTTTCAAGAAGCTTCTTCTTTTTCTCTGACACATGGGGGAATGAAGAAAATGCTTTATTTTATGGAAATTTAGCAGTGCTTGCAAGGGAGCAAGTAGCTTTATCAAACTTAGTAATAAATATCACCGAGATACATAGGAAAAATGTCTAATTATGAAAAACATCAGGTTTTAGTAAAACAGTTTTAATGCATAGCACCATTTCTTCCACACACAAAAACTGCTTCTTCATTTCTTCTTAGATGAAAGGCAAAGGTCGTTGGGCTCATTGGAATGAACATCTTAAAAACATCAATTTCGGTGATAAAAATACTAAGGTTCAGGATATTATTGTCCCAACAATGGACACAGTCAGATATACTTATTTGATGGATTTGTGCATTCAACATGGAAAGTAAGAAAAGCTGCTTATCTTAAGTGTAATTGGTTTCATCATTCATCATAGAGCTTTGTTCAGTGCCTCCAGAAATTGTTTTTTCAATTTTTTCAATTAAGTTAACATATGAGAACAATATCATTAATGCACTATAGTTATCAGACTTCCAAGAAGTAGTCTTACACTCAGCATTTAATACTATATACTTAAGAAGTTTTTGTTGTTGTTCACATGTATTATTTTCATCTTTGAAATCTTACATAATTACTCTTGAAATATTCCATATTAACATACTTTTAGAATTTTGTTTTTACTAAAGACACCTTACTTCTTACATTAGGAAGAACTTCTTGACAGTAAGATCTGTTTTACAGTGGAACACACTCTCAGAGTGTGGTAGAGTATCCTTTGGTGGTTTTTTAAAAGAAGCTGGATGGCCATCTGTTGGGGTGCTTTGATTGTTTATTCCTGCATGGCATGGGGTTGGATTTGATGGCCCTAGAGGTCTCTTCCAACTCTATGTTTCTATGTGGTATACTCAGTTTCTTTAAAGCCTAACCACTACAATTGAAAATTGTGCAGTAGAAAGCCATATATTTGATCACAAAGTCACCTCTTGGTGATTATCTAGTGAGACCACTGAGTTTGGAGCTAACCTGTCAACTGCTTTGGGTGCCTCCTAAACAAACACTTCAGATTCCTGCATTATTATTATTTTTATGTTCAAGAAGGTAAATTTATTTATGAACCAATTCTGACTAAACATGATATTTATACTTAAACTGGCATTTCAGATTTTCTCATCTGAAGTTGGCAAGCTTTATCTTTTCCACCCGAAAAGAATAGTTTTTTAGTAAATTTCTCTCTGTCCATTTTCATGAAACTTGGTGTGTAACAAGTTTTATGCATTTTAGATGCTACTTCTCAAATTTCATTTCTGTCAAATCATAAGTGAAACCATCAACATCAGCCTAGGCAATACTTAATTATTAATAACAATTAGTAAAGAAAAATCTCTACCACAAAAACATAGGAGTGCAAGAGAACATGTTGTGGTTATTAACTACTCTTGAGTCAACCCAGACTTATGGCTACTCTGTGGATGAAACATCTCCAAGACTCACTATCCTCCACTGATCTGCTTACGATTCAGATTCAGGCCCATGACTTCCTTGGTTGAGTCCAGCCATCTGGCGTGCAGTCTTCCTCTCTTTCTTCTACCTTCTACCTTTCTTAGCAGTATTGTCTTTTCTAATGAGTCATGCCTTCTCATGATGTGGCCAAAGTATGACAGCCTTAGTTTTGTCATCTTGGCTTCCAGGGAGAGTTCAGGTTTGATCTCTTCTAGGTCCTATTTGTTTGTCTTTTTAGCTATCCATGGTATCCTCAGCTCTCTTCTCCAGCACCACATCTCAAATGAGTTTATTTTCTTCCTACCCACTTTCTTCACTGTCCAGCTCTTGCATGGGGAATATAATAGCTTGGATGATTCTCACTTTAGTACTCAGTTGTATATCATTTTACTTTAGGATCTTGTCTAGTTCTTTCATAGCTCTTCTTCCCATTCTTAATCTTCTTCTGATTTCTTGACTTTGTTTGATCTAAATTATGGGAAATCTTTAACTATTTTGATTTCCTCATTATCTAAGTTGAATTTATGCAGATCCTCTGTGGTCATTATTTTTGTTTTCTTTATGTTCGAACAGTAAGTCTGCCTTTGCATTTTCTTTAACTTTCCCTAGTAGTTTTTCCATAAATTTCTTGAATAATTTCCATAAATTGATTTTCCATAAATTAATGGCTGGAATAAATGGTCATAAATTGTGTAGGAAATTAATACTATAGTCCTATAGTTGCTGCAATATTTTGACTCTCCTTTTTTTGTGGATGTGGATATATATGGATAGATTCCAACCTGTTGGCCATTGTTTTGTTTTCCATATTAGTTTGCATATTTTAGTTAACACCAGAATTGCTTCTCTCTGTATGGATTGTAGCAGTTCAACTGGGACATCATCTGTTCCTGGTGATTTATTGTTCCCAATTTCTCTTAGCGCAGTTTCCACCTCACTTTCTAGGATTTGGGGCTCCTCTTTGTATGTTTTTTCATTCCAAGTGTCAATCACTTTATCATCTCTTGTAATATAGCTCTTCTGTATATTGCTTCCACCATCTTTTTATATCTACTTGATCGTACAGTATGTTCTTCTGACCAGAGAGCATCCCCACCCTTGGTTTGAACTTCCCTTTGAGTTCCCAAATCTTGTTGAAGAGATTTCTCATTCTGCCTTTTTTGTTATTGTCTCCTATTTCTCTGTGTTTATTATTACAGTAGTTATCTTTATCCTTACGTACTAGTCGTTGAACAGTTCTGTTCATCGTTCTGATTTTATTGCTATCTCCCTTTATTTTTGCTTCTTGACTTCCCTCTGCTGCTTGAAGCGTTCTGTTATCATTGTTCCTTCTCTTTCTTTTTGGCCATCTTCCTGCACTCTTCCTTGATTACTGTATGTCCCTGGCCTCTGACCATAATTCCTCTGGTTCCTGGTCGATTATGCTTAATAATGTAAATATATTTTTTAACATTTTCTGTAAATTCTCTTGAGATGTTCTTCAGATCATATTTTGGTATGATGACTGATTTTGTGTTTTTCTTGAGCTTTACTCTAATTTTTGATATAAGTATCACATGATCTGTGCCATAGTCAGCACGTGGTCTAGTTTGGGCTGCAAGAATGGAGCTTCTCCATCTTTTATTTCCAGTTATGTTGTCTGTCTGATTTTTGTATTGACCATCTGGTGATATCCATGTATATAGTCTTCTCAGTGGGGTCGATTGCATTCTCTTTCTTAACAAATAAACAAACAATTTCCACAAAACATACCGATAACTCTAAAACTATCTCTGTTAACTCTTTCTTTATCATAGCATAACTAAGCATGCCATCTATATACAGTATACAGTATACAGTATACTTTCTAGCTGGAGTAATTTTTATTCTTTAAATTTTTGGATTATGGTAATGTTTATAGGTTTCCCCTGAAGCCTTATTGGCATGATTTGGTCTGACTTATAGCCTTTCACTGAGCTTGTAACATTTCTCCACACCACCCCATTTTGTCTTGTCTTTTCTTTTCCTCAGTAAAATACTGTGTACTTGTCAGTCTCAAAATGTCCCACTCCTATCCATTTTAACTCACTCACCCCTACTACTAATACACTCATCCATTCCATTTTGTCTTTTACTATGTCTAGCTTTCCTTGGCTCATGCTTCTCATGCTACCATGTTTTTATAATATGTGTAGTACAACTTTGAAACTTGTTTACATTGTTGCATATGTCTACTGTTTGCCATCTTGTCTTTTTGAATTCTGCTGTTCCCTTAGCCATGTCTCTATTTATGATTGTCCTCTTAGGGGTGAAATAGACCATCAGTAAGGGAGACTTAAAGCCGCCCCTTCCAAAGGTGGATTGGGGCTGTGGCAACTGCACGCCGCAACCCCAGTCTGCCTTGAAGCTACATGAAAAAGGAGCAGCAACTAGTCACTCCTTTTTTGGCTAGCAAAAAGCTGGCTTTTCTGCCTGCACTGTGGCCAGAAGCCAGCTTCATGATGCTCCAGCGGCTGTGGTGTGTAAACACTACGCTCCCAAGCCGCCCAGAAGGTGGGGCAAAGGGGCGGTCTGGTTTACCCCTTAGGGGGGAAGCAGACGGTGACAAACGCCATCCTCAATCCCAGGAAGGGGAGGGGCAGCCGGATGCTGGGCCCCCCAACCCCTTCCTGAGGACTTAATCAGAGAGCCTGTCCTTCCACACGACGGGCGCTTCAATTACGTCCTTCCGGTTCAGCATCCATACACGCTGAGCCAGAAGGGACGGCAAAGAGGCGTGCCACACCTCTTGGGGTGCCCCTTTCGCAGCTTGCGGAAGGAGCGCTATTTTAGCGCTTCTTTCACAAGTGGCGAAAGGGAGAATCGGGGCCGAGGTGTCCGGCAGCCTCGGCCTCAATCCTCTGCTTCCGGGGGCAGCCCAGGGCCGCCTGTCTGCTTCCCCCCTTAATTTCCCTTTTAACTTTCTGTTTGTGCCTTAGTCCTACCTTTTGATTCATTTTGATTTGTGTCATCATAGGGTTTTCTTGGTGATAAGTCTTGTAAGGAGGTTCACCTTTTCCTCCCTTTGTGCAATACTAACATTCATTAGCTATGGTGCCACTGCTGTTGTCTCTGTGGGATCAGATCTTCCACCAGTATCACTCATCACCACTGCTGCTGCACAGTGGTTATACACAGAACATAATGGATTTCAAATGCACTTCAAAGCTAGAAAATAATGTTCTAAAGTAACATGTCTTTTGTAACATGGGTGTCCTTATCAAAAAATGCTTTGTCTTTGGTGTCCAATCACTTACCAGACTTCTGAACTGGGGCACCTAGAGAAAGAGCTCTGGGGAAGTTAGGAACTGATGGACATAATTGTGTGGGATGAACAGTAGTTTTGACACCATGGTTTAGGGCAGGGACCGGCAACCTATGGTCTGGGGGCTGGTTAAGGCCCCGGTCCCCGGAATTACTGGCCCAGGCGGAAGGTTACCGCCGCCGCCACCGCCGCCGTCGGGGCGCGTTTTTGGCCGCGCTTGCTGCGGCCGCCATTTTGGAAGTCAAAATGGTGGCCGCGATTTGGACTACCAAAATGGCGGCTGCGACATGCGCTGTGGTGGCTGCAGCCACGCAAGCTATGGCGGCGGCCGCAGTAGCAGCCGCGGCGGCTGCGTGCGCAGGGAGGTAGTGCGCGGCAGCGGGGGGTGCGCGCACGCACACGCACTGCCATCCCCCCCCTTGGCCAGCCGAGACCTGGGCTACGGGAGACCGGCCCAGGTCTCCAAAAGTTGCCTGTCCCTGGTTTAGGGCTTTAAAAATCTAGATATCTGCATTATGCTCTGTATTAAGTGATATAACAAGAGGGTGGAAACATTGTGTACTAGCCCCACCACGCACATCAATGTATAAACCTTTGCTGTGTACTCTGAAGTACTTGCTGTTTATATAATAATGTTGTATGTAGCATTATGGAAAATGAATTATAATGTAATGAAATTCTTCAAGTAATGTATAGCTAAGATGTTGCAGCTGTGTGAATAGATAATTAAGATACAAATAAGTCAGATGTTTTTAAGTCTCTGTAAAAACCTGCCAATCATTAATATTCATTTGTTTATAATTTCCAAACTTTGCCTCTTCACTAATAATAGTCTAATATAAACATATGCATTTCTTTCCAAGAGCATTGCTTTTTGTAGGACCAACAGGTACTGGGAAATCTGTATATGTGAAAGACAAGCTAATGAATCATTTAGAAAAGGACCTCTACTTCCCATTCTTTGTCAATTTTTCAGCTAGAACCAGTGCCAATCAGACTCAGGTTGGTAAGAAAAATGGTCACATAAAGTATTTTGTTAATTAAACATTGAATTACTGTAATGATATATTTTCCTTATATTGACAATTTCTCTCCTGAGTATAAAGGAGAATTCATACAGAATAAATGTGATAAGTTTTCTGGGGTGTAGTTTATTAAAATTTTACTAAGGAGTTTAATCTCTATAGAAATCACTATTAGGATGTGATAAATCTTAATGGTTCATGTTGGATTATCCTTAGAATCAAAAGTAAGCATGCCTATAAAACTCTTGTAGCTCAGCATCTTCCATAGTCTTTATAAAATAAATGGTTTTGTTCATTACCTTTCTATGGACGCAAAGCATTGAGGTGTTCCTGTATATAGATGATTAACTGTTTGTGGCTCACTCCTGGGAGAAGATCCAAGAAGACTTATATTACACTTGTCATCTGCTCACCAGTTGTGTTTTCCAGGTCAAACTGGACAAGTACCAGTTGACTCCAACACAGAGGATACAGTTCATTGAGGCTGTAGTGTATTCTTGAGGGGAAAGATCCTTTCTTTTATGGGACAGAGCTTACATTTCACACTATACTCAGTTGTTGATTGATCACCCTCTTGCATTGCTCTCAAAATTCAGAGATTTTTGGGCTTGATGGCATCCATGTTGCCTCTTATTCATATGTATTTCAAGCCCCTGCAGGTGTAGTTTAGAGTTCACACCAGAGACCAACAGCCCATACAATATTGTTTTGCATTTTTCTTTTCATGAGCTAGTGTTAACAAGAAAAATGTTCTGCATTTATGTTTTAGAATATTATCATGGCAAGGCTGGACAAAAGACGGAAAGGAATATTTGGACCACCTATGGGAAAGAAATGTGTCATCTTTGTAGATGATATGAATATGCCTGCATTGGAGCAATATGGAGCTCAGCCTCCTATTGAACTTTTAAGACAGTTTTTTGACCATGGGATCTGGTAACTATTCAAGATTACATTAAGTAGAATAAATATGTGATCAAATCTTGTTAGCACATAGAATTTTAAAGTTGAATTTTTAAAAGTAATTTATTTTCATGAATATTATTAAAAGGAAAATAGTAATTTTCCAGTTAGCTTTTCAGCAATAGTACATAATTGAACATGAGTTTATAAATGCAGGACAAAAAGTAATTTATTGACTTGATACTACTGATCTTCAAAGTTAAATCTAAGTCCAGGGTTCTGTACTGTTATGCTTATAATTTTCTAAATGTCATATTTTTTTGAAGGTATGACCTAAAAGATACAAATAAAATTGTCCTTGTTGACATACAATTAATGGCTGCTATGGGTCCACCAGGTGGTGGAAGAAATCCAGTCACTCCTCGTTTTCTTAGACACTTCAATATTTGCACCATTAATACCTTTAGTGATGAAACCATGGTCCGGATTTTCTCCACTATTGTGTCTTTCTACCTAAGAGCAAATGAGTTTCTTCCAGAATATTTTACCATTGGGAACCAAATTGTCAGTGGCACTATGGAGGTAAGATACCAATATACACATTGCATTTCTAGTAGTATTGTAGTAGTTCTGTTACACAGACAAACAATACAGGTGTATTTCAAGGCAGTTCAGATTGTCCCCGAAGCACATTATGTGGAAGGCATGCAGCTGATTTAGAAGAGAAATGGCTTCTTTTTATGTTTTTTAAAAAAATAATTATTATAAGTAAACAACTATGTACAAAACATGTTACAACAATAAAGCAAAATAAAACAATTCATCTCACAACTTTGAATTATGTTGTGGGTCTCCTTCTTGGGTTCTGTTCAATGTAATTGGTCATTTTAAAGTCCAGTGCTGTCTTTGTGTAAATCTAGTCCAGAATGTCTGACCAAAGGTTCAGATGAAGTGGAGGTTGTCTTGTTTCTGTCTTTGTTTACAAAGTCAATGAGTGGGTAGCATTTGTCTATTAAAGTTCCTGATTTTGGTCGTCTTGCATAACTTGCTATTCTGTCTGACAGTTTTTCAAGTAACCATAGATCCCATACCTTTTTCCACCATATATCTAAAGATAGCTCCCCTGTTTTCCAGCATCTGGCAATTTCAACACGGGCTGCTGTAATGAAGAAATCTATGAGGTTTTTATGTTTCAAATTTGAGTTTGTGTCCACATACAATGGGCCTTTGCTATCCATGGGGGATCTGTTCTAGATCCCCTTGTGGATAGGAAAAAACATGGGACCTCAAGTCTCATTCTTTTCAATGGGCATACACTCCCGCATGTCCTGCCAGCACTTGCCATCTGCAGAAGCTCAAATCCTCAGATGACAAGCCCTTGCTTGGCACGGGCACACTTTATATTAATAACAAAAACATTTCATTGTTGGTTGGTAATCAATGAAATTTGTTCAAGTACCAATTGCCAAAGTATGTTTATTTTGGGCCATCTAGCAACATGTGTAGAAATGTGCCATTATCATTACAACCATGCCCACATTTGGAGGAGAAGAGAAATGGCTTCTGAAATGAAGGATTTGGGGAGTAATTAGATCTAGGTCTGAAATACACAGGCTAAATAAACCGGTTTCCGCCCAGTTTTGAGGTGGGATGTTTAGATGATACACATCTCAAAACGGGGCAGAAACTGTGTTCAGTCCGTGGTCTGGGGCTAACAACAAGAGCAAAAATAAGCTGAATTTTCCCAACTTTTCCTGGAAAATGCTCGCCTTCACCTGCACATATAAATGCACTGATGCCAGACAGATTCTAAAGAAGCAATTTATCCTAACTCTAATTGTGCATATAAATGCCCTGATGCAGGAGCGCATTAACACAGGACAGAGCTGATGTACCAAAATGGTGGGGGCAGCAATGGCTAAAAGTGATAGTGTGATACCTCTAATGGATATAACTACAACATACACAAACCAGACAGTCCAAGAGGGGGCATGGGGTGAAGGGGGCATGATTGGATATTCTGATGCCCTGTACTGGTGGAGGGTTGCATGTGCGACTGTGTGGCCACTCAAAAGGAGTCAGCCATCTGATGGGATGGCATCTAGGGAGGAGGAGGTTGCTGGTGGTGGTATGTTTGTACGACAGTGCACAGGGATGGTGAGGACAAAAGAAATTACCCAGCGCCATGGCTTAATGCTGCACCATGTGGTTGGGCCATGCACTCCAGCTTGGGAGTGGCCAGTGCAGTTGGTGGGGGTTCGATGTGGTTTGGGGAAAAGCAGTTTAAAGCCACTTTTTCCTGCCTGTCTATTTCAGGCCCTAGTTGTTGTTGTTGTTGTTGTTATTAAAGTTTATTTCTAAAGCGCTGTCAATAGTTATCTGAGTAGGATGAACAGCATGGCTGTAAACTGTTTCCTAGGCAATAATAGGAATGGGTCTTTGTTTACTGGTATGTTTACCTAGGAATCACTATTTTAAATATCTTTTACCTTTCCTTCTTTGTTCTGTATATTTCTTCTTCTTTATGACAGTCTGTTAAAAGTTCTTTTCTCCTGCCTGTGGTTATGGATGTGTGAATGCTTTCGTTGATCATCTAAACAATAAACAGTTTAATTTTTTTTTTAATATAGATGTTGAGGTTCCAGTCAAGAGATACTTGGCTAACCTTCTGACATAACTGTAAACGCACTCTAAGGCTGCATCTGTACCACAGAAATAATCCAGTTTGACACCACTTTAACTTCCATGGCTCAGTGCTATGGAACTCTAGGAACTGTAGTTTTGTGAGACATTTACCCTTCTCTGTCAGAGAACATTGGTGTCTCAACAAATTATAAATCCCAGAATTCCATAGCATTGAGCTATGGCAATGAAAAGTAGATATTTCATGAATCAGATACACTTATTAAGCATTCAGTCTTCTGAGATGTTTCCATTTATTTTAACTCACTGTATTGAGTGACTGCAGGGATAGTCTAGGCATCATCTACATTCTACCATTTTCAAAGGAATTATTCAACATATACTGAACCAAAAGGACAGGAAACTCCTATGTGCTCTAAATGTGTAAGGTGTTTAAAACTGTAATTTGAATGCTTTTGTTTTGTTTCTTTTCAATCTTTAAGGTGTATAAGAAAGCCATGGACAACCTATTGCCAACACCAGCTAAATCACATTATACGTTTAATCTGCGGGACTTTTCTCGAGTTGTCTTAGGCTGTTTGCTCATTAAGAAGGATTCAGTTGTAAGCAAGCACACAATGGTTCGTCTGTTTGTGCATGAAGTATTTCGAGTATTTTATGATCGCCTTGTTGATGACACTGATAGAGCCTGGTTGTTCAAACTAACAAAACAGATTGTGAAAGAACATTTCAAAGAAGCATTTGATTTAGTATTTGAACATCTGAGAAAAGAAAATGCACCTGTAAGTATTAATTTATTCATTTTAACACAATGTACTCTCATTCCTGTGTGACTCATAGATAGGAAATTTTCCAGTACCTGTGAAGACCATTCAGAAAGCCACTTCCTTTGGTAGGAGTTCATTCCCTTCTCTGTGTATGTCAATATATATTCTGTCTGTTGTATCTCAGTTCATTTTCATTCACCAGCTTGGTAGCAGCATTTTGAATTCTTCAAATGTCTAAGCCTTTCTAAATATTCTTTTCTTCTCAATATTTCTGTAAATAACCCATTCTTCATTTTTTCTTTTTTCTATCAAAAGTTTCATTCATCAGAGTTATCTTGTTGATCGCTCCTTGTACATACTAAAGGTTTAATGAGTCTAAAGCTACTATAGAAAAAATGTGCCTTCTGTGGAAATAAAATTTTCCCTATAGTTGCTCTTAGGGTCTGTCCATATGGACCAAAAGACTTGTATTCTCCCCAGCCTCATGTCCTGTTTGGACAGCGCAGGCCAAAACCCCGGGGCCAGGATCAGGCCAGATCTGGGTAGACTGGATGCGAATCCAGTGGATATGACACAGTCCTGGGGTAAACATCCCTTAACACAGATCAATTTGACCCCCAGTTTGCCACAGAGTTTCCCAGAAGCTCTGTTGCAAACCCCAGCTTAGATGCCCCATATACTCCTTACCTTCCACCTGTGTCTCTGCTAGTTAGCAGACCCCTGTCACTGTGCCTGACATGGAAACAGGATACCTGGCTGCACTCATTTTCACATCAGGCATTGCAGAGATGCAGGGGGAAGTTTAGTGTTCCAGGAGCACTTTGAGATCAGTGTATGGAAGTATGAAAGGAGAACGTGCAGATTGTTACATTCCTTCATCTAATAAAATAAATAATGGAATCACAAAATCATGCTTTTGAAAGAGAGGCTGGATGGCTGCCTGCCTCTGATTGTGTTTTGGTAAGTGTTCTCATTTATTGAATTGCTATGGGAAAAGGAAGATAATCCATCATTATTAGGATGAGATGGGTTTTGATTCACAAAAGGGTATACCACAATAAATCTGTTGTCTATGGGCCATTGTTATTCTTCTTGAAGTAGACTATTGTGATCTTAATTATGTGCTCTTAATTACTATTGAAATAGTCTTTATGTTTTTTGCCCATAGGTAACTGAAGAAGATATGAGAAATCTGCTGTTTGGAGACTACATGAATCCTGATCTTGAAGGAGATGAAAGAATTTATTATGAAATTCCAAGTGTACAGCTGTTCAATGATGTTGTGGATCTCTGTTTGGATGAGTATAACCAAACCCACAAAACAAGAATGAACCTGGTCATTTTTAGGTGCATAAACACACTATATATTTTCCCAGCAGACAATGGACCACTAATTATATAGACACTAATCCTTTTCGCATATCCTCTCACCCTGAGGCCTTGCCATTCAACAACAGAACAATACACAGATTAACATGCAAATCACATCCTCTCAGCCAAGAGTCACACAGTATATATATATACCCCACTCACTTCCATGCCACCATTCTCTGAAGATGCACCATTCTCAGATGCAGGCGAAACGTCAGGAAGAAATTCTTCTAGAACATGGCCTCACAGCCCAAAAAGCCCACAAAAACCCACACTATATATCATTTACCCCAGTCACTGTTTCAGTGATACTCTGTTTTAAGGATTGTACAGTTTGTTCCTGTTTAGAATAATGACATTTGTGTTTCTTCTGAGGATATTTTTCCCCAGATGTTTATTACACTGATTTCACCAACAGCCTAACAAATTTGGCTGGTCATCGATCATTTTCAATAGCTGCTGCAACATGTCACCTGTTTGGTAGTATGTTCTGTTGTACTAAGATTTGGAATGAATGAAACATGAGCTATGTGCATTATAGCCAAACAGGCTTTTTAACATTGCAGCTCTAATAGACACATGTATCTGCTAGCAGTTTCCTCAAGTTCTCAATTTGTTGTTGTAGGCCAGGGGTAGGCAACCTTTCTCCTTTAAGGGCCGAGGGACTTCAGCTCCCAGAAGCCTCAGCCATGTTGGCCAATATTCCCGGAATAACATTTTCAGAGGGACGAGTTTTTAACTGAGTTCTTACTTTGTCCCTAATTCTTCTCGCCTCTTTATAGTATGATTGTTGTTGTTGATTTTTACTGTATTTTAATTATTTTATGTTTAATTCTGTTTTAAGGGGGGAGGGCTGTTGAGAGAGGGAATGTTTTTTAACTCTGTTCTTTTTTAATATGTTGTAACCCGCCCCGATTGCCGAGCAGAGGGGCGGGCTATAAATAAAATTTATTATTATTATTATTATTATTATTATTCCCATGTTGGCCAGTAGCTCCTGGGATTCTGGGAGCTGAAGTTCCGCGGCCCTTAAAGGGGAAAGGTTGCCTACCCCTATTGTAGGCCTTCAAGTTGTTTCTGTATGCAAAATAGTGGGCATGGTGATAGAGAGACAAGTTCAGTTCTAATGATGGTCATTGGGGGACAAAGTTAGGGGGAAGATTTTGAAATACAAAAATGCCAGTTGCAAAATTCTTCAGTCTTCTTGGATATTTCATCGCTGACCTCAGAACAGTGGTCCTTGATTAAAAAAAACTACAAAGGAAGATTGGAAAGAGAAACAGCAGAATTGGAATATATCTATAAACTGCAGTCCATCAACAATGGGTTGAACAGACACAATGGTTTCCTGGCACACTACACATATCATAGTGCTTGTTAAGTCTCCAAGCGTCATGAGGACTCTCTTGGTCAGCAATAGCAGCTATATTTCTATACCACGTACCGTATTTTTCGGCATATAAGACGCTCCGGCATATAAGACGCACCCAATTTTAAAGGAGGAAAAATCTAGAAAAAAAAGATTCTTAACCAAATACTGTAGTAAAATATTTTATATCAACTGTATAAAGTTAACAGCAGTTTAAGAACAATTTTAAGTTGTAAATGTAAGTTTAAGCCAGCAGCAGGGCCAGGTATTGCACAAATTCCCTGCCCAACTTTCTTGCAAGTCTCCTGTCGCCTTATGGTGACTCCATGAATTTCTTAGGGTTTTCTTAGGCAAGGAAGACTCAAGAAGTGGTTTTGCCAGTTCCTTCCTCTGAAATACAGCCTGCAGCACCTGGGATTCTTTGGCGGTCTCTCATCCAAGGACTATCCAGGGCTGACCCTGCTTAGATTCCAAGATCAGATGGACTGGTACCTTTGGAGTTTTTAGGCCATTGGCTTATGGAGTAATTTATGGCTTATTTTGACCCTACCATGAGGGTTTTCTTGGCAGATTTCTTCAAGGTTTTTTTTTTGCCATTTCCATCCTCTGAGGCTGAGAGAGTGTGATTTGGCCAGAGTAATCCAGTGCCTTGGAGTAATTTCTGGCTCATTTTGACCCTACCATGAGGGTTTTCTTGGCAGATTTCTTCAGAGGAGGGAGTTTGCCATTTCCACCCTCTGAGGCTGAGACAGTGTAACTTGGCCAGGGTAAAAATCCAGTGCCTTGGAGTAATTTCTGGCTCATTTTGACCCTACCATGAGGGTTTTCTTGGCAGATTTCTTCAGAGGAGGGAGTTTGCAATTTCCACCCTCTGAGGCTGAGACAGTGTAACTTGGCCAGGGTAATAATCCAGTGCCTTGGAGTAATTTCTGGCTCATTTTGACCCTACCATGAGGGTTTTCTTGGCAGATTTCTTCAAGGGGGGGACTCTTTCCACCCCCGTCCTGGGTGCTCCAATGGACTCTTCCTGGGATGGGAGGATGTCCTCTGACCCCAGGAAGAGTCCATTGAAGCACCCAGGATGGGGGTGGAAAGAGGAGGAGCACATTCAACTAGCCAGGAAAAGAGGACTCTTTCCACCCCTGTCCTGGCTGCTCCAATGGGCTCTTCCTGGGATGGGAGGAGCCCACTGGAGCACCGAGGCTGAGGCTGAAATGAGGCCTACTTTTAGCCTAGGCCTCAGCAGTTACTTACTTCTCTAGTTTGCCCTCAGCTTGTATATTCGCTTTATTAGGCGCAGCAACCTCCCCACCCTCGTTTTGGGGAAGAAAAAATGCGTCTTATATGCCGAAAAATACGGTAATACTAAACTTAGTAGTCTCTAAGCAGGTTACAATGTGCAAGCTAATTGCCCCCAACAGGCTGAGTACTCAATTTAGTGACCTAGAAGGATGCTAGGCTGATTCGACCCTGTGGCCCCTAGCTGGGGTTGAACTCACAACCTTGTGGCTTGTGAGTGAGTGGCTGCAGTACTGGCATTTAACCACTGCACCACCAGGACTCTGGTCAGTTCATCACATCTCCTTTCCCAGCCAGCATCACACTACATGCAGAAAAGTCAACCAGTGCTAATCACATGATGGGGTGCCTTGTTATGACCTCAGAGGTGGCCACTTGCACCAGTGGTGGTGGTGCCGGGTGGCACAGTGGGATGTGTATGTAAACAGCTACCCCGTGTCGCTATGGAGTTCTCTGGATTTTCCAGCAAAAAGGTGAGGGGTCTTTTTACATCAGTTTAGCCAGGGATGGGGCAGATTCGGTGTGGAATTGGCATTCCCTTGTGAAGACAGTCTGCAATGGCCCTCTGTTATGTAGACAAGTCATGGTGGAAAACCGGTGTTATCGGACCATGTAGACATGCCCATAGAGAAAGAGAAGGAGATTAAAGGAATAGAAATCAGAAGTATAGGGAAATAAAGAGTCAAAGAGAAGAAACAGGGACAGAAAAGTTACAGAACTTGTCACTAAACAGCAGTCAAGGCAGCTTAATGGCTAAATGCTGATTGGGTTATCCAGGCTACCATGTTAGGTTAGTAATTGTCAAGGCAGGAATAGATGCCTAGCAACAGGACAGCAGCCTTTACATCGTCAGCAGCCCAGCATGCAGGCCTGCGTCTCTGATAAGACTGTTCACGTACGCTCTATCTTCTGAAGCCACAGGAGGGCTAGGTGAATGGAATGCCACTATAGGACCTATGCACAAGTGTCACAGGGATCTGAGGGATCTGATACAAAGGAGGCATACCTTGACAGGCCTCTGCCTTCAAATGATGGCTCCCTCTCTAAATCTCAGCGGCTATTGGCAGACATAACTGATGAGGAATTTCAAGAACATAGTCCACCCCCCCCCCCATCAGCCAGAACTGGGCTGAAGAGACACCCCATCCTTTGCAGCATGATGACAGGAATGAGAAACAGAATTTTAAAAAGGCAAAGCTTTTTAGAGAATCTTAAATGAAAAACACTGAGCAATTAACCACCTGGTATCTTAGTGTCAGGCATCTATAAATCTCCCAGCAGCTGTAGTTTACAAAAGTTTGTTCTACCAGGCTTTCAGTATTCTTTGTGCTTTTGGATTTATTTTTGATTTTTGACTTCTAGACCGGAGTATATATTACATCTTTTTCTTTCCCTCTTTGATTTGGTATTGGGACTTGGTTTAGATTTTGGAATAGCTGAGCTCTTGTTATTGCACCTCCCTTAAACCTTAAACTGTGTATTACCTGTCTATGACATGGACTGACTTGACTCATATTAACAGCTTTCCTTTGACACTTTCTGCCTTTACACATAGGGCAACCAGAGCTATACTAATTAAGTTTTGCTGTATCAAATTCATTAGTTAACAGTTGGAATAGATTAAAGTCTTTTGTTCAGATGATGTTTAACTCAGCCCATCATCAGCCACTTTTCCTCAGATGACATTTAACTCAGGTGTTTCTTAACTTAGTCCAGCCTCAGCTGCCTCATATTTTCCAAGAAGTACCTGTTCATTTATTCTCAGTCCTATATCTCTTGGGAGTCTGGCATGTTACAAGATATAATTAAGCACATGATTAATTCTGAAATTGCCACATAGCTAAACTGTTTACCTTTAATTCATTAAAGCATAAATAATTAAGTAGATAGCACTTTACTAATTTAATGTATTTACAGTCCAAGAATGATTCTCAGGTTGCTGGTAAATTGTTGATTGCCAGTTAATTAATTCATTACTAATTGATATTAATTCCAACTCCACGCTTGTGTGTGTATGTGTGTGTATCTCCTGCTTCAGCCTTCCCCCATGGTCTCTTAAAGAAACAGCTGTGAAGCAAAGGCAGGAACAGAGCAAAAAGGAGAGAAAAAGCAGTCTGAATCTCCCTGCACACTCCTCTTGTCAGTATATTTTTTGCCCCAGGCTGTGTAAAATGTCTCAGGTGCATGCAATGGGTTAAAGAGGAAATCCTGACTCATAGGAAACTGATGCAACTTGAGCATGAAGATGAGTCATAGCAGGTCCAAACTGCACTGTCACTTTGGACACATGACAGGAAGCTGATGAACACTAACAGGGGATTGGGTCAGAATCCTAGCTGTGTTTGTATATATAAGGATGAATGCTTCAGTACACAGTGTGGTGGTGTGGATGTTGGAGCATTATGTCAGTTTCTGTAAATATTGCTGTATCATGGTTGTAAATACTTTGCTGCAACTAAGATTAAAAGGTGTCTTCAGAAGAACCCAGCAGTCATGAGTGACTTTCCAGACTTGGCAGTGGCATCTATTTCCTAGCTGGCAGCCTATTTCCTAGCTGGCAGCCTTTCCCTCTGCACTAACACCTCTTCCCTCATTGCCAGAGATCTTTTAACAGCTACTTAGGCAAGGGACAGAGAGTACCCTTGACTTATCCACAGGGCATATCAAAATCCACAATGTTGGCCCCAAAATGTGCCGTTGACTTATAGTCAAGCATATATGGTAGATCAGGGGTAGGCAACCTTTCCCCTTTAAGGGCCGAGGGACTTCAGCTCCCAGAATCCCAGGAGCTTTTGGCCAACATGGGACTATTGGCCAACATGGCTCGAGGCTTCTGGGAGCTGAAGTCTCTCGGCCCTTAAAGGGGAAAGGTTGCCTACCCCTGTGGTAGATAGTTCCTTGCCCTCAGGCTTACAATCTAAAAAAGACATGACACAAAAGGGGATCAAGTCCAGCAGGTATTGACAGTTCTTCCCTCCCTCCGAGGCCAGAATGGTGGCACTCTGAATGGAGGGAGGGCCATTCATCTGTCTCTGGGCTAGACATATTAAATAATATATTAAATATCCTGAGATTCAAATACTTATCAATGCTTAAATGGAGTGTTGATGCTAACTCTGCTGATTTGGACTGTACCTTTGTTGAGAGCCCAGACAAACAGAAGGTGATGAAAGGGTCCTACAAACAGATACAGATAAGCTGGAAAATGGCAAAGAACCTTCAATCCTTCAGTCTAAAGAAATAGAGTTGGGGAACCATACCTGTTTCAGTTTATCAGTTGAGAGGTCAGAGATTTGTCATCTCATCCTCATGTAAATAGGTTTGTAAAAGTGCTACAAGGTCCATGTAAAGTGCTTTAAAATGCACCAGCTATGCAGAGGTTCCCAACTTAGGACACAGCTGGTGTTAAATGAATTAATGGGAGAACTGTTTGACCCTTTAAATAAAGTTTATTTATGTCTTCTGACAATGAAGGTGGTTTTCTAAGTGTCAGTAACATCTACATGAAGAGCTTCAGAGATGTCAGCATTATAAATAAATGAGAATTTGTGTTAAATTTTAAAGGATAAATCTCACTAAATTTTTTGTCCAATTCTATCTTACTCACTGGAGAAAAAGTGGTGCACTTGAGATGTCACTGTGCAGGGAGAACATACTTGGATTAAATGAAGCACAAAGGCATACACAAGCCATGCTTGTTTCTTTTAATCCTAGAACTTTGAGGAAATGAAATTCCTGTCAGATACTATCCCATTGGATAGAGGTTTGTCTCTAGGCTATGGTAGTGGACACAGAGTCGGTATATTCGGCATGAGTTCATTCTAGATCAATAGCAATGTCTAGAGGAGGGGTAGGCAACTGTGGAGGGGGTGAAGGCCAGCTTTCACCTCCATGCCTTTCCAACAGGCTGCCACACTAGTGTGTCAGAGGCCCTCAGATCCCTAATTTAAACAAAACAAACAGGTGATTTATTTCACCCAACCCCTCCCCAACAGGTAAAAAATACTTCAGAACTCAGTGATTTCCCCACCCAACAAGCCCCCACATATATAGTCTCCTCGAAACCCCCCCCCCCCATCACCAAAAGTCAAACAAAATAGAAACAGGAAGGAAGTGATGTAAATTCTAGTTTCTGTTTTGGCTTTTAGGGGGCTGGTTGTTGTTTGGCTTCTGGGGTTTTTTCAAGGCATGTGGGAGAAGGTTGTGGGGGAGTATAATCATTGTGTTTTGTAATAGTTTGGAGCCATTGCAGTAGAAAATCACACTTTTTTAAAAAAATTGGGGTTTTTTTTGGAGCTTCAGTGATGTTTCAGGGCCACACTTTGAAGGCCCAAGACCCCATGCAACCATTGGCTAAACTTTTCCTAGTACTGGTCTAATGCTTATGCTTTTAAGTGCTTCTCCTGATGTCTGTAGAACAGCAGAAAGTACATTTACCTATTTTATTTATAGCCTGCTTTTTTCCTTGCAAGAGACCCAACACGGCTGATTACTTTAATCAGTCTCAATAAGATAGGTGCATTTCAGTGTGCAGAAGCAGAGTTTGGTAGAAATGCATTACAGTTTGTGATGTAGATTATATAACCACAGCGACCTGAAGTTTCAAAGGCTTGGATAATTGTAGATTGCACCTCTGGGCGTTTTCACACGGGGCTTAAGGCAGATGCTATCCTACCTCCATCCGGCCCCAGTCCGGCTCCTTTGCAAAGTTTTCACACGACGTCGCAGCAAGCCCCGCCCCATCCAGTGCCATCCCTGGCGCTAGCCTGCGTCAGTCCGGGTCCTTGCTCCGAGTGTTCACACTTACATCGCAGCAAGCCCCGCCCCGCCCCGCCCCATCCAGCGCCATCCCCGGCGCTGGGCGGCATCAGCCCCGGTCTTTGCAATTGGGGCATTGAATTTTTTTTTAGCTATAATGATAGTATTTCCTTTTAGATTGTAGGTTTTAATTATGTTGCTAATGGATTTTAATTATATTGCATTTAATACTGTTTTATTGGGGGTGGGATGTTTTGGAATTTGGATGTATGTACCTTTTTTTACTGTAAGCCGCTTGGATTGATTTTCATTAAGCGGGATATAAATAAATTTTATTATTATTATTTATTAATTCCTTTTTCAAAAAGGAATTAAGTTGCCGCTACCGGAGCCATTCCGGAATAATGCTGCTTTCACAGGTCTGATGCTGCAGGATCCATTCTGGAATGGCTCCAGGCGGCTTTGAGACCCCAAGTGTGAAAACGTCCTCTGTGTTGTCTAGAAAATTAATTGATGATATTCAGCATAATTAGTTGTTCTGTGGAAGTGAAAATGAGCATTCAGCCCTAATCAGGATATGTGTCTGCAGAAAAAAATTATGATTGTGGTATGAGATTTTAAGTTCAGGAGTGAGCTGGATTCTAATTCTAATTGTATAGCTATTTTTATTCTGAACTGTCTAAAGTTCCTACACCTAGCAATTTTTACTTCAGCAAGGGTATGTTAAAAAAAATAATGTGGAAGAGAGAGACAAGTCAGCAGTTGAAGATATGATAATCACACGACTTGGTCCTGGAATTGGTATGTTAGTAGATAACCTTTGTGATTATGGATTGCTCCTCTGCACATCCACAGAATGAGTCTTTATGGTGAACACCAATACATAATTTTCTGTTACATCCAAACCAGGAAACTATGGATTAATCTCAGGGTACATACTTAAATATCAAATGAGGATCACATCCTCAGACATTTTCATTTGTGTCATAAAAGAGAAAGGGATGAGCAAAGATAATGGTTAGATGTTCTCACCAGGCCAAATTGAGATTTCTCTGTTTGTTTGTTTGTTTGTTTATATACGCTGAATTAAAGAAAAAAAAATGGATCTAGCATAAACTAACCAACAGCTTGGTTTCTGGTTGGGAGTACCCAGATTGTTGGGGGGCAATCAGCTCACAGTTGTAAACCGCTTAGACATCCCATAGCGTGATATGAAGCGGTATATAAATAAGCTGCTTTGCTTTGCTTTGCTTTAGATATGTGGAAAACCAGCAAAAGGAACTGTAAAAATTAAGGCATTCAACTTTTAATATTACTTTTAATTGTAATCCATATATATTTGTGATAGGTATGTGCTGGAACATTTGTCTCGCATATGCCGAGTGCTAAAGCAGTCTGGAGGTAATGCCTTACTTGTTGGAATGGGAGGAAGTGGGCGCCAATCCATGACTCGTTTGGCTACATCCATGGCAAAAATGAATATTTTCCAGCCAGAAATCTCCAAGAGCTATGGAATGAATGAATGGAGGGAAGATGTGAAGGTCAGTAAATCCTCTGAAAAACACAGAAAAAATATGTATGTTTGTGCTCTTGTCTGTCTGTCTGCCTGTCTGTATCTCTGTTTTGTTTCAGGCCCCTTTCATAGACAAGGAGAGAAAGATGGGAAAATATGTTGAAGTAGTATTTTCCCCAAAACTTCTAGAAAGGACAATTATCCGTACATTTAAATGAAATTGGATCATTTAAGAGAATTCAAACAGTTCTGGAGACTGGTTATTAAGTTCTTGGACTGTGTACTTATATCTTTATTGTTTTTAGACTCTGTTTAGGAGTGCAGGAGTGAAGGGCTTGAAAACTGTGTTTCTGATCACAGACACACAAATTAAAGAAGAAGGGTTTTTGGAAGATGTTGACAGTGTGCTTAATACTGGAGAGGTCCCAAATCTTTTTGCAGCTGATGAAAAACAAGAAGTTATGGAGGTATCATTTGTTTTTAAAATGTTACATTTATCTTAAAACAAAATGTTACAAATAAAAAAAAATACTCAGAAATGTATAGCTAGTATTTAGTCCAGCTGGAGCTAAGCAGTTTCAATTCTAATTTATTTTTATGGGAAAGTTAAAATCTCCTGGCATTTAAAGGAGTGAATTGTAATAGGCTTAATTTTCATTGGTTTGTGTCACTCATTAATAGTCTTTAAAGAATAATGAGTATAAAGAATAAGAATAAGTCTGCCCTCCACATTCACAGGGGTTAGGGGTGCAAGACCCTCGTGAAAGTGCAAAAACTATGAACATGGGGCAGGGAGCCCAGGACAGAGGGCGGAAGAGTGTGCGTGCTCCCTTCCAAACTGCTCCTGTCCTGGGCTTTTTCTCCCTCCCACTCGGAAGGGGAAAAAAACCAAGACAAGAGGAAGAAGAATGTGCTCACTATTCCAAACTGCTCCCGTCCTGGGCTTTTGCTCCGTCCTACTGGAAAGAGGAAGAAGCTCAAGACAAGTAGAGGGGGAGTGTGCATGCCCTTCCAAACTGTTCCCATCCTGGGCTTTTTCTCCCTCTCGCCAGGAAAGGGGAAGAGCTCAAGACAGGAGGAGGAGGAGAAGGGGTACACACATGCCCTTCCAGGCCATGTGGGAGGAGAGCATGGTCAAAGTCACAAATAATCAAATATGTGAATGTTAAACCTGCGAATGTGGAGGGCTGACTGTACATAAAAACAATGGATAACTGGTGCCTTAAGACAGGCATCACAAATGGTTTTGAAACATGCAAGAGTATGTTGTAGCACCTTGGAGAGCAACTGAGAGAAAAAGGTAATAACATAAGCTTTTAAAACAGAAACTTACTGCTAAGACTGCATTTCACATAATGTTTATTTTCATTTCTTGACCTGTTCCAGCATTGTCAAAAACATTATGATGACATTTTAAAAATATGTGAAATGAAGATTAGTATTGAAAATTTATACACTACTTTAGGACCCTGATCTTTAGACTAGTGATGGGCAAGCAATCTATATGAAGGAGCTGCTTTGAGGATATAAAATCCATACAAAGAATTTCTTACCCTAGAAATCTGCATATATAGCAGTAGGCAGCATTTCTTCTGATAGGCTCACAGGCTCTGGCCTTACTCCATCATCCTTTGGTAGTGCAATCCATTACTGCCTATGACTGTCTAGTTCAGGGGTAGGCAACCTAAGGCCCAGGGGCTGGATGCGGCCCTCCAAGGTCTTTGGACCGGCCCCAGGCCGGTCCTGCCACCGCCACTGCCGCCCACCATGATGATATTGATTATTGTTGTTATTACTTGTTCTTGGGGTTTTCTTGGCAAAATCTCCACAGGGGTTTTACCATGGCTTTTCTGGGGCTTAGAGAGTCTGCATGCATATATTTTTTAATTTTTTTAAAAATATATATTTTTATTTATTTATTTATTTTTAGTGCTTCGACCCCCCAATTGTCTGAGGAACAGCAACCTGGCCCCCGGCTCAAAAAGGTTGCCTACCCCTGGTCTAGTTGATAATTTGATGGGTTGGAAAGGAAGAGAGATTGTTATGCTTAGATATATGTGTTGTTGTTGACTTGACAGTTAATAAATCAACTTCAACCTATAGCAACTCTATGAATGAGAGACCTCCAAGTCACTCTGTTATCAACAGCCTTCCTAAGGTCTTGCAACTCAGAGTGGTCATCCTTGATTGACTATCCACCCAGTAATGCTGTCTTGCTCTTTTTCTACTGCCTTCCAGCTTAACAAGAATATTTTTTCTTTTCTAGTACGTCCTATCTTCTCATGATTTGTCCAAAGTACAATGGTCTCATTCTCAGGATGGCAGGTTGAGCAATCCACCACTGATAGGTTTATCCCTTCGTGCCAATCCAAGATGGCAGGAGCCAACATTCTTTTGAGACTGTTTAACTGCCACGGCTCCTTTCTCTGTTAATTTTTAATATCCTGCTCTGCTAACCAGACATATTTCAACACTTCTCCGTTTAGTTAGCGTAACTAGTGCAGAAAATTGATTAAAAAGGGGAATTAAAAAATATAACAATGAGAAAACAGCAGTAGAATTAGAAGAAAGAGACAAAATTAATGAGTCAGAAAGGCAGATGACCACCAGTCAGCCGGTCTCCGCTCAGAAATGGAATGAAATAATACAAAAATTATTCCTTTTATCGATGGATAATGACTCTGAAATAGAGGTGTGATATAAAAAACATATCTGTAAGGACTCCGAGTGGAAGCACGGATCCAATTCAGATGACACAGCACCTAAACAAAAGAAAATACAGTGGGCCCTCGGTATTCCCAGGAAATTTATTCCAGATCCTCTGTGGATACCAAGATCCGCGGATGCTTAAGTCCCATCGTCCTCAATGGTAGTGTGGCCGTATGGCCATGCCACCACTGGGTACAGTGGCACTTTACTTTCCAGCCACCCAAAGCCTGCCTTGCTGCTCTCACTGTGGCAGGGGGCTGCCTCCTCTGCCTCCACTTATTCCCACTGCCACGGCCACCACACAGCCATAGCTGCCTCTTTTTTCTCCTCCTCCTCTTCCCCTTCCCCTGGCTGCCACCACAGCTGTTCTTTCCTCTTCTTCCTCCTCCTCCTCCTCCTCCTCCTCCTCCTCTGCTGCCCCTGCCCATGGGCTTGGCGTCTGCAGATGCTGGAATCTGTGCATGGCAAGTCTGCAGATATGGAGGGTGGACTGTAAAATTTAACAGCGACAAAGAAAAGCTGCAACTGAATAAATCAGCAACAGAAACTGCTAAAAAAACTGCCTAAAACTGCCTAAAACAGGGCCATTTCTCCCACAAACAAAGGAAGACAGTCCAGGACACCATCTGGAAAGCAGCAGTGAAAGCAAGGCTACCAACCAACATTTCACTGGCTCAGACACTCTGGAAGGAGAGTGATTAGCCAATAAAGATCATGGTCCCACTGTAAGGACAAATGCTGAAATAGATGGAGTAAAGCCTAAGCAAGTGAAAGCGCAGTTGCTAGCAGCTGGAAAAAGCAGAAAAAGGCAGCTAAGTATAATGCCAATAATGAAACACCAGAGGGCAGTATAAGTAATACATTAAACGAAATGGCATATTTAAAAACCTTAATAAAGGATACAGTAATCAACGAGAGAAAGGATTTAATGGGAATAAATAGGGAAAAAACATCAAATGAAAATTTAGATGGAAATAATTTACTGTATTTGCTAAAAATCTTAGTTACAACAAATTGGTGAGATCCAACATAAAAACTCACAGTATGACAACTCAAAATAACAGTAAGAAGTAGCAGAGGAAGAAAACACACCTAAAAAGAAAACACAAAAAAGGAAACATTTAGAAGATAGAGAAATAGAATATGACAATGATGATGCTGATCAGGAAATCTTGCATGAAACTGGCAGTGAAGAAGAATGTTATTCTATAGATGAGGAAGAAATAACAGAAATGAGTTCTAACAGGTTGTTCTCCTGTGACACATTAAAAAAATGTTAAAAAGAGGACTGCAGACACTAGAATTATATGATGGCAATACTAATATTCAATCAGCAATGAAATAGCAATGGAAAAGAATAAAATAGCTTCAGTTTTGAAAAAACCAAGAACAAGTGGAAATGAAATTCAAATGCCAGAAATGTTTAAAGAAGTAGTAGAATCTTAATGGAAGACAACACTTAATATGAAAAAAGGTTTGGGATGCAACCAAAAATTGTATCAATTCAAGAAATCAAAGATGGATTTACTAAAAATGCCCTTAGTGGACATGCCAGTTGCAACTTTAATATCAGGGGCAATTGCGCCATGTGAAGGGGACACTACGCTAAAAGATGTTGATGAAAGGAGAGCTGATTCAGCACTTAAAAAGGCACTTGAGGCATCAGCAATAGCTGTGAGAGCATCTGTGGCAGCATCAATGTTTGCTAGAGTAACATTGCTATGGTTACAGGAAATTGAGGAGGCAGAAAATATACCGTAAGTATGGTGTCACTACATAGAGCGTTGAATAAACGAAAGAGTATATTGCAGTATGTTGCAGATGCTGATATAATTCCACTGTATTTACAGCCAGAAGCATAAATGCAATTATAGTTGGAAAGTGCTCCCTATGGTTAAAACACTGGGAGGCCGACCAAAGGTCCAGAAGTAATCTAGCATATGTTCCCTTCAAGAGAGGTCTTCTATTTGTTGGAGAAGCTTTACAAAATGTATTAATAGAAAGCAAAGAAAAGAAACAAGTAATGCCCACTTTGGAAAAGAAGCATACTGACAGATCATTTTACAGACTTTCTTATTACAGTTATAATTCCTTTCATAACAAGGGACTGTCAAGACAAGCAGATTTCAGAGAAAAAAAACCCAAGTTGGAATAGACAGAAATTTGCTTATGGAAAACAAATTTATAAACAGGGACAAAGTAGAGGAGGAGGACCATCCTCTTCAAAGAGAGGTAGGTCAGAATATTGACCAAAGGATCATACCAGTAGGTGGAAGGTTACTCCAGTTTGGTCACTTACGACCGAAATAACTTCAGATAAATGGGTTCATCAAGTGGTAACGTCAGGATACAAAATAATATTCAAGAGATAACCAAACAACAGATACCTTTCCTCTCCAGTACCAATAAAAAAGGAAAAGCAAAGAATAGTAACTCAGGAAATACAACAGTTAATACAAATATGGGCTATAGAAGAGGTATCAGAGGACCACAGGGGTTACGGAATTTATTCCCATTTCTTCACAGTACCCAAAAACAATGGAACCTATCACCCAGTTCTAAGTTTGAAGTATCTAAACATTTTCATAAAATACTTCAGATTCAAAATGGAGACATTACAAACAATAAAGGAAAACATAAGGAAAGAGGCTTCAATGGTGTTGACAGATCTCAAAGAAGCTTACTTAATTTGCCAATGTTATCAAAGGACAAAAAGTATCTCATTCGAGTACAGGGGGTTGCACTATCAGTTCAAAGCATTTCCATTTGGATTGACATAGGCACCAAGAGTCTTCACAAAAATATTGATCCCCATAATAGCTTGTCTGAGACAGAAAAGAATACAGATTCATCCGTACCTGGACAATATATTATTAACAGAAAACTACAGAAAGAAAACTAATAAACGATCTCAATTTAACATTAAGTATTTTAGAAAGATACAGATTCATAACAAACTACGAGAAACACCAGCTGAGACCATCAACAAACATGATCCATTTAGGAGCTCAATTAAACACAGTAACAGGATATATGACTTTGTCAGATGAAAGGAAAAGGAAATTAAAACAAGAAATATTAAGCATGTTACTAGTACGAATAGCAAACTTAATGTGGTTGTTGAAAATAATGGAAATGATATTGACAATATAATTAGTTCAGTGGGGTCAGTTCCGTTCTAGAGCATTACGAGAGATATTGCTACCACATCAAAAGGCCATAGGGAAGAAACACCACTTGATGATCAAAGTACCACAAGAATTGAAGTGATGGATGGTGGATAAATATCTAAACAAGGGAATACCATTACAGATTCAGGTATACATAACAGTGACATCAAATGCAAGTTAAACAGATTGGGGTGCTCGCAGATGATGCAACATAAATTTTCTGAAACTAAAAGCAGTGAGGTTAGCTCTACAGAAATTTATGCTGACAATACAAACAATGCATGTACAAGTCAGGATGGACAACATTTCAGTCTGGGCTTACATAAATCATCAAGGGGGAATGAGATCAATACCTTTGATGGTGGAGTCGGCAAAGTTATTTCAGTGGGCCGAAAAACACAGAGCACTGTATCTGCAGGGAAAAAAGAATATACAAGTGGATTATCTAAGTCAGAACATGATAACGTTGGGAGAGTACTTCTTGCATACGGAGGTATTCAAAGATCTGGAGAATCAGATGCGACTGTTCAGGACAGATCTGTTTACATAACAAAGAATTACAAGTTAAAAGAATAATTTTCAATAAATGGAAGCAAAAGTGAAAGGGGTGAAGATGCAGTAGTGCAACGATGGTCAAAAGGGCTCCATTATGCATTTCCACCAATAAAAACTATGACCATAAACAAAATCCAGAGCAAGAGAGCACATGTAGTGCTCATAGCTCCGTTTTGGCCACGTTTGCCATGGTTTCCATAGCTGATGAATCTCTTGGTATCAGCTCCCATACATCTACCAACAAGTGCATATTTACTAAGCAGGGTCCAGTCTTCCATCCCAACCCTTTAAGTCAGCAAGAGTTTCCTTTGGAAGAACAGTGCTGGCAAGCAGTAGTGACAACTGAGAATGAAATCCCGCCCTGAAATGGGAAGCTAGAGTACATCCCATCAGTGGTGGATTGCTCCACCTGCCATCCCAAGAATGAGAAGTTAGACTTACCATGAAGGTTCATTCTGGGATGGCAGGTGGAGCAATCCACACCCTCCCAGGAATGAGGGTAAAATTACAATGAGAGCAGCAGTGTGATACTAAGATAGAGGTGACAGGGCTATATAATGAAACTAATGGAGAAAGGAGCTGTGGCAGTTAAAGAGTAAAAAAAGAACGTTGGCTCCTGCCATCTCGGGTTGGTGTAAAGGGATTAACCCATCAGTGGTGGATTGCTCAACTTGCCATCCCAGAATGAACCTTCACAGTAAGTCTGCTTCTAGGGAGAATTCAGGCTTGATTTGCTCTAGGACCTATTTATTTGTCTTTTTGGTAGTCTATGGACTCTCCCACAGCACCACATTTTAAATGAGTTAATTTTCTTCCTTTCTTTTTCCTTCTTCCTTCCTTGCATTAGGGTTGCTATAAGTAAAAAACAATTCGAAGGCACACAACAACAAAATCATCTGTGATCATTACTTTTATTCCCTTAATGTTCAACTGTAAACCTGCCTTTACACATTTCTTCTTGACTAATTTCAGTAATCATTCAAAATCTTTGCTATTTTCTGCTAGAGGTATGGTGTCATCTACTTATCTTAAAATGTTGGTGTTCTTTCCTCCAATTTTCACACCTCCTTCCTCTAAGTCTAATCCAGTTTTACATATGATAAATTCAGTGTACCATTTAAACACACAGGGTGATAAAATGCAGCCTTGCCTGACCCTCTTGCCAAATGGAAACCTCTCTGTTTTGCCATAATCTGCCCTGATGTACAGGTTATGTATCAGGACAATCAAATGTTTTGACACACTAATTCCTTTAAGAGCAATCATAGTTTTTCATGATCTACAGCAGTGATGGCAGACCTTTTAGAAACTGAGTGCCTAAGCCCTAAACTCAGTGGCATTCCTGCACTGGATGTCACCGGGAGCCGGGGGCAGGACTTTCAGGGATGGGACTTCCACCTTCCAGAGGTGGAACTTCTGGGGGGGTGGGACTTCCAGGGGCGGGACTTCTGGGGGGAAACCCAAGGTACACTCTCTCAGCCTCAGGTTAGAAATGGCAACCCCCCTCTGACGAAACTTGCCAAGAAAACCCCATGATAGGTTTGTCATAAGTAGGAAACAACTTGAAGGCAAACAACACAAAGGGTAGCTTGAGCAAGCCACACTCTCTCAGCCTCAGGGGAAGGCAATGGCAAACCTCCTCTGAAGAAATCTTGCCAAGAAAACCCCATGCCAAGGAGGAGCCATGATAGGTTCAACATAAGTTGGAAACCCACAACAGTTACAGAGATAACTACCCCCATGTTCCTTCTCCCTGGAGGGAAAGGGTCCACCAGAGCAGTGGCATCCTGTACTGGGGTCCTCTGGGACTCTCCCTCATTGCCCGGCATGGCTTTAGATACATGTAAAGCCATGCCGGACAGGGAGGAAAGGGTCCCCTGGGACTCCCTTGCTGCCCGGGTTGGCTTTAGATATGTGTAAAGCCATGCCTGACAGGGAGGAAAGAGTCCCCTGGGACTTGCCCTCACTGCCCAGCATGGCTTTACGTGCAGTGTGCACGCTCCTTTCTTGAAAGGGAACCCATCATCCATCCCTTGGCCCTTTCTGAGTCTTCTCCTGTCACTGGGTGGAAGCCAGGCAAAGCCTCCCTGCCATGGAGACAAAGCAACAAGGCACCCCAACGGCATCACCTCCACCTTAGAGCCCTCCAGAAAGGCAAGGCTTCCGGCCAATAGGCCCACGCATGGGCCCTCCTTGTAGCCGCTCAGCTTTCGGTGGAAAACCAGCCGGCATGGAGTCAGCCGGCCCAATTGCTTTGTCCAGCCGCCTGTACTTCATGTGGCCACTGCATGTCCTCAGGGCCAGTGTCACATGCCAGAAATGGCACACATGCCACATGTTCACCAACATGGATCTACGGAATCAAAGGCTTTGCTATAATCCAGGGGTTCCCAACCTGTGCTCTGAGGAGCCTGTAGGGTTTTGCATGCACTTCCCATGTGCTCCACAGCTGCTCCAGAAAAATGAAAGAAATAAAAATTGAATGAAATTAAAGACCATTAACTTGTAAGATATAAGGTAGGCCTCCTAGGTGCTCTACCATAGAAATAAGGACTCCACAAGTCAGAAAGGTTGGGAACCCCTGCTATGATCTATAAAGCACAGGCAGATTTTCTTCTGAAATTCTTTAGTCCACCCCATTGTTCTATGTATGATTGCAATATGATCTCTAGTGTCTCTTCCACACATGATAAAAATCTTGTAAAATTTTGAGCAACACTTTGCTTTCATGGGAAATTAATGCAATGGCCCAATGATTACTGCAATCCCTCTTTTCTGGAGAATTGGAATGTATATTGAGCATTTTCAATCTATTATTTTATTTTCCATATTTTTGGCAGATTTTGGTTACAATTTTAGTGGATTCTGTCTATAACTTGAAGCAGCTCTATTGCATGCCATCTGTTCCTGATTATTTATTTATTTCTCCCATGTGCTTTGAGTGAACCTTCCACTTCACTTTCTAAAACTATAATTTCATCTTTGAATAATTCTTCCTTGAATAAATCTGTCATCCTGTCATTTTATTTACATAGTTCTTCAGTGTATTGTTTCCATTGTCTTTATTTCTTCTTGGTTATGTAGTGTATTCTCCTTCTGATCATGTAACATCCTTACCCTTGGTTTTCCCTTTGATTTCTCAGATATTGTGGAAGAGGTCACTTGTCCTACCTTCTTTGTTGTCCTGTCTTCTTTGTTGCCTTTTATTCCTCTGCATTGATTATAGTATACCTCAGTTAAGAAAGATAATTGGATATTACTTCTCTAACAGAAATGTTGGAACTAAAGGCAGAAATAACATGGTTCTTATACTTGTAATCATCCTGTCTTAACCTCAGAGGATGGTAATGGCAACCCCCAGTCTGAAACGTGCCAACAAAACCCTATGATAGGCTTGCCTTAGGTTTGCTGTAAATTGCATGTAACCCGCCTCGGTTGTTGAGCAGAGGGGCGGGCTATAAATAAAAATTATTATTATTATTATTATTATTATTATTATTATTATTATTATTAAGTTGGAAATGACTTGAAGGCCACAACAACAATCTCAAATATTACATTCCATTCCTTGTTTTAAAGTGTCTACCTTTCCATGATTCATGCTTTTCATATTCCGTATTCCTGTAATATGTCTTGTGCTTCAGAGTTTCCTTTCACCTCTGAGCATGTCAACAGGTTAATGTCCTTTCAGGTTGAATCCAGCTGTGTTATTAATCACAGCACTAGTCATACATGTCCTCTGTTCTTCTCCAGTACCTTGCTGAGTGCCTTCCAACCTAGAAGTCACATCTTTTGGCACTATCTCATGTTTCATTTTGGATTGTTTCATCATAGATTTTTCATGGTAAAAGATAATCAAAAATAGTTGATGAGTACAGCATCCTAACATGTGTCAGCCATGGTGCCACTGCCTTTATCTCTGAGAGAGCCTTTGCTGGTGCCCCCCCCCCCCCAACTACTGCTGCTGCTCAGTAGGTGTTTGGTGCATTTATTCTGGCTCCTTGGCAAACATCTGTCTGACATGGGAGATCCTACCAGCATAGTACTGCTCTTGCCTCACAGGAGCACACAATCCCACTACTACAGAAAGGTGGTGCCATGGTGGGATCTATGAGTTGCTGTGCAATTATTTGTAATAAAGATAATTGTCTGAGGCTTGTTTGGTGTGTTTTGTTTTTGTTTTTGTCTAGAATACATGTCTTTTTCTAACATAAGTAATTGAGTAACCGAGGCTTAGTACAGTGTTGCTGTGCCAAGATTAACCACTAATTATTTAAGAATGGGAAGTGCTTTATATGTAGGACTTGCTTTAGAGATGAGTTTTTTCTAGCAAATGTAAAATTTTACCTATCAGTTAATACATCTGCTCAGCCTTCCATCCACTAGTATACATCTTTCTAAGGAAACTTCTTGCCTTTCAAAACAAGAATGTATGTATTTATTCAGATCCATTATCTTCTAGGGTGTTCGTGCAGTAGCCCAGGCAGGTAGTAAGAGTGAAGAGCTTGGTCCCTTGGCCTTATTTGCCTTCTTTGTGAATCGGTGCAAAGACAATCTCCATGTTGTGGTTGCTTTCAGTCCAATTGGAGATGCTTTTCGCAACCGGCTTAGACAGTTCCCATCTCTCATCAACTGCTGTACTATTGACTGGTTCCAGGTTTGTAAGAGTATTTATATTTATGGCTCAGTACATTTATAATCCCTTGTATAGTCTTATCCAAAAATTCCCACTGTTACTTCTTTTAGATTTTTCTTTCAAATACATTTGTTAAAAATTTATTATCTCACACAAAAAATAATGGGCTATCTTATCCAGCCAAGTTTTAATTTTTCATAAGTGTCAGTTACCAGATCACAAGTAGTGGAAAGTCATGTCATAAATGCAAGATCTGTCTTGATAAATATACCTTCTCTTACCACTGAATTCTCTAAAAGCACACTGAGAATATAAATTCATACATAGATCAGCTGATAGATTTTGATATGTTCTTTACTTATTATCTTGTTGAATGGCATTTGGGTATGTTTATAGATTGCTATATTGTATTATTGTAACCTGATCTTTCATAATTACTGAAATGCCATGCATATAAATGGTACTATTGATTCAGGTGCTGATGGTTATCATCTCCATAATTTTTTGTTACTGGAACCTCTCCCTGTGTTTCTATTCAAAAATTAATTTAAATGCATATCTATACAGTATATCCAAATAACACAAAATATAGGATATTTTGTAGAGGTGTAGAACTTAACAATGCATTATGTTGGAGTAGTGCATAGTCATAGTACAAAGTGCAAACTATGACTAGTTGATTATGCAGTGTGCTAGACTACATTGGGAAGAATACCCCAACACACTGTCAAATATTAGAGTTAATCATGCAAGTTTTATTTTACTACGACTTAGAGAAAGAAAAATTATTGATTAGTACAGTGATATTCAAACATTTTACCCTTGAGCCCCCCTTCTACATCTACATGTGGACATCATGCCCCCCACACTTGACGTAGTATATGAATAAAAATAATTTGTTTATTTAGTATCCATATTTTCATTTGCACTTTCATGTATATTGTAACATTTTATAAGGAAATAACATTGTTCAAATTAGAAGAGTTTTATTTAGGTACGTTCAAATTTTAACTCAATGCATGTGTAAATTTTACACATAAAAAGTTTAGGAGGAGCAGGAGGAGGAGGATCAGGGCCTCCAAGTCTCACACCCCCACTGAGCGACTCTCACGTCTCCCCCCCATGGGTCCTGCCCCACCATTTGAGAACCACTCGATTGGTACATCCATCTGTAGCATTGAACCAGCAAAGTATTCCTAACAATGACAAAGCAAGAAAGAGAAGTGTGTGGAACTGTAGTTTATCAGATAAGGAATAGCAAAGCAAAATGAATTGGAGAGCAGACTTGAGATTCAGTTACATGCAGGAGGCAGAATGCATACATACAGAATAATATCTGGAGAAAATAGTAAAGCCAATTATGTTTCCTGGTTTTAGAGGATGGGGAGCAAAGTACAGATCACAGTTAGTTGGAAACTCAGACCATGCATGGTATGTCTTAGCTTCTGTCAGTTTGAGCCTCAGTCTGGATGAAATGAAAGGCAGCAGCGTGAGCTATCAGTCTCTTTAAAGACTGTTGGACACAGACAATGGTGAAAGGAGGTTTACATACTAGAAATCTGAGAGCACTGCACAGTACAGAATGGAAACAGAAAGTAGAAAATGGATTTGAGGATGTTAGCTGATTTCATGAAGAACTATGTTATGTTTAATGATTAAGGTGTCATTGCAAGTATATATTCTTATGTTTTCAGCCATGGCCTGAAGACGCTCTTGAACGTGTGGCTATTAAGTTCTTGGAAAAGCTTGAGCTCACAGAATATGAACGTCAAGAAGTTGTTCCTATCTGTAAACACTTCCATACATCTGTGTTGTCACTTTCAGAAAGGTATCTTTCTATATACATATAGTCACAGAATCATGGAGTTGAAAGGTGTCCCATGGGCCATCGAGTCCAACCTCCCTCTCAATGCAGGATTTTCAGCTGGAGTATCACCCGCAGGTAGCTGTCCAGCTTCATTTTGAAAACATCCAGAAAAGGAAACTTCAACACCTCTCTAAACAATTGGTTCCATTGCTGAACTTCTCTTAGACTCAAGAAGTTGCTTGCAATAATGTTCAGTCAAAATCTACCTTCCTGCAACTTAAAACCATTAGACTTGGTTTTACCCTCTGGGACAACAGAGAACAAATCTGTACTCTCCTCTCTGTGAGAGCCCTTAAGGTATTTAAGAATGCAATCATGTCACCCCTTACACTTCTTGTCACTAAGTTGAATATGTCCAGGTCCTTCAACTTTTCCTCATATGTTGTTTGCCTTCTTGGAACCTGTTCCTTCTTCTTATATCCTTCTTAAAATGAGATGCCCAAAACTGAATGCATTACTCCAGATGAAGTCTGACTAGTGAGACAATTGCTTTCCTTGTCTTGGAAACTGGTTCTGTTAATGCAGGCTAAAGTATTATTTACCTTCTTTGCTCCAGTATCACACCACTGGCTGATTTTCAATTTATGATCAGCAATAATCCCAAGGTCCTTCCCACATGTTGTACTGCCAAGCCACATATCCCCCCATCCTATGCCCATACATTTGTTTTTTGTGGCTTAAATCTAGAATTTTGCATTTGTGTCTGTTGAATTTCATTTTATTAACTTCTGCCCGATTTTCAAATTTATCAAGGTCTTTTTGAATTCTGTTCCTGTCTTCCAGTGTGTGAGCTATCCATCCCAGTACACTCATCCCTCCATATTCACTGGGGTTAGGGGCATAGGACCCCCGTGAGTGTGGAAAACCCACAAATAACATAAACACTATGTTTTTACCTGAGAGAACACCTCTCTAGGAATCTCTAGGTCCTCCAGTGCAACTCTGTGGTCAACATCTGCAAGACATTGACCATAGAATTGCGCTGGAGGGGTTACAAATGCCTAGTGGAGTGTTCTCTCTAGGAACCTCTAGCTCCTTCAGTGTGACTTTTGGTTAAAGGTGACCATAGAGTTGCACTGGAGGACCTAGATATTTCTAGAGAGAATATATTAATAAAATCTGTGAATAATCAAATCCACAAAAGTCAAAGCCACAAATGTAGAGGGCCGAGTGTATTGTATCATTCACAAACATGATAAGAATTCCATCCACTCCCTCACCTAAGTATAAAAATATTGAATAGTGGTCTCAGGACAGAGCTCTGTGGCACTCCATGTGATATCTCTTTCCAGTTTGGAGTGTAGCCCCTGATGATGACTCTGAACATAGTTTTCCAGCGAGTTATGGATCCATCTGACAGCATTTCAGTCTATTCCATATTTAATCAATTTGCTAATCAAAATATTATGGGGGACCTTATGAAACACTGTTCTAAAATACAGATAAATGACATCCACAGCATTCCCACCATCTACTAAACTAGTGACATGATAAATAAGGTATGTAAGATTAGTTGGACAGGATTTGTTTTTGACAGATGCACGCTGGCTCCCACTAATCATTACTAGTCAAATAGATATGGATCTATCAGTCTGGTTTTTAAATTATTTTTATTGATTTTCAAGTCTTTATAAGATAGTCAAATATTACAGTGCAACATAATAGCAAATATAACAATAACCATAGGATGTGATGTTACTCAGTGATCATTAGTTTGCAAGATTCCATGAATGAGATTCATCTGGAGTCAGTTCAGTCTTTGCATTGAGTTGTAAACTGTCCATCCAGAGGTTGCTGTCCAGAGGCTGGAGGTGGTGTGAAGGTTCATTTACAAATTCAGTAAAGAGCCTCTAGTTCTCATAAAAAGTGTCCTGTTTTGAATGTCCTTTCCAAAGTCTCATTGTAGTGGAAAGTTTTTCCATTAACCATAGGTTCCATACCTTTTCCCATCAACCTTCAATAGACAGATCCCCGTGTTTCCAACATTTAGCTACCTCGAGTCTTGGGCGTGTAATACATGAGATCTGGTGTATAACTAGGCGCCAAAACTCCTGTATCTTGGGGCATTCAACCCACATGTGGATATAGGAGCCAGTGTCCTTGTACCCTCTCCAGCAGCTCATTGGCAGACTCCGTACCATTTTTGATAGCAGGATGGGGATAAGGTACCACCTATGTATAATTTTAAGGACGTTTTCCCTTGTCACAGCTGACTTAGACTTAAATGGGGGTGAGGACCTTATACGTTTCCATGTGGATTCCGGTATTGATAGCTATAATTCCGATTGCCAGAAAGAATGGATAGACTGGCTCCTTCCATATGTGTGTTCCAGCAAATGACTGTGTGTATATGCTGTGATTCCTTTAGTCTGGGCTGTAGTTTTGTTTTTGTTTTTTTTAACAAAAAGTATCTTATTGGGTGAGTGGCCATTAGAGTTCCCCAATAGAGCCTGAAGGAGGTGAGTTGGCAGATTTGGAACCAAGTTAAATCTTTAGTTTGGAAGGACATCTTTAAAACATCAGGAGATTTAGGTTTTCCATCTGCAAATAGATCAGCAATGTAATAAACACCTTCCTGTTTTCAGGTTCTATTAGGGAGGAACTGGCCATCTCTTGAAAGTTTGGGTGTAAGAAGGGTTTCAAGGGAGAAGGATTGGGAGCAAGGACATGCCTCCATTTATTCCAAATTGTGACAGAATTATGAAGAAAGGGATTAAATTTGTGTTTTTTGGTCTGGTTATGAAGGAAAAAAGCTTCTGTTGAATTTAATTTGCCAATTTCCAAGCTAACCTATTTTGTGGAGTCATCATCCTTGATCAGTTGTACAATTTGGCTTAATTGGAAGGCATGAATGTAAAGTTCAATATCTGGGACTGCCAGTCCACCATAGGTAGAGGCAGTGTGTCTGATGTTTTTAGAGATCCTAGGTCTTTTTTTATTAAAAATAAATAGGTTAATTGCAAACTGCCATTTTGTAAACCTGGAAGTGGAGAGGGTCGATGGAATATTTTGGAACAAGAAAAACAGGTGGGGAAGCAAAAACATTTTGACTAAAGCAATTCGGCCCAGGATTGAAAGTTTTAGTGTTACATTCCTGCCTTCCCCAGCCAGTTTTATTAATCCTGCATACCCATAGGTTGCATTTTTGCCTCCTCAGCAAAACACATTTCATATTTAGATAGACAGGCAGGAAAAATTAACAATGGATAAGTCTAGAGTACAGAAAAGGGAAAGAAAGAGAAAGAATCTGGAAATAAAAGCAACACTTTACCTAAAAAAAGATGAAAAGTCTGAGGAATGAGGAACAACTAAGAAAATTTCTCAGTTGGCCACCAACCCATGACCCTCTGAGGAAGTTGGAGCAGACTTGGAAGAAATACTCCCACTAGCAAGCCAAAGAGCTGCTGCAGGAAAACACAATAAAATATCAACAAAATTGGCAGGACGATAGTCAGAGGTTAAAAGAAAAGAGAAGGACCAAGTTACCTCTAAGGAACTGGAGAAATCGTCCTCTCTTCCCTGTAAACAAGGGGAATCAGCTCCGAAGTTACAAACAGCTGCCATCTTGCCAAGTGCAATTCCATCCGGAAGGGAGGGTCTGCTTCCAAGCAGAGTGCCTCCTCCCACACATGTGCAGTGGAACTACCCACAAAACAACTGTTTCTACGCACACAGGCGCAGGGGAAACAGCTGCATTGAAACCGGTAACATCACACGACCCCATAGGGGAGATGATCTCAGGAAGAAAAGCCTCTTCACGCACAGGTTCTATGTCGCCGTCAGTGCAAGATGAGGTATCTGACAGAGGAGATGACTGATCCCAGTTATCTGAGTATATGACTGAGGCTAAGGTAACAAATTAAAAAAAATTCTGAATTTTTTGAAGAAAATGTATGATGATATGCCACACTTAACTAGACAAGACATAGAACTTGAGGATGAAGGGGTGCAAACTCAGGATTTTATTGATACATCTTTGACAACAACTATTAGACAACTAATAAACAAGGAATTGCATTCAATTATAACAAGCCAACAGGGACAAGTTAGTAAATCACAGACACCTAAAGTAAAAACACAACATAAAAGGAAATTAATTCTCAAAATGAATTAATGGAAGAGTTATGATGCAGTTTCAAAAATTTTATGCATGTTCAAGGAAAACAAGACTTATTGGAGAATCAGTCAAATAGAAAGATAAAATCAAATGAGGTTGATGAAGTAACACCACATAAGTGGTTCGTGGCAGGAGGAAATAGTAGATAACATAGATAAGGATATGACCAAATCCTCAGATCAAGATGGTGACGATTTTGATTCAGGTAGACTTTTCAACTGCACAGATTTTAAACATTTGCTTAGAAGAGTTATGAGGACTCTAGGATTAGGATTTGATTCACATGATAAAGAGGAAAACAACAGGTCAGAGAAAATAGCTTCAGTCATCAGAAAGAAACAACCACAAAGAATAGATATGCCATTACCAGAATTATTTAAAGATCTGATTCAAACGGAATAGGGCTGATCTTTGAACTCACAAAGGCTACAAGGCTTAGTAAACAAAATATATTCATTTGATAAAACGGTGCAGAATTCTTAAAAGCCCTGTTGATTGATGCCCCAATAGCTGCTCTAGTGTCAGGAGCAATAGTCCCAAAAGAAGGGGACATGATGGTGAAAGAACTGGAGGAATGAAGAGCAGATAATGCTTTCAGGAAAGCTCACGATTTTTCTGCTCAAGTAATTAGAATTTCAGTGGCAGCATTAATGTTCGTAAGGATAATCATCCTCTGGATACAGGAGCTGTACTCTCTTGAGGAAATGGATGCAAGTATTTTGAATAAACCATTAGAAAGAATTCAAAAGATGTTAGAGTATATTACAGATGCAGGACATGATGCTACTACTATAGCAAGACATCCCCTATGGCTACAACATTGGGAGGTGGATCAAAAATCTAGGAACAATCTAGCTTTTGTGCCATTTAAAGAAGGATTACTGTTTGGGGAAACAGCATTAGAAAATATATTAGTGGAAAATACACACAAAAAGCATGTTATGCCTACTATACAAAAGGAAAAACAGGAAAGGAGGCTTTTTCGAGGAGGAAATTATTCCTTTCAAGGGCCCAGAAGCACACAAAAGTACAATGCAAATAGGTGGCAGAGATAATAGCCCAGAACAAGAGAACAAAATGGAAGACAATCCTACTTTTACAGACAGCAACAAAATAGGAATAGAGGACAACCTCAGAGAAGAGGAAAACAACAATATTGACAATTCTATAATACTGGTGAGAAGACGTATTCTGCAATTTGGAGATTTGTGGCACACCATAACATCTGATCACTGGATTCTTCAAACAGTGACTCAAGGTTACAACATAATAAATATCTGCAGAACTTTTAAAAATTCAAAGCATTTTAACACATGATATAAGCTAGTGGCTCATATCCAGAGTTTGTCTTTTGTGAATGGAACAAATCCATTGTCCATGGAAGAGAATTTGTTCCAGTGGAGTCTCCTGCTGATGGAGGGAGAACTTCTCAACCTGTTTCAGAGGGTCTCCCAATGCTCTAGAGCAGGCATTTCTGGTACTGCAAGGGTCTGCAGGGGAAATGGCAAAAATTGCTCCCACACTCCCAGTTCTGTGAAAACAATTCTCCAGTAAGCAAAACCCATGGGATCTCTAGATTTAAGTTGGTGTTATTTCTATCACCTGCATATCTCAAATGGGAAGACTGTGGGACTTCTGTAAGACCATCTGCTGATTTAATCAAGATTTAAATTAGGAATTCCTGATTCATAATTTAGTTTCATGCCTTTGTATTACACCAGTTCTCACAGCTACAACTGCATCTTTACACTCTATAACTGTCATCATTATCATTTATTAGTGGTAATAGTACTGATATATTTTTTAAAACCCACGAGTTTTCATCACATGAGGATTCTGTCACACCTGCTTTATGACAATGTTTTATTGGTTTGGTAATCATACTAATACACTACACAAAGATTTTCCTTCACTACATAGATGTATCTGCTTATCTATGTTTGTATGAAAAACCTGTCTCCTACTTTTGTTTTTCCACTTCTCCTTAGAAACATCTTTAAATCTGTACTTCTTTGTTGTCTCTGTGCCTCATAGAAGTGGATTATTCTATATGTGCACAGAGCACTCTTTGGAACCTTCTAGAATGTTGTCAGCATTTTGGTGGTAGGTTCACCTACCTCAAAACCAGGGGTAGGCAACCTTTCCCCTTTAAGGGCTGAGGGACTTCAGCTCCCAGAAGCCTCAGCCATGTTGGCCAATAGTTCCATGTTGGCCAATAGCTCCTGGGATTCTGGGAGCTGAAGTCCCTCGGCCCTTAAAGGGGAAAGGTTGCCTACCCCTGCTCAAAACCTACAGCAACCCTATAAGGGGCTTCCTGCTGAAACCACCAGTTTCTTTTTGTTCACCACTACAGAAGCATCGTGAAACATCCATGCACATGTGCACAAATACAAATCGTACAGTTACCCGTATGCTATTTGTTTGTTGTGTGGCAATTGCACGGTGTGGCCCCGATCCTCCCTTTTGCTGTTCCCAAAGAGCAGCAAAATGCTGCTCCTTTTAGGGGCAGCAAAAGGCCGCCCTTTCAGCTGCCACCATGGCTTTTTCATGCCCTTTTGGCACAGCATGTGCACATGCTGTGCCAAGAGGGCGTCCTGACACCATGCGAATGGGCACACGGCATCAGGACGGGGTTAGGGTAGAGTTGGGGCGGCCGGCCCAGTTTTGTCTTCTGGATTGGTTTTATCATGCTGTACCTTTTTATTATTGTATTTTATATTGAGTAAGAATATTTCCATAGTTGAGTGTTACTTAGGGGGAGCTAACTGCACACAGTGATTGAGCTGTGTGTTAGAAAATGGCTAATTGCTAGATTTGAACAATGTTGGACAGAAATGGCAAATTGCAATTCTTCTAATTTTTGCTTTGAATAAATCCCAGTAAGAGAAAAGGGTGCGACTGGAGACTAGAGTCACCTTCATAACAGACTGGAAGGACCTTCAAAATATTGTGTGAGTGAGAAATGTTTAATATTTCTACTCATTTTTTGCTTTAAATCATCTCCCACTTCACTACACATGATAGAGTTCTGCATAAATGTATGGCATTCTAATACATGGATTGCTTCTACATAGCCAGTCCTTAAGACTAGGTATTGTAATTTAAAATATATCAGGGTAATAGCAAATTAGCAAGTTCTTATTCCTTCAGAAACAGCCAAGAATACAAAAATAGTATCAAAAAGTAAAAACAAAACAAAACTAGTATCCATAAAAAAACAAAAGATCTTGCTTTTGAGTTCCACATAGAGTGAAAAACTGTTTTGTCATGCTACAGGTTTTTGCAGGAGTTGGGACGACATAACTATGTTACTCCTACTTCTTATCTTGAACTTATTGCTTCTTTTCAACAACTTTTAACTCAAAACCGAGATACTATCATGAAGGCAAAGAAACGCTATACTAATGGCTTAGACAAACTAGCTTTTGCTGAATCTCAGGTAAGTCAATTATAAAAATAGCAATTTGTTTAAAGACTAACCAATATATTATAGTGTAAGCTTTCCTGAACTAATCCATTTCATCAGATACAGGAAATGCTGTATTTTCAGAGTTGGCACAAGTTATAGACACATATTTCGAGGATGAATAAAGTGTAGGTTAAAAGGGAAAAAAATGCAGAAAATACAGACACTGAAAATTATTTTAATAATGGCCATCCCCAAAACAGTAAGAATCCTTCCATTGGTGAGCTGATTTTCACACAAAGCATGCTTCCCCCCCACCCTTTAGAGTTCCTATTCAAGCCTCAAGAGATGGAGTTGTATACCTTGATGAATTACAATTTCATATTAGTGGATGTGTTAGTCTATATCAGGGTGGGGAATATGCAGCCAATAGGCTGCAGGCAACTCCTGGGATCATTTTTGTGGGCCCCGCCATCACAGTCCTGAACGGGATGCTGGCAAAAAGCAGACTTTGCCTGCTCCTTTTGCAGCTGGCTTTTCCTGGCTGAGCACACTGTCCATGTGGTTTCCTGCTACTCGAGGGGGGGGTGGTGTCATCTAAACATCATACCTGCAGAGCAGCCAGAAGCTGCATTTTACAGCCTGCCTATTTTGGCCCAGAGATGGCCAAAAGCATGGCAAAATTTCCCCCATGCCTCCTAGGAGTTCTTTGGGAGTCTCTTGGGGCAAACACTCAGGAGGTTCAGCAGATGGAGTGTGGGCATCTAAAGTCCTCTGGAGGACAAATGTAGCCCACTAACCTGCAACAGTTGCCCATCTCTTTTCTATGTGCCACAAGACTCTTTTCAGCAACTGAAAATAAGTGTGGGGCGAAACAGACGGGCAAAATAAGCAGATTTCAGGCCGGCTTCAAGGCAGGGCATTTAGATGAAGCACACTTTGAAGCCAGCCAGAAAATGCCCTCTAGCAATCTTTGTCAGTATGTTGAAAAGCTGACTCTTCTCCTGCATGCCTCCAGACTTTCCTTCCCATCTGGAACTTGTAGATGCTCTTGCCTCAGCTCTACCAATTTCTGACAATCTTATGGGGAGAAAAGCCGCTTCAAAAAAGAAGATGCTTTTTTCCACTTCTTCCTGTTAACTGCACACCTTCACATGTACGTATAAATGCACCAATGCTAGTGTGGCTCTAAAGGGGTGTTCTTTCCAAACCCTAACCTTAATTGTGCATGTAAATGCCCCATCACAGGAGTGCATTTAAAAGGAATACAACTGCCATGCACAAGTGGTGAGGATGGATTGCATATGGGCTGCCTACTGCCTGTCCACAGAGCAGTGTGATAGGATCCATCTTTGAGTTTTAGATCCCACATCTATCCCAGCGGGACTTAGCTATGTGATAATCTCCTTTGTCTTGCTTTTCACTTCATTTTGTTTTATTGGTATTTATTTTTATTTTATTTTAAACCAGTGATACTCCCACTTAAAATTTGTTTATTTAGTTGTGTATTTTCATTCACACATTCATGTACATTCATATTTTAATATTTTACAAGTAAATATCTGTTCAAATTAGAAAATTTTTATTTAAGTAAATTCAATACTTAACACATGTGTAAATTTTACACCTAAAAAGTTTATTAAGAGGAGGAGGAAGCAGGATCAGAGCCTCCAAGTCTCATGTTCCCCTTGAACAACTTTTATGCCCCCCTGGGGGTCCTGCCCAACCATTTGAGAACCACTGTTCTAAACCAAATGCTCTTATTACTAATGATATAAAGTTTTTTTCCAGACAATATAATTAATTAAAATATATTTCCAGTTTTTTAAATATTTTTTAATTTTTTTAAATATTTTTTAATTTTATTAATATATAAAAGAAAAATGCATACATATAGATACACATACAATTACATACATCAACAGTGGAAGCGTTACATACATAAGAAGATTAAAAGGAAAAACAATAACAACACCTAGCTTGAAAGGACTTACAAACACTAATCTATGCTAACTAACTTTCAGTCCATGCGTTCTTTTATCAACCCCCCTCCCCTCCCCGAACCCTCCCCCCAAACCCTTACCAACTGCACCACACCCACACCTCATATATACAAAAGACAGTGGCTTTCTGTCTGTCAGTGAAGCATCATGATTGTAGTCTCTTGGCTTCCTTTTATTTGTCCTTAAGGACTTTATATATTATCTTTTCTACAAGGACCACTAGTCATATGGAGATAGAGTTAGTTTGGCTTGAATAATACAATCTTTCCCCATTCTTGTTTAAAAACGGTTATCACTTTCTTCCAATCGTCAGCCACCTTAAATTCATAATCATTTTTCAATGCTTGGGTTAGCATATCCATTTCCATACCTTCAAACAGTTTAACTAACCAGTCTTCTTTAGTTGGTATTTGTTCATTTTTCCATTTCTGGGCAAAACAGATCCTAGCCAAAGTTATCATATAAAATATTATCTTCTTTTCATCCTTTTTAATATCTCCATTCATCATTCCTAATAAGTATAATTCAGGTTTTAGGGTTAAATTTGTACCCATTATTTTATTAATTGAGTGGTATACCTAACTCTTTTTACAAGATCTTTATAGAAGAGATCATACCCCCCTTACAACTAGTTATGAATAAAGCTATAGATGAAGATTTCCCAGACTCATGGAAACAAGCTGAGATAATAGTAATTCCAAAGGAAGGTAAAGACAAGGAAAATCCGAGTAGTTACAGACCGATCTCACTGTTAAATAATGATTATAAACTCTTTGCGACCATTTTGGCAAAAAGACTAAATAAATATCTAGGAGAATTAATTGGAAAAGAACAAAGGGGTTTTCTGAAAAATAGGTACATTAGAGATAACACCAGAACAATTTTAGATATTTTGGAATATGGAGAAAAACATAACAAAAAGCAAATTGGGTTACTTTTCTTAGACTTTGAAAAAGCTTTTGATTCGGTTAATTGGAACACATTAATAAAAAATACTGCAAAAAATTGATATAGGTACGAATTTTTTGAATTGGATATCAAAAATTTATAATTTCCAGTTTTTTATAATACATGATTGGCAGCACATTCTGGAAATTCAGGTGCATATTTGCTCAGAGGTAAATTTTGTGTTCAGTGGGCTTTAATCTTTTTAGCACTGAAAACTTAATGCTACATTTAAATGCTTAATTTATCTTTTTCCAATTACATGTACTATAAAAAGTTGTAAATAACTGTTGTTGGTTTTAGGTTGGGGAAATGAAGAAAGAACTAGTTGATCTGCAGCCTAAACTGGAGCAAGCTAAAGTGGATAATGCAAACATGATGAAGGTAAAGTTCCTGATCCTAAAAATATGTGTAGCTGCTGCAGTGGTCTATGTCAAATGAAGGCATGTGTTGTTCTCCAGATGCTGTTGGACCGTATCTCCATCAGTCTTAGACAACAGAGCCAATGATGAGGAATTATGAGAGCTGCAGTCCAACAGTAAATGGAGTACCACAGTTGCCCACCCTTGATCTAAATAATACTGGTGTTAACATTGGCGTACCTTTAAGGCCAGTGGGAAAATTGCAGTTCTGCTAACAACTCTACTATTTGTCATTTTACAAATAATGTTGATCCCTCATTTATTGCTACACATTTTTATCATAATCTTAGCTGTTACAGATATTGTTTCAAAGATGATGCACTGTCAATTTCAGTTTAGTTCTCAATCATTTATTCCTTTCCACATTTGCCTCTGACTTTCAAGCATGTCTTAGGGGCTGAGCAGATGTACAGGAAAAACTGGTCTGATCCCAGTTCTTTCCAAACCAGAAACCCATCTGTCTGCATGACCTGCTCTAAAGGAGGGCCAAACATCCACAGGCAGTCTTCACCACATGGTATCAAACCTCTTGGGTTCCCCCCCCCGCTTCCCCCCATGCATGCACACCATTGCAGGAATATCACCTGAGACCAGAATTACCTCTCTCTGCTTGCCCACCTGCCATCCCATTGAATACCCTGTGTGACTGGCCACGCAGTTCCATGTGTCATGGGCCAGGAGCTGTAGGACTAGGACCTGGAGGAAGAGTCTGAGGAGGAGGCTGAAGAAGGGACCCAGGCAAGTCTTCCAGACAGGGAACATCCTGCAGCTCTCCTTGTTGCAGCCTGCAGCTCTCCCTGTTGCAGAGCAGCCAAAGTCAGCTGTGGAAGTACAGCCAGCAAAACAAGGGCAAGACTCACCTGCTGATGAGGCAGAGGACACAGCTGGGGTCTTAAGTCCTCAAGCAAAGAGGAAGGACAAAAGGATCCAACAAAAGATAGAACAAAGATGCTCAGCCAGGCTGACGGCCAAGCAGCAACAAGCAAGCTCTGATTAGAACCAGCTGGTGTCGGGCCATTTAAGAGCTGAGTTTGCCTAAGGTGAGTGCTGGAAGCAACTCATCTGTTTCCTGGCCAGCATTCCTGTCCCTGATACCTACTTCTAGACTCCTGCATTTCTTACTTCAGACTTCCTGGCTTCTTCGACCCTTGGACCGTGTTGACCTTGATTCTTGTTGCCTCCCTTGACTTGGACTGCTTGACCAGCATCTTTCTCATAATGGACTCCCACAGGCAAGGACACTTTCTAACTGCTGGTAATTATCAGTTGATGGTTACCTCTCAGCCATCCTGTGCAGGTGTTTGGTGAACCAGGACAGTATGAGTGATACAACATCTGTACTGTGCATTGGTGCACCCAGTGACACATTAGCAAAGCAAATTATGGAGGTCCTCCATACATGCCCGATTTCCCATTTCACCTCATCCTCTTCTGTTGGACTGTCTGGTTTGTGTATGTTTTAATTACATGTATTGCATTATTGATGACCTGCCTTATTTGCCGTGCTTTTGCATCATGGTGTGTGTGACTGCTCAATGGCGCGATGAGTCTCATGTATGCTCAAAGGAAACAACCGTATGAAAAGCAGTGGCACCGGCAGCTCCATCTCACTGGTCCCAAGATGCATGCTCCAGACTGCTTCCACACACTGCCTCAGCTTTCCCACATTCTCATACTTATATTGTGCCATTTATATGCCAGTGCAATGTGCATTTTTGCGTTAAAGCAGAGTATCAGAGTTTCTTTTTGCTCTGGTTTTTAGCCCTGGAGTGCAGCTTTGTGTCAGTTTCTACCTGGTTTTGCGCTGTACATTGTCTGGATAGGTTGGCTTTAAATTAGTTTGAAGGTGCTTTATTTTGCCATTGTGGACAACCCCTCAGTTACATTCCCAATGGGGCCCTGCCCCATTTTCAAATCCTACACTATTCCAAAGTGCAGACTGAGACTGCAGGACTAAATATGCATGTATATATCATATTGAAATGATTACCTCATGTTTTGCTGAATTTTCCCTCTTATCTATACAGTGAAGAATTCAGGAATTTTTCCACCATCAAGGCTCAGAAATCTACTTTCCCCCTTCTTTGGGTTGTAGTGTGGTTGAGAGGTAAAGGGATGATAATTACCCATCTAGTTCCCATGTGTCTTATGGTTTACTGTGACTATTGCACATGTATGAAGTACATAAAATGCTTGGATGCTATAATTGATACAGATCCAGTGAATGTAACTTTGGGCCCTGTTTGTCCAGTGACAATGGACTTGCATTTTAGAAGAACATGTTTCCATTGGAAGTGACAATTCCCTCATTCCATTATACATCTATTCTTTCCATAGGTAATTGAGAAAGAGTCTGCAGAAGTTGAAGCAAAAAGCAGAACTGTGAAAGTAGATGAAGAGCTTGCAACAGAAAAAACTGCAGAAGCCCAGGCACTAAAGAATGAATGTGAGAGTGATCTTGCAGAGGCAATTCCAGCATTAGAAGCAGCATTATCTGCACTGGACACTCTGAAGGCAAGTTAAATAAGTACAATAATAATATGTGAAAGAAATATAAATTATAAAATGGCCCATGATGGAATTATTTTGAGAATGGGTTGATTGAAGGGAAGGCTTTATTATGTATACCTCTGTAGCAGATAACATAATATGCATGCAGAAGATCCAGAATTCAGTTTTTGCTATCTCCAGAGAAGATAATACAGTGAAGAAGAGCATGGGAAGAGAACGTTAGTGTTCTTACAAAAATAATAATCTAAAATGTAGTAAAAATAATTCATTACAAATAGTGGCTCATGGGTTGGACCCAGACTTTGGGTTGCTTGTCTCAACAAGAGTAGATTTGTTGAATTAATGTGATTTGTGAATTTTGATTTACATTTACCAGTTGATTCAGTTAGTCTGCTCTAGTTGGAACTAGCAGTTGGATTCATGCCTAACCCTGATTTATGTTACAGTTTCAGTATTCCATATCTTGAATTCCAAAATCCAAAATACTCCAAAATCCAAAGTTGTCCACGTGGGTGGTTGAGATAGTGACAACTTTGCTTTCTGATGGTTCAGTGTACACAAACTTTGTTTCATGCACAAAAGTATTAAAAACATTACAGGTTGAGTCTCTCATTAGAAATGCTTGGGACCAGAGATGTTTTAGATTTTGGAGTTTTTCAGAGCTTGGAATATTTATATATGAGAGAACTTGGAGATAGGACTAAAGTCTAAAAATGAAATTCATTTATGTTTCGTTTACACCTTATACACATAGGCTGAAGGTCGTACTCCTCTTGTTTTTAGACTCATGTTGGTACCTTTGTTTCCCTCATGCTGGTGGCTTTCGTGATGTACTTTATTCCCTCCATGTCACAGGAATGTACTATCACTCCCTAGAGACGAGTGTCAAGGAATGTCGTTGGCTCCTCTCTACTGAGGACCACTTTATATAACCGGGACTCCTCTACTCCCTCCACATGACTCTGTGTTATCACAAGAGTCTTTAGACCATTCTTATCCCCTTATTTAGATCCCTCTATCAAGCATTCCTTGTTCAGTACCAAACCACATGCAGTATTTGACTGGCTCTTTTGCAGACTGTGACCAGTGGCCAGAGCTAGATTCAGACTGAGCTATTTCTGATTTACAATATTACTAACTTTACTATACCATAGAGCTGGTAAATAGAGATTATGTATAGTGTTACAATTTACACTTAAAAGTTAATATTTCTTGCTCTTTACTACATCTTTATAAAAATATTAATCATAGGACAGGCCAATAATATAAATACAATATCCCACTACAAAAAGGTATTGCTTGCCCCTGTTCCTCCAGAGAAGACCAGAAAACTTAAATCTGATCAGGAGAACAGGAGATGCCTGTTCTTCATTCCTCATCGCTATGATACTGTTCTTAGTTCAAGGAGTGATCACATTACACCTGTTCTGAAATCCTTGCACTGGCTGCCCATTAGTTTCCGGGCACAGTATAAGGTGTTGGTGATGACCTTTAAAGCCCGACATGGCCTGGGTCCATCTTACCTAGGGAATCGCCTATCTCCATATAATCCACCCCGCGCCCTCTGGGAGGAAGTTGCTTCAACCAATAAAAATTAGGTTGGCGACAACCTCCCAGAGGACTTTCTCTGCCACGACCCCCAGACTGTGGAATGCCCTGCCGGAGGAGATCCGTCAGATAACTAACTTAGATGGCTTTAAAGAAGACATCAAGACTGATCTCTTCCAGCAGGCCTTCCTGGAATAATATTATCTTCCAACCAGGTTCCTTGTCGTCAGACAGTTTTCCCTTCTTACCTGGAGTGCTGCTTGTTTTAATCTGTGTTAGATGCTTCAATGTTGTTTTAAATTATATTTTAATGCTGATTTGATTTAATCTATTTTTAAGGGGGGGTGTTATATGCTTGTTGTATTGTTTGGTTTTGTGATTGATTTTACACGTAAGCCGCCTTGATAGCTTTGGCTAAAGGTGGGGTATAAATAAAAAATTATTATTGTTGTTGTTGTTGTTAGCTTGTTAACAGTTAAATGTGTTATTATACTATTAATTGTTTATTTACATCTCATGACTATTTTTAATGAATTAAGGGGGAAATTGTAAGGCAGTCAAATGAGGCAAATTTGATTCAAATGCTAATCCATAAATTGAAGAAAAATATGGAAAAGCAGGAACAGAAGTTCCAATCTTTCTTTATAATGCAGTATAGCATGGGTTCCCAATCTGTGCTCCGAGGAGCCCTTAGGGCTTCATGTGCATTTCCCAGGTGCTCCACAGCTGCTCCAGGAAAATGAAATAAATAAAAATTGAATAAAATTAAAGAATAAGAATATATTCTTATATATACTCCTAAACACCATTAAATTTTAAGACATAGGGTAGGCCCCTTAGGGGCTCCACCATAGAATTAAGGGCTCTGCAAATCAAAAAGGTTGGAAACTCCTGCATTATAGTGTCACAAGACATCCTTGAGAGTCATTTCCTATAATGCTAAGGGCCTTTGCTCAGCAAAAAAAGGGGGAAAGTTTTAAAACAGATCAAGCAATTATGCCCAAATTTCTTATTTCTCCAAGAATGTAAGGGATCTGACCCCATCTTTCTAAAAAAATTGTTTGGAAACCATTACATAGGGCCTTTGCAGACTGCCAGAAATAGTGCAAATTGAGTCCACTTTAACTGCCCTGACTCAGTGCTAGGGAATCATGGGAACTGTAGTTTATTGTGGCACCAGAGCTCTCTGACAGAGAAGGCTCAATGTCTCAGAAAAAAACTATAGTTCCCATGATTCCCTAGCACTGAGCCAGGGCAGTTAAAGTGGACTCAATATGCACTATTTCTAGCAGTCTGCAAAGGCCCATAGTTGGAGGCATGGGAAAAGCTAAAGGGGTAGCAATTCTCCTAAACAAATCATGCCTTTTCATGGTAAATAACAAATTTCAGGATGTTGAAGGGCGCTATCTAATATTAACAGGAGAAAGTTTTGGCCAACCTTATATTCTGAGTACCTTCTATGCACCCAACCTAGGTCAGCACCAATTTACGCAGCTTTCTGAATCGTCTTAATGAAGTGCCTGTTATATCCATAGTGCTGGGAGGTGACTCTAATTAAGTTTTACACTCTTATCTCGACAGAGCAAAGCCTCCTAAATCATTTGGTCCAACACCTTTGGCACAGATAATAAGCGATCTGGGGCTACTTGATCCTTGGCATATTCTGCACCCCATAGAGGAGGAGTTCACCTTCTGTTCAGCAGCTCATAAAACATATTCTCGAATTGACCATTTCTTTGTCTCTAAATCCCTACTAGATAAAACTTTAGATTCCACAATTCACTCGATCCTATATTCAGACCATTCACCAATAACACTAGACTGGGCACCAGAAGGATGTTCCCAGGCTTCAGAGTCTTGGCGGTTTAGTCCAGCGCTTATGTCGCATGACCCTTTAAAAAAAAAAAACATAGAGAAAACAATAGAGACTTTCTGTTTGGAAAATAGATCTTAAAACACTTCTGAGGCACTATTGTGAGATACAGTGAAAGCAGTGCTTAGAGACCTAGTTATACAGGCATAATCTAAGCAAAAGAAAATTAAAGAAAAGAAGAACCAGGAATTGATTAAAGAAATCAAGTTCTCACAAAAAGACCAAAACTCAGACATATTAAAAACCTTATTGGGGGGAAAAAGGCTCAAATTGAGGAATTGGATTTGTACTCGATTCAAACTAAACTGCAGTACATAAAAGCCTACTTTTATGAAAATAAGAAGAAGAACTCCAAATTATTAGCCAGATTGTCAAAACAGAAAGCAGAAAGGAGAATTGTTACAGCAATCTCTTCCCCGAATGGTAACCTCAAAACTTCTCAAGCTGACATAGTAGATGAGTTGTGAGAGTTCTGTTCTAAACTTTACGCTTAGGAACCGGCACCTCTAGAAAAACTTAACTCTTCCCTTGATTCTCTTAATATCTCAAAAATCAAGGAAACACATATTGCTCTACTCATTCAGCCTGTTTCATTGAGTTAAATCAATCAAACAATTCAGAACCTCAAACCTGGGAATTTCCTGGATTGGATGGGTTTATAGGAGAATTTTATAAGATATGCTATGAAAAAAATGCCCTACACTGACTGCCAAGACTTATTCAATGAGGTAATGTCACTAAGATTATGTCCTCAATCCTGGCTTACATCCAGAATTGTCCTAATCCCCAAAACAAATGACTACTACCCTCCCACCTCTGCATTTCAATGGATAGCATTAATAAACCAGGACGTGAAATTATCGACCTTAATTCTAGTGAATAGACTTAACACCTTTATCACTGACTATATTTCTATTGACCAAACTGGCTTCATGCTAAATAGGAGACTACCTGATGCCATCAGGCGCATTCTAAACATAATACATCACGCCTTAAAATCTAAAAGTCCAAAGGCTCTCGTATCTTTAGATGCTCTGAAGGCTTTCGACAGAGTGAACTGGCAATATTTATTTGGTGTATTGGAAAGGATAAATATAGGAAACAAGTGCATTGCTACACTTGAAAATCTATACACAAATTCAGAGGCTTTAGTGACAGTTAATAGAAAAAATTCTTCTACCTTCAAGCTACAAAGAGGAACCAAACAAGGGTGCCCCTTGTCTCCATTGTTATTTGCTATTGCAATGAAACCCTTAGCCACTTCAATCAGAGAAAATATTAATATTGGAAGACCTAAAATAGGAGGGAAAACTCACAAATTAAATCTCTTTGCAGATGATGTGATAATTTTTTTAGAAAGACCTAAACAATCCTTCCCTGGCTTGCATACCATACTAAACTCCTTTGATACTTTTACAGATTTCAGGATTAACTATGCAAAATCTAAATTGATGTGTCTTAATATCACTTTTGAGGATCATTTTTTGACATTCAAAAAGCTACTAACCTTCAATTAAAGCCTTCAGGTTTCACCTACTTGGGAATCACCACTACAAATACCTCAATCAACTAATTCCCAGAAATTACAATAAAGTAACTAAATGTCTGGTTTCTAAAACACTAAAATGGAAGAACTTATGTTTTAGGCAAAATAGCTCTCATTAAAATGTTCATTGCTCCTTGACTATCTTTTCTATTCCAAACTATTCCGCTTCACCCATCCCAGGCAAAATTTAAACTTTGGCAAAATCTCATTAATACATTTGCATTCAACCATAAAAGACCCAGGTTCAGGAAATCCATGTGACACTTCTCCTCCAAAAAAGGAGATCTAGCAATGCCTGATCTTGAACTGTACTTTGCAACCTTCCAACTTAGCCAAATTTCTCATCTAATTAGAAAAGATCAGAACATATAATGGGTTAATATGGAAATGTATGATTCACCATTAATTAGCCTCATCCTACTTTTTAACAAATTTATTCCACAAGTAATCAAAAATATAAAAAAATCTATGGTTATAAGCGTCAATAAAGATTTGGTTAAAATGGAGGCATGTATTATCACCTGACTCTTCACCTATTTGTCCTTTCTTGCCCATAATTCTTTCTACTGCCCTGATAAAATCAGCCCATTCCAGGGATGGGAGGAACAGGTTGTATAGTATGTCCAAGATCTATTCTGTAACAAAAACAATTGGTGAATTAGCTTCAGATTTGGAGCCACTAAAAGCCAGTTGGTTCCATCTTCACCAAATAATTACCTTTACATATAGACTAAAGAAAATAAAAAGACCCCCTAGATCCTTAAGCTTACTTGAGACATGATGTGTTCCCTCCTCCCAAAGTACTAAGGCACTAACATAATTTATAACTGTTTAATTGATCACTCTTACCAAAACGTCCATGGCATTGAGCTAGCTTGGGAAACAGATTTGAATCTTTCAATTCCTACTTCTAAATGGGCTACAGTTTGGTCTTCCACCCCCTTTTAAATCTAGATCAGCGTTAATTAGAGAAAACACTTTGGAAAATTATACATAAATGGTACTTTACTCTAGTGAAGCTATCCAGAAAAAATAGTAAAAAATGTTCCCTCCAAACATTGGCAGGGTGTAATGCTACAGGAACATTTCTCCACATATGGCTAGATTGTCCCAGAATCAATACATTTTGGCATCTGGTACTTGAGCAATTTTCCTTGATTACTAATCAAGAGGTAAAATTCTGTCCAGAAATGCTCTCATTATCAATGTATTTAGGCACGAATTCAAATTTAAACCACAAACCTCTCATAAATTTTCTTACTACAGCAGCCCGTGTAAACATTTCCATGTGTTGGGAAATGGGGGAGGTGTCCCTGGATATGTGGTGGAATAAAGTGTGGAACTTATGGTTACTTGAAAAACTGTCTGGCAGAATAGTGTGCTATGCAGGATGACCAAGACCAGAGCTTTTCTTTGATAGATGGCTCCCACTCAATGACTTTGTAAATAAGGACAGGAACAGGAAAAGATAGAATCATAGAATCATAGAGTTGGAAGAGACCATAAGGGTCATACAGTCCAACCCCGCCATGCAGGAACTCAAAATCAAAGCATCCCCGACAGATGGCCATCCAGCCTCTGTTTAAAGACCTCTAAAGAAGGAGACCTCTAAAGAAGGAGTATCATTGGAGTGAAAGCTGCTATTAGTCTTCTATATTACTATCAGATGGCAAATGAAAAGATACTGATTTGTGTCCCATTTTTTGGTTTCTACCACCCGACCAATTATAGACCTTACGGTCCTCATAATCTTTAAGGTCCCTTTGGAATTTACAAAATTTTAGATTCTTCAGTTCCTCAAATTGTTTTTGTAAATCCATAGCCAGTCCTGAGGTCTTATCATTAAATGTTCTATCACCCAACTTATTTTGTAGTTATTCCTTCATACTTTCAATATCTAAATTTAATAATTTAATCTCCTCTTTAGATGTTTCAATAAGTTAAACCATAAGGTCCATAGAGCGTTTGTTGAGTATGGCAAACTATCTTTGTTTGAATGCCTCATTTTGGGGGGAAATTCCTGGGTCCTTTAACACTCTCAATCCCCTTGGTATCCTTTGTGCTTTACAATGCACCCACATGTGTTTCCAACTTCATAACTTTGGTGAATGCACGTTGATAGCCTTCATCTCATCTGGATCTCTGGTCAGATGTTTTGGAATAGATTACATATAGACAGCACTGGATTTGGAAAAGATCAAATGTTTCAAATAATACAGAATTCAAGAGGATGACTCTAACCTTTAGGTTGTAATTCAAAGTTGTGAGATTTGTTATTTTGTTTTCTTTTACTGTTTTGTTATTCTATATAAATACTTGTTTATGTACAATAAAAAAATTTAAAGGAAGGAAGAATCCGCAAAACAGTAAAACACAGTACCAAGATAAGGCTGGATTCAAAGGCATTGTCAATACAGTACAGAGCTAGCATTCAACATTAAATAAGGCTGGATTCAAAAGTATCCAGCAATACATTCAATCAGTACAATCATTAAAGAAATTAATGAAGTACAGCTTTCCCAAACAGTATCAGCTAGAGACCTTGAGTCCACTTTGTAATGTGAAATAAAAGTCATAGGCTGGGACCAAGTAGCCACCTGAAAACATCCTTGATTGAAACACAAGCCAGGAAAGCACGGGAAGTGGCAACTGCTCTAGTAGAGTGTACTCAAACCTGAATCAGGTAGCCGCTCAAAATTCAAAATGCTGTAGCTTTGTTGTTTTCCCTCTCACAATATTAAACTGCATTTGTTTAATCTGTAACATTTTCAGGCAATGTGTATTACTTATAAGTTTAAAAATATGTTATTTTAGCCCTCAGATATTACAATTGTAAAGTCAATGAAGAATCCACCTTCTGGTGTTAAACTTGTTATGGCTGCCATCTGTGTAATGAAGGATATAAAACCTGAAAAAGTTGCAGATCCTTCAGGGATTGGAGGCAAGGTAAAAAAAAAAACCTATAAAACAACACATATCTAATTGCAAAGTACTCTTTAAGCAGACAGAAGATATGCATATGGGACAATAAAATAAATATTTTTGAACATAAAGGATATAGGCATATTCTGTATGCTTTACCATGAAAATATCTTGAGATTCCATCTGTTCTGGACAGGAAAGTCATAAATAGCAACCACTCTTCAGAGAGGTTTGCTGCCGTTAGATTCCAAGGTATCCCTCTAATTTTCCCTATTCACCTCTGTGGAAGACTTGTACAGAATTAAGATTTCAGCAGATGCCAAACTGCCTTCTTGAAAGGTAGGCATCTTCGCATCCCTGTAAGTGACAGACTGTGCATCTGCCAAAAAAAGTCTACAGAGAAAATTTAGTTCACTATTTGTTGTGCTGCCCATTATATAATTGTCTTACAGCATGTTTGCTATCTCATTTTGTGACATAATGTAGTACTTAGCCAATTCAGAACATAGAACAGATTTGTTATCTGATGAGCAGCAGTTTATATGCTATCATGTTGCACCTTTTTTAATAGCAGCAGGAAAAAACCTAAAAAAACCCCGCATTAATTGCAAGGAAGCTGTAATGGCTTGAGAGTGCTTCAACTGGGAAGTGCTACTAAGAGCTTAGATGCAGTTTCAACTGAACTGTGTTTTTAAATGGCTTTTTTGATGGTCTATAATTTCTTTTATTGTATTGTATCACAATTTATTTGTTTATTTGCAATGGCCTATAACTAAGAGCAATAAAATATTTTGACTAGCGTGATAACCTGCCTCACATTTGGAATCTTAGTGCAAAATAGTTGATTGTGACATAGTAGGAGACCTTGCATATATTCCCCCCAATTTCTAAAGATTTATCTGCTAGCTCAGTGGTCTATCTGATATTCTTCTAGGAAACATTTCCTTTTATACCAGAATACACAGAGCAGATTAAGCATTATATACATAATGAATAGTCAGTGTCAATTATTTTGTTTTGTACATCCTCTCTTCTACTAATTCCTGTCATCTTCATCCCTGTATATCTATGTGTTAATTAGAGAAACTTCTATATATTCTTACTTTCTTTTATTTTAAAATATTTCTTTTTTTAAAAAATTATCTTTCATTATAGATTTTAGACTATTGGGGACCTAGCAAAAAACTTCTGGGTGATATGAATTTCCTAAGAGATTTGAAAGAGTATGACAAGGATAACATTCCAGTAAGTGTTTTGTTCCTTTTCCAGTAATGAATGAGATAAATTATGACATTGTTGGAGCTAACAGGGTATAATGTGTCTTCTATCTAAACTTTAAATTCCAATAGCTGTTCAGATGGGAGAACCATACATGTGATCCTTACATGTCACACAGGTGAGGACAGCGGCAGTGGACAGGCTGTATTCCTAGATGTTATATCCCAGGATGCAACTAAACATTGTAAAGAAAACCCAAACCCATTTTCCTACATGTTTAATGCAGAGTATGATGAGGTACTTGTAGGACAAAACCAGCAGGAAGAAAGCTCCCTCATCTGTAATTTTGTCTGCACTGTTTCTCAGGTCCAAAACACACTGCAGAAATAATCCAATTTGAGACCGTTTTAACTGCCCTGGCTCAGTACTAGGGAATCCTAGGAATTGTGGTTTATTGTGGTACCAGAGCTCTCTGACAGAGAAGACTGAATGTCTCACAAAACTACAAATCCCAGAATTCCCTGACATCTCGAACTGGATTATTTCTGCAGTGTGTTTTGGATTTCAGAAACTGTTTTAAAATGTTTTCTCTGCCTGGGCACTATACTGGAAGTATACCAAACAGTATAACTGAGAATCAAGAGGCACAGGGAAGGATTCCTACTTGCCAATTTTCTCTTGCTGTGCAACACCATTTTCAGACTGTCTCAGTATACAAAGTAGGGAGATCTTGTAGCACCTTTGAGACTAACTGAAATAAAGAAGTTGGCAGCTTGAGCTTTCATAGATTTCAGTCTGCTTCCTCAGATTCATTTAGTATACAAAGGTTTATGAACACATTTACCAAAATAACATGGATAAGTGTGTGTGTGTGGGGGGGGTCAAATGCTAACAATAACAGGCACTCAAGCTGAGTGTTTACATGGATAATAGCAGGCAAGTGGTTCACAGTACTACTATTACTAAACAATATAGTAAAAAAAGTTGTGTTTTTTTACATAGGTAACTGTGATGCAGAAGATTCGTGCTGAATATCTAACTAATCCTGAATTTGATCCACCCAAAGTAGCTAAAGCATCTTCAGCAGCAGAAGGCTTATGTAAATGGATTATGGCAATGGAAGTTTATGACAGAGTAGCAAAGGTGTGGTTTTACTTTAATTTTCTTTCTATCAAGAAGAGTAAACAAAACATTCCTAGTGAAGAACCCATTATTATATTAGATGCAGTACAGTACTGCTGCCATCATGTCCTATTTATGAGCACCCCAGAGGAATCTGGCTGGCAACTGTGTGTTTGTTTATGGAATTATTGTCTCTCATCTCACTAGATTCCCCAGGTGAAATACATAGGTAAAAATATTTAAAATATCAAATATATACTAAAAACAATTAAAAACAAACTGAAACCCGTCTTTAAAAGTAGTTCTAAACTAGACAACCAAAAAACAACAACAACCTAACAATACAAAACCGTTAACAATAGCCAAAGCCACCTCTGCTAATTTTAAAAACCAAAGACGGTCTTTATGGCCTGCTACAAACTGAGAATGAATGGAGCCAGACTGACCTCCCTTGGGAGGGAGTTTTGTAGTTGGGGCACTGCTACACAAAAAGCTATGTCATTTTTACCTACAATCCTAGCCTTGCAGGGTGATGAGACATGCAACAGGGCCTCTTCTGAGGATCTTAGATTTCAGGCAGGTCCATATAGGAGAAGGCGGTCTTTCAGATATCCTAGCCCCAATCCATTTAGCCATCCACAATTTATTAAGACTATAAGCTCAGACTAAAGGCCTGTCTAGTCCAGCATCTTGTTTCCCACAGTGGGCAGCTGGGTGGGAAGCTTGTGAGCAGAGCATTAAGTGAACAAACCTCTCTCACTGTTGTTCCCAACCATTGGCATTCAGATATATGAGGCCTCTGATCTTGGAGAGGGCATACTATGCATACTGTTTATTTCATTAAGATTAGTGGAAAGGGTTCCTTAATGCAGTATTGAGAACTAGAAGAGTAGACAGACGAGTTTCAAAACTCATGAAGACGAAGATTCGGTAGTTTCCTTGTATAAGCAAAATTGGCTTTGCTGTTTGGGCCAGGATTCCTATAGGCAATATTGAGTATATGCACACAGTAATATGCATATATTAAATACAAAGAGATGGGAGATAAGCTAGGCTTTAGAGATGGAGAATCTCGAAATTCAGCAAATATTATTTTTGTCATTCTGACAAGGCTGATTCTCTCTGCATTTTCTTTAAGTGGGCTCATATCTCCCATTTCAGTCCTGGGAGTTGGTGAATTTTTCAAGGTTTTCTGTTCGTAGTGTAATCACTGCCACCACGTCAAATATAAGACAATCCATTAGAATTCAGTAATTTTGGTGGCCCTACTCCCTACAAATTGTCCCCTAAACATTATGCATCCCTTTGTAAAGAGAGAGATTAGATCCTCCAGCTGTTAAGGTATGATCCCAGAAATTTGGTTTTCTTGACTTTATAGTCTTAAGCACATGCTCCTTACAACACAGTCATAATCATGAATGAAATAAGTGGTCTTTTATTATTATTTTAAAAAAGGAAAATACATAGATACATTTTTTCCTGATTGCTGGATAATGCAAGCAACTGTAAATTGTAAGAAGAGAAAATTAATTCCCTGGGAATGAGCTTAAGTTTACCCAAATTTTGAAAAATAGCTGTTTACACCAGGAAATCACACCAGGAAATTCCAGGCACTTTGCTATAGTCACAAACTCAAATTTATCATTGATTGCCTTGGGATAAGGGCAGTATTGTGTAGATTATGTTCTTGGTTGTTTTCTAAGAATAAAGCAGTGGATAATTATTATTTAAATAGAAATCCCAAAATTATTATTTAATAAAAATATTTTAAAATGATCCTTAGTCCTAATTAATTATAGGACAGTATAGAAAAAGCATTAAAAGATCAACATGCTATAAATATAATGCAATAACAGAAAAGCAACATCATAAAACAAAACCAGAGGCATAAAACAGCAGAAGACAAAGTATAAACCAGCTTTAAAATTTTAAATGCCTGGGCAAGTAACCTGGAACCAAAATATGCAGATTGTTTATAGTTGTATTCAAATTTTCATGAGGAGAATGTTCCAGAGATGTGGCACTGTCATGTAAAGACTTTTTGCTTTGTTCACAACAAACATCCCTTAGTCTGAGAATCTAGAGAAGTCTTTCCTTTGTATGATCTTAAGACATGTGCAGGTTGGGATAGGGAGAAGAGCTCCCTCAGCTATTTAGGTTCCAATCTGTTTAATAAGCAGCAGTCCAACAAAACGCTTTAAGAGCTGACGTAATATAACCCCCTGTGGCTGTAACTGTTAGAATTCTGGCAACCTCATTTTCTACTAATTGATACTTTGGGATCATCAATCCAATATACAGTGTATTGCAGTAACCCAATTGGGAGGTTACTCTTGGATCCAGCATGGATAAACTTGGTTATCCCTGCCCAGGAATTATCATAGCTGATGAACCACCCAAAGCTGGTAAGAGTCATTCCAGGACACCTGGTTCTCAAATGACTATGCTGGTTCCAAGCATGCCCACAAGCTACATACCTGCTTAGGGAGTGCTAGTTCACTGATAAGCGGTATAGAAATGCACTTGCTATTACTGTTGCTATTGCTCTTTTCAGCCGAAATTGGATTAAAGGATCTATGAACTACCCAGCCACTTCGTCTTGATCTTATCTGATTGTATCTATTTAATGTCTTTTTCCCAAATTTTAATTTATATATTTTCCCTTAAATGTGTGTGTATGAATGATTTAGCAAACTTTTATTGCAATATATTAAATAGGTGGTTGCACCTAAGAAGGCCCGTTTAGCAGAAGCACAACAGTCATTAGCACAGACTATAGCATTATTGAATCAGAAAAGAGATGAACTTAAAGCAGTTGAAGATCGCTTGGAAGCTTTGCAACAAACATTTGCTGAGAAAACAGAAGAAAAAGCCCGCCTGGAATTTCAAGTGGATTTGTGTGCTAAGAAATTAGAAAGAGCAGAAAAGCTGATTGGAGGACTTGGGGGAGAAAAATCAAGGTCAGAAATAACATTATGTATTGATTGATTGACAAGACCTTGCATATGGAAGACAACACACTTTATTCACTATTACTTTTGCATGAGTACATACAATCCTTGTTGTCTAATTGTTACAGAAATGTTTTAAAATAAGAAAATTAAATAATTAAATTTGCCTAAGCAAAATTCAGTCATTTCATAGACAATATTAAAATTGCATACAACTTTTTAAAAAATGTACAGCATTCTTACACTATTACATAACAAAGTTCTCTGGACAGAACAGAGTACATGAAAACAATGTAAATTGAACAATATAGAACATAAAACCAGCTAATCAGAATTAGCACAAATAATGACAAAAAAACTAATTTTTCAGTAACCTAAAATTAAACATACAGATATAAAAATTGATGGGCCCACATTGTATTGGCTATCTGGTTATTTAAATGTGATAGTTAAAACACATTCAACATTAGCCTGAAGGCACAGAAAGGTCTTCACTAGTGACGGTGCCAGTCAGGCCTCCTTGTGTGGCTTTTCCTTAATTGTGGTGCCATTGCTTAAAAATTTCTGGCTCTGGTTTTGTGTTTCCCCATAGATGGTCTAATGCTGCAAATGATCTTCAAAACACCTATGATAATTTGACAGGAGATGTATTGGTATCAGCAGGCGTGATTGCGTATCTAGGAGCCTTTACTGCTGGTTTTCGACAAGAGTGTTCTCAAGACTGGAGCAAACTGTGTAAGGTAATGTTGGCTTAAATCATTATTTTTAATATCTTTAGCACAATCTTCTGCCACTGCTTGCTCTGTTGAAAGACAGACTTCAAATCTATATACATACCTCGAAGAACAAAGTGTATTTTGTTTGTTGCATTGTTGGTACTTCAACTAGCAATGGGGATAATTTTGAATAAATTTTAATAATTTTAATATTGCATGTCATAATGGAAAACAAGAATGAATTTTTGCCTCCTATTTTGTCCTTTAGTTTAGCTACCAATAAATCAACCAAAGTACCAGGGCATATTTTTTAAGGAATGTGATTGGTGTCTCAACAGATGGAAATATCAGTCACTATGGAGCACCTGTTTTAGAGTGGCAAGTGCTCAGGGTGCTCAGTTTTTAGCTCAAGAAAGAAAGGAGAAGCCAAGCCAGTCCATGGTCATACACAGAGGAGCTGAGAGAGCATAAGAGTGGTTTGAGCAGCCCAGGATCTGAGCACACAAAGCAGTTGAAGCAGGTTCATGTGCTAGTCAGGAGTAACTGAAGATAGTAGTTCAAAAAGTAAGCCAAGGTTCAAGAAACTAAAGAGCTGAAAATGACAGAGTGTCAAAGACAATGAAGCTTTTGTTCTGCAGCACAGACATGGTCTTTGCTGTTTTAATTTATAGCTAGTTAAATCTGGCTGGCAACTGTTTGTTTATGGAATTATGCCTCTCAACCCACTAGGGTTGGCCTTATTATCTGAGCATTTTCTTTTAAGCTAAGCCCCACTTTTGCCTGTCACGTTAGTCTATGACACTCCAAAGAATGAAATAGTTCAGCCTCCAACTTCCTCCATTTAAGGTCAACATATGATGATCCAGGTGCTGCTTTCAGGACACAGCATTAGCTTCCTCTTGCTCTGACTGGAGCCTGTTATCTGGGCTCACCTCTTCCTCACCTGAGGAGGGTCTCCAAGTAGTATATGACAGGGAGACTATACGTACATGCTAGGCTTGCTTGCACACACACACCCCACTCCAGTCAGTCATAGAAAAACACAGTAATTCTTGTCTTGAACTGTGCTATTCAAATTGGATTTGGTTGTGGCTTAACCATAAACATAATTATTCTTACTCAAGAAATAGACTCTAAACAGCGTAACAGCCAGAACATAGTCCTACACATTGTAGTAATTAGGAGAACTCTTTCTATTATTACCCATTATGTTCTTTCTTTTTTCAGTCATCTTGCTGCCTTGCTCGAAATTGAGGTGTTGTGCACTTTGTTAACTGGTTTTTTTTAAGCCTGGCTTATAAATATTTACATTAAGAAATCTAAAGATTTATCTTTTCCTGTAGGACAAAAATATCCCTTGTTCTGAGACCTTCTCTCTGAGTAAGACGCTTGGTGATCCAATAAAAATCAGAGCCTGGAATATTGCAGGTCTTCCAACAGATCAGTTTTCTATAGACAATGGTGTCATAGTTAACAATTCTAGACGTTGGTACGTAACAGAACTCTGTTTTATTAAATTAAACAATAATCAGTTTACCACACTAATGGCTAGATCTGATAATTTCTATATTCTTGATCATGTTTGTTTTTCTGTATACTTATTCCCTATTGTCTGTATTTTTAAGATGACCTAAATTGCCCTCAACATGTTTTATGTATTAGTTTAAGTGTTCCTTGAAAATAGAAAAGTATTTCTTTCTTATTCTCAGGATGTTAAGTGCCAAGTGTATCAAATAAAAATAATCAATCTGCATAAGTAAAGTAGGTGTCTTATTTTTGAACAAATTGTGTGCCAAGATTTAGAGCAGTAAATATTTTGAATGGATAGTGCCATGCATGAATACTTGCAGAAACACTGATAGGAAGAGCTGGTGAGCTGGTGTTTGGGAGCTGACAAAGTACTGGGCAATAGATTAGATCAAATCAGATCAATAGATAGAGGTGAGGAAATTATCTGGCCTTGGTAAACATAAGGAAGATTTTTTGAGGAGAAAAACTGATTACTGACATACTACTCAGCATCATCATATGAGTGTGGTGGAGCAAAAACAAATCACATTCAAACCACAGGTTGCATTTTCGTCACCTCTGGTTTAAGAATAGATTTACTTTCCACCTCCTGTCCACTTTGAACCTACAGAAGGCAGAGGAATCCCACAGTGGAAATGGGAAGGAAACCATTTTCAGGTATTCCACCCCCAAAAAACACTAAACCACGCTGTCTCTTGGTACTGTGCCTTTAATAGTCATTCTCAATGAATCCAGAATTATCTTGAGTTAACCATTTTGTCAATTAGCTTAGCTTTCTTAGACAATAATTGATTATTAAGCACTCTTTTAATTAACAAATCCAATGTGTTGTAGGCCATTAATGATTGATCCCCAAGGTCAAGCAAATAAATGGATAAAAAATTCTGAAAAAGAGAACAGACTGAGTGTCATAAAATTTACTGACACAGATTACATGAGAACTCTGGAAAACTGCATTCAGTTTGGAACTCCACTTCTGCTTGAAAATGTTGGGGAAGAAATAGATCCTTCACTGGAACCACTGCTGCTTAGACAAACCTTTAAACAAGGTACAACTCCAAATTATATGCTTGGATAATTCTTGGATGATGTATTGCATCAATTAATACTTTCCTTTTTTTCTCTTTAAATACTGCTGCCTAGCAACAGATGAAGGTACAACAAACAACTTGTTGGATTTTGATCTTTTATTTTGTGACATAATTTGCATGCCCTGTCTTGTGTTGTGTTAGATTTAAATATAAAAGCTTTTGTTGTTGTTTTTTGTCGCTGTTGTTACATGCTTTCAAGATGTTTCTGATTTATGGCTACCCTAAAGCAAACTTGTCATAGGTTTTTCTTGGCAAGATTTGGTTGGAGGGGGTTTAGTATTGTCTTCCTCTGAGTGACTTGTCCAAGACTACCTAGTAGATTTCAATTCAGACTTGGTCTTCCAGAATCCTAGTCCGACAGTCAAACTACTACATCACACTTGTTTAGTCCAGTATTATTTTATTGTGTGCTTTCAAGTCATTTCTGATTTATGGTGACCCTAAGGCAAACCTGCCACAGGGTTTTCTTGGCAATATTTGTTCACAAGGAGTTTAGTATTGCCTTCCTCTAAGGTTGAAAGAGTATGACTTGCCCAAGATCACCCAATGGTTTCCATGGCTAAGTGGGGAATTGAACCCTGGTCTCAAGAGTCATAGGGATATTCCACACTGGCCAAATAAAATGGCTTCTAACCACTTTGAAGTCTGGCTGTTAGATGAAGCATGAGGCAAAAGCAGGTGGAAAAGGAAATGAAGCTGCACTCCAGGCTAAAAATCTGAGCAAAAAGAAGCTGGGATACTCCAATTCAAGGCAGAAAATGAGCGCCATTGTATCCACATATAAACAGCCCAGCATCAGTACAAGACTGCAGCAAAGCAAAAACACGATTGCCAATAAGGCAATGGATGTAGTTGCAACATATACAGTACAGAGAGTCCAGTGGGGAGGGCATGGGGTAAAGATGGATGGAGGGGGTATGTGTGGAGGGCCTCCATGATTGTACTTTGCCAATGTGTCACTGGGCGCACTGATGCACAGTACAGGCTGTATATTGCTAATGCAACTGTATGGCCAGTTACACAGGGCATCCAATGGAATGACACCTGGGTGGGAAGAGCAAGGTAAATGCTGGCCTTGCGTGGTGTGTTTGTGCAGTGGTACGAATGCATGCCAAAAAAACCCCAACCCAACCCAAGAGGTGTGGCTTGACACTGCACAGTGCGGATTGTCCGTGGGTGTTCAGCCTGCCTTGAGAATGGGCCATGCAGACAGTGCGATTTCTAACCGGTTTGGGAAAAACCAGGATCAGCCTGGTTTTCCCTGTACGTCAGCTCTGCCCCTAGGAGATGGAGATGATGCATGCAAACAAGGTGCAGGGCAATCCCTCCCCAACCCCAACCCCCCAAACATTAACTAAAAAATAAATAGAAAAATGAAATTTAACTTCTAGCCACATCTAGTTTAGATGTGGCCCATGGATTGTCCTAGGAGTGAAAAACTACCCACAACACTGTCCACAGTTTATCATCCCAGTCCACATAGAGATGACTCTTTGTTGAGTAGTCTAGTCTTCCAGTTCTGGCACTAAACACATAATTGCACAACTATATATATTTCTATATTGACCTGTGGAATTTGTGTTCTTCCTTTAATATTGAAAATAATAGCAGTATTGACTGAAGTGAACCAGATACTTGCCAATTTGTGATTACCGATAATAAATCTGTGTCTAATAATGGGCTACTAGTTAAAAATCCATTGGCATACCATAGAGCCGTGATGGCAAACCAATGGCATGAGTGCCAGAGATGGCACACAGAGCCATTTTCCCCATCTCACGGAGGGTAGGGAGGAGGAGGAGAAGGTACGCACCTGTTCCTCCTCCTTCCACACCTTCCCCAGCCTTCAGCTGTCTCTCCGGAGGCAGCTGAAGGCCGGGGATGGCACGGGGGAGGAGGAAGAAGAGGCACGCACCTGTTCCTCTTCTTTCCCCCTCACCCCCAGGCCTTCAGATGGCTCTAGAAAGGCAGCTAAAGGCCCGGGGGGGGGGGGGGAAGTCCCATCCCTGGCACCAGGTAACACCTGGTGCTGTAAGGCCTTTTAGTTTGGGCACTCGGACCCTATTTGCTATCACTGTCATTGAGGAAAATAAGCATGATGTGTAAGCCAATGCTCTGCACTCCAAACATTAATATAAAGAATTGGAAATAAATGCTATGAGGTTCTCCCAGTTCTTCTACAAGCTTTTGCTGAAGCTATTGCCCATATAATTGACCTTCAAAGCAATTTATGCTGAATAAAAGATCCATTCATGAATACCAATGAAATATACATTAACAGTTTTTATTACTTGGAAGCAGTAAAGAAGCATGTTGTTTCCTCCTTATTTTTGCCACCTCAGGAAAGGCTTCTGGCTGTTCTTGTGTAAAGAGATATTCATCTTATTAAGAGAGAATTGGTAGAGCTGCCCAAGTCATGCAGCCACTGTAATACAATAGGTATTTATGTTAAACTATATAAAAATAAAATGGATGACCTTTCGTTTTGATCCCCTTGAATTAAAACAAACCTAGTATTCTCTCTGAAAATATCTTGGCCTGCTTCCATCAGCTAGAGCCATAGAGTTGGAAGAGGCCAACCCCCTGCCATGCAGGAATACACGATGAAAGCACTCCTGATAGATGGCCATCCAGCCTCTGTTTAAAGACCACCAAAGAGACTCCACCACTTTCCAAGGCAGCGTATTCCATTGTTGAACAGCTATTATCATCAGGAAGTTCTTCCTAATATTTAGGTAGAATCTCTTTTCCTGTAGTTTGAATCCATTGCTCCATGTCCAAGTCTCTGGAGCAGCAGAAAACAAGCTTCCTCCATCATCAATATGGCATCTCTTCAAATATTTAAACATGGCTATCATGTCACCTCTTAACCATCTCTTCTCCAGGCTAAACATACCCAGTTCCCTAAGCCATTTCCTGTAGGACATGGTTTCCATACCTTTCACTATTTTGTTTGCCGCCCTCTGGACATGCTCCACACTTCTGCATTTTTTTGTTTGTACACACACTTCTTAACATGCTTTGCAATCATGATGGGTGGAGTAGGAATGCTCATGTCTCAGAAACCATAAATATGTGAGATGTGTGAACCCAAACAGTCTGTTTAACTGCTTGTGTATAAATTGCTTTGTATCATCAGACTATTAAATTCATTGAAGATTAAATTTTGCTGGTTCTTTATTACAAAAGTGATATTTTTGTGTACACAGGAAAAAAAATAGACTGATATATTTCTCTTTTCAACACCAGGGGGCATGGATTGCATTCGACTTGGGGAAACAATTATCGAATATTCCTTTGATTTCAAATTTTATATTACTACCAAATTAAGGAATCCACATTATATGCCTGAATTAGCTACAAAAGTTTCTTTGCTCAATTTCATGATTACTCCAGAAGGACTTGAAGATCAGCTTCTAGGTATTGTTGTTGCAAAGGAGAGGTAAGTTTTCAAATTCTCCAGAAGATGTTATAGAAACAAATAAAAATCACTTTCATCCCAAAATGCCACAGATAAGTACTCCTTCAGCATGATACAGTCTTTGCAAAATGGAATAATATGTAATACTTATATAAGAAAATAAAGGTGGCAGGTAAAGGATGGGAGGGAGTCCAACATTCACTGGCAGACCATAAAAGAAAAAGGAACAATATGAAGTTACAAAGAATGCTTTGGAAGTTTGGAACCATAGGGCATCTGACTGAATTGTAGATGAAAGGGGCAGGTGTACTCTTGAATTTATTGTCTCATACATGTATTGCACTTTAAAAAGTATACATAATTGCCTGCCTCCCCAGCCTGTTACAACTGAAACTGGATGATCCAGTTGAAAACTGAAAAGATTATCAAAGAACACTAGTGATTTTTGATAGTTTTGTGAGAACTTTTCAATATTATAATAAGTGGCAAAGAAACGTTTTCAGAGCACATGTACATTAAAGGCAAAAACGTAAAGGTATTCCCCATTGACAAAGTTGTCAAGTTGTATCCAACCATAGGGGGTGGTGCTCATCTCTGTTACTAAGCCAAAGAGCCAGTGTTGTCAGAGACTACTCTGAGATCATGTGGCCAGCATGATTGCACAGAACGAAGTGGTACTTATTTATCTACTTGCATTTGCAAGCTTTCGAACTGCTAAGTTGGCAGAAGCTGGGACTAGTGACAGGAGCTCACCCCATCATGCAGCACCCGGGCCTCAAACTGCCAACATGTACATTGTTCATATAAAATTTTGCAAATACTGGGAAAACTCCAAATAGTTGATGAGTCATAGTAATTATTAGGATAATAAGTAATAATATGCTTAGTTAAAGTGCTGGTCATGACATAAAATCCTACATGGCTTATCTCCCCATACGAACCTGCTAGAGCCCTAAGATCCTCAGGAGAAGGCTTTCTCTCGGTCCCACCAAGATCACAAGTGAGGACACGAGAGAGAGCCTTCTTGACGGCTGCTTCCACACTTTGGAACATCTTTCTACAGGAGGCTAAGCTGGCCCCCTCCCTGCTGGCCTTTTGTCAGCAAGTAAAAATATTTTTATTCAGGTGGGCTTTTTAAAATCATGGCAGGGTGGCTTTTATATGGGGTAGCTGTTTTAAATCACGTGTTTTAACTTTTATATGTTTGTAATCTTAATTTTATACTGTTTTAACTGTGTTAATTTAATTGTTTTGTCAAAAAAAAATTTTTTAAGATGTGTTATCTTGTGAGCTGCCTTGGGTCCCTTTTTGGGAGAAAGTGGCATAAAAATTAATTAAATAAATAAATGATGCATATATGGTTTTTTAGGCCAGAATTAGAGGAGGAACGGAATGCTCTTATTCTCCAGTCAGCTGCCAATAAGAAACAACTGAAAGATATAGAGAATAAAATTTTAGAAACACTACAGTCTTCTGAAGGGAATATATTAGAAGATGAATCTGCAATTATGATCTTGGACTCTGCCAAAATGATGTCTAATGAAATTACAAAGAAACAACAGGTAAACAGTTTACAATTTTGTAAATGGCGTCTGAGAGCCAATATAATTCTGGTAGAGCGAAAACTCCTGGTAGAGGAGTTGCACTGGATTGTGGGAGAATGGAGGCATCCAGCAGTGCACTGTTTCATTCCAGAGCAACAGCAGCCTTTTGGTAGGCCTCATTGGCTTTCCTCAGAGAGCCACCAGCAGCCATGGTTTCCACTTTGTCCCACCTTCCCCACCCACACAGCACCCAGCCACTCTGAAGTGTCCTATTGCAGCTGATATAGCTGTTTCATATCTCATTTCCAGTGAATTCGTTCTTGAGGAATGGAGGGATGCTGAGTGAAGAGGGAGCACAGGCTGTGGTCTTTGTAGAATGTGGGGGGGAGGAAACTGTGTGGGACTTGTCAGTGGCAAGGAGAACAAAGCACTAGTGCACCTCCATTGCAAAAGCTATGGAAGCTTCCTTGTGCTAAGTTTGAAAAGTTGCAACCACTTGTGCAAGTGAGGACTTCACAAACATAATGTTCCGGTTCAGTTCTGGCTGGTGTTTGAACAAACTGATGCTAAAGGGAAGCATAAGTATAATTCTGCATAGAGGCACTAGAGAGCAGGAGACTGTTTGAGGTAATTAAATTAGATCTGATGCTGAATGTTGTTTGAAATTATAGATGCTGTTTTTCAAAGCACATTAGAACTGAACTTTACAGGGCCGTAAAACCCAGTTTAGAAGAGGAGGCAAGTTTGCAATGTCCCTGAATTCTCCCCTATGGATCAAAATCTCATTTGAAGAATTCCTGGCTTCCTCCTTGTGGTCTCTGTAAATCATACAAATGGGTTGTCTGTGCCTGCACAGTGCACTATTCAGAACCTTCTAGAGCTGGTCTATAAACTTTTTGGTGGTAGCCCCGTCCACCAATAAGGGCTACATAGGACCCTTTCCTGCCAAAAGCCCCCAGTTCCTTTTTGTCTGCATCTGCAGCAGCACTTACAGGAATATTGGCTAGAGCTTAATTTATCTTCTGTGTTTTGACTTGGCTGATTTGAACTATGTTTTCTGGTTCTTCCCTTTTGATTTAGTGAACCATTTGGATAGCTTCATTTGTTTTCTGACCTGATCTGACAACAGCTTGGACTTTCCGATTTTTGGCTGGGGTATTATCAGTTTATGCCATGTCCGCCCTTTGGGTTTTTCTGTTCCGTTGGTGTTGACTTTCAAAAAGTGTGTATCTTGTGATGCTAAAATCCCAGAAAGAGACGCACAATTTGCCTGGGAGGAGCACATATAGTTGATACCTGTGTTCAATATAAGGTGTTCATGCCACAAGCCGGTGAAATAGAGCTTTGAGACTCAAGGCTCTCTTTTACAAGAGTGCCTTATGGCCTTCTGCTACAGTTCGTCTCATTTGACAATGGCAGCTTTGGTGGCAATGGAGTCATCTTCCACTGCTGCTAAGTCAACACCAACTTCAGTATCACCAGCAGCATCCGCAGCATTGGTACACTGGCAAGAACATCTCCATATCAGTGATCCATCTTCCAGGGGCAGAGAATATCCTCGTTGTGCCCTCAGCAGAACCTCAGATTAGTGCCATGAATTTCCATACTGACACCCTGAAAGTAGTTTTTTGGTGCTGGGGCACTCCAGAGATGTATCTATTTGCCTCCCCCAAGAATACCTAATGCCAGAGGTTTTGCTCCAGAATGCATCAAGTGAGGTTGCATGGTGAGGAGGCCCTTACTTTCTATGTGGACAGGACTGCAGGTATTCAAGACCCTCAAGGAATATTTGTCTGTTATTCTTTAAAGAAGAAAGGACTGCCTGTTTCTTTGCAGCACTTCTCAAAGTGGGTAGCTTCTACAATCTATTTGGCTAATGGACTGGCCAAGAAGGACCCCCTCCCAGCCCCTGTCCAAGGCTATTCTACACAAGCTGTTGCCCCATCAGCTGTCTTCTTGAAAGGCATCCAATTGGAGGGTGTCTGCAGAACTGCCACCTGGTTGCAACCCTTGACTTTCATCCCACACTGTAGGCAAGATGTCAGATCCAGGGTTGAAGCAGCTTTTGGAAGGGCAGGACTATGTTCATGTCTGTCATGATATGGGAGCTGCTGGTGGTTTACTCCCACCTCCTATCGTGAGTAACATGCTAGTCTCCCATTTGTGTGATTCACAGAAACCACAAAGAAGCAGGACAGGTTATATACCTATAACTGTGATTCTTTGAATGGTCATCTGTGAAATCACATGGCCCCATCCATCCTCCCCTCATCATGTCCTACCTATCCTTAGCTTCAATGGATGCGGCTTCTGCAGTGTCCATGGAACTGAGGGCTTTTGCCAGGAAGAGTGCTATATGGCACCTATGGGTAGGGAGGGTTACTGCCAAAAAGGTTATGTAACAAATGTAGAAAGTTGCAGCAAACGGTGCACCGCGCAGGCACAAATAATCCATTTGTTTGATTTCACAGATTACCACTTGAAGAACCACAGTTACAGATCTGTAACCTTTCCCTTTCCTCTGCACCTGAGACTGTGTCCTCCCTATCAGCCAAACATACTCCCCTGTTCTATTCCATCAGCACCACTGGCTGTGGTGGAGTGGAGTAGCTATAAAATAAATGTGAGAAAAGTATAGTTTGTGAATTTCATGCAGCCCCCCAGCCCCTTTTTAGCTGCTCCTGTTGGCTCTCTTCTATGTCATGCTGTTGTGCAGCAACAAAAACAAAAACTAGGCCCACTAGAGAAGCCAACTATCAGCACTGTCTGAGGTGTTTGACCTCAACAGTAGCTATTTGCAGCAGAGTGCAGAAGCACAAACTCAGTGTGAAGTATTTGACAATATTGCACTAATCAACCTTGAATGATGCACAGACACAGTTGGATTCTTCCAAAGTCCTTGGAGGCTTTTATCACTTGTTGCAATATATACCAGTAATATACAAACTCTCCTTTAACTCTCTCCAACATTCACTGTCTGATATACAACAATCCACTCTCTACAAACAACCCACCAACCACACTACAACTTTTCACATTATAACTCTTCAACCCACACCTGCCGTGGGTTTTAGAGCACTCATACACAGTGGTAATGACTAAGGGTTGAAACGTGGTGTTACATCACATTTACAGCCATAGAAACTATTTTACACTGTCTTAAAGGAACATTGTTCCCAACAATTCCAAAGCCCCCAGCCCCTCGTTTCCCTCAAAATTTTGTCTTAAGTGATTTGATTATTTATTTATTTTCCAAAATGACCAAAAATATCGGTAAATCACTCCCAAACACAGTGGTTTCCCTTTTCCTCACTGGTTTCCTTTTTATAGTCAAAACATTTTCATGTCAAGCCAAGGTAATGTTAATAGAACTTTCCACCATGATGAAGAGTAATCGGAGAGCAGCATTGGGTGTGAATGATTGATTGGTTTAATACACTTAGCTCTGTTTATCTCATTCAATGGGAAATTGGTCTATGTGACTTATCACACCAGCAGATAAGCAGAGAGTCATTCAGTGCATTGGTGTTATGTCACAAACCTTGGCACTATATCAATATTGCAGGACCCAATTTAATGGAATAATATTTAAATGTAAATGTCATTCCCCGTTGTCAAGGTTGTCAAGTCATGTCCAACCACAGGGGGCGGTGCTCATCTCTGTTACTAGACCAAAGAGCCAGAATTGTCAGAGACTACTCTGTGATCATGTGGAGAGCATGATTGCACAGAATGCTGTTTACCTTCCCACCAAAGTGGTACCTATTTATCTACTTGCATTTGCATGCTTTCAAACTGCTAGAATATTTCAATTAATATAGCAGTCTATTCTTCTTTTAAACCATGGAAGGTGGCAAATACCCTATGTGTATTTGTAGATTATTTTAATTGTTTTCTAAATAATGTATTTTCTCTAGATTGCAGAAAAAACTGAAATTCAAATAGCACAGTCTCGAGAAGGCTACAGACCCATTGCAAAACATTCTTCTGTGTTGTTCTTCAGTATTGCTGATCTGGCTAATATTGACCCTATGTACCAGTATTCTCTCGCATGGTTTGTAAACCTATACATCAACTCTATTCATGACAGGTAAGTAGTTGCTGAGTTCAGTTTTTAGATTTTTGGGCCTTTATAGACTGCCAGAAATAATGCAGCTTCAGACCATTTTAACTGCCCTAGCTCAGTGCTAGGGAATCATGGGAACTGTAGTTTATTGTGACACCAGAGCTGTCTGACAGAGAAGGCTCAGTGTCTCAGAAAAAAATACAGTTCCCATGATTCCCTAGCACTGAGCCAGGACAGTTAAAGTGGACTCAAGCTGCATTATTTCTGGCAGTCTGTAAAGGCCCTTTGTTGTATTTCAGAATACCAAGGCCAATTATTAAATATGTGCATTTGCAGGTGCAAATTTTTGGTTTTCTGTTTTGAGCTTGCAAACATTTTCAGTTATAGGTATAAGTATTTCTGACACCTTAATATTATTAAGGATACTGAGAGCATGTTCATCCTTTACTTTTTGTGCTTGTACCTTCATACCGTATGAATGCCCCAAAATATTTCCCTGGTTAATAGATGAACATTTAGATCAATATTTTCTGTGCTGAATATGCATTCACTAAATGTATATCTGTTCTTTTCTATAGCAACCGATCTAAAATCTTGGAAAAAAGGCTACGCTATCTAAATGACCATTTCACGTACAACTTGTATTGCAATGTTTGCCGCTCCCTCTTTGAGAAGGATAAGCTGCTATTTTCATTTTTACTGTGCTGTAATCTCCTGATGTAAGAGCCTGTTTTCTAAAATCTTTCAATAAATGAAGAAAATGTTCCTTTCTTTATTCTGCAGCATTGTAAAATATAGGAAACTTGCAATATCTTCCAAATATTTGTGTACTGCATATACAGCTCATTGTGAGATCTTAAGATCACTGTTGCATAACACTAAATGAAGGAGGAGGCAGAATTGGGTTATAAGATTAATAATTAGCCAATCCAGCTATTTTGTCTGCTCCCTCATTTAGCCAGTCTTTGTCCCCATGACCACCCCTCTACTTTAGTAAGGGCAGGGTGGAAGCTTATTGGCAAAGGGGGAACACTTTCCATTGAACCCTTTACTATCACATATTTTCTGATCACTTTATAGTTACATGGAGTTTTAGTGAGAAACATGTACAGTGCCAAGAACAGAATGTTACTTTAGCTGCAGCAACACACATTTCCAGAACAACAAGCTGGGGATGGAAGCTGTAAATGGAGCATTATTGAGTGATATTTTTTGTCTCAGCCTAACATAATGATGTGTGACTTCATTCCTTTTAAAAATAGGGCTAAGAAAGAAATTGAACATCAAGAATTTATGTTTTTATTAACTGGAGGAGTTGGCCTCAAGAGCAAATTCAAGAATCCAGATCCATCTTGGCTACAAGATAAAAGCTGGGATGAAATATGCCGTGCAAGTGATATGCCTGCTTTTAAAGGACTACGGTATGACAGATGTTTTTAAAAACACAATTGCATCTCTTATTTGTTTTCTTGGATTATCATCTATCCTATTACCATATCTGCATACTGGTAATGGCATTTCAGTGGCCTATCATCGTTTGTAGACTATTAGTGTAATGGTTGTTTGAAGGGCCTCTCTCATCTGTCTGTCCCCCACTTGTGTCACTTCATAGTTGGTGTTGTCCTTATAAGTAGACCTAGTGCAGCTTAGGGGAAAGACCATCTGAATTGTTGATGATTAGTCAGGTTAAATGACCCTTCTGTTTGCAGCTACTTCTGCAAGGAGAGGATCTGAACTATGGGCCTTTGCAGACTGCTAGAAATAGTGCAAGTTGAGTCCACTTTAACTGCCCTGGCTTCTCAGGATTTCTGTTTTGGAGCTAATGGTTCTTCCATAGTGATGATAGCCACAAACCACAAATCACAAGGTTTCTTCTAGAAGAACTATCTGCTATCACTGTGGTTGCATTTTCATGAATGATTTTGTACATTATTCTGTTATTCTGTCACCCTCTACTGATAGTACTAAGGAAGAATTCAGAAAGTACTTCAGACCAGAGGTGTTTCCTCTTTAGAGCAGCCATTTGAACCCTCAGCAAGTACCTGTGCTTCTCAACTGGGACTGCTGTTTCATTTGCATAAGCAATCATTAGCATGGAGATTGACTTGAAATTGTGGAACACATGAAATTGGTGTTCTGTCCAACCATACAAATGCTATGTTAGGCTGTACCCTAGGACTAGTAGTACTCAACATAGATATTTGGCCTGCAAATGTCTGGAACACAAATTAGTGTGCTGGTCACCTACAACTACCAGAAAAAGCTGGAATCTAGAAGAGCTCTTATTAAAAGTTGGAAGTGTGAACATTTCCAGTTTACATTTTTCTAGGAGTCATGTAGCTGCACAACTCAATGACTGGCGTAAAATCTATGATAGTAAAGAACCCCAGAATGTTACCTTACCAAGACCATGGAATACGTCTCTGAATGAAATAAAAAAGATGATTATTCTCCGATGCCTGAGACCTGACAAGGTAAAATATGTTAATGCAGTTTCTGTAGGCAGTTGCATAAGTAGTTTCTGTTTGCTCTGTGAATTATGGGTGGGTAGAATTCCACTGGAAATTCTATACTGAGATAGTATTTTACAGTTTAATGTTGTATATGATCAAAAATCATATGAATGAAGTAATAGCTATGAAGGTTAGAGTTTTTCTTATTACTCATTTTCAAATGTTCATGTCGGTATAATTATTTTTTTTAAGAGGCATATCTCTTCTTTTGGTTTCATATTTTATACTTGCAATTCAGAATTTTAAAACAATACATTAAAAGCTTAAGAGTGTAGAATACCAATAAAATAGCACATGAAAACAAGCCAACACAATAGAGAGGAGGAAGTAAGACAGTTTAGCACACACAAAACAAATCAGTTAAAAAATTTTTTTACCCAAATCAGTCAAACTTAGAATAAACCCACTGAAATCAGTGATGTTTAAACTATTCATAACTAACTTAAAATCTCATTGATTTCAGTGGGTCTCTGCTATGCATAACTAAATCTGGATATAAGTCTGTTTATCTAAACTCTGTAAAAGAAGGTGTGATCCAAGCCTTTCTGGGGAGGGAATTCCATATGCAGGGTGCCACAGCTGAAAAGTCCTGCTAATGCATCCACAACAACAGAACTCTGAAGGTATTGGAAGACAGAACAAGGCTTCAGATGTTGAATACGGAAGTGGCTCCAATGCCAAAGAGGTGGGTTGAGGTGGCTTGAAACTCTTGCCAACTTCCCCTCCTAGACCCAGACCTACCTCAGAAACATACCATTTATGTTCCAAATAATGTGCATGGATACCCTGAGGAGGAGTGTGTTGTGTTGGAAAGTCATGGGAGCAGGAAGTATTTATGTATACAGGCCATTTTTCTACTATAAATTACTCCCTCCTAATAATGTTTCATTGAAAATACCAGCTTTAGGGCAGTTTTTCATTTACATGTAGCTAAAGCATATTGTGTTGTTTGTCAGTGAGACCTCCACATTAATAATAAAAGCTTGTAACTGCAGCTCAGCCAGGCAAATACAGTTCTGATTTTCTGCTAACATTGACTGACATTATTTTCTTGTACACTAGCCTGACTTTGGGAGGATACAAATGGGCGGCCCTGGGCCGCCCCGGGAAGCAGAGGATCGGGGCCGCTGGTAGCACACACAGCAGCCCTGATTCTCCCGTTTGCCACCTCTTAAAAGAGTGGCAAAATGCTGCTTCTATTAGAGGCGGCAAAAGGCTGCCCCAAGAGCTGCCGCGCGGCTCTTCTCTGGCTCTTCCAGCATAGCGCGTGAGGACGCTACACGCGGAGGACGTCCTGACACCATGTGCCATGCATAAGGGCACATGACGTCAGGATGTCTTCGTAGAGGGGTTGGGGCGGCCGGCGTGCGGCTGCCCCTCCCCTTCCCTGCCTCCAACACGCTGCAAAGGGCCCGTCTGCAGAGGCCCTTTATCAATCAAAGAAATGGCAAAGGAAAGTCTTTTGAATATTGTTATTAATATGCATGATACTTAAATTGGATGTTACTTTTAGTACAAGATAGTCTGTTTCTTAAAAACTCAACATTTAGTCTTTTAATTTCTTGTTTTTATTATTAAGTTACATTGAGCCTTTGCAGACTGCCAGAAATAATGCAGCTTGAGTCCACTTTAACTGTCCTGGCTCAGTGCTAGGGAATCATGGGAACTATAGTTTTTTCTGAGACATTGAGCCTTCTCTGTCAGAGAGCTCTGGTGCCCAATTAAACTACAGTTCCCATGATTCCCTAGCACTGAGCCAGGGCAGTTAAAGTAGACTCAAGCTGCATTATTTCTGGCAGTCTGCAAAGGCCCATTATTGGCTTGCCTTATACTATCGTACCATCTGAATGTTTTTTCTAAGATTAAATTGATTGACTGACTAGTTTTGGTTGTGATATTACTGATTGTTTCATATTTTTATATTTGTAAACCATTCTAAAGGCATTTTCCAGTTGGCCAGGATACACACTAAATAAATAAATAAATAAATAATCTCAAAATATGTTCTTAAAATCCACACATCTAAATCTCTGTAAATAAAAATGGTATAAGTGGGCTGAACCCACTCTTGACAAGATATACATTTCTTGTGAGTGCCTAAATAAATACTAGTAGAGTGGTTTAGAACAAATGCTGTGTGTTTCAAAAGAAAAAAAACACCCTTTTTATGCTGAAGGTTTTTTTGACAGATTTCACCAGCCATAACCACCTTTGTGACTGACAAACTTGGAAAAAAATTTGTTGAGCCACCACCATTTGACCTAACAAAAAGCTACTTAGATTCAAATAGTACAATTCCACTGATTTTTGTGCTTTCTCCTGGAGCGGATCCCATGGCCAGTAAGTTTATGTATTGTAATACATTTTCTCTTCTTTTTTCTTTCTCTTCAAGCACTAATGGGTAGCTGTTTCAGAGCCAGGGTTTACTTTTCAAATAGCCAAGTGCCCAAGAGTTTCACATTATTTGTTTTTGCTTTTTCTTTTGGCTTTTGATCATAAAAATTAGTTATGTATATATGCAAAAGTTTAAAATTTTGCTAATATTAATTACCAATAATTCATTCGATATTATAAAATTCATTAAAATCCTTCTGCTCATTATTAACACATTTTTTCAAAAACTTCATAAAAAGTGCCATGTCTCATCCAGAATCCTGTTTATACAGTGGCCAGTCAGTTACCTGAGAGAAGCCCTGCTGAGCCCCCCTGTTTTCCAACCATATGAAAATGGCTGTGTTTGGGGAGAGGGAGTGCACTGCTTACAGGGTGGGCTGCGGGAGATTGAGTTATTGAGTGGGAGAAACAGAAACAATCCAAAAATTGAGTCTGTCTTACAACATTATAATTCACTAACCGGATATCAGCCATTTTTCCCCCCAAAATAATGACCAGTTTTTTCTCATGAAGGATCTGATCTTTATGAGTCTTTAAAAGACTGTTTTTCAGGAGAAAAAGAAAAAGCTCCTATTTATAATTTACAAGCTTTCCAGTCAGAAACTGAGTTTCCATTTATTTTCATAGGAAAGCTAAAAGGAACCTGAGTAAAGGACCAGATTTTCTAATAGAATTAAAGAATCATAAAGTTGGAAGAGGCCCTATGAGCCATAATAATGCCTTGCTCTGTGCAGGATCTCCAACTAGAGCATCCCCAGCAGGTAGCTGGCCACTCTTTTTGGAAGACATCCAAAGATGGAGACCCCACTGCCTCTCTAGACAGTTGGTTCCACTGCCTAACCACTCTCTGTAGGGTGCAATTTTAGTTTCTCAGGGCGTTAACCTTTTTAAAGGTAAACTAAAATATGCAGCGATGAAAGTAAAACTTGTTAGAGTTCAGCTTTCATCAGCAGAGCAGCAAAAAACATGGGTCAGGCTATATTTTAATGTGCTTTCCTAAAGAATAAAGGTAAAGGTAAAGGAGGGATGCAGTGGCTCAAGTGGTTAAGAGGCTAACTCTGTTGATTGCAAGATTGGCAGTTTGAGGCCCGGGTGCTGCATGATGGGTTGAGCTCCCGTCACTAATCCCAGCTTCTGCCAACCTAGCAGTTCATAAGTATGCAAATACAAGTAGATAAATAGGTACCACTTTGGTGGGAAGGTAAACAGCGTTCTGTGCAATCATGCTGGCCACAGGATCACAGAGTAGTCTCTGACAATGCTGGCTCTTCGGCTTAGTAATAGAGATGAGCGCCGCCCCCTATGCTCGGACGTGACTTGACAACCTTGTCAATGGGGAATACCTTTATCTTTTATAAAGAATAAAGACTAACTCAAGAAATGACAAACATGTAGTTTGTGGTTTAAAAACAAACAATAACTCCTTTAATATATATTTACATAAAAGAACTAAAATCTAATCTAACTGGAGTTAACATAGCAGGAAGAAAGCTGTTAAGCTCACTCAGAGGAGGATTGTTACTCATTCCCACTTACAAATAAATCAGTTTGTGATCTGAATTGATGGATCGGTTCAACAGCAGAGCGTGGTTCACACTACATTTGCCCCAATCACATTTTATTATTGTAAAATAACCCACTTGTAATTCACATTGACTAATGAATCGATTCAAAATGGACTATCTTCACTGGGTCACTGATTGCTGATCACGTCATAGGAAATTGATTCCAATCTGCATCCCATTCACACTTGTGCTGAATCAATTTATTGCAAAAGACATGGAAAAAATGAGCATCAAAAAGACGTGTGTTAAATGGGTCTAGCACAGGGGGGCCCTTGCCAAACCACTTCAGCGATTCAGCTCAAGTGCAAACAAGGGTTATTTAAACCACTTCAAACCAGTAGCAAACCAATTTATAACGTAGTGGGAATGAGGCCTAAGAGGAGACAGTTTTGAATCTTCAAAGAGTCTGTTAAACAGCCCTCCAAGAATGAGTGACAGGAGAGAGAATTCCCTGCCTATCCAAGGAGGGAAAGGAGAATGCAATACACAAACTTTCCAACACTCTACTGTCAATAAATTCCTTCTAATGTTCAGTCAAAATCAACCTACTATAACTTCAAACCATTACACCTAGTTCTACCCTCCAGGCATCAGAAAACAAGCCTGTACTCCACTTTGTGACAGCCCTTGAAGTATTCAAAGAGAGCAATCATGTCACTTCTCTGTCTTCTCTTCACCAAGCTGAACATGTCCAGCTGCTTCAACCTCTCTTCATATGTTTTGTTCTCCATATCTTTTATCATCATTGCCCTTCTTTGAACTTGCTCCAACTTGTATACCCTTCGTAAATGAAGCACCCAGAACTGAACAAAGTATTGTGACGCTCTTTCTTAGTATTTACCTCACTTAAGTCACTTTACTTTTCTTGTGACTCCAATCTATTAAACTGCTTCACGCTTGTCCGAGGCGTACTTTAACTATGCCGTAAAATGCTTTGACCATTAGTAGTGTGGATATTCAATCAAGCTGCAAACAAGCTTTTACTAAAACAATAACATAACTTTATTTAGATGTTTCAAACAATAAATACTTTGTTATAGGTGAATAAGACATTTTTACTTCATGTATTTGTGTTACTTGTTTCATTTGAGAGTTTAACTTTCTTCGTTTCAACTTTGTACAAGTTTCCTGTATACCACTATTTTCGGAGAATAAAAGTTACTGTCACCCAGGACCCTCACACAGTCCTTCTTCTGGATTACTTTCTTTGAACCTAATTAATAAACCTGCCACTATGGCTATCCATGTCCCTCAGGATATCTCATTCACTATTACTCCCTCACTTGGAGTTCTTCACAGGTATTAAGTTCCTGACTTCTAGATATTAACACTCAGTTTCTATCCAGAAACCTCACACCAACTGTCCCTCTCTGGAACCCACCCTGTAACTCTCCCTCTCTGATCTTAACTCAACCCTATCTGATTCGAAAGTTACCAACTGACTATTTTTTATCTCCAGCCTTTGATTTGATTGGCTGCTGCCAACTCGCTTTCTATTGGCTGTTGCTAGGGCTGGTGAAGTTCTGCCTTCTCTCCACAAGTATACAGATGAGGTCTGACCAACGCAGAATATAGTGGGACTATTACTTCCCTCAGCGTTGCAACTCTGGTTCTATTAATGCAGGCTAAAGAGTTTATCACATGGAGGCAAATTGCTTAAATCCCGTACAGAAACGGGATTCAAAAATTCGAAAAAACCCACAAAAGCAGGTGGTTTTTCAGACGTATTTGTGCAAAGGAGAAATAACACGACATTAACCCAAACAGAAAATCACCAAAACCCTCTGTTTTTTACTTTCGGAAGGTCCCAAAAGTAAAAAGGAGCAGGTTTGGGCAACTTTCCTTTCGGATTAATGACACATTATTTCTCCTTGATGCCAACATCGTGTGGAAACCCACCCACCCCACTTTTGCGGGTTATTTCTACTTTCTGTTTGGGTTAACCCCAAATGTCACGTGAAAACAACCCACTTTTGCGAGTTGTTTTCACTTTAAATCAAGTTTCTGCACAGGATCTGTCCCATGTGATAAACTCCTAAGATAGCATTCACCTTCTTTGCTGCAACATCACACAGCTAGCTCATGGTCAAGTTATGATCAACAATAATACCAAGAACCTTTCCACATGTTGTACTGCTAAACCAATTATCCCTCATCCTATGCCTGTGCATTTGATTTTTGTGGCCTAAATATAGAAATTTGCATTTGTCTCTGTTGGCATCATTCTCTGAAGATGCCAGCCACAGATGCTGGTGAAATGTCAGAAAGAAACTCTTCTAGAACATGGCCACACAGCCCGAAAAACCCACAAAAAACTATGTCTCTGTTGAATTCTAGCCAATGTTTAGTTTATCAAGTTCCTCTTCAATTTTGTTCCTATCTTCCAATATGTTAGTTATCCCTCCCAGATTTGTATCATCCACAAATTTGGTACAAGTTCCCTCCACCACATAATCTAAATTGTTGATTAATATTATTGAAGAGCGTCAGCACTAGGACAGAACCCTGTGGCACTCCACTTGAGATTTCCTTCCAGTTTGAAGCACAACCACCAATAACAACTCTTTGAGCACAGTTTTCAAACCAATTACGGATCCATCTGATGGTGTTTCCATCTATTCCATATCTGGTCAGTTTGCTAATCATTCTTTGGTGAAATCCAAATAAATGATATCCACAACATTCCCATCATCTACTAAACTAGTGACCTGTTTTTTAAAAAAATATATAAGGTTAGTTTGGCCTGATATGTTCTTGACAAACCCATGATGGCTCCTCCTAATCACTCCATTATCATCAAGATACTTGGAAACAGACTCCCGTACAATCTTTTCTAATATTTCTCCTGATATTGAATCCTGGTATAGGGTGGAGAAGGAAACATTTTTGTTGATTAGAATTAACTTGTATTAAACTCAATGTTTCTAACTGTGGTAGCATGAATTTTCTGTTATTTATTACCAGTCCAAAATAGTGTTATTTAGATTTCATATTACTTGATGGCAATGTCTGTTCACCACTACTGTACTCTCTTCAGAGGCTGAAGAATTAAAGAAGAAAAGCAGCAGCAGAGTCTTCAGTTATTCCAAACAGTTTGGACAAAACTAACTTTAGGATAAAATCTGATTTATCCATTTATGTAATTTGGAAATTGCACTCCAAATTGAATTATTCCCATACCCTATTGGTGTGGTGGTGATGATGGGGAAATGGGATATATTGACAAGATACCAGGGTGTTTTCTTTCTGAACCTTGTAATTGTTCAACCTGTACCTCTTCTGATTAAAGCAATTTGAGGGGCACTGTACATTATAAAATTATCATATTAAAGGGAGATCTATGTTAAGAGTCAATGTTTTACACATTAAATGATATACTGCAAGATGAGGTCTGTATATGAACATCATAGAAATAAATAAATTACCTCATATAAAGCAAAGCTATTTTGGCAATTTATGGATACCTTTTTAAAAAGGTATCAGAATGTTATAAAGTGTGATTGGAAGTCATCTGGCTTGATAAATAGGTAATCATTTCCAAATAGAGTAGTTTTAGATTTGCATTTTGTAATTAGTACCCCCCCCCCAGCTAACAAATACTAAAACATTTCACTTTTTATGTCAGGCCTTCTGAAGTTTGCAAATGACAAAAATATGATTGGAAACAAGTTTCAGTCCATCTCTCTGGGACAAGGGCAAGGACCAATAGCAGCAAAAATGATAAGAGAAGGAATGGAGGAAGGGACCTGGGTTTGTTTACAAAACTGCCATCTTGCTGTCTCCTGGATGCCAATGCTAGAGAAAATCTGTGAAGAATTTAACAGTGACACTTGCCACCCCATATTCAGACTCTGGCTGACAAGTTATCCATCACCCAAGGTATTTTTAGTTCCAAGGAGCCTTTAATAAGAAATGTAGTAATTGTATTTTGGGTTGTTTTGTGCTTTCAGGTCAACTCTAAAGTAGGATGACCTTATCACAGGGTTTTCTTGATAAGATTTCTGCAGACAAGATTTCTCATGGTTTTCTTTAGAATAAGAGAGTGTGACTTGTCCAAGGTCATCAAGTGGGTCTCTATGGCTGAGCAGGGATTTGAAACCTGGACTCCCAGAGTCTGTTGAAATAAGCAAGGTGCAACCAAGCTTTCCTGTCACCTGAAGTGGGGAACAAAGCACACCACCCATGCATTGCTGCAATGGTTTCCCTACCTCTACATGGGGGGACTTCAACCACAGTGCTGCTAATCACCCATCCCCAGAAAATGTGGAGAAAGCTCCAGTACCCATGTCCAAACAATTCAACTGACAGCAACCCCTGCCAGTCTGCTTAAGAGAGAGAAGGATGAGCCTTGCCAAAGCAGAGGGGGGATGATGAGTTTGTCAGTCCTGGCACCTTATTGCCTCTAGACTAATGAATAAGTCATATCTTCCAGCAAAATCTGACTGCAAGGTTCATTTTTAAAATGCAGTAGTTAAATAATTTGTTCGTTTCTGTAACATAAGATACACGTTGGATATCAGCATTCATATGAGAAGAATGACAGATCCAAGCCTGTGGCCATCTAAAAACTTGAAGATACTGTTAGAATTGTGACAGCCACTTAAATGAAATTGTCAGTTTTCAAATTTGTCCAGCAAACAGTACTCTGGATATAGAGTAAAGTGACAGTTTATCTTGTAAATAGAATGCAGAACCCCAACCTGTTCAACTTTTTTTTTTTAATTCAAAAGAGCTTCTGGATATTCTTCCTTTCCCCCCCAATCTATTTTGTTAGTAGGGTTGCACTGGGAAATAAGAATGGAAATCCCCTAATCCAATTGTTTTGTCATATATGTTTTGTCTAGTTTCCGGTAACCATTCTACAGAATGGTGTAAAGATGACAAATGAACCTCCAACAGGTCTTCGGTTGAATTTGCTGCAGTCCTACCTCTCTGATCCTCTTTCTGACCCAGCCTTCTTTGCTGGGTGTCCTAGAAAGGAACTGGTAATTTTCTCTAAATGTTTTTATGTGATGGTTAATTAGTCAAGCTACTCATTGTTTTCCTGGTGGTGATTGTAAGCTAAAGTGTGGCCTTAAATTTGGGGGTGAGATGGAAGATGGGGGAAAAAACCCAGATGCTAATAGAAAATGTACGGTATTGAACTTCCAACACATTCCTGATAGCATTTGTCTCTGGGGTACTTCTGTAACATGTCTCTAACCCTTTGCACCCTATCCAAATGTTCCTCTCCCTGGCAGCTGTGAAGCCACAGGAGGGGTTGCTGCTGCTGCTTGCCAGTAGGGAGAGGAGGGCAGAGAGGCAATTTAGATGATGAGGGTGCAGTTGGTCTAAGCTCCAAAGAAGATGGACACAAACTGTAGGTGCACCATTATTCTACCACCACCACCCCTGAATTGTTTCCCTGGGCCCTTCCCTCTTCACTGATCAGCAGCAGCAGTTGTTAGAATATAGATGGGTTATACAGTCAAAGGTGAAATGTAGAGATGTGTATCTGAAATTTTCCTCATGAGAACAACATCTAGGCAAACTAAAACAACCCAGTCCAGGTGGCCAGAGAGTCATAACATCAGAAGTTCCTAGCTGGGAAAGGCAGCCGAGAACAGATAACAGTAACCAAAACATCATTATGCTTGGGAAAGAAATCACGTGGTGGATGATGGACAGCAAGGGGCTGGGTTAACAAACATCATACACATAACATCCAATCAACATAAGGTTAACACCCAGAAGGTGGAGAAAGGGCAGGGCTGAGAAATCCCTTTGTCTAGAGTTGTTTATATTTCTTGCATTTTCTTCCTGTTTGTGTGTGTGTTCGCAGTGGATCTAACTATGGAGTTAATTTTTGGACTATAATATGCTTATATTGCTTTTACAATGTAACTTCTGGATCTGGAAACATGGATCTGTAACTCTTCTGTTCTACCACATCAGCATGATGTGATCCTATGGTGGACTGTATTTTTCTTTGCTTATTTTTAACTTTTGAAACAATAAAGCTCTACTTTTAGAATTTTGGATTTTTCCCTGGCTCTGCTGGATTTTCAAGTACACCACACCAATAAAATTCAACAGCAGTAACACTTCCTAAGGCTTGGCAGCTGAGAGGGGTGGAGTGAGGAACATGAAACTATACAGAAGAAGTGTTATTGTAAGGGTTCTGTCTATCCCTCTGCTGCCATCAACTGTATGGACTTCTGTTTATTCCAACCACTCCCACCTAATGTGAGGGCTTCCTATTATCTCTGCCACCAATGTGAGGACTTTCTCCTGTCCCATTGCTGTGGCCACCAACTGTGGAGACCTCCTAGATCCCCTTGTGGTTCCTGTGTGAGATTTTACAGTTGACCCTTCATATCTGTGTGGTTCTGTTCTCCCCCCACCCCCCACAGATAATAAAAAATGTAGGACCTCAAGTCCTGTTGTTCCCAATGGCAGCATGCCATGACCTCACTGGTGCGCTGCCATTGCAATGAATGGGTGGGGTCATCCATGGATGTTCAAATCCATGGATGGCAAGCGACTACTGTATTTATCTTCTACCCCCACCAGATGCCACAATTCATTATCAACTGCTGCCACCAGAGACACTGTGTATGAACTGTATGTATGTAGCATTCCTGGAGGCAAAAGTGTATAATACTGAAAAAGATTATTTATTTCACAGAATTTGAACCTAACATTACAGATTACTTATTTAATCCAGCTAAATCACTTCTCTCTCTCACTTGTGTGCCTGTGTATGTGCCTTCAAGTTGCCTGTCACCTTATGGCAACCCCATAAATTTCCTAGGGCTTTCTTAGGCAAGGAATACTCAGAGGTGGTTTTGCCAGTCCCTTCCTCTGAAATATAGCCTACAACACCAGGTATTTGTGCACAGTCTCCCATCCACCATTCGCTCCAGAACCTTGCCCAAAAATGGAATATTAGAGACTGGCACAGTTGTTCAGAATGATGAGATCCAGGGAGGTCTTTTTCAGCAATGGCCTCACCACAGCTTCCTTTAAACGGGATGGAAACCTCCCTTGCTGCAGTGAGACATTCACCACTCCCCTTACCCACTTGGCCAGTCCCCCTCTAGCTGCTTTCAGAAACTTTCAGAAGCATTGTAACCTAAACCCAGCATTACAGTAACTGATAACCACTAGCACTATAAGACTTTCTTCCCTCCCCAGCAGTTCTCAGTGCAAGCCAAACCCTGTTCCAGGGAGGTTCCAGTCCTCTGAATTAGTTTTTTAGGGTACATGGGGAACTACATGTGGCAGAAGGAATCATTCCTTCCATGTTTGTTGACAGAACCAATTCCATTACTGATATGATTATGTTGGCTCCTACCCTATATCTGGATATCTGTAAGTGGGTGACAATAGCAATATCCAGTAGATGGAATCCAGATTCCAGTGAATTTATCTATCATTGAATATAACAGGCATGAACTGCTTGCAAACTTGGTTGGGCCTCTAAGATGTAAAAGTAGTGTTCAAAACAATACAGGATATCATTGCACAGTTTAAAATTCTTTTGAATCCTAATATATTCAATAATTTACTGATAGATAAATAGCCTTTTTTCAACTCCATATATTTCATCTTATTTCCTGTTGGCAGTGCTAAATACTTTTCTTTTTCCCCTAAAGAGATGGGAGAAGCTGCTCTTTGGAGTTTGCTTTTTTCATGCCCTTGTTCAGGAGAGGAAGAAATTTGGGCCTCTTGGATGGAATATTCCATACGGGTTTAATGAATCAGACTTGCGTATCAGTGTAAGACAGTTACAGGTAAATTTATTCATTATTTTTTCTGCAACAAATATAAAGCTGTAACAAAGAACCATAAACTGATTTTTCTGTAAAGCTCATTTCTCTGTGGATACTAATAATCCACTTCTGTTCTCTGCTGCAAAATCATATCAGTTTCACAAAACTGTGCTGGTGGAGCTGCTTTCCAGCTCCCTTTTACAAAATAAAACTGAGGACAGTCTTCACACTGGTGCAGCATTAGCTATTTGATTCTGCCTAGGTGTCTTTTTGTGGCACAATTGTCCATGAGCAAGGACTATACAGTGTCTTATGCTAACCAAGAGAGGACTGTGGTCATCATTCCTTATGGAAGATGCTAAGCATTGTTAATACAGTATATCACTATAATTGCTATTATGTAGTACAATGCTTCTCAAGCTATCTCATTCCCCCGTAATGTGTCAGGAGTTATTTTGAAAATTTCCATGCTTTGTTCCTGATATTTACATATATAACCTTAGTGACATGTTCATACTGGGCAGAAAACAACATTTAAAAATGTGAAATGGAATTAATAAATAACATTAGGTGGGAATTTATTTTCTTCTTCATTTATATGTAGTACCTAAACTTTTCTCATCTCCTACAGTAAGAGCAAAGAATTGCATAGTTTGAAGTCTTTAAAATCTATCATTTCATTTTCAATTCCAGCTGTTTGTAAATGAATATGAACATGTTCCATTTGAAGCAATCACTTACCTTACGGGTGAGTGCAATTATGGAGGAAGAGTGACAGATGATTGGGACAGACGCCTGCTATTGACTATGCTTGCTGACTTTTACAACCCAGAAATAGTTGAAAATCCTCGTTACCCCTTTTCTCCCAGTGGCAACTACTATGCTCCACCAAAGGGCACCTATGATGACTACATTGAATTTATTAAGGTACCAAATTGCTTGTTTCTACCCAAGCCATATACGTTTTAGCTTACTTTAATATAATACAAAGAGGAGAAAAATGGAACATTCTTTTCTTTTTACATGTCATTGTATTCATGTTAGATTATACTTAGCAACATGTTTTAATTTTTTAAATTTTAAACTTTTTCCCTTCTTTTGGGCATGTAGCAGATTTCCTCTTTCTACTTAAAAAAGTTCAAGATGGAATCCATGGCAAAACTACAATCCACATTGACTCATGTCACTATGTGTGACTAATGTTTAGTTACAATGTGGAATCTCACCCTGCTTATAGTGCAGCAGGGGTGGGGAATGTATGAACATGTCCAGCTCCTCCCCCCAGCTTCAGCCAACATGGCCACTGGTCAGAGATTTTGGGAGTTGTAGTTCAACATCTGCAGGACCAGAGAACACCCACCCCCTAGAGTAGAAGAAAGGGATAAAACCCAATAAAGGATTGTTCACAATATAAATTGAAATTTATAGGGCGAAATGGGTCCTAGGATGTGTCTCTCTCTCATAATCTTCAAGTATATAATAGTCTGAATGCTTAAATGCTGATAATAAATAAAAGTCTCACCATGACACTAATTTTCTTTGGTGGTGGGATTGCTAGCTCCTGTGAGGTGAGAGGCTATACAGATGGCAGCAGTACAGTTAGTGGGATCTCCTATGTCAGACAGGCTTTTGCTGAGGAGCAAGACTAAATATGCCAAACAGCTACTAAACAGCAGTGTGTGTGTGTGTGTGTGTGTGTGTAGGGGGAGTGACACTGGTAGAGAATCTCTCAGAGACAATGGTAGTAGCACCATACTTACCACACCTGTTGTACTGCACAGAAGGAGGTATGGCATGCCCTTTTTGAGTGTCTTTTATCAAGAAAATCTCAAGGACATCAATTCCAACCCCCTGCCATGCAGGAATACACAACAATAGTACAGTAGAATGTGGCCTACTGGTTAGAGTGCTGAACTATGACTCTGAGACCAGGATTCGATTCTCCACTCACCCATGGAAACCCACTGGGTTAGAGTTGGAAGAGACCACAAGGGCCATCCAGTCCAACCCCCTGCCATGCAGGAACTCAAAATCAAAGCATCCCTGACAGATGGCCATCCAGCCTCTGTTTAAAGACCTCCAAAGAAGGAGACTCCACCACACTCCGAGGGATTGTATTTCACTGTCGAGCAGCTCTCACTGTCAGGAACTTCCTCCTAATGTTCAGGTGGAATCTCTTTTCCTGTAGCTTGCATCCACTGTTCTGGGTCCTCAGCAGGAAACAAGCTAGCTCCCTCCTCAATATGACATCCCTTCAAATATTTAAACAGGGCTATCATATCACCTCTTAATCGTCTCTTCTCCAGGCTAAACATACCCAGTTTCCTAAGTCGTTCCTCATAGGGCATAGTTTCCAGACCCTTCACTATTTTAGTCACCCTCCTCTGGACACGCTCCAGTTTTCCAACATCTTTTTTGAATTGTGCCCAGAACTGGACACAGTATTCCAGGTGGGGCCTGACCAAAGCAGAATACAGTGTCACTATTACTTCCCTTGGTCTACATACTATACCTCTATTGATGCAGCCGAAAATCGCATTGGCCCTTTTAGCTCCCGCATCACACTGTTGACTTATGTTTAACTTGTGGTCTGCTAGGACTCCTAGATCCCTTTCTCATGTAGTCTCGTTAAGTCAGGTGTCCTCCATCTTATCTCTATGCATTTCATTTTTTTTTTTTTTTTTTTTTTTTTTTTTTTTTTTTTTTTTTTTTTGCCTAAGTACAGTACCTTACATTTCTCTGTGTTGAAATTCATTTTATTAGCTTTGGCCCAGCTTTCTAATCTATTAAGGTCATTTTGAATTTTCATCCTGTCCTCTGGGGTATTAGCTATTCCTCCTAATTTGGTGTCATCTGCAAATTTGGTAAGCATGCCCCCTATTCCTTCATCCAAATCATGTTGAATAGTACTGGGCCCAGGACAGAACCCTGTGGCACCCCACTGGTCACTTCTCTCCAGGATGAAGAGGAGCCATTGCTGAGCACCCTTTTGGTTCGGTCAGTCAACCAATTACTAATCCCCCTAAGAGTTGTATTGTCTAACCCACATTTTACTTTCTTGTTTGCAAGAATATCCTGGGGGACCTTGTCAAAAATCTTACTGAAATCAAGATATGCTATGTCTACTGCATTCCCTTCATCTAGCAAGCTGGTAATTTTATCAAAAAAAGAGATCAGATTAGTCTGGCATGACTTGTTTTTGAGAAACCCATGTTGACTTTTAGTGATTATGGCATTCCCTTCTAAATGTTCACAGACTCTCTGTATAATGAGCTGTTCTAGAATCTTTCCCAGTATTGATGTCAGACTAACTGGGCGATAGTTGTTGAGATTCTCTTTTTTCCCCTTTTTGAAGATGGGGACAATGTTTGCCCTCCTCCAGTCTGCTGGGACTTCTCCTGTTCTCCAGGAGTTCTTAAAGATTATTGCCAGTGACTCCAAGATTACATTTGGCAGTTCTTTTAATATTCTTGGATGTAGTTCATCTGGTCCTGGAGACTTAAATTCATTTAGGTTAACCAGGTATTCCTGTACTACCTCTTTACTTATTTTGTGCTGCATTTCCCCTATTGTGTCCTCTGCTCCATTTTCCTCAGGTTGAACACCCTTTTCCTTTTTTGAGAAAACGGAGGCAAAGAAGGTATTGAGTAGTTCTGCCTTTTCTCTGTCCCCTGTTAGAATTTCTCCATCTTCTCTGCATAGTGGCCCTACCATTTCCTTCTTTTTTCTTTTGCTACGGACATACCCAAAAAAATCCCTTTTAATTGTCCTTAAGCCCTCTAGCAAGCCTGAGCTCATTCTGTGCTTTGGCTTTCCTGTATTTACCCTACATGTGCTAGTTATTTGTTTGAATTCCTCTTTAGTGATTTCACCCCTTTTCCATTTCTTATACATCTCCTGTTTAAAACTTAGTTCAGTTGAAATGAAACTGAAATGAAAGTTACCTTGCACACTTTCAGTCCCAGGGAAACCTATGATAGGTAGTTGCCTTGGATTTGCCATAAATCAGAAATGACTTGAAGCCACACAACAACAAGCAGTGCTCTCTTGAGTGTTGAAAATGTATTATTTTTGTAATTTTCATAGCAACCTTATAAAGAAAGTTATTTTTATTATGCTCATATTGGAGATGAAGAACTAAGCTTGGGAGATGGCTTGCTTCAGACTATTTAATGGTTTCAAACAAGACGTTAGAACTGAACCAGGATTTTCTTTGGTAGTCACTGGACTACAACTAGCTCCTACTATGCAGGTGCACATCTGAATCAGAGTCACAAAAAGAAACTTCATCCATGTTGTGATGGGTGCTCCTGTGCTTAGTAGTTCTCAATATCTGCTGACTATTAGGCTCTAAGATCTATGACCAGACAGCAAGACTAGCAATTGGAAAAGGGCACAAAGACCTGGGTGCCATCACCAGATATATGTCATTTTATTCTCTCTGATGGTACAATCTTGTTCAGCTCATGAGAATGCCCTCTGATATTTAGTTGCAAAGCCATTAATCCCCAGAGATACCTCCAAGTCTTATTGTCATACCAGCTTTGATTAAAGGAATTACAGTATTTCCTAAAATGGTTGGCAGCTATTCAGCCTTTACTGTATTACTTAATGAACTTTGCTTTGTCTAGAGTCTCCCAGTTAGTCAACAGCCAGAGGTGTTTGGTCTTCATGATAATGTAGATATCTCAAAGGATCTCCAACAAACAAAAATCCTCTTTGAATCTCTGATACTAACACAAGGTGGAAGCACACAAGCAGGATCTTCAGGTGGCAGTGACAGCACTTTGTATGAAATTGCAGATGACATCCTCAGCAAGGTAAAGAAAAATAAAATAAAATAAAATAACAAGGTTTGTTTGAAGGTGTACAATGTGGTAAGACTAAGGTCTTAGGTCCTTATCATACCATGCTGTCTCTCTCTGGCTTTTCTTCGCAAACGAAGATTCAGGAAGGACTCATCCCACGCTTTTTGCAAGCGCGCTGATGACTAAAAAGGCCAATCCGAGAAAAACAAGTCCGGTTGCAGAAAGCATGGGATGAGTCCTAGATTATACCCATGTAAAATTGCTTCAGCTATGCTCACAACAATAGTTAATTGTTGACACTGTGTATCACACCCTTGCCACATTTGCACTGTAATAATGTGATTTACGTTTTTTTTCATCTGTACTAATTGCATTATCACCATCCCATTTGCCTTGGCTTATGCTTTGTGATTGGTTTACTAATCCCATTTTTTATTATATGAAAACAAATGTCATCTTAATCCTTCACTGGAAACTGTGGAATATCACATTTGTTTTGTAGTGGTGTATATCATTTCTGCAACACTGTCATATCATTATTATGTGGTGCAATAACATTATTATGTGGTGGCTTAGTGGTTCAGACACCAATTCTGATTATTGGAAGATTGGAAGGTTGGCAGTTCGAGGCCCAAGTGCTGCATGACGGGGTGAGCTCCTGTCACTAGTCCCGGTTTCTGCCAACCTAGCAGTTTGAAAGCATGCAAATGCAAGTAGATAAATAGGTACTACTTTGGTGGGAAGGTAACAGCATTCTGTGCAATCATGCTGGCCACATGACTACTAGAGTTGTCTTCAGACAACACTGGCTCTTCAGCTTAATAATGGAGATGAGCACCACCCCCTACAGTCAGTTACGACTAGACATTCTTGTCAAGGAACTACCTTTACCTTTAATAACACTATTACAACACATCATAATGGTATACCCATCATTACTCAAATCTCTCATTACAATTTTTAGGTCTTTCTCCTTTAAAAACAAAAGTGCTTATCACACTACTCGGTTGTTTCAGATTGTCCTGTTCAAAACTGCTTCATCGTATTCATTAAGCCATTATAAAACCATTTAAACACAAAATCATTAAAGTACACCACTCTACCCAGCGCTCATATTGTGAGAAGTCACACAGGAAGAGAAACAGATTGTTTGTCCTGTTCCAAAACCACTTCATTTGTATTCATTAAGCTGTAATAATTTTATTACATCATGGCTTCATACTTCTATTATGCTATTATCTTTAAAATATTTAAAATAATTTAAAAAATAATGCTGTGGTAGTAACACTGTAGTATGTAGTGCCACCGAAAAATAGTGGATAAATCTTTGGAAAACACCTCCATGCAGTAAAGACATCTGAATAGTGACTTGCAGTGGTTAACAGCAGAGGATCACAGTGTTATTTGCACTATAACAGCAAAGTATTTATATTTTAAAAACCCAGAAAAAATCTGGAAAGGATTATAAAAGACCACAGAAAACAGTTGTTCTCTTGGAAAGTCTTTTCCTCCACATCCAAGGACTGGAAGTAGTCTAAGGTCTAACTATAGAGTAAAAACCATTTATTCATAAATTTATTTATTTATTTATTTACTGATGTTTGGTATGTATTTTAATCTGTATATGTTTTAACATTTTGTTAGCTGCCTTGAGTCCTATTATAGGGGAAAGATGGAATATACATGCATAAAATAATAATAATAACAGCAATCTGGGTGGCAGTCTGTGTTTTCATTACATTGTGTTACATTCAATAGAACAAGTCAGTTAAATCAAATTGTATCTATCAAAATGAAAACAAGCATGCCAATATTTCTAGCTGCCAGCTGATTATGATATCGAAGCTGCACTTCTTAAGTATCCTGTGAAATATGAAGAAAGTATGAATACTGTGTTGGTACAAGAAATGGAACGCTTTAACAAGTAAGGAATTTGTTTTTGTTTTTAAATAAATATTTTTAGGCAATCTGTTTTGTTTTTCCTGGTAGGTGGTATTCAAATTATATGAAAACAAATGTCTTCTTAATTCTTCACTGGAAACTGTGGAATATCACATTTGTTTTGTAGTGCTGTATATCATTTCTGCAACACTGTCATATCACTTTGAAGATTAGTAGAAGTATCATTTAAATTTCATATTATTGAACTTTCTGACTCTTTAACATATATAGTTTAATACGTACCATTCGTACAACTCTGGTGAATTTGAAGAAAGCCATTAAAGGATTGGTTGTGATGGATTCTAAGCTGGAGGCCCTATGTGCCAGTCTCCTTGTTGGAAAAGTTGCAGAGATCTGGGCCAAGCGTTCATACCCGAGTCTGAAACCACTGGGGAGTTACATTCTGGATTTTCTAGCTAGACTGAAATTCTTACAGGTAAAGCAGCAAGGTTCACAAATAATTGTGAATTTCTAATTAATGTATTAGAATCTAATTATTAGGTGAATAATAAATAATAAACATATACATTTGTCTTGAGAATCTTTCAAGTAGATGAGATTTTTAGTAGCAGAATTTGTTAACATAATTTTATAAAATATGATTAACCTATAGCTAGTATTTTAAAATATGTTCTGTTTCTTTTACAAGGACTGGTATGACTCTGGAAAGCCCTGTGTGTTCTGGCTGTCAGGCTTCTTTTTCACACAAGCATTTTTAACTGGAGCAATGCAGAACTATGCCCGGAAGTACACTATCCCTATTGATCTATTGGGATATGAATTTCAGGTAAAAAGAAGAAGAAGAAGAAGAAGAAGCTATTTTTAAAAATAGATTTTCTAGCATAATGTAATATTGCATGATTGTTTTCATTTGTAGTGCACTTATTTCAGTTAGCAATATAGGAACAAAGTTTATTAATTCTGATGGGGATCCAAAGAATGGCACAGCTAGTTCCGTATGTCCCAAGACACACTTAGCCTTTTCTTTCTGAGACATCTTCTGTGCCACATGTCAAACACTTCTGAAAATGAACAAATTTTCAAATGCAGTTGTGCTCACTTTGACAGTTAATGCCTCTTAGCATTCCTGAGATGTTGCTTTTACATGATTGACTGGAAAATGAATAAAAACAAATGATTTAATATAGCACTATGATATCCTAGAATGTCCTTTACTGTGGCCAGGAAATTCTGTAAGGTTTATTTACAAGACCAATTCAGAAAAGTTCCTCTCCAATGTTAATTGAATTTTTCCTGTTTGTGCCCACCCCTCCTCACTTTATTCCTTCCTTTTGATCATGGCTAAGCAGTTTAGTGATTAATATCTTGGTAGTAGCCCCAGAAAACTTGTGAAAGAGTCTTTATGAGTCGGAAATGACTTGAGGGCACACAACAATAACAACAACAAATATAGTTGAGAACAACTATTTACTTTTTGAGGTGTCATGGTTGCAATGAAGCACTCAAAGGTGAAGTTACTTTGGTGGTGTAGTAGTGCAGATGTGGGAGTTGTGCAGTCCCCTAGATGTTGAACTGCAAATCCAGGCACTTGTTGTGAATGGCTATGAGGGCAAGGCTGTTCAACAAGAATTGGGGAGTCACTCTGTTCCCACTTCTGGAGTAATGGGTAAATGTTTCTGGTAATTTTCAGAAGTTGGTTTTAAAGGACATTTTTGGAGACATTTGGACATAAATTTTTGACAGGAGCTTTAAGCATTTCTTTCATTGACCAGGGGCTTGGACCTAATGGCCTATGGGCCCCTTCCAACTATATTATTCTATGATTCTAAGCCAGGGGTCGGCAACCTACGGGCCATTCCCCCCCCCCTTCCCGGCCCCCCAGCAAAAAAGGTTGCCGTCCCCTGTTTTAAGCCATTCTTTTATCAATCCTAAGGAATTTTCTTTTTGAAATAAAGTCACAGAGTGTAATAGAAAAGTAACAAGCAAAAGAAAATTAAGTTCCCAAACACTGTAATGAATAATGAGAATGAATGATTATTTTAAAAAGTAACATTGCATTTAAATGCTCTCTCAAAATTCCCATGTTGTTTGATTTCACTGTTCTAGATGTGGATGAGATTTTAATTGCTTTATTGCATTATTTTCATTCATTTTTATAGTAGAAGATGAATAAGAAAATCTCAGTTTAGGGGTTCTGTTAGTGTGAGACCTACCTCCTACACCAGGGACAGGCAACCTTTTTGAGACCTGGGCCGGTCTCCCGTCACCCAAGTCTTGGCTGAGCCGAGGGAGGGGGATGGCGGCGCACGCACTCACGCGCGCGCCCGCACCCTCCTCCTCGGTGCACAACCCCCTCCGCATGCAGCCGCCGCGGCCGCTAGTGCAGCCGCCATCGTAACGCGCGCAGCCGCAACTGCCATGACGCATGTCGTGGCCGCCATTTTGGAAGTCCAAAATGCAGCCGCGACGCGTTTACGCATGCACAAACGCGTCGCGACCGCCATTTTGATTTCCAAAATGGCGGCCGCAGCAAGCGCAGCCGAAAACGCGCCTCGACGGCGGTGGCGCACATTGGCGGCAACGGTGGCAACCTACGGCCCGGGCCGTAGGTTGCCGATCCCTGTCCTACACTATCTGTGTTCTGGTTCTTCTGCGAGTTCAGCAGGCTATGTTCTGTGGGTCAAGAATGCTATGTAGTCTGTAGTACCAGCCAGCCTGAATATTAGTAGCTTAACTGTCCATTCTAATTCACCAGACTTCAGAACCAGCTCTTTAGTCTCAGAACCAGCTCTTTCTTGGGAGTAGTCTTTGCAGAGACCCATCACTTTTAGTCCTCATCAGCTGCCACATCCAGCAATGACTAGTACTCCATCTAAATCACATCATCTGTCTGGCTGCTCCTGAGCATTAATTTTGAAGCTTGTCTCTGAAACTAGTTGGGCCTAACCATTTTTAAAGCAAGAAAATAATTGTAACATGTGAGATCATTGCGACAATTAAGATACTATTGATTAATTACTGATATCACAGCCTTAATAAAAAGGAAGCAGTATCTGGATAGGACTGGCATACAGGACATTTTAAAAATATGGGAATCCTGAAATATCTTAATAATACTTTGCCTGTCCACTTTGGTGCTGAAATTGTGTTTATTGCCAAAAGAAGAAATCACAAATTCTGAGATATCAAGAAGATATCAAAGGAAACTGAGCCACCCAGCTTACCAGATGTCTTTAGGAATCCCATTAGTAGGGCCTCAATACATTCATACCCCTCTGCTTGTTTTCCCTAGCAACTGGTATTGAGAGCCATTGTTATTGTTGCGTACCTTCAAATCATTTCTGACATATAGTGGCTTGGGGGTTTCTTGGCAAGATTTGTTCAAGATGGTTTTGTCATTTCCCTCTTCTGGGGCTGAGAGAGTGTGATTGAGTGGGTTTCCATGGCTGTGTGGGGATTTGAAGCATGGTATTCCAGAGTTGTAGTCCAACACTCAAACCACTTCATCACACTGGCTGTCATTATGAGTATTGGAGGAAATATATTGGAGGTAATACAAACCATCAGGACTAATAGCCACTGATAGCCTCAGATGAACATCTGTGAAACCATGAGTGATTTGAATACTAAAAGAGGCTTCTGATCCTGTAGGCATTTAGGATGGCTACGTATGCATCACAAATAGAGAGAACAGAAAGTTACCTGTGCTTCTGTTTTATATGTAGAGATTCAAATTTACATTAATATAAACAGAAATAAAATGCATCTCGCCATGGTGGGGACAACTGTGACCAGTGCCTGCTCACTGTGCTGTCCAACTGCTTTTGATGGATAGTTCCAAGGCTTTTGATCTCTCTTTGTGTTTTCTTTATCTTTAAATTAGATTTGTACTAGAAAGCCATTCAAATAGAGGAGTGACTGGGAGATTGGGGTGTCCGATTCCTGGCATCTCACTTCTTCTGAAGAGATTGTCAATGCAATCTAACTGACAGGGCAATGGAGTGATTCTCATACTTATGGCTTGCATGGATAGGGATGGGTCATGCCCTGTATATTAAAAACTGGTATATGGAGTTAAAGTGCTACCAAAATTTATTAGACTTTCCATTTTATTCAGGTTATTCCTAAAGATACTTCAAATGTTGCTCCAGAAGATGGTGTTTATATCCGTGGATTATTTTTAGATGGGGCTCGCTGGGACAGAACAAAGTCAGTAACTCAGTGTATTGCATTTTATTGGCATATGTTAAATTGATTTCCCCCCATTTCCTACCTCTTATATTCAACTTGTTTTTATATCTTTCTTCAAATATGCTTAATATTGAAACCACATTCTTTTTTCCCCTTACTCTAATAAATTAAATAGAAAAAATAGTATTATTACTATTTCCCTGATCATTGAAACTGTTTTTCATATAGTCAGTTGCATTATTTGCTCAGTTGATTTAAATGGAAATTGGTGCTTGAAATATAGAAATGTTAGATAGCATCCACAATAGTAATAATACTTGCATAGCATGTTACCATAGCAACCCATAATGTTGATTTATTTTAAGGTCTCACTTTATGTACCGTAGATATTAATCTGAATTTTCATCTAACACTGTCTGGGCTTCAGTGGCGGGGACACTTTTCCTGTCATTTGTCCATACATATAAGTTTCCTCCATTTAATTGAGCTCCCTGCCAACAGTAAAGCACATATAGAACTCTATTTTGGAACAATTATTTTAATTTATTATGAAAGTCAAAATTGTGATAGACTAAATAGATGCCCCAAATATCTTTCTTCTTTTAGCTTAAAAATTCCTTTCTTCAGTCATTTCCCCCCATTTCCTCCTTATTTCTAGACTGCTTTTCCTTTTTTAGATTATTTTGTACTACATTATTCCACACAAATGTCTGTTCCATTAATATGCATGTCATTTTAAGATTATTATTCTTTATTTCTCTTACCAGTGGACTTCTTAGTGAACAACACCCTAAAATATTGTTCGACACGATGCCAATTATTTGGATAAAGCCGAGTAAGTACATTCTTGGCAAATGATTTACTGAAAAGGTTCTGTTCCTCCCCTTGTACAATAGGCAGATTCCATTCATCTTCGATGACAAATTACTTCTCCCTGTCTATATAACATTTACTTAAACTTTACTAGCCAGTACTTTTCACCTTAATATTGGATACTGGAAATGTACTCGTGTACTTTTTCTCTTCTAGCATTTGCTTGTCTCCACTACAAAGTAATTTGCTTTCCTTCCCTGGTTAGCTGGGAGAAAGAGACATGGTTTGGGTACCGATGTGTTGACCACATTGGGGGCCTCCAATTGTTGCATGCAGTCTGCTCAAATAAGGAGCACCTCTTACATATTTTTCAAACTAGGTTGACAAAAGCCTTTCAAATGCCCTTTAGTAGCAGAGGCAAAAGGCCAAGAAACAGTCCCATGTGAAATAATCTGTTGCTGGTCTATATTTTAGGGTGCATCTGCATTGTAGAAATAATCCAGTTTGACACCCCTTTAACTGCCATGGCTCTCTCGTACATAATCCTGAGATTTGTAGTTTTGTGAGGTACCAGTACTCTTTGGCAGAGAAAGCTAAAGGCCTTCTTAAACCAACAAATCCCATGATTGAGTAGGATGGCGCTACAGCACTTAAAGTAGTGTCAAACTGCATTATTTCTACAGGTCCAAACACACTGCAGAAATAATCCAGTTTGAGACCACTTGAACTGCCCTGGCTCAATGCTAGGGAATTCTGGGAACTGTGGTTTTGTGAGACATTTAGTCCTCTGTCAGAGAACTCGTACCACAATAAATTACAGTTCCCAGGATTCCCAAGCACTGAGCCAGGGCAGGTCAAGCAGTCTCAAACTGGATTATTCCTGCAGTGTATTTTGGGTCTTTGTAGTTTCACCTTTTGACTACATATAGGAGAGTTAGCACTCACTTATATAAGGGTCAATTCTGCATACTTGGGATGTTGTTGAATCCTACTTTGAATGCCAACATGTCATTTGTGAGACAAACCCCTTTTCACTAGCTCAGGATGGTGTTAAGTTCCTGGACAGAAGGAGTTTGTCCCAGTTATCCACACCCCAGCCACGTGGAGACTACTCAAAAACAATTGATGGCTGGTGCTAAACAAAGATTGATGGCTGGTGCTAAACCACATCTATTTCTGATGATACTGTATATTCAATGTGCTGCTGTTGACCTCTAAAATGCAACCTGTACAATGAATGCAGCCTCGGGCCAGCTCCCTTCCCAGGACCTTCCATCCAAAACCCAAAAGAAAATGTCAAGATATAACCTGAACACAGTAGTTCATACACTAGTCCCAACTAGACTACTGCAATGTAATATGTGTGGGGCTGCTCTTGAAGACAGTTAAAAGGTTGTATCTAATGCAGAATTCAGTAATTAGATTACTTAGTGGACTAATGTCTGGTAATACTATTAAAACCCCTGGAGGTTTGAAAATTGATTTTATTGTAAACTGAAAATAGATCTTGTGGTAAAGAGTAGGATATGAATATTTAAATTAATGAATGAATGAATAAACCAGAAGTGTCCAGGTGGGTACAGTTGCCCACTTGAAGACTATTTGAGAAGGCCCCAGGATGGTTTTATTTCTGAAGTAGCCTTCGTAAAAACCCAAATGTGATTCTTGCTCTAAATACTAACTCTGATGTGTTAGCATGTTGTGTGTTAATAGTTCTTCAAATAAAGTTAAATTGTATTAAATTAAGTTAATCTAATTGAATTTAAATTAGATTTAAATTAAATTAAATTGAAAGACATTAATTTATTAAGAGACTTCTGAATAAAAAATGGTGTTCTGGTGTTTTTTTTAACCTCACAGCATAATATTTTTTTCTTTTTTTCTTTTCCTTTAAAGCAAAAAAATCAGACATAAAGAAAATAAATGCCTACATGTGTCCACTCTACAAAACAAGTGAACGTAAAGGAACACTTTCAACAACTGGGCATTCTACTAATTTTGTCATTGCACTAATGCTATTAACTGATAAACCAGTCCAGCATTGGATTAAGAGAGGGGTGGCTTTGCTTTGCCAACTGGATGACTAATTTTGTAAAGTTTGGAATCAAACCGTTACTAATCTGAATGTGTATGTTTGTTCTCCCTCTCACTCTGTTTTCCTTAAGCAAACAGCTATTTTACAGATGTATGTAGATCACATAGAGATTTTGTTTTGCATTAAATAAATGTTACTTCTTTGTAAAAATACTGATGTGTCTTTCTGTTCTTTGATAGTGGGCTTGATTTCCCCTATGGCCAAGTTGCAGTCTGGGATAGTCGCGACACTGGGCAGCCTCCTCCATGGCTGCTCCTAGGTTCCTCCTTGCCAGGACGCAGTGCAGGCTTCTCCTAGGAGAAGGTGGGAAATTCCACCAATGAAATTCCACCGATAGATGGGCTGGTCAATGCCCGGATCTGGTCTCATGTACTTGCCAACTCATTTGCAGCTGTGATCAGATAAATACATGTGACCTTTTCTTCCAAAATATCTATGGGTGTGTTGTTTTTGCACCCCTGGACATGCAATAAGATAGTTGTTGTTTAAATTAGTATAGCTCATTTAACATGTCATCAGAACATTTTGAATTTATTAAAGGATTCTCATTCCTCCTCCTGCTTCTTCCTCTCAGCTCTCACCCTTGTGCGTAGTTAATGGTTAACACCTTGCCTTCATTTCCAGTCACATATAAAGACAAAACAGAAGCATCCAGAAATATCATTGGTCAGGCGCAGATTACAGGTAAAGGGGAATTGCAGTAGCCTACTCCTAGTTTGGAGAAACTCTTTGAGAAGAATGCTGCTAAGCATCTAGCCTAGAAGGTATGGAAATCATGAGTAATGAAGAGTTTTTGGGGGAGAAGGGTTGTTTTATATGTAAAGGCAATAATGCGATATAGGTTAGGACAATATAATGGTGCAAAATTGGTTGTGCTCACTCTGGTATAGCAGTTCAGAAAGCTAAATAAGTGTGGACATCCATATTTGAAAAATTATATTTAAAATAATTTGTGTCATCCAGCTAAAAGTAAGCAGGTGTACACATATGCATAGTGATTTCAGTGGCAGAGATAACCCACTCCTGGTCAGTTCAGTGGAAAATGGTCTTCACTGTTTCCCATGTTTACAGAAAGTATAGATACAATCTGAAAAATTTAGTGTAATCTATTGGCTCTTTAAAAACCCTTTAATTTACTAACCATTGAAAACTACTTTAATGAAAATTGCATTTAGGCTTATTCTGACAGAGTAAACAAATCTATTTTCCTTAAAGTTCTAGAAATGTAGATGCTCACATAATTGCATCTAGGATATTCTGGTAAAAATGTCTGGCCATTTGATCATATATATATATATATATATATATATATATGTATGTATATGTATATACACACACAAACCAGGCTCATTTCTCTACTGCTAACCCTCCTATAATCTTCATGGAGAAACTTGTGGGCAAGACAGAGTGTCTTATGCACTGGTATTTATAGTAAGTTATTAATGGATATGGATTGTGCAAGAGGCACAGATCATTTTTCAATACATCAAACATCATGCTTAGTCTTAATGCAGGTTTAGTGCAGGAACTTTTCTGATTTGAATGTGGAAGAAAGGTGAGGAGAATGTGTGGTATTGATGTGTTTTAAAATCATTTCCATATAATTTTAACTTTATGATTTATTCCCAAAAGCAACAACTAATATTGTAGTCTTAATGTAGTACTGGGATTTTGTTAAATCTTCTTGCAAATACAGTACAGAAAATCTACTTGACACTTTGCTTGTTTTGTTATCAGTATTCCCTACAAGTAATTTGGTAAATGAGTGAAGAGTTAATGTCTCTAATTTCCTGTAATCTACTAGGTTTGAAAATGTGGATAACACCTTTTCTCATATTAATGTAATAGATACCCTGAATCTTTTCAGTGTGCGACAAAGAAGTATTGCCTGATTAGAAATAGGAGTAGAACGTTTGCACTATTTGCAATATGTAGAGCAAATGCTACTGCTGTCGCTCTGTATGCACATTTCCTTGCGTGTCTGTCCACAGTGTTCTGCAGATCCTAATTATCGTATTTTGTTTATGGGGTTATATCTGAACAGTTTTACGCTGAAATCCTGTTCTTGGTTCTTTTAACGAACATGTCCCAATCTGTGTCCTCCACACACAAGAAATATGAATGAGGTCAAGAACTGGGAGGAGGAGGACTATGGAAGGGAATTGCACACATAGGTTCATGAAATGAAGATGAGATGATGGTGGCCTAAAAGGCTGCATTAATTTGTTTTATTGCTCTGACCATCAATTAGTTCAAATGGTAATTTGCTGATTCCTCTCCCTGCCTTTCCCCTCCAAAACTGTTAAACTGGCATAATCCAGGTACATTCATAACAATTGGAATTTTGCCATTGCACAGCATAAATGTGTTACTTCATGTATTTATACTTTGTTCCTTCCATGTTTTTGTTCATAAAAATAAGTAGTACAAGCTAGATTTAAAAAAATACCAGTTCAAAATTCTTTAGCAAACATATCTAATGGTTTTCAATGCCGCCTGTTTCTGTTCCAGAAGGTAATGAATAGGTACTACTAAAAAAAGAACCTTCGGGTTCTGATTTTCATCTAATTTGCCCATTTAATCAGTACTGCCTAATTAAATATTTTCTGCATGATTTAAATGTTAAATATAAGTTTTTATGATATCAAGGTGCTCACAAATTTTTAATTTTCTGCATCCACTAAGTACCCCAGCAAAAAATAGCAAGGTGATATAGGGATCTAAAGTTGCTGTTTCCCTCATTAATTTTATCATGCCTGTAGAAATCATTTTGATTTATTTGGCTTGGTCTGCAGCAGTGTATACAATGTATACAAATTTACATCAAGTTGTCTTTGCTTCATTTTTTACACCTATGCAATGTAATAATCAGGTATAATAATCTGTTTTAGATTATGATAAACTGAATCAAAAATTAATACAGATGAAAATGTTGACTCAGTGCCAAAAAAAAAAATCCACCACTGTTCTGGAAAAGTTACATTTTGTGGGCCAATCTTTCCAAGTGCTTGTGAGTTTTTCTTATTTTTTTAAAACTAATATTTCTAGTACACTTTTAAAAAAACCTGGTATTTTATGTGAATGGATTATAGATCATTAACATACATTGATTATATTTTTCATTGGTGTAATTACAGCTAAATTTTAAGACTGTGAAAAAGCTCACAGAATGATTTAACCCAGAGAACAGAGGTCCTGTGAAAGCACCCACGATACAAAATTAAGTCCATGTCAGGATATCGGAAAAGCCACATTTACTCAGCCCTGTGTGTGTGTCTTTGTGTGTTTGTTTTTATGAAGACTGGTTTACTCAGAAAACATCTACCATGAGAATATGATTAAGGCCAGCTGTCATGAGATATTTAGGTCTTGGCCTCCCTCTTCCTGCCTTTGCTGTTTCACAGGGTGACTGGTTTTCCTTTGGCAAAAGATAACTATATGCTAGAGAGCAGTTTCAGGTTGAAGATGTGTTGATATTTCAGGGGCACTTCACAATGTTGCTGTAGGACCATTAAAGTGGATTCTGGGGTGCAGTCAATAGCTGTCATCCCCATCCATGTCTAGGGACAAGCAGGAGCAATAATGGAGGTTATCTCATTCACCAGAATATCCCATAAGCATTATGAATCTAAACCTAATCACACATCAAAAGCAAACTGATAAATGTGGTTTTATATAATTTATCCCTTACCTTCCTAACTACTTGTATGTGAAAATTAGAATTATGACATGTTAATGAATATTCTCTCCGGACCTTTCTACAAAATTACACAGAGTATCACCCTACCAATGTTCAGTTATGGTAGGTTTCAGCTTGTCATTATATTAATTCTTCTTTTCCCTCTGTCATGTTTGATGTAATCCAAATTTGCCTACTTTTTCATGCCATGAGAATGATCCATCAATGGACAGAAAGTCATAATGATGCTCAGAGAGAGATTGAGATCTATTTTTTGTTGTTGTTATTTAGTGAAAATAAAAAAAAGATTATTTTGCAGACCTAGTCATCATTTAATATTTTTTCATCATACCTATAGTTACTGATGTCTCTGGAAACCAGAAGAATCTATGAACTGGAAAATCCAACACTACTGAGTCTGGTTTGGTGATCTGAGATACGTGGTTTTAACATGTATGATATTACAAATACAAACGATGATGTTGATGATGACATACCTACTCAGTATGTCATTCAACAAAGCTTGCAGGATATTCACAAGAGCAAGACAGTGAATACAGAAGAGAGTGATAGGTATGTATAACCTTCTGGATGTTGTTTTTAGTAGTAACAATGAAATTATTGGTGAAAAAGTCTGAGACTTGCACAGTGTTAAGAACTGTTTGTAGAATAATATGATGCTCATGTAATTTCAATGTTCAGTATAATTTATTTCATTTTTTAGTCCATTCTTCATCCCAAAAGTTTCCCATAGTGACTTACAAGCTGACTTATCAAAAATGAGGCAGTTCTTGGTGTAAGCTTGCAGTCTCAAGGCCCTGACCCAAAAAGATAAAAGATTGGAGGAGAGAAGCAAACTCCGGCACTAGGTTACTAATTGTAAAACTAAACAGATATTAATTTGAGCAGAAAGGGTCTGGAATCCTGTTGGTGACTTTCACTAGAGACCCTTAGATGCTCGGTTGGCACCAATGCTGGTTCCATTCTGGTACCAAGGAAAAGCATGGCCTTTGGGACCTAATTGATTTCATCAAAATCTGCAAACCTATATGCTTTTAAATTGCCTTAATCTGATTTAATCTGATGTTAACTCTCTTGCTTTAACTTGTCAAATTGTTTAATATACTTTTAGCACTTTTATTTGTTTTCAATTATTTCACTTTATTTCATGGGATGCCTCTCTGACAGATCATGACATTGTTGTACATTGTTAACAATTGTTTTAATTTTTAATTGTTTTAAATTTCATGATGTTTAATATTGTTTTAAGGGGAGGGTGGGTTTGGGAGGGTTTATTGTGATATTTTATTGATGTAAGCCGCCCATAAATATTTCCAGTCCATCAAGTGTCACATTGGCATCCAATCTTTTTGTGTCTGAGGCATAGCAATGGCAGGGAAGACAATAGTGAAATCCATCTCTGTAGGAGACAAAGCTGCCCTCTTGGCTCCCAAGCCTCCTCTCCTAACAGAGGCAGCTTTCACTACTTCCCTCCCCAATCCATCACAGCACCCATGGCCCCTTTTCTTCTACCACTGCCCTGCCTCCTCTGCTCCTGCCACCACCTTTTCCACCATTTTAATTATGCTGGCCAACAGGATCGTGGTTGTATGTTCAGCATGTCATTGAGCTGGATTTAAGGACAGAAGAAGAGCTGCTGCTTTCTCATCCTCAGGAAGCCACAACAGTTAGAGGTGGAAGAGGAGGTGGAGGGAGGAAGGAAGGAAGGCTGTCTACTACTCTGGTGGCATCAGTGAAGATGGTGACAAATATGCTATGGTCAAGATAGAATTTTATGTAATGATCCACCAGAGGCACTGTACATTTTGATTCCCCACATTCAGGCCCTTTGGCTATTCCTCTTACATAGTACAGTTTGCAGGCTGGTTTCACATTTAGGCAACTTGGCTTAATAGCTTAATTTTAGTAGTGGTGTGCAATTTAGATAATTTTGTTCATTTAATTCTCCCACTGAAATGAATGGGACTTACAAGTACATACCTTTGTGCCCGTTAGTTATCATCGGGTGCTGAATTCTATATAAATTGAGGTTCATAGAATCATAGAATTATAGAGTTGGAAGAAACCACAAGGGCCATCCAATCCAGCCCCGTGCCATGCAGGAACTCCCAATCAAAGCATCCCCGACAGAAGGCCATCCAGCCTCTGCTTAAAGACCTCCAAGGAAGGAGACTCCACTACTCTTCGAGGGAGTGTGTTCCACTGTCGAACTGCCCTTACTGTCAGGAAGTTCCTCCTAATGTTGAGGTGGAATCTCTTTTCTTGCAGCTTGCATCCATTGTTCCGGGTCCTAGTATCTGGAGCAGCAGAAAACAAGCTTGTTCCTTCCTCAATATGACATCCCTTCAAATATTTAAACACGGCTATCATATCACCTCTCAGCCTTCTCTTCTCCAGGCTAAACATCCCCAGCTCCCTAAGTCGTTCCTCATAGGGCTTGGTTTCTAGACCCTTCACCATTTTAGTTGCCCTCCTTTGGACACGCTCCAGTTTCTCCACATCCTTTTTGAATTGTGGTGCCCAGAACTGGACACAATATTCCAGGTGAAGCCTGACCAAAGTAGAATAGAGTGGCACTATTACTTCTCTTGATCTAGACACTATACTTCTATTGATGCAGCCTAAAATTGCATTGGCCTTTTTAGCTGCTGCATCACACTATTGACTATGTTCACTATGTTCAACTTGTGGTCTACCTGGACTCCTAGATCCCTTTCACACGTAGTCTCATTCAGCCAGGTGTCCCCCATCGTATATCTGTGCTTTTCGTTTTTCCGCCCTAAGTGCAGTACCTTACATTTCTCTGTGTTGAATTTCATTTTGTTAGCTTTGGCCCAGCTTTCTAGTCTCTTCAAGTCATTTTGAATTTTGATCCTGTCCTCTGGGGTATTAGCTACTCCTCCTAATTTGGTGTCATCTGCAAATTTGATAACTATGCCCCCAATACCGTCATCCAAGTCATTAATAAAGATATTGAATAGCACTGGGCCCAGGACAGAGCCCTGTGGCACCCCACTGGTCACTTCTTTCCAGGTTGAAAAGGAGCCATTGTTGAGCACCCTTTGGGTTCGCCCAGTCAACCAATTACAAATCCATGTAACAGTTACTTTGTCTAGCCCACATTTTACCAGCTTGCTTGCAAGAATGTCATGGGGAACCTTGTAAAAGGCCTTACTGAAACCAAGATATACTATATCCACTGCATTCCCTTCATCTACCAAGCTGGTAATTTTATCAAAAAAAGGCCTTCCGAAATGGCGTGGCGGCAGTGGTGCACATGCAACAGCGGTCCCAAGGCCTTGGCAAGCCGGACCCAGCCCGTGGGCAGTAGGTTGCCAACCGCTGCTCTAAGTGGGACTGAAAATACATAGTGAAAAATTAGTAAGCCAAAGATTAATGTAGACTTAGGGGGGTTGCAGACTGCCAGAAATAGTGCAAATTGAGTCCACTTTTAGGGTTAGGGTTAGTGCTAGGGAATCATGGGAATTGTTTTTTTTTTCCTGGGACATTGAGCCTTCTCTGTCAGAGAGCTCTGGTGCCACAATAAAATACAGTTCCCATGAGTCCCTAACCCTAACCCTAACCCTAAAAGTGGACTCAATTTGCACTATTTCTGGTAGTCTGAAACCCCCATTAGTGGGTGTTCATTTCTAATGTGCAGTGAGGGAGGGAGGACATAACATTTATTTTGTATGGTTTTGTTCTGTCCTTATCTTGAAATGTAAAACAAACTCTTCAGCACATCTTCTGTATAAACAACTAGAAAGTATTAATAGCTGTAGCACAGCTATTTGACTGGAATTGAAAAATGGTAAACTGCATTCATCAAAATTGCCAACCATTCTTTTAACAAGCTCTCTGAACTTCTCAGGAATGAAAATAGGACGAAGGAATATCAATAATCTGAGATACGCTGATGACACCATAATACTAGCAGAAAACCTCAGAGACCTGGAACAACTACTAAGGAAGATCAAAGAAGAAAGTGCAAAGGCAGGCTTACTGTTGACTATAAAGAAAACAAAAACAATGACCACCAAGGACCTTCACAAGTTCAACCTAGACAACGCGGAAATAGAAATAGTAAAAGAGCTCTCATATCTGGAATCAAACATTGATCAGAATGGGAACTGCAGCCTGGAAATCAGAAGAAGATTAAGAATGGGGAGGGCGGCTATGAAAGAACTAGAAAAGACTCTAAAATGCAAAGCTATACAACTTAGAACAAAAGTTAGAATCATGCAAGCCATTGTATTCCCTATTACCATGTATGGGTGTGAGAGCTGGAGAGTCAAGAAAGAAGATAGGAGGAAAATCATCTTATTTGAGATGTGGTACTGGAGAGGAATGCTGAGGATCCCATGGATGGCCAAAAAGACAAACAAATGGGTCCTAGAGCAGATCAAGCCAGAAATCTCCATGGAAGACAGAATGACAAAACTTAGGCTGGCATACTTTGGACACATCATGCCAAGCCCCTGCCAAGACATGAATCATTAGGGGGAAAAAATAATGTTAGGAAAGGTGGAGGGAGGTAGAAAGAGAGGAAAGCCACATGCTAGATCAGGGGTAGGCAACCTAAGGCCCGGGGGCCAGATGCGGCCCCCCAAGGCCTTTGGACTGGCCCCAGGCTGGTCCTGCCGCTGCTGCCGCTCCCCGCCATGATGATATTGATTATTGTTGTTATTACTTGTTCTTGGGGTTTTCTTGGCAAAATCTCCACAGGGGTTTTGCCATGGCTTTTCTGGGGCTGAGAGAGTGTGCATGCATAATTTTTAAATTTTTTAAAAATTTTGTTTTTATTTTTTAAATATTTATTTATTTGTGATGCTTCGGCCCCCCAATTGTCAAGGGGACAGCAAATCGGCCCCCGGCTCAAAAAGGTTGCCTACCCCTGTGCTAGATGGATAGATTTTATTAAAGATCAAGATCACGAGTGTGAGTTTGCAGGAGTTGGGCAGAGCAGTGGAGGACAGGGGGTCTTGGAGATGTCTCATCAGCAGAGTTGCCATGGGTCGAGATCGACATGAAGGCAGTTAAGAACAACAACTGAGCTGTATTGCTTTAGTCATTATCTGTGTTGATATTGCCACCATCTGGCCATAAGGTGAACTACTGATTTTTGCTTCTCCCCCTTTTTTCTCTCCCCCCCCCCTTATTTGTTATTGCAAAAACTGGAAACAAAAGAGGCACTGATTTGTATGACCCTTCTTATCTTGTTCAAAAACATTTTCCCTGCTAATTAGTAGACCCAGGTTTTTTGTGCAGCTCATTTCTGGACATGTTTACTTAGAAGTAAGTTGTACTGTGTTCAGTAGAACTAAGATGACCCTTGGTAAGGCTGCTGTAATTACACAATCAGCTAATTTCAGAATTCAGCTTTTACTGCTGAAACTGGCAGCAAATAAATTGTTATATAAATTTCTCTTCATATATTGCCTGGGTAACTCTCCCCTGGTTCTGTCCTATTTACAACAAACAACTAATGACTGCTCATTCATTTTTATTGAAGTATTCTTAAAGGCTGTAGAGCGAACTGTCCAGCAAGAGCTATGAGTGTGTAATTTTCTAGTTTAAGTACTTTAAGTGAAACCAGGAATAAAATAACTTATGTTTTCTTCCTGGATTCACTGTCAACTAAATAAAGAGTGCTTAATTTTAATCAAACTTCTTTAGCATAGAGGATGGAAATCTCATTTTGCAATAAGCTTTCTTGATTTCCCATTCACAAGCCCTGATTCTAATTTGCAAGACACTGTGGTCCTTTCATCTCACTACAGGCAGATACTTTGTCCAGTCCTAAATAAATCCCCCTATTTAGACACCCAACAAACATGAATACCTGAATAGCTGAGTGATTTCTTGGCTTTTCAAAAGGTCTTCTGCTAGAGTTAGAGGCCTATAGTCCTTAACTGTAACCATACTTTGTGACAATGGAGTCTGAATGTGGTGTTTGTTGTTTAGTAACTTGGTTTTGGCTTTGGAACCAAATGTACAAAACAAGTAACTAAAGTATGCTTCTTGTCCTTCAGGCCAACATGGGACAACTAAATTTGCTTTTTAGTCAGATTTAGAAATATAGGCTGGAATCCTATTGGAATGTTATATGCTCATGAGTGGACATATATGTGTGGGAAATACAATTATGAAGATACATAACATCCATATTCAGTAGAGGGCTGCTGCTTTGTAGCTGTATAGCAGAACTGGCACAACAAAACATCAATGAGGGGGTTCCAGTGGTGGTGGCGGCGATGATGATGATGATGATGATGATGATGATGATAGCTGGTATCCTGTTCAGAAGTCATGAGACTGTAAATTGGACTTGTTCTGTGACTTCAAGTCATTTCTGATTCAAATAAACCTGTGATAGGATTGCTTCAGGCCGGAAATGACTTAAAGTGCCATGTACATTGATGGTGAATAATATTAGCAACAACAAGAGAGGGTGGGAAAGTGTCTCTTATGACTGGCAGAATGTAACTGCTATCCCATTTGAGGCTCTCTGTGATTTTTGATTTTTAGAGGGATGTGTCTGAAAATGCAGTATTAGGAGGTCAAGATAGAAGACAGTAGAAAGGGAGAGGAAGACTGCATACCGGACTCAATCCAAGAGGGCACGGCCTTAAGTCTGCAGGAACTGAGCGGAGCAGTTGATAATAAGGTGCTTTGAAGATGCCTCATTCATAGGGTTGCCATGAGTTGAGGCCTGTTTGAGGACAGTTAAGAACAACAGCAACAATCCTCTTGGCTTAGTGTTAGAATACTCCACAGGAACTTAAGGACAAGTGTGTCTAGAACTCTTGTTGCTCTAGTACCATGGTTATATAATAAACCTGTCAATTTAATATAAGCTATATTTTTCTCAGACAAGTCAAAGACTTTTCTCAAGAGTCAGACAAAGCTGCATCCTATGACCAAGTCAGACAAAGATTTTTCTTAGGAATCAGACAAGAGTGCATCCTATCACCCTACCTCTTCAACTTATATGCAGAACATATTGTAAGGAAAGCAGGCTTAGACATGGAAGAGGGAGGAGTGAAAATAGGAGAAAGAAACATCAACAATCTGAGATATGCTGATGACACCATAATACTAGCAGAAAACCTCACAGACCTCGAAGAAGATCAAAGAAGAAAGTGCAAAGGCAGGCTTACTGCTAAACATAAAAAAAACAAAAATAATGATCACAGAGAACTTACACACTTTCAAATTAGACAATGAGGAAACCGAAATAGTAAGAGTTCTCATATCTGGGATCAAACATTGGTCAGAATAGGGACTGCAGCCAGGAAACCAGGAGAAGATCAAGATGGGGAGGGTGGCTATGAAAGAACTAGAAAAGATCCTAAAATGCAAAGATATACAACTCAGTACAAAAGTCAGAATCATTCAAGCCATTGTATTCCCATGTATGGATGTGAGAGCTGGACAGTCAAGAAAGAAGATAGGAGGAAAATCAACGCATTTGAGATGTGGTGCTGGAGAAGAGTGCTGAGGATCCAATGGACAGCCAAAAGGACAAACGAATGGGTCCTAGAACAGATCAAGCCAGAGATATCCCTAGAAGCCAAGATGACAAGACTTAGACTGTCATACTTTGGACACATCATGAGAAGGCATGAATCGTTGGAAAAGACAATAATGTTAGAAAAGGTGGAAGGAAGTAGAAAGAGAGGAAGGCCACATGCTAGATGGATGGACTTTATTAAAGAGACCACGAATAAGAGTTTGCAGGACCTGGGCAGAGCAGTAGAGGACAGGAGGGGGGCCTGGAGGTGTCTCATCCATAGGGTCGCCATGGGTCAAGATCGATGCGAAGACAGTTAACAAACAAATTTTTTTCATTTAAATTCATTTTTAAATCCTGCACTTATAAGGGGGAATCAGTATGCAAAGGGATCTTGTAACACCTTTGAGACCAACTGAAAGAAAGAAGTTGCTACACAATCCCTTTGCATGCTGAGACTATCATTGCTGTATCTTTGAATTATAAGGGGGAAGTAATTTTTTTTATTTCAGTTATTATTTTGTTTTCTTTATAGCTTTAGTTTTGCTACAAGTGAAAATCACAAGAAGATAGTTGCTGCCATTCGGACAGTTAAGTGTCTTTGTTATCTAATGAAGTATGCTTTGGCATGGGGGGGGGGGGCGTTTTCCAGATAAAAAAGAAAGCATTTGCTTTGCTTTATGTCACATAGACTTTTAAATAACCAGATTAACCAACTCGTAATAAACCGCTGACTTCTGAGAGATCAGATGATGCCCATACGTGCAAGAAGCAGCTCAGACTTTATTTTAATTGATAATTTGCCTGCCAGGCTTCCTGTCCATCCTGTTAAAAATCTTTTTAAAAAACCAAAAAAACCTGGGAAGTTGGCTTGCTACAAAGCTCCCCGAAGTTTATTTCTGTTAATCCTGCTGGGCATTCTCAGAGTCATTTTGAGAAAATAAAAATGCCAGGTGGGTGCAGTCCAGGGCTTCATTTTGAAGTACGTCTGGCTGCTCTGGAAAAATGCTGAGAACTCGGATGGTGGTACAGAGCATCCTAGAGGGAAATGCTGCGGGGAAAGCTGTGCTATGTTTGTGCATTTTGCCAGCTCTTGTTTTAGTGTGGCATAGCTTGGGTGCTTATTTTGCTGTGTGCTTTTCCTGGATTTGTGTTTATCTCTGTGTGTTTTGCTGATTGTGTATGGGTGTGAGTGTTTTTACTTGTATGTGCATGTTTTTCTCTGAGCATCTCCAATTTGCCTGTTGTTACATGAATGCTTTGCACAGACAAATATGTAATTTGTACTTGCAAAGAGGTTAGCCCCTTCTCTGTTTTGTACTCGGGCCTCCTTCACATTCACAGTACACAATGGTAGCACTATGGTTCCACTTTAACTGCCATTGTTGCACCCTGTTTGATGGGGCTTTAGAGCTCTCTGGGAGAGAATTCTAAATTCTTCATAAAACTACAAATCCCACAATTCCTTAGGATGCAGCTATGGCTGTTAAAGTGGTATCAAAGTACTCTCATTGTGCAGGTGTAAGAAACCTCCGTTTCATAGCAAGTTACGATTCTCTGTACCTCAGGTTTGCCTTCTGTGAAATGTGTGTGAGAGCAGAAAACTTGGATTCAAAAGAAGGGCTTTATGTTTTGCAATGCACATCCCACCTCTGCCTTGTACTTAGTTTCTTTTACCCTCACCAGTTTGTTTTCTGGTGGGCAATGGGTGTTTATCCACTACACTACAGACATTTTATGAATGAGCAAGTACCGCTCAGTGGCAGACATTTTGAGAACATACCAATGGCAGTCTTAAGATTCCCAGTGTTCCCACTGGTCAAAAAATGCCCTGCTTTTCACTGGAGTTCATTCAAGTTAACAACATTTAGAATTATCTTTGTATACATTGCTCTGACCATTTATATCCTCAACAGGTGAAGAAGCAGCTCTGCTCAAGCTGATGAGGAATGGTTCTGCTTTTCAGGAAACAGATGGAGAAGGCTGCCTTCCTCTGCATGAAGCTGCAGCACAACCAAATAAGAATATTTTAGAAATAACTCTGAAAGGTGAACCCTCTGTGGGTATTTTTCTCAAGGCTGACTTGTATAATCTTTTGTGAGCCACCAGGTCCAGTGTAGGAGAAAGGTGGCATATAAATAAATAAATAAATAAATACATGTATTACTTTGCTATGTAAATATATGTCTGTCTGTCATGGTTTTCTTTCAGCTTCCCACTGTATTGTATGGCAGCAGACAAACCTGAAAGGAGAAACTCCTCTGTTTTTAGCAGTGGACAAATGCCTTGCAAAAAATGTACATTTTCTGCTCCTCAATGGCTTTAATCCTGATGTTAAAAATGAAGAAGGAGATTCTGCTTTAATCGTTGGTAAAACAAGTTATACTTTTTTCTCTGCCAGTCTTTAAGTACTGTTATTATATTTAAATTGGTTTGTGCATATTGAACATGCACTTCTCATATCACACCAAGATCTGGGATACAGTTGTCTATTTTGCGCTCAGTGACCCATACATAGACTTTCTTCTACTCTGTTAGTCTTACTCTAAATGTGCCTGACAATTTCCAAGGCCCACCTCTTCCCACCATCCCTGCTACCACAATTGCCTCTTTCTGCACTTTTCTACTCTTCTTACTTCTTCAGGAGCAGACTGAGGTATATAGGTGCTTCAGAATCTAATGGTATGAGTTGTCTTAGCTAGGTAGTGGATGGACAGCCTCTGGCACAGTAAACTTGGAAAACTTTTGGAAGAACATATGATTCTCAATTTACAAGTTGAGTCTCCCTTGTCTGAAATGCTTGGGACAAATCTTTTGGATTTTGGAGTTTTTTGGATTTTGGAGTATTTGCAGATAGATAGATAGATAGTGTCAGGATTCTATGTTTCTCACCATAGCAATCTGACCACCAAGGGGTGATGCATGTAGTGGAGGGAAATCAAAGGGAATGGCAGATGGGCATTGTAAATAGTAGATGGGACATTGAGGCCATGTTTATGACTGGGATGAGAGTTTGCCTTCTGATCCCAGGAGATGAAAGGAGATGGACCTGGAAGAACTAAACTTCAAAGATCCTTTGATATGGACAACCAGACCACTGGGGAGGGGGAAAGGGGGATTGGTCAGAGGGCTTGAAAGTACTGGTTTGGTGGGAAATACTTAGAGTTGTTTCTAAAAGGATTGCTGTGGTGAAGTGTCTTGATTCCGGAATAAAGCTATAGTGAATTTACACTTTAAAATGTTTTCCTAGTTCTTCAAGTTTCTTGCTACCAAGCATGACAGACAGACAGCTTGGAGATTGGATTCAAGTCTAAACATGAAATTTACTTTTGTGTATACGTTATACACATAGCCTGAAGGCAATTGTATACACAATATCTTAAATAACTTTGCACATGAAACAAAGTTTGTGTACATTGAACCATCAGAAAGCAAAGGTGTCACTATCTCAGTCACTTATGTGGACAATTTTGGAATATTTTGGATTTTGGCATTCTGAATAAGAGAGACTCAACCTGTACTATGATTCTGCTTGGTCATGGAATTACGATTCTGAACATATATTATAGAAGCTTGTCATGTGAAAAGTCAGGGGGGGGGAGTTCAGTTCTTTTTCCATAGAATGAAACCCTAAAACTGCATCAGCATGCAGCTGTTGTTCATACAGGACACTTTCCCCTTCTTCTGCCTTCTTCTGTCCTCAAGGGTTGGAAGAGAGGGGTCTGTTTGAGGGTGCAGTCTGCCTAGGACAGATCAGTTGGCTTCTCTGGGTGCAGTGTTCCTATGCAGATGGGTGACTGAGATTGAAAGTCTCACTGGGCTCCACTTATTCTGAGGCACCATACTTCCTGTTATGAGAGTGCCCTGAAAAATTAAGATTACTTGGAGAGGAAGTCCATTATTTGTTTCACAGAATCTTGATGGTCTGTAGAGAGCTCCACTGTTCTCTTGGGCAAAGATGGTAAGATACCACTATGCTCAAGTCTGGTCTCTTTGGCAATGGAGGGCTCAAAATTTTCCTCCATACTGAACATTCTCCCTCCAGAGGCAGAACTCATTTGTCTGTGGATTGTTAGGCTAGAGGTCTGGCTATGATCAATTATCATATGTCATTTGCTGAGGTTATTTCTAACCCCACACCCGACCCCAAGCCATGCAGGGTCCAAAAGGACAACGTGATCACTTCTTCTTAATGGAGTGAGGTTAGGAGAGCTGCTTTAGCCTCTGGAGAGCCCTGCACAAAAATAGACTCATACAGTTAGCCCTCCATATCCACAGATTTTTTATCCATGCACTCAAATATCTATATATTCCAAAAGGCAAACTTTTATTTTTCCATTTTATATGAGACATTTTATTACACCATTTTATTTAATGGGACTTGAGCGTCCATGGATTTTCATACCCATGGGGGTCCTGGAACCAAACCCCACCAGATGCCAAGGGCCCACTGTATTTGTGTTCTAATTTTTTAAAAATCTGCGATGAAGAATTAGTTTGATTTTAACTTTAGCCTTTTCCATTCCATGTGACCTTTATCGCTGTATATAAATAGCATGGGACAACTAAGTAAAAGGTTTGCCCTGAGATGGTTTTACAGAAGACAGAAGCATTTCAGTTCAGTGTCTTTTTGAGTGAACCTTTTAAGTTTCCTCTTTCCAATTTTATTTTTTTGCAGCTATTAAACACAACTCTTATGAAATTGCTTCCTTGCTGATACAATTTGGTGCCGATGTCAACCTACCGTGTATAAATAAGAGGACAGCTTTACATGAGGCAGCCAGGCTAGGCTTTAAAGATATTGTGGAGCTTTTGCTTTGCTCGAAAGCAGACCCAGATCCACGGAGTTCCTATGGGCTGACACCTTTAGCCCTGGCAGCACAGAATGGGCATACGGAAATTCTGGAAATCTTACTGCATAAAGGTGAGCACTAGCATACAGGGTCCTTGAAATTTAGATGTGCAGTTTAAAACCCATTGGTTTTCGGGTAGTTGCTAGAATATTAATGTGACATGTTAAGTGCAAATTCACTTCCTAATGTTTAATGCAGTATTTTAGAAGCCTAGTCTGCCTTCTATGAGAAGGAGGCACACATGATAAAATAGTCTGCACCATGCTGAATGGGGGAGAAACCTTTGTCCAGGTATATCTGGATATGCTTTCTTTCTGAGTTCCCAGTGTACTCAAAGCAGTCAGTCTGCAAATCATACCTAATGTGATGGTGAAGATCTTTTGATGGTCCACACAATCACTGGTGGCTCAGTGATTAAATGCCAGTACTGCAGCCACAAGGTTGTGAGTTCAATCCCAGAGCTCCAAGGTTGACTCAGCCTTCCATCCTTTCCTAGGTTGGTAAAATGAGTACCTAGCTTGTTGGGGGCAATTGGCTTATAGATTGTAAACCACTTTGGGAGTGCCGAATTCACTGATAAGCGATATAGAAATGTACATGCTATCGCTATTGCTATTGCTATTCTGGTTGATGTAAAGTGTACATGTTGACTGAGTGTTATGGGACTTTGTTTAAGCATGCCTGTTCAGTATTCTTTATTCGGATGTTTTTTGTTCTTATATAGTGCACAGTTATTTGTGTTCAAATGGATGCATATGATGTGATCTGCTACCTCCATTTTGACTTTGGCAACCTTTCTTCAACTTTATCCTTGTGCAATATTCTTCAGTCTCAGGAGAGCCCTGCACTAGAAGAAATTAATAAAAATAGACAAATATTGATCCTGTATTCCCACATTCTTGCAAACAAATCAACTTATTGCAACACATTTCTTCCTGAAAGGAGCTAGAATTAACAATATCACACTGTGGAAGAGAGGCCCTTCAGGTCTTCAGTTATGGGTGTGTACTCATTAAACCTCTATTACTTTTTCCTATGCAGGTGTCAATGTTCTTTCCCAGGCATCTGATTGGGCATCCATATTATTTGAAGCAGCTGGAGGAGGAAATCCAGATTGTGTCTCTCTCCTTCTAGAGTATGGAGCTGATGCCAATGTACCAAAGCATTCAGGTCATCTGCCCATCCACAGAGCTGCTTACAGAGGACACTTCTTGTAAGTTAGAATAGTCTGACTCAGTGTATGAAGTTGGAATGGTGGGATACTCCAATAGTCATAAAGTCAGTGCTGTAGTTTGTCACATGTCTGGGGAGATCAACAGTGCCTTAGATGTGAGTAGTTTGTCAGGTTAGCAAGACCAGATGCAAAAAGGCCCCCTGCACCTTTAATAACTGCAAAGGAGAGCAGTTATTGAAGCAGCCCATGTATGGATAGGTTGCTTATCTGTAACTGTCGTTCTCTGAGTGATCATCTGTGACTTCACACAAAATAGGATGTCTGTGCCTGCACAGTGCAATTTTCTAAAAAAACCCAAGTCAGACTAATCTGATCTCTCTCTCTCTCTGGATAAAATTACCAGCTTGCTAGATGAAGGGAATGCTGTAGACATAGCATATCTTGATTTCAGTAAGGTTTTTGACAAGGTCCCCCACAATATTCTTGCAAACAAGCTGGTAAAATGTGGGCTAGACAGTGTGACTGTTAGGTGGATTAGTAATTGGTTGACCGGCCGAACACAAGGGTTGCTCAGCAATGGCTCCTCTTCATCCTGGAGAGAAGTGACCAGTGGGGTGCCAGAGGGTTCTGTCCTGGGCCCAGTGCTATTCAACATCTTTATCAATAACTTGGATGAAGGAATAGGGGACATGCTTCTCAAATTTGCAGATGACATCAAATTAAAAGTAGCTAATACCCCAGTGGAAAGGATGAAAATTCAAAATGACCTTAATAGATTAGATAGCTGGGCCAAAACTAACAAAATGAACTTCAACAGGGCGAAATGTAAGATATGGCACTTAGGGTAAAAAAATGAAATGCATAAATATAGGATGGGGGACACCTGGTTTAACAATAGTACATGTGAAAAGGGTCTAGAAGTCTTAGTAGACCACAAGTTGAATATGTGTCAACAGTGTAATGCAGTAGCTAAAAAGGCCAATGTGATTTTAGGCTGCATCAATAGAAGTATAGTGTCTAGATCAAAGGAAGTAATAGTGCCACTTTATTCTGCATTAGTCAGGCCTCACCTGGAATACTGTGTCCAGCTCTGGGCACCACAATTCAAAAAGGATGTGGAGAAACTGGAGAGTGTCCAGAGAATGACAAAAATGGTGAAGGGTCTGGAAACCATGCCCTACGAGGAACGACTTAAAAAACTGGGTATGTTTAGCTTAGAGAAGAGACCGTTAAGAGGGGATATGAAAGCCCTCTTTAAATATCTGAAGGCATGTCATATTGAGGAGGGTGCTAGCTTGTTTTCTGCTGCTCCAGAGAATAGGACTTGGAACAACAGATGCAAGCTCCAGGAAAAGAGATTCCACCTCAGCATTAGGAGGAACTTCTTGAAGTGAGAGCTGTTCGAGAGTGGAACACACTCCCTTGGAGTGTGGTGGAGTCTCCTTCCTTGGAGGTCTTTAAACAGAGGCTGGATGGCCATCTGTCAGGGAGGCTTTGATTGGGAGTTCCTGCATGGCAGGGGGTTGGACTGGATGGCCCTTGTGGTCTCTTCCAACTCTATGATTCTATGATTCAAAGCTAGCTGTTCAGCTGGAAGGATGGGGCACGACAATGGGCCAGAGGCTTCACTTCAGGCCAACTCAGGAGCATTTAAGCAGCTCCATAGCAGGCACCTGTAGTCTGTCAGCTTTGGAGCTTCATCTCACCCACACTTCCTCTTTCCAGTTCTCTAGGAGATTGTGATGTGTTTGGGAGCAATTTTGTGGATGGATTTGACACCTGTAAAGATACACTAATCCCAACTTTGGCAGTTTTGGCATGGGGTCACATCCTTCTTGCCAGTTTTGCCCCTTACAGGGCCTTGGAAGTGTAGATAACCTGGGTCCCAGGCAGCTCAAGAGCGGTGGGCTCTGCCTCACTCCAAGTGGCATGGGAACCACACAGTGGCTTTTGCCCAAGCAGAATCCCTCCTCTCTTTCTAGCTGTATGCAGCAAACAGGCTGGGGAATCATGGCCATCAGTCAGCAGTTGGATCATCCAGTGCCTGGATCTGGACATATCCTGAGTCAAGCCTCTTCAGCTACAACCAATGTATACGTGGCCTTATCTGTTCCAACTAATATTGTTGGTTTTATTTGCCAAGTGGAGCCACACCACCTTGCAATTGGCCTTGGAAATGTTGGCAGAAAGGCCTACTACTCCTTCAGTTCAAGCACCTGTCTCAGTGGTCCAACTCTGCACCTTTCCTGCTGAGTCTCTTCCTGACTAGCACTATCACAAATGCTTAAGAAAGGCCTCGATTATTCTTTCCCCTTCCTCCCATACTATTATATTTTCCAGTTTTCCTTTAGCAACTCTTGTATGTTTTCCTTTTTCTCTTGTGGTCCTTCATTAGCTCTCATTTTCAAAGTGTTGACTGGGAAAGGGAGTGGCAAACGTTGCACAACAGAGAGCCACTATTCGAGCCTGTTTTGCCTCTGTCACCTTGTCATCATGACAAATTATTTTGAATATTCTGTATGTCTTTTTTTTTCCTTCTCAGAGTTCTGCAGATTTTGGTTCCAGTGACGGATTACTCTGCCATAAAGGAGAGTGGAATCAGTCCAGTTCACTCTGCAGCAGCAGGAGGGCATCCTCAGTGCCTCGAGTTCCTTCTAAAATCTGGTTTCGATGCTAATTTTATGTTGCACCAGAGAATTCGCAAAGGTTATGATGATGAGAGGAAGTCAGCCTTGTATTTTGCTGTTTCTAATGGGGATATTACCTCAGCTCAGTTGCTTCTGGAAGCTGGAGCCCTACCAAACCAAGACCCAGTTAACTGTCTCCAGTTGGCCTTGCGGATGGGCAACTACGAACTCATTAGTCTTCTGCTTCGCCATGGGGCAAATGTGAACTACTTCTGCAGGGTTAACACAACACATTTCCCGTCAGCTCTGCAGTACACACTGAAGGACGAAGTCATGTTAAGAATGTTGCTGAACTATGGGTACAACGTTCACCGCTGCTTTGACTGTCCTCATGGAAACAACGTCCATTCCCAGTACATATTTGAAGGGTGGACCTCAACTGTTATCAAAGACACAATGGTAGGTACTTCCTGTGGGAGGGAAGTTTATATCCCTGCCAATTCCTTAAAGCTGCTTCTGCTTTGCTGGATACCAAATCTGGAAGTGAGGCTCAATGGGTGTTGGAACCTTTTTTTAAAATTGAAGCTGAATGGACAAGTTGGGGAAGAGAGACACAAGTCTACACATTACTGTTGGAATCATTGAATTGCAGAATTGAATGCCTTTTTTAAAAAAAAAAAAAATCCTCTGTAGAACAAATGGCAAGTGCTTGCTTGTCTTAATTGTAGCCAGTGCTGTTTTTGCCTAATTTTTTTAGCTGTAGATTAGCAATTGGATTTGTGGGGAGGGGCTGAAGGTTTATTAGGTTCATTCTCTTCAGTAATGCAAAATGCTGAATATTGCGAGCTCACGCCTTCTTGTTCTTCTTTCTCAGTTCTGTGAAGTTATCACTCTATCATGGTTAAGGCACCTGTCTGGGAAAGTAGTGCGTGTGATGCTAGATTACGTTGATCACATCCAAATCTGCGCTAAGCTTCAAGACATTCTTCAAGAACAAAAACTGTGGCCAGAAATTCATGCAATTTTGAGTAAGTGCCAAGTAGTTAGCAGCTATAGAAAGGTGAATTTCAGGTATGAATGAAAATGAGTGTATTACAATCCTTAAACTGATGATAAGGATTTTGTAATTAAGCAGTTACTGGATTTTGTTAAAAGGCAAAATGATTGCTCTTACTTAGTTTGGGTCATGAAGGAACTTCTGCATTAATAATTTTGTTAATCTATATGTCTTTTCACCACATTACTAGAGACAGACAGATGTGTACATACCCAGATGAAATATATTGGCAATTTCTTTAAATAACTTACTATTTAATATTTTATTTAATTCTATTATATTTTTAATCCAGCCTATATCAATAAAAATTATAAAAAAAATAAAATCTGAAAAACAAGCACATTAAAACCCAATTAAAACCCAGTGGGACTCTGCACCTAGGCCTTGCATGGGGGAGGTTGTGGGTTGCCACAGCCAAGAAGACCCTCTCCTGCTTCACCACAAAATGTACAGATTCTAACAGTGGGCTACAGGTCCCTTGGTAAATCTAGATATTTTGTAGAGGTGCATGTATAGGGAGATGTTTTCTGCCAAATGCCAATACCCCTTTAAAAACCAATGTTTAAGCATTGGACTACGACTGCAAACCAGGGTTCGAATCCCTGCTAAACCATGGAAACCTACTTGGGCAAGTCCCACTTTCTCAGCCTCAAAGAAAGGCAAGGGCAAACCCTCTCTGAACAAATCTTGCCAAGAAAACCTCATGATAAATTGGAACGGTCTTGAAGACACACAATACCACCTTGAAGTCAAACTGACATGTACTGGCATGTACTTTTAAAGTATTAATAAGACCTCTATAAGCAGTTCCTGTCAACAGCCTAGCCACTGCATTCCTGCAGCTGCTGTCATCTGCAAAGACAAGCCCATATAGAACATGTTATAGCAATCTGGATGGGAAATTACCAAAGCATGGAGTAATATAATATAAAAGCTTTTTTCTAATGATTGTTTCTTTTATGCAAAGTTAAAAATAATCTATAGGAGGAGATTCTGTTTTTCTACTCCTGGTACTTTCGTATATACCCCAACACTTCACTTTTTATGTCTGAGAGTTCTACTTTATTTTATTATTGTGATGACCTACAACTAAATCCCAAAATGTCTGTACTAAAGGGACAATACAATGAGCATGAATCATACTGACCACAGACCTCCAAGTGTGTCATGCTATGTGTGATGTTAAATATACATAAACTACAAGATTTTTCACCCCTTGACAACACATTCAGTAGGTGTTGCAGAAGTCAATCCACAATGCTGTATGTTTTGATTCCTACTTTATTGTATGAATCATCCTTGATCAGAGCAATACCTTGAAAACTTTGGCAGCTGAGTATTTTGCAGGAGTTGGTTTATCCATTAACAGAGAACAGGGTCTTATTTTTATCAATAATGTGCTTAACCTTTTAATGCTGCATTTTAGAGTATAAGTACATTATTTCAAAAATAATCTCAAGTTCTCTGTTATCCTGAGAGCTTTTACTATCCTGAAAGTTTTTGGCAGGTAGCATTTATCTCATTCACCATAATAAGGAAATCATTATTCCCATTTTACAAATGGAAAGTAAGGTTGAAATGGAAAAGACTTTACACAAGACACAAAGATTTTACACAAGACTTGAAGAGGCCACTGTGGCTGCTCAGTGACTTTACACCAGCTATATCTCACTCCCTGCGAATATAAGGCTGCGCTAGGCTTCAGAATGAGGCACAAGGATGGATAAACTGTATAATAATATAATCGTATATGTTTATTTCCAGCAAACACCCGTTCTTTGAAACATCTTTGCCGTCTGAAAATCCGGAAATGTTTAGGCCGCTTGCGTCTACGTTGTCCTATCTTCTTGACCTTTCTACCACTACCAAACCGTTTGAAAGAATATATACTCTATAAGGAGTATGATCTGTATGGACAAGGAAATCTGGAAGGAATCTACTAATTCAGGTGTACAAAACTTTGTTTGGAGGGTGTCTTATATGCATTCTATATACATACAAGTTGTAGCTTATGTAATTGTTAAAAAAATATATGGGGAAAAATATGTGGGAGAAAACAAGCAATCTGAATAACTCTTAATAAAATCTTTTGGTTGATAAAAAACATAGCACTCCCTCATCTATAGCAGGAGCATATATTCCTCTTGAAAAATGTGCAACAGAGGGGCTTAAAGATCCATTAAAAATTGTTGTCTAGTCAGGTGACTTTAAAACAAAGAAACGGTATACTGTGAAGTCGAAGGCTTTCATGGCTGGCATCCATAGTTTTTTGTGAGTTTTTCAGGCTGTGTGGCCATGTTCTAGAAGAGTTTCTTTCTGACATTTTGCCAGCATCTGTGAGATACCAGCCACAGATGCTGGCAAAACGTCAGAAAGAAACTCTTCTAGAACATGGCCACACGGCCCGAAAAACCCACAAAAAACTAAACAGTACACTGTTGCTTTCCCATGAACTATGTAGTAGCTCATTACTACAAAAAAGGAACAAAATTAAATTACAGCCTGAAAATTAAATTACAGTTTGGCTCTTCCATCACTGGATAATCAAATATTATTCAGTTTATTCTCTCTGGGGCAGCAAGCAATATCAAATATTTCAATAAATGTACACATCTTTCTGACAAATAAACTAAATGCCTGGTGTATATTCTTCTTTGTGACTCATGACACTCAAAAATGGGTCTCACATGAGATGTCCTGCAGCTGAGCAGCTTTTGGTAGCAACTCTACCTCTTGTCCCTAAAGCATATACTTGGGCACACTAAAGCTACTGCCCCATTTCTTTCTGTCCAGCTTATGCATAACAAGCTATTCTTCCTTATTTTAAGGCAAATTAAAGGTATTTTTCCAGCTGTTAATTTTTTTATTTAAGTACAATAAATGATTATCTGACTATATGAAATACATTTGACAAACATTTCAGGTAATTCTGAATGTTTGGATACATCATGAACTTTTAGGGAAACAAAATATTTACGAAATCCTTACAGAAATCCATCTTTAAAATTGACTTCACTGAAATCCTCCATACACAGAGTTTTATTGTTAATATCTAGATTTCAATCTGCAATTGACAATATCAAGTTGACAATAATTATTTATTAATACAAGAATTAAGGGAAATTGTGTTACACTCTTTAAAGCAATGCAACAATTACAACCACTGGAACAGACCAAACTACTACTTTACTCATAAAAATTTGACCAATCCACTATAGTGTAAAAATCCCTCAAAAATTTTGTACAGACTTTGTGGCTTGCTTATGAATCTTATCATACAGCATTGTTCCTTCGAGGTAACATGCTTGATTATTCTTCCTACCAAGCTAGATCATGTTTTCTTTGGTGATGGGTGTGGAACAATTTTGGCTAGGGAGGGAGGGGAGATGCACACCTTTCAATCCAACCTGATGACCCACATGGGATGAATACTCAGCTTTGCTTCTTTTCTGCCTTCCCTACATGGTGCGGGGAGATGGGGGAGGAATGAAACTGAATTTGCAGGGTACAATGAAACCCACACTGTTGTTATCTCCCATCACTGACCACTAGCTTCCCGAAACTGGGGCATCTGGAGGGCTCTCCCAGGACATTGGCATGCCAATGGGGAGTCTGAACTAGCACCAGGGGGGCTGAAGATTCCCCATCTCTGTTTTTGACTGATGGATTTGCAGAGAATTCACAAAATGGGCTAGGAAGAAAACATGCCCAGAAGATTAAGTTATAGAGCAATAAAGAATTCTGATCTGATTTTAAAAACATCAACACCAGCTTCATTTGCAAACAATTAAAGGAATGTCTTCAGATTGCAATTCACGAAGGAAGAAAGGAACATGCAAAAATATTTCTCTTTGCTACATTTCTTAGGGGGGAAACCCCATCTCTGGCATTCTGCAATCTTACTCCCTCCTTAAATTTTGTTTTCAAAATATGCAGTTTGAAAGAGGAAAGTGTAGTCAAGCACCAGCCCAACCAACTTGTCGAGTTCAGCTCTTGCATCCTGATAGCACAATCCCATACATATTTACTGAGGTATGCCCTATTAGATTCAGTGGGGCTTACTGCTTGGTAATTGGGTACAGAATTGCAGCCCCATGAAATAAGAGGAAAATTAGATTTTATTGTTAAATAAAGGAAAGTTTATTTCATGATTATGAAGCACTGTTTTGTACACCACAATATCCCTACATGAAAATAATCTCTCTCTAGGAAAATACATGCTTACCATATGGTAAGAAGTGGGGCACGAGCAATTTTTGCACCATGAACATACCAACCAGGCAGCCAAATAATGTACAGAATGAACACCTAACAAAAAAATTAATGGATTATGGGATATTTACAGTCAGGAAAATCTGTGCAATCAAACTAGATCTGGCATCCTCTTAAAGACATATTCCCTTCCTCTCCTTCCTGAATTACTGAAGAGCACTGAAAGCCCCGTGTGGCCATTCTGTGCTTCCTGGGGAGCAGGGTGGGTCACCCAAGTATCTGTCTACATCCCCATACCAAGATGTGAAATGATGACATTGGTACAGAGGCCAGCCAGTTCTAGGGTCTCAGTGCTGCTGAACTTGTTTCACACCTCCAGGCTGCAGAGACACAGCCAGACATTTCTGTGATCCTGCCTGTTTCTCACAAGACACACACAATGGCTATGTGGGGGCTTTAAAGGCTGTTTAGTAAGTTGGTGGGTGCAGCTCAGACTGGCATAGTTCCACATGTGGACCTAGTACACTATGCTGAACCATGCAGGACTGCAGCCAAGGTGTGGGAAGTATTATATGTATATGTACTCATTCTAGAGTTTGGATGGGCAGATCTGTCAAATGTTTTTCATAACTTTACTCCCCAAGTTAGTTTCATATAGGTTTAAAACAAACAAAAAAATCTGTACATATTTGTTGTGGATGAATAAATACTTTAAAAGACAAATGTCCCACATGCTAAAATATGTTTCTGCACACTTTAGAAGTAGACAGAGTGGTTTCTGCACACTTCAAAAATATGTGCTTGGCATGGAACCTTTTCTTCCCCCCTTTCACATAAATGCACTGCAAGCCCAGATATGTATGAATTTCTAACCAAAAGCTAACTATTTCTGTATTCCCATTTTTAAAAAATTAGCAGGGCAAATTTTGCACACATCTGTTCCAGGGTTAATATATATAAAATCATGGCTTACCATGTGCGCCATATTTAAGCAATCTTTTAACCATGGAAAATCTGCAGATTCTCCCCTTTCCAATACATTCATATAAATCTAGAAATGTAAACTCTCTCCTTCATCAATTTTTCTTCACAACATATGAGTAGTTATGCAAAACAACAAAAGTGTGAGTTTTCAATTTCACAAAGAGCAAACCTATATGCCCTTTTAAACTTGATATCTAACTTAATATGCAAAAGATTAAAATGACCGGTTTTATTAGTGAGGAAATTTGATATTATGCACATTATAATACAGTGCATTAACATACATCTTTACATATATATAGACCACAATGCAGGTGACAGCTGCTGGAGATTAGCTACAACGTAATGAACAACAACCATCTGTGGACATGAATTCAGTATTCACTTCAGCACAAATTTTACGTTCGTGTAATGTTATATGTGACTGTAAGAAGCTCAAAAATGCAGTAGTTATGACAGCTTTTGCCAATTAAAGTGAGATGCTGCCAAATACAAAGACACAATTAAAGTTAGAATTCCTTATTAAAAGCATTAGGAACTCCTATGAATGGCATTTCATATGTCATACTGATCTAAAGCTTCAAGGAAGCAGGAGATTCCTCGGGTGATCATTGGGCAGATGAAACCCTCCTTAAATTTATTGGGAGCACTCTGTGTGTCCTTCTGATCATCTAGAAAAGGAACACCCCAATCAGATTTCAAAATGTTTTGTAACAATGAGACACAGTCAAGCATCACTTTATAGTCCTAAGAGGATGTCCCTTACACAGATATCTGGAAAGACTGGACGGTTTGAAGCACTATATGAACTATGGCATCTTTTCTTTTGCAGCACATACAGATTATTTTTTACATTATGATGAAAAATTGGTGTCACATGTCAGGGGGCATAATAGTGGTTTCTCCCATTTGTAAATTTATTTCTACCAACTACTAAACCATTATGTTGAGCTCTGAAAAGAAGAAATCGTGATAAAAAAGCAGATTACATTTTAAAAATCTGATGAAATAATGATATGAAATGAATTTATTGGATTTTTACTCAGACTCTTCATAAAACAAAAGCTCTGGTATAAAATCAAACACAATAGGTTAGATCCAGTGATAGGCACATTTAAGTGGGCTAAGAAAAACAATTTCTCCACCTCTTTCTCCCTGCAGGAAATCTGCCATCACCTTGAAAATGCTACAAACCTGATGAATGGGGTGAGATGGAGCAGTGATGGAAATTGGGTAGAGGCAATTCTTGTGACACCCTTCTTAATCTATGGAAGGATCCTGAATCCAACCCACTGTTTTGCATTAACCATCCTCCTTTTTCTTTTCCTTTTCCTTTTTTGGGAGGGAAAGACCAATGCATGTTTTAGTTTAATTAAAATTGTTTAAAAATTGCAATTTAAAAATTCAGAAGAAGATGGTCAGACTAAATAGTTTCAAAAATTAAACAGACATATGCAGTCTATATGGTTTGGTGCACGTGGAACTGACAAAGATATTCTGGAAGAGTGTAATGAAATAAGGCTAATTATGATCATGAATTTAAAAAGCAATTTCATCTCAACTGGCAAAATCTTCATGTATGTATAGTACTCTTTTCATCAACATAATCCCAAATTATGCTGATAAGGGACTCTAAAGAACATGTTGGCACATACACAGTTCTCAACCAGACATCCAACAGTCTAATTGTATGTTACTGATCCAACAGTGTCTGATCACTACTGTCAAGCTTCCCCCCCCCCCCCTTCTCTCCTGCATCTCTCTGCAGCACTAGAAATCTACTGCAGAGGGATTCCTAGTCCTTCCGAGCAGATCTGCAGAGTACACAGGACTGCAGGAGGGAGACAGCATGAGCCCCTCCCAAATTTATTGGTGGAAGCAGATTCCACCAACAGAATGCCATTTGCCCAGCACTATTATACCCCACAGATGACTTTGTTACATAATTGCTGTGAAGTGTCATTGTAGAGAAACTAAGGCCAGTATCAACCAATGCAATCTCATATAAAATAATGATTTCACATTTAATCCAAATGTTACATACAGGGTTATTTGTTTCCTGAACACTTTTTTTTTCTTTCTGGCCATTTATTCCAAGATTTATTTAACTACAAATTAACATTCTGCTATTTCTGTTCTCAGTCATCTTTGGGTACCAAAAACAATTTTATTATGGCATAAATTTCATGGACTGGAGTCCACTTGATCAAACTGAATTTGAATTTAAAGGTGCCATAAGACATCTTGTTTTGTCACAGTTACTCCTGTGAAGCTGGAAACAGTGAAAATAAAGAGCATAAATTCTTTGTGCTTAATTTAAGATAGTATCTTCCTCATGAAGTCATCTGCAGAGAAAAATAAGGTATCTTCAAAATCCAATTCTGCTATAGCTATTACCAGTTTCTTATGACTCAGAAGAGAGTTCACATTTACATTAAGCAGACAGTTTAAGTAAAATCAAAGCTTAATGGGTCAGAATATTGAGTCTCATTTAATAAAGCAAACCCTCCACCTTTGCTTCTTCTGTAACTTGAAAGCTTATTTTGTACAACCGGTCCAACAACTTGCACTGAAGTCACCTCATGCTTCCGATTCTCGCTTCTTCTTCCCATCTTCTCCTAAATCACTGTCTTCTGACTGGCTACTACTAAGGACTACAAACTGTCCTTCACCAACACTCTGGCTGGATCTACTAGAAGCGGCTATTAGTCGGCTTTGCTCTTCTAAATCCTGCAAGAAATCACTCATTTTTAAACAAAATACCAAACTAACTTTGCATTTGTAAATGTCCTTACACAAATCTATGTTATGACCACATTTGCAATACTGTGTACTGTTCTGGTTACTGTTTCTCAAAAGGGACAGACTGGACAGAGTTCACAAAAGGACAACCAAAATTATCAGGAAGCTGGGAGAATTTATTCTATGAGGAAAGTTTACAATGTTTTGGCATTTTAGTTAAAGAAAAGCATCAAGTGAGAGATCTGACAAAGGTTTATACAAATATACAAGATATGATTAAAGTGGTTTGAAAAATTAGACTTGGGCCCTTACAGACTGCCAGAAATAGTGCAAATTGAGGCCACTTTTAACTAAGGGATCATGGGAACTGTAGTTTATTGTGGCACCAGAGCTCTCTGACAGAGAAGGCTCAATGTCTCAGAAAAAAAAAAAATACAATTCCCATGATTCCCTAGCACTGAGCTAGGACAATTAAAGTGGACTCAATTTGCACTGTTTCTAGCAATCTGCAAAGGCCCTTTGTATGTGCTGTTGTTCTGATCAATGAGGAATGGAACAGGTAGGAACAGATTAACTCCCACTTTTGTGGAGGGCTGGGTTAAGCAACTGAAACCCCTTGGAAGAGGAGGAACTCCTTTCAGCTGCAGGACACACAAAAGCTACGAAGTTAATATTAGTAAAATATGTGTCAACTGCAAGCTAAAAATCAAACAAGGATAAAACGAGGACAGCATAAGATTCTCTTGTATTTTGAAAGGGGAGAGAGGAAGACAAGGTGGGGACAAGGAAGCGGCTGAAGAGCACAACCCTTGCCTCTCTGCAGCTTATGGGAATGACAGATTCAAGTTCTTAAGACCAAGGGATCAGTCACACTACACAATTACAGTACTATGATTCCACTTTAACCACCATGGCTGAATCCTGTGGAATCCTGGGGTGTGTAGTTTGCTGAAACACTCAGGCTCTCTGGCTGATAATTCTAAATGCCCCTCTCTAAACTGCAAATCCCACGATTCCATGGGATGTTGCCATGAGAATTAAAGTGGAATCATAGTACTATATTACAGAGGGAACGAGCCTCCAAAGGCTATGATTTCCTTGAGGACTCTCTGCTTCAGCCACTTTTAAGACAGTGGGGCTGAGAAAGAATGACTTTATCCCCGAGACAAGGTGACAAAGCCTCTTGCTGAATTCTACTTACCACCTCCATGGACCGAGCAAGGCAGCAGGAGCCACATCATATGGGGAAATTGTGGGTGCATTCACATAATTGTGGTCATCTCACTGACTGCAAGAAGGCTATCTCTTCATTACTGCAGATTCCCAACAGTGACATTCATGTGGTCTCAGACTCTGCTGGCTTACCTTTCTTATAGCAAAATCCCTAACGGGAAGCTACAACTGACAATTATCCTTCTTCAATCAGGAAGCGAGGCTGACTGGCTTAAACACCACACAAAAGGTGCTGAGAAATTGCAGTAATTTCCCTAAATTTCCCACCCCTCACTATTGGGTGTAGCAGCCCAATGACTGCCCCACGCCCAAAGCATTCCACCTACAATCCAGCCACAGGAGGGCCAAAATGGCTTACTGAGGCTCCTAATTCTCATCCAAGTAACAATGGTGCTTTTTCAAGTGCTTTTTAAGGTCCACATCTTCTTTATTTCAGTGATGGAATACCTCTTCCCTCCAGGCCCTACAGATTTAGAACTGATAACATGAGGAGAAAAGGAAAATCAAGAAAAAAGGTGCTTCCTGTGGTACAGTAGCAGAGACAATCTAGTTAACCCTGCTCTTTCTAGAATGCAGAGTTAAAGACTAAATGGGATGCCGCCTCCTCTAGATGAACACAGGTTGCACCTGTACTGCAGAAATAATCCCGTTTGATATCACTTTAATTGTCATGGCTCAATGCTATGGAATTCTAGGAACTGTAGTTTTGTGAGTCATTTAGCCTTCTTTGTTAGAGTGCTCTGGTGCCACAAAAAACTATAATTCCCAGAATTCCATAACATTGAGCCATAGCAGTTAAAGTGGTGTCAAATGGGATTATTACTGCTGTGCAGATGCAGCCAGTCTCCGTTGCTTTGCCTTGCCAATGACGGAACTGGATTAAGCTTTCTCTACTTGCTCCATACCTTCAATGACAATGAAAGAAAAGGTTTGTCTCCATTTTTAATAATTCCAAGGTCATCCAATGCAATTTAATAGTGAGAGATCCAGGATATATATAAAATAGTACTTTTTCACACAGCACATGGTTAAGCTATACTACTATCAGAAGATGTGGTGATGGCCATCAACTAAGATGGGCTTTAAATGGAGATTAGACACACTTGTGGAGAATCAGGCTATTAATAACTACTTGTCATGATAAGGCTTCCCCTGAGATGAGAAGCAGGGCATCTTGAACATCTGATTCTGGATAACAGCAGCAGAATGGTGATACTGCTCTCACATGTCCTTTTGTGGCCAATACATAGGTACTTGGTGAACCATTAGGAAACAAGATGTGTGGTTAGGTCTTTGGTCTGATCCAAAAGGGCTTTTGTGTGTACTAGACCAGAGGTCCTGAACCTTTTAGAGACTGAATGCCCAAACTGCAACCCAAAATCCACTTATTTATCACTAAGTGCTGTGTCTCTCTGGATTTCTAGTAACAAACTCTGGCGAACTCTGTGCTGGGGTGATGGTGCGCATGCCCACAGAGAGGGCTCTGAATGCCCCCTCTGCCACGTGTCCCATAGGTTCACCACCACTGTACTAGACTAAATAGTAAAATTATCAGCAACAGTACAAAATTAGAAACAATCTATCACGGCCCTTATATTTCTGAGATCCTGGGATAATCAATTAGCATACATGTCATAATGTAGATACAGAGGAATATGTAGGGCATGCTATTTGTCATATAGGGTAGAACGTCAGGATATAATCGCCCATGAAGAGTACAATTCAGATCAAAAAGCCCTTTTGGTTTGCCATCACAGTTCCAACGACACCAGCAATAGACTAACTTGAAGTCCAAAAGTAAGGCAATGAAGAAGCCAGTAGGCCTGTTCCCAACAACTGGATTTTTCAACTGAATGTCAGGGGTTCTATATAGCCTCCATAAAAACCAATGACCACCATCACACCTTCTATTAGAAGATTCTAGAGCTTATCTGGGTGTTGTGTGAGCAAGTACTTTGCCTTGTCTTCCCCAAATCTACTGGCAGTCATTAGGCAAATTCAAGCTCTAGTGATGTGGGGAGAAGACTGTCAGTTCATTTTCTCCAGATGATTCATAATTTTTATTGATCTACTGTTATGAAGTCCAAGGTCACAGAAGCTCTAAGGCTGGGTCTGTATTCTGATTAAATTAAGAAATCTCTTGGATTAAATACAGAAACACATTTTCTTCCATAAACAAACATTTTTTTAAAAAAATAATCTAGTGTTCTTTTCAGGTAAACATTTATCAAATACATACCTTTTCAATTTGTTTTTGTTTACTGAGTTCCTTTTGTTGTTTTTCTTTTACTCTCTCTATTTCTTTCTGCTTCTCTGATGTTCTACGATCCTGAAAAGTTAATATTGTGTAAATACTGTAACTAATAAATAGTGGGAGAATGTGTATGTTGGTATATTTTGTACGATTCTTTTAAACACTTTTACATCAAAATAATGATCCAGGGATTAAATATGTCAACAAAAACTGTATCTTGGTTCACTTCAATACATACTAGGGGAATTACCTGCATGAACCTAAAGGAAGCACTCACTTCCATACCACCAGACTACAAAACCGGTAACCATTCCAATAACTAACTTGGTGACTTGATAATGTTAACAATTATTAACAATCTCGAGATGGAAGATTTTGATTTTTTTTTTTTTTTGGCTCAGTTTGCAATCCAGAGCTTCTTTACTCAAGTTTAGCATCACTTTAGAAAGCATGATTGTTTTTATGTTGATAGCACTCATGTCTAGAGGCATGAAAAACTGGACAAGAAAATTTTTTTTTTAAATGCTTAGATATTCTGCTGACTAGCTATCCTAGAATATTTCTGCCTCCTCTTACTATGTTTGAATGCAGATTGCTTTGCTAAGTTATCTTTTCCTTACACACATCATCTGTCACAGCATACTGTTTTTGACTCACAAGGAAAATAACAGCTTACTTATAAAAAAGGACTGGCAGAACAGTGTGTTATGGCAGACACCTAATGAAGTATCCTACAGCTTTCTTCAGCTCATTGTTCATGTGGAGCCTACAAAATGCCTATAGATTTTATTGCAATTTAAAGTCTTACCGATTCAGCATGAAAAGCAATCTGTTTTGCAATTCCTACAGAGTCACAGATCTAAATGGAAGAAAAAATGGGAAAGCAGTAAGGATAAAAAATGTGATAAGTCTTTAAAGGGATGTGATTTAATGATGAATTTAAATCATTTAATAATTCAGAACGGGTTTGCTTATTCAAGAACTTTAATTGGGACATAAATACCTTTTCCCCTTCATTATTTGATTCAAATATGTAGCAGACAGATGTTGGTCTGCTATCTGCTCTCCCTGTCGATGTCTGAAGTACAAATCCAAAAAGGCGTTTGTTCTCCTGGTGTGTGGCATACAAAACTACATTTGGCAATGGGAACTGTTAGAGAGGGATGGAAGAAAGAATGAAAATTCAAAGTCTGACACATAAGACATAGCAACATACTGGTGGTCACTCAGAGACTAAATTAGTTTAATAGATGAAGACATTCACTTGAATATGGTGAAATTATCATTGTTGTCATGTGCCTTCAACTTGACTCTGACTTATGGCAACCCCAATCCTAGAGGGTTTTTTTTTTTTTTGGCATGATTGATTCAAAGGAGCTTTGTCACTGATTAGGTTGAGAGAGAGTGGCTTGCCCAGTGAAACAGAAGGGCTTCCATAGCTTCCACCAGGGATGCAAACATTAATCTCAAATGATACTAGGATTACCATACCAAAAATTAATAAAATGGAACAGTATAGTAATTCCTCCTGCTGCTTTGATGCAGAAACCACATGACTTCCTGTTTCTGTCTTCTTGTTGACTCCTCCACAGAGAAAAAGACAGCCCTGACTTCCTTAAGAGATGCATGCCTGGACTATGCAGCTGATGTAGGAACTGCTCTAGTGGAGTATCAATTCACTCTTTGTATTAATACTACAAAATATAATTGAAATCATCATCATCATCATCATGGAGATGACAGTCTTTTGTCCAAGAAGCCAAATTACAGCTTCCATATGTAATGGGGTTAAAAGGTACAAAATTCCTGTCTGCCTCCCTGAATGACTCTGTGTGTTGTATGTAAATCTTGAGTGCTCTCCTGACATGTGATATATGTCAGCAGTTTTTAAAAAGGGGGTGGTGGCAGCTTGGAGTAGAAAAGGAGTAAGACCAGTTCTTGTGATCTGTGGAAGTTGAGACTAACTTTGGGATGAAAGCAATGTCAGTTCGAAGTATTGCTCTACTCTTGCAGAATATAAAGAGAGCTATGGCTCTACTATGCGGTTTTGGATTCTCAAAGGAATTTTCCTCCTTGGGAATAAAGAAGAATGAAGAGAGAGAGTCATGATCAGAAACTTTGGAAGAATGAAAGTGATAAAGGACGGGCTTCTACTGATGTTCCTGAACTCGTCTCCCTTGCTACTGTGACTGTTGCTGGGATAGATGAAACAGAGGAGGAAATGGGAAAATGCTCTCTGTGAATGTCCTTGGATTTCTTCCTTTTTAGGAGTTACCACAATGGGTCATTTTATTTCCTGGATGAACCCCTGGACAAAGGAACAAACAGGGAGTTATGGAGAGGTGGGTGTGATATCAAGGATTCAGAAACCCTAGCTAAGCTTTGGGGGAGAGGGTTATATACAAAAATTACTAAGCGTAATGTAACATAGTAACTTGTGCTGTTTGAAGAGCTCCAGCTGAGTTAATAATTTCACTGAGACTTTCTTCCTCATCAGACTAGTTTTCTATGTGGTTTGCTTTGCCCTTTGCTCTTGAGCAGGGGTTGGCAACCTATGGCCCACGGGCCGGGTCTGGCCCCCCCCCCAAGGCCTTTGGACCGCCTCCTGCCGCCCCTCGCTGCCTGCGCTGCTGCCGCGCATGTCACGGCCGCCATTTTGTTTTCAAAATGGCAGCTGCAACTCGTTTGCGCATGCGCAGTACTGCTGCACATGTACAAACAAGTCACGGCTGCCATTTTGTTTTCCAAAATGGGGGCCATGACTCGTTTACACATGCGCCGAGTACTTAGCATGAGAAAACGAGTCGCAGCCGCCATTTTGTTTTCCAAAATGGCAGCCGTGACTCGCTCATGCGTGCGCAGTACTCCAGAAGTACTGCGCACGTGCATGAATGCGCAGTACTTCTGGTGTACTGCGAATGCACACGCACGTGAGTGCGCGTGCCGCCATTCCCCACCACCACCATCGGCCCACGGATCCCCGGACTGGCCCCAGGTAAGGGGAACTTGCTGACTCCTGCTCTTGAGTCTGACTACAGAAAATGCCCCTGCTTTTCCAAAGTCCTTGGATTAGAGTGGGCTTTAAAAGTGGCAATTGAGCTGTTTGAAAATTTCACTTTGCAGCAACAGGCAGCTGCAGTGGGCTTCTCCAGTGGAAGTCTACCTGAGGACTCAGAGATCCTCCAATGGCTAGAGAGGCAACTACAGTTTGGTGGTTCTCATGTGCTTCATTTCCTCCCTTTCAGCTCCAATGCTGTGTTTCCCCCAGATGACCAAATGAGAAGAGAGAGGGAAAGGAATAAGCAGAAAAACAAAAAAGGTAAAACTGGAGAATTCAGGGAAAGAAGTAATTTTGGAAGGATAAAAGTAACAAATGAGAAAAGGAAAGCTATTAAGAAACTAATGCTACTGAGGAAATTTAGGCTACAGAAAGCCTGAGCCAAGCAAAGCAGTATGAGAGGAAACACTAGCTTCTGCACCAAGTACAGCCAGGAATAAACTGAAGTGGACCCTCCAAAGGAAGAGAAGGTGGGGAGGAACTAAATGAGATGATTCCTGCCTTTTGGGTAGGAACAGGAATCATCCCATACTTGGATGTTTCCTATGTTAAATAGATCTTCACTTCTCTACCTGGCTTATGACTCACCACTTCAGTTTCCCTACATTCTTAGCAAACACTAGATGATATTTTAAAATGTAAAAATACATAATCGTGAAACAAATCTGTGTTAAAATGTTTAATCCTGAATTTACAATAAATACAAGATTTACACAGTCAAAATTCCATTGAATTTATTTACTCCTTTTAAAAAGTGTCAATAAAATAAATACCATGAGGATTATGAGAAACTGTTTAGACTCTTATTACCATTATATGTTTTTGGAGTTAGTTTTGAGTCTGGTTAGTTTTGAGAGCCAGCGTGGTTTAGTTGTTTGAGCATTAGACTGGGACTCTGGACACCAGGGTTCGAATCCTGGCTCAGCCATGTAAACCTACTGGGTGACCATGGGTGAGTCACTCTCTCAGCCTCAGAGGATGGCAATGGCAAACTGCCTCTGAAGAAATTTGCTAGGAAAACCCCATGATAGGGCCATGTTAAGGTCACCGTAAGTCAGAAACAACTTGAAGGCACGCAACAACAACAATTATACCTTCTCAGCAATCTTTATAAGGGGGGGGGGATTAAACTGTAAGGCAGGGGTAGGCAACCTTTTTGAACTGGGGGCCAAGTTGCTGTCCCTCAGACAATTGGGGGGCCGAAGCACCAAAAATAAATAAATAAATAAATAAATACATAAATAAATTTAAAAAATAAAAAAATAAAAAAAATATGCATGCACACTCTCTCAGCCAAAGAAAAGCCATGGCAAAACCCCTGTGGAGATTTTGCCAAGAAAACCCCAAGAACAAGTAATAACAACAATAATCAATATCATCATGGCCACCAGCGGCGGCGGCAGGACTGGCCTGGGGCCGGTCCAAAGGCCTGGGGGGCCGTATCCGGCCCCCGGGCCTTAGGTTGCCTACCCCTGCTGTAAGGTAATTTTCGTCCCTATAGCTCCCCTAGTGGTTGTCACTGATGCTGAAAATAAATTTAAAGCCCTCCCCCCCCAAAAAAAATTCAATTGGAGCGAGCTAGGAGTTGGGGGGGTATAAACCTCAACCATGCTGTCTGGACAATTTTCAAGCAATTTCTTTTGTTTAATGTTTTTATTAATTTCAGGGGTCTAAGGCTTTGGGGAAATCTTGGGGTATCTGGAGGCATAAAAAAGGGTCTGGGGATCTCATGTGGCCCATGGAATTCACTTCCCCAGCCCCTCACCATACAGACACTCTCCAAATTAGGATCACACTACTAGCAAGCACCATGTTGCTAAAGGAAAGAGACCCAGCAAAGTTCATAGCTGAGGCACACTCTGAAACAAAAAAAAAAAATCCCAGTTTAAAGCCACGTTAAACCAGCCCCTTGTAGCAGAGCTCAATTCTCATCCATTTAGTTATTTGTAATATTAACTTTGTGTTACACTCCTACAGATTCTAATAAACATTGACCTTTTAAGCATTGAAGTCAGTATACACTTCTTTATTTACACACCACCAAATATTTGCTTAGAACCAGCATACCAGTCACTTAGTCAGTGAAAAGTTAATGCTAGTACTTCAGAGAGTACAAATGTCTGGGACTGGGACCCTCAACAAATGGAAAAGCCACACATCAATGGAAAAATGGCAGCACATGGAAAATAACTCTGAGCACAACTTAGTACAGTTTGCAGAAAGCAGAAAATCTGTTGAAACATCACAAAGTAAGTTCCCATGTTTGTCCGCTTTGACTTTAACAACTTACCCTGAGTCTTGTCACTTGGGTCTGTGGATCAATTAACCTAGAAGTATTAATTTAGGAAACTAAATGTTATTGTACAAAGAAACAGAAGTATATTAAGAACACCTGATATATGTGTGTTAACTTTAAAAAGGGAGCACTTACTTTAAACAGTCACACGTGACTAACAAATGTGATTCTGTCATTCTGAAAATGTTATGTATCGCTCGAGCTGCTAGTATTTGGCGCATCGTTTCATAAACAACATCAGAACTTTCATCTGACTTCACTTCCATGGATCCAAGGAATCTTACAATAAATAACTGATGAAGTATGGAATCTATAACAAGGATATAAAAAAGAAACGATGTGAACCACCTCTGATCTTTTCAGCAAAACTCATTTTATTCTAACAACATATTTGTTACATGTGTTGCATGGTAATTGTAAGACAGGACCTAACCTTCATTCATTATTAAAAATTATTTGACAAAAAACAGTGCATAACACATTTAAAATCTCCTGCGTTGCTATATATGTGAACCTATAATAATTTTAATCAAAAATTAGAAGGACTATTTTATGTTATTATTATTTATTTATTAAAACATTTATACCCTGCCTTATATCAAGGATCTCAAGATGGCTTACAAAAAGCGTTAAAACAAGTCACAAAATTTAAAATAATGCAATAATTAAATAAACTAAAAACATTAAACTGCAGTAATTAATTAAAAACAAATGTAAAAGATATTTTAAAAAATTAAATATGTACATGGATGAGTTAGTAAGACTGAAGGTTTTGATCAGAGGTCGGCAACCTACAGCCTGCGGAGGCCTTGGGACCGGCCCGTGGCCGGTCCCACCGCCACCACCTCCACCGTCCCGCGGACGCCATTTTGGCATCCAGAGCGCGTGCGCCGGGTGAATTCTGGGCCCTGGCAAGGCGTTCTGGGACCTTCCAAAATGGCGTCCCCATGCACGCACGCATGCACACGACGGCAGGTGTCGTGCGCATGTGCGCGCGCAGGTCTGTGCGCGCCCACCCGGCCCCCGTGCCATTCCCTCCCGGCAACAAAGGTTGTCGACCCCTGGCTTTGATGAACAGCCAGGTTTTAACTTGGTACCTGCATGACATGAGTTTTGGTGCCAGTTAGGCCTCCAGGGGGAAGGCATTCCACAGTTAGGCCGCCACAGCTTAGAAGGCGCTCTCCCTTGTCCCCAATACATTGTATTGATTCACTGGTGGGACACAGAGGATCCCCCGTCCCAGCAGATCTTAATCCTCATACAGGCACACATGGGGAGAGACGCTCCTTCAAGTATTGTGGTCCCAAGGCTTTAAGTGTCATCAAAAGCACCTTGAATTCAGATTGGAAACATACTGGCAGCCAGTGCAATTCTTTTAAGACTGGCATGATATGGTGTCTATATGGTAATCCAGTCAGCAGCCGAGCTGTTGCATTTTGTACTAGCTGCAGCTCCAAGTCTTCTTCAAGGGCAGCCCCACATACACTGCATTACTGTAGTCTAACTGGGAAGTTAGTAGTGTCTGGTCTACTGTAGCTAGGTTATATCTGTTCAATAAAGGCCACAAATGGAGCACCAGTCAAAGCTGGCACCAAGCACTCCATGCCACAGAGTCCACTTGGGCTTCTAGTGACAAGTTTGGATCTAGGAGTGCTCTCAAGCTATGCACCTGCTCCTTTTGGGGGAGTGCAACCCCATCCAAGACAGGTTGTTTACCCAATTCCTGGACCCAAGAACTGCCAATCCACAGAGCCTCCATCAAGTCTCATCTAGTCCGTTGCACCATCCAGGCACTAATCCAGCACCTGCACAGCCCCAGCTGACTTGGAAGACAAAATACAAGGAAGGGAAACAGAACGAACTAGGTTTGTGATCTGAATTTGGGGGATTTAGATTTGTCTTCTACTCTACTATAACTTGTGGAATTTTGCCTCTAAATTTGCTTCCACTATCCCAGCTTTAAAGAATAACTGTGAAGCCTTTGAAAGAAAAGGTACTTCTCTATGTACAATTATAATTGGCCTAATAAAGCACCTGAGATGTAGCAGACTGTGAATCACACAGATACTACTGCAATATAGCAAGTTCTAAAACCTGATCAATACTTTATTTAAATGTGAATGGTTATTAGCTTTGTACATAAACCAGCTCAGCTGTTACATGTGAAACTGACCATATGCTCCCTTACTCCCATGGGAGGCCCAAATAAAAACATCTGAGAACCCATGAGAGAAAAAGAACATATAATCAGGTCCTCATGCAACAACTAGGCTGCCTTGCATACAAAGGTAATAACCTGCATGCTTAACTCGATCTACCCTTTTCATCTTGTTCAAGTTCACAGTCTGCCATTTTCAACACTGGACACCACACGCTTTTCAACTCTATTTTTAGATTTATCTAAAATTCTGCTGTACCTTCTGTTTCTGATTTGGTTCCTCCAGATTCTCCAAAAGGATTTGTACGTCTGTAAATTACAAAAGATATCACAACAGTGACCATAGAGCACGAATTCACAATAATAAAACTGAGTGATATATTAAAACATGCAACACTTTCTTCTGTGGTAGTGGTTAGACCAACAGACTTTACAATACAGAATTATAATGAATATCTTACATAGGGTGTGGGCAACTGTGGTCCTCCAGATTTTTTTGGTAGCAACTCCCATAATCCTTCACTATGGGTTATGATGACTAGGAGAGTTGGATGTTCTAGGTCACAATCATCTGGAGGACCAAAGCTGGCCATCCTCCCTTAGATAAAGAAAAACAAGTGAGAAAACCACTATCCTGTATTAATATCCTCCTCTTTTGTGGGAAGATCAAGATCAGTCTAGAACAAAATGCATCTATCTTCAATTAACTCTGAATGTTTTTCCTTCATTTTGAAAAGATATATTGCCAGAATATAATGTTCAATACTAACCACACTAATAAAATAAAATAAAATTGTATCCCGCCTTCTTCCCAGAACTGGGACTCAAGGCAGCTTACAAAAAGTAATACAATTAAAATAGATAAAAAGAGAATAAAATAAAATAAACCTATTCATAATATTAGAATATCAAATCTCTAGTTAAAAGAATAAAATGGAGTTACAAAGATTTTTAAATGATTTTAAGTAATTTAAAACTATACAACACCCCCTAATCTGTTCCTTAAAAACTTTCTGTACTGAAAGCCTGTTGGAATAAAAAGGTTTTTGCTTGCCTAGGGAGGACAGCAGGAAGGGGGCCTTTGTGGATTTCCTCGGAAGGGAGTTCCAGAGTCTAGAGCAGGGGTAGGCAACCTTTCCCCTTTAAGGGCCGAGGGACTTCAGCTCCCAGAAACCTCAGCTATGTTGGCCAATAGTCCCATGTTGGCCAATAGCTCCTGGGATTCTGGGAGCTGAAGTCCCTCGGCCCTTAAAGGGGAAAGGTTGCCTACCCCTGGTCTAGATGCAGCCATAGAAAAGGCCCTCTCTCGTGTCCCTACCAACTGTGCTTTGTGATGGGGGTGGGACTGAGAGAAGGCCCTCTCCTGAGGATCTCAGGTCCCGGACTGGCTCATACAGGGAGATACGGTCTGCCAAATAGCCTGGACCTGAGTCATAAAGAACTTTTAAGTCAGAACCAGGACTCTGAATTCTGCCCAAAAACAAACTGGGAACTAGTGGAGTTGTTTTAACAGGGGAATCATTTGGTCCCTGTAACCTGCCCCCAATTACACACTGACTGCAGCTCTTTGAACTAGCAGAAGTTTCCAAACATTCTTCAAAGATGGTCCATGTAGAGTATGTTACAGTAATTCAAACGGGATGTAACTAAGGCATGTGGCCAGATCCAGCATCTCAAGGAATGTCACAGCTAGCATACAAACTTTAAATGTGCAAAATCACTTTTAGTCACCGCAGAAACCTGGGCTCCAGGTTCAAAGCTGAGTCCAGGAGTACCCCCAAACTGCAAACCTGTGTCTTCCGAGGGGTCATAAACTCATCTATCACAGGCTTAATCCCTACCCCCTGATCTGCCTTTCGACTGGCCAGACGCACCTGTTTTGTCTGGATTACATCTATCACTGATGGCAGGCATTCCGAATAAATATTGCAAAAGGAAGATCCTCTCTTTATATGAAACTGCATGGTGTCCATGATCAAATGCAACTGCTAGCCTCAGTTAGAACAGAGCATATATTAGTAAATCCATACTTAGGTAAATTCAATTGATTCAATGAGTCTACTCTAGTTGGGACTAGCAGCTGGATTTAGGTCCACATACTAATCTATTATTAATGTATTCATTTACAAAGTCATATTTCACACATAACTTTCTGAAAGTATTAATGGAGTTTTAATTTTCATCAAGAGAAACATGGCTACATTTGGTTCTCAGAAGAGACGTTACTTTACAAATGATACTTAAAGTGAAAATTTTCTAGGCTTCCAATATGTATTATAGACAAAAGAAAGACTTTCCAAAAACCATTTTTTAAGATTAAGAAACTGGCTAAGGCTCTTTAAAAAGGTAGAGACAAGACATACCTCTTGTCTCTTGTTTTCAATTTTAAAAAGTGAATCTTTCACTGAACTATGGAGTTGGAAGGGATATTAGTGGTCATATACTCCAAGCCCATTCACTTGCAGAGTCTGTAAAGCAGGATGCAACTACAGCATCCCTGACAGGTGCTTGCCCAGTTCTGCCTAAACTCCTCTAGCAAAGGAGAGCTCACCATCTCCTGAAGCAGTTTATTCCACTGTCAAATAGTTCATACTTCTATGGCAATTTTATACAAGATCTCCAGAAATAAAATAAGAGGGAAATTATTGGCAAACTCAGCTAAACTGTGTTGCTATTCTGTTTATTTAAATCACTGTACATGGAGTCACAAGACCTCTTCAATGTACCATAGAGAAAGTGTATTTCAGTTATGTGGTAACTAGAAACTGCAGATGTCATTCCGAGTTCTTACTGGAATGTATCTGTTCAGCAGAATTAGATATAGCTGAATAATAGCCATTAAGCTTTGGCATCATAACTTTTATAACACAATCCTAACAAGCTACCTGATTAAAGCCTGAAGCACATTTATTATCCTTTATACTCATGAGGCTCAGCACAATAAGGCTCAGTTACAGCCTTTTCAATGTCTCCATCAGAGCAAAGCTCAATAAATCTCATGACTTACATCTTCATTACGGTCAGTGAATCTCAGAACTATTGTTCATAAGAAAAACAGTACTCGTGGACATTCGCTCACGCACATTAAGCAGGAATTCACATTGCTTGTATTAACAGTTCTCTTGACCTACACCTCTCCCTACAGTGAATGTTCATTTGGAGAAAGGGAAGTTCACTTGTTCTTTGGCTCATAGGAATCTCTTCGAACTGTCATTCATAATATGCAGAATCTCTGTATCTCAGTCAAAAAGGTATTAACTATAATGAGGATGTGCAAGATGTAACAGGAATTTGTAAATAGCAAGCAGTGGTTCTCCTTGTGTCGTCATTTCCAGTCAAATTACAAATCTTGGTACACTTGCACAATACTAGGACAGAGAGTATTAGCCAAATGCTGTCTATTTGTGCTTTGGTTTTGAGTTTCTTTCCCATCAATCTTGCAGCATTTCATTCATGACTCCAAGTTACCAGTGTGTCAGCACCATTGCCTGGTGTCCAAAGCACACTGACTGTTCACTATTTTATAAACCACATAATTTTTAAGGACAAAAAATCTCCAATACTATGAATAACTTCATGTGAATGCTCAAAATTTGAACAAAATCTTTAAATGTAGGGGGCGGAAGCAATATTGGGGAGTGGGTGGGCAAAAGATATCTTAAACAACTAACAATTTATCTTCCCAATACATATTCTAGAAGCCTAGATCATTTTCACTCACCTTTTTTAACTTAGGAAGAAAATCACCAGAGTACCATCACCAACTGGAGGCAGGGCTACCACATTTCTCTTGAGTTTCCAAGAGGAAATACCCAAGGTGCTGGGGCAAGCGAGCAATAGGAAAGGAAAATATACTTTTTAACAAACAAAAAGTTGTAAAGCTTGCACAACAGCGTGAAAGATGTCTGCTGCAAGAAATATAACATTGCACAGAGAAGCTCAAGCATAAACACTTTCCCAACTGTGAAAGGATCCAATTTTGAATCTGTTCTCTCACATGGAAGACTCAGGCACATCTAGCTATCATGGCCTCTTAAATGACTTAGCTGTAGGACCACAGACTTGTTTAAGCCAGAGCCCCACTTCTCATGTATTAATTGCTGCCCATCAGTTTTAAATATGTAAAGGCTAACTTAATAGCCATGAACACCAATTAGGCTTCACTCTCAATCAGAGGCCTGAAATCAGCCTCAAGCCTTGGTCTTACATTCTAGTTATAAGCAAGGCATTTAGGATTCATCCATCATTAAAACGGGTGAAAGAAGTAAGGACAAATCAAATGTGTGAACAGGGAGGCATGGGATGAAATTGAGCACATGATCCCCAAAGCCTGCTCTCAATCCCTTAATCACGGCTAAGGGATTGTGAGCATACTAGGTTCATAGACATCAACAGGAGACACTGCAGATTGTCTGTCAGTTTCATTTACTCTGAGAAGATTTTTCTGTGGGCACACAATTCTAAATCCTTTGCTGTTGTTACCTTACCTGCCTGTCTGCCCTGAAGTTTTGGCTTGACCAGGCTGATCTTCACTTACTGGAGAAATGATATCAAACTGTATAGGTGTGTCAGGTGCAACAAGGGAATCCAAGGAAAGTGCTGATAAAGATGCTGAATCTGATCCTAAAGATCCAGTACTGCTAGTACGAGTTGTGGGAGGACGGGTCCGCCTAAAGAAAGGAAAAAAGAAAAGAAAAACCTGTAAGAAGGACCAGAAGGAAATTTCTACACCTATATAAATGTTTTCTGTAGGAGAAGGGGAAATTCAGAAACCACCAGTCCTCATCATAAATAATTATTCTCTCCTCACATACTAGAGAAACCATCTACCTCTAAGACCTGAAGTAAGTAGAATGGTCCTCCCAAAATCATAAATAATTTCAGGATCACTACCTTGTTGAAGGCAAATATCTCTAATGAGACAGACTGTACAGAAGGCAGAAGAAAGTACACTGTACAGTCTGTATATATAATAGGCTAGAAAGAAATGCAAGTGCCAAAAGCACCATGCTGACAGAAATATCATGATAATTCAAAACCAACAGACAGACTGTACAATACCAGTCATCAAAATAGCATCCTACTGAATCTACGCATACAAAGCAAAATTATGCATTCAAATTAAAATTAACGAATAGCAACTGTAAAGAATCATTTAAACAGGCTAGAAGTTTATGAACAATCTGACAAGTTAAAACAGTTTTAAATCAGTTTGAAATGATGCACGTGTGCAGATTTGGATGAAATAAATTAGGACCAAAAGCTATTAATTAAAAAGCATGTTACAACATTGCACCCTAATGAGCCAAAAGGGCCTCTAAAGATAGAGCGTTCCTTAACAGGACACCAAAGCTGAGAAGCCCTTGCTAGTCCTCCCAATGTATTGCCCCCACTGGTGGGCCTTTCCATCAGAACTGAATCCCCAGACAGGTGTATATAGGGGAAAGTCCTTCCCCAAGTATCAAGATCTCAAAAATTCAAATCTAGACCTGAAGCATATTGGCAACAGAAGCCATTTCTTTAAAACTGGTGTTATATGATTCATACATGGTGCTCTGTTCAGCAGTCTAGCAAATCAAATTTCCACCAGCTACAGGTTTTGAGTCATTCTCAAGGGAAGTTCCATGCAGGGTACATTGCAGTAGTCTAACTGGAAAGTTATCTGTGCATGGGCTACTGTGGCTATGTTTTACCATTCTAGGAAAGGCCATAGCTGGCACACCAGTAAAAGATGGCATCAAACACTCAGAACCACTGAGCAACCAGTGACAAAGATTAACCTAGAAGTTACTACTGCTATTGCTACTAGTATTTATTTATATCCCACATTTTTCCCAGTTTGGGACTCATCTTACAACACGTTAAAAAACAAACAATAACTATTAAAACAGGAAAGGCTTTATTTGTCTGTGAAAAGAAAGTAAGGAGAGTTCCTGTCTAATTTCTCTGGGAAGGGGGCAGCCACTGAGAAGGCCCGCTTCTGTGTTCCTACCAGATATACCTGTGAGGGAGGTGGGACAGAAAGAAGGGCTTCCCCAGCAGATCTCAAAACACAGGCAGGTTTATAAAGGAGAATACAGTCCTTCAAGTAATGGTATTTCTAAGCTCTTCAACTGCTCCTCATGGAGAGTGCCAGACATCCAGGGCAGATAACATAACCACTTCCCAAACCCAGAAACCACTAATCCACAGAGCCTCCATATTACTGGGTCTTTATCCAGCCAATTACAACATACAGGCACTAGCCAGCACCTGCACAGCCCCAACTGTTGCTGCCCTGCAAAGTTCATCTAGAGAAGCATTAGTATAGAAAGTGGCTGAGGCTGATCCTGTGGAGTTTACAAGAACTCCAAAGGGTTTAGGAATACCTTGAGTCAAGGTGGAAAGGGAAACCTTGGACCCATAAATAAAATGGACACAAACAAGTTCTGCCTTTCTAAAGCTGTTTGGGCTACCACCCCCTTTCCTCTTGGGTGACAATCCTAGTGACCCCCAATGCCTATTTCTTGATATTAGCTCTACGATTTGTAGAGCAGCCAGCTTGCAGCGTCTATCTCAGAGCCAGCCAGCTCGCTACCACTTCCTCCTACTCTCAGCCTCTCACGTGGCCTTAGGACAAAAGGATGGCCAACTGGCTGACTACTCAGTTGCTGCTCCCAGGGTGACCAGGTGCAAAGCAAACAGCACTAGAGCAGCTGGACAAGCAGTGACCAGGCAGCCAGTCACCTTAGGAGCAGTAACCAAGAAGCCTCTTGTTCATGCCGGCCTTGCAGCAAAAGTCGATGCAGGCGAGAGGCTTCTCAGTCAATGCTTGACCAGCTGCTTGGTTGCTGTGCCCAAGGTGACTGGGTGTAAAGGGAGCAAGGTCTTTCAATCCTTTTTCACCAGCTTGGAGAGGGGTGCAGCCAGCTTCACTTTTTTCCCCAGTGAGGAAGGACTCGCAATCTGAGAGAGGCAAGACAGGTGAAAGACTCTTTCCAAGAATCAAACCCACATGCTCCTCATCCACCTTCCACAGAGATGTGCCTTCCCCAAACAACTTTAAGTCCTCTCCCCCCAAAAAACACTGTTTCTTTTGCTACCTCTTCTCTTGGCCTATCTGACAAAGCAATGCAGCTCCATCCTGCCAGCCAAGTCCTGGTAAAACTCACAAAGCTTAAGCAGGGTCCCAAATGTGAAAGCTCCTTTTTGCCATCACTTCTTCCCCACTGCCACATGAACTAATTCCTCATTCCCCACCATGGTCCTAAAGGCTACTGGTTCCTTTTATCTTTCTTGTGCACCAATATTTTGATTGATGGACCCTCTGCTGCCGCCTTTTTTCCTCACTGCCCCCACCATCACCCTCTTTGTCCTTGCTGCCACCTTGGATCTTTCTACTGCATCCAGTGGGGGGCATACCACCCACTTTGGGAATCATTGTTCTAAAGTGTTTTGCTCTCTTGAAATACAATACATTTTAATGGCCCTATGAATGTCAAGTTTGTGCCACTGTTTTTTTAATGGATGAGTGAGGTGTAGTAATAAGAAGAGAAGGACTACTAGGCTGAGCTTCATAGAAGGATGAGTTCATCTTTGGTGAGAAATCTGAATCTAACCAAAGTGAAACTGAGGCTGCCTCAAATTTGTAGAGGGAAGGATTAACAGTTTCCAATTCAAAGTCTGACACTGCTGATGTAACAGTGCTCAAAAACAGTCTTTAAAGACAGAAGTCTCAACAATACTGTCTAGAGAGGCTTAAAGGGTACAGCAGTCAAGGCTTTTAGCAAATGAAAGATAATTTAAAGCAAACTAAAATTAACCTTCAATAATATTTTAGAATAGCCTTCACAAACCCTCCAAATAAGGAAACTTGCAAACAGTGATTTACAGGACATATTAATTTTAAAAGATCTGCTGTTTTGCAACTTACGAAGTTGGCCTCATGCTCTCATGTCTCTGCTGGAAGGAAGGAGAGGGAGTGACAGCCTCTAGAGCTGACTGATTTACACGTGCAGCAATTTCCTGTTGTTGGAAGCAAAACGAAGAAATGCACTACATTACGCTATATTACAAAAAAACTGTTTCCTTTCACTTGCATCTGAATGTCAACTAGGACATTAAGAATTCTTACTGACAACTATATGGCAAAACAGAAGCCATAAATCTATGCTTACATTTATTCTGACATTAAAAAATTAACTAATTCACATTACCTCTGGGTTTTCACTCAGGTATATCTGTTTGGAGATGTTGTTTATTGTGCATATCCACTGAAAAATAAAGTCAAAAAGTGTAACTGTCTATAACAGCCATAACAATTGTCTATAATGGCTCATAATAATTTTCTACATACATATTTTTCACCCCATTTCTTCAGGTAACATGCCTCCTATGCATTTGAAACAATTTATTTTTTGAGAGAGATAAAAATGTGTTGAAACATCCTTCTGATGGCAAAAAACCAGAAGGTGATAATCAGCTAATGACTTTTTGGTCAACAATACTTGGTTACTACCCTTAATGTAAACTATTTGAGAATACTTATTCAGTTCTTCAACAAATTGTTGACAATTTGATAGTGCATACATTCAAACTTTAATAATTAGGTGAAAACAGTGGTCATGATATAGAATTTAAAGCCTTGGACAAGATATGGCTGACAGGCACCTTTCTTTTCCCTAGTTCTTTCAGCATCCATATAATACTTCTACAATGATGATATTATGTCATGATAGATTTGTCTAGTTCCATCCTCCTCAATCAGATGTTCTCCAAATGTCTATCTAGATCAGGGGTAGGCAACCTAAGGCCTCGGGGCCCCGCATGTGGCCCCCCGAGGCCTCTGGACCGGCCCCAGGCCAGTCCTGCCACCGCTGACGCCACCCCCCACCGCCCGCCATGATGATATTGATTATTGTTGTTATTACTTGTTCTTGGGGTTTTCTTGGCAAAATCTCCACAGGGGTTTTGCCATGGCTTTTCTGGGGCTGAGAGAGTATGCATGGATATTTTTTAAATTTTTTATTTTTATTTATTTATTTATTTATTTATTCATTTATTTATTGTGCTTCAGCCCCCCAATTGTCTGAGGGACAGCAACCCGGCCCTCGGCTCAAAAAGGTTGCTTACCCCTGATCTAGATGGTCCACAAATTCAGGGAAATGATGGTCAGAATTCAACAATCAGTTCAACTAGTTTTGTGCCCTGTGCCTGAATTGCTTTAAAAGCTGTCATTACTCCAATATCCCAGCTCCTATTGAATAGCAGCAGACTTCCGAGACAAAGGAAACAGAAAAGAGTTTGGGACGTGTTTGGGGGATATAAGTTTTACAATGTGTGTGAAGGGGTGAGGAGTTTTAAAAAACACTGCTTTAGTGAAAACCTTTGGGCTATTTGAACACTGCCCTAGGAACCTGTACCCTCAGAGTTCTATGAATCTCTATGTTCCTTCCCTTTCAAATAGTGTTTTTTCCCTCTGCTTGTAGAACTGTCTTGTCCTACCATATGTTCCTATTAGTAGGACTTAAGTAACAAACAAACAAAAAGACATCTGATTTTGGTAGCAGTTTTTTCACCTTCCAAAGACTATCTGAATTGTTCTGCTACAGAAAAAAATGAGATCTTGTAGCACCTTAAAAGATTAACTCACTAAATGCAGCATAAGCTTTTGAAGGTGGGCATAGTTGTGTCAGATGTGTGTCTTTAAAGAGCTTCTTAAGCAGATCCATTAATGGTCTTCAATGAAATGCATTAATTGTCAAAAAATTGATATTTTCTTTGTTTTCCTTGTTACTTCATGTTTTTCCTATTACGTTCAATTTTAAGGTAAAAACTGTTAGGGTATGCAGACAGCAGGATTTAGCATACACACATGCAGAGTAGATGCACGTAGGCAGGAATGCCCAGAAACTGGTCTTCTGTGAAGTCTGCTCCAGACAGCACAGGAAAAATCCTCCCATGTGCAGATGCTGCTTTCAGCTTGGAGAAATGAATCTCTGAACAGCGAGGCTTCACTCAGTGAGGGCTTTAATCTTTATTGCAAATATTTACAAATATACACAGAGTATCAGACGTCCATCTTGAATACCGTATTTTCCGGCATATAGGACAACTTTCTAAGCAGGAAAAGTTGGAGTTAAAGCTGGGGGTCGTCTTATACAGCAAGTATAAAATGGAGGAGGTTGAGAAAGACTCCTCCCACAGAGGAGGGAGGGGGGAAAGAAGGAGCCCAATGGGAGAGAAGGAGGAGGAGGAGCAGGAAGACCACTCTGAGGCTGGGGAAAAAGCCTCGGAGAGAGAGGAGGAGGAGCCTGAAGAGGAGGTATTTAGTATTTTCCTTCTTCCATTTCCTTTTTCTGTGTTTCCAATCTCTACAGAGCATTCTATAAGCACCTTTTTAATGTTTAATTTTCTTGAGAAAATGTCTTCCTCCTAGTAGGTGTAGGTGTGCATTTAATTGGCCAAATTTCCTTTGGGAGCAATAACTGTGCAAGGATCAAACTCCTGATGTAATGATTATTTGAAATAGTCTGCATCAGGACAGAGGATTTGCCTTTGCTTTTCCCTGACGTTTGTTCAGAAAGGGTTTGCCTTTGCTTTTCCCTCAGGCTGAGACAGTATGACTTTCAAGACTGTTGTTGTATGCCTTCAAGTCCTTCCTGACTTTTGGCAACTCAAAGATGAAGTTATCCTGGGGTTTCCTTCGCATGGTTTGTTCAGAAGGGGGTTGCCTTTGCTTTTCCATGAGGCTGAGACAGTGTGACTTTCAAGACTGTTTTTGTTGTTGTGCATCTTCAAGTCGTTTCCAACTGATGATGACACTAAGGCAAACCTATCATGAACCTATCATTTCTTTCCTATGTGTTTTTTCAGACAGGGTTTGCCTTTGCCACCCTCTGGGGCTGAGAGAGTGTGACATCTAAGATTGTTGTTGTTGTTGTATGCCTTTGAGTCATTTCCGACTTACAGCAAACCTAAGACTCATAGTGTTTGCTTGGCAAGGTTTCTTCAGAGGGGAGTTTGCCATTGCCAACTCCTGAGTCTGAGAGAATGTGACTTGCCCAAGGTCACTCAGGGGGATTCCATGGCTGAGCCAGGATTCGAACCCTGGTTTCTAGAGTCATACTCTGATACTCAGACAGGGTGACCAAATCTCTTCAATGCAAAGGAGGACAAGTCACTACAAAAAATGTAGGACATACAAGAAAAAAAGGTAGAGAAAGCTAAAAACACTAATATGAATGTAATTCTATGCTTCTTAGCCATGCTCAAAATGGAGGATGTTTTAATGGTCAAAATGGTGACTTTTAACCTTATCATGGGGCGTTCTTGGCATGTTTCTTCAAATGAGGGTTACCATTACCATCCTCTGAGGCTGAGTGTGTGACATGGCCAGGGTCACTTACTTGGCTGCAAATTGTACATACCCCAGGATGCATCACCTAGTATATTGGCAGTCTTCCCTCCAACACTTTCTCTTTTCCCCCCAACCATCTCATAGCTGGGAGATGGAAATAATTTTTAAAGCAGTATTTATGGTAAATCAGGACTGTTTTTGAAAAAGTAAGGTCCAAAATACACTGCAGAAATTAATGTTAGGGAACGTGGGAGCTGTAGTTTGTTGTGTTTATAAGTGACAGTTTTTCTGCATGTCATAAGCATTTGAATTAAATTTACCATATTGAAATCAAATCTGATTTTTATTTGGTGTGTGTTGGAAAGGGGGGTCATCTTATACGGCGAGTATATCCCAAACTCTATATTTTGACTGGAAAAGTTGGGGGGTCGTCTTATATGCCGGGTCGTCTTATACGCTGGGAAAGCGGTACTCACAGCTATATAGACTATCAAAGTGCTTTGCCAACCACCATCCACAACCAACCAACAACAGAGATACAGTCCTCTTGAGAACATGTGACGGCCATGCACTAATGAAACCTGGCTGGTTTCATCCCCAGTGCTCGTTGCATCAGGACTGTTGCATCAGACCTGCCATGATGCATACCCAGCTTGTCTCATCCACTGTGCATGTTGCATCAGACTGCCCATGATGCACAACTTGCCAAATGCTGACTCATGTACCTGTCACTTGAACTGTAGTAACCCTGTTACTATTGCTCCAGTTCCTCTCAGTGGCCACCTCCATGTTATTTTCCAGACCAGGGTGCCACATGGTCTTCACAAAAACTTCATCTTTTCAAGTCCTCATTGTATTTTCTCCCCCCAAAAACTAGTCTCCATAAAGGAAATAAATTTTCAATGCAATTAAAAAAATTATATACTTTTTGGTTTATTTTCCTGAGGAAAATGTTTTTTTAATTATATATTTATTTTAAAATGATAAATATAAATTATTTGTATAATTTATAAAAATGTATCTAAAAGTATAAAAAGCAGAGCCAGCATGGTGTAATGATTGAAGTGCTGGACTACAACTCTGAGGACCAGGGTTTGAGTATCTTGATCAGTCATGGAAACCCACTGGGTGACTTTGGGCAAATCATACTCTCAGCCTCAGATGAAGGCAAATGCAAACCCCCTCTCTACAAATCTTGCCAAGAAACCCCTCTGATAGGCTCCCCTCAGGGTCATCGTAAGTTGGAAATGATTTGAATATATGCAACAATAACAATTTTCCTGGGGAGTGGGTGCACAGCTTGTCAGATTGTAAAAAGGCTGAAGAAACCCACCCCAAAGTTAAGAACCACTGCTAAAAGAGCTGAATGTTTGTTTACTGCTCCCCTACTCTCCATGACACTTCGTAGCTTACCTCTTCATAGTCCTTTTTGCTCTCTGCTTGCAAAATAGAAGATCTTGAAGAAAAAGAGATTTAAAAATTTAGTTGTACATCATGAAAGAAAACTAATCTTTGATTTATTGAAAATTATATTGCATTTAGTCAACATATTTCTTTATTCAAAACATAATTAGCAGTTAATGTTCTCTGAACTCAGAACAGAACAGTCCAAATGTTTCACATGTGGAGTAGTCATCAGTATGTTGGTGGCTGTCAGCCCTTAGAGGTGGCACATACCCAGCTGTGTACATGAGCAAAGGTCTTGAGGCAACTATTCAGTGATACAAATGAAAATGTGAGGAAGAATCTCAAACCATGAGATATCTATTGTTGCAAGACTTTGGCCCTACAGACAATATCAAGCCCTAATCAACTGACTTACCTATTTTATGCAAACAACACTTTGGACTTCACTAATAATGATAGATGGTATCCTGTTGGTGAATTCCCGGTGTGCATCAGTCTAAAGTCACTGAAATTCACTTTTTTGGTCACTGAGGAGCATGGAATTCTCTACTGACCATGCAATGACCAACCTGCCCTGTGAACCCAGTCCTTTCCTGGTTGGAAGAGAGTGGTGGGAGCAGCAGACAAGCATCCAACTCTTTCCGTATAGCTAGTTGCACAACAATGACATTATGAGCAGAGAACTCCTCCAAAGGAAATACCTGGGTTCAAGGGACTACAGTTAAGATAAGGTGGGTTTGGGGGAGAGGCTAGATAGGAGACTATCATACACCTTCCTACGCATGGCAGCAGCCAATCAGTTTTATACAATGGCTATTTTCCCAGTTCAGTTAAAAACAAAAATTCATGTCACATCCCTTTCTGCCCACCTACCCACACTAAGCCCTCTTTTTTAAAAAAGAAAATCTATCCAAAGAAGCAAAAACAACACTGTTTTTCAACAGAAACATTAGCTAAGAAAAAGTAGGAATAAATACATACTTTTTGCCATCAAAAGATGTTATTTGAAAGCAGTATCTTCTATCTTCACAGTCCACAGCCATGACTGAACAGTTGTCTATATCCATAACAAGTCCTCCAGCTACATCACCTCTTGCCTGGCTCATTAGATTTCCACCCTGAGTGAAGTAAAACTGTCTGTCCCAGCTGTAAGACATGAGCCCTGTTTTACTGAAATAAGAAAGTAGATTGTCATAATATATCTATCTTTAAAATACCAGACTGAATTAGAAAAAGTCTGATACTATGTACAAAATGCATACATAGTTGAAATGTTGAAATATAAACAATGAATAAATAAATGTATCCAAGTGACCAAATATAAAGGTAGTACGGAAATCAAATAAATACAGTTTATACAAATGTACATCATCGATAGCTTATTTTAAAGGGTTACTGCTTTATATATTATTTTGGCTTTGAAGCAATCACAATTAACTCCCACATCCTCTCTCATTCAACAATGTCCTGGAATTAATTATGTGGAAAAGTAACTGTTCATAGCTGCAGATGAATATGGCCACAGGAAAGATTTATTTGTCACAGGTCTCAGCCCACAGGGGTTCCAATTTAGCATGGTCAGAAATATTCAAAGAATCTGTTATGTAAAGCCAGTGAGATGGCTGAATTTGGAAAGTGAGAAGGCTCATTAAGGCTTCTACAAGTACAGAAAACTTGGATGATGAAGCAAATATAAAAATCAATGAGGGGAAAGAATGGCCTACACTCAAGTTCCAAAAGTAGTGAGATTAATTGCAGACAAACTTCACTTGCAGAAAAAGGGGAGGGGGTGGGAGGAAAGGAGAAATCTAGCAATACTTTTAAGACTGATTCATTTAAACCTGAACTTCCATGGATTTCAATCTGCTTCAGGCATACTGACAGAGTTAATGTCAAACCCAGGTACGTTAACAGTTACATAGTTGTAGGGATGGGATTGCAGCACACAAAAAGACTCAATTTGTGATATTCACCATAAAGCTTCAAACAGTCCTGTAAGGTGATACAGGTTTGTCATATTCCCGCCTCCCACTTTCCTTTTTATGTCAACACAAACTCTCTCTCTGAAAATGCTTCATTTGAAGTTGTTATTGAACCTCTATACAGAACTATCAGGAAGTACTAAAGTTCATTCAGTGACAGAGTCAGTCAACACTCTTAACCTAACTCATCTCACAAGATTGTTCTGAAGATAAAGTGCACAAGAAGGAAGGCCATGTACTTTGTTCTGAACTCCATGGAAGAAAGGTAAGAAATAAATGAAATTAAATAAAATTCCAAAGAGACAATCCACTTTTAAAATTGAATAATGTCTTTGTTTTGTGAAGTGCTAGCTGCTGCAACAAGCATATTAAATGAAGGTTCAAGTGTTCTCCCACGTGTGCCTACCACCTCCCTGGATCTCAACCAGAGAACCCCGAGGCATCCTAAAAATTAGTAATATGACATGAGATTTTACAAACAAGATCAGCTACATAAACCAATGAAAGAATTAGTGTAGTGTGCTAGACTCAAATGTAGTGTGCTAGACTCAAATCCTCAATGCTATCATGGGTCTACCTAGGTGTATTGAACCACTTCAGTGTAACATATTTCCTTACAAAACTGTTGAATATTAAGGGTAGAACTATGTGTGCCAACCCAAGTACTGTCAAAAATGGGCTGGATGAGGAAAAACAGATTGAGACTGAATCCAGACAAAATGGAGGTGCTAACAGTAGAGGCCCCAAACCAGGAATTGGGTTGCAACCTCCAGTCCTGGACGGGGTCACACTCTCCGTAAAGGACTGTGTTCGCAGTCTGGGAGTACTCCTTGACTCGTCGCTCCTTATGACTAATCAGGTAAATGCAACGGTCAGGAGTGCCTGTTATCAGCTTCGGCTGATACGCCAGCTGCGCCCTTTCCTGGAAGTAAGGGACCTTGAGAATGTGGTGCACGCACCGGTAACCTCACATCTGGATTTCTGTAATGCGCTCTACATGGGGCTACCCTCATGCTTGGTCTGGAAACTTCAATTAGTACAAAATATGGCAGCCTGAGTGGTCTCCGGAACATCTAGGAGAGACCACATAGCTCCGGTATTAAAATCTCTCCACTGCCTGCCTATTAGTTTCTGGGCCCAGTATAAGGTGCTGGTTATCACCTTTAAAGCCCTAAATGGCTTGGGTCCATCCTATCTTCGGGACTGCCTCCTCCCATATAATCCTCCCCATGCACTCCGGTCCTCTGGGAGGAATTTGCTCCAGCCACTAAAATCTAGGCTGTCGGCAACCTCCCAGAGGGCATTTTCAGTAACCGCCTCAGATTATGGAACGGCCTGCCAGACGAGATCCGTCAGATTACAAATTTAAGCAGCTTCAAAAAAGCTCTGAAGATGGATCTCTTCCGGCAGGCCTTTCCTGATTAGCTTCTTAATTAGATCCCGGCCTCAGAAGCAGTGCCTCGTCACCTCTTTCTGCTCTTGCTTGCTCACGGCTTGTATTTGTCTGTTTAATTGTTTTAATTATTTTAAAAAAAATTCTTGAGATTTTATGTTAATTTTTAATATGTGTATTTAATACCTTTTTAATGGGGGGGAGGGGAGGGTCCTAGGGTTTGGTTTGTATTTGGTGTAATTTTAATTGTTGTAAGCCGCCCTGATTGTTTTAACAGAGGGGTGGGGTATAAATAAATTATTATTATTATTATTATTATTATTATTATTATTATTATTATTATTAAAAAGTGTGAATGCTGAAAACAAGAGTTAAAAAATGGACCAAGAAAGTTGCCAATACAATATTGAGCATCGTCACAGAAACTGGCCACAGTAAGAGAGAGATAATATATGATATCCACAGGAAGAGTGGCTTTAAACTATTATATAAAATTTATCTGGAATATGTCAGAAATCATCCACCTGTCTCATTTTAAAGTACAAGATAGTTAGCAAGACCACTGCTAACAAAGGGTTAAATCCATTTTATTGACAAATAGAGTAGATTTGTTGAAATAAATACAGCTTACAGTATTTATTTATTTGAATGGGTCTACTTTAATTAGGACTAAAATTGTCCTTTTCAAACTCTTGTACAGAAGATATTGGTTCTTACTTCCTTGCATTAAGATAACCAGCTTTTCGAGTAAGGTTCCTTTGTGGAGGAAATTTTGTAGTATCAGGGTCAGGCGAATAGAGTGGGTCACTGGCTATATCCAAATCCTCTATAGTCTGCTGCATTATCTCTACTTCTTGATCCATTTCCTTGCGAACCCTAAAAAAACAAGGAGAACTTTTAAACTTTTAGTTATAAGAACTGTAAGAGATCTTTTTAAAAAGAGGTGTTGATGCACTGGTTCTAGGAGGAAAAAACTTAACTTACTCTTGAACACTTGTTCCAATATTTGTTAAAAATTCTTCCAGCTGTTCAGAAAAATTTTCTGAGCCCATCCTAAAGAAGCTTATCTTTTAAAAAAAGACAATTAAATTGTTAAAATATATAATTTATATTAAAACATATAATTTTCTTCATGCAGATATAAAATTCAGTTTTAGACTTAAGGCAAGACACAAAATACACTGTTCATACACAAGAAAGAAATTAGTCCACACCATATGATTAAGGGTACATCTGCACTGTAGAAATAATGCAGTCTAACACCACTCTAACTGCCATGGCTCTGTCCTACATAATCCTGGGATTTGCAGTTTTGTGAGGCACCAGCCCTCTTTTGCAGGGAAGGCTAAAAATCTTGTAAAACTACAAATCTCAGGGTGCCACAGGATGGAGCTACAGCACTTAAAATGATGTCAAACTGCATTATTTCTACAGTGTAGATGTGCCATAAATAAAGATCAACTTGAGAAAAAGATTTACTTTTTTCTTGTTTACAACTAGTGTAGAAGGGAGAGCCACTTCTGGATGAACTGTACCACGTTCAACCTGTGTTTATATATGCTTACTTTTCTCTAAAATAGATACTCAGTTAAAGATAGAGATACTCGGTCTGCCTGTTTTATTTAGAGAGACAGATTTATGTACTGGTTTGTAGATACAGAAGAAGCTTGAATGTTCAGAGCACTGCTGTCAGATATTGTCAAACCTGTTTTTTTGTTCCTTCTTTTGTCCCTAGCTCTTACTAGTAGAATCACATTTTATGTTGGTGCCATGAAAATTCAGAACACAAGGATACAGTACTCCCTTGTATCATTGCCATGGACACTTCAGAAATTCTTGACTGACACAACAAAATCCAAAATGCAATGAAGGGGCATCACAGTTGTCTCTGCAGTAGTGTCACTGTGGGATATCCAGTAACTCTTAACAACAAATGCTCAGTTATTTAAGCAAAATAATTTACTCACACAAATAATTTCAAAACTCCTATTTCTATAGATACTCACCTGAGCTTGCATGTAACCTAATAAGGGTTCTAACATGGCAATTTTCTTCTTATACTGCAGAGTATTTAATGCACAGAAATAATGCATCATAGTCTGATGTTGTTTCTTTCGGGACGTGTACACATCTTCCATAACTTCATATTTGACCTAAAAAGAAACAAAGAAACAGAATGTTTGACTCATGACAGAACACTTTAACATAAAAAGATGTCATATAGAATTTATGAAACAATAATTTCCTTATGAACTGAGAAAGATCTAAAATAAACATTCATGTTTTTAAAAAATAATTTCTCTCTGTCTTTCATTCTGATCTTAATGATCATAAATGTAAAGTATTTAAAAATATCCCACATGGCAACATCACACGGGAAAACAGGTTTTGTTTTCTGTACAAGAGCTTGAATTGTTAAGAGTATATAACCATTTATAACCATCAACTACGTGTGTGTGCGTGTGCCCTGACATGGCCTGTTCTTATGACAATCCCATGGGGTCTGCTTAAGCAAGGAATACTCAAGAGATGCTTCTGCTAGTTCAATTCTCTGAAATATAGCCTACACCACCTAGTATTCATTGGCAATCTCCATCCAAGTACTAACTAGGACTGTCCCTTCTTGGCTTCCAGGTACAATTTAAGAATTACTCGCTCCTGCTACAGCCATTTTAGAAGGTGAAAGCAAGCTATTGAATAGAAAATTTAACCTTCTCATTCTCTCTCTTTTTTGACAGCCGACTATATCTGGTGATGGCAGCATCATGGTCTGAAAAAGAAAATTAGACTGCATTCAAGTTATAGTGACATGTTCAAGATGAAATTAACCTTCACAGAAGTCATGTTTCATTTTAATTAAATGCAAAGTTATATTAAAATTATATTAACTATAAAACAAAATATCACAGAAATTAGAAATTGCTGCTCTTTTCTTTCCTCCCCATTCCTATTGGATTTGCTAGAAATATTCAAAATCGAAACTACAATGTTTCTGATATTTTAGTTCTTCCAGAAATATTTCCACAGTTTGAGAAAGATAAGTAAAAAAACCTGATTTTAATAATGTCATCCTCAACAGATCCAGAAAACATCTGGAAATGAAGGCAGTTTCAGTTCAACGTATTGGAAGGGAATCAGGTTTGTGAAAGCTCTTTTAATATATTTTTTGTCATAAAATATTCTTTTTACCAACTAACAGAATGAAAATGCCCACTCACTAAATGTCAAGGAAAACCTTGCTATTCACAACAATCCAATCAGCACACCAAGAAATTAACATTTAAGTCTTACTTACCATTGCTTGAGATCTGGAAAACTTCTTTTAAAGTCAGTATCTCTGAAATTAAAATATTGCCTTTAAGCAGCCATATAATATTATTGCAATTTTATCTATGGTAATATTAATGTAAACTACAGAACAAGACTTGGTTCACCTGACTTGTACTAATCTTTAACAGAGTGATAACAAGTTTTTAAAAGGCTATAATGTTCCACTATGATTAAAGGGTTCTCTACAATGTTTGTGCAAGTGGGTGGTAATCTGCACAAAAGCCAGTTGCTTATCTGTGGTTCTTTGAGTGGCTGAGATGCCTTTTCCTCGGAAGGAATCATAGCTACAGATTCTGTCTAAATTGTAACAGTTGGTTCTAAAACCTAAGTACTAACAACAACTGTTCAATGGGCCAAAACATTCTGGCCAAAGGACAATTTCTCTGGCAAAGCCAACATCATAAACAAAGATACCTATCTTACAGAAGTGACTTTAGCTGATCAACCCTATTAGAACCGACATTATAAAAACTAGGTCCCATGTTTTTCCCTCAAGGAGAGAAAATAGAGGCTGTGCCTGTCCATATGTGGAACCTCTTCCAACTCCTGGTGAAGGAGAGGCAAAAAGGAAAAAGACAAACAGGAGAAGGCAGGAAAAACTAAGTAAGGGCAAAGAAGGAAAACTTTATAAAGATAAGTTCCCAAAGCCAAGGAAAGACCAAGTCTCATGGTTTCTGTCACTGTTGCACTCAAAGTAGAACTTAAAGCTTTAACACTGAAGTGAGAGGGCACTCTCCCTCCAAAAAGTCTATAGAAGGCTCTATAACAGAACCCTGCACAGATGCAGAATTCACACAAGTGAGACACACAGAGACACCGCGAGAAAGAACCAATTTTACCCACCCATCTGCTCAATTTGGGGATTTCCTATCACAAAAACTGCCCTCTATGAAATAGGTGTCCACTGTTCAGGGGAGCCTCCCAACCCTCCGGAGAGGTTTTCCAAGGGATGGGGTGGTCTTACAGGGATGGTGGAAGGAAAGAAAAGTTGTGCATTTTATTTGTACAACCACTGAACATAACATTAGGACTGAAAAATCAATCTTCCAATTGAAGCCATGTGGACTCAGAAAGAAAACAAAATAAAACATGCACAAAGATTTCATTCTTACATTTCAAGATGTCTAATTGGCAAGATATTTAACTGCAGGAATATTACAGTATTCTTACATAGTTTATTTTTAATTACCCCATAACTTTGTACCCCAATGCCTCTCATGGCTCCAGAACTACTCTCAATGGCCATGTCCAAATTCTTTAAAACAGACAGTGCTTTTACGTATCACTTGTCAGGCAGAAGCCCTAAATTTAATTGTTAGTCACAGCTAGAGTAGATTCAATGAAACCAATGTGTCTAATATCTGGACTATATTTTGGGATATATGAGCACAACTATCCATAAAGATAGCTATGCTGACATTGAATAAATGACTGTGTAGGCACACCAATTGTGTCAGTAACTACTGTACCTTTTAGATCTCTTTCCTTGAACTGGGTAATGGGAAACATCATGGCATCAGCTAACTGAGTTGACAGTACTGCATGACAAGAACTGAGCTAAGGAAAGAAAAGCCAGACACGTTTGTATGGAAATACAGATTCCTCCTGCTTCACAATGCTCATAGCCACATAAAACAATGAGCCAAACATTTTGTCTATTAAACCACACCTTTAACAAGCAGAGTGCTCATTCAGCTTGTTTGCTCCTGTTCTGTACTGCACCAGCATGTCCCTTTGTGAAGGGATAACAAAGTTACTTCCAAATCTGGAAGTATGATAACTCCCCAAAACAAGCCAAGATTCACAACAACAACAACAACAGGTTTAAATATGTTATATGAATCTGGCTTTTGGGCACAATAAACTATCATTTGAGGGTTGGAGGTTATGTTCATAGGTTCCCCCAAACTTTTTAAAATTTACTTATACTTATTGATTTTCATTTACTAACTTGCATAAGTCATGCTAAAAATACATTTCACTCTCTAATAGCCAATACGGGCTAGAACTCTAGATCAAGGCTTGATTCCCCACTCAGCCATGGAAACCCACTGTGTGACCTTGTGCAAGTCACACACTCTCAGCTCCAGAAACCCTTGTGATATGGTCGCCTTAGGTCACCATAAGTTGAAAACAACTTGAAGGCACAAAACAAAACAACAAGTTATCAAATACTGTTCATAGTATAAATTATATTGTGGTAGGGAACAGAGTGCAGGTATCAGCCTAGACCTTATTTGTACATGAGATAAATGATATCAGAAGACACAGTCATGCTTCTGACTTTTAACATCCTACCCATGCCTCCTGAGGTCAGACACTTTATGGTCACAGTACCTGCTAGAACTGGCACCACAACTAGGAGGCAACTCTGATCGAAGAACTTTCCTGAAGCTTAAGCTCAGAGCTAGGAAGCTTCACTCACCCCATGTTCTCTCCAATGAAGAAAAATGCACTGCAGCCAAAGCTAACCCCAGAACTGGTTACATGAACACTCCTAGAGCCAGTTCTAGAGACTTTGGACATATGATGACCCCCTGTTTTCTCTTACTGGGGAGAACATAGGGTAGACAAATCTCACTACCATGGGAGATGGAAAGTAAGAGAAGGGATTCTGCTGCATACCACTGGACTTCCATCTTGAAAAGAAGCAGGGGAGAATCCCCAGAAAGGTGCTGGGATGGAGCATGTCCCATACTGGATCAGGTCTTTAGGCAAGAAGTTTTCTCCTTATCTGATCTGCATCCTTCTTTGTCACATTTGCTTTCTTTCAGGATTTCACTGCTTATGAAACCTTTTGTTTTTCCCCTTCTACCGTATTTTTCGGCATATAGGACGCACTTTTTCTTCCCCAAAATGGGGGAAGGGAAGCTGGTGCGTCCTATATGTCGAATGTATGCTCCCTCCGAGGCCGCGGCTAACGCGGGTGGAAGGAGCATCGCTTTCCCTGGGACCGTGCTGGGGTCGGAGGACTCCTCCGACCCAGCATCACCCCAAGGAAAGCAACGTTGCTTTCCTTGGGACGATGATGGGGTCGGAGGACACCTCCGACCCCAGCATTGCCCCATAGAAAGCAACATTTTTTTCCTGGGGCAGTGCTGGGGTCGGAGGACGCCTCCGACCCCAGCATAGCCCCATGGAAAGCAACTTTTTTTTCCTTGGGGCAGTGCTGGGGTCGGAGGACGCCTCCGACCCCAGCATTGCCTCATGGAAAGCAACTTTTTTTTCCTTGGGGCAGTGTTGGGGTCGGAGGATGCCTCCGACCCCAGCATTGCCCCATGGAAAGCAACTTTTTTTTCCTTGGGACAGTGCTGTGGTCGGAGGATGCCTCCGACCCCAGCACTGCCCCATGGAAAGCAACGTTTTTTTCCTTGGGACAATGTTGGGGTCGGAGGATGCCTCTGACCCCAGCATTGCCCCATGGAAAGCAATTTTTTTTTCCTTGGGGCAGTGCTGGGGTCGGAGGATGCCTCCGACCCCAGCTTTGCCCCATGGAAAGCAACGTTTTTTTCCTTGGGACAGTGCTGGGGTCGGAGGATGCCTCCTACCCCAGCATTGCCCCATGGAAAGCAACTTTTTTTTTCCTTGGGGCAGTGCTGGGGTCGGAGGATGCCTCCGACCCCAGCATTGCCCCATGTAAAGCAACGTTTTTTCCTTGGGACAGTGCTGGGGTCGGAGGATGCCTCCGACCCCAGCTTTGCCCCATGGAAAGCAACGTTTTTTTCCTTGGGATAGTGCTGGGGTTGGAGGATGCCTCCGACCCCAGCATTGCCCCATGGAAAGCAACGTTTTTTTCCTTGGGACAGTGCTGGGGTCGGAGGATGCCTCCTACCCCAGCATTGCCCCATGGAAAGCAACTTTTTTTTTTCCTCTGGGCAGTGCTGGGGTCGGAGGAATCCTCCGACCCCAGCATTGCCCCATGGAAAGCAACTTTTTTTTCTTGGGGCAGTGCTGGGGTCGGAGGATGCCTCCGACCCCAACTTTGCCCCATGGAAAGCAACGTTTTTTTCCTTGGGGCGATGATGGGGTCGGAGGACGCCTCTGGCCCCAGCATTGCCCCATGGAAAGCAATTTTTTTTTCCTTGGGGCAATGCTGAGGTCGGAGGACGGCTCCGACCCCAACATCGGCCCAAGGAAAGCGTCCTGGAAAGCGTTGCTTTCTATGGGCCAACCCTGGAGAGGGAGGCGTCCTCCGACCCCAGGATCGCTGTAAGGAAAGCCTCATTGCTTTCCTTGGGCGGATGCCTGGGTCGGAGGTGTCCTCCGACTGTATTTGGTTAAGAATCTTTTTTTTCCTAGATTTTCCTCTGTTAAAATTGGGTGCGTCTTATATGCCCAAATAAACATTATTATTTTTTTAATGAAACACTTTGTGTGTGGTTGTGCCTGTTGATTTATAGCAATTCCATGAATTTCACAGGGTTTTCTTAGGAAAGGAATACGAGTGGTTTTGCCACTTCCTTCTCTGAAATATAGCCTGCAGCACCTGGTATTCATTGACAGTTTCCCATCCAAGCACTAACTAGGGTTGAACCTGCTCAGTTTCCAAGACAGAATTTAGTGCCTTTGGGATAATTACTGTATTTTAAATTGATTTGCTGGGGGGGTATGTTTCACAACAGTTGTTGTTATTATTGTGTGCCTTCAAGTTGTTTCTGACTTATAGTGACCATACCATAAGCTTTTCTTGTCAAATCTTCTCTACAAAGATTTGCCATGGCCTTCCTCTTAGGCTGGGAGAGTGGGAATTGCCGAAGGTCAAAGGTCAAAGGTCAAAGTTCTTTATTACGACCAATCGGTCAGCACAAAAATTACAATAAAACACATCTTAGATGTATACAATAATTCCTTACAGGAACTTGTCGGTTACTGCAGACATACAAATCTTGATTTAAACAGAAAAAGGAAAGAAATGGAGCAACATAATTATCCATACACCATAAAAGTTACAATCCAAATTGCCGAAGGTCATCCAGTGGGTTTTCAAGAACGAGCTTAGATTTGAACTCTGATCGCCTTCTGCAGCACACTGGCATTATACTTTCTAATTAGAATGCATTATTTTAGGGCTATTTTGTCATTACCTATTAAAATATTTTCACACAAAAAATTCTTTTATGCAGATACTCAAACCCTTCTGCCCTCCCCAATTTTTGTCTCTGCTCCACTCCCATGAAAAACTGCCTTACTACACCCTTGGGCGAAGCAATAATTTCAGGTGGCAGATGTTGACAAACAGCCCCCTCCAATCACACCTCCTGAGTGGTCTGGCCATCCCTCCCTGAATCACAGCCTCATCCTGTGCTCTTCTAAGCTTGCCTGCAACCTTCCGCAGCAAGAAAGGTTACTTGCCCAGATTCTAGTGATGAAGATTCAATTGACAGACCAGTTTCCTTCTCAGTCCCAAATTTGGGAAAAGGGCAGAATATAATAATAATTGGAACTGGTTTGCAAGGAGGAAGAAGCTTGCCACTGTGGTGACATTGGTCTTGCCACCACCAAGCAGATGGCCTTTAGTCATTGTCAAATAGAACAGGTTAATTTGTATTTAGTAGACTTCTAGCTAGGAAACTTTACTACCCAAAATTTGTTCTTACAATCAGTTTTCTCTCTCTTTTGGACCTTTTCTTCAAATTGTTCATTTTAGTTTAAGTCTAGTCATTTAAAGGACTTTCTCTTTTTCTTTTTCTTTTTCTTTTTTTGCAACAAACAAGATTTTCACCAATAATCCATGTCATTACCATGAAGAAAATAGTCATTTCATGGCGTATATGTTATTAATGTCTTTTAAAAACTTGTTTATTTATTTATTTAAACTTATTTATTTATAAACAATTTACGTGGACCTAAACCTTGGCTTTTATCTCTAGCATTTTATTACAATGGATCACCAGTCCTAAACCAGGTCCTCTGATACAATTACAACACTAAGCATGAATGACAAATAGGAAGTTACTCCAAAATGAACTTTGATAAATGCAGGAAAACACAACAGGACCTACTTAATTTAAAGACTTCAAATGAGATTCAAACATCTATTAAAAACAGCAGAAAAGTGTAAGTGCCACCACAGTGTTAAAGAAAAAACTCCAAACAAACTGGACTGTTGCAAACCATCAGTCTGGTTTGTAAATACATTGTCAAATGCTTGTTTGAAACGACTATAATAACTAAATAATTAATAAAATCTAGAAGCAATACATATAAGGCCTTACCTCATCTATCACTTTTGCAAATTGTTGCAGAGTAGAATTCATAACTTCATCATCCCCCCACAAGGGAAAGCGCTATCAAAAAACAAAATGAAAAGAAAATGCTTTTAATCAGAAATTAACACATTATTAAGGTTTACTGCAAACATAAAAAACATTCCAATATTTGATTACATTAAAATCACCAAAAATTCTTGCACTAACAAAAAATACATTGCTATTGTTCTGACATATTCAAAGAAGAAAACTTTGGATGATTATGGGCCAGGTGAAAAGTATCCCCCACCCCACCCTGGCTATATTAGTTAATTTAGTAGATTATATTGTACATGCATGCTCCCAAATATCTAATTAAATCAAGCAAGTATAGTTTTGAGTTGATATAAACCTGAAATATTTGTTACTTAGAGCAACCTCTATGATAATGACAAATTTAACATTCAACTCTTGTACTTTTTTAACAGTACAGGTAATATGCACAAATGAAGCAGATAAACCTTTCTCTGGTATGGAAATAACAAAGTGGAAATATCACATCTGCTTAATTTATTTGTGCCAGGCTACAACTAAAACACATATGAGCTGACAAACAGCAAAAAGTTGGCAACTGACCATTACAAAACATAATTTCATTCTGAGCCATACCTGTTTTTCATATTCTTTTAGAAGCTTTGAAGTCAAATGGGTTGCTGCACTCAATTCATTCTGGTTGGCAAAGAAAAAAAATTTTTTTGTACTGATAACAGACAGATATTACACAGATACACCATGAAATGAATCCAAAGAACTAGGAAAGTCATCATGTTCTGAATTATTTATAATCATGATTAGTGGTGCTTGGCTATGCTTTTAGTTCAATTTATTTGTATTTTTTTTTGTCACAATCAATTTCACACTTTTAGAGTACAAATTGTGAATAGCAGACTTCAAGGTCAGAGACTGGGTTACCATTTGAAAAAGCAACACTATTCCTTCTAAAAGAAAAATTTCACATCAAGTGGTTTCAATTTTTTAAAAAAAAATACTAACTGCAAACCACAGGAAGGTTGCTTATTTGCTAGGGGACATTCAAAATAATTCTTGGGGAAAAGGTATTTTTTAAACATCATGCATATACAGTCGGACCTCTGTATCTGCAAGGGATCCGTTCCGGACCCCTTCTCCCAGATACCAAAATCTGGTCCTGTTCAGTGTGACTTAGTATTCCCAGGTTAAGTGTGCAAAAATTGTGAACTGGAACAAAATGCAAGGTTTTACTTTAAACATGGGATGGGAATTATGTATTCCTCCAGACATTCTTGAATTCCAAATTCCAGCATGCCTGATCACTGGGTATGCTGCTTTTATACTGTTTTTATACTACTTGGAGCTTCAGTCCAACAACAACTGAGAGCTACAGAAAAACAACCAAGTTGTAAGGGATTTCCTTCTCAATTTCCATTGAACAATTTTATGGCGAAGTCCATTCACATGTCAAGTCAATGTACTGTTGCATGTATCTCTTGCAGGCACAAAAGCACAATCTATAATTATTTAAATTGTTGCCAACTAATGAATAGTAACAATGTTTAAACCTAAAACATGCAGCATCCAAACCTAGATAAGTGGCTGAGAAAAAAGCTACATTACTGCAGAATTTGCAAGGCTTAATATTTAACTGTGAAACATAAAATAAGCCTAAATCAAACAAATAAATCTTTCCCATGACAGAACCAAACAGCAAGCATCATGAAAATATTACAGTAAAACCCTCTGACATACACATACACACACAACATACACTAAGCTGCTAAAATTCTGAGAATTAAAGTCTTCCCTTGAGCTCTCATGACACAGACTAATACAGAAAACAGTGTATTAATCATATAATTTGGAAATACAGTTCCAGATTTGCCAATTTCCAGATTCTGCATTCATCAACCATACCTGTGCATCATAGATTCGGTGCATGGCTTGATATAACTGGCTAACGTATCTGGAAATTGCAGCAGCATCTTCTTCAAACACACCCAGCAAAGACCGTGTCTAAATATCAAAGAGATAATGCTTATTTTCATAACACTGCTATTACCGTATTGGAAACAAATTCAAACACCACCAAATCCAATAGCCATCAAACATAGAGCACCCTTTAAAGCAGGGGTGGGCAAAATGCAGCCTATAGAAACATAACTGTGGCCCTCAGGGCTCCCAAGGGGACAAAAAAGATTGCCCAAAAGCCCACAAGGGAGTATGAGGGGCATTTCTGCCACATTTTGGAGCCTCTTAGGCCATTTCAGATCCAGAAAAGGCATCACCAGAAATAACTTTTGGGCTCTTCCTGGTTTAAAAGGATGGTTTAAAAGATACTGACTTGACAGCTCCCACAGATGCATGAATAATCAATCCCAAAGACACCAACATAGAAACTGGGAAACTAAGAGAAAAGGAAAGCTATATGAATGATTCTCAGGAAACGACAACATCAATACCCTTACTGACTTTAAATGATTGACAGCCAATATCAATGATTGACACCCCTCTGACCCTAATTTCTTGGAACATCGCTGGATGGAAAGCTAGAAGCAGAGACCCTTCTTTTATGTCCTTTATCACCAGACACGACATCATCTTTCTTCAAGAAACTTGGTTAGCGGAAGAACTGTATGTAGAAGGCTATAAATCAATAGTTCTAGATGCAGTGCCAGGTAAAGGCCATGGGAGGCTTTGCGGGGGACTAACTGTGTTAATATCTACTTTGCTACAAACGCAGATATCTAAACTATCCACCCTAGACCAATATGCCCTAGCAATACTATTACAATTCAAAAATTTCTTATTGTGTCTGATTAATGTTTACATTCCTCCTTTACAAGGGCATGCAAAGATAAAAGATGTTTGGGACAAATTGAACTGTTATGTTAAAAACTTAATGGTCGGCAAAAAACTTTGAGGTGTGACCCAGACCACAAGAAAAACTATCAAAGGCAAAAAAATCTAGGGAAAAGTAAAATGAATCAAAAAACCTCAATTTTTTAAAGAACAAAATAGAAAAAAGGGGATAAATAAAAAATGAGTTTAAAATGTTGCCAAACTCTATAGGCAAATAAAAATCCAAGGTTCTCTATGCAAAAGCCGGATAAAAATAAAATAATACTCAAATGCACAACTCCAAATAGGAGGGATAACAATACAAGCCCAATGCAGGACCAAAAGTATTGCCAATCTGTTTAGGCAGATAAAAAACAAAGGTTCACAAACTGTAAATTAGATTAATGCTCAAAATACATATAGGAAGGATACAATATAAGCCCAATTCTGGAGCATGAATTAATGCTCAAGCCTTATGCATATAGCCGATAAGTACTAGGCTGGAAAACTATAACTCCCACCCAATAGACAAATTGTGGGGAGATGTTTAACATACAAGCCCAATACAAGACCATAATACTCAAGCCTTATGCATATGTCCAATAAGTACTAGGCTAGGAAACTATAAATCCCATCCAATAAACAAAATGTAAGGAGATGTTTAACATGCAAAATATATATAGAATAAAATATTCAATATCTCCAGAAATGCAAATGGAAGGGATAACAGTGCAAGCCCAATACAAGACCAAACGCGTTTCGACACTAGGTCTTCTTCAGTGGTCAAAAATGCTGAAGGAAGAAAAAGAGATTGATGATATCAATAATTTCAGCCAAAGTTAAATCACAATTGCTATATGGTGCACAAATAGGACCCTATAGTGCCCAACACCTTTAGAACGAGTACAAACAAATTTTCTAAGGAAGATATTCCAGGTAACTCGTTGTGTGCCAAACGTCGTAATAAGAAGGGAAGCAGGAGTTAGCAAAATCGAGACAAGTATGTGGATTAACATCTTCGCTTACTGGCTCAAATTAAATAAAAATCCTAGCGGGCTAACTAAATTTGTCTTGGCAGACTCACATAAATCTTCCTGGGAAACAGCAATAAAAATTTTAAAGTATTTTTAAGTCTTTCTTAAATCCAATCTAACTGTAAAGATGGAAGTGTCAGGAGGTACGGCGTAGTGTATTTGTCAACCTATTGATAAGTGTTAACTGGGGACTCAGTCATAGTATAGGTGTGGTTAACGTCGTTAGCCTAATTAAAAATATCCACCCAAATGAGTAGTACCTCATAGATATTATTGTTCTGCCACACTATGTTGTTGGTAGGATAACCCTCCTGTTTTATAATTTTTATAATTTTTATTCAATTATATTTTATAAATACCATTATTTGATATGATAAAAGCATTTTAAAATGTTTTCTGTATACAATGCTGTGAAGTGAATGGTAACTAACTAGTAATACTGTTTAGTTTTTTTCTTTCTCCCAGTTAAAGGGAATGACTGTAGTTACTAAACCAAAGTGTCCTAGGAATAGTACCATACGCTTAGAGCAGGGGTAGGCAACCTTTCCCCTTTAAGGGCCGAGAGACTTCAGCTCCCAGAAGCCTCAGCCATGTTGGCCAATAGTCCCATGTTGGCCAATAGCTCCTGGGATTCTGGGAGCTGAAGTCCCTCGGCCCTTAAAGGGGAAAGGTTGCCTACCCCTGGCTTAGAGTAATGTATGAAGCCATACCATTTCATCTTATTGAAGTTATTAGAATTTCCAGCTATCATGGGGTTTTGATAATTATACTATCTTACTTTTGTCTTTGTACAAATTACAAATTAGGATTTGTCTGTAGTTATCAGTATGTTCTCAAAAGAAGCTATTGTATACAATTAAGAAGTATTGTATTATAACTTGTGCTGGCCGAATGGCCGTAATAAAGAAATTGAATTGAATTGAAAACAAAATGATGGCCAATAGATTGGAAAAGATCAATATACATTCCCATCCACAAAAAAGGAGACAGAAGAGACTGCAGCAACTGCAGAACCATAGCACTAATCTCCCATGTAAGCAAAATCATGCTCAAAATTCTGCAACATAGGCTCCAACCATACATGGAAAGAGAAATCCCAGAGGTTCAAGCAGTGTTCAGGAAAGAAAGAGGCATGAGGGACCACACTGCAAACATACGATGGCTAATGGAGTGTAGCAGGGAGTTCCAAAAGAAAATCAGCATGTGCTTTACAGACTACAGCAAAGCCTTTGACTGCATAGATCAGGGGTAGGCAACCTAAGGCCCAGGGGCCGGATGCGGCCCCCCAAGGCCTCTGGACCGGCCCCAGGCCGGTCCTGCCGCCGGCCCCCCGCCATGATGATATTGATTATTGTTGTTATTACTTGTTCTTGGGGTTTTCTTGGCAAAATCTCCACAGGGGTTTGCCATGGCTTTTCTGGGGCTGAGAAAGTGTGCATGCATATTTTTTTTATTTTTTATTTTATTTTTTATTTTTATGTTATTTTATTTATTTTTTTATTTTGGTGCTTCAGCCCCCCAATTGTCTGAGGGACATCAACCCGGCCCCCGGCTCAAAATGGTTGCCTACCCCTGGCATAGATCATGAAAGGCTATGGAAAGCCCTTAAAGACATGGGAGTGCCAACACATCTGATAATCCTGATGAGGAATCTGTACTCAGGACAAGAGGCTACTGTCAGAATAGAACACAGAGAAACAGAATGGTTCCCAATTGGCAAAGGAGTCAGACAAGGCTGCATTCTATCACCCTACCTATTCAACTTATATGCAGAACATATTGTAAGGAAAGCAGGCTTGGACATGGAAGGAGGAGTGAAAACAGGAGGAAGAAATATCAACAATCTGAGGTATGCTGACGATACCATAATACTAGCAGAAAACCTCACAGACCTGGAACAACTACTAAGGAAGATCAAAGAAGAAAGTGCAAAGGCAGGTTTACTGTTGAACATAAAGAAAACAAAAATAATGACCACAGAGAACTTATACACATTTAAACAAGACAATGAGGAATGAGAAATAGTAAAAGAGTTATCATATCTGGGATCAAACATTGATCAGAATGGGAACTGCAGCCAGGAAATCAAGAGATTAAGAATGGGGAGGGAGGCTATGAAAGAACTAGAAAAGATCCAAAAATGTAAAGAGATACAACTCAGCACAAAAGTCAGAATCACACAAGCCAGCGTATTCCCTATTCCCATGTATGGATGTGAGAGCTGGACAGTCAAGAAAGAAAATAGGAGGAAAATCAACGCATTTCAGAAAATATGGTGCTGGAGAAAGCAAAGCAGCTTCATTTATATACTGCTTCATACTATGGAGTGTCTAAGCCAGGGGTAGGCAACCTTTCCCCTTTAAGGGCCGAGGGACTTCAGCTCCCAGAAGCCTCAGCCATGTTGGCCAATAGTCCCATGTTGGCCAATAGCTCCTTGGATTCTGGGAGCTGAAGTCCCTCGGCCCTTAAAGGAGAAAGGTTGCCTACCCCTGGTCTAAGCGGTTTACAACTTTGCCCCCCAACAGCTGGGTACTCATTTTAGTGACCTGGATGCAGGTCTGAGTCAAGCCTGAGCCCGGGCTAGTACTGAACTCACAACCTTGTGGTCTATGAGTGAGTGGCTACAGTACAGGCATTTAACCACTGCAGCATCAGAAGAGTGCTGAGGATCCCATGGACAGCCAAAAGGATAAACAAACGGGTCCTAGAGCAGGTCAATAATAAAATAATAATAAAATTTATTTTTATCCCGCCCCTTTGTGTAATGCAAACGGGGTGGCTTACAACTTTAAAATATACAATTATATCCCACAATCCCACCCCCCTTAAAATACAATTAAATAATAATAACAATTTAAAACACATTTAAATAATAACACAAAAACAAAGAAACAATAACAATAGCTCTAGCTAATCAGGGATGAGCAGGATGGCTGTCTTTTGATGGCCAGGATATCTAATTGGGAAAGGGCTGCTGGAAGAGATCCATCTTAACAGCCTTTTTAAAGCTGTCTAAGGTGGTAATATGATGGATCTCATCCGGCAGACCATTACATAATCTTGGAGCAGTAGCCGAAAAGGTCCTCTGGGTGGTTGCAGACAATCTCGTTTTTATCGGCAGCAACAAATTCCTCCCAGAGGACCTAAGTGCGCGGGGTGGATTACACAGAAGGAGGAGGTCCCGAAGACAGATTTGACCCAAGCCATTTAGGGCTTTAAAGGTGGTAACCAACACCTTGTACTGGGCCTGGAAACTAATGGGTAGCCAGTGAAGTGATTTTAGGATCGGTGTTATATGGTCTCCTCTCGTTATTCCTGAGACCAACCTGGCTGCCATATTCTGTACTAGTTGAAGTTTCCAGACCATGTACAAGGGTAGTCCCATTTATTTTATTTTATTTTAAACTTTATTTCATAAAAACAAGACAAAAAACAACTACAACTACAACAAACACAATACACGATAATAAATATACATTCACATGTATCCCCCAACCCTCCCAATTAAATCCCTTCACACTCTTATCACACTAAATAGACAATCAAGAAACTACACTATACTGCACGTAATATTACACTAACATTCTTCATACAACTACATTCGCTACCAACCACAGTCAAACATTCCAACTTAAAAAAAACTGACTTCCTTAAGACTGTTTTTGAGGTTTCTTACCATAGGTATGTCTCTAGTTTCCTGTCATTTTAACAAAGTAAAGATAATGATAATATAAAAAAATACCTTAACTTCTATATTCTGAAGCAGTCAATTCTAATTGTATCCTTGTTTTTGTTCTATATACATATCTTATTTTACTATCATTGACTAATTCTATTTGTATATGTACATATAATAAACCTATTGGGTCTTTGCCCTCAATTAAATCATTTAAAAACTTTGGAAATTTTTACACCTTTCAATTATAATTTTATGAATATTCATATCATATCCTTTATTTCTCTATGTTTCCCTCTAAGAGTACATTTCATGTTGAATCCAATCAAATACCTCTAGCCATTCTTTATTAATTTTCTCTATTGGTTTGTTTCTTAACATTTGAGTTAATCTATCCATCTCAATGTATTCTAATAACCTCGAATACCATTCATTTATTTCTGGGGTTTTATTTTGTTTCCAATAAGCCGCAAATGTTATTCTTGCTGCCGTTATCATGTAAAAAAAATTTTTCCCGTATTTCTTTTCAAATTTTTCCTCCAGTATTCCTAACAGAAAGACTTTAGGATCTTTTTCCAGCTTAATTTGAAGTATTTTCTGAATTTTGTCATGTATATTTCTCCAAAAGTTTTTTGCGGCTGGGCACAACCACCACATATGGAAGAAGGTACCTTTATGTTTTTGGCATCTCCAACACTTATCATTTTGGATGTTTTTAATCTTTGCTAATTTTACAGGGGTAACATACCACCTGTAAAACACCTTATAAAAGTTCTCTCTAAGATTGTAACACAATGTATGTTTCACTTTTATTTTCCACAGTTTCTCCCATTCTTTTATTAAATGCCCTCCATTTAGAGTGCATTACAGAAATCAAAACGAGAGGTTACCAGAGCATGCACCATAGTTTCAAGGTCCCTAACTTCCAGGAAAGGGTGCAGCTGGCGTATCAGCGGAAACCGATAATAGGCACTCCTGACCGTCACATTTACCTGATTTATCATCTGAAGCAACGAGCCCAGGAGCACCACCGGGCTGTGAACACAGTCCTTAGAGGAGAGTGTTACCTCATCCAGGACTGGAGGTTGCAGCCCAATACCTGGGTTCGGAGCTGCTACTGTAAGTACCTCCGTTTTGTCTGGATTCAGTCTCAATCTGTTTTTTCTCATCCAGTCCATTACTGCCTTAAGACAGTCATTGAGAGGAAAGACGCCATCTGAAGTCAAAGCTGACCGAGACATGGAGAAATATATCTGAGTGTCATCAGCGTACTGATAACACCTTGCCCCATGTCTCCGGATGATCTCTCCCAACAGCTTCATATATATATTAAATAGCATCTGGGACAGGATGGCGTCTTGTGGGACGCCACAATTAAGCTCTTTCCTTGTAGAGCGACTGTCCTCGAGCATCACCCTCTGGAATCTGCCCGAGAGGAAGGAACGGAACCATTGCAATGCAATTCCTCCAATTCCTAACCTTCTCAGGCGATCCAAGAGGATGACGTGATCTATTGTATCAAAAGCCACTGAGAGGTCCAATAGCACCAACACTACCCCTGTTGATGCCCAGATGAAGGTCATCAGCTAGGGCAACCATGGCAGTCTCAACTCCATATCCTGTCCTAAAGCCAATTTGAAATGGATCTAGATAATCAGTTTCCTCCAAGACAGCTTGGAGCTGAAGAGCAACCGCCCTCTCGACCACCTTGCTCAGACTGGCCTATAGTTGTTCATGTCCAGAGGGTCCAGGGAAGGTCTTTTCAGGAGTGGCCTAACCGCTGCTTCCTTCAAACATGATGGAACATGACCTTCCCTAAGGGATGCATCGATGATGTCTCTAAGAAACATCCTCAAGGCATCTCCCCGCTGGATGGCCAGCCACGAAGGGCAAGGATCAAGAGGGCAGGTTGTTTTCCTCACTCTACCAAGAAGCTTGTCCATGTCATCAGTACTCACGATCAAGCCAGAGATATCCCTAGAAGCCAAGATGACAAGACTTAGACTGTCGTATTTTGGACACATCATGAGAAGCCATGAATCGTTGGAGGAGACAATAATATTAGGAAAGGTGGAGGGAAGTAGAAAGAGAGGAAGGCCACATGCTAGATGGAGGGACTTCATTAAGGAGACCACGAATATGAGTTTGCAGGAGCTGGGCAGAGCAGTAAAGGACAGAGGGGCCTGGAGATGTCTCATCCATAGGGTTGTCATGAAGGCAGTTAACAACAATATGCATGGTATTAAGAACTGATTCCAAAAGAACTTTAGAGATAAGTAATACAAAAAGTGTGGAATTAAAAACTAAATCTGTCATCCTAATCTTACTGATAAGTAATCACCATTTATGTCTGAGTTAAAATACATAAGATCAGGATACAAATAATACTCACACAATGCAGTAACAGTGCCATGTCAATGTGAATTATAATAAAGCCACTGCACTCAAAAAGGCCAATTTAACAGAGCTGTAAAAATCTTTTACGACATTTACACAAAAATAATTACTGTGCCTAAGAACAAAAAGGATAGACTGCCAAGCAGTGCTCAAATAGTTTTGGCGATCACAGCCCAGGAAGTATTTAGAATATCTCCTCACTTAAAATATCCTATGCAGGAACAAATGAGACAATGTAGTTGACTCTTCAGAGAAATCAGAAGATATTGCTCAGCATCATTCCCTTTACAGATTGGGCCCAATGCTAATTTTTCAGTGGCTGAAAGAAAAATCTCAAATCTCTGTAACTATTTGTAAACAAATTCAATAGTCTCTTTTGGAGAATTAACAAACAAGGAACTGTCAGTCTGAGACAGAATGCGGTTAATACCAATTCCACATAATTTCAACAGAAAGTATTTAATATTACACCCTCAGAACAACAGAGTAGAAAAAAATTCTGTACTCATATTCATATCTGGGTATGATGAAAAATAAATATATCATATATGGCAGTAATACATATGAAGCCTAATCTCTGAGCCGGTTTCACTACAAGACAATGCAGTTGACACAGCATTTGAGATGATAATTTCAGAACCAACAAACAAGTTCACCTAACCTAAGAAGAAGGGTGCGGTAGGGAAACTGAGGCAGCAATTTAAATGGTTGCACAGCAATTAAAAACAAAACAAAACAGGAACAGAATTCATCTAGATCTAGTGCCCTTGTTCATTCTCCTTGATTGAAACCATGGAGCTTGCAAAAAAATCAAGGGCTTCAAAAAAGTTTATTGACATTTCTTTATTAAAGAGGCACTCCTCTCAACCGACTTAGAGCCCAAACCACTCAGACATCCAAAATTTCCAGAAAAGTGGCCTTTTCATTCTTCGGGTCACATACACATGGGAACAAGCAATGCATGCTGATATTATTTAAGCACCTGCCAGTGAGGATTTGAAAAGAGGACCCCCATCTCTAAAAGTTTAGCTCTACCATGTATTTGACACAGATTTTCCATCATTACTGCCCCCAGGGTGGTGTAATGGTTTGATGACTCTGGAGACCAGGGTTAGAATCTCACCTTGGCCATGGGAACCCAAGTGGGTGACTGCAATGCCAAAGCCCTTCTGAAGAAACTTGCCAAGAAAACCTCATGATGGCTTAGGGTCATGGCTTGACATAACACAACAACAACAACAACAACAACACCTAGTATGTACCACAGCCACCCTGCCACCCTAGTCAACAGCAGCCAAACTGGGACTGCCAGAGATAAACCTGGAACACTATGGGTGCATCTACACTGTAGAATAATACAGTTTGATATCCTTTTAAGTGCTGCAGCTCCAGCCTATGGAATTCCGGGATGTGTAGTTTTACAAGGTCTTCTGTCTTCTGTGCCAAAGAGCGAGAGCTGGTAGCCTCATCAAATTACAAATCCCAGGATTCTGTGGGATGGAGCAGGGTGTTAAAATTGGTGACAAGGCTGCATTATTTCTACAGTGTTGTTGCTGTTGTGTGCCTCCAATTCATTTTTTGATTTCTGGCACTCCTTAGACGAATCTATCGTAGTGTTTTCTTGACAAGCTTCTTCAGAAGGGGTTTGCTACGGCCATCCTCTGGGGCTGAGAAAATATGACTCGCTCAAGGTCACCCAGTGAGTTTACTTTTGTTGTTGTATACCTTCAAGTCACCTCTGAGTTCTGGTGACCCATCATAGGGTTTTCTTGGCAAGATATCTTCACAATGGGTTTGCCTTTGCCATTGCCATCCTCTGAGGCTGAGAGAGTGTGACTTACCCAAAGTCACCCAGTGGCTTTTTATACTCAAACAGGGGAATCAAACCCTGGTTCCCAGAGTCCTAGTCCATCACTCACACCAGGACACCACACTGGCTCTCGTTCTTTCAGTGCAGATGCACCCATTTCTTAGATGCACCCATTTTCAAAGAATCATAAGAGTTGGAAGAGACCACCAGGGCCATCCAGTCTAAGCCCACTCTGCCATGCAGGAACTCAAAATCAAAGCACCCCTGTGACAGATGGCCACCCAGCCTCTGAATCCCAGCATGGAAACCCGCGGGGGTGGTGACCTTGGGCGAGTCACACTCTCTCAGCCTCAGAGGATGGCAATATACCAAAAACAAAACAAAACAAAACAAAACAAAAACCCAACTTGCCAAGAAAACCCTATGGTAGGGTGGCCATGAGTCAGAAATGTCTTGAAAGCACACAATAACAACAACAGCAGCAGCAGCAGCAGCAGCAGCAGCAAGGAGCCCATGAAAAGGCCTCTTTCTCCTTCCCCTCACCTGAGGGCTGTCCTCCAGCGTCTCCTCGATGGGCAGCTTGTCTATGCCAGGCATGGCGGCAGCGGCCTCCTTCCTCGGCTCCCCCTCCTCCTCCTCCTCCTCGGGAGCAACCACAACAAGCCCCGTCCTTCCTCCCTTCGCCTCCTTCCCAGCAGCCAGGCCCAGGAAATCCCGCCTGGGTACTTCCACGCCGTCAGCGGCCTCCTGGGCGGGAAGGAGGAGAGGGCCGTCAGTGAAGCGCCGCCGCTTGCCTAATGGCTGCGCCGCCCAAGAGGAAGAGGAGGCGCTGGGCCTGGTCTAGGCCTGGTCCATTGCGACGCCGACGCCGGCTTTCCACGGCTTCCCCACACACATAAACACATACATAGGGTGACCCCCCGAGGACAAGGCACGCCCCTCCTCCCAAATTCGAGACAAAATGGGGGATAGGATAAAATAAAAGCTCGAAACACTTGATAGGAATGTAAATCCGTACTCCTCAGTCAGGCTCAAAATGGAGGACGTTTTGGAATCCCTCCTGAATGGAAGGAAGGCTGGAAAAGGAGGAGGGTGTCTCTGGTCACCCTGAGGTTAAAGCACTCATCTATAAATATAAATCCATGCTTCTGAGTCATGTTCAAAATGGAGGACGTTTTGGAATCGCTCCTGAAAGGAGGGTTGAAATGGAGGACGTGTCCTGGAAGAGGAGGAGGAGGAAAACCTCTGGTCATCCTGAAGTGAAAGCACTCATATATAAATATAAATTCATGCTTCTGAGTTGTGCTCAGATTGGAGGATGTTTTGAAATTCTTCGTGGACAGAAGGTGGAAATGGAGGATGTGTCCTGGAAAAGGAGGAGGAGGACATCTTGTCACCCTGAGCCATTGCTATCATGAGGCTGAGAGAGTGTGACCAGGGCGACCAGATGAAAAAGGAGGACCAGGCACTGCAAAATGGAGGGCATCCAAGAAAAATGTGGTAGGAAATGGCCAAAGAAAAGCTAGAAGCACTCATAGAAATGTAAATCCATGCTTCTCAGTCATGCCCAAAATGGAGGACGTTTTGGAATCTCTCCTGGAGGGAAGGCTGAAATAGGAGGAGGACGTGTCTGGTCACCCTGAGGGTAAAACACTTATATAAATTCATTCTTCTGAGTCATATTCAAAATGGGAGAACGTTTTTTAGATGGTTGAAATGAAGGAGGTGTCCTGGAAAAAGGAGAACAGGTCCTCTGGTCACCCTGAGCCATTGCCATCCTCTGAGGCTGAGAGAGTGTGACCAGGGTGGCCCAGATGTCTTAACAGATTTTACTGTGCCTGGTCCTCCTTTGCAGTTAGGAGGCATTCAGGAAAAAATGTAGTAGGACATGACCAAAGAAAAGCTAAAAACACTTATGGAATGTAAATCCATGTTTCTGAGTCATCACTCAGCACCTCACTCAGAGCTTCACTGAGGCTGAGAGAGTGTGACCAGGGCGACCAGATGTCCTAATCGCAAAGGAGGACAACTAGCCACTTCAACATGGAGGACTTTCAAGAAAAATGTAATAGGACATGACCAAATGAAAGCTGAAAACGGGAAAGTTGAAATGGAGGACATGTCCTGGGAAAGGTGGAGGAAGAGGAAGACTTCTGGTCACCCTGAAGTAAAAGCACTCATATATAAATATACATTCATGCTTCTGAGTTGTGCTCAGAATGGAGGATGCTCTGAAATTCTTCATAGACAGAAAGTGGAAATGTAGGGTGTGTCCTGGAAAAGGAGGAGGACCTCAGTCACCCTGAACCATTGACATTATCTGAGTCGGAAAGAGTGTGACCAGATGTCCTAACCATAAAGGAGAACCAGGCATTGCAAAATGGAGGGCATTTAATAAAAATGTAGGACATTATGAAATAAAAGCTACAAACACCAAGATAAATGCAAAGTCATGCTTCTAAGTCATGCTCAAAATGGAGGACATGTCCTGGACAAGGAGGAGGACATATCTGGTCCCTCTGAAGTAAAATCACTCATATAAACATAAATTCATGCTGCTGAGTTCTGCTCAAAATGGGGGATGTTTTGGAATCCCTCCTGGACAGAAGGAGGAAATGGAGGACAGGTCCTCTGGCCACCGTGAGCCATTGCCATCCTCTGAGGCTGAGAAAGTGTGACCAGGGTGACCAGATATCCTAACTGTAAAGGAGGACAACCAGGCACCGCAAAATGGAGGGCATTCAAGAAAAATGTAAGAAAAATTAATAACACTCATAGAAATGTAAATCCATGCTTCTCAGTCATGCTCAAAATGGAGGACGTTTTGGAATTCCTCCTGTATAGAGGCTTGAAATGAGAGGACAAGTCTGGTCACCCTAAGCCATTGCCATCCTCTGAGGGTGAGAGAGAGTGACCAGATAGCCTAACCACAAAAGAGGACAACTAGGTACTGCAAAATGGAGGGCATTCAGAAAATTGTAGTAGGACATGACCAAAGAAAAGCGAAAAACACTAATGGAAATGTAAATCTGTGCTTTTGAGTCATGCTCAAAATGGAGGACATATATTTTATCCAAAATGGATAGGAGCCTGAAATGGAGGACATGTCCTAGAAAAGGAGGGAGTTTGGTCACCCTGCTCCCCACACTCTTGCTGTTGTTTTTCTCTCTCATGGTGGTGGACCTTTCTTTGCCAGGGTGGCCAGAGGTCTCCTTTTCCAGGAGATGTCCTCCATTTCAACCTTCTGTCCAAGAGGAATTCCAAAAGGTCCTCCATTTTGAGCAGGACTAAGAAGCAGTAATTTACATTTTTATTCGTTTGTGTAGCTTTTATTTCGTCATGTCCTACATTTTCCTCAAATATCCTCCATTTTGCAGTGCCTAGTTGTCATCCTTTGTGGTTAGGACGCCTGGTCACCTTGTTCCTTGTCCTCTTGGCTTTGACACACACCGACAACGGCAAACCAGCAGCACTTGGTGGATGAAATGTTGTTGTTTTGTTGTTGTTGTTATTGTTGTTGTTGTTATATTTATCCCGCTTTTCTCCCAAAAGAGAAATAGAAATAAGCCACTATGACAGTAGCAATCATTCCTGCATATGCTTACTTGAAAGCGACTCCTCATCAGAATGGAGGCGGGAAGGCATAGTTATAGTTGTAGTAGTTGTTGTTGTTGTGTGCCTTCAAGAAATTTCTGACTTATGGCGACCCTAAAGTGGACCAATCATGGAGTTTTCTTGGCAAGATTTGTTCAGAGGAGGTTTACATTGCCTTCCCCCGAGGCTGAGAGAGTGTGACTTGCCCAGTCTCACCCAATGGGTTTCATGGCCAAGTTGGGATTCGAACCCTGCTCTCCCAGTGTCCTAGTCCAATGCTCAAACACTGTGCCACACCGGCTCTCATGAGAAAACTGCAAAAGCTTCAGCTGTCATTTTCTTCCTTAGCATGGTCTCTCATTAAACATAGAGCCTGATGATGATGATGATGATGATGATTTCTTACACACCTCTCCCCAAGGCTTGAGGCAGTCTACGGCATGAATTAAAACACATAAAACCTTTTTAACGCATTAAGTGAAGCCTAGGACACATTAAAATCAACCAACATAAAATTTAAAATATACCAATTTAAAATCCATAGTATAAAATTGACTGGGTAAGCCTGCTGGAAGAGATAGGTCTGTAAATAGTGTTTTAAATTTAGACAGGTAAAGTGAGCTGCAGTCCAGTTCATATATTACTGAAATTCGGGATATCATCACATTGTGTCACATATTGGCACCAGGTAAAGTGAGCTGCAGTCCAGAAAAGCTGATGCTATAAAAAGTCTGTTGGCCTTTCAGGTGCCACAAAAATCTTTGCAATCGTGATGATAATAATAAAGACCAAGAAAATAGGCCGGCCAGGACTAAACTGGCAAATGTCACCCAGAGGACATTTATATCTACATCTCCGGTCCCTAGACTGTGGAATGACCTGCCAAAAGAAATTAGACAGCTAATAATAATAATAATAATAATAAATTTTATTTGTATATAACCCAATGGTTTCCCAATCCGGGCGGTTAACAACATAAAATAGAATACAAAGTATTTCCCTCCCACCCTTAAAACAGTATTAAACAGTTACAGAATAAAATCTAATATATATGCTCTATAGCATCTACAGTTACAGAATAAAATCTAATATATATGCTCTATAGAGCATATATATTAGATTTTATTCTGTAACTGTTTAATACTGTTTTAAGGGTGGGAGGGAAATACTTTGTATTTTATTGTGGCACCAGAGCTCTCTGACAGAGAAGGCTCAATGTCTCAAGAAAAAAATAAAACAATTCCCATGATTCCCTAGCACTAACCCTAACCCTAAAAGTGGACTCAATTTGCACTATTTCTGGCAGTCTGCAACCCCCCTAAGACTCAAGATCAGGGTTCGATTCCCTGTTAGAGTATAAAAACCCACTGGGCAAGTCACATTCTCTGAGCCTCAGAGGATGGCAATGGCAAGCCCCCTCTGAAGAAACTTGTCAAAAAAATGTATGATAGGGTCGCCATAAATTTTAAAAAATGACTTGGAGGCACACAACAACAACAAACGACTATGGGAACTGTAGACAAATGAGCAACGAAGGAGGAGAATTAAACACAGAAGGTACTGACTTTGACCTTGTTGTCAAATGCCTTTCACAAAACTTTCACTGCTAATGCAAATATCCCTATGCCAGCTAAGCCTTTTAACATATATTCTGTGATAAAAATTCACTATCACTGAGGCTTGCACTTCCTAATGTGTTGCAACTTAGCACTCTTGTTCTAATCTCTCAAGGTTCTTTACCCCAGACTCACAAGTTAAGTCCAAAACACATTGCAGCTTGAATTAATGGAACTTGAGTTAAGTTTTCCCATTGATTAAATGCGTCTCCTCTACTAACAATTGATTTAATGCCTCTGTCACCATGAACTAAAATCCAAAACACACTGCAGAAGTAATCCCATTTGAGACAGCTTTAACTGCCCTGGCTCAATGCTAGGGAATTCTGGGAACTGTAATTTAGTGAGACATTTAGCCTTCTCTGTCAGAGAGCTCTGGTGCCACAATAAACTACAATTCCCAGAATTTCACTGCATTGGGCCAGAGCAGTTAAAGCGGTCTCAAACTGGATTACTTCTGCAGTGTGTTTTGGATTTTAGTTCATGGTGACAGAGGCATTAAACCAATTGTTAGTAGAGGAGACGCATTTAATCAATGGGGAAACTTAACTAAAGTTCCATTGGTTCAAGCTGCATCTGCACCGCAGAAATCATCCAGTTTGAGACTGCTTTAACTGCCCTGGCTCAATGCTAGGGAATTCTGGGAACTGTAGTTCTGTGAGACATTTAGCCTTCTCTGTCTGAGAGCTCTGGTGCCACAGTAAACTACAATTCCCAAGATTCCCAAGCACTGAGCCAGAGCAATTAAATCCATCTCAAACTGGATTATTGTTGCAGTGTGTTTTGGAAATTAGACTTACATAGAAGCTTGTACTTAAAATACTACCTGCAAATTTTTGAGTTACACAAAAATTATTCAGAATTTAGGAGGCATCATTTGCTTACCCAGCAATATGTTTGTTTCTAAATCTTTTGAAATTAAATATATATTATTCCTACTGTAGTGATTTTGGTTCACATATATTGTTTGTAGTCTAAAGGTAAGAATTACTCTATTATCAAACATTTATTGTGTGTGACATAAACTGCCATAGAAAATGTAAAACTTTTAATTAAATAAATTATTAACTACAACCTTGCCATTAGGTCATTACTTTATGTTTTACAGGATTTTTTTTCCTTCTTTAAAGATAGCACTGGTTGGACTGGCAGATATTCTAGTACACCAGCAAAACTGTCCCATTTTTCTTTCAAAAAAGGAAAGTAGAAAAGGAAAAGAGGCCATATTCCAATACATTGAAGTTACATTACCAGCTGAATACTAGAGCTGCATTTTGTATGCTGAACACACATTTATTAGTTTAATAAATTTAGTTTAATAAATGTGTACATCCTCAAATGTAACATACCAATGTGTACATCCAATCCAGTATAAGATACTGTGCTTCTGGCTGTGCTATCAAAGTATAGGAGAGAAGGGGAGACCCTCTTCCCATGCCACTTTTTAGTTATAATAAGTTGTTGTTGTTATTATTATTATTATTATTATTATTATTATTATTTGGCTGCCCACTAACTCCAGTACTGATCCTCCTGGTAACAGGAAAAACACCCCTCTGATTCCTTTATGTAGTGTAGCTAGCGTCAAAGACACTGAGCTTCAAATCAGAACATCCCAGATTTGAATCTTGTCTGTACCTTGAACTCAATAGGCAGCCTGAGACATGGTCTTCTCGTTTTGCCTCAGCCCATTGCTCTCCTGAAATACGAACTAATCCTAAGAGACTTTCCCAGCTCTTTGTAGAAAATGTTGAGCGCAGAGAGGATTGGGAATTGTCCTGAGGAGGTACGGTGGCACGTGCCTCGATTGCATCCTGCTTGGAGTACTGTAAAACGTTCTACATGAATGCCTTTGGAAACTACAGACTGATTCTACAGACTAACACGGCTATATCTTTGAATTCTACCTACCGCCTTTGGAAATAGCTACAAAAATTAAGTGGGTTACAAATACTGCAGCCAAAGGGTTGTGTTGTTCTGTGAATTGGGGTCGTTCATGATTTATGGCAATCCCAATGTGAACCTATCTATCATGGGGTTTTCTTGGCAGAATTTGTTCAGAGGGATTTTGCTCTTGCCTTCCTCTGAGGCTGAGAGAGTGTGACTTGTCCATGGTCACCCAGTGGGTTCCCATGGCCAAGCAGGGATCTGAACCCTGGTCTCCCAGTATTTTAGTCCAACACTCAAACCGCCACATCACACTGGCTGAACCAGGTCGGTTAAAGGGATTAACTCTTACTGAAACAGCTTCACTGTCTGTTGGTTTGTTTCCAGGCACAATTCAAAGGGTGGATTTTATTATGCTGGATAAAAGCACATACTGTTCATGTCCAAACTGTCTGAAAAACCCTATGTCCCTATGTGAGCCTGCCCAAGTCTTAAGATCCTCAGAGGAGGCTCTTTTCTCAATTCTACCACCATTATAGATCTGTCTCATGAGGTCAAGGGAGAGGGCTTTTTCTATGGCTGCTCCCAGACTAGAAATCCCGAAGGAGGCTCCTTTCTCGGTTCTGCTTCAACTGGCAGGTATTTAAACAGGCATTACAGGTCTTTTAATGGGGGTAGTTTGCATGTTGAACTAGAACACTGGGAGATCAGGGAAAGAAAGAAAGAAAGAGTGTTGGATCCAACTTCTGTTACACCCTGAGAACATTGTTTTGAAAACTTCAAAACATTAATGCACAGGTAAAGCAACTCTGAAAAGTTCTTCCTGGATTTGTGTGTTGAATATTCCAAGAAGAAGAGCAAAATTTATATATGTGTTGGATTTTTCCAAATGGGACAACTTTTTCTTTGTTTTTTACAGTGATGGTTTGCTTGGTATGTCTTCCTGCTCTGGTCTATTCCATGATGGTCCAAAACACACTGCAGAAATAATCCAGTTTGAGACCGCTTTTACTGCCCTGGCTCATTACAAGGGAATCTTAGGAATTGTAGTTTATTGTGCCACCAGAACTCTCTGACAGAGAAGGCTAAATGTCTCACAAAACTACAGTTCCCAGAATCCCCTAGCATTGAGCCAGGGCAGTAAAAGTGGTCTCAAACTGGATTATTTCTGCAGTGTGATTTGGACCTGAGTTGTCATTGTCTTCTTTTGAACAATCTGAGAAGAGATGGTTAAGTATGGTTCAAGGCTGGCTATAGAATGCTATTATGCAGTGATTCCTAAACTTTGGTCCTCCAGATGTTTTGGACTTCAGCTCCCAGAATTCCTGACAGTTAACCAAGTTGGCTGGGGCTTCTGGGAGTTAAAGTCCAAAAATCTGGAGGACCAAAGTTTGGTAAGCACTGTATGCTGTATAAAGAAAGCACCTTGCAGAAAATGTCCTTCCCCTAATTTTTCCGCTAAAATTATTATCAGAATACAGTCCCTGAGTTAGTTTATTAACATTAAAATAATTTCATTGTTAACCTACTGCCATCTCATATTTCAGTTAAAAGTTTAATTTCTTTTGAATATAAAATAAATAAACTGTTTTATACACAATGTTCTTAATAAAGTATTTGATAAATTTCACCAAGATGATGAACACTAGATGGCAGCATTATAGAGCTGTTGTTCAGTGCTACTTCTTTACAGAATGGCACAATTAGAAACAATGTAAACACCGTAATAAATTAAAAATACTTAAAACAAATGCCATTATTAAACCTGTGCAGTTAGTATGTTATTTCTGTTACATTGTGTCAGATATCTAAACATGTATTTGAAGTTTTCCTCTTTAAACCAACAGCTTTACCAGGGGTGATGTTTATCCGCAGTTTGGCAATAGTGATGTTTGCAACTACACACACAGACACAAAAAGTCTTTCCTACTTCATATAAAAGTAATTATATGTTTCAGAGCCTCAGATTATGTTTCAAGTATGTGTTAAAAGCAGGAAATAGGAGCCTGATAGTTTTGAAGTAGGGAGAATTAACTTCTAAAGATGATATAACAGCAGGGTCTACTTTTGAACCTGGGGGACCCGGAGACTGTTACTAGTACACATGGAAGAGGTTGTTGTTGGAGGTGAAGGACGAGTTTGCCAATGTCAAGGAGAGCGTGCAAGAGAAATCCATGAATCAAAAGGTGTAGAGAGAAAAACAGCAGAAGACAAGCAGGATTTGAAGTGCAGGGATATCCCCTCCATGCCATTCAATGACAGCAACAGCATGGTGACCATAGCTTGGAAAAGTTTTTTTTTTAAAGTACAGTTTAGAGGTCAGTGAAGGCTGGAACGCCTCATTCAAAATCTAAATATCATAGTGAGAGGGGAAAAAACATACACGATTTTCATGACTTGGGTGGTACAGCATGTGTCCCTTGATTTGTTGTGCATTGTTGAGACTACTCTTAGGTGAAATCGGCAACCTCTTTGTATTTTTACAAAGTCTTTCCTAAGTCCCTTGCCCACTGTATTACAGCTCCAGATAGATCTAGAATGGCAGGTAGCAGCAAGTGCTGCTGTCAAGTGAACAGAGCTTTGGGTGGGAAGGGCTGGAGCACTTTGGGGGGTTGCAGACTGCCAGAAATAGTGCAAATTGAGTCCACTTTTAGGGATAGGGTTAGGGTTAGGGAATCATGGGAACTGTATTTTATTGTGGCACCAGAGCTCTCTGACAGAGAAGGCTCAATGTCTCAGAAAAAACAACAATTCCCATGAGTCCCTAGCACTAACCCTAACCCTAAAAGTGGACTCAATTTGCACTATTTCTGGCAGTCTGCAACCCCCCTTTGCCCTCTTTCCTGTGCAAGCCCCCCCCCCGCCCCAATCACTGCTATACAGACCATTGATCTCTGCCCCAGCCCAGGCACATTGCGCATCAGAGCCCCACACACATGGCATTGTGAGGAATTATTTTCAGGTTAAGAAAGAAATTCGCCCTGGGGTGGGGCATAAAAGTGCATCTGCAAAGAGGCAGTGCCACTGTCCAAAGTAGATGGAGCCACCGCTGCCATATTCTCCAGTATTGTTTGATGTTAACTGCCATCAACTCACCTTCAACTTATTGAGACCATATGAATGAGGGACCTCCAAGACACACTGTCATCAACAGCCCTGGGCAGGTCCTGCAAACTCAGGGCTGTGGCTTCCTCAATTCAGTCTAGCCACCAGTAACACAAGCTTATTCTCTTCTTAAAGCGTCTCAATTTACCAAGCATTATCATTTTTTCCAATGAGTCATGTCTTATAATATGGCCAAAATGTTATATTCTCTATTTGGTAATTTTGGTTTCTAGGGAGACGTCTGGATTGACTTGCTCATGGACCCATTTTTTTGTATTTTTGGCAGACTATGGTATCCATAGAACTCTCTTATAGTACCACATTTCAGCTTTCTTCACTGTTCAACTTTCACAACCATACATAGAAATCATACACTTGAAGATCTTATTTACAATTGCCCTTCCAAGTCCTAATCTTCTTCAGATTTCTTGATTACAGCCTCAAAGTATAGGAAGTCTTTGACAATTTAAATATCTTCATCATCTGCTTTAAAGCTGTATAAATCATCTGTGATCATTCTTTTTGTTCTCTTAATGTTCAGCTTTAAAGGTTTTGCACTTTCTTCCTTGATTTTCCTTAATAGTAGTTCCAATGCTTTGCTATTTTCTGGAAGTTATGTGGTATTCTACAAATCTTGAATACAGTTTCCCCTCCATTTTCGCAGACTTCAAGTCTGCACCCTTTGTTCATTTGCAGGAGGGAAACAGAGGGGGATAAAATGTGACACTCCCCCCATTCAAGCCTATGGGCCTTGAATATTTGCAGTTTTCCAATTTCATGGGGGGGGGTGTGTTCCGGAATGGATCCCCCGCAAAAATGGAGGAGCGACTGTCATTTATGTTTCCTCTTCCAGTTTTCATACCTCCTTCATTTGAGTCTAATCCACCCATTTTTATGATATATTCTGCCCATAAATTAAGCCAATAGGTGGATAAAATGCAGTCTTTTCTGACCCTCTTGCCAATGGGAAACCATTCTGTTTCTCTATGTTCTGTCCTGACAATAGACTCTTGTCCTGAGTGTAGATCTGGACAATCAAACTTTGTGCCATATCCATTTCCTTTGGAACGGTCCATAGTTTTCCATGATCTATCCCTGTGATGGTGAACCTATGGCACACAAAGCCATTTTCCCTGGCATGCAGAGGGTGGGGAGGAGGAGAAAGAGGCATGCACCTGTTCCTCCTCCTTCCTGACTCTCCCTGGCCTTCAGCTGCCTCTCTGGAGGCAGATGAAGGCCAGGGATGGCACAGGGGGAGGAGGAACAGGTGCATGCCTCTTCCTCTTCTTCCCCCATCACTCCCTTGGGGCCTTCAGCTGTCCCTAGAGGCAGCTGAAGGCCTGGGAGGGAAGGGGGAAGAAGTCCTACCCTGGAAGTCCCACCCTTGGAGGGTGGAACTCCTGCTCCCGGCACCAGGTAATACCTGATGCCAGAAGGCTTTTTCGTTAGGGCACTCGGCCCCTAAAAGGTTTGCCATCACTGATCTACCCAATCAAAGGCTTTGCTATAATTTATAAATCATAGTCTGATTTTCTCCTAAATTTCTTTGGTGTGTTCCATTATCCAATGTGTATTTGCAGTATGAGCCATAGTAACTTTTCTGAACTGAGCTTGGACATCTGCTATTTATTGCTCCATTTGAAATAAGAAACTTTGATTAAAAAAAAAATAGCATCACTTTTTTGCATGGTTGGTAGTTACTGCATTCCTGGATATCACCTATCTTAAGACTGGAATGTATAATGAACATTCCCAATCTGTGTGCCACTGTTTTGTTTTCCATATTTGTTGACAGATTTTTGTTAGAATTTGAATGAATTACGGCCTGCTCATGCTTGGAAAATACTAAAAACTAGACCAGATGAATGAACACAACTGAGATTTTGTTGAACATTGCACATTACATTTCTTCATTGGTCTTGAATCCTATTGGTAGTACCATTTAGAGCAGGCCAATTGACTTAATGGGATTTCCATAAGTGTTGACTCACAGTTCAACACTTGCTGAATGGGTCTACTCTGTCTGAGAATACTAACAGAACTCAGGCCTATATGCTTTAGAACATTATAAAATCTAGGTGGTAAAATCTGGCCTATTATGATAGATAACAAGATCCAGTTGCTGTGGCATCTACAGTAAAATGGATTGTGATCAATATTGTCAAAAACAAGGTAAAGCAATCTAAGTTGGCTCCTATTGGTAGCCCTCCCTGGCACACCTGAATTTATTTCAAGACCTGTCAGCACAAGATCTTCCTGAAAGGATCACTGAATTTGCATGGTGGTTTTAGGCTTCATATTAGACGGGGCCAGAACAGAATCCTTGCCAAGGAAAGAGACATTTGAGCTTATCGCTTGCCAAATTAAGCTGTTTTACCTATTCTGGTTTCAATCCTGGATCTGGGATACCCCTGGGTGTTATCAGACATAAATCGCCATCAATTTTATTTATTTATTTATTTATTTATTTTAAATTACTCTTTATTAAATTTTCTTACAAAATAAAAAACCATATATAACATATCCTTACATACATGACATATATTTCACACGTACTCAGTGTTTTAAAAAAAAACTTCCTAGAGCTTATAACCAAAGTATTACATCCTTTGTCTCTACTTCTATCTGTTTATAATATCTATATCAAATATTATAATTAGTTTTGACCCTTTGTTATTTTATCTGTATGTATAGTATATATTACTATTTACATATACATATAATACATACTGTATATACATACTATATAATATCTAAATATATTTAGATATTTAATGTATATCTGAATTGTGTTTTCTTCTAAATATCTTTCATTTGTCTGGAGAACCACTTTCCCATAAATATTATACTAAGTTTTGTATGTTAGTTTGGATATTTTCTATTAAGTCGGTCCATTCTTTATTAAATTTGTCATTTGATTTATTTCTGAGCATATAAGTTAATTTATCCATTTCAATATAATATAAAAGTCTCCAATACCATTCTATTAACTCTGGTGGTTTATTTTGCTTCCAAGTAGTGGCATAAGTTATTCTTGCCGCTGTCAACATATAAAAGATTATTTTTCCATATCTCTTTTTAAATCTTCTTCAGTTATTCCCAATAAATACAATTTTGGATCATTTTAAAGTGTTATTTGAAGAACTTCAATTTAATTGTGATGCTGCTGGCCGAATTCATTCCAGGTGGAAGTCTCACTCAGCTGGCACTTTTTTGAGGTCAGTGAGCTTCCGACTTTAAAAACTGGCTGGCTCAGCAAGGCTTCAACCTGGGATGGATTTGATTGGTGGCATCGCAGCTAAATCAGTGGCAATTTATGTCTGATAACATCCAGGGGGATCCTGGATCCAGGATTGAAGCTAGAAGAGGTAAGCCAGCTTAATTTGGCAACCGATAAGCTCCATTATAGCTGTCATGGAGAACTGAAATTTATGGCCTTTTTCTACAGCCCTTGTCCTTGTTGCTTATCTGCCACTCCTTTTGCGGAGATTGGGGGAGGCAAGCCCTGAGCTTTCTAGCTGCATAAATGTTCTCTGTAACATCACAAGATGCAAACCTGCAGACCTCTGATTCCATCAACGTCACTTTTATGTACCTGTATGATATCTTCCTACCACCTTTGTCAAGAAGCCAATGGTCTTCATTTGTGTGTGGCCTACTAAATGTATCACCAGCATGTCTTTCAGAGTTTGGATCGTGTCAACTTGGCTGCCCCTGGAATGGTCTCCTTAAGTATCCACAGCTCAGAATACAATCCTGTTTTGTTGAAACTGAAGGATTTTTTTCCTATTAATTTCCATGGGACTGTTCTCCAAAGTATGTGCTGGGCTCCTCTGAGACTGTCAGCATATGCTACCCTTTGATAAAGTTGCATTCAAATAATGCGAGTGTGTATGGGTGGGAGGTGGGGGGAGCAAACAAATTTCTACCTTTTCAAAATACTTAGTTCAACTGTTCTGTAATCCAAACACTTGGAAGACAATTACACAGAGCTCTGACAACATTGCCAACCCGCTGCAGTGTGCCTTATGCCAAACACCATTGTTATTTTATTGACCATGTTCACTATTACATATGCATATGAAAAAACAGAAGCTTTTTCATCAGGATTACCCTAATAGCATTAAGAGATTATTTTTAAAATTTCATTGGAAGAAAATTCACTTAAATGAGATTACTTATTACTTGACTGGTTTCCTATCATGCTGTTATGTTTAGGTAAGTGGAGTCCGTTGGAGTAGTTTTATTTCTTTTTGGAAAAAGCACCCTGATTTTATACATTAATGGTTTTAAATAAAAGAAGTGTTATATTTGTGCATTGGTTCTTTTGAGAAAGTTAAGTCTGATGTTCTGGTTAGAGGAGATAACACTTTTTGTCCCTCTTGGTGCCCCCCCTGGTGTCACCATTAGTTGCTAATTACTTGCAAACAAATAAACAATTAACTCTAGTGCCTCTTGGTGGGAGAATCTTCATTGACATGCTAAAACTTTCTAATAAAAGATTTTAATTAATGACGTTGCCCTGGCAAATCCAACCCCCTTGTCAACAAAGCTATAAGAAAGACTTGCAAGAAAAACCTGAACTATGGGGTGCTTGGTACCTAGGCTGAGGACACAGAAATGGCAGGCAGATCACTATGCCCTCATAATGCAACTTCTCATAATCATCAGAATAAACCGAATCTTGGGGAAAACAAAAACCCACCATGTTCATTTTCCATTGAAAGCATTTTGGGGATAGAGCGGAAGAAAGATGGCACTACAGCTGCAAAGCCTCACAGGCCATGGGTGGATAAATGCAATGATTTAGGTAAGACTGAAGCTTCAGTTCTCTGTTCTATAAACTTTTAAAATCCTATTTCCAATGCTTTACAAATAGTGTGCATCTCTTATTTGAATTGTAAAGAAAATATCTGGAGGCTATCCTTCAGTTTTGTCTAAGTTTTAAAAGATATGACCCAAAATTTAACCAGATGCCATATTAAAATACTGCATTATGATTTCTCAGGAGAAGATTGCAACCCTTGTCTTCATATCCCTTCCATTGCTTATGCAATTCCTTTGTTTAATACAAGAAGCTACCCAGAGGCAGAAGAAAGAGTTCTCAAATGTGAAAACTACTTTGCAGTCAATGAAAGGCTTTCATACAAAAGGGAATTAAGCTGGTACAGAGGTAGGAGACTGAGGACTGCATTCACTAGAAACCAGGTAGGGATTTAGTACATTTAACCTATTCATAAAACTAAGAATGACTGTTTTGCTTAGCACATTGTTTAGTAAAAAAGGCATTGGTTGGTAAGAATCCAGAAGTATCTGGTTTCACAAAAATCCCTTTACAATTGCATGTTCACTGCATTAAAAGATGTACAAATGGTATATTCAGCATGGTTGTTTGTCTAAAACAATTTAATTGATTTCTACTCACTTGATGTATTTAAGATTGAGATCTGGCCTAGATTTTTATCAGAAAGTTCAAACTTTGTTTGAACCAATTTGTCTGTGCATGTTATGTGTGCACATACTTGCAGTGAAAATAAGTAAATAATAGAGGTTCTGTTTGTTCTACTTAGATTGAAGTACTGGAAAATGTTTTTAGAGTGAACTCTTATCCTGGCATTGATGTTAGAGAAGAACTAGCTCAAAAACTAGATTTAGCTGAAGACAGGATCCAGGTAACATTTTAAAATAATTATTTCTGTATGTCTGTCATCATTAATATGATGCCTGCTTGCCAGAGGTCACACAGGTTAGAAATAATAATGCTTTGTCAATGTTTAAAAATCAATCTTTTACTGGTGTAGTTATATATGTGTTTGAGTTCAGAATGCTTTATAGAAGGAAAATTGGAGAAATTTGCTCTCTCTCTCTAGTCTCTGAATCCTATAGATCTGCATAATTTAATGCATACTAATTAATACATACATATTGTGAAACAGGTGCATTCTTTGCATACCAGAAAACATTTTTTTTTCTCACCATAAGTCACTAGAAGAGTTGAAGGCACATACACCCAAGTGCATTTAGGATTGTACTCTAGGAGGGTAAAGTTATGGACTTGTACCTAGCATTCATGTTAGCAAAACTGAAGTGTTAGCTCTTGAGCACTCTTGTTGCAAAATAAGCTCAGTCACACTTTGCTCTGTAGTGAGTTTGCGTTACCTTTTCAAGCCTCTGTTCAGAAAGAACTAGATTAAAAAAAATGTATTTCCAAAAAAGTGAAAGTAAATTTAGCAATATGAGAATATTGGCCAACTTTGAATTTATACCTGCCTTTGAAATCAAACTTTGAGCCTGCTACAAAATACTCTTTTTATTTATGCTCAAGCCAAACTAACTAAATTCATGTTTCATTTTATTCAGTATACGGTACATTAGACAATATCTTTATGTCCAAATCTGATTTCCTCTTGTTGCCATATGGCTACAGTGGCTAGGGGATTTATGAGGATTGTTGTAAAAAAAAAAAAAAGTAATTTTTCCAAGTTCTGCTAAACATTTTCTCTTGCTAGGATCCACAGCAGTCTATTTTAGAAAGTCTTTGTGATTTCAGTTTATGATCAGGTGCCCAGAGCCAGTGTTTTCTATCTTCTGTCCCCAGAAGTCTAGGAAGGCCTGGATTAGAAGTTTCAGCAAAAATACAATATAATCTTCCAGGGACAGTTATCAAATCCAGCTGTTCCTACACTTGAATGTCTATCTTATTTTTGGAAGGGGAAAAAAAGCTTCCCATTTTTAATGATGAAACTCACAAATTTTAGTTTAGAATCCAGATGGGGTAGTAGCTCAGAAGTAGATCATATGCAGATGTGAGTGTCTCAGGTTTGATCTGGAGCATAGCTGTGAGGAAGACTTTTTTTTCTCTTGTTCTGACAATCTTCTTAAATATCACATGTGCCTTCAAGTTACCTGTTGACTTATAGCAACCCCATTATTTTCATAGGGTTTTCTTAGGCAAGGAATTCTCAGAGGTGGTTGTGCCAGTTCCTTCCTCTAAAATATAGCCTCCAGCACCTGGTATTTATTGGTAGTCCCCCATCGAAGTACTAACCAGGGCTGACCCTGCTTAGCTTCCAAGATCAGATGGGATCTGGTGCCTTTAGGGTAATTAGGACCTACCCCATACATACTTGTAGGTTTAATTTAAAAAAAAACTCCTCTGGTGTCTATCGAGTTTGATTTTATTTTTTGTTCCCCACATAAGGAAAGGGAAAATGGCAGAGGAAGGGGTTTAGGCCTTCCCTACTCATGCCCCTAAAAAGGAACTGACAAAGTTCCACCTTTATTTCTTGCCTAAGAAAATCCTATCAAATTCATAGGGTCACCATAAGTCAACAAGTGACCTGAAGGCACATCCATACACATCCATCCATACACAGTGATTTGAGTCTAGATCAGGTTCATGCATGTTGACTTGGATGTAACAAAAGCCAGTATGGTGCTGTGGTTTGAGCACTGGGACTTAACTTCCCAAAAACTATTAGTATATTGCCGCTGTCTTCTGCTGTTTTTATTGTATACTTGTGAGTGGTGTTTTAACTTTGTTTTCTTTTAATTGTAATAGATTTAATAACCTTTTAAGGAGTGGATGGGATATAATTTGTTTTTATTATTGTACTGTATTTTTATTGTGAGCCGCCCCGATTGACCTCAAAGGGGCGGGGTATAAATAAATTTTATTATTATTAGTGTTTGATTCCCCTCTTGGCCACTGGGTGACCTTGGGTGAGTCACACAGTCTCAGCCCCAGGAAACCCTATGATAGATTAATTTTAGGATCACCGTAAGTTAAAAATGACTTGAAGGCACACAACAATGACAACAAAAGAAAACAGTCAATGTGGTGTAGTGGTTTGAGTACTGGTCTAGGACACTTGGAGCCTAGAATTTGAATCCCTACTTAGCTATGGAAATCTACTTGATGATCTTAGATTAGTCACACTTTCTCAGCTTCAGAGGAAGAGAAGAGCAAAAACCCTCTGAAGAAATTCTGCCAAAAAAAAAAAAATCCTGTGATAGGTTTGCAATTAGGTTACAGTTGCCATTAAGACAGAAATGACTCAAAGGCACACAACACACACACACACACACACACAAAATAAAATGAAGCTCAGCTGCATGCTACACAGTGAATGGCAGTGTGCAGTTTTGTCTCAAGAATCTAAAAAGCTGCTGCCAGTTAATGCAGTTACTAATGTGCTAGAACAGGGGTAGGCAACCTTTTTGAGCTGGGGGCGGGTTGCTGTCCCTCAGACAACTGGGGGGCTGAAGCACCAAAAATAAATAAATAAATAAATATTTTTTTAAAAATTTAAAAAATATGCATGCACACTCTCTCAGCCCCAGAAAAGCCATGGCAAAACCCCTGTGGAGATTTTGCCAAGAAAACCCCAAGAACAAGTAATAACAACAATAGTCAATATCATCATGGCGGGCGGCATGGGGCGGCAGGACCGGCCTGGGGCCGGTCCAAAAGCCTTGGGGGGCCGCATCCGGCCCCCGAGCCTTAGGTTGCCTAGCCCTGTGCTAGAAGAACCAATGGTTTGACTCAATATAAAGCAACATAACATCCATAGGTTTGTACGCTAGGTTAATAGTACTCAAACTTTTCACCCTTATAACCCCCCCTTTACAGCTACATGGGATGTCATGCCCCCCATTCGATATGGTATATGAATAAAAACATTTTGTTTATTTAGTGTCTGCATTTTCATTCATGTATATTCATATTTTAACATTTTATAAGGAAATAACATCATTCAAATTAGAACAGTTTTACTTAAGTAAACTCAATATTTAACTCAATGCAGGTGTGATTTTTACACATAAAAAAGTTTAGAAAGAGAAGGAGGAGGAGAATCAGAGCCTCTAAGTCTCAAGCTTCCTCTGAGCAACTCTTGCACCCTACCTGGGGGTCCCACTCCACCCTTTGAGAACCACTGCACTAGGTTTTTAGGTGAAACAAGGGATGGGCCCCTGTACCTTTTGTGTCTAATAGAAGGTATTTTAGAAGGTGATGTTTGTCATGCAAGCAACACTTGCTGAAATATCCTTTTTTTCATAGCCACAGTACAGGGGCCCTGTCCCTTATTTCACCTAGCAGCCGTATTTTACACCAAGACCTAATTTTACAAAGATCTGCCATTATGTGATGTTCTATTGTTACAACTGTATCATTTCTTTGAATTTTAGATTTGGTTCCAGAATCGTCGAGCAAAGCTGAAGAGATCCCACAGAGAATCTCAATTTCTAATGGTGAAAAATACTTTCTCTCAGAACATGGTAAAATAGGAAAAATCCACAGAACTCTTGTACAGAATTATGCTGCGTCTGTAATGGATGTGTAATCAAACTAATTACCAGTTTAAAAGTGTGGTGAAATAATTCAAATAATTTTCAAATAATGTAATGATTTTCCTGTGCAAAATAAAGTGCAAACACTACTGTAGCATGATTCCTATTGATATCAAGACAACTTATTTCCATAACAAAGTTGAAATTTTCAGGAAGAAGAAGAAATACATATTCCTTTTGTGATTAACTGGCTCAAGACTCATAGAGGCTTTGAATGGATCAATGCAACTTTATATTAAGTTCTATAAATTAATTTTCTCTACACCTGTGCTGCTGGTCTCTAAGGAATGTTGTATCAGTTCTTATTATGGAATCCAGGGGATCAGAGTTTGAAGAGTTACTTTTAAGTAATAATTAGTTACTGTTATTAATTATTGATTAATTCCTGTTATAGCTCCAAGGCCCAACAAAACAGTTTGTTAAATAACACTCCAGTTAACAATTTCACAGAAGTAATCCTTGCTTATGAATTTCTCAACAATAACAAAAATGTGTATTTGGAGTTATTTAAAACATCTTTGAAGGCTATAAGCCACTGACATTTGATTTTAAAAAATCTCCTCCTACCCACCTTGTCTCAACACTCACAACAGACAGCAGCATCAGGCACAGTGCAACCTGGTGCTTGGGGTGTAGCCATACTGCAGAATTAAAGCAGTTTGACATGACTTTAGCTGCCATGATTTTATCCTACAGAATCCTGGGATTTGTAGTTTGGTGAGACACCAGAGCTGACAGACGAGGCTGAATACCCCACAAGCTGCAAATCCCAGGATTATGTAGGATAGAATCATGGCAATTAAAGTGGCATCAAACTGCTTTAATTCTGCAATGTTGGTACACCCTTGGACCATATTCCTCTGTCACCATGTAGTGAAGCCACAGTAAAACAACCAAATCATTACCATTAAAGCACTGAAGGAGTGATTTTTCATTATGAAGTTGTATTCATAATGTAACTTCAGTTATGATTTCCTTGCTGGATTGAGGAACTGGTCACAAATAACCTAATATTTGCAATTAGATACTTCGCAGTTCTGACAGGATTCCTGTGTAAAACTTAGTACAAACAATATAGCAAGGAGGGATTGCTGTCTAGGCAGAAGCAATTCTCAGCAGCAACAACCCAGCCTATGTAGAAGATTTGAACTGGTCCTTCAAATCTGTTTTGTATGTCCCAGAGGTTTAGTGATATTGCCACTGTTCCCCAGGGAAATAGATGGCTCCTGAGATTATCCTGTACTTAATAGGGAACCAGTCTAGTTGTGCTTGGTGTTGTAGGGGATGAAATAATGTAAAAGAAATTATAAAGCTCATGGCTAATGCGGGGATGGATTGGATGATGCTTGGGGTCTCATATTCTCTGTTTAAAACTGTGCATTTGTTAAGCAATTGTAAAACGCTTTTAATTTTTGGCTTCACTGGAAAAAGATAGCAAGGAATGGGTCAAATTGACCATGAAAGACAGGAAGACTGTTTCAGAGCCAAAGAGGTAGAAAAAGGAATGTTTGTTGATGTCAATTAGTAAGATAGATGGTTTGGACTGGAAGCAAAGTTAGGAAGCTAAGAAGATAAGACCAAATTAGTTAGTCCAAGTGTCGATTAATGCCAAAATAGTTCACGCACATCAAGTAGAAGTTTTAATATGCAATCAGTAGAGGTGGAGAATGAAACCATATCTTGTAACCAATGAAAATTTTGAATTATGCATATATTAATGTAATTATAAACTAACTGTGTAAGATGGTATATAAGGATGTTGATTAGCTGAGTGAAGGGCTCTCAAATGAAGGGCTCTCAAGTCGGGGGGCTAACCTGCCTGGGAATCCGTTGATGTAAAAATAAACTCTACTTTCCTGGATATTCTGAGGGTCTCCATTTCTGTTTTGCCCACTACAGTGTTTGTATACACCAACTGACCCATGCCAAGTTGAAATTACTATAACTAGTACTACTCACTGTCTCGGGGTGCATCTGCACAATAGAAATAATGCAGTTTGACACCACTTTAACTGCCATGGTACCATTCTACAGAATCCTGGGATTTATAGTTTTGTGACTCTTTGGCAGAGAAGACTAAAGACTTGTGAAACTACAAACCTCATAGGCTGGAGCTACAAGTATTAAAGTGGTGTCAGACTGCATTATTTCTACAGTGTGAATTCACCCTCACTTTGGGAGAACACAGCAGCACTACACAATCATTATTTATCCTTGGAAGAAATACAGCATAGGCTGTATTTTGAATGCCTAATTCTTCCCACATATTTTAAAATGTTTTGTTTGCTTTCCTCCTGTGCTGTCCGGGTGCAAAATAATTGGAGTCCACACCGGTGGTATTGGTACTATAACATGATGATTTTTAAACTTCCAGGGACTGTAAGAAGCAAGAGTTGCTATCCTGTGTATAATTATGCTGCTTAAAACTCAGTTTTCAATGGGATTTGAGCATCTACTTACATTATACAGAACTGCAGCAATGGTCTTAGGTTCTGTTTAGTTTTACTGTCACTCAAGTCAAAACAAGTAAGTCACATGTACACTGTTCCTTATGGTAGTAAAAACTAAGATGTGTAAGCAGGAAGTCAAATACCAATGGGAGAGCCAGTCTAATCTAGCTGAATCATTGATTTAGTTAAAAGAGGGGGTTTTGTCTTTAAAAAAAAACTTATCAGAATATAGAATCATAGAATCATAGAGTTGGAAGAGACCACAAGGGTCATCCACTCTAACCCCCTGCCATACAGGAACTCAAAATCAAACCATCCCCGACAGATGGCCATCCAGCCTCTGTTTAAAGACCTCCAAAGAAGGAGACTCATCACTCTCCGAGGGAGTGTCTTCCACTGTCGAACAGCTCTCACTGTCGGGAGGTTCCTCCTAATGTCGAGGTGGAATCTCTTTTCCTGTAGTTTGCATCCGTTGTTCCAAGTCCTATGAATCAGGACTAACAAGTATTTGCAAATGCTTCAGCAAGCATTTTAAAAATAAGTTCTAATATATTAAACATTGTTTTGAATAGAAGCAACCAACCAAATCAAACCAGTTAATTGATTTGACAGAGCAAAACACAATTATTGCTAGAAAAGGTTAACTCCACACTAATGACAGAACAAATCACACAAACATATGTGCACAATTATTTAATCCATAAAATCACATAACCATCACTACCACCAGCATGCTGATTTTTAGGATAACTCATCGCATAACAGCTTACAAAAACATTTAAACAATAAAATATTACAGCACATTATTTTTAACCTTTAAAATGGTGGTGTTAAATTTTGAATTTTTATTAAAAAGTACTCTTCTTTCACACACACATTACAATGAAATATTAATATCATTTTCAATTTATATTTACATATATACAGTTGACTTCCACTGAACCTCCAGTTTGTCCTCAGCTATTTTTCAACTTACTCTTATTGTCTTCACAATCAATGTATTATATCATTTATAGCCTCTGTGTGTTATAACTTCAACTTTAACATCTTAAATAATTTATATTTCATTGATATCATGGCACATTTATATTAATATTTCAATACATTCATTTATATACATTCTTACACAATTAAGTTTTCTTTACAGTATTGCAGTATAGGGGTCCAAGGACGTGGCTCTATAGTATTGTAATGAGTAATAAATTCCCACCTTGCAGCTAGAAATTAACCTAATTCATTTATGTGAGGAAGTGGTTCAAAGCAAACCTTAGACCACATTTAAGCAGTCAAAGGGATGGAAGTTATTCCTATATCTTTTTGGACTTCTTTACCTTCTGGCTTGTGTCTGTGCACTCTTAAAAAATAGAACACCTGTTCTCCTTGCCTTTTATGTTTACCTTATCTTCCAAATAAATAAGCCCTTGTTTGTGAGTCAATTATTATTCCTAATAAAGTCTTTCTTGGAACAACAGATCTGGCTGAAACTGATTGAGTAGACTTCTACAACAAAGTTCTTGCTTCACCTGTAGCACTGTAGAGTACCCAGAAGGACTGGTTTCTCTAATGGGGTGGGTGGAAGGACCAACGTATGAGTAGAAACTCAGTCATTTTATCTCCCCCACCAATCTGCATCATGGACTTCACCTGTAAACCTGAAAGTGATGTCTGAACCCCCTCACAACTTGGATTTAAGCCCCATTGCTTTCCATTAACATTTGTATAGACCTAGAGCCTCACTGTCAATACAGATACACCTGTAGATCAAGCCCAGGTTGCTCTCAGTGGAGTGTGAGAGTTTATCATATAATAGGAAAGGTATTTATTTTTATTTATTTTAAAACATTTGTCTTTCCTGCCTTTTTTTGAAGGAACTGCAAGGGAGCTAAGAATGCCACAACAACACCAGTAACATTTACAAATTATTGAAAATGTTATATCAAGGTGCTGGTTATGACCTATAAAGTGCTATATAGCTTGGGTCTAGACTATTGGAAAGACCCTATCTATGAGCCCATCTGAGTTTTGAGATCCTCAGGTGAGAGCTGACTCTCAGTCGCCCCACCAGTACACGTATGTTTGGTGAGGACATGTGAGAGGGCCTTCTCAGTGGTTGTCCCCAAGGTGTGTAATCCTGTCTGAAGGGAGGCTGAGCTGGCCTCCTCTGTTCTCTTTCCTTGAATGGGCAAAGACCTTTCTATTTAAATTGGGTTATTCCTATTAACTGGTTGCTGTGGAAGGGTCTTTTAGTAGGGTGTGCTGTACTTTTATCATTATGTTATACATTTTTAAAACTTGTTTTAAAATAGTGCTCTTTTTAAAAGTACATATTTTCACATATTTTGACAGTTCTTCATGATAAGGTTTGCCCATTTGGGCTGTATTTTGTGTGAATCTATGTTGGGAGCTGTCTTATATAATATAATAATAAAAAAAAATTTTATAGCCCTCCCCTCTGCTCTGCAATCGGGGCGGGTTACAACATATTAAAAAACAACAAAGATTAAGAACAATCCCACTCATAACAACCCTCCCCCCTTAAAACAGAATTAAACTTACAGAATTAAATTAAAATTAAGTCCATACTATAAAATTGACAGCAACAATAAATATGAAATCGGCGAGGAAATGGGAACAGTTAAGAAGGGTCAATTAGGGTTTGATTAGGTCTTAGGTCCCACACTAGGAGAAAAGCAAGATATAAAATAAAGATATAACAAAACATCAGAAAAGTAGCAGAAAGTGACGCAGTCACAATGCCTACATGTCTGTCTGTCTGTCTAAATGGAGATCGAAACATCAAGTTACAATCACTTGCTAAATGCTTTATTTAAAAAAAAAAACAAAAAAACTCTTTATCAAACCCTAAAAGGTGACCAACAAAGAAATTTAACAGTTTCTCCTTGAACTCCATCTTGTAGGTGCAGCCATGGAAAATGTCCTTTCCCCAGTCCCCATTAAATGTATTTCTGGGATTGTTGGGACATACAAAAAGGTCTCTCAGGATTATTTTAATAAATGCACAAATTTTATGGGAGAAGATGGTCTTTCAAAACTTAATCCTCAAACCCCTGAATGATTGACCTTTCCTGGAAAGTTTTGTGTCACAGTTAAATAATGTAGTAAACAAGATAAAACTCTGAAAGAACATCATAGCACAAAAGGTTCTTTCACACCCCACATTTATAAATTGCTATGAGTCCACTTTAACTGTCATGGCAACATAATGTGAAATTTTGTGATTAGGAGTTTAGCGAGGGGCATTTATAATTCACAGATAACAGTTATTTGTTTTTAAGTGCCCCTGAGTTGACTCTGACACATGGCAATCCCGTGCGTGGATGAAACACCTCCACTGCTCTGCTTAGTTTCTTGTAGATTCAGGCCTATGTTTTATTGTCTTTTAAGTCATGCTTTCTTATGATGTGGCCAAAGTATGACAGCCTCAGCTTAATTACCTTGGCTTCCAGAGAGATTTCAGACTTGAACTGTTCAAGTCTTGAACCCATTTGTTTGTCTTTTTGGCTGTCCATGGTATCCTCAGCACTAGCACTGTTCTCCAGCACCACATCTCAAATGAGTTGATTCTGTTCTTACCTGCTTTCTTCAGCTCTCACTTTCCTATATGGTGATGAGGAATACCATGGCTTGGAGTATTCTAAATTTAGTGCTCAGTTGTACACCTTTACACTTTAGGATCTTGTCTAGTTCTTTCATAGTTGCCCTTCCCATTGTCTTCTGATTTCTTGACTGCAGTCACTGTTCTGATTAATGCAGGAAATCTTTCACTAGTTTCATTTCCTGTGCTATGACAGTTAAAATGGGATCATAGTGCTATAATTGTGTAGTGTGAAAGGGTTCCAAGACATTGAACACAAGTTTCCCCAGCACTACTTTGTTCTGTGAGCATACCCAGATACCATACAAAAGAGTTAGTGATGAATTTAATGGAAAGTTCAAACCCCTGGTTATTAGCGAATACAGAGGCATGGAATAACTTTCAATCATCATCCTATAATAGTGGGTTTTAGAGCTCAGTTTATAAACTAAGGTCCTGTGTTAAATAGTGTCTGAATCAGCTGTCTCTTTTTTAAAAATGCAAAATATTTAAAACATTTTTGACTGGCTGGTCTAATACCAGGAAATGTGACACTTAACAAGGAATTCACATGTTTATTTTACCAATGTTGACACAAGACAAACTGAACAAAAGATAGCATCATTTGCAAAAACCCTCATTTTGCTCACTGTTGAATGATAGAACAGCCTTCTCATTCAATACCTGTGTCATTCAATGCCACTAATTTACAGTCTTTGTGACACTAATAATTACCAACTCAGGAGCATTCAGGAAATCAGTAGTGGACCATGATGTTATTATTCAGTGGATTAACTCAATTTCCTTCATCATTGTCTTGTTAATCTTATTTGCTTTTTTGCATTTAGTCAAACTGATTATTTTATAATTGGATCAGTTCCTCTAAAGTCTAAGCTGTAGAGTCTAAAGTTTTATTTAATTCTGAAAAAAAGTTTAGAATGATAAAATATTTTTCTAGGGTTTTTTTTTTTTTTTGGTGGGGCGGGGGGGGGGGATTATACATGTGATAATCGCCAAACAGAAAATTTTCACTTACTGGATAGAAAATTACTGGACAGAGCTGTAATGTAATTGGTGGTCAACAATGGACTGATAGAAAATCAATATAGCATGCCAGCAGCCTTAACTCAACTTTGCTGGAAGATGAAACTGGAGATTCATACTCTTAGAACTTAGAATAGGAAAGATTTACAAGTAAACATAGATGGGATTGGGCTGCATGGCTATAGCCTCAATGAGTAGTTTTCACCTTCTGACCAGTGATGGCAGAAGTGGCAGTTAGGCAAAAGATGCAGAGATGAGGCAAGTGGAGTCTTCCTTCTTTCCTTCCTTTAAAATTTTGAATGGGCTAGGACAGCTAAAATAAATTCCCAGCAGAACCAAAGTAATTTTCACTTGAACTCTTATAAAGTATTGAGCACAGATTTGCTGGCATAAAGTTTGCATTCTATTTTCACCCTGTGTAGAGTGACCTCTGAATAATAGAAACAAATCACTATGCTTGGCAAGATTACAAAATACAGTAAATTGAATTCCTCCTAATCTGTGTGGCGGCAGGGCACTGGCTCTTGGCAGTGAGATACTAGAGGAGTGTTGACTGAAGCACAGCACATAAAAGTGGGCCTATTCACTTGCTATTTTATAAGGACAAAGCCAAGCCTGGTACAAGTCACAGGTAGGACCCAGCATCAGAGTGAAAGGAGAAGTTGTCTCCTTGCACAAACACAGAGAAACTCACACTGCATCCTGTCAACTGTTGGTTTTGCACATTCAATTCTAGCATGCAAAAATACTAGACATTAATAATAGAATTGAAAGAGACCACAAGACCATCCAATTCAATCCTCTGCTATGCAGAAATACATAATCAAAGCACCCCTAACATATGGCCATCCTGCTTCTCTTTAAAAAAAAACCCAAAGAAGGAGACTCCACTACACTCCAAGGCAGTGTATTCCACCATGAAGCAGTTCCTACCAACATAAATTCTTCCAAATGTTTTGGAGGGATTCCCCCCCCTCCCCCCGTAGTTTGAATCCACTGCCCCATATCTCTCTGGAGCAGTGGAAAATAAGCTTGCTCCATCCTCAGTTTGTTGTTATTGTGTGCCTTTCAAGTCATTTCTGACATGGCAACCCTCAAGTGAATCTATCATAGGGTTTTCTTAGCAAGACTTGTTCAGAGGAGGTTTGCCATTGCTTTCCCTGGGGCTGAAAGTGTGTGACATGCCCAAGGCCACCAAGTGGGTTCCCATGGCCAAGCAGTGATTTGAACCCTGGTCTCCAGAGTCGTAGGCCAATGCTCAAACCACTACATACACTGGCTCTCCATCCTCAATATGCCATCCCTTCAAACATTTAAACATGGCTATCATGTCACCTCTTAACTTTCTCTTCCCAAGGCTAAACATACCCACCTCCTTAAGCTGCTCCTCATAGGACATGGCTTCCAGACCTTTTACCATTTTGGTTGCCCTCCTCTGGACACATTCCAGCTTGTCAACATCCTTCTTGAATTGTAGTGCCCAGAACTGTTTCTATCCAGTTCTCCATGAAGACACCATATTCCTATCGGTGCAGCCTAGAAACATATTGACTTTTTAAGCTGCTGCATCACACTGCTGAATCACGTTGCGGCCTACTATAACTCTTATATTCCTTCCACAGGCTTGTTGTTAAGCCATATGCCACCATCCTATATCTGTGCATTTCATTATTTCCCCCCTAAGTGTAGTGCCTTATATTTCTCCTTGTTGAAATTAATTTTGTTAGTTTTTCTGCCCTACTTTCTAATTGGCTAGGGTCATTTTGAATTCTGGTTATGTTTAATTTCCTTAGCGTCTGTCTCCAGTCAGTTCCATTATGCTATTTGGAACCATCCTTCCTGCTTTATCTAGTCTCTTTAGGTAAGGTCTGGCATCAAGGCCAACCCAAGACATTTTGTTGCCTGAGGCAGAATTGCAAATGGCATCCAATTGTACTCCCAAATCAAGGTGCATAGTAACCAGATTCAATAAAGTTTCTTTTGGCAGGGGCAGAAAATCTCTCAATTATTTCTCCCTCTATCTACCATTGTTGTATGCAATATAAGTAACAAATTAAATAACTAGCAATTTTATGCACTTTCATGATACCCAGAATATGCTGCCTGGCTTCTGCCGACTGCCAAGACTGCCTTTTGCTGATGTGTTGCCTAAGATATACTTTATCTGTGATGTATCTGATTTGTTCAGAATCATACACCTTCAACAAACTGCCAGTTTTAAACTGTACACTCATCCCTCCCCATTCGCGGACTTGGAGTCTGCGGTTTTGGTTCTTTGCAGACAGCAAGCGAGAAGGGACAAAATGGTGTGTGCACCCATGGCGTGCAAGCAGGAGTATGCCACCATTATAACTAATGGGGCTTGAATATCAGTGATATTTTCGATTCGTAGGGTGGTGGTCCAGAATGGATCCCTGCGAATCGGGAGGGACGAGTGTATATTGTATGATTTATAAATTAATAAATTGGTATTTAGCCCATCTTTTTCCAGATTATTCTACACTTCTGCTTATACACTCATATCTCCACATTTGCAGCTTTGACTTTTGTGGATTTGATTATTCATGGATTTTTATTAATATGTTATCTCTAGGAATATCTAGGTCCTCCAGTGCATCTCAATGGTCAAACTTTAACCAAATGTCTCACTGAAGGACCTAGAGATTCCTAGAGAGAACACTCTACTAGGCATTTGTAGCTCCTCCAGCTCAGTTCTATGGTCAGTGTCTGACAGATGTTGACCACAGAGTTGCACTGGAGGACCTAGTGATTCCTAGAGAGGTGTTCTCTCAGGTAAAAACATAATGTTTTTGTTATTTGCGGTTTTTCAACATTCACGGGGGTCTTGGCCCCTAACCCCAGAGAATGTGGAGGGATGAGTGTACTATTTCCCCTTTCTATACACTTTTAGCATCTCTTCTAATGCATTTTGGTTACGAGATCTGACTCCATTTTGCTGTATAAATCTTATCACAACCTTAATAGGCTAAATAAATATGATGTTTAAGCCATATCTTAGGATACACCTACTACTTGCATACATTTAGGGGTGTTTTGTTACTAATTATACCTTCTATGATTAATATTTAAAATTAATATAAAATTATATATGTGCATATATGAGATTTAAGAAAAGATTGCAGTCTGTACTACCTTGCCTTGTCTAAATATCTTAAAAGACAGCCAGCGTGGTGGAGTGCTTGAACTTTGGAGATCAGGGTTCAATTCCCTGTTCAGCCATGGAAACCCACTGGGGGACCTTGGGTGAGTCACATGCTCTCAGTCCCAGAAAACTCAATGAAAGGGTCACCTAAGGTCTTCATAACTCAGAATTACTTGAGGGAACACATAATCACCGTCATCATCATAATCAACAACAACAAACACTCTAAAGGCACCAGATCCCATCTGATCAGAAGCTAAGCAAGATCAGCCGATCACCCACAAATACGAGGTGCTGTAGGCTATATTTCAGAGGAAGGAACAGGCAAAACCACATCTGAATATTCCTTACCTAAGAAAACCCTATGAAATTCATTCATTCATACACATACGTATACACTTACTTTGCATTTGAGGATATATATTTCACCAGAAGCAGCATGAAGGAAATAAAAGGAAAAAGCTAGGCTGTAACTTCTCCTTGATAGTCTTTACCAGCAGTTCAGGGAGATCCCTATACAGGTATACCTCCTCACCTACTGTTTGTGAGAACTAGCCCCAAGAAACAATGCCAGTCTGACTTTCTAGTCTTAACCACTACAACACATTTTTCCAGCGTTTTGATGTGCTAGGCTATCTTGAAATTCAACTGCTGATTAATATGCTCAAGATTTATCAGCCTAATTTCTTCTCCTGCCCAGCTTGATTAAGGCTTCTGGAGAATTCAAAGGCTTATATGCTTTGGTGGCATTTTGTTTGGTCCTAATAAAGGCTTTGCTCAAAGATGGAGTTCTATTTTCACATCATTTCAGTCTCCCTTATACAAGTGTTGCAGCTGCATTATAAACCCAACTGAAGTGTATTTTTACCTATGTAATGTACCCCCTCTTCTGGTATACGGTGGACTTGCAGTCTTCAAATTAGTAAAAAATTAAATTAAGTAACATCTTGGAACTACGCAGGGAGCTGGACAGGGAGAGTGTGTCCCTGTTAGTTCTGCTGGATATCTCAGCGGCTTTCAATACCATCAACCATGGTATCCGTCTGGGCCACCCCTCTGGGATGGGACTGGGAGGTTCTGTTTTACAGTGGCTCCATTCCTTCCTGGAGGGGCAAACCCAGAAGGTGGTGCTAGGGGACTCCTGCTAGATCCCCTGGTCATTGGCCTGTGGGGTCCCTCAAGGTTCTGTGTTGTCCCCTGTGCTATTTAATATATACATGGAAGCCACTGGGAGAGGTTGTCCGGAGTTTTGGGGTGCAGTGCCACCCATATGCCAATGACACTCAACTCTGCTATTCCTTTCCACCCCAATCCAAGGAGGCTGTCCTGGTCCTAAACCAGTGTCTGTCATCAGTAATGGATTGGATGTGGGCAAACAAGTTGAAATTTAATCCAGACAAGACAGAGGTGCTCCTGGTCAGTCGGAAGGCAAATCAGGGAATAGGGATCCAGCCTGTGTTAGATGGGGTTATGCTCCCCCTGAAGATGCAGGTTTGCACTCTGGGGATACTCCTGGACTCAGCTTTGAAGCTGGAGGCCCAGGTCTCTGCAGTTACCAGAAGTGCTTTTGCACATTTAAAACTTGTGTGCCACCTATGCCTGTTCCTTGAGATACCAGATCTAGCCACAGTAATACATGCCTTGGTTACATCCCATTTGGACTACTGTGATGTGTGCTACTCGAGGCCAATTATAACAATATGATCTTACTGCCATGGCTAAATCCTAGGGAATCCTGGGGTTTGTAGTCTGCCAAGGCTCCAGAGCTTTCTAGCTGAGAATTCTAAATGGCCTTCCCTAAACTACAAATCCCAGGATTCCATAGGATGGAAGTACACATCATGGTTCGAATGGAATCATAGTGCTATAATTGGGTAGCATGAAAGCGACCATGCTCTCCCACTTCTTGGTCTCCTACATTCAGGCAAATATCTGAAAAGTTCTCTTGCAACCACAAAAACCATTTGGAACAGTGACAAGAAAATGCTGTCCTTCAGGCTGCATGTGGCCCCCAACATTTCTTTATACTTCCTCCCAGACCCACCCTGAGCCCCCTGGCCCCATCTCCCCAATTGGAAGCAGAAAGTATGTCAAATGGATATATTGCTACTCCTGCAGGCCTCAGTGCCTTACCCAATGAAAGATATCAGCTGAAAATATCTGAAGATGGAACCTGGATGTTTGTTTTGGTTTGGTTTTGTCCAGTTTGGTAGTATTTTGTGAGGCTGCATCTGCAAGAGTATACATTGGCCCCCACATACCTGCTCTAAAAATTGTATTTATAAATAATGTAGAAATATTTTTATATAATAACATGCATTTTTGTTTATTTTCTTATAGTCCAGATGTAAATTACTTAAATGATTTCCAGAAAGACATAAAATTTTCAGTGTTCTGAAGTACCGGTAGTTTGTTAAAAAATACTTCCCACAACAATATTTCCTGAATTCGTACTTGTTGTGTGCCTTCATGTTGGCTCTGACCTTAAGGCAAACCTATCATGGGTTTCCTTGGCAAGATTTGCTCACAGGAGGTTTGCCTTTGCCTTTGAGAGAATATGACTTGTCCATAGCCATCAAAAAGTTTCTATGGTTGAGCAGAGATTTGAAATACTGCTCTGCTATGTTTCAGTATTGCTCCACATAAACAGTTACCACTAGAAGATAGAAAGAAAAACTTTCAGAATCAATTTTTAAAACTGTTGTAGTGTTTGGATTTAGTTTATTCTTGTTGCTTTTTCCAGTAATGTATACCTTTTCTCTTTAAGTAAAGACAATATTTAGGCCCAAAACACACTGCAGAAGTAATCCAGTTTGAGACTGCTTTAACTGCTCTGGCTCAATGCTAAGGAATTCTGGGAACTGTAGTTTTGTGAGACATTTAGCCTCTGTCCAAGAGACAGCCACAATAAACTACAGTTCCCAGGATTCTCTAGCCAGGGCAGTTAAAGTGGTCTCAAACTGGATTATTTCTGCAGTGTGTTTTGGACCATAGAAAAGAAAACATAAAATTGGCAAAAGTCTGGATTCGAAATTTTAGTATCAAGAGGAAATAACTGTTGCCAAGTATCAAATTCCAGTGATACTTTATTCTTCTCTAAACCACTTCATGCTTTCCAAAATATATTAATTTAGGTGCAAGACTTTAGCAAAACTTACATTGAAATAAATGCTTTGAAATGACAGTCGAGGCCAAATTCTAAAAATATTTTTGTAGGTAAATCCCACTGGCATCATTAAAATTTACCAATGGTAAGTGAGAAGCATGCATTTCTATCTCAAAATCACTTTTACAGTCAAGTGGAAAGTGGCGTTCTCTGCAGGGAAGGATTTATTACATTCTTTTCTGCCAGTTGCAGACGTGTGAAGTTTGGGTGCAATATATGTCTGCTAAAATCTCTGGATGATTCCTTTTTTATTCTTTTTTTAAAAAAATGTTTCTTGCTAAGCAATAGAAAGCTCTGGTGGTAAATTTCTGACCATGCTGTAAAATGTTTGGTTTGACTGTTTGCTGTTATTATTTTCTAAGATTTTTACCAATTTCCTTAGGGGAACTGTCATGCTCTGAATGTGTCTCCTCCATCTGGGAGCAGCTGCTGAAGAATATATATATATATATATATATATATATATATTGCTTGAAGCAAGGAAGAGAATGGCAACTGAAACCATCTGTAGAACTCATTACACTGATAGCCATGACTTTTGAACAGGCTCTAAGTCAAAGGTACGTACTTTTTTTGTTCACCAACAAGAGGCTATTGTGAAGAAAGGGGAAAACAGAGTTGAAACCATCTATACCAAATTGGGCTGCATTTCAGAGCATGTTTTGCTTTGCCTCAAAGTAAAGAAGAAAACAAAAGGTAAAAAAATAACAACAGAACTAATTACATTTTAGGATCTGTTCAAATGTTGTACTTACATCACACACTATGAAAACCACTGAGACCAGGGATCTGCAATTGTCTCTAAACTATGTCTGTTTTCTATGTTAATTCTGTACCAAAGAATCTTGCCATTCCTTGAATTAAAAGTCTGCCTTAGGTCAAAAGTTCAGCCTCCCTGGCTCCCAGGTTATTTCTTCCTTCCTGGAATGTACTGTATATTGAAGCCAGTTCTCACCTATTAATTGTCTTGCCAAGAAACTAAAATTTGTCTTCCTGCCCATCCTTTCATTAGACTCCTGTAAAAAGATTTTTTTTCCAGGCTGGAAACATGTGCACACTTACTTGAAAGTAAGTTCTACTAAACACAATGGCTAGGAAAAGTCTGTACCCTGCATATTATTTATTATTTGTTCAGAATTAAACCTCTAATATATTTGCATTTGACCTTATAGAGAGTGTTTGACTTGGGTCCAAAAGACACTGCAGAAATAATCCAGTTTGAAACCACTGAGCCCTGGCTCAGTGCTAGGGAATCCTGAGAATTGTAATTTATTGTGGCACCAAAGCTCTCTGACAGAGACGGCTAAATGTCTCACAAAACTACAGTTCCCAGAATTCCCTAGCATTGAGCCAGGAGCAGTTAAAGTGGTCCCAAACTGGATTATTTCTGCAGTGTCTTTTGGACCTTGGATGCAAATCACTGTAACAAACTGGATGACTTTTGTACAGTCATCATCTCTAACCCTAGCCTACCTCACAGGGCTATTGTTAGGATAAAATAAGAGGATATAGAGGGGTTGCAGACTGCCAGAAATAGTGCAAATTGAGTCCACTTTTAGGGTTAGGGTTAGTGCTAGGGAATCATGGGAATTTTTTTTCTGACATATTGAGCCTTCTCTGTCAGAGAGCTCTGGTGCCACAATAAAATACAGTTCCCATGATTCCTTAACCCTAACCCTAAAAGTGGCCTCAATTTGCACTATTTCTGGCAGTCTGCAAAGGCCCATAGTCTATTTTTAACTCCTGGAAGGGAATGCTGGACAAAAATTTAGTGTACAGAGCCCTGTTCTGTCTGGTTTATTCTGTGCCTCACTGGAGCTGAAAGAACTTGATAAGGAGGGACCCTATATGATTTAGGCCAGGGGTAGGCAACCTTTTTGAGCCGGGGGCCGGGTTGCTGTCCCTCAGACAATTGGGGGGCCGAAGCACCAAAAATAAATAAATAAATAAATAAATAAAAATTAAAAAAAATATGCATGCACACTCTCTCAGCCCCAGAAAAGCCATGGCAAAACCCCTGTGGAGATTGTGCCAAGAAAACTCCAAGAACAAGTAATAACAACAATAATCAATATCATCATGGCGGGCGGTGGGGGGCGGCAGTGGCAGGACCGGCCTGGGGCTGGTCCGAAGGCCTTGGGGGGCCGCATTCGGCCCCCGGGCCTTAGGTTGCCTACCCCTGATTTAGGCTGTAAGTCTAGGCACACTTACTTACCTGAGACTAACTCCCACTAAATTTAGTGGCACTTATGTCTGAATAGCCCTTACTAGAACTATATTTTCACTCTAAACATAACTATTCACCATATTCCACAGAACCTTTCTGATTTCTAAAACTTCTTAGTGAAATTATATTTATCTCTGCCATCTGAGACACACATTTGCCAATTTAAGTAATTAATGTGCTTTGCTTGCTAAAAATGATGTAAGTAAATCAAAATAAGAGAGCAAGAATAGTATAGTCGTTTGAGCATTGGACTACAATTCTGGAGACCAGAGTTTGATTCCCCACTCAGCTACAGAAACCCATTGGATGACCTTGGGCAAGCCACACTCTCTCAGCCTCATCTCTCAGCCTCAGATAAATGCAAAGGCAAACCCCCTCTGAACAAATCTTGCCAAGAAAGTCCCGTGGTAGGTTTGCCTGAGGATCACCATAAATTGGAAATGACCTGAAGACACACAACAACAACAAATCACAATAAATCTTTCCAGCCTGATCTACAGAGTTTAACATTTAAGATGTAAGATTCCATGGAGTAAGCTCCACTGAACACAATAAAAAGGATTGTCTTACAATGTATTAAGCATAATGCTACTTTCTGTTTTCTATGATGTGTGTGAACATATATTCTTTTTGCCAAATAAATCTTTTTGTTTGCTTGTTTAATGGATTTTTGTTTTGTTTTTGCCCCTCTAATATCCACAGCTCTTCTATCCAGCAGCCTTTCCAAATGCTCCTAACACATTATTCTGTTATAAGAGGAAAGATAAACTGTACAGTTGTCCCTCCCAATTTGCGGGGGAGCCATTCCAGACCCTCCCCCAGCGAATTGAGAAAATCGCCAACATCCAAGCCCCATTGATTTCAGTGGTGGTACATGGCCTGGGTGCATGTGCCATTTTGTCCCTCCCTACTTGCCATCTGTGAAAGACCGAGACCGCAGACTCCAAGTCCATGAATGGGGAGGGACAAGTGTAATTTGAAACATTATCTGGATTATATTTTCATAAAGTGTATATAAAGCAGTGTCATCTGCACATCTAGCTGTTACAGATCCCCATCTGTTTAAGCATGAATCTACACTGCAGAATTAATACAGTTTAACACTGCTTTGCCTGCCACGACTCAATGATATTGAATTTGGAATGTGTAGTTTTGTGAGAGATTTAGCCTTCTGACAGAGAGCTCTAGTGCCACAAAAAACTAGAAATCCCAGGATTCCATAGGATGGCACCATGACAGTTCAAGCTCTGTCAAACTGCATTAACTTTGCAGTGTGGCAGCAGCCTAAGTGTAAGGAAAGGGATGAGCTACTAGTATTAAGCACTAATTACAGAACGAGGTAATCTGGGCTCACTTACGAATGCTGAAGTATCATCCGAGATAAATCCTACTAATCCTTTTTAAAAACTAATTCTATTTTAAGGCTGGAGATTTTTAGATAATATTAACCCAAGCTTGGAGAAATTAGTTTTGCCTCCAGAGTCCCCCCAACTCTAAGAACATATCTTCTCCCATGGTCACTAGTCATATTAGACAGAAAATAATTTGGATTAGATTTAAAATAATCTAAATCCATTCTGAATTCCTTGTGTATAGAAATGCACACAATTGAGACTTATACAGAAGTATTTCTGAAATAGAAAGATATTTATACAAACACGACTGGCATATGAATGCATTGGAAAATGCATTAATTGCTGCATTCTTTGCTGTGATTTCTGTGAGACTCCAGATAGTTCACAACCTCTGCCATTTAATGTCACTTCTTCTTGTGCCCTATTCAAAATTTTCCTCTTCAATTTTAAACAGTATTTTGGGGGTTCTGCCCAAGCAGTGTAGTTCATGAGGGTAGCACATTTCATTTAATTTCTAGGAATCTTTGATTTTTATGTGCACTGTGATGTTAGATAGGGGTATGTGCAGCACATTTCTAGTTTGCAATGCTTACATTTCCCTTCTATTTTCCCTTCAATGGCTCCTTTATATTTTATTGGGAAAAGGAGGAGAGGTGACACACTACCCCACAGGAAAAACAGGGCATTTTTGGTGGCTGCTCCCAGGCGGTGGAATTCTCCTCCACAGGAGATGGGGCTGGCCTGGGCTGGCCCCTCTTTCTGCTCTCCTTCCTGGTTGTGCAGAGGTGTGGGCTTTTTTTTTATGAAGTACATATGGTGCATTTTTATTTCCAACATATGGCAACCCTATCACAGAGTTTTCTTGGCAAGTTTGTTTAGAGCAGATTTGTCATTGCCTTCTGAGGCTGAGACACTGTGCTTTGACAAGGTCACTCAGTGGGTGTCCATGCAGGGATTTGAACCCTGGCCTCCAGAGTCATCGGACGTTTTCACACAGAGCAAAAAAGGGAGTCGTTCCTACCTCCATCTGGCCCCACTCCGGCTCTGTGCAGGAAAAGTTCACATGACGTCGCAGCAAGCCCCTCCTCATCCTTCGCCATCCCTGCGCCATCCCTACCTCACTCCGGGGTCTTGCTCGACGTGTTCAAACTACGTCGCAGCAAGCCCCGCCCCATGTTGCGCAATCCCTGCGCCATCCCTGCCGCTAGCCGGCTTTAGCGCCATCTTTTTAATTCCTTTTTTAAAAAGGAATTACAGGCGCTTCTGCCGGAGGCAATCAGGAGTCATTCCGGCGGCTGCTGTTTTCGCCGCCGGAATGACTCCTGATGGCTTCCAGGGGGCTTCCAGGCGGCTTTAGAGCCGCCTGTGTGAATACGTCCATCAATGCTCAAAACCATTACACCACACCAGCTCTCACTTTTATTCTTATGTTTATGAATTTTTTTATTGTTTAAATGACAGGTTGAGTCTCCCTTATCCAAAATACTTTGAATCAGAGGTGATTTGAGTTTGTTTGGGTTTTGGAATACCTGTAATTTGCATGTCCGTACATAATGATTTATCTTGGAAATGGGACCTAAGTCTAAACACAAAATCCATTTATGTTTTATATACACTTTACACACATAATCTGTGGGTAATGTTATACAATATTTTTAATAATTTTGTGCATGAAACTAAGGGCCTCTACAGACCGGCCCAAAGGGCCAGCCTGGAGGCAGAGACAGGGCAGGGCAGCCGCATGCTGGCCGCCCCAACCCCAAGCCGCCGATGTCCTGACGCTGCGCACCGTTACGCATGGTGTGCGGAGTCAGGACGCCCTCCCGGTGCAGCGTCCTGACGTGCTGCACCGGAAGGGGTGACGAAGAGCCGCATTCCAGGTCTTAGGGCATCCTTTTGCCACCCCTGAAAGGAGCGGCATTTTGCCGCTCTTTTCGGGACGGCAAAAGGGAGGATCGGGGCCGCTGCGTGGGGTAGCTGTGGCCCTGATTTGCCGTTTCCCAGGGCGGCTCTGTGCCGCCCGTCTGCAGCCCCGCTAAGTTTGTACACACTGAACCATTAGAAAGCAAAAATGTAAGTATCTCAGCCAGCCATGAAAAAAGTTTTGGTTTTTGGAGTATTTTGGATTTTGGAATTCAGGATAAAGGCATCTCAACCTGTAGTGGTGTTTTTATAGGATGGCTTATTTAATTGTCTTTTAAGGTTTTATCATTAGATTTTAGCTGTACTTTGTTTTTCATCTGTTCTGGAAGCCATCTTTGTTTCTACGTAGGATGAAAGGCCGGATAAAAACAAAATTTTAAATACTCTGTAGTAAATGCAGTGCTGCTAGCCAGTGCACTGTTCATCACTGTTCAAATATGCAACTAACAAAACACCATTTTAATATTTGAAAGAAGCATGGTAACTACTGCTTCCTTCCCCCCCAAAAAACCCCCAAGGAGTGATACAAATTGTATGTCTGGAAAATCCTTTAGTTCTTACTTTATTTAATGTGCCACCAATAACTTGCATAGGTATTAAAAAAATTTAAGGTAGCTGATCATGGTGGAAAAACCCCAAACAAAACAAAACAGTTGGGCAATATATTTATCAAAACCAATCAAAATGTCAGCAAAATGACAAAATGTCCAAAAAACTTTCAGTTTTCAAGAACGGAAAGACCAAGTGATACATGAAAAAACAAAGACAGTGAGGTCTGAAGTTTAAAACTAGTCTCAAGCTGCATCCTCACTGTAGAAATAATACAGTTTGACACTACTTTAACTGCCATAGTCCAATGCTATGGAATTTTTGTACTTTGGTGATATTTAGCCTTCTTTGTCAGAGATCTCTGGTGCCACAACAAACTACAAATCCCAAGATTCCATAACACTTAGCCATGGCAGTTAAAGTGGTGTCAAACTGCATTAGCTCTGCAGCACAGATGCATCCTCAGACTGAAGTTCTAGAGGCAGAATAAATCCCTGGTAGATGCTACAGGTATCATATCACATCCAGCAATTTATTCTGAAATAAATGGGGATTGGCTGGCACAGATGCAACACTTACAAATGACTAAGGGTCTTTACAGACTGCCAGAAATAATGCAACTTGAGTCCATTTTAACTGCCCTGACTCAGTGCTAGGGAATCATGGGAACTGTAGTTTATTGTGGCACCAGAGCTCTCCGACAGAGAAGGCTCAATGTCTCAGAAAAAACTATATTTTCCATGATTCCCTAGCACTGAGCCAGAGCAGTTAAAGTGGACTCAATTTGCATTATTTCTGGCAGTCTGTAAAGGCCCTAAATCAGGCTGTATTAGACTAATTTAGATTGATCGTAACCATCAGACCTCATGATTATAACCTCAAATTATGCAGCTTTTCTGTTTCTTTCCTCACCCTTTGGTTTTGTATCATATAGACTGAAGAAATCTGGAGGATTCAAAAACCTGCATACTTTTGTGGAATGTTAGTTGGCTAATAGAAATACTGCTTAGCTGTGGATTTATCTGCAAGCATACTCCAGTTAACAAAGCCTCTGACAAGCTTTTTTTTTTTTTTTTTGCAAAGTATTTTTATGCCCATCTAGTCCCCACCTTTTCTTTCTTGTCCTCAGGTTTAGTTTGTTTTTTCTTTTTTAGCAGCATTGCCATTGGGAAGATGATGAAGGCAGTCTGGAGAATCACAGACGTCTGGTGTGCAATGCAATAACTCTTGAACTGGGAAATAACTGGATTCTGCTCTAGCCAATCCTACTGTAGCTGTATGTGCCTTCTTACAACAGGCAATATTAATAGCAGCTGCCTCCAGAATTCTTTATTGATTATGTATGAACACCGAAACAGAAAGAAAAGGGGAGAGAGGATATGTTTTTATCCTCGCTCCCCAGCTCCCCCGCCTAGAATGTTAAAAAGCATAGATCTGTAAGTTTGGTCACCAAAACCTTAAGAAGAATTGAAGCTGGTAAATGGGGAAAAACAGTCCCTGGTTATATTTTGGAAGAAGCTTTCTAGTGGACTTCTAGAAGATTCAAAATATTTCATTTACTTCTGCAAGGCTTACCTGACTTGTTGGTTTCATTTCACACATGTATAGTGTTAGTTCTCGATAAAAGGTTTGCTGAAACATGTTGAGTTGCTTTTCTCTTTTGTAGTGCAGGGACCAATCCCTGTTCTTTCTGTGTTCTTTCTTCCTCTGGTACCAAATTTTCTGTTAAAGTAATGCCCAAGAATGCATCTACTATGTTAAGATATTTATTTTCACATAGCTCTACATTGGTAAACAGAGTAAGAAAACTATTTCAAGTGCTTATTACTAGAAAAGTAATTATTTGCAAGGTTGTTGTGCGATGCAGGTGCATCAGGTATTCCCTCCAATGTTTGTGTAGGAGAAGGGATTTGTTTGGTGAAGCAAAGTGGGATGTATTGAAACACTGGTTCTCAAACATGGATTTCCAGGTGCTGTTGGACTACACCTCTCCAAAAAAATTCTGTCTATCGACCATGCTGGCTAGGACTACTGGGAGCCAAAAACATCTGTAGAGACAAGTTTGGAAACCATTGCACTAAGTGATAATAATGCCCATTGGAAATAATGGGGACTATTCAAAAATCCAGAGGAAATAACAGGAATAGCAAATGCCAGTTGACAGAACTGGTTCCATGGAAAGAAATGCAAAGGACAAATAAAGCAAAAGGATAGGTCACAGAAGGAGGGGATTGAGTCTGAACAGAAATAAAATATTAGTTTATAATCCTCTTTCTATTTTATTGTTGAAAATGTTTACAGCTAAATCATGTCAATTAGCATTTGCTGCTTCCGCTATTTCCTGCAGACCTTCAGACAGTCCCCATTGTCTCCAAGGAGCATTCTTCTCATTCTTTTCAGTACATAATTTTGTTTCATTTTCTGAAATGAACTATTTGTATCGATGGCAAGACCTTTCTTGCACTGTACTTATGCTACTTAAGGATGACTCTTCTGCCCTCCAAGCCAACATAGAAGAGCTATATGCTTTATCTAAAAGGCAAGGGATAGTTCTAGGAGTGTGTGTATCTCCTTCAAATCGCCTGAATTTCATAGGGTTTTGTTAGGCAAGGAATACTCAGAGATGATTTTGCCAGTTCCTTCCTTTGAAATGTAGCCTATAGGACCTGTATGCAAGTACTAACCAGGGACAACTCTGCTTAGCTTCCAAGATCAGACAGGATCTGATAACTTTAGGATATTTAGCTCTAGTTTTAGGAGTACATGCCAGCAAATCCTTTGGGTATAAAGATGGGGAAGAGCAACTGATTCTATATCCCTTGAAATCTATGTCTCAGGTGGATTTTTGAAGCCTGCAGTCTTCATTTTGGGGCTCATATTCTCATGGCTTACTTATACCATTTGGCCAGGATGATTTCTGCATTTTCTGACAAGTTTTGTAATGCTCCATCTCAAATTATCATCTTTTTCAAAACAATGGTCCAATAAAGGAATTACACCACTTTGATTTTTGATTTCTCTCATGGACCACACTTTTTAAATAAGCCAAATGAAGATATTTTCAAAGAGATACCCATGTTAGTCTGCTTCATTATAAAAAGTAAATAAGAAAGATATTAGCAGGTAGTGTGGCAGGGACCTATCTATGATATTAGCAGCAACTTTAAGACTGACTGGGGTTTTTCAGCCTGAGGCTTCTTGTGTCCAAAACACACTGCAGAAATAATCCAGTTTGAGACCGCTTTACAGCCTTGGCTCAGTGTTAGGGAATTCTGTGAATTGTAGATTTGTGAGACATTTAGCCTTCTCTGTCAGAGAGCTCTGGTGCCACAGTAGACTACAACTCCCAGGATTCCCTAGCACTGAACCAGGGCACTTAAAGTGGTCTCAAACTGGATTATTTCTGCAGTGTGTTTTGGACCTTGGATATCAGTCCACTTAAAAAGTCTTTGCAGGAATACAACAGAATGCCTATCACAGAGTCTCAAGGTACCTTTTTCTGAAGCAGCTGTGTGAAATTTGTTTCGATAGTATGGCAGGGACCTATCCATGATAGGTTTGCCAACAATTTGAAGGCACACAACATGCATGCACACTCCAGTCTAGGAAAGCTCATGCTACCAACTTATTCCTTTCAGTTAGACTCAAAGGTGCTGCAAGATCCCTCTGCATAGTGGAAGGAAAGAATCAGACTTGCTTGATCTTACTTTTTACCTTTTGTCGTCATTTTACCTTCACGTTGTTTCAAGTTATGGTGACCCTAAGATCCTAAAAATTATGGGGTTTTCTTGGCAAGATTTGTTCAGAGGAGGTTTGCCATTGCTTTCCTCTGAGGCTGAGAGAGTGTGACTTGCCCAGGGTCACCCAGTGGGTTTCCATGGCCAAGTAGGATTCGAACCCTGGTCTCCAGAGTCCTAGTCCAACACTCAATCTACTACACCATGCTAGGTCTCTACTTTTTACCTTAGATTTTGCAAAATAAACAGCACAGCCTTACAAGGGGAGCAGAGGGGGGTGAGGAGGGCCATTGACCTCCACTTTGAACACGGCTAAGGAGCATGAATTTATCTTTCTATGGGTGCTTTAACCTCAGGGTGACCAGACTTGGTCCTCCTCCTCTTCCAGGACCTGTCCTCCATTTCTTCCTTCTGTCTAGGAGAAATTCCAAAAGGTCCTCCATTTTGAGCATGGCTCAGGAGCAGGGATTTATATTTCTTTGAAGTGCTTTGTAGCTTTTCTTTGGCCATGCCCTCCATTTTGCCTTGAATGTCCTCCTTTGCGGTCAGGAGGACACACTTGGTCACCCTCCTTTTCCCCCCCAGGACTTGCCCTCTATTTCCACCTTCTGTCCAGGAGAAATTCCAAAAGCTCCTCCATTTGGAGCAGGACTCAGGAGCATGAGCTTACATTTCTATGAAGTGTTTTGTAGCTTTTCTTGGGTCAGGTCTTTCAAATCCCCCCCCCCCCCTTAGATATCCTACATATTTTTTATTTTTTTATTGTGGCGCCTTGTCCTCCTATGCAGTTAGGACACACACTTGGCCACTCTGTGTGTGTGTATGTCTTTCACACACACACACACACTTAGGGCCTTTGCAGACTGCCAGAAATAGTGCAATTTGAGTCCACTTTTAGGGTTAGGGTTAGGGAATCATGGGAAGTGTATTTTATTGTGGCACCAGAGCTAGAAGGCTCAATGCCTCAGGAAAAAAACACCAATTCCCATGATTCCCTACCACTAACCCTAACCCTTAAAGTGGATTCAATTTGCACTATTTCTGGCAGTCTGCAGAGGCCCTTACACTTTCTCACACACTTGCTCCAGCCCTCCCTTATCCTGGGCCAAGTGGGAAGGGAGCAAGAAAGGAAAGGAAAGGAAAGAGGAGGGACCCAGGGCTGCTGGCCCCAATGCCTGAGTGGGAGTGGGTCTGTGGGTCTGTGGGAGGACCCCTCCCTGCGCATGCGCCCGCCCCCTTCTCCCTTCTCCCCATTCATTGCCTTTACTTGCAGCATCCAACCTGTAGGAGCAGGAGGCACTTTGCTGCTGCTGCTGCCGCTGCTGCTGCTGCTTCTGGGGCGTCTGCATCTGGAGCTGCGAGGAAGAGGAGGATGTCCCTCAGTCTCAGCCCCTGCTCCTTCTCCTTCTTCCTGACCGCCTGCTTCTTCGCAGCCCCTCGGATGGCCCTCTCCGCCGGAGGCACCGGGGGCAGGAAGGGGGCGGCGGGGGAGGCCTGTGGATGGAGGGTAAGGCTCTCTCTCTCTCGCTCTCTCTCTCTGCCTGCTCCACTTGTCGCATTGACCAGAAGAAGAGGAAGGAAGAGGGGCCTGGGGTCCGGAGGGGCGCCTTGGGGGGCAGGGGAGGGCGAGGGCGAGGGGGTCCCTCCTGGCAGGTGGCCGGAGCCGGCTTCGGACCCTGGAAGAAGGATGACCGCTCCTCCAGAGAGCAAGCAAGGAAGGCAGCCGAGGTTTCTGTGTGTGTGTTGGTCTCTGATACACACCTGCCCCCCACTCCTCTCACACACTTCCTCTTTCAAACACACACACACACACACTTTCTCCTCCTCCACTCCCTCTCTCTCCCACAGACACACTTCCACCCCCTCTTTCACACACACACTCTCACACTACCCCTCTCTCACTCTCACACACTTTCCTTTTCTTTCTTTCTTTCTTTCTTTCTTTCTTTCTTTCTCTCCCACTCACACTTCCCCCCACACTTCTTCCCTCTCGTCCTCTCACACTCCCACACTTCCCCTTCTCTCTCTCTCTCTCACACACACTACTTCCCCTCATTCTCACACACTTTCCTCTCTCTTTCACACACTTTCTCACATCCCTCACCCCTCTCCCTCTTTCTCTCAAACACACTTCTCCCTCACACACTTTCACACACTTCCCCCCTTCTCACACATTTTCTCTCACATACGCTCTCTCTCACACACACTTCCCCTCTGTGACATACTTTCTCTCTCACACACTCTACCCTTTTCACAAACTTTATCTCTCACACACATACACCCTCTCTCACCCATACTTCCCCTGTCACAGACTTTGCCTCTCACACACACACATTTCCCTGTCACTGTCTGACCTCTCTCTTTCACACACAGACTCACACTCTTCACCTGTGTCCCTCTCTCTCTCTCACACACACACAACTCCCCCTTTCTCACACACATACACACACTTATCACTCACTTCCTCTCTGCCACACACTTTCTCTTTCTCACACACACGTTTTCTTCCATGTGGACACAAACACTCACACCCTTCACCTCCCTCTCTCTGTCACACACACACTTCTCCTTCCTCTCACACTCTCTCTCACATGCACACACGCTCACATCACAACATCACACACTTCCCCCTTCTCACACATTTTCTCTCTCTCACACATTTTCTCTCTCTCACACACACATCCTCTCTCACACAGACTTTCTCTCTCTCATAAACACACACATACATTCACCCACTTCCCCTTCTCACACACATACTCATACTTTCTCTCTCACACACACTTCCCCTTGCACACATATTCTCTCACACATTTTCTGTTTCTCACACGCCACACACACACACTTCTCCACTTTCTCTCTCTCACACATTGACTTTCACACACTTCTCCTTCTCACACACATACTCATACTTTCTCTCTCTCTCTCTCTCTCACACACACACACACACTTCCCCTTGCACACACATACTCTCTCTCACACATTTTCTGTTTCTCACACACCACACACACTTATCCACTTTCTCTTTCTCTCACACCCACATTCACACACTTCCCCTTCTCACACACACAGAATCCTAGAATCAGAGCTGGAAGAGACCACAAGGGCCATCCAGTCTAACCCCATTCTGCCATGCAGGAACTCAAAATCAAAGCATCCCCGACAGATGGCCATCCAGCCTCTGTTTAAAGACCTCCAAAGAAGGAGACTCTACCACACACTTTCTCTCTCTCTCATACACACACACACACTTCCCCTTCTCACACGCATATTCATACACTTCCCCTTCTCACACACAATACTCACACACTTTCTCTCTCTCTCTCACACCCACCCACCCTCCCTCTTTCTCCCTCCCATCCCCTGCTGGCCCTCTTTCCCTTCTGTGGTCCTTCCTCTCCATCCCTTTCTCTTGCAGAGCTCTGGGAGGAGGGCTGGAGGGTGACCTTTCTGGGGCTTTGGGGGTCTCTGGGGCTTCTCTGGAGGCGGGGGGGGGGCAGTTGTGGGAGGGGGGCTGGGAGGGCAGCGGAGGGGAGAAGCCAACAAGTGTGAAGTCACTCCTTTTCAGGGCTCTTTCTTTCTTTCCTTCTTTCCTTCTTTCTTTCATCCGCCGCTTCCTTAACGAGACCTGCCCTGGGAGGAGAGGAAGGGATAAAAGGCGATGGCTGGGGCTTTGTTATTTTAATGACTGGAGGCTGCTTTGGCTACAGGCCTGGTCCTTAGACTGGAGGGGAAGGGGACCCACCAGAAGGATGGGGGGGGGGGAGAGAGAGAGAGGCTTGTAAGGTGATAAAGAAGAAGAAGAAGAAAGGAGAATTGTTTTAGGGGGCTTTGCCTTTTGTCCCTTTTAACAGCTTGCTCCTTGTAAAGTTAGGGCCTAAGCAGACTGCCAGAAATAGTGCACATTAAATTGAGGCACTGCCCTGGCTCAGTGCTAGGGAATCATGGGAACTGTAATTTATTGTGGCACCAGAGCTCTCTGACAGAGAAGGTTCAGTGTCTCAGAAAAAAATACAATTCCCATGATTCCCTAGCACTGAGCCAGGGCAGTGCCTCAATTTAATGTGCACTATTTCTGGCAGTCTGCTTAGGCCCTTAGTTTCCCTGGTTCTTTTCCTAAGTGTGGTCTGGTGGTGGTGGTGGTGGTGGTGGTGGGGGTTTATACCTTTTTGGAGGACTAACTATTTCGAGAGGATTTCTTCCCCTCCCTTTCCTTTTCCCTTTCCAGCCTTATTAAAGATTCCAGATGAAGGCTTGTTGAAGGGCATGAGTGACTTTCATTGCCTCTCTGTTTTTGTTAAGACTGTCACGGAGATTTCCTTGGGTTCAGATCATAGCACTGAGTTGGGCCAAAGGAGTTGCGGCAGCCCTGAAACAAAACCCCACACAAAACAAAAAACCCAACTGGGGAACTTGTAAGGAAAGAGAGGCATGGCAGCAGCAAAGGGCTAGTGCCCACTATATATATATATATATATATATATATATATGTATGTATAAAAGTACAAAAGAAGTTAAAAGTTTGTAAAAGAACTTAACTCTCCCCCTGGGGATATTTGCATCTTGAATTTTGTTAACTGATAGGTCTTAAGGAAAACTGCCTTGAGTTGATGCTGTTTCACATAACAAAAGCAATATTTGATTTGCATATTTCAAAAGTATGCATACATCAGGTAGAGTCCTTAACCACTCTAGCTTTTAAAAGCTGTAATGCTTGGGTGATTTTTGCTTTGCAGTGAATGTTCAGCAGAGCAGTAGGCAATGGATTATGTTTTCTCATAAAATTAAAATTCAGTTAGTGTAAAAAGCACAAAAAGGGAAGTCTCTATTCCATCCTGAACAATATGAAAACATACAGTTGATCTAGTTACAAAAGGCTGAAATCTGCTTCCAGACATTAATTGGTATTTCCATAAACTCCCCACTTGAAATAGATTTGTCTCAGTTATTTTGAAAAAGTCTACAGCTTTGAATGTCCCCCTCCCCTGGGGGATAAAAAGTGTGAATACAGAGCAGGAGATCTCCCTAAGCACTGACTTCAAGATAGGGCCAGTTGTTTTGTTGATTGTGTGTATTTATCTTTGGCTGCATGTAAGTTTTGAATAGACTTGACATGCTATTAAATGACTGATGGCCCCTGTAACACATTGTCTGCTCTGGGGCAAGGCTGTCTTTGAAGTGCTACCCTGTAGGAAGTAAAAAGACTATTTGCTCTATTAAAATTCCTTGGTATTTCCTCTGTTTAACCGCAGGCCACTTCCCCTCTGCCACTCTAAACACTGCAGGGACACTGACTGATTGAAAAGGCATAAGCCCTGAAGTAATTGCATCCCATTCGGGCAGATAGCCTTAGTGTAGCTTATTTGTAAATTACTATCATATTGATGAGCGATGGGTACCTCTAAAAAAGAAATGAGTTGGAAAAGTAACTTTTTTATTGCTTCAGACAAGTGAATTTTGCTTGTGGATTGCAATATGCTTTAAGTTGACAATCTAATAATTTATGGCACAGTCCAAAATTTGTTTACTCAGGAGTAAGATGCAGTGAGTGGTCTCGGAAATACTGCAAATGGCAGCATTTAATAACGTGTAAATATTTGAAATCCAGTTATGAAATGACAAATAGTATTCAGAGTATGTGAGGAAAAAATATTTCAGTATCTAAATAAATATAGTGTCTTCCAAATATCTAACAATAAATTTAATATAATGCATAGTAGAATTTTGTTTAAAGACTTGATTTAAAACAAAAGTCCAGCTCTGGCCATTAATGCTTACTCTATAGAGTCAGTATGCCTATGTATACTTGTAGAGTAAGGTGCAGTCCTGTGCATGTTTACTCAGGAGTAAGTTCTATTGAATTTAATGGTTTACTTCTAAGTAAAAATGCTTAGTTCATGCTGCCTGTTGTGTTATATACGCTTGCTAATTAAAGCTGCTGAGCAACATTTTAAAAGACCCTTTAATGAAGACCAGCTGCCCTTCTGAGCAGCTCACTCCAAAGGTGATGGGGCAGGCTTTGATGTGAATTTCCCTAAGTAGTTTTTCTTACAAAGAGGGTCTTACCAATGATGTTGGTATTTTACTAGCCTATACTAGAAATGATATGAGTGTAAGACTTCATTTGTAAATAAAAAGACTGAAATTATTCTTCATAATTTGAAGAAAACAATTTCTTTTTTACATACTAATAGAGGCAGTAGGTAAGATAGCCTTTTGTTTCAGGTAGAGGAACAAAACCGGTATTATGTACAAAAGCTGATCTGTTGTATAGCTCTCTTTAAAGTATTTCCTCTTTGGCATGAGTCAGGGTTTTCTACAAAGCTTTTCAGTATAGGTTAGGTTTCTGAAATCAGGGGAAAGTTGCTTCTAGATACCTTGGATCTATGTGTGCTTCCCCCAGGATGTTGAAGGATCATCCTGACACCTCATCATTTTTTTATTAAAAATTAAGAAAGTTTCATCACCTCCTTTTCCTTTAATAAGAGCCCTTGAAGAAAAATCACTTTGAAATTCCCCAATTGCCAAAAACATCAGGTAGAGAGGACATAGCAGAATTGTTCCTGTGGACTGTAGAGAGTATGCCCTCCCCCCAGTATGGCTTCTAGGCAGTCCTTTGCCCACCCCTGCATGAAATCTTTAGAGAACCTATCCTTTAACATATTTACTAAGATTGTGCTCAACCAACTTCTGCTATAGCATGAAAATATCCCTTACCCAGAATGCTTGGGACCAGAAGTGTTTCAGATTTTTTTTTTTTTTTGGATTTTAGAATATTTGCATATACATAATGAGACACCTTGGAGATGGGACCCAGGTCTAAACACAAAATTCATTTATGTTTTATATACACCTTATATACATAGCCTGAAGGTAATTTTATACAATACTTTGAACAATGTTGTTCATGAAACAAAGTTTTTATACACTGAACAATCAGAAAGCAAAAGTGTCATTGTCTCAGCCACTCTGCAGAGAGGATGAAAGCTGTTTAGTCACAGATCCTTAGAATCACATCAATGAACCAGCCTAAAGCAGAGGCCCTCTGTTACCAGAGTGGCGGAGTGTATAACTTGGATCCTTTGTCACATTGTTGTGTGCCTTCAAGTCATTTCCAACTTACAGCAACCCTATGGTGATGTGGGATTTTCTTGGCAAGATTCTTTCAGAGGGAGTTTGCCTTTGGCTTCCTCTGAGACCGAGAGCATGTGACTTGCCATGGTCACTCACTGGGTTTCCATGACTTAGTGGGAATTCGAACCCTAGTCTTCAGAGTCATAATCCAACACTCAAACCACTACACTGGCTCTCATTTGTCTCCATTGGCATAGAATAGTTTAGAACATTGTAGGACTGAAGAATAAAAACAAAGCTTGGAACAGCTATTTCTTCAAGCATGACTCCCAGAATCCCCCAACTATATGCTAATTGGGAGAGGATGGGTGGGGCGGGCATAGACCAGAATATAAAATTTCTAAGTTCTGGCTAAATTTTTGCAACTGCTTTTACCTTCCTATTTGGAAGATACTTCACTTTCAAGTATTAAACAAACCAAATTTGAACACAGATGTCACCATAAATGTACCCGATTTCATCTGGTTTTGGAAGCAAAAAAATCTTTGATGGGAGACTTCCAGGGAGTGCCAGAGATCTTCTGGTAGGGCTTGGAAAAGAATCCTGCCTGAAACCCTAGAAAGGCTTTGCTGCCATGAAGAGATGACGCTACAGTACTAGGTTAGTCTGATTTAGAATAAAGTAATTTCTTGTGTTCTGCACAGCTTGCTAGTATCCATCAGACAAGGAAATACATCAGAGCTGTGAAATCCACATAATTGTCTTCATGATTTCTGGGAACCAGTAATGCTTGAGTCCTTCTTAGAGAGAGAAGTAGAGAACATCTCCCACTACCCATAGCCTCAGAGTAGCAGAACCAAAAGACAAAGAATGTAGCATGCTTAAAATCCTAGAAACTTTATCCAGGTTTTCTCCTGTGTCATGGGAGATGAGCACTTCCTATCTAGTCTCATATTTCAGCATTTAGGCCCTAAAGACAATCACCTAAGGTATCTGCTTGCTATTTGCAAGGATACCCCCAAAGAAAGGTCAACATGAAAAAGTAAAAAGAGACAGAACAGTTAATACCATATTGTATGTGCCTCCACGTTGCCTGTCGACTTATGGCAACCCCATGAATTTCACAGGGTTTTCTCAGGCAAGGAATACTCAGAGGTGGTTCTGCCAGTTCCTTGTTCTGAAATACAGTCTATAGCACCTAGTGGCAGTTTCCCATCCAAGTATGAATTAGGGCTGACCCTGCTTAGCTTTCAAGATCAGAGGGATCTGGTGCCTTTCGGGTAGTTAGGCAGTGCTATATTTATTTGATATTAAATGTTTCCAATTTCCCCCCCAAAAAACAAACCTTTTGCACTTCTGTTCAGATGTCATTTTTCTAACTGAAGTGTAGCCTTTGCATTTTTATTTCTAATTAAAATGGTTGGAACATATAGATGCTCTTTATAAATTACATTTTAATTGGAAGGGTTTTTGATTATAGCATGCAGTAAAATACACATTGTTGTTACAGATCTAGCAAGTTGTAGACAGCAGTCAAGATTGAAACACAAGAAAATGGCATTTGATCATTAATGCATAGTTTTTATTTTAAAGATACATTTAAGCATCTTTGGAACACATTCCTTCAATGAAACAACATGTTTTAACGCTTTTCTAAAGCAGTGTGAAAGTGTATTCAGTGGTTTGCCATGAATGGAGCAAAACCTGGTAGAGCATATTATCTTAGCAGGCAGCCTTGGGCTTTAATTTCTAACCCTCCAGTGTGTCTCCAGTAGGAGGGACTAGATATTTCTGATCTTACTTCTGGCCATATTCAGATCCAGCCAAGCACTCAGTGACTTCTCTGACTTTTTTTGTATATGGCTGTGGGAAAATTCCTGGCTGGCTGGCTATGAATTAATGAAAATCTTTACAATGCTTCACTAATGATAGCTCCTGTGGCTTTAAAAAAATGCTATTGCCTTTTTTTAATTTGGAGAAGGTCATGGAGGTTTACAGAAACTAAGAGAAGGTAACATCTGGTTGTGCTCTGCTGATGGCGGCTTTTGTGTGAAGAAAAAAGTTATGATGTTTCCTCAGCATCAAAAGCTTTCAAGGTGATCCTCATAAGAATTCCTTGTAAAAAGCCCTTCTCTCAAGCTGTGAGTTCTAATTAATGCTACTCTCCATTCTTAAATGTTGGTTCTTACTGTTAACTCCCAAATTTTTAATACTTAAATCCCAAAGGATTATCTAGCAATATTTCTTTGATGATATATATAGTAGACATTTCAGAATGTTCCAAAAAGTTTCATTTCTAAGAACTTTTAGATGCTCTTTAAATTGAAGAAGTTCAAGTTACCTTTGGGCTTCTTTATGTGGTGCTGGTTATAAAGGATGATACCCTCTGTGCAAGGTGAGACTAATATATCCAAGAAAAATTATGTAGCCTTCCAAATGCTGGTGAACTGCAACGCCTAGGATTCTTCATCATTGGTTATGTTGGCTAGAGCTGCTGAGAGTTGAAGTTTAGCAGGATCTGGAGGGCTACACAACTCCTTCCTGTCCTTGATTCAAAGTCCTTCTTTCTTTGTGTGCTCCCATTGCAATTGTTGAGACTGGTCCAAGATGCATTTCTCTTGGTTCAGTCACCGTTGAATAAAGGGAGGGAGGGCTCCTTCTACAGATTTATTAAATATTTTGGGGAGTACTGTTAAGACTTAACTGTTAGCACCAGCTTTTGCTGTTTGAAATTAAGCTGTTGTCTTAAAGGGAGAGTTCATTAATCTAGCTAGATAAATTAATGATGGTGGTTTTTATTGTTGTTACTTGTGCAGTCCAGGTTTTTCTGGGATCTCCATATCCCTTCCTTCAGCCTCACTAGCTATAGCACTATGATCCCACTTTAACTGCCATGACAGCATCCTGTGGGATCCTGAAATTTGCAGTTTAAGTAGTGGCATATAGAATTTTCTGCCAGGGAGCTGTACTGCCTCACTGAACTACCAGTCCCAGGATTCCATAGGGTATATTTACAGTGCTTAAAATAGAATTATAATTGTGCAGTGTAAATCAGCTTGTGTATGAGTCTTGCTGTAGCAAAGGGTGAATGGGGCAAAGTTGTGGGGGAAGGTAGAAGTAGGTATTGGAAAGGGGAACTAGGAGAGACAGAATATTCAGTCTATATGTATACATGGTGGAGCCAGCGTGGTGTCGTGCTTTGAGTGTTGGACTACAACTCTGGAGAATGGGGTTCGATTCTACACTTGGCCATGAAACCTGGTGGGTTACCTTGGGCAAGTCACTCTCTCTCAGCTTTAGAGGACAGCAATGGCAAACCACCTCTGAAGAAATCTTGGCTATTTGGTATTGGGCAGTGTCTATTGATCCATTGTCCATTCTGTAAAATACTCTGCTTTGTTTCCAGTATCTGTTGTTCTCATTGGTAGTAGTTAATCTTGGAATAAGAATGAAACCATCCCATTAATGTGAATAAAACCTCAGAAGTATCAATGGCCATATTGTGGTAATACCTTTATTGGACCAACTAAAAAGGCACAATTCTTTGTGTAACCTTTCAAAGCACACATGGTTCTTCATCAGCAAAAATAGATCTGTTTGCAAAGCATTTAGGGGATGCAGGAAGGAAAGTAAGCATGCTAGAGACCTGTCACTCAGAGCAACATGATGACTTCATGACAGTAGCATTGTCAGATGCTCAGAGCAATATGTAGGCTGTATAACAAGGTCACTTTCCTTGTCTCCCCTCTGGTGCATGTTTTCTTCCCCTGACAAAGACGCTTGTGTACTTCAATAGTTTGTACAGATAATTTTGGTTAGCCTAATAAGGGTTATTCTCAATATCAACTTTGTAGTTTGTGTTATAACCAACACTGCATTTGTATGACCTCCTGAGCAGTATGAAACACACTGTGTTGTGGACTCAAAACTGTTCACATCTATGGAAGCTGTTTCCCTGAGATTTACAGCACCTTATATACTAATATGATTTATTTTGCACAAGCTTTTATGCATCATGGACTCCATTAGACACCCTTGGAAATTAATTTCAATCCTACAATCACTCCAAATACAAATGGAATGTTCCTATCATGTATTTGAGACACATTGAGGGATTTCTTGAGTGACTGATATGTAGTCAAATATGTTAGTGTTTGCTATTGCTTTCCTTTCTGAATCCCTGCTCAGCCATGGAAACCCACAACGTGGTGTAGTGGTTTGGGTGTTGGACTACTGCTGCATCTACACTGCAGAAATAATCTAGTCTGACACCACTTTAATTGCCATGGCTGAATCCTATGGAATTTTGGGGATTGCAGTTTGTTGTAGCAGCAGAGCTCCCTGACAGAAGGCTAAATGTCTCACATAGCCTTAGTTCCCAGAATTCCAGTTAAAGTGGTGTCAAACTGATTATTTCTGCAGTGCAGATGCAGCCCAAGACCTGGGACACCAGAGTTCCAACCCCTGCTTGTCCATGGAAGCCCACTGGGTGACCTTGGGCAAGTTAATACTCTCTGAGCCACATAGGAAGGCAATGGCAAATCCCCTCTGAAGAAATCTTGCCAAAAAAACAAAAAAACAAATCTGTGATAGGGTCACTTTAGGATTGCCTTAAGTCAATAATGAGTTGAAGGCACACAACAACAACAACCCCCCCTCCCGTGCCCACCCTTGTTCCACCTACTCCTCCTTTACTGGAGCAGAGGTCTTCTAAAGTTGCACTGTCTCAGGTGACTTATATGCAGCTGTTCAAAAGATGAGCCTCCACAGAATGCTTGTTAATTTATTTATTTATTGCACCTAGGATAGCTTTCAGCCACTTACTACATGCAGCCACACATACCATGATGCAAAGAATGATTTCCAGTGCTACAAATATTGTTTTCTAAAATAAGGAAGAATGCATCATAAATCCAGTGGGAATTTCATTACACTTGAAATTTATTTTGCAAGTAAAATTTCATCAGGGTCTGCTAAAGTTGTGAAAAAGTCTGAAGGACAAATAAGAATCTTTCTTTTACATCTCAGCTCAAAGCCAGTATTTCCATCAACACAGTATCCTATAACAAACACTCCAATGCCAGGTATGCTATTGATGCGGAGTTAAAGGGGCCTTCCAACATTTCAGATTAGTTTTTTGTCACCAGTATCTTCTTTCTTCTTGCATTCTATGTATTCACAGATTCTGTTTTAATAGCCCTAAAAGACATCCCTCGTGTGTTACAATCAAGAAAGTTTTAAATATTTTAAACATTTTAAACCTGCTGAAGGAAGACCTATAATTGCAACATAAAACTTGTGAGTTAGGACAAAAACTTTGTTATGCAGTCCTCTCAGTTATCATGCCTCAGGGTTCATGCCTCAGGACTTAATATACTAATTGCATGTCTTCAGTTACATTTATACTTCATCGTTTGACCCAAATAAAGTGTAAATCACAAAAAAAGAGGTTAAAATGTCAGTAAACTCTGTCCCTTAACAGGTGACAAGCTCTTATTCTGCAGTGTTCCAAGACAACAATGGAAACAAAAGCAGGGGAAAAGCCCTCCTATCTTTTATTCATAAGTTCAGGATAATACCAGAGGGTACAGCTTAGGTATTTCCAAATAGCTGCATTTCCAAGATTAATTCACTAATCACACCATTGACTTTTTCAGTAACGACCACTAGCTGTGAATGTCATAGAGAGATTTTAAATGGAACTTTTTCAGTGTGCTAAAGAATGAGCTGCAAAGACAAAACTTTCCCCTTTTAAGATGGTTTAGTAGTAATGCAAGAATCAAAGCAATAAACTGAATGTGAGGCCAAAGGCCCCACATTAGCCAACAGTTTTAATAACTATGAATAACTACATTCATTCCCCCTTAGCTCTAGTTCACATGTGCATTCTTTGTTTTCCATTTGCTTCTTAAACTTTGCTTTGTGGAAAGTATTTTGCGATGGTTTGGATTTTCTTATAAATAATTGTTTAGCTGTTCTGTACAGTAGGTTTCTCCCTTCCTTTTTTTAATGATTACATGCTTAAAGCCACTGTATGCACATCTTCATAGTTTGGTATATAAATACTGGGCATAGCCTACTAACATAGGATTCTATTGTAATTTCCCATTAAAAGTTGATAAGATTTGCAGTGTTTGAAATGCTTGGCTTCTCTGTTTGCCTTCAAAGTGGAATGTGCGCACTTGGTAGACAAGGCAGCCAGGAAGACTTTGTTTCAGCCACTGTATTGCAGATGGTGGGTGGCATTTGCTCCTTAAATATAGGGTTATATCTGAAGTGTAGCTCCATAAATACACTCTCTTTTTTGTCAAAGGAAGACCCTATTACCCATGAATTGATTATCATTTATATTATTTATTTGTTTGTTTCATTTATATGCTGCCCTTTTCCTGGAAAGGGACCCGAGGCAGCTCACAGATAAAATCAGTTTAAAACTTTACAATAAAATCATATAATAAAATCATAAAATCATACAATAAAATAATCTTGCTGAAAACAATATAAGATTGCATTAACAATGGCTTTAAAAAGTGTTTGGTAGAATATGTTGGTACTGGAATAAATCATGAAGAAAGAAATGAAACTATAAAGTCTACTGCATGGGTGGGATGCTGTTGGATGGCAACAGTCCCCTAGATGTTATTGGATAGCAAGTTCCAACATCCCTAGTTAGTATAACCAGTAGATCTGGGAGTTGCAGTTGAAGAGCATTAGGAATGCTGGATGATTCCTATCTCTGGTCTACGGTCTGGATAGGTGGCACTGTTTTGGGGTGGAGAGGAGAATGAAGCCTGTTTAGACAACAAAGAAATAATCTGCATAGCCACAGCCTGGACCTGGTCACATAATATAATAGCAATAGCATATACATTTCTGTGCTGCTTATCAGTGAATTTAGCACTGATTGCCCCCAACCTTGGAGCCCTGGGATCGAACTAACAAACTTGTGGCTACAGTACTGGCATTTTACCACTGTGCCACTGAAGTGCCAACCTATAATATATACACACACACACACACACACACACACACATATATATGCAGTGACTCAACTAGTTAAGACACTGACTCTGTTGATTGCAAGATCATCAGGTTGGCAGTTTGAGACCTGGGTGCTGCATGATAGGGTGAGCTCCTGTTGCTAGTCCCAGCTTCTGCCAACCTAACAGTTTGAAAGCATGCAAATGCAAGTAGATAAATAGGTAGCACTTTGGTGGGAAGGTAAACAGTGTTCTATGCAATCAGTGCTGGCCATATGATCGCAGAGTAGTCTCTGACAAAGCTGGCTCTTTGGCTTAGTAAGGGAGATGAGCACCGCCCCCTATGGTCGGACATGACTTGACAACTTTGTCAACGGGGGAATACCTTTACATATATAGCCTATAATATAATATAATATAATATAATATAATATAAGCAAGCCATGTATTCTCTTTTACTAAACATATACTAGATAAAGCTACTTTCTCACGATATGTTAACAGTTCAAAATGGTCCTCATTAGCTGCAGTGTGTAAAAATGCAAGTACTACTCAATGTCATTGCCCTTTGGGATACATTTTATACTCTCTTATAAGTGTAAGCCACAGTAAACTTAATGGGATCTCCATTAGGATTGTATGTATAGGATTGTGTTGATAGTGTTTGTGTGTATGAACAGTGGAGCTATCCATTTGTGCTGCCTGGAATGAACAGGTGGAAACCTGAAGGATGTCAGTGCATGATAACATACTCCAGATCCCTTCTCCCCACCCCAAGATCCAATAAATCAGACTTCAATTAGCAGTGTGATTTCCTTAGGAGATGGGCCAAAGCACTGAGGTTGTCCCTTGTAAATAATGCCATTGGAAGATATGGAAATACAGTTGGCCCTCTGTATCCATGGATTCAACCATCCACAGCTTGAATATATAAAAATCCCAAAAGCAACACTTGATTTGTAAGGAAAGTAATTTTACTACACCACTGTATGCAATGGAACTTGAGCATCCACAGATTTTGGTATCCACAAAGGGACCTGGAACCAAACCCCAGTGAATATGTAGGGTTTGGTAGTTATCCCTGGCTGCATTAAATTGTGATACATGTTGTCATGCAAGTACAAGTGAATCTTGCTAACCTGATTGATGGAACAATTCTAGTTCATGTAGCCTGGTCTGCTCACTTCATCTTAGAGAGAGAAAAAGAGAGAGAGAGAGAAAACACATTATGTGACATATGCCTCCAATTTCTCTCTCACACACACAGTTCTTAATTCCAGTTTGGTATGTGTAATTTGTAAGGGTAAGCATGGAGTGTTGGACTAGGACAGTGAGAGATGTAACTATCTGAACACCCCTAATACGTTTATCAATCCAGCTACAGTTTGATGCAACATTAAGACACCAGTATGAGTAGATGCAGTTTGCGATGACATACTTAACACTGGAATAGGTAGTATGAATGACACATATACCCAGCCATGAGAAAAGGTGTGGGGATGGAGGAACTTACAAGAAAGAGCACAAACACACACACCTTTACTGTGTGTTTCAGACAGAAATCAAAAGCCAAAATATGAGTTCTGCCTGATCAAACAAAAAGGAATCCCCCTTTCATCTCTTGTGTATTCCTACACCACCCCCTTCCTGCCATCTCATTTCTGGAGACTCCAGGTATTGTAAAGTCCATGAAGCATCATTGATCAAAATCAAACCCCTCTCTTCTCCTATATAAGGTTATGTTTTAGGGGTTATTTATACCCTTAAAGCCAAAGCCAATCCACAGAGATCCTGTGGGAAACCAAAAGCTTGATTGCCTCTCAACAGAATATTAAAAAAAATTCCAGGGTGGAAAATTTGTTGCTGTAGTCAGGCCCCCACTTGTATGGTGACTGTCGCCCTTACGTCTCAGTCTGAGTTTCGCCATTTCGCCTATTTCTCGCAACCTGCATTCTCAAGCCTTGTGGCTTGAGTCTTTCCTGCTTTCCACAGACCATTTCTTCAGGAAAGGCACACCCCCTTGCAATCTCAATCTCTGCTAGCCCCTTCCATGTTTCTTTATTCAGTTAGCTCTGCATGCTGAGTATTTGATTGGGTTATCTCCATGTGTTTGCTACAAATTTTCTTTAATAAATGTTTGTGTAATTCCCCTTACCTGGAATCTTTATCAGTTATTACTGGTATAGATGGTGCGGGGATCCTGCATATGTTACCCCCTCTTGATAGACTGCTGTCAGTAGAGGCTCTACACACCCCATACAAGTTGTGTAAAAGAGATCAAGGTTTAAATCCCTGTTCGGCCATGGAAATCCACTGAGTGACCTTAGGCAAGTCACACACTCTCATCCTCAGAGGAAGGCACTGGCAAACCCCAGCTAAACAAATTCAACTAAGAAAACCCTGTGATAGGTTGACCATTGGGTTGCCATAAGTCAGAAAAGACTTGAAGGCAAACAACATGTGCAAATTACAAGCACTCTGGGGATTAATTAAGTTTTGGTGAATTGCTTAATAATAGGAGGTCTCTGTGTACATACATGTAAATACGAATGGATTATCTGTTAAGCTTCCTCAGGGGTAGGCAACCTTTCCCCTTTAAGGGCCGAGGGACTTCAGCTCCCAGAAGCCTCAGCCATGCTGGCCAATAGTCCCATGTTGGTCAATAGCTCCTGGGGTTCTGGGAGCTGAAGTCCCTTGGCCCTTAAAGGGGAAAGGTTGCCTACCCCTGTTCTAGATTTTATTATAATATTATAGGTCTAATAGAAGGAAGCCAGAAGATACTAGAAAGAATAACAGCCTTGATTCCTTTCAAAAAGAAAAAAGATGTTGGAGCTCTTAAGCCTTTTGCTGTAGTGTTACATTGCAGCATTCTTTTCATTGTTTCTCAATCCTCAGTACCACAGAACTTTAGTAATTCAAACAACTGGATTAATATCAGGGACTTTGAAATCCAGATTTTTGAATTAAAGTTGTGTGTCTGTTTTTTGCATCTAACAACATCTCCCTCATTCCCTACCCAAGTGATCAAAGTGGTGTAACCTGTGCCTCTGTTTTTGTTACACACATTGACAGTCTATGGATAACATTACATTTTTTCCAGCATGTAACTGAATACTCTAAATCCCTAAAGCAGTCTCAAATGTATGGTTAATAAAAGAATTTATTGTACTAGATGTCATCTGTTATATCACTCTGGGAACAAACCTGGTAGTGACTGGACAGGAAATATTTCCATTTCAAATCACTGCAATCTTTTATGGTCTAGCTAGGCCAAAAGTGTCTGATTTCAGCAAAGTCACTGAATAGTATGTAATGAAGACATTTTCATTGATTGAATGCATGTTATCACTTTTCAAATATTAGGGTCTTTTTATTTTGCTCTCTGTCCCTTAATATAAATTTAATAGTTAATACACAGAGATACGTGTTCCTCCTCCGGTATTGAATACTGGGAGAATTATTATTGGCAGAGATTATATTATTTTTCAAGTAAACAACTGGGAATTCCCAAAAGATTATCAGAAAGACAAGCTTGTGAGCCATACCAAAAGCTTGTAAGATTTTAAAATTCTGTTTTTATCATCAATTACTTCTTCAGTGGGGGAGTTTGCATTGCTCCTGTGTAATAATTGGCACATGTTTGGAGTATGGCTTTACTACATACTGTTTCCATTTGTCCTCTCAAATGTCACGTGCAAAATCTGTGATTGGTTTTCAGGCACATGGAAGGTTAAATTGTACTCAATCTCTATTCTGCCTTCATTTAAAGGTAGATTACTATTTCTGTACTGAGTCCTGTGCTCTTCTGTGCCAAAAACAAAATGTAGACTTGTACCTACTATTTACTAATAATAGTTAGGCGTAGTATAATAGTTATAGCTTAGTGGTAAAGCACATGCTTTGCAATTCAGAAAGTCCTAGGTTCCTTCTTTGGTAACTTCAGTTAAAAAGGATCTGAGTGCCAAAAGTCCCTTTTTTAAGAGCATGGAGAACATCTGCTATTTGTTGGGGACGAACATAGTTTTGCCTTTGTGTAATGAATAAAATGACCTTCTCTGGGTCGAATAAAAGAAGGTTTTGTTTCACCATGTTGGCTTTGAGCAGTTAATATGATTTAGAAATCTTTTTGTCTCTAATTTTTAAAGCCACTTTTTCCACACTTGACACTGTCTGGTATTTTGGGCTACAACTCCTATCATATCCAGCTAGGGATTGGAGAGATTGTGGGACTTCTTGTTCAAAACATCTGAGCCTAAATCCAATGGCTAGTTCAAACTAGAGAACATCCATTGAACTGGGGGGAATCAGAGGGATTTACATAACAGTTGATTCTCCAACTGTTGATTCCTTGTGTCTTCTTGAGTTAGGATTGGCCATTGGATTTAGGCCCTAGCATCCTGCTGGTTGCGGGAGGTTGTTCTAAAGCTCTTGCAGTACTCTGTTGAGTGGACAAATCATTTACCCTTACTCACACATGAAATTCCATATCCTAGCCAACTCTTTTGGATTCTTATAACAGTGTGTAGAATTCAAATTCGATACACTAAGGACAGCATAATGAAAAGCATGGGTGTGTGTGACTTATTTTGATTCCTATTCATTTGACCTATGCTGTATGGCCTGCATTATGGGCTAGGATTCCCAAGTATCAGGGCCTGGACCCTCTTCTCTAGTTCTCAGGGCAAGGGGAGGAATCTGGCTTGAAAAGTGTGGGTGTGCACACATTTGTATGTCCATGCATGCATCTATTTCTCATTTGTTAGACCTGGAATTTTGAATTGGAATGATGTACTAGAGTAGTTGTGCTTGATGTTTAATATGTCATACTCATTGGCATTACATGGGGCTGTCTCCTAGAACATCTGCTTTGTGACATCATCAGAACAATGGTATCACAAGAGGGGAGTATCCCTAAAGCTTGTATTGGTGCTGAAATCTCAGGGCCTATTGCCTTGTTGGCGAACCTATGGCATGCCAGAGATGACACGCAAAGCCATTTTTCCCAGCGCACAGAGCAGGGAAGAGGAGGAAAAGGTGCATGCCTGTTCCTCCTCCTCCCAGCTGTCCCAGGCCTTCAGCTGCCTTCGGAGTGGCAGCTGAAAGCCCGGGAAGATGTGGGGGGAGGAGAAGTCTCACCCTGGAAGTCCCGCCCCCATAGGGCAGAGGTCCCACCCTGGAAGTCCTCCCCCCCATAGAAGTCCTGCCTCCTGCACAGGGTAACACCCACTGCCAGAAAGGCTGTTTAGTTTGGGCACTTGGTACCTAAAAGGTTCACAATCCCTGGCCTATAGTAATCTTGACCAAACAGCCTACTGTATGATGTTTGTCTGTTTAGAACAGGACATTGTTCCCCTGTTAATTGGCCAAAACTCAGAATGTTCAAGGATATTAGTGGGGAAGTTTTGGCCCTTGAGACTAAATCCCATCCTCTCGGTTGTTTGTCTATGCTGACTTCAGTTGATGGGATTTGAGACCATCAACTATGATGACTTCAGTTGATGGGATTTGGAGACCAAAAACTTATGAATATCATAAGTTTCCTTGCCATATATTATTAGAAGTTATGTAGGTTTTCACAACAATGTCTTCACTAGGCTACTGAATGAATTTGCGTTGGGCTGATTGCCATTTCATTCTCACATTAAACGTTACTCAAGGCACAGCAGTTTCTCTTCAACTACATGTGCCTAGTCCAACCAATTACTCTCCATATGCATTGAACTACAGTCAAACATCCGTATCCATGGGGGATCCATTCTGAACCACTACCCCTATGGATACCAAAATCCACACATGCTCAAGTCCCATTAAAATTGATGGTGGCGCGATGTGTACACACCGCCATTAAACAGAATGGGGGCTTGCTTCGGTGGATGGTTAAATCTGCGGATAGCAAGTCCATTGATAAGGAGGGCAGGCTTTACAGTCTCCATCAACCCCAGACATCATGGCTGCTCTGGCTGGAGAGGATTAAAGTTTCAGTTCAACACATCAGGAGGATGAGAGGTTAGGAGCTGCTGAACCAGGAGTTTGAAATATGAAATACTTCCCATTTCTCTTGAAAGTGCAGTTAAGATAGTCAAGCTAAAATTCCCATTGGAGAATTTTATGTTCCCATGAGTTATTTTCTTTGTTTTTTTATCCTGGGTAAGTGTGGTGTGTGAGGGAGTTAGGCATACACAGAGAACATACTAGAGGATTGCCTTTTCACATTTGGGTATCTTTCTGCTCTTCTATTTTTACTGTCTGAAATCTCTTGTAGCCTGTGGGGATGTTTCTCTAATGATGAAAAGGAATTAAGAATTATTAAATATACCTACCAAGTATACAGTCAGAGTGCACTTTTCTTTGTGATCCATTACATTCTTTCCCCTGAAATCTACTCCAGTTCTTTAGCATGGTATAAATATTAAGAAAACTAATGAAGGAATTTGCATTCCCTCCTTTAAAATGTGTATACTTCATTTTCTCCCATTCCTGAGAAAACTATTGAAACCATCTGTTGGACAGTTTCCAGGTGCTTGTGAAGGTTTTAGAGACAGGGGCTGTGCACCATGCTTCCTATGCTTCTCTAACTTCCTGTGTTTATACCTAAGTGGATAGTAAACGGAACTGCCAATATTGAAATTCTTTATCCTTTCTTCTAAACAATTGCTAGAAGTATGGTTTAGGCTGAAATAACATGCAGGTTTATGTGCACAATGCACAAAGGGGCTTACTTCTGAGTATACAAGTAAAGGACTGCAATATTACTACACCAAAATACTGGAACACTATATTTTGGGATATTCCAAAAAGTGTCACTTTCTTTTTGCTTTCAGCCTTGTAAGCTTTGGTTTTATGCCTTCTTTCCTGCCAGCCATTTTACCATAATAGTGAAAGTTCAGATGTGTGCATGTAGTAACATTATAGCTTGGAAGAGTTATGGTTGAAATCATAGTTTGCAGAATCTGGAATACAAGAATACAAACAGCTTGTATAATAAAATAGAGACCAAGTCAGTGTTGTACAGAATGTCTCAACTTGCAAAAAGGGTTGGAAAAAAAGCATGAGTGGTATCTTCTTTTTGGCATGCTTAACTGCACTGAATTCCTAAGCCTGACAAAAGACTTCAGAGAGCATTTGAAGCATGCTAAAGCTGATCCTTCTATTTCAGGTGGTACTTTGTGGTTTTCAGAACAGTTTGGTTCTTCATAAGCCTCTGTGAGGGACACCTTGCCAATAGTGCTAAAAAGATAGAATTGTTTATGAGTCTGGCCAATAACAAGACTTTTCTGCTCATGCCTGTAAACCTTGCTGTATCTATCCAAAGGCTTAGCAGTAAGAAACACCAAGATTTAAAAGCCTAAAATATGAAACTGTAATTCAATTTTTTAAACGTTTCTTGTTTTATGTTGCGGAATAAACAGTATTTTGAAGAATTGAGGTGTTGCTTGCTAAAGCAGGCTGGGAAATCCTTTGTCCCCTAGCACAGGTGTTGAAACAGTGGGCATTCAGCTGATTCACTGTAGTTTAGTAATATGGTAACAAGGTGAATATCAGGCTTCCTCATTGTCTTATTCCTCTTGGCATAGTGCGAAGGAGGATTATCGACTACTTCATTTCTGTTTTTGGTTTTCATGTAATTCAAACCCAGCAAACTGCATTTAGTTAATACTAACTGTGTTAGTAGGAGCAAGTGGGTTATAACTTGTGCTCTGTGAAGCTAGTTTAGTATCACTAGCATAATTAAGATTAACCACCACTTAGTGTTTGGGCAATACACTACTTTGTGGTTAATCTAAAATGGAAGTGGAAGCTTCTGGTGTTCTTTGCGTAGTTAAGCTGTGATTTTGTCTTGCATGCAGATTACCTCATGATCTCTGAACCAGGAGCAGCAACCTTATATGTACAAGGAGCCTTCTAAAATGTTGCATAAATAAATGCATGCTTTTCTTTCTCTTTTTTTAAAAAATCTAACATGATTCATGGAAGGAAAACTCAGTAACAAATTTTATTCTGCTGTATGATATTTCCCCAAATTCACTTCCATCATTTCTACTCGAGCTTTATTTTATGAGTCACTTCTTCCATTACTTGTGCAGCATGGTTGCCATTTCCATGTAGTCTCCTCCCTGGCAGTGTTTCAGATGTGGGCAGCGCCTGTGGAAGATATATTGAATAGTTTTGGGGCTAGATAACTATTTCATTCAGGTAGTATAAGAACTCCCCCAAAGATTTCATGAAATATGAAATGATGATGATTAGAACCTGCCTTATCTTGCTGCATGGCTAAAGACATATGTTCAACATTATACAGGTTGAGTCTCCATTGTCTGGCATTCTAAAATCCAAAATACTCTAAAATCCAAAACTGTCCACATGGCTGGCTGAGATAGTGACACTTTTGCTTTATGACGGTTCAGTGTATAAAAACTTTGTTTCATGCACAAAGTTATTAAAAATATTGTGTATAAAATTACATTTGGCCAATGTGTATAAGGTGTATATAATGAATTTCATGTTTAAACTTGGGTCCCATCTCCCAAGGTATCTCAGTATGTATATGCAAATATTCCGAAATCCAAACACTTCTGGCCCAAGCATTTCAGATAAGAGAGACCTAACTGGTAGTGGAATCAGAACCTGTAGAGGTGAAGCACAGGGATGCTGCTGTCATCTGTTACCTCACTTCTGTGGTCCATCTGACCCTAATTGTAGTCATCCCAATACTTGGGAATCTAAGAGACAATACATTATTGTGAGGCTAGCCATCCCTGCTATAATTCACAATACAATTGCCAACATTTTTGGATTCTTCTTGGGGGCACGATGGACGAGGGCTGCCCTTCAGAATTCTCTGAGTAAAGCAGTCCAGCAATTTAGGCTGGCTTTCCAGCATCATGGGGGCATGGCAACTGCATGCCCTGACTCTATGCCCAATCCAGTGTCACACTGCCCAGCCAACCAGATGGCGGGCAGTGTTGGGGCATTCCTGCAGTGCAGCAACCAGACACCGCATGTTGCAGGAGCGCAAAAGACCTGCAGTAGTGGAAAAAGAGCGTCTTTTCCGGTGCAAGGAGGAGCGGCATTTTGCTGATTCTTTTTGTGGCGGAAAAATGATGGATCGGGGCTGTGGCCTCAATCTGACACTCAGAGGGGCAGCTATAAGCTGCCCGTTTATTGCTGTCTGTTTAGCCCCTGTACCACTACACATCTCCTGCACCTGCACACTTTAGTCAGCTGAATGTAAGCATAATCAAAGTAATTGATCTCTGTGGGTACCATTTGTTTTTTTTAGCAAAACCAAGACTTTAATATTGAGCATGTATGTTGGTCTTTCCCCATGTTTTCTTCTTGTTATAGCTTCAGTCATCACTTTACAGACTCTTAATTCACTGAGCACCTTAAAAGAGCCACAGCCCCCATATCAAAAATAGTTTTCAGTTTTTTGTTGGAACCCAAAGTTACTAACAAGTTGGAACACAGTCATAGGAAGAACCATTCTTTGGTATGTTACGATATGCTCATGAAGTCTGGCTGGGTCCTTTACAGAATTCCCATAACATTATAATGAGTGACTCTGAAAACAAGTACCAAAATTCATACTTAGAATGGAAAAAAATAGTTGCACATGATGAATTAAACAGTATTCAGTTGCTTGGAGCTCCATGAGTTTGTGTACTCTTTCTATCAAAGATCTAAAACTGCACTTTAATTTCAGATGCAGGTCATTAATGTTACAACACATAACGCTGCCTCAGGGATGGACAACTGTGGACACACCCACTGAAACCCCCCAATTTTGTTAGTAGCCTTGTTCAGGTGTTATGCTTGAGGAGGGAGCTCGACACAGGTCTCCCACCCAAACATCACTGTCTGCCTCACCAGTGTGATTTGCTCTACTAGGAATCTGACAAAGGATGTGGGGAAGGTTAACCCATTTGCGGCTGAAAATGTGTAGAAGTTTCCATACAAGCAAGAACACCTCTATTAAAAGTCCCATATTGAATAGGAAAGTTTGTCTGCAGTTTCTGTGTGTGTTCATATAGACACTGCCTTCAGATTTCCCTGCTCAATGTGGAAAGACCAGAGGTCAGAAGGGTGGTTGTGGTGTATGTAGTTCCATATCCCCAGTATGTGTTGCCAGATTCCCTGATCAGGAATAACATCTAAGCAGGGCTGTTGTGTATACATAAATACATTAGGTATGATCCAGCCAAAGTTAAGCAAATTCTAAATCCTGCTGGTTTTAGTGGGTAAAGTATTTGCTTTATTGATCAAATGCGATTTAGAAGCACTTGATGGGTTTTTGTTTGTGCTTGCTGCAGTGTGTTTTCTAGGAAAAACTATTCTGAATGTCAATAAGAAGTGGATTAAAAACAAAAGGTTCAGTGTATTTAGAGAAGAGAAATTATTTGACATTAAATTATAAATTTGATCCTCTGGGTCACAACTTGCTTAAAGAGACAACATGGCATGCCAAGTTACTTGAAAACATTCCTATTTCCTAACTCAGTGGTCTTGCTTGCAAGCAATATTGGAAAAATGTTTATATTACATACACAAATCTTGACATGTGTGTTCCCTTCTCTTCTCAATACCCTGTGAAGAGGTGGGGATCATCTATCCATTTTCAATTTACCAGGGGTTTGTTACAATATTCAAACCTAGAAAAAGAATTGTGGTTACTGTTAACAATGGAGCAGGTTAACTTTATTTGTTTATAAAGACTTATATTAGGGCAAATCCCTTTCAGGGTAGTTTAGAAAAGACAAGTTTGCTAACTGTGGTACATAGGTGGATCATAGGTACAAAACACACTGCAGAAATAATCCAGTTTGAGACTGCTTTTAAACTGTCCTGGCTCAATGCTAGGAGTTCTGGGTACTGTAGTTTTGTGAGACATTTAGCCTTCTCTGTCAGAGAGCTCTGGTGCTAAAATAAACTACAATTCCCAGGATTCCCTAGCTTGAGCCAGGGCAGTTAAAGCTGTCTCACACTGGATTATTTCTGCACTGTATTTTGGACCATAGTTGACATAAATCATCCTTCAGCCAGATTTGAGTATAAATCCAAACCATGATTACTTGAAATAAAATATGCTTCTCCTCTCCTCTTGGGGCCATAATGAAGTGGAAAGTTATCATGCACAAGCTCAAGTCTTATACATATAATAGTAAACTGTGGCTTAGCCCTGGACTGAGGAATTTTTGGCCTTCAGGGATTGATAAATGACTACTTCTGTCCTTTATTACTACTGCTGTATCTGATAGGGCTAATGGTAATTGGAGTCAAACAACCTCTGGAGTGTTAATATGCAAATAGTAGTTAGATTCCAAAACAGTTTTCAGTAAAAATTATTGTATCATTTTCTTGTTTGGGAAAATCTGGTTAGGTGTGTAATAGCTAGCCTGTAGTCACATTATGCTTTTCACAGGAAACTCAGTGGCTGCTTTGAAATAAAGCAGTAAATAACTACAGTGCCAGTATAGTTTTATTGAGACACATAGCATACATGTTTAAAATCTGAAAATCTTCAATCATTCTTAAAATCCCATAGTTCCATGAAGTACCTCATGTTCAATGTAGGGTTGTTGTCACGTTGGTAGCAGAAAAAATACATATACACGCACGTCAGTTTTACATGGAAAACTGTACTGAACAGTAAGCTTCTATTCATCTAAACAGAAGTTAATGCAGTTAAAAATCTCAAATTAGCAGCACTCCTCATTTACCTTTATAATTACATTGGTTCATTATATTGAATTCTAGCAATTTGAGGAACTGGGAGTGGGAGATCTGTGTAATCTCCAGGAAAATTTGGGAGGACACAAATTTGAAATGTCTGGAAATGTGAAACAAAAGATCTAGTGACATGATCTCCAAGAAGATTACTCCCTTAAAGGCTGCTTTGTGTTCTCAGGAAGTCAAGACTTTTAACTGTTAATATGAGGACAAGGTTTTTCCATCCTAGAAGAGATTAAAAGGATATACCAGACAACACAACGTAGTAGGTGAAAAAGACAAATTGTTTAAGAATAATGTGCAAACACATGAAAGATTCATTGCTAAATTTTCCTTAGGAACACAGAATGAAACTATTTTGACATTGCATGTTTCAGAGCAGGTGGACAGAGCTTGGCAAGTTACATTTAAAAATTAATTGCTTATAAAACTTGTAACAGAGCAAAAAAGAAGAAACCCTTTTACCCAGGGGTCGGCAACTTTTTGTTGCCGGGGGCCCGGGGGGGGGGAAATGGCACCGGGGCCAGCATGCGCGCATGGGGGGGGCGCCATTTCGGAAGGCCCAACGGCCATGGTGCCGTGCACATGCTCACGACGCCGGCGCCGTTGGGCGTTGTAAAATGGCGGCAGCGCACGGGCGGCGGTGACAAGACCAGCCACGGGCCAGTCCCAAGGCCTCCATGGGCCTCATGCGGGCCGTAGGTTGCCGACCCCTGCTTTTACCCCTTAACATTTGAATCAGAGGTGCTATTGATTATGCTGCTGTTCTTTTTGCTACATGCGTGTGTGTTTTGTGTGTGTGCCTTCAAGTTGTCTATTGAATTATGGTGACCCTCTGAATTTCACTCTTATAAAAATGGCCTAAGACAGGGGTAGGCAACCTAAGGCCCAGGGGACCAGATGCGGCCCCCGAGGCCTTTGGACTGGCCCCAGGCCGGTCCTGCTGCTGCCACCGCCGCCCCCCATGATGATATTGATTATTGTTGTTATTACTTGTTCTTGGGGTTTTTCTTGGCAAAATCTCCACAGGGGGGTTGCCATGGCTTTTCTGGGGCTGAGAGAGTGTACATGCATATTATATATATATATATATATATATATATATATATATATATATATATAATTTTTGGTGCTTCGGCCCTCCAATTGTCTGATGGACAGCAACCCGGCCCCCAGTTCAAAAAGGTTGCCTACCCTTGGCCTAAGATTTTTTAAGGTAGAAGCCTCAAAATGGCCCCCAGAGGAATTTGAGTCCCCTTTAAAATGAAAAATCAGTATAGTATGTAGAAAAAAATTATTCTTACTACTGTAGTCTTGTAGTTTTTAAAGATAGTATGTAACCTCTACCCCGCCCCCCGCCCCCCGCCGCCATTTCCAGAATGTGTGTTATAGCAGAGTTAGGCAGCATGTAACCCTTGTGTTGTAATTAACTATCAACTCTAGTCAGGATGGCTAATGATCTCAGGGATGATGGGATGAACTGTAGCCCCAACAACAACTGAAGATTGGAGGAGGGTTGAGTAAGGTTTACATTGATCACAGTTGTTACTTCTGAATAAAGATGAATAGATTTGTGCTGTAAAAGTTCATAAAATTTTTATGTACTGCATATTTTTGCACCACTGTAAGACTTCCCCTCCAAGATGTACCATTGTATCTATTTTTCACTAGGACTAAAAAGGCTATATCTACCAACAGAGCATAATTTCAGACAGAGACAGAGTACTTCTACTAAATACAATATACATATATGTATATGTATATTCTGCGTTGCTGTCATGCAACAAATATAATCTGTTGGATTATACTGAGTTTTATATGTGCATGTATAGAGTGTTGAAAAGTTAATTTTGGGGCTAATTCAAAAGTATCCCCCACCCTGGAGGATAGTGTGCATTGTAGTAAGAAAGTGACTTTTATAGATCCTACCCAGGCAAGATCTTGTCTTCTTTCAGGACAGAATAGATATATGGTGAGTTGGCATGGTTTAGTGGTTTGAGAGTTGGACTAGGATTCTGAAGACCAGGGTTTGAACCACTGCTTGGCCATGGAAACCCACTAGGTGACCTTGGGCAAGTCACATTTTCTCATCCTCAGAGGATGGCAATGGCAAACATTTTGCCAAGAAAAACTTGTGATAGGGTTGCCATAAGTTGGAAATGATTTCAGGGCATTGGCAACTATATGCCAGTGTAGCTATGCCATATTCCACAGTTGTGCAATGGATTGCAAAACAAGCACCTTGGTCTTGAGTTCACCCGTTGCTCAACAATAAATTAGTTCCTCACCTACCCAGTCAAAAGTGAGTGAGAATGCTTGTGAAATGATTGGATGCACTAGGAAATGCACTTAGGTAACAACAAGCATAACTGCTTGTACAGTACTGGATAGTATAATGCCATAAGATAGTGGCTATATCTCTTAACTTTACTCCTGTTACCAACCTTGTTAGGAAAAATGATGACGTCCCCAACTTGTTAAAGTTACAGGTGGGTCACCAGAGATTGCGGACTGCACCAGTTGAGACCCAAAGGAGGGATGACATCACTGCTCCCCAAATGTCTGCCTTTTGGCAGAAATAGGCTGTGGTGTTCACCTTTAAAATGCTGAAGTGATGCTACAGTGAAGATACAGAAAATAATTTAGAAGTAGATTGGAATACATGCATATACAAAAGAAATAGAATGAAATATTTATTTGAAAAGAGAGTTCATTTGGTCACACATTTCTAAATTTCTTGGCAGCATCAGAGTTTGTTGTCTGCCCTATTGCTGGACAAAACAGCACTATAAATCACTTTATCTGAACCTTTCTCATCAAACATGTTGAGTATTTGATATATCTTCAGAGAGCTTGACAAATTCAAGCTTAAAATTTCACTTTAATAAACAGTAATACTTATCATTTCTCTCTGCATGTTAAAACTCAAGCAATTGTTCAGTTTGCCCTGTGGGAGCATGAAATTAGGAACATATGCATACTAATTAACAACATGTGAAAATGTGATTGCTTTTTGGTCTGCTGCACATGGCTGGGAGGGGGATGCTATCATTATTTCCTACCTCCATAACCCAATTATAATGAGTTCTTAGGCACAGGTTTATGTGTCTTCTGATGATGTTAAAGTTGATGATATGCCTGGGTGTCTGTCTGCAAGGCTGCATCATTGTGACACTTCATTGGATACAACCCAACTGTTGAAATAAATCTCAACAGAATTATACAGGTAGTTTATACAAATAGTATTTACCTTTTAAAAACAAAAACAAAACTAATTCTATTTCAACTTGAGGTTCTTCCTACATAGTCAAACAAGACATTCTCTTATGATTAGACATCACTTTCTAGTTGAGTTTTCTCTGGGAAGAACATTTTAACTGAAAGATGCAAAATGTGTGGCTGTCTGGATGTTGTTTGACTGTAATTTCCATCTGTGCTAGCCATGGCCAGTGGTGAGAGAGTCATACTATAACAACATGAAGGGCCACATGCTCCCCATCATTAAATAAATGGACTGCTTTGCTTGTTGGTTTTGCTGCACAGGTTCTCACAGGTGTGGGAGAAGCTCATGTTTATTCTTTTGTCTTAATATATAAATGAGAACTGGATCAAGATATATTTCGTTCCTGTAAACCAGGGGTAGGCAACCTTTCCCCTTTAAGGGCCGAGGGACTTCAGCTCCCAGAATCCCAGGAGCTATTGGCCAACATGGGACTATTGGCCAACATGGCTGAGGCTTCTGGGAGCTGAAGTCCCTCGGCCCTTAAAGGGGAAAGGTTGCCTACCCCTGCTGTAAACTAAGAGCAACCATAGAATCTGTTGGGAAAAGGAATATTGATCATTGTGATTCCTCGGCATTGTGTCAGGTTCACATGAAAACTATAAAATTAATACTGCAACTTTGGGCTCCTTTGGATGGTGGGCGTGGCAAATTATAGGAAGCCAAGTAAGCAGTCCCTCAAGATTTTGGCATTATGATTATATCAAAAACAGCCCCCCTCCCGTTTCCTGATGACACAAATAGGAGCGGATCCCTTCAATACCATTTTACAACATATGAGTGAGTTTTATTTTTAAAACTTTTAAAAACAGCACTGTGAAGAATTTCTTAGATTCCAAACAGTTTTGCACTTCTTTTTCATGATGCAAACTTTCTTTCTGTGTCAGTGTGTGTGTGTGTGTCTATGGTCTGTGGGGCTTTTGTGATCCCTGAAGCCTCCAGTTCCAATTTTCGAAACTTCTTCAGTGGGTATTTTTAAAACTCCACAACTGTCAGAAACTGCTCAAAGACATTTCAGAATGCATCTATTTTGCCCTGTAATCTTTAAAAAACAAAAACAAAACCTCACACAGCTAAATAACACACATACACACACACACCCATGAATGAAAAATGTGTAGTTATAGTGTGTCACTTCAAATCAAGTCAGCCCCATTGGTGGCCATGACCCTTTTGCAGTCATCCACCCCTGATCTCACGAGCAAGGCTATCCTGTTGTGGATCCCAGAACAATTTGTGATGTTGGGGTCTCACATTTCCCAGCTGACACTGAGGCCCAGTTTTGTGTGTTCATTTAACTCGAGACCTTATCACACGGGGCTCAATGCAGACAGAATCCAAACGAAATCCCGACCTAATACGTATTATTTTTCCATGTGTCCACACGACGTCGCACAGAACCCCGACAGAATGCAGAAAGAACCGAGATCTTTTGAATTTCGGTTTCTTTAGGAATTGCAATTGCGCGACGGGAATCATTACTCTTTTACCGTAGGTATGAAAACCCAATACGTATTGGGGAGCATTTCCCCGCCTGCGCTCCAAGGAGGACCTCCTCAGAGAGCTGGCTTTCTGAGGAGGACCTCCTCGGAGCGCGGACCCTGCACGGGGCCTCGCTCCAAGGAGGACCTCCTCAGAGAGCCGGCTTTCCGAGGAGGACCTCCTCGGAGCACGGACCCTGCGCAGGGCCTGCGCTCCAAGGAGGGCCTCCTCAGCTGCGCGGGGCCTGCGCTCCAAGGAGGACCTCCTCAGAGAGCCGGCTTTCTGGGGAGGACCTCATAGAATCATAGAGGGGGATTCTGACTTAGAGGCGTTCAGTCATAATCCCACAGATGGTAGCTTCGCCCCATTGGCTCCTCAGCCAAGCACCTCCTCAGAGCGCCGACCCTGCGCGGGGCCTCGCTCCAAGGAGGACCTCCAGAGAGAGCCGGCTTTCTGGGGAGGACCTCCTCGGAGCGCAGACTCTGCACGGGGCCTCGCTCCAAGGAGGACCTCCTCAGAGAGCCGGCTTGGGAAGGGGTGACAGCCGCGGCAAGTGACAGCTGTGGCTGTATTGCGCATGTTCTAGAAGAGCATTTCTGGCACATGTGCGGGATTTTCTCACTTGTGTGTGAACGGCAAATACGGTTCCCGGGAGCGCTTTCCTTAAAAGCACGATGAAGGTAATTGCGTGTGATAGCCATTTGCATATTGTGGGGTTTCGTCCGGTTTATTATTGGATTTATTCTTATTTCACTTTATTATCGCTTTGTGGGCCACATGTGATAACATCCCTGTTGTGGATCCCAGAACAATTTGTGCTGTTAGGGTCTCACATTTCCCAGCTGACACTGAGGCCCAGTTTTGAGTGTTCATTTAACTCTCCAGCTGATAGAACTGCATCTGTGAGGAAAGAAGAGAGAGGGTGGCTCTCCTTGACTCTGGCAGCCCCCTTTATGCCCTCAATTTTTTGGAGAGGATTGTGGTATCCTCCGAAGTAGATTTGCAGGGGAGCATGGAGAGGCTGAGGCTGAAAGAGCCAGTGTGATGTAATGGTTTGAGTGTTGGACTAGGACCCTGAAGAACAGGGTTCGAATCCCAGCTTGGCCATGTAAACCCATTGGGTGACGTTGGGCAAGTCACTCTCTCTCAGCCTCAGAGCATGGCAATGGTAAACCTCCTCTGTAGAAACTTGCCAAGAAATCCCCATGATAGTGCCACCGCCTTAGGGTCATCATAAGTCAGAAATGACTTGAAGGTCCACAACAACAACAAGAACACGGGGAGGCTACAGAAGGTGACAAAGGAAGGGAATGTTCTCTTCCATATGACTGGACATCTGTTCATGTGGTTGTTTTTGCCCATGTTTTACTAACTGTGGGAACTAAAACATCTAGTTTGTTGAGAATGAAGCCCACTCCCTGCTATCTTTATGCTGGTTAGATGAAGACATTATTATTTAGGTGCACTTTTGTATTGTAATTATGGAGCAGTAGTAAAAGGTTAAAAATACGTCACACCATTTCACACAGACACTTTGTTGTTGCTGTGTGCCTTCAGGTTGTTTCCAACTTTTGGCAACCCTAAGGTGAACTTATTACAGGATTGTTCAGAAGGTGTTTGCCTTCCTCTCAGCTTCAGAGGAAGGCAAAGGCAACAACAACCATCCGCTAAACAATCTGGCCAAGAAAATCCCATTATAAGATTTCCATAAACTGGAAATTACTTGAAGGCAAACAACAACAACAGCAACAACAATGAAGTGTGTGTGATGTGGTGGATTGTATTTTTAATCTTACCGGAAAATATGTTGTAAATATAGTTTTAAACTGTCTTCAGTCAGTTGTGTACCCTTAAAGTTCATCAGATTCTGTTTCCCAGTCAAAAAAACTTGAGATTATCAAATGTTTCTGCATTGCCTCTCAGTTCTGGTGTTTTATACCAAAGGATTTTATAGTAAAAGCTGCAGGCAAAGGAAACTTGTTTTTTAGCAGTAATCAGAACAAATTAAAAGCTGCCCATAAGTTCAACAAATGTTAGTGGCTAATTGACAGACTGTGTAGTCCTGAGGCGATACATTTACATTTATAGTTGAAGTAAGATATATCTGAAACAGGTCTTAATTGCAGACTAATTAAATGGTAGAGCTGCTTGGTCTGAATTTCAAGCCATGTGTCTGTAGGTGTTTTATTGAAGTCATATGCTTGTGGGACAAAGTAATATGTTTTTGAGTTCAAAGCTTATAAGGGACCATAATACATAGGCACTTCTTTACGCGCTGGCCCATTTAAAGCCCTCATTAATTACTGTGGGCTCTTTTGTGGTAAATGGTGAAAGCCTGGTACCTTCACCCTAAATAGATTTCTTTGATTTCAGGTGGGATTGATTGCCAAGAAAGCTTAGGAGTGTAGGTCTACTTACTGGTCTTACATTTACTGACAGCAGCTTTGTGTCCGCAGGGAGAGAGTTCCTGCAGGAAAGTGTGGCTGCAATATTTACATTTTTGTTTTCACATTGAAATACAGGCGCCCCGCCACGTTTGTGGACTTGGCGTCAGCAGTCTAACTAATTCACGGACAACAAGCGGGGTGGGACAAAATGGCACACGTGCCCATGAGTACACCCCCATTGTAACCAATGGGGACTTCAATATTTGCATTTCCCCAGATTTGTGGGTGGTGGTGGTCTGGAACGGAGCCCCCATGAATCGAGAGGGACGCCTGTATATTTAAAAGCAGATTGTAAGGTGTATGGGAAGAGACAGGACGGAACTTGAGTATGCAAACTAAAGAACAAAACACACAGAAGAAATAATCCAGTTTGAGACCGCTTTAACTGCCTTGGCTCAGTGTTAGGGAATACTGGATACTGTAGTTTTGTGAGATATTTAGCCTTCTCTTCAAGGTGCTCTGGTGCCACAATAAACTACAATTCCCAGGATTTCCTAGCACTGAGATGGGCAGTTACAGTGGTCTCAAACTGAATTATTTCCGCAGTGTTTTTTGGACCTAACAAGTATCTATCCAAAGTCATTCTGAAAGGATACATGATCTTTTGTAGCATTATAAAAGTCTCAGTTTATTGCAAAACACCAGTGGTTGAAAGCATTTAAACAATAATTCATATCCAAATTAAAATTACAAATAAAATCAACCTTCAGTAAACATTTTCATGGTTTTTTAAAAATTATAAAAGCAGAATATTGTTTAATGTAGCTTTTCACATAATGAGCCCCTCCAGATATTCTGGTCAACAGCATTCTTCAGTCCTTTACTGTTGGCTACATTGACTGAGGGTGGTAGGTCTTGCAGGCAGTAGCCCTTGGTGGCTTCTATGTTAATTGAGTGGTGACTTTGCTCTGGGATGTAGTCTGAACTTCAGAGGAGCTATCTAAGTTTAGCCTACTTTGGGAATAGTGTTCAGCCCCTTGGATGTCCTACTTCAAAGCTGGACAAAACCTGGAGATGATTCATCACCTTGCGGCTATGAAAGGTACCAGCCACAACTTGCTGTAGGCAAAAATGGTGGATAGACCCAGTTTGATGAAGGCTGCACTGTATAGGTCCCCCACCTCACCTCATTGGCAAGTATTCCCTGAAGGCTGAAGTTTATTTCTCCCTTGCTTCCTGAGTTATCTTACTGAGGGGGAAAAACTTTTGCCTTCATGACTCGCTTATGGATTCCCCTAAAACATTGAATGGTAATTGTTAGAAACAAGATGACAATGCCGGGGCTCTTCTTCTTTTCCCCATAGAGTGGCAAGAAGATTTGTTCTTGTGAGAGGCACTTAAATAAAATGGATGGCTGGTCAACCTTTGCTTCTCTTTGAATACACCAGATTCCTCACAGGTTTTCCTAAGGGAGTATAGGGGTTGAAAGAAAGGGAGGCAGAGCCCCATGGGGGCAAGAGTCAGAATGTCACAATGAATGTCACAGATTTCAGTTCTATTTGTACTTAACTGACACTAAGTTGGACTCAAGAGCACTCTGAAATGCCCCAGAGGATGGGCTTGTTTTCCTTGTCTGATTGCTGGTCTTTTGTCTGGTCTACTTTTTCTTTCTTTTCTTGAAATTTGGAATTGTTCTGCTGTTGGTCAGTAATCCAAAGGAGCTTTTTGCCATTGACACCCACTTGTGTGTGTGTGCATGCATGTGTATCTCTGAGCTCTTTTTAAAGAAATTACGGGAAGAAAATTGCTTGCTAAGGCAAGGTCTGGATTCTGTACAGTTCAAAGCAAAAAGAGGTTGGTTCTTCCAGGCCTGCCTGTTCATGAGATAAATTTTAGAAAGTTGCTGCTGGGAGGATTAGAAAGAAAAGGTGGAGTTGGGGGAGGCTTTCTCTCATCATTTTTGAAAACTTTGCAAAGGTACCCTCAGAGTGTGGTGGAATCTCCTTCTTTGGAGGTCTTTAAACAGAGGCTGGATGGCCATCTCTCAGGGGTACTTTGACTGTGTGTTCCTGCATGGCAGGGTGTTGGACTGGGTGGCCCTTGTGGTCTCTTCCAACTCTATGATTCTGTGATTCTGTGAAAAGAGTCAGAAGATACATAGCGGTAAATCCAGCAACAGTGCCTTCGGTCACTATCATTGTGCTTCTCGTGAGGTTTTGCTGCTTCCAAATCACTTCCTCTTATAATTAAAGTATGTTTAATTAGGCTTCCCACTAATCTTTTTCCAATGATGTTGCTTCACATTTCTGGATTTTCCTTCAATGTTCCCTTCACATTATATATATAAAACATTAGAATCAAATGGAAACACTTTGCCTAGACTGTATGTACCACTTCAGATGTGGGAGGGGTGTTGTATATTCAAATGCTTCCCACAAAGACCACTCTATTTACAATAATAAAAGACACATCACTTATTCTCTGTATGGCAACATTCAAACATGCAACACACCCCAGCAGTCTGAAATGATACAGTTCAGGAAAATTGGTCTGCTTGATCCTGCTCAGGTATTTCTGCTAATCTTTTAATTTTCTTCTCCTCTTTGTACAAGAAGTGGTGCTTCTTGATCATGTCAGGATTAGTAGTGCTTGTTGGTATGAATGAAGATAGTATATTTTGCATCAAATAAATGATGTTCTGTTTTAAGCAATAGGTACAGATTTCCCTGTGAATTTATTTCACCATTGAATGTCAAGCACTATGTCCACTGAAATCACTGTTACCCTTGACTCTGTCAGTCTTTGTCTTTAACTCAAAGCCCTTATTTCCCCAATGAAATATAAATTTCCTGATCCTAACCCTTCCACATATGTTGCATATGTGCTTAGATGCATCATTCATGTTTCAACATGTAAATGTTTTAGGTGAACACTTATAAGATTTTTTATTTCCTTTTGGATATCAGGCTTTTCCTATGTGCTCTGAACTCTCCCTGGAAGCCAAGATGATTAAATTGAGGCTGTCATATTTGGCCACATCATGAGAAGGAATGAATCACTGGAAAATACAATAGTGCTAGGGAGGGTTGAGGGTAGTAGAAAGAGAGGAAGGTCGCCCGTCAGCTGGTTAGGGTCAGTCAGGGAGACCATGGGCCTGAATTTGCAGAATCTAAGCAGAGCAGCAGAGGATAGAGGGGCTTGGAGATGTCTCATCAACAGGGTCTCCGTGAGTTGAGGTCGACTCAAGGGCAGATAACAACAACAACAACAACAACAGATTGTGAGCTTTGTTTTTAATGTTCTTGGCTTTCCCCCCCATAACTTTGTGATAGAGTGTGCTGGAGTCTCCTTTGGTATATTTCAGAATAGCTGGCCTTGCTCTGTATCTTTAGCATATATGCCTGCTAGATTCAGATTAATTTTCAAAGGTTCAAATTAATCTTCAAAGTAGTTGATTCAGATTTTGTTCATTCTAAGGTACTTGCATTTCCGACACCTTGTCCAATCTTGATCTGTGTGGCCCATGCCATATTGTTTGCTACAATAGAAGGTGGGTGACTTTATAGGTCTTAAAAACAGAAAACAGTCAATTTATTTTTGATTCTTTCTACTTAGCTTTTATTTTTGTTTTGTAGCAAATGGCTAAAAAGGTTTTTATCTTCTACTAACAAGGCCTGAATGACTAATAACAGACGAGACTTCTGGGAGGTAATTTTGTCTCCTTCCTGTTTCAGGAAAGCTTTTTAAACTTGATATGCTTAAAGCTAAAGATAAGATAAGCAAATGAAAAGGAAACTAGACAGGGTAGCCAGATTACCAGCTGCATTATGAAAGCCCTAAACAGTATCTGTTTTGATCCCTTAAGTAATAGTTTACATCTCTTTAAAAGAGGTTTAACTCAGATGCTAATTACACTCAGATGCATTGTTTCCCTTCCTTACACCTGCCTTTGACTTTCTAAGGTTAGCAAGCAGTGGTCCAAGTTTATACATGTTGTTGGATCTACAGAATCCTTTTGTTTAGTGTAGTGCTGTTACCAAACAGTATCTGCATATATCCTTTTATTCAAATCTGGAAGAACTACATTTTGGTATTCCTTAGGACCCCTAGCAAAGAGCTCTAGGTGAATGATGAAGCACTTGCTTTGTAACCTGGGTTCAGTCCTTGATAACCTAAGTCAGGGGTTGGCAACCTGCGGGCCGGCCCCGGCCCCCAGGGGCCTTTGGACTGGCCCCCAGGGACCCCTGCCGCTGCCCACCGCCGCTGCCTGCGCTCCCGCTCCTGGGAGGCGCCATTTTGGAACACCCATGGCTGCGAATTAACCCCAGAATCAAGCGGAGGCACCTTGGAAACAGTTGAATTCGTCCAAGGATCGGGGCAGGGGGGCCTTGGAGGGATGTTTCCAAGGTCCCTCCGCTTGATCCTCGGGTGAATTCACCCCAGGATCAAGCAGAGGCACCTTAGAAACGGTCCTCCAAGGTGCCTCCACTTGATTCTGGGGTGAATCTGCCCCAGAATCAAATGGGGGGGGGCCTTAGAGGACCGTTTCCAAGGCCTCCCCGCTCGATCCTGGGGCGAATTCGCCCAAGGATCGGGACGGGGGGGGCTTGGAAAGGGCCAATGGCGGCTGTCAAGGGTGTGTGCACACGCGCACCCCCAGCTCCCGCACGACCGGCTCCTGCACCATTTCCCCTCCTCCCCCGGCCCCCCCGGCAACAAAGGTTGCCGGCCCCTGACCTAAATTAACATTGTTATGAGCAGCACTGAGAAAGGCTACCCTTGAGAACCAGGAGAGCAGCTAAGAGTCAGGCATAGATTGCTGAATATTTTGATCCAAGGGCTACACTGGTGTGATGGCCCACCCCTCAAACAGAGAAGACATCATATTCTTGATGATAGCCCTAGCACCACACTTCAAAGTGGCCCAAGAAGCAAAAAGTAGGTCACAATTAAATCTGCTACATAAGCACTCACCATTATCTTTACTACTCATGTTTTCATTTGAAGGATGATTGAAAACACAGTGGGTCCCAAAGATTGGATCTTAGATTCTCTATGTGCCTCTATTGCTTGCTGGTCTTAACTGTTTAAGAGAATAGGAGGGAAGCTAAGGAAAGAATGATTCCCCCTGCCCCTAAAAAAGAAAGGCAGGAGCACACCAGGAGGAGAAGGAATAATGGCTGAATGAGAAGCCCCCACATGCTGGCTATGGTTTGCCTAGTGTTGGCAAGACTAGGTTAACTAGACCAACAATTCAGCATAAGGCTGCTTCACATGTGATGCCCCTCGCTTTCTGCTGAGCCTTGATCTGAAAGTAATATGTAAACCATAAATACTTAGATACAAAAGATATCAGCAACTATAGGACAATAGCACTAATCTCACATGCAAGCGAAATAATGCTCAAAATTCTGCAGCATAGAATCAAACCATACGTGGAGAGAGAAATTCCAGAGATGCAAGCAGGATTCAGAAAAGGAAGGAGCACTAGCGACCACATTGTAAACACATGATGGCTAATGGAGTGCACCACAGAATACCAAAAAAGAATCAGCATGTGTTTCATAGACTACAGCAGGGGTCCCCAAACTACGGCCCATGGGCCGAACCCGGCCCATTGAGGCCTTTCAACCAGCCTGCGGCTGGTCCTGCTGCTGCCGCCGCTGCACATGCATAACCTGAAGTGCCATTTTGTGTTCCGAAATGGCACCTGGCGTTGTGCGCACATGTGCACGACTCCGGGTACCATTTTGGAACACAAAACGGCACCCAAGTAGTGCGCATGCGTGTGCGACGCGGGGTGCCATTTTATGTTCCAAAATGGCACCCGGAGTAGTGTGCATGCGTGTGCAATGCCGGGCGCACGTGCACGACTCTGGGCGCCATTTTGGAACACAAAATGGCACCCTGCGTCGCGCGTGCATGTGCACTGCTTGGGCGCCGTTTTGTGTTCCAAAATGGGGCCTGGAGTTGTGTGCATGCGCGCGCGATGCTAGGCACATGTGCGGGACGCTGGGCACAATTTTGGAACACAAAATTGTGCCCGCCGTCGTGCGCACATGCGCACTACTCGGGCGCCATTTTGTGTTCCAAAATGGCGCCCAGAGTCATGCACGTGCGACATCAGGCGCATGCGCACGACTCCGGGCACCATTTTGGAACACAAAATGCCGCCCGAGTAGTAGTGCACATGTGCGTGCGTGCGCACACACCTCTGGCCGGCCCTCCAAAGATCTGGGGGACAGCAAACCGGCCCCCAGATAAAAAAGTGTGGGGACCCCTGGACTACAGCAAAGCATTTAATTGTATAGATCACGAAAAATTATGGAATGCACTCAAAGACATGGGAGGAGCCACTACATCTGATAGTCCTGATGAGGAATCTGTACCAAGGACAAGAGACCACCGTCAGAACAGAATTTGAGGAAACAGACTGGTTCCCAATAGGCAAAAGGATCAGGCAAGGCTGCATCCTATCAGCCTACTTGTTTAACTTATATGTTGAAAACATCATAAGAAAAGCAGAATTAGAATCAGAAAAAGGAGGAGTTAAGATAGGAAGAAGCAACATTAACAACCTAAGATATGTGGATGACACATAATATTAATATCAAACAGCGACCAGAATGGAGACTGCAATCAAGAAATAAGAAGACTAGGAATGGGGAGGGCAGCTATGAAAGAACTGGAAAAAATACTGAAGAGCAAAGACATACAACTGAGCACTAAATTCAGAATTGTTCAGGGTATTGTATTCCCAGTGACCATGTATGCATGTGAGAGCTGGATAGTGAAGGAAGCAGACAGAAGGAAAATCAGCTCATTCAAAATGTGATTTTAGAGAAGAGTACTTAGGATACTGTGGACAGTCAAGGAGACAAACAAATGGGTTCTTGAACCCGAGCTCTCCAAGAAAGCTATGATGACCAAGTTGAGACTGTAGTACTTTGGCCACATAATGAGAAGGCATGGATCACTAGAAAAAAATGCTAGGAAAGGTAGAGGATAAAAGAAAGAGGAAGATCACAGACCAGATGGATAGACTTGATCAGGAGGATCTGGGCAAGGCAGTGAAGGATAGGGATTCTTGGACTGTAAGGTCGCCATGAGTTGGAGTCAACTCGAGGGCAGCTAACAACAACAACAAATCTTATGAATGTGTTGACTAATTAACTTTCTATGCATTTTGAGGCTGTACATACCAGGCATACTATCAAAGTATTATATACAGCCTCTCTTAAATCTTTAGTAGGTGATCCTCTATTTTACTCTCCAACTAGTTCGCTGGTTGGATAGATTTAATTGTTTGAATTTATCTTGGCTGTATTTTTAACTCTTCAATGGTTTAATTTTATTTTAAGGGGTGAGTGGTGGGTGGGAGGTGGGGGGGCAGGAATTGTTTTACTTATTGTATTTTTAAATTGTTGTACGCCGCCCCGATTGCCGAGCAGAGGGGCGGGTTATAAATAAAACTTACTATTATTATTATTATTATTATTATTATTATTTTATGTTTTAAAGAAACTGAGGTCTCTAGAAAAGTGAACAACATAACATACCTTTCTCTGTGCATGGTAGCTCTCCAACTTATACCAGAAGTGGAGAACCTTTGGATCTGGGGGTCCGTTTTGTCTTTTTTCAGACCTTGGCAGGCCACACACACACACACTCTAAAAAATATTGCCAAAAGTGCTGCAAGGGGCACAATTTGCAATTTAAAACCTGTCTCTTCTGCCCACACAGCATGACCTCAAATAACCTTTTTTGGTAAAAGGAAGTGACCTCCCAGCACAGGAAGGGGTCAGAAGACCCACTGGCAGGCCACATGGATCACGTATTAAACCACCCCCCCCCATTTGAAGAGCTTTGTGGTAGCTGTCATGGACTGCTGAGTAAGAATAGTTATCTCTGAGTCTTGCCATTAGGGTTCTTTTGCACGCTTTATATGTGGCTACTATTCTACACTATACTATATATAATAGCAAGAATTTCAATTTTGTTGCTTTGTTTTAATATGTTACAACTTGTCCATGGAAAGCCTTTAATATTGTTAAAATGTATTTTGGTTTGTTTTTCATAACAGTAAGAATTTGACCCCTTAATTGCTACTGACTAATTTTAAGCCTGTATTTATGCTTCATAAACAGTAAAGTTCTGATCAGCAGCTGGTTGGATCTTAACACCAGATGTCTGGAAACTGAAATGCAAGAGCACTCCTTGCATTTGTTCCTCTTGACAGAGAAACAGTTCACCAACAAATTCCCACAGGATGAAAAGGCACTTTAAGTGAAAAACAAACTTCTACCCTGGAGTTCCTTACCTAAATTCATTTGTGTTGTAACTCCATAGGAGGTAGGGAATGAATTTAATCCACTGATTGTTCTGAGAAAACAGAAGACAAAGCTTAGTTTTTCCTGCCACAATTATGGACACCAAGCATAATGCTGAGGGGTGGTTTGGAATAGCTGTCCAGGCAGGTTTTGTACATTTTATGAAAGAAGGAAATAGTACTAAGTGTAGTTAAATAATACACTTATTTCATTGTTCCTTTTTTTGCACCCATGGTTATTAAGAGAGTGAGGAAACAAATGTAGCCTGCACACGTTCAGGTCTGAAAACACACTTTTCTTTACTGATTTCTTTTCACTATGAAATATGTTCAAATACGTTCCAGGGTGTGTCTTTTATTCCTATTCCATATTGTTTTCCATTATTTTACTTTCTTGACATTACTAATAAATACTTTAAGTTTAATTTAAACTATTAATTTTGTTCAGCTGAAAAGTAATTAAGCTGACTGGGTGCACACTATCAGCATTGTTGTATATACACTTTACCAGTGATAATATCTTTTGCATGTAGAAATGACCTTGGGAGAAAATATTGAAAGTAAATGTATGTTAAAGAAAGCAGAAATCTTATGCAGTTGTGGTTCTAGATTGTATTGTCTGAATGGCAGATAATCTAGCCTAGGGGCAATTGAAAGGCTGTAAAACATTTCTGTTTCAGGCCAATTAAAGCTGTTAAAAAGCTAGACACAGAACCAGTTTAGTTGCTGTTGAAATCTAACATGAAAAAAATGACCTCCACATCTTCCATCTGTCTTCTGTGACAGCACATACCAGCCATCAGTTAACTGACTTCTGGAGAGTTGACTGATTTAATCCAGCTAGGAATTCGCATCTAACAAATTGTATTTAATAATGACTGAATACAATGTTTGGGAGTATCCAGTAGTTTAAAAAGTAAAATAGAATTCTAGAATTCTACTCCATGGCAATCCAAACTGTATACCACAAAAAGATGAATTTTGCAATTTGTAAAAATTATGCAGCTCAAGCATAATAATAATAAAATGTATTTATATCCCGCCCCTCTGTTAACAATCAAGGCGGCTAACAACAGTTAAAATTCCATACAGTATGTATAAAACACAACCCAAATCCCACCCACCCCTTAAAAAAGTATTAAACTGAAAATATATTAAACCATCATAATTGAAACAATATAAATAAATTATGATTCTAACTTAACAAAACTAAAAAACAAATATAAATTACACAACAGAGGAGCAGCTACATCCAAGGAGGGAGGAGGCAGAATGGGGGAGTTCCTGAGGCCAGGAAATCAATCAGGAAAGGCCTGCTGGAAGAGATCTGTCTTAACGGCTTTTTAAAAGCTGCTCAAGGTCTTAATTTGACAGATCTTGTCCGGCAGGCCGTTCCAGAGTCTGGGAGCAGATGCCAAGAAGGCCCTCCCGGAGGTTGCAAACAGCCTAGTTTTTATAGGCTGCAGCAAATTCCTCCCAGAGGAGATGAGTGCATGGGGCAGATTATATGGGAGGAGGCAGTCCCGAAGATAGGTTGGACCCATGCCATTTAGGGCTTTAAAGGTCATAACCAACACGTTATATTGGGCCCGGAAACTAATAGGCAGCCAGTGGAGAGACTTTAGTGCAGGTGTTATGTGGTCTCTCCTTGATGTTCCCGAGACCACTCTGGCTGCCATGTTTCATACTAATTGCAGTTTCCAGACCAAGCACGAGGGTAGCCCCATGTAGAGCGCATTACAGTAATCCAGACAGGAGGTTACCAGCGTGTGCACCACAGTCTCAAGAGCCCTTACTTCCAGGAAAGGGCGCAGCTGGCGTATTAGCCGAAGCTGATAACAGGCACTCCTGACCGTCGCATTTACCTGATTAGTCATCAGGAGTGACGAATCCAAGAGCACCACCAGACTGCGAAAACAGTCCTTCACGGAGAGTGTGACCCCGTCCAGGACTGGCAGTTGCAACCCAATTCCTGGTTTTGGGGCCGCTACTGTGAGCACCTCCATTTTGTCTGGATTTAATCTTAATCTGTTTTTCCTCATCCAGCCCATTACTGCCTTAAGATAGTCATTGAGAGGAGAGACGCCCTTGGAATTCAACGCCCACGACCGAGACATGGAGAAATAGATCTGGGTGTCGTCAACGTACTAATAACACCCAGCCTCATAACTCGAATGATCTCACCCAGCGGCTTCATGTAGATGTTAAACAGCATTGGGGACAGGATGGCACCCTGAGGGACGCCACACGTGAGGTCCTTTTTTGCTGAACAACTGCCCCCGAGCAGCACCCTCTGGGACCTGCCCGAGAGGAAGGAACGGAACCACTGCAGCACAGTGCCTCCAATTCCTAACCTGCTCAGACGATCTAAGAGAATGCTATGATCAATCGTATCAAAAGCTGCTGAGAGGTCTTAGAGCACCAACAGAGTTACACTACTCCTGTTGATTCTCAGACGCAGCACATTGGTCAAGGCAACCATGGCAGTCTCAACTCCAAATCCTGTCCTAAAGCCAGTTTGAAATGGGTCTAGATAATTGGTTTCATCCAAGACCGCCTGGAGTTGAAGAGCAACCACCCTCTCGATCACTTTGCTCAAGAATGGTAACATAGGGGGGTTGCAGGCTGCCAGAAATAGTGCAAATTGAGTCCACTTTTAGGGTTAGGGTTAGGGAATCATGGGAACGTTATTTTATTGTGGCACCAGAGCTCCCTGACAGAGAAGGCTCAATGTCTCAGAAAAAAACACAATTCCTATGATTCCCTAGCACTAACCCTAACCCTAAAAGTGGACTCAATTTGCACTATTTCTGGCAGTCTGCAACCCCCCATAGACACTGGCCTATAGTTGTTCATATCCAGGGGGTCAAGGGAAGGTTTTTTCAGAAGCGGCCTAACTGCCGCTTCCTTTAAACAAGTTGGAACGCATCCTTCCCTGAGAGATGCATTGACGATGTTCTTAAGAAACATCATCAAGGCATTCCCCCCCCCCCCACTGGACAGCCAGCCATGAAGGGCAAGGATCGAGAGGACAGGTCGTCTTCCTCAATCTATCAAGTAGTTTGTCCACGTCCTTGCTACTCACAGATTGATTCTCATATATTGATTCTGTTATTATACTGGCGTCCAAGTCAGCTCTTGCCTGAGAGATTTTATCCACAAAGAAGTTGTTAAATGCGTCACAGCAGGCCGTTGTAGGGTTAAGCAATGGGTTCTGCGCAGGTGGAACCTGTGTCAGTTCCCTTACCACCCTAAAGAGCTCTGCTGGACGAGACTCTGCAGATGCAATATGCGCAGAAGAGAAAGATTTCTGTGCTGCACGTATTGCCTCTTTATAGGACCAAAGAAAGTTCCTATGACGAGTCCTGTCAGATAAGAGTTGAGTTTTCCGCCAGGTGTGCTCTAGTCGTTGTCCAATAATTTCTCTTTTGGTTAACTTCTTTTGGTTTTGGTGGTAATGGGAATGGTGGGGAGGATGCCAGGTGTTTACAAGGCCATGCCAACCATTAGAATATTTATTTAGTCCTATTTGATCCCCAAAATCTCAACAGGTATTACCAAAACAAGGCTTAAATACCCTAAAACCACCAGATCTTGGAAGCTAAACTAGGGGTTAATCCTAGTTAGAACTTGGATGGGAGACGACCAATGAATACCAGGTGCTGTGGGCTATATTTCTAGTGAACTATCAAAAACACCATGTAAGTATTCCTTGCCTAAGAAAACCCTATGAAATTCATGGGGTTGTCATAAGTTGACAGGCAACTTGAAAGCATTTTGTTAACTGCCCTTGAGTCAATCTCAACCCATGGCAACCCTATGGATGAGACATCTCCAAGAGCCTCTTCCTCCACTGCTCTGTTTATTTCCTGCAACGCCATACCCGTGACCTCCTTAATAGAGTCCATCCATCTGGCATGTGGCCTTCCTCTCTTCCTACTACCCTCCACCTGTCCCAGCATTATTGTTTTTTCCAAAGTGTCCTCCCTTCTCATGATGTTTCCAAAGCGTGACATCCTCAGTTTGGTCATCTTGGCTTCCAGGGAGGTTTCCGGCTTGATCTGCTCTAGGACCCATTTGTTTGTCCTTTTGGCTGTCTACAAGATCCTCAGCACTCTTCTCTAGCACTATAGCTCAAATGAATTGATTTTCTTTCTATCATCTTTCTTAACTGTCCAGCTCTCACATCCATACATGGCAATAGGGAATATAATGGTGTGTATGATTCTAACTTTTGTGCTCACTTATATATCTTTGCCCTTTTGAATCTTTCCTAGTTCTTTTACAGCCACCCTCCCCATTCTTAATCTTCTTCTGATTTCCTGACTGCAGTCCCCATTTCTATCAATGTTTGGTCCCAGGTATGATAATTCTTTTACTATTTCTATTTCTTCATTGTCTAGGTTGAACTTGTGAAGGTCCTCGGTGGTCATTATTTTTCTTTTCTTTATGTTCAACATTAAGCCTGCCTTTGCACTTTCTTCTTTGATCTTCCTTAGTAGTTGTTACAGATCTGTGATGTTTTCTGCTAGTACTATGGTGTCATCTGCATATCTTAGATTGTTGATATCTCTTCCTCCTATTTTCACTTCTCCTTCTTCTGTGGCCAAGCCTGCTTTTCTTATAATATGTTCTGCATACAAGTTGAACAGATAGAGTGAAAGAATACCCTTTGCCTTTGTCTGATCCCTTTGCCAATTGGGAACCATTCTGTTTCTCCGTGTTCTATTCTGACAGTAGCCTCTTGTCCTGAGTACAAATTCCTCATCGGGACTATCAGATGTGTTGGCACTCCCAACTCTAAGGGTGTTCCATAGCCTTTCATGGTCTATGCAGTCAAAGGCTTTGCTATAGTCTATAAGCCACATGCTGATTTTCTTTTGGAATTCCCATTAGGCATTGTATGTTTGCAATGTGGTCCCTCATGCCTCTTCCTTTCCTGAAACCCGCTTGGACCTCTGGGATCTCTCTTTCCATGTATGGTTGGAGTCCATGTTGCAGAATTTTGAGCATGATTTTGCTTGCATGGGAAGTCAGTGATATGGTCCTATAGTTGCTGCAGTCTCTTGTGTCTCCCTTTTTGTGGATGGGTATGTATATTGATTGCTCCAATCTATTGGCCATCGTTTTGTTTTCCATATCTGTTGACATATGTTGGTTAGCACTAGAGTTGACTCTGTCAATGTGAATTACAGCAGTTCAGTTGGAACATCATCAGTTACTTGTGTTTTGTTTTTTGCTATTTGTCTTATTACAGTTTCCACCTCACTTTTTAGAATTTGGGGTTCATCTTCATATCCATGTGTCCTCCATTTTGTCACCTCTTTTGTATAATTCTTCTGTGTATTGCATCCAATGGCTTTTTATTCCTTTCTGGTCTTGGATTATGTTACTTTTATTGTCATAGAGCATCCTGATCCTTGGTTTGAATTTTCCTTTGATTTCCCGGATCTTGTGAAATAGATCTCTTGTTCTTCCATTTTTCTTGTTGTCTTCTGTTTTTCTGCATTGATTGTTGTAGTAATTTATCTTTCCGCACAAGCCGTTGTATTGTTACTTTCATAGTTCTTAGTTTGTTCCTATCTTCCTTTTGTTTTTCTTCTCTTCTTTATTGTTTGTAGTGTTTTTTCTGTCATCCATGTTTTTTCCCTCTTTCTTTTTGTTTATTGAAAGTGTCTATCTGTATTTTTCTTTTATGATGTCCCTGGCTTTAGACCATATTTCCTCTGGTTCTCGGTCTATTATGCTTAGTAGTGTGAATATGTTTCTTATGTTGTCAGTAAATTCTATTGAAATTTTATTTAGATCATATTTTGGTATAATCACTGGTTTTCTTTTCTTTTTGAGTCTTACTCTTATTTTGATATGGGTAATTCGCGATCTGTGCCACAGTTGGCGCCTGGTCTAGTCTTGGCCACTAGTATAGAGTTCCACATATACACCCACATGTATTACCAAAGCATATTTTCCCCACATATAACTACTGGGAACAATTTTTTTAAAGAACTGGCATGGTGTAATGGTTGAATATGAGAGAACAGTGTCTGTAACCCCAGTCAGCCATGGAAACCACCTAAATGGCCTTGGGCAAATCACACCTCCTCAGCTTTAGAGGAAGGCAATGGCATACTATCTCAGAAGAAACGTTGCCAAGGAAACCCTAGGATGGGGTTGCCCTACATCAGATCCAATGTGAAAGTGCACAACAACAATAGTTGCTTAAAGGAATGCTCATAGTCTAAGGCAGGGGTAGGCAACCTTTTTGAGCCGGGGGCCATTGCTGTCCCTCAGACAATTGGGGGGCCGAAGCACCAAAAACAAGCAAACAAATAAATAAATTAAAAATTAAAATAAAAAATTTCAGCCCCAGAAAAGCCATGGCAAAACCCCTGTGGAGATTTTGCCAAGAAAACCCCAAGAACAAGTAATAACAACAGTAATCAATATCATCATGGCGGGGGGCGGCGGCGGTGGCAGGACCGGCCTGGAGCTGGTCCAAAGGCCTCGGGGGGCCGCATTCGGCCCCTGGGCCTTAGGTTGCCTACCCCTGGTCTAAGGAAACACAATTTTGTGGGCAATTATGCATTTTCTCTATTTTTCTGTAGATTTATGCTGTGTACACAGCTGTGTTTACATCAGTTGGCCTTTACTAACAGGCATTCCACACTATGCAACTATGCCAAAAGCATTCACAAAGAGCAGTAGTTTGCTGTTAGTCATAGACTAACTCCTTGGATTTCAGTGGAACTTACCGTAAGTGTGACTGAATGGCAGAAGATTTTACCCAAAGTATGATCAAGCTGGTGTCAATGTAATGGTTAGAGTGTTGGACTGGGTTTTGTGGGGGATTCAGGTTCTAGTTTCCACAGCAGCATATGGAACTCATGGGATGACCTTGGGACAGTCGTTCTCAACCCTAACTTCCTTCAGAGGGTTGTTATGAGGATGAGATGGGGAGAAGAAGAGCCAGGTATGCCAGCAAGAGATCACTGGAGAAAAGACAGGGAATGAATGGAACCAGAAAATGACTAACAAGCAATTATAAACTAGCCATTAGCTTTTTCTGTTTTTCACTTCTTTTCTATAATATTTGGTCACTAATTTCTTCTTATTGTACAAAGAGCACAATTGGTTTGTGTGTTTATCCTGTTTTTACTTTACTTTCAGATAGATCATTTTTTGTTAAAAAGGCCTTTTTTTGAACCGAGGATCCTAAAAGAATAATAACTGACCTTAATGGAGTTATTATATATCCTGAAAAAAAGCACAGGAGAAAAATAAGTTAGAATCCATTAAGAAAGTACAGTCGCTCCTCCATTTTCACGGGCTTCAAGGCCGCGTCCCTCACCCGTTCACAGGCAGCAAATGGAGGGGGACAAAATGGAGCACACACTTGCACGCGGTCCCACGCATGTGCCATGGGTATGCACGCCATTCTTGCTTTATTTTCAATGGGGCTTGAATATTTGCGAGCCGCCATGGGGGGGGGTCTGGAACGGATCCCCCGTGAATTAGGAGGGGCTACTGTATTATTTATGCAGTTTATAGTATCCGTACAGAGTGCTAATACTCCATAAATATTCCTCTGAACTGGCTGCCAGTTTGTTTCAGATTACATTTGAAGCCTTGTTTTTAACTGTGGAAAGTCGTAACAACTTGGGACATGTTACCTTACAGGAGGCACTTTCTGCCACCTTCTCTACATGAGCCCACATGTACTTAATTTGTCAGCTGTGACCTTGCTCTGGCATAACTCTTGCCACATAGGTTTCAGCGGACAGTTCTTTAGAACAGGGTCTGAACTCCATAGGCTTCCTCTTATTGTATGACTTGGCGATTTCAAGCAGCCCCAGCCAAGATTGGTGATTGTGAGGTATGTTGTGAGTTACAGTCGAACAACATCTGGAGGGCCACACTATATTGGGATGATATTCGAGGGGTTATTGTAAAGTAATAATTATCATGCAGAAGTCATTATGGTATATTGATAAATTTTGTCAGTGTCATCATTGGTCCCTAAGTGCATGATGGTGAGAAAATCAGCTCATTTTGTCCTTTATTTTTGTTACAGGGTATGCCAGAAGTGACTAAAGTGTAAGATGGGGATGTATGAGGAGTTATCGTAAAGTAATAATTATCCCCAGAAGTTATTATGGTATGTTGATGAAATATTGTCAGTGTCATTATCAACAAGTGACTTTTTCTTTTCCCAAAAATGAAAAATCCGTTGCAGGGTCGCCAAATTGACAACCCAGATGATGTCATTTATGAAGTGGAAGAGTGGTTTAAGGTACAATCTACAGACCTCTGCAATAACAGTATTCAGAGGGTCAAGAAACACTGGGAAAAATGTGTAAACCTGGATGGTGACTACATAGAGATAGGTTAACAACTACAAATCAAGACAAACTTTCTATCAATTTTTTTAAAGGTGATAATTAAAACTTTACGATAACCCCTCATATGATGCTTTAGTTACTGTCAAATCTACAAAAGTTGGTCTTAACAATACTTTTTTTCTTTCTCTCCAGGGGTTATCGCCAATTGGAAAGAATGCTGGGCTGCTTAATATCACCTTTAAGTATGACAGTAAGTTTTCTTTTTCATCATGTGTTCTCTAGATAATAATTTTACTCATTTCATGTCTTAATGCATTAATTAGATGAAAATATAATACATTAAAACAATACTTTACAAAAGATGAGCAATGATAGTAGAGGACTATTGATTTGACTGATTTTATTTATTTAGGAGTACATTCATTTACACTTTAAACCAACCTAAATTTTCAAACAGATTGCAAAAAATGTGTTGAAAAGTTAAAATGTAGTACTAAGACATGTTTTTTCAACATTATATGCTTGCCCGAATAAAATCAAACAAGACAGATAGTATTTAGTCTTTGATTTTGATAGGGTTTTCATATATTAGTTTTTCAGACTCTGATAACATAATTTGTATATTATACCAATGTATATAATGTGAAATATATCATTCACATTTTTGTATTATATAATGAATTCACATTAATTAAGTTTTTCTATCAGTGTTTTATCCTTGATACATTTTATACAGTAAACTTTGATCTGAGAAAGCCAGCATGGTGTAACCATTAAGAATTCTATACTTGCAACAGGCAGAGCCAAGTTAAAATTCCTGCTTGATCACAAATCTTATCTCGCAAGTGGGCAGCTACCCAAGGTCCAGGTGCTGCAGTAATCCTTCATTGTACCGTCGACATCCTTCACCATGCTTCCCGTCTTTTATTACTTGCTTTTTAAAACTCAACGGAACCTCTTCTTAACCCACTGCCTGATGTCATTCTGTGATCCCCTAGGTCACTTTTCCCCAACCTTTGGTCCTCCAGATGTTTTGGACTTAAGCTTCCAGAATTCCTGACTGTTAACTAAGGTGGCTGGTGCTCCTGGGAGCTGAAGTCCAAACCACTTGGATGACCAAAGGTTGGGAACTACTGCTCATCTGCTGCTCCCCTGCTTACCCATGGAGTAGCTGCTATTTCCCCTTCCTTCCACCTCCACCTGTCTGCTGGCCTCTCCATATCCTGTTTTACTTCAATGGCAGCAGCTCCACCTCCTACCTGTCTGCTTGTGAGGCAGCTATTGCTGCTCCTTGCTGCACAGAACTGGCAAGACCAGACTAGTATTTTTCAAAGAAAAGGGAAGCAGTGGGCAGAGGATAATTAAATAGGAGCTGTAGTGGACCTCTTATAAGAACCAGTGTGGCGTAGTGGTTTGAGTGATGGACTAGGACTCTGGAGACCAGGGTTCGAATCCCAGCTCAACTGTGGAAACCCACTGAGTGACCTTGGGTAAGTCACACTCTCAGCATCTAAGGATGGCCATAGCAAACCCCCTATGCCAAGAAGACCCCATGATACATTTGCCTTAGGGTCGCCGTAGGTTGGCAATGATTTGAAGGCACATAACAACAACAACAATAAGAACAGCAACAAGCACCTCTACTCAGACATCAAGCAGTGGGAGGATTTGGGCCATGGCTATCAGTGACAACAAGCTAGTTCAAATAAAATTTGCTGGTCTTTAAGGTGTAAAAATGATTCTTTAGATCTTTCTCCTGCAGCAGATTAATATAACTCTTAATGTGGAAAGTCTGGAAATGAAAGTCTGAAAGGTGTTCATTTGTAAAAAGAGGTACAGACATGTTTGTCTGCTTATATCTACATACTTTATTCCCTGTCTCCCTCAGATAGAAGCAAGTAACAATCCAGTGTGGCAGAAATATGTTACCTCATTAACCCCATCCTCCCACATTGTATTTCCAGTTCTCAAAATAAAGTCCTCCAGCACCTCTACCCACCCCATACCTGTTTTGTTTCCCAACTGTGGGTTACATTGCACTAGGAAATGGAATGGAATCATAATACGTATAGAGATATAAATCTCCTATGCATATTTACTGGAGTTGAAGTTAAAGCCAACCCCCCTCTGAACAAACCTTACCAAGAAAAACCCATGATAATGTCACCTGAGACTCCATAAGTTGGAAACTGCTTGAAGGCACATAGCAACAATATCCATCTAACCTAGTAGGGCACATATTTGGGTAAAGATATTAATCCAATTTAATTTATTTCCCACCTTTCTCCCATGATGAAATTGGCACTTCCAAAGGGACTTCATTGTTTTTTTATTATTTGAAACTTTCCAGAAAAATAAAATACACAGCAAGCATCTCTCCTACCCTAGGAAGTCCCCTCCTCCCTTTTTAAATCTATCTTTCCTCTTCTCTTGCTTTCTCTTCTCTCCTCTTCTATCTTGGATCATCCAGTTCAGCTCTCAAAAAGATTAGGGGAAATAAAACAGAATTTACATTTTTCTGGAAACCCTGTAAAGACTGCTATGCCTGTTGCAACAAAAACAACAGAGTTCATGGTATAGCATTTTGTCTGTTCTATCTTTTTGTTTTGTTGTACAGTATTTTCTCCTTATTCATTCCTATATCCTGATTCTGTTACTTTGTATTTCCAGTTCTCAAAATAATATACTTTGCACTATATTCTGGTAGCTCTCTAATAATTCACCTTTATTTGCAAACAAACTGGGCCCCAAAATTGCAACTTCTACTGGAAAGAGGATCAGTTTAAATCTCAATTATGCTGTGATACTTCACTTGTTAGCTAAACACTAAACAGCAGAATTGTTTCTTGACCTCTGTGTCAGTTCCTGGAACAGCAAGAGTTTTTTGTTTTCTAAAATGAAAACTTAGGGCCTCTGCAGACCAGCCCAAAGGGCTAGCCTGGAGACAGAGATGGGATGGGGCAGTCACACGCCGGCTGGCCCAACCCCACACTGGCAGTGTCCTGACGCCGCACATTGTTACACATGGCGTGCGGTGTCAGGACGCCCTTTCGGCACAGCGTTTTGACATGCTGCACCAAAAAGAGAGCTAAAGAGTCGTGCACCAGCTTTTAGGGCGGCCTTTTGCCACCCCTGAAAGAAGCAGCATTTTGCCACTCTTTCATGGGTGGCAAAAGGGAAAACCGGGGCTGCGGTGTGCAGTTGCTGCGGCCCTGATCAGTGGCTAGCAGGGGCGACCCAGAGCCGCCCGTCTGCATAGCCCCTTAGACTCCAAGCCAACCAATGGATAAATTAGTAATGGGTAGAATGTCTAGAATCTGGATAAAGTCCCACTGTCCAGGTGATCCCAGATTTTGATGGATCGCTGGAAGAAATGGGATCCAAGTCTGACACATAGCCATCTCTCTATATGTTCCCATCATTTGCAGTTGTTCCATCAAAACACCATTGGTACACAAACTCCTTCCCTCTCTCTCACACTCTCTCTTTCTCTTCTCTTCTCTTCTCTTCACCACAGAAAAGGATGAAGGACCTAACAGAAGCACGGGCAGAAGATAGATCTAGGTCTTTCTACTGATGGATCTCTTGGAAATAGATCTAGGTCTTTCTACTGCTGGATCTCTTGGAAATTTCTAGTTAATCAGAATGGATTTTAAAGTCCTGATCATTTAACAATAGCAGCAACAAAATAAGATACGCCCTTTTCCCCTCCTAATTTTTACTGCTCAAAAGTAGGAGGTGGTTTAGGCTAAGTAGGGTCCAAAACACACTGCAGAAATATTCCAGTTTGAGACTGCTTTAATTGCCCTGGCTCAGTGCTATGGAATGCTGGGAACTGTAGTTTTGTGAGACATTTAACCACCTCTGTCTGACAACTCTGGTGCCATAATAAACTACAATTCCCAGGATTCCCTAGCACTGAGCCAGGGCAGTTAAAGTGGTCTCAAACTGGATTATCTCAGCAGTATGTTTTGATGCAGGAGTAGTTTTTTATATCAAAAGGCTTACGACTGTTGTTTACTTGTGATACTAAAAGGAAATTCCTGGACCCAGAATTGTTTTCACTCAGAATCCAAGCCTAATTACAGTAAGTGCCTGATCTAAAGAGCCATACTTATGCAGTCACCTAATCTTCCTGATAGGAGCGAGATATTCTGTTGGGCAGCTGAAAAATATTTTATTTTTTGACTGAACATAAAATTGCTGTATGGTAGAACATAATGCTTTTGAATGTGTCATTAAGTAAGGCAGTGGTTAATAGTATTTAACCATTTTTGTTTTTCAGACTGCACTCCTTATTTGAATTCAGTTGGAAAGCATGTCATTGGTGATGTACAAAACATCACCATTAGCCAGTATGCATGCTCTGATCAAGTTGCAGTGACAATATTGTGGACAACAAATCCCATTGGTAAGCAGAGGAAAATGAATTGCAATTGCATGCTTATTTAAGTAGTGGCCTGTTGGCAATTTTGGTGTAAGTACACTCTCACAAGAAGAACTGTGGTCACCTCCCAGCACAGCTCATAGTATTCAGCTCTTCTCTGGTCCCTCCAAATTAATTACTCTTACAGGCTAGAAACTTAGTCCAATGTGGACCACAATTGTTAATGCTGAGGATGTGGCTGTGAAGGGAATTGCAGACAGTAAGTTTAAGAAGCAGACCATTGGAAAACGAGCTTTCTACCCAGTGTTTCAAGGCACTCCAAACTTTTAAAAGCTAATATTTTCTTTACACGCTTTAAATTGTAAAAAAGTCAAAGCAGAGTTGGTTTGAACTCTCGTATTAGTGAGCTTAAAGATGCTGATGTTGGCCCATAGATTGTGTGTGCCTCCCCCACTTGCTACTTTCATCTAAGGTGTAATTGGGTCAGTGAAATCAATAGGTTTGGGGTTTGGGTTTGTTTTTTAAACATCAAGCTAAATTTATTTAAAATTTTTACACTAGCCCTCCACATCTTGAAGTTGCCATTTCTAAATATGAATTAATAGTGTAAATAAACTGGAGGATTTAAAAATGTGTTTTAGTGCACAGGTATGTCCTAAGCACTGTGTGTCATAACAATTGCATCTGTCAGTACAAATTCATAATGGATTAAATCCATTGTTAAAGTCTATATACTGTAGAGTCTGAAATGAATGGGACTTTTAGTCATAAGTAACTTAAGACTCATTGATTTTAACAGGTTTATTCTTGGTAAGAAATGGTGCGCTTAACAGCTGTGTATTTAAAACCACACTGATTCTACTGGAGGTTGTTAGGCCTTTATAGAGGGTTACAGTACTATGCTAGAAATATATTTTGATAAACAAATAATAAATATGTTTGGGTGAAATGTGGAAATATCTAAATTAATTAATTAAATTGTAGCATACTGGATTATATTCAATAGTCTGTGGATCTGAATAGAAAATAATGAGCAGTTAGTCTGAAGGAATGTGCAAATGATACTCCATGCTTCCAAGAGTGTAGAGTTACTGAATTGCTAATCTGCAGCTGCAGGTTTGGCTGCATCCAATCTCCATGGGATACAAAGCTTGGTGTTTTCTCCTGTAATGATCAGAGGTTTAATCCTTTTGAAAGCATCAAGAGAGAACTGTAGTTGAAGGATCTCAGGTAACGGGGAGCCTGTTAACTCTTCTCTTTCATGGTCGGTATGTTAGCACAAACACTGCTTTTATTCCTCTAAATAATAAGAACACAGTGGGTGGCTCATTTGCCTTTCCCGTTGCAAGATCATTTGGACCTGAGAAATAAGATACTCATGTAAATATACACACTAGGAAAACTGAATTCAAGCACAACAAAATGTACAGAGCGAAGCTCTTTGAGATAATGTTGGTTCAAGTACTTTTGAAATATGGGAGAGGTCCCCATTCCTTTTTAATTGCACCCAGCCTATAGTTGCAGTACTTAAACTCTTTCATGGCCCTATTATTCAGAATGGGGTTTCTTTAAATCAATGGTACCTTCACCATAAATACCACAGAGAGCCAAATTAGAGACACAGCTGTATTCCTTTTGAAGCCCTAAAGTGGACACATACCAGTGCCGACCTAAGACACTTTGCAGTCTGAGGTGAAACAGCAAATGCCCTCTCACCCACTATTCACCCAGGTCAAAGTGCATAGTGCCCCAAAACAGCCAGATTACTTTGGCACACGTGGGAGAAATAACTATCCTTGGCAGAACAAGCCTCATTCCTGACAGGAAAAACAACACTATAACTAACAATTTGGAACCCATTCTTCATACCCCAAATCTGCCTGAGGCATCTACCTCAATCTGCCTCATGTTAGGACCAGCCCAGACAAGATTCCTTGCTGGCCAGTTATGAAGAATGCCTTTGTTTAAAAACATATTTTGATTCCTGTTATTTGTTGTAAGAGACAAAGTGTATCAATTCTGTGTTCTTTGTTTGGACTGGTATGGCACCAAGGATTTATGCTGACTGTCTGTCATTAGCAGCAGAACCCTTTATACCATGGTCTGTCCATACATACCTGACTGGTTTTTTGTAGCCCTATTCAAGTAATGGTTATACAGAGACATTCACCCCACTCTTTTAAATTCTTTCAACAATCTGCTAACAGATAAATCTAGCAAATGAAGAGAGGTAGGAGATTCCCTACAAGCACTGGGATTGGAAAGGGATTGCCTGATTGGACTGTTGCACCAAATTTGTATGTTACATTTAAAATGAAAAAAGCCCAATCCCCTGCTCCCTCACCACATCACACCATCCTGGCAGTTTTCTTACATCACCACTATCTGGTTTCTTCCCATTTATTTTTGATGTCTGGATCAGTCTGAAACTACGTTGATCCATTCTGAAGGTGAATTAGACCAGTTTGATTTGATCCGAATTAGCTCAAATTAGCCTGATTGGCTCTGGATTCAGACAGAATGGTTGCAGAACCTTTCTAAAACCCAGTCAGTGTCCAGATGCATTATTCTATGTTCCTTTTCGTATGAACACCAAGTATCAGGTGTTAAGGTGCCATGATGCTGGAGCTTTTTGTTGTTGTTGTTGTTGTTGAAATATGTGCAGGCATTGAATTTCTGAAGGGATTTCGAGTGATACTAGAAGAATTAAAATCAGAAGGAAGACAGTGTCAGCAGTTGGCTTTAAAAGACCCAAAGCAGCTCAATTCAAGTTATAAGTGGACTGTAAGTATGTGCTCAAGGGAAGTATTTTGTGGGTCTATGAATGAATCTTGTATTGAATCTTTTTGGCCCGAAATTCCAGAACCATTCTTTTATAGAGACCTGTTAGAGCTGTTGGAACTTTTTACTGCAAGCCCTCTTCAAATGTTTGATCTTGAATACTTGTGTATGTGTATATGTGTGTGGTGGGTTGCTCTCTAAAAATCACTTCTTAATGTTAATATTGGAACCTGGAAGACTTAATGTTTTTGTTTGCACATACCTTCCAACTGTTTCAGTTTGGAAGTCAGTCCTGATTAATCCTCTGTTGTCCAACTTTTCAGCTACTTTGAAATGTCACAGTTTCTTTCTCCCACTTTCCCCTTTGATCTTCAGCTTATTTCAGTTGTTGAAAATTGAGTTCAAAGTGCAGAAGTAGTTTGCCCTTAGTTAACTTACCAGAGGGGAAGAGGAGGAGAAGAATCTAGCCCTTCCCATTAGGCAGAAGCACACTGCTGCAGCTTCTCCTAGCTTGTCTGTTCTGTCTCAAAGGTTTTGCCATCTTGACCAGATTCTGATGTTCACTGGCCTCATGTATCTTGGTTTTCATCTGCGAAACATTGGAGTGTGTAACTTACACCTCCGTGAATTTCTTAGCTGGTAGGGCCAGTTTGGCATTGTCTGGCTATCAGAGGTGTTCTTAGTAGCAACCTCTGCTGTGGCCTATCATGCCATTTAGGCATTATATACCGTATTTTTCGGACGCATTTTTTCTCCCCCAAAACGAGGGTGGGGAAGTTGCTGAGCCTAATAAAGCGAATATACAAGCTGAGGGCAAACTGCCGAGGCCTAGGCTAAAAGTAGGCCTCATTTCAACCTCAGCCATGGTGCTCCAGTGGGCTCCTCCCATCCCAGGAAGAGCCCATTGGAGCAGCCAGGACGGGGGTGGAAAGAGTCCTCTTTTCCTGGCTAGTTGAATGTGCTCCTCCTCTTTCCACCCCCATCCTGGGTGCTTCAATGGACTCTTCCTGGGGTCAGAGGACATCCTCCCATCCCAGGAAGAGTCCATTGGAGCACCCAGGACGGGGGTGGAAAGAGTCCCCCCCTTGAAGAAATCTTCCAGGAAAACCCTCATGGTAGGATCAAAATGAGCCAGAAATTACTCCAAGGCACTGGATTATTACCCTGGCCAAGTTACACTGCCTCAGCCTCAGAGGGTGGAAATGGCAAACTCACTCCTCTGAAGAAATCTGCTAGGAAAACCCTCATGGTAGGATCAAAATGAGCCAGAAATTACTCCAAGGCACTGGATTAGTACCCTGGCCAAGTTACACTGTCTCAGCCTCAGAGGGTGGAAATGGCAAACTCCCTCCTCTGAAGAAATCTGCCAGGAAAACCCTCATGGTAGGATCAAAATGAGCCAGAAATTACTCCAAGGCACTGGATTATTACCCTGGCCAAGTTACACTGTCTCAGCCTCAGAGGGTGGAAATGGCAAACTCCCTCCTCTGAAGAAATCTGCCAGGAAAACCCTCATGGTAGGATCAAAATGAGCCAGAAATTACTCCAAGGCACTGGATTATTATTACCCTGGTCAAGTTACACTGTCTCAGCCTCAGAGGGTGGAAATGGCAAACTCCCTCCTCTGAAGAAATCTGCCAGGAAAACCCTCATGGTAGGATCAAAATGAGCCAGAAATTACTCCAAGGCACTGGATTATTACCCTGGCCAAGTTACACTGTCTCAGCCTCAGAGGGTGGAAATGGCAAACTCCCTCCTCTTAAGAAATCTGCCAGGAAAACCCTCATGGTAGGGTCAAAATGAGCCAGAAATTACTCCAAGGCACTGGATTATTACCCTGGCCAAGTTACACTGTCTCAGCCTCAGAGGGTGGAAATGGCAAACTCCCTCCTCTGAAGAAATCTGCCAAGAAAACCCTCATGGTGGGGTCAAAATAAGCCAGAAATTACTCCAAGGCACTGGATTAGTACCCTGGCCAAGTTACACTGTCTCAGCCTCAGAGGGTGGAAATGGCAAACTCCCTCCTCTGAATAAATCTGCCAGGAAAACCCTCATGGTAGGGTCAAAATGAGCCAGAAATTACTCCAAGGCACTGGATTATTACCCTGGCCAAGTTACACTGTCTCAGCCTCAGAGGGTGGAAATGGCAAACTCCCTCCTCTGAAGAAATCTGCCAAGAAAACCCTCATGGTAGGGTCAAAATAAGCCATAAATTACTCCCTAAGCCAATGGCCTAAAAACTCCAAAGGTACCAGTCCATCTGATCTTGGAAGCTAAGCAGGGTCAGCCCTGGATAGTCCTTGGATGAGAGACCGCCAAAGAATCCCAGGTGCTGCAGGCTGTATTTCAGAGGAAGGAACTGGCAAAACCACTTCTCGAGTCTTCCTTGCCTAAGAAATCCCTAAGAAATTCATGGAGTCACCATAAGGCGACAGGAGACTTGCAAGAAAGTTGGGCAGGGAATTTGTGCAATACCTGGCCCTGCTGCTGGCTTAAACTTACATTTACAACTTAAAATTGTTCTTAAACTGCTGTTAACTTTATACAGTTGATATAAAATATTTTACTACAGTATTTGGTTAAGAATCTTTTTTTTCTAGATTTTCCTCCTTTAAAATTGGTTGCGTCTTATATGCCGGAGCGTCTTATATGCCGAAAAATACGGCACATTTATTATTTGCTCTTTTGGATCTTGAACTAATGTGAACTTCCAATGAGTTCCTTTTGGTTCCTGAAGAAACAAAGGCGAAATGTACCGTTTTGACAAGTAGCTGAAGGGAGCACTTCTCTGTGTCAAGAATTGCACACAATAGCATTTGTGTCCTTGGCACTTGATATCTGAATGCTCTGATAGAGAATGCCCATCTGTGGAATTATGCAAGCAGATGATGCAGTGCTCAAGTAGCAACCAAGAGGACAAGACTCACAGAAAATATACGGAGACTACAGGACTGCTTCAGAACTTTCAAGTGTGTTTTTTAGATAATAATAATAATATTTCCCGCCTCTCCCTGCGGATTGAGGCGGTATTACAACAATAAAAATACAAAAATACAGATACAAAATATAAAATACACTATATAAAAAACTGGTATCAGAAGCAAACATACAATAAAGTACAATAATACAATATCTAATATCTAAAATAGCACTCAATAAGGTTGGGGGACCTAGGTAAAAGTAATCCAGTTCAGATTTGTTTCTTTCTTAGGGTGGTTTCCATTATTATTTCTAGCTCTTTATGAGCAGTTGTGCCATCTCTTTGCCGCAAAGGATAGACATATGGAGTACCAGAAAGAAAAAGAATGACAACTTCTGGTGTGTGTGTGTGCATATGCATGCTTCTGTTTGGAAGTTTGGGGGAAAAGCAAGTCTAGAATTTAATCAGTTTCTTTCTTCTTTTTTTTAACAAAGAAAAATTCATGGGAACCCATTTGGGAAGTCCCAAGATCTTCAACCCTCATGCCTTTCTCTGTTTTAGCCAAACTATGCCCCTCTGCAGCATCCTCCTTAAACCATTCACTAGTTACAAAAGATGTAGAAGGCAGGCCCCCTTCTGACCCCATTGTAATTTACAATTCTGTAATCCTACAAATAGGAACTATGGAGTTACGTTAGGAATATACATTGCACTGAAGTGATCATGTAGAAAAGGTTAGAATAAAATTACTGACCAGCTTAAATTTCTCCAATTTCAGGGAGTGGAATCTCAGCCTTTTCTAAATCTGAAATTTGAAACTGACTACTTTGTAAAGATTGTTCCTTTTCCATCCATTAAGAATGAAAGTAACTACCACCCTTTTTTCTTCAGAACACGACGTAAGTAAAACAGAAGTTGTTTTCGGATTTTAGAGATACCTGGGTCTAAAGTATTAATGAAAGCAGGTAGCAAATGAAGTTGCATGCTTCAATTTCTAGTGTTGTTGTTTTAAAAAAGTAACACATCAGTGCATACTTTTAATTAAAATGGATTCTGAGCCTTCTGGGATGAAATGTGCGTGAGTGTCTCATAATCGACAATAGAAGATCTATTAGGAAGATGTTGATAATAAGCAGAACTTGTAAACATTACCCTTTTGGAATTGCAACACTCAGAATTCCCCGGAAAGTGGTCGCGCTGCTGAAGGATTATACAAAAAATCTGATTTAAAAAATCTGATACAACCCCCCCCCCCCAAAAAAACCCCAAAACCTTTTCCCAGGCTGTTGTAAAAAAACCAAAACAATTTGAGGGCTTGGTCAGCTACTGCATCCACCAATACGTAGGGCAAGGCACCAGAGCATGGTCTGAGTGCCTTTGCCACCAGGTTCCCCATACTCTTAAGTATTAATTCAGTCCTAACACATTAAAATGCTTCTGGAAATCAGGGCCTGGCTCCTACAGTCTATCAACTGCTACTTCCTTTTGGTTTAATTTGAGTAGGGGCCTATTCGTCTGGAAATTCTTGCTTGGGCACACATTCCTGGGTTGGGAGGCTTGTACCCCGCAGCTCTCACATTCTCCTGTGGTGTGCAGAGGACACCCTAGACTGGGTTTGTCCTTATACTCCCTGCAATAGGCAGCAGGCTCTCCAACTCATTGAATTGAGCCTCTCACCTCCTGCTGGTGGGAGGATGAACTATTCCCAGTCTAGAATAATAATAATAATAATAACAACAACAACAACAACAACAACAACAAAACAACAATATTTTTTAATCCACCCCTCTGCTAGGCAACCGGGGGGGGCGTACAACAAATTAAAATGATACAAGAATAAAACACATCAATCAAATTAGTCCCCCCTAACCCGCCCACCCCTTAAAAATAGATTAAACTAAGATAGTATTAAAACCACAGAATAAAACCAAACATCACATAATAAACCATAAACAGACATTACAACAGGCAGTGGCGGCTATGGGAACGGGTTGATAGGACCAGACCATCTTGTATCTGCCTCCTCTGTATCCTTAGGAGTGAAACAACATGAGACTATTAAATATTAAAGGCATTTTGTCCTTTGGTGAGATAATATGAGCTGTTGGTACAAATATATTCCTCTTTTTTGTATGGTGAACAGGAAAGCAGTGGGAAGAGGTTTATACCTGTGTTAGATATTTTTTTTTGCAATGCTTACTTTGTCTTGTTGCAAGAATTGTGGACTTGTAACAGTTAACAGTTCTGTGACAATCTCAAGGACTTGCCCTAGGTAATAAGTTGAAGGGTTTTGGGGATGGTTGAGTCATTTTTGTAAGGTCCAACTTTCTTGGCTGATATAGGATCCACCCTGTGAAACCTTATACAAAAAGAGTATCAATCTTTATTTATTTATGAATTGAAACTTCTTAAAAATGAATTGTCACTGGAGAATTTAACTGTTTCTTTTTTGTGTACATTTCTAGCTTGTGAATTGCTGCTACAACCAGAAAACTTAGCCTGCAAACCTTGTAAGTGGAACTGTTTGCTTCACAATGTTTGTATCTGGATGATAATCTGTACTTGGATTTCTGAAACAGTAATTAATCCATGTCTAAACATCTTTTCTTTGATAGTTTGGAAGCCTAGAAACCTAAATGTTACACAGCAAGGCTTTAATATGCAGATATCTTTTGACCATGCACCTCATAATTTTGGATTTAAATACTACTATCTGCACTACAAGCTGAAAAGTGAAGGACACTTCAAACAAAAGACTTGCAGACAGGTTTGCTGAGCATGATTTACACTACTATGTATATACATGATGTTGTTGTAATATGTTTGGTAGACATTTTGGTGTGCCAGTGGAATGACAAATCTGTTGGCATCTTTAAAAATATGCTGGCAGAAAATTTTGACAGAGTTGCAGTAGGATGGATGAGACAGGGCAGACCTATGGGGAGGCATTAACGGGGAGCTGTTATCTGAACCCATTTGATCTATGGCTGTTCCTTCAGTCTGATGGACTACTATTTTTAGGAGTTTTAAAAGAGTAATGTGTTTTTAAAATATCTTAATCTTTGTATTGTTTTAATTGCTTTTTAAAAATTTATTGCCTTGGGAGCCCTTGTGACCTGGTAGGTGATACAGAAATACTTAAAATAAATGATAAATAAATAATAATATCTAGCTGTGGTACAATTTTAATATTGTCCCCATCATTTATAATTAAAGTTACCTTTTTGAAGTGTGGTTCATGGTTGTTATATCTGTGCAGAATATATTATGATGATTAAAAATGCAATTGGAAGATTCTGTTCCTTCCCAGAAAAACCAAGTGACTACAATCTATTTACAAGCCCTTTCAAATCCCAGTGATCTGCAATCTGCAGTAAGGGAATTTCAAGACATGAATGAAATCACTAGCACTTGAAAGTGCTTCAGTTTGGCTGGATTGTGCTCATTATGAAAATGTGGAGCTCCGTTTTTCATCAGTGTATCATAACAGTGGATAGCCAGCATGGCTTAGTGGTTTGGACCTTGGGCTAGGACTCCAGGGGCCAAGGTACGAATTCTGGCTAGGCCATGTAAACCCACAGGATGACCTTGGGGAGGTCACATTCTCTCAGGCTCAGAGGATGGCAATGGCAACCCTTTGAAGAAATTTGCCAAGAAAACTTGCCAATGATAGGTTCACTTTAGGGTCGCCATAAGTCAGAAATTACTTGTAGGCACACAACAACAACAACAACAACAGCCATAACAATGGAATCCTATTTTTATCAATCCCTTGAAAGTGTAGTATTTAGTGCTATAGGTGCCTAACGTGATTATATAGAACACCCTATTGATCACAGCTTGGTTTACTAAAATCTTATTTTCTGTAGATAGATTTTTGTGATAGACATTGCAGTTTTATTTTTTGCAAGTGTTACTGGGTTCTTTTTGATGGCCTGGGACAATAAGCAATATGTCTACGATAAGAGTGCTTTGAAGTTATGCAGCTTTCTATGGAATATTAATGCAATGCTTTCATCACAGCCCATAAAACATTGTGCAGTTCTCATTTCCTTGGGTGAAATGGTGCTGATTGTTTTCCATCATATGCATTCATTTTTGAAATCTGCTCCCTTGAGCTGTTTGATATGTTTGACTTTTGGCCAACAGAGTTAGTCTGTGAGTGGAGCAAGGTTCTCCAGCATTGGCTATGGGAAACAATAAGCCTTCTGCATCTACAGTCACACTGGTCCTTGGATTAGAGTGCTTAACTTTTTTTATGATTACTGTGCTACATTTATAAGGCCAAGGGCTCTTAAGTCTTTGGTCTTAATAATCTTGCTGTGGGTTTGCATTTATCTTTATTAGATGAATTTCAGATGCTTGGGAAGCAGTATGTATTTGCGAACTGGTAGCCCTTTTAATGTTGATGAACTATGCTAATATTCAAAGGCATATGAATGACATACTAGAATGATTGCTTTCTTGTCTTCTTAGGAGAAAAATATAGATGTCACAAGCTGTGTTCTTCAGAATGTCTCACCAGGAGATTATATAATTGAGGTAATATAATTATTTTTCAAGTTTCTGAATTTGGTATTGACAGAAATTTATTTTCTTGTCACATAAAGGGAGCAAATATTCTTCATATGCCACAAAGTTGGGAGCACATTTAGATAATGCTTTTATCTTTGCATGACGGCTGTGGTGTGAATCCCGGGTTAAAGGCTCTTTACCTTGAAGTCATACTGGATCTTCCGAACCCATGTTTGCACAGGCAGAATCAGGCTTGATCCTGGCATGGGGTTTTTGGCCTGTGTTGTCTAAACTAGACAGCACAAGGCTAGGGGGAAGCATAGCCATTTGGCCTGTGCGGACAACCACGTAGTTGTTTTTGTATGAAGACCAATATTTTTATAAGGCTGGTATCTTGATTAGTTTTTAAGATTGGCAATAATAAATTATGGAGCAGCATTTTGAATTTTTACTCATTTTAGAACATTTTTACTTTTTACTCAGTATCAGAACCCAGTTCATTTTTTTAAAAAAAATAGTGCATTTTTTACTTATTTGTATGTACAAATTATGTTTCTGAGTTTATGACATTTTATTCTTGGATGAATTGATTTCGGTCATGATTGTTTAAAGCACTGATATAATATCTAGTGGATCAAAATAATCTGAAATAAACCAATTACAGATTAGAAAAGCCATGACTGAAATAATGAAGAGAATGATTATTCTTTACGTTTTTGAGCAAATTTTGAAAATTTGATCGCTAAAATGTGATAAATGGCAATGTGGTTAATTGGTAAAACTTTTTAAATGTTTGCATTTGGAATATCAGTGTTAAATAAATATTCACTGTCCTTTAACTTCTACAAGTAGATCTCATTGTACATGCTCCCACTGCTATTTTTATGCACCGAAATAGAAATTTTCCTGCTTTTTCATGTTTGATTGGAGGTAACTCAATTTGTGTGAATGTGACAGAACGAGTAATTCAGTGTGCTAATTTAAAATGAGAATTGAGAAAAATTTGGAATTTTAATAATATTTATTTAAATAAAAACAATAATTTTTTTAAAATGTGATTTTTGGTAGTATAACCTTTGACAACCACCTCAACTAAAACAAGGGAATAGGTGATATCTAACCATAATAAAATTAAACTATAAAACTTAAGCTGCAGGTAAGCTGTGCTGGAGGAATTGAGAGGGAGTGGGTTTATATATCCAGGTGACATAGTCTGTCCATTATGGGAGGAGGTTTTTGGTGAAGCATCTAAAATAACCACACAGAAAATTTCCAGTATTATTATATCTTTTGGCAATCCTTGTGGGGAGTAAAGAGGCATTGTTGCACAAAGCCCAACTCTCTGTCTTCTGGCTGGCAGCCCACATGGAAATTAAGGCTGCCTGGAAGAAGGATCAAAAGATTTCTACAGTGCAATGGAAAAACAGGTTATGGGAGTTAGCAGTAATAGAAAAACTTACACACTAGATGCATGGGCAAAGCTACAACTGTAACACAGATGCTTTCCGTTTGTTGTTATTACATGAACTGTGATAGATTTACCTATGTGTTACTTGCCTTTTCACCCATACTGAGCTGTGGAAAGATAGTCTGAACCGATGCTGTGACATCCTTATGGTGACTGTTTCTTTGCACAGATTATTGGATTAAGTTCTGAAGCTGCTGCTCTTGTTAGTATTTATTAGGACTATTTTTCTCTGCACTCCTTTCTACATTAAGAAGAAAACTCAATAAAATTTAAAAACCTGATCAATATGTTTACTAATTTATTATTTAAAAAATATTTTTATCTATGCTATTTCCTTTCTTCTGGATTTTCCAAGTATTTCTCCTGGACTTTCCAAGCCTGGAAAATTCTTTACCACTAGCTAAAGAACATTGGATTGTTCTTTACCTAGTGGATAACTTGCAGCTCGTTCTTTAAACCTGTCCTCTTGAAAAGTATTGCATTTGAGGCAACAATAAAATTCTTGTGAGCTTTAGCCATGCATTTACAAAGGCAAAATATAATTTGGCAAAGTAGTCATCAGATGATGAAGCAAGCTTTTATTTATTTATTTATTTATTTATTGAATTTATATCCCACCTTTCTCCTAATCTGAGAGCCTAAATCCTATGGAATGCAATCACTGATGGAACTGTTTCCATCAGTAGAATCAGGAAGGGGACAGTCTTTCCTGCCCACTGCATTATACACACTCTAGAAACAAAACTTCCTGTGGAGGGTTAGGCTGGATTTTGGGCCAGGGCTGCAGGAGGGATGGGAAAGGGAGAAAAACATCCAGGTCCCTGTAATTAATTCCTCCTGTCTTGAAAATATATATTGCAATACCACTTTTAAAATAAGTGTATCCCTTCTTTCTTTTTTTTTTTTTTTAAATAAGCTGGTTGACGACACCAACACAACAAGAAAAACAATGCATTATGCACTCAAACCAGGTATGTTTTTTGTTTGTCTGTTTGTTTGCTTAGTATGTAAATAGGCTACTTTATTTCTGAGGTTACTTCTTAGGATTTCCTGAAATGTCCAATTTAGCATAGAAAAAAATAGATAAGCCATAACCCTTTGCTGTTAAATGTTTTAAAGAAGCAATCAAGGGGAAGAACAGAATGGATGCCCAAACATGGCTTGATCACCGATCACTCCTTTTTCTTCTTATTGTTATTTCTGCCCTTCATGAGAGAGATACAGCATTGGCAAACAGTGCCAGATTGTTTTGTGGTTGTCTGTGTTGGGGAAAGGGGTGGGAATTTTATGATCACTACAGTGTGTGTTCAGACTTCTAGTTTTCCTGAAGATGCATTCTACACTGTATGTAGTAATTGTGGTAACTGATGGAAAGATATGTAGTTTTCAGTAAATCAGAGCAGGGTTGGTTTTTGTTTTTTTGCGTTCCTTTTAATACAGTGGGCCCTTGGTATCCACTGGGGTTTGCTTCCAGAACCTCCTGTGGATATCAAAATCTGTGGACGCTCAGGTCCTATCAAATACAATGGCATATATGTCCTTTATATAAAATGGCAAAATCAAGGATTGCTTTTTGAAATTGATATATAGTTTTCAAGTTGTGGATGGTTGAATCCTTGGATAAAATATTTGTGGATATGGAGGGTGACTGTATATGAATTATATAGAAGTGGAAGAATGTCCTTCTGTGCATGATGTAGAAGTATTATAAAAGCCATTAAGTTTAGATTTATTTGGCTTCCATGTGCCGACAATGACAATAAAAGATGAGATTGTTCAGATGCCTCCCTTTGAGGGGAGCTAATTCAGTATCTCTTTGTTTCTCGCCCCTCTCCTTTTCAGTGCACTCTCCATGGGCAGGGCCAATAAGAGCAATAGCCATTACTGTTCCCTTGGTTGTCATTTCAGCATTTGCAACACTTTTTACAGTGATGTGTCGCAAAAAGCAACAAGGTAGGTTTTTCTATTCTCCAAAGGATGAATTTTGACATGCAAAGGAAACAATTGTTTAGATTCTGGATTCTGTTGTTTGAAGTTCTTTCCTTCAACCGTTCCTTGATACTGAAATCTCTATATTAGCAAGAGACCAATATAGAAGGTCATTTGCCACACCTTGGGATTATGAGACTTTCATGTGATAATTAGTTAGTGGCACTACTGAGATCAGACCCGGGAGAAGAGCACAGATTCATGATGTGTTTCGTCTGCAGGATCAGAATGGCTGCAGTTGTTCCAGTCCTTTCCAGACATATAAGTTCTCTCCATTTGTACTCACAAATAGCTGGAGTTTGCCTGATTCAGATTGTGTGGTGCTGGAAATTTTCAGGATAGCATAATGCTTGGGGAAATGACCCCTTTTTAGACTGCCAAAAAAACCCCCACAACCCACTTTGACCATGCTGGCTAGAGTACTCTGGGAGATGTAGTCCAAAGAAATAACTTCCCAAATTTAGGAATACCTCCTACATCACAGAGCCCTTTTTCAGGCTGTGCTTGGAAATTATTAGGCCCAAGTGCCTTCCATACTGATAGAACTTTTCTAACATTTATGAGGAAACTCTCACTTTGCATCGTATTGAGCAGTTTTTTCAGCAGATCAAGTTTCACTAGAAATGATTTTTCAATAAATTAGGCATATGGAGATGTCAGTACTCCATACCTTCTAAGCTTGCCTCAGCATATTTTCCTTCCTGAAGAAGAACAAATGTTCGCCTCCCAAAGTCAAGCACCCAAAGTTTCATGTATTTTAGTACCTGAAAATCCCACAAGGGCTATCTTGCTCCTTGCAATAAATTCAGCATATCTGTTTCTCATGAATTTAAATTGCATAGGGAGATGGCTTTTATATCTCTGACTTTAAGCAACAACTTTGGCTATGTCAAATGCCCAGGGAATATTTAGTTGTTTTTGGAAGGAAATCCAGGATATTTTTGGAATAAGGGAAGACTGCAGAGAGAAAAAAAAATTGCCATACTAGTGTGTGTAGATAGTAAAATGCTTCATTTTCAATTTTTTTGTTTCAATTTAGAAAATATCTATTCCCATTTAGATGAGGAGAGTTCGGAGTCTTCAAACTACTCTTCAGCTCTCCATGTGGAAAGGCAGAGACCCCGACCTAAAGTGTTCATCTGCTATTCCAATAAAGATTGCCAGAAGCACATTAATGTCATCCAGTGCTTTGCCTACTTCCTTCAGGATTTCTGTGGTTGTGAGGTAAGCTCATTTTACAGGTTGCCTAAGTGTGCATATAAGCAAGGGAATTTCAAACAGACTTGTATTTGGTTTTCACAATGATTATTGAAAATCACCTTGCCATTGAAGAGAATTGGAACAAATAATGGTGGAACATTTTAAAAATATTTTTTTCATTTATACATGCACCTGAAATCTTCATAATGTTTCTTATTTCACAAACTTGGTTTTAGACCATGTTTTTTAAAAAAAATGAAATTAGATGAAAATCTGTGTTTTAAATAGCTCAACTTGGTAAAGTCAAAAAGAGAAAAAAGTATTAGCCTGCAGGATTTGTTTAGAGTCCTCTTTGTACAGGACTAATCCTGTCTCTGTGAGATTTTAAATTAATTGGTATTTGTATGAATTTAAATGTTATTTTTTTCCAGGGATAGCAGGTTGTTTGTAGTTTAGCATAAAGAGATTCACACAGCAAATCTGACCTCTAGTGGTCAAATCTTGGTAAAAGTTTTTACCAAGTAAAAACACTTGGTAAAAGAAGTTGTGTGTTTTCAAATTGTTTCAGACTTATGGTGACCCTGAGGCAAACCTATCACAGGGTTTTCTTGGCAAGATTTGTTCAGAGAGGGTTTGCCTCTGAGGCTGAGAGAATGTGACTTGTTGATGGCCACCCAGTGGGTTTCCATGGCAAGTGGGGATTTGAACCCTGGTGTTCAGACTCTGAGTCAACACAAACCATTACACTACACTCATTCATTTGGTAAAAGTACTTGCCTCTTATTTTCTATTTTAGTTACTTTTCAGAGAATGTTTGGAATATTTAATGATTGCAAATTAATGCTAAGAGCTTTCTATCCTGACCATCAAATCCAAACTTTGAATAGTTATTTTTTGGATTTCAGCGCAGTACTCGGCGCATACGCAAACGAGTCACAGCTGCCATTTTTGGAAAACAAAATGGCGGCTGCGACACTCGTGATGGCGGCGGCGGCAGTGGTAGGACCGGCCTGGGGCCGGTCCAAAGGCCTCGGGGGGGCGGATTCGGCCCCCGGGCCATAGGTTGCCGACCCCTGCTCTAATAGACACAAGGCCCTTGGGGCATGTTCCTCACTAGGAGCCCAGGAGGACTGCATGGACCTCTTGGGCTGTACTTTGCTGATGCTTGGATTAAAATGTCCAACTGGGACACTCAAGTTCAAGTCCCTACTTAGTGAAGAAATTCACTGACTTTGGGTCAATAATTTTTATGCAGGCTGACCTACCTCACAGGATTGTTAGGAGGATAAAGATGGGAGGGAGAAGCTTTTTGGAGGAAAACTGGATATAAATGTCACAAATAGATGATTATGATGGAGATTATAATAAATGTAATTTTGGATTAGGCTGCTGCAGCTTTAGCAACCTGCATTTCCCCATGTTCCTGGTGGTTTATATTATAGTTTCAGAGCAGCTAATCCAGCATTGCAATGTACTATTAATCTGGACAATCCTCTCCTTCAATAAGCCTCTGCATTGTAAATTTGAACTGATTACGCAAATGTTCTCTCAGGAATGGATGCTAAGAGTGATTTTGTCATTTTAGCTGATTCATTGATTTCCCTTATCCTTAAAAGCCTGTCAGCCCAGTATAAAATGGTGTTACCACTTAATCCAGACTCAAAAGCTCCATCATCATCATCATCATCACCATCACCATCATCTTTTCTATCCCACCTTTTCCCTAAGACTGAGGGGGGGAAGCAGACGGGAGGCCGTGGGCCGCTCCGGGAAGCTGTGCCACGGGGCCAAGGTATCCCCACACCTTGGCCCCGCGGCGCAGCTTCACCGCCCCTGGAAGGAGCGCTAAATTGGCGCTCCTTCCACAAGTCGCCGAAGGTGCGCTGCAAAAGGCTGCCGGCGCACCTTCGGCGACTTTTCCGCTGCAGAGTGTATGGACGCTGCAGCGGGAGGTCCTCCTCGGAGCGCCGGCTGTGCAGAGGGCCGGCTGCTCCGAAGACGACCTGGGGAAGGGGTTGGGACGCCCACCGTGCGGCTGGCCCTCCCCTTCCCTGCCCCCAAAACGGCTCTTTAAGCCATCTGTTTCCCCCCCTGAGTCTCAAACTCACTTACAGATTAAAATTATTACAGTATAATTGAAAACATACAAAAAGTGAACATTAAATAGAATTAAACTATTAACCATGTTAAAACAATTTAAAACATACATTTTCAAAAGATCTAACCAAGGCAGAGGGGAAAGAGGATCAGACGCCAGGAGCAAGAGGTATCCTTTGAGGCATAAAAATCCTTTGTTTAGAATAGGAGAAATGAGAGGTGGGTACAAATATCATTGAGTTGTTCACTGTTTACAAAGCAATTTGGAGATATTACTGAACTTTTCTAACAGATCTTCGCTGAGATTACCTCTAAGTTTATGGGAACATACTGGCCATTGATTACATTTTAATTGTTTATCTTGCTTTGTATTTTAACTCTGTTTTCTCTTCTATGTAATATTATTCTGACCTTCCTTGTCCCCTTTTGGGGAGAATGGTAGGATATAAATGGGATATAAATTAAATTAATAATTAATGGAAATTTTATCCAGATTCAATCATGTGATTATTGTAATTATATAATGTTGCCATGGAGACTAGGCAAGTGTTTGATAATGTACCAAACACTTTATTTGATCCTTTGTGGAAGACCAGGTGCACATTTTTCAACATATATTAATAGACTGGCAAAACAATCTTGGAGTATTCCTTGCCTAAGCAAGCACAATTGCATGTGCGTGCGCGCGCGTGCGCGCACACACACACACACACACACACACTTTTAGGTGAATATTGTGCGAATTCACATATCACAGATGTTTACATGGTATAATGTTATGCCACCTATGTGGGGCCATGACCTCAGCACATCTCCCCACCCCCCTGACAGTTATCATATATGGGCTACCTTTATATATGAGCTGCCTCCAATTCTTTCTTCCACCAATTTAATTAATGCTGCTTTGAAAAATCAGCAGCAACAAAGCACTGAGCATTTTTACACAAACCTATAGCGAATTGCCTATACATGAATACAGAAACACTTCTTAATGTGAATAATGTAAGATGTGTTGGTTGTGGAGAGTCACTCAGCCTATTTTATAATGTTTTCAACCTCCTCTTTTTTTTTTTAAGGTTTCCTTAGATTTATGGGAAGATCTGAGGATTTGTAAAGAAGGGCAAAAGGAGTGGCTTCATCGAAAAATCAGTGAATCCCAGTATGTCATCATTGTGTGTTCCAAAGGAATGAAATACTTTGTGGAGAAAAAGAACTGGAAACACAAGGGATCCAAGGAAAAGGATGCTGGGAAAGGAGAACTCTTTATGCTTGCTGTAGCTATGATAGCAGAGAAGCTGCGTCATGTGAAACAGAACCCCCATGACTTCTGCAAGTTCATTGCAGTCTACTTTGATTATTCCTGTGAGAGTGACATTCCTGGTGTTCTGGATTTAACTACAAAATACAAGCTCATGGATAACCTGCCTCAACTTTACTCCCATTTACAGTCCAGAGATCTTAGCCTTCATGATTCAGAGTTGTATCCTGTGCACATCAGCAAAAGGAATTATTTCAGGAGTAAATCTGGACGGTCCCTTTATGTAGCCATTTGCAACATGCACCAATACATTGACCAGGAGCCTGACTGGTTTGAAAAGCAATTTGTTGACTTTTTCCCAGCTGCTTTACAGTACCAAGAACCTGTGATGGAAAAATTTGACTCTGGACTAGTGCTAAATGATTTAGTCAGTAAACAAGTGACTGATGGGGATTTCTACCTAAAAGCTGATGCAAACATTATTCTGACTTTAAATTCAGACTCACATTGTATGGTGCAGCATTTGAATCTTGGAGAAGATAGAGAATCTCAGGTCATTCATAATGGTAGTTCCATTCTTCCACCTTTGCTGCATGTTGTAAAAGCTGCGAATCTCCCTGATATGCCCCGGGATTCTGGAATTTATGATTCTTCTGTTCCTTCATCTGAATTATCATTACCTTTAATGGAAGGGCTCTTAGCAGACCAAATTGAAACATCTTCCATTACAGAGAGTGTCTCCTCTTCATCAGGACTGGGTAAGACTGAGCAATGAAGAAAGATGTAAACCTAGGAATTCCACTTAAAAACATAACTTTAACTACCTTTCCTAGGCCCAAATGATTGGAACTATTATCATCTCCTTTTGTTTAATTGTATGCTTTGTACTGGTAATGCTTGCATAATGAAAGATTTATGTAAGGTCCTCTACACCACAACTACCTGATCCACTCATGAAGTTTTTGTCACTGAGACTTATCAAAGCAGCATATATTTCAGCCAGGTGCAGCAAAAGTTGTGCTGTTCTTCTACCATAGTGCATATCAGGCTCTGTTTAGAACAGTGTTTATGTCAGGTGATATCTCTTCAGTAAAATGATTGTAAAGGAGCACTAGAAAAGAGTGTAGGACACCAGTGGCTCGTAGTCTGAATGGGGGAGGGGGCTTCTCACCACTATTTCAAAGTGACCCCCCCCCCCATTGCTTTTGACCATGGGGCTGATCCTAGTAGAGGGGCATTTTTATCCCTGTTTCAGCCTTTGTCAATATGATGCCCTCTTTTTGGGCTACTGCTGCTCCTGTTGCAGCTCCTATTGCTGAATCTTCCTCCTCCTCCTCCTTATTTGTTTATATCCTACCTTTTCACCAAGACTGGGACACACTTTCATTATGTTGTCTGGAGTGCTAATCCAAAATATTCAGACAGCACCAGATTGAGGACTGTGTTCCCTGGCCACTGGAACTGCTGTGTTCCCTGGCCACTGGAAGTCTGTATTAGTCTCCTCCTTGTTTCTGAGGTTTCACATAGATTTGACAAGAACTCCCAAGCCCTTGGAACAGTAGAGTCAGAATTTTAATAAACAAAAGTCCAGTTTAAAAAAAACAACAGTGGACATTTACAGGGCTGTGAATGGCACACGTTAGACTGACATCAGATATGCAAGATAAACTCACAGATTCTCCCTTCCCTTACCAGTCCTTCGCACTCTATCCTGTGTTGTTCAGGAGAGCCTTCAGATATTTTACAAAAGTTTTTCAGGGGTGATAAAGGCTACAAGGCAGAAAAGAAAGCAGGAACATTTTTGTCCATGAAGTTTCTTTTGGTTGTATTTCTTAGTCACATAAAATTCACATATGGTAAACTATACTTGACTCTCCTTCCCATACTGTTGGTATCTTTAAACTTTGTAGGTCACATTATAACTTATTTTAATTGTATTGTTTTGAGATAGGCTTTTTGTTTTTTAACAAAGTGCTTGTGGAGATGAGAGATAATAGTGTCACATTTTACTCTGTGTTGAAGGGATGTTGAACAAATGGTGTAACCAAACATTTTCAATTTTTGTTTCTTCCTAGGAGAAGAAGAACCTCCTTTGCTTGCTGCCACTAAATCCCTAGTGCCTGGAATATGTAAAGCAGAACTTCATTGCCATATCCACACTGAGGAACTACAAGCAATTGCACCTTTATAACACACTGCAAAATTGTTACGCATTGCCACTTTATCAACAGCCTCTGTGCATGCATTAATCTCTAAATCTTCACAGCCACATGACCTACTTGAAGGAAAAAAAATACTTTCCCAGAGGATTACCTACACTGCTTCTCAGGGGGGTTTTTGGCCAGTATATTTCTATTCATAGTTCTTTTATAAAGGATTTTCCTGCTTTGATACTATAACGCACAATTTTTTTTTTGCATTTGTTCAGTAATAATTATCCTACATTTAACATAACAAATAATCAATAGTACAAATTTAATTGGGAGTATAACACAGGAAAATAGTTAGTAATAGTAATCTAATTTCTATTGAAATATTATGCTGGCAGTCTAGAGTTACATGATGTATGAAATAGTTTAGCACACATGTTAGTCCAGACTGAACCACCAGTTTTAATGTATAATTCCCATCAGGGAAGCCATATTTAGTTAAAACATAATCAGAGCTTCCAGAATTCTCAGTCTAGCATGGAGGAGGAGGAGAGGTGAGCACACAAGCACAGGAGGAAGATAGAGTTATTTCATGTAACACTAAGTGGATTGTTAGTGTTATAGCCACATAAGGTAAGAAATAGCCAGAAATTTTCGGTCCCCGGATATTCAGTGTGATATATAACATTGCTTCTGGTTCTAAGTGCTAATTGTTCTTGATAGTGTAATAATAAGTAGACAATAGATTTGAGAATGGGAATTCTGGATTCACAGTGTTAAAATGCCAAAGACTAGGCCTATGAAAAAATAGGCTCTATAGAAGAGTAGTCTCTATTTTAAAAACAAAACAAAACTTCCTCCCTTTTGTTAAACTCTATGTTTAAGCTCTGCCCAGTATGTTTTGGCAGCAAGTTAGACATGTCATAATTTTGTGTCTCATGTTAACCTGTGGATTTATTTATGTTAATCACTATTTTGACATTTCTGTTTGAGAACAATTTAAATGTAAATTCCATTGTGTTTATTTGTTGTTGTTAACTGCCATCAAAGGAAACTTTAACTTATGGCAACCTAAGTGAATGACTTTCAAGTCACCCTGTCATCAGCAGCCCTGCTCAGGAATTGTGGACTCAAGACTAAGACTGGCTTTCTTGATTGAATCTATCCGTCTGTAGTATCTTCCTCTTTTCCTACTTCTTTCTACCCTGCCAAGCATTATTGTCTTTTCTAGTGAGTCATGCCGTCTTATGAGGCGTCCAAAGCACTACAGTTTCAATGTAGTCACCTTGGCTTTTAGGGAATTTCAAATTTTCAGATTTTCATTTTAAATCTATTTGTCATGTAAGGAAACTTGCATCTCTATAAATGTTCTTGCTTGAACCCATAGAAGATAAAATACTATTTACAATTGATCAGGAAAAGATGTGAGGGCAAAAGGTAGAAATAATTAGAAAGCTGAAGAATTGTTGACAAGTATAATAGAGAGTCTTTAACATCACACAGGTGCACACAAAATCTCAGTGAAGTTACGACCGCTACAGCCTCCACTTTACAGTGGTGTTGTGGATATGTTACATACATTATTGTTTATGTTATTTTCCAGTTTATCAAATAAATGAGAGTCAGACATAAAACTGGGTGCATATGTTGATCAGTATATGTAAAACAATTAAGAGCCTTTATGCAAAAGCATTGCGAGCAAACTCTTGCAGTGAGAACTAGTTACTTTTCTCAAAACTAATCTTTAAATTCAATTTTCTGTTTGGAAGCAAGTCCAAACATTGAATGTAGAAATGTAGAATGTAAAACTTGGTGCATATGTTGATTCAGTATATATAAAGCAATTAAGAGCCTTTATGCAAAAGCGTTACAAGCAAACTCTTGCAGTGAGGACTAGTTACTTTTCTCAAAACTAATCTTTAAATCCAATCTTCTGTTTGGAAGCAAGTCCAAACATTGAATGTAGAAATACGAGCACAGAATTTCAACTTCTGTCACTTTAGCCTGATCTGGATAGCAATATGTGCACCAAGTTTGTTAAGCAACATTGTCAGTTATTTCAAAAAGGGATTTATATTTCTTGAATAGATTAAAGTGAGAGGACATTTTTACTGAGGAATCATTCTGGCGAGCAAACATGTTACTAGTTATCTTAACCTTTGCACTGCAGTTGCCTGCCCAATCTGTCTATATGCATGTTGACCACTTGAAATCCTGTGTATCCTGATTACTTGAAAATCTAACCCCTGAGTAAACACACAATTCTTTTGGGCAGTTTTAAGTGAATAAACTGTTTATGAATTTCTAAAACTTCAACTATTGTGACAAACTCATCAAACAAAGTATATTACAAAATTGTGTAATTAAAAAATTGGATGGAAGATCCAGTTGGAGACAACACTAGATAGAACATGATGTTGCACTAAACAAATATAGAACAAGCCAATTTTGGAATCCAGCATCCTCCTCTCGTCCCTCAGAATTTTTAAATCCTCCATCTGTATTTTTTCTCTTCATGGCTAGAAGCCAACCCCACATAGGAAGATTATTTCCAGAAGAAAAGTGTTATGAGGAAAGGGATTCCATATGCATGCCATACATGCTTAGATCCTGAAGTAGTTACTTGGTTACTCAAGATATGAATAGTTTTTCCAAGATGTAAATAGTTTTGCAGTCTCTCATCCTATTTGCATTTGCTTCTGGTGTGGTATTCTACTGCATTAGTGCCTCTTTGATAGAATATTTCAATGTAGCTATAATTCCTAGCTCAAATTATCAATGCTATATTTTGATACAGTTTCTGTACAAGCTGACATATAAGAATATGAGAATTTTCAGGGATTACAGCTCATTTCATCAAACAGCATACATCTACCAGGTACCATTACATACTTCATTGTTCTTGATGTAACAGATTAACACACTACCCCCTCCAAAAAAAAGTTAGAAGAATTTGGGTGTTTGAATTAGATTGTTTATTTATAGCTGCAGTTTAAGAAAGAGAATGAACTCAGAACATTCTTTTGCTGGTAATGGAAAATGAAGTAAATATTACAGTATTTACTGCTCTTCTAAGGTACCAAAGCTTTTTTGAGAAACTGCTTTTAAAAATTCAATCTCTACTAAAGACTACTTTACCAGTTGGTTCCTAACTCTCTAATAGCATTAGTAGTTCCCCTTTAGATCTCAGGTTTACAAAAAACCTGAATAAATATTTGGCATTTCATATGGATGGTCTATATTTTCAGGTGGTAGAAATGTTTTAGAAGCTCAAGCCTACTTGTCAGCCAGTTAAAGTAAGACCTATGTGCCTCAACACTATATACACTTGGCTTGGGTTTTCTTGATTCTTTGAAACTCTCATCTGCTCTTCTACTTGTTCTTAATTACTTTTCCCCAGGCCAAGACAGAGAAAAATCTATTTGCAGCCATCTTTTCATTCCTTCTTTGGTTTGCTCTTTTTATTCCTGACACAGATTGTTATAAAGACCCAACAATTGTTTCCTATAACCTAAGGTAGATGAGTCCTGCCAAATAATCGCCATAGAAGGGAGTGACTCCATCTGATGGAAGTGACATACCTACAGCGGTGCTATAGATTAATATAGATTAAACCTCTCCCCACCAGCATGCTTTCCTGATCTGGTGCTCTCCTGTTGTGTGGCTCACATCTCATATTGTCTCACCAGGCATGGCTCATGTCACTGTGAGTTCCAGTCTTGGGGGAAAGGTAGGATATGTATAAAGTTAATAGTTTACAATAATGTTGGGCCAGGTTGATCAAAGCTGCAGTACAGAATAGTTGGAGAGCATCAGCTTGAGGAAGATTGCTATATAGGTTCTCAGGTGAAGGGATGACAGCAGTACTTTGTTTGGTTTTGTTCTTTCGGGGTAGAAGGTGTTTAACCATTTCCTTGCCAACTGCTTATTTGTTTTTAGGCACTTTCTCAGGTGGAGAATGCAGGCTGCAATATTTAATCGCTGCTAGGAGCTTCAGAGGGATGCAGTGGCTCAGGTGGTTAAGGCACTGTTGATTGCAAGATTGGCAGGTTAGCAGTTAAAGGCCTGAGTGCTCCATGATGGAGTGAGCTCCTGTCACTAGTCCCAGCTTCTGCCAACCTAGCAGTTCAAAAGCATGCAAATGCCAGTAGAGAAATAAGTACCACTTCTTAGTGGGAAGGTAAACAGCATTCTGTACAATCATGCTGGCTCCATGATCACAGAGTAATCTCTGACAACACTGGTTCTTCAGTTTAGTAACGGAGATGAGCAATGCCCCCTATGGTCGGACACGACTTGACAACGGGGAATACCTTACCTTTACTTTTAGGGGCTTCAGATACCAAGTTACATGAAGGGGTGGTTGTGTTGAATAAACTGTGGATTTTGGCACTATTTCTCTCATAGCTGTTCCAAGCTGGATGGAGGCTATGCCACTTTCACACAAGGATAGGAACAGCATTACAATCCACAATTACCAGTGGCAAATCCATTGGCCTACTCATAGTTACACCTAAGATTCTGGAGCAAAGAAGGAATGGCTGACACTGATATTTATGAAAATGGTGAAGAGCTGGCTGTTATCCAGCATAGAGTTAAGGAAAAATGTGGACATCATTATCTTTACAAAGGCAGAGATTAATTTTGGGTTGTGCACCTGGAAAAAAGTTGATTGAAGACACCTTAGCAGTTAGAGGGAACTGAGCTTTCGTGGTTATTGGGAATGGAACTTTGAGTTCTTTAGTTGGTAGGAAATCATCTTATCTGGTTGTACATGGATGATATAAGTAGCTAGATACAAAACTCTGTAATATTGCACATAAGAAACAAAGGTAGTTGTGCTGGTCCATGATAGAAAAAGTCCCAGATCTACAGATGAGCATTTATTAGGATCAAGCAAAATATCTGAAAATATTGTACAAGCTTTGGAGTTTCCTAATGAAGGTATTGGTTTGTATGGATGTTGGAGGGTTTCCCCCTTCATGGAACAATGCAGCTTTTCTTGCCTTCTGTGTTTCTTCTGAACTGCTATTTTTGTAGAAAAAGCCCTTGGAAGATTATAAAACCAGCCTTCCACATTAGATATTAGTTCTGACGGAAATGGGTCTTTCAGCAAAGCAGCCCCTTCCCTCCCACCAGATTACAGGTGGCTTTTTGACCTGTGCGAAGAGGAGTGAACAAAAGGAAAATTGCTAACTTGTTTACACTGTCTTCTTATAGAATCCAGGATGTGTCATGTATTTAAATGAATTCAAAAGAGTTCATGAGCTAGATGAGTAAACCAAGCATTTATAAGGATCACTGGTTCTTTTTAATGTCATGCTCAGATTCAATTTTAAAAAGAAGTCATTTTGCAACCCTCCCACTTGCATTATTTGTTAAACAACCTAGTATGTGTAAGAATTACAGGTAAACCAGAATATTGACTTGTATGCTGGAAAACAAATTATTACCTCAGTTTCTATTTCCAAAAATATATATAGATTCTGTTTTTGTTACAGCAGCCAAAGAGGAATGTTATGCAGCCCAGAAGGAATGTCATGCTATTCTAAAAGAGAAAGCATGGGGTTCTCAATTTACCTGGATATTTATTGTGACACTTTTCTCCCTCTGTGGATTTTTGAACTGTCCACCACCTTATGCAGAGTTTTGCATGTTTTACCCTGTTTATGGCTACTGGATCTGTTACTACAGATGTAGGAGATTTGCGGGGAAAACAAAAGCCAACACAGTAGTTCTGTAGAAACAAGTTATTTCCATACATGGAGTGGGTGCCTTATTCTGTTTCTCCATGTGCATTGGCTTCCCCATGGGAAGATTTTTTTTCTTTCTTTGGTAGGTTGGCCTTATTCATTGGTAGGGTTAATGAAAATGGCTGATACTTTGTTTCTAGCAAGGAAAAAGACATAAGGACCCCTAAGGTTATTTTGAGCAACTGATGGAGAAATGAGTGGACAAAATATTTTTCTTTCCTTTATGTTGAGTTTCCCTAGCCCTCACTCTGATTCCCCTTTTTCTTTTCAATGTTTAAATTGAGACTGATAATGGCATACCTTTGAGAAATGACAAAATTTCTCAGGAGCTGCTCCTGTGAAAACTCGACTGGAATATATGTGTTCTGCAAATCCCATTAATTGTGTTGAGTCTATGTGGTTAAAAGAATTACATAGTCCAGAAAACTTTGGATATAAAAGATGCTTTTAACTTTAAAGAACATGTTAAATATGTCCTTTAACTCTCTAGCTGAAACCAATGGGAACTTAATTGTGCTTACCTTTGTCTGAATTATGCCACCCTGTATGATGTGCTTGAAGATATTTGGTTGAAGGTTCTCTCATGCGTGAATTCCAAAAGAGACTTTGGGGGCAGGGGACTGATTTTTTAGTGATTCCCAAAATGGGCAGGAGGAATCAGCAAATCCCCCTCGCCTGAAAAATTCCCTTGTAATGTCACCAGTAAAATTTCCTGAATGCCAAAAATGTTAATAATACACTTTAGAGGTTAGGTTGCTATTCTTTTAGCATTGTTATAAAAACTGAACTGGTTTTTAAATGGTAACATAATCCCTTGTGTATTTTTAGAATACACAAATAAAGAGATACAACATTTTTAATGTTTATAATTCTTGTGTGAATAAATTGAAAACTGAAGATGTATCTACATGGTTGAACATTTAGGTAAATGTACCAGTTTTCATGTTTATGTACATGGATATAAGCTTTCTACAATAGCTGATATTTGGATGAATTTAGTTTTTATCTTTCAATAATTTTAGAATTAACACCAGAATAAAATGTTATAAAACTTCACCCTGAGTGTTTTGCCCTTTTTATAATAAATAGAGGCATGTTTTTGTAAATGTGGCACAATAGAAGCACATACTTGTATCTTTTTGATATAACATAACTTCAAATGAAAAATCTGTATACAGATATTGTGAGTACTACTTATATATTAAAGGGGACCAAATAAAATGACAGGACTAAAACATTAAATATTTTACATTCATGCTGCTAAGTACTCTGCTGAGCACAATGCTCAATATTTCTATATGCAAAGTAAGTAGAAGGCATAGTATAGTAAACTGGAAGTGAGAAGAGACATTTGAAGAGACTATATACTAATTGCACCATGTCTGCTATGTAGCACTTATCAAATTTGTGGCTTTAATGCAGAATTAAAGTTTATATAGTTCAATGAAGCCATAAACCAAGTCCAACCTTTGCAACCAGTGCCACATTCTCTCTGGAAAGCCAGGTTGCAATGGAACAAGTGCAAAGCCAGTGAATGTAAGTTAAACTTTTGGCGATTATTTTGTCTACTAGATTTGTTTAGGAACTTGGTGGTGAGCTTCCTGTACTTCAAGATGTTAATGAAGAAAATGCCCACAAGAACCATTTTTTCCCTTTGCCTTGTTGATCAGCGCTTTACTAAGAAAGTGATTGCTATAGACATTTTTAGACCATCGGGTTTTTTTTCTGAATAGGGAAGTTAAGAGGCATCTAATATTCCTACTTTGTTTCATGGCAAGTAACATTTTGTTGAACACATATAAACCATGCTGGCTCTCACCAGTGAAAACAATACATCACAGCTATTATTATTAATATTTATTTTTGAATGCCCAGCCTCAAAAAATGTCAGCCTCTGATCATTTCAGGAACCCTACAGATGCACATAAAAGGAGACAACACACAGTCTGCCATTTCTTGAGGCTGGATATTCAAAAATAAAGGAAACAATATTGTTTGTAAGTAATATTTTCACTGTGTCTGATAATAAATAACTGTAGGGTATGAAGTGTTGTGTTCCTGCCTGCCTGGAGGTTGGTCTTCATGACTTCATTTTGTCTTCATGACACTCAACTGATGTATTTGAACTTTTAAGTAAAAAGTAGGAGTGTGTATCTGTGTGTTTAGAGAGGGCCAGCATGGTGCAGTGGTTTTTGTTGGACTAGGAGACCAGGGTTCAAAATCCCCATTCAGGCATGGAAATTCACTGGGTAACCTGAGCAAGTCACATTTTATCAGCCTCAGAGGAAGGCAATGGCCAGTCCCATCTGAACAAATCTTGGTAAGAAAACCCTGTGATAAGGTCACCTTAGGTCACCATAAGAATCAGTTGGAAGACATATAACAAAGGTGTAGGTTTCCCCCCCAATAGTCACTTGAATAGAAAAATAATTTTTTCTCTCTCCCTCTGCTCCCAAGCACAAATTAGGTTTTTACTTACTTACTTACTTAGTAAGTATCCATCACTGGGCACATATAAAGTGATCCCTCCACATTCGCTGGGGCTAGGGGCAAAGGATCCCATGAATGTAGAAAAACAGCAAATATAAAATACCTTTGTACCTAAGAAAACAGCTCTCTAGAAATCTCCAGCTCCTCCAGTGCAACTCTATGGCCGACATCTGCCAGAAGTTGATCATAGAATTGTGCTGGAGGACCAACAAATGCCTAGAGAAGATTTTTCTCTAGGAACTTCTAGGTTCTCCAGCATAACTCTATGGTCAGTCTCCAACAGAATTGCACTGGAGGACTTAGAGATTCCTAGAGAGAACATATTAATGAAAACTGTAAATAATCAAATCCACTAAAGTCAAAGCTGCAAATGTGGAGGGACAACTGTATTACCTTTATATATACATATTAGGAAGGGTGAAAACAATGGGACTCTCCAGAGATATATTGCTGGACTGCAGATCCCAGCAGGTTTAATTAGCATAGCCAATGGTGAGGAACACTGGGAGTTGTAGTGCACAACATTTGGAGTTCTTGTGTTACTGTAATATGACTACAGTTTCCACTTCTATTTAAATTTTGAGCTAAATTACCTAAATATATAGTAAGTACACTTATTGATCTGTTTTAGGGAATGTTCCTATTACAACAAAGACACCTTGGACCACATTGCAAATATATGCATTTGTTTACACACTTCTGTGGCCGTATATTGGCAAACTATTTCTTTGTCATTTTCCATACACCCATAAAGATTTCTTGTTTGCCTCCAAGTTATTTCTGACTTACAATACCACACTCTATTTTTTTTCTCGGCAAGATTTATTTAGAGGGGGTTTGCCATTGCCTTCCTCTGAGGATGAGAATGTGGGGAGTTGCTGAAGGTCACCCAATGAGTTTTCATGACTAAGTGGGGATCCAGCCCTGATTTCCTAATTCAGCTCTCAAACCATTACACCACATTGATTCTCAATGTAAAGAATAATTGATCAATTTATTAATTACATTACATCTTGCCTAGAGTATGGGATGCAATGGGCCTGTGACTTGTGAATGTACTTTGACATGAGTACAGTTGTCTTGCAGTGTCTACTCTGGGAAATGGATGTGGTCAAAAAAGTTGAACCAGGAAGATAGAACCTCTGCAAAATTTTCTGCCTGTTACTTTAGTTTCTAGTCCTTTCTTCTCTGTCCCTAGATATATTACCTTCACCACTTAACCTATAGGGCAATTGCTACAAAAAATAAAAGCAATAAAGGGAGTTTCTGGTTCAGATCCAGGTACATCCATATAAACTGCTTATTTAATAGTTTGATTGTGGGGATGGTATAGGAATAACAATTACAGTGAGCCCTTGGCATCTACCAAAATCTGTAGATGCTCAAGTCCCATTACATACAATGGTGCAGGAAAGAAAGTAGTGCCCCTTATGAAAAATGGCAAAATCAAGGTTTGCTTTTTGTTTGGGGGAGAATATTTTAAAGCCATGGATGGATGCAGAATCCATGGATTCGCAGGGCAGACTAATTTAACCTGTCTTTGTTTAGGCAGAAACCACAACACAAAAAATACATGGCTTTCAGTGACTTCCTTTTTTCTAGAAAATGTACTGTATTACTAGGAATTAATATATTTTCAGGTACAAATACAGAGGCATAAGTTTAAAGTTTCATTAGATGTATTTTATGGTAACAATTCTACAAAGGGATTGTGCAATGGTCATAATTCCTACCTCTACAATGAATTATATGGACGTCAAGAAATAATTGTTACTGTAAGTACTGGATGTCTACACAGACAAAAAATCAATACAGTGTTAAAATGTGCAATACATTTTATACAATACATTTAATGTGATTACACTTTTGGTTTACCTTAAATTCTCACTCCATTCTCCATTAATTACTGTGAACTGCACAAGTTTCATTCTGAGAATTATTATTATTTTATTTTCTTATATCCTGCCTTTCTCCCAATATAGGGACTCAAGGCAGCAAACAAGAAGTATAAAACAATACAATTTAAAAACAGTACAATAATATTCAAATATATAAATATAATATTTAAAAAGCAAACAATTTTGAGTTAAAACATTTATAGATTAAAATATAACATTAAAATACAAGCCATTAAAATTTATATCATACAACATTAAAAACCCAGTCTATCTGTTTGCAAAGGTCTGCAGGCACAAGAATGTCTTTATCTGCTGCAGGAAGGACAGCAGGGATGGCACCATCCTGGCCTCCCTAGGGAATTCCAAAGTTTGGGAATTCCAAAGCCTGAGAAAGCCCTCTCTCTTGTTCCCACCAAACACGCCTGGGAGGGTGGTTGGATAGAAAGAAAGGCCTCTTTGGATGATCTCAATGCTCCAGGGGCTCGTACAGGGAGATACGGTCCTTCAAATAGCCTGGACCCAAGTCGTATAGGGTTTTATAGGTCAAAACCAGCACTTTGAATTGTGTCTGGAAACGGACTGACAGCCAATGGAGCTGTTGCAACAAGGGAGCTGTATGCTCCCTGTAAACAGCTTTCGTTAACAGCTTGGCTGCAACTCTTTGGACCAGCTGAAGTTTCTGAGCACTTTTCAAAGGCAGCCCCATGTAGAACACATTACAGTAATCCAGATGGGATGTAACCAAGGCATGTACCACCATGGCCAGATCTGACTTCAGGTAAGGGCCCAGCTGGTGCACAAGTTTTACCTGTGCAAAAGCACTCCTGGTCACTGCCAATACCTGGGCTTCCAGGCTCAGCACTGATTCCAGAAGTACTCCCAAACTACGAACCTGAGTTTTCAGGGGGAATGTAATTCCATCTAACACAGGCTGAATCCCTATTCCGGTATCTGTCTCTTGACTAACCAGGAGCACCTCTATCTTGTCGTGATTAAGCTTCAATTTGTTTGCCCTTATCCAGTTCATTTCAGTGGCCAGACACCAGAAACAGCTTCTTTGGAATTAGGTGGAAAGGAGTGATAGAGCTGGGTATCATCAACATACAAGTGACACCTTACTCCAAAACTCCGGATAACCTCTCCCAGCAGTTTCATGTAGATGTTAAAAAGCATAGGGGACAGGACTGAGCCCTTAGGGACTGTACAGGCCAATGGCCAAGGAGTCAAACAGGAACCCCCCAGCACCACCTTCTGAGAGCGCCCCTCCAAGAAAGAATGGAGCCAATGTAGAACAATGCCTCCAAGCCCCATCCCAGAAAGGCGACTCAGAAGGATACCATGGTCTATGGTACTGGAAGCCACTGAGAGGTCCAGTAAAACCAATGGGGACGCACTCCCCCTGTCCAGTTCTCTGCGTAGGTCACCCACTAAGGCAACCAAAGCTGTTTCTGTCCCATAGCCAGGTCTGAAACCAGACTGACATGGATCTAGATAATCCGTCTCATCCAGGAACCCCTGGAGTTGAGAGGACACCACACACTCCAGCACCTTGCCCAAAAATGGAAGGTTGGAGCCTGGCCTGTAATTATCTAGTACAGTAGGATCCAGGGAAGTTCCCCCCCCCCCCAAAAAAGAGGTCTTATTAACAGCCTCCTCCAGTTGTTTTGGGACCTTGCCTTGTAAAGAGGCATTAATCACTTCCCTTACTCACTCCACTGGTCTTCTTCTGGCCTGTTTAATAACCCAGGAAAGGCAAGGGTTTGGTATACATGTGGTGGCTCTCACCTCTCCAAGGATGCCGTCCACATCATCAGGCTGAACAAACTGAAAAGTATCCATCAATACTGGACAAGCAGGAGCCAAGGTTACATCCACTGAACCTGTATCAAATCTGGTGTCTAAGTCAGAGAGAATCCGAGCAATTTTATCAGCAAAATGGTGGGCAAATTCCTCACAACGAGCTATTGAGTGGCTTTAATTCTCTTCTGGACCAGATTGTAACAGATCCCTGACCACTCAAAACAGCTCAACTAAACGATTCTGTGTAGCCCCAATAGTTTTAGGGCCTTTACAGACTGCAGAAATAGTGCAGCTTGAGGCCACTGTAACTGTCCTGGCTCAGTGCTAAGGAATCATGGGAAGTGTATTTTTTTCTGAGACACTGAGCCTTCTCTGTCAGAGAGCTCTGGTGCCACAATAAACTGAATTTCACATGATTCCTTAGCCCTGAGCCAGGACAGTTAAAGTGGCTTCAAGTTGCACTATTTCTGGCAGTTTGTAAAGGCCCTTAGTCAAAAAAGCCTTTTTTGCTGCATCTATTGCACCACCATATGCCTTCAGGTAGATTTTAGCCGGTTTTCAGTCTGATTCACTGAGTTTTTCACCACCGTCGCTCTAGTCTCCGTCTTGTTCGCTTCATTGCTGCCATCTCCTTAGAGAACCAAGGGGCTGGTTCAGCTCCACTGTGTGAGACGGGATGCTTAGGAGCAATCGTGTCAACTACCCTGGTCATTTTTCCCTTCCAGAGATCAACCAGGGCTTCGACAGGATCACCTGCCAAGACAGCAGGATACTCTGCAAGAGTCATCAGGAATCCATCTGGATCCATAAGCCTTCTGGGGTGGACCATCTTAATGGGTCCTCCCACCCCTGCAGAGGTTCTGAGTTCCAGCAAGTCTAAACCTGACCAGATGATGATCTGTCCATGACAATGGAAAAACCTCCTCCATTCCTAGATCACCATCATCCCCCCCCCCCCCTTTACAGAACACAAGGTCTAGAGTGAGAAGACACCATGGCTTCCTTTTAGAGCAGATGAACTCCTCAATCAACACCAAGTCTTGTTTGCAAAAGCTATAAGAAAGGGCATCCACCCTCCTTCTGTGATGATTAATGCCATTTCACTGGAACATTAGCTCTCAACAGGTTTTTAGACATCTAGAATATTTACTAAATGTAGGCAGCAAGTTCTGCTGAATTCAATAGGACTTGCAATTTATGCATAGGAATTTAATTTGAGGATTAAAATACTACTAAAGTACAAATAAAAAATATGGATTATGTGTGCTCTGAACTCTGCTAAGATTTTGCTAGAGTAGTTTCTTTTCCATACCCTGTCAACAGTTTTAAGACAGTTAACAAAACAGATGTGCTCTTGGTTACTGCTACAGAATATTTGTTATCAGAGGCAAAGATAACTAGCAAAGAATAGGCATATATTCCTATACTGCAAAATTAGAAAAGCAATTTAACATATTTCAGAAAAACTTTTTGTTCAAAACTAACAGTATGTACCTGCAAAATGAAATGACTAGGTCAGCTAAAGCTAAGCCATATAAATAAATTATACCTTTAACCTTTTAGCGACCACTTGAAGGCTTCATGCAACATGTGTCCAGGATTATTTTTTATTTCACCAGCCTACACTTTTGTTATGTTGGCCAAAACTATACCTTATCACCTTTAAAGCCCTACATGGCTTGGGTCCAACCTATTTAAGGGATCGCCTACTTCCATATAATCCACCCCGCACCCTCAGGTCCTCTGGGAGGAATCTATTGGAGCCTATAAAGATCAGATTCACTGCAACCTCCCAGAGGACCTTTTCTGCTACCGCTCCCAGACTGTGAAATGGCTTGTCGGAGGAAATCCGTCAACTTACCAACATACGGACTATGCAGACGGGCTATCTGCGGGTTGGGGCCACAGCAACCACACACTGCAGCCCCAATCCTCCCATTTGCCGCCCCTAAAAGAGCAGCAAAATGCCGCTATTAGGTATGGCAAAAGGCTGCCCTAAGAACCGGCACCATGGCTCTTCCGCGCCCTTTCAGCACAGTATGTCTACACCCTGCGTCAGGAGAACGTCCTGATGCCACATGCAGTATGTACAAGCATATGGTGTTAGGATGATGTTGGGCTGGGGTTGGGGCAGCCGGCGTGTGGCTGCCCTGCCCCAACTCCACCCCCAGGCCGGCCCTTTAGGCTGGTCTGCAACGGCCCCTAGATAGCTTCAAAAAAGCTGTCAAGACGGATCTCTTCTGGCAGGCCTTCCCTGAATAGAATTCCTTGGCTATAAACAACCCTCCCTTACACTTGTGTTATGCTGCCTTTCTGCCCAATAGACCATTTGTTATTAATAGATTTTAACAGACTATAATTTTTAAACTGTGCTAAATTTAATTCTTTTAAAGGGGGGGGTAAGATATATTATCATGTATTGTTATTATGTATTGTATTGGTTTGTTTTAACATGTAAGCTGCTTTGATAGCTATTATAGTAGAAAAGCAGGATACAAATAAAAGTTTTATTTATTTATTTATTTATTTATTTATTTATTTATACTTTTTAAAAATATGCCAGGGAAGATGGTGCAGTAGGTTTATCTGCTTTAAAGCTCTGCTTCGTGGGTGCAGGCTCTCCCAGCTGAGTACTCAGTCAGTGAGCAGGTGAGGGAAAGTGGGCGGGGGGGAGGTATAGCCTTGGTCCATAAGAACACCTTGACCTTGATCAGAAAGCCTATCCGGAAAACGACACACATCGAGTGTATGTACCTAAGCCTGAAGACCAGGAATAGTTTGGGGATTCTGTTGGTATACCGGCCACCCCGTTGCTTAACAGACTCCCTATCCGAGCTGACGACCCTGGTTTCTGAGTTGCTGTTGGAGTCGCCCAGACTTCTGGTTCTGGGCGACTTCAACATCCCACTTGAAACCAGATTACAAGATCTGTCTGGCGCAGCTCGGGAGTTCATGGATACCATGACAATCATGGGCCTATCCCAATTAGTCGATGGGCCCACACATTGTGCGGGTCATACCCTCGATGCGGTCTTTAGTACGGAGCAGGAGCATCCGTGGGTGGAGGTTAAGGGAATCTCCCCCTTGTCATGGACGGATCATTTCCTGATCAGGGTGGAACTCAGGGCTATATCCTACCCCCCGGGGGTGGTGGACCTATTAGATTGGTCCGCCCTCGAAGACTAATGGAACCTATCAGGTTCCAGAAAGCCTTAGAGGGTTTAATGGCTGGCAACGACGGTGATTCTGAAGAAGCTTTGGTGAACACTTGGAACACCGATCTCACCAGGGCTATCGACACAATTGCTCCCAAGCGTCCTTTCCGACCCGCTCCGAACCGCAAACCTTGGTATTCAGAAGATCTCAGACGGATGAAGCGGGCTGGACAACGACTGGAGCGCGAGTGGCGGAAGACTCGCCTCTTATCCGACAGAACTCGCCTTAGGAGTCATCTTGACTCCTATAGGGAGGCTATACATGCAGCGCAGAGATCTTTCTGTACTGCATGTATCGCATCCGCAGAGTCTCGCCCAGCAGAGCTGTTTAGGGTGGTGGGGGAGTTGGCAAAGGTTCCTCCTGCGCCAGGCCCCCTACTTATCCCAACAACAGCCTGCTGTGAGGCATTTAATATCCACTTTGCAGATAAAATCTCTCGGATAAGAGCCGACTTGGACGCCAATGTTCAAGCAGAATCCGTAGACGAGGTGTCCAGCAACTCCGTTGATGTCATTTTACTGGATGAATTTCAATCTGTGAGTACCGATGACGTGGACAAGCTGCTCGGAAGAATGAGGAAGACGACTTGCCCTCTCGATCTGTGTCCATCTTGGCTGGTCATTCAAGGGGGGGACGCCTTGAAAGGGTTCCTTCGGGACACGATTAATGCATCCCTTAGGGAGGGTTGTGTACCATCCTGTCTTAAGGAGGCGGCAGTTAGGCCACTCCTGAAGAAACCCTCCCTAGACCCCTTGGATAGAAATAATTACCGACCAGTCTCCTTGCTACCTTTTTTGAGCAAGGTTATCGAGAGGGCAGTTGCCTCCCAACTTCAGACAGTCTTGGATGAAACCGATTATCTCGATCCATTTCAAACCGGCTTTAGGACAGGATTTGGGGTTGAGACTGCTATGGTTGCTCTGACCGATGACCTCCGCTTGAGTATTGACAGGGGTAGTGTGACCCTGTTAGTGCTCTTGGATCTCTCTGCAGCCTTTGATACCATAGATCATGCCATCCTTTTGGATCGCCTGAGAGAGTTGGGAATAGGAGGCACTGCTTTGCAGTGGTTCCGTTCCTTTCTCTCGGGCAGATCCCAAAGGGTGAGGCTCGGGGACAGTTGCCCATCTAAGATAGAGCTTAATTGTGGCGTCCCTCAGGGTGCCATTCTGTCCCCGATGCTGTTTAATATATACATGAAACCGCTGGGGGAGATCATTCGGAGGCATGGAGCACGGTGTCTTCAGTACGCTGATGACACCCAGATATATCTCTCCATGACCAGATCATCGACTCAGACCTCAGATGGCGTCTCACCTCTTAATGACTTAATGGGTTGGATGAGGAAAAACAAATTGAAGTTAAATCCAGACAAAACGGAGGTACTTACAGTCACAGGCCTGAAACCAGATCTGGGAATACAGTCTCCAGTCCTGGACGGAGTCACACTCTCCTCTAAGGACTGTGTTCGCAGTTTGGGGGTGCTCCTAGACTCATCGCTTCACATGACTAGTCAGGTGAACGCGGTGGTCAGGAGTGCTTGTTATCAGCTTCGGCTGATACGCCAACTGCGCCCTTATCTGGATATGAGGGACTTGGAAACAGTGGTGCACGCGCTGGTAACCTCACGTCTGGATTACTGCAACGCGCTCTACATGGGGCTACCCTTGTGCCTAACCCGGAAACTTCAATTAGTACAAAACATGGCAGCCAGATTAGTTACTGGGGCATCGAGGAGGGAGCACATAATACCAGTGCTTAAATCCCTCCACTGGCTGCCAATTAGTTTCCGGGCGCAGTATAAGGTGTTGGTTTTAACCTTTAAAGCCCTACATGGCTTGGGTCCATCTTATCTTAGGGACCGCCTCTCCCCATATGACCCCCCCCGTGCCCTTCGGTCCTCAGGGAGGAATCTGTTACAGCCAATAAAAACTAGGCTGTCTCAGACCTCCCAGAGGGCCTTTTCCGCGACCGCCCCCAGGCTATGGAATGGCCTGCCGGACGAGATCCGCCTTATTTCTACGCTCACTGCCTTTAAGAAGGCAGTGAAGACGGATCTTTTCCGGCAGGCCTTCCCAGACTAATTATTCCCCGGATACATCTGCTCTGGGGAGTCGTTTCTTGTCTGATATTCTACCGGCCTCCCTGTGATGCTTGGGCAGGTTACTTATTTATTGCTTGTTTTATGTAGTAGTTCATTGTTTTAACATTTTCTTGTTTAATACTGTTTTAAGGGGGTGGGAGGAGGGATTAGGGTTGGGATTGTTTTACACTGTTTATTTTAACTTGTGTAACCCGCCTCGATTGCTTGGCAGAGAGGCGGGCTATAAATAAAAATTATTATTATTATTATTATTATTATTATTAAATACAAACCACTTAAAAAAACATTAGTTTAAAACAATCAAAAAGCACGTGAAAACCTACACATTGTACTACCACAACAGATATGGTCTTCCAGATAGCCAGGACCTAAACTGTATTATACGTCATAACTAGTACTTTGAATTCTGACTTGGAAGCAGTCCAGTAGCCAATAGAGCTGTTTCAGCAAGGGAAATATATGCCCTTTATGCAAAAGAGATGAGGGAATGAATGATATTTGGAATGAGGAGCCATATGAAGACGAACCCCAAATTCTAAGAAGTGAAATGGAATCTGCAATAAAGGAAATGGGGAAAAATAAATCACCGGGAACAGATGATATACCAATTGAACTGCTACAGTGCCTACCGACAGATGCAACTTTAGTGCTAACTGAAATATGCCAAAAAATATGAAAAACAAAGTGGTGGCCAATAGACTGAAAATGCTTGCTATACACACCAATCCACAAGAAAGAAGATACAAAAGACTGCAGCATCTATAGGACAATAGCACTAATCTCACATGCAAGCAAAATAATGCTCAAAATTCTGCAGCATAGACTCCAACCATACAGAGTCAGCGCCTTAACCACTTTAGCCACTTATTCTAACATGCCCCATAATTCTAGGCCAACAATTTTTATTTACTTTTGTTCAGTGCATCTGTAGATGTGGGAAAGCTCCTGCCAAAATAAATATGACTTTTAAAAGTTCTACAAGACTCCTCCTTTTTGTCCTCCTTTCTTTTTATATTTACAACAATGTCTGTTTTTATTATTCGACGGTTAGGAGCGCCTGTTATCAGCTTTGGCTGATACGCCAGCTGCGCCCTTTTCTGGAAGTAAGGGATCTCGAGACTGTGGTGCACGCGTTGGTAACCTCATGCCTCGACTTTTGTAATGCACTCTACATGGGGCTACCCTCGTGCTTGGTTCGGAAACTACAACTGGTACAAAATATGGCGGCCAGGCTTGTATCGGGAACATCTCGGAGGGACCACATTACTCCGGTTCTGCGATCCCTCCACTGGCTGCCTATTAGTTTCCGGTCCCAGTACAAGGTGTTGGTTATTACCTTTAAAGCCCTAAATGGCTTGGGTCCAAACTATCTCAGGGACCACCTTCTCCCGTATAATCCTCCCTGCGCTCTTTGGTCCTCCGGGAGGAACTTGCTGCAGCCTCAGAAATCGAGGCTTGCGGCTACCTCCCAGAGGGCTTTTTCAGTTGTTGCCCCTAAACTCTGGAACGACCTGCCGGACGAGATCCGTCTTTTAACATCTTTGGACAGCTTTAAAAAGGCTGTTAAGACGGATCTCTTCCAGCAGGCCTTTCCAGACCAGTGATCTCCACCTCGGATACAAACAGCCGCACTAATGACGATCCTCTTGTGGCCCCATCGATTTGATGGTGAGGATTGTGTGTCAGGCTTTTTAATCTATTTTGTATTGGGTTTTTAAATTGTACTGTTTTAATTATTATTGATTTAATATTGTTTTAAGGGGGGAGGGGGGTATGTTGTATTTATTGTTTTTGGCATTTTATGTTGTATTCTGTGTGTTTTAATTTGTAAGCCGCCCTGATTGGATTACCATTGGGCGGGGTATAAATATATTATTATTATTATTATTCAGTTTGCCTTCCCTTTATAGTGAAATACAAGTTTCTGATTTTGCATCGAGACACAACTAGACATTCATGTCAAGGGAAAACCTTTAACTTTACCATGGCAGTTAAAGTAGTGTCAAACCACATTATTTTTGCAGTGTACATGCAGCCTGGTTCTACCGAAAAATTGTCTGGATATTTTTAAACAAATCTTGAGAATTATAGCAACAAATATGGAGCCTGCTGTATATTTGTCCCACCGGGAGGAGCCCAGATTGGCAGAAATGTCTTCAGAAGTAGAAATTCAAGTGAAATAATGAGAAAGGTTAATAGATAAGCTTCATACAAGGGTCAACAAAAAGATGTCTCAAAAGAAAAAAAATCAGAACAATTGATACACAATTCTGTATGGATGAAATGCTACAAAACCTATTGTTTGTCAATGGAATTGAGTGATATTTTGTAAAGGAAAAATGGCTTTGGGCTTTAAAAAATGTTTAAATAGATAAATCACTGTTTTGAGAACCTGTGAAAGTTCTGATTTGTTATATGTAAGGGAATGAGCCAGTGTGGTGTAATGATTTGAACACTGGACTATGACTCTGGTGACTAGGGTTCAATTTCCCGCTTGGCTATGGAAACCCACTAGGTGACCTTAAGTGACTCACACACTCTCAGCCCCAGAAAATCCCATGAGTGTTAGAGCCCCTTAGGGTCATCATAAGTTGGAAAGGTCTTGAAGTCACACAACATCAATACGTAAGGTGATGGATTAAATATTTTAATCTAGAGAAGACTGTTGGGGAACTTGTGGACTTTTATTTCCTGACTCCGTTCAGTCAATATGTGGCCACTTCCTCATTAAAATCTACATAGCTTGACCATGAGTGGAAAAGATGCCAGTTTTGGAGGTGCTAGATTGCAACTCCCATAAATCGTAGTCAACATATCAATCAGTGAGCAATGCTGGGATTTGTAGTGGAACATCTGAGAGGGTGGATGACTCCCAGCCCTTAACATTAAGTAGTTAAATCTCTTCCTGGAAGCTCAATATTTTTTCCTCTGAGTATTATTTTGTTGTGTTCCAAAGTTGACAGTGTTGTAGAGAGTTTACGTATTTATGAAGATTTCTGTATGTGTGACATTGGTGCAACTTAGTCAACAATTTGTTTCACAGAATGGTACTGAAGCCATAGCAGCTTTTCACACTGAACCCCATGGGACTAACATAGGTCCAAGACACACTGCAGAAATAATCCAGTTTGAGACTGCTTTAACTATCCTGGCTCAGTGCTAGGGAATCCTGGGAACTGTACCTTATTGTGGCACCAGCGCTCTCTGACAGAGAAGGCTAAATGTCTCACAAAACTACAGTTCCCAGAATTCCCTAGCATTGAGCCAGGGCAAGCGTTGTCAAACTAGATTATTTCTGCAGTGTGTTTTGAACTATATATATAGTAATATCAATAGTAATATAAAACAATAATATATCTCAATATATTAATTATATATATAGTAACATATATTGTATATTGTATATCAATAGTATATCTATCTATCTATCTATCTCAACAGGGTTGAGTGGATGGGGCTGATGAATAGTAATATATATATAAATATATATATATACACATATATATATACACATATATAAATTATATCTATATATATATCTCAATAGTAACATATATATATATTGTGTGTGTGTGTGTATATATATATATATATATATATATATATATTGATATATATATATATATACATATAGTGATATATATATATATATACACACACACACACACACACACACACACACACACACACACATACATATAGTGATATATATAATATATATATATTGCTATTGATCGGCCCCGATCTACTCAGCTCTCATTTTGGAAAGTAGGAAGAGTGGCATGACTTCCGGGATGGCTGAAGAAGGGTGCTTCCCCTCTCCTCAGAAACTAAACACTGACACGTAGTAGTAATAGTCATTCTCCTAGTAGCAGTAGTAGTAGTAGTAGTGAGAGTAAGAGATTTTATTTTTTCCCCCATTTGAAAAATCTTTCGCTCGCAAAACAGTGCTTTCCTTCTCAACCGATACAGGGGAGGCGCGCGCTCCAGCAACGAACCACCCCGAAGCCGCCAAGAAAATGTCGGGTCTCTGAGGCGAAGGAGGAGGAGGAGGAGGAGGAAGAGGAGGCGGCGCCCGTGGAACCGTTTCAGGCGCGCGACCCGTTCGGTGCAGCAGACGCTCTTTCGACCTCCCTCCCGGTAGTTTGTGTGGGAAAGTTTTTAAAATTAACACCCGTTCTTTCTCTCTCTCTCAGTTAAAGGCGTCTGCAGCCAGCCACCGACCGAACCTAGTGGGCCCGAAAAGGCTCCCACGGGCGACCATTTCCCCGCGGCGGCCATCCCGACTTTTTCAAAAGCGAGGCGGGTGCGCCTCAGGAGCGGAGCCAAAGAGGAGGAGGAGGAGAGCGCAGGGCAGCCCCGCCGTTGCTCCCCTTCGAGGGTCGAAGGAGGGTCTCTTGCCTTTCCGAAAAGGCCGAGACAGTGGCCCCCCAGGCGCCGCCGAGACCCCCGAGGAAGAGCCTGGCGTGGCCGGCCGCCAAGGAAGGGTCTCCCCGGAGCAGCTCCCATGCAGCAGGGCCAGGAAGAGGAGGCGGAAAGCGGCAGGTAAGGGACAGCGGCGACGACGCCCATGCCTATGCCGCCGCCACAGGTTGTGGGCCGCCTGAGGCGAGGTGTCGCTCTCTCTCTCTCTCTCTCTGAAGAGGGGACTGGGGAAGGGGGGAGCCTCAGCAGAGAGAGGACCGAGCTGGGAGGAGTGAGACCCCGACGACGACGGCGACAATAATAATGACGATTAATAATAAACAAATATAACAGTAACAACAGCAAGCGAAACCAAAGATATAGCCGTGTTAGAATCAGTACGCAGAGAGAGATCTTGTAGCACCTTTGAGACTCGCTGAAATAAATCATGCTGCCAACTTCTTGGTGCTGCAGAATCTCGCTCTCTACATACTAACAGGCGAAACCACCGTTCAGCTAAAAGTTGGACCGAGCTGCTGGGAGAATTGAAGGGGTTATAATGCAATTATAATAACAACAGCCAGAAGCGAAACCGCCACTTAGCTGAGGTGGGACTTAGCTGAGAGAAGTGAGGGGCGACTGAGACGACGACGACAATAATAATTATAATAATAACAACAGCAAGCTAAACTATCGCTTAGCTAAGGGGCGGTTGACGACAATTTAATAATAATAATAATAATAATAATAGCAGTAGCAGCAGCTTTTTTGAAATGCCATCATCACGTTTTAGCCCCAAGGGAAGGAGGAGAAGGAGGAGGCAACATGGCGCCCCAGAAGGAACACACACACCCCCATCTTGTGCCCAGCTGAGAAAGTTTCAAACATTTCCCTCCAGCTCTCTCTCTTCAGCCCTGCTGGCTGGCAGCTCCAGTCCTCTGTGAAAGAGGAGGAGGTGGGTGTCTGCTTTGGTGTTTTGGTGTCCTTTATAGTCAAGATTCCCCAGTGGCCTTTGTTGTTGTTGTGTGCCTTCAAGTCATTTCTGACTTATGGCACCTCTTGGCAAGTTTCTTCAGAGGGGGTTTGCCATTGCCTTCCCCAGAGGCTGAGAAAGTGTGACTATGCCCAAAGTCATCCAGTGGGTTCCCATGGCCAAGCTGGGATTTGAACCCTGTTGGCAGTTCGAGGCCTGGGTGCTGCTTGATAGGGTGAGCTCCTGTCACTAGTCCCAGCTTCTGCCAACCTAGCAGTTCAAAAGCATGTAAATGCAAATAGATAAATAGGTACCACTTCAGTGGGAAGGTAAACAGTGTTCTGTGCAATCATGCTGACCACAGGATCACAGAGTAGTCTCTAACAATGCTGGCTCTTCAGCTGAGTAACACAGATGAGCATCACCCCCTATGGTCGGACATGACTTGACAACCTTGTCAACGGGGAATACCTTTACCTTTTACTCCAGAGTCATAGTCCAACACTCAAACCACTACACATTGGCTAGAATTCAGTGGTTTCCAAACTTTGGTCCTCCAGATGTTCTTAGTGGTGGTCCCTGGACTATTGCCATTAGTAGTTGCCAGTCCTTGGTATGGTTCCATGAAGCACAGAAAAGATTCTAGCCTTTGAGCACAAATATGGTACTTGTCAGTTTGAGTGCTGGACGATGATGTTGGGGTTCAATTTCCAGCTTGGCCATGAAACCCACAGGGTGACTTTGGTCAAGTCACATGTTCTCAGCCTCAGGGTAAGGCAATGGCAAGCCTGTGAACAAATCTTACCAAAACCCCATAATAGGATTTCATTAGGGTCCCATAAGTCATAAATGACTTGAAAGCACACAACAACAATCCTGGCATATGGCGCATGTGAGGAAAAATAATTGGTCCCAAGCTTCAGATAGGTTTAAGGTATCTCCAGACTAACTGGACATGGTAGCATAATTGTGTTTTAGAATGTAATCCTATGGACAATTATATGGACATAAAACCATAAGAATTTACTGAGTTTTATCTCTGGGAAACAAGGAATTATGTTCGTATTAGAGCCCAGTTCTTGCAGAGTCCATACTGTAAATCAGTAGCAGGAATCACAGTTTTTGGTAGCCTTACCCAGCACAGTGAATAATGAATAGAGAGTCACAATCCAGTAACATTTTGAGAGCTGTAGTGTTCCTACTGGTGGTGTAGATTCTCAAGCCTACAAAGCAAGGATGGACAACCACAGTGGGTCTGGGAACCAATTTTCTGCCTTTTGGATCCTCTGTGGGCTACACAGATTGCAAAATTGGCAAAACCAAAAAGTAAATAAAATACAAATCTCCATACCTCAAGTGGCCAGAAGTCTATTTCTTTCTTTTTTTTTAAATAGGTATTTTAAAATGTTAACCATTGCAGGGTTGTCCTGCAGCCTATCCAATGAATTAACTATCAGCCTTGGAGTTTTCCAAAGTAGCAATTCACCTTTGGGGTGGCAGGTAAAGGAGAATATAGAGGAGTCAAGGGATAGGCTGCAGTTTGTCCACCCAACATGAACATATAAGGTGCCTAAATATCAACATTACCTTTAAAAAATGTCTTTCTTTTGTATCTGGGAACCCACTGGTTAAATTTCACCTGCAGGGGAAAGCATTATCATGGGTTTGTGTCAGAATTTATGAACAGTGAGATCATCTTTTAGAACTTTAGGCCTGTTGTCACTTGCTCTTGTGCTTGAGCACCTCTCCAAGAGTCTATCTATAATTAAATGTATTTCCATAGCATAGTGTCAGTAGACAAATGGCATAAATTAAGGAGTTGGCATTAAGAAAGATTTCTGAATGTCGGAGATCTACCATTTTCCCTTACTATATGTGCTAAAAATTTGTACTGTCAGTGAAAAACATTGCCTAAGAAAAATTCAGTTATGATTTTCCATGGTTTTGTAGAATGCTTGATATAGGAGTTGGGCAGAATAGGGGTTGGTTGACTTGAACTGTTTTCAAGTCAGAACTGTGACACAATAGCATGATCACAATAACAGCATGCTTCTCAGTCATCATGAACTTGTGTTGACATGTTGAACTTGTGCAGCAGTTGTAGAACTTTGTGGAAGCAACTGTGGTTCCAAGGCATATAACAGGACTTCTTCACACCTGTATGTAGCAACATAAATGTACAGATACAATCTGCCAGAATTACTTGAAAATTCATAGCATGAAGTCACCCTTAGGAAGATTCTTAAAATAAGATAAAAATACAGTTTTTCTCAAAATTGGCACAAAGTTGTTAAGCATATGCAAACAGTTATCTTATTTTCAAGGCATTTTGTTAAGTTAAACAATTTCTTAAGTTGCTATGCAGACGTTTGAAAAGTGATAGCAGGTGTCCCTCACTGTACAGAATTTCTTTGTTTTGTAGCAGAAGGAAAACATTAATTTTTCAGCATGAAATTACTATTTTCTCTGATTAGAGCTATTTTCTCTGATTAGCTCGAGATTTCACTTGGGAGCAGGCTGAAAATTAACATCCATGCCTAAACTGTTATAGTGAGTTCTGTCATCTATTTATGATGACACAAGCTTTACTGGACAACAGAATAAGCGAACAGATTGGCCAACAGATTGGAAACAATCAATATACATCCCCATCCTCAAAAAGGGAGACACGAGAGACTGCAGCAAGTATAGGACCATAGCACTGATCTCCCACACAAGCAAAATCATGGTCAAAATTCTACAACATAGACTCCAACCATACATGAAAAGAGAGATCCCAGAGATCTAAGCAGGATTCAGGAAAGGAAGAGGCACTAGGGATCATATCGCAAACATATCATGGCTAAGGGAGCACACCAGGGAATTCCAAAAGAAAATCAGCATGTGCTTTATAGATTATACCAAAGCCTTTGACTGCATAGACCATGAAAGGCTATGGAATGTCCTTAAGAGATGGGAGTGCCAACACATCTGATAGTCCTAATGAGGGAATCTGTACTCAGGACAAGAGGCTACTGTCAGAATAGAACATGGAGAAACAGAATGGTTCCCAATTGGGAAAAGAGTCAGACAAGGCTGCATCCTTTCACCCTCTCTGTTCAACTTGTATGTAGAACATGTTATAAAAAAAAGCAGGCTTGGACACAGAAGAAGGAGTGAAAATAGGAGGAAGGAATATCAACAATCTAAGATATGCAGATGATACCATAATACTAGCAGAAAACCTCACAGACCTGGAACACCTACTAAGGAAGATCAAAGAAGAAAGTGCAAAGGCAGGCTTAGTGCTGAACATAAAGAAAAGAAAAATAATGACCACTGAAGACCTTCACAAGTTCAACCTAGACAATGAAGAAATAGAAATAGTAAAAGAATTCCCATACCTGGGATCAAACATTGATAGAAATTGGGACTGCAGTCAGGAAATCAGAGGAAGATTAAGAATGGGGAGGGTGGCTATGAAAGAACTAGAAAAGATTCTAAAATGCAAAGGTATACAACTCAGCACAAAAGTTAGAATCATACAAGCCATTGTATTCCCTATTACTATGTATGGATGTGAGAGCTGGACAGTTAAGAAAGATGATAGGAAGAAAGTCAACTCTTTTGAGATGTGGTGCTGGAGAAGAGTGTTGAGGATTCCATGGACAGCCAAAAAGACAAACAAATGGGTCCTAGAGCAGATCAAGCCAGAAACCTCCCTGGAAGCCAAGATGACCAAACTGAGACTGTCGTACTTTGGACACATCATGAGAAGAGAGGACCCTTTGGAAAAAACAATATTGCTGGGGAAGGTGGAGGGAAGTAGGAAGAGAGGAAGCCCACATGCCAGATGGATGGACTCTATTAAGGAGGTCACGGGTATTAAGGGGTTGCAGGATTTAAGCAAAGCAGTGGAGGACAGAGGGTCATGGAGATGTCTCATCCATAGGGTCACCATGAGTTGAGATTGACTCGAGGGCAGTTAACAACAAACAACAATTATAAGTGAAGCAGACATAACACTTGTAGTGATATGATATTGATAGTGTCTTTCATCTGATCAAGGTATCTGTTATGACATGTTTTTATGTAGAATTTTTGAACTGAGGTGATAAACACATGGCTTGAACACTGGAATAATAAATTGCCAATATTCCCATTTGCGCGTGTTTGTATATAGAATTATCCAAGGAAGTGTCATGTGTATCATGAGATTCTGGGACTTGCTAGGGCAGCCTGTTAGCTGAAATAATGAAATGACAATCTGTCTGTGTTATTTCAAACTATTTTTACTTTTTCAGTAAAAGAATAATCAAACAATCAGTTTTGCATCATATTGATCTGTCAGCAGTCCAAGTTGGAATTTCGAATTAATGTATCCTCTTTATTTATTTATTTATTTATTTATTTTTTAAAAAAATTATATCTTGCATTATATCCAAAGATTTCAGGGCAGGTTACAGTAAATTCATTTTTAACAATAAATAATAACAATTTAAAATATTAAAATATATATTAAATAGATTATCATTAAAAAACAAGACAACCAGATTATCAATTAAAAACTGTTAGAACAATTTTAAATAATGTAACTATAGAACATGCACAGCCCAGAAAAAAAATAGTTATACTCAAAGGCTTTAATAGAAAAGCAAGTTTTGACTTGGAGCCAAAATAATCCTAATGTTGGTGCCAGTCGGGCCTCCAAGAGAAGAGAATTTCACAACTGGGTGCCACCTCAGAGAAAGTCCTCTCCCATGCCCTTCCACAATGTGTTTCCCTTATTGTGGCACAAAGAGGAGGGCCCATCCAGTTCTCAGGAAGGCATCTATGGAGAGAGGCACTTTCTCAAGTATCAATGTCCCAAGCTATTTACGGCTTTAAATGTTATCACCAGTACCATGAATTCAGACTGGAAGCACATTGACAGCCAGTGCAGTTTCTTCACAGCTGGCGCTATATGGTGTCTGTATGGAATTCCCGTGAGAAGTTTAGCTGCTGCATTTTGTACTAGCTGTACATGGATAAACCCATGTAGAGTGTATTGCAGTAGCTTGATTGGAAAGTTACCAGTAGCGCACTGTGGCTAACTTATCCCTGTCCAGTAAAGGCTGCAGTTGACACACCAGTGGAAGCTGGCCCCAAGCACTGCAAATCATTAAGAAGAATGGCTTTAGGTGTTCTCCCAGACTATGGACCTGCTCCTTCATGGGGAATGCAACCCTATGCAGGGCAGGTAAGCTACTCAATTCCCAGACCCAAGAACCACTAATCCACAGAACCTATGTCTTATCAGGATTTAGCTTCAGTTTACCGGCCCTCATACAGCCCACTGCAGCATCCATGCACTGCTCCAGCACCTTCACAGCCCTAACTGACTCAGATGACAAGCAGAAGTAGAGATAAGTGTCATCAGCATAGTGATGATATCTAATCCCCCAACCCCTAGTGATCCCCATTAGGGGTTTTGGGTTTCAAATACATGTTGAACAGCATGGGAGACAAGATGGGACTTTGTGGCACCCCACAGCACAATGGCCTCAATGGATTTTGCCACCATTGATCACGTTAACCTACTGGACTGACTCTGGCAGATGGGAGTAGCTGGAACTGTGTTACAGTGGTTATGCTCTTACTTGAAAGGTCAGTTCCAGGGAATCGCATTGAGGGACTCCAATTCAGCCCTGAGAGATCCAGGAAGATCAGTATGGTGACACTTCCCTTGTCTTTCCCCTGGGGTAAGTCATTGGAACAAGGCTGTCTCAGTACTGTACCCTAGCCTGAAACCAAACTAAATTGGTTACAGATAATCTGTTTCCTTCAAGAATGCCTGAAGTTGCCTGGCCACCACATGTTCAACCACCTTGCCCAAATACAGGATATTAGTTCTTGCATATCTCTGGGTCCAGAAGGTCCTCTTCAGGAGAGGGTGCTCTACAGCCCCCTTCAATGTATTACTCACCTTCACCTGACATAGGGGGGTTGCAGACTGCCAGAAATAGTGCAAATTGAGTCCACTTTTAGGGTTAGGGTTAGTGCTAGGGAATCATGGGAATTGTTTTTTTCCCCCTGAGACATTGAGCCTTCTGTGTCAGAGAGCTCTGATGCCACAATAAAATACAGTTCCCATGATTCCCTAACCCTAAAAGTGGACTCAATTTGCACTATTTCTGGCAGTCTGCAACCCCCCACAGTGAGGCATGTTTCACCCCTTAGACCCACCCATTCAATCCACGTCTGTTAGGTCTTAACAGCCAAGATGGGCAAGGGTTAAGAAGACTACATGTGGTAGGATGCACTGATTCAAGGGTCTTGCCCATATCATGAGGCTGCAACAAATGAGAAGAAACTTGACTAGATGTTGCACTGGAAGCTTCCCTAGATTCTGCAACTGCAGTATCAAGTTCTGAATGAATATGAGTGACTTTCTGCTCAATGTTCCTGCCAGATTTATCACAGCAGGCAATCGAGAGTTCTAATCCTGATCTCTGAGCCTGAACCCAGTAGGCTGTTCACCATCCAGAAAAGCTCTGATGGATGGTATGCTGAGAGGAGGTGTAATTAGTTTTTTTTTGCCTCCTTCACTGCTGCATAGTAGACACTGCATAGTAGTGTCTGCGTAGTAGACACTGCATTGTAGACACTCATTCACCCCATGTCCTATGCCACCTGCACTCTGGCCATTGTCTGGCCTCTTTAACTGCCCATAAACCAATGTGAATTATGGACTTCTTTTTCATGATTGTTGTTTTGTGCCTTCTAGTCATTTCCAACTTATGGTGATCCTAAGTTCTATCACATAGTTTTCGTGGCAAGATTTGTTCAGAGGGATTTTCATATTGCCTTTCTCTGATGCTGAGAGAGTGTGGCTTACCCAGAGTCACCCAGTGCTTTCCTTGGCCGAGTGGGGATTTGAACCCTGGCCTCCAGAATTGTGGTCCACTGCTGAAACCACTGCACAATGCTGGCCCTTAATATTATGATTACCTCTGATAATAAATACATTATCAAATACAAGTGCTGACAGGATTGAAACCATAGCAGGCAACTGAGAAATAAAAACATTACAAAACTGTGGCACTTTAATACCACTTTAACTGCCATGGAGCAATCCATTGCAATCCTGGGATTTTTAGTTTTGTGAGATATTTAGAGCTTAGAGAACTCTAGTGCCTTATCACATCACAGATGGCAGGATTCCTTAGGATGCTGCCCTGGGAGTTAAACTGGTATCAAACTGCAACAGTTGTGTAGGGTGAAAAGGACCCAAGATACTCTGAAGTACTTTAAAGACAACCGAAAAGAGCAACCTCTGGGGGAGAAAACAGCAACAGCCCAATAAGGACTCAGCATACTCATTGGCCTCCAGGATATATGTACTGTAATATTGAAAGCCAGTTGAAAAAGAATGGGAATATGCATGGAAGTGGAATCATTTGGCTTGCTTCAATGTTTGCAGCAGAAGTAGGCAAATTTGGCAGGTTCAGGGGCCGATTTTCTACACATACTGTCAAAAATGCCAAAAAAGAAAAGAAAAGAAAAAACCAAGAAAGTAGTGACTGAAAGCTAATTTTTCAAAAATGGATATACTTTCATGTTAAACAGTTTTGGAGTATGTGTGTGATCTGATTAAAAGGTGAATTTCTGTTCTTGGAGGCTTTGGGAGAGACAGTTCATTCCTGTTTTTCTCCCAGGAAAAAGGGGGGAGTGTGTCACAGACTGCAAAAATAGCTCTGAGGTTCCGTTTGGGCCCAGGGCCCATTTTAGAATAAGGATGGCTAGAGGAAATACAGGAAAGTGCATTCCTTGCCTAAGAAAACCCTATGAAATTCAAGGGTTGCCATATTTTGATAGGCAGATTGAAGGTAAGAGGGAGGGAAAGATTTGTTTGGGTCTGTAAAGTTCAACAAGTTTATAATGTGTCATAGAATAGAACTGACCTAATAAAATGCATGAAGTGTTATTGCCTCTTGGCAGATACTGATCAAGATAGTCAAGCATAGCATAAGAACAGAACTACCCTACAGCTACCCTATCACCATGCCCAGGACTCGCCATTTTGCTGCAGTAGGTCTCCCCCAGTGGCCACTGCAGCTTTCCTCTGATGACCTACTCCATTGCAAGTATTTGGCTGTGTTCTGAAGACACTGTTGTTCATGATCTGCTGGGGTCTTTTGGAGGTCTCAGTTGAGAAAAAAGAAACATATGCAGTGTATGTCACTAACAAGATACCAGACAGTGTTCATTATAGTTGTTATGAATGATCACTGTAGTAGTTACGTAGTCGTAACATCTCATGCCGTTCCTTGCTATTGTAAACAAACATGCACACATAGGAATAATCTGGTAATGGAGGGTTAACATTTGAAATATGTGCTGGAGCTACTGCTATTCAAAGTAGTGGTTCTGGACCTGTAATAGTCTGGAAACTATTGACTGGTGGTCCATGGCAAGTTTCCAGGGAAAAGGGAAACAGTTGTAATCAATGGGCACAAATATGGTGCGGGTACCTGACAGATGGGGGAGAGGATTCTGCTGTTCCCCCATATTGGAGAGCTTAAGAAATACTGTTTGGGTTCATGAAATCTTCTGTTGTTGTTGTTGTCGTTGTGTGCCTTGAAGTCATTTCTGACATGATGACCCTGTCGTGGTGTTTTCTTGGGAAATTCCTTCAAAAGGGCTTTGCTATTGCTGTCTTCTGAGGCTGAGAGAGAGAGAGTGTGATTTGCCCATGGTCACCCAATTGGTTTAAAAGGCCAAGCTGGGATTTGAACCCTGATCTCCAGAGTCATGATCTGGATAGTCAAACCACTATACCACATTGCCTCTCCCCTGAAATCTTCCTACCCAATAAAATTGTTAAATTTGTAAAGAGCCATAAGACTCCACTGGAATTCATATAAAAGTAGAGGGTGTAATAATATCCTACTTTAAGTGAGCACTGCCAGGAGACAAAGGGCTGAAGCAGAGAGGCAGGAAGGAGTGGCCTCAAGCCGCACCCAGTCCAATTGCCCTAGGGTCACAGTGAATACGCTGCAACCCCAAATAGGAGAGGAAAAGAGCCGCTTCTTTTGGGGTTAGATTTGGGCCGCCTTAGGTGTCCCTGGTGTGGCCCCAGGGCAGCTTCCAGGAGCTCCCGAGGGGCATGTGTCATGTAATGGCATGCCTCCAGAGTGGCTTGAAGCCATCTCTGTCTGCCTGTTTGTTTTGGGCCCTAAGTTTTAGAGAGAGCCTTCACAAGAGATTTTGGGGTCATGATTAAGTAGCATTGTTTCCTTATATGAATTTGTATTGTTCTTTTCAAAACAGGTTCATACTTTTGTGGCAGTTAAGTGCAAATGAGCAAGAGCCAGTGTGCTATAATGGTTTTGAGTGTTAGACTACGACTATGGAGACCAGGGTTCAATTCCCAGCTTAGCCATGAAACCCACTAGGCAACCTTGGGCAAGTCACATGCTCTCAGCCTCAGGGGAAGGCAATAGCCAGCATCCTCTAAACACATCTTGCTAAGAAAACCCCATGATAGATTCACCTAAGGGTTTTCATGACTCATAAGTCAGAAAGGACTTGAAGGCAGACCACAGCAGCAGCAGCAACAACAACAACAACGTAAGCTATGAAGACTTGATGATTTTCCACTTCCAGTTTAATTGTAGCCTTAAACCTAAATCACTAGCATATACATATTCAGTCAATTGCAGAATAGTATATTGTGACAGACGCACACTGTTGATTACCCTTCTAAGCACTACCTATGGTAATTTGTCCCTCCTCAGATCCCCATACTCTTTCTAGAATATTGCTGCCTCCAGGATTTTCAGTTGATCCACTTCTACTCGGTTTGTATAATAGGCTCTTCTTTGAATAACAGCTATTCTTCTAGACTCTTGGCTCTCTAACCTTGTTCTAACACTGGTGTAGTGGTTATGTTGACTTTCAATTAAAAAAAGGTAAAGTTATTTCCCATTGACAAGGTTGTCAAGTCATGTCCAACCGTAGGGGGCGGTGCTCATCTTCGTTACTAAGCTGAAGAGCCAGCGTTGTCAGAGACTACTTTGTGATCATGTGGCCAGCATGATTGCACAGAATGCTGTTTACCTTCCCACCGAAGTGGTACGTATTTATCTACTTGCATTTGCCTGTTTTCGAACTGCTAGGCTCCCTTTTTTTAAAAATGCAGCTTAAGATACTGTGTATATATTACTTCATCTCATAGACGCTCCAGTATATTAACACAAGTGGTTCCAGTTTTCTTTTTATTTAATATAGTACTAATGAACTGTATCTTAAACACGTATCACAGTCTTCTCTCTGTCTGTTTCTTTACCTTTTCACTCTCACAGTATAAATTTCAAAGTACCTCTCATATTTTCTCCACCAATCACCATTTGTATATAAACACACTCTACTGAACATTGTATACCTGTTACTCAATCTTCATACATACCCCTTGTAATTATTTACCATATAATGTTACAGTGGAAAGATACAAACTGTAGTACAATTTATGTAACGTAAATCAACACTTGCAAATCCCGTTGAATAGTGAGCCTGCTCTAGTTGGGACAAGAATTGGACTTCAGTGTTATTCTTCAGGTATCTGTATCTGTCATTAGTACAGTTCTTCATTTTAATCCAGTATCAGTGGTCATTTGAATCTTTGCAGGTATATAGTGCTGGGAATTAGCAACCACTTTTCTTCTGGAGCAATGTGTTGAGCATCTGTTGGATTTGGACATTAGGAAGGCAATTACTTACAACAGGACATGTGTTTCAGATAAAGCAGGTCTGCACAACATACAGCCTGGGGGCCACGCGCAGCCTACCAAAGGATTTCTGGTGGTCCACAAGGATGTGGAATGACTTCAAGGCTCCTCTGCTGCTTGGCCTTCTCCTGAGGAGAAGGCCAGGTAGTGAAGGACGAGGATGGGCAAATGGTTGCTGAGCAAGGCTCCTCCACCTCTCAGCTTTCTTCTGAGGAGGAGGCCAGGCAGTGGAGGAGGAGGAGGATGGGCAAATATTAGCCCTATAAGGTTCCTCCACTGTTTGGCTTTCTCCTGAGGAGAAGGCTGGGTGGAGGATGGAGGATGAAGATGAGGATGGGGTGAACATTCACAACACTCCTCCGCTGCTCAGCTTTGTCCTGAGGAGAAGGCTGGGTGATAGTGGTGAAGGAGATGGGCAAACTCTCACCCCTCAGGGCTCCTCTACTGTCCAGTATTTTCCTGAGGAGAAGGCCCGGTGGTGGCAGGTGGGCAAATGCTTACCCTGCAAGGCTCCACTGCTGTCCGGCTTTCTCCTGAGAAAGGGCCAGACAGAGGAGGAAGAGGATGGAATTAATATTGATAATATTTAATATATTTAATATAAATAATACTAAATATAAATAATAGTTAATATAATTAATTCATATCTGCAGCCCAAAGTTTAGCCTACCGTATTTTAATTTTGGCCCCTTCCTACTGCCAAGTTGTTCCCATGACTATATTGCAGTTATAAATGGAATTAACTACCAATTACTACAATTCATTAATCTTTATTTGTATTGAACGTTATTTGTAAAACCCAGATATGAGTTTTCAAATCCACTGTATTTGTTTTATGGGAAGGGGAAGGTAACTGAGGATGTGAGGGATATGCTTTAATTAAACAAAGTCAGGATACAATACTCATACCGGCATGTGTGAAGACAGGAGCTAGGCAAACATGAGTACAGCTAGCCAATCACTACCTTTGATATGCTACGAGGGGGCTTATGAGGGGAAATAGAATCACCAAAGGGTTATCTATCAAGCAGTTAGATAGGAACAGTTTGAAATAGAGATGGGAGGGGAGCAGATTGGAGCAAATTAAATACTAAGAGGAACAGATGAGATAGGGCCAGTTAGGAAGAGGGGAATGAAGGAGATCTGAATAGGGTTTTTAGCTGAAAGTGGAAAGAATTCAGGGAGAAGTGTTGCTTTGTTTCAGACTAAGGCATTACAGTGTACTGTCTGTATACTGCTAGATGCTTATTTTGTTATACAAGCTGAGTCTCCCTTATCTGAAATACTTGGGACCAAACGTGTTTTGGATTTTGGAATATTTGCATATAGATAATGAGATATATTGGAAAAGGGACCCAAGTCTAAACGTGCAGTTCATTTATATTTTGTATACACCTTATATACAGACTTATTTATATTTTGTATACATCTTGTACACACACATAGCCTACAGGTAATTGTATACATACGATTTTTAATAATTTTGTGCATGAAACAAAGTTTGTATACAATGAACCATCAGAAGGCAAAGGTCTCAGCCACCGACATGGGCAATTTTGGAGTATTTTAGACTTCAGAATTCTGGATAACGGATAATTGACCTGTACAATAAATCTTTAATTGTTTCATTTTCTATATTTCTAGCTGTTCATTTTAATAATTAACAAGGAAGTTGTTGCTGTGTGCCTTCAAGTCATTTCCGACTTATGGCAACCCTAAGGCAAATCTATCATGGGTTTTTCTTGGCAAGATTTGTTCAGAGGAGGTTTGCCATTGTCTTCCCCTGAGGCTAGAGCATGTGACATAACCAAGGTCACCCAGTGGGTTTCATGGCCCAGCTGAGAATTGAACCCTGCTCTCCAGAGTCATAAGTCCAGTCCCATTTTGCCACATTGAAACCAGTGACTAATACATCCCATTATCCAGTGCAGTGGTCACCTTGAGGCCCCAGTACCAGATCTAAGGAGAATAAAAGAGCAAAAGGAGTGATAGAAGATCAGGATTTGGAACTGTGGCGCCAACCTGAAAAGACATCACTAGGGGAGTGCAGACCTTACCAGGTGACACTCTAAATGAGGGGATACCACTGCTCCCCAAAAGTTGAAAGCATGGTCTGGCTCAGTGGCCAGGGGAAGGAGGTGAGTGAGGCCAGCATCTTTCTCCACTCTGCCTGATAGGCCTGGAAGGCCTGGAAGGGTGTGGGTGGCACAATGGCCGAAAGAAGGAGATGCCTGGCTCATTTGTAGATGCTGTCAGCATCAGCTGGGCACCTCATTCCTCCAGCTCTTGAGCCTGGAAGCTGTGTGGGCAGCTCGGCAGCTGGAAGAAAGAGACCTGGCTCACTTGTAGGTGCTGTCAGCGAGCGAGTTGGACACCTCATTCCTCTGGCCTCTGAGCCTGGAAGGCATGAGGGTGTGCAGGTGGCTCAGGTCAGGAGGAGGGAGACGCCTGGCTCTGCTGGCTCGCTTGTAGATACTGTCAGTGAGCAAGTCAGACACCTCCTTCCTCCAGCTGCTGAGCCTGGAAGACATAGGGGTGGCTGAGCAGCCAAAAGGAAAAGATGCCTGGCTTGTTCGTAGAAGCCATCAATGAATGATGGAGGTTTATGGACATTGTTGTCTTCCATTTTTAACCTTTTTTCTCTTTTTCCTTTGCTAGTTCTGTTGCTTTCTTTGCACAGATTCTATTAAAGGTATTTCCAGACAGAATAGTTATTCATATTAGCAGCTAGAAGGCACTGCACTTTGCAGTTCTTCCATTTTCTCTTTAATGGATTTTCCATGCCAAGAAAAAAGTCAGATGAAGCATTGGAGGGAGGATTAGAAGTGAAGGACATCATTTTCTGGAGCATAATTCAAAAGTAACATTTTAATAGTCAGTCAATAAATAAATCAATACTTTTGGGGTAGCAAGGACCAATAATGATACTTTTAAAAGCTATGATTACTAAAATGCTAGCGTGTTTTTTTTTAAGGCTAATGAGTAATGTTTATATTTAGCTTCAAAATGTCATTTATTGGAGGTAATTTGGTAGCATTTGGAGCCATTTTGACCTTTTTATATTTTGAACTTTTTTTAAAGATGGAAAAGTAACATGATATTGCTACTCATTACTGATCAGTAATGAGTAAATACTTTTTGAAAAACTAACACCAACATTATCTTATGTAGCAGTATTTCTAAACTTTTAGGCTGAAGCCTCTATGAAATTAACTGAACGGAGAAGGGCAATGGTATGAAGATGTCTTCCTCTACTGGAACTATTCTAAGAAGTAAAAGATACATATTTTATTTTGAGTGCTAGTGCTAGGGGTGGGCATGAAGTACTGCAGTAAAGCAGTTTCATTACTTGTTTGTGTAAAATTCAGAAGTTGAACACTGGCAGTAATTCCAGTTGACATATCTATTTGGTATGTTTGATCCCGTATTGAACTGTGCTGGTTTTCTTTTTTCAGATGAATCACCTTGAAAATGTTCCATCATAGGCTAATGACTTACTGTACAGGTGATAAAGTATCTTGTAAGCCTTCACAAAAATGTCACTTTAAATGTGCATTCTGCTTATGCATTAAAATGTATAGTCCGCTGCACCTATGCTAATTTTTTCTAAAAAAAACAACCCAAAAAACATTTTTGGCAATATAAAGAGTTGGCGTTCTGAATAATACATAGACCTAAATTACTTCATTATGTAGCTGCTTTTAAATCCAAACTGTTCTGTTATTATTTAAAGATCCTCTGGCTTTATTGATCCTGGCATTGCTTATAGGTTAATTCCCCTTTTGAAAAGAGTAAGTTAATGGATCTGTTACAATTTGTTTTCTTGGATGCTAACATGGGAAAATAATGCTTTAGCTGAGCGGTTCTCAGACTTCATATCCACACTCCACAGTGCTCTGTTGAGAGAACTGAACAAGAGTCCCAAAATGACAATAATTGAAAGCAGAGTGCAGCCATTACATACGATTTTACTGTATATTGATAACTAATGCTTCTTCGCAAATTGCTAAATACTTTGCCTGAATGCTTTCTTTGGAGCAAGAAGTTCCATAATTCATCTTTCTTCAGTTTCAGTAAAGACACTGACTCATACCTCATTCTCCCTGTTTCAGGCAGAATTTGGTAATCTAGAGGTTCCAAATGAAGGTCTTTTCAAGAGTTCCTAACACTCTTGCACCTCTTTAAGCATTCTGAACCATCTCATTCCATCTCCTCCTTTCCTTTCACTTGTAACCTAGCCCTCCCTGCCATTTTTTTATCCTTCCCTTTTGATGGAGCTGCTGAGTGGGTTACAACAGTGAGGCCCACCTGAAAGAAGTAGAACTAGTCCTTTGAGCTTGCACTGGTTAAAATTCAGTTAAAGATTATGTCTCCAGTAGTTATGCTGCTAAAGTGTCACAGGTATATTCATGTTACTTAACAGCTTCATGCTTTCCTCCCCCTGCTTCCATTTGAAGGATGTAAGATGTCATAGGATGCTAACACAAAAGTCTCATCTGATGCTGTTGGGTGGAGTAGATCCATCCTCTGTCACTGATTATGTTTGGGCTTTTATTGATCAAATGATGTGGATCCCCTTTATATAGAAGTAGTGGAGATGGGGAGGACAACTACCAAAAAGCTTATGTAACACTCTAGAAGGTTCCAAATGATGTACTGTGCAGATTCTCTCCACTCTACACAAGCAGTGTAGTGGTTCTTGCAAGAGGGGACTGTTACAGCACATTGGTGAGTCCTGTAGGGTTTTGAATTTGATGCAGGGAGGGAATTTTGTTGTTAACTGTCCTTGAGTCAATCTCAACCCATGACAGCCTTATGGATGAGACATCTCCAAGACCTCCTGTCCTCCACTGCTCTGCTTAAATCCTACAAACCCATACCCATGACCTCCTTAATAGAATCAATCCATCTGGCATGTGGCCTTCCTCTCTTCCTACTTCCCTCCATCTTTCCCGGCATTATTGTCTTTTCTAATGAGTCTTCTCTTCTCATGATGTGAACGAAGTATGACAGCCTCAGTTTGGCCATCTTGGCTTCTAGGGAGGTTTACGGCTTGATCTGTTCTAGGACCCATTTGTTTGTCCTTTTGGGTGTCCACAGGATCCTCAACATTCTTCTCCAGCACCACATCTCAAAGGAGTTGATTTTCTTCCTATCATCTTTCTTAACTGTCCAACTCTCACATCCATACATGGTAACAGGGGATACAGTGGCTTGTATGATTCTAACCTTTGTGCTGAGTTGTATACACTTTGCATTTTAGAATCTTTTCTAGTTCTTTCATAGCCATCCTCCCCATTCTTAATCTTCTTCTTATTTCCTGACTGCAGTTCCCATTTCTATCAATGTTTGGTCCCAGGTATGAGAATTCTTTTACTATTTCTATTTCCTCATTGTCTAGATTGAACTTGTGAAGGTTCTCAGTGGTCATTATTTTTCTTTTCTTTATGTTCAACATTAAACTTGCCTTTGCACTTTCTCCTTTGATCTTCCGTAGTAGGTGTTCCAGGTCTGTGATGTTTTCTGCTAGTACTATCGTGTCATCTGCATATCTTAGATTGTTGATGTTCCTTCCTCCTATTTTCACTCCTCCTTCTGTGTCCAAGCCTGTTTTTCTTATAATATGTTCTGCATACAAGTTGAACAGATAGGGTGAAAGTATGCAACCTTGCCTGACCCCTTTGCCAGTTGGAAACCATTCTGTTTCTCTGCATTTTGTTCTGACAGTAGCCTGTTGTCCTGAGTACAGATTCCCTCATTAGGACTATCAGAGGTGTTGGCACTCCTGTGTCTTTAAGGGCTTTCCATAGCCTTTCATGATTATGCATTTTTAAAGCCTTTCATGATCTATGCATTTGGTATAGTCTATAAAGTACATGCTGATTTTCTTTTAGAATTCCCTGGTGCACTGCATTAGCCATGATATGTTTGCGATGTGATCCCTAGTGCCTCTTCCTTTCCTGAACCCTGCTTGGACCTCTGGGATTTCTCTCTCCATGTATGGTTGGAGTCTATGTTGCAGAATGTTGAGAATAATTTTGCTTGCGTGGGAGATCAGTGCTATGGTCCTATAGTTGTGTCTCCCTTTTTGAGAATGAGGATGTATATTGATTGTTTCCAATCTGTTGGCCATCTTTTTGTTTTCCATATATGTTGACATATGTTGGTCAGTACTAAAGTTGACTCTGTCAACATGGATTGGAGCAGTTTGGTTGGAATATCGTCTGTTCCTGGTGATTTGTTTTTCGCCATTTCTCTTATTGCAGTGTCCACCTCATTTTTTAGAATTTCGGATTCATCTTCATATGGCTCTTCGTTCCATGTGTCCTTCATTTCGTCATCTCTTTTGTATAGTTTTTCTTTGTATTGCAGCTGTCATAACACACAAGTGTAAAGTGAGTGTATAGTTGCATATATGACTAACAGGAGGCCAGCCGTTGAGTGATAACAGAAATATTCTTGCATGGATGAGTTGATAAAAGGCCACAGAAAATAGAACTGAATAATTTGTTCACTTGTTTGGTACAGGAATCAGCCTTTGAAATTTCTTTTTTTAAAGATTTGCCACCTTGAGGTCAGAAACAAAAGTGTTCTGGGAGACTGAAGTGTTTCCCCACTGGTTTTTGAATGCTGTCATTTTTGGTATCAGATTTATTCCCACTTACTCTTTTCCATAGAGACTAATCTGTTTGGCTTGTATGTGTTAATGTGAACAGTAATTAAACCATTGTACATTTTGCATTTCAGTTCTTCTGACACCTCTAATTATCTTCCAACACATCTGCTGACACACCCAAGCGTATTTCTAATAACCTGCCAATTAAAGCATTCATTTATTAGATATCCAAGCATGTGTCTACTAGTCTACCAATGAAGATACCACTTCATCCATCTGTATAGAAGTAGTCTACAAAATCTGCTACAATAACATGTGTTAGTTTTTTAAGATGTCACAAGATTCTTTATTGTTCTATTCCATAACACAGTCATTTTCTGTAGAACCTCTACAGATAATTGGACCACTTTATTCAGGCAGGGGATTTGAAGCAACATGCATCCTACCAAAAAGGGAGTGTGTGCATAAGAGCCAGACAGGTCAGGAAACAGCTGCTTGAGTGTAATTGGTGGAAGCTGTTAATATCAATGGAAGAGTTGCCTGAAAAATAGCTGTGTCTCAACATTTTATGGAAAATGCAGCTAATGGCCTTTCCCATAGTCATTTCTAGATTTTTGCCTTTGAATTCACTATTATGACACTGGTTTGTTGTCAAGGATGGGTGATCTAAATACCCATCCCAACTCTCTGCATCTGTGTACTTGTCTTAGGAACCTGAATTTGCAGAAATTAAGTAGGCGTCACTTTAACCATCTTTTAATTGTAATTGGTTCCTCCTCCCATGATGTTCTCTCTTGGGAATTCCAAAGGGTGCAGTTATTGGCTTCTTTCGCCTTCTGTTTTAAACTCTCTAGTCTAACCTATTATTTTTATTTTACTTCTATGCTAGTTATATTTCTTGTGCTAGCTATCCACACTTGTATCTTGCCATGCTTGACGTCATTGTACTTTTTTGTTTTTAGTCTTTTTTTTAATCTGTATTTTTCCTTTGTTATAGATTTGTAATTTGGAAGTTATTTTTAACTTATTTTTTCAACTTTTTATTTCTGCATCTTGCATAATCAACACAAGAAGCAAATTCATCTTCATTATATTATACTGCTTGCTCTTGGTTATAGTAGTTTTATCGGTGCTTTCTGTTTCTGCCTACACATGCTTTCTTCTGTTAAATTGTGAGTTTGCATTTCTTTTTATTACTTATTTTGTCCAGGCTTCTCTTCTTTTTTGTCCAGACATTAGCATAAAGTCCTTATAGGCATCAATAACATACGCTCTAAGAAAAACTGTGGATGGCTTTTCAGAATATGAGAGCACCACTGCATCTGATTATGGTGTTGTCTCAATGTCTTAGGGGTTGTTCCCACTATGTTTTACAACGATTTGCTGATTGCTGCATATATGCGTCATCCCCACTTGGACTGGTTTCAGAAGTGACTTCAATTGTTCAGACTTGCTTTGAATCGCGACAAATCCAAAAGAACCACACTTTTTGAAGATTAGTTTTCTGGCGGTTCTTTTGAAAAAAAAAATCGATTCAGGAACGTGTTCAACAAGTGTGAATGACGGACCTGAATTGAATTGAATTGTGGAGGGCCACTGAGCTATAGCAGCTGTTGCTGCTGCCACTGGGGTTGGTTTGCCGGCTTCCCCCAGCCCAGCCTCGGTGCTCTGGGGGCCGTGCTGGCTCTCTGGTATTCTGGGGTTGTGGGGTGAAGGCCGGCTGCAGCAGCCCTTCACTGAATCCAGCTCTGGTGCTCTGGGGTCTGCGCCGACTCTCCAGTGTTCTGGGGGTGTGGGGGGAAGGCGAGCCTTAGCGGCCTCAGATGCTGGGCCTGCAGCAGGTGGAAGGGTCCCCAGGAGCGGCGCAAAACACACACACAAGAGCCCTAGGGGCTCTTTGTTGCCAGCGGGTACACCAGGCCTCACCGGCTGCAGCCAATCTCCTGGCTGTGCGCGGCCAAGCTGGGCCCTTGGGACAAAGCACCCTGTCTTCCTCCTCCAGCTTATTCCATGTCTCTAGTGGGAATGACATGGAATTAGGACATGATTCGCTTCCATAATGGGAACAATGCATTGGGCTTGATTGAATTAGCGACTCGGTGTTAACACGATTTGCAAATAGGATTAAATGTAAGTGGGAATAAGCCCTTAGATTGTTACTATCCTTCCTTCTATTTTAACTCCTCCTCCTCCTATGTACAAGCCTGCTTTTCTTACAATATGTTCTGCATATACGTTGAACAGATAGGGTGATAAGATGTAGCCTTGCTTGATCCCTTTGCTAGTTGGAAACCATTCTATTTCTTTGTGTTCTTTTCTGTCAGTAGCCTCATGTCCTGAGTACAGATTGTTCGTAAGGACTAACAGATGTGTTGGCATTCAAGTCTTTAAGGGTATCCAATAGCTAGCCTTTCGTGATATATGCAATCAAAGGCTTTGCTATAGTCTGTAAAGCACATGCTGATTTTCTTTTGTTATTTCCTGGTGCACTCCCTTAGCCATCGTATGTTTGCATGTGGTCCCTAGTGCCTCTTCTTTTCCTGTACCCCGCTTGGATCTCTGGGATTTCTCTTTCCATGTATGGTTGGAGTCTGTTGCAGAATTTTGAGCATAATTTTGCCTGCATGGGAGATTAGTGCTGTGGTCCTATAGTTGCAGCAGTCTTTTGTGTCTCCTTTTTTTGTGGATTGGGATGTATATTGACAGTTCCAATCTGTTGGCCATCATTGTGTCTTCCATAAGTTAGTTAGCATTATAGCTGACATATGTTAGTTAGCACTATAGTTGACTCTGTCAACATGGATTCCAGCAGTTCTGTAAGAATATCATCAGTTTCTGGTGATTTGTTTTTCGCTATTTGCCTTATTGCAGGCTCCAGCTCACTTTTTAGAATTTGGGTTCATCTTCATATGGGTCTTCGTTCCATGTGTCCTTCATTTTGCCATCTCTTTTAAAGAGCTCTTCTCTGTATTGATCCAGAATCTCTTTATTCCTTCTTGGTCTTGAATTATGTTATTTTTGTTGTCATAAAACATCCCAGTCCTCGGTTTGGACTTTCCTTTGATTTCCCAAATCTTGTGAATAGGCCTCTTGTTCTTCCCTTTTTGTTATTGTCTTCTATTTCTGTGCATTGGTTGTTATAGTAGTTTTGTTTATCTCTTTACACTAGCTGTTGTACTGTTGCATTCATAGTTTTTAGCTTGTTCCTATCTCCCTTTTGTTTTGCTTGTCTTCTTTCCTTTATTGCTTGTAGTGTTTTATCTGTCATCCATGGTTTCTTCTCTTTTTCTCTACTGAGAGTGTTTCTGCATTCTTCATTATGTCCCTGGCTTCAGACTATAATTCTTCTGGGTTTTGGTCTATTATGCTTAATAGCACAAATCTGATGCTTGTACAGTTGATAAATTCTGATGAGATATTGTTTAGATCATATTTTGGTTTGATGATAGGTTTTATTTTTTTCTTGAGTTTTACACTTATTTTTGATAGGAGTAATTCATGATCTGTGCCACAGTTGGCAGAATGAAACTTCGCCATTTTTTACTTCCGATTATATAACCTATTTGGTTTTTGTGTTGGCCATCTGGTCAGGTCCATGTGTATAGCTTTCTTTCTAGTTGTATGAAAAATGTGTTTGCAATGAATAGGTTGTTGTCGTCATAAAAATCTATCAGATGCTTACCTACTTCGTTTCTTTTGCCTAATCCAAATCTGCCTACTGTTTTTGTTTCTTCTTTGCTTCTCACTTTGTCATTCAAGTCACCTATGATCAGCTTGACATCCTGTGTTAGATTAGTCTCCTCCAAGTCTCTGGGCATTGATTCTTCTTCTTATGTCTGTTTGATTGTAAGTTCGGGGCACAGACTGTCTCTGATTTTATTAATTGTATTGTGTTTGTATGTGTATGTTTAGAAATTGATTTAAAAATGATGGCAGGAAGAGCTCCCTCTACTGATTCTTTTGTACACTGAGCTTCTGTTCACTGCAGAGGACCTGGATTCATAAAGATCTGGCAACTCACTTTGCTGAGGTAATCTATGGGTTGATATATTTTTTTAAACAGTGTGACTCTAACAGTGTGACTCCTTTGAAAGCAACTAACAATTAGCATTGTAGATTGTGTTTTGCAGGGAGACTTTTTTTTTAAAAAAATCAGCTCTGTTGGGGATTGGTTTGGTATGTTACAGCCTTTAATAGAGAAACATTTTGTAGAGGCCCTTTTAGAAATGTTGCATCTTGGCCATAAATGTGGCCAGTACTATGGTTTATGGTGTTTTATAAATTTACTTTCAGTTCTTTTAAAAAGATGTAAGAATAAAGCTAAATATTGCTGGCATCTTAAACTTCACAATAGTAAATCTCAGTGCTATAAAGTTAATATTATAGTAATGAGTTAGCTCTGAATGCTGCTTTTCAACCCCTTTTCATCTACTTTGCATAGCTTTGGTTGGGGCATAATGCTGCTGACACCAACTGTCCTGGCACACATTCAGAAATATAAACAAAAGGCAAATTGTGTTGGCTTTGGTGGGGATGAATGGCTGACAAAATGGAGCTTAAAATTTATTCAGTTCATTCACTTATAATATAACTAAAATTTGCCTTGTTCCCCATTTTTTCTGGTTCACCTTGAACATTAAAGAGGAATTTACTTTACTTCAACTTTTAACACAAGTAAAACTGGAATCTGCTTCTAAGGGGTCATGGTAGCAGCCTGGATCAAAAACACTGCCAGTCATTAGTATTACTGTTTTACCCCTTTTGGCCTGTTCTTTACATCCTGTTGTTGAGCTTCTGTCAGGCTTCAGAAACAAATTGATAATGCTGAGAAGAGCAGAACAGCATCACTGTAGAGTCAACAGTAACTGTCATTAATTGACTGTTTTTGAGTGGCATGAAATGCTAAAACAAATACCATTTCTTCAAATAGGTTGGGAACTAGGATGAAGCAAATGCTAAAGCTCCAGAGGTTCAATGGGTTTCACCCCCCCCCCCATTTCTACTCTGTGCCCAGTTTCCTGTCAGTCTCAGTGTGTGGAAGAGGGTAAAAAAAATCTGGAGAGATTTTCAGGCCTTCTTAACGACAATTCATTGTGCATCTATAACATTGTTTAATTATGAATAGCAGTTTTCTCACCCACAGAAAGAAGGCAGGTATCTGTTTCCTTGATTCTATTATATCTGCAAGGAAATGTTCCTAGAATCATAGAGTTGGAAGAGACCACTAGGGCCATTCAGGCCAACCCCCTTGCCATGCAGGAACTCACAATCAAACTACCCCCATCCAGCCTCTGTTTAAAAACTTCCAAAGAACTCCACCGCAATCTGGGGCAGTGTACTCCATTTTTGATCAGCTCTCACCACCAAAAGATTCTTCCTAATGTTAAGGTGGAATCTCTTTTCCACTAGTTTGAATTCATTTCTCCATGTTCTAGTCACTAGCAGCAGAGCACAAGCTTGTTCGATATAACATCCTTTCAAATATTGAAATATGGCTATCATGTCACCTCTTAACCTTCTCTTCTTCAACTGAATCCATAGAGACAGATTCAGGTATAGTTGTCATTAAAATATGCTAGCAAATTTGGAAAACAAAGGAGTGACCAACAGATTGGAAAAGATCAGTATACACTGCCATCCACAAAAAAGGATACCAAGGATTGCAGTATTTGCAGAACCATTGTACTAATTTCCTATGCAAGCAAAGTCACGCTAACAATTCTGCAGCAAAGACTCCTGTCATATATGGAGAGAGAAATCCCAGAGGGGTAAACTGAATTCTGTGAAGGAAGAGGCAGTGGGGACCACATGGCAAACATGATGGATAATGGAGTGCACCAGGTAATTCCAGAAGAAAATCTTCATGTGCTTTATTGACTACAGCAAAGCCTTAGATTGCACAGATCACCAAACCAAAACAAAACGCACACACACACACACACAAAACCAACCTATGGCTTGCTCTTAAGAGAAATGGGAGTGCCACAACATTTGATTGTCCCGATGTGTAACCTGTACTTGGAACAAGAGGCTGCCATCAGAACAGAATACAGAGAAACAGAATGGTTTCCAATTGGCAAAGGGGTCAGACAAGACTGCATACTATCATGCTATTTATTTGGCCTGTATGCAGAAAATATCATACACACAGCAGGCTTAGACTCAGACAGGAGGAGTGAACATTGGAGATGACACAATATTACTAGCAGAAACCAACAAAAGAACTGGAGCAATTGTTGAAGAAGGTCAAAGAGGAAAGTGCCAAGGTAGGCCTAATGCTGTGCATTAAGAAAAAAATAATAACCACAGAAGAACTACAAGAATTCATCCTAGATAACGAGAAAATTGAAACCATCAAAGAGTTCTCATATCTTGGATCAAATATTTGCTAGAACGGAGACTGCAGTCAAGAAATCAGAAGAAGAATAGGACTGGGAAGGACCCAAGGACTTGCTTTGATCTAGACACTATACTCCTATTGATGTATCATACTATTGGCTCATGTTCAGTTTGTGGTCCCTAAGGGCCTTTACAGACTGGCAGAAATAATGCAGCTTGAGGCCACTTTAACTGTCCTGGCTCAGTGCTAAGGAATCATGGGAACTGTAGTTTATTATGGCACCAGAGCTCTCTGGAAGAGAAGCCTCAATGTCCAGGAAAAAAAAATACAATTCCCATGATTCCCTAGCACTGAGCCAGGACAGTTAAAGTGGCCTTAAGCTGCATTATTTCTTCCAGTCTGTAAAGGCCCTGAGCGTGTACTGCTGTCAAGCCAAGTGTGACCCATCCTGTATCTGTGCATTAATTTCTTCTGCCTAAGTGTAGTACCTTACATTACTCCCTGTTGAAATTAATTTTGTTAGTTTTGGCCCAGCTCTCTAATCTGTTAAGGTCATTTTGAATTCTGATCCTGTCCTCTGCAGTTGGCTACTTAGAATCATAGAATCATAGAGTTGGAAGAGACCACAAGGGCCATCCAGTCCAGCCCCCCCTGCCATGCAGGAACTCCCAATCAAAGCATCCCCGACAGATGGCCATCCAGCCTCTGCTTAAAGACCTCCAAGGAAGGAGACTCCACCACACTCCGAGGAAGTGTGTTCCACTGTCGAACCGCCCTTACTGTCAGGAAGTTCCTCCTAATGTTGAGGTGGCATCTCTTTTCCTGGAGCTTGCACCCATTGTTCCGGGTCCTAGTTTCTGGGGTGGTAGAAAACAAGCTTGTTCCCTCCTCAATATGACATCCCTTTAAATATTTAAACAAGGCTATCATGTCACCTCTTAACCTTCTCTTCTCCAGGCTAAACATCCCCAGCTCCCTAAGTCGTTCCTCATAGGTCTTGGTTTCCAGACCCTTCACCATTTTAGTTGCCCTCTTTTGGACACGCTCCATTTTCTCCACATCCTTTTTGAATTGTGGTGCCCAGAACTGGACACAGTATTCCAGGTGAGGCCTGACCAAAGCAGAATAGAGTGGCACTATTACTTCTCTTGATCTAGACCAGGGGTAGGCAATCTTTCCCCTTTAAGGGCCGAGGGACTTCAGCTCCCAGAATCCCAGGAGCTATTGGCCAACATGGGACTATTGGCTAACATGGCTGAGGCTTCTGGGAGCTGAAGTCCCTCGGCCCTTAAAGGGGAAAGGTTGCCTACCCCTGATCTAGACACTTTACTTCTATTGATGCAGCCTAAAATTGCATTGGTCTTTTTAGCTGCTGCATCACACTGTTGACTCATGTTCAACTTGTGGTCCACCTGGACTCCTAGATCCCTTTCACACGTAGTCTCATTCAGCCAGGTGTTCCCCCATTGTATATCTGTGTTTTTTGTTTTTCCGCCCTAAGTGCAGTACTTTACATTTCTCCATGTTGAATTTCATTTTGTTAGCTTTGGCCCAGCTTTCTAGTCTATTCAAGTCATTTTGAATTTTGATCCTGTCTTCTGGGGTATTAGCTACTCCTCCCAATTTGGTGTCGTCTGCAAATTTGATAACTATGCCCCCAATACCATCATCCAAGTCATTGATAAAGATGTTGAATAGCACTGGGCCCAGGACAGAGCCCTGTGGCACCCCACTGGTCACTTCTTTCCAGGTTGAAAAGGAGCCATTGTTGAGCACCCTTTGTGTTTGGCCAGTCAACCAATTACAAATCCATGTAACAGTTACTTTAGTCCACATTTTACCAGCTTGTTTGCAAGAATGTCATGGGGAACCTTGTCAAAGGCCTTACTGAAATTAAGATATACTATATCTACAGCATTCCCTTCATCTACCAAGTTGGTAATTTTATCAAAAAAAGAGATCAGATTTGTCTGGCATGACTTGTTTCTCTGAAACCCATGTTGACTTTTTGTGATTATGGAATTACCTTCCAGGTGCTCACAGACTCTCTGTTTAATGATCTGCTCTAGAATCTTTCCCGGTATTGATGTCAGACTAACTGGACGATAATTGTTGGGATCCTCTTTTTCCCCCTTTTTGAAGATGGGGACAACGTTTGCCCTCCTCCAGTCTGCTGGGACTTCTCCTGTTCTCCAGGAGTTCTCAAAGATTATTGCCAATGGTTCTGATATTACATTTGCCAGTTCTTTTAGTACCATTGGGTGTAATTCATCTGGTCCTGGAGACTTATATTCATTTAGATTAACCAGGTATTCCTGTACTATCTCTTTACTTATTCTATGCTGAAATTCTCCTATTCTGTCCTCTGCTCTATTATCCTCAGGTTGAGCACCCTTTGCTTTTTCTGAGAAGACTGAAGCAAAGAAGGTGTTGAGTAATTCTGCCTTTTCTCTGTCTCCTGATAACTTTTTGCCATCTTCTCCACACAGTGGCCCTACCATTTCCTTCTTCTTCCTTTTTCTGCGGACATACCCAAAAAAGCCCTTTTTATTGTTCTTAACCTCTCTAGCAAGCCTGAGTTCATTCTGCACTTTAGCTTTTCTGACTTTAACCCTACATGTGCTAGCTATTTGTTTGAATTCCTCTTTGGTGATTTCCCCATTTTTCCATTTCTTATACATGCTCCGTTTAAAACTTTTTTCAGTTGAAAGTTACTTAGTCATCCATCCTGGTTTCTTGAGGCACCTCCCATTTTTCTTCCTCACTGGAACTGTTTGAAATTGTGCCTTCAGTATCTCCCTTTTGAGAAACTCCCATCCATCTTGAACTCCCTTCTCTTTTAGTATTCCTGACCATGGGATCACCCCCAGTATTTCTCTAAGTTTACCAAAATCAGCTTTCCTAAAGTCTAGAATGCGTGTCTGACTATGCCTGGCTTCTCCTTTCCACTGTACAATAAATTCCAGGAGAACGTGATCACTCCCATCTAAGGATCCAACCACTTGCACCCCATTAACTAGGTCATCCCTGTTAGTTAGGATCAGATCCAAAATAGCTGACTCCCTCGTTGCCTCTTCCACCTTTTGGACAATGAAATTGTCTTCAAGGCAAGTGAGGAATTTGCTAGACCTTGAAGATTTTGCTGAGTTTGAATTCCAGCAAATATCCGGATAGTTGAAGTCATCCATCACTACTATATTTCTCCTTTCTGAGTGTGTGGTCATCTGTTCTAGAAAGGCATCATCCAATTCCTCTGCCTGAGTCGGGGGTCTGTAGTAGACTCCCACACTAACATCCCTGTTGTTTCCCTCCCCTTTAATTTTTATCCAGATGCTCTCCACCTGGCTTCCATGACTGATGTCCTGGATTTCTTCACTGGTGTAAATATCCCTGACATATAATGCTATTCCTCCTCCTTTCCTGTTTGGCCTGTTTCTCTTGAAAAGGTTATACCCCTGTATTTCTACATTCCAATCATGAGACTCATCCCACCAGGTTTCAGTGATGCCTATTATATCATATTTGTTTTGTTGTGCTAGGAGTTCAAGTTCATCTTGCTTATTTCCCATGCTCTGTGCATTAGTGTATACTTCTCTTAATTTGGTGTCAGCTGCAAATAAGCATGCCCCCTGTTTATAAAGTTATAATCAGTTATAAAGATGTTGAATAGAACTGGGTCCAGGAAAGACCCCTGTGGCACCCTGCTAGTCACTTCTCTCCAGAATGAAGAGGAGACATTGGTGAGCACCCTTTAGGTAATTTCACTCTCTACCTCTTTTTAAATGCTCAACACAGGGTTAGATTTTCTTTAAAAGCAGTGGTTACTAGTAGATGTGGAATCCATATAAACAATTCTGTGGTGATAAGCCATTGTGTCCAAAGAGGAATGGAAGAAAACACATGTAAGCATTTTTAGATTTTAATTTTTTTAATGAGGGACGTCAGTATGACTTAGTTGAACAGAGGAAACTAACTTTTGAACAGAGGAAACTAACTTTTGAACAGAGAAATGTGAAGTTAACTTTAAAATAAAGGGAAGAGTAAAAGTACAATCCTCCTTTAGTCTGAAAATATATTGCCCTCCCACCCAAATGATGCCTGACATAAAAGATGGTGAAATAAGGTCACAATTTCATTAACTTCAGAAATCTGCAATGTGATAGCTAATGGGATGTGCAGGCATTAATTTCTATATGAGAGCATGGTTTAGTTGACTCTCCCAACCAGAGACTTCCAGGCTGAAAACTCAGGGTATAGACCCTGTGGTCTGTCTCAGCTCAAACTTATGAAGGGATCAGAGGGTTCCAAGGGATGCCCCCACGTGGTGCTGATTAGCAAGCAGTTTTTCCTGAGGAAGTTATCTTGGAACAAGACCCTACCTCACAACTCCCTTCAAGATGGCCGGCAGTGATAGGGAAATGGGTAACCTTTTTCACCTTGTGATGATGCACCAGGAGCCTTGAAAGAGTCAGCTGAAACTAAGTGCCTGCAGCTTGCCAGTTGTGACATATAAGCAAAATTCAACCAATTAGCTAAATAGTAAACTGTAACCAACAAGCTCAAACATTATTTTTGTCATCTTGGCTTCCACAAGTTCAGGCTTGATGTGTTCTAAAGACCATTTGTTTGTCTTTTTGGCCATGGTATCCTTAGCATTCCTCAAGCGCTACATCTCAAATGAGTTGATTTTCCTTGTATCAGCTTTATTCACTGTCCAGCTCTCACATCTATATATGGTGATGGGGAATACAATGGCTTGGATAATCCTCACTTTAGTGTTCAGAGTTATATCTTTGTACTTTAGGATCTTCTCTGGTTCTTTCATAGCTGTCCTTCTGAAACCTATTCTTTTTCTGATTTCTTGACTGCACTCTCCATTCTTGTCAGTACCGTATTTTTCGGCATATAAGACGCTCCGGCATATAAGACGCACCCAATTTTAAAGGAGGAAAATCTAGAAAAAAAAGATTCTTAACCAAATACTGTAGTAAAATATTTTATATCAACTTTATAAAGTTAACAGCAGTTTAAGAACAATTTTAAGTTGTAAATGTAAGTTTAAGCCAGCAGCAGGGCCAGGTATTGCACAAATTCCCTGCCCAACTTTCTTGCAAGTCTCCTGTCGCCTTATGGTGACTCCATGAATTTCTTAGGGATTTCTTAGGCAAGGAAGACTCGAGAAGTGGTTTTGCCAGTTCCTTCCTCTGAAATACAGCCTGCAGCACCTGGGATTCTTTGGCGGTCTCTCATCCAAGGACTATCCAGGGCTGACCCTGCTTGGCTTCCAAGATCAGATGGACTGGTACCTTTGGAGTTTTTAGGCCATTGTCTTATGGAGTAATTTATGGCTTATTTTGACCCTACCATGAGGGTTTTCTTGGCAGATTTCTTCAAGGGGGGGGGGTTTGCCATTTCCATCCTCTGAGGCTGAGAGAGTGTGATTTGGCCAGAGTAATCCAGTGCCTTGGAGTAATTTCTGGCTCATTTTGACACTACCATGAGGGTTTTCTTGGCAGATTTCTTCAGAGGAGGGAGTTTGCCATTTCCACCCTCTGAGGCTGAGACAGTGCAACTTGGCCAGGGTACTAATCCAGTGCCTTGGAGTAATTTCTGGCTCATTTTGATCCTACCATGAGGGTTTTCCTGGCAGATTTCTTCAGAGGAGGGAGTTTGCCATTTCCACCCTCTGAGGCTGAGACAGTGTAACTTGGCCAGGGTACTAATCCAGTGCCTTGGAGTAATTTCTGGATCATTTGGATCCTACCATGAGGGTTTTCCTGGCAGATTTCTTCAGAGGAGGGAGTTTGCAATTTCCACCCTCTGAGGCTGAGACAGTGTAACTTGGCCAGGGTACTAATCCAGTGCCTTGGAGTAATTTCTGGATCATTTGGATCCTACCATGAGGGTTTTCCTGGAAGATTTCTTCAGAGGAGGGAGTTTGCAATTTCCACCCTCTGAGGCTGAGACAGTGTAACTTGGCCAGGATACTAATCCAGTGCCTTGGAGTAATTTCTGGATCATTTGGATCCTACCATGAGGGTTTTCCTGGCAGATTTCTTCAGAGGAGGGAGTTTGCCATTTCCACCCTCTGAGGCTGAGACAGTGTAACTTGGCCAGGGTACTAATCCAGTGCCTTGGAGTAATTTCTGGCTCATTTTGATCCTACCATGAGGGTTTTCCTGGCAGATTTCTTCAGAGGAGGGAGTTTGCAATTTCCACCCTCTGAGGCTGAGACAGTGTAACTTGGCCAGGGTACTAATCCAGTGCCTTGGAGTAATTTCTGGCTCATTTTGATCCTACCATGAGGGTTTTCCTGGCAGATTTCTTTAGAGGAGGGAGTTTGCCATTTCCACCCTCTGAGGCTGAGACAGTGTAACTTGGCCAGGGTAATAATCCAGTGCCTTGGAGTAATTTCTGGCTCATTTTGACACTACCCTGAGGGGGGGACTCTTTCCACCCCCGTCCTGGGTGCTCCAATGGACTCTTCCTGGGATGGGAGGATGTCCTCTGACCCCAGGAAGAGTCCATTGAAGCACCCAGGATGGGGGTGGAAAGAGGAGGGGCACATTCAACTAGCCAGGAAAAGAGGACTCTTTCCACCCCCGTCCTGGCTGCTCCAATGGACTCTTCCTGGGATGGGAGGAGCCCACTGGAGCACCAAGGCTGAGGTTGAAATGAGGCCTACTTTTAGCCTAGGCCTCGGCAGTTTGCCCTCAGCTTTTATATTCGGTTCATTAGGCGCAGCAACTTCCCCACCCTCGTTTTGGGGAAGAAAAAGTGCGTCTTATATGCCGAAAAATACGGTATTTGATCCAAAGTATGGGAACTCTTTGACAATTTTAATTTCCTCATTATTTAGGTTGAACTTATGTACGTAGATCCTCCATGGTCATTATTTTTGTTTTCTTGATGTTCAGCAATAAGTCTGCCCTTGCACATTCTTCTTTTCTCTTCCTTAGGGGCTCAACAGATGGCTCCTAAAGGGCGGTGTCCCACCGCCCCTTGCCTTGGCGGATCAGGGCCGTGGCATCTGCATGCTGTGGTCCCGATCCAGTACTTTGCCGCTCTAAAAATTTCTGGCAAATGCCGCTCCTTTTTAGAGTGGCAAAACCCACTCTTGCCACCAAGGCAGCGGCTTTTCAGTGCTCCTTTGGCACAGCGTGTATGAACGCTGCACCAAGGGAGCGCCCTGATGCCACCCGCCGTCTGTTTGGGTGGGTGTCATGAGGATGACGTGGGGGTGGGGGTGGGGTGGGTGGGTGGCATGCTGTCACCATGCCCCCCCACTCCACCCCCAGGCCGGCCCTTGTGGCTAGTCTGTACAGCCCCTTAGTAATTATTCCAAGTCTGTGATGTTTTCTGCTAGTATTATGTCATCTGCATATCTTAGATTCTCGATGTTCCTTCCTCCTATCTTCACTCCTTCTATGTATAAACTTACTCTTTGTATGATATTTTCTGTGTACATGTTGAACAGGTAGGTTGATAGAATGAATCCTTGCCTGACCCCTTTGCCAACTGGGAATCATTCTGTTTCTCCATATTCTGTTCTAACAATATCCTCTTGTCTCATGTACAGATTTCTCATCAGGACTATCAAATGTAGTGTCACTCCCATATCTTTAAGAGCGTTCCATAATTTTTCGTGATCTATGCAGTCAAAGGCTTTACTGTAGTCTATAAAGCATATGCTGATTTTCTTCTAGAATTCCTTGGTGAGTTCCATTAAGCATCATATGTTTGCAGTGTGATCCCTAGTGCTTCTTCCTTTTCCTGATCTTGTAGTATCTCCCTTTTCTGACCATAAAGCACCTCTTCCCTTGGTTTGAACTTTTCTTTGAATTCCCAGATCCTCTTGTTCTTCCTTTTTTGCTGTTGTCTTCTGTTTCTCTGCATTGGTTATTGTAGTATTATTCCTACTCAATCCCAAAAAAGTGACTGGAAACAGCAAAGAGGCTTGAGCCAGGACTGTGCTATCTTAAATAACTTGGCGCACTCCTACCTGATGTCAACACCTCAGTGTGGCATTTGACCAGTGCCAAAGCCCTCCTGCCATATGGCTGGGGAGTGCACATATTTTTGTGTTTACATTAATTTCCTGTCTTCAGTTTATTTGCTTGCTGGACCTATTTCTGCACAGAATACTCTTGAGAAGAATGTTGTAGAATGGTCTGTTGTTTGAAAATGCCAGTGACGGATTCCTTTTTTTGAATCTTCCTGCTTATAGAAAACTTAAAATCAGAGAGAATGGACTCATGGGAATTGTTTTTTCCCCCTGAGACTTTGAGCCTTCTCTGTCAGAGAGCTCTGGTGCCACAATAAAATACAGTTCCCATGATTCCCTAACTCTAACCCTAACCCTTAAAGTGGACTCAATTTTCACTATTTCTAGCAGTCTGCAAAGGCCCTTAGTTATCTTCTATTCAGGGATTCCCAGATAGCAGTAGGACACTTCTAATATTCAGATGGGAGGAAACACTATATTGTCCTTGGCCTAAAAATGTTCTAAGACTCGGCTGCAGTCTGGTAGGTTTTGTCTATATTACTGCTTTTCTTAGGTGTCCATAGCTGTTATGCTGCTCATGGTTAGTGATTCTAAGCCATGATGCCTGTTGAAATGTATCTTCATTCGAGTGGAGATTACCATGCCTTAGCACATTGTGTGCATGTGCGTACGGGCTTGCCTTCAAGTGCCCTACCCTCATATAGCAATCCCATGAATTTCATGAGGTTTTCTAAGACAAGGGATACTCAGAGGTGGTTTTGCCAGTTCCTCCCTCTGAAATATAGACTACAGTGCCTGGTATTTGTTGACAGCCTCCAATCTAAGTCCTAATCAGGTCTGACTATGCTTAGCTTCCAAACTCAGATGGGATCTGGTGCCTTTAGGGTATTTAGACCTACTGGAAGATTATTAGCAGAATATGATAGTAAGTTTGCTCCCAGCATTCACCCATTGCGTAAACGTCTCTGGGCCCTAGTTAGGTCATTAAGCATAAACCATGGTTGCACAGAGTATGCAATTCAATTAAAAAAACAACAGCTCTAAAAAGTTGTAACAAAGGTGAACATACACACACAGAAATACAGAAACAATCTTTTCAAGAAACAGTTCTTATCCTAAGAGCCAGCGTGGTATAGTGGTTTGAGCTTTGGACTAGGACACTGGGAGACCAGGGGTCAAATCCCCGCTCCACCATGTAAACCCACTGGGTGACCTTGGGCAAGTCATATGCTCACAGCCTCAGGGGAAAGCAATGGCAAGCCACCTCTGAAGAAACTTGCCATGAAAACCCCATGGTAGGCATGCCTTAGGGTCACCATAAGTTGGAAATCACTTGAAGGCACAAAACAACAACAACAACAACACTTTTGTCCTGAGATTATTTCTCTACACTCTAAGGGCTGGAGAAGAGGGTCCATGTCCTGGCACTCAGGGCCAGGCTTGAAGATTTGGAAACTCTAGAATGATGGAATCATGGTGTTGGATGTGATTACAGGAGCAATATTTCTAATTTAAATACCCATGTGTATAGTACTATGAGTTAACATAACACACCTCTTTGTAGGGTTGCTAGAAAGCATGACATTATTATTGAGAGTGGATAATTATTTTTTTCTATCAAGTCAATCCATAATATCTTTTCAGAAACAATTTTCAATATAGTTACGCCTCAGTTAAGGAAATTCCAAATGAGATTTTTACTGTCTAGCTTTCAGAACCATACATAGAAATCATAAATACTATGGCATGAATTATTCTGATTTTAATGATCTTTACACTTGAGGATCTTATCTTTTTTCTTCATAGCTGCCCTTCCAATTCCTAGTATTTTGATTCCCCCCCCCCCCCACTACATTATCCATTTGTATTTACGAGTGAACCAAGGTTTAGAAGAGCTAGTGTGGTTGGTAGTTGTTTGAGTGTTGGGCTATGACTCTGGAGACCAGGATTTGAACATATAGTTAATGTTGGGCAAATCACACTCTTTTAGGTTTAGAAGAAGGGAAACGCAAATCCTCTGAACAAATGTTGCTCAGAAAACTGTGATAGGTCGTCTTACCACAAGTCAGAAGCTATAGAACATCTTTAATTGTTTCAGTGTCTTCATTATCTACATTTAAGTACAGTTGGCTCTCCACATTTGCAGCTTTGACTTTTGCGGATTTGATTATTCAGGGATTTGATTAATATGTTCTCTCTAGGAATGTCTAGGTCCTCTAATGCAACTATATGGTCAACTTCCAGCAAAAGTTGTGCTGGAGGACCTAGAGATTCCTATAGAGAACACTTCTCTAGGCATTTGTAGGTCCTTCAGTGCAATTCTATAGTCAGCTTCTGACTCGTGTGTCCTTAACCATTTGAATAGTGTAATCAGACATCTGTTAGTCAACTAGTGAGCTTTTCTTTCTTTTTTGCTACGAGGGGGTATTGTAAAGTAATAATTATCACCTGAGGTTATTATGGTATATTGATGAAATTTTGTCAGTGTCATCATTGGTCCCTAAGTGCTTGATGTTGAGAAAATCAGCTCTTTGTGTCCTTCATTTTTGTTACAGGATGTGCCAGAAGTGACTAAAGCAGGGGTAGGCAACCTTTCCCCTTTAAGGGCCGAGGGACTTCAGCTCCCAGAAGCCTCAGCCATGTTGGCCAATAGTCCCATGTTGGCCAATAGCTCCTGGGATTCTGGGAGCTGAAGTCCCTCGGCCCTTAAAGGGGAAAGGTTGCCTACCCCTGGACTAAAGTGTAAGATGGAGAAGATAGAGGCTTGGATAGTGATAAAGTTCCTGCACTTGAAGGGTAATAGTGCCCAGCAAATTCATGATGAGATGATGGTATTTTATGGAAATGATTGCTCATCTTACAACACTATTGTGAGGTGGAAAAGGAATTTCCAAATGGGTCTCATGTCCCTCACAGACGAGCCAAGACCTGGAAGACCATCATTGATGGACAGTGTGGCCACAGTAAAGAAAGTGGAGTGTTTAATCCTGGAAGACAGACGAACAACCATCCAGATGATCATGAATGAAACTGGTCTCAGTTATGGTAGTGTGTGGAAAATTATTGATGACAAACTGCACATGTCTAAGGTCTCTGCACACTGGGTTCCACGTTTGCTAACCCCTTTCCAAAAACAAACACAGTGTGACCTTTCAAGACAGATGTTGATGCTGTTTGAACAGGGTGAAGAGATTTTTTGTTGTTGTCTGGTAACCATAGATGACTCTTGGATCTATCAGTATGATCCAGAGACCAAAACCATGAGCATGGAGTGGAAGCATGCCGATTCCCCTCCCCCCAAAAAGGCAAAGGTCCAAAAGTCAGCAAGGCAGGTCGTGTTCTCAGCTTTTTGGGACTGTCATGGAGTCATTCTCACAGATTACCTTGCAAAGCGACAAACCATCACTGGCACATACTACAACAATCTTCTGGACAAGTTGTGAGATGCTCTGAAAAAGAAATGCCGCGGTATGCTTTCCAGAGGCATTCGTCTCCTAGCTGACAGTGCATCAGCGTACTCATCTCATGTTGCAATTAACAAAGCAAGGGGATGTGGCTTTGAGATCTTGCAGCATCCGCCTTATTGTCCTGTAAAGTAAAGTCACACCAATTGACTTTTTCTTTTCCCCAGAAATGAAAAATCTGTTGCGGGGTCGCCAATTTGACAACACAGATGACGTCATTCATGAAGTGGAAGAGTGGTTTAAAGCGCCATCTGCAGACTTTTACAATATTTGGAGGGTATTTGGAGGGTCAAGAAACACTGGGAGAAATGTGTAAATCTGGAGCGTGACTACGTAGAGATAAGTTAACAGCAACAAATCAAAACAAACTTTCTGTAAAAAAATTTTTTTCACATTTTTTTTATTGATTAAAAACAAACATGTAACAATTAGACATAAAAACATAAAAACACATGAAACACATGACACATAACAGTTAGACATTTCAAACAAATAACACCTAACATAAACAATAACATTTACCTACCGACACTACAACTACTTTACATAATACACAGTACATACATGAACTTCCAGAACGTGAATTAGGTCTTCTAAATTGATATTACTCAACTATCCCCTATTATAAGTTCTTGCCACTTAAAAATTATATACTTTTTTTTTAAGTAAAATTCTTTACTTATTACTTTCCCCTTAATTCAATACCTGTACTCTAACACATCTAAATAAATTTTCTCTGTAAAATTTTTTAAAGGTGATAATTAAAACTTTATGATACTCCCTTGTACAGATTGTGGTTGCATCTGCATTGCAGAAATAATCCAGGTTGACACCACTTTAACTGCCATGCGTCAATGCTATGGAACTCTGGAAATTGTAGTTTGTTGTGACACTAGAACTACTTGACAGAGAAGGCTAAACGGCTCACAAAGTTACAGTTCTCAGAATTCCATGGCATTGAGCCATGGCAGTTGGAAGTGGTGTGAACCTGGATTATTTCTGTAGTGCAGGTGCAGCCTGTGTCTTTTTGCATTCTTCTCTGATAAGACCCCTGGTTTCAACCCAGCGTTCTTCTGGTTCCAGAACCTTTCTTTACATGGTCTTTAAATTCTAAAGGGATGTTCTAAGATTGCATTTCGGCACTGTAATTGATTCAATGTATTTTTAAAAGCATTTCTATAATTTGTTTATATTAGTAGTACATAGTCTGTGCCACAATCTTTTTGTGACCTTGTCTTTGCAGAGAGAATGGAGCTTCCTCATCTTCTTCTTCTAACAGGCATACCTCCGTTTAAAAAGTCTCTGACAAAAAGCTCATTTTTACAGTCTCTTCTTGCCCTTGTTCCCTTTTCCTCTTGTCCTTTGTTTAGTTGTGCATTTTTTAGCAGCACCGACATTGGGAGGTAGGTGAGTGAAGAAGGGCTGGAGAAACACAAGCTTTGAGTGTTGAGTTGCAGCAGCATGTCTGCAGTAGACAGTTCAATAAAAAATTGAACTGGGAAAGAGTGGTATGCTATTCTGTCTGATCCTACTGTAGCTCTCTGTGCCTACCTACAACAGCTGCCTCCAGAATCCCTTACTGGGTATGGGTGAACAGCAACACAGAAAGAAAAGGGGAAACCAAATAAGTTGCCCTCACCAGCTACCCCCCTCCCCCAGCAAGTTAAGGAAACAGATCTATATATCTGGCCACCAAGATGGGAACCATAAAGAACTGGAGGCTGGTGAAAGAAACAAAGCATTCCTGGTTACATTTTGGAAGAAACTTTCACATGGTCTTTAGAAGGTTCAAAATATTTTGTTTACTTATGCAAGGCTTACCTGGTTATGCATGCCTATTAGTTTTGGGTAAAATTTTTACTGCTATATATTGCTCTTCTTTTTTTGGTGCAGGAACTTGTCATTCTTTCCATCTTATTTTGGCCTCTGGTACATGCTTTTTTGTTAAAGAAGATTTGCCCAGGAATCCATCTCCTTTGTTAACTGAAGCATATATTGTAGCCTATTTGTTTTCTTTATTGGCCATCTGGTTACATTTATGCATACAGTCATCTGTTCAGCTGCCTGCAGAATCTGTTTGCAAGGAACAAACTGTTGGGATCAGAACATTTGATAAGTTTTTTTAATGGAGTATTTATACCCCGCTCTTCAGCCAAAAGGGTATCAGAGCGGCTTACAAATGGTTAATTCGACATTTCCCTGCCCTCAGTCTTTCAATCTAAAAAGACAAGACACAAAAGGAGAAGGGAATGGTGGTGGAAGGGGATCAAGTCCAGCTGCTTTTCTCTCTCAAGCCTGGACCAGTTGCTCTCCTGCTCTCAACTAAAGAAACTTAATGCAACCATTAATATTGTTTTACATATGAAATAATGGCTGTGTTCATCTGGAATATGAGTATCCTAAGGGATCTTGCAGCACCTTTGAGACTAAACAGATGGGCCAGAGCACCCTGGGACCATGGCAACCAAATGCTGTAGTCCCGTTGCTGGCTCCTGTCACAGTCCCAAATGGACTGTGACAAGGAGCAGAAAAGATCCGCTCCTTCTGGGGCCAGGTTTGGGCTGCCTTAGGCAGCCCGGGAGCAACCGTGGAGTGGCTTCTGCATGGGTTGGGGGCCTGCGTCATCTAAACACCACACCCCCAAGCCACGTGGAAGCTGGCTTAAAAAGTCCATCTGTTTCGGGCCCAACTGAGCAAAAGAAGTTGTAGCATAAACTTTCGCAGACTTGAGCTGCATCTGCACTGCAGATGTAATCCAGTTTGATACTGCTGCCCTGACTCAATGCTATGGAATTCTGAGGTTTGTAGTTTTGTGAGATATTTAGCTTTCTCTGTCTGAGAGCTCTAGTGCCACAACAGACTAGTGTAGATTCCACCTTGATCTACTTCTCCTTGCAAGTCTGTGAAAGCTTATGCTATAACTTCTTTTGCACATTTAATCTCAAAGGTGTCACAAAAACAAGAATATGAGAGAGAACGATTTTGGGGCTGAACAGACCGGCATAAAGAGCTGACCTGGAGGAAGAGTGGGGGCGTGGCGACCGCACACTGGCTGCCCCGACTCTGCCCCCATGTCGTTTTCACACCGTGCACCCCACTGCATGGTGGGAGGCATCAGGGAACTCCCTTGGCACAGTGTCCACACACGCTGGGCCAAAGGAGCACTGAAAAGCTGCTGCGACAGCGGCAAGGGCAGCTTTTTGCCGCAACAACAACGACAACAATATATTTTATTTGTATCCCACCCCTCTGTCAAACAGTCGGGGTGGCTTACAGTAGTAAAAATTCATACAGTATATTAAAATACAATCCAAAATCCCCAAAACCTTCCCACCCCTTTAAAAAGTATTAAACCAATAATAGCATTAAAACATAATAAAACATCAAAATGAACAAAAATCCTTGAACAAATAGACAATTGTAGACAGAGCAGCGATTGCAGCCAAAGATAGGGGGGGAAAAAGGATGAGGGGACTCTTGAGGCATTTGCCAGCTCTTTTTAGTGTGGCAAAGCACTGGATTGGGGCTGAAGTGTGCAGTTGCCGTGACCCTAATCTGGCAAGCAAAGGGGCGGTGGCAAGTGGTCTGTACAGCCCCTTTGCTAACTTTATTTTAAAGTGTAACGCAAGGTAACCTGTCAAAGCTTCTGTGGATAAAATGTTTGGAAAATGAATTCTAATGTAAAGACTTTGTTGACATTTGGATATATTTGTATGTGTGATTGCTGGAGATTAAAATGAAAATGGACCAAAAATGCATTCTCTTCATATCTTCTGGATTCTATGGAAAGCATGCTGGAACAAGAGTATTCACATAACTTAAAAGTGTACTTTTCTGAAGCATTTATAAATAATTTCACTTATTTACCATCTTGCTCTGTCTGTGAAAAGAACAGACTTGATTTACTGTGGTGGATTCAGTTGCATGAGATTCTAAAGCTCTTAGAATCAGTTGCTTAAAGGAAATGGGCAAAAGTCCCATGAAGCTGAGTTTTCACATGGAGCAGATGAGTCACACTACCTTGCAATTGTTTTAGTGCATGCCCAGAAATGATTACAAAACACTGTGCTCCAGTGGTAGTGTGGTGATAGCGGTCCAGAAGGTGATCTAAGTCAGACATACATGCCCTCAGAATAACAGGTCTTGAAACAGAAGTCCCAGAGGCAAATTAAAAATGAAATAGATGTAAGGCTTATGTGGAAATTGTTCCACATCAATGTACAGAATGATGAGGAAAATGTTGCTTGGATAAAGATTCAGTACTTCACAGATTATATATTTTTAAATGATTTGGAATGTCGATTATCTCTCCTTTGTTTTAGCGTGTACCCACTGTCTAGACACACACAAGTGAAGATATCTACAAATTGCCGTTTTTATTCCCTTTGTGTTGTGGAATTGGCATTATGAAAAGATTTACAGGATATCGTGTGTAGCCTAGAGAGCCATGATGTCATTGATCCCTTGTGTACTTTTGCTTCAAATCCCAATAAACCAGACCAGAAATTCTTCCGTTGGGAAGAATACTACTGGATCAAACCATAGTCATACCTGCCTCAGTGTCCGGCTTCCCAGAGAGGGGCCAGCCAGATGCCTATGAGAAGTCCTGTGACAGTGCCTAAAGGCACCAGGCCATTGCTGCTGCTGTTCCCTATGAATAGATATTCTGAAAATAGAGGAAGACATTAACATCCCCCCACATGTATCTACTCAAATCCTAAAATCATGCATGGAGATGCTTTCTGGGTGTCCTTGCTAAAAATTAGGTGTGATGGGTGTTTATGGGGAAAGGGGGCTTTTTGAACATGGCCTTTACAGAGAGTGCCTGAGATTCTCTTTGATCTTCCCAGAACCCAATTTTCGGAGAAATTTAAATGTATAGACCTGAACCTTATGACTAATTCATAGAATCATAGAATCATAGAGTTGGAAGAGACCGCAAGGGCCATCCAGTCCAACCCCCCTGCCATGCAGGAACTCCCAATCAAAGCATCCCCAACAGATGGCCATCCAGCCTCTGCTTAAAGACTTCCAAGGAAGGAGACTCCACTACTCTCCGAGGGAGTGTGTTCCACTGTTGAACCGCCCTTACTGTCAGGAAGTTCCCCCTAATGTTGAGGTGGAATCTCTTCCTGGAGCTTACATCCATTGTTTCGGGTCCTAGTCTCTGGAGCAGCAGAAAACAAGCTTATTCCCTCCTCAATATGACATCCCTTCAAATATTTAAACACGGCTATCATATCACCTCTCAACCTTCTCTTCTCCAGGCTAAACATCCCCAGCTCCCTAAGTTGTTCCTCATAGGGCATGGTTTCCAGACCCTTCACCATTTTAGTTGCCCTCCTTTGGACACGCTCCAGTTTCTCCATATCCTTTTTGAATTGTGGTGCCCAGAACTGGACACAGTATTCCAGGTGAGGCCTGACCAAAGCAGAATAGAATGGCACTATTACTTTTCTTGATCTAGACCAGGGGTAGGCAACCTTTCCCCTTTAAGGGCCGAGGGACTAAAGCTCCCAGAATCCCAGGAGCTATTAGCCAACATGGGACTATTGGCCAACATGGCTGAGGCTTCTGGGAGCTGAAGTCCCTTGGCCCTTAAAGGGGAAAGGTTGCCTACCCCTGATCTAGACACTATACTTCTACTGATGCAGCCTAAAATTGCATTGGCCTTTTTAGCTGCTCCATCGCATTGTTGACTCATGTTCAACTTGTGGTCCACCTGGATTCCTAGATCCCTTTCACACGTAGTCTCATTCAGCCAGGTGTCCCCCATTATATATCTGTGCTTTTCATTTTTCCGCCCTAAGTGCAGTACCTTACATTTCTCCATGTTGAATTTCATTTTGTTAGCTTTGGCCCAGCTTTCTAGTCTCTTCAAGTCATTTTGAATTTTGATCCTGTCCTCTGGAGTATTAGCTACTCCTCCTAATTTGGTGTCATCTGCAAATTTGATAACTATGCTCCCAATACTGTCATCCAAGTCATTAATAAATATATTGAATAGCACTGGGCCCAAGACAGAGCCCTGTGGCACCCCACTGATCACTTCTTTCCAGGTTGAAAAGGAGCCATTGTTGAGCACCCTTTGGGTTCGGCCAGTCAACCAATTACAAATCCATGTAACAGTTACTTTGTCTAGCCCACATTTTACCAGTTTGTTTGCAAGAATGTCATGGGGAACCTTGTCAAAGGCCTTACTGAAATCAAGATATACTATATCCACAGCATTCCCTTCATCTACCAAGTTGGTAATTTTATCAAAAAAAGAGATCAAATTTATCTGGCATGACTTGTTTCTCTGAAACCCATGTTGACTTTTTGTGATTATAGAATTATTTCCAGATGTTCACAGACTCTCTGTTTAATGATCTGCTCCAGAATCTTTCCTGATATTGATAATTCCTGTTAGAGATGACCCATTCAGTCAGTGAGATTTACCCAAGTGGTAATTTCTGTTCATCAGTTGATTTAATGGTTCTGCTGTAGTTGGGACTTCAATAATATTCAGGCCATAGAACTTTAAAATCTGTCTAAAATATCTGGTGTTGCTTTACAGTTATATGTAGTAAGAGTTTTTATAATTTATAAGCACACAAATATTGTTAATAAATAAGTAGAATAGTTGTTTCAACATTGAGTCATACAAGGGCATTACATGTAACTGGAAGTCTTATTTTTATCAAATGTGGTGGGCATCATCGCTCAGATGCCTGTCTGCTTCTTGTTGACTAGGACTTTCTTTCAGGAGCTATGAAATTACTTCATGGGAATGCAGCTGAGCAGCTACCATAGAGATGTGCCTACCAACCTCTGGGCTAGGAATGTGTTTATGGGGGGGGGGGGCAATTAAGGTCAGGGTCCCAGAAAGAAAGTGATAGAATGGAGGAGGAAGTAGAATGAAGTCCTGGGAAGAGGCATGGCCAGGAGAAAAAGAGGGAAAGCCATGGGAGTATGTCATGTACAGGACCAGTTCAGTTCAGAAATCCAGGCTTCAGTAGTTAAAAAAACAGAAAACCTTTATTTAGAAACTATAGATGTCCTCCACAGACGTAAGGTGTCAGGACTGAAACATAAACTTTAATTAAAGTGTACAGTCATTAAGACCTTTGAGCAGGCTGACATGCCATTCACACATAAAATCAAACAAATTGATTTTGCGCTTCTTTCCATGATCGCCACTCCTTTCACCTCATACTATCTGTTCTTATGAGACTGACCTTGAAACTTTCAACACATCCTCTCTTCCCTTTTCCCATCTGCTCATTAACCAGCAAAGGAATGTGAACAAAAGCCTTAATTAACTTAGGACCACATGGCCTATGATCCAGTATTAATGCCCTACAACACATTGTGAACAAGTAAAGCTATGGCAGGCAAACTGACCCTATTAACCAAGGCAAGCTGAAAGACTCAGATCCTGGACAGAGTGGGGAGGAAGCCAACATTGGGAGAAGAGGGAGGGGGGGTCAAATAGAGGAACGTTTGGAGGGAGGTAGCATTCATGTTAATGAGGAAGGGTAGGAAGTGGAGTGTTGAGAACAGCAGGTAGTGTCATGAACAGGTGGAAAAAGAACTCAAATGGGGCAGCTCTTTGTAAAAACTTCATGAGACCACAACCTTTGTCTTTTCTCCATGTTTATGTCCTCTCAATTTTCCCTAATAATGCTTTTCAGAGTGGTTCGGGCACATTTAGAGTCCTGCAACATCTAGACAGTAGATATGTTGTTGACATGGAAGACTTTGGGGGACTTTAAATGTCCCTTTCCTAGTCTCCTGAGCCACTTGAAAAGCTCTGTTAGAAGATATTGAGAGGATATAATAGTATATCCATGGGTCGAGATCGACTCGAGGGTAGTTAACAACAAAAATAGTATAGAAGAGCTGCTTCTTAACCTCTGTCATCACCACACAGTAGGCCTGATAATGAGCTCTCACTTATCATGAGTTTTCCTCCACCTGCATTCCAACCATCCTCCCTGTTACTTCATTGCCCTTAGTTCCACTGTCTATCAAGAAGCTACCTGACTTGTCTTTCTATTCCAGAGTGCAAACAAGGCTTTGACAGGAGCACTAACCATGCCATGTCTATCAAACGGTGCCTTTCAGTACCATATTGGCTGATCGTTTTATAACAAATTCAAAAGCAGTTGAAAAGAGTTTATGATACAGCTGTTTGTAGGTTAAAAAGTCAGAAATTTTGCTAGTTGTGCCCAAGGTCTTTGCTGCACCTAAGTAATTGGATCCTTGAGCTCCCATCACTTATTGTTCTGAAGCATTTTGAGAAAGCAAGGGCCATGTAATTCTTCCTATGTAGTAAGCAAAGAGTATTGTATTGAGCAGGAGTGGGAAAACCTTGCTTCTCAATATATATACATTTGTGGGGGCCTGGACTGTTCTAGTCCCAAGAGAGGTCTCTTCTCACAGCAGGAAATCAATTGGAAACAGGCACACCATGTCTTCCTCCAAATAAATAAAGAAAGAAGAAGAAGAAGAAGAAGCTTTTCATGAGTCTAAAACAGCCGAGGGTGGAGGGAAGCTATAGACACATGGGGAAACATTGTGTCAATTAAAAACAAAAAGTAAAAATGGGAGTGGGGGCACGGTGAGCATTCAGCTCTCCAAGGTCTGATGGAAGGTCATTGTGGACTGCCAACTCCTGGCAGTTGTCCACAACTAGCTTAGTCTCAAAGAGCTAGAGGAACAATGATTAATGCTGCCAAAGTAAACATGCAGCAGTCAAAGTAATTACTCTTCTGCATTTGTGAGTGACTGAAACTTGCTTTCAAATTGAGAATATCAAGTTGGGAAGATGCTTACTTTCTGGAATGACCTTAGCTTTTAGCAAGTTGTACGGTACCATTGACATTTAAATCTGCTGGAAGTAAAAAGTTCTCCAGTCTGATTGTTTAAGGCAACAGTGGATATAGACAGTCTATATATTTAAGCATGCCATTTGAGTTTAAATGTTTTGGCTGCCCTCAAACCAGGTGGGCAATTGGTGGCCCTCAAGACAGTGTTGGATAGTATTTCTCATCATCCTTCACCATTGACTATGCTGGCTAGGGCTAATGAGAATTGCAGAATTGAGGGTCAGATGTTGCCCATTCCTGTCTTAAACAACAGTTATGGTACAAATGTGTTGTGCATATTGCTCTTTCTCTGCTTATTTTTAGACAAATGCTCTGGTTCTTCTCTAATATTAACTAATGGAAATTAAGATCTTGGGGGTAAAGGGAAAATAATAAAATTATTTTATTTATAAAATTAAATTAAATTCCAGACAGGGAACACTATGATACTGTGCTTTTGTGTTACATTTGTCCTTGGTCATGATGTGCAATGCTTTTATAATTGCTTACCGCTGTTTTATAGGTAACATTTCCCCCCTTAAACTGAAGTTATATATTTATAAAAAGTAATTTAGAGTTGTCATTTTGTATTCTTTAAAAATACAGGTTTATTTGCATTGCACATTGCAGAATGGAAAAGAGAAAGAGAGTAAAAAGTGTGAAACCATAGCCTTGTATGGTATCTACATAACATGTACTTCATGTTCTCTCATTTGGGTGAAGTAATGCTGTACAGCATACAGTACATAAATTTAGTTTTGTTTGACACTTAAAAAAAAATCCCAAAGTTAGTAGTATACTGAAGTAAAACTGTGAGTAGCAATCCTTCTCCAAAGTACCTACATACTAAAAATTCAGTTTCATTTCTGTTATGGCTTGTTGAACTTCAACTATGTGGGTTTCCTAAGTATTGTACACAGAATCAACATTGGCAGAGTTGAAAACCCCCGACAAAGAATGCAAGAGGTTTCAGTGCAGGCTGAGAGAACCATTAATTTGTAGGTTTGGCTGAAGTTACCGTGCAACCTTAAAAAGATGCTCACAATGTGCTAAACATCCTTTCTCTTCTCTATGTGTCAAAATAGATTACTTATTAATAACTGAACAGTTAAGCTTACTGATTTAGTATGAGGTCTAATGTGAGTGCAGCAGTCATGTTTGCTAAAATTGTTCGGTTGTAGCTTCATTTATTCAAAGATGACCTAATACAATCCTGATGTGAGACAGGATGGTACAGAATGAGGATCTAACCCTGTAATCTAAGTGTGGAGAAGCTGTAGCCTTCCAGAGGTTGTTGGACTCTAAATCTCATCAGCCCTTGCTGAGATGGCTAATGGTCAGGAATGATAGGAGAAGTCCAACATTTGGAGGACTATAGGTCTTCCATCCATGCTACAGTACCTTAATGGTACTCTGCTAAATGCTGTCTTGTATACTTCTATACCTAATTAGATGTAAGCTTGCTATGGGAGATTCTACATTAAACTGTAATGTCCCCCCCATCTCTCCCCAACCTACAAGGCATTTTTAAATGAATAGTTTTATGTCCAAATCAATACTCAGTCTTAGCTTCTGGACACCCAGAAGAGACAAATGGGTACAAAATTTAATCAGTAAGGCAAGAACCCAAGTCCAGACTAGAAGCTAATGAAATATTATCTAGACATAGTATACTGCCAGACAGTATTAATTAATATATAAACATTCCTAGGGGTTTCATAAACTACTAGTTTTTCCAGGGGTGTGGGGAGTTGTTGTTTTTACAAAATCTCTCTCATAGATGCTGATATAGAAGCAGAATTTTATCTATAGTCAGAAGCTAGATTAATTTCTGAGGAAATTTCTACCAGGGCTGAAAAGTGTAAAGTTCTGAAAAGCATGTCACCTGCCCTAGGAAACCTCTTAATTTACTCTTAATTTACTCCACTATACAGATCTATGATCTTTTTAATGAAGGGGGTAGTTGCCCTAAAAAAATGTTTGGAACAGAGATGGACTCCCAGCATCCAGGGGGGCATTTTTTCCTTTGACAGGACCCATCAAAAGAAAACTGGAAGTGGCCACAAGCTACCTTCCAATTCTGTCAAACTTCTTTTGGAAGTAAGAAAGCAAAACAAGGTATGACTGTGTGCATGTCTGCACCTTCTTCTAAAGCAAGGGTGGTCAATGCTGGAGTTATGGTGTCAATGCTGCTAGGGTAGCAACACATGTAGATGTGTTTGCAAGGTTATATTCATTGTTATAGATTTTATTTTTATTTTTAATTCTCTGGTATCCTATATCATTACTTAGCTATATCTATAACTGGGCAATATTTTGTAGTGATACAATGCACATGAAGAGCCACCTGTTGCAAGAGAAGATCTATTCAGAGCAAGAAGGATGATGATTCCACTCCTTCCTGACAGCAAGCATGGCTGTGGACAAGGACTTAGAATAGAGGCCCTTCTGATTGTTGTAGTTTTGTTCATTGGCAAGAGGGAGATGGAAACTTCATCCTCCTTCTGCCAAGATTGGAAACTGAACAGGCCTACTTTGCCTGATTTGACAGCTGGTTCTTAAGGTGGGCTGGGGTGGCATTTATATAGGTTGACAGACTACATAGTCTTACTGAATATAAATCATTTCTGAATCTGTAACTCTATGTTATAAATCTGTAACTGCAATTATTAAAGGCAAAGGTAAAGGCTTCCCCTTAACATGAATGTCTAGTCATAACCAACTCTAGGGAGTTGTGCTCATCTCTGTTACTAAGCCAAAGAGCCAGTGTTGTCTGAAAACAACTCCATTGGTCATGTGGCCAGCATGACTGCACAGAATGCTACCTTCCTGCCAAAGTGATACCTATTTATCTACTTGCATTTGCATGCTTTCGAACTGCTAGGTTGGCAGAAGCTGGGACTAGTGACAAGAGCTCACCACATCACGCAATGCTTGCTCCTCGAACCGCCAACCTTCTGACCTTACGATTGTCAGAATTGACATCTTAACCACTCAGCCACCACATCCCACTGCAATTATTAACCTCATCTTGAGGGATCAACAGCTGCATCTCCCTTCCCAAGTTCAAAATGGTCACCCTTCTTACTTTCTGGATCAAGGAGACTGGTATTGAAAAAAATTGCAAAATAATCAGCAGAAAATTATGGAGGAAGTGGTGAAGTAGAGGGTTTTAGGACAGAATTAAATGGAGAGAAGAGATGCTGTAGACATCAGGAATTAACATGAATCAGTGATGTATAATAAGTCTGTCTGGCCAAAGAAATGGCATCAGAGAGAAAAAAAGGATTAAATTATAATGAATATAATCTGCCCACAAACGCTTAGCTGCATGAGAGCAGGAACAAAGATACCAAATATTGGGAGTAAGCTATGGCTAAGGCTTAGAGGGAGGGACCATGGTGTTGACAAAGGGGCAAAATTATCAAGAGTTGCTGCTTGATGGGGTTAGCTCCCATCACTATTCCCAGGTTCCGCCAACCTAGCAGTTTGAAAGCATTCAAATGTAAGTAGGTAAATAGGTACCACTTTGGTAGGAAGGTAAACAGTGTTCTGTGCAGTCATGCTGGCCACATGACCCACAGGGTAGTCTTTCACAACTCTGGTTCTTTGGCTTAGTGACAGAGTTGAGCACTGCCCTCTTGTCAACCTTGTCAAAGGGGAATACTTTTACTTTTACTATCAAGAGTTGAGGATAAAGTTGAGTTAAGAGACAACAGAGTCCAGAGAACAAACAGAATTAAAGGGAGGCAATGATGAGACCAAAGCCTGAGAAAAGGCTTCAGGAGAAAATACCAGTCATTTCACTTCAATCCACAATTCAAACTTGTATATAGCAGAAAAGTTTCCATTTATAAACTATCAGAATGATAGTAGTGTCAGTATCTGATAGTATCAGATAGCATCAGTATCAGTGCCTGCAGAATGCACTGGCATCATGCAAGAAATATTCTTAAGACTAAATATATGTTTTCCATTTGTCTAGTGGCAAGTCCCCACTCAATCACAAAGCTTCTTCAGTGACATTGGGCAAGTTAATATCTCTTGTCCTTTAAGATAGTGTGAGCTACATGCCACATGTGGCCATTCAGAACCTCTTCAAATTCCCTAGATTCCTCCAATTTTTCTAAAAAAAAAACCAGGCTGGTTTGGGGATAATTTTTGCCCCTAAACCACCCCAGTTCTCCAGAAACTGCCTAAGAAGGCAACAGTTTATTCTCCTACCCCCACCAAAAGACCCCCAAAAGAACAAAAAAATTGGCCTAAAATTAATCAAAATAGGAACTGGAAGTGACATCATGTCACTTTGGAAATGCTAAAATGTGCTGTTGCATGGAAGATGGGGGATGGCCTCTGCACTGTTTGTAGTTGCCCACCCCTGCTGTAACACAATTAAAAAATGGAAAGGGAAAGAAATTATGAGTTAGAAACTATGATTGACCAAGTTGAAATTGTCCTGGAAGCTAATATTTGCAGGCACTGAGATGTAGTTTCTCAGTGCTAGGGTAAAAAAAAGTACAGTACGCCCTTGCTATCTGCGGGGGATCCATTCCAGACCTTCCACCATGGATAGCAAAAAAGCAGGACCTTAGGTTCTGTTCTGTTCAATGGGTGCATGCCCCCGCTTGCACCACCCCGTGTGTGTGCACGCACCCATTGAAAAAGTCGGGGCTTGCCATCCATGGAAGCTCAAACCGCGAATGGCAAGCCCATATTTGGTGTGGGTATGCTGTATTCTAAAATAGAAAGCAGCAAATTGTTATGACAAGATCTAAAATCCCACATATTTCAGAGCAAAATACCTTGTGTACTCTGAGATTTTTTTATTGGTCATAGAGAGTATTTTGCTTCTCATAGAAGAACTTTTTACTTGGTTCATTGGTGAGTTGTGGCTTACATTTGATGAACTGAGAGTTTGAAGAGATTGTAGATAGTATGATCCTGTAACAGTTACCTGAGAGTATGTCCTATAGAAAATTATTCTGATTAGACTTAATTCTGATTAGTACTGAGCTGTAAATATATCTCTGGTATTATGTGCGTGTATGTATGTATGTATGTTTGTGTTTGTGTTTGTGTGTGTGTGTATATATATACATACATAAGCCATTTTCTTTGCTTATTTTATTTCATTTTTATTTTCCCTTCCCACTAAAAATAATCTTGAAGGTGGCTAACAATATTAAAAACAAATTCATTTTCCCAGCCCTTTAAAACAAGTTAAAAAGCAATCAGGAAACATATGAAGTCGAAGGCTTTCACGGCTGGCATCCATGGGTTTTTGTGGGTTTTTCGGGCTGTGGGGATGAAAATCCCTAAAAGCCCACAAAAAACCAATCAGAAAACAAATTAGACAGTAAAAGTAAGAAAATCATTATAACATAACTTCAAATAATCACAGCATTTTTATGCTTCAGAAATGTGTTCTGAAGATTGTTTTGAGATTTTCCTCTGTATCAGAGCCAAATATATTCAGATGTAAAACATTTTCTTTGTGACAAATGGTTCTCGCTAAATTCTTATATAACATTGTGCTGTAATGTGTTCACTTTGATTGTTATCCGATCTGAACAGCAGGGGGCTGCATTTACCAAGAATGAATATTTATTTATGCCTTTTCCCTTCTGTGATTTTTAATAATTGCGATCAGTGTGAGATAATGGTTTTTGTGTTTTCTTGTTATCTTAATGAACAAACAAAATCACTGCTAATATAATCATTCATATGCTTACTTTGCATATGTGTTTCTTCTTCTTGGGCTTTAAAGGGGATGTGAAATGCTTTTGCTACGCTGTGTTGTTGTTATGTGCCTTCAATTCAACTCTATGATTACCCCCTCATAAGGTTTTCTTGGCAAGGTTTGTTCAGAAGAGGCTTACCACTGACTTCCTGTTAGGCTGAGGGAGTATGGCTTATCCAAGGTCACCTGGTGGAATTTCCATGGCTGAGTGGGGATTTAAATGCTAGTCTCCCAGAGTCCTAGTCCAGCACTCACACTACTGCACCATCCTTGCTCCCTCATAGATAGCTTTATCATGTTGAAATTCTGCACTTGGGTTCAGTCCAGAATTCTTGGTCTGGTCCTTGAAAAGTTACTCTTGAGGGCAAAACATCTTGGGATGTTTTGTGATGAATCAGGCCATGGGTGGACTTCAGTAGGACTGTGAAACTGGGGTGCTATTCAGATGGTGTAAATAATCCTGTTAGAACATGGGTTTAATCTGTGTTGTTCACATGAATTTCGAATACATCTGATTAAGCTTTCTTGGGGGGCTGCCAAAACCTCCACAAAACTTGGGATAATCTTGTTTTGTTTTGTTTTGTCTCTCCCCCCGAAAGATTCACATTGTCAACTGTGTGAATAACCAATGTGGATAGACCTAGGATAAAATGGACAAAAACTCTGCATGTCTTGCATGTGTTTTGAATGCATCTGCATCATCGACTCCATCTATATTCACAATGCTGACAACTGTTCTGTTTTTTAACAGAACACACAGAGATGTGCATAGATGTGGTTCTGTTAAAAAAAAATAGTATGAACAACAAATTGGGAATGCATGAGAGAGATTATTTACATAGTCACGTTGCAAAACAAACCATGTAGATAACCCCTGGGAGAATTGAATAAAGCCATCATGTATATGTGGGAGTACCTTTCCACTTGTGCAAGGCATAGCTACATCATGCATATTTGCAGGCATGTAGCAAGTTACTAAAATAATTCTAGAGGTTTGTGTAATGGGCATGTAGTTCGTAAGGTTTTGCTTACTATTTAAACATTAATTACATTTATATCTCATGTTTCTGCTAAAAAAAAGCAGTCAAGGTGGCTAAAAAGAGAATTAAACTAAGAGGTGAAGCTGATGGATGAGAAAGTGTGGCCTGAGGCTGGTTCAGCTGCAGGCAGTTTGGTATATGGTGACCACATGGCCTGCTTCGAAAACGGGCCACTGACGGTGGACCCAGGTTGCACCACCAGGATCTGGATTATCCCAGCTCCTTTTTGCTCTGATCTAAAGGACTGGAGCGTGGACTTGGTGTGGCTTCTGGCTGCATTGGAGACGTGAGATGGCGAGCTTCCAATGCAGCCAGAAGCTGCTTCTTTTGGCCTCTTTGTTTCAGGCCTAAGTTAAGAACAGGCAATTAAAAGCATTAAAATTGTCATACTAATCAGTGACATGAAAAGACTTGAAAAGGTCAGTTTGAAGAGATGCGTGTCGGTAACAACAGTGGGAACTTGTTAACAATTTCACACTCTGGAGAAATCTTCCAGAAATCCTTTCCTCTGTGATATTACTTGACTGATGTCCATTTGTGTCTAGAGCGGGTTGGGATGGCCCTTATTTCTTTTTCTAGGCAGAATAGGTTTTATGGCCAGTATATATACATAAATGATCACACTGGTTTGTCCTGCCTACCCACTCTGTATCTTACATGTGTCAAAGGATAACTAATTTGAGAATTTCTTTGTACATATGAAGAGTTCATATTTCCCTCAGTTACACTTCTTTAGTCTTCTATATTTTAATAGACATGTTGGAAAAGTGTGACATACAACTCAGATTAGCTTCTGAGCTTTGGTGGTATATTTCCTACATATCTCCACTGCAATATATTTAGTTGTAGACTAGTTTGTATGTGTGACCACTGAATACTGATTTTCAGATACTGTGGTAGTAATAGCAAAGAGACTTTTATAATGAATGCAGGGTGAGTCTCCCTTATCTGAAATGCATGGGACCAGAAGTGTTTTAGATTTCAGATTTTTTTTTATTGGGATTTTGGAATACTTGTATGTGCATATATGTACATAGTGAGCTGTCTTGGGGATGGGACCCAAGTCTAAAAACAGACATTTATGTTTCATATACACCTTATACACATAGCCTGAAGGTAATTTTATACAATTTTTAAAATACTTTTGTGCATGAATAAAAGTTTATGTACACTGAACCATCAGAAAGGAAAGGTGTCACTATCTCAGCTACCCATGAGAAAGTTTTGGTTTTTGGCATATTTTGGATTTTGAAATTCTGGAGAAGGGAGACTCAACCTGTAAAAGTCCATTTGTGTGAACTGTTATGATATTCTCTTAAATTGATAAGTTTGATCATGCCCCATAAATTAACATCTAGTTTCTTCTTGACTCTTACTGATTATTCTTCTTACAGTATATCTTTTGCATCAATTTTGAGTTTCAGTCAAATTTTATTGCAGTGTGTTAAGGATTATAAGTTTCATGTGCTATATTGTAATAGTTTATTAAAATTTTGTTTCATTTAGGTCATCTAAGGTAATCAAAGGACACTAGGCATAATGTGTTCAACTTACAATTGAACTGACAGAATTAAAATGTACTATATAAAATGGCAGGAGTTTTTATTTTCAAGTGGTGGAAACGTTTCAGAAAGTTCACTGCATATGCATGTTTACAATAAAAGAAATTCCAGGGCACTCTGTTCTTTCCAAGATAAGCAGAACCAAACTGCTTTGTGATGTGCCTGCCAGCTTGTGTTCCTGTTAGTCTGCTACTTATTGATAATCCTAGCCATTATGTGAAGCTCTACTGCATGAAATGGATAAATTATGTTGGAGTCTTCTCCCCCCCTTGAACTGTAGCCAAATTTGTATTCCTTGTTTATTTTCCTTATATATTAAGACTCAGATTTAAACATCCAGACAGGTGAAAACATTGCTCAAGGTAAAATTCTTGAACTTATTTTCTGAGAATAGAAGTACCCTTCTCAACAACCTGAGGCACAACTCAGCATCTTAATCTTGTGAATCAAAGAGGAAGGTCTTCAACCCCTTACGAAAATGGGTGAGATCCTCCTCCAGGCATAGGTCCAAAGGAAAATTGTTGCACAGATGCAGAACCAGATCGTGAAAGACTTGTGGCCTTGACAGGGCTTTGTGTGTCAGTGGAACAAACTAATCGTTTGCCTGTGGATCTTAGATTCCTAGATGTTGCATACCATATTAGCCAAACTATGAGGTACTATACATTTTTATTCTGAAAAAAATATATCCAAATGTTTTAGTATGCTATGTTTTGAGAGAACAAGGCTTCATCTACACTGCAGAATTATTGCCGTTTGACACCCCATTAACTGTCATGATTTCATGCTATGGAATTTTGGGATTCTGGGATTGTGAGATATTTAGGGCCTTTGCAGACTGCCAGAAATAGTGCAAATTGAGTCCACTTTAAGGGTTAGGGTTAGTGCTAGGGAATCATGGGAATTGTGTTTTTTTTCTGAGACATTGAGCCTTCTCTGTCAGAGAGCTCTGGTGCCACAATAAAATACAGTCCCCATGATTCCCTAACCCTAACCCTTAAAGTGGACTCAATTTGTACTATTTCTGGCAGTCTGCAAAGGCCCTTAGTCTTCTGTGTAAGAGAGCTCTGGTGCCACAACATACTACAGATCCCAGGATTCCATAGCATTGAGCCATGGCAGTTAAAGCAGTGTCAAACTGCATTATCCTACAGTGTAGATGCAGTCCAAATGTTTAATATCCCATCAGTTCTCTGTAGTTGACATGATGCATGAATTTCAGTCAGAGCCCTTCAATACTTACTATTCAGAGCACCTGAAAATCAGATTGACTTGCACTGTTTTTTATATAAAATATCCAGGTGTAGCCGTGTTAGCCATATAGCAAATCCAATCCAATCAAAAATCCACCAAACAGTGATACCTTTATTGGCCGACCAAAATATGCAGTATACAGATTGCAACATATATATATTGTGCATTTTGATTGGCCAATAAAGGTATCACTGTTTGGTGGATTTTTTATTGTTTTTTAAATGGTTAACCATTTGAATTGGTTTTGAAATAGCATCTTCTTAAAAATGTTATTGCATTTTGTAATACATACAGTGTAAATGTTGGTGCATATTTAGTGTGTTCTCTTCTCAGCTGACATTTTCAGCAAAGCTTCCTGGATATTACTCCAGAGAATTCTGTACCTTTTCTATATAAATTGCTATGACAACACTGATGCAAGAAATATTCCTCCAGGAACCTCACTGTGTCAAGCAATCACTTGAAAACATTTTCATTCTGTTGTATACTGCATTAGGTTAATAAAACGACCCTGCAAAGATAACAGAATAAATACTCAAAGTGTCTGTTTTACAAGGAAATGAGAGTTAAATGTATATAATATATCCTTGGAGAATATTACGCTGAAAAGCTTTGTCTAAGTGAAATCTCAGACATTATTTCTAAGTATTTTAAGAGTCATAAACAACATGTAGTCTAATTTAAAACAGAGCTAATTTTTTTAAAGTTGTGTAAAACAAAAATGCCAGATCCAAAAGTATGCAGTACTGCTTAACATATAGTGGCCCCTTGGTATCTGCTGGGATTTGGTTCCAGGCCTCCCATGGATACCAAACTCTGTGGATGCTCAGGTCCCATTAAATACAATGGCATAGTAAAATGGTGTCCCTTATATAAAATGGCAAAATCATGGTTTGCTTTTTGGAATTTATTTATTTTAAAAATATTTTCAAGCTGTGGATGATTGAATCCATGGATGAAGAATCTGTGGATAGGGAAGGCCAATTGAATTTCCAACTGAAATCTAAAGACTTTATCTTTGTGCTTGTTTGGGTTATAGCTTGGGGGAAAAGAACATGCTTTATATATAGAAAGTCCCATTTTTCTGGAAAATTTGTAAAATATCCTGGTTTTTCCTGAAACCCTAGAGAATTGCTGCCAGTCAGTGTTGATATTTCTAATCAGGATCAACAAATGGTTGGACTCAGTATAATACTGCTCTCTCTGTTCTGATATGATGTTTCCAAGTATTAATTAGTTCATAAGGTCTTTCAGCAATGGGTATCCCAAGCAGTTGTCTGAAAGGGTATATAGGCCAATTTACAGTGGTCTTTGGTGTCCGCTGGGGTTTGGTTCCAAAAACCTCTCTGGATACCAAAATCCATGGATGCTCATTAAATAGATTGGCATAGTAAAATGGCGTTCCTTACATAAAATTGCAAAATCAAGGTTTGCTTTTTGGAATGTATATATTTTTAAAATATTTTCAAACTGTGGATGCTTGAATCCATTAATAAAAAAAATCTGTGGATATAAAGGGCTGACTGTACTACCTTATTCTGTTTTGTATGTAAAATCAGCCTGATTACCTCTACAATAGCTATTTAGGCTGTAGGCTTATATAGGTGGGAATAAATCTTCAAGTCTGAATAAATCAGATGGGGTAATAAATAGCTGAATAACATAGGAATGATTTCTGTCCACTCCCCTTCTCCTTAGTAGAAATTCAGGGAATGCTCATGTTGCAGAAAGAAGGGGTCCAGTTCCATTAATTTATGGAGTGCAATCTAAGACCCAAGGCATAATCTGCAACTGAAAAGTATCACAAAATAAGTTACATTTTTTCCTTTCCAGATCAGTTCATTACTATATTCCTAATAGCTGTGGGCTTCCAGAAAGACTTTTCTATTATCAAAGATGTTAAAACTGTTGTAATCTGTAGAAGTGATGGAACGCTGAATAATTGAACAGTCTCATTAATGTCACTTTGGTATCTGCTAGTCTATCTTCCACAGCTTCTATGAACAAAAAATGTAGCTAACTAAAAAAGAACAAGCACAAATAGATTGTAGAAGCCAAAAGTTGTAACAACATAGTTTCTCCTGTGTGTATTCTTTCCCCTCCCTCATGTCCTGCCAGTAAATAATAAATAAATAACAATAAATAATATCTGCAGACACCATAGTTTATGATTAGATGGATTTAATAAATCAGAGAAAAGGCCAATGTGAAAACTGGCTAAGGGGAAAAAGTTGATGTAATACAACTGGTGGCTCCTGCCTCCAGGGGAGTAAGGTTGCTAAAATATCATTTGCTTTGCTAAAATAATTGTATTACCCTACTTTTTAAAAAGTAACATTCCAAGCTCATAGTAATTGCTTAAGATAATGGAAGCTTAGTTGTCCAAGAAATTTAAAGTTTGTATTAGCACTTTATTCTGTGCTAAATGAAATGCTTATACCAGCATTTTAAAATGAGCATAGAAAAAAAATGATAGAGCAGTTTACACATGATTGGAGTGATTTAATATGATCACTACATATTCACTGTTGTGCTAGTGGCTGCATTTTATAGCAGCCAATGATTTCTGATCTGTTTAAAAGCATCCTCAGATTGCAATTGTTTAGTCTGAAATTTGGTATAAGGGACTAAGATTGGCTTTCTCCCAGTAAGATAAGAATTGGTGAAGCAGGTCAAAGCTGGTAAAAGGCACTATTAATGTTACCTTAATATTAAGGGACAGTGTTTAGTCCTTGAGCAGCACCAAGCTAAGTACTTGATCATTCAGAGTGCTACTCCATCTATGATAGGTGGTCCATAATTATCAAGACAAAAGTTTAAAGATTTTTGACATCAGTATCAAGATGAGTCAGTTTGCTTCCACCACTTATCCCTCCATCATAATCTGGTGTGTCCAGCTGTACAGATGCCTTCTAGACACCTTGGCACATTCATTTTCAGCAGCCTTTCTCTGTCCCTTCACTGACTAATGGCTGTCTGATGGCAGTGGCCTTTCTGTAGAATGTTCTCCGTAGAGAACAATGTCAGTGTCTCCCCAATAACACATACTTATTTAAAATTTTCCTAGCATTTTGTATTTGCATATAGCTGCTATTTATTCACTCCCTATCTTTCCCCCAAGGAATGACATTTAAAGTGAATGCAGTCAAGGAGGCACACCTTTTTAACAATATACTGTATTTTCCGGCGTATAAGATGACTGGGCGTATAAGACGACCCCCAACTTTTCCGGCCAAAATATAGAGTTTGGCATATACTCGCCGTATAAGACGACCCCTCTTCCAACACACACCAAATAAAAAATTTAAAAACATCAGATTTGATTTCAATCGGTAATTTTAATTCAAATGCTTATGACATGCAGGGACTTAGCAGGAAAACTCTCACTTATAAACACAACAAACTACAGCTCCCACGTTCCCTAACATTTATTTCTGGAGTGTATTTTGGACCTTGCTTTTTCAAAAATAGTCCTGATTTACCATAAATGCTGCTTTAAAAATTATTTCCATTTCCCAGTTATGAGATGTTTGGGGGAAAATGAGAAAGTGTTGGGGGGAAGGACTGCCAATATACTAGGTGATGCATTCTGGGGTATGTACAATTTGCAGCCAAGCAAGTAACCCTGGCCATGTCACACACTCTCAGCCTCAGAGGATGGTAATGGCAACCCCCATTTGAAGAAGCATGCCAAGAAAACCCCTTGATAAGGTTAAAAGTCACCATTTTGACCATTAAAACGTCCTCCATTTTGAGCACGGCTAAGAAGCATGGATTTACATTTATATTAGTGTTTTTAGCTTTCTCTACCTTTTTTTCTTGTATGTCCTACATTTTTTGTAGTGACTTGTCCTCCTTTGCATTGAAGACATTTGGTCACCCTGTCTGAGTATCAGAGTATGACTCTAGAAACCAGGGTTCAAATCCTGGCTCAGCCATGGAATCCCCCTGGGTGACCTTGGGCAAGTCACACTCTCTCAGACTCAGGAGATGGCAATGGCAAACTCCACTCTGAAGAAACCTTGCCAAGCAAACACTATGAACCTGCTGTAAGTCAGAAATGACTCAAAGGCATACAACAACAACAATCTTAGATGTCACACTCTCTCAGCCCCAGAGGGTGGCAAAGGCAAATCCTGTTTGAAAAAACACATAGGAAAGAAATGATAGGTTCATGATAGGTTTGCCTTAGTGTCATCATCAGTTGGAAATAACTTGAAGATGCACAACAACAAAAACAGTCTTGAAAGTCACACTCTCTCAGCCTCAAGGAAAAGCAAAGGCAAACCCTTTCTGAACAAACCTTGCGAAGGAAACCCCAGGATAACTTCATCTTTGAGTTGCCAAAAGTCAGGAAGGACTTGAAGGCAGACAACAACAGTCTTGAAAGTCGCATTCTCTCAGCCTCAGAGGAGGCGTGTGGTCGTGGTGGGGGACTCCTTGCTGAGGGGGACAGAAGCAGTGATTTGTGGGCCTGACAAGATGTCTTGAGAGCTGTGTTGTCTTCCTGGGGCAAAGATCAGAGATGTGACAGAGAGGCTGACAAGACTGGTCAGGCCTACCGACCAATACCCCTTCCTTTTGGTCCACGTGGGAACGAACGACACAGCAAGACACAGCCTTCAGAACATCAAAAAGGATTACGAGGCTCTAGGAAAGAAGCTGAAAGAAATGGAGGCACAGATTGTCATCTTGTCTCTTCTGCCAATTGAAGGGCATGGTCCAGGAAGAGAGAGGAAGATAGCAGATGTCAACAATTGGCTCCGCAGATGGTGTCGTCGAGAACGATTTGGATTCTTGGATCATGGGCTGCGGTTCCATGAGGGCGGACTCCTGGCAAGGGATGGGCTGCATCTCACACCAGTTGGAAGAAATGTTTTTGCCAACGGTCTGAAGAATTTGATCAGGAGGGCTTTAAACTGAACTGTGTGGGGAAGGGAGACAACGTCCTGGAAGACAAAAGGACTGGAGAAAATAGTCAAACTGTCATAGAGGAAACAAGGCAAACAGTACAGGGACCCAACAGTGGGAGGCAAAAAAATGTGCACAGGCAGCAAGTAAAGGGGACACATGGTCTTAGATGTCTCTACACTAATGCACAGAGCATGGGAAATAAGCAAGATGAACTTGAACTCCTAGCACAGGGGTAGGCAACCTTTCCCCTTTAAGGGCCGAGGGACTTCAGCTCCCAGAATCCCAGGAGCTATTGGCCAACATGGGACTATTGGCCAACATGGCTGAGGCTTCTGGGAGCTGAAGTCCCTCGGCCCTTAAAGGGGAAAGGTTGCCTACCCCTGTCCTAGCACAACAAAGCAAATATGATATAATAGGCATCACTGAAACCTGGTGGGATGAGTCTCATGACTGGAATGTAGAAATAAAGGGGTATAACCTTTTCAAGAGAAACAGGACAAACAGGAAAGGAGGAGGAATAGCATTATATGTCAGGTATATTTACACCAGTGAAGAAATCCAGGACATCAATCCTGGAAGCCAAGTGGAGAGCATCTGGATAAAACTTAAAGGGGAAGGAAACAACAGGGATGTTAGTGTGGGAGTCTACTACAGACCCCCAACTCAAGCAGAAGAATTGGATGAAGCCTTTCTAGAACAGATGACCACACACTCAGAAAGGAGAAATATAGTAGTGATGGGTGACTTCAACTATCCGGATATTTGCTGGAAGTCAAACTCGGCAAAATCCTCAAGGTCTAGCAAATTCCTCACTTGCCTCGAAGACAATTTCATTGTTCAAAAGGTGGAAGAGGCAACGAGGGAGTCAGCTATTTTGGATCTGATCCTAACTAACAGGGAAGACCTAGTTAATGGGGTGCAAGTGGTTGGATCCTTAGGTGGGAGTGATCATGTCCTCCTGGAGTTTATTATACAGTGGAAAGGAGAAGCCAGGCATAGTCAGACACGCATTCTAGACTTTAGGAAAGCTGATTTTACTAAACTTAGAGAAATACTGAGGGTGATCCCATGGACAGGAATACTAAAAGAGAAGGGAGTTCAAGACAGGAGTTTCTCAAAAGGGAGATACTGAAGGCACAATTTCAAACTGTGCCAACGAGGAGGAAGAATGGGAGGTGTCTCAAGAAACCAGGATGGATGACTAAGGAACTTGCAACTGAACTATGTTTTAAATGGAACATGTATAAGAAATGGAAAAATGGGGAAATCACCAAAGAGGAATTCAAACAAATAGCTAGCACGTGTAGGGGTAAAGTCAGAAAAGCTAAAGCGCAGAATGAAATCAGGCTTGCTAGAGAGGTTAAGAACAATAAAAAGGGCTTTTGAGAGTATGTCAGTAGCAAAAGGAAAAAGAAGGAACTGGTAGGGCCACTGTGTGGAGAAGATGGCAAAAAGTTAACAGGGGACAGAGAAAAGGCAGAATTACTCAACACCTTCTTTGCTTCAGTCTTCTCAGAAAAGGCAAAGGGTGCTCAACTTGAGGATAATGGAGCAGAGGACAGAATAGGAGAATTTCAGCACAGAATAAGTAAAGAGATAGTACAGAAACATCTGGTTAATCTAAATGAATATAAGTCTCCAGGACCAGATGAATTACATCCAAGGGTATTAAAAGAACTGGCAAATGTAATATCGGAACCATTGGCAATAATCTTTGAGAATTTCTGGAAAACAGGAGAGGTCCCAGCGGACTGGAGGAGGACAAATGTTGTCCCCATCTTCAAAAAGGGGAAAAAAGAGGATCCCAACAATTATCGTCCAGTTAGTCTGACATCAATACCCGGAAAGATTCTGGAGCAGATAATTAAACAGAGAGTCTGTGAACATCTGGAAGATAATTTCATAATCACAAAAAGTCAACATGAGTTTCAGAGAAACAGGTCATGCCAGACAAATCTGATCTCTTTTTTTGATAAAATTACCAGCTTGGTAGATGAAGGGAATGCTGTGGATATAGTATATCTTGATTTCAGTAAGGCCTTTGACAAGGTTCCCCATGACATTCTTGCAAGCAAGTTGGTAAAATGTGGGCTAGACAAAGTAACTGTTACATGGATTTGTAATTGGTTGACTGGTTGAACGCAAAAGGTGCTCAACAATGGCTCCTTTTCAACTTGGAAAGAAGTGACCAGTGGGGTGCCACAGGGCTCTGTCTTGGGCCCAGTGCTATTCAATATCTTTATTAATGACTTGGATGACGGTATTGGGAGCATAGTTATCAAATTTGCAGACGACACCAAATTAGGAGGAGTAGCTAATACCCCAGAGGACAGGATCAAAATTCAAAATGACTTGAACAGACTAGAAAGTGGGGCCAAAGCTAACAAAATGAAATTCAACACGGAGAAATGTAAGGTACTGCACTTAGGGCGGAAAAACGAAAAGTACAGATATACGATGGGGGACACCTGGCTGAATGAGACTACATATAAAAGGGATCTAGGAATCCAGGTGGACCACAAGTTGAACATGAGTCAACAGTGCGATGCAGCAGCTAAAAAGGCCAATGCAATTTTAGGCTGCATCAGTAGAAGTATAGTGTCTAGATCAAGAGAAGTAATAGTGCCACTCTATTCTGCTTTGGTCAGGCCTCACCTGGAATACTGTGTCCAGTTCTGGGCACCACAATTCAAAAAGGATGTGGAGAAACTGGAGCGTGTCCAAAGGAGGGCAACTAAAATAGTGAAGGGTCTGGAAACCAAGCCCTATGAGAAACGACTTAGGGAGCTGGGGATGTTTAGCCTGGAGAAGAGAAGGTTGAGAGGTGATATGATAGCCGTGTTTAAATATTTGAAGGGATGTCATATTGAGGAGGGAATAAGCTTGTTTTCTGCTGCTCCAGAGACTAGGACCCGAAACAATGGATGTAAGCTCCAGGAAGAGATTCCACCTCAACATTAGGAGGAACTTCCTGACAGTAAGGGCTGTTCGACAGTGGAACACACTCCCTCGGAGAGTAGCGGAGTCTCCTTCCTTGGAGGTCTTTTTTTTTTTTTGGTAAGTTATTAATTTATTAAAATAACATTATACATACATACATAACACAGACAAAAAAAAACATGACATAAACAATAAACAAAATAACATAACTAAACTAACAATCTAACATAACACCACTTAACACCACTTAACATAAACTTCCTTAGTTCTTTGACAGTATGTACAGATCCATTTCAGCTTATCACCTCTTCTACTTCATCATATACCTCCTATTTATTAGCTCTCATTATTCTACTATCATTTTAGTCTTTTTATACATTTAAATAAAGCCAATTTATTGCCCTTTGTGTTGACTTTGCTGTTTCATCCCCACATTGCTTTAATATATTCATCAATTGGAGCCCATTCTTTTTCCACCTCAATAATATCTTTTTGATTAATTAAAGCCGTCAACCTGTCCATTTCCTTCATTTCCATTAGTTTTGTTAACCATTCCTCTATAGTAGGAATTTGCTGTTTCTTCCATTTTTGGGCAACCAATAATCTAGCAGCCGTTATCATATAGAGTATTATTCTCCAACATCTCTTCTCAAGTGCCTGTCCTAGTTTATTCGTCATATTTAACAAATAAAGCTCTGGACAAAGTTCAAATCTGATTTTCAAAATTTCTTCTATTAAGATGTGAACCTTCTTCCAAAATATTTTCATTTTTGAGCATTTCCACCAAACATGTATCCAGGAGCCTACGTTCTGGTTACATTTCCAACAATTACTTGATTTTACTTTGTATATCTTTGCTATCTTTAAAGGGGTTAAATGCCACCTTTGCTCCATTTTCCAGTAATTTTCTTTCAAGTCTTGCGAGCAAGTAAATTTCCCTCCTTCCTTGGAGGTCTTTAAGCAGAGGCTGGATGGCCATCTGTCAGGGATGCTTTGATTGGGAGTTCCTGCATGGCAGGGGGTTGGACTAGATGGCCCTTGTGGTCTCTTCCAACTCTATGATTCTATGATTCTATGAAAAGCAAAGGCAAACCCTTTCTGAGCAAACCTTGCGAAGGAAACCCCAGGATAACTTCATCTTTGAGTTGCCAAAAGTCAGGAAGGACTTGAAGGCAGACAACAACAGTCTTGAAAGTCACATTCTCTCAGTCTCAGGGAAAAGCAAAGGCAAACCCTTTCTGAAGAAACCTTGCGAAGGAAACCCCAGGATAACTTCATCTTTGAGTTGCCAAAAGTCAGGAAGGACTTGAAGGCAGACAACAACAGTCTTGAAAGTCACATTCTCTCAGCCTCAGGGAAAAGCAAAGGCAAACCCTTTCTGAACAAACCTTGCGAAGGAAACCCCAGGATAACTTCATCTTTGAGTTGCCAAAAGTCAGGAAGGACTTGAAGGCAAACAACAACAGTCTTGAAAGTCACATTCTCTCAGCGTCAGGGAAAAGCAAAGGCAAACCCTTTCTGAACAAACCTTGCGAAGGAAACCCCAGGATAACTTCATCTTTGAGTTGCCAAAAGTCAGGAATGACTTGAAGGCAGACAACAATAGTCCTGAAAGTCACACTCTCAGGCAAGGAGAGAAAATGGAGGACGAAGAGGGGAGGTGGGAAGGGGGGGAAAGGCAGGAGAAAGAAGTACCTCCTCTTCAGGCTTCTCCTTCTCTCCCAGGCTTTTTTCCCCCAGCCTCAGAGCGGTCTTCCTGCTCCTCCTCCTCTCTCCCAGGCTCCTTCCCCCTCCCTCCTCTGTGGGAGGAGTCTTTCTCAACCTCCTCAGTTTTATACTGGCGTATAAGACGACCCCCAGCTTTAACTCCAGGTTTTCCTGCTTAGAAAGTCGTCTTATACGCTGGAAAATACGGTACTATAGTTGTGCTCAATTTAATTATGTGTTTCTGCTTCTTCTGCTTACATTGTATTTGTTCATTTGTTGCACAGTCTTAAATTTGTACACTGCCCTAAGCATTTTGTAGTGTAGTGTGGTCTACAAATTAAAATATTATTGATACTTGAAGAACTACTTTTTTCCACATGTCATCAGAGACCCATCTTTGATCTCTATGCCACTGATGTTGGGAAAGATAGTGACCCGATACATTTAATTTATATCCTGCCCTTTTCCCAGTACAGATATAGTGGTGTATCTGTCATGCCCAGAAATGTCAGTCATGGATAGCCAGAGGTTTATGGACCTGTCATATTAAAAAATAGAAGGAAAAGGGGGAAGATCGATGGGGTTGTATAGCAATATAGAGCGGTGAAGCAAAATCAAGAGGGAACTCACATCCAAATGATAGGAAGGACAGATGGGCAAAGGGGGATGACACTTTATGACTTTGTTTACTTCCTAGAATCAAGATTTAATGCAGGCAAACTAACTCCTTCCTTTTGGGGGACAGATGTGGGCGATAACAAAGCTGGGGAAGTGTGGACTGCGGACACTTTAAAAAATCTTTTGATATGGTTAAGAGCTCCTGGTTGGGGAGCTGGTGAAGGGAGGGTGTTAGATGGCAGGGATTTAAAGGGGGGAATTGTCTGGGGAAAATTTGGATTTGACACTAACTGTTTGTATGTGGAACCTCTGTTTCGGATTCCAAAATAAATTGTCAGTTAACTCTTGCTATGATGTTTTCTTGGCTATTCTGATTTTGGGCCAGCAATCCGGACAATATCTGTAAGATTTCCTGAAAAGGTCTCCCTCATATTATCTTGTGCTGATTTTTAATATATTAACCAATTCTGCTCTGTACAATGGTTATTGTGTTGCTGTTTTCTTGTTCTGGTTTTATTATATTGGCTTTATATTGTAATTTCTGTTATGATTATTTTATTATAATAAAGTACTTCTTGATATTTTGTAGGAAAATTAATATTGGGCCTCTTCACATTGCAGTTTGTCCTTTAAGCCAGAAGTAGCAACCCCAAGGAATACCTAAGTCTCAGCTGCATCAATAGGAAGGGATGGCGATCTGGGCAAAATACGGATCCTGACAAGCAAGGAAACATCAGATAAGAGTCAGGTCTTAAGGAGATCACAGACATTTGTCAGGTAGTAGATCAGAATTCCTTGAGATGACACTTCCCCCATAAGTGGTGTATTAAGAGATTGGATCACACCTAATCTATGTAAGAGCCCCATATAATAATTCTTATCTGATAAATCCCTTGGAGTATAGTGGAGTCTCCTTCTTTGGAGGTCTTTAAACAGAGGCTTGATTTTGAGTTCCTTCATGGCAGGGGGTTGGACTGGATGGCCCTTGTGGTCTCTTCCAACTCTATGATTCTATTATTCTATGAAATGTACAGTAGTCATGGTCATCTTGTGGCAGTGACACATGGCCAAAAGAGGAACTTCTTCTTACATCTGACATTTTGTAAGATTCTGTAATGCCTTAACACTCTGAAAAACACTCATATGTGCTGAGAAATGATCTTCAAGATTATATTGATGATAGCAGGCCATAAATAGATGAATAATATAAAAAATTGTGTACATATTTATAGAGAGGTATAGCCATGATTTGGCTCATATATATAACTAATTGTTTGACATACCCCCTTTCCCCCATTTATCTTATAGATCATCTTAAACTCTTTTGTGATACTAGAAATACATAAAACAGAAATTAAAAATAATTCTAATACATAAAACATAATTCTAGCAAACAATACATAAAACAGAAACAGAGTCATAGTATTCTTATTGTTTAAGCCTGTGGCTTGGATCAAGAAATATCTTGCTGAGTGGGAAAACATTTCCACTTGCATAAGATCTCCATGCCTTTTCTAATGAGTAAGGTTGCTAAAATATCATTTGCTCTGCTAAAATGCTTGTATTCCTTTTTTAAAAAAGTAACATTCCAAGCTCAGAGTAATTGCTTAAGATAACAGAAGCCTAGTCTTCCAAGAGATTTAAAGACAAGGCAGAGGTGCTCCTGGTCAGTTGTAAGATATTCCTTGGAGATATTTAAGATATTCCTTTGAATATCTTGATGAGGATAAGATATTTCTTTGAGGCAAGCACAGGCAGTTCAGGGAATCCTGGCCAGGATTGCATTCGCACAGTTGAAACTTGTGTATTAGCTGCATTTGTTTCTTGAGACAATCAAATCTGGCTGTGATGACACATGCCTTGATTACATCCCTTTTGGATTACTCTAATGCACTCTGTGTGGGGCTGCCTTTGGAAATTGTTTGGAAACGCCAGTGGGTGTAAAACACTGCAGCTAGAATGCTGAGCGGGGCCAGTTATTGGGAGCATGTAACTCCCTTGCTGAAACAGCTTCACTGGCTACTGGTTCATTTCTGGACACAATTTAAAGTGCTGGTTATGACCTATAAAGCCCTATATGGCTTAGGTTCAGACTTTTTGAGAGACTGTGGGCTTTTGCAGACTGCCAGAAATAGTGCAAATTGAGTCCACTTTAAGGGTTAGGGTTAGGGAATCATGGGAACTGTATTTTATTGTGGCACCAGAGCTCTCTGACAGAGAAGGCTCAATGTCTCAGAAAAAAAACAATTCCCATGATTTCCTAGCACTAACCCTAACCCTTAAAGTGGACTCAGTTTGCACTATTTCTGGCAGTCTGCAAAGGCCCATGTATCTCTCCTGCTAGAGTCCTAACATCTTCAGGAGAAGTCTTTCTCTTGGTCCCACCACCATCCCAGGCTCGTTTGGTAAGGACACGACAGAGATCCTTCTCAGTAGTTGCTCTCACCCTCTGGAATGCCCTTCCATGTGAAGCAAGACATGTATTATAGTATATAATACATATCAGGGTGATTTTTATGGGCAGGTGAGTTTTAGTTATGCTTTTAACTTTTGTATAATTTAAGTGATTTTATATTGTGTTTAGATAATTTTAATTGTTTTGAATTTTACTGAGATTTTAAAATGTTTTTATCTGTGAGCCACTGGGGAGAAAGGTGGCATACAAATGAAATAATTAAAAATAATGAAATAAAAATTTCCCAGCTACAATTTCATATTTATATCTGCTTTCTAAAATGGTACTTTTTATAATAAATAAATCAACGCATTTTGGCACATTCAGTCCATGAGTAAATACTTGATGAGTCATTTTAGGTTAACTTTGTATTGCTTTTGAGAATTGGCTAAGACAACAATGCTGCATGCTGACAACAGTAGCAATGAATTCCATTGATCTCTTTCTAATTTATGTGATTACCAGCATGTGCTGGGGGAAATACACACTGGACGTTTTCACACGGGGCTTTGGTGGAGGCAATCCTACCTCCCACCGGCCCCACTCCGGAATGGCTCCGGCGGCGGCAGGCTAATTCCTTTTAAAAGTCGGAATTACCTTTCCGCCGCTGAAGCCGGAGTTGGACGTGCTGAGGCCGGAGGGACGCCGGAAGGACGCCGGACTTAAGGCTCCGTGCGTTTGAACACACGGAGCTAGAAGCCGGACGTACGCAGGGATGACACCGGAAGGGGTGGGGTTTTCTGCGGCGTGCGTTTGAACAAGCTGGAAGAGGAGCCGGAGTGGGGCCGGCGGGAGGTAGGATTGCCTCCGCCTAAAGCCCCGTGTGAAAACGTCCTCAGAGTATTTTTCTCTCCCACTCACCCCACCCCACCCCACCCCACCCCGTTTTTTTCTTTTCTTTTCTTTTCTTTTCTACATGTGTGAGACCACAGTATGTTTGTCATTTCTTTCAATAGAACACATGTGGGCATTGTATCTTCATCACTTTGTTAATTAGTAATACAGGGGTCTGTGGGTGTGAATGTAGTGGCTAGATGATTTTAGTTTCCTAGAGTGTTGGCTTTGAATACAGTAGAAAAAGGGGAACTTCCACCCATCAGCTATGTGGATTGTTATAATTCAAATTAATGACGATGATTTCTGTGCTATCAAAGCCAATCTCTGGGCAGGGGGAAGTAGAATTCCTATACAGGTATCTAGACTGACGTGTTAGTTCCAATTAGAGTGTACCCAGTGAATCATGTTAAATCAAACCTTGTATTAAATCATGTTAAATCAAACCATTGATTAAATGGATCTACTCTGGTTTTCACCTAGGGCCTAAGAATAAGAGTGATCCTTAGAAACAGATCTCATGGTTTCTTATTTGGCCTAGATTTCTTTCAGCCTTGGAATTTATAGGCTTAATCCTTTCTTACTGAATTTTTTTAGAAAATTGTCTCTTTTGCTATATTAGGAAACTCCCTTCAGGAGGTTCTAATAGATAAAAAGCCTGTTATAAATCTACTTTTTTCTACAAAGCTCTAAACTTTTGATGACTGCAAGTATGGATGCCCCTATTAAATATGTACTGGATATAGATGACTTGTATCCTTTTTATTGTCCCTCCAAAAATAGATCCTTTTAAGACGAGGATGGTTATCACACTAGCATCAATTGAAAGTAGTGGTACCAAGGGGTGCAATAGATTCGAAGGTGACAGTGTGTGTCATGAGATGTTACTGATCTTGGCTTAAATTCTTCAGTGGCAGTCCCATCTAGTCATCCTTCTTTGGTAACTACCACTATTGGGATTTGGCTATATTTCAAGTGTTTCTGAATTGCCTCTCTACCACTATTTAATTTAGTGTGGACCCTTCTCATTCATGGGGATTCAGTTCTAGAGCCCCGCACGGATGGGAAGAACTGTGGATGGTTGTGCCCCATATTATTCAGTGGGCAGTGATGTGCATGCATCAGTGAGTTCATACACACATTGCCATTAAATAATATTCAATCCACTGGTTGTTGGCCCACCGATGCAGCAGGCCTGCTGTACTTCAGTTTTAGAAAGTTTTATTTGAAATCTTAATGTGATTGTGGTTGTTGACATGTTAATCAAGAAAAAATTCTCAAGAACTAAACTGCTACATGAGGTTCTAAAAATATATATCTGACTATTAAAAAGAATATAGAAATTTGCTGCATAGTAATATTTTAATTATTCTAATGGCTATCAGAATCATTGAGGGGAATCCAACCTGGAGACTGAGGCTGCATCTGCATTGCAGAAATGATGCAATTTAACACCACTTTAACTGACAGTTCCATCCTGTGGAATCTTGGATTTTGTCATTTGTCATGGCATCATAGCTGTCTGACAGAGAAAGTTAAATATCTCACAAAACTATAGATCCCAGAATTCTATAGCATTGAGCCATGGCAGTTAAAACAGTGTCAGATTGCATTATTTCTGCAGTGCAGATGCAGCCTGAGTAATTGACTAGTGTTCTAGTCTCGAGCTGCAATCCTATGCACATTTGCCAAAAATAACTTTGGGGGGATGCAAATAGGCGGCCCTGGGCCGTACTGGGAAGCAGAGGATTGAGGACGAGGCTGCCCCACGCCTTGGCCCCATCCACCCTTTTCCGGGCCCTGAAAGGAGCGGGAAAATGCCGGTCCTTTCAGAGCCGGCAAAAAGGATGCCTGAAGAGCCACCACACAGCTCTTCTGCGCCCCTTCTGGTGCAGCACGTTAAGACGCTGTGCCGGAAAGACGTCCTGATGGCGCATGCTGTGCGTAACGGCACGCGCTGTGATGACGTCTTTGGAGAGGGGTTGAGGTGGCCGCTGTGCGGCTGCCTCTCCCCATCTCTGCATCCAGGACTTCCCAAAGGGCCATCTGTAGAGGCCCTCAGATTCATAAGCAGTACTTTTTTCTGACTGACCCTATACAAGATTGTAGTATTGATGTCTTTGGGTGCTTCCAGATAAAAGTTTTTATCTTGCATTGCTCTGCCTCAAACAGGAAATTTTACAATAGTAAATGATAGTTCTCTTCCATTTGTCATCTTCCCCTATTTTTCTATCACTTCCTCAATCATTAAGGAATAAAAAATGCAATAGGTGCAAAGTGCCTTTTGATTTGTAGCATTAGGAACTCTCCATCTGGAAGCATCCTTAGTAGCTAGTACAAGATAAGTGATTTTATCTGTTAAAGGTTTTTTGGATGGTAGGAAATGTAATATGTTCATGTGATACTGAGAAAGGGCACCATTGCATGTCTCCAACCCATGCTGAAGAGGGAGATCTGATATATAAGAAATATATTGAATTTCCTTTTTGCCCTGTCTTGTAGGCCTCAGCAGCAGCAGCAGCAGCAGCAGAACTTTTCCTTGTTTCCTTCTACCAAGGGCTGGAATTTCAGAGGGGTAAGGGAATTTTGTTTTAGTTGATTGATTTATGTACATATTTTTCTTTCTGACACTGCCATTTCCACCCATCACATGCAATTTGTAATGCAGACTATGATATAATGAGATAATTCTACAAACTAAGAACTTTAAAGGGCCTAAAGATGCAATCACACAAAAAACTGTTTCACTTGTACCTTTCACTGCCTGGAAGCCAAGTTACTATAGGTAAGGCACTAGTTCCTGTCTAATCTTGGAAGCTAAGCAGGGTCAGACCTCTTTAGTGCATGGATGGGAGACCACTAATGAATACTAGATGCTATGGGCTATATTTCAGAGGAGGGGACTGGCAAAACACCTCTGAGTACTCCTTGTCTAAGAAAACCCTATGGAATTTGTGATGTCTCCATAAGTCAACAGGTGACTTGAAGGCGCATACACAGCCCTACATGATGTTTACATGAGATACTATATTCATGCTGCTGGGATTCTTTTAATCTGTGGAAATCTTCACAGAAAAGAGGAATTTATCATGTATGCCTAGGATATTGTCTTTTCACTCTGTTAATTTTGAATGGCAATGAAGCACGTTTAACAAAACCATACATACACACAAAATTATATACCTTCTTAAATAATATTCTTGTTTTTGAATATCTAGGTGTGTGGTTTCACTTATATTTGAATTGGCCTATACAGTTGTCCTTCCTATTTCGCGGACAGGAAGCCAGGAGGGATAAAATGGTGCGGGAGTGTGTGGCCATTAAAAACAATGGGATTTGGATATTTGCAATATTTCTGATTCCCACAAATCAGAAGGGAGACTGTAGATAGAAAATATAAATGCTACAGGCATTGCAGTAGCTGTCACCTGCTTCGGCTGTTCTAAATTTAAAACTGTGTTGATCTTTAAATCAAGCATGAGGCAATTAAAGTACAATTGCATCTGCATAATAACACCCTCTTTGGGCTTACTGCATGATGTCTTTGCTCTTCTGTTGTTGTTTTGTGGGAGGCAGTTCTAAAAATGATTTATTTATTTTTTTACTAACAGAAAAAAATATCTGGTAATGACCTCCTTTACTGCTTCTGTCACACTGATTTCCTGTGTGAGGAAGTTCCCAAATTTGGGTTGTGAGATCTGTAAGTTGAACTGGTACAGTCACATCTTCTAAGAACTGTCTCAGTATGTGTCCTCAATAGTTATTCACTTTGAGGCTGGCATAAACTCAGGGCAAGTAATTGGCTAGCTAAATGGTATTATTAAGCATTAGTCAAGGGAAATCTTCTTGGCTGCCTCCTGTGACCTGTGGCCTCTGCTTAGGTCAGACTTTTAGTGCAGCACATGCATGAAACTAGTCTAGTAAATAAAATCAGTATGCTTGGTTTTTCTGTACTGCAAATTATAACAGAAATCTATGGGAGTGGCTAGGTAGTCAAATATATTAATTACAAAATGAGTTGCATAGAATCTGCTAAAAAATTTCTGTCTAGATTTTGAATTTCAGGTAGCTAAGTATTTTTGGAGTTTAACAGTTCCAAAATATTGAAGAATTCTTATCTGGCACATCTAAATGTTCTATCAGCTTGGGATGGGACATTTGAGAGATGTGTTTTTGTTTGACAGGTGGTCCATATGGTGCTTTGGTCTACAGAAATCTACAAAAGCTTTTGCTGCCAACTTCTCTCTTTTAGTTAGACTCAAAGGTACTGCACGATCCATTTGCCATACTGATTTTCCAGACAAACATAACTATGTCTTTGAATTGAAATGTGATATTACTTTTGTGGGGGAGGCATACATCAATCAAACATTTCCTAGAGGTGGCAGGCATATAAAAGTTTGGAACCACTGCCATATACTGTCACTTATTGTTTTATATACTATTGTCATTGGCTTGATGACAGAAAAAGCTCCAAAACTTGTAGTAACTGCCATGAACATTAAGTAAAAGTTCACATGAGGTCAAAGTGCACATATGGGATGTGCAGTGCAGAAGGAGCAATGTTGTCTATATTTTGCTTTTAAGATTTATTTTGTATGTACTTACTAATGAGACTTTTAATTTGTATTGTATGCAGAGCCCAGACTGTATTGTCTTCCACATGTATCCTTTCTGTATTTTCCTACCACTTCTTCTTTCTTACTTCTTTCTATCGTGCCTCTCCTTCCCCCAGTTAATTAATGAGGAAATAATTGAATGGCCACACAACATCTTTTAATTGGTAGTGCTGTTAATTTTCTATTTTGAAACAGCCTTAGATTATTAAACAGGTTTACTGATATGCTGGAAAGCTTCTTAACTCTGGGACTGGTAGATTGTTTTAGCCAGTTCCTAAAGTTTTGTGTGTTGCAGTATGTAATTCTGAAGGTATTAGAAGAGGTTTTTCTTTAAGAATATTGCTAAAAAGCTTTATTTTTGGCACTTCAGTTGTCACATTTTTTTATAGAAATAGCTTTCCATATGTTATTAAGAAATGGCAACAATCCACAGGTGTACTTTCATATCCATGGCCAGCAGAAACAGTACATACTTGATGACCTTCCCTGTTCCCCCATTGCTTCTGTGCCAATTGGTGATTCCTCCCTTCTCGTGCAACCCTGGGTGGCCCCAAAAGCTGCTGCAGACGATTTCACAACCACAGAGTAGATGTTAGGATACACAGGAGGATATAGAAGGGAAGAATAGCTGATTTTGTTTAAAAATTTGCTTATGCCCCTGTTGGAGGGGGGCATTGTATTGGAGACTGACTGTGTGGTAACTTCCAACAGAGCTACTTCTATTTATTGCAGTGTTTGAAAGATAATCTATTGTTGCTACTCATTACCAGAGCCCTTGAGAGCTAACAGTGGGCCCAGGGCAAGATGCACAGTTAGCCTCTCCCCCAATATCTTTAGCAGAAGAGGTTTTAGTCGCTAGGCTGTTGTGATACAAACATGTATTTTCTTTAAAAAAAATCACTGTCCAGGCCCCAGAGAGAGTAGTGGTGGGTGACTGTGAAGGAGGCAGAGGCCAATTTTTGCACATGTCATGGGCCACATTACTGCTTTTTCAGTAAAAAATGGGCTGAATGCAATGCTGTTTTTCTACCAGTACACACTGGTTTGCCCAAACTGGTTGTTAAACCATTGCCTCTCAGCACTTGGCCCTGGGCAGGCATGCTGATCCAGGGTTGTTATTGCCTCCTGTCCAAAGTGGGGAAATTGAGAAGTAGTGGAGGAATGTCAGGTGAGGGGAGTGGGGACTTAGTGCTTCCTTGAGCAGAGGTGGGCCAAGCTGTTGTTGGCCATCTTCCATCCAGGCACCCCCTGCATCCTCCCTCCTCTCCTCAAGTTGATTCTAGTATGTTTTGTAGGCCAGAGGGTTGGGGGTGTTTGTATACATAATGCTACTCCAGGCCAGACAGCATTTTGGAACATTTTATGGGCAAATTTTCACCAGTATTATTAATTGTGCGGGGGATGTAGCAGGTTTGGGATGATTTGAAGGACTGCACCACAGCTTTATAGTGTATCATTTCAAAAGTAACTTAATGCATACTCATTGATCTTGTGACTTTTCTGTTTTGGGGTTTTTTTTTTTTTTGGATGCCATCTTAGGAGTGATAAGACATTGGCATAGAAAGGAACTCTTGTCAAAATGGCTCTAAAATACCATTTAAAAATAATAACAAAATGTTAGGGGGAATGCAGACGGGCAGCCCTGGGCCGCCCCCGGAAGCGGAGGATCAAGGCCGAGGCTGCCAGACACCTCGGCCCCAATCCTCCCTTTCGCTGCCTGTGAAAGGAGTGCTAAAATAGCGCTCCTTCCGCAAGCAGCGAAAGGGCACCGCAAGAGGCATGGCGTGCCTCTTTGGTGTTTCTTCCAGCTCAGCCTGTCTGGACGCTGACCCGGAAGGACATCATTGAAGCACCCGTCAGGCGGATGGGCCGTCGCTCTGATGACGTTCTCAGGAAGGGGATGGAGCACCCAGTGTCTGGCTGCCCCTCCACTTCCTGGGATTGAGGATGGCGTTTTTCACCGTCTGCATCTCCCTTACTTGTTACACCAGTGAGGCAATTTCAGTCCCTCTTGTTAAAGTTACTTTGGAAATGTTAACATCATCGTGTCTTTATTATAAGAGGAGAGTATTATTTAATATATTATTTTGAAACTTAGGAAAAGTTGGAATAAATATTTAAATAGCAAAAGTTTTTTTGGGGGGACTCTCACATCAAGAATGAAGAACATTTGCTTGGTCTTGGATTTGGTGCACTGAGAGATGAGTTATGATAGGAAAGCCAAAGTGCACCACACTTAGCACCAACTCTGCTTTGAACATTAGAAATATCATGTTCATAAAAATATTCTGTTCATGAATATTTATAAATTTTTTAACCAGCTACAGAGAATTGATTATATATCATATACGCTTGGCTACAGTCAGGGGGCAAATAAAATTTTAAGTTTGTCTATCCAGTGAGTGTCACATTCTTCATCTTTCCTTTACAAAATTAGAATCTCAATCCAAGTTTTAATGTGTTAAGATAAATGGCAAACTGGTTTCTGGTGCAAGGGGGGATACTTCCATCTGACACCTGTGCTTGTTCATTTTTGTCATCCTAAATTATTATTTGTCATGAATAACCCCATAGACTTTTCATAATTTGTTGTGTGCCTTCAAGTTGTTTCTGATTCATGGCAACCCTAAGGCTATCATGGGGCTTCCTTGGCATGATTTTTTCAGAGAAGGTTTGCTATTGCCTTCCCCTGAGGCTGAGAGCATGTGATTTGCCCAAGGTCACCCAGTGGATTTCATGGCTGAGCTGGGAATTGAACCCTGGTCTCCAGAGTCATAGTCCAATAATCTGACCACTATGCTGGCCCTTTTCATCATTTATGTGAAAGTATTATCATTAATCATCTTTACTATCATAGCCATTGACTTTGTCAACTTCTAGACAGACTTCCCATATTCAGTTTCCATTAACAAGTTGTGATGAAATAATAGAAGTTAACATAAAACAGAATTTTACTCAGTACAATAAAATCATAATTAAAAGTGTTTCTTATCTGCTGTTTAACTCAAAAACTTAGGAAGCGTCCATGAGATACATAAAAAAGAGAGACGAGTCTCTCCCTCTTGTTAAAGTTACTTTGGAAATGTTAACATCATCGTGTCTTTATTATAAGAGGTTATTACTGAGCCCATAGCTCACTACTAGAGCCCATTGGTTTTATCTCCTCCCTTCTTTGGGACCTTCTGCATGACACAGACAATATGCATAATTTATGCAAACATAATTGTAAGGATAATCCAAAAATTCCCACTAAGAAAGTAACACAGTTTTCAGAAATATCCTGAACTAGTTTTTCTTTATAGAAGGAAAGGGTGGTAATATAGACCTCAGTAATAGCTGGTGGGTCATGCATGTAAAGTACTATTTCTACCAGGGCGTAACATATTGATGAAGGTATGCTGTGATTCCATGATGAGTGTGAATCCTATACTCTGTTCTGTTGGAGCAAGGGAATGTTGACAGGAAAAGTCCTCCCCCTTCCCCTGTTTTTTTTCTGCTAGAAGGAAGTTGGGGCAGTGTTTTTTCTTTTGGCAAGAAGGTACTTCTTTAGATATAAAAAAGCTGAGAGCAAGGTCTGAAGGTAGCCCAGGATGTTTTTAAAGTCTGTTCTTTCTTTGACATAATACTCATTTCTACCACATTTTGGCCTTCTTGCTGGAGTAACTATAGCATTCTGCCAATACGTCCCTGATATTATTCTAATTCTCTCCCTTTTTTTTTAGTGAACGGATGAATAGCTCAAGCTGGAACTGGTATAGATGGTGTCTGCCAAATCTGAAAGCCCCCCCCCCCCCAAGTTAGTATATCTGGAGTATCAGATAGATTCCATCATTTGGGGGAAATGTTTTAATATCATTTACACTATATAAGTGAACAGTATTTCTAATCTTTACTTTTGTTAATATGCTCTTGATGTTTACTACTTTTATACTGTGGGAGGATCCTAAGTGTTTTTATTCATTACTGTTTTTGTTTATATGAACCAACTACTGGAACTATTGTTAACAAATAATGAAAAGATTGATTTCTTCTGGAACAGGAGAGTTTGTTTTGGCACGAAGGCAGAGATGCTATCAGAAGCTCATTGTATAGTCTTTGTTTAATGGATAGTTGAAGCCAATTCCAAATAAAATTTAAAAGCACTAATAAATCTGTGTTTCTCTATACAGTCAGTCCTCTGTATCCATGGATTCAGATATCTGCGGCTTGAAAATACTGTATTTAAAAAAATATGAATTCCAAAAAGATACCTTGATTTTGCCATTTTATATAAGGAACAACATTTTACTATGCATTGTATTTAATGGGACTTGAGCATCCACAGATGTTGGTATCCATGGGGTTTTTGGAACCAAACCTCAGTGGATACCAAGGACCCACTGTATTATGTGATACAGCACACTGTTAATCTAAGGTGAATTCACTCAAGCAGTTATAAATGTTTAGATGTTAATATCGTAAGACACAGGTTATTACATGGTTGTTAAATATAGTTGTCAAAGAGACTGATTTTTTTTTCTCAAGAAGTAGGTCATGTTTTCTTTTAACATTTCTCCTTTTCTGTCGTTAGAAGGGAGCTGGATCAAGATATAGGGGGGATGCAGACGAGGGCGTCCAAGACGCCCTGGTCCGCAGCGCCACGGGGCCAAGGCAGCCTCACCGCGAGGCTTCCCCGCTGAATCTAAAAGGAGCGCCAAATTGGCGCTCCTTTTAGATTTAAGGGAAAGTGCGCCCCAAAAGCGGCGGGCGCACTTTCCCTGACTCAAATGCCGCGGTGAGTGCGTTCGCCGCGGCGTGAGGTCAACCCGGAAGTGCCGGCCATGCGGATGGCCGGCGCTTCCAAGGGCGACCTCAGGAAGAGGAAGGGGCGCCGAACATGCGGCTGCCCCTCCTCTTCCGGGCCCAGAAGAAGACCCAATTAGTCGTCTGCCGAGGCCCATAGAAGTGTGCAACTTCCTGAATAGGGCGAGCTGGTGTGTGAGGAAAGTTTACTCTCCCCCCAAAACATTTTTGTGATAGTGCCTTCTGTGAGTAAATCCAACCCCAAATCTTCAAAAAGAAGCTTGACTAATTCTAGAGATTTATTTCATGTAGTGGGATTGTGTTAGATTTACAGGGCAGAAGAGTACAGGTGCATAACTGGAGGACCATGCTAAATTCAGCAGTGTAGAAATTAGTGACAAGGATAGGAAGTAGAAACAGAAAAGGAGAAAGATTTATTGATTTTAATGTCACATGCTCTTGCTTAATTAGATTGAATATTAGGACTAAGGAGTTGTAAGAAGGTTTTAGTTAGTTAACAGTATAGCTGATTCTAATGAAATCTGCATAAATTTGTCCAAATAAACCAAAATTTATGGAGAGTAAAGGATACTTTATCTGAATATACATGTGTATGTCTCAGCAAGCAACATCTTATAAGAATTTCATCTGATAGTAATTTCATCTTTTAGTTGTTATGTAGTTTGTATCAAAATGATTTTTTAAAAATCTGCTGTTGGATCAGGACAAAAGTCTTCTTAATAAATGCAACTGATTATCAAGTAACTAATGCCAAGAAATATGTAAATGAACACATTTGATACAATTCAGTGAGAAGCCTGTTTATTGAATAGGTCAAATATAGAATCATATATGTGTAACAGAAGTAATGGTAATTGCTAGTTATCATACTAGCTGTATACAGCACAAGCATGCAAAGGGATCTTGTAGCATCTTTAAGACTAACTGAAAGAAGGAAGTTGGTAGGTAAATTTCACAGACTTCAGTCTACTTCCTCAGAGTGAAGTGCCTAGGAACAGACCTTTATAGCTATGAACACACAGGTTGTATGTGTGAATAGCAACAGAAATGCAAACTTGTGGTTATGGTTATGAAATGACAAGGTCAGTTTTAATGATAATAGAATCATAGAGTTGGAAGAGACCATAAGGGCCATCCAATCTAACCCCCTTCCATGCAGGAACACAGAATCAAAGCACCCCTGACAGATGGCCATACAGCCTCTGTTTAAAGTCCTCCAAAGCAGGAGACTCCACCACACACTGAGGGAATGTGTTCCACTGTTGAGCAGCTCTTACTGCCAGGAAGTTCTTCCTTATGTTGAAGTGGAATCTCCTTTCGTGTAGTTTCAATCCATTGCTCCGGGTCTTTCTCTGCAGCTGCAGAAAACAAGTCTGTCTGGGAACCAGAAAGGAGATGTGATGGAGAGCCCTCATGAATCTCGGGTGTTAACTAGTGTTCCTTTGCAGTTTTTTTGTTCAAGGACTCTTGTTCTGAGGTCCAAGATGGGAATGCCCAGGAAGATTGGAGTGTTCCTCATCTGTTTTTTGTTTTGTTTTGTTTTGTTTCTTTGTGAATTCCCATTCCTAATGTCTGATTTATGTCCCTTTATCCTCTGGCACAGAGACTAGCCTGTTTGCCTAAAGTAGAGTGCTGAAGAGCATTGTTGACAGAGGATGGCATATCTCATGTTAGAGAATGAGCAAGTGAAAGTACCTCTAATATTGTGGGTGATGTAATTAGGTCTTGTGATGACATTTCCCAAGTAGATACATGGTCAGAGTTAGCATCTAGGTTTGTTGCATAGTTTTGTACCTGTCTCCCTTTCTGTGTTGTGTCTCCTCCTGTAGGTAAATAACTGTTTGAAATTCAGAGGCTTATGTAAGTAAATAAAGACCCGCCACTAAGAGCCCTTGAGAGAGCAGCCATCCTGCATGGATTGTAGTTCATTGATTTATGATCTCAGTTTGGAACATTGTGTGACCACTTGTGGAATTCTGCCATTTTTTTTCTTTAATCTGTTCTGTAATAGATTAGTCCTGGGTACAAGTCTTACCGTGTTGATTTGCGTTGGTTTGTTTAACTTCCTATGGTGGGTACTGTAGCTTGAGGAATGCTTGTTGTAATTTCATAAGTTTGGTGTCCCTTCCTTTTTTGTCTGAGCAAATGTGATTGTATCAGATTGTAAACTATGGATTTGTTAGTGTGTTCAGGATGGAAACTGGAGGCATGCAAATATATGTAGTGGTCAGTGGGTTTGTCATACAGTGTGGTGCTTACGTGTCTGTTGTGTAGCTATACAGTGGTGTCCAGAAAGTGAATTTGTTCTGTTGATAGTTCCATATAGAGATTGATGTTGGGGTGGAAATTGAAATTCTGGAGAAATGTGTGAGTGAGTCCTCTCTGGTCTTGAACAGACGGCTCAAAAGGGCTGTCGTCAGGCCAGTCCGGGGGTGGGGCATGCACATGACCCATCCGCAAACCCAGCCGCAGAAAGAGTGGTTTCTTATTGCTCCTTTTCATGGCCCATTTGGGATCACGACAGTGGCCACCCTCAGGACCGCAGTGTCTGCCATGGTTGTGTGGTGGTCCCACAGTGATCTGCCCACTCCTTTTGCCCTGTCTGCTTCATCCCTCCATAAGTCCAAATTATGATGGCATCATCAATGTACCTCAGATAGAGAAGAAGTTTCTGGCTACAGGAGTTAAAGAAGCATTGTTCCAGGTCAGGCATGAATTAAGATGTTGTCATATTGTGGTGCTATGCATGCTCTCACAGCAGTACCATTAACCTGAAGGTATATGCTAGTATCAAAAGTGAAGTAGTTGTGTGTGAGAAGAGTGGCAGACCTTGGAGGCTGTGTCTGCTATGGTCCCATCTGGAATACAGCATAAGCAGTATGATACAACTTTAACGGCATTTTTTTTGCTCAAGCTATTATATTTTTAATATCTACTTGGAAATAATTATAGTAATTGTCCCCAGAGAAAGACTAGTGAATCTCAGTATAGGCTGGTTGGTTTATTTAGTTTGGATGTACATCCTGTTTCTTCAGATACAGTGATTTTTTTTTTTTGCTAGTTCCTTGCCCTACTGCACTGGGGCCAGATAATTGGTGTAATCTGCACAGGAACAAAACTGAGGACTGCAGGCATCCCCAGTCTGTTACCCATTACATGTATCAGACTGTGGCACTAATCTCCCCAGACAACATATCTGACTGGGATGTTATATCCAACACAGCTGGAGGGCACCAGATTAGGAAGAGTTCCTGTAGAAGTTTCCTGTAACAAGACTGCTAAGGTACAGTTTACTTCTTTCTCCTTTCTAATAGAGGAGAAAGCAAGAGGAGAATGCACTGGCAAGTGCAAATGGGCTTTTAATAGTAGCTTTCAGAGCACGAACAAATGTGATTACTCATCAGTGACTCATCCTGTCAGTTCCAACTTTAAGTGATAATTAAATAATTTTGATGCTGATGACTTGCAGTATTGGCAGTAAACATAGACTAAACATTTAAAAACTAGGTTGGAATCGCATTCCCAATTACGGTACATCTACATTTTAAATATTAATTCTACACGCAAGTTTTAGGTGCTTTGCACATGAGATATTTTCAGTAGAAAATTTTCAAAGATAATTTTCATGATTAATACATCTGTTTTATAATTTGCTGTAATATCTTTTCAGACAGAGGTAAGACTAAAAAGAAAAAACCCACATACTCAAAGGCATATGTCTTTTTATTTTGTCATTCCTTTATTGCAGTGAGATTGTTCCAGAGTTATTTCCCCCTCTAATGTGATTATATTAATATAGCATGGTAGGACTGTAAGATGTGGTGCTACTTCAGTTATGGATCCATTGAAATCTCAGAGTTGCACATTTACTAGGTGGCCTTAGGCAAGCTGCGATATGAAGATAGTGACTTACGTGGTACATTTGTAGTTGGAATTCCTGATAAAATATGTGTTAAGAACTTGGGCTCTATGTGAATGCGGGCAGGGCAATCCTGTCTGTAAGTCATCAGATTTCAAGGTCAGAATGCTGATGTGTCCCGCACCCAGCTGGTCTGCTTTTTTTTTTTTTTAAAGCTCCCTATTTCTTGTTGCAAGTGCTGGGATGAAAATTATTTCTATAAACCCCATGGGTACAACTGGGGATTGCAGACCTCAACCCCCTCCTTTCTCTTTCCCCTCTCTGGCATCTGGAAAGTAGGGGCAGGATTGTGGGTATTTCCTCCAAAGGTGAATGAGTTGTCTTATGCTAGACTTATCTCTGCACCCTTGTCCTGCAGCTTGTAGGATGCAGTCAGGGGACATAGGATTGCATGGCAAGTAGCACTTTTTTGTCATATTTCATTTTAGAATGAAAAGTGTATTTAATATAAGATAAAGAACGTTCTGTATGATTCTGATAATCAAAGATAAGCAAGAAGAATTTATGGTTTACACTGCTCTGAGGTTTTAAACTTATCTCTCTTAAGTGTTATGAGTCAGCTTTTCTGAGATAAGACAGCTCAAAAAATTAAATGGTGTCCTCCTGGTGGGCCTCTTAAAATTTTCTACAGATGTTTATTGGATGTTTCTAAAAAGTTTCAGCTAGACTGCTTTCTCATCATAGGCGTGGTTTGTTGTTAAAAGTAAAAATGCTGAGCATCTGATATAAACCTGTTGCTTCCTTGCTATTCTGCATACAAAAGATACTAAAATTTATAAGCAGCATGTGATATAAGAGAAATACAACTGTGACCCACCCTCTGAAACTAAGTGCCATGCTGTTACAGATTTCCCATTGTTAATTATAGTCTGGGACAGGGTGTTGCTGTGTCGTCCTGTTGCCAGTTCTTTGTGAGCAACAGATGAACTTGACCTCTCTTCAGTTCCACTCAGTTGAGAAACGAGCAGTTTGTTTTATTTCCCTCTCTTCCTCCTTCTTTATCATTTGGGGACACTAGATGTTCTGATCATTCTGATCTAAGGCTATGAGCTAAACAACCGACCTAGTAACAGTTTTGTTTGTATGAACAATTTGGCTCATGGAGCAATTTGGGGGTCAGTTGCCTTTTGAAAAGCTTTCCTGTTATCCTCATAGAAGCTGAACATTGGCAACTAGTGTAGCTCTGTAATTTTTCCATGGGCTATGCACATACTTTAACATGCCACACTGGAGACTCTGAATGGGTGGATGTACCGTACGTTATTCATTATACAGCCACAACCTATCAGTCTCTGTCTGTACATTATCTTATTTCATCTTCAAAAACCAAAGGCAACTGTGTCAGCCAAGAAAAATAGTCACAAGGGTAATATCTTCATTAGGCCAACTCAAAGACCACAGAGAGTCAACATGGTGTATTGGTTTGAATTTTGGACTAGAACTCCTGGAATTTAGGGTTTGAACTGCATCTCAGCTGTGGAGACCCACAGGGTGACCTTGGACAAGTCACACACTCTCAGCCCTAGAGGAAGGCAATAGCAAGCCACCTAAGAATAAATCTTGCCCAAAAAAATCAACCAAACAAAGCTCAGGATACGGTTGCCATAAGTCAGAGTCAACTTGAAGTCACAAAATAACAACAAAGGTCACAGCATCCTAAACAAACTTTAAAGTTTTACAGATTTCATCATTAGGCAAAGTGGTCAATAAAGATGTGGCAGGAGGAAGGGAAGAAAAAAGGCTGATGTTCAACCCACTTATATGCATTCATACTAGACAATGAGGAAATAGAAATAGTAAAAGAGTTCTCATACCTGGGATCAAACATTGATCGGAACGGGGACTGCAGCCAGGAAATCAGAGAAGATTAAGAATGGGAAGGGCGGCTATGAAAGAATTAGAAAAGATCCTAAAATGCAAAGACATACAACTCAGCCCAAAAGTCAGAATCATACAAACCATCGTATTCCCTATTACCATGTATGGATGTGAGAGCTGGACAGTTAAGAAAGAAGATAGGAGGAAAATTGACACATTTGAGATGTGGTGCTGGAGAAAAGTACTGAGGATCTCATGGACAGCCAAAAGGACAAACGAATGGGTCCTAGAGCAGATCAAGCCAGAAATATCCCTAGAACCAAGATGACAAGACTTAGGGGGGAAGCAGACGGGCGGCACGGGGCCGCCCCGAGAAGCTGTGGATCGGGGCTGAGGTATCCGCACTCCTCGGCCCCAATGCACCGTGTCCCAGGCCCAGGAAGGAGCGCTAAAATAGCGCTCCTTCCACAAGACGCCAAAGGTGCGCCGCAAAAGGCCTCCGGCGCACCTTTGCCGCCTCTTCCGCTGCAGCGTGTGCGGACGCTGCAGCGGAAGTGCGTTGTCGGAGCCCCGGCTGTGCGGAGCGACAGGCGCTCCGACGACGTATTCGGGAAGGGGTTGGGGCGCCCAGCATGAGGCTGCCTCTCCCCTTCCTGGCCTCAAAAACAGTGCTTTGCGCCATTTGCTTAGGCCCTCAAACTATTGTACTTTGGACACATCATGAGAAGGCATGAATCGTTGGAAAAGGCAATAATGTTAGGAAAGGTGGAGGGAAGTAGAAAGAGAGGAAGACCACATGCTAGATGGATGGACTTTATTAAAGAGACCATGAATAAGAGTTTGCAGGAGTTGGGCGGAGCAGTAGAGGACGGGGGGGCTGGAGATGTCTCATCCATAGGGTCGCCATGGGTCGAGACCAGTGCGAAGGCAGTTAACAACAACAACAATATAAAGCAGAATGTAGTGAAGCCAGTGCAATATAAGGTTGTGGTAGAAACAGAAGAAAATACTCGGGATGCTCTTGTAAGATAAAAAGAAAAAAGAAAGAAAGAAAAACTTACATTTATTGTTTCAGGAAATCCATCTTGGGATAGAAAAGGAGATAGACAAAAATAGTAATTCCTAAACTTCAATAGAAGAGCCCCTAACAGTGGCTCTCATGTGTGGAAGCTGGCTAGCATTCATCATGAGGCAGGAGTTTCATGGTTGCTCCCTTCTGAGACAGAGGACTGACTAGCTTTTAGGAGAAGGGGAAAGCGATTACAAGAAATATAAAATCCAGCTGTTCTTTGAAACATGGGCAAAGACCTTTTTTGTTCCTAGATGCTTCTGGCTGCTGAGGAAGGGGTTTAATTAAGAGTGCCATATTTTTTCCCTTTCTTTGAAGGAGCCAGTTTGGAATCCCTTGAAAGAATGTTGGTTTGTTCTCACATATTCCGGGGCCCTTTCACAGTGCACAAACATAGCACCATGATTCTACTTTAACTGCCATGGTTGCACCTTATGGAATCTTAGGATTTGGAGGTTGGTGGGACACTAGAACGGTCTGGATGGGAATTCCAAATGCCCTTCCCTGAACTGCAAATCCGAGGATTTCATAGAATGGAGCCATGGCAACTATAGTGAAATCATAGTACAATAATTGTGTAGTGTGAAAAGGACCATCAGATTGAAGCTGATTTGGGGGGAGGCTTTATGGGTGCTTCCTTATGAAGCTTGGTTGGTATACTAGGGATTCAAGATGTAAAGTACGGTAGTAATGCTTCATTCATTGATACGGTCCCATATATGGATATCTTTAAAAACAATACCTCCTTGTACACAAGAGTTCAGCTGTTTCATTAGCTGGGTAAATAGCACATATTACTGCTGCTCTACTTGTGTTTTGTATTTTAACCTGAATGGGTTATGTGACCATAATAAAGACAGGTTGATTGATTATGCTTGGAAGGCTTTGTGTTGGTATACTTTGACCTACTTCATATCCTTTAAAGCTATTGGTAGTGTTCCATCTTGTCTAAAGGAAGCGGCGCTTAAGCCGCTTCTGAAAAAACCTTCCTGGACCCCCTGATAGGAACAAATATAGGCCAGTCTCTGTACTGCCTTTTTTAAGCAAGGTGATCAAGAGGGCAGTTGGTCTTCAACTCCAAGCTGTCTTGGATGAAACTGATTATCTAGATCCATTTCAAACTGGCTTTAGGACAGGATATGGAGTTGAGACTGCCATGGTTGCTCTGGCTGATGAGTGGCTGCTTGGCTATTGACAGGGGTAGTGTGACCTTGTTGGTGTTCTTGGACCTCTCAGAGACTTTTGACACAATAGATCATTCCATCCTTTTGGATCGCCTGAGAGAGTTAGGAATTGGAGGCACTGCATTGCAGTGGTTCCATTCCTTCCTCTTGGGCAGATCTCAGAGGGTGAGGCTCGGGGAGAGAGATCATCCAGAGACATGGGGCACGGTGTCATCAGTATGCTGATGACACCCAGATATATTTCTCCATGTCTCGGTCTTCAGCTTCAGATGGCGTCTCTCCTCTCAATTATTGTTTTAAGGCAGTAATGGACTGGATGAGGAAAAACAGATCGAGACTGAATCCAGAAAAAACAGAGGTACTAACAGTTGCGGGTCTGAAATCAGGTTTGAGAATACATCTTCCAGTCCTGGATAGAGTCACACTCTCCTCCAAGGACTGTGTTTGCAGTTTGGGGTGCTCCTGGATCTGTTGCTCCAGATGTCAAATCAGGTAACTGCGACGGTCAGGAGCTCCTGTTATCAGCTTCGACTGATACGCCAGCTGCGCCCTTTCCTGGAAACTAAGGATCTTGAAACTGTGGTACATGCATTGGTAACCTTTCATCTTGATTTCTGTAACACGCTCTATATGGGGCTACACTTGTGCTTGACCCGGAGGCTTCAATTAGTTCAGAACATGGCAGCCAGGCTGGTCTCTGGTATATCCAGAAGAGACCATATTATACCTATGTTAAAAAAGTCTCCACTGGCTGCCTATTAGCTTCCGGGCACAGTACAAGGTGTTGGTTATGACCTTTAAAGCCCTACATGGCTTGGGTCCAACCTATCTTTGGGACCGCCTCCTTCCGTACGATCCACCCTGCACACTCTGGTCCTCTGGGAGCAATTTGCTATAACCGATGAAAACAAGGCTGTCGGCGACCTCCCAGAGGGCCTTTTCCGCTACCACTCTCAGACTATGGAATGGCCTGCTGGACGAGATCCGTCTTATTACCACCTTAGACAGCTTCAAAAAGGCTGTTAAGATGGATCTCTTCTGGCAGGCCTTTCCTGAATAAGTACCCTGGCCCAAAGAGTTAGCTAATTTTTCTCCCTTCTGCATGGCTGTTATTTGCCCTTTATTATTCTGATGTCTTTGTTTTATATTATGATTTATTTTAAGTGTTTTTAATTGTCTTCGTTTAATAATTTTTTAAGGGGGGTGTTAAGGGTTGGATGTATTTTATTGGAATTTTACTTATTGTAAGCCGCCCCGATTGTGCTGCAGAGGGGCGGGATAGAAATAAATTTTATTATTATTATTATTATTATTAAAGATACATAATTCAATACTAAAGTTAGGATTGTGCATGCCATTGTATTTCCCATTTCTATGTATGGCTGTGAGAGCTGGACAGTGAAGAAAGCTGATAGGAAAAAAATCAACTAATTTGAGATGTGCTGGAGAAGAGTGTTGAGGATACTGTGGACTGCTAAAAAGACCAGTGGATGGGTCCTAAAGCAGATTAGGGCCAAACTCCCCCTGGAAGAAAGATGATTGAACTGAGGATGTTGAATGTTTGCCATATCATGCAAAAGGAGTCGCTATAAAAGACTATAATGCTTGGTAAAGTGGAGGGCAATAGGAAAAGAGGAAGAGCACCTTCTAGATGGATAGGCTAAATAAAATAAACCACAGCCATCCTCAGGAGCTGAGCAAGGTGGTTGAGTATAGGGTGACTTGGAGATCTCTCATACATAGGGTTGCCACGGGCCAAGGTTGATTCGAAGGCAATTAACAACAACAACAAAATATTAATTCAGTTGAAGTCATGTTTCTTCCTTGAAGTGTGCTTTGAGGACTGAGCAATTTAATTGTATTAAATATGTGGCGTGCAGCTGACTCTTCCTTTCCTTTCCTTTTTACTTACCAGTTGGTTCACAGGGCCCCAGTGTAGTTTGGGACTCTGCATGTGTGATGTTGAAACCTTGCCAAGCAGCCACTCAGCTAAATCCCACTCCCCTGCAGAGGCTTAACAAATGAATAGAAGGAAAAAAGCTTTTATTAGTTCCAGCGAATGCTTTCCTCTTTTTCAGGCAGTCATACAGGGAAGGTGGGTTAGGAAAACAAATGGCTAGGGGGGAGCTATTATTGGTCACAGTAATCTGGATTGGAGGTTTGCACACTTATTTGTAGGTAAATAGGAAAGAGAGGACTCAGCTGCTTGTAGTGTATTTAATGTGTCATGAAATTTAGCCCTGAGGTGAGCTTGAATAAATGTACTGTTCACAACCACCACATTTGCTAAGACAAGCAGTTCTGTAGAGTGTTACTGAGGCACTTAAAAGAAATAACTATTATGCTTCATGATTTTTTTAAAGGAATAGATAAATATGAGAGGAGTTGAAAGTGTTAGCTTCAGAGAAGATACACTATTTCCTCAAGACTGCAGCAGGGGAGGAAAGGATAAATTCCTTCTCTTTGATCTAATTCTGCTAATTACTAGATTCTATAGTTATGCCAAACTGTATTTAAAAAAAATCTGAACATTAAACACAAAGATACATTTAATGTCTACTTTGGTCAGGCAACACATGTGTATCAGAAAAATCTTTCTGAAAAATTATCCCGGGGCTGCTGCACACTCTTTTACAGCTGTTTACCTCCACAAGTAATTGGTAGCCTGAAGAGTGGCAATTTTTGGCAATGTCCTCCATTGTCCCATCACCCACGTCACTTTTTTTTTAAACATGAGGTTTTACATGAATAAGTGAGCGCCACTAAAAGTTTGAATCGGCTCTTGAAACCAAGATCCTGGTTTGATCCTGGTATATTTGCATTTACCATCATGTCGGAAGGGGAGATGTTTCTTTCAATCGAGATACAAAATAGGGCTACAGAAACATGTTACTGGTTCTTAGCAATAGGATGTTCAAAGAAGTTCATACCTTAATGTATAGTGATGGGTGTATGCAAGAAAAGAATGCAAGTATGTCTCTTGCTGTTTCCCTGTGTGCATAAAGGAATCCATAAGCAGGGTCAAGTGTATATGATTCATTACAGGGAAATCACTGAGAGGAACCAAATCACTGAAAGGAACACATTTGTCAGGAAATTTAATTGTAAGGTGCATGTTTATCTCTTAGCATTTTAACACCCACAACTGTCAATGTCTGTTTTAATAAACTGCTTTCAGTGAGAATGCTAACAGTTTAAACCAGTTGTAATAAAGATTCCAGAATGGATTGAAGTCTTCAGAAATGGGGCATTTGAAAAAGGGTTTTATGAACCTGTGTTCAGTTTGGTCCAGTCCGTTTCATAGAACCATGGAGTTGGAAGAGACCAAGAGGGCCATCCAATCCAGTCCCCTCCAATGCAGGAATAAACAATCAAAGTGATCCCAATAAATGGCCATCCAGTCTCTGTTTAAAAACCTCCAAAGAAGGAAATTCCACTGCACTCTCAGGCTGCCTATTCCACTGTTGAACAGGTCTTATTGTCAGGAGGCTTTTCCTAATGATAAATAATAATAATAATAATAATAATAATAATAATAATAATAATAATAAATTTTTATTTATAGCCCGCCCCTCTGCGCGGCAATCAGGGCGGGTTACAGCATTTTAAAAACAGCAAAGTTAAAAAACATTCCCTCAATCCACAACCCTCCCCCCCTTAAAACCGAATTAAACTTAGAAAGAATTAAAATACAGGAATATAATAAACAACAACTAATGATACTAAAATTCGGCGAAAAAATAGGGACAGAATAAAAAACTCTATTAAGACTCATCCCTCTGAAGCAAGCGTTATTCTGAAGCAAGTGTTATGATGAAGTGGTATCTCTTTTCATGTAGCTTGCATCCATTGTTCTGTGTCCTATTCTCTGGAGGAGCAGCAAACAAGCTTGCTCCTTCTTCCATATGACATCCTTTCAAATACCGAAACATGGCTACTTCTTAACCTCTTCTCCTTTCTAAACATACCCAGCTCCTCCCAGGACATGGTTTTCATGCCTTTCCCCATTTTGGCTGTGTTCTTCTGGACATATTCCAGCTTCCACATTCTTCTTGAATTGTGATGTCCAGAACTGGACACAGCATTCTAGGTAAGGACTGACCAAAGCAGAATAGAGTGGCACTGTTACTTTAGACCAGGGGTAGGCAATCCAAGGCCTCGGGGGCCGGATGCGCCCCCCCCCGAGGCCTTTGGACCGGCCCCAGGCCGGTCCGCCCCCCGCCGCTGCCGCCGCCTGTCATAATGATATTGATTATTGTTGTTATTACTTGTTTTGGGGGTTTTCTTGGCAAAATCTCCACAGGGGTTTTGCCATGGCTTTTCTGGGGCTGAGAGAGTGTGCATGCATATTTTTAATTTTTTTAAAAATTTATTTATTTATTTATTTATTTATTTATTTATTTCTGGTGCTTCGGCCCCCCAATTGTCTGAGGGACAGCAACCCGGCCCCCGGCTCTAAAAGGTTGCCTACCCCTTCTTTAGACACTACACTCCTGCTGATGCAGCCTAGAATCATATTGGCTTGTTTAGCTGCCACATCTTACAGATGACTCATGTTTAGCTTGTGGTCTACTAAGACTCCTAGATCAGTGCATTGTTCAGTCTTTCACTTTGAATAGATGGCTTTGTGCCACTTCCTGTCATGAAATATGGCTATGGAGGGAGGGGTAGTTGCAGAAAGAAACGGAAGGGGAAGTGTAAGGCCTTTGTGTGGTATACAGATAGCTGTAAGAGTTATAATGTTTCTTAACTACCTTTGAAGTCTGAATGCATGGATGTATAAGTACATCATGGGGTGGTGCTGCTTTTTGATGCACCATCAGGTAAGTTAGGCTTTTGAGACTAGTCAGTGTCTTTTTGATCTGAAGATGTTTCAATAACTATATCATTTTCATAAATGCATGGCTATCAAGTTTTAATTAAAAGCAGATTTCACAGTTGTAGGAAAGATGCTTCCTGGAACAGGCTTCATTTACTGCAGTTCCTCAGTGTTGTGGTGTACTTTCATTATGACTGTCATTGACTTACTAATAATCATTAAAGTGATAAATTAGCAGATGGGCATCATGTGATTATTAATCTGTCAAGTGCTTTTTTCTGGCTGTGTACAAATGCAGGGGCATCATTGGGGGTGTGGACCGTACCCCTTAGGGGAGGTGACACAACTGCTCTCCAAACATCTGCCTTTTGGCAGAAATGAGTTGTGGCATTTGCCTGCATCCCTTTAATACTCTAAAGAGGTGGTGTGAGTGGAGCGAGGGTCAGTGGGAAGAGAAACAAGAGGCTGCAGGTTCTTTAAAAATTAAATTTAAATTTTTAATTTTTAATTCTTAAAATTAATTCTTTAATTCAGTGTATTAAAACAGAGACATTGATACTTGTGAGTGTTAAAATGCTAAGAGATTAAACAGGCAACTTGCAACCGAATTTCTTGACAAATCTGTTCCTTTCAGTGATTTCCTGGTAATGAATCATGTACACTTGACCCTGCTTGCAGACTCCTTCATGAGTTGATTTCATGTGCACATGGAAACAGCAAAAGATATACTTGCTAATATAACCACCTCTGAATATTCCTTGCTTAAGAAAACCCTACGATATTCATTGGGCTGCCATATATTGACTGGCATCTTGAAGGCGCATGTATATACACTGCCATACACCACTATATTCTTCCTATTGAGCTCTGACATATTGGTTTTGAGTGACTTTGGATCTGGTTGATCTTCGTGAACAATTTTTGCCTTTAATAGTACAACTTCTAAAATGATATACCAATTGAGGTTTTAAATTGCGTTTTATGTTAGTCTTTCTATTTTTATTTTCCAGTTATAAGATACACTGAGTATCCATGAGTTGAAAAGTAACTTAAAAATTTATCTATCTATCTATCTATCTATCTATCTATCATCTATCTATCTATCTATCTATCTATCTATCTGTCATCTATCTTTAAATACTCAAAATCAAGACCAGTTGCTTTTGGAATTCCTAAGATCCCAGCTAGTTCTGGTTGCTGTTGTAACATTCTTTTATGTTTCCGCTTCCTGGTATTTCCATTTGTGATCAAAATTTTATTTCAGCAAGAATAATTTGCAGTGTTCAGGCATCTGCTAAAAATGTATTATTCATGGATTTACATTGGCAGCTGTCTTACATGAAATTGTGTTCTTAGCTTATATCTGAGTGATATTTGCGATTATAATATATTTTCATTAGATGTAAAGATATTTGTGAAATAACTGATAATGTTTGTTTAGAAAGTAGTTCTATAAATTGGATATCAGCTAATTACCATATGAGGCCAGCTTGTTTTTCTCTGATATAAATGTCTAGTTACTGTCCTAACGTAGTCCATTAAAACAAGTAGAAACCTCCTAAAAATCCATCCTGTAATAGTGTGAATGGTGTATGAAAGTGAGCTGATGTCATAAAGTGATATTGTTTAGCTAATTTGTTAAGATTTGCAGTATTCATAGCCACAGTTTCTCAGGATAAATTTACACAGTTGTTTATCATGATTAATCAGATACTGATTCATCCATTTATTACAATAAAAATTATATTCTTCTTTTGTATAAAATATTTGATGACTTCCACTGAGAGCCCATTTCAGTCCTCTTCCAATTCCTTTTTCTTAACTACTGTAAAATTGATTCTCTGTCCTAAATCCAAAAATGCCAACTGCAAGTAGACTAACTGAGGGCCTAAGCAGATGGGTGGCCATGGGCCGCCCCCGGAAACTGCAGATTGGGGCCGAGGTAGCTGCACTCCTCGGCCCCAACCCGCAACTTCTCAGGCCCTGGAAGGAGCGCTAAAATAGCGCTCCTTCCGCAAGACGCCGAAGGTGCACCGCAAGAGGCCTTGGGCGCACCTTCAGCGTCTCTTCCGCCGCAGCGTGTGCGGATGCTGCAGCGGAAGTACGTTGTCGGAATGCCGGTTGTGCGGAGCGACGGGTGCTCCAATGACGTGCTCAGAAAGGGGTTGAGGCTCCCAGCATGAGGCTGCCCCTCCCCTTCCTTGCCTTGAAGACGGCGCAAAGCGCCGTCTGCTTAGGCCTTGAATTAATGCAAAGTTGATATGCTAACACTTAAATATAAGTTCTGTTGACTCAGTGTGTCTACTTTAATTGGGACTAACAATTGGATTTAGACCACAGTTATCTGCATCCTGTTGAAGAAGTCTTGATTTTCCCCACCCTTGCTGGTCAACATTTGTTGTTAACTGCCCTCGAGTTGATCTTGACCAGGAGTCAGCAACCTACGGCCTGCGGGCTGGGTGAGGCCTGCGGAGGCCTTCGGACTGGCCCCTGTCCGATCCTGCCGCCGCTGCTGCGGTGCTGCCGCTGCCTTTCATGGCCACGGGGCTCCTCTGGAGCGCCATTTTGGATTCCAAAATGGCACCCGAGAGGAACCCTGGGGCAGCACCAGGCCTCTTGGAGGCCCGGCACTGCTGAGGGAAGCCTCCTGAGGGGGCCCCGTGGTGGCGCCGGGCCTCTTGGAGGCCCAGCTCAGCCGAGGGACACCTCCTGGGGGGCCCCCGCGGTGGCGCCAGGCCTCTTGGAGGCCCGGCGCTGCCGAGGGAGGCCTCCTGGGGGGCCTCTGCTGCCATGCGCATGCGCGTGTGATGCGGGGGGGCAGCCGCCATTTTGTTTTTCAAAATGGCCCCCAGCTCCATTCCCCCCCCCCTCCTGGCCCGTCGGCAAAAAAAGTTGCCAACCCCTGATCTTGACTCATGGTGACCCTATGGATGAGACATATCCAAGACGCTCTGTCCTCCACTGCTCTGTTTAAATTAAATAACCTCTTAATACCTGTGACCTCCTTAATAGAGTCCATCCATCTGTCATGTGGCCTTCTTCTCTTCCCTCCATCTTCCCCAGCATCATTATTTTTTCTGGATCCACTTGTTTGTCCTTTTGGCTGTCCATGGGATTCTCAGCATTCTTCTCCAGCACCATATCTCAAATGAATTGATTTTCTTCCTGTCTTCCTTCTTAACTGTCCAGCTCTCACATCCATACATGGTAATAATCAAGGTTGTAATTGGCAGCTTCTAAACAGTATCAGGACTCAGGATGGTTGCAGGATTGGTCCCTAAACATCTATTTCCAGACACTTTCTTTAGATCTCTGATTCATACTTCAAATGCAACCTCTATTGTAATTTTGCTACAGATGGACTCAGATCTTAAAATGGAAAATGAATTGGAGGCGGCGTAGATCATATGTGTGCACTGGTGTCATTGGGAGAGTGTGGGGGTGCAGACCACACCGAATGACACCTCAGAGGAGGGGTGACACCAAGTTGGTCCCTCCTCCCACTGCAGGGTGTGTGTGGTGCTCCTGCCAAGGAGTCAGGGTGACAGAGAAAAAGGGACACAAACACATGCCCCTGCTTCCTTCCCCATGTGCTCTGGGCTGAGTGAGCCAAGGCACCAGAGGAGGGGGGGGGGTGAGCATGCACCCAGGCACCCCTCCCGCCTCAACTTGTTTGCCTGAGCTGGCCAAGACACTGTGGAAGGAGGCACACACATGCAGTCAGGCACCCCTCTTGCCTTCCCTGGCTTGCCTGAAGTGGTTAAGGCATTGGAGAAGGAGGGGTGAGCATGTGCACACCCTCCTACCTTCCTGCGTGCCTCACTTGCCTGGCAGCCCCCCCCTCCCCGGCAGCCCTGTGTGGACGTTTAAAAGCTGGCTTCTCCCAAGTAGTGCCAGGCACTGGCACTAGGTGACAACAACAGTAGGGACACCACTGTATAACTGACTGACTAATTTTCTGCTACCTTGTTTTTTTTCTTTTACTTCCTGTTTGACACAGAAGCAATGACGACTACGTCTGTGATTACATCAGTAAATACAGTGGGCACTTGGTATCTGCTTGGGTTTGATTCCAGGGCACACACACCCAATCCTCTGCTCCCGGGGCAGCTTAGAGCCACCCGTCTGCAGTCCCCCTAAGAGAGTGTGACTTGCTAAAGGTCACCCAATGGGTTTCCATGGCCAAGTGGAGATTCTAACCCTGGTCTTCAAAGTCATAGTCCAACTGTGAAGTCGTAGGCTTTCATGGCCGGCATCCATAGTTTTTTGTGGGTTTTTCGGGCTGTGTGGCCATGTTCTAGAAGAGTTTCTTTCTGACGTTTCGCCAGCATCTGTGGCTGGCATCTTCAGAGAAAAAGAAGATGCCAGCCACAGATGCTGGCGAAACGTCAGAAAGAAACTCTTCTAGAACATGGCCACACAGCCCGAAAAACCCACAAAAAACTCATAGTCCAACTCTCAAATTACTGTACCATGCTGGCTCTTCACCTGTACCCATATACATGTACAAACATAAACACTCCTACCCTCTCCACTTAGTTTTCTCATCCACTGGGACTCTCCATTGAGATTGTGGCTTATCTACTAGTAGCAAAACTAAAGACTAATATTGGAAGGCAAGGAACAGTCACATCTCAGCTAATCACCTGGGTTCTAGGCAGAAAATGACTGGGCATCCATTGGGTTCAGAGGCTTCACACACAATAGAAAGGGCTGCCTGTGGTCTCAGGAGCCAGGTTGTACACTCTTAGTAACTCTGAAGGAAGAAGCCTGATATAGTCTTACATTAAGCAGTAGTGGAAGCAGGGAACATGTGTCAGCAACATGCTGCATAACTGTTGACTAGTTAGCAACTGCTTGTCAGGAAAACTGGTTTTCCCATCCTTGTGTACCTTACAGTTTTATGATAGGAATTATCCTCCTTCAAAGTCCTTGGTGTTATTAACTGCTGTTGTTGATCTCGATCATGGTGACCCTATGGATGGGACTTCTCCGAGACTTCATGTTCTCTGCTATTCTGCTCTGGTCCTGTAGGCTCATGCCCATGGCCTCTAATTGAGTCCATCAATCTGGCAAGTAATCTTCCTCTCTTTCTGCTGCCTTCTATCTATCCTAGCATTATTGTCTTTTCCAATGATTCATGCTTTCTCATGATGTGGCCAAAGTATGATAGCCTCAGTTCAGTCATCCTGAGTTCCAAGAGGAAGTTGGGCTTGATTTGTTCTAGAACCCATTTGTTTGTTTTCTTGGCCATCCATGATATCCTCAGCACTCTTCCCCAGCACCACATCTCAGATCCACTTTCTTCACTGTTCAGCTCTCACATCCATACTTTGTGATGGGGAATATGATGGCTTGGACAATCCTCACTTTAGTGGTCAGAGTTATCTTTACTCTAGGATTTTACCCATTTCTTTCATAGCTGCCCTTCTCAATCCTAGCCTTCTTCTGATTTCTTGACTGCAGTCTCTGTTCTGATTAATGTTTGATCCAATGTATGGGAATTCTTCCACTATTTCAATTTTCCTGTTTTCTAGGATGGATTCTTGTAGATCTTCAGTGGTAATTATTTTTGTTTTCTTGATGTTCAGCATCAAGCCTACCTTGGCACTTTCGTCCTTGATTCTCTTCAATAACTGCTCCAGGTCTTTGTTTGTTTCTGATAGTAGTATTGGATTGAATGCATATTTTAGGTCAGGGGTAGGCAACCTTTCCCCTTTAAGGGCCAAGGGACTTCAGCTCCCAGAACCCCAGGAGCTATTGGCCAACATGGGACTATTGGCCAACATGGCTGAGGCTTCTGGGAGCTGAAGTCCCTCGGCCCTTAAAGGGGAAAGGTTGCCTACCTCTGTTTTAGGTTGTTAACGCTCCTACCTCCGATCTTTATTCCTCCTGCCTCTGAGTCCGATCCTGCTCTGTGTACGATATTTTTTGCATACAGGTTGAATAAATAGGGTGATAATGTGCAGCCTTCCCTGGCCCCTTTTCCAATTGGGAACTATTCTGTTTCTTCATACTCAGTTCTGACAGCAACCTCTTGTTCTGAGTACAGGTTATGTATCAGGACAATCAAATGTACTGGAACTCCCTTTTCTTTTAGAGCATTATATAGTTTTTTGTGGTCTATGCAGTCAAAAGCTTTACCGTAGTCAACAAAACATTTGCAAAATAGTCTTATAGATGTGTAAATGGCTCCACCAGGGAAGTGCCTTATAGGAGGCAGTTGTGAGACCACTCCTAACAAAAGCTTCCCTAGATCTAGAAGCTTATGTCAATTACAAACCAGTCCCAAATATTAACTTTTATGAAAAGGTACTTGGATCTATGACAGCTAGATAACTCCAGGCAGAATTGAATGATATTAATTTTCTGGACCCATTCCAATCTAGCTTTTGGCTTGGTTTTGGCACCAAACAGGCACAGTTGCACTGCTAGGAAGAAGGAAGAGGGATTTTAAGTGCTTTTTTTTTTGGGGGGGGGTCTTTCAGTGTCTTTTCATACTATCAAAAATAGTATCCAATTATTCTTTGAGTTGGTGAAAGTGTGCATTGTGCTTCAGTGGTTTTACTTTTATCTGATAAGTAAGTTCCAACATCCCTATGGTATTTATCATAGAGGATGCTGCAAAGTTCTGTTTTGCTCAGTATCTGTATAAAACTGCAGAATGAACTGGATACTCAAAGTGAATTATGCTGACTATCACTTAGATCTATATTCTTTTTCATTTAATTAAAGTGTAGCAGTGGATGTTTTTTTTTTTAATAAGCATTTTAATGGCTTGGCTGGTTAGAAGGTGATGGCTAAGAGGATTATAGCTTTTGGAGTTCTGTGAAATCCAGAAAAAGTGCAGTTACGTTAGACAGGAAGCTAAAGGATAAGTATTCTTTATACTGGTGTCTTGACAAACAAACCCAAGGAAAGTGGGTGAAAAGTCACAAAAAAGTGAACCATGAAAAAATATTCCATTTGTGCATATTTTTGCTTTATAATACCCATTTCTTTTTCATACATCTTTGCAAGTTGCTATACTAAAGCCTTTTGCAGTAATGCAGAGGGCTAGGAGAAGTGGAATCTGATCTAATTTTGCTTGTCTGTTTTATCTGAGACATCTGTACCAAGACAGGAATCTAACTCCAGCAATGATGATGATGATAATAATAATAATAATAAGATTTATTTCTAGCCCACCTATTTCCAAAGGGAATCATAAAGCACAAAAATAAAAGAATATGATAAGAAACAATAATATAGAAGTTCCCCCCCCCCCAAAAGCAAATACACAGGGGGAGGGCTATTCTGGGAAGGCCTGTCGGAAGAGATCCATCTTAAGTGTCTTTTTAAAGGCTGTTAAGGTGGTTATGGAATGACTGGCAGGTCATTCCATAATCTAGGGGTGGCAGTTGAGAAGGCCCTCTGAGTTACTGCAGCTAATCTAGATTTTTTAGGCTGCAGAAGATTTTTCCCAGAGGACCTTAGTGTGCAGGGTGGATTGTGTGGAAGAAGCTGCTCCCGCAGGTAGTCAGCACCCAGCCATGTAGGGCTTTAAAGGTTATGACCAACACCTTGTACCGCGTCCAGAAACTAATTGGCAGCCAGTGGAGAGATTTTAAAATAGGTGTTATGTGGTCAGTTCTAGATGTCCCAGCGACCAGTCTGGCTGCCATATTCTATATCAATTGAAGTTTCCGAACTTGGCACAAGGATAGCCCCATGTAGAGCGCATTGCAGAAATCAAGTCGAGAGGTTACCAGCGCGTGTACCACTGTTTCTAGGTCACCCGGCTCCAGGAAGGGTCGTAGCTGGCGAATCAGCCAAAGCTGATGACAGGTGCTCCTGACCATTGCATCCACCTGAGAGGTCAGGTGAAGCAGCGAATTTAGAAGCATCCCCAGACTGCGGACAGAGACCTTCAGGGGAAGTGAGACCCCATCCAGAACTGGCTGACATATCTCCATTCTCGGGTTGGGGGTCCCTATAGCAAGTACCTCTTGTTGATTTATGGTTAGAAAGTGTGCAGGGTGTATGCAGGACTGCCTTTCACCAGCTCCATACATCTTTGGATCTGTAACTTGCTACAGCCCTCCAGCATTCCATTAACAAGACCAGAGACCAAATTCTCTTCAAAAGAAGGGTCTTTATTCTTCAGATGCAGAATTAACATAGTAACTATTTACATTGTAGAAAAGCCATTAGAACAAAAAAAAATTCTGTGCCAAGCCAGCAAGCCACTCAAGGAAAACTCCACCCCCAGGGTGATACCTTTGTAGACATTTGCTAAACAGCTTCTAAACCCAGCCTTCTTCTGTGTGTCATGTGTCATGTGACCCTGGTTCTCACCAAACCCGATGACCTAATCTGTTTACACTATGTCTTCCATGTTCCCAGGCTCACTGACCTTGACTGTGTTCTGTGTGTGTTGTTTACTTGTAACCCACCTGCAGGCTGAAACTTTCACAGTTAGAAACTTTCCCACATCTGTACATTTCCACTTTGACTACAAATCCCAACAATCCCCTCTGAAATGTATAGATGTGTGTGCCATGTTATTTACATTTTTGGATTTTAGCTTAACAGCTAGTATTTTGCACTTAAGGTGCCATCCCAATCAGACATGACAGCTGTTTATGTCTTTCATTGGGTAAAACTTTTGTGATTATATCAGTGATGTTGTCTCTTGTGTCTATGTACTGCAGACGCACAATGTTGTTTTTAATCAACTCTCTGACATTTTGATACCTCACACCTATGTACTTTGTTCTGCACTTCAAATTCTCAGTTTCTGATATTACAATGCAAGATTACGAATCCTCATGAACCAAGGTAGGTTTTGTACATTTTCACCTAAATCTTCAAGCAACCTTCTTATCCACTGTCTTCATTCACCATTTCTGACAATGCTCCAAATTCTGCCTCAGTTGTACTCAACGCTACACAGTTTTGCTTCCTGCTGTGCCAAACTATTGGACTTTCTGCAAACTTTATCAGCAAATACTCATTTTCTGTCATGTAACTCTGAAGCAAATGAACTATCCACAAAACATTCAAGTTGAACCAAGCTGCCCTGTATCACCAGTTTTCTGTCCTTGCTACCTTTCAGGTATCTCGGCACATGTTTCAATGCAGTCCAATCCTCAACTTTTGGATTGCTCATCTTTCTGCTAAGCACGCCAACTGCAAACGCAATATCTGGCTTTGTGAGGTTTGCTATGAACATCAAGCTTCCAACAATGCTTCTAAACAATTCTGGATTGTCAAACTCCTTTGTTGACTCACTATTGGCATAACCAGAAGTCATAGGTTTTTTTTACTACTTTAGCATTCTGCAGTCCACATTTCTCAATCAGCCTTTCTATCTTTTTCTGTTGACTCAACAAACATCTACCATCCTCACTCCACTCTACCTCAATCCCAAGGTAGGCTCTGAGAGGACCCAAATCCTTAATCACAAATTTCTTTGCCAATTCTTTCTGCACTGCTTGAATTTCCTGTTCTGACTTTGCTGCAATACACAAGTCATCAACGTAAATCACCAACGTAACGTCACCCTTTGTGTAAACACACGCATCAGCAATGCTGCGTTTGTATCCTAGTTTCACTAACTCCTCATGAATACAGTGATTCCAACTTCTTGCACTCTACTTCAAATCATACAAAGCCTTTTTCAACTTGTACACTTTTCTATCTCTGTCATGTTCAAAACCCAAAGGTTGTTCCATGAACACATCTTCCTCAAGACAAGCATTCAAATAAGCAGTTTCAAAATCAAAATGCCTCACCAACTGGCCTTTCCTTGCTGCTAAAGCCAAAACCAGGCTCTCTGGCTTAGCTGTAGGAGAAAATGTTTTGCCAAAGTTCTCAAACTTCTGCTGTGCAAAACCTTTTGCCACCAGCCTGGCCTTATATCTATGGGTACTATCCGGCATTTCTTTTCTCTTGAAAACCCATCTACAACCTATCACCTTGTGATTCTTAGGCCTCTCAACAACTTCAAACACTTCCTTGTCAACCAATGACATGTACTTCTGATCCATTGCAGAAAAACACTTCTCCTTCTCCTCTTAAGGAAAACTCTGCAAATCTTTAAAACACTCTGGCTCATCAGCCACCACTGTACAGGCTCTAGCACCCTGCACTACAAAACGATCTGGAGGCTTTCTCACTCTTTGAGTCCTAGGCAAGAACGTTCTTGTTCTACCTCTCTCATCCTCACTATCAGAACTCATCTGAACCTCTGTATTTCTATGTCTCTTTGTCTCCGACATTCTAGTTGTGGTTTGTTGTGTTTGTGTAGACCGATCTGAAGTACTAGACTCACTGTCTGAGGATGCTGATTCTTGCTTTACCACCCCTCCATTTCTAGTACTCATGTCCAACTGCCCTAATTTAAGAAAAACCTCTTTGTTGGAGTGCAACTTCTCCCAACCTGAGTGCTTTTCAAAGTTGGCACTTCTGGATAGCAAGATTTCTCCATGACCAAGATGAAACCTGTAGCTATTCCCAGAATATCCCACAAACATCAACCTGTGTCACTATGGGCCTAAGCAGACTGCCAGAAATAGTGCACATTAAATTGAGGCACTGCCCTGGCTCAGTGCTAGGGAATTATGGGAACTGTAATTTATTGTGGCACCAGAGCTCTCTGACAGAGAAGGCTCAATGTCCCAGAAAAAAATACAATTCCCATGACTCCCTAGCACTGAGCCAGGGCAGTGCCTCAATTTAATGTGCACTATTTCTGGCAGTCTGCAAAGGCTATGCAAATGACACCATAATACTAGCAGAAAACTTCACAGACCTGGAACACCTACTAAGGAAGATCAAAGAAGAAAGTGCAAAGGCAGGTCATCTGTTGAGTTGATGTGTCCATAATAATAACACCCAAACAGTAGCCAGATCCTCAGAAGGGGTGTGTTGTTGTTGTTGTTTTTGCTAGTTCCTTCTTCTGAAATACAGTCTACAGTATTTGTTTATGGTCTCCCATCCAAGTACTAACCATGGCTGACCCTGCATAGTTTCCAAGATCAGCCGGGATCTGGTGTCTTTAGCATATTTAGGCTTTCAGCTTGACTAAAAGTAAAGGCTAAACTAAAAGTAGTTGTAACTGACTGTAGGGGGTAGTGTTCATCTCTGTTGCTGACGAAGAGCCAGTGTTGTCTGAGGAATACTCTGGTGGTCATGTGGCCAGCATGACTGTACCAAACGCTGTTACCTTCCCACCAAAGTGGTACCTATTTATCAGGTTGCATTTGTATGCTTTTGAACTGCTAGATTGGCAGAAGCTGCGACTAGAAATGGGAGCTCACCCCAACATGCGGCACTCAGACCTTGAACTGCCAACCTTCTGACCTTACGATTGTCAGAATTGACATCTTAACCAGTTGACTACCCATGGCTAAAAGAGGAGAAAGTGCCAGAGGCCCTCGAGTATACATTGTTGAGAAAAAAATGTGGCTCCCTGGTGACCCTGAATCCAGACTAGGCACTAGTCAGTTGTTTAGATTTTTGTGGCTCCTAGCGTGGCTTTCAAGTTAAGTATGATACTGAGGCAGTATTCAGGGATGAGGATAGTTACACAGAATATAGGAAAATAGGTACTCTAGTTGAAAACAAAGGGGTGTAATTCTGCAGCCGTGAAACAAATTTATTAAATTGAAAAGAAAATACTATTTTGAAAATCATAACACATACCATTGTGTGGGTATTTATACATTGGTCCAGTCTTGCTGAATTTTTTTTTTTTTAGAAAAGTTTATTAAATTGCAATAGAAAAAACATACCACACAATACAACACACGTAACAATAAAAACAAACAAACAAACAAAAACAAACAAAGGTCCATAGAGCATAATACAGATACTCTACATCACTAATACAGAAGTTGAAAAAGGAAAAAATAACAAAAATATCCTAAAAATCTAAAAGAGAAGAAAAGTAAACTAATTGAACAATTATCAAGTATATTAAACATATAACAAAACTTGAATGTTACTAAAACTTCCTAAGATTTATTTTCCTTATCTTATTGTTACAAATACAATTTAAGGGGGAATTTCTTCTTACATATAATCCCATCTAAACCTTCTATACCTTCGATCAGTTCACTCCTTATCTCTTCCCTCCTAGACTTTCTCTTACTTCTCTCCTTACTTCTCTCCTTCTCAATCTTAATCACTACCCTTCTCTAACTAGGTTACCTTCTATTTACTTCATCCTGGTATTCCACCTACCACTTCCAATCACTTTCTCAAACCTTCAACACTTTCATTTTCTCCCTCATACTTTCATTCCTCATTCCACCATTCTAATAAATTCACACTTTCTTTCATTCCCCACTCAAAATAGAACTTCCTATCTTTCTACCACAGCAATGTTATTGGGTGTAAATAGGTCACCTTATCTCCAAAAAAAAAGACCATCATTTTGAGTTTTAATTATACCCCTTTTCGTTTTTAAATAAAAAAGAAAGGAATAAGAAAGAAACAAGAAATATTAACTATAAAGAAATCTCCTTAATATTTGCTGCTAGTGAATGGTGCGTCCTAAGTGAACACATAATTAACTGTTATAGTTTCAATTTTACCCTTTATAAATGTATTGTCACATTTTCCCCTTAGATTTATTTTATATAGCTTTACTTTTAATTTAGTCTCTTGAGTTTTAATACATTCGAACATGAAGCTTTACAACACTTGTGCCTCAAATCTGTTAGTTTTACTTGATCTCCCATCAAAAGCAAAATAAATATAACTTATTTTCCAGTTATAGAAAATTAATTTTTTTAAACATTGTTTACTATTACCCAATATGTTTCACAAAGTTTTCCTCATCCATCTTTCCTTTTGGTTCGATAAGAGAGTGTTGCTGATTTTCCCCATTGTCTCTCTAAGTAATTTAAGACTGAAGTCCATTGACATAGATCATTTTCTATATTTTTACCTCTAAGGTATTCCGTCAAAATATCCATTTCAATGGCCTCATAAAATTTAATAACCCACTCATTCATATTGGGCACCGTATTTTTTTCCCAGTGTTGGAACAAAACTATTCTTGCAGTCGTTATTAAATAAAATAAAATTCTACCCATTTCTTTATCCAATTCTTTATCCCATATGTTTAGCAAATAAGTTTCAGGGCAACATTGAATATTTTTCCCGAGAATCGTATTAACTATTCCATTTACATGTAACCAATAACTTTTAACTATTTTACAAGACCACATACAATGATAAATTGTTCCTGGTTCTCTACCACATTTCCAACAAAGGTTACTACATTTGTACATTTTAGCTATTTTATCAGGTGACAGATACCATCTAAAGAAAACCTTATAAAAGTTTTCCCTTAGATTTTGAGAAGCAGTATGTTTCAAGGCTTTGGTCCACGCAAACTCCCACTGTTCAAATTTGATTGGATACCCAAAATTTTTGGCCCATTGTATCATGTTTTCTTTTACCGTTTCATCCTCCATATCCCATTTAAGTAGAAGTTTGTAAAATTTACCAATCCATTTTTTATTATCCAACCAAATTTTATCTGTTTCGTTATAGTTTAGGTTTATCCCTTTTGTTTTTATATCCAATTTAAACCGTGCAGTTAATTGATTATATTTAAACCAATCTAAGTTAAAGCCTTTTTCGGTTAATTCAGCACGAGATTTCATTTTATAATCACCTACCCTTTCTTTATCTATTAAAGTTTTATATGTTATCCATGGAGATGCTCGTCTCATTTCTCTTCTATGGATTGCCTCATGTGGTAAGAACCAGGAAGGAAATTGTGGCATAAATCTATCTTTATACTTATTCCAGATCTTGAGCAAGGGTCCCCTAATACAGTGATTGTTGAATTCTTTGCTCACTTTGGATTTTTCATAGCCTAGATAGGCATGCCATCCGTAACACAACCCCTCTCCCTCCAATTCCAAAAGCTCTTCTGATTCTAATAGGATCCAATCCCGTATCCAAGCCAAAGAACAAGCCTCATAATAAATTTCCAAATTAGGTAATCCAAGTCCGCCTCTCTCTTTTGCCTCTTGTAAAAATTTTAGTCGTATTCTGGGTCTTTTATTTTGCCAAATAAATTCACTAATATCCTTATGCCACAATTTTATCCACTTTTTGTTTGTTATGATTGGGATTGTTTGGAATAGATACAACATTTTTGGGAGTATCATCATCTTAACTGTAGCTATTCTGCCCATAAAGGATAATCGTTTCTTTCTCCATTGTTTCAACTCTTTTTTTTATTGTTGCCCATACTTTAGTATAATTGTTTTCAAAAAGATTTATTGTTTTTTTTTGTTATCATAATCCCTAAATATTTTATTTTGTTTTGTATTTTCATCCCCGCTTTAAATTCCAATTCTTTTTCTTCAAATAGAGACATATTTTTAGTCATAATAAATGATTTATCCTTATTCCATTTACAACCTGTCGCATTACCAAATTCTCTAAATATTTCCAAAACTTCCCCTATACTTTTGTCCGGATCCTCCAAAAATAAGACCAAATCGTCAGCAAAAGCTCTTATTTTATAGTTGAAATTCTTAATCTTGGTTCCTTGGATCGAATCCTGATTTTGAATTCCCACAATTAACCCCTCTATCACCAACAAAAACAGTAGTGGAGAGAGGGGGCACCCCTGTCTGGTACCTCTTGTAATTTTTACATGCTCTGATTTGGTCCCATTAATTATAATTTGTGCTGTTTGTTCTTTATAAATTTCCCGAATCCAATCAATAAATTTAGTGCCCAATTCCATTTTCACAAGAATTTCTGTAAGTGTTAGCCAATTAACGGAATCGAAAGCCTTTTCTAAATCCACATATAACATGGCCAATTTTTTATCACTATGTTTCTCATAATATTCAAGTATATTCAAAACCATTCTCGTGTTGTCTTTAATTTGGCGTCCCGGTAAAAAACCTCTTTGATTCACGCTGATCCATTCTCTTAAATAATTTTTCAATCTATTAGATAAAATACTTGCAAATAACTTATAGTCTGAGTTAAGAAGCGAAATGGGTCTATAGTTACCAATTTCTAACTTAGATTTACCTTCTTTAGGAATGAGTATTATATCTGCCTGTTTCCAAGTTTCGGGAAGGCCTTCTGATAAAATAGAATTCATCACTTTTTGAAGGGGACCACTTATTTCTTCAATGAATACTTTATAAAATTTATTAGTAAAACCATCCGGTCCAGGGGCTTTTGCATCTTTAGACCGATTAATTGCGTCTTTTATCTCTGTAATTGAAATGTCTCTGTTTAACTCCTCAATTTGATCTAATTTAGGGATGGCGAAATCTTGTTTTTCAAGAAAATTCCTCAAATATTCTTGCTCAATCGGTTCATCCTTATATAATTTAGCGAAGAAACTAGAGAATAAATCTATTATTTTATCCTGCTGAGTTATAGTTTGTCCTTCATGATTTATTTCTGTTATTATTTTACCTTCTCGATTTTTCCTTAGTTTTTCAGCCAACCATTTCCCCGTTTTATCTGCATGCTCAAAATATTTTTGTTTAGTTGCTTTTATCTTTTTCCCTAATTCTAAAGTATTTTTCCTAGCTTCTTGTATTTTTAAAATCTTTAACTCTTGTAATATTGCAGTGTCACCTAAATTACAAGTTAGTTCTTTTTCTTTTTGAATTATTTTGTTCCTTATTATGTTTTCTTTTTCCCTTTTCATTTTCAAAATATAAGCCTCTTGATTGATAAAAAATCCCCTAAATACCGCTTTTCCTGCATCCCAGATTGTGGTTATTTTCATCTTATTTGTTTCGTTTTCTTGGAAATACATTTTAATTACTTCTTTTGCTTTCTCTATTATTGATTTGTTTCCAATTAAGCTATCTTTTAGTTTCCAATTAAACTGTTTAGTTCTCTCTTGCAATAATAGAATTAAGCCATTATGATCAGAAACATCTCTCGGGAGAACATGAATCGTAGTCACGCGATTTAACATTGATTTAAATAATAAAAACAAATCTATCCTAGATAAAGATTCGTGTCTATTTGAATAAAAGGTAAAACCTTCTTTATTTTTATATAGGAATCTCCACACATCTAGTAGACCAAAATCCTTTGATAACTCAAAAAAAGTTTTGGGAAGTTTACCTAATGATTTTGCTTTTAAATTTTTAGATTTTCTATCCAATGCTGGATTAATAACGCCATTAAAGTCTCCCATCAATATTAATTGGTCACAATCAATCTCTTTGAGCTCCGAATAAATTTTTTGAAAAAATAATCCTTTATTTGTTTGGGGTCCATAAATTCCTAATAATACTAATTTCTTACCTTCCCATGTTATAGATATTCCTAAATAATGTCCTTTGGGGTCATTTAACACTTCGACAGGTTGAAATTGACTAGGGGAGTAAATCGCTACACCATTTTTTTTGTTTTTGTTAGCTGATACAAAAACGTTTCCTAATTTTTTATTACTCAATAATTTAGTTTCCGTTTTTTTTTTATATGAGTTTCTTGTAAGCACACGATTTGACATTTTTGTTGTCCTAAATAGTGAAACAATCTTTTTCTCTTTACTTTTGAGTTAAGACCTTTAACATTTAGGGACAAAATTTTCATATCAAAAATAATTTCAGCTATTCCAAACTTGAATTTCTTTATTTATACAAAACACTTTTCCTCTCTTAATTTATTTACATGTTTTATCTTTACCCCATACTAGCACCCCCTGCTGTATCTGAGTCATCTGATCTACCTCCCCTAGCTAAATCATCTTTGCTTTCTTCGTCTCTGTTCTCCAATTCATCTTCCTCCTCGTCAAATACACTTTCCTCACTCTCTTTCTCATCCTTATTTCTGTCTTTTCTGCCATCATTCCCATTTGCAGCCTTGGGAGTCTTATTTTTACGTGTTGGTGATTCCTTTCCATTTTCTCTAGATGGATTTCTATACATACCCTTAGCAAATTTTTCGATCTCTTTTCTATGCTCTTTCCAGAATGCACAAGCTTTTTCAATCGAATTCAGCTTGTACCTTTGCTGGTTCCATGTCAAGGAAATACCTTCGATCTCTTCCCATCTGAATGGGATTTTGTAAGTCTTCAGTTGCTCCGACAAAAATTGGTATTCCTTGCGTTTTTTCAATATTTGCACCGGTATGTCTTTGAAAACCTGAATTTCATTACCTTTAATCACAAATCTAGTTCTAAAGTTTTTTTGTAAGAATTCATCTCTTAGTTGTTTCCTAGTCCAATAAATTACAATATCTCTTGGCAGTTTTTTGTTTCTAGACACTTTAGAATTAATTCGGTACATCCTATCTTTTTCTGGTAAGATTTCTTGAGTGGAGCGGTCCAAGTATTTAGCTAGGTAAGGTATAAGGAAATCGTAAAGATCCTCTTTAGGTTGCTCAGGAAGGCCTCTCAATTTGATGCATTTTTCCCTTTGTTTGAGTTCAAGACATAATAACCATTCATGGTCCTTCTCTTGTTGTTTACAAGATTCTTCCACTCTCATCTCTATCCCTGTCATGGTCAGCCCTGAGGAGGACTCGGAGGACGAGGAGGAGGATGGGTCTCCTCCAGAGAAGGAAGAGATGCAGGCTCCACCTGGTTCTCATTCTGCTCTCCCAGCCCCAGAGCAGGAAGAGATACAGGCTCCACCTGGCTCTCATTCTGCTCTGTCTGAGCCAAGCCCGGTTCTCTCAACCCCAGAGCAGCCAGGTCCTAGTGCTCCTTCCTTGGAGGCTCAGCTGCCTAGTGGGGAAAAGCAGGAGGATACAGCAGAGCCAGTGCCTTCCTTTAGGCAGAGGAGAGCTGAGAGTGCTGGCAGTCGCAGGTCCAGGAGACTAGCTGAAAAGCAGCTGCTGAACAAGCCTCAACTGGCACTGAGGTAGGATTTGACTATTTAAATAGTTGTAAGAGGCTTCCTCAGTGTCAAGACTTATTGTAGTTTCCTTGGGAGACTATGGTCAGTGTGGCTCCTTGTTTCCTGCTTTGTGCCTCTTGCTCTTGCCTTGACCTTGGACCAGACTGGACTTTGCTGATTGCTGCCTGCCCTGACCTTAGACTGACTGATGCTGATTTCTGGACTCTGCTTTGCTGGTGCTTCAACTACAGGAAGGTTTGTGGCTGGCCTTGCTGTTTGCAGCTCACCCTTTCCATCCCTAGCAGCTGTGGAAACTGAGGCTGGCTGTAGTTGAGGACAATCCCCTTTGTCTTATTTTCTAACTCTTCTGTTTTCATTGAGATTTTTTCAATATCCTTATTGATTCTATCCAAATCTTGTCTTATTAGTTTCGCTTCATATTTCACTTCTCGTTTCGTCTCTTCTCTCGATTCTCTAATTTCTTTCCTAGTTTCTTCTTTTGACTCTCTAATTTCGTTTCTCAATTCCGCATGAAGTCTCTTGATTTCGTCCAAGAGATAATTCTGTTCATTCCCTTTTGCCGCCATTTCCACCGAAGCCCTTCTTAGATTGGTATATGCTTGCTTTTCTTTTTCTCTTCTTGATTGCATTATCTTATTCGGTGTAGTTAGTATAATCAGATATACCCTCACTATATTATTATCAAATAATGTTTCCTTAATGTTATTTGTTCAATGTTGTGTTGGTTCTTATATTCCTTCCTTGGTTATAGATCTCTCCTTCCTATCCTTTCTCTTTTATTCTTCCCCTTACTTCCCTTCTTTATATTATCCTTTTTTATTTTTCTTATTCTTATTTTGTATTACTTCCAGGTTACACTTGATTACAAGTATTGGCTTCACAAATTTATCCCCTTACCTTCCCCCCTTTCCCCTTTTTATTCTCTAAATTTTAATTTGAAGCAATCTCTAATTTTAAATTAATTTAGCGGCCCAAAATCTTTTTACACTAATTATACATTCAGTTGGCCTTTATTTGATTTACTTATTTGGTTTTAAGTTTTAACTCAGCCAATTTTATAAATTAACAAAGGTCTCTAAAGTCTAAATTAAAAAAAAAAGAGAAAGAGAGAGAAGGAAGAAAAGAAGAAAGAGAAGAAAAAAAGAGAAGAGAAAAAAATATCAAATTCTATAGAACTTTAGAATTATTTTAAAAAAGCTTTAAGGGAGAGGAGAAGTATAATAGTAAAAGGAAAATGAACTGGTACTTTTCTATATAACGGAGAGACAAGATCAATTTAGGGGCTAGTAATTATTTCAGTATTTACCCTATCTTTGTTTACTGAGAATCCTGAGGGAGTAAACAATAGTGGTTAATATATGCGAATAAAAAAAAAGTTATTTAAACTCTAATCTCCAGTCTCACTATGCGTCTAATCCTACCACAACTAAATCCCTCTAATTCCACTAAACAGAGATCCTTAATCTAATTGAATCCCTCACTATATCACAAATCTTAATATAGCTTAAACTCACCAGTTTTAAAAATAAAAGGAACAGTGAACCCAAAGGTTAGTAATCCCAATTATCAGTATAGATTTAGGACAAAATTATGAGCTTCAGATAAATTAGAACCTAAGCCCCTTCTGTATATAAATATTACAGTTTCAAATCCAAAATAAGCGAAAATCACTCAGTTCTTAAATTATCTGAAAAGGAGATCTAAAGTTAAGTACTCACAAAAATCTATACAAAACTTTAACAATACTGTGTAGTTTTAAATGTTTTAAATATGCTTATCATAAACCAAGTTAAATAGACAAATAACATTAATCCAGATTTATCAAGTCCTAAACAAAGAGATCCCCCTTACTCAAGATATCTCTCCTTTTATACGACATCAACTCAATAATGCAATATAATGAAATATAATACCCACTACTATGTGTATATATATATATATATATATATTCCCCTCTCTTCACAATACTTCCCCTGTTACCCAAAATAGCATGCTATGAAATTCACCACGATCTTAGGGAGTACAGATATAAATGAGAGATAAGTGAGTCAATAAAATAATGCAGCACTAGTAATAATTAATTTTACAGATTCAATACAAATATAATCTCCTGCTCCTCTTTCCTCGACACACACTTTCACTCCCCCCCCCTTCTTCTCCCAGCACAGTCTATATCAATCACATTAACAGTGTTTAACAAACCCAACTGGGAATCACTTATACTTAAAGTTAATAACTGCTGTTGGTGGGTATTATAAAGATTTTTTCACAAAGATAGAGAGTTCTATTGGGTTTTAAGTTCCTCCAACGTTGGCAAGAATCTAAAGAAGACGACCAGATCTCAGGAGATGACCAAGATAGTAAAATAATCCAGGGGAAAAAAAATGCCCAGAGTAGAAAATCACACGTCCACGCGGTCCTCCATATTGTCTAAATGACAAGTTGTTTTAAATCCAAAGTAATCCACCAAGTTTAGTAGGCAAAAGAGTGTTCCCAAAGGATGCAGCTGAATCCGGAAAGCTTTTAAAGTTTAATTAGTTCCTTGAAACAATGTTGCTGATTTTATAACATGTGGAGATCCGATTCTTCCGAGTGGTCCCCCCTCCTTCCCTTTCCTCTTTCTCTTGCCGTTTCTCTCCCCACTTTCACTTTGCTGTAAATCTCTAACCCTATAAGACACAGTCTCTCTTGCAAGCTTTAGGGAAAATCTTCATCAAATGTATGAAATAATCCAATATTCCAATTAGATCGATGGTTCAGTCACCCAATGAGTTCACCAAAGAATATACTTAGTCCGTTTTCACCCCTTATTTCAGGGGGTATAGGAGGGAGATCAAGATGGAGGACTTGTCTTTTAAGATCACCAACTTATCTTCATGCTAAATTTGGCACAAGATCGAATTTGCTACTTAGGACTAGGATATTGTAGGAGACAGCCCTTTTGCTGTGATAGAGAGTTTTTAAATTGTTGCTTACTTGTAGCTTTAAGTGGCGGCGGCGCTTCTGCCGACTCGCGGCTTCTGGTTACGGTCGTGGTCCGCTCAGACCTCCATGGTTCTTCTCTCGTTTTCGGCTCCGATCTCCTTCGAGACGATCTCACTTCTTGGAGCCTTCTATCAGGGTCGATGAGCCCCTCTAAATCTCCCGTTTCTGGGGAGATAATTTCACCCCTGGCATTCGCGCCTAGGGGTCTTGAACTCGTAACCAGTAGTCCCTCTTCTCTCACACGGATCGGAGAAACTACCGCACCGCCATACCACTGGAAGTCTTGCTGAAATTTTCTGAGTTTTTATTTATTTTGTAATGAAAGTATGAAGAAAAACATTTTAATGTCATTTTGCATCGAAGACACAGATTGGTGTTTTGTTTTGTGCTTTAAAAATATTTAAAAAGATTTTAGAATATATTCTAAGTTCCATTGTTGCAAAACAGAATCTGTTATAACCATAGGAGTTAATAGACTGTATTGATTTTTACAGTTTGTGAAAATCAAAGCTATCAGATGGTTATTATTCCTTTTATGGTGTATAAGTGATTACTGCATCATGGACTAATAGGATCAGGAAATAGGCTTCAGACAGCATAGGACTGCTTCCTAAGTACCATAATTAACATGAGAGATTTTCTTTTTTCCCTTTCAGTGTTTAGTGCAAAGGCTAACTAATGTCCTTGAAGTGAATCGCATGGGAAGCATTTTTTTTTAGACTTGGGGGGTTTGCAGACTGCCAGAAATAGTGCAAATTGAGTCCACTTTTAGGGTTAGTGTTAGTGCTAGGGAGTCATGGGAATTGTTTTTTTTTTTTTTTTTCTGAGACATTGAGCCTTCTCTGTCAGAGAGCTCTGGTGCCACAATAAAATACAGTTCCCATGATTCCCTAACCCTAAAAGTGGACTCAATTTGCACTATTTCTGGCAGTCTGCAACCCCCCTTTCTCACTACCCAAGCTGAGAGAATCTTTGTCCAGTACTTTATTTATTTATATATTTATTTCCTGCCTTCCTGTTAGTACAGGGACTCAAGGCAGCTAACAAAATTTAAAACAGTCCCAAGTTTTTACATGCAAGAGTTAAGATCACAAAAGTATGCAAAAGTTAAGATCAGGCCTAGAGAGACGTGAAGCCTAGAGAGAGAAGCAGAGAGGAGCAACTGGCAGAGGGAGTGGAGAAAACTATTCATGTGAGCTGTTTTTTTAACATGTACAGCGGAGAGCCATCCAGCCCCACCTCCCTCTGTCTTCAGGGTCATCTTTTACTTTCCAAGAAGACTACCCAAAGAAATCCTTTGTTCAAACACAACGGATAAAACCAAAGAGTAGGCAAATCAGATAAAGGCAGTCCAAAGGCAGAGCCATAAGCAATCCCACATCCAAGGATGAAAGAACAGCATTCAGAGATGTGACTGACAAGAGCTGGAGCCAGCAACAGGCATAGGCCTAAATCTTGTTAGTCCTGACTTGTGTACTAATAATCAATGGGATTTAACTACATGTTGACTCACCATTCAACAATTGATTCACTAGGTCTGCTCTGCTTGGGACCAGCCATTGTTTTATTTCTTGAATGGAAATTAAGAGTTATTCAGATGTGTTCTCAAAGCCCCACCTTAAACAGATTACCACCCCCCCAACCTTATAGGTACTTACATAGATGTTCTCCTCATTAGGAGGTCTTTCATTCATGAGGATGTTCATGTGGAGTCTTTCTTTGTGTGTTTGCAGTCTCTGGAGTAGTGACCATCCCTAGGTGTGCTTTCAGAGTTGCTCTCAGGTGGTCTCAAAGGTTAAGTGGCAACCCCATCTTAACCTCTCCTTCTAGAGCTGGTTTAAATGCCTTTCAAGAAGGTAGGAAGCCTGCATCTCTCCCCCTAAGTGTCCACATTCTTTTGGGGTGGTCCACTTCTTGGTGCTATCTTGCCCATGATACTTTGGAGTTAACCTCTGTGACACTTCAACTTGTACTTGCATCACTTGCTCTGTGGTTAAGATCTCTCTCTCTCTCTCTCTCTCTCTCTATCTATCTCACACACATGCACATGGACATGGGGGAGGGATAGGAAGCTTACAATTTTGGAAATTTTAGAGGAAAGAAGGCCCCAAATGTTTCTGTCTGAATTCAAATATTACATCGATAACAGTCATTAGTCTGAGAGGAAGGGTATTTGGATGTTTAAAGGTTGGAGGGTTTTCCTGCCTTTTGCACTCAAAGAGCAGAGTGGGGAATTGATATCTTTGCTTAAGAAAAAAAATATTATATAGCAGCTATGGAAGATGCACTCTTGGTTTAGAGAGGGATGCACATACTGTGTAAATACCCCCATTGACCACTTTCAGGTGGTGCCAACTACAGAACCTCCAAATTCTTCTTTAAACTTCCATAGAAAATATGGTTTGAAATTTGAGTTGAAACATAAAGGATAAATGTTGCATGCATCCACATATCAGTTTGCCACATTTGGCTTTTCAAGTGCTCTTGTTCCACAACCCGAAATTGTTTTGTGAAGAGCAATTTGGAGGTGAGGGGTGTCTCTTGAAAAGCTCATTTTGGCAGCAATTTGGGGTAAACAGTGTGTGAGTTTTTGTAGAAACCAGTGATACTCTCTAGTTGCAAAGCCTTTTATTGTTATTATAATGCAGAAAGATGCAAAATAAGGACTTGATTATTTTGTTATACTGTACTGTTTCATGTTACTGAGCTCTTTTTAAAAATTCTGTTTTTAATAGAAGAAGCGTAAACAGAGCACCCAGGATGAAGATGCTATCAGTGTCTGCAGCTTCGACTCATGTGTGAGTAATCTGTTACTTAAATGTTATATACACAGTATGTATTGCTAATGTGGAGGTATTGCTGGCTGTCAAGTGCCAGACTGTTTATGTATGTCATGGAGATATCTTCTGTTTTACATGTTAAAATATTGTTAACAATTTGTTTAATTCAGGGAAGTAGGTTTATACTCAGGAAAGTGATGCAGCTAAAACAGTATTGTTATCCAAATTCCAGTTGATGGATAAAAATGTTGTCTTAAAACTCTGAGTAAAAGATATTAAGGGGGGATGCAGACGGGCGGTCCTGGGCCGCCCCGGGAAGTAGAGGATCGAGGCTGCTGCTACCACACACAGCAGCCCCGATTCTCCCATTTGCCGCCTCTAAAAGAACGGCAAAATGCCGCTCCTATTAGAGGCGGCAAAAGGCCGCCCCAAGAGCCGACGTGCGGCTCTTCTCTGCCTCTTCTGGCGCAGCGTGTGAAGACGCTGCACCGGGAGGATGTCCTGATGCCACACGCTGTGCGTAACGGCATGTGGTGTCAGGACGTCTTTGGGGAGGGATTGGGGCGGCTGGCGTGTGGCTTCCCCGCCCCTTCCCCGCCTCCAACACAGCACAAAGGGCCCGTCTGAAGAGGCCCTGAGATACTAAAGCAATGATAAGATATGAAACCAAACATAAATATATTTATATGCCTCATTTGATTGCTTTCACTTTACTTAATGATGAGTTGTACTGCTGTAGATAAAGGGTGAATTTTCATATTTATTGCTGCATTGAGACCTTGCTGGATCCCTAATGAAGACATAATTGCTTGTTAAAAGTAGAACTTTTTAATACTACAAACTGAGTCACAGGTAAAGCTAAATCATTATTTATCAGTACAAGAATGAACCTAGTTCCTCGCCCCCTAGCTCCTGCCACAGGTTTTCCACAGGAAATCTATTAAGGGCATTTCCAGGCAATTCATATTAGAATTAAGTGCAATTCATGTTAGAAGCTAGGCCAGCCTAGAGTCTGCATACTCTCCCTTTGTTTACGGTGCAACCAGATCACCACTTTAATAAGGTTAATGGGAGACAGTTAACACAAAGCTGGCTCATTTTTAGAAAAGACTAATGACAGTTTAAGGTTCAGATAAAATGCTGATCTGTGCCCAGTCTAAAGCAGAAGGTTCCAGTCTCCATGTGGCCACACTGGAAGAAGGAGAGGAAGAATATCCCATTTTAGCATAAGACCTGATTGTCTTTACCTCAATTCTACTTTCTGCTTTCAAGTAGATCTTTCTCATATAGCAGACTACTCGGAAGTAAGCTCTATTGCAAGGTTAGGAAAGCTTGTTTTTGTGGAACCCATATTCTTCTGGGGATATATGTCAGAGGCAATAGGCAGACCGTGAGTGCTGATGAAGCCAGTGATGGATGGAACAAGAGCCAAAAGTAGTCAAGCCACCCCTTCTTTCTCTCTCCTCTCCACCCCCCCCCCCCCATTTCTTTCCAAATCTCTCTCTGCCACTTTTCCCCCTTCCTTCTCTACTTACCAGACTGCTGGGAAAGGGACAGATTATTCTTAAATGACTAAACTGATTACCTCCAGGAGACTTGCAAAATTAGGCTAAGGGTTGTATGAGATCAGTTCAAGGCTCGTAGTTTGCTCACTTTATCCCTAAGAATCTACTAAAATTTTCTCCCAGGTAAGTGTGCGCAACAGAATAACAGCTTAAATCACTGCATTGTTCAGTCCTTGACTTTGTAAAGAAAGGCAAGAGCTTTAATAAATGTATTATTGATGCTAAATCTATTGGATAATAATAATACCTATGCAATAGATCTACAGTATTAGTATCTTTGCTCTTAAGTTATGATTTCTTTTGAGGGTATTTAGATCCAAATGCAGAGTCAGGGAAAAAAATAAGGTGATAGGGCAAGATAGGCAGAAATAGGTCCTGGCAGGCCTCTGATGCCAGCTCTAGTTTTCATAGAGCTGGTTTGGACTCATGCATAAGACATTTGCTCAGTGAGGTCTCATAGTCTCTTAAGGGGTTTGTTGGAATCAATAAGCCTTACTTAAACGTGTAATGAAATCATGTTCTCTTCCAATACTGCATATTCCCCATAACGTCACTGAACACACAATCATGATATGTGCACATCTGGGTAAATACAGTTTTAATAAAGAAAAACTGAGCTATTCTGTCTCCAATAATGTTACTCCCACACTGTTAATGATAAGATAATTATAGGACTTCTGTATCAGTAAAAATTGATATTGCATAACATGTAAGGATTTGTAATTCCTGGAAAGCAAGTGCTCTGCATGATTCATAAGGGATGCTTTCCAGAATTAAGCAGTTACTGAAATATCTTTTAAAGCTTTCTTATAGAAATTGCTTTATAAATCTTAGAATCATAGAGTTGGAAGAGACTGCAAGGGCCATCTAGTTCAACCCCCCCCCCCCGTCATGCAGGAACTCATAATCAAAGCACCACTGACAGATAGCCTCCATCCTCTGTTTAAAGACCTCCAAAGAAGGAGACTCCACCACTCTCTGAGGGAGTGTGTTCCACAGTTGAACAGCTCTTACTGTCAGGAAGTTCCTCCTAATTTTTAAAGGGAATCGCTTTTTCTTTAGCTAGCATCCATTGTTCTGGGTCCTATTCTCTGGAGCAGCAGAAAACAAGCTTGCTCCATCCTCAGTATTACACCCCTTCAAATAGTTAGACAGGGCTATCATATCTCTTAACCATCTCCTCTCCAGGCTAAACATACCCAGTTCCCTAAGTTGTTCCTCATAGGGCATGGTTTCCAGACCCTTCACCATTTTGGTTGCCCTCCTCCATCTTGTCAACATCCTTTTTGAATTGTGGTGCCCAGAACTGGACACAGTATTCCGGGTGAGGCCTGACCAAAGCAGAATAGAGTGGCACTATTACTTCCCTTGATCTAGACACATTACTTCTATTGATCCAGCCTAAAATCGCATTGGCTTTTTAAGCTGCTGCATCATACTGTTGACTTGTGTTAAACTTGTGGTCTACTAGGACCCCTAGATCCCTTTTACATGTAGTCTTGTTAAGCCAGTTGTCCCCCATTCTGTATCTATGCATTTCATTTTTTTAGGCCCAAGTGCAGTACCTTACATTTCTCCCTGTTGAAATTAATGTTATTAGCTTTGGCCCAGTTTCTAATCTACTAAGGTCATTTTGAATTTTCATAATCTCCTCTTGGGTATTAGTTACTGCTTCTAATTTGGTGTCATCTGCAGATTTGATAAGCATGCCCTCTATTCTTTTGTCCAAGTCGTTGATAAAAATGTTGAATAGCACTGGGTCCAGGACAAAACCCTGAGGCACCCCACTGGTCACTCCTCTCCAAGATGAGGAGGAGTCATTTCTGAGCACCCTTTGGGTTCAGCCAGTCAACCAATTACTAATCCACCTAACAGATGCCTTAAAGCATGTTAGATCTGTCATCATTGGCTAAATATGCAAGCTCTGTTTTTCAAAATTATTTCAGTTTTATTGGTGGTTATCCTGTTCAATTCATAGGACCTTTCAGAACAGTGAAGCTGCATTAGGAAGTGTTTCAGATTTAATTGTATAAGGATAGATTTTTTTAAAAATTCAAAGATATTGTTGATACTTAGGGCCTAAGCAGACGGCACAAAGCGCCGTCTTCGAGGCCAGGAAGGGGAGGGGCAGCCTCACGCTGGGCGCCCCAACCCCTTCCCCAAAACGTTGTTGGAGTGGCCAGCCCTCCGCACGGCTGGCGCTCCGACGACGCACTTCCGCTGCAGCATCCACACACGCTGCAGCGGAAGAGGCGCCAAAGGTGCGCCAGACGCCTTTTGCGGTGCACCGTCAGCGTCTTGCGGAAGAGACGCCATTTTAGCGCTCCTTCCTGAAGCAGAGATGCTGCGCCGCGGGGCCGAGGAATGCGGATGCCTCGGCCCCGATCCGCAGTTTCCCAGGGCGGCCCCGTGCCGCCCGTCTGCTTCCCCCCTTAGTGTATCTTTAGTAGTAGGAAATGGATGGGGTGGGGAGAATATATAGAGATGTGAGAGATACAGGGTCAGGTCTCTGGGTTTCCCTACCAGCATGGTCTGCTTGTAACTTTTTAAAACCAGTACAGAAAGCTGCACAATACCAAAAACTTGAGAAGAGCCCTAATGGATCAGACCAAAGGCTTATGTAATTCATCATTCTTCCCTACAGTTGCCAGGGGATGCTCCAAGTAGAATCCCCCAAGTGCTGTTTTTGTTATTGTCAGGGAGAGGGGAAGGGAAGGGAACTGTCAAATGCCTAATAAACTTTTGTTACAGAATCATGTATTTTATTCATTTATATAGTGCCATCAGTGCATTACAGAATGCAAAAGGAAAGGCCTCTGCCCTAAGAAGTTAGACTTCACGTGACGATGAGAAAAGGAAGAAGCAGGAAAGGGAGAAGTGAAGTTGCTGGAATTGTTAACTGTACATGAGAAGCAGTGAGTTAGCATTGTTTTGATTGTAAATCAGTTACCACATCATTATTTTTAGTGTGACAAAGTGAATCACCTCACTCACACATTCCAGGTTTGTTATTCACACTATGGAATCACATTGATCTGCATCAGTGTGCATCTCTGCAAGTTTGGTTGTTTATATGTGCAAGCATATGAATAAACATGGAGTTGACAATGCGAATGCATTCAGAACCTCTGTTGGTATGCAGCATTTTATCCCAAGTCTGTTCGCATCAGTTATTCACACTACCGACTATGTGAATCATTTTAAAAAAACTCAGGAGGAAAACTGATATCAGTTACCTGGATTAAATGGGATTTTGGCAGCCCCCCCCCCAAAAAAAAACCTTAATTGGGTGCAATCAGGATGCATGTGAACAATGGAGATTTAACCCAGATTCATCCTAGATTATTTTCGCAGTATGATTAACCCTTAAGAAACTGATTGTTTCCATCTGTGAGATAAGTTGGGAAACCTGTGTGTTTGGTAGTGCAACTATTATATAATTGGGAAAATATGAATTCCAGTAAATTATCCATGGGTATGGAATGAAAGATTCAGTGTAGTTAGTCCTCAAATTAAGTTTCCTTTAAGCTTTTTGAGACAGTGATTGGTTTTTATGTTTGCTTAATGCTGAATCATGGCATCACTACTCAGAATGCTTGTGCACTCTCTCTATCCCACTTTTACCTCACCACTTGTAGCTGCATACTTTGGCTTTCCATTACATTTAAACCAAATAATCTAAAACTGGTGGTTTGTGTTTGTGTTTCTGCTAAATTAGAAAGAACAACAGCAGCAGATATGAGCAAAGGTGGGGGGTAGTGGTGTAAGCAAGCATCAAGCTCATTGACACTACACCAAATTGTGATTCAATGTGGACAGGCAGAAATACAGGCATACCTCAGTCTAGAAAGACTACTGTAATGTGTTCTATGTGGGACTGCCCTTGAAAACTCGGTAGCTGGAGCTAGTGCTGACTGGAATATCATGTAATGCCAATCTTGAAAAACTACAGTGGCTGCTAGTACATTTCCAGTGTGAATTCAAGGTGCTTGTGATGACTTTTAAAGCCCTAAACAACTTGGGACGTCAGTACTTGAGGGAGTGCCTCTCCTCATATGTGCCCAGAGATCAAGAGCTGCTGAGAGGGGGCTCCTCTGTGCTTCACCAATGAGGTCAATACACATTGTTGGGATATGAGAGAGGGCCTTCTCAGCCATGGCATCCAAACTGTGGAATGCTCTTCTCCTGGAGACCTGACTGGCACCAACACTTTTGATTTAGGCAAAACTTTTGCCAAAGCCTTTTGACTTTATTAATTTAATTGAAGACTGCTATTTATAGTTTTAAAAACTCTTTAAAATTATTTTTAACTTATAATATATGTATATTAACTCATTATATTAAAACATATGTAATATGGTTTTATTTATAGCTTCTTAGTGTTTTTAACCTGCTTAAATTCTGTTTGTAAGCTGCCCTGAGTTTGCCTGGTATTGGGCAGGGTATAAATATTTTAATAAATGGAAAAATAATAATAAAACAAAGCCTCTTGACAAAGAAGTTACTTTTTATAAAGTGTTTTTACAGAACATCAGCCTAGCCAGACCCACTTTCTTTTCTTTTCTTTTCTTTTCTTTTTTTTTTTGTCTTCCGTCTTGCTGGAAATTTTTTGATTTTTAAAAAAATCAGCATTGTTTCTCGAAGGATAGTGCAGGAGAAAGACAGACTTTCAGTACTGGGTTGCAGCAGCATGTCTGAAATAATGCAATAAAGCTTGACCTGGGAATGAATGAGATTCTCTGAAGGTGAATCTGTGGCAGTTGTGTGTGCTTATGTACATACAAGGGGAACAGAAGCTTTCAGAATCACTTACTGAACATGTTTGAACAGCAAAACAGAAAAGAAAATGGAAGAGGAAATTAGTCAGCCTCACCAATGCATCTGGTATGTTGGAAAAAACATAGATCTATAAGTTATGCCACCAAAATGGAAATCATAAGAAGAGTGGAGGCTGGTGAAAGAAAAAGTCATCCTCAAAATGCCACTCCTTTTTGGGACGGAAAAGAAGCGCTCCTTTCACCGCTGCTGCCACTCTTCTGTGCTCCTGCAGCACGGTTGGGTGGGCGGTGTGACAGCTGCTTAGGGGTGGAGTTGGGGTGTGCGGTTGCCACTCCACCACGATGTCTGTCCTTTTGGCTGGTCTGTTCAGCCCCTAAGTTTTAAACTAGTTAAGGGATTTTAAGTTTTAGTGATTAAAACAAATCTCATGATTGTAAGATCAGAAGGTTGGCAGTTCAAAACTTAGGTGCCATATGACGGAGTGAGCTCCCATCACTAGTTTCAGCTTCTGCCAACCTAGCAGTTCGAAAGCATGCAAATGCAAGTAGATAAATAGGTATCACTTTGGCAGAAAGGTAGCATTCTGTGCAGTCATGCTGGTCACATGACCACTGGAGTTGTCTTCAGACAACGCTGGCTCTTTGGCTTAGTAACAGAGATGAGCACCACTCCCTACAGTTGGTTATGACTAGACATTCATGTCAAGGGACTACCTTTACCTTTAAGCTATTTTTAGAGTTCTTCTTATGATCTCTTCCCCAATAATAAAAATAAAGCTATCCATTTTGTAATTTATTTGTATTTTTAGTGAAGTTATAGTATATGAATCCCTATTCTTCCTGCATTATCTAATTGGTTGCAGTTTGTTTCTCCATCAGAATACTTAACCAGAGTGGGAGAACTTTAACCATTAGGAATACAGTCATAAAGGTGGCTGATTTTCCCCTATCACAATATTTTCTTGGCATGATTTGTTCAAATGGAGTTTGCCTTTACCTTCCTCAGAGGCTGAGAGAGTGTGACTTGTCCAAGGTCACCAAATGAGTTTCTATGGCCAAGCAGAGATTCAAACCCTGGTGTTGAGAGTTGTTATCCAATGCTCAACCACTATACTACACTGGCTCCTGTGATAGCATTCCCAGTAATGAATTAACAATGCTAACATATACATGTCCATTTAGAAGTTCCATTAAATTAAGTAGATCTTACTCATAGGCAAGTAAGTGGGTGTACGATTATAACCTATAGTCTAATTCGCAGTGTTAATTCCAGCTATAGTAGAAGCATTGGATACATGGAATTTACAGAGGTGATGATGTACATAAGTAGTGATTTGATTTAATGGGCCTATTCTAATAATTAGATTTAGGTTTAAGACTGCAGTGCAAGAATACTCAGTTAATTTAGCCTCTGAGAATGAAGCTTCTTTTTATGAAGGTTTTTAGGCACTTATGGCCACTGGCTGGACAAGAGACCAAACATTTCAGGTTGCTTACAAAAGATTTAATGGAACTAAAACATATGTACAACATAGAGCAGATAAACTCTGCAAGTGGAAGAAGTAAGCAAGTCAAGAGACCTGAAATAGCTTTAAGGAATTTTCAAGGTTCCTCCCATCTCTGTAAGGTATAGCTTAACCCTTTGTGTTCAAGTTTCAGGGATTCTGCCTGAGTCCTTCAACAGAAGCCTTGGAGCATTGTTCATTTTGCTACAATGAAATAATGCATGCTAAAACGGAAAAAAGGAAAGGCAGACATCACTGCTTTTTGGAAGAAGTTTTCAGATGGTCCTTAGAAGGTTCCAGATATTTTTGTTTACTTGTGCAAGGCTTACCTAACCCGTTTGTTTCATTCCATATGTTTGTATCTTTGGTTTCAAAGAAAAAGTTTGCTGAAACATGTTTAACTTCTTTTTCTTTTTGGATTTTTTTTAAATAATTTATGAATATTCTTCCCATATTACTTGTGCCAAATAACATCTGGTCCCAAATGTTCTGCTATGTAAGTAATGGGCTTAAACACATCTTCACGAACTGTGGTATATCTGTATTGCTAATTAATCATGGGTGTGAATCACATGGACCTTTAACATCTCTAGCCAGTCTGGTCAGTGATGAAGGATGCTGGGAGTTACAATCTGCCAACCTTGGAGGGCCACATGATTCCCAGTTCTGTGGTAGATGATGGTAACCTTCTCTCTACATGTTATTCAAGAGAGATTTTATCTCTGAAATATATTGCTATATAGCACTGCAGGTTGGCTGCAGAGATATTGGAATAACTATGGATTATTTATTAGCTTTTACCATCTTTTAATACTGTTTCTAGCAATTAAATATTACAAATGCATGGGCCCCATTTGTGTGAATAGGTTAGGACAGGTTATTTTAAACCACATATATCCTTCAATTTTCCATTTTTCTATGGACTCTAAAAATTAGTGTGCTAGTGCCACAAATTGGTTATCATTTGTTTGAAGCAGAACAAATTTCAGCAGTTGATTGAATTTGTTTGGTAGAATATTCATTTACAAATTTAAAAAGATGTGGGGTTGTAACATTCTTCAAAGCTGATGACTTCGTATTGTACATGGGTGGAACACTTTCCAGTTAGCCTATATATCTGTCCACACTTCATGTCCCTGTATAAATATAGAATTGTAACCGATAATGCATCCTGGCAGTGCCAGACTGTCTACTCTTTTCCATAATAGTCTGTCATAAGGGATAGTTTCCTTTCAGTCTTTCACAGGATGTGTTGAAGCATTGCTCATACTTTTGTTAGTTTGGAGCAGCAGAGATACTTCACATCAGGGTTTTGTGGGTTTTTTTAGATTGAGAAGAAAGGGAACAAAACTTTAACTCATTTGGCACCTTTTGTTTTTATTTGAATGTATTATAGTTTATCCTGAGAAATTTAATTCACTTAGGATGTTATTTTCGTTATTAACAGTACTGAGAACACAAAAGGCAGGTGTGTGTAATGTCATTTGACAAAGATAGAAGTTTAGGGTATTTATTCCTTGCCTTGCCAATAAACACTGACACTTAAACACCTTTTGAGCAGGTGGATTCTGTGCTAAACTTGGACTGTCACCTGAGCTACAAAGTCATCAACACCCAGTGCTGCAGTCCTGCAGATATCTAATATAAAAAGTTAAATCACAGTTGTGGTTTTTGGAGTTGTATTGTTAGATTTTGTAGTTCTGTGAAGCACTTGGCATTCTCTGCTAGAGAGTTGTAGTGCCTCACCAAACTACAAATCTTAGGATTCCATAGCATGCAGGCATCACAGTTGAAGTGATACCGCATTGCTATAAAGAGTAGTGAGAAAAGTCCTTGATTAGATTTCCCCCCCCCCCAAAAGAAGTTGGTGGTTGGTGTGACATTTTTAGGAGAGTGTATAAAGCCATAGAAGTAGAATGTTGGATTAATTTGTTTGTGGATGATGGTTGGTGGAGAGAGTGTGAGTAGGAGGTACCATAAGGTGAGGTGATGACAGATAGGTTTGATATTTGGATGAAGACAGAAGGGGATGGTCTGAGTGCTAAAAGTGGAACTGTGTAAGGGGAGATTGGGGATTGCATTAGGAGTAGCGGATTTATACTATATTTTATTTTTAGTTTATTTTTAAAATTTTTAACAAAAAACTCATAAAGTGGCTTACAAAATAACACAAATAAAGAGTATATTAAAATATAAGTAAAACATTTTAAGGAAAACTGATAGGGGACTGAAAATATAAGATTCTTAAAGCTTTTTCCTTCATACAAATGTAATTGTAAAATGAGTCATAAAAATCTAGTTTGAAAAATGGATGCATAGCTTCATGTTGCTATGGTTGTTTATTCAGAGATAGGTTTTCCTGTTCAGTAGAGATTTTTCATCAGTTATGCATTGGGATAAATAAAGGAAGAATTAGGCAATATATTATTCAACAATACCCTAATACTTTAATTTATACATAAAACATGGCCTACTATATAAAGACTTTTGTTTTATTATTCATTTTGCTTTTTTTAAAAAAAACACCTGAAAACTTCAATAATGGTATTTGCCATTTGGGTGGAATGTAAAAATGTATTCTATGTAATATATACAAAATAAAATAATACAGTTCCAACTCTCAAAAACTTTTTGTGGAACATATGTGAAATAAGGTTTCAGACTAGGTTAATAATGAATTGGAATGACAAAATCTCTTTATAAAATATATCTTTATTGGATTTTAAAAAATACACATATAAAGAAAGGGGGGGGAAATAAAGGAGAGAAGTACATCCATGTACAAGTATCTAAATATTGACAGATGTATACACTACTGTAAGCTTACCATCTATCCAAAAATACCTTCTCTTTTTTTTTTTTTTGAGTTGATGTCTATGAAATACATGTCTCATCTTGACTAAAGCAGCAAGATCTTCTGACCATTGGACAGTCAATGGTGAATGTTTATTTTTCCACCCTTGTAATATGAGTCTTTTCCACCAGCAGTTGTTATTCAATAACTTACTCCCTCTGCATTTGCTGCGTTTTTTGTTTTGGATAATGATGATGTCTTTAGACACTCTTGAGAAAATTGCATGTACATGGTTAAAAACAAAACAAAACAAAACAAAATCCATTAATTTTTGTTGAATCTGCTGTTCTCAAAATATGCTGTTTCAGCACGCGCATGCGCACGCGCACACACACACACTCTCACCACACTGAAGAAATAGTAGAATCAACATTGAAGATATGTTGCTTATTTTGTAACAGCAGAGTCTGTCCTGTTGACTACTGATTTTTGATAGCCAGTCTCTAAACAGTATATACATGTTCAGTGATATACTACTGACAAACCCCATTGTGAGCACATATTTCTATCTGCCCACATTTTAGGACTGGATTATAAATCACCACTACTGCCCAGATTCTTAGCAGAGAATGTCCTTAATTTTTAATTGTGATCTGTTGCAGTGCTATTAGTCCAGTTACAAGTGTGATTAATTTAAATGCTATTAACTCTGAATATACATACATTGCACACATGTTCGTTCAGAACTTGGGTTTTGATGAATTTTGATAGCTTTAAGGACTGAATTCAAACTGGAAATGTGTTAGTAATGCTGCCATTCCTCTGACCTAATTAAAGGTAATAACAACTTGATTGCTAAATTCTAGCAAGCTCATATCAGAAAGATCAGAAGGGATTAACTTTATCTGATTGCTGGACTTGAGATAATGAAAAACACACTGCTGCTTCCTTTATGTTTGATTTAAATTTAATGCTATTGCCCAGTAGCAGAAAAGTAAATGTAAACCTTAGGCAGTGGGGTACATATATTCATGAATTATGTATGTTTATCTCTGTCTAATACAGACTAATATGCATCTGGATTCAGAATTTATAATAAAATCTGTCTAATATACTTGTAATCCATTTTTATGGACACTTTGTTTCAACTTTATTAGCTGCAGTTTTCTAAGAAACCTGATAGGCTTCTTACACTGAATCTAAAATATGAAATAGAGATCAAAATTGTGTGATTGTATATTAGCATTTGGGGCTGTGATTCAGCATGTATACTGATTTGAACAGTGACCAAAATGTGATAAATAAAGACACTCCAATGCACTTTCTCCCCTCAGATTGTAGGCAAAAGAAATTATGGCAACTAGTGTAGCGAATATACAGGAATTCAGTGAATGTACAGCAGTATAAACTCATACATTGTTTACTCCCTGATTTATTGCAGAAAGCTGGGGTTAGAGATTTTAGAGCAGGGGTAGGCAACCTTTTTGAGCCGGGGGCCAGGTTGCTGTCCCTCAGACAATTGGAGGGCCGAAGCACCATAAATAAATAAATAAATTTTTTTAAAAAATTAAAAATTTAAAAAATATGCATGCACACTCTCTCAGCCCCAGAAAAGCCATGGCAAAACCCCTGTGGAGATTTTGCCTAGAAAACCCCAAGAACAAGTAATAACAACAATAATCAATATCATTATAGCGGGTGGTGGCGGCAGCGGCAGCAGCAGGACCGGCCTGGGGCCGGCCCAAAGGCCTGGGGGGGCCACATCCAGCCCCCGGACCTTAGGTTGCCTACCCCTGTTTTAGAGTATGAGATTTGATGTCTGAACTACTTTTAATGGGATGTGATTTACCTGTATGTTGCTTCCAGCAGTCTACTCAAGACTAAGGGCCTAAGCAGATGGCTTAATAGGCCGTCCTCGGCGCAAGGAAGGGGAGGGGCAGCCGCGCGCTCGGCGCCCCATCCCCCTCCCGAGGTCGTCCTCGGGGCCTCCGGCCCTCCGTACGGCCAGCGCTCCGAGGAGGACCTCCCACTGCAGTGTCCGGACACGCTGCGGCGGAAGGGTCGCCGAAAGTGCGCCGCAATGTTTTGCGGCGCACTTTTGGCGACATATGAAAGGAGCGCTATTTTAGCGCTCCTTTCCAGGGGCGCCAACAGTGCGCTGCTGGATCGAGGCATGGGGATGCCTCAGTCCCGCGGCGCACCTTCCCAGGGCGGCCCATGGCCGCCTGTCTGCTTAGGCCCTAAATTCTTCAACCTGCTATCTTCTAGATGTACTTGATTATAATCCCCTTCTTGTTCAACAAGTGTGTTCAAGCCAATTTTGGAATACTTACATTTGCATTTATGTACATAATTAGTTATCTTAGAGATGGGACCCAAGTCTAAATGTAAAATTCATTTATGGTTCATATACACCTTATACACATAGCCAAAGGCAATTTTATACAATATTTTTAGTAATCTGTGAATGAAACAAAGTTTGTGTACACACAACTACTGAATCATCAGAAAGCAAAGATGGTCACCATCTCAGTCACCTATGAAAAATGTTTTGGTTTTTTAAATATTTTGGATCTTGGAATTCCGGATAAGGTAGACTCAACCTGTACAAATCTGGTGCATTAGAATAGAGTTAAGAGCTTAGTAGCACCCTAAGAATAACAAATCTATTATGTCGGTAACATTTCATGAAGTAGAGTCAGTTTGTCAGAGTCATGAGGAAATTCTTGAGTTGTCAATATAATTCTTGAGTTGTCAGTCTAGGAGACACCTCTGTGTACAAATGCACATATGTGTACACAAGCAGCTAATATGCTAAAAATTGCAGACAAAGTATTTTCTCTGTTCAAGGAGAGGCCCCAGAGTCTGAATCTCTTGAAGAATCTCAAAGTGCATCTTAGCCTTTACAGCCTCCTAGTGATCTCATTAATTACAGCAGGGTGTGTCCCTCCACAGCTGGCTCACAGGTCAAACTTCAGACAAGCCTCAGCTTTTCAAGTTCTAGTTATCTCTCATTAACTAGGATTTGTTTTATTTTATGCACTGACCCCAAATAACTTTCTGTACCTGTCAGGTGTGGCTTGGGGAAGGAAGTGGCAGATAGGCAGGGCTAGGTAGCAGAGGCAGAATTCATGTAAGGTTTTATTGAAATACTCTGGGCTCAGAAGACACTCAAATGTTGAGACAGAGTTGAAGAGATTTATGTATTAGGAACAGCAAAAACAGCAGATTATTCCTCTTTCTTCATGAAAATATACTGCTGTTTAAAACTATTAAATACTGCTGTTTAAAACTATTAAATTTTTTTATTGCTAATCTAAGAGTTTAAACAGATGGGCAGAATACCATGAGCCAATCCCATGGTATCCTGCTTTTACTTTCCACCCAGATCAGTACCCAGGCCAGAATGGCAAAGGGCTGGTGTTCACCTACCTGCCTGCCTGCCTGCCTGCCTGCTACTGCCCCATGAATCTGCCATCACTGCACACCCCTTACCTGCCACTGCCATCACGGCCACTCCGAGATCCCCTTCCATGGCCCATAAGGTGGGAACAGGGTACTTGGCTACACCCATGTGCCCATGTGTCCCCTTCCTACATCACAGGCTGCTGTGGGAGCCTTCAGGATGCAACAGTGGCATCAGGTAAGGGGTCCGTGGGTCTGCCCAGTCTGCTAGCTGTCGCCATGGAGTTTCCAGGGACTCTGTGGCAAACAGCCAGTCTTTTTAGACTGAATTAAGGCTCCTTTGGGCTAGGATCAGTTCGGGACTGCTGGCTTGGCGTCTGGTCTGGGCAATCCTGGCACAAGGTTAATGGCCTGTGTTGTCCAGACAGGACGACACCAGGATGGGGGGAACACAGGCCATTGGGCCTGTGTGTACGGGCCCTAAGTCTTTCTGTATTAACATTGTTTCAAAACTTCAGGGTAAATTGCAGGCTAGCCTTATTTTATTTTTTATCTACCAAACAATCCTGTAAAGAAGATTTAGGGCCTAAACAGACTGCCTGTTTAGTCCTGCTTGGGACTGGCTTGTGGGCGTTCTTGCCCCACAGCTGGCTTTTCCAAGGGAAAAGCTGGTTCTTCGGAAGAAGGAGCAGCTTCTTTCGGTCCCCAAAAGAAGCAGATCTTATCTGCTCCTTTTTGGGGCGGAATCTGCCTGGATTGGGGCCGGGCATCTGTTTGCCCTGGCCCCAATCCAGCCTAAAAGGGGCAGCTTTAAGTCACCTCTTTTGTCCCATCTATATCCCCCCTTCATTCAGAATTCAGTTCTTGTACAAAGGCCTAGTAACTAGTGAACTAGTGCTTGATTTCATTTTATTTTGAAAATATGCTAACATAGCTATACCTTTGCAAGCTGCTAGTGACCTAATGGGATGAAGTCAATTTATTTATTTAATTTACTTAACATTTGTGAATTGAATTATAGTTTAGCAAGCCTGTTGAAATGTCATTTAAGGATTTCTTTTATTATTTTAATACTGATAATTGTTTTAAATAAGAAAGAATAATATTGTGTTGTTGTTACTGTTGTTATTAACTACGATCATGTTGATTTCAACTTATGGTGATCCTATGAATTTCAGGTCTCCAAGTTACTCTATCATCAACAGCCCTGCTCAGAGCCATGGCTTCTTTGATTGAGTCTGTCCATATATAATGTGGCCTTCCTCTTTTTCAACTGCCTTCCACTTTGCTAAGCATTATTGCCTTTTCTAGAGAGTCATATTTTCTCATGTTATGGCCAAGTACAAAGGTCTCTAATAATCAGGATTGATTTGCTCTAGGACGTATTTATTTGTCTTTTTAACAGCCGACAGTATCCGTAGAAATCTGTAGAACCAGCACCACATTTCAAATTAGCTTCATCAGCTTTCTTCACTTTCTAGCTTTCATAACCACACATACAAATTGTAAATGAGATGACATGGGCAATCCTATCCTTACTATTCCATTATATGTGTATATAATACATACATACACACATACACATGCATATACTTCAAGAACTTGTCTGGTTCCTTCATAACTGCCCTTCCAGACTGCAGCCTCCATTCTGATTAATGATTGAGCCAAGGTATGGGAAATCTTGAATTATTTCAGGATCATCTACTTTAATGTTATGTAAATCAACTGTGGTCATTCTTTTTGTTTTCTTAATATTCAGCTGTGAAACCTATATTTACACTTTCTTTCTTTACTTTCTTCAATAATTGTTCCACATTCTTGCTATTTTCTGGTAGTATGCATATCTTATGTTGGTGATGTTCCTTCCTCCAGTTTTCCTGCTTCCATTCACTTAGTGAAATCCTGCTTTACCTGTGACATATTCAGTGTACAGGTTCAACAGATAGGGTGATAAAATGCAGCCTTGCCTTTGTCAATTGGAAATCATTCTGTTTCTCTTTATTCTGACTTGACAGTTGCCTCTTTTCGTGAGTACAGGTGTGAAGGTTCTCTATGGTCTCACTCCATGATCTGGATGGAAACCTTTGAGACCACTTTTAAAACAATAAAACAACTTGCTGCCACTACCCAGTGATTTAGCCTGTCATATCCCAGCAATGCATTGGGACATTCCTGGGGCCTTCTACTAATAACCTACAAATAGAACAAGCACTAGCCGAGCTAAGGCCATTAAAAGGAATTAAGAATGAGACAGAGTACTGAAGAAAAAGGTTTTATTTTAAAGAAGGAACATTAAAGAAAAGAAACATGGAAGACAACTGGTCCTCCAGGCACTAAACTTAAAGTATCAATTTCAACACACAATCATGTCAGCCAAACCTTAACATACTGCAAGCCTGACTTCCCTGACTAATAGTGAGGCAGGCTCACAGACTGAGGCCTTACTCTTCCTCAGGCCTTCTCTCAACTACCTAACGGTCACTTTCCAACCACCATCCAGAAGGTTCTTTTCTGGCCATCTGATTTGCTTGTTGCCCTCACACCACCAGTAATGTCATAGATTCCAGTATCCCCTCCCACAGGGATAAGGCCCTGATAAATAGAGGGACTCCCATTTATCACAACAGGTTATGCACCAGTACAACCAAATCTGTTTCACACCCTTTTCTTTAAGAGCAAACCGTAGTTTTCATGCTCTACATAACCAAATTGATTTCTGTATTGGCTATCAGGTGATGCCCCTGTTGTCAATTGCCTTTCAGGTTGCTTGAAGAGTGTGTTGCGAGGAACAAACTGTTGACCTCCCAAAGTTCAATTAGCCGCTTTCCTGCTTCATTACTTGATCCCAAGCCAAATTTTTCTACAGTCTTTGAGTGTGTGCTCTGTGAACTTTCGTAGACTTTAGTCTACTTCTTCAGATGCTTATGGTGGAGAAATTCAGTTTTCTTCAGTTAAACTCCTACACTCCTGTATGTCCCTGGCTTCCACTCCACCATAGGCATCTGAAGAACTAGACTAAAGTCTACGAAAGCTCATGCTACAAACTTCTTTCTTTTTTTTCAGTTAGTCTCAAAGGTGCTACAAAATCTATATACCCCAATTCATGGGGGTTCTGTTCCGGACCCCCCTGCAAAAATGGCAGCTCGCAAATATTCGAGCACTGTAAAAAATAATGGTGCATGCAGGGGGCACACGCAGGTACACCCCACCTGTCACTCCCATGAAGAGTGAGACCACAGACTTGAAATCTGTGAATGGGGAGGGACAATTGTACATATTAATTCTACAGACTAACATGGCTATATTTTTAAGTTCAATCAGATACCAGCTGGAGGTAGGGCTATGTAAATGTAGGAACCCTGACCTGCCATGCTGCTTACAGCAGAAGTGCTAAACAAACTATGGAGTTTTACTCCAAAGCTTTGTGTAGTTTCTTGTGTTGTCCAAGTAGGGGCACTTTCTCTTCTTTGGTTTGTTTCTCTTCCAACAAACTGGAAAAATAATCCTAAAAGAAATTCTGGGTTATTTCTCTGGTTTTGTGGAAGAGAAACAAACCAAAGAGAAAATATCTGCATTAAGATGACACTGTAAACAAACTATTGAGCAAAGGTATATTAGTACAGATCTGCATTTTGGTGCTCATCCAGTTGAACTGACAGATGTATCTATTGGAAGAATCATTTATCCGCATGTAGATGGGATAGGGTCTGGGTGAGGGGCCAATATGAATTGCACTTTTTTTCCTCTGTGAGAGGTACAAACTATAAAACATTTCTTAGAAACTGTTCATAACATCTTACAAATTGCCTGTAACAGGTCTACTCTGTTGACAACATACTTAGCTACTTGGAGTTTAGGAATGGATGTATAGATTATTTTACTTCTGAGGAGGAAGACATCTAAATTATGGGTTTATTTGCTTTTAAGATAGATAATAAATAGGGGTTTTTTATCATAGTGTGAGCCTCCCCCCCCCTTCTTAGTCATTATCATTTACCAATATACAAGATGCACTCAAACTCCTGGTGACCCAGACTCCTATAGACAATGTCTTATGTATTAATGGACTTCTGCTTTCACTTGTAGGCAACTATCAGGAAGCATATTAGGACAGTAATGACATTAAGGGATTTCTCAGTGTCTTTATTCCATGGGAAAAAGGTGAATGTAAGGTTAGCATATTATTAGTTACTTGGGTATTTAGCTTCTTAACAATCTTTAGTATGATCCATTCTTCTCCTAACACATGCGTTTAAAAAAGTGGTTCAAGAATATAAAATTAACATTGTAAATTATCTACATTATGTTCAATTTAACTATTTTTTCATATTTACAGGCAGAATGGAGGAAAGGTGGCCTTTTTTCATCCTCTCTATTCATAAGGATTGAGGATACTCATTTACTTAATTTCAATGATTATACACATAAAACGCTTCCAGTTTAATGAATTGATTAACATGGAACACAAGGCTATGATGCTGTGCACATGTCATAGCCATAATCTTTGATTTTGGTATTTATAGTATACTGCTCTTCCACTCTCTGCCTATAGTTCTCTGAAGAGTATTTTAAAAAGTCAGCATCTAGTTTCTAGTCTCTGTCCATGCAGATATGGACTTCCTGTTCCTGGGTACAGCTCAGTTCAGAACATTCAAGAGCTGAGCAAGCTCTTCCCACCCCAGTACTATTAAGATGGCACTCATGGCCTCACTATTCCCACTCAGTTCCTTTTTGTTTGTCACTGCAGAAGAAGCAGTAGATATGTTTTCTGGCTTCTGTAAATTTCTCAAGTGTTCAAACTTGTTGATCTTTAGGGCACTTCTTATTCCCATTGGCCAGAATAACCCAAATATATAAATTTCTATTTCATCTCCGTAATGTGAATCACATAATGTTGAGGGCTCTCCAATTCTCCCTGTTCTTCTGTTGCATTAGACCTCCCTTGACGCTAAGGTTTAACCCTCCAGATGAGATGGAAATTTGCGAGTGATACAGTTAGTGCCCACAAGCCCAGTCTTTACTCAGTGCATATTCTTTCTGTCATCTGTAACCATATAATTAGAGGCATGCTTCTGATCCATAACCAGCAGACCCACCATATAATTAAAGGCTTCCTTGATTTCTGCCTTGGTATAAGGCCGAATAGAACTTAGCTTTTTCAATAAAGGGAGCAGGCATTATAACACAGTAGTAGAAGATATGACACTGTATAAAGTGCCGTATGGAATTAGAATCATAATTGTGCTTCCAGCTGATTGTAGAATAGCTATGCCTCAAAACTTTAATGTAGAAAGGACATCTATGGTAAAAACGATGAAGTGGTGAGTGAAGCCACAGAGGAGATTATCACATGGCTTTCCCCCTCAATCTGGGCATGGGCTGAGACCGTGAAAAACAGATGTTATCACACAGCTTCGTGCCCAGATTGGAGGCATCGCGTAACCGATCAAGACCTCTCCCATTCTGAGCTAAAAATGAACAGAAAAGAACCATTTTTTTCACAGTATGGGAGAAGTCCCGATGGAGTACAGGATGCCTCCAATCTGGGCACAAAACTGTGCGATAACATCCATTTTTACACAGTCTCAGTCTGTGCTCAAATTGGGAGAAAACAGCTGGTGCAATAATCTCCAGAGAGTTACTATTGCTGAATTGTGGCTAAAAAGCTGGGAAACCAAATGTTAATTCATTTACATTTATAGATATACCCAGTTTCATCACATTCTACTGCATATTGTGTGACAGGTTTGATTTTTAAAAAAACCAACAAAAAAACAAAACCCACAATATCAAGCACTTATATTGGATCTAGCTCTTTAACCTGGGATCAAGTTTCTCAAACCTTTATTTATGGTATAGGAAACTTGTTCAGGCCTAAATTCAAGTATTAATTCCATTTAGAATAGACCCATTGAATCAGTGAGAACTGGGTAAGTCAATTCTTATCTAAGTTTCATTGAATGGGTATACTTTTATTGGGCCTAACAAGTGGATTTAGGTTCCAGTGATATTCATCATTTTGCAGGGTTTGAGTTTGAAACATTTGTAGACACCTTTGTTTACCCTATCTTTTACCTTCTAAGTGTTTTCCCCATTCTGATCTTTCTTTTCTTTATCTTTTTTTATTTGTTTGATTATGTGCTTGTGGACAAGGCCTGTCTGTAATTTTGTTTGTTTCACAGGCTTTAGAAACAATTGGTAGCATTGGTAATAATTAATGAGAAATGTTCTCATTGATAGTTTAGTATGGGCTGAAAATGAGTTAAAGAGAACCAAAGCACAAAACACCAGACAAAGCATTTGTATCTGTCACTAGTGATTGATACTTAGCAGTGATTGGCTATGGATTCCTTAGGGCATATATTTGATTGTCTCTACTTTTGTACAGACAGTAAAGATTATGAAGTATGAGTCACTTCACCAGTTTGGGCCCCTAGCTAAGCTTTGATGCTTTGTCATATAGGAGCAGTTGGTCTTCAGGAGCTTTCAAGGTCCACTTTTATAGCTAGATACACTTAATTTGGCTATATGTGTGCATGCTGGTGTAAAATATTACATATTGCTGTGATTTCATATGATACAAACTATAATGATGCCTTAAATTGTCAGAACACAGATGTAAAGGGTGGCAATTATTTAACATAAAAAATGGAAGGGATTAAATGCTTGTTTATATTCTCAGGACTTTCCTGAGACGTGGCCAAGCACCAGTCTTATGTAAGTGAAAATAAAGTTTGGTCTAAGAAGCTTTAGTCATCTGAAATATAATTAAGAGAAGTTGGAGCAGACGTAAGACAAATCTGATTCATAAGAGATTCCATTCATTGTCAGAACACAGATGTAAAGGATGACAATCATTTAACATAAAAATGGAAGGGGTTAAATACTTGTTTACATTCTCAGGCCTTGCCTGAGACATGGCCAAACACCAGACTATTATATAAGTGAAAATAAAGTTTGCTCTAAGAAGCTTCAGTCATCTGAAATATAATTAAGAGAAGTTGGAACAGACTTAAGACAAAGCTGATTCATAAGAGATTCCATTCATTCTTTTGATGTTAAAACATTTGAATATGTGCTCTTGTCTCCACTGCATTGACCACAGAAGATATAAACATGATCAGTGATGCATAAATAGTGCTCAACAGAGTTAAAGGAAGGCTAAATAAGTGTCCCACTGTATGTGTTCTTATATAAATATAGGAATGTTATGTTTTATAGCAATTTATAATAACATTTGAGTTGAATTTGATGTTTTGCTGTCAGCTCAACCTACGTATAGTGAAGTTATGAATGACAAACCTCTTAAGTGCTCAGTCAGCAATAACCTTCCTCAAGTTTTGTATGCTTATCGCCATTACTTCCTTTACTGGGTTGGTTGATCTGTCCATGATGCAGGTGCATAAAGTTATTCATGGTATGGAGAAAGTGAATAGCACTGGAATTAGGAATCATCCTTTGACACTGTCAAGACAGACAAGAGAAAGAACATCTCTGCATGACATATAACATTGGAATTTGCTGCAGATGTAACATCCACCAACATGGATGGCTTTAAAGGGGTATTAAATTCATGGAGGATAAAGCTATAATTGACTGCCCTATCCCTTGGTTCATCCTTAGGCTTTTGCCTTTTGATCCATTTCTGCTATATATGTATTTGTTGTTAATTGCCCTCAAGTCAGTCTCGACCCATGGTGACCCTGTGGATGAGACATCTCCATGATTCCCTGTCCTCTACTGCTCTGCCCAGCTCCTGGAAACCCATGTTCGTGGTCTCTTTAATAAAGGCCATCCATCTAGTATGTGGCCTTCCTCTCTTCCTACTTCCCTCCACCTTCCCCAGCATTATTGTCTTTTCCAATGAAAAGACCTCTCTTCTCATGATGTGTCCAAAGTACGACAGCTTCAGTTTGGTCATCTTGGTTTCCAGGGAGGTTTCCAGTTTGCTCTGCAATAGGACCCAATGGTTGGTCCTTTTGGCTGTCCATGGAGCCTCAGCACTCTTCTCCAGCACCACATCTAAAATGCATTGATTTTCTTCCTATCTTTCTTAACTGTCCAGCTCTCATATCCATACATGGTAATGGGAATACAATGGCTTGTATGATTCTAACTTTTGTGCTGAGTTGTATACCTTTGTAATTTAGAATCTTTTCTAATTCTTTCATAGCCACCCTCCCCATTCTTAATCTTCTTCTGATTTCCTAGCTGCAGTCCCCATTTCTATCAATGTTTGATCCCAGGTATGGGAATTCTTTTACTATTTCTATTTCTTCATTGTCTAGGTTGAACTTGTGAAGGTCCTCAGTGGTCATTATTTTTGTCTTCTTTATGTTAACACATTAAGCCTGCCTTTGTACTTTCTTCCTTGATCTTCCTTAGTAGGTGTTCCAGATCTGTGAGGTTTTCTGCTAGTATCATGGTGTCATCTGCATACTTAGATTGTTGATATTCCTTCCTCCTATTTTCACTCCTTCTTCTGTGTCCAAGCCTGCTTTTCTTATAATATGTTCTGCATATGAGTTGAACAAGTAGGGTGATAAGTTGCAGCCTTGTCTGACCTCTTTGCAAATTGGGAACTATTATGTTTCTCCATGTTCTGTTCTACAGTAGCCTCTTGTCCTGAGTACAGAGAGGTGTTTTCCCACCTCTCTCTGTTGTTTCTCCAATGCTCCTTCAGGTGGTGGTGGGGGGGGGGGGGCTGGGGTGGATTCTAGCCCATAAATATGTATACCTCTAGCTATGAAGAAGTGGTATGTGTATCATTTTTCTGAAGATATAAAATAGTAGATAATCATAGTCTTAGAACTACAAGTGAATACTTGACACAAAACAAGACTGTTGTTCCTTACAAAGCAGAAATACAACTTTTAAGAAAACAGAAAAAATACCTATAAATAATTCAACACCTATTCTCCTTTTCTGTTTCCCTGTTCTAACCTATAACCTCTTTTTAGCTGTGTAGCTTCCGATTGTCTAAATTAGATCAGCTAATCCTTAGTCATCAAACTGAGCCCATAAACAGTATTACCTGTGGCAATAGACATAGCCTAGTTTATTCTATTAGATCGCCTTTGATGGTTTTAATACTTCCTGTTATTTCTTTTCTGTCTACGTGCCTCACAGATGCTTGCTAATGTTACTGTGTCCTATTCTTTTTTTTAAAAAATTATACAAGTGCAGTTACCACACATCCACATAATTTGAAAAACACATACACAGTGATAATATTCTCTGTGTCAGTGAATACAAAATCCTTACATCATATCAAACAAGATGGTAATGACTCAAGATAAAATGCCATTCCAAAGACCAGCATGGTATTGTGGGAGCATAAATATATCTTTGTTTGACTGACATACATAATAAATGAAAACCAATTGCTAATAATGTTGTCTTAAGAAAGTTCACTTTTGGAATATGTAATATGTCATGTTCATTTCGCCATAAGTGCAAGTCACCAAATATTTCCTTCCAGTTTATAAGGATAGGTTTGCTTTTCGATTCCCTAGCAATCAGCTAAATTTAGGAATGATGAGCACTTTTTATGGGCAGGATCTTTATTTTCATTTACAAAAATGGAGAGCAGAGCCATTAAAAGTTGTATTGCCATCTCCTGATTGGTTATTTTCTCCAGTTCAGTTAAAAACCCAAGTTGGCTAAAACTCTTTGACCACATCAATCTCTCCATATTTTTATTGATTTGGTCTATCTAACTGATAGTCATATTGAACTCTTTTGTATTTGCTGACCAGTACCTGGGTGTTTTATTTTATTACTGCTTTTCTGAATCTGAATAGAAAATGTAAGCCTTACTCAACATCAAAGTATCTCATAAAGAAATAATTATCAAGGCAACTTAGTATTCTAGAAAAAGGTGAACAAATTATTGACACTGTGTTGATGACAATGAATAGCTAGACTAAATGTACCAAACAGCTACTGGGCAGCAGCAGTAGTGGGGTATGACAATGGCAAAGGATCTTTCAGACACAATGGCAGTGGCACCATAGCTACCATTTGTTAATACTGAGCAGAAGGAGGCATGGTAAACCCCTGTTGAATGCCTTTTACCATAAAAAGCCTATGATGAGACAACAAAAAATAAAACAAGGGATAGTGCCAGAAGATGAAACTCCCAAACCAGAAGGCATCTAATGAGCTGCTGTAGTATAGCAGAAGACAACTATGAGTAGTACTGGGACTACTGATGCAACTGGGCTAAAGCCAAAAGGATGTTTCAACTGTTGAAATGCTCAGAGGTAAAAGGAAAGTCTGAAGCTACACAGCACATATTATAATAACATGGAATGTGAGAACCATAATCGGGGGAATCTAGACATAGTAAAACAAGAAATCTTTAAATGTTGTAATACTTAGTGTGAGTTAGCTGAAGTTGTTAGCTTAGCCACCCTATATTTTGGGGGCCCTACTTTATATCTGGAGCCAGCATATTCTTGAGAGGTCATGATGGCCTTTAGGAACAGTAGGTCTGGTTCCCAGGAGAAAAAGAGTGAGACCCAAGGCATGTGGATGATCCAGGTAAGAATGTAGTCAGAGCTGCTGATTGCTCCTTCCTTCCCCCAAATCATCTCTGTTTCCTCTTGCACCTTGAAACAAAGGATCTCCTTGCATCCAAAGCAGTAAGCCAACCTCTCTGCCTCCCTCTGCCATGTTCCCAGTCACCTCATCCTGATTAGTCATCCTGGGGTTGTCTGATCCAGTTGCTGTTTTTGTCACCTTAAAGTTAAGGTTACCAACCAGTCTGGAATCCCATTGTCAACTCCTTGGAAAGAACATCCAGCCTTTGATACCTTACAAGATAACACATCCCCAGAGACTAGTTTTCAGATATAAATATTGGTCTCAAAAATCTAGTCTCTGCATACTCACAGTACACATACAGGCATCTCAGGCTACATTCCATGTATGATACTGTGCTGCCTTCATACCTCCCCAGTTTGAGCCATTACAGCTTTCAATGGTCTATTCTTTGGACAGCTAATTATCACCTCTCAAAGTCCACTATCCAATTTCCATATTTCCATTTTGGTTAGCTCTTAATTCTGTGTACCATATATACGTGAACAAGTTGATCTCATATATAGGTCGAGGGAAGGTGTTAGGGCCAAAATCATGGATTTTGATATGACATGTGGATAAGTTAAGGGTAAAACTTAAAACACTCTGCTCTGTCTAGTGGCCTTTTGCAATGCCTGGATGAAAAAATGAGAGCTACAGAGGCTCTTTGAGACTCTCTCACTGCGACCTCTGTCTGCCAAGGCAGGGAAGCACCAAAAAGCTGTTGCTGCCACTGCCATTTTTAGTCCCAGGCATTGCACTAGGCCACTGGAGGCTGCATAGGCAGGGAAAAGAGGGCGTCCAGCAGCTGTTAAAGAAACCCAGTCACCATGCAAACTCTCTCTCTCTGCAACTCTTTCCAAACTCACTATCCAGGCAGGAGAGTGGAATGTCCAGCAGCACTTTGTTAATAAAACCCAATCACCATGCAAACTCTCTCTCTCTCTCTTTGCCTCAGGAGCTGTTTCCAAACTCACTATCCAGGAGTTCGGTGTCCGGAGGAGCTTCTTTTATGACATTTCTGAGCAGTATTACCATATTGACCCGTATATAAGTCGCCCCTGCATTCTGGAGTCAGTTTTTAGGCATACATTTTCTGACTTATAGACGAGTATATACAGTATGTGTGAATTGCCATTGTGTGTGAGATTACACTCTGTATTTTTCTAAAACACACTTCATTCACCCAAAACTGGGGTTCTTCTCAGTTATTACTGGTGTATAAAGGTGCAAATGGTCTTAAAGGTTACTAGCCTCTTGCAAAAAATTTTTTTTTCCCAATACCAAAGCAATGTGGACATACTTGGTGGGGACCCACCTAGTCCCCCACCTTTCTCTGGATAACAGAGTGGTGAAGAATGTGAAGAGTGTGGCAGCACTCTGCATACCAAGACTCGTGAGTCAATGCATGAGATCCAGGTGGTGTTAAATGTAGGGAAACCTTTGGAGACTCCAGTAGGTTTTGCATATGTGAATGTGTGATTGCCTCTCTGTGTGATTGCAGCCATCAGGGCTACCTTTTGGGGGCCTGGAATCTGCTCCCTCTTTCTGCTTGGTGCATATCTGGCAGTTGCTGTCAAGCAGCCACAAGTCTGGCAACAGCTGTGAGCCATTCTGGATCGCAAGGGTTGGATATGTCACTGTCCTGGGAATCTCTCCTGATCTTCAGGTCTGTTGTGACATGGGGTCCAAAGAGTTAGGTAACTTGGTTAGGACACAGAGACACACCACACATTAGGGGCTCGAGGCCAGGAATTTGTTCATTGCAAACACATTTTTCAGGCAACCCAAGAGGTGACTTTATACATAGACATCTCTTGATGGCCGATATACAAGTCAAATAGACTATATAATTGGAAATATAAGATGGAAAATCTCAATTCTCTCTAAGAACAAGACCAGGAGCAAATTTTGGCACAGACAATGAACTGCTAATATCAAAAATAAGAGTAAAGCTAAGAATAACACTAAACCACCCATTATGCCAAAATACAACCTGAAGAACAACTCCAAAGAATTGAAAGGTAATGTAAAATATTTTTACATTATTAAGCCTAATTAACCAGAACCAAAAGAACTTTAAACCTAAGCCAGGGATATTGCCAGGGAGGATGCAAAAAGAAAGACAAACCTCAATAGATGACAGTTGAAGCTCTTAAAGCAGTGAAGGACAGGCGAGAAGCAAAAGTAAAGGGGGACAAAAATAGGATAAGAACCTGAATGTAGGTGTTCATTGACTTGCGTGAAGGGAGAAGGAGATCTACTGTAATAATCAATGCAGAGAAATAGAAGATGACAACAAAAAATGAAAACCTCTTCCACAGGATCCAAGAAATCAAAGGAAAATTTAAATGAAGAATGGGAATGCACTTAAAGCACTTGGGAGAAAGAAATCACTAGGAACAGATGGTATACCAATAGATCTGTTTCAGGCTACAGAGACATAATCTCGTCTAGGTCTAACTAAAATCTGTCAACAAATATGGTTAATAATAATAATAATAATAATAATAATAATTTTTAGTTTTTTTGTGGGTTTTTTCGGGCTGTGTGGCCATGTTCTGAAAGAGTTTCTTTCTGACGTTTCGCCAGCATCTGTGGCTAGCATCTTCAGAGAAAACTGAAATGGAAAAGCCTGGTTGTATATATACTGTGAGATCCTGGGTAGGGAGGGGTGGTTCCCAGGTGAACTGTGTGTTGTTCTGTGTTGAATAGGTATTGTTCTATGTTGATGGCTTCGCTTCAGGCTATGCAATCCAGGATATGTCTGCTGTTCCCATGTAAACTGTGTATTGTTCTGTGTTGAATAGGTGTTGTTCTGGTGTTAATGGCATGGCTTCCAGGTGAGGAATGCAATCAAGGAGATTGTCTGCTGTTGTCTGCTGACCCTGGTTGGTCTTCTCTTTGCATTTGCTGAGTGCAGATTTTCTTATTTTGTAGGACTGGTAGCCATATCTTGTTTACTTTAAGAGTTTCTTCTTTCCTGTTAAAGTTGTCTAAGTGTTTATGGATTTCGATGGCTTCCCTGTGCATTCTGACCTGATAGTTGTTGGCATGGTCCAGAATTTCAGTGTTTTCAAACAGCATTTTATACCCAGGATGGTTTATCATGTGTTCTGCTACTGCTGATTTTTCTGGCTGGCCCAGTCTGCAATGTCTCTCATGTTCCTTGATTCGTGTTTGGACACTGCGTTTGGTGGTCCCTATGTAGACTTGTCCGCAGCTGCATGGTATGCGGTAAACTCCTGCAGCTGTGAGAGGGTCTCTTCTGTCCTTCGCTGAGCGCAGCATTTGTTGGATTTTCTTGGTTGGTTTGTAAACAATTTGGAGGTTGTGTTTCCTCATTACTTTCCCAATTCTGTCTGTGACTCCTTTGATATATGGTAAAAATACCTTCCCTTTGGGTGGCTGCTTGTCTTCAGTCCTCTGGGTTTTTCTGGGTCTGGTAGCTCTTCTGATGTCTGAGCTGGAGTAACCATTTGCCTGTAGAGCCCGGTCTAGGTGCTTCAATTCCTCTTCCCAGAAGTGGGGTTCACAGATGCGTTTTGCCCGGTCTACCAGTGTTTTTATTGTGCTTCTTTTTTGTCCTGGGTGATGGTTAGAGTTCTTGTGCAGGTATCTGTCTGTATGTGTGGGTTTTCTGTATACTGTGTGTCCCAGACATTGGTTAGGTTTGCGAATGACTAGGACATCTAGGAATGGCAGTGTTCCTTCCTTTTCTTTTTCCATAGTGAACTGGATGTTCGGGTGGATGTTGTTCAGGTGATTCAGGAATCCAACCAGATCTTCTTCTCCATGGCTCCAAATGATGAATGTGTCATCCACGTATCGGAACCAAGTTGTGGGCTTTTTCGGTGCTGTTTTCAGGGCTTGTTTTTCAAAATGCTCCATGTAGAAGTTTGCGATCACTGGGCTCAGAGGGCTTCCCATTGCTACCCCATCTCTCTGTTCGTAGAATCCATTGTCCCACTGGAAATAGCTTGTGGTGAGGCAATGTTCAAACAAGGCTGTGATGTCCTCTGGAAAAATTTGTCGGATGAGTATCATGGTGTCCATTATGGGGACTTTGGTGAATAGGGAGACCACATCAAAGCTGACTAGTATGTCTCCGGGTTGAAGTTCAAGGTTATTGATTTTTCTTATGAAGTGAGTTGAGTCCTTGATGTAATGGGGGGTTTGCCCTATATGGGTTTGTAATTGTGTGGCCAGAAACTTGGCCAAATCGTATGTGGGAGATCCAATGGCACTCACTATGGGTCGGAGTGGAATGGAATCCTTGTGAATCTTGGGAAGTCCATATAGTCTTGGCGGGAGAGCCTCAGATTTGCACAAACTTTGTCTTGTGGTTGGCTGAATTGAGGAGTTTTTGATCAGGGTGTTGGTTTTCCTGGTGATTTTGTTGGTTGGGTCTTGTTTCAGTTTTTTGTATATTGTAGGATCCAGGAGTTCACTGATTTTTTGTTTATATTGTTCTGTTTCCATGATTACTGTGGCATTGCCATAATTTTTATTTATATTTCCCGCCTCTCCCTACGGATCGAGAGACTGAGCCAGAGACTGGAAACACTCAATATACATTCCTGTCTCCAAGGAAGAGAATACCAAGGATTTGAGTAAAGCACATGACCATTTCATTAATTTTCCATGCAAGCAAAGCGATGCTCTAAATCAGGGGTAGGCAAGCTTTCCCCTTTAAGGGCCGAGGGACTTCAGCTCCCCGAAGCCTCAGCCATGTTGGCCAATAGTCCCATGTTAGCCAATAGCTCCTGGGATTCTGGGAGCTGAAGTCCCTCGGCCCTTAAAGGGGAAAGGTGGCCTACCCCTGCTCTAAATTCTACAACAAAGACTTTTATGATATATGGAGTCAGAAATGCCAGATATCTAAGCTGGATTCAAGAAAGAAAGAGGCACTGGAGATCATATTGCAAACATATTTTGGATAATGGAGAGATCTTCGAGGTCTCTCATTCAGAGGGTCATCATAAATCAGAGTTGACCTGACGTCATCTAAAAGCAACAACTCCCAACAATGTAATGCAGTAAAAATTTCTAAGTGGAGACTAGCAGGAATATAACCTTGCATTGTCTGTGTGATAATCTATAATTTATAACAGGGGTAGGCAACCTTTCCCCTTTAAGGGCCAAGGGACTTCAGCTCCCAGAAGCCTCAGCCATGTTGGCCAATAGTCCCATGTTGGCCAATAGGTCCTGGGATTCTGGGAGCTGAAGTCCCTCGGCCCTTAAAGGGGAAAGGTTGCCTACCCCTGATTTATAATATATTTGCACCTAGAAAGTGTGCTTCCTGACTCATCAAAAGCAGAAACTGGAAGATCATAGTTGCGGGTGAAGCTAGGACAGGTACCAAGTTCTCGGCAGTGGGTCTGTTTCTCTTTTCCAGAGGTCCATACAGTTTTCGTGGACTCTTGTATGGAATGGGAAGACTAGCCAATCAGAGGAAGTTAGGTTGGATAGCAGTCTGTGGGGCTTAGGAACAATTGGAGGTTTCTCTCAGGTCCACTCCTGGCCCATGTGAACAGCTTCCCCCACTGCATCAACAGTCAGCTTTGATCCTTGTTGAATCCATTTCTACACAGTGGCTTCTGCCTTAGTGTGTTCCTGTATCTGTCATTCCAGTGCTACCCAGCAAATGAGCTGGGTTAATGGGTTGCCATCAGCCAGTAGGCGGGTTGAGTGTTGCCTGGGTCCAGATCTGTGCTGTGTGCCAAGCCTATTCATCTTTAACCAATACAGTTGTGGCCTCCATTCCAGCAACATGTGGCCTGTGGACATTATTGCTAAACACAAAGACCCACACTCGCCAATGGATCCACAGGTATTGGCAATGGCAAAGCCTTAAAACAGGGGTAGACAACCTTTCCCCTTTAAGGGCCAAGGGACTTCAGCTCCCAGAATCCCACGAGCTATTGGCCAACATGGGACTATTGGCCAACATGGCTGAGGCTTCTGGGAGCTGAAGTCCCTTGGCCCTTAAAGGGGAAAGGTTGCCTACCCCGTCTTAAAACATGAACAAAACTCTCTGTGAAGCACAGAAGGAAATACATATACGCCCTAATTATATAAAGAAATTGAACAATTCTTGTTTTATTCATTTCCCCAAAATATAGTTAGTTGAGAATGGATCTTTCCTAGAGTGTTTGGTTTAAATATGATTGTATTTTAAATTACACTTTAAAGATGACTGATTTCTGAAAAGTTTATTAATTGTTTGTGCAGAAGAGTTCTGTAACATGATCTCAAATTTCTAACTTTGGGGGGAAGCAGACGTCGAAAAGCGCCGTTTTGGGGGCAAGGAAGGGGAGGGGCAGCCGCACAGTGGGCGCCCCAACCCCTTCCCCAAAATGTCCTCGGAGCAGCCGGCCTGTCCAGGAAAGCTGTCAACCCGTGGCTGATAAAGACAGAGGCCTCTTCCCAGACAGCAGCCCAGTTGCAAATGACGTACCAACAAACCAAGAGTTCCGAAAGTCAGGTCCAGAGAGCACTCCAAAGTTCAGGGTTATAGCGAGCAGGTAGTCCAGTGCCGTTCCAAAGGTCACAGGGTGTAAGCAGTCTAAAGTCAAGCCAAGAGCTTTCACTGGGGAATCCAAGATAAGCCCCAGGAAGGCAAGATAAGCCCCAGGAGCAGGAAGGCAGCGGAGGACGTTTGGAGGACAGGGGGCCTGGCCTGGAGACATCCCTCCCCCCTCCCACTGGTGCTTATCAGCGGCACCTGAGCCCAAGGCTGCAGAGGACTCAGGCAGGGCATAAAAACCCTGCCTAGGCACCATCTCCTCAGCAGGAAGGCAGCGGAGGACGTTTGGAGGACAGGGGGCCTGGCCTGGAGACATCCCTCCCCCCTCCCACTGGTGCTTACCAGCGGCACCTGAGCCCAAGGCTGCAGAGGATTCAGGCAGGGCATAAAAACCCTGCCTAGGCACCATCTCCTCAGCAGGAAGGCAGCGGAGGACGTTTGGAGGACAGGGGGCCTGGCCTGGAGACATCCCTCCCCCCTCCCACTGGTGCTTACCAGCGGCACCTGAGCCCAAGGCTGCAGAGGATTCAGGCAGGGCATAAAAACCCTGCCTAGGCACCATCTCCTCAGCAGGAAGGCAGCGGAGGACGTTTGGAGGACAGGGGGCCTGGCCTGGAGACATCCCTCCCCCCTCCCACTGGTGCTTACCAGCGGCACCTGAGCCCAAGGCTGCAGAGGACTCAGGCAGGGCATAAAAACCCTGCCTAGGCACCATCTCCTCAGTGGGGAAGTGGGCGGTGCTCAGCAGGCCCAAGTCTATTTCCCCAACACAGCAGCATCCTTGGCTCTGGATTAGGGTGCACATCCTGTTCTTCCCCCTGTATTTCCCTCAGAGTATAATTTTAAGGGGAAATCGGAGGTCTGATTGTATTATTGTAAGACCTAGGAGGTTGTGGGTTGGATAAATAGGATTATACCATCAGCCATAAAGTTCCTTGTCATCTGAGATGGGGTTAAAGGACTCGGTTTATCCTACGTCCCAATTACCCCATCTTGTCAGTGGCTTTAAATCCTATCACCGCACCTGAGGCCGGGAATGGGACGGGGGCGGCTATTGGAGTTGTGTTGGGGAATGGGAGGTATGGTTGTAACAGAGGGAACAGATGTTACAAAAGAAGACAGGATCGCTGTTTGAAAGCTATCCCGCCTTCAGTTCCCCCTGTTTCCCAGAATGGCTTGGAGAGCAGACCAACCATTCCACAGAACCTCACCTTGCTCCTCTGCAATGCCAGGTCAGTGAAAAATAAAACCCATATCATCCAGGACCTGCTCCTGGATGAGGATGCTGACCTGGCTTGCTTCACAGAGACCTGGCTGGGGGAGGATAGTGCTGCTATATGGGCGCAGGCCCTCCCAGCCGGGTACTCTGTCAGTGAGCAGGTGAGGGGAAGTGGGCGGGGGGGCGGAGTGGCTCTGGTTCATAAGAACACCTTGACCTTGACCAGGATACCTGTCCGGAACACAGTCCACTTCGAGTGTATGTACCTAAGCCTGAGGACCAGGGATAGTTTGGGGATTTTGCTAGTCTACCGACCACCCCGTTGTCTAGCAGACTCCCTGACCGAGCTGACGCAGCTGGTCTCTGAGCTATTGTTGGAGTCTCCCAGACTTTTAGTTTTGGGGGACTTCAACATTCCGCTTGAGACCAGTTTAACAGGTGCGGCTCGGGAGTTCATGGAGACCATGACAAACATGGGCCTATCCCAATTGGTCAACGGGCCCACGCATTGTGCGGGTCATACACTTGATGCGGTCTTCAGTACCGAACAGGCATATCCGTGGGCGGAGGTGGTAAGCACCTCCGCATTGTCATGGACGGATCATTTCCTGGTCAAGACAGAACTCAGGGCCAATTTCTGCTCCTCCGGGGGTGGTGGACCCATTCGAATGGTCCGCCCTCGAAGGCTGATGGAGCCAATTGGATTCCAGAAAGCTTTAGAGGGTTTAATGGTTGGGAATGCCAGGGATCCTGTCGATGCTCTGGTAAATACCTGGAACACCGATCTCACCAGGGCTATCGACACGATCGCTCCCAAGCGCCCTTGCCATCCCGCTTCTAATCGGAGGCCTTGGTATACACCAGAGCTGAGGAGGATGAAGCGGTTTGGACAACGGCTAGAGCGCAGGTGGCGGAAGACTCGTCTCTTATCTGACAGAACTCGCCATAGGAACTTTCTTCGTTCCTATCGGGAGGCAATACGTGCAGCGAAGAGAGCTTTCTCCGCTGCACGTATTGCGTCTGCAGAGTCCCGTCCAGCAGAGCTGTTTAGGGTGGTGAGGGAGATGACGCAGGTGTCCCCTGCGCCAAATCCCTTGCTTAACCCGACGACGGCCTGCTGTGACGCATTTAACAACTTCTTTGCAGACAAAATCTCTCAGATAAGAGCCGACTTAGATGCCACCATTGAAACAGAGTCGATAGGCGAGGCGTCCAGTGACTCTGCCGATGTAGTTCTACTGGATCAGTGGCAATCTGTGAGTACCGAGGACGTGGACAAGCTGCTTGGTAAGGTGAGGAAGACGACTTGCCCTCTCGACCCTTGCCCATCATGGCTGGCCGTCCAGGGGGGGGATGCATTGATGAGATTCCTCACGGATATCGTCAATGCATCCTTCAGGGAAGGACATGTTCCATCGTGTTTAAAGGAAGCGGCGGTTAGGCCGCTCCTAAAAAAGCCTTCCCTGGACCCCCTGGATATGAAGAACTACAGGCCTGTTTCATTGCTGCCATTTTTGAGCAAGGTGATCGAGAGGGCGGTTGCTCTTCAGCTCCAGGCAGTCTTGGATGAAGCCGATTATCTAGACCCATTTCAAACCGGCTTTAGGACAGGCTTTGGGGTTGAGACTGCCATGGTTGCCTTGACCGACGATCTGCGTCTGAGCATCGACAGGGGTAGTGTGACCCTGTTGGTGCTCCTAGACCTCTCAGCGGCTTTCGATACTATAGATCACGGCATCCTCTTGGACCGCCTGAGGGGGTTAGGTATCGGGGGCACTGCTTTGCAGTGGTTCCGGTCCTTCCTCTTGGGTCGGTCCCAGAGGGTGCTGCTTGGGGACTGTAGCTCCAGTAAGAGGGACCTCACTTGTGGGGTTCCTCAGGGGGCTATTTTGTCCCCGATGTTATTTAACATCTATATGAAGCCGCTGGGTGAGATAATACGGAGTTATGGTGCTGGGTGTTATCAGTACGCTGATGACACCCAAATCTATTTCTCCGTGTCTCGTTCGTCGGCCTCGAATTCCAATGGCATCTCTTCTCTCAATGAATGTCTTCAGGCGGTAATGGGCTGGATGAGGAAAAACAGATTGAAACTGAATCCAGACAAGACGGAGGTGCTCACGGTAGCGGCCCCGAAACCAAGAATTGGGTTGCAACCTCCAGTCCTGGATGGGGTCACACTCTCCTCCAGTGACTGTGTTCGCAGTCTGGGGGTGCTCCTTGATTCGTCGCTCCTGATGACAAATCAGGTAAATGCGACGGTCAGGAGTGCCTGCTATCAGCTTCGGCTGATACGCCAGCTGCGCCCTTTTCTGGAAGTAAGGGATCTCGAAACTGTTGTGCACGCACTGGTAACCTCACGCCTGGACTTCTGTAATGCGCTCTACTTGGGGCTACCCTTGTGCTTGGTTCGGAAGCTTCAGTTGGTACAAAATATGGCAGCCAGGCTTGTTTCTGGTACATCTAGGAGGGACCACATTACTCCGGTTCTGAGGTCCCTCCACTGGCTGCCTATCAGCTTCCGGGCCCAGTACAAGGTGTTGGTTATTACCTTTAAAGCCCTAAATGGCTTGGGTCCAAGCTATATCAGGGACCGCCTCCTCCCGTACAATCCTCCCCGCGCTCTCCGGTCCTCTGGGAGGAACTTACTGCAGCCTTTAAAATCTAGGCTTGCAGCGACCTCCCAGAGGGCGTTCTCTGCTGTCGCCCCCAAACTCTGGAACGACCTGCCGGATGAGATCTGTCAGTTGACATCATTAGACAGCTTTAAAAAAGCTGTCAAGACGGATCTCTTCCGGCAGGCCTTTCCAGATTAACCATCCCGGCCCAGGCTTCCTGATCCCCTCATTCCTCCCGTGGCCCCATCTTTAGTGATGGTTGAGGATCTCCAGAGGGACATCAGGGTTTTTAGGTGGTTTTAATTATGGTTTTATGTTCTTATATTGTGCTTTTAATTTGTTATATTGTTTAATACTTTCTTAAGGGGGGGAGGGATTATAATGTTTAATGTTATATTTTAATCTTGTCATATTTTATTGTTGTCAACCGCCCGGATTGGTTCGCCACAGGGCGGTATACAAATAATTATTATTATTATTATTATTATTAAGCCTTGACAAAGAGCTTGGCTTTTCCCAGCTGCTTATCTAGCCTCAGCTCCTCTCCCCCAGGTGTTTCTCTTTAGCTGCGCGTTTCTCAGCTAGCCTTCGAGAACGCCGCAGCCCCTCCCTATCTGTTCTCCTCTGAGCAAAGGTAGGGATTTCAATCTCTTGCTCCTCTGCTTCTTCCTGGCATGAAACCTCTGCTGGGGAAAGGCTTTCTGCTGGGGAAAGGCTAGGCTGCTGAGGAGGAAGGCTAGGCTGCTGAGGCAGGGGCTGTTGCTCACTGGGTTCCACACAGCTAGGTCCAGGTTCAGCTAGGTCTATGGGGGCTGGTAGCACCAAGCTAGGATCAGGCCCCACATCCTCCCCCTCAGAGTCTTCCAAGTCCTCCACCTGGCTGTCCCTGACATGGCCCTCCGCATGGCCGGCACTCCGAGGATGACCTCCCGCTGCAGCATCCGTACACGCTGCAGCGGAAGAGTCGCCGAAGGTGCGCCGGCAGCCTTTTGCACCGCACCTTCGGCGACTTGTGGAAGGAGTGCTATTTTAGCGCTCCTTCCAGGGGCGGCGAAGCTGCGCCGCGGGGCCGAGGTGTGGGGATACCTCAGCCCCGCGGCGCAGCTTCCTGGGGCGGCCCATGGCCACCCGTCTGCTTCCCCCCTTTGTTGATTATATATGTGGCTTCAGTGGCATTATCTAACACCATGATGAATTGGTAATGACAGATATGGGTTTTTGCTATTATTTGTTGTAGTCGTTATGAAACAGGTCACAGATGTCCTGCACTTGGTGTATAAATGTTACAACAAATATTTGAATTATACAGATGGACTTTACAGCTTCTCTGTAGTGATTAAGCCCCCCAATATGTGAAGAATATTTGACACACAATGTCAAAGATGTCCAGTATTCTGTCCACACAATCTATTGTATCATATACTTCTCTTTCCTCATTTTTGCACTTTCTCTTTCTTTCTCATTTTTGTCCTCCTTTCCTTTTTCTGTATTTATATTTTAAAATCAATTACAAAGTATTCACACAGTGACTGACTAGTATATTTATTACTTAGTTATTTGTTAGGTTTATACCCTGCTACTCTCCCCAGATACTTTATTTTATATGTCTTACATCTCCCTCCATTCAGCACCTTGAATTCTTGAACTCAGTATTTTTGTTGTTAACTGTCTTCAAGTCGATCTCAAACCATGGTGGCCCTATGGATGAGACATCTCCAAGTCTTCCACTGCTCTGCTTAATTCCTGCAACCCCTTAATACCCATGACCTCCTTGGAACACCAACTAAGGAAGATCAAAGAAGAAAGCGCTAAGGCAGGCTTAATGTTGAACATAAAAACCCCAAAAATAATGACCACCGAGGACCTTCACAACCTAGATAATGAAGAAATAGAAATAGTAAAAGAATTCCCAGACCGGGGATCAAACATTGATAGAAATGGGGACTGCAGTCAGGAAATCAGAAGAAGACTAAGAATGGGGAGGGTGGCTATGAAAGAACTAGAAAAGATTCTAAAATGCAAAGATATACACAACTCAGCGCAAAAGTTAGAATCATACAAGCCATTATATTCCCTATTACCATATATGGATGTGAGAGTTGGACAGTTAAGACAGATGAGAGGAAAAAAATCTTTGAGATGTGGTGCTGGAGAAGAGTGCAAAGAATCCCATGGAAAGCCAAAAGGATAAACAAGTGGGTTCTAGAGCAGATCAAGCTGGAAACCTCCCTGGAAGCCAAGGTGATCAAACTGAGGTTGTCAAAGAGAAGGAAAAACCTCCTTGCCCACAATGCTTGTCCACTTTCTGTGTACCATATATAAATTTATGCAACTCTCTTGTCCCCTGCTGCATCTTTTCTAAGGTAAAGAGACACAAATGCTGTAATCTCTTCTCATAGGGAAGTTGTGCCAGCCTCTTGTTAATTTTAATTTCCTTTGTTTGCTCTTTTTCTTTCTCTACAATAGCCTTTTTGAAGTGAAGTGACCGGAACTATACATAAGATTCCTAGTGTGGTTGCATTTTATTTGATCTTTCTGACATTCCCTTTCAGATTTCTTTCTACCAATCCCTCTTTTGAATTGAATTGTGACTATGTTGGACTTCCTTGCCATTTTTCACCTACAAATAATTTAATTTTGGTAGCATTGTATTTTCTTTTTCCAGCCAGATTAACAACCACTGGCCTCTCCTACCTTGGCTCTTTTATTCCAGATTCACCTCTCCTCTAATTGGTTTCATATAATTTTTACCTTCCTTGCTTCAGTTGGAACATGTATCTCTCTCATTTTTGTGAGGTTAATTTGAGTTACTCATTACTACTATATCATTCAGATGCCTCTCTGATCTCATTCTTTATATGAAGATAAAAGGATAGAGCAGTATGAAATTATTTTTAGGATCAGATATCATTATCCCCAGTTATTCTATGGAGTCTGCTTCTTTTGAGTTTCCTAGTTTGTTTGACAAACTAGGAAACTCTGACACACAGAATGCACACCTCCATTCCTTTCCCTGTTCATTGTAGGCTGCATCTGCACTACAGAAGTAGTCCAGTTTGACACAATTTTAATTGCCCTGACTCAATGCTGTGGAATTCTGGGAACTGTAGTTCTGTGATATTTAGCCTTCTCTGTCAGAGAGCACTGATACCACAACAAATTACAGTTCCCAGAATTCCATAGCATTGAGCCTTGGTGGCTAAAGTGGTATTATTTCTGCAATGTGGTTACAGCCTCTAGAGTTTATCATGAGATGACTATATCCCACTCATTCTCTTTTTCCACCAAATTTCCAGTCTGTCTGTATCTGTATTCTCCTTTGAAACCAAATACCCAATTTAGCCTCCAGCATAATAGCTCCTATATGTTTATCCAATGATTCTAGCATTAGCATGGAAACACTTGTCCAATTGTCTCAGGCTCTTTCTTTTGTGGCCCTTTTGCCTCTTTGAGAGTCTATCATATTCTGTTGCCTATCTGTGGCTTATTTCTGTCCTGTTCTCATTTGGGCAGTCAAAAGCACTTTAATATTCATCCCCTAGGGATGATTATCCCAGACTAGAACCTATCTATATTCTGTTGGCTTTCTCCCCAGGGATCAGTAGATCAGTACATGCACATTGTTGTGTGTAGTTTTTATTAAATCCTTGCTGTCAATAGTAAGAGAGTAATACAGGAGAGGAACTCGAACAATTTCGACTTGAGGACAGTTAATTAATTTACTTGCTTCCTATGCTTCTAAATATCCATCTATAAGGTTCACATTGCCCCTTTACAGGAAATTATTTTAAAATCGTTAAACACAGCTGATGTTTGAGTTGTTGTAACTGAATGCAAAACATATAATATGTTTAGATATCAGATGCTTAAATATGTGTGCACTGTTAGACTTCTTTCTTGAAAAACTGCACGGTTTAATAGTTGGATGTAAGCTAAATATTTCTTTCTCTAATTTACTCTTTGCCAAAGGTTAGAAAAATTTCACTGGACAATAATAAAACTCAGAGACATAGCTGTGTTAGACTGGAATGTCAATATGCAAAAAGATCTTGCAGCACCTTTCAGACTGAGTGAAAGAAGTTGTAGCATAAGCTTTGTAAACGAAGTCTACAAAAACTTATACTACAGCTTTCATTCAGTTGGTTTCATAGGTGCTACAAAATCCCTTTGCATACTGGATAAATAAATTGTCCTGGTCAGTCCGCCTCCTTCTGGAAATTGTTCTAAAATATAGAACGTGAACTTTGTTGGAACACATGTAGAACAGTTTGTACAGACAGGCTGTACTGTATATAGTTTATGATCATGGTAACTGAATTCATATATGGCTCCTCCTTTCTTGCTAAAACCTGAGGCATTAGAGTGAGTAACCTAGTCACATTACTGTTGCTTTTTCTCATAAGGGAATGGAGACGTTACTATGTAGTGCTGTGGTATTCATCCCCCCCCCCATATGCACCAACAATTTGTGTGTGTGTGTGTGTGTGTGTGTGTGTGTGTCTATAACTGAAGGTTGGCTGGGAGATGGTACTGGAATTATTATTTTGGGCTCTGTTGCTATCCTGTGTTCTCCTTCCTGCCCCCAACCCCCTCAAGTAGAATTTAATTCATCTGGTTGCAGTGCAATTTGACGAAATTGGAGTGGGGATGCATATTAAAACTGCTTAAGTCCATTTATGGTGAAATGCCAAGAACTATCCAAACACCATGTACCATAGGCTGAGTCAACATGATGGCTGTTTTGTGTAACTCAAACTTTGCTTAACATGTTGCATTCCATCTTTTGAAGCCTGTTCCTGTAACAAAAACAGTTTTCTGAAGTTGCTGAGTAACACAATTGTCTAATTAATTTGTTGTTGGAAAGATTATTGTTGCTTTGTCCATATAATCAATTGGGATACCTCAACACTGATGTGATGTTGTTAGGGAGACTGATAAACTAAATTCACGCAGTTTTTGATGTTACATGAAAGTATTCAAATTCATAGACACTCCTGTTAAAAATTTCAGCTCAGTGTAAGTAAAAAAGACATTGGTTCATTATTGCTATTGGATTACAATTTATTGCACATAACATGACAACTTATGCTTCCAAAGGTCTGTAACAGGTTGGGCATCGTGCAGTCCCTTAGATGTTCCTGGACTGTAACTCCTAGCATCGCTAACCATTAGCTGTGCTGTCTGGGACTGCTGGGAGTTGCGTATCAACAACCCCTGGACTATTACATGATTTCTATCTCAATCTGTATGACTAGTTTATTCCCACAATAGCAATAACAAGTACATTTCTATACCGCTTATTAGTGCACTTAAGCACTCCCCAAGCAGTTTACAATGTGTAAGCTAATTGCCCTCCAACAAGCTGGGTACTCATTTTAGTGACCTCGGAAGGATGCCAGGCTGAATCAACTCTGAGCCCCTGGCTGGTATTGAATCCACAATCTTGTGGTTTGTGAGTGAGTGATTGCAGTACAGGCATTTAACCACTGAGCCACCAGGGTTCCTTACAAAGTTAAAGAGCTTCCATATTTTATTAACTATATGCTATGTTACTGCTGTGGTTTTTGGTATTCGCCACAGAATTTGAGGATTGCTTGTGTGGATTCTGTATGAATAAACAAGAAAAATTAATGAGCTCATGTCACAAATCCTCTTCTTTGGAAATTTTCTATAAGTTACACTATGAACATACAATAATTACCAGGGAGTTGGATGATACCTAGGTTGTCATACCTTTCCTATGCTTAAGTTATTAAAGGATACTTGTTTGGATGGATCGACTAGCAAAAGTGTTTTCATGTTATGCCCAAATAATAATTCCCAGTACTACTTTTTTAATGTTTAGGTAGTTTTTTGTTGGGCTCTTTGTTTCAGAACACTGTTATGACTGTGGCAGCCTGCCATCTCTGTAATAATTTCTTTTTCAGGGACCAAGCACTTTGAGATATTCCCTTGCCTCGTAATTAGGCCCATTGGCTGTCTTGAATAATATCATGTTAACTGTGGCTCTGACATGGCTTGGACTGCATATGTACCTGTGACTTAAGTCACAAATTCATTATCTTCTCAAGGCAACACAGATTATGGCTAAACTAACAAGAGAATCAGGATTTCCTCTTTTTGAAATGCTTTCCCTAAATGAACAGGACCAATATCTTCTGTATGGTTATGATTGCTTTTTTGTTAAAGATCTTCAAGAACATTTGTACTGAACTGGTAGCAAGATAGAATAGAATATTTCTTTAAAATAACACACATTCGGCATTCAATGGTTATAATAGTAGGAACTTCCTTTTCCTGTACTTTAAATTGATCTAATTTATTTGCTATGATTGTACTACTGAGCTGTGTGCTGTTTCCCTCCTGCATGTTTTCTGCAACTGAGCTCTGAATATGCCAACTGTTGCAGATGGTATGATCTGCCACTTGGCAATTTACTAATGCATTGTGTGTGATTTTTACCAATATTTTCATTTTGATTTGTGGGATGTTTTATATTCCAGATTATTGGTTCAGCGCCAAAATATTATTTAAATTCCTCAACCTTTGTATTAGTCTCCCTCTAGAATTTTAAATTATATTTTATTCATTAATTTTCTTATTTATATACACAATTTATATACCTTCCACGAATTCAAGAATACTGTTAGTCTCAACTAGAATAAGTTCTCAAAGTGCAGGCAAACAATACCAGGTACCAAAATGACATCTTCAAAGCCTTTCTCGAGAGAGTATTGAAAAGGCAAGGGGCATCATGAAAAACAACAACTCTGGCCTAGTATTAGTCCTTACTAGAACCATTGAATCAGTTGGATGGACTCACATTTCAACAATTGATTAAATGGGTTTATTCTAGTTGAGACTAACAGTATTCCAGTCTCTATCTCTAGTTACCACCTACTGCACATCAGAAGATGGGACATCTAAAAGAACTGCCTTGCGAAAACACATTCAGTCAACAATTCAGTGTAAAATGTATATAGAATAGATATAAAGTACAGCCAATGTTAGTTATTAGATAAATACCAATTAGAGATATTTCTCATTAGTTAAAAACTCAAGTTCAGCTTTATAATTGTACTTTTTTATATCGACATGCCCAGAATACATTAAAATTATATTTCTGAGGCTTACCAGAAAATGCTAGATAATGTGCTTTCAGAGATATCAAAGATATCTTCATGCAAAGAGTTTGCCTTGTATGTGTTACATTCTTTCTCCTTCAATACGTACATCTCTCAGTGGTGTGAAATTCTAGGCCAGTACATCAGGGACAGTTTCTATAAGCAAACAGCTAGTGAGCACTGACACTTGGTGTTTCTTTCTGTAATATTTGTTTGCTTAGAAAATTGAACATGAGCATCAACTGGTGATGTTGATTCCAAAGCAGCATCTTTGGAACCTCAGGCTCCAAAGCATAGATTTACTTGTTCTTTCTTCAGCAATTCATTATCCATTTCTGTCTTGTTCTCTGATATTTCAGAGGAAGGAATTAGCAAAACCACCTCTGAGTATTCCTTGCCTAAGAAACCCCTATTAAGTTCATGGGGTTGCCATACATCAATAGGCAACTTAAAGGCTCTTTCACTCCCCCTCCCTTCCTCCTTCTGTCTTGGATAACCTTTTCTGTGGACTGAACTACTTGCAGATAGTCAACATTCCAGATCACTCATCACTGAGAATTAGTGTGCTCCATTAATTGTTGCCATTGCTAAAGTGATTCATTAATCTTAAAATGTGGAGTTCTGGTGTACTAATATAAACAAAATCTGGTTGTAAAAAGACTCTTTGAAAGCCAAGCCAAGGATAGAGAACTTGATTAAAATATAAGAAAACGTTCCTGGATGAGACAGATTATCTAGATCCATGTCAGTCTGGTTTTAGGCCTGGTTATGGGACAGAAACAGCTTTGGTCACTTTAGTGGATGATTTATGCAGAGAACTGGTCAGGGAGAGTGTGTCCCTGTTGGTTTTGCTGGACCTCTCAGTGGCTTTCGATACCATCGACCATGGTATCCTATTGAGTCACCTCACTGGGATGGGGCTTGGAGGTACTGTTTTACAATGGCTCTGCTCTTTCCTGGAGAGGCGCTCTTAGAAAGTGGTGCTGGGGGATACCTATTTGACTCCTTGGCCATTGGCCTGTGGGGTCCCTCAGGGTTTAGTCCTGTCCCCTATGCTTTTTAACATCTACATGAACTGCTGGGAGAGGTCATCTGGAGTTTTGGAGTAAAGTGTCACCTGTACGCTGATGATACCCAGCTCTGTCACTCCTTTCCACCTAATTCCAGGGAAGTTGTTTCTGTCCTAAACAGGTGTCTGGCTGCTGTAATGGACTGGATGAGGGCACACAAATTGAAGCTTAATCCAGACAAGACAGAGGTGCTCCCAGTCAGTCGAAAGACAGATTCGGGAATAGGGATTCATTCTGTGTTAGATTGGGCTATGCTCCCCCTGAAAACTCAGGTTCGTAATTTGGGGGTACTTCTGGATTCAACGCTGAGCCTGGAAGCCCAGGTATCAGCAGTGACCAGAAGTGCCTTTGCACAGCTAAAACCCATGTGCCAACTGCGCCTGTTCCTGGAGAAGTCAGACGTGGCCATGGTGGTACATGCCTTGGTTACATCCCATTTGGATTACTGTAATCCACTCTATGTGGAGCTGTCTTTGAAAAGTGCTCAAAAACTTCAGCTGGTCCAAAGAACTGAAGCCAAGCTGTTAACTGGAGCTGGTTACAGGAAGCATACAACTCCCTTGTTGCAACAGCTCCATTGGCTGCAAGTCCATTTCTGGACACAATTTAAAGTGATGGTGACCTACAAAGCCCCATATGGCTTGGGTCTAGGCTATTTGAAGGACCATATCTCCCTGTACAAGCCGCCTAGAGTATTGAGGTCATCGGGAGAGGCCCTTCTCTCTGTCCCACTACCCTCTCAGACACATTTGGTGGGAACAAGAGAGAGGGCCTTCTCAGTGGCTGCTCCCAAGCTCTGGAACTCCCTCCCTAGGGGGGTCAGGATAGCTCAATCCCTGCTGTCCTTCTGGCACCAGGTAAAGACATTTTTATGCCACCAGGCTTTCTCATGACATGGATGCTGTTTTGTTTTTGTTTTAAAGAGTTTTAAACTTTAAATTTTAATTATGTAACATTTTTAATTGTTTGAATTGTTTAATTGTTTTTAAACTTTGTATTTTTAATGTTTTATACTGTTTCACTTGGACTGTTTTAGATTTGTTAGTCACCTTGAGTTCCCGTACTAGGAGGAAGCTAGGATAACAATAACGATAACAATAATAATATTCCTGAACTTTTGGTGGAGGTCCATTATCAAGTTCAACATAGCAATCTAAAAGCTATCAAACATGTACAAGTTTAACATAAACCTTTAAGTGGGCACTTTGGAAAAGGTACTAAGTTTGAACTGTTAAAGCTGAACTGAAGATAAATCTTATTGTCAAGAGTTCAGCGTAAAAGAATGAGCAGGTTTTGTTAACTGGAAGTGAAAAATTATATGTCTCTTTTTGTGTTCTCATTTTCCACATAGGATAGTTACACAAGCATTCAGTGTATTGTTCTTTTTAATGGTAGAGTGTTTTGGTCAGTAGTGTATTAATACATCCTCTTTTTTTATTATTATTTTATTGAATATTTACCGGAAAAAGAATGTAAGTCTTGTGAAAGTACAAAAAAAGGAAATATAATAAACAATAAACACAGGTAAAGATGTTAATATCAAAAGCTGCTACCTTCCATCATGGACTGGTTCAAAGAGCTTTCTGCACGAGTCATCAAGTTTATTGTATCTAGTTGTAGAGTGTCTTTCCATAAGGCTAATTGATTATCTGGGGATTGAAGTTGATTCATATATTTATGTAATAAATAAAGATTGTCCAGTCTTCTTGAAAAATGTTGTTTTTTCTTTATAGAACTGTGTTGTATAAGAAAGTTTTTCCAATAACCACATTTCTTCTTTGTGGTCTCTGCAAATCACACAAATGGATTATTCTGTGCCTGTGCAGAGCTGTTTGGAACCTTCTTAGAGCTATTAGAAGAGTTTTGGCAGTAGCCCCGTCCACTCTCTAACTTTCTTATTGGCTGGTTTCCCGCCTAAACTCTCAGTTCCTTTTATCCACCGCAGCAGCAGCATCTAGAGCAGGGGTAGGCAACCTTTTTGAGCTGGGGGCTGGGTTGCTGTCCCTCAGACAATTGGGGGGCTGAAGCACCATAAATAAATAAATAAATAAATAAATAAATAAATAAATAAATAAAATAAAAAATTAAAAAATATATTTATGCACACTCTCTCAGCCCCAGAAAAGCCATGGCAAAACCCCTGTGGAGATTTTGCCAAGAAAACCCCAAGAATAAGTAATAACAACAATAATCAATATCATCATGGTGGGCAGCGGGGGCGGCAGCGGCAGGACCAGCCTGGAGCTGGTCCAAAGGCCTCAGGGGGCCGCGTGCGGCCCCCGGGTCTTAGGTTGCCTACCCCTGATTCAGAGATTCATTTTCCTGTTACACTTTAAAACCATTTGACAGGATCAATCTGCGCTGTGATTTTTGAGAGAACTGTGTTCTTACATGCGGATTTAACTTCTGAGGTGAAGTTATTTCAATGCCTGCTGAGGTAAAAAGTTTTCTAAAATGGCCACTCACCTCTCTGGTGTGCTTGGCAAAACTCCTTTACCCTGGGGACAATATTTCTTTCTGAAATTATTGCCCGCCTTGCTGGCATGCTTGGAAAGCCCCCTTGTACTCTTGGGGATTTTTTTTTTAAATGTCACCTGCCTCACTGGCATGCTTGACAAAGACCCTAAGGCCGTTTTTACTACTGAGGATGTCTTTTATGGCTGCTTGCCCTCCTTTCATGCCCAGCTAAGGCCCATTGTACATCTGAGAAGTTTTAATGTGGTTGCTGACCTCTACATCACATAGCTAAAGCCCACCGCACTTCCAAGTCGAATTGATTGAATAGCTGTTTGCCTCACTGTAGCACTTGGTAAAAGCCCATCCTTCTGAGGAGTCGAGGTTAACAGCTCTATTGTATGAGCTCAGTCTGATTAGGGCTCATAGGCGACTGGGAAAGGATCTACTTGAAGTGATCATCGGCTTCTCATTCCCAGCCCTACCTTGATCCTCATCAGTCCTTGACTCCCCAGGGTCACACCGATTGGATTCTAACCCAACTTCAGTCCTTGGCAGTCCCTGACTCCCCGGGGTCAAACCGATTGGCTTGGAGCCCTACGTGGATCCTCATTGGTCCCTGACTCTCTCGGGTCAAACTGATTGGCTTGCAGCCCTGCATCAATCCTTGTCGGTCCCTGATTCCCTGAAGTCAAACTGATTGGCTTGGAGCCCTGCATCGATCCTCGTCAGTCCCTGACTCTCCGGGCTCAAACCAATTGGCTTGCAGCCTGACTTTGATCCTCGTCTGCCCCTGACTCTTCAGAATCAAACCAATTGACTTGCAGTCCTATATCTAACCCTCATTGGTTCCTGACTCTCCAGGGTCATACTGATTGACTCACAGCCTGACTTCAATCCTTGTCAGTCCCTGACTCTCCCAGGTCAAACCAATTGACTTTTAGCCTTACTTCGATGCTCGTCAATCCCTGACTTTCCAGGGTCAAACTGATTGGCCCACAAGTGGTTTTATATGGCGCCTTCCCCAAGCATTGGGTGGTAGCCAGGTCGGCATCACGGTGTTGCCACAATCTGCCTTGATACTCCTTTGGGAGAATAAATATTAAGGTCCCAACATCAGTACCATTCTTAAGGTGCATAGGAGGATTCAAATACAGCTGACCTTTCAGTTTCTGAGGCCATTATTGGTACTGCTGCACGCTCCTCATTCACGAAACCTGGTTGATTTCAAAGCCATGATTAACTCCTCTGAAGGCCATTACAGCTGATGCTGGTTTGGATTCGAGGCTGTGGTTGCTCCCTCCATACTGAGGTCAACTACCACCAAGCTGTTGATTTGGAACCATGATTATTCCCTCCATATCGAGGTGCAGTACTGGCTCACGCTCTCCCTGATTCGGGACCATAGCGTTTCCTTCTGTACCGAGGGCCACTACTTGCGAGCGCTCTGCCAAATTCGGAGCCATGGTTGTATCTCCCTTTCGAGGCCCATTGCAATTCATCCCTTGGGACGCTGCCAGTAATCACTTGTTCAACTCCGAGCTATGGTTACCCTGGTGCACACACACGGTTGGATTCAAGGCTGTGGTTATTGCCTCTATACCGAAGTCTGCAATTGGACTCCTCATGCCACTTCCCATTTCATTCGAATTTGAACCGGGTTTAAGGTTGTTCCCTCGATACTGAGGGATGACAGAGTAATTGGCTAGATATGCAGTGTCAAATTTGCCTCCATGCCAAGACCTGATATCATGGCTATCCTTATATAGCTGATTCGGACGACGTGGTGCTTCCTCCATACCGAAGAAGGACACCACCATTCACATGTTACATTCTTATGAGGATGTGCTTTTGTCTTTGTTCACATGCTAATATGTGCAGATACCCTTGACAGTTTAAATTTGACCTCCCTACTGCAGGCAACTAAACTTCACTTAATGTAGACATTAAATCTGATGCCCAAGTTGTTCCCCATAACCTTACAGTTGCTACCAGTGCGCTTTTGATATGGACAATCCTCCACTCATCACTGTTCATATCAACTGTCAGTACCATCGCCTGACCCACGGGACTGAAGGATCAAATTCAATGATTGATTTGCTCCCTCTATACCTAGGGACACTACACTTATGCACTTGGTACCAGCATGATTGAGATCGTCTTGTTCCCCCCATGGGGGGCATTGGTACCATCACTCATCCTTTAACGCCAAACAATATTCTTGTATCACTCGCTTGATACAGATATATTCTGGGATGTACTTGGTCCCTCTGTACTGGGACCAATACCATAATTTCCTTCAGACTGCCAAATTGAAGACATAATTATGCTCCCATACTGAGGGCCAGTACCATTCCAGGTTTGCCATGACTATTACTGGGGTGGTCATTCCAGGCCTCTGGTTACAGGGCATCATTCTGGTGAGGTTGTGACATTTCAGTTCTCCACCTGCAATCCTGCCAAGGCTAACTATGCACTGCAAATGTCCTGAGTCTTCTCTCTCCGTACAGGGAAGCCTGTGCTCCCCCCGTTGTTGTGCCCTATCACAGTGTGCTTCATGCTTCATCAAGCACCCCATATCTATATGATAAAGGGTTTTACCCCTGGCTAGGAGCTGGACTGGTGGCTCTTAAGGTCTATTCCAGCTCCCCTGTTCTAAAATTCTTCTCTCGTGACCCATTCATGACAAGTCAACACCATATTGCTCCTGTTAGACTGTTGCTTATAAATTCTCACCATTTCTGCCAAGTCATGTTATCAGGACATCACAGGATGGGATAACATTCCCACAGGGATCTCTTTCTAGTTACAGTATGAAATCCCTTTATTTTTATAATGCTAGGACTAGTCTTCTAGTCATCACATCAGCCACTATTATTTTCTCTGGAATTTTCATCAAGAACTGCATGTTTCATGCAGATAGCCTTGTGGGTCACAACAATTGGATATTGTCAGTGTCTTTGCTATGACTAGATGACATACTATTCCTCTTCTCTGTTGTCCACCACTATTCCAAAAGTTGTTACTGAACCTTCTACAGTTCGTTGCCATTAGGCTCTCTCTGTATGAGTGGACTAGGATAGCATGTCCTACTGCCCATTTGTGGTGCAGGCACTTGTTTTCTGCTGCTTTTGCTGGTGATGCCCAACCACCTCATTGCTGAGCACAGATGGTCTATTTCACATTCTATGTGAACGCTTAGCCCTAGAGTGTTTAGTGTTCTAGGCATTGGCTGTCGTCATAATCTCCAAACAATGGCTTAGAGCAGGGGTAGGCAACCTTTTTGAGCCAGGGGCCTGGTTGCTGTCCCTCAGACAATTGGGAGGCCGAAGCACCATAAATAAATAAATAAATAAATAAATAAATAAATAAATAAATTTTAAAAAATAAAAAAATATGCATGCACACTCTCTCAGCCCCAGAAAAACCATGGCAAAACCCCTGTGGAGATTTTGCCAAGAAAACCCCAATAACAAGTAATAACAACAATAATCAATATCATCATGGCGGGGGGCGGCGTCGGCGGCAGGACTGGCCTGGGGCCGGTCCAAAGGCCTCGGGGGGCTGCATCCAGCCCCCGGGCCTTAGGTTGCCTACCCCTGGCTTAGAGGCTTTATCAGGGCACTGTCCTTTTTCTACTTGAAAGATTTGCTTTGACGCATCTTTAAATTTGAGGATTTGGTAAACCCCCCTTTTCCTGATTGCCAGTGTCACGACCTGGGCAGCCTCACATAGTTGCAAGTCTGTTGCCCTTCGCATTGGTTTCCATTCATCTCCTGGATCAGACAGAGTCTGTATACCTTCCTTCTTGTTGCGGTATTTGTCTACTATTCTTTTTCCATTTGCAGTAGTAAACTTCTTTCACTACCTACTGGATAACTTTGGCATAATTTTCATTTCTAACAAACTTGTGCTGTCTAGGTCAGAGATTCTCCCTTGACCTTAGCCATAAATCTGCCTTGTTATCACAGACCATCAAGGTCTATCAACAGACTGTGCAACATATGGATTAGCTGGCAAGCCTGTTTTTTCTGCCACTGGGCATGTTCTCACCTGCATTGGTGACTGTTTCCACTATGTCTTGGTATTGGAATTTCAGCTCGACTCATGTAGAGTCATATTAGCGAGACTGTTCGCCCCTATATTTACATGCCTGGGGCTCAGACTCGCAAATGGGATTTTGTTTGAGGCAATGTGCCGTCTTATGTGGCATGGCACTCCCTCCTCCACTGATTGAAGCTTGTCAGTCTAATCCATTTGTGCAATTCACAGAGACCACGAAGAAGGACAAGTTGCTTGCCTGTAATGGTATTTCTTTGAGTGGTCATCTGCGAATTCACACAAATCCCACCCATCCTCCTCTCAGAGTGGTGCCCTGCCTCTCTTTCGATCCTGGGCTACTGCTTTGCCATCCATGGAACTGAGGGTTTAGATAGGAAATCAGCCAATAAGGCAGTTGGAGAGTGGGCAGGGCTACTGCCAAAATGCTTCTAATAGCTCTAAGAAGGTTCCGAATGGCTCTGCGCAGGAGCAGAATAACCCATTTGTGTGAATTCACAGGTGACCACTCTAAGAAATACTGTTGCAGGTAAGCAACCTGTCCATTCCAAACCCTTGTCCATTGTAGAGTTCCCAGTTTTCCAGTATTTGGTCACTTCTACTCTGGTGGCCATAACAAAAAGACAATCAGTTTTCTGTGTTTCAACCTAGTATTGTCATTAATATACAATAATAACAAGATCAGAACAGGGCAGAAACATAGTTTGACATGTAATACATGATATCTGATCTAAGACCTCATTCCAAAACTACCTTACCCTGGGACATTCAACCTGCATGTGTAAGTATGATCTAATGGTTTTATAGCCCTTCTAGCAGTTCGGTTGGAGGGTTTTGACCGTTTTAGAAAGTCAAACAGGCATCTGTGGGTGAGCTTTAGAACATTTTCTTTTATAGAAGCAAATCTATTTATGAGGTGAAGAAGACCAAATCGCATCCACTCAGTGTCGAGATCTTTGTTTTCATTTTTGATTGTCAGAACATATGGACAAACTGGCCCCTTCTATAAGTGTATTCAAGCAAACATTTATACATACATGCGACAATCCCTTTTCCAAAGGACACAGTCTTTGTGCAAAGAGTTTCATAAATGGTTGGTGATCTCGGGTTTTCTCCTCTTGAGATTAGTTGGGTAAGGGAGTTAAGTCAGTGTAAGTGGAACCAAGTTGGGTTGGAACCAAGGGAGTTGGTTGGTAGTAGGGGTGTTTTAAAGTTATCTATGGAGTTAGACTTCCCACTAGAGAAGAGATATTGAATACGATAAATTCCACTATTCTTCCACTTTTTAATTTGTGAAAATTGCTCAGCTATCTGAAATTGGGGGTGAAGGGAGAGAGGTTTAATGGGGGGAGGGGACATGGGCTAGAGTATTTCTCTATTTGTTCCAAATGATCAGGGAATTAGATAGGGAAGGGTTAGATTTCAAATTGAATTTGTTTCCCACAGTTTGAGTGTAAAGGTAGGTGGATTCAGTTTAATCAATTTTGCTGATTTCTGCAGTGACCCATCTAGAGGAATCATTTTCTTTTGTTAATTGGATGATGTGGGTTAGTTGGAAAGCTTGGGTGTAAAGTGAGACATCTGGAAATGCCAAACCTCCATTAATGGAGGCAATGTATCTGACAAATTTAGAGTACTTGGGTCTTTTTCTGTTGAAAATGAAATGGTTAATTAGCATTTGTCATTTGTTGAACTTTGATGCAGGAGGGGTTAGTAGGATATTTTGAAATAAAAAAGAGAGATGGGGAACTAGGAACATCTTGACTAGGGCAATATGACCAAGGATAGAAAGGTTTTCACTTTGGTTAGCATCCATGTGGTAACCAGATTGTAACTACCTCTAGTATGTTGATGTATGGCTTTTGTGATTTTTATTCCAACGTCTGTCTGTCCTTCTCCCATTTAAGGGAAATAACTCCTCCCATAGTCCCTCCCTTGGAGTTCTAAAAATCCAGCTCCTCTCAGTGGCTGTTAAGCCTCTGGACTTGCCTGGAACAGGGTAGGTTCCTGGGGCTGCTGTCTTGGGCCACCCATCAGGCTGTCTGCAGCTGCTCTTGGCATGGTGATCACAGGAAGGGATGCTAGGCTGGGCTTATGCAGCCTGCCTAGTTTGCTTGTAAAGCGAAGCTGACTCTTTCTAATTACAGATTGCTATTTTTTTTAACTTAAAGCATTTTGGAAATTTATTGGTTATTACAGGTTGCGTCTCCCTTATCCAGAATTCCAAAATTCAAAATATTCTAAAATCGTCCACATGGATGGCTGAGATAGTGACATCTTTGCTCTCTGCTGATTCAGTGTACACAAATTTTGTTTCATGCATAAAATTATTAAAAATATTGTATAAAATTGTCTTCAGGCTACATGTTATAAGGAGTATTTGAACCATAAATGAATTTTTTGTTGAGACTTGGGTCCCATCTCCAAGATAGCTCATGATATATATGCAAATATTCCAAAATTAAAAAAAACTTCAAAATCCAAAACAATTCTGATCCAAAGCATTTCAGGTATGGGAGACTCAACCTGTATCTCTCTGTTTCTTTTGGGAATGGTTTGACTCTGGCTTATGTGGAATTTATCAATAATATCAATTGAATAAAGGTAGATATTGCCTATTTTGCAGTAGATTTAAAATGTTATAATGTTAGCATTAATGAAGTAAATGGTTTGGGTTGTGAATTGCAGTGATGTATTATTGTAATACTCTCTTGATATGGTTTCTTGGTTCAGTACTGCTTTACTTGTTGGGCAATCCACTTTGAAGGCATTATGTGGAAAAGTGGCATGCATACAAATTAAAAGTGATCATGATGATGCATCCTTCATTTCTAAATCTTCAAATATGCAGTGTGTGTGTGTGTGTGTGCACACGTGTACACACACAACCAAATTGAATTCTTAGAGTATGATTAAGAATTAAGCTGTTTCTCTAGAGACTTTTGCATGCAAAGATAACATTAAATCTCAGAAACTCCTGCACACAAATGGCTAACTGGCTGGCTTGCCTTCTCAAATACACTTGATGTTGCCTTTTTCAACAAAACATTTGTTCAACTGACAAAGCTATGATATGGTGCATAAGAGGGAGATGTTTGGCTTAAGGGAAGCAATCATTCTTCAAAATATGACAAGTACATACCAGATCTTGTATAACAGAAGGCAACTGGTGCAGATTGCTTGAAGCAGATCAAGGGGAAAGCAGCAGAAACTGAGCCTTCTGTGATGAGTCACTGAGTACATAGGCTTGACTGTGTTCATGACCCTGACATTCCTGTTGAATTAGTAGCTGAAATGTTGTCTCTGTATAGTGAGTGATCCCAGCTGATATTGCTTGGAATGAACATATGAATCAGATGGCTTTAGAAAAGCTATTAAAAATAAATGTAAGAGTAAAGAAGCCTGGATCTGCCAAAGGGCTAGACCTTATCAGATGGGATGACTGGTATTAGAGTCCATGGTTGAAGGAAAACCGATTGAAGCTAAGCCAGACAAGACAGCTTCAGTTCCTTGGCAAGACCTTTGGGCATGGGAGCTGGTGTTGGGATGCCTTGATCACTCAGGCTCACATTCTTCGTGAACATCTTTGTTCCTCTAGGAGACTAGAATTCCAGGTTGCAGTAACTAGCAGTACTGCTGTTCATCAGCACAAGGGGGAGGAAACTGCAACCCTATTGTCAGATGGAGACTTAAGCTCAAACTACATATTGTATGGTGTTCTATCTTAACTTCATCATAATATTGGTGTTTTTAAAAATCTACTTAGGCTCTGCTAAAGATCTGAGGTAAGGCCGGAAGGGAGTGAGTGCCAGTCCATCATTTTAATCTCAGTGTCACTGTCTCCAAAAGCAGCTGTTTCCATATTGTTGGGGGAGAAGGAATAGCCATGCCATCTATGCATCAGGATCAGATAGAAAAGGTATATAGAGGTGCATCCTGAGTGTCTGTGTCAGTGAATTCCTCTGCTCTGGAGATTTGCCAAAGTCTTTGGAAAGTGTTATATTTGTTGAGCTAGTTTGGGGAAGTCAGGGTTTGGTTGTATTGTGGTGTCCCATTTTAGTGGGTTGTAATATACTGTTTTCAGTTTGCTGCCAATCCTTTTTCTTTTGACTGAGGCAGGCGGTGAAAAAATACTGTGTCGTACACTGTCCTTGCTGAGACTGATCACATATTTTTTCATTAATTGAGATTCTTAAACATAGCTATTGTCTACAAACAAACAAACAAACAAACCCAAACCTAATTTGGGTAAAAGCTGAAGCAATAAATCAGGGGTGGATAAAAGATAGATGTGGATCTCTGTTATTTACAGTAGACCATGAAGAATTTCTGACTTCCAGTGGTTTGACAATGGCAGCAGCAAAAAGCCTTGTTTTATATTCTGCTGCTTAAATGATGAAAACTTCTGTTCATTTTGGCTATTAATAATATAGAGAGCCACTGTTGTGTAGTGGCTTGAGTGTTGGACTAGGACTCCAGGAGAACAAGGTTTCAATGCATGTTTAGACATGAAAACCCACTGGTTTTTGGTAAGCTGCATTCTCTCAGCCTCAGCAGAAGGCAAAGGCAAAGGCAAATCCCTTCTGCACAAATCTTGCTAAGAAAGCCTCAAGAAGAAAACAAAACCAGTCATCATACCAAAATATGATTTATACAACATTTCCACAGAATTTTGACAATATATGGAACAGATTTGCAGTACTAAAAATAATAGATCATGAACTGGAACAGCGGTGGTCTGAAGCCAGGGATATAATAAAAGAAGAATACATAAAGATACTTGCAGCAGACAAAAAGAAAGTGAAGAAACCATGGATGACAGATAAAACACTACAAGCAATAAAGAAAAGAAGAGAAACAAAACAAAAAAGAGACAGGAATAAACTAAGAACCTTGAATGCAACAGTACAGTGGCTAGTGCACAAAGATAAGGAAAATTACTACAATGACAAATGTAGAGAAATAGAAAACAACAACAAAAAGGGAAGAACAAGAGACCTATTCCACAAGATTTGAGAAATCAAGGGAAAGTTCAAACCAAGCACCGGGATGCTCTACAACAATAAAAATAACATAATTCAAGACCAGGAAGGAATAAAAAGGCAATGGATGCAATACACAGAAGAGTTATATAAAAAAGATGACAACATGAAGGACACATGGAACAAAGAGACATATGAATCAGAGAATCATAGAGTTGGAAGAGACCACAAGGGCCATTCAGTCCAACCACCTGCCATGCAGGAACTCAAAATCAAAGCATCCCCGACAGATGGCCATCCAGCCTCTGTTTAATGTCCTCCAAAGAAAGAGACGCCAGCACACTCACTGTCAGGAAGTTCCTCCTAATATTGAGGTGGAATCTCTTTTCCTGCAGCTTGCATCCATTGTTCCAGGTCCTGTTCTCTGGGGCAGCAGAAAACAAGCTAGCGCCCTCCTCAATATGACATCCCTTCAAATATTTAAACATGGCTATCATATCCCCTCTTAACCTTCTCTTCTCTAGGCTAAACATACCCAGTTCCCTATGTCGTTCCTTATAGGGCATGGTTTCCAGACCCTTCACCATTTTAGTCGCCCTCCTCTGGACACGCTCCAGTTTTTCAACATCCTTTTTGAATTGTGGTGCCCAGAACTGGACACAGTATTCCAGGTGAGGCCTGACCAAAGCAGAATACAGTGGCACTATCACTTCCCTTGATCTAGATACTATACTTCTATTAATGCAGCCTAAAATTGCATTGGCCTTTTTAGCTGCGTCATCACACTGTTGACTCATGTTCAACTTGTGGTCCACTAGGACTCCTAGATCCCTCCTAGTCTTGTTAAGTCAGGTGTCCCCCATCTTATATCTATGCATTTCATTTAAAAAAAATTGCCCTAAGTGCAATACCTTACATTTCTCTGTGTTGAAATTCATTTTGTTAGCCTTGGCTCAGCTTCCTAATCTATTAAGATCATTTTGAATTTTCATCCTATCCTCTGGGGTATTAGCTATTCCTCTTAATTTGGTGTCATCTGCAAATTTGAGAAGCATGCCCCCTATTCCTTCATCCAAATAGTTGATAAAGATGTTGAAGAGCACTGGGACCAGGACAGAACTCTGTGGCACCCAACTGGTCAATTCTCTCCAGGATGAAGAGGAGCCATTGCTGAGCACCCTTTGGGTTCAGTCAGTCAATCAGTTACTAATCCACTTAATAGTTGTATTGTCTAGCCCACATTTTACTATCTTGTTTGCAAGAATATCATGGGGACCTAGTCAAAAGCCTTACTGAAATCAAGATATGCTATGTCTACCGCATTCCCTTCATCTAGCAAGCTGGTAATTTTATCAAAAAAAAGATCAGATTAGTCTGGCATGACTTGTTTTTGAGAAACCCTGTTTGACTTTTAGTGATTATGGCATTCCCTTCTAAATGTTCAGTCTCTGTGGAAAAGATCAATATACATCACCATCCACAAAAAAGGAGACACAAGAGACTGTAGCAACCATAGAACCATGGTACTAATCTCCCATGCAAGCAAAATCATGCTCAAAATTCTACAACATAGATTCCAACCATACATGGAGAGAGAAATCCCACACGTCCAAGCAGGGTTCAGAAAAGGAAGAGGCACTAGGGATCACATTGCAAATATACAATGGCTAATGGAGCACAGCAGAGAGTTCCAAAAGAAAATCAGCATGTGCTTTACAGACTATAGCAAAGCCTTTGACTGCATAGATCATGAAAGGCTATGGAACACCCTTGAAGACATGGGAGTGCCAACACATCTGATAGTTCTGATGAGGAATCTCTACTCAGGACAAGAGGCTACTGTCAGAACAGAACATGGAGAAACAGAATTGTATCCAGTTGGCAAGGAGGTCAGACAAGGCTGCATCCTATCACCCTACCTGTTCAGTGTATATGCAGAACATATTGTAAGGAAAGCAGGCTTAGACACGGTAGAGGAAGGAGAGAAAATAGGAGGAAGAAATAACAATCTGAGATATGCTGATGACACCATAATACTAGCAGAAAATCTCCTAGACCTGGAACAACTACTAAGAAAGATCAAAGATAAAAGTGCAAAGGCAGGTTTACTCTTGAACATAAAGAAAACAAAAATAATGACCACAGAGAACTTACACACATTCTTTTTTTTAAAATTATTTTTATTGAGTTTAATATTTTTCATACATGCTTAAATAAAAATGGATATTATCATTCTTAGCATCCCCAGCATATTCAATCATAATATACATATTATTCATGAAGAGAGCAAAATTCATTACATATCCTATTATCCACTCCACCTTTTATGCCAAATATTACTAAGTTCAGAATCCCATTTTCCTAATATAACCAAGATAAAGAAAGGTTGTAAAGATATCTTTTTATATATGTATAGGTATCCCAAATTATAATTATTTATATACTTAGTTTCAGAAAGAGAAATCTTAGTGTGTATATCAGCTACAATTATAATAGTATTTCTTTACTTTAGAACAATTCTCGTCTCCCTTTTTTTAAAATTTATTTTAATATCCCTTCCCATTTCTTTTTATAATCTTGATCCGATTTTCCTGATATGTACATCGATAAACAATCCATTATAACTAATTCTTTCATTTTCATTTTCCACATGTTTAAAGTCGGTGTAGTTTCTAATTTCCAGTGCTTTGCATAAATCAGCCTAGCAGCTGTAATCATGTATAGAATAACGCTTTTACAATCCTGACTTAAATTGATATCAATCATATCCAGAATATTTAACAAAAATAGTTCAGGTTTTAAAGGTATGTTTATCTGCAGTATCTTTCCCATCTCCTTTTGAATTATTTCCCAAAAACCATATGCCTTTTCACATGACCACCACATGTGGTATAAAGTCCCCACTTCTTTTTTGCATTTCCAACATTTATTATTTCTAATGATATTCATTTTTGCTAATCTTGAGGGGGTAAAATACCATCTATGTAGAATTTTAAAGAAATTCTCCTTCAATGTATTACATCTTGAAAATTTACTAGAATCCTTCCAGGCCTTTTCCCATGCTTGTAGTGGAATTTGAGTACCAGTGTCTTGCATCCACTTAATCATACTATTTTTAACCAGATCTTTTTCCAATTCCAAATCTAATAACAGATTGTTTAGTTTTTTTATCCCATGTTGATCTTTCTCTCTTGCAATTTTCCCATAAGTTTCTTTATCTTTCTTATAATCTTGTTTAATTTGTATATATTTTAACCAATTAACCTCTATACCCTCCTGCAATAGCTGTTCTCCTGATTTTAATCTATACCGTTCTTTGTCTTTAACTAAGAGTTTTTCATACGACAATCTGTTTTCCATGATCGAAGCTTCCTTATTGTGACAGGCATTTTGGGGGGATGTCCAACTTGGTAATTTGGTACCCTAGATTTTTTTATATTCCCCAAATTTACAATATAGTTTTCCTTATTCTATGGGAGTCAAAGTTTTTATCAGTTTTAGCATCTCCATAACAGAGATAGTAATGCCAACCCTTCTGCATATTTATTCCTTCTAGAGCTAATAATTTGGAATTTTGAAGAAGAATCCAATCCATAGCCCATAAAAGTACACATGCATTGTAATATAGTTCTAAATTAGGAGAGCAGCTCCCCCTCTCTCTTTCTATCTTCTAAGGTGGAAAGTTTAATTCTAGCCTTTCTTCCATGCCAAATGAACTCAGAGATGTCTTTTTTCCATCTATAAAAGGGTTTCTTATCTTTTAAGATAGGTAAAGCTTGAAATAAATATATCATTTTAGGGAGAACTATCATTTTTATTGTTGCTATTCTGCCAAGCAGTGAGAGTTGAGATTTATCCCATGATTTAAGATCTTCTTTTATCTTATTCCATGTTAATTCATAGTTGTTTTTGTATAAATCTGCAATGTTTTTTGTTATTGTAATTCCTAAATATTTCATTTTATTTGTTATTTGGAAATTGGTTTCTCTTTTAATCTTTTCCTCTTCTTTACTATCACAGTTTATTAATAATAATCCACTTTTATTTTTATTAATTTTCAGACCTGCCATCCTCCCGAAATCTTCCAAAACTCCTTCCAAATATTTTATACTTTTTGATGGATTTTCTAAAAATATCAATACATCATCTGCGTCTGCTCGTAGGCTGTATTTGAATTTTTTAATTTCAGGGGATATAATTTTGCTATCTTTCCTTATTTTAATATTCAAAACTTCCATTATAATAATAAAAAGTAAAGGAGATAAAGGGCATCCCTGTCTGGTTCCTTTTCTAGTTTGGCAGTTTTCTGTTTTTTCCCCATTGATAATTAATTGCGTTCTCTGCATTTTATAAATTTGAGAAATCCTATCCAGAAAATTACCGGAGATATCAATTTTTCGTAACACATCCAACATAAAATCCCAATCCACATTATCGAATGCTTTTTCCAAATCAAGAAAAAGCATTCCTAGTTTTTTATTTATTTATAGATATCATAGTATTGCAAAATGTTTATTACAATCCTGACATTATCCTTAATGTATCTTTTTGGTAAGAAACCAGCTTGGTCTTCATGTATGTTAGACGCTAAAACTTTTTTCAATCTGTTAGCTAGGATAGAGGCATATATTTTATAATCTATGTTTAATAATGCAATTGGCCGGTAATTAGCAATGTCAGAAGGATCTCTATCTTCTTTGTGAATTAGTATTGTGTTCGATTGTCTCCATGAATCTGGATAGTTCCCTTTATCTATCTCCTGCATCACAGTATATAACATCCCTGTTATTTCTTCTCTAAATGTTTTATAAAATTTTGCTGTTAGTCCATCAGGACCCGGCGCCTTATTGTCTTTAAGATTAAGTATTGCTTGGTCAATCTCTGCCATAGTTATATTTCTATTTAGATTCTTTATATCTTGGTCTGTTAATTGTGGTATTTGCACATTTTTAAAGTAATCTATCTTTCCTTTTTTTTTTCTTCTGGCAGAACTTTATTTGTCATTTATAGGTTTTCATAGAATTCATGAGCAACTTTTTTTAGATCTTCTTGTAGTGTGTATTCTCTGCCCTCCTTTCTGAGACTTAAAATTATATTTTTTTCCTTTTGTTTTTTCAATTTATAGGAAAGCCATCTCCCTACTTTATTGGCATTAGAACTTACACACATTCAAACTAGACAATTAGGAAATAGAAATAGTAAAAGAGTTCTCATATCTGGGATCAAACATTGATCAGAATGGGGACTACAGCCAAGAAATCAGAAGAAGACTAAGAATGGGGAGGGCAGCTATGAAAGAACTAGAAAAGATCCTAAAATGCAGACATACAACTCAGCACAATAGTTAAAATCATACAAGCCATTGTATTCCCTATTACCATGTATTTATGTGAAAGCTGGACAGTTAAGAAAGATGATAGGAGGAAAATCAACTCATTTGAGAAGTGGTACTGGAGAAGAGTGCTGAGGATCCTGTGGACAGCCAAAAAGACAAACAAATGGGTCCTAGAAGAGATCAAGCCAGAAATACTCCTAGAAGCCAAGGTGACAAAACGTAGATCAGGAATCCCCAAACTACGGCCTGTGGGCCGGACCCAGCCTGCTGAGGCCTTCCTACTGGTCCACCGCTGTTCGCGGCCGGCGGCGGATACCATTTTGGCTTCCAAAATGGTGTACGGAGTTATGCGCATGTGTGCACGCCTCTGGCCCCCTGGAAGATCTGGGGGCCAGCGAACTGGCCCCCAGATCAAAAAGTCTGGGGACCCCTGACGTAGACTGTAATACTTTGGATACATCATGAGAAGGCATGAATCATTGCAAAAACCAATAATGCTAGGAAAGATAGAAGGAAGTAGAAAGAGAGGAAGGCCTCATGTTAGATGGATGGATTTTATTAAAGAGACCACGAATATGAATTTACAGGAGCTGGGCAGAACAGTAGAGAACTGGGGGGGGGGGGGGGCTGGAGTTTTAAAACCCTGATTAAACCAGGGGGAGAAAAAGCAGCTTTAGAGACGCTTATTGCATGGTGGTGCCTCCAGCCCATGCCTGCTCTGTCTCTGACCCGTAGCCACTACATCCCTCTTTATTGATGGGGGAAGCCTGTCAATGACTTGCAACCTCACAAGCCCTCAGGTGCAAAACATTGCTGCTGGGTCAGTTGCATGATTGGCAGTCGTGGTGTCAGTGTCCCCTCCTCTCTCCTTGTCCCCCTCTCCCCCTCTCTATTCCCAAGCAGCCTGATTTCCTTTAATTTTTTCCATTTTTTCTTCATTTTATTTTCTTTCTTTTTTTTAAAACTTAACTTGCTGTAACAGAACTCCAGAAATGTGTGAAAAAAGTTAAAAATAAAATAACTGAATGGCATGCTGGGTAGGACATAGGGTAGGGTGGTGTGGGGTTAAGGGAGAATTAGGAAGAAAGTGTAATGGGAGCAGCAGGCCCAGTTGTGTGATTGAAAAGACTTGTAATGGCTGCTCTGAAAGTGGTACGTTGGCATTTTTTAAAAACTGATGTGATTGCTGCAAGAGCAGGGCTTGTGTGGTAATGCCCTTAGGATCTGGTTAACTCACAGGAGATGTGCTAAATTTGTGTGACATTTCAAACATTAGTGATGGAGTTGTTTCTGGACTAAATCCCATGTTAGCCTTGACAAAGCCGTTGATAGCAGGGGTGCCACTAGTAGGGTGTTGGGGGGTTCGGAACACACTAGGTGACACCCTGGGGAGGTGACACCATTGCTCCCCAAGCAACTGCCTTTTGTCAGGAAAGGGATGTAGTGTTCGCCTGTGTCCCTTTAAAATGCTGAAGAGATGGTGTGAGTAGGGCGAGGCTCCAAAATTTTTCAAAAAAATAAATTTTAAATTTTAATTTTTAAAAAAAATTAAGAATGTTATTCTTTTAAATTTTATTTGAAAACATCACATCTTACCAAATTTTCACTTTAACCACATGAAAAAATGTACATGTTAATACATTTAGACCATGCGTATATTGTAATTTAAAGGTATAATTTTGCTAGTTTTTGTGTCACAGCCATTACTATTAGATTCAGTGGTACATGGGAGTTATGATTTATGAGTAACATTAGTACAAAAAACATTACTAAGGGTTCTGTATGGTGTGGTATGGGAGGAGGTCAGTGGGGTGTGTGTGTGTGACATCATGCGTTACCAAGGTGACCCCAACCCTAGTGATGCCACTGATTGATATCGGTGGAATTCAAGTGAGTTGTGACTTACAAGTCCTATTCATTTCAGTGGGTCTGTTCTAAGTTGGAGATGCATTGAATGTAACCCTGAATTCCTGATAAGTGTAACTCAAAAAGTTTAATAAGGTGTCTGGAAGCACTTACACTCATTCCAGTCTGGAGGTGAGCAGATCAAATAAAAAAGGATGGAGCAAATGACATTTATTCTGCAATTTTCTCTAAGCTCTCAACAAAGCTGCTGCATCAGAGAGGCAAAGACCAATAAAAATGCACAGTTTAATTTAACCCAACATTGCAAATTGTTAGAAGTGATAGTAGTTGAGACTAGATTGTTCTGCCACAACAATTGAGAAAGTATCTAAATATTTTCTGCCCACCTAAGGAGACCATTATTTTAAAGGATTTGGTCAAATGTAGGTTGCATATATACATAATCTGGGGATTTTTCTTCCTAGGCTAACATAACTTTCTTAAGAAAGTGGGCTGCTCTAATTTCTCTTATATAGAGTTATTTGCTTGTTCTCAGTTCTGTGTAGCTGGACTATACTTGAGTATCTGTATGCTGTGTCAGCCACTGGATCTTACTTGCAAACTATATAAGCACATTTTGTCCAACTTGGGCTGTGAGTTTTAGCAATTTATTATGCTATCACCTTTATATATTTTTGATCTTTATATATTTTTCAGAGCATGACACTAAATTATTTGGGGTTTTTTGCCATTAGTTCCTTTACTCTTAAATCACCCATTGTGGGGTGTATCTATTGCTACAATCTCTGTCAGTGAACTAAAATATACATGACTGTATTCTAAAGGAAGAAGCAACACCTTTAAATTAAATTAAAAATCACATTTCCCCCCCTTATCCTTCAGGAACTTATAGTTATTTCCTATTTTGTATTTGAGGCCAACTTAATCAGCTTAAGGAAGGAACTGCTTTGTGTGTTTGTGTGGGTCTGTGTTAAATTGATGTATTTTTCCTCAGAGAAATAATTTTTTAAAAAGTATCCAGAGTACAAAGATATATCCCCGGCTTTTTAAGGAGTTGAAAGTTAAACTAAAGCAACAGCAGTATTAGATATATTGTCTAATCCTGGGATAGTTGCAGACATTTCATGAAGCTAAAATCCAGCATATGTAAAAACCAAACAATACATTGATATATGGTGAAGAGTGTTATAATCAACTCTGCGTATAACCCCTGAATTGGCATTCACAGTGTAATTGCCTTTTTCAGTGTTACATCTGTCTGCTAATTCAGTATTTACATGATCGATTGTTAGCTATAGTATGTTAGAAGGTATCAAGGCTAAACAAAGTTCTTATTACTCCAAACCTTTGGCTTTGAAAATATTATTAAAACTACTACAAATACAAATATAATTTTTATATATCAGCTAGATGAGAATGTCACACCAATTGAATTGTCCTGTTTCTTTGTGCCAAATTGAGTTGTGTCATCACAGAACTTAATTAGTTGTGATAAAGTGATCAAGCTCTATTAGTGTTGCTGTATTTGGAAAAACTATATTCTCTCCTGAGCAAGATTTTCTAATTTAACATAAGACAAGCACTTAAAGTTAATTTAGTTATTACTAGTGACCACAACCTTTTTCTAGTCCATTTTTGTTCATTTTTAACAGAATATTTATTTGTATCCCGCCCTTCTGACAAGCAATCGGGATGGCTAACAAAAATTAAAATTCCATACAGTATGTTAAAACAACCCCAAAACCAGAGAACCCACCCACCCCTTAAAAAGTATTAAACCCAATTAACAATTAAAACATATTAATTAATAAAACAAACAACAATTAAACTAATTAGCTAATAAGCTAAAGAAGCAGTGACAGCAGACATGAGTGAGGGAGGGCAAGATGAGAGACTCCTCAGGCCAGAAAATCTAGTCAGGAAAGGCCTGCTTTCACAGTGAAGAACAGAATAGGATGACTGGATGACATCAATTTAAAAGGACAAACAAGATGTACACATATTAAAATAATCCACATTTAAAAGTCATCATTTAAAATTCACAATTTAAAAATCATCTGGATAAGCCTGCCAGAAGAGAGTGGTCTTTAATACTATTTTAGGAGCAAAACAGATGGGCAAAAAGGGGCGGTTTAGAGCCTCCCCTTTTAGGCTGGATTGGGGCTGGGGCAAACAGATGCCTGGCCCCAATCCAGCCAGATTTTACTCCAAAAAGTAAAATCCGGCTCTGGGGCAAATGGCTTATAAACACCACATCCCCAAGCGGGAGAGAAGCCGGCTTGTATATAATTGCCAGCCTGGTTTCTGCCTGGCTTGGAGTCATGGCGTGTCTAACTGCCATGCCTCCAAGCCAGCCCCAACCTGGCTCAAAGGGGCTGTCTGTTTCACCCCTTAAATTTTGACAGTATATTCTGCTCTTTCTAGAGAGGCCAGGAAGGCTTCCTCCTTGCTCTCCTTCGATCAACAAGTGAAAATATTATTGTGCCGTTAGGCTTCTTAGAAACTGAATGAAATCAGCATCCAATAATGTGCTGTGTTGTTATTTCCTTTAATGTTTTTAATAGTCTTTTAATGTTTTAACTTTATACACTGTTCAATTGCTTTTAAAATAACTTTTATATTTATACTTTTATTGAAGTGTTTGTATAGTTTCTAATTGTTTTTAAATATGTTGTTAGCCACCATGAGTCCAATTATTGGAAGAAATGTGAGTAGTAAATGAACAAAATAATAACAGTATTGGTGGTGGTGGTGATGATGATGATGATGATGATATTTTGTACCTATGAATTCCACAGCTTAAGTATGTGGTGTGTGAAGAGGTACACCCTTTTGTCTGTACTGAATCTTCTACTGGTTCTAGTATTATAGAAGGGGGGGGGGCTTTTTCTCTATTTTCTTCATATCATGCATAATTTTGTAAACATCTATTTTATCTTCTCTTACTAGCTTTTGTCTAAGCTAAAGAGCCCCAAATGTTGAAATGTTTTGTCATAGAGTAGTTGCTCCAGCCTCTTGATAATTTTGATTTTCCATTCTTGCTCCTTCTCTAGTCCCTTTTTTGGTACACTGAACAGAACTGCCCATGGTATTTCATATATGAGCTCACCATGGAATTGTATAAAGGCAGTATATTGCCAGTTTTCATTTTTTTCTAATAAACTTTTCTAATAAACCCATCATTACTTTTGGCTTTTTTGTATCTGCTACTCTCTGATCAATATTTTCACTGAGTTGTCCGTGAAATTCACAAGATCCCTTTCTTGGTCAGTTGGTACCTGCTCAGATTTAATCAGTGCATAGATGACATTGTGTGGGGTTTCCCCCCCACAGTATGCATTATGTTAAACTTGTTTACATTTAATGTCCTTTGCTATTGTACTGCTCACTCCCAATTTAGAGAAATCATTCTGATTCTTTTTGTAATCCATTTTTGTTTTTACTTCCCTAATGCCAAACATAGCCACCTTACTCCACATTATTTATGAAAAGGCATGAAAATGCTTATCCCAGTGCAGATCCCTGAGATTAAAAACCAATTATTATTATGCCATCACTTTTTTTTTTACAGCCTGCATAATGTGATGCCTGCTGTAAAGATATACCCTCTGCACTCATATCCATCATTTGTATAGCTGGGGATTTAAAAAGGATAAAAGCAATTTTATAAACTGTAGGCACTGACTTTTCAGTGAAAGCAGAGTGTTAACTCTTTCATGATCTTTAAAACCTCAGTCTAGATTTACTGTGTCTAATCTTCATTTTTAAGTGGACTGATTATGTTTGTTGCTAGGCAACAAAAATAACTGGTTTACTGCAGTATTTGCACTCACCTTGTGGTGATTTTTGTATAGATTTCCATTGCACTAATAGGGTCATCTGTGAAGGGATAGGTGGGACAATTTTGACCCCTCGTAAGTTTTAGCCTACAACTTTCATCAGTCTCTAGCTCATTGTGCGAACTGTAGTCCAAAACAGTTGACCAGAGTTTCCCTACCCCAGTATCAAGGTAATGGAAGATGTGAATGGGATAGCTTATGTGGTAAGTGAATTTAAATATGACCAGACACGAATGGGATATTTTCATCCAAGTGCTTTATCTGTGGATGCCATGCTATATATGTTAGGCTTATAGAACTTGGATGGGAAATGGCCAAGGAATACCATGGTGCTGTAGGCTATGTTTCAGAGAAAGGAACTGGGAAACCACCTCTGAGTGTTCTTTACCTGTGAAAACCCTATGAAATTCATGGGGTTGCCATAAGTCGACATGAAACTTGAAGTTATATACACTAACACAAATGGCTGCATTCTGCACCCAATCCCTTAGTGGGTGCTAGTTCCTTCTTTTGGCTTCCAAGTGTAAACAGGAAAAACAGGGTATAAGTGCTAGAATAAACAGTGGAATGATGTAATGCAAAAATAAATGAACCAAAAGAATGAATCCAGGAAAGCTGCCAAGAGTGCTGATAACAGCTTCTTGTGAGGGTTGAAGGCAAACAAACGTCTTTTGCTAATGCAAAGCAAGAAAGCAAAGGTCTGTATTACCAATCCAAAGGTCCAGCCAGAGAATGGTCAAGCTAGGATTCCAGAGAGGCAGAGCAACAAGGCAGTGGTTCCAGAAGTTCAAGATAAGTCAGCAGTCCAAGAGTCAAGGTGTCGGAACAAGGTGAGATAAAGGCTTTCGCTAGGAAGCTCAGATAATCTCTGGCACTGAGGCAGACCTTCTGCACCTGCTTAAATTACCAAGCTTCAGGAGCTCAGCTGAAGCTGATTGCTCTGGCATTTTTCATAAAGTCTCACCAAATGCCGAAGACTCTCCCTTTCTGCTCGATTCTGGCTGAAGGTAGGTATTGTCCCTTGATCCTCCTCCATGTCTGAAGGTTCTGGTGCCAGGAGGCTTGGCTGCTGAACCTCATGAGAGGCCACAGGCTCTGCTGGAGTGGGAACAGTAGAGCTAGGGCCGGACTGAGGCTCCACAGCTGCAGGCTCAGGTCTCAGAGTAGGTCTGGCTCATCCCCCTCATCCTCTGAGTCCTCCTCCAGATAGGGCATGACAATTATTAACATTTGATCTAGGAGGTTGGTGTGGTTGGAAAAAGGAAAGAGAAAACTGGAGAGTACCTGGCATATAGTGGTAATACCACAAATACAAAAAGTACCATATAGTATGCAACAAATAGAAGTAGGGATATTTCACCCCACTCTGTTTATAATTTCTTGTGCTTGAATTAGTTTTGTTTTTATTTACTGGATAGTCAATGGATGACCAATGCAGTGGACGGTGATATAGTTCGTTCTGCTTAGAAAACATTTTTGACCAAGTAAATAGGCTTTTAAAATTCTTTCTAATCTTATTTATTTATTTATTTATTTTCCTCTTGGATATTCTTTGTAAGAAAGCTTTCCCTTTTTCCTCATAACAGACTGGAACTGATACTGCCTCAGGCAGTACTTTTTAAATTGGGTGTTCTCCATCTACTTTGGGACTAATTGGAAAGATTTCCATTCCTTTTAATAAAAAGATGGATTAGATGTGACAGATTGATTCTTTGTTCCATATTTATGATACCCAGAAATAAGAATAAAAGACAGATAAAACCATGCTGAATGGTATAGTGGAGAGAAGTAATCCATGAATTCTTTGGAGATTGACCTGGAAGATCTTGATGGTGTGGAAGAATATAAATTTGCTAGAAAAATATGATGGAATCAATAGAAAAGACACTTTAAATGTGAAAAAGCTCCAGAGGTTATGCAGAATGAGTTGGTGGATTAGATTATTAGGAATGAAATAAAATTCAGTCATCATCAAGGTAATGCATCTACCCGTTATTTAATAATTTCTTCCTTGCAACTAGTCCCACTTGGCTTTCTAAATATTTTACAATTCACTAATTTAAAAAAAAATCAAATAATTTCAAGGTTTATCTGCACATGTTCACTGGGGAGGGGAATATCAAAGCTATCTTCCTGTGTACACTGAGAAAATATCCTGAGCAAGGGTTCCTACAGGATTAATCTTCATGCTCCCCATTATGTAACTAGGTAGGGAGTTTAAAACAATCCAGTTCGAATTGGTTTTCTCAAGAACATTGTATCATGAACTGTTTGTCCCAACTCTTGAGTCATTTCCTCTGCATAGGAGCTTTAGATCCTTCTTTGTGGCTCTTGCTTTTGGTTCTAAAGGTAGATCTATTGTCCTTTTTGCCCCAAGGTCTGCTTCACCCAGGGTGCCATGGAGAAGAAAAGAGAGTAGGAGCAAATTGTTCCATGTTTGCTAAACCTTATGTCCCACTCTCACTGGTTTGAAAGTGGGAATTTACAAAGACAGTCACAACAGGGAAGTCCCTTCATCTTCTCACCTCAGTCTGTGCATAAAAGCACCTAGGGAAGTTCCTTCATGCCCTTTATTAATCTGACTGTCCACATTATGATGCAGCTGCAAAAGAGCAATTTCATTCTTGCTTGGATTTGTTTTTCAGCGGGTGAGATTTTCTAGTATATATAAGGTGTTGGTACTTGTGTACAAGGCATTAATGGGCTTACACCAGGAACTCTATTCCCAGGCATTTAAATCACTTAATTAAAAAAAAAACCAACCTTAAATTGCAAATGAAACATACATAGAGTTGATCACAACTAAAAATAACACAAGAATTGCTACTGTGAGTAGAACAAATAGCTACAAATCAGATTGCAATAGTCTCTTTAAAATGGTTGTGGAAGAAGACAGTCTTTCCAAATCATACCTATACTGTGAGATCTTTTAATAAGATGCTTTAGTTGTAGTTCACTAAAGTCTGGAGGGTTCCCTCTTGCACTCCTGGTAATAGTTCCATACATAGAATCTTTGTTACCTTTGAATATCAGAAATAGTCACAATGGGGATGAACTCAGAATGCTTTTAGTGATAACTCAGTTCATGACAAGTGGTTTGGTTAATTTGATATGCCTGCCCTGAGGCTGCAAAAATAATATGTGTTCCAATATAGCAAGATCAATCTGCAAACAGAGCAGAAACAATCTACTTTTGGATTTCCTCTTTCAATAGGGTGCTGCAAAATCTTATGCCATACCCAAGATTCCTGTGCAATGGTCCATAAAGATGTTCAGCACTAACAACTTATGTCAATGTTGAACACTTGAGTGGGGAGTAGAAAGAGCCATTTACTAGGCACAGTACAGAAATCTGTGCCTCCTTTAGGATTGTCTCACAGTTGATAAAACATTGCCGGAATTGACAATACTATTACAATTAGATGGCAGTTTTGGTAAGTGAACATGCTATATGTGTACTGCAGTAGATGTGTCATCTCCTATCTGAGTTCCCATTTCCATGGCTTGTGGTCAAGATAATCAAGTGTTTATTTCAGCATGTTCAATTTGAGAAGTTGTCACTTTTGGGAAACTTTCTCATAAACTTTCAGGCATTTTTGAATACCTGACTTAAAATTATACAACAACTGCAAACCACTACACCTAGACTTAAAAGTACTGGTGGGGAAATCCAGATTATGAAATATAGAGCAGTCTAGAGTCATTAAGAATATAAATTTGATTTAGCATTAACCACATGAATTTCATGTAACAAAGGAAAAACAGATTAATGAACTTCAGATTTAGATGTCATGATCTCCACAGCACCTGCACAATTAAAAGCCAGTAAATTTCCACAATGTATGCAGGTTGACTCCTGTTGTAATTACTTCCTAGAACAAAATAAGCACTACAGAAAACTACTGCAGTTGCAATTTATTGTTTTGATATGTTGTGCTTTGATCAGTAACTGGGGTGAGGGCTAAAGGGAACAGAGTAAAAAATTTTGTCAAAATAGCAACATCAGTTATTTTCCCTTAGGACTCAGTAGGTCAACCCAGCATCTTTGTAGGTTAACATCAACACCTTGAATTGAATTCAAAAACAAAAGGAAAGATAATGTATTTCTTGTTAGATCAGTGTTAATATGGTCTCTAAAATGCACATTTGACAACAATCTGGTTGATAACAATTTACACCTTCTGAACACATTTCAAGAACAACCCCATATAGATCACATTACAGTAGTCTAATTGGGAGGAAATTAAGGTATGAACCACTGGCCAGATTCACTCTCCCCAAGAAAGGGTGCAGCTGACACACCAGCTGAACCTGGGCAAAGGCACTACAGCCACCCAACTTTCCTGGAGCAGTGCTGGTCCAAGACCATCTGCAAACTATTAACTTGATCCTTCAGACCAGGGGTAGGCAACCTAAGGCCCGGGGGCCGGATGCGGCCCCCTGAGGCCTTTGGACCGGCCCCAGGCTGGTCCTGCCGCCGCCGCCCCCCCGCCGCTGCTGCCCGCCATGATGATATTGATTATTGTTGTTATTACTTGTTCTTGGGGTTTTCTTGACAAAATCTCCACAGGGGTTTTGCCATGGCTTTTCTGGGACTGAGAGAGTGTGCATGCATTTTATTTATTTATTTATTTATTTTTAGTGCTTCGGCCCCCCAATTGTCTGAGGGACAGCAATCTGGCCCACGGCTCAAAAAGGTTGCCTACCACTGCTTCAGACAGAGTGCAACCCTATCCAGGGTAAGCTGTGGTCCCAAACCCAGATTAGGTTTCCTACTGACCAGCAGCACTTCTGTCTTGTCTGGATTGAGCCTCAGTTTACATACCCACATCTAATCTTTCACCTGAACCAGTAAATGGTTCAGGACCTGCATAGCTTTCTTGGTATTACCTGTCAGAGAGAGAGAGAGAGAGAGACCTGGGCATCAGTGACTTCCCCCAAAATCTTCATGTAGTGGGTGTGGGGTGCATTTCCACCACATTTTGCAATCTTCCTGGGCCAACTTAGGCTCAGGAGAGGCCTTTTTTGAAACCCAAAACATGATGCCCCCATACCTCCTAAAAGTGTTTGGGGGCAAATTTCAATTTTATTTATTTATTTATTTATTTATTTATTTATTTATGCGGGAGCAAGTGCAGCCCTCCAAAGTCTCATAAGGGGCTAATATGGCCGCCTAGCCTTCTACAGTCACCTGCTCCTGATGTAGATTTTAAAAAGCATAGGGGGCAGTATTGAGCCTTCTGGGAACCTCACAAGCTAATATCCAAGAGGCTTCCAGCACCATCTTCTGGGATCGTTCAGCCAAGAAAGACTAGAACCACAGAAAAGCTGTATCCCATGTTCCATATCAGGCAAATATTCCAGGATACCATAATTTTATCAAGTCAGATAATTAATCAATCAGATATAATTTCATTAATCTTAACAAAAGAAACTCCATGAAAGCACTGTTCTTACAAAATAAAGGTTTAAAAGGTAGTGTTCAAATTCATAATAATTAAAAATAGAGGAAAGCATGTGGGTGGCATAGTCCAGAAAAGGAGACTTATAGCTTGGTGGACTAGTCACAATTTTTTAAAATAAACTTGAGATTGAAATTGACAGTGTTGCTTGGCGTCATGTACTTGATTCTCCCATGCAGCCACTATAGTTAGAATCTGTTAATAGGGTTGTTGTTTTTTGGTCATTCTAAATTGCTCATGATAAAAAGTGCAAAATTCATCAGTATTCATTGATTTAACAGAGTCAGCAACTTTATACAGGAAATGTACATTATTATTAAATATTTAAGGATATAAAATCCATTGTAGTTCAAAGATGGTGGAGCGCTACCTTATGTTTAATCATCTGTGAAACCTTTAAATACAAAAAAGGAAAGGGGACTTAGCTGTTAATAGCTCAGTGATTGCCAATAAATTGCCTGAATTCCCACCCACCCCTTCTCTCTCTATAAATCCAATATCAAATATTTATTTTTAAAGTCTTCTTCAAGTGGTCTGAGTTTTCTTATGTTCTTCTTCGTGGTCTCTGTGCCTCACACAATAGGGTTTGCACCTGCACAGAGACTCCATTCAGAAAGCTGAAAAGCTGAGCAGATTGGTGGGAGCCCTCCCCCTCCCGTGTACTGAGCATGCCCAGTCCTGCCAATCTAGCTCCTCCTTCAGTTCTTTTTCGTCCACTGCAAGAGAAACTGCTTTTGGATTGCTCTCCAGCTGAGTTCCTGTCATATATGGTAGAATTCGATCTTTTCTGATTTTCTTATATTTTTTTGTTCCTTTTGATTCTCTTCTTGTGAGCTGTGCCCTAGAAGAGGTTGGAAGTGAGATTTTTGTCTGTTCTTCCACCTGGCTGGGCGTCTCGATTCTAGGCCTCCTGTGGCCTCCAATTCTTTATTTAAGCTCTGCGTTTCTTGCAAACATAAGGTCCCCCTCATGATTGCGCTGCAGAGGCGCGGGATAGAAATACATTTTATTATTATTATTCTAAGTAACTTTTTTGTTTGGAAGAGGGCCACGTTACCGACTGTTGTTCCATCTGCTGCTCCTTTACCAACACAACTCTTGAAACTTTTTTTGTTGGGAATGTTACCTTTCTGTTGCTGAAAAGTCTTCTTCTCAACCAGCAAATTCTCAAAAGGATCCTCTGGCTTTGGTGTCAGTTTGAAAACTTCCTCTGATCCTGAAGCTCTCAAAAAAAATCTGCACCGGTATCTTTTTCTTCATTGACATTGAGTCCTCCAAAAGCCTCACCATCAACAGTGCTGTCCTTGACATCAAGTGCTTTAGAGCTGGTTTCTTCTATGTCTGAAGCTGTTACTGGGCCATCTGCTGGTCAGTCTCCATCATTGCAAGAGGTTCCCTCTCTCTTCCAGGACAAGCAACCTCACAAGGTTAATAGGAAGTCTGATTGTTCTGGTGACTGTGACGCCAAGAAGGCCAAGTGGAAGCACAAGTCTAGGGCCTCTGTTCAGCCCTCTACAACTGCAGACCATCTTCGACCACGATGTCATTGCCAGCTTGTACTCCAGCCTCAACTCCGACTGCAGCCTTGGAGACTACTATGGCTCTTTTGTTGCTGGCCTCTACACCAACACCGACATCTCAACCCCATATCTCGGTCCCTTCTACAGACTCAACATGGGGGGTCCTGATCTCAACATCGTTGAGTGGTTCTATGCTACCGGCCTCGCTACTTACTCCATCTTTGTTGCTGATGGTCTCTTCGTTGCCACTGGTACCTGCTTCAGTGCTGTCACAAATATTTGCCTCTCCAGCTAGGGCCTACAGGCTTTCACTCTCGCCTTTGGCCCATTGATACCATGAAGTGTCTCCAGCTCGATCTCATCACTCCCTGACACCATTGTGGGACCAGATAGAATTATCGTCATCATCATCAAGGCTCTACTATAGAAATTTGTCTTACACCTCAGCATCCTATATTGATTGTTATCGAGCCAAAGGATATTGGAAGGAACATCCATCTTTTTATTGATCCTACTCTCCATGTTACAGGGATCACTATCACCATAAGGAGCTTTATTATCACTCTTCTTCTAGATATTGAGCTTGTTCTCTCTCTCAATCTCTATTTCCTCATGATGTGCCTCGGTCTCGATCTGAGCCTAGGCCAGACTACCATTCTGTCAGAGTGCCCTCATCACCGCCTCGTACTACTGCCACAGTGTCTTGTCCACTGGCATCTCCAATGCAGCCACTGATGCTGGCAGCTTAGGTCCCATTTACAACATGGATCCTGGTGTTGATTCCCGCTGTCTTTCCAATTATTTCCTCAATGTCGATGCCTCAGATCATGCCTGTTCCTAGCACCACACAGGTCCTCAACTTACCACTCCTGCCATGCTTCAACAATCTACTGAAGAGTCAGCTTATGACACCAAATTGTCACCAGGCTCACCTTCTCCTCTAATTGCTTCACCTCAGGAGGAAGTTGAGGATACAGCCTCCAATGTCCTAAAAAGGATGTTCACTTGTTCTCCCATGTAGTTCAGAGGATGGCTTGGGCTCTAGGACTCCTGACTGAGGTTGCTTCCAAACCAGCAAGAGATCCAGTCTTTCAAATTGTTGACACTACTATGGTTTCACCAGCTGTCCTACCTTTCCTGGCTTCATTGTCTGATGTCATGAATCTTTCCTGGGCAAAGCCTTCTTCTGTTCCAACTGCTTCAAAGAGGCTCAAAGGTCTGTACAAGGTTCAGCCTGACACAGCACTTTATCGCTTCATCCACTCTACTCCAAACTCCTTGGTGGTTGAGTCTACCTCTAAATCTTCTGGCAAAATACATTCTGTCCCAATTGATAAAGAAGGTAGATGCCTTGATGTTTTTGGGCAATGTTTCTACTCCTCAGCTGCCCTTTCTGCCAAGGTGGGTAACATGCAGGCTTGTAAGGGTGCCTACCAGAAGTTTCTGTGGGACAAAATGGCTGCTTTTATCCCCTTCTTGCTAGAAGAGCAAAAGGCGGCTGCCCTTGACTTCTACACTGAAGCTCTCTCTCCGGTCAACCAGCATATTCACTCAGCAAGAAACTCTGTGGACTGTGCAGCCAAAGGGATTTCGGGTGCAGTGGCACTCTGTCGTCATGCTTGGCTCAGATCTACTGATCTCATTGAGAAGGCTAAGAAGCGTATCAAAGATCTGCCCTTTGAAGAAGAGGGCCTCTTTGCTGCCAAAACTGATGAGTTTCTGGACACTTAGCCAAAGCCTGTCTCACAGGCAAGAGGTTGGGTGTTACTGGCCAAAAACAACAGTATCACCCATACAAACAGCAGTGGCGCTCCCAGCCATCCTCATCCAATTACCAGATCTCACACCATAGCCTCCAGATCTCACACCATAGCCTCCACTCAATACAGAGGTTTTTCTCAACAGTCTCAACAGTCTTATTGAAGGCCCTATAAACAGTGTTACCCTCAAGGCCAACAACAACAACGGTCTTCCAAAAAATCTTCATCCTCTATATTACACTTCTGATGGATCCATGGGGACAACATCATCACCCATTTCTCCAACCCCCTCCCCACTGCCAGCTTATCATTTCTCAAAACTTCGCCACTTCTATGACAACTGGCGGCAAATCACCATAGATACCTGGGTTCTCACCACCATACGCCTGGGTTACGCCATAGAGTTTGTAAGTATTCCACCTCTTGGCGTTTTTTGCTCTACCACATCCTCCCCTCCTCTTCAAGAGGAGATCTCTTCCTTTCTCGATAAAGGCGCCATTCAATGTATCCCAGACATGTGCAGGATGGACGGTTATTTCTCCAAATATTTCACAGTGCCAAAGAAGGATGGCGGGCTCTGTCCCATCCTCGGTTTCAGGGGCATCAACTGCTACATCTCACCATGCAAGTTCAAGATAGTGACTCTTCAATCCATCCTCCCCTTTCTCCATCCCAGGGATTGGTTCGCATTGATTGACCTGAAAGATGCTTACTTTCACATTGCCATTTGGTCTCAACATCGCAGATATCTTCACTTCACAGTGGATGGAGATCTCTACTGCCCTTCGGCCTCTCTACTGCTCCCCGTGTTTTCACAAAATGTATGGTAGTCATCTCTCACCTCCGTGTCCAAGGGATCAAAATATTTCCTTATTTGGATGATTGGTTATGGTGTCGTCCTCTCGTGCACAGTTATTCCAAGACGTCTACACCACTATCTCCCTTCTCACTGACTTGGGCCTCATGGTGAATCTCTCAAAGTCTATCTTGAACTGGTCAGAGTGAGTACATTGGCACATCTCTGGACTCTGTTATGGCTCGGGCCTACCTGCTTACCAGAAGAGCAGAAGCCCTTTGGACCCACCTTCACTCTGTTCTCCGCATAGACCATCCTACAGCGAGAGATATTCAACATCTTCTAGGCCTCATGGTCTCAACCACAGTCATTACCTACTTGGCATGCCTAAAGTTCCGCCCACTACAAGAATGGTTTCTTTCTGTCTTTGACCATCTCAACAACAGACAGTCCAAGAAGCTGACACTTCTCAACATGTACGTACCTCCCTTCTGTGGTGATTGGTCCCCAGGAAATCCTCAGAGGAATCCCTTCCAACCTACAGAACCTTCTAGGATGGTCACCACAGATGCTTCAATGACGGGCTGGTGAGCCCATTATGCAGATCTCTGCATACAAGGTCGCTGATCCCCTTCAGAAGCAGAGATGTACATCAATGCCCTGGAGCTCTTGGCTGTCATCAAGGCCTTTTGAGCCTTTGAGAATCACCTCCATCACAGGGTTGTCCAGGTTGTAACAGTCTGTTATATCAACAAACAGGGCAGAACTCATTCCTCTGTGCTTCTCCATCTTGCTACACAGCTCTGGATGTGGTGCCATCATTATTCCATTCATCCAGTGGTCGTTCATCTGGCTGGCAAGGTCAATGTTTTAGCAGACTCTCTCAGCTGAGACAAGGTTCTTCAACATGAATGGACACTGTCACAGGAGGCATTTCACCTGATAACATCTCAATGGGGGATACCTTGCCTGGATCTCTTTGCCACTCCAGAGAATGCGCAGTGTCCACTATTCTGCACCAGAGCAGGTCTAGGGACAGGCTCCCTAGGAGATTCTTTCCTTTTGAGTTGGAGCCATTGCTTCCTTTATGCCTTCCCTCCGCTTCCGCTGGTGGCAAGAGTTGTGACCAAAATGACCAAGGACAGATCCAATGCAGCCTTGACCACTCTAGAACTTCTGCGGGTCCTCTCTGCTTCCAGGAAAGACTCTACCAAGTGGTCTTACTCCTACAAATGGAAGTGTTCATGTGCCTTTGCTGAGGCCAGGTCTGAGCCTTCTTCACCTGTTCAACTCTTCACAGCTTTACAGTTCTTTCTCCATCTGCATGGCCAAGCACTTGGCTTCTCATCCCTCAAGGTTCGTCATCCGCCTCCTGCTTTGCCATCTGCTAAGCTCTTCACCTGGCCTACTCTGAAGAGATTCTTCAAGGGTCTACATCACCTGACTCTCCATTGCCTCCGCTGGCTCTTTCTTGGTCACTCTTGTTGGTGCTCACATACCTTACTAGGCTACCCTTTGAACCTCTGGGCTCAGCCTCTCCGAGACTACTTACACTCAAGGTGGCGTTCCTTTTGGCCATCACTTCAGCCAGGAGATCCTCTGAGCTGACTGCAGTGCGCTTGGATGAGCCCTTTCTGATCTTTCACAGAGAAAAGGTGGCCCTCATACTGGACATCTCTTTTCTCCCTAAGGTCGTACCCCCTTTCCACCTTTCTCAAGACATTGTGTTGTCCACCTTTTATCTAGATCCTTTCACACCTCTGGAAAAGACAGTGCACACCCTTGATTTTCGACATGCTTTGCCGTTTTATGTTCAACGTTCTGCTGAGTTCAGGTTGACCAACAAGTTGTTGGTTTATTATGGTAGACCTAAAAAAGGCCACTCTGTTTCCTCTCAATGGTTGGCAAAGTGGATTGCCCAGGCTATCCTGCTGGGTTATGAACTTGCCAGACACCCTCCTTCTGTTGGTGTGTGTTCACCTGCTGCCTTCCTCAGAGGCGTCTCCCTGCCTGATGTCTGCAAGGCGGCTACATGGTCTCAGCCTTCCACATTTGTCTGGCACTACCAGCTTGATTCCAGGTCTCATTGGGATGCCAGCTTCGGCTGTGCCGTTCTCTCTTTTATTCTGCAATGACCTGCCCACCTGCCACAGGTAAGCTTTTTACTCACCCTATTTTGTGAGGAACAGAGGCCCTAAAGAAGAACAGGTTGCTTACCTGTAACTATGGTTCTTCGAGCAGTCATCTGTGCCCTCACACAAACCCATGCTACCTCCCCTCAGTCAGGTCTCTGCTGTCCTCTTGCGCCAGACTTGAACTGAAGAAGGAGCTAGATTGGCAGGATTGCACATGTTCAGTACATGGGAGGGGAGGGGCTCCCACCAATCAGCTCAGCTTTTTAGCTTTCTGAATGGAGTCTCAGTGCAGGTGCAAACCCTATTGTGTGAGAGCACAGATGACCACTCAAAGAACCACAATTACAGGTAAGCAACCTGTTCTTATTGGTTTGGTAAGTTCAGTTCAAAAAACACTAGAGGACAGAAACATATGGATTCTTCATTATGTAATCCTCCTCCAACTTGCCCTCACCTGCCTTTTTATGTGCAGGGAGTAGCCTGTTTTTCTGGGCCAAGTTGCTTTTTGCTCAAAGTTGTTGAAGGAATCTCCATATGAAAGTAGAATATTGAGAATGGGAGGATTATAAAAAGACCACTGTTACAAGCATGCAAAATTAGAAAATGGCCACCTGTCTAGGTCTAGTTATTCTAGCTCAGTGTCCTTCAGTTGTGTTAGACATAATTGGTGGGGGAATTATAAAGAGTTGTATTCCAGTATTTTGGGAGCACACCAGAAAGGAAAAGACTGCTCTGGGTTTTTGTGTTGTTGTTTTTTTACATTGATTGACTGCTTGGACTAGATCCTTTTACAATTGATTCATCCTAGTTACTGGACACTGTACCTGCTCAGTGAGGGCTTTGTCATAGAATGATGCTAATGAGATAGAAAGGAGTCTTGAGTTTTTGCAGCCAGGTGGCAAGAAGCAGCCATGGGAGCCGCATGCATTTCTGTGTGGGAACTAACGTCAGCTGGCACTACCTCTCTGGCTACTTGCCTGCCCACACATACACAACTTGTATATTTATAAATAGTTTTTAGTGTGACTGCAAGGAATAGTTGTGGGATTTATGCAGCAGTAATAGCTTAGCTGTAGTGTTGCAGTTTTCTTTTCAAAACATTAGATAACAGGGTTGAGAAAGTTCTCTGTTTGAACTTCTCTGAGCAATGAGTTCAAAGATTCTCTTGTTAGACAACTTTAACTGGGGGAAAAGAGATGAGTCAGTTTCATTAAGTGGTAGATTCTTACATAATGTAGTTTGCCTAAATTTCCTAATGGCAGCAGATCCTGTCTGATCTCAGAAATTAAGTAGGGTCAGGCTTGGATGGGGGAGAATCGAAGAATGCCAGGTGTAGGCTATATTTAGAAGAAGGCAATGGCAAACCACCTCTGAATATTTGTTGCCTAGGAAAACCCTATGAAATTCATGTGGTTGCCATAAGTCAACAAGTGACTTGAAGGCACATACAGTGGGCTCTTCTTATCCGTGAGTTTCCACAGATGGCAAGCCTTGTTGTTTTTAATGGAGGCATGTGCACGTTGCACCACCATGGGAAACAACGAAATTTGAGGCCCCATGTTTCTTATTATCCGCTGTGCAGGGGTCTGGAATGGATTCCCCATGGATATGAAGGGATGACTGTACTTTACCTTTACTACTTACATACTGTACTAAAATTAGTCCTTAGTACAGAATCTGGAGGAAAAGATAATAAACTACAGGGTTAGTTTGGATATAGATAAATTGGGCCTTTGCAGACTGCCAGAAATAGTGCAAATTGAGTCCACTTTAACTGCCCTGCCTCAGTGCTAGGAAATCATGGGAATTGTATTTTTTTCTGAGACATTGAGCCTTCTCTGTCAGAGAGCTCTGGTGCCACAATAAACTACAGTTCCCATGATTCCCTAGCACTGAGGCAGGGCAGTTAAAGTGGACTCAATTTGCACTATTTCTGGCAGTCTGCAAAGGCCCATAGATAATTTCTAAATAATAAAGCTTATTGTGCAGATACTGCTTTACTAGAGATCTAACTTCTTCAGATAATATTTTGGCCCTGCTTCTTCGCACCTCCAAAATTCCCTAATGAGGGACTACTATGGTCAGCAGTTTTGTTGTGTTAAGTCAGGGGTAGGCAACCGTTCCCCTTTAAGGGCCGAGGGACTTCAGCTCCCAGAATCCCAGGAGCTGTTGGCCAACATGGGACTATTGGCCAACATGGCTGAGGCTTCTGGGAGCTGAAGTCCCTCGGCCCTTAAAGGGGAAAGGTTGCCTACCTCTGTGTTAAGTGAAAAGGGAGGTATCAAGTTGTCAGTAATGTTCTCAGTGGGCTAGCATGGTATCACTCAGATGAAAGGGGCTAAAATTGAAATAACTACAATAATATATAGTGAGGATACCTTTAAGTTAACCTTTGTTTGGTGCAAACAATATTTGAGACTATGGGCCTATGCAGACCGGCCCAAAGGGCTGGCCTGGAGACAGAGATGGGGAGGGGCGGCCGCACAGTGGCCGCCCCAACCCCAGCTCAATGACGTCCTGACGCTGCGCGCCGTTTAGGCGTCAGGACAACCTTCTGGTGCAGCATTTTTACACACCGCGCCAGGCCACGCAGGGGCAGCAAAAGGGAGGATTTTCAGGGGCAGCAAAAGGGAGGATTGAGGCCACGACACGCGGTTGCCGCGGCCTCGATCCGCAGCTAGCAGAGGCAGCCCAGAGGCAGCCCAGAACCGCCCATCTGCATAGCCTCTACATGGTTCAAGACTTCTGTAATGGCTTTATACAAAAGATAGAAGTTGAATTATCAAAAAGTTTGTTTCTCTCCTGGAGGCAGTTGTTTCACAATGCATATTCATATGAAAAAATTCAAATGAACATACCTTCAATTGCAAAGGGCAGCAAAATGTAAATGTATGTATTGTTTATATGTACTATGTGCAGATAGCAATAATTACCTATTATCCTGCTACCAATGCCAAATTCCTCTTAACAAAAGAGGAAAAAAGGATGAAATGCCAAACCTAAACAAATTGTATTAAAAAGGGAAAATAACTCCAGCTAATTACAGTTTAATGATTTTGATCTAGGGCTTTAACTCAGGCCACATCTTACTGTGTGTTCCAGAAAACACACAATTTGCAGTATGGCAAACAATGCTCTTTAGTTTTACTTCGCATTTGACATGTTTCATATCTTGCACAGTAGGTTTAGTTCAAAATTATTCTTGCTCTTCTATTTGTCTTCCTGCACAGTCAGACATACTGACTAATGTATAGTTTTAATGTTCATGCAGTAATGTTAAATATGCTTGTTGTTGTTGTTGTTTTTGTTGTTGTTGTTAACTACCCTCGAGTCGATGTCAACCCATGGCGACCCTGTGGATGAGACACTGCCAAGACTCCCTATCCTCAATAAATTATTATTATTATTATTTATTTATTTATTTATTTATATCCTGCCTCTCTGTAAAAACAATCGAGGCAGCTTACAAGATAAAACAGACCCTTCCCCCAATAGGTCACCCCCCTTAAAATGCAATTAAACAGACAAAATATAAAAACATACTTAAAAAATTACAAATAACAAATAATTTAAAATGGGTATAGCAAAAATCAGGGACAGGCTTAACTATTTTCAGTGGCTGGTTACCTACTCAGGAAAGGCCGCCGGAAGAGATCCATCTTAACAGCTTTTTAAAAGCTGTTTAGGGTAGTCAAATGATGGATCTCATCCGGTAAGCCGTTCCAAAGTCTGGGAATGATAGCTGAAAAGGACCTCTGGGCAGTTGCAGATAATTTAGTTTTTATAGGTTGCAATAAATTCTTCCCAGAGGACCTTTTTGCAGCCAGGGTGCGCGGGGTAGATTATATGGAAAGAGGTGGTCCCGAAGATAGGTTGGACCCAAGCTATTCAGGACTTTTTTTTTTTTTTTTTTTTTTTTTTGTACTGCGCCTGGAAACTAAGAGGCAGCCAGTGAAGTGATCCTAGGATAGGTGTTATATGGTCTCTCCAGGTTTTGCCTGAGACCAACCTGGCTGCCATATTCTGTACCAGTTGAAGTTTCTGAACTAGGCACAACGGTAGCCCCATGTAGAGTGCATTGCAGAAATCAAGACGAGAGTTTACCAGAGCACGTACCACGGTTTCGAGGTCCCTCTAGCATGTGGCCTTCCTCTCTTTCTACTCCACCTTTCCTAGCATTATTGTTTTTTCCCCAGTGAGTTCTCCCTTCTCATGATGTGTCCAACGTATGACAGCCTCAGTTTGGTCATCTTGGCTTCCAGGAAGCTTCCTTGTTTGTTCTGCTCCAGGACCCATTCGTTTGCCTTTTTGGCTGTCCATGGGATCCTCAGCACTGTTCTCCAGCACCACATCTCAAATGCATTGATTTTCTTCCTAACCGTTTTCTTCATGTCTAGCTCTCACATCCATACATGGTAATAGGGAATTCAATGGCTTGTACAATTCTCACTTTTGTGTTTAGTTGTATATCTTTGCATTTTAGGATCTTTTCTAGTTTTTTCATAGCCACTCTCCCCATTCTTAATCTTCTTCTGATTTCCTGACTACAGCCCCCATTTTTATCAATGTTTGATCCCAGGTATGAGAACTCTTTTATCACTTCTATTTCTACATTGTCTAGGTTGAATTTGTCAAGATTATCTGTTGTCATTATTTTTTTTTTTATGTTCAGCAATAGGCCTTCCTTTGCACTTTCTTCCTTGATCTTTGTTATTAGTTGTTCCAGGTCTGTAAGATTTTCTGCTAGTATTTTGATATCTGCATATCTTAGATTATTGATATTTCCTTCCTCTTATTTTCATTCCTCCTCCTTCTTTGTCCAAGCTTGCCTTTCTTACAATATGTTCTGCATATAAGTTGAACAGGTAGGGTGATAAGATGCAGCCTTATCTGACCTCTTTGCCAATTGGGAACCATTCTGTTTCTCTGTGTTCTGCTCTGACAGTAGCCTCTTATCCTGAGTACAGGTTCCTCATCAGGACTATCGGATGTGTTGGCACTCCCATGTCTTGAAGGGTGTTTAATCAACACATGCTGATTATTTTTTTAATTCCCTGGTGTGCTCCATTAGCCATTATATGTTTGCCATTGTGGTCCCTAGTGCCTCTTCATTTCCTGATCCCTGCTTGGAACTCTGGGATTTCTCTCTCCACGTATGGTTGGAGTGTGTTGTAGAATTTTGAGCATAATTTTGCTTGCATGGCAGAACTATGGTCCTATAGTTGCTGCAGTCCTTTGTGTCTCCCTTTTTGTGGATGGGGATGTATGTTTATCTGTTGGCCATTGTTTTGTTTTCCATACCTGTTGACATATGTTCGTTAGCACTAGAGTTGACTCTGTCAATGTGGACTGCAGCAGTTCAATTGGAATATCATCTGTTCTTGGTGATCTGTTTTTTGCCATTTCTCTTGTTGCAGCTTCCACCTCGCTTTTTAGAATTTGGGGCTCATCTTTATATGGCTCTTTACTCCATGTGTTCTTCATTTTGTCATCTCTTTTGTATAGTTCTTATGTGTATTGCATCCAACATCTTTTTATTCCTTCCTGGTCTTGAATTACGTTATTTTTATTGTCATAGATCATCCCAGTTCTTGGTTTGAATTTTCCTTTGATTTCCCAGATCTTGTGAAATAGATCTCTTTTTCTTCCCTTTTTGTTGTTGTCTTTTATTTCTCTGCATTGGTCGTTGTAGTAATTTTCTTTATCTTTCCACACAAGCCGTTGTACTGTTGCACTCATAATTCTTAGTTTCTTCCTATCTCCCTTTTGTTTTTCTTCTCTTCTTTTCTTTGTTGCTTGTAGTGTTTTTTTCTGTCATCCATGTTTTTTCCTCTTTCTGTTTATTGAAAGTGTCTGTCTGCATTCTTCTTTTATTATGTCCCTGGCTTCAGACCATAGTTCTTCTGTTTCTTGGTCTGTTATGCTAAGTAGTGCAAACCTGTTCCTTACATTGTCACTAAATGCTGTTAAGATATTGTTTAGATTACAGTTTGGTAGATTATTGATTTTCATAGAATCATAGAGTTGGAAGAGACCACAAGGGCCATCCACTCCAACCCCCCTGCCTTGCAGGAACTCATAATCAAACCATCCCCGACACATGGCCATCCAGCCTCTGTTTAAAGACCACAAAAGAAGGAGACTCCACCACACTCCAAGGGAGTGTGTTCCACTGTCAAACAGCTCTTGCTGTTGGAAAGTTCCTCCTAATGTTGAGGTGGAATCTCTTTTCCTGTAGCTTGCATCCATTGTTCTAAGTCCTATTCTCTGGAGCAGCAGAAAACAAGCTAGTGCCCTCCTCAATATGACATCTCTTCAAATATTTAAACAGGGCTATCATATCACCTCTTAACCGTCTCTTCTCCAGGCTAAATATACTCAGTTCCCTAAGTCGTTCCTCATAGGACATGGTTTCCAGACCCTTCACCATTTTAGTTGCCCTCCTCTGGACACGCTCCAGTTTTTCAACATCCTTTTTGAATTGTGGTGCCCAGAACTGGACACAGTATTCCAGGTGGATCCTGACCAATGCAGAATACAGTGGCACTATTTCGTTTTCTTACTGAGTTTTACTTTTATTTTTGGTATGAGTAATTCATGATCTGTGGCACAGTCAGCACCTGGTCTAGTGTTGGCTACCAGTATGGAGCTTCGCCATCTCTTACTTCCAGTTATATAATCTTTTTGGGTTTTTTCTTGACCATCTAGTGATGTCCATGTGTATAGCCTTCTTTCTGGTTGTATGAAAAATATGTTAGCAATGAATAGATTGTTGGCTTCACAAAAATCTATCAGACACTCACCTGCTTCATTTCTTTTACCTAATCTGAATCTGCCTACTGTTTTTTATTCTTCTTTGCTTCCAACTTTTGCGTTCCAATCTCCAGTGATCAGCTTAACATCCTGTGTTGGTGTGCTGTCAATTTCTTCCTGTACTCCTTCATAGAAAGAATCTTTCAATTTCTTCCTGTTCTGCCTCTGTGGTTGGTACATATACTTGAATTATGGAGATGTTCATAGGTTTTCCGTGGAGCCTTATTGAAATAATTTGATCTGATTTTACATTGTATCATCTGACTGCTTTAGCCACATCTTTTCTTAGTATGAAAGCCACCCCATTTCTTTATGTCTTTTCATTCCCTGAGTAGAACACTGTGTAGTTGTCTGATTCAAAGTGGCCCATTCCTGTCCATTTTAATTCACTCACCCCCAGTACTGCTAAGTTCACATGTTGCATTTCCATTTTTACTATGTCTAGCTTCCCTTGGCTCATGCTTCTCACATTCCATGTCCCTATTTTATGTATGCTTACGCAGAGGGCATATATTATTAACATGTGAGCAGATTACATCTACGTGTTCAGGAAGCAATCCCTTTAGCAGAAACATAAACGATAACGTGGAATTTAGCTCAAATGTGTGCTAGGGAACTTTTTTCCAATGTGATCTTGGGTTTGTTTTGCAGGAAGACACATTGCTCTTGGCCTCATAAAACTCATCAAAGTGACTACTTTTTATTCAAAACACAGGAAGTAAAGTGTGTACAACATGAATAATTAAGTCTGGAAAACAGTATAAGATATCTACAGGAAGGCAAAGGAGACCAGGTCAGAACTTTTCCAGAAAATTAGATTTATTAAGAAGAAATAGAAAATGAGATTGAAAATACCATTGAAATGGTTAATTGTGAGGCTCCACAAGAAGGGAGGGAGAATTATGTAGTGAGTAGATAATTGTATAAGATAACAGTATCAGTGGCTGCTAGTCATAATAGCAGTGTGTGTGTGTGTGTGTGTGTGTGTGTGACTTATGGTGACCACATCAATTCCTTCCTCTGAAATACAGCCTACATAATCTGGTATTCATTGGCGGTCTCCCATCTAAGTACTATCCAGAGCTGACCCTGCTTAACTTCCAACAACAGACCGGATCTGGTGCCCTTATAGCATTTAGGCCCCTAATAGCTGTGTATATTACTATAAATTTCAGTTAGTAGTGAACATGAGTGGAAGGATGTTGTTATGCTTGTGTCCTGCTTGTGATCTTCCTATAAGCAGTTGGTTGGCCACTGTGGGAACAGAATGCTGGATTAGATGGCCTTATCCAGCGTGATTACTTTTTATGAGTGGTGTGTCTATGTGGCTTTTGACTTGGAAGGGAGAAGTGCAACAGGTCTTAGTAAAAGCAAGGAAGAGACTGCAACCCTTGTCCTTTACTCTATTTGTGTATTTGCAAACCTTTGTATTAAGAATATCCATATGTCAGCTGTATAGTTAATTCGTTGCTAGGTGAGAAGAGGCAATTAATGTGCAAATTGGAAATGAAAGAGAACAGAAGCATACTGCGTATGTACAGTCTCCCAGTGAATTAGTTCAAAGGAATGAGCCTGTGAAACATGACTGCATCAGTGCATGAGGTACCCGTCTTCCTCTGTTGTACTGATGGGGTGGGAGGTGACTGGCCTTCTTTTTTCAGGGTCATTGAGAGAAACTGGAAGGGGGCCAAGAAGAACTTCTTGCTTGCTCTGGGAAGTGTCTCAGGGAGACCTGTCTCATGTTTTAAGATACTTTGTGTGAAGCACAAGTTCAGGTTTGAGAAGATAAGTAACTAGGGGACATTGCAAAATTAAGTGAGTTAAGAAACAGTGTAAAGCTTTGCTTTATGTTAACTAAAGCAGTAGCTACTATTGGAAAAAGAGCATTCAGCTAAATGTGGTATTGGTTTGAATTACCAAAGGAGTTCTTTAGATTAGTATCAGAATTAGATCTGATTTGAAATAACTCAGGGCCTAAGCAGACTGCCAGAAATAGTGCACATTAAATTGAGGCACTGCCCTGGCTCAGTGCTAGGGAATCATGGGAACTGTATTTTATTGTGGCACCAGAGCTCTCTGACAGAGAAGGTTCAGTGTCTCAGAAAAAAATACAATTCCCATGATTCCCTAGCACTGAGCCAGGGCAGTACCTCAATTTAATGTGCACTATTTCTGGCAGTCTGCTTAGGCCTTCAGTTTTAAATGAATGCTGTATTTTATTTATCACCTTATGCTCACCTTCTCAGAGATTCAATATTCTGTTCAATATCTTTTTTTAAAATAAAAAAGTGGCATGTTGGTTTATAGAGCAATCCCCCCCCCTTACTCAAGTTACGTGATTATTTTTTACTGTGAATGAAATGGTAGTGGATCAGGTAAATAAAAACATTTTAAATGCTTTCTGATATGTTAACCTGCAACTTTAGATATTTCCAGTTTTTTAAATCCCCTTACTGTCATCAGGTCTTGTGTGTCACCTGGGGAGTTTTGTTGAGTTGTAGGATATGGCATCCCTATACTTTAGTAGGCTTTTGAGGTTTTAGCTGATAGGGATCGAAAAGCTTGAAAGTATGTGAGCTATAAGTGGTAAAGTTGCAACAAAGAATCAAAGCTTTGGCAGCAACTGCAAGGGCCACCTAGTCTAAACCCCCCGCTGTGCAGGAATAAACAATGAAAGAATGGTGAAAAAGACAAGTGAAAAGGCATATCCTTCCTTACCTTCTACTATAGCCCACCTGCAACTTGCATACATTTTCTTTTGTCAGTTTTTGCCATGAATTCACAAATTCATTGAAAATCTGACTTTCAGATTCAGTTTGTTGGTAAGCTGTTAAATCTGGGGAGGACATGGAAATTCAAGTACATGAAGGAAATAACATCTCCTTTGACACATCTACAAATAACAGATGCCACTTCCTCGTAATTTACAGAAGGTAGATGGTGGGATCTGCTTTCTATCCAGTTTGAAACTGCAGACCTCCTAATGTAAGAGCACTGAAGAAAGCAAGGGAAACCAGGCCTCTTTTATCTATGAGTTTGGGCTTCAATGATATGAAATCATCTAGCATTGAGGTGTAAAAAGACGCATCCCTATTTTCTGTTGCAAAGACATTACATAAAGATGTGAGAGAACTTTCTGTTCAGTGATTGCCTCCCTGTTATAGTCAGGGGTTTTAAATGGATGTGATGGACTTTTAAATCTTTTAATTTTAATTTTCATCATTGTGGAGTATTAAACTACTTTAATTGGTGTGTTAATAATAGGATTAATAGTATGATTGATTTGTATTTTAATATGTAATTTTCTGTATCTTCTTTTAAAACGATGTTGGAACCTGCCTTTCATCTTAGTGCTTGGAGAAAGATGGGATGTGGATTAAACAAACAAACAAAAAAATGGGAGCAACAAGTCCAGCTGGATTTAGTTGAATGCACCTAGGTGCAGAAGGGATGCCAACTAACTGGAAATGATGGGACCCAAAGATGAGGGACTGTAAAAAGGATAAACACACTGCAGAAATAATCCAGTTTAAGACCACTTTAACTGTCCTGGCTCAGTGTTAAGGAATCATGGGAATTGTAGTTTATTGTGGCACCTGTGCTCTCTGACAGAGAAAGATAAATGCCTCACAAAACTACAATTCCCAAAATTCCCTAGCACTGAGCCATGGCAGTTAAAACAGCCTCAAACTGGATTATTTCTGCAGTGTGTTTTGGACCTGTTGTCTTCTACAGTGATGTCTGTAAGAAACAAGACAGTGGTTTTTCTCTGTCTCTCTTTCATTCTGACTGCAAAGCTTAAGACAGGAACAGTATTTTTAAAAGGTAATCAATTTGGGAAATTTTTTTTTAACCTCTAAAAGCAGTTCAGTGGGATAAACTGCCCAATGAGGGGATAAAATTTCCTTCCTTATGTCTTTGCAAAAACTAGGCAGGAAGATACTGGACAGATGTTTCATGGGGAGGGAAGGGAGTGTGTGTAAGAAAGAGACATAATCTTGTGTTCCAAGTAGTATTGTACCTCACTTCATGATTCTGATCTAAGTCAAATGGTAGCTTTATTGTAAAAAAGTTTCTTCATCTGCTATCTTGAGAGATCTTAACACATAGGCAGAATTACTTGCTTTACAATGAATTGCAAGTATGGAACATACATTCAGAGCAAAGTTTCTTGTTTATATTGCATCAGATGCATGGCCTTTTGTGTGTAGTTTAACAGGACTGACATGTACTCTAAGGGCCTAAGCAAGTTTTTGCTTGCAAAGGGAAAAGGGACATACTGGTTTTGATGTCTGTTTGCAGTCCAGCTTCATAAACCAGCCTTTTTTTGGCCAGTGCTGAGATTCAAGCCTAGTCCTATACTTTGCTCTTTAGAGCCCAGTGTGCAAGTGCTATGCAAAAGAGATGCAAAAAGAAAAGTAATGGAGATGAGAAGTAATGGCTGGGTTGTTGCCAGCTTATGACTATGGTTCCCAATATGAATGGAACCAAAGTGACTCCTGGAGGGTCAGGCAATGTAGATTATGACAGCTTTTTTAAAAAAGTTATTTTTAGTTGCACCTAAGCTTCCAGTTCTGCTCCTTTTAGGACTTCCCAGCAAGCTTCCTTCCCAAAGGATACCTGTGCATACCTCTGGGCAGAACAGGTGATGATAAAGCAAATCACTTTGAAACATGAGTCAATTCCTTCTCTAAAGCCTAGGTCTCTGCGAATCACACAAATGGGTTATTCTGCGCTTGCGCAGCAAACTTTGGAACCTTCTTAGAGCTTTTAGAAGCGTTTTGGCGGTAGCCCCGCCCACTCTCCAACTGCCTTATTGGCCGGTTTCCCGCCTAAACCCTCAGGTCCTTTTATCCGCCACAGCAGCAACATCTAGAGGAACTCTTCAGAGATTCATTCTCCTGTCTCACTTTAAATTGCCTTTGACAGGATCATTTTGCGTTTTGGTGGTATTTTTTTAACATCGTCGTTCATATTTTAGGAGGAGTGCTGCGATTTCTGTGAGAATTGCAGTCTTACATTCTAATTCAATTTCTGAGGTAAATTTTTTTTCTAAACGTCACCCGCCTCTCTGGCGTGTTTGACAAAGGCTCTAAGGCCATTTTTAGTGCTAAATATAGATATAGATATAGATATATAGATGTAGATATCTATATATATAACTATAGATAGATATAGATAAATATAGATAGATATAGATAGATAGATATAGGTATATCTTTTATGGCCGCTTGCCCTGCTTCATGCTCGGCTAAGGTCCATTGCTCTTCTTCATATTTTAAGAGGAGCGCTGCAATTTCTGTAAGAATTGCAGTCTTACATTCCAATTTAATTTCTGAGGTGGAGTCTTTCCCCCGACCGCTGAGGTAAAAAATTATTAAAATGGCCGCTCGCCTTCTTGGTGTGCTTGGCAAAGCTCCATTATGCCCTATAGGGGACAATTTTTTCTTCGGAGGGTACTCCTGGAGGAAAACTGTTTAAACTTCACCTGCCTTTCTAACTTGCTTTACAAAGGCTTTAAGGCCATTTTTACTGCTATATATATATATAGATATAGATATAGATAGATATGGATAGAGATAGATGGATCTCCTATGGCTGCTTGCACTGCCTCATGCTTGGCTAAGGTCCATTGTACTTCTGAGAGGTTTTTCTGTGATCGCTGGCCCCCGGACCCCCGAGGGTCAATCCGACTAGCTTGGAGCCCGACGTGGATACTCCTCGGTCCCTGACTCTCCGGGGTCATACCGATTGGCTTGGAGCCCGACGTGGATGCTCCTCGGTCCCTGACTCTCCGGGGTCATACCGATTGGCTTCGAGCCCGACATGGATGCTCCTCGGTCCCTGACTCTCCGGGGTCATACCGATTGATTTCGAGCCCGACGTGGATGCTCCTCGGTCCCTGACTCTCCGGGGTCAAACCAATTGGCTTGGAGCTCGACTTGGATACTCCTCAGTCCGGAGTCAAATCGGTTGCTTGCAGCCAGACTTCAATACTTGTCGGTCCCTGGCTCTCTGAGTTCAAACCGATTGACTTGCACCCCTGCATCGATCTTCATCGCTCCCTGACTCTTTAAGTCAAACCAATTGAATTAGAGCCCTGCATGGATACTCATTGGTCCTGACTCTATGGAGTTAAACTGATTGGGTTGCAGCCCTGCAATGATCCTCATCGGTCCCTGATTCTCTGAGGGCAAACTGATTGCTGAGATGAAACGGATTGGTCCATGACCAGTTTATATGGTCTACCATCATGATGTCGCCACAATCTGATTTGGATTTGAGGCTGTGGTTGCTCCCTCCATACCGAAGTCAACTACCGCCAAGCTTTCTGTTAGGACCATGATTATTCCCTCTATATCAAGGTACACTACTCGCTAACACTCTCCCTGAGTTGGGACCATAGCGTTTCCCTCTCTACTAAGGACCAGTACTCTGCCAAATTCAGGGCCATGCTTGTCCCTCCCTTGGAGGCCTATTGCCACTCCGACAAGGCCCATTGCAGCTCCTACAATTCATCCCTGGGGGGGCTGCTAGTAATCACTCACACTTGGTTGGATTCGAGGCCGTGATTATTGCCTCTATACTGAAATCTACAATTGTATGCTTCATTCTGCCTCTCATTTCATTCAAATTTGACCCAGGTTTAAAGTTGCTCCCTCGATACCAAGGGATGGCAGAGTCAGCCAGATATGCAGATTCGACTTTGTTTCCATGTCAAGACCTGGTATCATGGCTATTTTGTATAGCTGTTTTGGAAGATATGGTGCTCCCTCCTTAATGAAGTGGACACCACGTTTTCATGTTACATTCTTGTGAGGATGTGCTTTGTCTCTGTTCACCAGAGCACTCTCGATATGAACAGTCCTCCACTCTCCACAGGACTGGAGGATCAGATTCAACAATTGGTTTGCTTTTTCTAGACCTAGGGACACTACCATTATGCACTTGGTACCAGCACGATTGGAATCATCTTGTTCCCCTCCTTGGGGGGGCTTTGGTACCATCACTCATCCTCTAACACCAAACAGTATTCTTGCATCACTTACTTGATACAGATATATTCGGGGATGTGCTTCGTCTCCACGTACTGGGACCAATGCCATCGCGTCCTTTAGACTTCCAAGTCGAAGGCATGATTACGCTTCCATCCTGAGGGCCATTACCATTCCAGGTTGGCTACAACTGATACTGGGGTGGTCATACTCCCTTTTTTCCCCAGACTAGCATTAATGCCTTCATTTCTCCCTATTGGTGGCTTTCAGAATGTACTTGTTCCCTCCCTCTCAGAGGAGGGTTTTCACTTCCCCTGTGCAAGTGTCAGTGAATGCAGTTGGTGGCCTCTCCCAAAGGCCATTACATAGGATGAGGAATATAAGCCTACGCTCCATACACACACCCCTTCCAAGGGGTTCTTTTCGGTGTCACATCTATGAAACATGTGACAGGCTACCTACTGTTTGGTCTGTAGCTGGGATGAGCTCATCTCGTATACTGACCATCGATTTCAGTGCAATCTTCTTAGGCCCCATTTCAGTTGGGAACTGTGTCAGTTCTTTCCCAGAAAAGCCCTTTGGGGACATCCCTGCAATCTGACCCTCTATTTCACAGATTTGTCCACCCCTGTGGACACTTCATGATCTTAGGACATGCATACTTGTCCCGTCCCTCCAGGCTGACTGATGTCATAACGTCTGGTTCTTCTGAACCTCTGGTCTCAAGGCGTCTTTTGGTGAGGTGGTGATAATTCAGGTCTCCATCTGCAATCCTGCCAAGGCTAACTATGCACTTTGTGGACATCCTGGGACTTCTCTCTCTTTACAGAGAAGCTTGTGCTCCCCCAGTTTTAGTGCTCTATCACAGTGCACTTCACGCTTCATCACGCACCCCAGATCTATACGATAAAGAGTTTCGCACATGTCTAGGAGCTGGGCTGGTGGCTTTAATGTCTATTCCAGCTCCTGTGTTTAAAATTCTTCTTTCATGAACCACTCATGACAAGTCAACACCATATTGCTTAGCAGTTCTCACTGTTCCTGCCAAGTCATGTTATCCTTGGTACAACTTCTACAGGACATCATGGGATGGGATAACATTCCCACAGGGATCTCTTTCTATGTACAGTGTGAAATCCCTTTACTTTTATAATGCTATGACTAATCTTCTAGTCATTACTCAAACCACTATTGTTTTCTCTAGGATTTTCACGAAGGACTACATGTTTCATTCTGACAGCCTGAAACATTAAGTTACACACAGCATGTCTTGTGGGTCATAACAATTGGATATTGTGATATGCTCACTCTCACTGTTGTCAGTGTCTTTACTGTGACTATAGGAGGTTCTATTCCAGAAGCTGTTATTGAAGCTTCCCCAGTTCGATGCCATCAGCTCTCTCTGTATAATGCAGTATCCAGGCATCCTACTGCCCACTTTGTAATGCAGTCACTTGTTTTCTGCCATTTTTGCTGGTGTTGCCCAACCATCTCATTGCTGGGCACAGATGATCTATTTCACATTTTATGTGAATGCTTAGTCCTAGATTGTTTAGCGTTCTAGGCATTATCTGTCGATGCCATAATCTTCAAACGATAGCTTAGAGCAGGGGTAGGCAACCTTTCCCCTTTAAGGGCCGAGGGACTTCAGCTCCCAGAAGCCTCAGCCATATTGGCCAATAGTCCCATGTTGGCCAATAGCTCCTGGGATTCTGGGAGCTGAAGTCCCTCGGCCCTTAAAGGGGAAAGGTTGCCTACCCCTGGCTTAGAGGCTTTATCAGGTCACTGCCCTTTTTCATCTTGAAAGATTCCATTTGACACACTTTAATTTTGAGGGTTTGCTAAACCCTCTTTTTCCTGTTTACCAATGTCATGTCCTGGGCAGCCTCGCATTGTTGCAAGTCTGTTGCCCTTCGCATTGGTTTCCATTCATCTCCTGAATCAGACAGAGTCTGTAGTCCTTCCTCCTTGTTGCGGTATTTGTCTAATATTCCTTGTCCGTTTGCAGTAGTGAACTTCTTTCACTACTTACTGGATAGCTTTGGCATTATTTCCATTGCTAACAAGTGTGGGTCAGAGATTCTCCCTTGACCTTAACCTTACTTCTGCCATGCTATCACAGACCATCAAGGTCTATCAACAGACTGTGCAACATATGGGTTAGCTGGCAAGCCTATATTTTTTCTGCCACTGGGCATGTTCTTACCTGCATTGGTGACTGTTTCCATTATGTCTCAGTATTGGAATTTCAACTTGTCTCATGGAGTCATCATTTAGTGGGACTGTTTGTCCCTATATTTACATGCCTAGGGCTCAGATTCACAAATGGTGATTTTGTTTGAGGCAATGTGCCGTCTCATGTGGCATGGCACTCCCTCCTCCACTGACCGAAGCTTGTCAGTCTGAATAACCCATTTGTGTGATTCGCAGAGACCACGAAGAAGAAGGACAGGTTGCTTACCTGTAACAGTATTTCTTCGAGTGGTCATCTGCGAATTCACACAAATCCCGCCCGTCCTCCCTTCAAGTCGTGCCCTGCCTTCTTCAGTCCTGGGCTGCTGCTTTGGTGTCCATGGAACTGAGGGTTTAGGCGGGAAACCGGCCAATAAGGCAGTTGGAAAGTGGGCGGGGCTACCGCCAACATGCTTCTAAAAGCTCTAAGAAAGTTCCGAAGTTTGCTGCGCAGGTGCAGAATAACCCATTTGTGTGAATTCGCAGATGACCACTCGAAGAAATACTGTTACAGGTAAGCAACCTGTCCTTCACAGCTAAATGCCCCCATTTGTCTGGTCCATATGTGCAGTTGACAACATGCTCAGTGCATCCTGCTTGATTGAGGTCCAAAACACATTACAGAAATAATCCAGTTTGAAACCACTTTAACTACCCTGGCTGAGTGCTAGGAAATCCTGAGAATTGTAGTTTATCGTAGTTTACCAGAGCTCTCAGACAGAGAAGGTTAAATGTCTCACAAACCTACAGTTCCAGAATTACCTAGCATTGTACTAGGCCAGTTAAAGCAGTCTCAAACTGGATTATTTCTGCAATGTGTTTTGGACCTGAGACAAGAATCCTGAAAGTAAACTCTACTTCTCCCATGATTGTTTTGAAAAAAAAAAAGGAGCATTTAAATGGTCATCTTCTTTCTGTTCAAAAAATCCGTAAGGATGCTTCTTAATTTACAATAGTTAAAATGCCAGTGCCGTTTTTAGACACAATGATCATGGCAACAGCATCACTGCTACCACCAACAACAACAATAACAATAGCATTAGCAATAGCATTTACATTTCTATACCACTTGTCAGTGAACTAGCACTCCCTAAGCAGTTTACAATCTGTAAGCCATTTGCCCCTAACAAGCTGAGTACACATTGTACCAACCTACAAAAGGATGGAAGCTAAGTCAGCCTTGGAGCCTTGTCTGGGATCAAACTCACAACCTTGTGGCTGCAGTACCAGCATCTAACCACTGCACCACCAGGGCTCCTCCAACAACACTAGAAGGAGAAGGAGAAAACACCACACAGTATCATGGCAAAATATCAAGCTATAAACAGATGAATACAACAGAATGGTTGGAGACTCCAAAGGTTGATGGCATGACAGGGAAGGAACTGAGGGCCTTTGCAGACTGCCAGAAATAGTGCAAATTGAGTCCACTTTAACTGTCCTGGCTCAGTGCTAGGGAATCATGGGAACTGTATTTTTTTTTTCTGAGACATTGAGCCTTCTCTGTCAGAGAGCTCTGGTGCCACAATAAACTACAATTCCCATGATTCCCTAACACTGAGCCAGGGCAGTTAAAGTGGACTCAATTTGCACTATTTCTGGCAGGGAGTTTCATGATGTTGGTACCACTTCTGAAAAGGTCCTCCTTCATGTAATCACTCACCATACTATACTCAAAGTAACCAAAGATGAGCCGGTGGATAGATGTACAACATTTAGTGATGTGACAGTCGACACTGGCACTTTAAATGGGGCCTAGAAATGGCTTAGGAACCAATGCATTTGTCTTAATATTGTTATTATACACCTCACACAACTTGTTCCTGTAAATAATGCAGTAATTGCATTTTGCACTAGCTGCAGTTTTCAGACATTCTGTAGAAGCAGCTTCCTGAAGAATACATTACCATATTCATTCTTCAGAAGAAAAATTGGTTGCGTTTCAGATCTGTTTAATGGTGTTTAGATTTGATTGTGTGTTCCTACACATGCTGTATCTATCTCTATGATCTTAACAATTCTGTTGATGTTTCCTTTTTGCTTGGAATAATTGTTAGCGGCACAGAGCATAAGACATCATAATTTTCTGACAGTTTCCATAGATGGATTTCCCAGAAGTCAGAAGTTATTTTGCCCTCTCTTGATGCAAGGTATGATTACAGTTTGACCTGCAGAACCTGTTAACTCTCTGAACTTCCTTTGTGTTACATTCACTTGTTTTGGAAAGGCTGTTGAGTTCAAAGGCATTTGATGTGCTTAAAACATTTATTTCTAACATCTTTGGAGAAGATATGTGTCTGCATGTGTTCTGCCTGATCCTAAACATGCTTGCTGAAAAGTTAGCCCTACTTAGTTTAGTCGAACCTAATTACTAATAAGTATCCTTATGCTGTAACATGTGGGTCCATTTTTCAGTATTCTCACTAGTATAATTGCCATTAGCTAAGGATGACAGAATAAGCTGCTCACTTTGATTTCTGATATAAATACGGCTGGGCTTCCTTATCCATTGACTTGCCATCTGCAGATTTCAGCATCTGTGAATGGCAAGCCCCCAGTTGTCCCCAATGGTGGTGCAGGCACATGGCTGCACCGCCATTGTCCCAATGGCAGTGTGCACCCACACCTGCACTGCCATTATGGACAATGAGGACAGTCCCTAATGTCAGTGAGGCTGCATGTGTGCACCACCATTGGGGACAGCGGGACTTGAGTATCCACAGATTTTGGTATCCATGGAGGGAGGGTCCATAAAGGATCCCCCACAGATACCATGGTCCCACTGTATGTTAGTTCTTCTGATGCAGACAGTAATATTAAACCTTCCTTATGTCTGTTTTAATGAGATTCACTTTCTTTTGAAGTAAAGAAAGTTAGGTACAAAGTAGTGGACAATTTAGACTTTGAAGAGGTAAAACAGATGCCTACTTTGCATCAGAGTATGTGTCAGCATGCGCTTACAAGTACAGATCTTTTAGTACATTTTGAGATACATCATAGAGCAGTGCTTCTCAGGCTATCTGTAGTGGGGGACAAACAATTAGTTTTTTTTCCTAGTGTGCCAGGAGCCAGCAGTGTCATGTCCTGCTTCCAGAACATGGGCATGGACTCTGACACAAAGACTGAAGCAGTGGACTTGCTGGGACATGCTGCTGAACCAGAGGAAGAGGAAGTTCCAGAGCCAAATGTTTCAGATAGAGACCAAAGTGCAATACCACCTCTGGCAGAGAGTCCTGGCCATTCAGATATAGAAGACAGATTACCCATTCTACCTTCGCCAAGCAGAGACAACAAAGGGAGGGCTTGAGGAGGTCTCAAAGGATTTATAGGAAGGAGCAATTAATTAAGATACAGCTGCATTGAGCATCTGATCTGTAAATTCCCAGCCATGCCCTCCAAGAGTTATCAAAGATTATCTGACCTACCTGGCTCTTTGTCCTGTTCCTGAACTCTGTGTTTGACCTTGACTGTGTTTATTCACTCTGGATGCCATGTACTTGACTTGAATATTAACGGAACTTTCTTGCTGGATCTGAAATTTTTCAATGAATTGTGTTTGGGACTTAAGGCTTGTGTTTACTAGGTAAAGGAAGTGCTGAACTATAAGCTGCTTTGTTATTGTGCTTACTTATTAGCTGGTGTCTGCTATCAGCTGTATAGCCTGGACTGTGTTTGGAACAAGCACCATATTTGTGTTCATTGGCTACAATTGGTTCTTTCTTTCCTGGAAACTCACTGGGGACTGACAACCAATGGCTCAGGGACCATCACTTTCAGAAGCAGTTTTGGAGTACATAGGAATCTTGTTTTCCTTTTAGAACAATGGTTCTCAAACTTTGGTCCTCCAGATGTTTTGGACTTCTGCTCCCAGAATTTCTGAATGTTGGTCAAGTTGGTTGGGGATTCTGGGAACTGAAGCCCAAAACACCTGGAAGACTAAAGTTCGGGAATCGCTGTTTTAGAAAAATAGAGTTATACACCAAGGCATTGTAGTAGTGGTTTAATATGTAAGTTTTGATTTTGCTAGCTGCATATTGGATTGCACAGCATTCTGTGCAATCATGCTGGCCACATGATCACAGAGTAGTCTCTGACAATGCTGGATCTTCAGCTTAGTAACAGAGATGAGCACCGCCCCCTACGGTCGGACACGACTTGACAACCTTGTCAACGGGGAATACCTTTACCTTTTACCTTTTATATTGGAATATAAGTTTGACAACCATTATAACATCTCAGTTTATAAATCACTCATTGTCTAGAGGAAAAACGAAGAGTTCTATAAAAGTTGATCTAAAAGTTATTTTATTAAAGGAAAAACAAGATATTCAGATCCGAGTATTCAAATCCAAATATCTACCTCCAAGAAATAAAACTACATTTCTATATGATCTTACATTTCTTTATCATTAGGAGAGTGCTAGAATGGTTCATGCCTCTTTTTGTACATTTGTAAACAGGTGAAGGTATCCTTTGCCTTTGTGAATGGAAACATATACCATACAGAGCTATTTTTCCATTTGCTATATTTTGCACCCTTTGGAAAAGACAAAGAAGAGGAAGCTGTCTGTCTAGTGATTGAAGTACAGCCTAACTATAAAAACAAACTTTTCCTCTGACAAATGGCAACAGTGTGAACTAAAAGTAACTGTTTGAATTTTCTTTCTCAGACACATTGATTCAATAGTTCATAAAGTGTTGCTGGGAAAGCATCTTTGTAGTGGAGTTTAATCCTATACAATGCATAAATGTAACTTGCATTTTACATAGGAAAAATAAGTTTCATACCCCCCCCCAAAAAAAACCCATAAGAAGACCTTGTTGTGATTATTCAATTTCAAGACAGATGTGAGTGAAATACGTCTTTGAATATTCTCTGTAGTGCCACTGTATTCTGCTTTGGTCAGGCCCCTCCTGGAATACTGTGTCCAGTTCTGGGCACTAAAATTCAAAAAGGATGTTGAGAAACTGGAGCGTGTCCAAAGGAGGGCAACTAAAATGGTGAAGAGTCTGGAAACCATGTCCTGTGAGGAACGACTTAGGAAACTGGGTATGTTTAGCCTGGAGAAGAGACAGTTAAGAGGTGATATGATAGCCCTGTTTAAATATTTGAAGGAGTGTCCTATTGAGGAGGGAGCAAGCTTGTTTTCTGCTGCTCCAGAGAATAAGACATGGAGCAATGGATGCAAACTACAGGAAAAGAGATTCCACCTCAACATTAGGAGGTACCTCCTGAAAGTAAGGGCTGTTCGACAGTGGAACACACTCCCTTTTGAGAGTGGTGGAGTCTCCTTCTTTGGAGGTCTTTAAACAGAGGCTGGATGGCCATCTTTTGGGGATGCTTTGATTTTGAGTTCCTGCATGGCAGGGGGTTGTACTGGATGGCCCTTGTGGTCTCTTCCAACTCTATGATTCTATGATTCTGTATATTTAAAACTAAACACAAATGCAAGAAGGACATAGGCAGTTTTGTCCAAACTGGATAACTTAAAAAAAATTAAAATATGATATTTGTTTGGATTTTAAATTGGGAAAAAATAGAATACTAAAATTCTCTCTTGACTCATTTTAAAATCATAGTTCAAATGAAATCTCATCACAAACATGCTAACACAAACCTAACACAAATCTATACTTACACTCATAAAAATTAATTAGTAGATCTGTTGAAGTATACATGCACTAAGTTACCTACAATTAAACAAGGACATTTATGTAAGTTTTTAATCTCATCAAAATGGCTCTAGTCTCTCCAGCACTGCATAATAATTACCAGCTCTAGCTTTTCTGCAGGAGAAAGTTATGTGCTGTACAAAGATGGGTGGAGTCAGGCATATACCACAGTGTTGTGCTGAATTCAGCAAGGCAAAGGAATTAGGAGAATTAAAGGAGAGAAGAGTGATAGCATGGGTCCATTAATTGAGTGCAAGCAATGTTTTCCTTCTACTTGCCAGCAGAAGTGTTGATGTGCCAGCAGATTTCAAGGATCTGCCAGCAGAGGCTTCTGCTGTCAGAAGAGCCAAGAGAGAGTGAAGAAGGATTGAAGAAGGAAGGACTGAATTTATGCCAGGTCCAAACCTCCCCAGGCTCAATGGGCACAATGCTGACACAAAGTTAGGCCAGGATATTCATAAGTAATTTCTAAAAATTTTAAGCTGGGGAGTGGTCAATTGACACAACTTCACCTGAGTGGTGGCTCAGCAGGCCCTTGGCCAGTTAGGATCACACTCTTTGCTGTCATGTTGGTACGAGTGATCATTACTTTTTATCATTCCTATTGTGTAGCATCCACAGCTTGCCACAGGTGATAAATATATTTTGTACTGCTATTTCCTAAATAAATAAAAAGAAAGCTTAAAAAAAAAAAACTACCACAAACTGCACTTTCCTAGATGTTGTAAATTAACATATTGTAGTGATATGATTTGCACCAATGTTCAAAATATATGTGCAAAAGTATCAGTGGTAACTATATAACCCATGATTTGAATCTAGAGGTTTTCTGTGGTGATGAAAAAATTTCAATGACTTAAACAGTTTAAATCAATGATTTAAATTCCTTCGATTTGAACCTTGCTTTGAGCCCAGCTATGGAGGATATGAGAGAGATTCACATGTCTGAACAAATCAAATGTCAGAGATTATTATTAAATTTTAAATGCTGCCGACAAGTGTATGTTCTAATTTAAATGCAAATAGCCAGCAATCAGATAGCATTTTTTTAAAACGTAAAGACAGTGAACAGTGATTTGTTCCTCCTGTTTTTGTAGAACAGTGCACTTTTCATAGACAAGTATTTTCCATTGGTTTTTCAGTAAGTTTTGAATTATTTGCTGTGTTGTGCTGCTTTGTGCTGAAGTCTTTCCCCCTCTCCTCCCAGCTGGTATCAGTGGGCGGGCCTCAGTAATGAACAGTATTCAGTTACACTTGCTTGACACACTCAAGAGCTTTTCTGCTTCCTGTTTCAGTGAAGCACAAGTGTTGCCTTAGGTAATGTTTTCAGAAGCCTAGTGCAGCTGCAGAAGAAAGCTCCCATTCTCCAGGTTTTGAGTGGCAGAGAGGTTGCAGGCGGAAGACCTGGCTTTGCTTTCATACTGTGTAGACACACAGGATCAGCGGTGACATCCGAAACTGCTACTCCTTCAGCCACAATGGTGGCAAAGGATTATCCATTTTATCTCACAGCCAAGAGAGCTAACTGGGGATTGGAAGTACAGGCAACAAGCATCTCAGGAAGAGAAGCAGAGGTATGGTCTGTAGATATTTTAGAGTCTGCACTGCTTTTTGGGGTTTCCCCCCAATCTAAAGAATCTACATTAGCTGTGGCAGAGTAATAAGTCAGAATTGCAACTATAGATACTGAGAGGTTCTGCACAGCTTTCTTTAGCCGTTCCAGGTAAGTCTGATGGCAGACTTGGTAAAATAGGATTTATTTTTGGAATAAGCAATTCAGGAAGATGTATTACAAAACTGCATTTAAATGCATAATATGAATGATTTCTGTTTCATAAAATTGGGGTGTTTCATGAACCAAAAACATTTGATGATAAATATATAAAAATAAAATATGTTGAGTAAAGTAAAGGTAAAGGTGGAATTAACAAGTAGGATTAAAGAAAAAATATTATTTTAATAAGAATGTATTGCTCCTAACAAGGAGATGAATTCATGTATTTTCACAGACTGTTTATGTCAACATAATTATGGTATTTTAAGACTTTTCTATACTAGTTACTTTTGTCAGGTTTATAAAATTACATGTTGGTCCAAACTATATTTTGCAGGGAAATGTGTCCCACTGATCTAGATAAGATTTCATTCCTAGCGATGTATGTTGAAGGTTTCATGGTCTGACTAGAATATACAAATGTGGCTAGTCCCCTAAAATATCCATTATTTAATTACTCGTAAAACATGTAGAGGTCTCAATATTCCTGTTTTGCATAGTGGTTAGTATGTGAATCTAATGACACTAATCAGGCATCATTGGACTGTTTCATGTAAGTAGCAATAGAAGTATAATGAAAGATTATAAACGTTTTCAGAACTGTTTTTCTTGAATATATATATATATATATATATAATAGGAGTTTTAATGGATTGTTCAAATCAGTTGTAACTGATACTGTCATAAATTTTTCACAGATTGTAAATTCTGTAACACTAATCATGGTCTTGATCCTTTGGATAGTTGTTAATCAACAGAGTTCAGTTTATAAAAATCTAATGTTAAAAATCATATTAGTTCCGTATATGTTATTCCCATGTATAGTACAAGAGAATATAGAGTATTAGAGAAATCTAAACCAGTATGATACAAAATGTACTCTGTTGTCCTTGTTAAAAGAGCAGTTGCACAGGTCTCCTCCAGAGGAGTATAAACTTTATCATAATTAATAAATATTAATTATTAAACATGAATTAATAAATGCTACGTTCAGCATAAACTGAGAGTAAAATGCCATTTAAAAAACAACTCTGACAGAAATATTTACGGGTGTGGTATATGCATGCTGCCATGCTTCTGATGATCAAATCTCAGTTTGATAAATACCCACAAATCTCCTGTACCCACATGCAGCTGTTTCACTTCTCTCTTCCCACAACCAGGGGTGGGGTGGGGACACCAAAACCGAAAAGCTGAGATGCTGCAGTGTCACGCAATGTCTACATTGAGAAACTACGGTTAATGGCTTCTTGCCATTTCTAGGCAAGCTGGGATATGAAGGCATAATTTAAGGTTGGCTTCTGTATCCTGACTTGTTTGGAGGTCATCAACCTTAGTTATTGGTTTGGCTGTAACAATGGCTCACTGCAGCTTCCTAGCTTCTTTAGTCACTTGTCTGAAGTGAGAGCAAAGTGACTCTCTGCAGGTGCACAAAGATTTTGCATAACTCAAGTTAGTCTGATTGTCCAAATGTGGCCAGAATAACAGTAAGATTAATATCCAGTAATTTCACATACTAACTGAGCGTGAATCCTACTGTGCTTGTCCAATATTAGTCTCAAAGCACATTTGACTATCACCAGTCTTTGACCTTGAAAAGGCTCTCCTTGTTCACCCAGGTAGCTGATACTAGTTGAGATCATTGTCAGCTAATATGTTATTAGTTTGGCAGCTGAATAAATATTGGTGAAGTAAAATAATTGATACATATTATCAAGTGGTGAAAGTTGACATTAACACACTCATTCCTCTCATGTTTCTTTCTGCATACAGATTGGTACTCCAAAGTGTATATATTTAATAAGTAGTATTTAAACATTTGTTTTATTACACAGACTTGGTGTATATTGAGTGGCAGAAATCCTTCCTGTCATTTGGTGCTCATTGGTGATTCTTTGTGGGTCCAAGCCAAACATGCATAGTCTGATCTTCAACTGAGAATTCAACTATGCAATCTTAACATGGCATTTCATTTTTATGTAGTGTTTACTGGTAAAAATGGATGGAGTTAATTCTTGACAAAAGTTTGGAGTGTGTTTAGTGTGAGAGTGTTCTGAATTAAAATGCATCTGAAATTTTGGAAGGAGGGAGGAACAAAATATATTTGTGCCTAAAGTAAAACTAAACAAAGATTACAGCACTCTGAATAATATTTTATTCTGTTATCCCATTCAAGAAAGGATAGAAAGTACTCTTCTTTAGGATGTATTGAAGTTGGAAGTTAGTTAAAGGCTGGTTGAGGGTCTATTAGTGACTTCTTGTTGGCAGAGAGATGCAGTATTCCTTCCAGTCAGCTGCAGACAGTGCTTCATGCTTACTAGCAGGTCACTTTGACTACAACTTGCCCTAATTAGGGAGATAGAAGGACTTTGGGTCCAACTGCTAAAAGCACAACTCATGCTCCACAGGTTCTGTTATTTGTTTGGGAATCTGTTAATTTGATATCCATATTACATGGCAATATTTTAGGAACCTGTATACTTTCTGTCTACAGAGCCAGTGTGGTGTAGTGGTTTGAGCACTGGATTATGACTATGGAGAGCAGGGTACAAATTCCCGCTTGGCCATGGAAGCCCACTGTGTGATTTTGAGCAAGTCACACACTCTCAGCCTCAGAGGATGACAATGGCAAAAACCCCTCTGAACAAATCTTGCAGAAAACCCCCCATAATAGGGTCACCTTAGGGTTGCTTTAAATCAGAAACAACTTGAAGGCACCCAGCAACAACAACAGCAGTACTTTCTATCTATGTGAAGTTGTTGTTGTTGTTGTTGTTAGTGTTAGTGTTGGAGGTTTAGTTGCCTTTGATTTGCCAGTGGTTCTTTTCTTCTGTCTGCCTAGTTTGTTTTATTTGTGCTACGAAATTGGTTAGTTCACCAAGATGTAAATTGCTTTTTCTTAAAACTCTTGAACTATTATGAAGTCAGGAGAAGTCAGCAAAACACCTATTTGCATTTTAGTTATCTATAATTAATGTTATTAATCTAATTAACAACTTTGTTTAGAGTTCTGTGAAAAATAGTTTCTCTGCGCCTAACAAGCTTCCAAGGCAGTGGACATTAAAAATTTTTTTTCTGTATTTCCTGCCCTTCACCAGGCAATGTACAGTAAAAGAGCACCAACTAATCATGTAACAAAACAATGTCTAGCCGTGGCTAATCCATCTAAAACCAAGAACTTTGAACTGTGTGATGTAATGGGATAAAGACTAAAAAACTGAGCTTAACACTGTGTTGTGCACAGAGGATGTGGCAATTGTGGGAGTCAAGCAAAGCTGAGTAGTACTTAAAGTAATGAATGTTCATGTTTCTAATTTCATCAGCACTCAGTTTTCAAGAAGGAATGACATGCATACTAGGTAAACAAAGTAATTGCAAAGGATCTGCATATTTTAGCCTCTGGAATTAATATTGAAGTCTGCATCATTGCTGAACCAGCTGGATGAGTGCTAAGGAGAGTTGCTGTTCAAGAGCTAAAGGTTTTGAAATGTTGTGAGAGTCATATGAAGCCATCTAAATTTATTTTATTATTTATGTATGTATTAACATTTTTGTATACTGCCCTATATTATAAGATCTTAGAGCAGCATAGAATAAAATCCTATTTAAACAATTAAAAAGTTTAAAACAATAAAAATTGGTTAAAGCCAGGGGTCGGCAACTTTTTTTGCTGACGGGCCGGGAGGGGGAATGGTGCTTGGGGTCCCCCGCGTGCGTGCGTGCGCCCTGCCATTTTGAAAATCAAAATGGCGGCCACCACCCCTGCATCGTACGCGCATGTGCACGACAGCGGGCAGCCCCCAGGAGGCCTCCCTTGGGCGCGCCGGGCCTCTGAGAGGCCCAGCGCTGCTGCGGGGGTCCTCCGGGGCACCATTTTGGATTCCAGAATGGCACCCCGGAGGACCCCCGCGGCTGTGAAAGGCGGTGGCACCGCGGCAGCGGTGGCAGGACCGGGCAGGGGCCGGTCCGAAGGCCTCTGCGGGCCGTAAGTTGCCGACCCCTGGTTAAAGCATTTAAAACAATTTAACAATTTAAAGGAAGTTAAAATAATTTAAAAACCATAAACATGTACAGATGCTGGTGATAAAAAACTAAATGTTGCAGCATGAAGACTAATATCCTCACTTGCCTAACCTGTCTCATGAAAGCAAAGGTGCAACAACCCCAGAGAGAAAGTTGACTTTCTGTTTGAGCTTCTTTATATTGTTTGAGACCACTGCTCTTCAGCCCAGCCAATATCATGCTGGGAATTTGTAGTCTAGCAAAGGTTTCAAACCCCTGCGCAACCTCAGAAAACAAACTACCATGGGCTACAAGGCCTTTAAACAGAGATTTTACACCTTCCCAGCAAAGTATTAGAGACAGCATTTAATAACCTACTCCACCACGACCACTGTCGCTTTCTCTGTAGGTCTGCCCTAATGTATTCTGGCTTTGGGACACATAACCTGTTGTTGTCAGCAACCAAGAAGCTATTCATGAAGAGGTTTTCAGAAGCCTGTTGCAAAAGACTTTCTATTTATTTATTTATTTATTTATTTGGAGTATTTATATCCCATGTGAAGTCGTAGGCTTTCATGGCCGGCATCCATAGTTTTTTTGTGGGTTTTTTCGGGCTGTGTGGGCATGTTCTAGAAGAGTTTCTTTCTGACGTTTCGCCAGCATCTGTGGCTAGCATCTGAAGAGAAAGAGAAATTTCTCTGAAGATGCTAGCCACAGATGCTGGCGAAACGTCAGAAAGAAACTCTTCTAGAACATGGCCACACAGCCCGAAAAAACCCACACAAAAAACTATTTATATCCCACTCTTCAGCCACAAAGACTGTCATAGCTTTCTAGTTATGGAAATTCATGTTCCTCGGGAGTCTGCACCTCTGCAGTTCTGTGGAAGTAATTTAAGCATGAATGGTGATGGAGCCATGGACTCATTTAAATAAAAGATATTTGAGGGTGGTTTCTTTTGCTTTTAAATAAAACAAAAGTAAATACGAAATTCATGGGGTTGTCATAAGTCAACAGCTGACTTGAAGGTTAATACGAGGGGGTATCGTAAAGTTTTAATTATAACCGTTTTAAAAAATTGACAGAAAGCCACACAATTACAAACCCATATAGGGCAAACCCCTCCACTACATCAAGGACTCAGCTCACTTCATAGGAGAAATCAATAACCTTGAACTTAAACCCAGAGACATACTAATCAGCTTTGATGTGGTCTCCCTGTTCACCAAAGTCCCCATAATGGATACCATGACACTCATCCAACAAATTTTTCCAGAGAACATCACAGCCCTGTTCAAACATTGCCTCACCACAAGCTATTTCCAGTGGGACAATGGATTCTATGAGCAGAGAGATGGGGTAGCAATGGGAAGCCCTCTAAGCCCTGTGATAGCAAACTTTTACATGGAACACTTTGAAAATCATGCCCTGGAAACAGGACTGAAAAAGCATTTTATTGGTTCCGATACGTGGATGAGACTTTCACCATTTGGAGCCATGGAGAAGAAGATCCAGCTGTGTTCCTGAACCACCTGAACAACATCCACCCTAACATCCAATTCACTATAGAAAAAGAAAAGGGAGGAATACTCCCATTCCTGGATGTCCTAGTCATCCGCAGACCAAACCAACGTCTGGGTCACACAGTATACAGAAAACCTACACATACAGACAGATACCTGCACAAGAACTCCCACCATCACCCAGGACAAAAAAGAAGCACAATAAAAACACTGGTAGACCAGGCAAAACGCGTCTGTGAACCCCACTTCTTGGAAGAGGAATTGAAGCGTCTAGACTGGGCTCTACAGGCAAATGGTTACTCCAGCTCAGACATCAGAAGGACTACCAGACCCAGAAAAACCCGGAGGAGTGAAGACGAGCAACCACCCGAAGGGAAGGTATTTTTTACCATACATCAAAGGAGTCACAGACAAAATAGAGAAAGTGGTGAGGAAACACAACCTCCAAATGATTTACAAACCGACCAAGAAAATCCAACAAATGCGCTCAGTGAAGGACAGGAGAGACTCGCTCACAGCCGCAGGAGATTATTGCATACCATGCAGCTGCGGACAAGTCTACATAGGAACCACCAAACACAGTGTCCAAACACAAATCAAGGAACATGAGAGACACTGCAGACTGGATCAGCCAGAAAAATCAGCAGTAGCAGAACACATTATAAACCATCCTGGGTAGAAAATGCTGTTTGAAAACACTGAAATTCTGGACCATGCCAACAACTATCAGGTCAGAATGCAGAAGGAAGCCATCAAAATCCACAAACACTTGGACAACTTCAACAGGAAATAAGAAACCCTTAAAGTAAATAAAGTTTGGCTACCAGTCCTGCAAAATAGAAAAATCAGCACTCAGCAAATGCAAATGAGAAACCACCCATGATCACCAATTAGCAGACACTAATCCTCGTTTGCATATCCTCCCACCATGAGTCCCTGCCATCAACAACAGAACAATTCACAGTGTACATGGGAATCACTC